>QJPP01000006.1:0-2514069 GCA_003996215.1 Jaltomata sinuosa
AAACTTTCCCCTCCAAAGAGAAATTCCTTAAATCATAAAATACTCATTTGTGTCCCAGGGGACTTTTTCAGATCTCTTATATACAAAAATGATCAAAATCTCTTGTAAAAAGAATATAAAATTAAAAACAAGTTTGTAAGCGATTACAAAACCAATTTTCTTCTTGAAAAATCTCGAAGCCCCAAATAAAACTTTAAGAGTGTAAATGTGGGAAAACCTAATTGGAGAAAGGTTCTAACATAGGGGGGTCGTTTGCTCATCAAAACATTCCATTGGGACCATGTAAGTTTTCGTGAACAGGCAGAAATGGCTAAGTAACTCCACGTTTACCATTTGCTCATTCTCTTTTGTCTTTTAGGACCATTGCATTGAATGCACTTCGTCATGAGAATTAAGACATGCCAGCATCATCAAGCTAAGGCTACTCATAACCAATCCAGGACCAAACTACCACAACTACCATCTTAAGTAACCTCTAAGTCATAAAGAGTACTTTTTTGGTCCCTCAAAATAAATAACCATCCTCCAGTAATACCAATGAGGTCTTCATGAATATTATAATTAATAAATACACACATGCAGGTAAGCACGCAACTATTAGACTGACATACATTTTTGCAAAGTCAAATTTAGTTATTTGTTTCTGGTAGTTTTCTTGAGTAAAGTGTAAGACTGTACCGACCAATTAATAGATGTTACTATACAATTGAGAAACAAACTACCTCTTAAACATGAATTAAAACCTTACAATAATCTTTAAGTGCATGAGTAGCTAGAATGATGAGGGATTTTGTTACTCCTATCTTGTTAAGATTGCAGACTGATGAAACAGAGGCTTAGACCTCGTTTAGTCATTAGTCTTTGTATTGTGAGCCCCAGACCACAATTTTCATAGCAGTGCCTCACTATCGGTTATCACCATGTCAAAGGAAGACTAAAAGTATAAGATACTATTGAACAAGAAAGATATATGGTCTCAATGCCTTAGCAAATGAAAGCCATATCCGTGAAATATCCTCAAAGTGTAACATTTTATGGCAATAATGTCAATCAAAATGGAACAATGATCTCCCCTTTGGTGAGACAAACAGTTTGCTAACAGTTGAGTTCATCTAGCTTTTCCAGAAGTTTCAGAACTGGGATCAAACAACTTCGACAAATTGTGTATACTGAATTTTCAAAAGAACCAAGAAATTACCATTAGGTCACAAACTCTTGACTGTGTAAAGTTCAACTCTAAGCTCGGCTCATGATCAAGTAAGGATCCACCTTGTAAATTTTATGGGTGTATCCATGTATAGAACAAGCTGCAAAATCCTGCATCAGAATTCGAAACAGAAGTTAAGAAAATGACTAGGCTGGGTAGTTTAGGTTATCAAATCTGGTGAGACTTGAAATGGACAAAATTCTGTCCAACTAGGACAGTCTCTAACGACCTCTACCTACAATCTTAATCAAACTCATCCAATAAAGAACCACAATCAACATATCTGCTCAATGAAGTGGATTGTATCAAATCAGTCTTCCTTTTCAGCTTCTACTCAATTATTTTTGTACTACTCTATTGGATGTTGATATTAGTTATAAGTAAGACGATGATAAGTTGTAAGAACAACATAAAAACCAGTCAAAAATTCATTACTGGGTAATGCAATCTGAAAGTAAAAGTTGGTGACAGCCATTAAAATCAAGATGAAACCTGGCTAAACGGATGTCTCTTCTGCAAAAGTGATAGCAACAGAAGTTTTGGAAAACCAAGGGCTACCATCTAACGAAATTCAGCTCAAACTACATCGTAAACTATCAGTATTACAGAAACCCGTGAAGATTGAATCACTAAATAGTCAAATTTTCAAGCTGAATTCTAGTGGGAAGAGTTACCATTTTCTTAATACTGTACCTTTGACGGAACCTAATATCGGTGTACAGGTTGATGATAATGGAACTCGGGCAGAGAGTTTGGAGATGAATGGTACTCAGGAGGCATGCCTCTGGTAGAACTGTACTCACTTGATAGACCACCAAGATGGTATTCAGGTCGTAAGCCTGGTGGAGGATTATACTTGGGATGTCTGCCTGTCAAGTACACAGGATCCTGGGAGGACAAATTTTCAGAGTATAAAGCATAGGGACGACCGGTGGAGCCTCATGATTCTTATAGTTGGGACAAACTGCTAAAGAATCCTGATATTTATAGAGGAGAGGCTTTAGAAGAGCATTATGATTATCCCAGACAGGATGGATTAGTAGAGCATCGCGAATATCAGCTAGTAAATTTGGAAGCAGGACACCAGGATGTTGTAAACCACTCTGTAAGTATCACGATTATGTGTCATCGTGTCCCATCCATAAACACCGATTTCCAAAAGTTTTGTTATGTGATTGACCAGCAGCAAGTGGTAGTGAATTTTGAGGCCAAGCCAATGGAAGCAATGGAGTTGTAACTACATCCCTTCCAGAAGATGTGGATGTGAGTGGTATCTAGGCTCTTCCACCCACTTCGTTTGTCGAACATGTTCAGGTTGTCTGTTTTTATCCACGCGCCGCCCCTTAATTCTGCTCCTTTTGGCCATAGTACTGGTCTCTGATTTGAGTTGTACACCTGGCTTTTTGCTAGCAGACATGAAAAGCTTACACAAATTCTTCACCTATTGATTGCAACAAATACACACAAATTATTGGCATGATCCACCAGGAAACTTACAATTATCAACATACAAACAAATGTAAGGATTTCCAATAGATGCAAATACAATGTCCAGGTACCTGTTCAGAGGTCAATTTGCAATCAAACTTTGTCTTCGTGTAATAGTTTTTTTAATCACTTCCCGAAACTTCTCCTCTGCTAATGGTAAGCAATCATCAACAATGGAAAAACGAACCTGAAATCATCAAAGATATAGTTAAGACAAAGTGGGCATTCAAACAATCATATCCATGAACTGCACTAAACATAAGATCACATGTCCGGAAAACAATCCGAGATGTATGATGCCGAACCGACATCCCTGTTTGGAATAGGATTTTCTTGAAAGGGACCGGATAAGCACTCGCTGTTTGCTAGTACCAGAGTTGGATGCTTACTTCACTTTTTTTCCTTCCGGCTTGAAATTCACTCGCTTATCCGGAATGAGCTACTGAGGAACTTGGGAAAAAAAAAAGGGCTCGAACTACAGGGATCTGATACCTGGCTTTCTTGGTATGAGAAGTTGGTTATGTAGGCTGACAACCCCGTTGAATAGACGGATTCTTGACCTCCAATACAATCCTAGTAACCCAAAACCACCACCAGCCCCTACTCGACAAAGTACTCCACTCCAAAGAAACCAAATGAAGGATAACTCTCGAAAATCCCATCCATCGTACTCCTAGTCCCCCCACCTTTCACCCCAAAATCCAAATATACACACAAAAAAACAAAAACAAAAAAAAGAGAAGCCCCTAAGAGTCACTAATATGCTAAAAACTTCTGTGCATGCTTCATCCTAAAAGTTTCAATTCTACTCCCTTTTTGTCTTCTTGTTCATGCAGTTGCATACAACAGATGGCCCTTTTTGATGCCTTCGCTATAGATTTACAATCTTTACCTTCAAAAAGAATAAAAGAATCCACCTCTAATTTGAAGTCATAGTGCTAAACTGGAAGCAAATTATACTTGCTTTGATGAGTAAATGCACCAATTCTAGTGACATAAATAGCTATTATGACTTGAACAACAAACTCACAGAAAGATAATTAGGATCCAAGATTAAAAAATTGTTCTCCATCAATCAACCTGTCTCTTCTGAGCCATTCTACTGTTAAATTAAATTGCATGTTGCTTTTGTCTCCTCATATGTTCTATGATACACAACGCAGGCACCAGAACCAAATTCAATCTTCCCCCCTTCTTCAAATAAAATGGAAGAAGTGCAGAATTTCTAACCAATCAAATTCAGCTTATCAGTTTTCCTGCGTTGGCTTTGTGCCTGACTATGTCATAGCTTTTTTTTTTGTATAGAAAAAGAATTTAAGGTCCATACTAACAACTACTAACCACTAACAAATGCTCTTAGGATAATCCATAATTGAGAGCACAAAAGTACTTAGAAAGAGAGAAGAATTGTAAACCATAAGACTATTCATTCCTTTAATCAGAAAAAAGACAACTGATAATCATGTAACACTGGAAAAGTATTTCTCGCCCTCAAAGAACAAGCATCTTTTAATTTCTAAAGTTATCCTTTTGTCTCATTGTCCATACATCATCGGTGGCAACAGAAGTTCTAGTTAATACACATCAAAAGGGAAAGCAACTGAATAGAGAAAAATTCTAGGACTCGGTATACACCTGAGACATTCTCTTTAAATAACTTAAGTTTTTAACCACCATAAACCGCACAAGAGGAAATAATAAGTCTTCCACAAATTGATATATGCAAAAATGGACATTTGTACACCTTTTTTAACATTGAGATTGGATTATGCACATATTCAACCAAATATATTGCTATTTCAGTTCTTAGTCTCCAGAATGAAGCACAATAATTCACCACAGCGAACTTGATTAGGGCATCAGGGCAAAATATCCTAGTAATACAAAACTCTACTCCTCTTTTTTAAAAACACGTTCTTACTCAAATAAATGGCTCTAAGTCAGAAGTTAGATCCATGATTATCAAATAACTATTGTTTATCTATTAATATCATATATTTTAGGAGCGTAAATAAACATTTTATTATTCCACACGGGAGCGAGAAACAAATATCAACAGATATTAAAAGTAAGTCACAGCCTATTGGAAGAAAAATACAGTACCTCAACCTAAATTGACTATACTTTCATCTTCATGACTGATTCTGTAAAGTAACAAAGTCAACAAACTCATAGAGTTAATTTACCGTGCAAAAACCCTTCTTAGGAACTGTCGACTTCCTGCAATTCCCCCTCTTCCCATCAGTCAGTAAATCAATTATTAGTCCAAAGAGGAGAACACCAGAGATAATAGAGAAGGAAGGAGGACAATTGGAACAGGTGGAAAAAAACAGCCGCTAAATGTTAACCTTATTGATTATGTATTCGAGGTCTTATGACTCCGTCCTCTACAGATCCAAGAGATGTTGCTAGCTCATATCAATTATTGGTCAGAAGCCACTTTGATTTTGCATTTTATGACTAGAAATGTTCTTCAAAGCAAACAAATTATAAAGCAGTAAAAATTGAAGTTCAAGGGGACTCAAAGCACAACTAACTAACCTGAGATGGGAATTGAGACTTAAATGCCTTGGGTTCAATGCTAAAACCGCCATGTCCTGCAGCTTTGTAGATCCCATACATCAATTTCAAATCAACGTCATAGAGAAAGAGTTTCATCCCTTTATAAACGTTCCCCACCATCTCTCTCTTGTTTGCTGGGAGTCCCAGGACCTTGTACTGATAGCAGTCCTTCTTTGTCTCAGAGTTGCACATGAAAATCATACCCATGCTATCAACCTGCTCAGAGGATTTCTTCTTTGACAGCTCAGGACTATCTCTGCCTTCACTAGCCATTTTCTCAAGACTCATCTTAGCTTCATCTCCAGAGGTAACATTCTTAGAGCTTTCATCATCATCACATGTGGAGACCAAATTTCCCATTTCCGTTCCCTTAGAATCCTGATCCTTGTCACCTTTGGATGCCAAGTTTCCACAGTAGTCATTAACCTTGCCTTCAAGGCTACTTTCTTCAGAACCTGCTTAATTTCACCCTTCACTTCAGGGTTTTCATTTGCCTTTCTCTTCCTTGTATTCCCTTCCTTAGATTTTTTGGTCGTTTGATTTGTAATTGCTTCCAATTCTTCTATATTCTTTTCTTCTTCGTTTCCTTCGTGTTCATCTTTACCCAGTGTGTCTCTTTTGTTATCTTTGTCTACACCTACAGTACCTCCCTCATTCTTCTGTTCTGTGCTTTGTCCATTATCTTCACTGTTACCAATTCGACTGTTTTCGTCTTCTCCTCCTACCACTGCGTCTGTCCGATTATATTCATGTTCCTTTAATGAACATTCCTCATTCGGCATTTCAACACCACTTCTATTGTTTTCTTATTGTACTTCAGTTCTATCATCCCGAGAAACTATCATACTTTGCTCATTAGTTTCAGAGACAACTTTAATTGCTTCTAGATTGTTCGTCATCTCATTCGTGTCATTCATTTTCAGAAAAGCAGTGTCATCGTCGTCTGAAACTGATTTATCAGTTGTAGCCTTGGCCTTGCCTTGTGCACATAGACGAACCATCACCTACGTCTGCAGCACAGCACAGTAAGTTCTACACAGAGATCGAACAACTGTGAGATTATCAAAATGTAAGTTATATCTGTCCACGAGCAACACACACATAAAAAAAAAACAGAGGATATTAAAAAATATCCGGAATTAAAACTAATTATCAGCAAGCAAAAACGAAATGTAGCAGCAAAAATAACTAGCGGAATGAAGGCGATTCATCAATGCAACTGTAGAAACCCTAACCTCAATTTCGAACGCTAATACATTGAATAAACTTGAACATTTTATCTATGAAGCAAAAATCGGCGAGTTGTAAGAGAAATAGAACCAAAACTTACTTGTTGATGAAGCTGATTGAAGCGAGTACCAGTATCAATTACTACTGCAGAGATGAGCTTCTTAAGCAGATTTGAGTGTTGATTGCATTTGTCTATTGAAAGAGTGAAAGAACAGGAAATGGCGCTTAATGTGATGATCAAATTCTAAACCGTAATTAAGTGATGTGATTTGCTTGGCTTTGTGGGACCAGCTTCTCCATCTACGTGCAATTTCTTCCGGAGAACTGATACAAACGTGGCGCCATATCATTGGTCCGTTCTAATTTTTTCCCAATTGGAAAACTATTTGTGTTGTGATTTAAAAAACTTACGTATTTTTTATTTCCAGGAATTATTTTAAAATCTAAGTTAGTTATTTTTAGTCAAATGTACTTGTTTTAAAGAAAAAAATCTTTTCTGTTTTCAAATTCAAATCATATCTAGGACTTGCACAAAAGAAGTGTACTTCATTAGTTCTATTTCATATGAAACAGCCTTTTTATAAATTCGTTTAAGAAGAAACTACACATTTTTCAAAAATAATATAATTTCAAAATTCTTATGTTATTGTTATTAGTATGCTCGTATCATCACAGAAATCTCATTGCATCAATTGCGGATACAAGAGGATTCGGACAAAATACTTGAGCATCACAACTTGAATTTTGATTTGAAACCTATAGCAATTTTTGCTTTCATCAATAAACTAGAATCTTTTTTATGTATAAAGGAATTTAACAGCTAATACATAACAAAAAAAAAATTACTCTATTTTACGCAATACTCCCTTTGTCCCAATTTATATAATACACTTTCATTTTTACTCGGTCCAAAAAGGAATGACATATTTTAACAATTTAACTTTAAAATACTCATTTTACTCTTAATAAGATGATTTATAATCACACAAATATCTATGACTTGTTTTAAATCACAAATTTCAAAAGTCTTTATTTTTTTATTAAACTCCATACCAAATCAAACAACATCACATAAATTGTGAGAGAGAAAGTATAATTTTTAGGTGAATTGAAGCCCCTTGCCATAAGCTAGCTTTGCTAATACATATCATGTTTAAAGCTACTCTAGGAGTTTTTTGTTCTTTCTTCAATTTCTTAATCAGTGAAATTACACCACATAAAAGGAGTAGTTGATTGTTGAATGATGTCTCTTCACTTAAAACAAGAAAATTACTCCTAAATCCAAGTAGGATTAGGCTACATGAGGTGTATTTCTTATCAATAAATGTTGAATTTTACGAGTTTTTGGTGTCCTCACTCCACAGCCTTCGTGACCAGAAAAGGATATTTGCTCCACTTGCTCCGAATCCTCCACAAGCCAAAATCGAATGTCACCGTTGGACAAAAATATCAGCAAATAACGAGATATTTACATCAGCAAATCAAATTACGACCACAGCTGACAGAGGGCATTTTCGTCATTCGTATCCCCTTTATGTGCACCCGAATTCGTGGCCATAACGAACCAGAGCCTAGATTACCCGTCGATTTTACAATATCCTGACCACTCATTTCTTCAAAATCTCTCTTTCTGCCGTGACACAACCACCTCCACTCCACGTCGGCGGTTCATGGCCGGCGCGTGGTCTCCCGTCGCTCGGCGCGTGCTCAGTTCCACTGTCATGGAGCTGACCATAAGAAACTCCCGCGCCGGAGCTCCATTTCCGGTACGGATATCCACCAGGAGCCATGGCGTATCCACTTATGAAGAGCGAGAGGCACCTCAAGGACCTTCCTGTATATTCGTCGGACCGGTTGAGACAGCTAGCAAAGAAACCTTAGAAGCCCTCTACCGCCAGGTATAATGCTCCTCACTGTTAGGAAGATTTTCGGCTTGTAAAAAGCTTTTATAATTTGCACTTACTGATGAAATTAAGGTTGGTTTGATTATTAAATGGAATCAGTAACATTGAGTTCTATTCACGGCCTAAATTACCTTGTAGAAGTCTCGAAATTGATTATCTTCTGAGTACTGTTTGTTTGAGCTTTTGCTTAATCATAGAAATGATCACTCATATGTGCCTTCAGATGTTGACGTATTAAATACTCCTCTGTCCCGATTTATGTGGCTAGTCTGAAATTTCGTGAGTCAACCAGTTTTTCGTTAGTAGGACTTCAAACACGCTATTGCGTGAAAGATTTCCCAATTTCATTGCTACGGATCCGTCGGAGCAAGCGGTTAAGGCCAAGGGCGGAAGAAATGGGGAAATGCCTCTGCCAGGGAGGTATAGAGCTTCTAACCACGTGTACCAACTGTCTAGGGGACAGCGTGTAAATCAGCTCATAGAGAGAACTGAGAACTAGCACTTAAACTATGGGGATAGGGGGCAGAGCGAGCGTTAAAGAAAAAGCAAAGCTCTCGGCAAAGTCGTGGATATCTAATTGGATTAGGAGCGGAATCTCCTTTTGATTTGGAAGGTTGATATAGCGGAAATTCCAGTTTTCCCTAAACTAGAAAAAATGAGACAACGAAGTCGCGATGCCTACCTTACCATCTTTGTCCAAATAAGGGTTTTATATGTTAATTATTGTGATTTATAGCACCTTTTTAGGTAGTTTTCAAATATATAAATTTTATTTCAAAAAAACTTAAGCTTCTATGTCCGAATTCACGGTCAGAGTATAGAAGTTTGAATCTCAAAATTTCAATTGTGTCACATAAATTGGGACAGAGAGAGTATGTAAATTAAGGGACCTATCATGTGTTTAATCACTTGAGTTTAATGACTACCTAAATTAGTAGAATGTTTGAGTGATTAAAAGCTTACTGGTGCTTTTTGAGTACTTTATGTTTGTACTTTGTACTACTTGTTTGAATTTTTTGATAATTTGATGAGGAGCTAAAGAAGATGCGAGTGGTATATATGAGGTCCCATCTCTGTGATTTTTAGTTCACGATGAAGCAGTTTTAGTCCTTGGCTTGGCCAAAAACCTGGCGTTATAAACTGTATGTATTTCAACAAGGATTTATTAGTAGGTAGTGTTTCTGAAAATCCCCTTAAAACTTCTTGAGCTATAAAGATTGGTGGTAACACAGAGAAACTTGATTTCTTTTTCCCATTTTTTCCCCTGTCCTGCTGCTCTCTGATTTTGTACTTCTGTTTTCTCTTAGGCACGTGATGCTTATTACAGTGGAATGCCTTTAATAGTTGATGATATGTTTGACAGAGTAGAGGTAAGTTTCTCAATATAGTTGATAGCTAGTGAAAGCTTGAACTTTTATTTTATGTTCTGATCCTCATGCACAATATCTTTTTCTACTACAGTTAAGATTGCGGTGGTATGGTTCAAAGCATGTAGTCAAGTATCCTCGCTGTAGTCTCAGGCGGCAATCAACTTATGCTGACGCAGAGGTGATACTACTGTGATATGAATTGCTTATTGTGATACTAATGTAAACATAGGTTATATGAATTGTTTATTGCGATATCCATTTGAGTTTTTTCTTCAACTTTGATGGTCATAACTATTTGTGTTTGGAATATTTCTTCCATTCCTTTTAGAATACTGTAAATGTGAGTTTTTCAAACTCCAAGTGGAAGTATCTTAAATTTGCGTTAAAATTGTACCTTGTTATAATATTACTCTCTACCTTAATTTTCTTTTCTATTGCCTATAAGTCTATAAAATCATCATGTTCCAAACTTGATCCATCGACTTTGCATGTGCTTTGTATGTCTTCACTAAATCCTATTAGATTGATATTTTCCTTGGACTTAATATTTGTCCTTCGTAGATGAAGTCTCTGCACCTGCCTTGGCAAAAGGAGAAAGAAAACATTATGAATGTATATGTACATTACTTACCCCACATTTTAGTAGTGCTATTTGCAAATCTAGTTCAGCTGTGTCATTCCCTAGAAAAATAATTTTTCATCCTGGTGTAGTTTTTCTACTTGTAGACCAGGCTTTAGTTCCTACACTTGAATATTGATTAATGTGGATGTAGGGCAGGAAGATCCTTCACAGGTGTTTGCATTAGCAAGTGTATGGTTGTTGATTCTTGGGTTTGGGAGTTCATTCTTGATTGTGCCTTTAATCTACACCATCATTCAAGCTTATCAAGACACATTTGATTCAGGAATGTCCTACACTGACCAATCTTTTGAGTTGTTTACCATGCTCAATGGAATCCTCTTTATGGTGTTGGGATCTATCATCGGCTTTCCAATTGCTTCAGCCTCAGGTAATGTGTTTTCTTTCTTGAACCTTCATTTCTCAAGTTTATAATTATCAATTGTTTGACATAAAGCCTCATACTGACATATAAATTACTTAGATGTGCTTCTAGAAATATTAATTCAGCGATATTTAACTTAGTTTTATCATGTTTGTTCCCCTTTCATTGTCATCACTTCTCTTTGGTTTTGTTCATTAGTTAGGAGTTCTAGTGCAAGTAATATAAGTTGGTGAGAATTGTATGCATCTTTTGGTTCCTCAATAGGAAAAGGCTATTATAAAGAGAAAATGGTTTTCTTTATCCATCTCAATTTACCTGCTGCTATCTAAGCTTTTTTGTTCAGGTTGATTGACATCAGAGGAAAAAAGAAACGACTTCTTATCCTTTTGGATCTTTCAGTCTCTATATGGTCTGCCTTTCTTTAGATGAAATACACTTGTGGTCTTCGCAAATGAGTCTTTTCATCAAAAGGTGGCGAATAACTGTATGAGAATACCTCCATTTATGTGTGCACAAAAGGATCTTAAGCATCTAAAAGAAATTTTAACTTTAAAATCCTTGTTTGAACCAGCAATGCTAGAATTGAAAACGGGAAAGCTCAATCATATCTTGTCAAGAATGGAGGGGAAATTCAGTATAAGATCGATCCTTAGTAGTTTCGTTCCCCTTCTAATTTTGCATCATGTTGGTACTGTTGCATAATTAGGTACTAGAGTGAGGTCTGCCATCATTTCATTAAAAAGGTTACTATTAGGAAATGGTTTTGTTGGATTATATAATTTCTATAACTTACCTCCATGTTTTACTGTTGGGTGATGATCACCAGTGTAAATGTGATTGTTGAACCATGTCTAGAAGCAATGCTGTCCATAGTTTTTGAGAATTTATTTCTTGAATGCATCCCAAGTACAGTTTATAACTTGAGATAACTAATCACAGTTGGAGCACTTCAAGGACTTTGGAAAAATGACTTGGTAGCTCTGAAAGGGGCATGCCCAAACTGTGGTGAGGAGGTAAGTAAGAACTAGCTTCTCACATGTTCACAAGTATCTGTAGAAGTCATTGATATGATTCAAGTGAAGAAGGGTTAAATTATATCTCCTTGTACTGAAATGGATGAATCTTATAGCTCTTAACACTATTACCTTCAGGTGTTTGCTTTCCTGAAAGCAGAAAAATCCAATCATTCCCCGCATAGAGCTGATTGTCATGTTTGTGGAAGCAGATTAGAATTTCAAACCAAGGTTGAGGTACTTTTGACCATGACTTCGGTTCTCATCTTACTTCACACTACATTCTTATTTGGTTGGAGGAATTTTGTACATTTCCTTTTTGCTGTCACTGTTACATTTTTATTCACTTGCTTGAAAGTGGAGATCATTCCTTTACAGATCAGATATTGTTATTCATGTACACTTAAGCTTTTTCCCTTTACTTTGGAGTTTGGATACACTAGTTGGCAAACACATGATAACCCTTGAGAAATAATTAAGCAAATAAATGTTGTGATGATAGATTATAAGATTTTACTTTAAATAATTGTATTAACATTCTCTTAAACTGGTCATAGAACTCCTTGTTTACTTACTGCTTCAGCTTATCCCGTTACATGTAAATAATGGTGTAGTCATATCTTCTGTTTCTTGTGTCTGAAAATTATTAGTCGTTTTTATATTCTATTTATTAATTTTAGAACTTCTGCAAGATCATAATTTGTTATGCCATCCGATGGTCTATGAGAGAAGATAAATCTTAAGGTGTTTGACTTTGTTTTTCTTTGAGTTTGAATGTGTTTTCTATTTCTTTTAGTTCATAGTTATAACTTATAACTAACTTGAATTAGTTTTTCTTCTTGCGATGATCTAACCTGCTACTTAAATTGTTATTCCCTACATCTTTAAGAAATGCCTAATTCATTTCATTTTTGCACCATTCAGATTCTTATATCATTCAAGTATATAATTTCCCTAATACCCTGTGCATTTACTGCAGCAATCCATCTCAAGACCTGGCAGACGTTGGGTTTATGGTCGCGTTTACTTGATTAGACAGAGGCAAAGATGGGCGTGACAATGATGTCGATTGAATTCCCCTTAGTTAATCCTGATGATCACAAAGCGTTATGTGCACCTTCTTATCAGCCAGAGCACAGTTCGCCTTCATGTACCAATATCTCCGTACTAAATAGATTTGAGAATTCTGCTGCAAGTGGTTGAAAAGCTCTCACATCAACATTTACTAGTACTATAATAGAAGAAATCGCCCCAGATATTTAGAAACTATAGTGTATTTGCTCATGCTTGAAGAAAATTTAGTGAACAGAATTGCTTTTATGAAATGAAAATATCATATTTGTCTACTTGTACCATTGGTGAACAGTTTATTGTTTTTATGAAATGAATAATATCTCATTTGTCTATATGTGAACTGGTCATTTGGTTGTATGTAGCATAATCCAGTATTAGGCTGGCTCCTCTCATTCAGCTTCTCTCCTTCTATGTCAATTTACATCAAAATGTATAATTTATATCCAACTTTGAAATAATGAAAAGCATAGTACTCTTCAAAATTGGCCAATTATAAGCTTATTCTTTGCTGAGATGGAATATTGGTAGAGAAAAAAACTGACTTGAATGCTATAATTGAGATGGAATTAGTGGTTATATTTTGCAAGTGTGATGACTTGGAGACTGCTGAATTTAAGCAATTCTACCTACCTAAGAAAGGCTAAGAAACAAGCACAGTTATTGGGTCAAAGCATGATCTGCACTTGGAGCAAAGAATGCTGAACAAATACATCTTAAACTATGTTCGAAATGAAAAGCTACCGTGTTTCAGATTACACTGAAGAAAATATTGCACAGTCGAAAATTGGCCATTTTATCAGCCAGCGTTGTCTTTTTGGGAACTCCGTCCCAACAACAAAAATAACACCTGGTACATCTACCAAAATATGAGTTCCGTCTTGAAAAGAGATGGGAAGCTCAGTCAAGTTGAGAAGTCCGCATCAGAAGTGAGCCAAACTGTAGACTAGGGTCCAAAAAAGCTGTGCAAACATAATAGAAGAAACAGGACGAAAAAAACTATTAGCAACAATATGAGAGACGAAGGTAAAGGACATAACTTGTTTTTCACTTATATAAGCCGTAAGAAAGGGGTTGAAAGGAAGTTCAAGTACCAGAAAGAGTGTCATAGAAGCAAAAAGCCCTTCCTGGAGGAGAGCTCCATGCCCACCAAATTCTTCTTCGTCAACTTTTAGCACCAGCGCATAATAACAGTAGATAATACCCGTTGAAAGTGCAAGAAACCTACATTTAAGAAGAGTGCAATTACTATTGTAAGAATCGGTTAATCACAACAGGATTTTAAAATTACGACCAAATATTTGGAAAATAGGATGATCTTCAACTCAAGCAACCAGAATCCTTCCATTAAAAGAATGTAAAGCAGATCTCTACTGGATTTCCTTCCAGTATTTGGATTACTATTAACTGTGGTTCATCATGCATCAAATAGTATAACTAGAAACTATGAATCTGAAAAATAGCTTCAAAATCCATGAACCTCCTAATTGGTTTAGCTCAAAATAACAATGCTATAACTACCAAAAAGCAGAAAGAGCGTGAGCTTGAAATTTTATTATGTTTAACCATGATCACAGATCTCCACCATATGAAGCAAAATTACTGCATTTTTCTCCTACAACACCTATCTTGAGCGCTAGATTCTTCCTTTTGTCCTCTCCCTATTCCAAAGTTTTGTATTCAATCACTCACTCACTTACTGTGACAACACCCAAAGCAATAGTTGCATCACAGAAATATATGGTTCAACATAACTCCGAGAAAAGATCAATCCTTAATGCCTACATGTTTGAGGATGGTCATAGTAGAAGTCCCTGTCTGAAAGGTTCTAGAGACAGTTAGATGTACTGACTAATCTTTTCATTAGAAAGAGGCAATTCAAAGTATTTAGGAATTTTAGCAGACCCATACTGCCACGTTTTTTTACCTGAAAGGTTCTAGAGATTATTAGTTTTAGTGTCTGAAACATCTAACTGATTGGAACAAAATTTTCAAAGACTAACACTTAGAAAAGAAATAGAGAGAAACATAAAGGACAAGGAGGTTCACTTCACTCCTCAAAAAGAAATTCTTACTCCAAAAGAATAAAAGAGTGCTCTTTCTGACCAGCACCCAAAGGGGGGTGGATTTAGCAGTCCATGTAGTGGATGAGGAAAATCAAGATTCAAATCCCACCAGAGATGAAACACGAGACAAAACACGCTAGTGAGAGGTAGCAGGTACCAACTAGAATATCCAGGTGTGAGCAAGCTGACTCAAACACCACTGTTATAAAAATAAAAAAGAACATTCTTCCAGTAACTACTGATTAAAGGCTCGAGCAAAAATTAGTTTACGCCATTACAGGCTCTAAATAAAGACATGTTCGATTTTGATTCTTTTTACCTTATTAATCATATCAAATATTTTTGTTACATATTTGTCAGTTACTATTTCAATAAAGAATAATTTTTAAATTAATTTCTTCCCAAAGCATAAGTAGAAACAGTTTAAGTATCCGAACCATAAAGCCTTAAATGTCCTGAAGAAGTTATTGAAGTACTTTAATGAAGCCATTTAAACTATCAAAGTAGAATCGTTTAGTGATTACTTTTAAAAAAATAGTGAAGTCGAAAGGCCCATACTCGAGCATAGATAAGAATAAAGATGGAGATGCTCCTACTGTTATTGAACTACATGCATGATCAACTAAGTTCATGCCAACTATGCATGCTCCTGTACTTTCTTATCCCTGTTTCTTGTGTATCTTCCCATCATCATTTTTGCATATGATACATTACGTCAAGTCCACTTTAGGATAACTTTGTCAGGGTTGATATGACATTCTTTCCTACGAGTTCTTAGAGCTTCTCCCTCCTCAGTAGATGAGATTAGGATGAAAGGGCTTTCTTTCATTAAGATTGAGTGGAAGTGTATAATAATCGGCTTTGCTGTCGAATTAATAACACATTCTTCCCCGTGCAATTCTTTCACTAAATTGAGTGAAAGGGTATAGCCTTTTAATGGGCTTTCTGATTGAACTACTCTCTCTCCCTCCCCTCCCCTCCCCCTTTAGCATGTTTTTTTTTTCTTTTAAAATGATAATGCAGGGCTCTCTGCCTCAAAGTGTCCTTAGACAGACAGCCCCTACTTCTGTAAAAACCATACACTCACACCTCCTAAGTGAATGAATCTTTACAGCCATCAAACTTTATATTGACATAAAACTCTGGAACACTTTCCAAGTAGCAGTATATTATTTCAATTTCCATGCAATGACACTCTGACAAAGTCCGTGTAAGCAGAACAGTAAGTACAAAGACGAAGAGTTACCATATAAACTAACTGAAGTAAAAAGCTGCCTAATGGGTGTCACTTCTTGCAAAAGCTGATGAACTAAAATAAACTCAATCGATAATGATCAATCGACGAGAGCTAATGAATTGAAATAAACTCAACTGATAATAAGCAATCAACAAGAGCTAATGAATTGAAATAAACTCAACTGATAATAAGCAATCAACAAGAGCTAATGAATTGAAATAAACTCAACTGATAATAAGCAATCAACAAGAGCTAATGAATTGAAATAAACTCAACATACAAGCAACTGGCAAGATCTAATGAAGTGAAATGAAACTCATCTACACGGTAAACAACACAGAGAAATGAAGTGCAGCTACAGTAATGAAGAAAAGTATATTTGAACTCCAAAAAAGAAGGCGGTGAGGTGTAGAAGAAAACTTACAGCATAAACCAGACCCCACCAACCAAAGGAATGGCACCCCATATTAATCCACAAACAAGAGCCATCAATTGTCTAGTCCAATGCAATACATCACCCAGTTGATCCTGCAATTACAAGATTAAACAATTACTAGCTTGACTAATGTATAATACAGCTAAAGACCGGAACTGACCCATCAAGCTGTGGCACAACCATGGTCTGATACAAGAAAGCATAAAGGAGAAGCTAAAAGTCTAAGAAATCTTTCCTTTCAGATTAATGTTGTAACAAAGAAAAAGTTAAAAGAAACCTTTCCTGATTGAAAATTCTCTAAGCTTTTAAGATATCAACAGCAATGCTTATGATCTTTGGAACATGTTCCTGTGTATTTTTAAACTAAGCTGGGCGATGCCACAAAGCTTGAGAGAAGCTCACAGTGTGTTGATAAGACCATCAGAAAGGTCTGGAATATGATTCCGGCTGCAATTTTTAGTGTATTTGGACTGAGAGGAACAGAAGATGTTTTGATGGTTCCTCAACTCCCATTCATGCTCTTAAAGCCAAATGCATAGTTAACCTTTTTTGCTGAACAAAGTTGTCCCCAGTATGAACAGTTTTTGGATTTCACTAGTCCTCTATATTTAGAAGGAACAAATGTACAGGGGCCTGCAATTCTTTTTCGTACTTTTGCCTACTTGTAATTATGCATCTACTTGATGCTTTCTTAATGAAACAACTTCATCAAAAAAAGAAAAACAGCAATGCTTGAACACCTTCCTAGAACTAGTAAATACAGTGATAACTACTTGTGAAGAGCAACCATGAAACTTGAATAAATCACAGAACAAAAACAAAAACAAAAAAGAACTTTGAATCTCTTGCTCACTCCACCAACCACTCCAAATCTCACAATAAACACTCCAATGTGATCAAAACCTTATGAAGTGCTTTTCTATTTGTGGGGTTCTTAGATTCATAATTTATCACTCAGATATGCAAGAATTCTATTATTAGTAGAACGAAATCTACCAAAAATCGAATACCCATAAGTTGAAATCCCGGAATTAGCATAAAAAAACACATCAATATAACATTAAACAATGTGCAGTTCAATGAATGAAAAATGAAACCTTATCCCAAGAAGCTTCGGGATCGAAAAGTTGTCTGAACTTAGACAAGTGACCATTCTGATGTTGGTCTTGAAGCTGTTGAACATCAGAATTTGATTTCTTCCTCTGTCTCATGATGAATGAAAAAGAAAAACAAATGTTAAATCACACTAACAAAAGCGAGTAATTTAGGGTTTTGATAAAATTGATGCTGAGAATTAATGGTGGAGAAAAGTATTGGTAGTATTATAAATAAAATTAGGAATAATATGATTGTAGATCTAGATTATTTTTATATATATATAAATGATTAGATTAGATGGAGATGGAGGATGCAACAATGTTTGGTTGTTCTACTTTGGCTATAATTCTTTTTCTTTTTTGGAGGCCGATCGGCACGTGCAATGGATCCTTTTGGGTTCATTTATGGACTTTATTTAAGTGCTTTTCCATCTAGGAGACTAGGACGTGGCTTGACCCAATTGTGTATTTTTTGAAATATATTTATTCCTATAGGATGTGTAAATTAAGTTAATTTAATTTATCATATGATTAAGTAATTTAATAAAACATATAGTATTGATTTAAGAAAAGCATTAAGCAGACGAATCAAGACATTCTTGTATGCAAACTTTTATCATTAGTTGTGGTTAAAGCATAGTAATACTTATTTTGTGATACTTAGTATGATTACTTTCGTGATAAGATGTTAAAATATTGTATTGTATATTCACCGAAATTTTATAAGTGGGGTTTAGGAATAGTAGGATGTACATAGATATCATTTTTACTGTCATGGAAGTAGGGATGTTGTTTCAGATAGACCCTCAACTTAATAAAATTGTACTCATCAAAATCAAATAACGATAATAAAGTAGCAAGATAAACAAAGCAAATCAATGAAGCAATAGGTATTAATAAAAATGAAGAATAAGATACTACGCGAATACAAAATGGTATTTCTAAATAAAGGGAAGATGGAAGAGGAGACTACCCCCTGCCTCTCTCAAATAAAAGTATGATAACACTCAACTACATATCACCCTTCTACTCTAATCATCGACCTTCGTACCTTCATATGGGTCATAGTCCTAAGTAAGTTGAAGGTTGTCATATTTTGTCTAATTACTTCCCTCAGTTCTTCTTCAGCCTACCTCTATCTTTCCTAAAACATGGTATAGCCTACCTTTCATACCTTCTTGCACATTCATATATGCACACCTCCTCTAATTCACATGTCCGAAGTATCTCAACTTTGTTTTCCTCATATCTTGTCTGTCACGGAGATCACCCACACCCTGTCCTGCATTACTTTATTCTAAACATATCTTTTCTAGTGTGCCCTCACATGCATATGAGCATCCTCGGATCTCATTTTTGCTACATTCATCTTTTGAACGTGTGTTTTCTTGAATGTCTAGCACTTGGTCTTTTATAACAATGAAAGTTTAACCATCACTTTATAGATCTTACCTTTAAACTTTGATGACATATTCTTATCACACAATATCTTGGACGCGTGTCTCCATTTTGCCCACTCTTCTCCAATAAGATATCTACGATGTATGACATCATCGTCAATCTTTCCAATTTCCTTGGACTATAAACCCAAGATACTTAAAACTATCTTTCTTGGATGTGACTTGTGTATCGATCTTCACTTTAACCTCTGCTTCATGCGTTATGTCACTGAAATTGCACTCTAGATACTCTATCTTAGTCTTGCTTAACCTGAAATCTTTGAATTCTATGGTTTGTCTCCAAACTTTAAACCTATTGTTAACTCCATCGCGCGTCTCGTTGATCAATACTATGTCATTTGCGAATAACATACACCACAATACCTACGCTTGAATATGTCGCGTTAATTCGTCATCACTAAGGCAAATAAAAACCGCTAAGGGTTGATCCCTGCTGCAACCCCATCATGATTGAAAAATATTATTATTCACCTCCCACTGATCTTACCCGGTTCTTGGCTCAGTCGTATATATCCTTAATTACCCTAATATAAGTCATATATACACCTCTAGACTCCAAACATCTCTACAGAACTTCCTTAGGCACTTTTTCGTAAAGTCTCTTCTTCTATCCCTATATTGCTCCTACAATTTCCTTACAAGATGATTGACTTTTGTAATTGATCATCCCGACATGAATTTCAAATTGGTTCTAGGTGATAGACACACCATTCTCTTCCTCCTCCTCTCAACCATCCTCCCTTAAATTTTCATAGTATAGCCATTGACGAAACTAAAAATTTTGTTAAGAGTGTTCAAAACTTTAGTATATACTTAAAAAGTTATTTTTAACCTATAAATCATTAGGCTTCCACAGAAGATGAATCTGATTGTCATTATAATCCTTCTCAAATGTAAAAACCAAGAAAATTAGTTTCTATTCAATCTAAATAATTGATTACTTGTAACTTGTGACTTATAAGTTGTAGCAAGAATTTTTTAGTTAATGAGTTTTTGGATTACATTTTTCTTTTATTTACTGAGTTTGAATCGATTATTTACACATATTAAATAAATTTTTATATATAAATAAAGAATTTAAATCAAAATTATTAAATTTTGTCATAACTAGAATGTTGACTCTGCCTTCAAGTTGTAACCAAATGTTGCAACTTCACTCATCAATCTTTTATTCTTCTACTCTCGATCCTATCTATCCCAATATAGGATTTTAAGAAAAGATTTCTTTTTTAAATTAAAAAAAAAAAGAACAGGGATTTTTTTTTTAAAAAAAAATGGATGAACAAGAAAAGGCTAATGAAAACAAACCCCTAAACATTCTGAAAAATAAACCACAACAAACCTTTTTAAAAATTTACTGGACTTATATGACAGTAGTGAGAACAAACAAGATTTATCCACTATTTTGTCGAAATTAAGGGCTTTGTTGTTCCTATTTTATCGGATAATATTGTCCCTAAACACAAACCTCACCTTCCAATTTTACCCGCCAAAGGTTTTTTGTTATTCTTTAACTTTTATTTACCCTTCTTTCACTAAAAAACCTCCCAACAAATCGAACTCAACTGTAAAAACCAGTAAAAACCCCAATCAAAAACTACTTTAATCCTCAGTCATCAGTAATTTTTCTCTTTTTTAACCACCTCTTTTTTCCCTTTTTGGATAAGAAAGTATGGGTAATCCGTTTTTCTCTGCCATTGTCTCAAACGGACAAGTGTCTACTAAAAAGAAAATTTATGTTTATCCCACGAGTTTTTTTAAAAAATAAAATAAAATTACTGTTTCATCTCTAAAAATTCTTAATGCAAAATATAATCTACTAAATAAAAGGTATAAACAACTCTCAAAAGAGAAGAGAACAAAAAAATACTTATTTGCACTCCATGCATGCACGCTAGCTAGATCATTAATAAGTGCACGACATGTTTACGTAAATTCCATCACTTAACACTATAGTATTTATTAATATATAATGATATATCCATCCTTAACTCAATTTATTAGTTTATCATAATAAGTTAATATAAATTAGTTTAGAAAAGACATTGTCATAATTCATAAATAGGAAAAACACACAATCTCAAATGTATTACTAATAATAACTACTAGCTTTCTCTATGGTTATATCTTTAAAATTTAGAACACTTCATCTCATTGATTTGGTAGCTTTTTACAAATTTATTTTTTTCTTTTACATGAGATTTTAATTGTTACACATAAGATTTTTAAAAAAAAAATCATTGTCTTTTATTTGGTTTGTAAGTGATCAAAATCACCGTATCTAACCAGTTGAAAAATATTACTATTAATATTAAATTGCACATGCTTAGTTAGTGAAGTCATCTAGAAGTAATTCGAAAATAAAAACAAAATTCAAAGAACTTCTTGGTTTAGTTTGGAGTTTGTTGGACAACTGGTTTATCAGAACCTTTGCACTGGTATTTTTTTTTTTTACAAAAATAAAAAATAAAAAAATACTCTTCTGGCTTTGGTGACTCAACGTTTTTGTCGATGAACGGTTGATCTTTTAGTTGTAGCACGTGGCATGATCTACGTCCAACCTGGCAGAGATTATATGGGCCCAACATTTGTCGAGTAACCGGGTCTTTAGGTATTAGGTGGTTTCTGTGACAGAAACCTGGTACTGCCCAGTGCCTTTTACCGTTACAGCCAGTAACTGTATAAGAACTCTGGGGTTTAAGACATTAACATGTCTGGGGGTTTTCTCCATCAACAAACAAATTCCATCGTTCATCATCACAAAAAATTATGGGGTATTTTCTTTTTTTCATCATCTTTTTACAAATTCTTATTTCTTCCTTGAACTTTCTGATTTTGAATTATTTTTTTCATGGGTGATTATGGATTTAAGTGGGAATTATGGTTTGTAAAATTTGGTTTTTATAAGGTGGGGGTTGTTCGGTTTTCTGTATTTGATTTGTTCCCAAATACATAAAGTTGCAATCTTTGCTTAAGAACTTGGTTTGCTTGGAGGGAAAATTTTCGAGGGGTTAAAGAAACTGTCTATTTTGAGAATGACATGGTAAATTTTCATGGTTTGGTGTTTTTTTTAAGGTTTCTCTGCGACTATAATAGAGTAGTTGGGAAATCTTAACTGTCAACATTTTACCTTTCCTCTGAATTTAGAAAACCTTGTCGTGATCATGAACCTTTAATTTTCTGTCCACATTTATTTGATCCAAGTGGGGGCTTCTATTTTGAAAATTTAATTCAGGGTGTATTGGATTAGATCTATCTATCTTCCTCTGGTTTTAATTTTGTTGATCCGATGCTCTGGTATTGTGGGGTGAGGGTGGGGTGGGAGTATGCAGGGGCAGGGGCAGGGGTAGAAGGGGGTTAATCTGACCCCTTCGCCCGGAAAATCACACTGTACATATAAGATTAAAAAAATTTATGTTCATATATATAGTAGATGATGGACCTTGGTGAAAATTTTGTTTCCGCCACTGGAAGTAGGTATAGGGATATTCATCATTCATAACTTTTTATCATGACTTTTTAGTTTTAGGTTATTCTCTTATGATACTGACAGGTTTTGGACGGGTTCTTTTTCAGTTTCCCTCTTTTTAATTTTGCACAATTTACTTCACCCCTCCTTAGAAAATGCTTTCTTTATCCCTCTAAACAAAGGATGCATGGAAGAGGGTTCTATATATGTATGTTCTTTGTTGGTGTTGAGAGGTTCTAGTAAGATGCATAAGACCAGATTTTGTGACAAAAGCAGCTGGTTTGATTCATGTATAGACTTTATTCCCACTGATCATGAAAAACGTTGTGTTGGAACGTGTATATGTTTCTTGTCATTCTTATTGTGTTGATCTGGTAATGGCAATTTTCATCTTTTCCCTAACTTTGATATAGGAAATAAGTAACTCGGTGTATTTGATCTTGAATAATCATGGAGATCTTGCAAATACGGATATAGAATTGAAAATAGCTTTTACTTTCATCATTCATTTGCTATAAGGTTCCTTTTCAATTTTCGAATGAATTTATTCTAGTGATCAAGCAGCCAATCATGGTTGAAATGTGTAGTTTGAGCGGTGTGTTTGAGATGTGAAACTTTCATTTACTTGAAAATTTAGCAGGACTTAGGGCATAACATATGATTTAAATATATCAGATCATAATCTATTATCCCTAATATCGTGATCGATAACCAGCATTTAAGTATCAACAAAAAAATAAAGATTATTACACTGGGGGTGAGTGTCGTAAAGTTCTGCAATATAAGGTGCTAGTTTTTGTTTGATTTGTTACTACTGGCATCTGGTGCTTTATCAAACAGTGGTGATTCTGTTCTTTCACCCTTTTTCCCTGAAATCTGAATTTAAGAGAATTTCAAAACTCTAGGATCCCTTTGTTTCAATTTAGTTTTGATTTTATGTATTGTTTGTGATAAACTTAATGTTATTTTGCTTAAATGTCTCGAATTATAGTGCTTCTGATTTTGCAGGTCTGTTCTTCCTTAGATTATTTGGTGCAGTTGACCACAAAAGTTGTGCAACATGATGTTTTTACACTGTAATATTGAGCAAGAATTCGCTGTTGTTTTGTGTTCTTCGGATCTTTCTTGGTATGGTTGATGAGATATGGTGTTGCAGAAGAGGTTAGATTATGGATTCAATGGCTATCAGGTGCCTCCTATACCTCGAGCTACCAGATCGGTTAGGGTATTCTTGCTTTTCAGATGCAATATTTGCATTATTAGTATATTCCTCTGCTATAGAGGCACTTATCCTGATCTTATTTCCCTGTCAATTTCTTAGAGAAGGGGCATTATTAGGAGGAAAGCTGATGGCGATGGAACTTGTCCCTTTGACTTGTTAGCTACTGTAGCTGGCAAGTTACTGGGGGAGGGAGAGAGCTCGCCTGATTCTACGGGTTCTGTTAGAGGGAAGGAGCAAGGTGCAATTGTGAAGGATGAAAAGGTAAAAGAGGATGAGGATAGATCTCTAAAAGAAAAATCTTATACAGAAGGCTGTTATGAACGGGGGTTCTTCATTTCTGAGCTCGTCTCACAAGCTCCAGTTGTAAATCGTTCTTTAAGCGAACTGCCACATGTTCAAAATGATACCATCTCTGGACCTGCATCTGTCACTATGAGTTCTGATTGCTCAGAGAAGTTACTCTTCGCTAAACAATTTGTAAATGGTGAAAGCAGCGAGGAACATGAAAACTTTTCTTCAAAGACAGAACGGGAGACATCTGGGTGTGGAGTCTTTCCCAGTTGTACATTAGACATTGAAAACGATAAACAGATGAAAATTGAGCTGTCAAATAATGCTAAAGTTTCTACTGATAAGGGGACTGCAATTTCTAGTTCAAAGTTCCCTGATGTTTGGGATAAGAAACCTTCAACACTTGTTACTTCAGACGAAAGTGTAAAATTATCTCTGTCTACATATCCTGCTCCTTGTAGGTCCTTTCCGGTGATTCGGAATGATGTAAAGTTAGCTAATAAAGACGATGACGAAAATTCTGGGTGCACTCAACCTAGCACCCCAAATAAGGCCTCTGGATCAGCACCACGTATACGAGATCGTCCAATTAAGAAGTTACTAGCTTCCAAATATTGGGAAGAAAATCTAAAATCTGATGATGAGGGGCATGCCAATTCCGGTAAGTATTTACTCCCTCCGTTTCAATTTGTTTGTCATACTTTCCTTTTTATTCTGTTTTATAAAGAATGTCTCTTTCCTTTTTTGGCAACTCTTTAATTCTAACTTTCCACATGACATGTTTAAGACCACAAGATTAAAGGGCATTTTGGTACATCCTACAAATCTTTAATTTAAGACCACAAGATTCAAAAGTCTTCTTTACTTTCTTAAACTTCGTGCCAAGTCAAAACGAGACAAACAAATTGAAATGGAGGGGGTATTATTTATGCAACCCTGCATATTCACTTGCTCCGGAGTTTGACATGAGGAGGACTTCTCTAGGTGGGAAAACAATGCATGTTTACTACAACAGGAACATTGGTTACAAGCACCAAAGGTCTCAGAGGGATTTTCCTTTCAAGAAAAGAAAAGTCTTTAAATGTGGTTCGTTCTCTAATTCTGATGGAGAGATGAGTACTGATGGAATAAGTAGTTCTCCAACAAATGACTTACATGGAATTGCTTCCGGTAGTAGTAAAGCATCTTCAGGAGGTTTGTTCTCTTCAGGGTTCATGCTTTCATGCAACAACATGCACATGACCATGCATAAACTTGTATGTGTTTCAATTCCTATTGATACTTATTTCCCTCTGCATATCAATTCTGATAGGCTGCACAACGGCTGGAACGTCAGCCTTCAATGGAGGTCGTGCGTTCATCAGGCCTAGTGATTCTCATGGTGAGAGGGCCTTCTTTTGGAGTTTTTACCGCATGAATTCTTTTGTATCCCTTGCTCTATCATTCAAGAGGTTCTAATATGGATGTTTTTCCTTTCGTGCAGTTAAGTTTAGAATTAAGTCCTTCAAGGTTCCTGAGCTTTTTGTTGAGATTCCAGAAAATGCAACTATTGGTTCTTTAAAGGCATGTGAAAGCATTACCTTCAAATACTAATCCACTTTCTCAATAGGATTCTATCATCAGTATTTTTCCTTGTGCTGAATTTCTTTTTTTTTGAATTTTAATGTGGAAAAGCACTATTCACGCTTTTAATATTTTGCAGAGGACCGTAATGGAAGCAGTGACAGCTATACTTGGTGGTGGACTACGCATCGGTGTGGTTTTTCAGGGTAAGAAGGTTAGAGATGATAACAAAACCTTGTTGCAGACTGGAATTTCTCATGATTACAAGCTTGACGCTCTGGGCTTTTCATTGGAGCCCAATCCCGTTCAAACTTCCCAACCTCTTGGTCCAAACTATCGTTCTTGTGTACTTCCTTATGAAACACCTCAACCGCTAACAAGGTATTCCATTTGTCGATCTCTGGTGGATATTAGGACTGTAGCCATTTCTATTATTGAGCAGCTGGTGTGCTGCTTCAATTTAACAACCAGTTATATGAGTAGATATATACGTGTGATTATTGTGAAATTAGAAGTCAAAAACTTCTTTCAACTCTTCGCGGGTTGTTTCTACTCTTTCAAGTATCTTGTCCACCCCTCTTTTGTGGTCTTTGCTAGTACATTTTTTCCGAAAGGGAAAGAGCTTATTGTGTCTTTAAACTTTTAAGCTTTATTTGGGAACTACTCCCTCTTAAAAACGTTCTAGAATCAAAAGTCCTGATGATTTTGCACTATATATGTCACCAGGTGCCCATCTCCTGCTACTGTGGTTCATACTGGCATTCAGCAGGGGAGATCTGATGATCATACAGGAACAAGTTTGAGTAACTTTCTTGAAAGTGACCATGAATCAGCTCCATCTCCTCATTACGCAGCATTGGAGAATTCAAGAGCATTGGTTCCAGTAACTGCAGTAAATGCTGAAGCCTTGTCCGTAGTTCCATTGCGGAAGCCCAAGCGCTCCGAGGCCACACAACGTCGAATCCGTAGACCTTTTTCTGTCTCTGAAGTGGAAGCACTTGTTCAAGCTGTTGAGAAACTTGGAACAGGAAGGTATGTTTAGTAAAACCATATTTCACAGGTAAGGCCAATCATACACAGAGCTTACCTCTTGAGTTCTTTTTCACTTTTTTTCAGTTATTGTTTTCTTGCTTCGCAGATGGCGTGACGTGAAACTGCGAGCTTTTGATAATGCCAAGCATAGAACTTATGTCGATTTGAAGGTATAACATATGTTACTTTCTCTTGCTTCTTCAAGTAGCAAAGAAATCAATTGATTTTGAAAGTGGCATACTTGCATCTTGTACTTAATTCCATTACATCTATGTTACTTAACAAAACCTTCCGTGAATGAGCTGGAAAGAAGAAAGAAAATAGTCATGATCCGTTCTCTTTATTTATACACATAGTAATCACATGATATGGAACTTGATTGACGGTTATTCAGGACAAATGGAAAACTCTGGTGCACACAGCAAGAATATCCCCTCAGCAAAGGAGGGGCGAGCCCGTGCCACAGGAGCTCTTGGACAGGGTCCTCACCGCTCACGCTTACTGGTCCCAACAGCAAGCCAAGCAACATATGAAACAGCCATCGGAGACGTACCTTCTTCTCTAGGAACGTCGTGGAAGTGGCTGTAAGAAAAGAAGTAGACAGGGGAGTAAAGAAGAGTTTTGTTTATTTTAATACTGTAAAAGGCGATCTTATGTTAATAAAAGTAATACCAGGGAAAGTTTAAGTTAAGTTAGCACCACATCTAGTTCCTTCAATGGAGGGATGGAAGCAGCTTTTTGTAAATGTTTTGATAGAATAAAGTGCTTTGCTAACAGAAATTTTTTGTACTAACTGCTTTTCTTGGGAAGAAATTCTTTCTAGGGTAAGGGTGTTGTATTTTGTAGTTAATTTGTTTGTTCAATAGAAAAGGGGAATTTACTCATGTTCCCTATTTGATTGTAAAACTTGGTTCAACATCAGAATATGACACTGGTTTTTGGACATGAATTTCTATTTGAGTTTTTTAGATGGAACTATTAATTGTATTTTCTTTTGTTCATCTTGTGCACCAGTAGTGTGTTTGGTGTAAACACTCTTGGGTGTGCAAGTATATACCAATTAACAATACACATACTGTTTACCTTATTCAAATAAAAAAATTGTTGGTTTTAGATAAGATAATTGTTGAAGAGGAATAACAGAACATTTAGAGTGCTAAGTTTTGTGATGTAATCACAAGGCAGATGTGGAAGTGAGGATTGATTCGCAAGTCATCTCTAGGAGATGAAGTTTCAAGTATCTTGAGTCAATAATTCAAGGTAATGGGAAGATTGAGGATGATGTTACACATCATATTGGAGCGAGTTGGAGCGAGGACGGAAGCTCGCATCCGGTGTCTTGTGTGATAAGATTGTGCCACCAAAACTTAAAGGTAAGTTTTACAAAGTGATTATCAAACCATCTACGTTGTAATGGGACGGTGTGTTGACCGGTCAAAAATTTGCATATGTCCTGAAGATGAAAGTAGCGGAAATGAGGATGTTGAGATGGACGTGTACACAAGGAGAGATAGGATTAGGAACAAAGATATTCTGGACAAGGTACGAATGACCTCTGTGGTAGACAAGATGAGGGAAGCGAGACTGAGATGGTTTGGACATGTAAAATGAGATGCGTAGATACTAGGTGTGAGAAGTTGGCTATGGTGGGTCTGAGGAGAGTTAGAGGTAGAGTTAGGCCGAAGAAGTATTGAGGAGGGGTGATTAGATAGGACAGACGTACCTACAACTTACCGAGGACATGATCCTAAATATAAGGATTTAGAGATCGATGATTAGAGCAGAAAGTTAATATGTATGATTGTTATCTAGTTTCCTTATTAATATTATTATTTTCTACTATATTATTCTTTGATTTTATTATTATTTGTTATTCCCTCTGCTTCAGCTATAGTAGTACTTGTTGGTGTTGCTCTTTACTATTATCGTATGTCCATTCAAACTTGTTTTGTTATCTTTATTTGTGCCGAATTTTTAAAAAATAGTCTCTTTACCTTATAAGGTAAGAATAATATTTACATACATATCATCCTTCTCAATCCCTACTTGTAGAATTACATTGATTACGTTGTTTTTGTTGTTGTTAGATAAATCATTTTTTGACACTAATTGATAGTAATTTATTATATCTTAAAAAAAGGATGTCTGTCTCAAATCTTTATTGTATGTTTACGTTCATTGTTCTTTTGCTTCTCTATTAGTAGTATTTTTCCAACACATATTACTTGTTAGGAATGGATCATGATTGACTATAATTGAAATCCTTCTGTTTCTTTCTTTTAATTTGCACTTTTATTTATGTTTTGACTACGTTGCGATGAATAATCAATACTCAATTATTTGTGAAATAATAATTCACCAAATCTGAGAATACTGGCAGCCAGATGTAATCATTGCTGGTCCCATGCACTCATCGAGTCACAATTTTAATTTTATGAATTTTGAATTTTAGAATAATAATTTCAAGTAATAATAAATATGTTTTAAATTTTATATTTATATGTATTTAATAAATTTTTTGTTATTATTTAAATAAAAGTTATTGAATTTGATCTAATTCGTATTCGGACGTCTAGCTCCGCTCCGATCGCCGACGGGTCAAAAGATTCAATTTTAGGACCTCTCGTGAAACTTCCGGTTCATATTTTTACTAGTTTCTTTTTTGTTAAGTGGATGAATAAAGCATATTTCAATTAATATAATTAATTGATTTGGTCAAACCATTATAAAGTGTCTTTTTCTATCATTTGTCCCCCAACATATATTAATTATTTGACTAGCAAGTAAAATAAAACGTTCATGATTCCCTATGGGGCCAAGATATTCACTTAATATTAAAAAATAAAGACATTTACTTATTTTTATGTGGTTATATGGGTATCCAACGTCAGACTAATTAATAAGTATAAATAAGTATATCATAATTGGGTAAAAGTTGTAAAACTTGGTTGGATAAAGTAGGTTAGATAATTACTTTTTACAATCAATAATATTTTTTTTATAAAATATAAGATTATAGGTTAAATTTTAAATTTTTAAACAATTTAAAATCCTATTTTTAAAAATTTTAATATTTAATTTATGATACAAAATTAAAATTTAAGTTTTATTTATATTTCTTAATAATTTAAAATAAAATTTTAAATTTGAGCTTCAAATTTTATGATCGAATGCCTGCTTATGCTCTGTTAACTGTTGGGAGAATATGACAAAGAAAACTTCAAAAAGAGTAGAATATTCAAACTTATTTTAATATTTATGAACTTATAATATCATTCTTGACTAAAAGTGAGGAAAAATTATAAGATCCAAATTTGACCAATTTGCTTCCTCTCCAAGCATATATTGCTCCTCTAAATACAAACAAATTAATGTTGTATGATGTAAGCATATGGTGTCAAGAACCTTCTTCCATTCATAACACAAAAATTTTAATTAGAAAATTAATCAAAGTAAATATTTGACCCATTTGATAAATTATCTATGTGCGATCTCACAAGTCTCTGGTTTCAAAAAAACATTATTATTTGACAATTTCTAAGTTCACAAACACAAAAACAACATGTTTAACATCCATTTTCCACAAAAAGGATTTTCTTGAATTGATGTTTATCGAAGACAATTTATCTATTTCATAAAAAAAGGATAAAAGTAGAAATAATATCTACATGCACCCTTTCTTTCTATACTTCACTTATAAAAATATACTGGGTATATTTTTGTAAACAACATGTTTAACATTATAACCTCATATTCCTCATTTAAAGGTTGATCCATTTTTTGTATTTTTACATAGTTAATAGAGTGGTGGTCCGACCAGCTTTGTTGTATGGAGTTGAGTGTTGGCCAGTAAAGAACTCCTATATTCAAAAGATGAAGGTGGCGGAGATGAGAATGTTGCGATGGATGTGTGGGTTTACTAGGAGAGATAGGATTAGGAATGAGGATATCCGAGATAAGGTGGGTGTGGCGTCGGTGGAAGATAAGATGCGGGAAGCGAGGTTGAGATGGTTCGGACATGTGAGGAGGAGAGGCACGGATGCTCCAGTGCGGAGGTGTGAGAGGTTGGCTATGGATGGTTACAGGAGAGGACGAGGTAGACCGAAATAGTATTGGGGTGAGGTGATTCGACAGGACATGGCGCAGTTGCAGCTTACCGAGGACATGACCCTAGATAGGAAGGTGTGGAGGACGCGGATTAGGGTAGAAGAGTAGTAGGTAGAAGTGTGTGTAGGCTAGTAGGTAGGAGTGTTCCTCATTGTCCCGACTAGTAATCGTAGTGTTACGCTTATAGTTTCTTGTTCTTGGATTCCTCGTGGTAGTGTTTTGTGGCAGTGCTCTGTTTCTGTCTGTTGTTTGTTACTACATATTACTTCATATCGTCTCTTGTAGTTTTATCTTGTCTTTTATCCTATATCATTGTTACGTCCTTTTTAGCCTTTTTTTAGACTGTTTTGTCTTGAGCCGGGGGTCTATCGGAAACAGCCTCTCGACTTCACCTCTGAGGTAGTGGTATGGACTGCGTACACTCTACCCTCCCCAGACCCCACGCTGTGGGAATACACTGGGTATGTTGTTGTTGTTGTTGTTGTTACATAGTTAATAGAAGAGTATTAAAAATCTAATTAAATAATGCCCAATTCAAACTAGCACACAGCAATTCTAATTATAACATCTTAATCACTAAATTATCCTTTAAAACGTGTTAGCACATTTCTAACACGAAACAAAGTGACAGAAGGAAAACAAATCAGCTTCCGGGTCTGACCCGGTTAGTTAATTTTGCAGATGAACAAAAATAAATCATTTATACTCATAATATATATAAATGATTTTTTAATCTATAAATATAATTGTATTAATTATAACAAGTTATTTACATAATTTGTAAGTGGTAATCTATACTAACTAAAGAAAATTATATATAATTTATATTAAAGTAATATGATAATAATATAAAAATTCTTTATGTCCTTAGTATATAGACTTTAGAGTTTAAGTTTTATTCATTTATGATATAAATGATATTCATATGATTGAATCATGTATAAGGAAGTTATAAATATATATATATATATATTTTAAGAAAAAAAACACGATCACCGAAAGGCTCGGTGACTATTTTACTTTATTAATAAGAAAATCCAAACAAAAACGTACCGAATGAAAAATGAAAAGAAGCTAAATATAAAGTAAAAGACAAAATTGAAATTTCGAAAGTTCTGTCAAGGGTTTTTCTTTGAAGTTTTCTAATCTTGACTCAAATCGATCTCTTCTGATTATCCAATCATTCTTGTTGCTATAAGGCATAGTTGCCGTTGGATTCCTTTGTTCATATTTGTCTGCGCTTTTGGTTGTGCATCGTCCCTGATGTTTTGCTAGCTGAGAGATCTGGTAAGTGAGTTATTTTTTCTTTGTTGCTTTTCCTTTTTGAGCCATCCTAGAGTTGTTGTTGCCCTTTGTTTTGATTTAACACTGAGTAGAATATATCTTTATATCAAAAAGTATTACACATTTCATATCGACTAAACTTAATAGTGTAGAGTTAAAATTAGGGTTGCTTTTGATTCTTGTGTCTATTTTTGATTTGTTCTTTGTGGTTGCTATTGTTTGCTGTTTTTGTGTTGGTGTTTGCTTTTGATTCTTCTAAGTTTCTGTGTAATTGTAAATTTGTTGAGCTTCATATATCATTTGTTTTTCTTTGTATTTAGTGTCTCAATATTAGTAAAGCAATGGAATAAACATCACAGAATGTTAATTCCACACATTGAGTCACTTCTATATTAAGCTAGTTCAAATAAGAGTATTTGCTAGGTATATCATCTCTTTTTATATACAACTATTCTGATGTTGATTGAGAATGGTTGTGTTGCTGTATTTATAATAAAGATAATGTTTTGATAAAAATAGTAATAACTAATTTGATCCACATATTATTATTCATAGATATTATAGAATCTTTTAAATTATCATTGTACATAATTCAATTCATACGATAAAAAGAAACTCATCTAATAATCTTATTTTATTAATTGCGTAAAAAATTATTTGTATCCGATATTTATAGCAACACAATGAATCCATGATACATACACAAGCACACATATCTAATTGGAAATAAAGGTCCATTCACAAAAGATATTATAAAAGCCTATTAGGGCAAACAAATTGATTAGTATAACGCTAATAATTTTCTATATAAGTACTAGACTGTGGTACAAAAGATTAACACGAGTATAATTCATAATTTAATTACTGTATATAATAAATTAATATAATTTAATATAAATATCGAATCCAGTACTTTTTACCTTTTTCTCCCTACAAATTGTCAGCATAGAGAGGGCAAAGTGGGACTTTGAAAGAAGTTGACCCGGGTTGATGCAAGCAATGACCCATGACCCGTCCAATCGACTGTCTTAGCGGGTTGACCCGTCAAAGTTCATCTCATCACACTCACAGTAACTTTTTCTCCTTTCCTTCTCCTTCACAGAAGCTTCCTTTTTCTTCTTGTTGTTGTGGCTTAATAAAGGCGCAGCCTTGACTCGTGTGCATCATTTTTACATATCCTCTTTGCTAGTTTTTGCCCCTTATGTTTTTCTCTTCATAAAGAAAAAGCGACAGAGCGCCTGCTTCCCATTTTTTTTCACTTCACAGCTCAAGTTCTTGTGTTTGTCATCTCTTCAGTTCACTCTAAGGTATGCACATATTATAAAAAAAATAAAAAAAAATAAATGGTGAAAATCATGGTGTTTTCTTTATCTTTCAGTTTGGTGATTTGGGTTGTGTTTTCTTTCATTTTCTTGAAGTTTGCAACTCAGATTTGATCTTTTTCTTCAGGACTTTGCTTTTTTAAGAGTGATATACTAAAGATTGCTTCTTTTTGAACTTTTTTTTGTTTTTTTGTTTTCATTTTGAATCATACTTTTTGTTGTTTGCTTTGAATTATTGGGATCATTGCCATTAATGGGTTTAATTTTATTTTCGGTGATGATTTCTGTGCTTGTTGAATTTGTATCTCTATGAATATGCAGTACTCTTTCTTCTTCATGTTATTAATAGTCTCTGGAAAAATAGCAACTTTTTGCCTTTTGTCTGTTTATTGTTGGGCCTTTCAGATGTTAAACCAGACATGAAGTTGGAAAAAAGTTTAGTTTTTTCATAATTCAGTAATTAGTTTAAATGTGGCCATTAAAGCTTATGCAAAATCTTAGGGTTTTTCTATTGTCTTGAAGTCTTGTATTGATATTAGTCTGTATAATTTTTCAAATATAATACATATTCTAGTATATTCTCATTGTTTATTTCGACCCAACAATGCCTGTTTCCATCCCTTTTCGCCCCTTGTGATCTTTCCCTTGTTTCTTCTTTGTTTGTAGATTGTTTTATACGCAACTGTTATGGATCCTCGATTCATTCCATTGCCTGATCCTGTAAACACTTCCGAGTTCGAAAATCAGATCATTTTGTCTAACTTTGAGGAATCTCTGAATCTTCCTCACAGTTATAACAATGACTATGTAGATTTTGGTGTCCCTTACACTACACCAAGCCTAGACGTTGGTAATTTTGATCCGTCCTCAAATGTGAGCTCGGAAGTGGACTCTCCAGATGATCACGACTCTGATTCTCTGTTCAAGTACCTAAACCAGATACTAATGGAGGAGAATATTGAAGATAAGCCCAGCATGTTTCATGATCCGCTTGCTCTAAAAGCTGCTGAGAAGTCCTTATATGAAGCCCTTGGAAAGACGTACCCTCCTTCACCCTATCGTGCTCCTTATTATCAGTTAGAAAGCCCAAGCCCAGACAGCATTTTCCGGACTTCCAGTGACCATAGTACAAGTAGTAGCAATACGCACAGTAATTCCACCGATCTTCACTGGATTGTTGATCCTTGTGAGTCTAGGTTGCCTGTTGGCAGTCATCCATCAGAGTACTCCACCCAACCTTTGCTGCAAAGTAACTCAGAAAGGTCCCGTGGTTCTTTAAACAACTTGGATGTCCATATGGACTCCTTCTTAAATCCTAATGTTCTTTCAAATGTGTTTACTGATAGCGAGTCTATCTTACAGTTCAAGAGAGGGATGGAGGAAGCTAATAAATTCCTTCCAAATGTTAGTCAATTTGTCATTGATTTGGATAAATATAACTTTCCTCCAAAGGTGGAAGAAGTGACCAAAGAGGCTGTGGTCAAGGTAGAGAAGGATGAGAGGAATCACTCACCTAATGGCACGAAAGGAAGAAAGCATCAGTATCCCGAGGACAGTGATTATGAAGATGAAAGGAGCAACAAACAATCAGCAATATATGTGGAGGAGGTTGAGTTATCAGAGATGTTTGACAGGGTTCTGCTTTGTACAGATAATGCCGAGACAATATGTGGTGATATCAAGTCTGAAATGCCGGTTGACAAGAGTTTAGATCAGAATGGACAAGCACATGGATCAAATGGTGGAAAAACTCGTGCTAAGAAACAAGGAACTAAAACTGAAGCTGTGGATCTAAGGACACTCTTAGTTAGCTGTGCACAATCTGTTGCTGCCGACGACCGCAGGACAGCATATGAACAGCTAAAGCAGATCAGGCAGCATTGTTCTCCTACTGGTGATGCATACCAAAGGCTGGCCAGTGTATTTGCTGATGGCATTGAAGCCCGGTTGGCTGGCACTGGCACTCAACTATATGCTGCCCTTGCTCCGAAAAAGATTACAGCTGCTCAAAAATTGAAAGCATACCAGGTTTACCTTTCGTCATGCCCGTTCAAGAAAATATCAATATTCTTTGCGAATAAAATGATCTTCCACACAGCATCAAATGCCAGGACATTGCATCTCATAGATTTTGGTATAACATATGGTTTCCAGTGGCCAATACTCATCCAGCTTCTCTCACAGATACCCGATGGGCCTCCAAAGCTTCGCATTACTGGAATAGACCTTCCCCAACCTGGCTTCAGGCCAGCAGAAAGCTTAGAACAGACGGGAATCCGCTTGGCAAAATATTGTGAGCGCTTTAATGTACCATTTGAATATAATGCCATAGCAACACAGAATTGGGAGAATATTAAAATTGAGGACTTGAAACTTGCAAGTGGTGAGACTGTTGCTGTGAACTGTCTTTTTCGTTTTGAAAACCTGCTGGATGAGACAGTGGTGTTGGACAGTCCAAGGGATGCAGTTCTGAGCTTAATTAGAAAGATGAATCCGGGTATCTTCGTGCAAGCTGTAATCAATGGATCTTACAGTGCACCCTTCTTTGTCACTCGCTTCAGGGAGGCCCTCTTCCACTACTCAACTCTCTTTGACATGTTTGATGCTACTTTACCCCGTGATGATCAGCAGAGGTTGCATTTTGAACAAGAATTTTATAGACGCGAGGCAATGAATGTCATTGCTTGTGAGGGTTCCGAGAGGGTTGAGAGGCCTGAGACGTACAAGCAATGGCAGGTCCGCAATATGAGGGCTGGATTCAAGCTTCTTCCCTTGAACCAACAACTTGTGCAGAAGTTAAGGTGCAAGGTAAAGGCGGGATACCACCGCGATTTTGTGTTTGATGAGGATGGTAAATGGATGTTACAGGGTTGGAAAGGCCGGGTAGTATGTGCTAGCTCGTGTTGGGTGCCAGCATAGAACTATCTGAAACATGTTTGTTAGTCAAAACTTAGTTCATAGGGATGCTGTTATGTAGCCAAAAACAATGTGTTCTCTAGCTGTTACGTACATAATGCTGGCACTAGTAAGAATTAGTCTTGCTAATCTTGATATTGCAACTTTGTTTCTCTTTCAATTCTTTTTCTTTTGTTTTGTTGGTTTAACAAATATGTTACAGGATTCTGGTATCGACAAGAGGGGTTGCTCAGGTGATAAGCCTACCCTCTGACTTCGAGTAATCAAGGGAGCAAACAAAAATTGACAGCTTTAGTTTATCTTTCGTTTTGAATTTTGACAAGGATAATCCTAGTAGTACTAAAAAAGTAACGAAGACATGTGAATATGCTTTAGAAAACCAAAAAAGATATTAATGTCAGTAAAAGGATACTATCATTGATTCTCAGACAAGTTTTTGTCAATATTTGTCCCAACAGTAACTTCAAGAATATAGGCATTATTGACTTCATTTTATAATATATCTTCATTTTTTTCCTTTTATTAATTCTTTTTATAAGGAGCATAACAAGGATTTAGAGGTAAGAAACTTGGTCCTTAGTTTCTTCCATACTCCATAGGATACTATAAAATCTGTAACAGACTTGATTTGTTAGCAATAAAAATTTATTTCCTCTGTTCTAAAATAGTTATCTTGTTTCACTTTTTAAAAGTCAAGCTACATAAACTTTGACTAACATTTTAAGATATATTTTATCACCATATTAATACGAGATGAATTAGAAATTATAACACTTTTTGTTTAGTTTATGAATATCTATATTGTATTTTAAAAATATTAAATTAATTTAATCCAATTTAGTTTTAAAAATTAGTTAAATTGACTCTCAAAAGTGAAAGATGACAACTACGAAGGTTAGATCGGAATCAAATATATGAAATGCTTTTCTTTAATTTATTTTATGATTACAAGTAGAACGCACATTTTCGATGCAAGTTTGAATTCTTTTTCTTAGGTCAACCACGTGTAAATATTTATGATGGTTAAATCGAAATTCAGAATGTATACCTACTCAAATTAAATATCATACATATAATTGTGGGAACCGTTACATAAGTTTAAATTATTGAAACAAAAGCACTTATTTTATATTCACAACTAAAACGATAAATTTTATTAAATGTGGTGTCAACATCTTAATTCTAATATTATTATTAACAACATTTATTTGGATATGTAGGCCTTTGCAGCCTCGTACGAAAACCAGGAGATTTTAGTTGTTGGGGAAACTAAGTTGGTCCATAATTTGATTGTTGCTATAGTTTTGTCAATTTAGCTTGACAAAGAATTGACGTTTGGATTAGAAAAACATATTCTTGTGTTTAATAATTGTGTTATAGTCCCTCCGTCTCATATTAGTTAGTCATCGTACTAAAAATAGTTGTATCATATTAGTTGTCCATCTTACTAAATTAAGAAGACATTAATTATTATTTTTCCATATTACTCTTATAATTAATTCTTTTTGAAAGTGTTCATACTTATTTGTAAAGTTCCAAAGAAGTTTTTAAGGGGTGAATTAGTAAAATCACCTTTTTATTTATGATTTCTTAACATGCGTATAAAAAGAAAAGTGACCAACTAATATGAGACGGGGGAAGTAGAGTGTCTTCTTAGATCGTATGCCGCCTTTTGTTTTGTGATCGTCATTTTCTCTAATGCTTTTACTATTTGTTTTGATGGTCCAAGCAATAACGCAATTACAAAATGATTATATCCCAAATGGAAAAGGGCTAAAAATATCTCTGAACTATTTGAAATGGAGCAAATATATTCCTCATTTCATTTTTGGCTTAAAACTATCTCTGCCATCAACTTTTTGGACCATAAGTACCTCCAACTTAACTCCCCATCTTAACTGCTGATTTGGCGTTCACGTGGCCATCTAACTAGGACAAGGCCTGCCACATGGCTGCCACGTAGATAATTAACTTGTCCTATTTTAAACCCACCCATACTCCCATTCATTATACCCATCCCGAATCCATCTCCGACCCATCCCCACTGAATATTATAATCATCTATGTTCAACCTTCAACAGTGAGACAGACAAGGTGAAGCCTCGGGGAATAATATAGCATAATAAATGTTGTTTCTGCTATAGTAATCTATGTTTCTGTTCTGTTTTCTATTTGTTGTCTAGATCTTTCTAATCTCGGTTGAAAATTTTTATCTTTTCATAAATAAAAGAATTGTAAAGTTCAACATGAAGCATCAAATTAGATTTGTAAAATAAGCTTCGATTTTGATAACTTAAGTACAATGATGTAACATGAAAGATAAATTGAGATGATGTAGAAGACTAATATTTTTTCCCTCGAAGATGAAAACATGGATACTAAATTTACAGGGTCTGTGGGTACATATTTTAGAAGTTTGTTTCAGTTGGTTGATTAGTAACATTATTGCAGATTCTAATAAATACTACATGGTTGTAACACATGAAACCTGAATAACTATCTTCACCTCCCAATTAAAGCACTAGCATTTTCTATTCTTTGATAAGTGACAGCTGAATGATCACGGCTTCACCTTTCTAACATTAAGAAAGAATTGGGGATGGGTCGGGGGTGAATTCAGGGAGGGTATAATGAATTGGAGTATGGGTGTGTTTAAAATAGGACAAGTTAATTATCTACGTGGCAGCCACGTGGGCCGTGGCATGCCTTGTCCTAGTTGGACCGCCACGTGGACGCCAAATCAGCAGTGAAGATGGGGAGTTAAGTTGGAGAGTACTTATGGTCCAAAAAGTTGACGGCAGGGGTAGTTTTGAGCCAAAAATGAAACGGAGGGTATATTTACTCCATTTCAAATAATTCAGAGATATTTTTAACCCTTTTCCGTATCCCAAAAATAGATATCCATTATTGTATAGTCCAGGCTTCTCTGTCATCTGTATCTGCATGAAATTTCCTCAAGTAGCTGAAGGTGAGAAAGAATGAAAAAGAAGTTCATTAGTAATAAAATTACTTTGAATATTTGGTTGTTTTGAATAATCAAAGTTATAACAAGTGGTATGGTGGTTCGATGACATTATCCTTCAAATTGTGATTTCTTAGTCGTTGAATATTGTTCCTTAGGACATTTCCTACTCACACGTTTAAAATATAATTTAATCATCAGTTTTAATACGTACAAATTCACAACATTTATTGCACTTCATTTTATACATACTTTGTTCATTTTGTTTGGCCTATGTTGACTTAACATTTCTTTTAAGAAAGTATATTTTTGAAGTAGTTTATTTTATTAAAGTAACCTTATTGATTATGCTTTTGAAAATCCAAAAGTGACTACTAGTGTCTATAGTTATTTAATGATGTAGTATTGGAAGATAATAAGTTTAAAAAATATTTGTTAAAATGAGTAAGTTAAAAAAAATATTTTTAATGACGAAGTAAATGAAACATAGGAAATATAACTAATAATATACTAAATATTTTTTCACATCAAAATTTTAAAACTATACATGCTGAGAATAATAGCAGTTCTGCTTACTTATTACCGGTGGAAGGTGGCCGTTATCCCGTAAAATTAGTCGAGATGTTCAAAACTCGCCCGAACACTACGATCATTAAAAAAAAAAAAACAGCAGTTGTGCTTAGGGCGGCTACGATTCAACCCAAGTGTGCTGCAAGACTTTTCTTCCTCTTTTTCCAAGAAAGTGAGGCTTCAAAATAAGAGTATTCACTAGTCACTATTCATCATTTGTCTGGAACAAACAAACAGACAATGTCATCCACATAATACTAATAAGGTAACTAAGATGGATTTTATTTGTTTCTTCTACTGCTAATTAGATGGGGGGGAGGGGGGGGGGGGGGGGAATTGAACATCTTTGGTTCTTGAAATGGAAGCAAATAATCACTCATCTCTGGCATGTGATTACTTTGATGGAGTCCTTAGATACATTAACCAGATGCTTATGGAAGAAGAGGAAGACTTAGAGAATAGGCCTTGTATGCTTCAAGATTCTTTAGCTCTACAAGCTACTGAGAAATCCTTTTATGATGCCCTTTCTGCAGACCAACAATTAATTCAATATAGTTGTGTAAATGGCACAAGGGGCAAGAGATGTAGCTATGAAGATCATTTTGTTGACTCTGTAGAAGGGCCAAGAAGTAGCAAGTATTTGGCAACTTGTGTAGAAGGATTTGATCAGACAGAGTTGTATGATACAACACTTCTTTGTTCTTCCAGGAATCCTGGATTTTATAGCGATCCGCCATGTTGTCAGAGTACTGATGGTTCAATAGAGGAACAACTAGCTTATAAGCCATTGTATGTTCAATCAAGAATGCCAAAGCGAGGAAGGCCACGAGCTGGTGCAAAACGAGTCATCGCGAGTGCAGTAGATTTGCGGAGTCTGTTAACTCAATGTGCACAAGCTGTGGCAAACTATGATACTAGGATTGCCCTTGATAAGCTGAAGCTGATTAGGCTACACTGTTCTCCATATGGTGACGCAACAGAAAGAATGGCGAACTACTTTGCTGATGCCCTCGAGGCTCGTTTGGCTGGCACTGGAATAGAACTGTATAAAGGTTCTGCAAACAGGAAAATATCTTCTGCAGACATATTAAAAGCCTTTCAGGTCAGAGGCAGGTTCAACTGAATCCATTGATATCATGTCGAACTATGTACACATATGCAAGAAAATGTTTTGAGAACATGTACTTTATAATAAGTTTACGGCCATTCTGAACCTACTGATTTTAGATCCTGAATTCGCCTTTGTTTCAGGTGTATGTTACAGCATGCCCATTCAGGAAGATGTCTAACATATTTAGTAGCAAGTCAATTGGGATGCTGACAAGGGAAGCAACATGTATTCACATTATTGATTTTGGTATTCTGTATGGTTTTCAATAGCCATGTTTCATTCAGGGGATTTCCCTTAGGCCATTCGGACCTCCAAAACTTCGGATTACAGGAATAGATTTCCCACAACCTGGATTCAGACCAGCAGAGAGAGTTGAGGAGACAGGGCGTCGACTAGCAAAGTATTGCAAGAGATTTAATGTCCCTTTTGAGTATAATGCTATAGCTAAGAATTGGGATTCTATCCAGCTGGAGGATCTCAAGATAAACAAAGGTGAGCTGCTTGTAGTTAATTGCTTATACAGGCTCATAAACGTGCCTGATGAATCAGTACACGAAAACAGTCCAAGGGATGATGTTCTAAGATTGATTAAGCAAATGAAGCCTGATGTTTTCCTTCATGGAATCGTTAATGGGGCATATAACTCAACTTTCTTTGCAACTCGATTTAAAGAGGCACTATTCCACTACTCTTCTCTGTTTGACATGATGGAGGCAACTGTACCGCGTGAAAATCAAGAGAGATTGATGTTTGAGAAGGTGACTTTCGGGAAGGAAATTATGAACATTGTGGCTTGTGAAGGTACTGCAAGAGTTGAGAGGCCAGAACCGTATAAGCAGTGGCAGTTAAGAAACCAAAGAGCTGGTTTTAGGCAGCTTCCATTAGACCAGGACATAGTTAAAGAAGTGAGGGCCAAGGTGCAACAACAATACCATAAGGACTTTTTGGTGGATGAAGATGGATTCTGGATGCTGCAGGGATGGAAAGGCAGAGTTATATATGCTCTCTCTTGTTGGAAACCTGTTGATAATTGATCATTCAAAAGTCTAATTATATTTTAACAAATTGAACTATTTGATTTTATCACATGTGCTGGCACTTATATGGTCTCCCTTTAACTTGGCTTTCAAACTATTTTCCCATTAAAAAAAATGTTCATGTTTGCTTTTGATGAATTGGGACACAAAAAGCTAGAAATTAGACATCTATCAGTATAACATCCCTAGATTTCTTGCACATCTTTTTCTTCTCTGTCATCTTTGATTAAGCCTGAAATATTCATTGATGTGAGGTGACCATCTTGACTATTGAATCCTTATTTACTACATTATTTCAATCAGTGTTGTTTTTGAGTCCACGCCGATTCTCAAGGGGCTAGAACTACATGTTGCTTTTACAGGAACACATTGTTTGATGCATTCACAACATTTAGTTCATAAAGCTGTAAGCTTGTGAACTTCCCAACATTCCCACCAACAATAGTATCAGCATAGAGGGTAACTATATAAACCACTTTTGCATTGTCTCTTGGACTTTTAGCTGTGGAAACCTCTGTTGTTCAACCATATCAGTGGCATTACAGGTGTTCTTTAATTGCTGCTCGATTATATATCTATACTCTCTTTGAATTGGAACCAATATAAGTGGGAAAATACAAAGAAAAAGAAAAAGATCACTAAGATTCTTTAACAAATTGATACTCATCATCATCCCATATCTGGAAAATACACTAAGACCAATATGGTTTTCAACATGCTGAGGCTTGTAGTAATTAACAAGGTGTCCTGTACAGTGTGAAGTTTAAATGATATTCGTAGCCATGTTATTAAGACAGATGAAATAAACCCTTTGACCTCAACTTCTGTACTGATACTATGGAGGTTCATGGAAACTTCTTATGCAGGTCACTTTGCGGTATCCATGAGATACTAAAAATAACGCATACAAGCTAAATCTTCGAACAATAACAAGGTCAAATAAAGAATGTCATTAGAGTCCCAAAGGACCATCTGAATTGATTCGTTTCTGTGAATAAGCTCCAATTGCATAATAGGAATTAGAAAAAGGGAGGGGGGAGGAGGTAGTCTTTCTTATAGTTATAGAGACAATATAGATCACATTTATGGTGCCTGACTCCAGAGAACAATTCAACAAGAAAAGAAGAATAAATAAAGCAGAGCTACACATTGAAGATGAAAGGTGGTTGGATTGAAAGTCATGTCACAACCAAATACTTAATATTCAAACATGTTTCAGCAGCCATTATCGACTTCACATGCCAAAACTTACTTCTATGGAGAAGTTCTTACAACTGTAGTCACATGAGAAATTTCACGTCCACTAGCAATAAGTAATACAGCTAGGGACCGTGAAATCAATGAAACAACTGTTATTCAGGTTAACAGGCAAAAGAGAAAACTAGAAAGCAAAAAATTAAATAAATACTACTACTATGGTTGTCTTTATTGTGAGATTACACAACTAAACTCTCACTTCAATTGCAGTCTTTTCTGAGTAGCGAATGTCTGGTTTAACATCTTCCCATAACTCCGGTAATGCTTCCTTCATGTTATGAATGCTTTCTAGTGCATAATCTATACCTTTTGTTCTATGAGAGGCACCCACCTATACCAAAAATAAGTGAAAAATTCATATGCATATATTAGTAAGAATTAAGGAGGATAAAAATGAGATTCTTTTTTTTTTTGTTGCTCCCAAAGTTAGTAATTCAACTTACCCACACGGTATGAAGGCCCATGAGCTTAGCAGTCTGAAGGTTACGGACCGAGTCATCAAAGAACAGCTGAGGAAAGCATAAAGATAAAAGTATTAGGTTAGAAATTAGGTAAATCAGTACAAGATGGAAATGCAGAAATCAAGGCTAATTACATACCGTCTTCTGAGGGTTAATATTGGCTATTTTAAAGGCTTGTTCATAGGCTTCTTCGAAGGGTTTGCAAACAATAAGAGTCCTAGGGGATTCTGGAAGGAGAAGCAGTATCTGGTATTAGTCAATATATTTGAAATGTCTCGAGAGTGAATGGAATTAGATTTGGCAACAGACTCACCACCATTGTTATTGTCTTGTATACTGCTGTTGTTGGTAGGATTCACAGTCTCAAAGCATACGATATCATCAAAGCAGTCCTCTAATCCCAGCCTGCTAAGAACTTTTGCCACATGGGCTTCATTTGCATTTGAAAATATCTGTTTCAATCGCAACAAGTATGCACATTACATCAACATTGTCATACAAGAGAATACGATCACTGTGGTACTTGTTTGTTTGTAGTGCTATGGAAAAAGTATGTGTAACTTACAACTTTCCGAACAGGCAAGCTATGCAAAAGATTCCTCAAAACATGATCTTGCTTCAAAAGTTCATAAGGTAATCTCCCGTGTACAAAACTGTCAATGAAGATCGGATTAGGTACTTCTCATTTAAAAAGGGTATAAAGAGACGTGTAAGGGAACATAGAGAAGAACTGATACCTATGGTAGTCGTCATAATCAAAGTCGTAACCAATGGCCTGAAAAAATTGAATGCCAAGTTTAGCATAGGGACAGCCTAGACTAACTGTGCATAGTTAATTTACACAAGCGATAATCTTACCCTGAGACCAGCCATGGTTGTTCCGTACTCCTTATATAAGCTTATACACATTTCTGGAACTTTAGTCTCATCAATGCCAAGCTTTTCAATCATATAATCTAAAAGATGCAACCATGGGAAAATTATTGATTATTCGATCCAAAAACATTTATCTAGGAAGCAATTATACGAGGAAATATCAAATTAAAGAAAACTGCTAAATTACCAATGATATTCTTTGTGCATTGTGCTGAAATACCAGAGCTCAGAGGATAAAGTGTATCATCAACATCTGCAAATTGAGGTAGGAAGCATTTTTAGGAATAAATACGCAAGGCAATCTTCCTTCGTAAGGAGAACACAAAACAGATATAAAGCTTTACCAAAGAGAAGGCACTCGTATTTTGGCTCCGAAACTCGCTGGTAGCTGTCTTCATGCTCCATTTTGTTCTAAAGGATCTTAAACAATATAAACATCAAAATTAGTATTTGGCTCACAAATTAGATACAAGTGCTATCGAAATTTTCCTAAAGTATAGATGATAAGGCTATTGAGAGCAGATAAAGCTCAGTTAAGAACTGGAGTTAATACTTGTTCCCTCCACAACAATAGAAAGGAGAAAACAGATACATGCTTTAAGCTCCTCTAATTGGAATCCACTCCCACAGAAAGATGGAGAGGAATACATCACGGACTGCAAAAGAAACGTCTTTGATGACGGTTCTAAGGTGATTGACTCACTATTATCATAAGCAGATCAACATAAGGGAGACTAAAATGTCCAGATAATAAAGGAGAAGATATAAAACCTCAAACATGGCTTTTCCAGCTTCATAAGAGTTACTAATAGAGAACTTAGTTTGAAACTGCTTAATTAGCAGATAAGAAATGAAATTTTATTGGATGTCGCTCCTTCTGATAAAACTGGAAAGACTCAAAAACTCAAACAACAACAACAACATACCCAGTGAAATTCCACAAGTGGGGTCTGAAGGGTAGAGTGTATGCAGGCCTTGCCCCTAACTCGTGGAGGTAGAGAGGTTGTTTCTGGATGACCCTCAGCTCGAGTACAGCAAATCAAAGTAGGTATGAAAAGGAAAAACGACAAGGCAACAACTCAAAAACTCAAACAAGAATGTTATATCTACCAGGAGCCTCAATGAACTTGGATATCATTAGCTGTTGATCAAACTTCAATCTTGATCATTGAAAAATAAGAGAAAATCATACAAGAGGAAACAATCAAACAGAGCACCAGTATATTCCCCTTTAACCTACTATCTCCACAAAATTATTGGCATAGTTTATTCATCATTAACCACTCTTTCCTAAAAAAAAAAGGCAGAAACAGACCAGGAAGAAGATCAATCCTTATAAAAACTGAACCTTTACCACACAATGATGCAAAGGGACAAGACATTCAATCACATTACTTTAATAAAAGGGGAAGATCAACAAACAAAAAAGAAAAAGAAAAAAGACAATCTATCTTTGCAAAAACAAACAAGAATACTCCTAAAACTGCAACGAAATCTGAAACAAAAGAGTACCCATTTGGAAAAGGCGAGTACAGAGACAACATTACTAAATCGCTATTGAAACTCTAAAGTAAAAAACAAGGATAAATTAATAAAAATACAATCTTGCAAGTACAAAAAAAAACTGCAACAAATTCTGAAAAAAAGATAACCCATTATTCCAATGTTAAGGAGAACAAACAAGAGAAAACATAATCTGGAAAGTACAATCAAGAATACAACACACAAAACTGCAACAAAATCATAGAAATGGAGAACCCAATTGAAAAAAAAAAAGAGGAGAGAGATGATAACCAGATCTCTTTCAATGTGGAAGTTACTTTGAGCAGTTATCACGATTGCTATATAAGAAAAGAAAGACGTGAAATAAATGTGGAGGACAATGAAAGAGTGCAACTTTTAGGGAGGCTATTTATAGCAGAAACTTTGAAATGAAGGGAACAGAGCAATTAAAAAAGCTTTGTTCCATAAAGTAGGGGGAAGGAAGATGGGCCAAAAGGAATTGAACAAAGTCTTGGGTCCTACCTCTACAATTTTGACCAATTGTTTTTCAAATGCTTCTTTTTTCTTTCCTTTTCTCCAACCACATAAATATATGATCCCCCAATTTGACAGGAATTGCAGCCTAGTCAACAATAACAACATAATGGTGGTCAAAAAAACTCTAGAGGCTCTTTGGGTTGTAAGCACTATTTTGATTGTTATGATAATATTTCACATGTTATTAACAAAATATAATAGTGTATTTTTACAAGTGAAATTTGAAGAAAAAAAATAGATGTTACTCCTATTTTATGTAAGGTTAAAGGAACCCTTAATTCAAAAAAAGCGATATAACAGATTTGAAAATACAAAAAGAAAACAAGCTCAAATAAAAATACGAAGAAAGGAGAAGTATTGATAGCAAACCAGTAAGATAACCAAAATTTAAGAAAATAACAGTAATAATATAATTAAATAATAAAAGTAATTAATAATAATAATAATAATATTGAAAAGGAGATGAGAATTATAGTGTAGTCAAGTAAAGTAAATACTTCTCTTGCTTGGAAGTTCAATTTTTTTAAGTAATCATATGGTATATGAAACTCATAAGGCCAAATTAGCCTAAATTTTCCCCACGTGGATCATTTAAGGAAAAAACGCTCACTATCAAGGATTTCTTTATTTCTCAATTTAAATCTAAAATATTTGATTAAGAATGAAATAATTTTATCCATTCACGACAACTCTGTGTAAAAGTTGAAATCAATCGCAGTGTTATAATTTGACACTCTCTTATTTTTTTATATACAGAATATTATTTTACCTTTTAGTTAATTATGTCATAAATAAAGTACTTTTTAGTGAATCCGGATTAATATTAGTTGGATTTAAAGTAGGTATTGACACCAAGTGTAAAACAAAAAAGTATACATAATTTTAAATAGACTAACGAATACTCCTTTTGTTTGTGTGAGAAGAATAATTAAATTTGTCCGAAATCTGATAACCCCCTATATTTATTCAAAGTGGCTGTGGCCAATAATAACTTTGAAGAAATTCAAATCTTCATTATAATTCTTTATGTCTTCGGTCCTTCCCTAGCTTGATATTCATAACAAGTTCTGAAATTTCTATCGTGTCAAGGGAGGAGGACCAAACAAAACATAGCTAATATCATAGGAGCCGATTCATCGTCATCCAGTCTCCCTTCCTAAAAAAAAAGAGACTTTAAATTATTACGAAATGGTTATGGAATAATAATTAATATCTCTCTGTGCTAGAGACTTTCTTGTTAGTAGAACACGTTATCCACCTACCACAAATTCATAAGTCACTAATTAATCGAATAATTATTCTTGTTAGTACAAATTCAGGCACATGCTATGACCCTCCTTTTAATACCAAAAATCCGCGTTTTCACACGGCTTAATTATTCTTCAACGATGTCTTTTATATTTTAGTGTTTTAAGGAAGGTTGAAATTCATTTTAAATACACCACGTTTATTTCCTTAATTTAAAATGTGAATAAAAAAAATTAAATTAGAGTGATTCTTTTCTTGATGTTGATCAGGAAATTAAGAGAAAGTTCTTAGACAATAACATAATTTAAATATCAACTATTTGAATTTCTTTGAATCATGCCATCAACTTTGTTGGATATTGAATAACTGATTACGAGTCTAGCTCACCTCTTGCCCTGTGTATTTTCAACGTTTTGTTTTTTTTTTAAAAAAGAGAGAGAGATTAACAACTTTCAATTTGTCTTGCTATGAACATTTTAGTTGATAGTTAATTTTCTAAAAGATCTAATAAAAATGTATTGTTATGTTTTGTTTAAGCAGCTAGTTACGCCCTCGGGCTTGGGTCTAGTGATAAGAGCACAACGTGTGATGTGTGAGTTAGACGCATGTTATGAGTTCGAACCCTACTCAAGACAAAAGTCTGGTATTTAAGTGAGGTAGAGGGAAGGGTCCATTATCCAATTATTTTTTTAAAAAAAAGAAATGGCTAGTTACATTTTTCATTTTCAATTACGAAAAGTTTGCATTTGAATTATTTGTTAAAATATTACCTCATATCTAAAGTTTGCCAGTTGAAAATGTTCCAAGATGTGTTCTTTTCTTATATTTTTGAATGTGACCAACTTTCTGAATCAATGATCTTTTACTGTATTCCTATTTTCTTTTCCTGAAAGACAATTATCAATTGTCCGGAAAAAAAAGGCAAATTATCCATGAAAACGACAGTTATAATAGTCAACGTGATGTATAAGTTATGCATAATAAATTATTATAGGTTAATCTGAAATCTTTACAAGGTTTCATGGTTTTTACTCTTTATAATTAAGTGAAACGACATAAGAATCAATTAAGACAGAAGCCTATATATCATTTTGAGATACAAATTGCTGAGAAATATACTATTGGTAAATTTATGAACTAAAAGAGAAGCATAATACATACACGTGTCTTTTAACTTGGTTTCAGCTGACATCTATACCCTTCAACTTTGGGTGTGCATAAATAGTCACTTAAACTTTTATAAAGTTAAACAAGTAGATACACGTGCCCTACGTACGTGGCGTCTCACGCGAATTGTCATGTATGACATCACGCGCATGTAGGACGCGTGTGTTTACATTTTCAACTTTATAAAAATTTATGTGTCTACTTGTGTACATCCAAACTTGAAGGACATAAATATCAGCTGAAATCAAGTTAAAGGGGCACGTTTACGTATTATGTCAAAAGAGAAACATTGTTCATTTGTTTGACAGTGGGCTTAAAACAGTTTGATACAGATGAGATCATGGGCCTTAAGTGGGCCTGTAAACAGTTCATGTTCCCATTTCGGGTGAAGATAAAGAAAATGTAGCCCATTATATTGAGCTAATTTCAGGCAGCATATAAATGGTATCATTTGATGTCAGGCTATCTTAATCATCGTTTGAAATAATAATTAATTAAGAAATGTTCATAGTTTAAAGCGGAATGATTTTAGATAAAAGTATTCTTAGCTGAAATATGTATGACTTGAACTTTACTAAACAAGCCAAAAAAGCTATTTCTATCTTATCAGTCAATCACGCTGCGTAACAACGTTAGCACAAGATGTTACTCCCTCCGTTTCAAATTGTTTGATCTATTTTAACTTGGCACGAAATTTAAAATAATAAAGAAGACTTTTGAAATTTATGGTCTTAAATTAAAGATATGTCAAATATATTAAAATATTCTTTAATCTTGTGGTCTTGAATATGTCATGTGGAAAGTTGGAATTAAAAAGTTTTAATTTTTTTAAAAAAATAGGCATTCTTTTTTAAACGGACTAAAAAGGAAAGTAGGCCAAACAAATTGAAACGGAGGGAGTAATATTGGAGTAACTTTGACAAGTGAAGCTCTAATTTTGAAATTCTAACTTTTCAAACTTCATACTACTCTCTTCGTTTAAAAATAAAGTCTTTTTTATTTATTTTTTGACAACTCTTAAATAATAAGTTTTTAACTGATATATTTTAGATCATAAAATTAAAAAATATTTCACATATTTTTAATTTAAATAAAAAAAAAATACTTTCTTAAAATTGTAACGAAAGGAGTAATTTGAACTCCGGACACTGCTAATTAGTGGCTGAAATTCGAATCCAACGTTGCCTTGATCTTCCCGCCAAAACACCTCCTCCTTTTTGTTATTAACGGCTTAGAAAGAAGCACGTATGTCTTCATCCACGTCGACCCAGAAAGTTCCCTGGTGCCCACACGTGGACATCAAATCCTACTTAGCTGTCCTCATCCCCACCATACTTCTTCGTAGCACCTTCCAGATTTACCTTGTCTCATTTAAATAAAGTGTACCCAGTACGCTACGCTCAACTCCCTTCTTTATATTACGACACTTGTTTCACACGTTTTACATATTCATTCGACAACTATTTCTTCCCCAAATTTATATTACTCTTTGATACACCTATAAAGGAAAAGGGAATATTCATTTTGTGTTCTTCTTGTAATTTTTTAATTAATGGAGATAAAAGGGTACGAGGATGTTACGATGATGGAAGTAGTAGAAGAAGAAGGGTGTTCGACGCCAAAGCGCGATGATTCTCAAATTCCGGTGATGGTGGGCCCACCGCCGCCGCCGAGGAAGAAGCGGACGTACGAATGCGGCGGAGATAAAAGGAAGCCGCCGGAAAATGGGTATTTTCAAGCGCCGGAGATCGAACTTTTCTTCGCCATGCAGCCTAGATGTCAAGGGACTTTTGCTTAGTTAATTATTAATCAAGTACTGTGTATTATATATATAGCCCCCCTAGCTAATCCGATGTTAAATTCCGAAGCTCCCATTAATTGGCTGGTTTAGTTTTTGTTTAGCCAATTTAACGTTTTGTTATTTGGGTATTTTGGTGTTTTGGGGCTATAATTAACTACTAGTAGTAGTAACCAGGATCGATGCATGTGTAGATAAAGTATATATGGTACTGATACATTTCGTAGTTGATCAGATGGTTCTGGTTGGGTGTTTTTCACTTTTCATTATCTCAAATTTAATTCTAGCACTTTAACAGATACGAGTATATGTCTATTGAGCCGAAAGTCTTTTCGGAAACAATGAGGTAGGGATAAGGCATAAGGCATGTACGTACACCCTACTCCATTTATGGGATTACACCGTTATGTTATTATAATAAAATATAGCTATTGTCTAATTTAATTAATCGTGAAAGAATTTATATATGTAGCCCAAGTATCAAGAGCAATTTGTTCGTTCTTAGGACCTAACAATTTGTACATACGAAGTTGGGACAGTTATTCTAATTGAACTATACAATAATTATTGGGTTAATTGCCTTTTCAATCAGACTGTTGGGTTTAGATAGATAGATCAGTTGGGTAAAAATGTTCATTCAGTTTAGTGGGTGGCCCAAGTAAGTTAAATTGGTTTGGCCATTGGGCCACTGCTAACATCCAGTATTTGTGGTTGGCCTTCATTGAATTTTGAGGAGTTCAAGTCAAGTTTGGTAAAACCTTACCTACGCAATTATCCGCAAAACCTCCTTTAAATATATTCATGCTTAAGCCGTAAAATCTCGGGCATATTTTAATTGATGTTGATATGCATAATTAATTTACTCGGACATATTATAATTGGTGTTGACATTTATAATTAAAGGAGGTAGTATATCATCGGGTATGTTAATTGATATGTATAATTAAAGGAGCTAGAAACCTCGGCATGTTTCAATTGAATTAAACGAGGTAATATTATTGGGCATGTTTTTATATTGATATGTATAATTAAAGTAGGTAGTGTATTTTATGTGATTATGTAATGGGTGTTTGAAAATATGATAAAAAGATATTTAAAATTTAAGGTGTAAAGTATTTAATTAAAACACTTTATTATATGTTAATATGTTCGATTACAACAGATCACAATTCGAATCTTAAGGTTATCATGTATTCAGCCTAATTTATTTCATATTGTGTGGAAGGGATAACAAGTCAAAACTCAATTTCTTACTCTAATTTTATATCAAATCGTGTCATTTTATAAAAACAATTTATCAAGAAGTAACCGCTGAAATAATATTATTTATATATTTTGGAAAAAAGAGAAGTGCATTAGCAATTTTTCTTTCAATGGTATCATGTGGCCCTTCAGATGCAATTATTCCAGAATCACATGCCCTCTCACAAATTTATACCTTAGAAAAAAGATCCATTGGAGATTAAAAGGGGGGAAATAGTAATGTGTGGAAGATTCATTGCATTGTTTTTTATCTTTTTATAATTTACCTTTCGTACAGACCATGTGATTCTGCAAAACTTTGATCAATTTAAATTTTGAAGTTTGACCCAATTTTCTACTTTCTTTGACCAACTCTCATTTTGCTTCACTTTATTCCCCATGCTAAACTAAACTGATCAATAATTATCTTATATGAAAATAAGTATACGTAGATTATCAATAACGCAAAATATTCTCCTCTCTCCTGAAAATGAATATTATTATTGTTTTTAGAATTAAGTCTCTCCTGAAAATGAATGATACTAGTATTATTTTTTGAATTAAGTAGCTTTTTCTTTGGGTAATGTTTTTATGTAGTTCCTCAATATGCAAAAAGGAAAAAGAAAAAGAGAGAAATAATGAATGGTGGAGTCAAATTTGTTTATTTTGTTTTTGATTTAACATGAAATTTAAGAAAGTAAGAAATTTTTGAATATGTAAATGTATCAAAATACCCTTTAATTTTGTGGTATTAAACATATCACGTGAAAAATTATAATTAAAGAATTATCAAAAAAAAGATATTTTTTTTAAATGGACTAAAAAAAGTAAGACAACAAATTAAAACATACTGCTAAAGTTCAAATTTCTCACTTCTTTGAGTCATGTTGTTGATTTACGAGGACAAAAAACTTTGGTAATATTATTATTAAGAGTTTAAAGTCTATGTATCGACGGTATAATTTTCTTGATACAATTAAGTTATTTATAAATTGCTATTAAGTAATGACAAGCAAATATTTTAAAAAATACTAATGATAATCTGATAAAAATGATAACTAACAAAACAGTTCACTTGGGAAAAGACTACATTTGCAAAGGATCCAATTTGAATATATGGGTCATTGTGTCTATTTGGACCTTCCACAAAACAATAAACAAGAAAACAAAAAAAACAAGCCGTGGGATTTATTATGTTCGTACAGTAAATTGCGCAATATTTCAAAGTGACCATAAGGATTTAAGGAATATGGTCTGATGAATCATATCTACTTTTAATCAGAGATTTCAAATTTGAGTTTTAAAAATAAAGAAATTTATGATAAGGAACGTTTTTCTTTAGATAGACTTTACATGACACGAATCTGAATCAATATTTAAACAAAAAAAAAAACTGCAGTATCTGAAGTCTACTGCACAGAAGACAGTCGAAACCTTATAAATTATTAGGCAATCAGAATTGGATTCATATAAATTATACAGTCAAAGCATTCATGGGAATGATAAATTCAGAAGCAGCCATGCATTTCAACCTATTCTCATTCACATCTCCATTTCACACTGAGGGAGGTATCCTTGGATTTAGAGGCGGATCCAGAATTTTAGCTCTACAAGTTTAATTTTTACGGTTCTTAGCTTTAAACCCATTATACATTTAAAGTTATTGCAATTTAAGTAATTTTTTATGTATAAATTTATACTCCGCGTCAAAATTACTAGATTCGGATAAACTCGGTACCGCAAAGCTCCATCTGCCAATTCCTCTGAGTACAACGGTTACAAACACAGCATGTTGTCCCTGTCTTTTTTCACTCTTCTTATTTCTTATTCTGTATAATACAAAATATGAGCTAGTGAAAATTTGAAAACCTCTTACTATATGTATTATATATTCAATGTATGTAGGTAGTATCATTTAATTCAATCTTGTGCCAAGAAAAGTGAGTAGTTCACATAGATTAAAATGCTTCTTTACATGAAAGGTAGTTATCAATAATACTATAAACAGATGTGAAGCCCATACTACGCCCACTATAAGGAAACTAAAGTCAATTTTTGCAACAGTACTTACTGAAACTTTTACCAATTGTCCAGCAACAATATAATTGCCAGTGATGATCAGAACCAGTCGTGCACATATGGGAGACTGGATCCAATCACATTTTATCCATGAAATTACGTATAAGTACTATATGTACTGGTGGAAAGTAATGAGTACAGTTGAATCATACAACAAGTGCACACATTAACGGAATTATGATTTCCATTAAGGGCTATCAAAATATAAAATAGTAAATTCACAAAAAATCAAAGAGAATCAATATTATGTATACATTAAAAAAGAATCACTAAATTATGTAATGTAATTTTCAAATATATTAAGAAGTGTCAATTGACACTCCTTGAATACATATGGCTGATTGATGATTCGAACATTTTAGGTTTTTTTTTTTTCGAAATAAAAAAGCAATACAAAAGCCTGATTGATGATTCGAACAATTTTATTGGTCAAGTTTTTCAGCGCCCTAATTAGTAAGTTTTTAAAATTGAGGAGGCTAAACATAACTAATGTACTACAATTTGAAAATTCATATACTTAATTGAGTACTGACTTTAGCCATGTGCAAGAACATTTTCCGCCCCATTCCTAATTAAGTGATTCTACTGACAAAATTTGTCAATAGAAAAGGTCCCATTCCATTCTCAATTAAGTAGTCTTAGGGAGAAGCTAGATTAATTATTTAATTCTCATCTCTAAGGATTATGATAAATTGGAGCCAAGAGACATAGGAATTAAATTGAAATTAATTTTTTCAAACAAATTAAAAGGAAATCCTAACACAATTTTTTTTACCACATTTGGAGATAGCTTAAGTTCTATATAGTGACATTGTTAAAAAAAAATATGTACATGCATAAAATTATACATTTTGCTCTTCAAATGATTTGATTTTTTAATTTTTGCCAACTAGTATATATTTGATGTTTGCCTTTCAGCCATCGAACTTATATCTAGTGGGGTATAAGTTCTTTAGAAACTAAAGTCATATTCGGACATAACTTATGCGATATTATGATACGAAAAAATAAACTTGTATCCACCAAAAAGTTATTTATCATGAGGAGCATAATTTAAATATCAACACAAAATAGGGGGGAAAGTGTAAATGACTCGGTAATTAAAAGGGCAGCGCAGTGCACTAAAGCTCCCCTATGCGCAGGGTCCGGAGAAGGGCCGAACCACAAGGGTTTATTGTACACAGTTTTGCCTTACATTTCTGCAAGAGGTCATTTTCACGGGTTGAACTCGTGACCTCGTGGTCACATGACAACAACTTTACCGGTTAACAAATTAACCAGTAATTATTACATGTAAATATCTACTGATTTATGCTTCCAACTTCAAGATCAATAAGCCTGCTGCACAAATTCACACCAGTAAATGAGCTGCAAAACTAGAAGGTCCTTGACCTTTTCAAATATTCTTAGTCCAAATTTCGAAGAGAAATTAATATACAAGAAGTATTAAACATTGGATACTCCACTTTAAATGGTATACTGAAATCTAGCAGGGAGTTTGTGACAGGAAAGTCTGACCAAAAAATAAAGAGCATTTCACAGAACACAGAAATCACCACAGTAATTGACCAATTGTCCATCATACAAGTGAAAAAGACTTGCAAAAATCTTCAATTATTTAATAACCCTACCGACCATTTTTACTATGTAGTATGAGTTTCGAATTTCAACAAACCATAATATTAATTTGTAAGATAACATATAGTATAAAATTATATTAAAATCCCTGTCACATTTCCCATCTACCATCAAACACTTCCTCATGAGTATGCGTGTGCCTTTGCCTCTTCAAACAAATATAAAATAATGTAAAAACACAAGATTATGGGATACATGTAAGAGTGTTGAATGGAGCACCATACATGAATCGCATCTCCATAAAGAATGATGATCTCCAAAAGGAGATTCAAGAACCAGAGATTTGACGTGTCAAATTTAGCTCATAAAAATACAATTCTTTTCAAATTGGAAATAAAAATGATTTTGAGTTCGACAGATTGAGTTAAGGCCAATTGCTAATTCAAATTGAACAAACAAACTTGAAAAGAGTTATGACTCCATTTGTTTATTGGTTTGATCCGTTTAAATATAGCTTAACCTGCTCATTTGACACTCCTAGCTAAAAATAACGTCAGAAATAGATGAAGACCTGACATTGATTCAAGACAATATAAAAATACAGGAATATAAAAATGCCATAGCTAGGAAGAAATACCAGACATTATACGTAAGCATTAACGTGCAATGCTACCACATTTCTAATTAAGAAACACTGGTCAAAATTCAAAAACCTACTTCAATTTTTTTTGAAAAAAAAAACTCTTATAAAGTACCGCCCCATTTGTCCCAAGTTGCTATAAATAGATACCAACACTTCATCATCATTCTGTCTACTGTGTTATCAATCATTTTTCCACCCCCTCATTTCCTCCTTACATTATCGACATCTAATTTTGTCCACTCCTTTTTAGCATTCAGAAACTCTGAGGATCAGTTGTGAGAAGTTCGTTAAAGGCCAAGGAAAATGGAGTATTATATGGATGAGAAATGGAAATTATCAAAGGATGATCCATGTTGTCATTCATATTCATCCTCCAAATCATCATCTTTATTTAGGAGCTTTTCACAAAAAAGCCCCAACTCAAATATTCACTCTCTTCCTAGGAGTTTTTCACAAAAGAATCCATACAAATCATCCCTCTCAAGGAGTTGTTCACAAAAGAGTACTACTTCTTCTTCATCGTCAAAATCTCGCCTTACAAAAAGTGCATCACAAAGGTGTGCCAATTTCAGAAGCAAATGCGGTAATTTGGCTAAGGAACAAAAGTCAAAATTTTATATTGTAAAGAGGTGCATTGGTATGCTTGTTCGATGGAAAAAACATGGAGATTCTTGAAATTAATTGATATTTCACAAGTAAGATCTCCTAAATTACCCTTTATGTGTGAGATTTGGATATATTGGTCTTGTTGTGACCAACATATATAAGTTACTCTGCCATCCTATAGAGAAGAACACATCATAGTAGTAGTAGTACTTTGTTTTTGTACCTCTAGACGAATTCAAGATTTAAAATCAATGAATTCAGAATGAGTCTGATCTTATTACACATATACATTTTTAATGTACTTTGTTGCATATATATAGATTACGAAATCAGTCACTAATATTTACGTCAAGTTATGTACGATGCTTATATTACATCCACGCTGCACCTTGAATGAATTGCGGAATGCTTCGTGTACCAAGCTTAGTTTGGGTCCAAAAGAATGGATCTATGCCTGGATAATATCATGATGTAAGGAGGGCGGTGAAACTGTAATATATATATAGTTATAGATTGCAAGAAATTAAAAATACAATAGTACTATGGATTTTGGGTTAAGTTGAATAATTGATGAATATGTACCGTTAAAATTCAAGTCACATGGTATTGTCTGGGAAAGCTGTATTTTCTGCTACTCTTACTCTTCTGATCTGCAATATATACTACTATACTATAGAAAGATTCTTTTTTCTGTAATTGGAACTATCAAACATAGAGAAATGGTCATTATTTGTCTCCATACAGAAAGGAAATCATGGGGATCAGTAAATCTTGAAAACATATGGCACATGAGAATTGAGATCATAATAAAACTAGCTATAAACCTTAGTCCAGAAGTATTCATCCATTAAATTACCCCTTCAACTTAGTCCAAAATATTGAAGAGAGGAATACACCCTCCTTTGTAAGCATTCATCATTTTCAAGTACAAGGAATGTTCATCAGCTATAATTACTTATATCAGCATTTGATATTTATATCAAATCAAGCAATTTAATTGTAGCAATTAAAAATTAATGTAAGAATACATATCACTTAGCTCACCAAGTTATGTGATAAATAACACACATATCTTATTTCTGTTAATTTGGTGCAAACATCAAGTGTGAAACAGTTTTTTTCTGATCAAGTGCCTACACTGCTCCAATGAGTACAAAGACCTGCTTCAACTAGTTAGCATTGGCAAGAACTCCTAACAGGTAGGTCGGATTGGATATGGGCACGTCGAAAACAGGTACTTAAATAATAATGAATAAAATATCCGATTCATTCATATTTAATACCTATAAAAATTGTGTTAACTGACGGATAATATGGATATCTATATTATTCATGGTTAGATGAGAACACAAACCAAAAGACAAAATATGCTTAGACTTTCGAAAGAACTCATGAAAAATAACAAGCAAACAAATGCGTATCGGTAATATGGATATCCATATTATCCATCTGGATATCTTTTTTGATCAGTGGATAATATCCATATATATCTGATCCATTTGTAAATAGATAGTTACCGAACTCATATTTAATGGATCGAATTGGATGATTACTTGTATTTTAACCATTTTACCAACTTTAATTAGCATCAACTTTCAAGGTTACTAATTACTGGAAATTAAATCACTTTTCTGTCATCATTTTCTAAGTTATATGATCATATAAATATTTTATGCACCGATAGTTGATAAATTATTTTCTTCCGTAAAGCCAACGAATTTCTTGTAGATAGTGTCTGTAGGGAGCGTTTGGTTTAGTAGGATACCAATTACAATCTACAATTCATAATAAAGGAATATATAGGCTCCAACCAAACATTGTATGAAAAGGAAATTAATCTACATCAACTGGTGGTCCGTAAGATCTACTGTAGTGTTCTTAGAAGAAGTTTTATTACGTTGACCAACTTCTGTCGTCAAACTTAAAACGTGGAACAAAAAATTGTCTTCCAATAACACCCTCGATGAAAGACCATATCTTCAGTAAAATCCTTTGGGTATTATCGTCAAATAATCCTGTCTTTTTCAATCCCAAATTGCTAAGGAAAAACTCACCCAACCGTCAATAACCGTAGCAGTAAGTAAATCCCGTGTTAATCTATGTTTTATTTAAAGTTGAGACGAATATTTTAAAGTTAAATTGTTATTAAATATAAAAATATATCATTTTTGTTAGGACTGACTAAAAAAATATTATCACATAAATTGAGAAAGAAAGGAATAGGAGAAAACGACTTTATAACAAAGATCTCGTGCATTTTATAAGTTCTCGAATTTTTTTTATATATAAAAACAGTCATGAAATAATATTGTTAACCAACACAAAACCAAATCTATTGTGGGACAGAAAAAGAACTTGACTGGCCTTTCTTTCAAGCAAGTACACAATGATGGATCCATATAATTGACGTGACTTATTATTGAGGCTTTTTCTAATTATATGCTGGGCAGAGGCTCTTCTCTTGAGTACAAGATAATTAAAATTATTAATGTACTCAATTAACATGAAGTTTTTATTTTCTCAGGTAATAAATTATGGTTAATTAGTTAAATTTGAATAGCATTGGGTGATCACACTTTTATTAGCAACTACTCCTTTTATTATCCCAGTTCTTTTTTTTTCTATTTTTCTTTGATATGATGGTCGGTCCCCAAATTTTGAAGTAGTCAATCATACAAGACTAATTTATCTTATAACAATACTCATAATTTAGATGTTGGTGTTGTTAAATGTGCGAATAGAGTCTCACATTGGTTGTTGAAACAAAAAAAGGAGTCTACTTATAAAGTGTTGGATACTCTTAGTGGCATGAGGTGTTTTGGGAAAAATCATATACGTAGTTAACAAATGCAGAACAACACAATTTCGGTAACGAGATCTTTGAAAATAGGAGAAATTAAAAATGCTTTTATTGATTCATTGGGCAAAAGTTTTACACAAACAAAATCTCCTTTCTCTTTCGTGCGACAATTCTTCAATGAAGAAAGTGAAGCAAGAAAACAAAACACACAACTCAAATACAATTTGTATAATTAACTTATTATTGAAAGAAGAACAAGTAAGGGATTGAATATATTGCTGATTGGTGATGAGTTTGTTAACACTTGGGAAGATCAGCTGGAGGTGGGAGCAATTTTTGGCTAGCAAGTTTTCCATCTAACACTATCCAAGCCATTCTCAATCCCCAACTCAAATGAACATCAAAGTGACAATGCATCAACCAAGCTCCTGTTCATGCCAAGAAAAAAAGGTTAATAACATTTATTAAATTTTATGTACACTGATCATGTGAATAATTTTTACGCTATCAATATTCTTTGCATCTCATATTAGTTGTCATATTTCACGTCTCAAGAGTCAATTTGTCTAATCTTCAAAGCTAAATTGAATTAGGTTAGTCCAACATTTTAAAATTATAATTTAGATATCCAAAAAGTGAAATATGACAAGTAATATATGTGTGTTACGCATAATTTGCCTTATATTTTCCGATAATAATCCTAGTTTTGTGAAACAATCACATATAATTATGCTTAAACGTCAAAAAATTATATGGTAAAACTTTTGTCCTTTTAAGAATTTAAGTTATATATCCTGAAAGTGTAATTTAATGTGTGATAGTAGATTAGTTACTAATTTTACCAGGTTACAGTTAATGCTTATTACCATCACGAATTTACTTGTAATTCCCATATAAGTGGCGTGCTTGTTTAAATATTTTTACAACGTCAATGTATAGAACTTTTAAAGTACTGACTATAGGAACGATACTCACCAGGATTATCAGCTAGAAAACGAATGGCGACCCATCCACCAGATGGAACTCCAATGGTGTTTCTTTCGACAGGATCAACAAGATTGTAATTAGCAGGGTCCGTTTTCGGGTCAAAATTACCAAAACCTTGTCCAACAACATAGAAATTATATCCATGAATATGAAGAGGATGACTTTCAGCACCAAGAATACTAGTGTCCTGCATTACCACTTCCACTGAAGTATTGAATGGAAGCACAACAACTTTTGTGCCATTAGAGACATTTGTGTTATTTGGAGGGGTCCCAGTGTAATTAAAGGGAATTAGAGGGACACTTGGAAAATCACTTGTGTAAACTCCATTTGATTTTTTGAAGAAATAAGATTGGAGTAATGCTGTTGTTGGGAGAATCATAGAGACATTATTAACAGAAGCAGCAAATTTTGAGGAATTATTAGGACCTTGACATGTTTGGTTTTTTGGGCACGGGTTGCTACCAAGGCCTACGGTAAAGAAAAAGTGTTTATCAACATTTCGCGGAACATTAGCTGGGAATTTCACACTAGCCAAAGCGCGGAATTTGTTGGTAAAATTGGCTACAAATGAAGTGGAGTTAATTGGTGGAAGTGTTGGAATTGGAAGATTTTTAATTGATGATGGTAAATTATGATGATCATACATAAGAATTCCAGCAATTGTGGAATTATCAAATGTGCCTTGTCCAGTGAAATAGGGTCTAGCTACCATTACAAAAGTGGTTTGTTGTGGATTATGATGTGTTTTAAGGAGGACATTTGTGGTTTGTCCGGGAGTAATTACAATTGTGTCTGTTTCAAAAGGCTTGACATAAAGTGCATCGGCTTCAACAACTGTCATTGTATGATTAGCTATTCTGAAGAAAAGGTCGTCATTGAGTGCAGCATTGATTATACGAAGCATATATGTCTTTCCTGGTTTTACCTTTAGCTTAAAAGTATCTGCAAGTATAATGTCAAAACAATTTCGAAGTTAATACACTGACAATATAAAAGAACATCTAAGTGGTACTTTTGAATAAGACTAATTAAAAGTAGGCAATTTCCGGATTTGTAATTGAAAATAGCCACAAATTCAAAAACCATTGAAAAATAGTCAATCTTTGGAATGTGTAACACTTCACCCAAGATACTATCGTGGAGTTTCACTTTTTTGAAAAAATCGAAATCCATAACAATGTCCTGAATTTTTCACTTAATTAAGTCATTATGTTGTTTCAGCATCAAAAGTGACTACTTCTCAACGAATTTTCAAACACTAACTATTTTTCCAAAAATCGATTGGGAAAGTGGCTAGCCCATATATACAATTTTTACGATATTTTTTCCTTTATATGATGGTTCATGCAAGAAAGTACATAAAAGTATAGTGTACCCTTTGCAGAACAATTGTATAATGGTCCAGGAAGACCATTAATGGTGTATGAATCAGAGACATTAGGTCCAGCTCCAGTTACAAGTGATTGATTAATCACAGCTTCAGTATCAGCATTCCACCATTCACCTGTATATCCATGTAATTAATTAGTAGTAGAATCATAAATTAATTTTCTCACTAATCATCATAAAACTATAATATAGAGACATTGAGTATGGGTGTTTAATTTGATATTACCAAAAATGATGGGGACTTCTTTGTGGGGTTTAGCAAATGGATAAGAAGAATTATGTTGAGGATAGATGATAAGAGGACCATAAAGGGTAGCCCTCATCCATGAAATATGAGCATGCCACCATAAAGTTCCTCTTTGTCCAGTAATGGTGAAGTTGTATACATAACTTTGGCCTGTTTGTATTGGGCATTGTGTGATATATGCTGGTCCATCTGCCCATCCACTTTGTAGTTGTCTAATACCATGCCTGTTTATTGAAAAATTTAATTAATCGTCAATAAGCAATAAAATTAATTTTATTATTCATTTATTTGGACAATTGAAGATTGCTATAAATTAAACTAGCGACTGTAGCAGAGGTGAATCTAGAACAAGTTCAGTAGGTTCAATTAACTTACACATATGTTGTTTCCTGGTCAAATTATGGTCTATGTGCAAATTGACAAAAAAAAAAGTTGAAATAGATACATATAATAAGATCTATCCAGGGAGGCCCGGTCATTTGACAGAAATGGACGGTTTTCCCCAATTGAATAGATAGAGTCAATGGTACGCAAACATATATTGTTGCCTACACAAGTGGTTGAACTCCTCCCAGCCGAATCAATAATGATTGTGGCTGGACTTCTCTATTCATCAATCAATCTCGTTTATGAATGTAATGTTGGTCAGACTATTATATACATTCTGAACATACTGATTTTAAATCTTAAATTCGCCTTTGGTGATAATAGTGTAACAAATGAAAATGTTGAAAATTTGAGAGTTCATACCAATGAAAGCTAACATTGTTGGAGACGTGATTAACAACCTTGATCACTAGACGATCACCTTCTCTAGCAACAACACTTGGCCCTGGGAATTTCCCATTCACAGTGACAATGGTCTTTGTTTTACATAACCTAGTCACATTTTTCAATTTTATCTGAAAAAGAAAAATTAAAAATATCAAAAAAAAAAAAAACGTTCAAAAACATTTCACATGAATATTATAATTGACAATGGTACGCTTTTAACGGGAGTTTAAAAGCAGATCGTAACAATAACGTAGGCTTAAATAAACCTACATCGAACTTGTAATGTCTTGTAATGCCAGCAGTGACAAATTCTGGAAATAGCATAATGCTACAAATGTAGAAAATAGCACATAAAAGTGCTGGTCTTGGAAAAACAAAAGCACTCATATTTGGGAAATAAGAGAAAGATAATGCGAAAGTTTAATTGGTTTCCTTGCATGTAGTGGTTCTTGAGTCTATGAGATATACTTACTTATATAGGCATGTTTAGATATTGTTTAATTAATAATTAGGTACCAAATTATATGTAATTAAATTCCCAGTATACTGTGAAGAAATTAAAAACCTGCAGCCAAAGGGAAAAAAAAAGACTCACTAGGAAAGAGATATTCCACCAATTGGTAAGAGTGTACCTAAAGTTTATTTTATTCAGTAAAACTTTGTCTACTCATAACACTAAAATAAACTTACCAAGAAATACAACAAGATATCTCTAACCAAAAAGTTAGATGTGTTGGGATTTCACATATATTATTATACACTGAAAATGCAACCAATTTTTATATTGTCATCTTAATTTAACATGTTAGAGCGGGTAACTTATTTTGTTTTCTAGGTTACTAATCTCACCTTCAATGTGTAAAAGTTCTTCTTAATTATATTGAGAATATTTAGATAGAAGTTAATTAAACTCATTATGTTGCCTGGAGAGAGTTCTAGAAATTTTGCATAATTAATTAGTGTTGTGAACCAATAATCCCTCATCGGAAAAATAGAGAAATGCCAATGGGTTTATAGGCTAAATGGATTCTCCCACCTATTAGACTAGTCTTTTGGGTTGGGCTCTTCCATTTGGTTTATAACAATTAGTTACAAAACTCGAAATTCAACTGTTAATCTTGCTGACCAAGATAATCTTTTCTCTTCATATGTCATATTCATCTTCATGCTTATTCATCATTTTCATGTAGGACTCTACCGTAATTAGAAAATTGTAACAAAAAATTAAATTAAAATTAAAGTGTGACATTTGACCCACAACTTTCTTCCAAGCAAGAAAAGAATGATAATACATTAGGTCGTTCCGTTAAAATTGTACTGTGATCAACACACTACTTACTAATACTATTTCTTTGTAATAAAGCAAATTAAATTTAGGAGAACCCCATGATTAGTAGTGTTTTACTATGTATTAAGTGTCTGTTCTATTCCCTTTTTGGTGTAATTAGGATTTAAAATGGTAATTAATTAAATACAATAGCTAATTGTTTTTTTTTAGTTACACCAACTACGTACCTTGTAGGGTACACACTGCTACTAACATCACTTAGTGATGATCTACTGTAATCAACACACTAGTTACTTTATGTATTTCTTCGTAATAAAGCAACTTAAACTGGAATATATATGGGAAAAGGGTCAAATTTGCCATTGTATTTTTCGAAATTGAGCAACTTTGTCATCCGTTAGACTTTTAATCTAATATTAGCTCCGCCTTTAGGAAAAATCTTAGTTTTGCACGTGACCTCTGATTGAGCTGCAAGCCGTGGGTAATTTTAAATCATAATTAAAAGTTGAAGGTTAAATTTAGAAATTTTTTTCTCGAATAATTTGGATACTTGGAGACTGGAGACCACCAATTTCACGCTTTGGAGCTCCGACAAGGGCAAATGCATGTCGATTGCTACTATGACAAAGGTATGAATAAATCAAAAATACCATTGATGGAAAATCAAGCAAAATTCCGAATAAATTAATGCATAGGCAAATTTGAGCCTTTTTCTGTATATATATATTCATACGTGTATATGTCAAATTAGCATATTAAACTTTATATTTAGATAAATATTATCATATAAAATGGGATGGTGGGAAGGTTTCTTTTACTGTATTACTTTGAACTTTCTTAATCTTTGTTATTGTGTGAGGAAATATAATTGATGTATTACTCAACTCAAAGCAAACACTGTGAAATGTCAATGGAAGAAAGGAAAAAACTTTATTATGTGACTCACACCGCTAACATTGCTTATGTAAAATATTTTTTTATTTCATAAAAATGTGAATCGAAATGGTCAAATTTTGAATTCACTTTTTTATGAGACAAAAGGGGATATTACACATCAGTTATGTGACGCACATTTTTTTCGAAAAAGGCATGAATGCAATTATAATGTCTTATCGAGTGTAGATGGGGGCGTGGCCACGGGGTTTTTATAATCAAGAATTTTGCATTGGAGTAAACTAAAGGTTAATCCAACTAAATTACGTATTTTTATGGTGTAAGTATTTCCATAAAAGGAAGTTATTTGAATTTCAAGTGAGGTTTCTACTTAATGAAGGCGCGTATATATTATTAAAAACTTTTAGAAACAAGGTAAATTAGAATTATTCATATATCTAGCTGACATATAAGCACCTAAAGAATTACAAAAGGTAGAAGCCACAATGAGAACTTTGATGGCAATGAGGGGAGAGGGGGGGTTGGGGTTGGGGGGAGTGGTTTCAACAATAATTTTGTGGATTAGGTGGAATCTAAGATGATAAAATTAGATCATGAAAATATGATTCATGAAATCCATATAGTTCAATTTATTTTAATCTAAATTGACTCACGAGAAATCTTTTAAAAATATTTTCAGAAGGATACTTTTGAAAAATATATGTTGTATATAGTCATAGTAAAAAAAAAGTCTTATTAGGTACTTTAAAAATTATAAAAGACCAAACAAAGAAATTTAAACTTAGAGCCTGTTTGGATAGGCTGATTTTAAGCATAAGCTATGAAGTTGGAAATTTAAACTTTTCACTTTTAGCTTCTTTTTTTTTTTTTTTTTTGGCTTAAAACCAAGTATTCAAAAATATTTTTTTTACTTTACGCAAACACTATAAAAAAACTTAAAAGTTATTCTTACTTAAAAATACTTATATAAGTTAATCAAGCGGGCTCTTTGTAAGAATTGAGCAGGTTATTAACCCGTTTTTCAGCCCAACCCATGTCAACAAAGTAACTTTTGAAACTTATGAACTCAATCTATTTTGACCGGCATAATTTACACTCTTAGTGAAACCCAAAATTTTGAGGCCGAATATTATATATATGTGAAAATAAGAATAAATAAAATTTTATATATATTTCACTATTCAAAATCAACATCATTTAAAATGTGGAGGGATTACAATTGAGTGAATGAGCGCAATGTAGAAATGTATGGGCCAAGAGGGTGAAAATTTGGACCAGAGTAGGAAGGAGGAATACTGGGCCAGACGGGAAACTTTAGACCCATAATCAGATTTCAGACCAATGGGCCCAACTTGAGGAATAGCATATGTGATTTGACAAGAATGTGATGTAAATAATTGAACAATAATTAAACTTTGTGGCAATAATTATTGGGATATTTACTCAAATAGCCGGATAAATTTTCTCTTTATTTTTTTAGCCGATATACATAAATTATATTATGAATATACACAATTATACACATAAGATATATGAATTATACATATAGTTATATCCGCCGACTATTTTTAGTTTTAGCGATTTGGTGGGAGACTATTTATGTTAATTCTTCATAATTACTAACTCTCTACAAATTGATATTTTAGTACTGTATGTAGATATAATTATAAATATTGATAAAAGTTGATCTAATAAAATATATTTATTTAATCGGACAAATAATTCAATCTCAATATACCAAGGAATAATATGATTATGTGTTTCTTAACAGTCGAAATTTATCATTACAAATGTAAGCCTTTGAATATAATGTTTTGAACTTCACTCTCTAATCAACATGAATATATCATTCACTGACTTTGTTCATGTATTTTTAGTGAATTTGATAAGGTAGATGACTTTATTCATGTATTTTTAGTGAATTTTGATAAGGTAGATGACTTTGTTCATGTATTTTTAGTGAATTTGATAAGGTAGATGACTTTGGTCATTGTACTTTAATTGTATTTATAGATATTCGACATATATTAACCCCTTAAAATCTTATGAAAATTCAAAAAATTCTTATTAAAATACTAATCTCTCATTAAGAAAAACAGACGTATACATATGATGGCGCGGTTAAATGTACATGTATTTGTTCGTAAGAACATGAACAAGTATAAGAGGTGGCAAAGGAAATAAGAAGTGGGGTTTTTTAAGGGAATTAAACAAATGTGAAGTAATAAGAAAATCATCACCGAGGAATTTTCATGAGTTTAAGCTTTTGATATTGTAACCAAAGCTTCTCATCAACATGGGTTGCCCTCCATTCTTATTTAGAGATCTCGTAGTTTTTATCAATTTTTTATGTAAATAACAAATTCAAGATGGTGTGACGAATTTGGGGGTGGGGTGGGGGTTTTAAATTTCAATTTAAGGACGAGTTAATTAAAATTTGGAAGGGTTAAGGCGTTGTATACGTAATTGAGATCTTGGGATGGATGCACTATGCAAGGCATTTCTCGAGCGGAGCACATTAACAAGTACTACTTTGTTTTTTTATGGCTTTACCTAACACAAATTTAAATTAATCATAATTTATCTTGATAGTTAATATTTTTCTTAAGGTCGTATGAAAGGTAGACAAGATAAGTAAAATGGATCAAAGATTGTAAATTTTGAATACTGAATATTTTTTTTAAAATCAAATGTTCACGCACATAAAAAAAGGTGAGAAAGAGAGAAGCATCAAATCTGTCTCATTAATAGGAGACGAAGCCAAAATTCTTAATTTATGAATTGTGAATCATAAGTGGAGAATCTTAGTAGTTCAATTGATTGACTATCCAAACTTTTACCTTGATGAATTTTTTATTCTTCACCTTGTAATTCCCACTTTCATTTTTTCTACCCCCGATTTTCTTTAAAAAACATATTAAGTGAATTTTATTTTTTTGAAAAATATAAAATTGAAGTTATTGATTTTGTCAATTAAACTCGTACCTAATTTGTCTCATAAGACAATAGAGAGGTGAAGAAACAAATGTTGCATGGAAGAAACTAGAGAAAATACATAAAGTCACCCCTAAAGTTGGTCGTGATTTGGAGGTAGACACCTAAACTTTACGGGGGTTCTATTACCCCCTTATTCTTGTTCAAGGTGATTATATTCCCGCTTATGACCCTAAATAACGTGGAGAGTGTATTTCACTCTCCAATAGAGCGTGAAATAAGTTGTAATTCAATATTTAATTTTTTTTTCCAGCATCTCTTATGGTAGAAATATTTTTTTATCATTTTATTTATTTTTAAATTCTTTTTTCCTCCATTTCTTGATTTTTTCCCATTTATTTCCTTTCTCTTTTCTCTTTCTCTTTTTCTTTTTCTTTCCCTTTCTTGTTTCTTCTTCTTCCATTTTACATCTCTCTGCAACTTTCACCATAATTTCCCTTCTTCATCCCATTTTTTCTTTCTTTTATTCTTCCTTTCCTTTATTTCTTTTTCTATTACAACAACAAATTAAGACTTAATATGTAAAACAAATTTGTGGCTTTGCATCATAATTTTTTCTTTGATTTTTAAAATTAAAAATTTAAAAGATTTCAATATTTACCATGGCAGCTCAATTTGATGGAATTTTTTTATTTTCTTATTCTTTAATATTCATATTTGGTGGATTTAGTGGTGATCTACAAATTTTGATTTTTGATTGGATGGTAAGTTAAATTTTTAGATTTTAGATCTTTGGTGGGTTTGTGATAAATTCGATGATGGTTTCTGATGATTTTAGTTTAGTGGTTTGATTTTATTTTCAGTCGAGATGGTGTTGACGTTGTCGGAGAAGAAAATTGAAGAAAAAAATAGAAAAGTAAAAATAAAAATAAAAATATAAAATGAAAAGAGTGAATAAAAGGAGAAAAAGAAAGAAAAGGATAAACAAAAACAGTAAATAAAAACATAAAAGGAAATGACGTGGCATAATCTGATTGGTGTGTGTAATACACTGACTTTTTAAAAATAGTGATGGCCACAAAAGGTGATATTTATGTCATTTTGAACAAGAATAAGGGGGTGATAGGACTCCCGTAAAATTTAGGTGTCTACTTCCAAATCACAATCAACTTTAGGGCGTAACTTATGCAGTTTCTCAAGAAACTAATAGAAGTATCTTATTTCCATCACAATCACATAAGTCCAATCTATTAATATACAAGTAGATCCATACATGCCCACCATCACTTTCTTCTACCCGCTCTACATTATGAATCTATGCTAAATGCCCCAAACCTATATTATTATTTTTATAACGATTATTTCTTTGGGTACATACTATTTTTCACTAAAATTTAAAAATATGGGGGGAAAATCACTTAATATTTCTTTTATTTCCGTTGATATTATTTGAGCCATGATTTCCAAATTAAATGTTAAACCACATTCTTAATTGTTAGTTTAAACCTATAATAACGTAATCTTATTGGTTTAATTGCCTTCACATTACAGTTTGACTTATTTTGGTAACTCATGTAGATTTTTATTTTTTTATGAATAAAAACGTTATATATAATATAATAGATTTGTTCGTCTCTGGTCGTAGTCCATACTCCATTGTAATTATTGTAACAAATTGTTGCTAATTGGTGAATCATCCTATATAACTTTTTTAAATTTTAGCCCGGCATTGCACATGAGTTCTCAAAATACTTACTTCAATGTTTGAGCATATTTAGATTTGTTAGCTAAGCTTATATACTTCTTCTTTTTCTTCTTCTTTTTGTTTTGGAATTTTCACCTGATTTTCGGTAATGATATTGGCCTGATTAAATCTAAATTATTTTTTACATTCCTAAGGGCTCGAATTCGATACCTTTGATTAAAGGTTAATAAATTTAATCATCCCATCACGATCTATATTGATAGCTCATATGAACTCTTTTTTTTCCTCTTTTGTACCCAACTAGGTGAAGATATGAAGATTAATTAATTTCTATTGATCTTTTTTCTTTAGTCATCCTCTCCTAATTTATGATTAAAAAATATCAATTTCACCATTTAAATAAGTCTGATCCAGTATATGAACTTGAAATTAATTGTCCTTAGTTATTATCATCTTGGTCAAACGCAATAATTAATTATCGATCTTCAGTAACTCTCCTTTTAATAACTCTTAAAATGTTTTTACTATTAATAAGACCAGATCTTTTTGACTCCAATAATCTTTCTCGTATTTACACGTGTTTAACACAAAATCTGATTTTATTTCTTCGAAATTACTTCCTCTTTCCCGTAATAATTATCAAGATTATTTTCTCTAGATTATTTTATTTATCGTTTTTACTAAAAATATATATTGGACCGAAATACTTTTTTTCGTTCATTTTTACTTGTCCACTATTTCAAAAATAAATTTTAACATTTATTTGTCACTTTTAACATATCAAAAAAAATTATATTTTTTTCTATGTTTTACCCTTGGCATTAATTACTTATTCCCAAAATTATTTTTCGATACCTAATACTAAACATCAATTAGTATGGATATTAATTGTAAAATACTAATGTCAATCATTGTTCCATAAGGGGCGTGCAAAGTCCAGAGTTAACAAACAAAAGTAAACGGAGAGAGTGATTGTCATTTTAAAAAATCAAGATATGATTATATGTATTCTATCCATTTTGCCCTCAGTAATAATTATTTTAAAATAAATAAATATTAACTAATTAGCATAGAAAACCTAAGTAAATAGCATATACACATAATTCAATATTGTAATTTATTAGATGGGCTCTCTTGTAGTTTATTGAAGAGATATTAAAGAAAAAATATTTATTGAAGAGATATTAAAAATAATAAATAATGATATAATAGTCAAAACACATAATTTCTTTAGAGGCTTGTAAATAAGAAATATTACAAGTAAAATGGTGTGAAAGGAATACTAAAAATATTTGTTCAATTTACATGTCATTTTACAAAATCAAGATGAACTTAATTAATTTATTTTATTTTAACTTAATATTAAATATTTTTTAAATAAGATTAATTTAGTCTTATTCTTAAATGAAGTGTATTTCTTGGAGAGAGATATGAATAAAGTAGTAGTCCCTCCTTCTCAAAATAAGTGTCACTTTAGCAATAAAAAAAAATCCAAAATAAGTAGGCGTTTGACCATGAGAATTTTTCACTATTTTCCAGAAAATTATTTCACTTTTTTTCAGAAATAGTGTTTGCCATAAAAATTCCAAATACAACTCCCGAGTTTTCACAAAAAACATAAGGGTGTTTTCACTTTTTTTCCAACGCACTTTTTTTATTTTTTATTTTTATTTTTTTTTGAAAAAATCCTAAATTTTTTATTTTCATAAAATAACCCCATTTAAATTATATTTTATTTTTAAATCATATTTTATATTTTTTAAAAATATATATTTAAGATCTAGATAATTATTGCAAAAGTTATGGCAAAACACAACTCCAACTTTAAAAATTTCAAAAAAGTGATTTTTTTTTTATTCTCATGGCCAAACGGCACCTTTAAAGTGTCATCTTAACTTCAAAATAAAAACTTGTATGTTTTTTTTTACTATACCCTTATATTCCATTTTAATAGTGTTTGATTCTCAAGAAATATTTCTTAAATAGGAATAATTAGTAAATTATAAATTATTTTTATTGATTTTTTAATGGACATAATTTTTATTAAAGTAACACTTATTTTAGGATGAAGAAAATAAAAATTATTTTTATTTATAATTTCTCAAAGGATGGGCAAAGAAAAATGTCACAACAAACAGACACGAAGGGAGTACCTCTCTTGCAAGTTGCAACAACTATGTACTTAGGGATCTTTTGGTAAGCGAACTTAATTATCCTAGGATTATAATTTCTAAACTAATATCTCAGTTGATAGATAAAATAAAATAATTTTAAGATGTATGAGATAAGGTAAAATATCTCAGGATTAAGTTTGGAATAAGATTTATATTGTGTTTAACAGACAGTATAAATTTATATAATCTCTAGACTAATATCTCACTTGATAGATGAGATAAAATAATTTTAAGTTGGATGAAATAAGGTAGAATATCTCAGAATCGGGTTTGGAATAAGATTTATATTGTGTTTGACAGACAGTATAAATTTATATAATTTCTAGATTAATATCTCACTTAATAAATGAGATAAAATAATATTAAGTTGAATGAGATAAGGTGGAATATTTCAGGATCAAGTCTGAGATAAGATTTATATTGTGTTTGATAGATAGTGTAAATTTATATGCAATATAAATCTTATCTCAAATTTAATTTTAGAATATTCAACCTTATCTGGCATATCAGACGGTCCTTTGGTATTAACTTCCATCTTGGAACAATGAGATAATAACATAGATTTTTGTGTAAAAAATGACTATTGCCATAAATCCTCTCTCATGTCCTATTGTCCTATCTTTCTTCCTTTTTTTTTTTATTTTGAGGATTAAGGGTATGTATGGATAAAATTATTTTAAGTATTCTTAAGCATTTTTGGAGCATTTAGTTGAAATAAAAAAAATACTTTTGAGTCTTTATTTCAAAGCTAAAAAGGTAAAAATAAGTCAAAAGGTATAAGCCCATTTAAACACCAAAAAATAATATTTTTCAATTTTGTAGAAAAAAAATATTCTCTTCATTTTATTTTTTACTTGATTCATACTGTCTTGACACACATTTTAAGAAAAAAATAATTATAAATGTATTTTATTAAATTAATCTTATTAATGATGCTTTAAAAATTTAAATTTAGCTATTAATATTTTATTTAGTTACTTATTTAATGTTAAGAGTAATATGAGAAAGAAGTAATAACAAAAAATTGTAAAATGGACAAATAAATTGAAACATCTATTTTTAGTATAAGGGCTGAGTAAAATGAACGAAGGGACTCCCTCCGTTCATTTTTACATGTTCACTATTTCAAACATAAAATTTCACTTATGCTCATCACTTTTAACATATTAAGAAATAATATTTTTATTTATTTAACTCTCAATATTAATTACTTATTCCCCAAATCATTCTCAAGATTTAAGGTTATATATCAATTATTATGAATATTGTGATAAGATACTCATATTAATCAATATTTTTTAAGAGACGTATAAAATTTAAAATAAATAAATAAAAATAAATAAAGAAAATACATGTACCGTTGAGTTTGTAGTATACTGGGATTATACCTTGTGCATCAGACTAGTGCACCTTTCCTTGCTAGTATTGTATTTTAGAAAAGAAAAAGTCAAATTCGTTCATGTACTCTTTGAAACTGAGCAAATCTATGCTCTAATATATTTTGAGTCCAATTTACCTCCTATTTTAAGTTGGAGATTTTTTTAAAATATTTTTTTCAGCAGGCAAAGTAGACTTAAAATTTGAATACACTTTATCTTTCTTATACTCTATTTATTAAGACTATACTGAGTATATTATTATTGTTCTAATTTATCCACAGTTAAGAAAAAAAATCATTTTACCCTTAATTTCTAACTAAGCTCTAATTTTTTTTTAAAAAATTGAGAATAATTTTAAATCATTATCAAAAGTAGAGGGATAAATTTGGAACTTTGTCCTCGACCTATTTTGACATATGATTTTTTTCATTTCACACTATAACGCTTTTAATGACAAAAAATATTTATAAATACCCCTTTCTTCTTCTTCGAACACCCCGCCCCTCTGCTAAAATGGAAAAATCACCAACTTCTTGTTGCTCAAAAAGTATTGCGAGTGATAACAATTCTGTTGATCGCAATAAAATTGAAGCTCCTTCTAAGGTAAAAATCTAAAAAAAAAAAAAACTCAAATTAAATTTTTAGTTGTTATTTTTTGTTTTTTATTATGTGTCTTTTAAAGTGATTAACTTTTGATGAGAAAATTATTTTAAAATTAATCTTGGATCAACCCTTTGTTAAGCCTGATTTTTTAACTTTTTTTTTTTTTACAATCTTGAATCAATTTCTCGTTGCTCCAAGATCATTGCAAGTGATAGCAGTTTTGTTGATCGTGATGAACTTGAAGCTCCTTCTAAGGTAAAAATCTAATTTTTTTTTCAGATCAAATTTTTAGTTGTTATAATTTTTTTTATAATATACCTTAAAAATAATTATTTTTTTGTGAAAAAATAATTTTGAAATGAATCCTAAATCAACCCCTCAAATAGTGAAGTCTGATCTTTTTATTTATTTTTATAATCTTGAATCAATCCTCATTTTCTTTCCTGATTTCATCTTTTCTAAATTCGTGAACAAATTAGAGAGAACAAAAAAAATAGATAAAATTTTTTGTGGCGCGTGTAAAATTGTCAATGATACGGTTCAAGCATTTATTTTGTAAAATTTATTTAATTTTGTGTATTAAAATTACTTTTCGAAATCATCTCATCGTCTCAGTTTCTCTTTGATATCGGTATGATTCATCTTATTTTTAAATTTAAAAAAAATAATGTTATGTAAAAGTTACAAGTAAACGTTAGAACGATACCATGCATACTTTTATGGGACTTGACAAAAACTCTCTAGCTATTTTAACTATTATAAAGGTGGTTAATCAAGAAAACATGAAAGACAATAACCATAGAGATTAATGACGGATCTAGAATTTTTAGAACATTGGTGCACCCACTAAAAAAGAATGAAAAAATATATATTTAGTGAAAATTGATCCCAAACCCTCGATAAATAACTCAAATTTCAATCAAGTGAACCATTTAGTTCGTTCGTAGCATGGAGGACAACATATAATATCAACATATAAAATATCTAATTTTACGAAGAAATAATGAATTTACGTGTTCAAAAATTTGCCTTTAAATTCTCCCATGATAGAGATCCATTACACTATTTATAGTAGTGTAAAATAATGTTAATCAAAAATAAAATACTTAGATTACTTGAGCGAAAAAATCAATTAGATCACAAGAACAAAAAGAAATTAATCAAAATGAGATTCGAGAATTGAGTCAACTAATATTAAATATTCAATAAGTAATTTTATATTATACGAAAGAAAAAATATATAATATCTTATAACTTATTACTTAAAATCGTTGAAATACTTTGTAGCTCATCATCTCAAAATGCTAGAACTAATTTAGCTTTAATATGAATATAATAATAATTTTTGGAGTTGGGACTTTGGATATTAATTATTTGTAGGCTAGTTGTCGTTTTTTCATCACACCAGTCACAAAGGCCAAGGCAAAATTTCAATGTTTCATTAATTTTTAAATTTGATATATAAAATATTCTTTTCACATATAAATTTTTTGGTACGATTCGATATCTTTTCGATTTATTTTTATAAAATTAAATACCTACCTAAAATTATTCAACATGGTCATAATTGTTTTATAAAAAACTATAATTTTATTAAAACTAAATCTAAAAATTGATTCAGCACGATTTAGTTCAGTCAATTTTAAAAAAATTGACATCCCTAGGTGCGTGTGTAATACACTTCAAAATATGAGATTAATATTATAGTCTTAGGGGTTATTTGATGTGAAGTTTAAGGTATAATAGTCCCGGATAAAATGCAGGATTATTTTTTCCTGCATTTTATTGGAGATATTAGTTTATTCCACCATTTATATCAGTGATGGAATAAGTTATCCCATATACATGGTGAAATAATTAATCCCGAAATTAATTATCTCGAAATAACTTGTTCCCAACCAAACGACCCTTTAAAGTCGTAATTATTCTCCTTCAAACAAGAATAGGAGAGGGGGGGGGGGGGTAAAATAAACGCCCATAAAATTATAGAGTTAAAGTAAATTTAGTGGACAGGTTCAGATAAAATTTACGTATTTTCTCAAAATATAATAATAGTAGATAAAACAGATTAATTAAAATTACAAAGACAAATCTGAAAATTCCCCCTTAGGTATAGTTTAGCAGAGTGTATATGTAATAGTACTGAATAGAATGTATTAGTATTGATGAGATTAGTAATGTTGAGATCAATTATAATGAGATTAACGTTGAAATTATTTATTATCCACTATTTGATTTAGTGTATTAAGAACAGTTCTAGCTTTAATTATTATTTATTAATATCTATTATATTATTAATGCCACAATTCGCTATGTGTTAGTTATACACTCTATATTATTGAATAAAGATTATTGACTTAAAATTCTGCCCAACAAAAAATCAAATAATACAATAACTAATACTGTATATATTAATTTCTCCAAGGGATCGTTTTGTAGAGTGTATTAGAAAAAAATAATGCATGCATCAACTTTGTATATTATGAGTATATTAATTATATACTTTTTCAATTTATATAAGTTATACACTCTATTTGATATTAAGATATGTATAACTAATACATGAAAATTCATGGTGTTAGTAATACAAGGAGTTCTAAATACATGCATTAATATGATTAAATACATAATTGTCTCTCAAAAACCTTTTTCACATCCTTTTCACTCTATTTGTGGATGATATTTTTATATAACAATTATTTTTTATTTAGCAGTTGTGCAATGCATGTTATTTTTAATAAACCTGTTTACATAAGAAAAATCTCAACATAACTAATATCGCTATTACTGATTACACTATATTATGCATTGTTCTTATACAATATACCAAACAATTAGTAAAATATCATGTCAAAGGATCACTATAGTATATTTAAAAGAGGAAAGACCTGAAATTGACAATTACCATATCAACTACACTTGCCAAAAGAATACTGAAAAGTGAAAACTAACCAGCTGCCTGCCAGTATCCCCATCTCAGTAATTAAACCCAAAGTCCTTTTTCTAAATTAGGAAAAATAAAGACTAGATTTTTTACAGAAATATTAACTTACCACAAGAAGCCATTTGTTAGATTTTAACTGGTTAAGGCAGTGTTTGGTTAGGTTGTTCCGAATCTAAAGTGTAAACGTGTCATCTCCAGATTCTTCTACAAGAACACGAGGTAGACAAACATCATTGTCCTGCAAGTATCTATATGTAATTTCCCTTTTTCACTTGGTCAATTAGGTCCCCTTTAATTAAGGAAAAGATTATTTAAAGTAATAATTTGTTAATAAACGAAATAATTTTTATGTTTAGGTTAAAAAAAATTAAAAATCTTGTGTAGTTTGTTCAAAAAAACAAAACCCTAAAACTACCTTATAACTACAATTCGCCGCAAAGGTTGAATTTTTCTTTCCTCTCTCACTTTCTCTTTCTCCCACAACATTTTCAATAAGCTCTCCCCCAACCCCTTACCCACCGCTTTCATTATACATAACTTTCATGGAGTTATGTGATCAAAGATTGGATTTTTCTTGAATTAAATCTTTGATTTTCACTTTTTGGTATGTGGGGTTTTTGGTTTTTGGTGTTTTGTGTGATAAAGTTTTGATCTTTTTAGCTTTCTTGGGTTGTTAGGGTTTGTGGGTATTAATCATATTTTGTTGTGGGGATGAGTGGATAACTATTAAGTGTTTTTTTTTTAAAGTTTTTGTGAAAGATGTTATCTGAATTTGGTCCAAGTTCAATGCTTGGTGGAAACAATGAGAATTCGTTTGGAGATGAGTTTGAAAAAGAGATAGGAATGTTACTTCGTGAACAGAGGCGACAGGAAGCTGATGATCATGAAAAGGAGCTGAATTTGTATAGAAGTGGGTCAGCTCCACCTACTATTGAGGGTTCTTTAAGTGCAGTAGGTGGATTGTTTAACAATAATGGGTTCATGTCTGAAGAGGAGATTAGGTCTGATCCTGCTTACTTACCTTATTATTACGCGAATGTTAATCTTAACCCTAGGTTGCCTCCACCACTGTTGTCTAAGGAGGATTGTAGGTTTGCACAGAGGATGCAAGGAGGAGGGAGTTCTGCTATTGGGGATAGGAGGAAGGTGAACAAGAATGATAATGGGAGTAGTAGTGGGAGGTCACTTTTTGCTATGCCACCAGGGTTTAACTCGAAAAAAGCGGAGACGGAGAATGAGTCAGACAAATTGCAGGGTTCAGTAGAGTGGGGTGGTGATGGGCTGATTGGGTTGCAAGGACTAGGACTAGGTAGTAAACAGAAGAGCATAGCTGAAATATTTCAGGTGCACACATGAAACTTTGTTAAACTTTGACTAATGGATGTTTCTTCCATATTGAGGTATCAAATGCTTTAAATATTATAGGATTTTTTCTGTGAGAATCAATCTTGTTAATTTTACTGGCGAAAACTGTATATTTTTGGAATAGAAGGAAAAAGCTGTCTACCAAGTTTTCTGGAGGTGTTTAGGCATGATTTGAGATTCCATAATTGTAAAACTAGTTCTCTTGAGATTCGAGTATACTCAAGAGTATAACGTTCTATGGCTGTATGAGTTTGTGATAACATTCCTACCTTGATATATTTTGCATATATTTGTGCATTAGGATTTATACTTTTCATTTCTGTCTTTGTTAAACCATTTATTAGTTACACAGTTGGATAGATCCATAACTCCATTTACTCAATCATTTAGTTGAGATAATGAAAATATTTGGCATTTATGTGTCTCAAGTAAATTCTTCTATTGATAGTTCTCTTTTTTCTTTCTTTTCATTCTACAGCCTTTCAAGCGACCACATATAATTGCAAAAATGAGTATAGTATGTTCCATAGATAATACTGGTTTTTGCTCTGGCATGATGAACACAAAACAGTGTAACAATAAATGATAACTCAAAAACCATGACCGTGTTCATTGCTTAGTGGGTATGAACATGCCAAGCTTTTATTATATATTTGTTTCATTGGTGTACCAGTAGTTTACTGTATCAGTACCAAACTGACCAAGGAATAAATGGAATGATTAGATGTTGTTTCTTTTGATTAACTTCTGGTCCAATCATACTGGTTTCACTTTAACTCCATCTGCTTGGATGAGTTTTTAACTCAATATTTTAAGACCTCTCTGCTTTCCCAAAATGGAGTCCCCCTGGGAGTTAGGGAAAAACTTAAGCAGCTGTATGGTAATTTTTTCTGACCTTCTGGCTGAACGACGGAAAAGTTCCGTACTCTTTCTGCAATTACATGTGGGAATGTTTTGTGTTTTGGTGACATGTGTGTGATCTCTATTTCCTCTCGTTTTGGGATTTAATTACCTAATTGCACTGAATACCCCACTTGTGGGACTATGCTGGGCATGTTGTTTTTGCTAATTGCACTGAATCTAGGGAAGTATACCTTTTAGAACGAAATGGAGAAATTTCAACTGTTTGCTGCTTGTCACCTGGTTTGTTGTAATATGCCATTCTTATGCTGATAGATGTCTCTTGTTAACTTTTTTTCTGGTTTTGAAACTCTGAGATCCAATCGATGTAATAAATCGTTAATGATATATGTTATGTAGCATAACCTTCTAGCTACAAGGTGAAAAGCACCTTTAGATTTCTTCAATAGAAAGTGGTACAGTTTGTCTAATTTTTTTTCTTTTGAAATGACCATTCTGATGGGTTATAAATCATGTTACTTCCAGGATGACTTGAGCCGTGTGTCTCCTGCTCCTGGTCCCCCTTCACGACCAGCTAGCCGTAATGCTTTTGATGAAAGTAGTGATAGCTTGGCTTCGGCAGAAGCTGAGCTGTCTCACCTCCGTCGTGAGTTTTCAACTTCAGATCCTTTAAGGTCAGCATCTAATGGACAAGGCTCATCTGCTGCTCAACATGTTGGGGCGCCTACCTCCTTTTCATATGCTGCTGCTTTGGGGGCTTCCTTATCAAGAAGCACTACTCCTGATCCCCAGCGCATTGCTAGGGCTCCTAGCCCTTCCCTCACTCCTATCGGTGGAGGAAGGGTAGCCACTTCTGAGAAGAGAAGTGTTAATAGTCCAAATTCATTTAATGGTGTCTCTCACACCGCTGAGTCTGCGGATCTGCTTGCTGCTTTGTCTAGCATGAATCTTTCAAATGGTATGTTAGATATTAGATCTTTCTCAGATTGTACACGATGCTTGTTACAAATAATATTCTTACAATTTACAACACTACCTTTATTAAAAAAATAATAATATTCTTACAATTTAACAGGTAGTCAGAATAACGCTCAGCAGCATGCATATCTGAAGAGGTCAGAATCTGCACAGTTTAATATGTCTTCTAAATCTCACTCTGCAAAAGGACCATATACTGACACTGGTGCTGGCAACAGTGGGCGGTCAGATCTTAACAGTTCTAACCTCCAAGAGGATCTGCACAGATCTGCAGTTGCCTCTAATAATTCTTACATGAAAGGATCTCAAACATCCACACTGAATGGCGGAGGTGGTGTACTTTCTCAATATCCGCATGTGGATAGTCCTTCCAATTATGGTTTAGGTAGTCACTCCGTCAATCCAGTGGCAAGCCATCTTGGCAACTATAATCTGCCTCCTTTGTTTGAAAATGCTGCTGCCGCGTCTGCGATGGCTCTACCTGGATTGGACTCTCGAATGCTAGGGGCATCTCATTTGAACTCCGGGGTCTCAGAGCAGAATCTCGGCAGAATGGGAAATCAAATGGCTGCGAATGCTTTACAGGCATCCTTCATGGATCCCATGTATCTTCAGTACTTGACAGCTGAATATGTTGCACAGGTTGCCGCACTTAATGATCCTTCGATGGATAGGAATTACATGGGCAATTCCTATGTGGACTTGCTTCAGAAAGCTTATCTTGGTAATGCACTATCTCCGAAGTCACAGTATGGTGCTCCACTTAGCAGTAAAACTAGTGGTTCAAGTCATCATGGCTATTATGGTAATCCTGCATTTGGAGTCGGTTTATCATATCCTGGAAGTCCTTTGGCAAGTCCAGTCGTTCCAAATTCTCCAGTTGGTCCTGGTAGTCCAATGAGGCACAGTGATTATAATATGAGGTTCCCTGGTGCAATGAGAAACATGGCTTCAGGTGTAATAGGATCATGGCACTTGGATAACATGGAAAACAACTTTGCTTCCTCTCTATTGGAAGAGTTCAAGAGTAATAAGACCAGGTGTTTTGAGCTTTCAGAAATTGCTGGTCACGTTGTCGAGTTCAGGTATTTAGTGCATTTTGTCGTGCAATTTCTTTTTAAAAAGGAGAATTGTTCCTATTCATTAATAAGTTAACCAGAATTGATTCTAAAATTCTCTATATCATCTGCAATCAGCGCGGATCAGTATGGTAGTCGGTTCATCCAACAAAAACTGGAAACTGCCACCCCTGAGGAGAAAAACATGGTTTTCCAGGAAATTATTCCCCAAGCTCTTACTTTAATGACTGATGTTTTTGGTAATTACGTAATCCAGAAGGTATGTGTAACTTTGGTTTCAGTTTGGGGTGGGAGGTGGATGATAATCCACTGTCTTGTGCTCTCTTGAGTGTTTTGCTTAGACTGACTCTGAAACTTCCTTTTCAGTTTTTTGAACATGGAATGGCATCTCAGAGGAGAGAATTGGCTAGCAAGCTCTTTAGCCATGTATTAACACTGAGCCTTCAGATGTATGGTTGCCGCGTGATACAGAAGGTTCAGAGAACTGAATTATAATATGCTTATGCAGATTGTTTTCATTGCATCTTTGGTTCAAAAGATATTTATCCCAATAAGAAAAATAGTTCAAAAGAAATTTTACAATCTAAGCAATAATGTTATATAGTTGCTGGATATTTATATTTGCTCTGCCAGTGACTGATGTGTGATGTATGGCTTCTTAGGTATTGAAGAGTTCTAACTAATTGGCTGATTATGAGCTGCTTTCCAGGTATCTGATCTCAGTGATTTCAAAGCTTTGACCCAACAAAATTTTGGTTCACTTGCAGGCGATAGAAGTGGTCGATGTGGACCAGAAGATTAAAATGGTTGAGGAGCTCGATGGTCATGTCATGCGCTGTGTACGAGATCAGAATGGGAATCATGTCGTCCAGAAGTGTATTGAATGTGTACCAGAAGAACACATACAATTTATTGTCTCTACTTTTTTTACTCAAGTTGTGAATCTCTCCACCCATCCATATGGCTGTCGTGTAATTCAGGTAGATGAGTAATGTGTGCAGTAGCAATTCATCTCAGTCATTTGGGGTTTGTTCTGAAGAATTTTCTTCATCTGGCAGAGAGTTTTGGAACACTGCAGTGATCCAATTACTCAAAGTAAAGTGATGGAAGAAATTCTGGGATCTGTTAGCATGTTGGCACAAGATCAATATGGTAATTATGTTATCCAGGTATGTACTTTTCTGAAATAACCTGCATTCTTCGCTCTAAATCCCCTACTCAGAAGTAGATATTCTATTTTTTTCCCTCGGTGTTAGTCATTTCTTGTATCACGCTACTCTAAATCGTAATTTTATGTATCATGATCCTGTTCTCCTCCTCATTTCCTTGACTATATATTACGGAACAATTTACACAATGTATCCGTTTCATAAATTTGATGTGGAAATGGCATATGAGTCACTCGTTCTAGATCTGTAGTATTGTGCATTTTGATTTAATTGCCCAATTAATGTCTTTTCTTTATTGTATGAGAAAATGTTGTCTCATCACTAAATGCCAATAAGGAGGACTACTAAGGCACGTTCTCAAAATCCGACTATAGCAATGTTGGAAGGGTGGGTAAACCTTTACTACCTTGGACATTTCCCTAGCTTATTTACTGGTGCCAAGTATGCTTTCTTTATAATGGCAAATATGGATCTTATACCTCACTAACTTTCGTTTCTTGCTTTCCTTTGTTAACTCTCTTCTAGCCAAAGGACTCGTTAGGCTTGCTTAGTGAGGGAAAAAGCTCTCTTTGTTCATTTCAATTTTTGGAATCCAACCATGTTATGTTCTTTCGCAACACATGTTTCTTTGAAGATTTTTTTCGCATCCATTGCCTGAGATTCAACCCCTCCCACAACCGTTTTTCATTTTAAATGCAACACTGACAGCATGTACTGGAGCATGGGAAGCCACACGAGCGTTCTACTATTATTAAGGAACTAGCGGGGAAGATTGTGCAAATGAGCCAGCAGAAGTTTGCATCTAATGTTGTTGAGAAGTGTTTAGCTTTTGGCGGTGCCAGCGAAAGGCAGCTCCTGGTGGACGAGATGCTTGGCACGACTGACGAAAATGAACCTCTTCAGGTTTGTCTAAGCTTTATTTTATTTCTAGTCTTAGTTCTAGGCATACTATTGTTGTGTATAATTATTAGGTACTGGACCTTCTAAAATTTTGAACCGACCCTCATTTGCTTGGTTTGTAATCTACGTAATGGTTGAGATTTCCTTATCTTTGGGAGTGGGCTATAGAACTTCCAACCCTTGGATATAATTAGAGTTTGAACGTTTACTATTCTTTTCTTTTGTAAATTTTAACTCTTGTATCTGGTCAAAAACGTCTATTCAGGAATTACATCTTTTCACTGGGCCCTTAGGGTGGGGATATTTTTGGGCTTACAGTATAGGATGTACATACCTAGAGAAATGGTGAAGCCATGATTTTTATATGGTCTTTACAATGGTCCCTTTGTATTAATGTATTTTCTACTGATTTAACCTTAAATTAGATTGGAGAGCCTGAAAATATAGCTAAATATTTTTTTTTTTGAGAATTATAGGATATGAAAGAACTGTTTTCTTAGATCAAAACAGTATGTATGAGAAGAGGCCGGAGATTACTTTATAATTTTTATACAAGGAGCTCACAAAAACTACGTCACTGTTCTATCATTTTCCCTTAACTGGACCTTGAGGAAGTCTCGGAATTGAACAGTCGCCAGAAGTATTGACTTGCTGGATTTGAGTACGGAGCTATCAACATGGACCTTTTTGATAGCTACTCATTTCTGTAAAAGTTGAAGTTGGCGAAAAGTGGCAGCTAGAAAGTTGTTCTGGGTGGTATGACTTCAATTGAAAACAAAATATTCTGTGTCGAATTTTCTTTTCCCAAGGGCAGGAAGTACTTAAAGATGATGTTATTCATCGTTCTTTTTTTTTTGAGGAAGGTAAATATATTATATATGAAGCACTAAAAAGTGCCAGAACTACAAGTGAGCAAAAATCAGAAGAAGAATCTCAATCTAATCTTGTAATATGGAGTTAATTTTGTCTTCAAAACATTATGCATTCCTTTCCTTTTCACACTGTCCACCAAATGCAAGCTGGAATAGTGTTCCACCAAACTATTTTCCCTTCTTCCTTCTCTTTTTCTTTTGCCAATGTTGCAACAACTCTGTGTGATTTTGGCCGTCACCCATTGAATGCCCACTTAAAAAAAATAAGCCATTGCGAGGCTATCATCTTACTGTGAATTAAGAGGTGGCTAATAGACTAATAGTTCTAGAATTGTTTCCACATTAGTCGCACCTGGTGCTCAACCGAAAACTTCTTTTTTTGAAGGTCTCCTAAAGTTAAACAAGCTTCTTTGGCCACCAACCATAAGAAGCACTTCACTTTGTAAGGTGTTTGTGTTTTCCAAAAAATTTGAATCCATGACCAATGATTGTTTCGAAGTCCACACTGTAAATTATGCCCTTACTATGAGGTCTCCAAATCATTTTGTCATCTGCTTCGTGTAGATGACAAAATCGATACAAGGACATTATATTGCCTTTTCTTGTGGTACTTCACGCAGCGGTTAGGTTTCATGGCTCAAGGGAAGCGAAATACTTTTTGATGTCATGTAACTCTTAGCCAAACATGGTTTACCTAAATTGTCACAGGAAGGTTTTTATCAACTCCTCTCTCCATGATATCTTTCAAAATCTCATCTGCTTTTGCATCATGGACTGCATGCCTATCTATGGCATCTAACGTGTTATCACTTCTTTCCTTGGATTAACGAATGCATATCACTTATATTTACCATTTAATGGCTTCGCTTTTCAAGTCTGCATTTCCCCTTAAAATTGGTGGGGACTTGCTAATCTCCATCTCCTCCTTTTCTTCTAGTCTCCACTCGTTTGGTCATTGGTTTATGATACTAAATTAAGGCTTCACTTTTCAAGTCTGCATTTTTCCTTAAAACTGGTTTGACTTGCTAATCTCTCCTTTTCTTCTTATCTCCACTCTATTTTTTGTGCATCGGTTTATGATACTAAATTAAGGCTTCACTTTTAAAGTTTGCAAGTCTTGCTTTTGCCTCTCATGTATCTGATTGACTATATCTTATGTTTTTTTTTCCCCAGTTTGTGTTATTTTCTCATTATCTTCCCTTTTTTTAACAGGCAATGATGAAAGATCAGTTTGCAAATTATGTTGTACAGAAAGTTTTGGAGACATGCAGTGATCAGCAACGTGAGCTGATCCTTTCAAGAATAAAGGTTCACTTGAATGCTCTGAAGAAATACACTTACGGAAAGCACATTGTTGCTCGTGTTGAGAAACTTGTTGCAGCTGGAGGTAAGCAGCTCATCTGCTTGCATTTGACTGGAACTTTGCTTTCTAGTTTTTATTATGATACTGAATGATTTGCTTTCCTGAATGTTGCAGAACGAAGAATTGCTGCTCAGTCTCCAAGTCTTGCTTAGCTTATAGGAAAAAGTTGTACAGCTGACCGAGGCTAGTTTGAGCTACCTCTCTTCCTTTATTTTCTCCCGTATCTTGTGCTCTGGCTCTAGAACTCTCTTTGAGGGCAGTATGGGCTGATTGCAAATAAAGTTGTTGCTTGTACTAGAGAACTGTATATTTGTAGTTGGACGTTTATACATAGGATCAGGTATGCCGAGGCTCGGATGTCAAATATTCCTGATAGCCACGCAGAGGAAAATCAAGTCTCTTAAGCGATGTATAAATGATAAAAAGGTGAGGTAGTTTTTATATATCAACGTGACTGTACAAAAATGTCGCCATGTGGAGAGTTGTTGATGTTTTAGGTGAAGCCAGAATTTTTATGTATGGTATTGACAATTTTCTATCATGGCCAAGTATGTCTCATTCTCCTTATATATTTATGTTTGCCTTCCTTGCAACTTTGCTGCTGTTATATTCTGATTGTATTTGCTATGTTGGCTTGTGTGTTATTGGCTTATGGTTTATTTAGTAGGATACTCGTGAAAATGTATTAAGAGAGAAACCTTAGATACCGTTTTACGTTAGGTTTGATCCGATGATTAATGGAGGTGTTAAGAAGAGAGAGATCTATCAAAAATCTCTACCCTTTGTTGTTTAGAGAGATGGTTTCTGATAGACCCCCGGCTCAAATTTGGTGGAATTAAGGTTTAGGTAAAAGCCATCTCTAGTTTTTGAGTCTCTAAATTGTGTTAACAATACTAAAAAATAGGTGTAGATTTGTTGTGAGAAAGTAGTAGTTAGTAGGAGTTATTATAAGGTGAAATTATTATGTGTTGGTTTGAAGTTTAGGTGTAGTTGATTGGTGGTCTAAAAGTGATTAATAGAAAGTTAGTGAATCAGGGAATTAAATAGTGAAAACAAAGGATTAATTCGTAATTGCAGTTTATCTTTTGTCTCGACCCAAGAGTTTATTAGCCTCTCAAGAATAGGAATAAAATCTGCGTACACCTTACTCTCCTATATCTTATCGGTGTAACTATAATGGGTACGTTATACCATATGAGTTTGGACATATGATCTATTGATTAATGTACTTTCATGATCCAACTAAAAGACTTACCATAGGTAGTAAGTGACTCTAAAGGAAGGATTGATTAGGGGATAAGGAATAATAATTTTGGAATAAAATATAAACTTATTCCTTTCGCGTTTTGTTGACGGGATAAGTGTCCCATGTGATAATATATTAAAATGATGCGATTACCTATCTATATATAAAGTAGGATGGTACATGTGTCCACTACCTACTCCTAAGCTTCGTCAATCGTCTTTACAGTTTTTTAACATAACAAATTGGAAGTATTCGGCTAACTTGGAATTATTTTAAGGGAAATGCGTGCATTGTGAAAATAGACGTTGAATATATTGTTAAAAAAAGAGTAAAATAAATAAGAGAGTTGATTTTGGATAACATGCAAATCTTTTTTTCATATGTGCAGTCAATTCTTTATAAAGTAATATATATACTAACAAAGTGGAAAAAAAGTAGGTAACGAATTATAAAAGAGCAAATAGCAGTAACTTTCGTATTTAGCGTACCATGACGCTAATATAAAAAGTTTTCAGATACTAATGCTACTACTGTTTTTGGTGCATAAAACGTTTCACTCTAAATAAAAGTTACTTTTAATTAACAAATAGTAATACTAACGTAGAAGTTTTTTCATTTAGTTCACTAATTTTGTTATATATTATCAGTAAAATCATTACTATTTTCCTTTAATTCACTAAATAAGTACATCATTACTCTGAGATTACTTTTAATTTAAGTACTAATTCATACTAATGTGATGTGCAGTCTATTAACATCGAGGGCATATCTAATCCACTTGGTTAATAAAGGTATTTTTGTGCCAATAAAAAAAGGAGGGTATAATTATTTTACTTGGCTAACGGTGGCAAGCATACCTTTGTTCCAAAAAAACAAACATTTGATATAATTGGTTTTATTCTGAATTGTTCAGAAATATATTTGCTTTACTTGACTAAGCAATAAGCACTGGTAGATTTGCGAATCTAAAAATTTATTTCGATCAATTAAACCATCTCAAGCTCTTTCCTTTTTAAGAACTAAAAAAATTTATAGCAAAATAACACATATCAAGAAGAATAAAAGTTTTTAAACACGTAATGAATTTTAAAATATTATTTCTACATCTTACGTTAGATCATCATCACCCTAAAAAATAAGGAACTCTGGGTCGAAAGGGATAATATCAATCGCCTGACGTTGATCTCACGTTAGGGGTGAGCATGGTATGGTATATATCGAATAGAAATTTTTGATACCGTGATTTGGATATTATGGTATTTGATATGGTATATGATATGCATTTTTTTTTTTTGGTATTTGGTATGGTATTCGGTATTGATAAACAATAGACCGAAATATCGAATACCATACCGAAGTATATAATTGCATAAATAATTTATATATTATTAAAATACTAGCAAATATACAACCTAATATTAGTATAAAACTAAATATTTAGACATTTGATCTTTGACTACTTAATCATGATTGAAATATTTTGTTGTATAATTGATTAACAAAGAGAGTTGATTATACCTTCTTTTGAATATATATTTCAACATATGTAATGTCTTGATATGATATAATTGAGACATTTTTTAAAAAGTCGAAGTCATAATTCTCTAATATTGTACAAGTATATATTAGTCGAAGTTGAACAAATTATGATTACCGATTTATCATATCGCAAGATACCCAAATTGAACTTTTAAATACCGAACCATACCGAACTAGTTTAGTATGATAATGGTATTGTATTTTTAAAAATCAAATACTAAAATTACCAAACCAAAATTTTAAATACCATGCTATACCATACCATGTCCACCCTGTTTCACGCATTTATTATGGTTATCTCATGTCCTTGTGCAAAAATATAAACTGGTAAAGACATCCTCGCTGGCAATCATAGTCATACTGGGCCAGTGACACTTTATAAGATATTGTACTTTTTATTACGCTATCCACCTTTTCCCCCTAACTTATTTATTTCCATTTTCCACCGCCTTTCGCTTTCCCCCACTTCCATTTTCTGAAATTCGCCGGAATATTCGCCGGGATATCTTCCAGTAATCGGTCACCGGAAAAAGATTGTAGTTACAAATATTGTTACCATGTGTGAAGAAGTGAAGCTCAACGACTATGATTCTTGTAGCGGTGGTAACGATGACAGGGAACTCTGGGAGGTTGGACTTCCCGGCGCCGATGATCTCACGCCGTTGACCTTGCAGTTGATTCCGGCGGAACTAGCTTTTGCGTTCAGAATCTCGCCGGAATCGTTAAAGACGATGACCGATGTAAATCGTGCTTCCCAGAATACGTTTTCTTCTATACAGAGATGGCACTCACAGGATATGGCTTCAATGAATAACTCTAATTTCAAGCCGTTTAGCGAGGAGAGGACTAGAGAAGAGACTGTTACTGAAAGAGATGAAACGGATCTGATGAGAGAAGGATCCGACCCGAGGAAGCTCCGGCGGGTTGAATCTGGAGGTACTGAAGAGGCTGATTCTGCTCTGTGTAATGAGAATTTTGTGGATGATTTATCGGGTAAGGCTCTGAAGCGGCCCAGGCTTGTTTGGACGCCGCAGTTACACAAGCGTTTTATTGAAGTGGTAGCGCATTTAGGTATCAAAAACGCTGTGCCGAAGACGATTATGCAGCTTATGAACGTGGAAGGATTGACGAGAGAGAATGTAGCAAGTCATTTACAGAAGTACAGATTGTTTACGAAGAGAATGCAGCCGAACGAGGGGCCTTCTTCGTCTGATCATTTGTTTACTTCCACCACGCCGGCGCCACAGAGTTTGCATGAGTCTGGTGAGAGTGGTCACCTACGCAATACTAATGGCCACATGGGAACGCCAACTCTGATGCCGTACCAACCACAAATGATACCGATGCCAATGATGGGAATGCCAAACGGTGAACATGTAGGAATGCCTGTTGGTTACGGGGGTGGACCGCCAGGTGGGTTTCATCATCAGTATAATATGGCGCAACAGCGGGACTGGTCTGGAAATAATTTTGGTTACTATCATCCTGTTGCTTCCAATGATAAGTAGCTCTAGGAGCTTGGGTAAGATCCTTTAATTATACAAGCTGCTAAGTCCTGAAATGTTTATTGGAGCATTTTTGAGAAGATTTTTTTTTTTTTTGATAAATTTCCGAACTCAATTATGTACAATTGCTTGTAGAGGGCTGGATACTGATTTAAGTTCATCAGAAGTCTGACTAGGTGGTGGTTTGTAACTAGGACTATGAGTTAGAGCGTCTAAACCCCCCCTCCCCTTAGTAAAGAAAATAAATTTGCATCAATCAATCTGGTAATCAAACAATTAACTATACCTAAGTGGCTAAGTCCCAAACTAGTTGTGTTGGCTATATGATTCCTTTAACGGTTCCACTCCCTTATAATTCCAATACTGAATCATTTATCTTTTAAAGCAAATTAGAAGTTCTCTAGAAATAAAAGTTTTCTAAGTCTCAGGATACACAAGTTTCTAGCCAGTCTGAAAAGTCTCCTGACATATACTAGACTTACCTCCCTAGCGTTCCTGTTAGCTCTTTGTTTCTGATTGTAGGTTCCTAACTAGAAAGATCTTCTAACATAACAGAAGAACTCATAGAATAATATATGTAATTCACTTTTTCCTTGTGTAATTGATCAGTACTGTGGTTTACCTGTTTGTGTTCAGGCACTCTCTTCATATATGAATTGGGGGTGAATCCATGATTTTTCTAGAAATGGGAGAAAGCAACATAGGATAGGATCGCCCTGTTACCCATATCCATATATCTTGTGTACTGCTCACCTCATGGCTTTTAGTGTATTCAGTTGTGAAACTTAATAAAGCTGAAAAACTTTACTACGATAGCTTGCAGATTTTATTTGAGTGTATTTTTGGGCTTTAGAACTTGAAGTAGACTACTTCTAAAGAGGGTTTGGGACATTGACTATTTTATCTGGGAGTTAGACTGGCAAAAGTGGTCTCAGCCATAACATCTTGAGAGATTATTGCCATGAAAAGATATTATTGCCCAGTACAGATTGTGTTGGTGAATATGCCATAACATATTGGTGAATGTTAGAAGTAACTATTTTACCATTCTTTTAAATTGCTGCAAACATAGATGGACGGACAATTAAGTAAATAGGAGAGCTTCATTTATTCATGTTAAGCATTTTTCTTGGGTTTCTGTTTCTGATGAACAGAGATGCTTTCACAGACCAGAGCCAGCATTCTATTCTTACTGGAAAATTTTATGCCATGCCTACTTACATGTACTTATGTCTTATTGAACATAGTTAATACAGAACAGCTCCCAGTACAACTTCATTTGTAGTGCAGACCTGCAAGATGTCATTTGATTATGGAAGAATCATGGCAGATATCATGAGGTGTTCTGTGGTAAACTCTGGGACAAATTTGAGTTAAGACAGCAGAAAGGCAGTTGGTTCGATCTATCGTTGCGATGCATTGTAGTGGTCTTTTACTGAAGTATGTTTCGTCCAGCAGCAGCAAATTGCTTGTAGTATAACATTAACCTGTCCTTTGAATGATAAATGGCATACCGTATTTCTAATAACGGGTGTGTTGAACATTCTTTTTCCACAATGATCCAGACTCAGTAATATAAAACGTTGTCAGCAGCCCCCTTACATATTGGGTATTTGAATCTTCTTTCTTCTCTCCCTACTTTATGGGCCTATATCTTCTTCTTTCAATCTCCTGCTATAAGAATGTCTCCTAAGTTTGTTCTTGATTCAAATTCAGTAATAACTGGAAGAACTTGTCTTTACATATTATCGGAGTGATTGTAGCATATATTTTCTTGATTCACCTAAGATGATTTGCTGCCCCGGCTTCCCTAATATGACAAACTTGATAATCAATCTTTGGGAGGATCCAGTAACTGAATTTCTTATACAGTCTTAGTTGAATCAAGTAATTGTATATCTCACCTTCATACTTCTTGCATATATTTTTTCTGCTCATCTACTTTGCGGCTAAAATTATACAGGATTAATCTGTGAGAACTATTGATGACTTTTTTTGTGAACTTTTGCAACTCTTGTTGTACTTTGTTATTCTTTGAATACTTGGTGATATCGTTTGTTCTCAACTTTTTCCGTTAACCAAACTTTTATTATTCCACACAATTTTCTTATAATAGTTAGAATTTAGGTTTTATCTTAAAATGATACTTTCTCTACTCTAGTGTTGACGAACATCCAGATATTCTTGAAGTAGGAAGATGATATGGCCCTCTCATTGTATGAAGTAAACTGATTAGGGAATTTACAGGTTAAGATCTTGATAGAAAAAAAAAAGAGGAACTCCTTCCTTTTAACATGACTTCTTCCACTGGTAAAGGCTGGTGAAGCTGTATTGCTGTCTGTTAAGCTAAAGTGAAAAATAGTGGACATCTGACAATTTGTTTTGTAATATACATGGAAGCAGATTAAGAACTCCCTGCTGAAGTCCCTTCCGTTCTTTTCTAGTCAGTTGGGCCTTGTGAAAAATAGTTAATATGTATTTAAACTGTTGATCGAAATAGAAATAGATATTGTGGCTATAAATCATCTCATTATAGGTAAAATAGGAAGCTTAATTGTTAGTTGTTACTCCTAAATATTTGGGACCGACTAAAACGGAAACAGTGTCACATAAATTTGGGTAGTAGTCTGCTTTCCTCAGTGGTTTTTGTTTAATCTTAATCAGTTTATAGGATGTTAACACTGACCTGATTGATTTTAATGCCTTCACTTGCGGTACCAGTATCTTACACTAATTAATTTGTACAAATCGCCATCCTAATTATCTTGGTATTGAAAGTATATTTGACCTCCTTGAGCGATAATCTAAGCAGAATGGCTACGAAATTTAGAATTCAAATTTTAAAAAGGATATTGAGTCCTAAAAGAAGAGTTTATTTTCTCCCCAACCGAGGTGATAGACCACCTAATGGTCGATGTGATTGGGTGATAGACCACCTAATGGTCGATGTGATTACCAGCCGTAGGGCAAAAACACGGGGTTGAATACGACTCTACCACTACCACACTCAGAAGTCACAATCGAAGCAATTATAGTTATTTCAAATAACCTCACCAAGGGAAAGAATTGAAACTTTGGAACAAAGGAATGCACAAATTCCTATATTACATTTTTTTGGTTACACGAATGAACATAAAAGAGAATACTCACTTTCTTTCAAGAAGGTTCTAACCATAATCATAGATCTTTTACCAAACAACGTTTTAGAGTTTACTGAATACCAAACTCAGAACCGTGTGCAGTTCTTCACTCATTAAACTACGTAGATCCGACTAGCTGCAAAAAAGAATTTGACCGCGAAATCTGTAACTAGAATCTCTCTCCAAAACGGAAGAATAGTGCCCCAGTTCCAGAATTGTGGTCAACAGCATATTCTGCTCGTACTAGACCTAGTTTTACACCGACACCATATGAGGAGCCATGACCCATCCTCCTATAGACCTCTGTTGGGTTTCCTTTGACATCTTTTGAAGTCCCGAGATCATTTCCATGTTCTGCAAATGCATATACATGGGTGTTTCTAACAGGTATCCGCAGCTCAGCAGCCAACTGGAGGAAGGATTTCATCCATTACATTAGATAAAAGACATTTTATCGGACACAAGTTTTGTCGCAAGAACTGAGAAAATACTACACATCATAGCTTTGATAGTAGAAACCATACATACCTCAACAATATTTCTAGCTGCACCTATCTCTCCCATATTGTAGCCCCTGACTGAATAAGGTCCCCCAAGTGTGAAAGCATCATAACTGGGAAGATCTCCAACACATCCACCGTAGTGGCCATGGAGGACTAGCACAGGTGGTGGAGCCTTACCAGCACCTTCTTCTACTTGCTTTAACTGGATAAATTGGGTCATTGTCAGCTGGTGACGGTTAAAGAAAGGGAACTTACTGCCAATTCCAAGTCCTTGATCGACCTGTAACGCAATATAAAATAACTATATTAGAATCCATAGTAACCAGAAATTATATCCAAGATCTCGTACATCTTCAGCATTAAAGAGAGGACTTATCAGAGTAGCAACAAAGGTCAAAAGGTAAATGGAATTCTGGAGCACTTGCTTCCGGAGGAACATAAGAGATGACTTCCCAATGAAAGCCATCCAAAAGACCAGTGGTTGATATGGCATTTTTTTGGTCAAAAAAGCCCAAATGCTACTCCAAAATTTGTTTTGCAAAATAAACTCAACGAGTGAAGACCAAAAGAAAAGAGAAGCTAATTTCACCTGGAACACGTTCCTCTCACCAACTATTGTCCCATTTATGAACTTGGTGTTATCTCGTGTAATGTTAGCTTGTAAAAATGCCATGCGGTCAATGCCAGTTTCACTAAGGGTAGTGGGAGGTCCATCTGCACTAATTCCACCACTTGGCAATACCCTCTGTCCACGAGCAGAGATGTGGCTGCTTTCATCACGTGTTGTTATTTCTTCCATCACAAGTCCATAAGTGAACTTACTCTGACGAGTGAAATTCTGCAGCAAACAAATGGTTAAAAGCATCAAATATGGTAATTAATATTATCTATGTGAAATTCTTATCAGTCCCAGACAAGTAAGACTCCATTGATCCATGTTCAACTCAATTTTCTTGGAGACAGTACAAATGTTCAGCTAGTAATCAAAACAGACAGCTCTACACTGTCCAATTCATACGACTTCCAAGCTTTATCAAAAAAATTAATACAAACTTCTATTATATTTAACAAGTCATTTAAGCACCTAGGAGAGATCCATTCTTTTGTTGAATTTGTTATTAACCAAAAAATGCTATAAAGGTTCTCTACAAAGAAGACAAACACTTCATAACGGAAACCTGTTGGCCAGATGCATCACAGTTATACCAGTGTTTGGCATACCTCAGTAATGTTGGCTTTAAGTCCAGCGCGATCAACCCATATTGGGGGGACTTCATCTACTCCAGGCCCCCCAGTAAAGACAGGACTCAACTTCCTGCTGTTGAAGCAGCTAGTACGGAGTGTACGGTTTCGAGGATTATAAACACCATCTAAATAAGGATGAACATACTCCAACTTAAATGCAAGATCATCCTGTAAAAAATATTAGGTTGGGATCATTGCTAATGTGTAAGGCACTGGAAAAAGGACAGAAGAACACAACCAAAAGCATCAGCAATGAAAACATAACGGAAGAATAACCTGAGGATTGAGGAAGTTACTAGTAGTAACTGAACCAAGAATTGAGCGATTGAGCCCATAAAGATTCCGATGCTCAAATGAGACGGTTCCACCTGGTTGAATTGAAGCCTGAATGCCATGACACAAAAAAGGAAGGCACTTAGCAGTGGGCCAACAGTAATAATCCATATCGAAACTATGCAGTTCAGAAGTTTAATGGTGTACCAATGTGGGGCGACCTCCACGTCCAGGAACAATGCTCCATTCAGTACTGACTTCAGCTGACTTCTGTTCCAATTCCTTGAGCTTAATTTCAACAATTATCCCTCCCTCATTCTTTTCATCGGGACGAGGGTTGACTTCAATATTAGAGAAGAGGGCTAGAGAATTTATATTTCTCAAAGCTTGTTTTCCAGCTTCAATGTTGAAAACTTTCCCTTGACGAAGCTAAAGTATCACACGTTATTAGAGCCATGTTAATCCCAAATTGCAGACTTCACAGTGCATAACAGCACAAAAGGACTAGAATTGAATATACACGTAAAATGCTACGCCTAAGCCCTAAGTGCAGAAATGTCGAAAGAAATTTTGATAAGCAAAATCACTTTAGTCCAAATCCGTAGTACTGAATAAGAACCAAAAGAAATAGGACCACTAAACATGCTACAGACCAGCATGAAATATGCGATTCAACAGAATACTCAAATCATCAACTGTACCAGAAGTTCAGTCAAAATTAAAACGACAAAGCAAAAAATTATTGTAGTAGCTCCGTCAGCAGAATAAGAATATAGCACTTTGAGCAACAACCATGACTATACTTTCATCAAATTTATGCTTCAAACGAAATTAAAATCAACCCAATGAAGTAAGGCCAGCAATTCAAAAGCATAACATGCAAACCTCATATAAATACGATGACACTAACAAAATGCAACATGGGAACCAAATTTCATAGCATTTCAGAAAGATGCAAGTTTTTTTTTCATTTAACCAACTAAATTGAAAATTCTGACGAAGTCCATTGCATTAAAGAAAGAAATCCTTTTTTTATCATTCATCTTCCGGCTTACCTGTCTAGGCAATTCTCTCCGGACAACCGGATACTGAGTGTTGCCTTCACACACATTGCCCAGCTTATCCTGAAACTGGATGACCATTTGAGTAATATCCCCTTCCACCACCTCACAAACAACCTCTTTTGTATTCAAATTCCCAAAATTCACAACTTGAGCACAAGCATACCCATTGTCATGATACCACTGCTGCACTTTATCCCTAATCTTCTGCAGCAACCTGGCACTAACTGTCCCTTTCTCCCTCAACAACTGCAAAATTTCCCTTTGTACCGACACCGGCAACAAACATGGCCTAGACCTTTCAATCCTCCTCCTATAATCTTGCTCCTGGCTATTAAAATACTCCAATTTCTCCTTCTCCGTCATGTCCGCATCCATCTCTATGGGTTTCGACTGTGGCATTAACCCCACATTGATACACCTAAATTTATCAGCTGACTGCCAAGTACTTTCCAAGAAGGATATAGTAACCCCGACTGTCCCATCAGGGTTAGTCTTGGCATCAAGATCAACTTTCTCGAACATTCCACTGGTTGCTAGGGTTTCTAGCTCTTTCTGGAGCTGAGCCTTTGTGTAAACCCCACCTGGCCTTAAGGACAGCATTTCGAAGAAGGAATCCTCCGTCCCAACCGTTGACCCACGACGGCGGTCGAAGAAAAGGATGTCGGAAACCTTGTACTTCTTAAACCCGCTGAGTTTGTTCAGCTGTACCACAATATTCGCCGGCAAGCCATGTGAATCCCATTCCTGTGATTCCTCTTCTCCGGCAATTGCGGCAGGAGAGAAAATCTTCGACCAGAAACTATCTCCGCCGCCTCCACCACCACCGCCACCTCCAGAACCAATTCCTCCGGATCCACCACCACCATTCCCACTGAGGAGAACGTTAGACACACCACTGGAGAGCGCGTAAAGACCAGCACCAATGGCGGCGGAGGTTTTTACGACATTTTGGAGCTTGTTTGAGGCAAAAATGTTAGAATTATTTCGGGGGGTTGAGGATGAGGGTTTAGGGTTTTGGGAAGAGGAGAATGTCGGTAGTTTTGAGCTGATAGTAAGCGGATGGAGTGAACCGCCGGTGGCAGAGGTAACACCGGTGGTTGTGGCGGCGGAATTGAGGCGGCGGTGAGAACGGTTGACGGAAATAGCGAGACCAGGAGCGGCGATGGACGCCATTGTAGGAGATAATGGAGAGTGAAGAAATCGAGGTGGTAATTTTCAACACTCTTGAAAAAGGAAAGGGTAATGAGTGTAAGATTAGGATATTTCAGGTTGGACCCGATTACGCTATTGGGTGGGCTTTCACTGTCCAATCAATATGGATCCTGGCCCGCTAATCAAATTTGAAATTTCGAGGCCCATCAAAACGAAAATGACAGGCTTTTACATCGGTCCTTGTATATAGTAGTACACGAAAATGAAAGCTCGACTAACAATAATCAATTTTTTTTAACCCCTCCGAGTTCCCACCTTTTTTTTGGTGTCTCTCGAAGCACAACTTTAGAGTTGAAAGTGAAGGATATACCATCCGAGCAACTATTTCTTGTCGACTAACAATAATCAATAACTTGTGATACTGCAAATTAAATTGTAGCAATTTTGTTTTTATTTTTTTTGAAACACGTAGCAGCTACGCTTTGAGTGTTGCATTGGGTAAATCTGATCATGTGCAATAGCTTGTAAATCACACAAGAGGTAAATCGTACTAGGCAAGTTTAATGTGATGCGATCAACAGAGAAGGGAATCGATCTTGATTTCCTTTTTGGAAAACCACCTGTTGCACCAACTCAGTCACCGGTAAGATAAATTGTAGCCATTTTGTTATTCAACTATATTTTTTGCTGAAAGGAAATTCTGTACAGTTTCGGCCAATATCAATTTGTAGTAATTGACTGATTGCATGTCATTACTCTCTATCTCATGTGACACACTTTTTTTTTTAGTCAGTCATAGATATTTATAGTCATACAAATATCTATGACTTGTTTTATACCATAAATTTCAAAACTTTTTTTTTCCTTCTTAAGCTCCATACCAAATCAAATAACATCACATAAATTGAGATATAGGGGAAGTACTATATTCGAAAATAATACATAACTCAAACAATATGCACCCAACATTTTTTTCATCTCAATATAAATAAGTAGCAGAAGTTTATAAAATGCTCCATTAATCAAGACCACTTAGAGCCTGTTTGGATTTGCTTAAAAAAGTAGCTTTTAAGCATTGTGATTAAGAGTCCGTTTGGATTGGCTTATTTTAAGTGTTTTTTAAGTTAAAACAGCTTTTAAGTTGTTTTATAGCGTTTGGAAAAGATAAAAAGTGTTTTTGGACACTTAATTTTAAGCCAAAATAACAAAAAAAAGCTAAAAGCCAAAAGCTGAAATTTCCAACTTAAAAAAAAGTAGCTTAAAATAAGTCTATCCAAACAAGCTCTAAAAGCTAAAAATAAGTGCTTATAAATAAGTAGATAAGTGTTTGGATAAAAAGTGCTGAAATTGAAAAAAAAGTTGTTAATGTGTTTGGTAAACAAGTGTTGTTAAACACTTTTTTATTGTAGGAGAAAGGGAAAGATGGAGAATCGGGATGAGAATGAGAGAAAAGAGAGTACTTCCATACATTTAGGGCTGAAAAGTAAGGGTAATGTTGAAATTAGAGGAAATTGTTGGGAAAGGCAAGGCACTAACAAAGAATGCACAACAGGGTAGCAGCGGAAGAATACCCAAGTCTAAACTTTTCCCTTTCAATTTGAACCAAGAGAAGACAAACAAACCAAGCACAATGGTAATAAGGCAGCAAGTATATCAACCAAAAGAAATACGACAAGACAAAATAAACCAATCACACGAGACACCAAGATTTACGTGGAAAACCCCTTCGGTGTGAAGAGTAAAAACCACGGGACCAAAACCTCCACTATAATCACCAAGAGTTACAATAATGTTCTCCAAAATGGCCACCAAAGAAGTGCCAAACAACGAGCAACACTACATAAATCACAACACCAAAAACAAGAGAATAAAAGGAGCAAAAGCACCGAAAAACGCAGCTACTGTTCACGGATGCAAAACTGGAGCTACGGGATACCAAATCCAACTCTGTCAGTTTCTAATCAAAGATTGAGATGAGAGGAACAAGCTGTCCAAAAATCAGATCAATCGGATAAGAAACGAAGCGGGAATCGCAATTTGAAGTTGGCAATTTAGGGCTGAAATTGGGTGCGAAAATCTGCTCTTTCTCTCTATGTGTGGCTGCTGAAAAATATTATGTGGATTATGAAATAAGACCTAAAAAAAGGTCTATATATATGCCCCATAGAATTGGGCCTATGGGCAAAAGTGGGTTGGTCCAAATTGAGCTTTATTTATCCACATAGGAAGGGAAAAAGACCCATAACCCCAACAATTCTCCCCCTCACGACTATGTGGAGGAGACCGCCATCCCGGCGATCATGCAACAATCTTCAAATTTCCATCTTGGCAAAGCTTTAGTCATCATATCGGAACCATTATCATCCGTATGAATCTTCTCAAGTTCAAGCAACTTAGAATCCAACACATCTCGAATCCAATGGTATCTCACATCAATGTGTTTAGACCGACCATGGAATGTAGAATTCTTGCCAAGATGTATAGCACTTTGACTGTCGCAATAAAGCACATACCTCTCTTGAGCACAACCAAGTTCCCCCAAGAATCTCTTCATCCAGAGCAACTCTTTACAAGCTTCAACGGCAGCAATAAGCTCAGCTTCTGTAGTAGATAGAGCAACACATTTTTGCAACCTAGATTGCCAAGACACAGCTCCCCCTGCAAAAGTAACCAAGTACCCTGAAGTAGACTTGCGAGTATCAACATCACCAGCCATGTCTGAATCAGTATAACCATAAAGAATAGGCTTCCCTGTACCAAAACACAAACTCAGACTAGAAGTGCCACAAAGATATCTCATGATCCACTTCACAGCATTCCAATGTTCTCTTCCCGGATTAGAAAGAAAACGGCTAACAATACCAACAGCATGAGCAATATCTGGTCTTGTACAAATCATTGCATACATTAAACTACCAACAGCTGAAGCATAAGGAACTTTCTTCATATCTTCCTTCTCATCATCACTGGAAGGACACTCTTTCGTGCTCAACTTGAAGTGCATAGCTAAAGGTGTACTGACAACCTTAACATTATTCATGTTGAACCTTCGAAGTACTTTCTGAATGTACTTCTCCTGTGATAACCACAACTTCTTGGCCTTTCTGTCACGGACAATCTGCATGCCAAGAATCTGCCTTGCTGGTCCTAAGTCTTTCATAGCAAAAGACTTACTCAACTCTTGCTTCAACTTTTGAATCCTGCAAGCATTATAACCAACAAAAAGCATGTCATCAACATAAAGCAACACAATAATAAAGTCACCATCAGAGAATTTTTGCACAAAAACACAATGATCTGAAGAAGTCTTCTTGAAGCCCTGCTGACTCATAAAAGAACCAAACTTCATGTACCACTGTCTAGGAGCTTGTTTCAAGCCATACAAGCTCTTCTTCAATTTGCAAACATAATTCTCTTTTCCCTTGACTTCAAAACCTTCCGGCTGCTCCATATAAATTTCTTCATCTAAGTCACCATGGAGAAAAGCAGTTTTAACATCCATTTGTTCAATCTCTAAATCTAGACTTGCGGCTAAGCCTAGAACAACACGAATGGATGACATCTTCACAACTGGAGAGAATATCTCATTAAAATCAACTCCTTTTTTCTGGTTAAAACCCTTCACAACTAATCTAGCTTTGTACCGTGGAACTGGATTGCCATCTTCATGTTTCACCCTGAAAACCCACATGTTTTTTAAAGCTTTTCTGTCTTTAGGTAACTTAACCAAATCAAAAGTATGATTATCATGTAAGGATTTAATCTCATCTTCCATAGCATCAAACCATCTTTCTTTTTCTTCACTATCCATGGCTTCATCAAGACTCTCAGGTTCTCCCCCATCAGTCAAGAGTACATACTCATTGGGAGAATAACGAGATGAAGGTAGTTTCTCTCTAGTAGATCTTCTGAGAGAACTCTCTGGAGCATCAATAGCAGCTGGTTGCTGGCCAACCACATCCTCTTGCACTGGAGCGTCAACAACATCCTGGTCATTCTGAACATGATCATCATCTTCATTATCAACTTGATTTTCATTATTATGAAGATTTTCTTCAGGTGCAGTAGTCAAAGGAACTGGATCAATATCAACTAGGCTCTCACTACTCTGAGAATCAACCTTCTCAGTTTTGTCAAAATCTTCAATTGTTTGGTCTTCAAAAACACAACATCACGGCTTCTAACAAGTTTCTTCTCAACTGGATCATAGAAACGATAGCCAAATTCATCTTGACCATAACCAATGAAGATACACTGTCTAGTTTTAACATCCAGCTTTGACCTTTCATCCTTAGGAACATGAACAAAAGCTTTACACCCAAAGACTCTAAGATGATCATAAGAAACATTCTTACCAGACCAAACTCTGTCAGGGACATCACTATTCAAAGCAACAGCAGGAGATAAATTGATAACATAAGCAGCAGTATTAAGTGCTTCTGCCCAAAAGGAATCTGGCAGCTTAGCATCTGAAAGCATACATCTAACTCTCTCAACTAGAGTTCTGTTCATCCTCTCTGCTAAACCATTTAACTGAGGAGTCTTTGGAGGAGTTTTCTGATGCCGAATACCCTTCACTCTACAATATTTATCAAAAGGACCAATATACTCACCACCATTATCTGAGCGGATGCATTTCAATTTCTTCCCTGTCTGTCTCTCAACCAAGGCCTGAAAACCCTTGAACACATCAAGTACCTGATCCTTGGACTTCAAAGGAAATACCCAGAGTTTGCGAGAATGATCATCAATAAAAGTCACAAAGTAAAGTGCATCGCCATGAGACCTTACCTTAAAAGGACCACACAAATCAGAATGTACCAACTCCAGCAAATCAAGCTTTCTTGAAGGCGGATGACTCTGAAAGGAAACTCTTTTCTGTTTACCGGCTAAGCAATGAACACATTTCTTCAACTTTGCTTGTTTCACTCCAGAAAGCAAATTTTTCTTAGCCAAATTGTCAATCCCCTTCTCACTCATATGACTTAGCCTTCTATGCCATAATTCTGATGAAGTATCATTCTCCACCAAGTTTACTAAGCCTCTAGAGATGGAGCCCTGAAATACGTACAAGTTAGACAACTTGTCACCACGAGCCACAACCATTGAACCTCTAGTAAGCTTCCACTGGCCAGCACCAAGGGTGTTAACATAACCCTCATCATCAAGGTTCCCCACAGAGATCAAATTCAGGCGAACATCTGGAGCATGCTTGACATTGTTGAGAACTAATCTCGAACCATTGTTACTTTCTAAGCAAACTGTTCCAATGCCAAGAACTTCAACTTCATCATTATTACCCATCTTCAACATCCCAAAATTACCTGGAGTATAAGAAGAAAATAATTCTTTCTTGGGCGTGACATGAGAAGTAGCACCAGAATCCACAAACCAGCTAGACTCATCACGAACAAGATTAATGGCATTCTCACCACAAGCAACAAGAAGATCATCATTAGCAACAACAGCAACACGATTCTCATTATCGCCTTCTTTCTTTTGTCGTCTCATATCTCTCTTGTGCTTGTGACAATATTTCATGATATGTCCATTCTTGTGGCAATAGTCACATGTAACATTCTTGTATCTGGACTTTGACTTGCTTCTACTTGTACCTCTATCATTCTGACCTCTGAACTTATTTCTCCCCCTATCTTCAGTAACCAAAACATCGGAGTGTGAAGCTGAAGAAGATGAGGCCTGTGATCTTCTTCTCATCTCTTCATTCAAGACACCACTCTTAGCATATTCCATAGTTACAACACCACTGGGAGCAGAATTAGTCAAAGAAACTCGAAGAGTCTCCCAAGAGTCTGGCAGAGTATTGAGAAGCCAAAGTCCCTGAATTTCTTCATCAAACTTTACACCCATTCCGGACAGCTGGTCAAGGACACCCTGAAAATCATTTATATGATCAGAAATAGGACTACCCTCTTTGTACCTGATATTTATCAATTGTTTCAGCAGGAACAACTTGTTGTTGCCAGTCTTCGAAGCATAAAGTGTCTCAAGCTTATCCCACAAACTTCTGGCATGTGTCTCATTCACAATATGATTTCTAACATTATCTTCAACCCATTGTCTGATATAGCCACAAACCTGCAGATGCTCAAATTCCCAATCCTCATCATTCATAGATTCAGGTTTGTTAGAAGCAAACACAGGTAAGTGCATCTTCTTGACAAATAGAAGATCTTTCATCTTGCCTTTCCAAGTATGATAATTACTACCATTCAAACACACCATCTTGCTCATATTTGCCTCCATCATTCAAATTGACTATCAACAACAATCAATGCTCTGATACCACTTTGTTGGGAAAGGCAAGGCACTAACAAAGAATGCACAACAGGGTAGCAGCGGAAGAATACCCAAGTCTAAACTTTTCCCTTTCAATTTGAACCAAGAGAAGACAAACAAACCAAGCACAATGGTAATAAGGCAGCAAGTATATCAACCAAAAGAAATACGACAAGTCAAAATAAACCAATCACACGAGACACCAAGATTTACGTGGAAAACCCCTTCGGTGTGAAGAGTAAAAACCACGGGACCAAAACCTCCACTATAATCACCAAGAGTTACAATAATGTTCTCCAAAATGGCCACCAAAGAAGTGCCAAACAACGAGCAACACTACATAAATCACAACACCAAAAACAAGAGAATAAAAGGAGCAAAAGCACCGAAAAAACGCAGCTACTGTTCACGGATGCAAAACTGGAGCTACGGGATACCAAATCCAACTCTGTCAGTTTCTAATCAAAGATTGAGATGAGAGGAACAAGCTGTCCAAAAATCAGATCAATCGGATAAGAAACGAAGCGGGAATCGCAATTTGAAGTTGGCAATTTAGGGCTGAAATTGGGTGCGAAAATCTGCTCTTTCTCTCTATGTATGGCTGCTGAAAAATATTATGTGGATTATGAAATAAGACCTAAAAAAAGGTCTATATATATGCCCCATAGAATTGGGCCTATGGGCAAAAGTGGGTTGGTCCAAATTGAGCTTTATTTATCCACATAGGAAGGGAAAAAGACCCATAACCCCAACAGAAATTAAAAGGAGTAAAGAGATAAATGTATTGGTCAAACTTAAAAAGAATTTTAAGCCGAAAGCAAAAGGCTGGGGTTCCAGCTTTTAGCTTTTTTTAATTGTTTTTTTACTTTGCCAAACACTTAAAAAAGCTTAAAAAAACCAGATTTTAATCCTATCCAAACAGGCTCTTAATCTAACAAACATTTGATGTTTTTAGATTCAACAATCATATAATAATGAATTCAAAATGATTAGGTTCTTTTCTTGGTAAAAAACCTTTTGTTAGTTAAATTATCTAAACTGTTTCTTATCATGTGATTTTGTCTCTTAACATGATGTTTGGACATAATTACCTTGTCCCATGACATGAGGCTAACATAAAGGAAATTAGTTGCCCTGAAGAAAAGGTCAATTCCTATTTCAAATCAAGAACATTCTTAAATATTTGTGCATCTTAATCTATTGCCATTTGTAAATTAGCTACAAACCTTTCAATCAAATTACACTAATTAGCTTTTGATTTCCAACCAGAGGAACCCGCAAAGCATGCTTCAGCTATCGTTGTATTCAGTTCTTAAATTTTCTCATTTGTACGAAAAGGTGATTAAAAAACTCGAACAGATAAATAGACAAACGATAGGAAGATTTCAAGGCATTCTCATAAAAAAAAGATACATATGGCTCAACTTGATCCACTACACAAATTTTCACACACATCCAAAAGTTCTCCCAAGTCCAATTCAACAACTTTTGAACAACTTTTACCAGGTTAATTAATCCTCTAAAGAGCATAAACAATTTGAGATTTGGTTTTAATTTTTTGTTATTTCTATATTTAGTGGCTTAATTTAATTGTATTAGGAAATGAAAGGAGTTGGTCAACAAGTTCATCCCCAACAGCTTATTATGATCAAGAAGAATATACACCAACTCATGGCAAGAAATCAGTTATCTCCAAAGTGAAAGAAAAGGCAAAGAAACTCAAACACACTTTCAGTGGCAAGAAGAAGTTGCAAGAAAATGATGTTCATGATGACAATAACACACCTTCATGGGGTGTTACGTTGGATGAGGACGATGATGATGAAGACGAAGATCCTGAATATCTTGGCGCTCCAAGTAATATTTTCTTATCTTACTCGATTAGAAATAATAATATGTTGTTATATTGCGTCTATAGTTTTTTTTGCTTTCGTATTTAGTGTATGAATCAGAACTAGCACCTGAGCCATATAAAGAGGCAGCACGACAACATCCACGAGCAGATCCAGTGCTATCAGAGAAGCATGTTACTCCCAGAAGCATCAAACGCGATCAGGTTATTGAACATGATAATACGGAGAAATTACCTGATAGCCCAAGTAAAACCATGAAAGAAACTTTTACAGAGAAATTGGCACCAGCTTATGCTGCAGTATCTGATGCAACACACGCGTTTGCTTCTAAGTTCACAAACCTCACTCTAACAAACACCGATAACCAAGGATCTGAGATCCAAAACGCGCCAAAAAATGGTCAATTTGCTGATCATAGTAATGTGAATAAATTGGGACAAAATGTAGACCAAAATGCTAATGCTCTTACAAGTCCAGTAAAAAAATGGGACAAAGGTGTTTCAGTGAAGGAGTACTTTGCTGAAAAGTTTGAGCCCGGTGAAGGCGAAAGATCACTCTCACAGATCATAACTGAGGCTATGAGCCCTAGACAAGCAGGTTCCGGTGACATAGGTAACATTTAATAGTTCTCTGTATTTTGTATACGTGCAATATCTCTTTAAGCAAATTAAAGCCGTTTCATCATTTCATGATTCTGTTTTTGTCCTGTTTTTCCTAGGGATAATGGAGAAAATGAAGGGAGCTGTAACTTCATTTATTCAGCCTGATTTTTCTCCCAAATCAACACAAAAAAGCATCAAATCATCAACAGCTTCCAATAATCCAATTTCTACAAGTGAAATATTGTCTCCTAAGAATGTGATTATCTCTACTAATGATAATTTACCTCAGGATAATCCCATTTCTATGCCTCATAAGAGTCCCTTAACTACTACTACTACTAGTGATCCTGCATCAATCTCACAAGTTCCTGAATTCCATAGTGCAAGATCATCACCACTCATTCCTATTTCCACCGGTGTTAACGAAGGTAATTAGTTAAAAATAATTAAAATGCTTAATTACTACTAATTGTTTCTGATGGAGGATTCTTTAATTTATTTGCAGTTTCTGAGGAACAAAGCGGTGGAAGAATTCTCCAACCAAACTGAAATTAAGACCGGTTACAGACAGCTCCAAATAAAGAATCAATCTACTGATTCAAGTTCAGTTTTGTGTATTAGTCAGCAAAATAAATAAAGAACATCTCGTAATTTTTCATTTTTTAAGAAAACCAAATTAGGAATCACACGACGGACTTGAGCATTTTCCTGCATTACTAAGCCTTCTGGAGCTAGAGTTGGGGTTGCTTGACACTACGAAAGTATTTGATCCAATGGAAGGATTGGTTGATATTATCCCTTCCGGACCAGAACTTCTTGTTTCCGAGGGCAAATTTATCAAATTTGATCAATCATTAACGAGTAATCCTAATGTAGGCGGATTTGATGTCCGTCTTTAGCGACCTTTATTTGATCATTAGTAGGAAAAGTTCGTCGAGTTGGTAGATCTTCTAGAAACGTCGTTGCTATTATATGAGCAACAAGAAGTTTTCTCAGTAGTGTTAATAAATACTGAGACTATATTTTTGAAGATTTTGTACGAAAACTCTATACGTACATTTGTATCTTTGTAGAATGTTTTGCATATATCAATAATATAACAATAATGCATTTGTCCAAGATTCTTAGATGAGAACTTTAATACTCAATTGACAAAAATCTTCCATGGTTTCAATTGTTTTCATCTAAACTTAATCACTCTTCATCACTTGTAAATAAGGAAAAGGTTGAAGCAACTTTAGTGCTCTGATCAACAGACCCTTTGATTTATTTTTTCTCACTTAGTATTCGGAACCTTACCCATTTTGGAGTGTTACTAGATCAGATAATTGAGAGAATTCTTTTGTGTTTTCTATTGAGTAGGATAACTGAATATATGTACACGGGTGTTTACAACAAACTACAAAAGAATAGGGAGATAGTATAGCTAACTTATAACACTTAGCCATGTATCCTAAAATATAGCTAACTGAACTTATCTATCCTAACTTATAGAGATCACTATCCTAATTTATCTCTAACACCCCCCCTCAAGCTAAGAAGGTTTGCCCAAGATTTTTAGCTTGCCTTTGATGAATTGAAATCGGCTGGTGGACAAGGGCTTAGTAAATATATCTGCTAATTGATCGATAGAGGATATGAACTGCACTGATATATGACCAGCCTTGACTTGTTCTCTGACGAAGTGAAAATCAACCTCAACATGCTTCGTTCGAGCCTTAAAACACGGATTAACTGCTAGATATGAAGCTCCAATGTTGTCACACCAGATGATTGTGGGGTGATGGGTTGGCTGTTTAAGCTCTTGAAGAAGAGAACGAAGCCAAATTATTTCTGCTGTGGTATTGGCGACAGATCGATACTCAGCCTCGGTTGATGATCGAGCAACTGTTGGTTGCTTCTTAGCTGACCAAGATATTAGATTTCGTCCCATATACACAGCAAAACCTCATGTGGATCTCCTATCATCTTTGTTGCCCGCCCAATCAGCATCACAAAAGGCCTGAAGCTGGGAGCTGGTTGAGTGAGTAATAAACAGTCCTTGATGCAAGGTGGCTTTGACATACCGAAGAACACGTTTGCAAGCTGTCCAGTGAGTGGTTGTTGGTGCAGATAAAAATTGGCATAATTTGTTCAAGCAAATGCCAAGTCTGGACGAGTTAGACAAGCATATTGTAATGCGCCTACGGTTCTCGTGTAAATCTTGGGATCAACCAGCGGTTCGCCTTCATGAAGTTGCAGGTTGCATGTGCTAGCCATAGGAGACTTGACAGATGTGGCATGTTCCATGTGAGTAGTGGTGAGAAGATCCTGAAGATATTTTTATTGAGAAAGAATAATACCATTGCTGAGATATCTAACTTCGATTCCCAGGAAGTAGTGAAGTTTGCCGAGATCTCCCAACTTGAATTCTTTAGACAATTGAGTTATGTAGGCGTGAACTGCATTTGAGTTACTCCCTGTGATGATAATATCATCGACATAGACGAGGATATAAAGAACATCACTGTTTTGGTGTTTGATAAAGAGCGAGGAGTCAGTATGAGAGCCTGCAAAATCAATGGTTAGAAGATAAGAACTGAGTCTGAGAAACCAAGCCCGTGGGGTTTGTTTAAGGCCATAAATTGATTTCTTCAATTTACACACATAATCAGGACATCGTTGATCAATAAAGCCGGGAGTTTGAGACATATACACATCCTCTCCAAGGTTCCATTGAGAAATGCATTGGAAATGTCCAATTGCTGAAGAGTCCATTTATTGGAGATTGCCAAGGAAAGAACAACTCGGACTGTTGTAGGCTTGATAACCGGATTGAAAGTGGCATCATAATCTATTCCCTCAACTTGATTATAGCCTTTGGCTACCAAGCGAGCCTTGCAACGCTCGATGCTGCCATCAAAATGGTGTTTGAGTCGGAAAACCCATTTACAACCCACAATATTGGAATTTGATGGTTTCGGAACAAGCTCCCATGTTTGATGTTGTATCAAAGCAGTTATTTCAGAGCTCATGGCCTCTCTCCAGGATGGAACTTTAAGTGCTTTTGTGTAGCATGTTGGTTCCGAAAGAGTAACTGGGGAAGATTGAACTTTACCATCCAAAACAGACATGAAAGCCAATGTCTTTTTCTTAGGATTTTGCCTCAGAACCATTGAGTGACTGCGTCAAGGTGGTTGTGATGGTTCAGTAGGGGTTGGAAGGACAGGCAGGGCCTGTTCCGTAGGAGAACTAATAGGATCTTGAGAAGCACTAGAAGATGATAAGCTAGAACCAGAGTTATTAATGCTAGAAGAATCTACAGAATTAGATGCAAGTGTTGAAGATGGTGGTACAATTGAGTGAGGTGGCGGTATTGACGCAATTAAGGTGAGCCAAAGAGTGGAATTAAATTGCTCTAGAGGAGTGCCTAGAATAGAGGAATCAGACAACTTTTTCTCCTTATATAGAAAATGGGTTACATCAATACGAACATGTCTACTGAGATAAATTCTATTATCATGAGGATTGAAGCATACATACCCGTGATGGTCCTTGGCATACCCAAGAAAAACATAAGCTGCAGTTCTGTAGGAGAACTTGTGTTGATTGTAGGGTCGTAACAAAGGATAGACAATGCAGCCAAAGACACAGAGAAATTGATAATCTGGTAGAGTTCCATAAAGTTTTTCAAATGGGAGACATGTTGAAGAACTTGAGTAGGGAGCTTGTTAATTAAATATGCAGCAGCGTGCATAGCGAAGTTCCAAAATCTGGATGGAACTGCAACATGAGCGAGCAGGGTGAGGCATGTATCCACTAGGTGTCTGATTTTTCTTTCAACTTGACCATTTTGCTGGTGGGTATGAGGGCAAGTAATACGATGTTGAATACCATTTTCCTTCAGATAAGTATTGACAGGACGAAATTCACCACCCCAATCTGATTGGAAATTAATGATTTTGGTTTGAAACTGTTTTTCAACCAATTTGTGAAATTCAACAAAAGTAGAAAGAACCTCATTTTTTTGCTTAATTGGAAATAACCAACAATAACAAGAGAAGTCATCCACAAATAGAACAAAATACTTTTCTCCATGAAAGGATAAGTTGGGAGCTGGTCCCCATACATCTCCATGAATCAATTCCAATGATTTACTAGCAATAGAGCCAGTGATAGGTAAAGAAATATGACAATGTTTGCCTAAACAACAAGCTTCACAGATGTTAGATGATTTTATTGAATTACTAGGCAAACAAAACTTATTAACAATAAATGAGACAGTTGATTGTTGAGGATGACCAAGCCGAGCATGCCAATCAGGTGCAGCAGTCCGAACTGATTTAAAAGCCTTGGTCTGACCTGTAATGTCCTTGGATGCAGCAATAGGAAGCCTGTAAACTCCGTCATCAGCTCGTCCCTTCAACAACACCTATTTATTTGTCTGATGCTTCACAGTAAACCCAACAAGTCAAATTTAAAAGAGCATTGATTGTCTTTGGCAAATTTATTGACAGACAATAATTGTTGTTGTATGGCAGGCACATGTAAAACATTTTTCAAATGAAACTGATTATTACTAGAAGATAGTGTAGTGTGACCAATGTTTTTAATGCGCAAATCATGTCCATTACCTATAGTGACCGTGTCAGTCCCTTTGTACTCCTCTGAGATTTCAAGTGTAGACAAATCAGGAGTCATGTGATGAGAAGCAGCAGTGTCAGGAAACCAATCATTGGAAGAAGCATTAACGTTTGCGGTATTGGCAGTGATAATATTATAACGTTTGCGACACCACTTAACTTGATGACTGTTGAGTCCACAGATTTGACAAGGATTAGGAAACCACTTCTTGTTTCCAGTTGAGGAAGCACCATTGTTTCTGTAATTATTATTTTTCTGGGAACTCTGATTAGATTGACGTTCAGATGAAGTATGTTGTCGAGCAAGATTGGCAACAAAAGAGATTGATTTGCGAGAGTTCTGCAAGAGGATCACATGAGCCATAAGTCTACCAGAAAGATCAGAAAATGATACCTGTGACTTTTCTGCAGATAACGTTGCAATGACAGGATGATAATCAGAGGGAAGTAAGCGAAAAATTATGGCATTGAATTCATCGGAAGACATAGGTGTGTCAGCCGCGGCAAGCTCGTCAGCGATAGCTTTAGCTTTGCGAAGAAATTGAGCCAGTGGTTTGTCACCAAGAGTCATGTTTTGCAAGGTGATGTGTAATTGGACTCTTCTAGCATTGTTGCTTATGCCAAATGCATTTGAAAGAGCGGTCCAAGCTTCAAAGGCAGTATCTAAACCAGTCACATAAGGAAAAATTTCCTCAGTTAAAGATGATAAGATCCAACCTAGTAAGAGTTGGTCTTCTTGTAACCACTTTAGATAATCAGAATTTGGTCCTGATTGATTTGTTGTGGTATTGATGATGGTGGAGGGAGGTGGTGTACCATTGATATGATTGAATAGATTGTAACATTTGATGATAGGAACAAATTGAGTTTTCCAAGTCAGGTAGTTTGTTGGTTTGAGTTTTATGGAAAAAGAAAGTTAAGCATGAGGTAAAGTAGCAAAAAGACTTGGAGTGGTTAATGTTGTTGTTGTAGAGGTGGAATCTGAAAGTTGAGAAGAAGATGATTCCATGGTAGGCTCTGGTACCATGTTACTAGATCAGATAATTGAGAGAATTCTTTTGTGTTTCTATTGAGTAGGATAACTGAATATATACACGGTTGTTTACAACAAACTACAAAAGAATAGGGAGATAGTATAGCTAACGTATAACACTTAGCCATGTATCCTGAAATATATTGATATGATTGAATAGATTGTAACATTTGATGATAGGAACAAATTGAGTTTTCCAAGTCAGGTAGTTTGTTGGTTTGAGTTTTATGGAAAAAGAAAGTTGAGCATGAGGTAAAGTAGCAAAAAGACTTGGAGTGGTTAATGTTGTTGCTGTAGAGGTGGAATCTGAAAGTTGAGAAGAAGATGATTTCATGGTAGGCTCTGGTACCATGTTACTAGATCAGATAATTGAGAGAATTCTTTTGTGTTTTCTATTGAGTAGGATAACTGAATATATACACGGTTGTTTACAACAAACTACAAAAGAATAGGGAGATAGTATAGCTAACGTATAACACTTAGCCATGTATCTTGAAATATATTGATATGATTGAATAGATTGTAACATTTGATGATAGGAACAAATTGAGTTTTTCAAGTCAGGTAGTTTGTTGGTTTGAGTTTTATGGAAAAAGAAAGTTGAGCATGAGGTAAAGTAGCAAAAAGACTTGGAGTGGTTAATGTTGTTGCTGTAGAGGTGGAATCTGAAAGTTGAGAAGAAGATGATTTCATGGTAGGCTCTGGTACCATGTTACTAGATCAGATAATTGAGAGAATTCTTTTGTGTTTTCTATTGAGTAGGATAACTGAATATATACACGGTTGTTTACAACAAACTACAAAAGAATAGGGAGATAGTATAGCTAACGTATAACACTTAGCCATGTATCCTGAAATATATTGATATGATTGAATAGATTGTAACATTTGATGATAGGAACAAATTGAGTTTTTCAAGTCAGGTAGTTTGTTGGTTTGAGTTTTATGGAAAAAGAAAGTTGAGCATGAGGTAAAGTAGCAAAAAGACTTGGAGTGGTTAATGTTGTTGCTGTAGAGGTGGAATCTGAAAGTTGAGAAGAAGATGATTTCATGGTAGGCTCTGGTACCATGTTACTAGATCAGATAATTGAGAGAATTCTTTTGTGTTTTCTATTGAGTAGGATAACTGAATATATACACGGTTGCTTACAATAAACTACAAAAGAATAGGGAGATAGTATAGCTAACGAATAACACTTAGCCATGTATCCTAAAATATAGCTAACTGAACTTATCTATCCTAACTAATAGAGATCACTATCCTAATTTATCTCTAACATGGAGCATGACTAATCCGAATTCGTGCCGAGAAGCCCTACTTTGGGGTAATAAAGAGCTTCCAACCAAAGGCGACTCCATATTCAAAGGTCTAACCCGAGACCTCGGATTTAAGATAGAGGAATACTTATTACTTCACCACAAAACAACTTTTGGTGGTGATCAACAGACACTTGTGGCAATACGAAATCAGTCCTAATTGATATTGGATTTAAGTTATATCTTTATACTATTAGTATAATTTTACATGTTATTATATGCTAATAGACCCTTGTGTTCGGTTTTTCCTTGGAAACCATGCATAGCGGGAACTTAGTGCACCCAGCTGTCCTTTTTTAAAAAATAAATAAATCAGGTTGTGGAAATTTATATTAGTTTGATTAAGAATATTTTTAGGTAGATACTTTCAAAACAGAAACAAACATTGTTTCCTTTTCTTTTACAAGAAAAAACCAAAATTATTGGTTGGTTAATTAAGAACACTCTCTATGAGGGGAAAATCATGACTAGCTAATGATTAATTTGCGCCACCAGCAACTTGGGGTCCCTTCTTATTTTGAAACTAAATAAACTTGGTTTTACTGAAAATCCGGTTTCATCTTTAACTTTTTCTTGTTAATTACATTTATTTAATGAATAATTAGGACCATTATTTTAATTTGTCTTTAGTCGCTGTGTATTTTCACACAAACAAACCGGAGTATACCAACAAGAGTTGTGGTGAAGGGACAAGTATTCTTTATCCTTAACTAGAGGTCTCGAATTCGAGTCTCCGGAGTCACCTTTGTGCTTTACCCTGGAACTTCCTTGCGTGAATCCAAATTTAATCGAGCTCCAATGCTAAAATGACATTTATTATCGATCATTTTTAAAAGTCTAAAAGAAACATTTAAAATAAACACGACACAAGAAAAGATAACAACAAAATAGCCACGTAAAGAGACAGAAACTTGTGAACATAAATATGTTCATTATAAAATAAAATGTTGTCCGTTACATGTAACTGTTCCTCATTTTTTTCAACCTTTTAATAATATAACATAAAAATCATAACCGTGGAAAATAAAATAGAATCTTCTCAACCGACCCCATATTTTCCGCACCATAAAAATACATTCTCATCTCATTTCTTCTTTCTTAAACATATTTAGCTCTTCATCAACTTAGTTATTTTTTTATTCTATATTATAACTATGATCATACCCAAGATTCTTCAAGGAATCATAATTATTATTACTTTGTGAGAAATGGAAACAATCAACAAAGAGGCAAAAGGGAAAATGTCTTGTACAAGGTTGCAGAAGAAAGCACCTTCTTCTCTACAACTAGATGACAAAGTACCTTTCAATCTCATGGAAGAAGCTTCTTCTCATTGTGCAATTCCATTGTTGTCTCCACTTATATTTTCATCTACAACATCTCAAGATGAAAATGTTCAGTGTGTTGACAACATTAATGGACCAGCCAAAAACATTATGCAGGGAAATGGTCCTTTGGAGAAAAGTGGTAATAATTGGCAACATCCTGCTTTAGGGACATATACAGAACCTTCGACCATTTTCGCCTTGTTTCAGTCACAATGCACCCTTGCCAATTCAGGGCGTTGAGATTTATCTCTATGTTGCTCGTACTCGTGTGGGATACTCCATAAATGCATAGATGCTTTGAAGGATCTGAGACACACCCAACATTATTTCTGAAGAATCCGAGCAACATAGATTTATCCTGTAGATCATGTATTATTTTCCGAACTTGTGTTAATTTTTTCTTTTTTTATGATAAATAAGTCGAACCTTCGCTCTTACATAATAGTAAGAGGTTAAGGATCGAGTAGTGCGTGCGTTTGTTTTACAATGTAAAACCGTAATTTGTTATCTCCTTTGTATTTCATTTGAGTTTGGATTCGATTATTTTAAGGTACATAGGTCTGTTTCTCGACAGGAAAAATGAGAATTAGATGTTTTATCAAGCACCACTTGAGCGCGATGTGGGTTCCTAACTGTTTGAAATGATAAAGTTCATCATTGTTTTACAATCTGAGAAACCAACGGGATGATAAATAGGTACTTGGTATAAATGAATCGAAGTCATAAAAAGAAAACAAAGTTCAAGAATGCACTGCCGGGTGGCTACACCATGTGATACAATAAATACTTGATTGAATTCGGTGTTTATACCAAATCATATCAATTTGTCATGCTCTATTTAATAATAAATTGAGAATGTAATATACATCAATTAACAATAACTGAAGATAAAACAACACATTATTTCATTAAGTTAGTGTAATATCAAGCGTGAATCGATACAGCTACCATCTTGTCTTAAATTCCAATTGCTAGCAGCCTAACACAGAGGTGAGAAATTATACAAGGTTACCCGTTTAAAGCACAACAAATACGAAATAAGGCAACACAGTATGTTATAAATAGTTGAATGCAGCACATTTAAGGCATAATACATAAATGTGCCCTTTAAGTTGGCCTCAACTCATATTTATGCCCTCCAACTTTGGATGTGCACAAGTAAGCACTTAAACTTGTATAAAGTTAAACAAGTAGACCCCCACGCATCATACGTGGCGTCCTATGTGGCAATTCACATCCCTACATGGCATCCTACGTGTATTATGCCACATAGGACGTCTATGTCTACTTGTTCAAGTTTATACAAGTTTAAGTGTCTACTTGTGCACATCCAAAATTGGAGGGCATAAATATGAGTTGATACCAAGTTAAAGGGCATGTTTATGCATTATGCCCACATTTAAGTTCATCGAAACCAAAATTTTCTATCACCAGCAGAAGCCGTACTTAAACAAAATTGTCAGAAGCCACATGTAACGAGAATACCTAACAAGCAAATTGGGAATTTATATTAACACGGCTGATCCAAGGAGCACACAGTCATAGGAATTACCCAAAAAGGGGTTTTCATGAGCTCAGTTCAACTAAAATTACATAAAATACACCCGGCCAACCAAAAAAACTTCGTCTCCTCGAGTTTTTACTTTCACTGAAATACTATCAAGAAAATAAGTAAATCAGCATTTGACTCCCCAATTTGAGCTCCTTTCGTTCAACTGCCTCAGAAGTCAAACTCTCCATTTGCCTGGACAAGTCACCAATGACCAAATAGATCAACACAGAGGATAAAAAAAAAACAGTAACAAAAAAGGGACGTCTTTAGCAAATATAACAAGATAAGTAGAACAAAAGATTCTAAACATCCAACCTTATTGAAAAGAATGTCTTTATTATTTATGTGCATTATGCCATCCTTAAGGGTGCATTTCCACCTGCTCTTTGTACGAGTCACCTACAGAAGCTTGTATCAAGTCAGCTTTTGTAGCAAAAGTCAAGACACTTCCATTTTTTAGATAAACAACAAATGACTCAATACATTAACAAAAAGAACATCTTAACCTTGTCAAACTGAGCCAAAACTAGATGTGCTGTATTTAGATCCTCCCCTTGGTCCACATCATCCAAATCATCGTCGTCGTCTTCATTCAAGGGCTCATCATCATCATCAATGTCATCATTTTGAAGGACAGGAGCAGGAGTAGGAGCTTGCATATCTAAAGGATGCAAAGAAGATGTTGATGCAGCATCAGAATAAAGATAAATTATTATAGCAATAAAGATTATGCAGCTGAGAATACATTACCATTTGGTGCTGGTGTGTTGACTATATTATAGTCTTCATTGACCACCCCTTGATAATAGATCTTCAAGTTGGGAGAAAACAAAGAAGGTTTAGTAAAATACAATACGAAAGCTGTCAGATTTCATGTTTCTCAAATAATCCGAGGATGAAGAAGTTCTCATCCTCACTCCAACAAAAGATCTAGAAAGCTTGAGTTATATGTTACAGGATAGCCACCACAACTGTATTTGTCAACATTATGATTGCAGACAGTATTCAGAAACATACACTATGCTACACTTCTATCTTTTAGTTGATCATAGTCCAAAATTGAGGGCAGAATCTGGGAATGGATATTATAGTGACCAAAATACCAAGGTTAGGAGATATTTTCAAAATAAGAAACGTGGCAGGTAATTCCGCAAAAATGATGTGACATCTCAGTCAAAAGCAAAATAGAATAGCATTAGGTTATTTATTTACGCAGTTCTTCATTTGATGTATAACCAGGTTGACTTTTCATGTAGGTTAAGAGAGAAGGGTTCCAATGATTTGTTATATTTGAGTATGTTAGAAATATGTAAAGATAATAATAGGAAGACATGGGTGGGCATGATATATCACATAAAATTCTGACTACCGTTTAATAATAAAATTGCTTCCTGATATAGTGGGCTACGCCATTAAAAGGGAAAAAAGGTTCACTTCCTGGTCAAATTATAACGAAATTACATCAACCACCATGGATCAGCGCATGCTGTTCTTAAACAAGAAAAAAGTTTCTTCAACCTTTTGATAAGTAAAAGAAAACATTAGTTTACATTGGCTTGAATTCTTAGATATAGAAGAAATTGGCCTTTAAGCAGATGGGTCAGATAATTTGGATGGACACAGACAATCAAAATTTAAATGAATATTAGACCATCTTTTTGTGAGCTTATTTAATGTCTAACTAAGGTCTTCAGGGTCTTGGGCAGCTCCAAACCAACTCGAGCATGCCTTCCTCCGTAGTAACTGACTATCCCATCAAAATACATGCATATGTTACTTCACCAAGAGAAAAAATCAACATATTTGTGTCTCATACAAATAAGCACTTTGTGGAGACTAAGACAATACCATACTTAGAATTTGAATTATCTGGATCACATTACTCCTGACAAGGGAAGCTTCATTGGGTCGTGGTGGTAAGTAGTAATAAGGCATGTCAGCCATTCATATGCATAACCATTTCTCTGATGCAGATAAGATAATGTTCAAATAGATCATAACCACAGGTAAGCAGTGTAAGGAAATCGGCTAATCATCATGACAACCTTCAAAACTCAAAAGCATTTAAAATTTATTCTCAGAGGATAAGGAAACTTTCAGGGCACCCCAAAATTAAAATGCCACAACGGAAGCAAAAACAGATACATTGCACATGGATGATAACTGCAATAGAAATAACACCCGCAATCAACAGGGTAACTACGCCTTGAAATAAATAGGACAAAAAAACATGGATCTTTCTATAGCATGTGAATGTCTTTCAATGACTATGTAGAACTTACATTGGGTGACTCATCAAAAGGAAGAAAAACTTACATTGGGTGTAGAAAGCGCATCATCATAAGCGTCAGGAATTGGACCGTCAAATTGAGGAATTCTAAAAGCAGCAGCCTGGACAGGGGTGACCAACTCAAGCTGAATACTGCTGCCTTCACCAGTCTGCAAAAGGACCAAGAGTGATCAAACCAATACATCTTGTTCTTACTATAGGTTATTTGGGAAAACAGAAACATAATCAAAAGGGTGATCTCCAGTTGGAATGCATCTAATCAGACAAGTAAGGCACCACTATGCTAATCCTCTAGTTATGTAATTCCATGCCAAGAGCTCTATTTTAACAATGTCAGCAACTCAATGAAAGCAAAGGATAGATATAGGCGATACTAATTAGTTGGCGTCCGGACCATCTTACACCCACCTTGACAATTCCAATGAATACCTGCTACCTCCCACCAACATAAATACCAGGTAACTCTATCCACCAAGGATTAGACACATCGGGAGAAATTAGGCCCCATAGAGTTGAATGGTCACAAGAAATACATACACCTGACCAAACTGGTTTCAATTTAAGGCAGAGTTGATTGATTGAAACATTTTGATGAATTCATTACATCTTAGCAACCAATAGACTCGGAACTTCTAGAGCACAAAGCAAAGTTAGATTTGCACAAACAAAAGTTTTACCCAATAGGGAGACAGCTTACATTTTAAACATTTAGGGTTGTACACATATTACATTGTTTAACCATACAAGTTCCAGTCCTTCCTGTCTGCATCTAAATAATCCCCCCCCCCCACACACACACACACAAAACAACTGCTCTCTCCAGCTGTAGTTCTCATATGATCACAAGTCATGCTAAAGTTGAGTTAATATCACAGATTTAGAATAGATATATATACAAGTATCTCATTCAGTGAATAAGCAAAATCCCTGCCTTTATGTTGTCATATATTGTATCTGCAGCACCATCTTGTTGAGGTATGTATCCCCCATTATGATATTGAGGTGGAAAATCTTCCCTTTTCCGCTTTCCAGTTGAATTCATAAAGAAGTCCTGCAATTTAGCTCACATTAAGTCCAACACTGAAACAAAGGTAACATTGTTCTTGTAGAGATAATATGTTTAGAGCCAAGAGAAACGGAAAATTCAGTGGTATAGGACATTGACATGATATATAAATAGATTTGTTGCTTGAGTACACAAGAGGATTGAAATTGAGAGATTCAAATCAAACTCAAATATTTCCTTTCCTGGATTTATACACAATACTCAATTACATCCAACATGATGATGTAAACTCAATATTATGCAGAAAAAGCATCTAACAACTACCCCTTCCAACCTTAAAGAACCTAAAAAACGTGTTCATGTGTTCAATACACAGCAACTTTCTGATATAAAATTATGTACGAAGCAAAGCATTTACTAATTAGCACCTCGCTCATCAGGATGAAACCATGCAAAATTTATTAAAATGATCTCCAAATTACTAAGTGTTGCTTTGAGAGCCTAAAGTCAATAAATAACGCAGATAAATCAATTCTGACCAAAAGTTTTTCAAGCCCGATCTGCAGCTAAACCACCACACATTTCTCGGCATCTTATAGTAGTTGCTCACTACAGTTATAGAAGCCAAGAGAGCTTGGGCAAGGATCCTTTCTAAACTACTAAGATAACTGTACAAGTGAAGTTCTTACTAAAAGTTAAAAATACGTCAGTTTGGGAGTTTCCAGGAAGAAAAGGACTATCTTTAAACGACAGTTTGTCGGTTTGGGAGTTTCTAGTTGTTCTTGTTTGCGTGTCTATTTGTGAGGAAATTTTCCAGGTGTGAAAGTTAAAGATTAAAATTAATAAATATGTTTATGCGTGTGCGTATGTTTAACAGGAACAACATGTGATGCAATTTACAAGAAAGACAATGTGGCCTTTCTTTCTTTAGCAAATATATATTAGCATAATATTTTACCTGAGTCATGGGTTGCTGAGAAGCTCCGCGATCACTTTCTTCTCGGCCTTCAACATAAGCTGCAGCAGGAGGAAGGCGACTAATGTTTAATATACATATGCATCAAAATGATTTGATTCCATGGAATATATTTAAATATTTTGCTCACCAACATTAACATCAAGGGGAGGCCTTTGATTCAACCAAGGGGAGGGTGGCTGCTGCACAAGTAAAATCAAACATCTTCAATACTATACTTATCTAGAAAACAGAATACTATCAGCAACCGAAAAATGGGAAAGGCCATCAAATTATCCTATTAGAAAAACTAAAAGTGCATGTGGCAAACATAAATCTTAGACAACAGAAGCAGATTCCTTTGTACAGAACACAACAAGGATAGTGAAATGCCTACCATAAATGGGTTAGGTCTCCCTGGACCGGCTTTCATCTCAGCTGCAACACCCGTATCATTCAAAGGAGAGTAATCACTAGGTGTAAAAGGAGTTCCACCTGTAGAAATATTATACATTGAGCTATCCGCTGTTCCAGGAAGAGGTGTTTGAGCAGTTCCTGGGAGGGGTGTCTGCACTGTTCCAGGTAATGGTGTCTGGGCTGTTCCAGGCAAGGGAGTCTGCAATGGAGTCTGACATACATGTGTCAATTTAGGAACCTAGCTTACTTACTAATAAAAATCTCGCAAGCTGAACGAAAAAAATAAAGCAAGTACTCACTGGAGGAAACAGTATATCTGCCGTGGGAGTTTCATACTCCTCAGTGCCTTCATAAGGCATATTAAGGTCATGAACAGGGGTTGTTATTGGACCTCCAGGCGGCGCTTTGGCAGCTGGATTCCTTTCTGTCGTAGCCAATATTGCATCAGCGTTCATCATCTTCATCTCCCATAACTAAAACATTCACAGAAAATTACCAAAACTTAAAACCCTTTAAAGTCAGATCCATAACCCTAAAAAAAACGAACCAAAAAAACAAGGTAATCAGATCAACCAACCAAAAACCCCTATAACAGTAACTAATCTGAAATCAACTAAATCTAAGCCCTAAAAACGCATGAAATTCCTTAAATCGCGTAATTAGATTGCTAAATATCGAAAAAATCGAGGGAAAAAAGAGAGATTAATTACTCCTTGGAGCTCGTTGAGGATGCTCTCTCCGGGACCACCGTTATTGATAAACTCATCCCGGACCTTACTGATGACATCCTCGATTACATGGATGTAAACATTGCTGGTAGTGGAACTCGCCATTCCTTCCAAACCTAGGGTTTTCGAACGTCAATTCTGATAACAAAGAGAATAAATCGTGTGCAAAACTAAACCCTAACAGATTGATAAGGCATCGGAGAAATAGGGGCCTAGGGTTTTCGAACGCCGGTGAGAAGTGAACGGAGCGGCGGAGAGAGAGAGATGTGAAAGGATAGGGAAGAGAGCGAAGGTGAAGACGAATAAAAGATTGGAATATAAATAGGTTTGCATCCGATTATATGTGTGAGTACACGTGGCGACCAATTTTGAGTCAATTTCGGAAAATATAAAATTATTATTTTAGTAAAATTGGGAGATATTTTTCTAGACAGACATGGGTGTGGATCAGCTTAAGGCGCCCCAGAGCTGTGTATCCTTATACTTCTTCTTATTTTTATTTTATTTAGAAAAAGGGGAGAAAATATCCTAAATTATTTGAAATAAATAGGTTTATGTTATCCTCCGTTATATTTTTGACTTAAAAATATTATCAACGTTAATTAATTAACACAAAATATCTTTTAATTTGCAAAATAGCTCAAACATTATTCGTCCTACTAACGATTGCTCCCAAACAAATGAAAAAAATAATACCCTATGTTTTAATTTGTTTGGTCTATTTTGACTTGGCACGGAGTCAAAGAAAGTAAAAAAGAATTTTGAAACTTGTGGTCTTAAATTAAAGATGTGTCAAATGTATTAAAATATCTTTTAATCTTGTGGTCTTGAATATGTCATGTTGAAAATTAGAATTAAAGAGTTTCCAAAAAAAGAAACAAACATTCTTTTTTAAACGGATTAAAACGAAAAGTAGGCCAAACAAATTGAAACGGAGGGAGTAATAAATTTTTCTCTTGAGCTATTCAAACAAGATACTTTTGCCTTTGTTCTTTAAATTATGTTTTTTTTGGTTGGAGTTAATTTCTATTGCCATCTATTATCTCTTGTGTTTCGATTATGACACTATTTAGTTGTTGTTATTATTTTTTTATTAGTTGCTATGTTTTTTACATCGTCGTTTCTCTTTTTATACCCACAATGATTTGCTATACTCAAATCGAGAGTCTTTCGAAAACAATCTATCTACCTCTACAGGGTAATAGTAAGATTTGCGTACACTCTACCCTCCTCAGATTTCACTGAGTATATTATTGTTGTTGTTTGGGAGGGGGGAGGGAAGGGTTGAATGTGAAAAATATATTAACAAATACAAGAAAATAAGTACATTGAGATTTCTCATTTTAACAAGTAACTTTTCTTTTCTATTAATTTCTCACGGGTTAGGTATGTGTTATTATTTTTAAACATGAAATCGTGGATTTTTTCTTACAAATTTTGACATGTTATTGTGTAAATTGATTTCTTGAACATTATCAACAAAAAATAGATTATCTGCGGAAGAAATTGAAACGAGGAACTTGTAGAATTCCTTGTTACTAAAATATCACATCTTTATGCAATTGATGTGCAATATATCGTGTCACAATCACCAAAGGTTGTGGAGGAATGATAAGTACTTTTTTATAACTAGAGGGCTCGAGTTCGAGCCATGAGTATAAAATTATCTTTGATAGAGAGCACTTTACCCCTAAAGTGAGACTTACTAACACAAATCTGAATTAATCGAGTTTCAAAATGGATACCAGACATCAATTGAAAAAATAAAAGCATATACATAATATAGCATGTCACAAAAATAGTGACACTCCTCATAGTTTATTGTTCTGGTTAGTAGGATATCACATCTGTCTCTATTAAGTAAACATGTGCAATTCAGTCCCCACCATCTTTTTTGTTCTTGTTGCAACTTCAATTTTTGAATTTCATTTTCTAACTGATCCTTCATTTAATCTCAGAATTTTTGTGATGATTCTTCACTTTGTCTTTAACTTCGTATTTCTTTTGGGTACAAATTGGTAATTAGATAAGACAAATAAACGAATGAATTCTCTTATTTATAAGAGGGAGTTGAGGCTTACCAAGCAGCACACCATCGACATGTGTGCTGTTTGGAATTGCCATTAATTTCGAGGGCATTTTTGTCATTTAAGCCTTGCTATTTTATAGGTTTCTTCTTTAGTGGTATTGTACTTCATGTTAGCTTCCTTGTACCTTTTTTTGGTGGACCAAAACGTGCTACATTCTTTTGTATCCTTGGTTATAAGTGAGGCCCACCTCCATATTTCACATATATAAATGCCACGTATTGCATCTGCAGTAATTTCACTCATAACTCATGACCACGTGGGCCCTTCTCTGATCTTTTTTCACACTTTGATTTTATAGGATAAACATGACTTATACTGATTTGATATTTTTAAGTTTGATTTCAATATTTTTTAATGTGATAAATTGATAATTATAGTTTATTTAATTTCAAGTTTCTACTTTTTTTAAAAAATATTAATTATATTATATTAACACTTTATATATAAAAATATAATATATTCTAAAGAAAATGAGCAATTATATATAAAAATATAATATATTCTAAAGAAAATGAGCAACTCTCTTTGTTAATCAATTACACAAAACAAATATTTTAATCAAAATTTCAACATCTAAATATTTAGCTTTATATAATACTTAAATATAATTGTATTCTCTTTTTTGAATTTTTAATTTATAAATATACATGTACAATAAATTAACATCTAAAATAATTTCAAAAATTATTCTTGATCCATGGGCCAGTGCACATCAGGCAAACACTCGATCAACGTATCTGTTTTTGCTGCCTACTTTAGTAATAGTATTTTCAAAGAAAAGAAAATTTTTCTTTGTAATTTAAAATTATTTAATCAACACAAATATATATAATTTATTTTAGATTAAAATTTTTTAAAATCATTTAATTATCATCACTTAAAATTTGTTAATGTTAATAATATTTATTAGGTAATTATTTATACTTAATGAGATTAATTTATTACCATACAAACTTATATACTTATTTTAGATCAAAAATTTAAAATTATTTAATTTATACTATTTAAAAAATAATTTTATGAATAAATATTGGGTCTGTGCACAGTGCGGGCTCTACGTCACTAGTATGTACATAAGTTACACATTTGGTCAGTTAGCCAAAAATATTTATAAATGTTATCCTATATATATATATTATACATTTTTTTAATCTTTAAAAGCGACTATTTAAGTTAATTTTAACGTAAAGCCCATTTTAATGGGCTGGTATTGCCATATTGGACTATGGGCTTTCTCTCCGTGCTTCAATTGTGGTCTATGGGCTTTTATCCGTGCTTCAATTGTGACCCAAACACTTTTTGAATACTTCGGTTTGTGACATATTATTGTGTATACTTCGGTCGTGTTATTGTGTATACTTCGATCATGTTAATAAAGTGATTGGCCGAAGGGTATATATCCATAACTTTCGCTTATCTAAATTGTGCACAGTTCTTCTCCCCCACTAGTTATACATACTATAGTATATACTTCTTGGAATTCCAATACATGTATCATATACCACAAGACCCAAATCTCCAATCAAGCAAGTCAATAATTTTTTTTGAGAAAATGTTGTCCAAATTTTGAGAAAAATTATGCGTTGAAAATGCCCAACAAACGTGAATTACATATTTTGGAAGTATTTAAAATATTAGATGATGTTGGTAGATATAAGATTTTAAATTATACATGTATTAGTTCTAATGAATATGAAATAATTTGGTCACGAGTTCGCTGCTTTCTCCGGGCCAAAAAAGGGCTTATACTGCTGACCCTTTCACAATCCCTTGAGCATTACGTGAAAATAATCTCTTATAGCCTCTTAAAAAGTGAATAGAAGAAAATAATCTTCTTAAACTTTTATACATAAAAATGAAAATAATTTATGTATGTTTTTTAGGAAAATAAGTGAGTTTCTAACTTATTTTCTTGTGTTCAGTACACAATAAGTAAAAAATATTATCTTAAAAACACTTGTGTATAATCTAAACAAATATTATGAACGCTAAAGGTAGTGGCTAGGGGGTGGTGTGGATAGGAGCTACAGGGGTGGGGTGGAGGTGAAGATAAGGGTGTGTTGAAAGGTGGGGATGGAGGACACTATCATTAATGTGAAATGTCACTTGTGTAACTTTGTTTCCATACTTCCATTAGGGAAGTCATTTTCCTCGTTTTTAAGGAACTTGTTTTCATAACGAAAATATTTTTCAAAAATTTGACCAACTGAACATGAAAAAACCAAAAAAACATTTCTCCAAAGTGAACACACCCTTAATGTGTTCGCTTTACCATTTCTAATAGGTTAAGGGCATTTTTGACTCAATAAGTGAAAGAAATGACAAATTTGATCTAATAAATGAAAGGAGAATATTTTTGAACTATTTCTCATACGTTGACGACTTTTTTTTCATCCTTTTCTGTAAATTCAAATAGACGTCGGTTTACTTCTTTCAATTCGAGCTAAAGTTATTGTTTGTTTTTATTTTCATCCTTTTTTTTTTTTTTTTTGGTAATAAAGATAAAACTTGCATTAATTAAAACAAACTATTACAGGGAGTAGACGGCCCCGGGGGCACAACACTGTTTCTACCTATACTAGAAGTACAAAAAGATGTTACTGGCATTGTAGAGTTAGACACACTACATGTTGTAGTTAGCATATCAGATGAGTTACAAAACGGTACACGACGACAAAAAGTTCTTCCTAGTCTATCATCTTTATTCTGTTTGTGCAGATGAATTAGTCGAATAAGCCTAAAATCTCGAGTTCTGATCATGAGATACAAACACACCCTAAATTTGGCATTATTGTCAATTCTTCGAGGCAAATTGGAGGGACTAAAATTTAAATTATTGAAAGGTGAATAAGAACCCTGATGGCTTGTATAGGTCCACTACAGATCATGGACTAGGTCCTTGATGCAGGTTTAAATCAAAATAGAAGTAAATAAAACAATAAGAATGAACACATGATTTTACGTGGAAACCTCCTTGCTCAAGGGAGTAAAACCACGACCTACAAGGTAGGATTTCACCAACAACAACTTCACTAAAACAAGAGCAATGGTTGATTACAGACTCTTTCTCGTAATCCTATGGTTAACCTATTAACCCATTCCCTTGTAATAGTTATAACACAATCAACACTTCAAGATGATAACTCTATCACCTTCTAACTAGACCAACTAACTCTAGCTGATCAACTCTTATCTATCAACTACCTCTAGCTGATACAACTCAACCTATCAACTAACTCTAGTTGATGAGCTACAAATGAAAGGATAAAGCACAAACAATCACACCTACTCACACTTCAGAGATGAAGAGTAGGTTTACAATAAGAGAACCAAATACAAAGACTCAAAATACAACAAGGAACTGAAGATACAATCTTGATCACGATCAGGTCCCTCGTTGAGTGAGCTCTTGTAGGCTTGAAAGGAGCAGTGACTTTTTGCTAAGAGAATATTAATTTTTTGATTGCAAAAACTAGGTTTTTCCTTTGTCTCATCTCATTATATATGAGAGATGAAAAAACTTAGAAGCCATGCTATTGGTCAAGTCTGCTGCAACTCCACCAACCAACTGCAGAAAATGTACACTTTACAGCTGTACCGAGTTGACTCTATTTTAAGATTACTACCGGTACCAGGTTCCTCCAAGAGTTTGTCAATCATTAAAACTTCACCATGCATCAAACCCCTTAGCCTTTCGAAAGGCCAAATTTAATCTTTAAGCTCATGATCAATATATATATCTTTCTTCTTCACTACCACAAGTAAAAAACAGCGCGGGGAAATGTCAGGAGGGTTACCGACGAAAAGGTTTGTTTGGTACGACAAAAAACATTTTACACTAGATTACAAAAAGATAAATGCAAGTTCATTGGCGGAATTAGAAATTTGACGAAAAGTGTGCAAATTTTATTCATAATTATGTTAAAAGTGTATAAAATTAAATATACACATATAATAACCAATATTTAACCTTTGTATACTATATAATTTTTCAGTAAATGGTGTGGCCCGAATCACCCTTCCACTTAGGTGACTCTGCCTTAGAACCGGAGGGCCAGCTTGTTGACAATCTTTGTTCACTACAAGAGGTAATTTGTTCATCTCTGTATACGCTAGTTATCTGTATAATATGTAAGTTTGATACTGAGATTGCTTTCGCTGCATGTATAACAATCCAACAACGTAACCATAGCAGCTATATATTATTGATTAAATTCTTCTATTTCTTCCTGTATATAAGGAGAGACAAAATTATATATATTTTAAAATTTTCGAGTATTAATATCGGGCCACTGCGTAGCACGGGCAATAACTGACTAGTAAGATAAGATATGATGGCTCGATCGGTCACCTAAAATCTACTATAGTCCTATTGTGGATCATAGGCTATATAATTCAACTCGATCAACGTAACTAGCTAGCTGTAATTCATATGGCATTGTTCATATCCTATTACCTATTTGGAGTAGTAAGTTTGTTTCTTCTTATTAAAAGCTGTAATTTGTCTTTGTTCTTGCTCAATTTTCTTTATTCGATCTCTTTTGAAACACAAACACCCTTTGCAGCTAGCGCTCCATGCTATGTTTGGCATAATTTTCTACTACATCTCCTAGGCAAAGTGGATAATCCGCCCTTAGCCTCGCAAAAAAGCCACATACTTAAGCGGCCAAGTTTCTTCCCCACAAAGTATCACTGGGCCAGAGACGGATTCAAAATTTAAAGTTTATTAATTTTTACATAAACACATGCATAGTCAAATATTCTAGATTTGCACATGCTATATATTTGGCATAATTGTCTACTACATCTACGAGGCAAAGTGGAAATGCATGCTTAGAATCCGCCCTTAGCCTCGCAAAAAAGGCAGATATTTAAGCTAACGGACAACGTTTCTTCCCTACAAAGTATCACTAGTGTTAGAGACGGATTTAAAATTCAAAATTTATAAAATTTTTACATTAACATCAAGTTATATACAATAATGACTTGAGTTCATAATCAAATAATTGTTGATATTTAGTGCATTTTTCGTGTTTATACAGGGTAACTGATAAGGTAAAAATTATTGAATTCCCATAAATTCATTGGTTGTCTTCTAGGTTTACACATGCCTTGGAAAAATGAAAAACACTGGACACAACACTGGACACTACTATAAAGACTATGCGTTGATCCTAAACAAGTTGAAATCAACGGAAACACTGACTAGAATTGATTATGAATATAGCTTTGTATATAAATATTATTCTACATGAGGCCTATCTAAAACTAGAATTTCGTTTTAAAAATTGTCGTAGTTAAAGACATACTATAAATTGAAAGGGGTGTAACATGTATGAGCTCACAAAAAAACCAGCAGCAGCCCACAGATGAATGAATGAAAGTTGTGTGTTCAAAATTGCGGCAAAACCATGTTTGGTGTATTAGTTACAGAGACACTCAGCATACTTTGCAGACTTACGCGTTGCATGCTTTTCGTATGATCTCCCTCTCTCATGCCTCCAGTTGCCAAAGCAAATCATGACGAGTTCAAAGTTTTCGGTTTTAATTTGTTTATCTTAATTTGACAGATGACACAAAATTTAAAAAAGCAAAGAAAGTCTATAAAACTTTTTGTCAAACTAAATATATGTAGAGTATACTAAAATATTATTTAATTTTATAGTTTTAAATATGTCACGTAAAAATTAATATTAAATACTTGACGAAAATGGAACAAGTCATTTTTTTAAATGGATTGAAAAAAAAATAAGAGGGTGTGTTTGGTATGGAAAATATTTTCCATGAAAATATTTTATGAAAAACAAGTTGATTCTTACTTATTTTCTCATGTTTGGTTGGTGAGTAAAAAATATTATTCGAAAAATATTTTCTATTGTTTGATTGATGAGTGAAAATACATTTTTCAATTTTTTTTTTAAATTTTTGATTAGAGAGTAGAAGAATGAAAACCTAGCAAGCACCTACTCCTATAAAAAAGCGAGACTTATCAAATCAATAATGATTCATACAAGCTAAATCTTCTAATCGATAATTAGGCCAAAGAAAGAACTTAACAGATTTCCCATCAGAGGACTACTACGACTACATCATCGTCGAGGCGCCCCGATCTGAACATGCCAGGTTGGTTGACAAACAGAAAATATTTTCTAGGGGGTAGGTCGGGGTTAGGGTGTGGTGGTGGGGGGCTGGGTGGGTGGATGGGGGTAACTAAAAAAAATAAATTTTTTTAAAAAAACTTTTTTTAAAAAAAAATTAAACATTAATTTATTTTTTAAAGAAAAAAATTAAAAGAAATTGATGTGGGGTGGAGGTGGGGGTGGAGTGAAATTGAAAAAATATTTTTTAAAAATTGTGTGAGGTAGAGGTGGGAGGTGGAGGTAGGGGTGAGACTAGGAGGGTGGAGTGGGTGGGATTGGGGTGTTATGAAGGCGAGGATTTGAAAAATATTTTCTTTGAGGAAAATAACTACTCTAATGAAAGTAGGGAAAACAAGTCCGACTCTTGCAACACCCAATACCACACTCATTCACTCCACCCTCCTACTCCCACCCCTACCTCTACCCCACCTGTACCTCACACAATTTTTTAAAAAATATTTTTTCTATTCCACCTCACTCCCGCCACCCACTCTACCCCACCCCATCACCAATCCAATTTTTTTAATTTTTTTTAAATCCTCTTTTTTTAAAAATTATTTTTTTTAAAAAAGTACAGTAAATTTTTTATACCCCATCCACCCACCCCACGCGCACACACACCACTACCACCACAATCACCTCCACCCACCTAAGCCCAATTTTTTAAATTTTTTTGAAAAAAATTACATTTTTATTAAAAAAAATTATGTTTTTTTTTAAAAAGTAATATTTCTTGTACCCCAACCCTCTTCCCCCCCCCCCCCCCCCCCCCCCCCCCCCCCCCCCCCCCCCCCACCCCAAACCCATCATCTCTTCCCACCCAAAACTTAATTTTTAATTTTTTTTTTAAAAAAAGTAATATTTTTTGTACGTCAACCCCCTCTCCAACCCACCCAGTCCCCCCCTTCCCACCCCACCCCAACATCTTCACCCAACCTAAAATTCAATTTTTATTTTTATATTAAAAAAAATTACTTCTTTTTTAAAAAAAAAATTAAAAAGTAATTTTTGGTTATCCCCTCCCCCTTGCCCTCCAAACAAAAAAAACAAATTTTTAATAGAAAAATTTTCTTTTTTTTTGAAAAAAAGTAGTATTTTTGGTTCCAGAACTTTCCTAGTCATTATAGTTTTCTTTTTTATCTTCTTTGTCTGAAATTAGGTTTGATTTGCTTCACCTATGAAAATTTCTACCAATTCTTCTTTTATTTATCAAAGCTCATCCTAATCTCTATCGAGATTACTGCCTTAGCCCTGTCCTATCATCTGTATAATGGAGTTCGCTAGGGCTATAGCATTAATCTTCTTACTTTCGGCTGACTGAAAGGGAGAATAAAACTCTTTATTTGCCTTAGTTTGCGAAAGACCCCCAAAAATACAAAGAAGAGTAAGAATACTGTTTCTAACAAGTATAAATCTTCAGATTCAGCGAATGGGCTCGCGCTCTAGTCTTTCATTGATCTTTTCTGCACCTCGCTCTATGAGGATGCGCGCCTATCCAGAACGTGCAAAGTAAAATAGCGGTAGATCAACTGGGTATAGATCGACACATAGGCTGCTGGCAGAGTGGGGGGCAGAATCACACAGCAAGAAAGCTTCCTTCTAAAAATGTTCGAAAGAGAATTAGATCTAATTTCGTCAAGTGGGCTTATTCTATTTCTGAAGTTAGATTGAAGATTGAGAAAGCCGGCCAGTAGTGCCTTTAGCGAATGCGTTCATGAGACCGGTTCGAAAACTGGCCTTACTCAACAACTTTCTTAGTAAGGTTGCTTGTTTCCACTCATTGAAGATTCTATCTACAAAAGAAGGTCAACGGGGGATACTCAAATTGCTCTCACTGACACCAGAGAAGGTGAGGTCGTCTTTCTTTCCAGCCGCCATACGGTTCGCCTTAAAGCCTTAAGGAGAAGGGGAGGAGTAGTTATCTATGTAATTATGGTCTTTGTTGGCCGTTATTCCGCTCTATATTTCTTAGAAAATACAAATGAGTTTGATAAAAAAATTAGCGAGAAGCTTATTGCATATAAGATTGATAAAATAGTTAAAGCTTACGAGTCCTATACGGATGTAGTGTGCAATAAAAATCGAACCATGAGAACGAATCTACATGGCTATCACCTTCTTTGGCCAGATCTTCCAATCTTTTCACAATTACAGTTCAGTGCGCCCGCTCCTTTAAAGGGCGGCGGCTTGAAAGCTTACCTTATTATTAGAGAAAGATTTGGAACGAAGTAGCTCGCCTAAAAGGAGAGGAACCCTAACCAACGTTTTGGATTTTGGATTTTGGAGTTTTCGCCCCAACCTAGGTTAGGGGGTCGTTAGACTGTAGCTTGCTGCTGAAAAACGTTGCTAGGCTAGCGCGGCTCGCTTCGCTCTTCAAGCTCCGCCCCCCATCCGACGTTTGACTTTTACCTTTCACCTCATTGATGATACTAGCTCTTTGAGACTTTAAATGCTCAACCTCTTTTCGAATAGGAATTGATTCGATCTTATTACTAGAATATTCAGATTCTTAGCCCCCTCCCCCCTAATCTCCTAGAAAATATTTTCTATTCACCAACTAAATAAATAGAAAATCAACTTATTTTTTCAGAAAAATCTTTTCCATGGAACATACCAAACACACCCATAAGCTTTAATTTACTGCACTGAGAAATAGAGAGACACTGAGCATGTATTGAAGACATACGCGTAGCATTTACATGCCTTGTTATCTCTCTCTATACGCTGTGCAAGTTTCTTGCATAAGCCTCCACCAGCAGCTTTCTTCCCTTTCAACAACGCACCGGCCACGTCACCAACCCTCTTCATTCTTTCTTCCCTTTCTTTTCTCACGGTTAAAATTCAGATCTATATATGTAATAACTTTACCGACAAGGGTTGTGGTGGAGTAGTAAGTACTCTTTCATCCTTAATTAAGAGGTCTCGAGTTCGAGCCTCCTTGGATATGAAATCGCCTTTATTAGGGAGCGCTTTACCCTTCAATGTGGGACTTTTCAGCGCGAATCCGAATTTAATCAGACTCCAATACAAATATCGAATACCGTGCGAAAAATTAAAAAAAATAATATATGTAATAACTTTTCGAAACCGACCCCATGGTTTTCCAGCAGGTTGTATCCACAGTTCCACACATTGCACCCAAGTCGAGAGTTACTCCCATAGTTCTCTGCTATTTCGGCTATTAAATTATATTCTCTCCGCCCCAATTCACGTGTAACAGTTTAAAATTTTGAGATTTCAACTTCTAAATTTTAATATTAATAAAAATTACATATTCAGAAATTAATGCTATAAATCATGTTAATTAATCATTTAAAATATTTAAAAAATATATAATTTTTTTTAATATATGATCTGGTAATTTGAAAAGTATTTTAAAGCTCAAACATAAATATAGGATATAATAAAGTCAATATGTGAAAAGTATTTTTTTTTACCATTTTTAATAGATGACGGGATTTAAGCCCTTTTTTCGAATTATCTTTGATGAAAAACTCTTTATCTCTGAATTTTTAACATAAAATCAAATTAATCAAAACTTCAAAATAAGTGTCAAATGATGTGTAGAAAACAAAACAAAAAAAAAAGTCTCGTCTTTTCATATTTTGAACTACGGCAAGAAGTAGTACTTCCTTGAGACTATCTTTGTCCGTCATTTTCTTTCCATTTGTCATAAGCCAGGCTGCCAATTGCCAACAATCCAAATTCCCTCTAAAACATCGATCCTAACACGTGTCCTTATTACTAATTTTCTCTCCTTAAATTTAATCAACTCTTTGCACTATCCAAATTGATCTTACAATTCTTTAGGTGACAAAATCCAGATTATGAGTTGGGTACAAGGCAGCTCCACCAGCAATGGAATTTGAATTTACCAAAATTAGGCTTTCTTTGATTGTGGGTAAACGAGAGGGGGTCATTTTCTTTTACATCTTAATAAAGTAGTTTGGTGAAAAAGCGCTCGTTTGTACCTAAGAAGTGCAAGGTGTTTTTAGAAAAAATCTTGGCAAAAATTGTTTGGTCATATAATTTGTTAATTTTTGATAAAAATATTTGGGAAAAACTTCAAGTTCCCAAAAAATAGAAAAAGTAATTTTGGGGCTAAATTCTAGTTTTTGAGAAGTTTTAAAAATTTAATGTTTACCCCAAATTTTTATATTTTATAAAAAAAATCTCATTATTTATTACTCTCAACTAATATATCTACCAACTTCGATGGATCTTTGTAAAATTTATCGAAATTCCTTCGATAGCTGATGGGAATAATTAAATGATCATATAACTGTTGAACTGGTATTTAAAATCAAGAGTTGTAACTTCCAATTGTTTCATTCTTGTCTTTTGGCGAATTAATAAAAATATGTACATTTATGCGTATAGGTCAAGTCAGCAATGATAAACATAATTATCACATAACATGATCATTATAAATAATAACACAAACTTATGGGTATTTTTAATAATCTTTAAAACTTATGAATATAAATTATATTTCATGTTTTTTCTTTAAAAATGAAATATATATTTCAAAAATTCTAGCCAAACACATGATAATACTCCATCCAAAATTTCATTCAAAAATAATTTGCTAAGAATATTTGAAAATTGATGATGAAACGTTAGCTAAGAATAGTGAGACAGAGAGAGGAAGTGATAGTGAATAAAAGATAAGGGATAGATGGGATCATGGGAAGAGAAACGTGGCAATATGTCAGATGGAGTGTTACTATCACAAAACTGTAAGTAGGGGCAGAGTGGAATTGATGGCCAGCAAGAATAAGGGATACGTGGAAGGTTTTGCCTTTTTTCAGCAAACAAAACTTCGGGTTTTGGTTGCACTAAACTCCCCTCGCTTCCATAATCACATGCTTAATCTTATTAGTAAATTTTATTTAAATATTTAAATAAAACTTAAACCTAAAGTTAATTTAATTTCAATTCATAATTTCATATCGTATATCTAAACGAGTCGTAAGGATTAATCGTGTAAGTCGGCATAATTTTTTCAAATATGGCGAGCGCGAGTGACGAAGGAAGCTTTGAGGACAGCTCGTCCCACCCGTCAACATCGCGACCTAGCACTGCTTACCTCTTTCATTCTCGTACTCTACCACGTGTCTCATCTTTAGTTCCTTTTGAAATATCAATAACACTAGATACTCTCTCAATTTAATATTTTCAGCTTATTTAATGAGCATGCTTGAATTAAGACCACAAGAGTGTAAAGAGTGCATCTATATATTGTTTTTTATATATTGTTTAAAGTATTATCATACGAATAGATATTTTAATTTAGTTTGATCAAATTAATGATCAAATATATTGTTTTTTATATATTTGTTTTGTTTGAAAATTTAGTAACGTGTCAAGGAGAAAAGTTTTTTTTTCCCTTCTTCCCGCCACATTTCGTGTTCGCTTTTGCTGCATTATATAGTATACGTGTTAGATATGAAAGGACGAGTGTAATTGTAAGGGGAAACATGCGGCACAAATTCCTTGGTTTAGGCCGCTATGTACTTAAACACATGATTCAACTGTTTATCTGTTAAGTGTTAATGGTAAATTTGTAAAAAAAAAATTAATGATAGCGGTGTTCAATCAGTTTTTGTGCACTTCAATTAATTTTACCAGATACATGTCATCTCCACTAACAACAAGTATCAGGTAATTCTGTTCACCAAGACTAAAATAGAAGAGAAAATTCATTGAGTATTTTTTGTCTTCGTTGAAATTATTTACTTTTATTTGTCATGTTTTATTTTATGAGAGTCGATTTAATTATTCTTTAAAGCCAAATTGAGTTAAATTAATTTAATATTTTGAATATTAAATTTATATATTTGAAAACTATATAATTTTTTTTATAAGTGACCATCCTTCTCATATTATTAATTAAAATACACCTTAAAATGTTATTTAAAATTTATATGATTTGACTCTAAAAAATGAATATGACTCTCGAGAAGCGACAACAACAAGTAAAAATAAATGGAGGAAGTAATTTGAATTTCGTGAATCAAACAAGAAAATATTTATCACAATTTATTTATATACTTTTTAAATATTTTAAATTATAAATTTTTATAACTTATAATATTTTTATACAATTTTAAATATAAAAATATTTATAAAGAAATCTTCAAAACTGAATGTCCAACTACACGATCAAACTAACGAGTAACGAGATTGATCATCCAAATCTAAACCATATCATATAAATTGTAAAGAAAATAAAATAAATATTGTAATTAGTTTGATTCTCCTGCTCTATATCAAGCAAAAAAAAAAAAACCGAAACATAGAGGGAGTAATATGCATATTTGACAAAAAATAATTGCACAGAAATATGTATCTTTAATTTTTAAATTGAAATCCTATAGAAAAATGACACATAAAATGAACACCGAAAGTGACTTCCTTTATATCTGGGTCCTCATTGTATCAGCCATTAATTTCTACATTTCTGCTCTCTCTTTTTCTCTCCGTTTCACCTCTTCGTTTCCGTCGCTTAATTTTTCCGGCCAATGGTTCCATATACTGGGTATTTTTCTGGGTGGAGAGTTTTCAATATTTGGAAGTGAACAACAGAGGGGTGTAAAATTAAAGAGTCTTGCTGGTTATAGAAGTGAATGGCAGAGGTCTGTTTTGGAGTTGTGACTGAAACTGATTCATCGCCGCCGTGTGAGACAAATTCACGGGCGGTGAGGAGGAGGAGAATGGAGCTTCGAAAGGTTAAAATCATCGCCGGCGTAACTCCAACGGCGGAAACAGTGAACGGAATGAAACGTCCAAAAAAATTAAAGCTTATTTCAGGTTCTGTTTCAAGGATTTTTGATAACGCTATGGAAAGTTCTAGCACTGACGACGATGAAGAACAACAACTGAGATTAGCAGAGATTAATAATGGGTCACCGCCAAGTATTATTTTGGCTCCAATTTTGGGTACTTTGAATTCTACTCTCCTTGTTCAGTCAGTGGCTTACCCAAAGTTCGGTTTCGCCTCTGTTTGTGGAAGGAGGAGAGATATGGAAGATGCAGTGGCAATTCATCCTTCTTTTTGCCAAATGGAACAAGAAAACACTAGAGAATTGCATTATTTTGCCGTTTACGATGGTCATGGCTGCTCTCATGTACGTTAATAGCCAAAATTCTCATCTCCCTCTTTGCTTTAAAATTTCTGGTGGCTTATAAATTTGCCCATCTACGATTTTTTCTATAAGAATGTAAGTCATGCATACTGCAGCCATGCCCCCTGCCGACAATTTTACGTGTTCTAATTTTCAGCTTATTAATTTCATAAGTTGTGGGCAGATAAATATTATGTATATTTGTTTGTGTGATTTTGTAGGTGGCGATGAAGTGTAAAGAGAGATTACACGAGCTGGTGAAGGAAGAGCTGGAGAACAAAGAAGGAAAGCATGATGAATGGGAGCATGCAATGGACCGAAGCTTCAGTCGTATGGACAAAGAAGTGATCGAATGGAACAAGAGCGTAATCGGTGCCACATGCCGGTGCGAGCTTCAAACACCGGAATGTGACGCCGTTGGTTCAACTGCGATAGTCGCAGTTGTAACGCCGGACAAGATTATTGTCGCGAATTGTGGTGATTCCAGAGCTATTCTTTGCCGAAATGGCAAAGCTATCCCTCTTTCTAACGATCAAAAAGTAAATCCCTCGTCCAATATATACATACAAAAATTGTTTTGTTAAATCAAAAGCCCTTTTATCTATTAAAAGGATATCTCGGTGCATTAAAGCCCTTGCCTTGCTATGCGGGGTTTGGGAAGGGTCGGATCCTTATTATACGACAATCTTACCCTACATTTCACCACATTTTTGCAAGAGGCTGTTTTTGAATAAGTATTCAACCCGTGACCTCCTGGTCACATAAAAACGCTTTTATCTATTCTCTCAACTTACTAATTTATGGTTCTATGTTGCAGCCGGATCGTCCAGATGAACTAAGTCGGATCCAGCAAGCTGGTGGCAGAGTAATCTACTGGGATGGCCCTCGCGTTTCAGGCGTTTTGGCTATGTCAAGAGCCATTGGTAAGTAAAATTAACTTGAACTTTCTTCGTAGACAGATTTAGGATTTTGAGAAGAATGTCACGCACCTAAAATTCAAATCCCCAAATTTTAGCCATTTTTGTTGGCTAACTGAACTTTTCACCTTGTTGTTGTTGTTGAGGGTTCGATTCTCCATTTTGTAGTACGAGTTTGAATTGATGCAGATCTGTTCCAATATATGGCTATATAACAGTAATAGAGTTTACATATATACAGATCTGTGTATGTTTGGCTTTGTTAACTGAATTGGACGTTTAGAATACTTACGGAAGTTGTGGATAATGTGCAGGTGATAATTATTTGAAGCCGTATGTAATATGCGAGCCAGAGGTGACGATAACTGATCGAACGGCGGAGGATGACTGTTTGATTCTGGCAAGTGACGGGTTGTGGGACGTAGTGTCGAACGACACTGCATGTGGCGTTACCGGGACGTGCCTGAAAGGGAATGCGCCGGCGCCGGCGTCTATGCCGGAAAATGGAGCTGCCGGCGGTGAGGTGAATTTGGACCAGGGTTGCTCTGATGCTTCGATGCTTTTGACTAAACTAGCCCTTGCGAGGCGGAGCTACGACAATGTCAGTGTTGTCGTGGTTGATCTGAAGAACTACACGTAGAGATAGCATCGAAGTTTCTTTTTTGCTTTATGTTTAAATTTTAGTGTTTTTATGGGGGTGGTTAAGGTGGTGTTAGGTGTTAGATTAGTTCTTAAGTTGGGGGAAAAAAGGATTCCTCAAATGAGAGTTTTAGGTTTTGTTAGCCTTGTTCTTGCACTGCTTTAATGGGGAAAATGTATTATGTACAAATTAAAGACTATATTATCTAGTTTGCAAAATGCAAGGAAAAAGAAAAAATTGAGTTTGCAAATTCATCAACTGAAACTCCGTTTGATTATAGATTTTGAAATTTGATACTTACAAGTTTGAGTTTGAAGATGTTAACTTCAAAACAAAATTGAGTTTTTGGAATTTAAAACTTTAAAATTTGATTTAAAATTATGATCAAATAAATATTTGAAAATAAATTTGTAATTTTTTTGGCCAAATGCTACCTATATATGTGTTAATTCTGATGAAATTCAGTGTGCCTAGTAGGTTGGGTAGAGTGTTAATTCTGATGAAATTCAGTGTGCCTAGTAGGTTGGGTAGATTTAGTACATGTAAAGCCGCGAACCCCTCGTTATTGTACGTGCGACTCTCATTGCATACGGTTATAATATATGTGGTTGTGAAAAATCGTCTCCTCAAACTTACATTTTAATGGTAAAGTTGCTAGTTGCTAGGTTGATTGGAACTTATAATTCTTGGATAGACTTAAAATCAACTATAACTCAAATTGAGTGGTCTAAAAAGTTACCGATAAAGAATGATTAAGTCTAAGATAATACGAAATAAAGTTCCAAATTTGTTGTCCCAAAAGAACCAAACTTTCCTGTACAAGTCTCTCTCACCAACTTTGGTACTCCACCGTTTGGCAGCAGCTTGCTAGTCCTTTATGACATATCAAGAATATTAAAAATTCTTCTCTTCTTCAGGCCCCCCAAGGATAGTGATGTTATTTTGGGCTACACGTCCTCACTCATGCATTACGATTTACGCGTACAAGCCTTACACCTTTTTTTTTTTGTTGTTGTTGTTTACTTTTTAATCTTTTGACCAAATACATCACTCTTCCTCCCTTCCAATTTATATGACTTAATTTGACTTGACACAAATTTAAAAAAAAAGGAATTTTTTTAAAACTTATGGTCTAAAATACTCCTTCCGTCTTATATTAGTTGCACACTTTTTTTTACACGCATGTTAAGAAATCATAAATGGAAGGGTAGTTTTACTAATTCACCCCTTAAGAATTTCTTTGGAACTTTACAAACAAGTGTGAACACTTTCAAAAAATATTAATTGAAAAGGGTAATACGAAAAAAAATTAATTAATGCTTTCGTTATTTAGTAAGGTGATCAATTAATATGGGACAACTATATTTAGTATAATGACCAACTAATATGGGACAGAGGGAGTAAGTGAAAGATGTTTGTGTGACTATAAATCATTTCATTAAAGTTAAAATTGATATTTTAAAGTTAAATTGTTACTAAATATAGAAGTGTGTCATTCTTTTTAGGATTGACTAAAAAGGAAAGTGAGACATAGAAAGTAATTTTTTGAGTTGGCAAACTAAAGAAAGTTGGATGCGTGTAAACTCTAATCATGTAGCTACAATCATTTAGTACGTACCACGTGAAAATTGGTTTCGTAGTTGCCGTGAGATACCAGTTTCTGAATGTACACAATGATCATGTCATTCACGAGGAAATGATCTCTTATAATTACTTGCAAATTGAATAGAAAAAACTGACCTTTTTAGATCTCTTATATGTAAAAATGAAAATTTTTTGCATAAAAATGAAGATCTTTTGTAAAAGAGACATTAAACTAAGAACGAGTTTGTAAATTCCAAACTTAGCAAAGATAACAACTACGGAGAAGTTGAAATAGCAACTTTTCCTATGGACCAATTGCGGGCATTGTATTAGAGATCAAAAATTCAGATGTTGGTTTCAATAAAATAGGTCCCCCATCAATGAGAAGAAGCAACTCAAACATGGTAAAGAATGGAACTTGAATAATGTAAATGGGTCTAAACAAGGCAGGCACGTTTGCAAGGAGAAAAATTCTCCAAGACATGCTTCTAATTTCTAAGATGATACTACAGAATACACGATTGTTCATGTCAAAACTACAATTGAACACAAGCACATAAGATCGAGGTATCAACAACAGAAACCCGTCTTGCGAAGCCAGACCAGCCAAAACTTACCCTTTCACATCTCTACATTTCTTTTCCCTCAGCTTCACATGCATCGCTCTTCAGCACTTTCAATCTTCTGTAACCCTTGTCAGTGCCAAATAACCTAACAAAAGAAAGTGATCCATCATTCACACACAACATGCCTCAAATACTTCCCTATTCAATCTTTCTGGTAATGAATAAAAATGAAAATTTCCAAAAAATTGATCAGATACAGATTAGCAGTCAACATTTGTTACATGAATGAAGACAGGAGCATTAGCAGCTCATAATGAAAAAAGAGTACAGAGAATGATGTCCTAAACTTCCAATGTCTTAATGCTCAAGGCTTCTCAGAAATGTGTAACATATTCATGCCAACTCCTAATAGAATTTAGTGGCTCTACAATACTCTTCTTTTAGCCTGGTGAGACACATTTCTGTCAACAGAATGCTCTCTTTTGGATTCAAGAAACTGAAACTGCATAACATGTTTTCACTTTTCTGCAAATACACAAGGTAATCAAGTGCTGCTTCACAACTGCCAAGCCTGACTACTACATTTCCAGAGACCCACTCAGCTATTTTATTTGTCGTTACAACATCTTTGCTTATGGGTGCACAAGATTTACATTTTCACAGATCTATATTTCTACACAATTTACTCAACTGTGTTAATATAAGTGCAAAGATTCCTGACTTGTTTTGATGGTAAACTACCTCTCTGATTTTCTGGTTTTGCATAATTCAAGTTATGAACCCAAAGTAATATTTGTTTATCTAATTCCAATTTAAAAATTCTGAAATTAGAACTTCAGAAAAATGAAATATCGAAGGGCTAATCAAATTTGAGGCATTGCTTTGCTCTCAGAGAAACTGTTACTTCAGAAAAAATCATGGCCTTTCCTAAAGGGCTTGCTCCATATGGAGCAGCATTAAGTAGAACTCGTAAGGAGAACCAACCCTTGGAAAATACAGACTTTCCCCATATTTTGCTATTCTTCCATTTTTAATATAAATATCTTCTTTATTTCATGTTCAGGAGGGGTTGTGTGACAGCAAGGATCGACTTTCCAAAGTGAGGTAAATGTTCTTGATTCTGGTAAAACACAGAAATTTGAATTTTGCTATATAATCAACACTACCACACAAAATAATCTTCAGCATTTAGTAGCATTTCACACACAAAATTGACTTTCTCATAGTTTACAGTAGAGAATTACCAGTCCATGTAAACAAATGTTGAAGAATAGTTTCCAGACTTTGTATAGAGCAGTCGGTGATGATAGTCATGAAAATCAGCCCTGGGAAACAAACGCAGCAGTTTCAGACATACAGTTGATGTGGAAAATGTAGACAAATATACTAACGGATTTTGTAAGAGTAAATTTGTGTACAGACCCCCCATATAATGGCAAGAAGTTTGAGAGGCTCCAGGGGAAATGGTAACCACAATGTGCCTCAACTGTCTCAAGGACTCTAAGTACCATCCACAACCATAAGGTTATCAAATGAGGCCCGGTGATGGCTGGACCCACTATTGTAGCAAATCCAAGAAAGAGAATTTCAGCAGGGTGAGCATATTCAGAGGTCAATCCAAATGGTGTTGCATACCTGTGGATATAGCAAGCACCAGCTGTGAATGAATGGACCAAAATAACACAAATGAAAATATTGATTTGAACAAAAAATACTCTTCACTGACTCATGATGGACACTGTGGACATGCTTGTAGAGCCATTTAGAATGTAAAATTCTGTGTCCCCAATAGAATACAAAATCCTCCAGGATAAAGTAGAATAATACTTGCGTTGAGATCACTTTCCTGCAGAAGCAAAATATTCATTATTCACTTCCAAGACCTTAGATACCCCATGCCAACCCCAACAAAAACGAATAGAATAAGGAAAAAGATTAGAAGACAAAAGAAACAATACTTTGCAGCTGACAAAATTGGGTGAATCTGTCGTCACCACCAAACTTTAAGATAATCATATACACGTATGTCATTGCTAAGCTTTAGTATATAAAGAACCTGAAAGTACCAGGACGGCAACGGGAGACTACTTCGCATCCCCATCAATTTAAAGACTGGATATGATGCCATCATAAGTGGGAGATTAACACAAAAATGATACAGCAACAGGCGAGTGATACATTTCTCCTGAGCTGCAGGGCTATTATTTTTTGTCTGCAGCAAATGAGAGGTCAGGAATTCTAATATTGAGATTCAGTAAGACAAGTTCAAAAATCCATCTGAAGAGGACATATTAACTATCAGCTATGGGGAAAAACCAGGTTATAACGTGAGAGAATTCGAAAAGATAAAAGAAAGAAGCAAGTCAAATGGTTAAAAAAGGTCAGGTTTAGGAAGAATTTGGATGTTTCTCAAAAATATTCGCTTTCAAAATATAAAGTGGTTGTAACTTTTTATGCAGGAAGAATAGCAAAAAACTGATGAAAAAATTCCTTTTGTCATACAACATATAGGAAGTGGCAAATTTCTAGGTAAAACCAATAATCTCCTTTCTGAAGTGATATGACGCTATCCGCTTGGCCTTAGGCGAGAAAAAGGACAGTCACTTTATGTTAGACACATTACGATGCATGAACATGCAAGATATTTTTCACTTTAGTATGAATCAATTTAAGAGAAATTAACTTCTTATTTAAGATCTGTCCTGCTCAAAGCATTTTAATAGAATAAGAAATCTGAAAAAAGGGGGCAGAAGAAAACAGTTAAAGTAAAGAGCTTAATGGATATCAAAAGAAAACCAAATACTGCATGTTTTTGTGCAGACGGCACAAAATTGACACTGAGACAGTTTGAGAATGTTTAATGAACACAGATACTAAATCCTTGTAATTCACTTAATAGAGTAAAAAAGTGATACCTGGATTTTGTATTTGCTCAACCATCCTGCCCTTTCAAGAAGAATGAAAGGAAGTCCAGACAAGAAGAAGACACTTTCATGAAGAAAGAAACTTCCAAGACAAGCCAATTGGAAGTCGTTGAAATTTGTAATCAGATACTGAAACATCAAGAAGAAAAACAAGAGGCTCAGGAACTGAAGGTTAACTACTCATAATGATGCAATACAAACCCATGAATTTCATTTAATTGGAAAAAGAACAGCATCAAACTGCAAAATTGACTATGGCATTTGCTTTCGATTTCAGCACTACATAACGAGCAAATATGGAAGCAGATAGCTATAAGTAGAATTTATAGTGATTTGATAACCGAGAAAAAATAAACTTTAACCTTCAAGAGGTGTCTTTAAGTTAGGATGTGTTGGTATCAAACATTACTGCGAGAAGTGGTCCTTGAAATGGAAAGAGTAACGAAAAACACCTAACAAGGCTTTAGATAGTTGTAGCTTTAACACCCCATTGCTTCACCCTGCCTTTTTCTAAAACTGCAAGCCAATGCTCGAGTCACAAAAGTTCTTATCTCTCTCTCTCTCCTAACCTCAAGGCAGCTCATGACAAGCCTCAAACACCAACAATGACTATTAAACCTAAGAAGAGACTAGTGTGGACTCGCATGGAGTGCAAATAGCATGCCAATCTGACAAGTCACACCATGCCACAGTTCATGTGATATCTAGATTATTATTATCTCTCTTTATTAACAAGGGTATTTATTAGCGAAAGAGCACCAAGTGAGAGCAACGTATCTGCAAAATGATTTACAGCTCCATAGATCTCAAAAAAAGAATCCATAAATCTATCAAATTCCACAACATCTTCACCCAACACTTCCCCCACCCCCAAAGGGTTTTGTTAAGTGATAATGGAGTAAAACATGGGATGTGGCATAAGTACACGTCACCAGTTCGAACACTGCCACTGACTAGAGCCTGGTATATAAGTGGAGCAGGGTCAAGGGTGGACCCATACTAACCCGAGTTTCGAACCAGGCCAAATACCCAGCATATTTCCGGTTATCCCACAAAAAAAATGTAAGAAATTGATAAGACAGCTAAAAGAGCATAACAGAGCAGTTCGCCGGAAATTACGAGCAGACTTCCCGACTATGGGGCCTATTTAAGAAGCTGAGCACTCAACCACTATGCACTGTACAACCCAAATTGTTCCACATCAGCAGGTGGGTAACTGAATCTTCATGACTTCCCATGCATGAAACATTTGTTAATCAAGGTCTTCCTCTACTGTTGTATTGATCATAATTGCTTCATATAGTGCTTTCCCTGTCCATTCAGAGAAGAGACCTTCACAGGATCTATAGTTATATAAATGTCCTTCCAGAAATCCAGGGGATCTTCTTTTCAATTCTTTATTGGTTGTAAGCATTTGATAGTAAGACTTGGATGCCATGTTCCATACTTCGTCCACTTCCAAGCTAGAGAATCAGCTTTCCAATATCAGAATTGGAAGCCATTTAACTTTCTAGGATTCGATTTATGTTGTCAATCTCGCGATCATTACACAACCTCTGAAGTTTTAGTTCCAAACTGTAGCCTTAGCTTGAGCTTGTCAAGCTTCCAATCATTTCACAGCCTCCTGAACGCAAACCAGAATAAGTTTGGGAATTCCTCAATAAGTGGGATATGTCCTGGCCAATGATCAGACCAAACTTCTATTATCCGTCTCCAACCTTCAAAACTGGCATGCTAAGTTAATTCCCCCGAAAACCTTCTTCGTAATTACTAAATTCCATAAACATAACCCCATGAGATAGCTAGATTCTAACTAACCTAAGGATCAACAAGCTACTACTTCATGCTGTTACGCCTTGATCTAGCTCCAATTTCCACAATTTCTAAACAAACAGAACTACAACACTCCAGCTGTCTTTAATCCCACTTCAGCATGTTTTCAGACCTACTACAACAATAAAACAACAAATGGTCACAGTTTGAGCTCCAACAGCACCAAATTTGCTACTGATAACATATCTTTTGTGTGCTTTAGAGCACTCGCTTTCTGATGGCTCTGCACACTGTTCAGTTATTTATTATGCCTGTTACTAATCCAGCATGTGTCCTTTTAGCCTCCTGATCCAAATCAATCTTTGCTAACTTTCTCCCCTAAAGTTATACTGCCTATTTTTTTATTAATATTTGTAAGGAAAGAACCCATAGCTATCAGACAGAGACAGGATAGGATAGGAAATAAATGAATGACTACTACCTAATAAAATATCAGTAAATTCCAGAAATGCCTGATAGTCACAAAATCTCAACCACCTTCTTATATTATACCTTCAACAATCAACTTCAGTAAAATCAAAAACCTTAATTAAAAATTAAAAAAAGGAATATACAGAGGAGCTTCCGTCTAACAACCGAACAACCAAATCATGCATGGACATATAAATCATAGTCAAAGCTATTTGTTGATTATATGTCCGAACACACCCAAGGTGTGGCCTAGTGATCAATAAAGTGAGTCGAGAACCAAATCTCAGCAGAGACAGAGAAAATACTAGGTAATTTCTTCCTATATGTCCTATACTCGGTGGACAGCGTGAGGTGACAGATATCCAGTAGAATTAGTCGAGTTACACCTAAACTAAACTAGCCCGGCCGCCACATTCATAGAAAATAAAAGGTTGACGATCGATAGAAACAATGCAGTGCCAATCGGCCTAATAAATGTAGTGTCACTCATGCAGCAAACAAAATACAAATCGGCATGCACAAACAGACAGATTCTCAACTAATCGAATCAGGTAGATCCAAGCAGCAATCTCAAAATGCGGTTAAAATAAAAGCATAAACATTCCAATCTAGGGCTAATAATAAAAGTTTTACCGTCCAAGCAGATTCGATCACGGAAGCCATGGTCAAACAATGAGGTTTGACCCGATCTCCGGCCAGCCGGAAAGAGAGAGAGGAGGTGGCGATGTAGAAACTCAGAGAGAGAGAGAGAGAGAGAGAGAGAGAGAATGTGTGTGTGTGTGTGTTACAGAGAGAGAGTATATAGGGCAGGTGTTTGAAGAAGCGCACTAGGGAGAGAAAAGCGGGGTCCACAAAGATGAGACAGACTGGCAAGGGAATCTGTGCTGACGGACTCTTTTGTAATCTCTATAATACAACCAACAACAACAACCACTTGATGCAGAGACAAACACATGTGCCTTTCTACTTTTCATGCACACACGATGCTATTTCTTCAGCCACTTATTTAATTTTTTTTTAAAATCATCATATTTACACCTAAAATTCATTTAAGAAAAAATTGTCTTTTCATACAAAATTTTATTTATTGAAATATTCTTATAATTAAAAAAAGTAGATTGAAAATTAATACTAGTATTTTTATGATCAAAAGTACTTTCATTGTTCTTAACGTTAACTTTAGTTATCCTGTCATTATACTTTACATGCACATATGCTATTAATTCAACCACTCATTCAATTTTTTCTTTTTGACTTTTTTATCTACATCACGTAAAATTTATTTAAGAAAAAAATACCCTTTTAATTTGTTTCTAATTATGACAAAATCTTATTAATTGAAAACTATTTTTAATTACAAGAAGTAGATTGAGAATCAATAACAAATCTTATACTTATATTTATTACCTATCAGTTATCCGATCAAAGAAGCAAAGAAGAAGCTTCAAATAGAAAATAACAGAAGATTTTGTTGAATCAAACATAAAAGCAATCGCCCAGCTTATACAAATTTTATTTCATTTTAAATAGGAATGTTCAAGAAAATTCAGAAAATAAAACCAAAACGGAAATGCAATCAAAACAATATGTACTTTGGTAGTATGACTATCTTTGAAACATCGATAAAGTTTTATTTAGTTTTGTTATTTTGTATTATAAACCAAAAAAAAATGAAACTAAACCAACATACAGCCCTCGCTCTCCCACTTGGCAAGCTGTTACTGTGAACAACAAAGTCAAGGATGCTTTCAGAAACCGTCTAGGTTCTTCATAGGAAGCTGATTCCCTCTTTCTTTTTTGTCATATTGAGAGGGTGATCCCTTGCCATTGTTTGTAGTGTTAGCTCAGAAAGGTGACCACACATCCTCTTTTTGTTATAGTGTGAATACATAATAGGTTGGCCTAACCTAACTTGATGATGACACGCTTATAGAGTTTTTTTTTTTTTCATTTCATCCTCTTTTTGTTATGGTGTGTATACCTAATGATAAAACTTGTGAGGAATTTAGTGGTTATATGACTATTCTAATGTATGGGATTTATTAGCTAAGTGTCATGCACTGTGACTGTAGAAAAAAACAGATTACTCAAAAATGAATTGCAGGTAAATATTTACACTAATCAATTAGCATGCACATAAATACATGTACTCCCAATTGATTTAATTTATTCCTTTCAGGTTTTAAATCGCATTGGTAGAGATGAATCACGTTTTGGAAGTAAAGACGATCCTGCATCTCATTTAGCTTAATCAAGATTAAACAAAACTTGAAGTTTATTACACGATATTGATATTCAAAGTTGTTCTCTTACAGTAAAAAAAACCCTATTAAAAACTATATAAATGCTCAGTTCTAGCTAGTAAGACAACATTAAGAAACATACAGACCATTCTTATTAATCTAAGAACAACTAGCAACCAAATGCAACTCTTATGGTGTATTTGAGATACGTGGTGGCGATAGGCCATGGTACGTAGAAGGTGGCAGACTTCTTGGTGGGGTGAATGGTGCAGTTTATGGAGTGCTTAGTGGAAGTCCGTATGGAGGAGAAGGGGGTGAATATGTAGTCGGTGGTGGTGGTGCAGAGTATGGAGGAGGTGAGTGTGTTGGTGGAGGAGGGGATGTTGGTGGTGGTGGCGAGTATGTAGGTGGAGGTGGGGACGTTGGTTGTGGAGGCGAGTATGTAGGTGGAGGTGGGGACGTTGGTGGTGGCGAGTATGTAGGTGGAGGAGGGGACGTTGGTGGTGGCGGCGAGTATGTAGGTGGAGGAGGGGATGTTGGTGGTGGTGGCGAGTATGTAGGTGGAGGTGGGGACGTTGGTGGTGGTGGCGAGTATGTAGGTGGAGGTGGGGACGTTGGTGGTGGCGAGTATGCAGGTGGAGGAGGGGAGTACGTTGGTGGAGGTGGTGGAGCTGAGTATGTTGGTGGAGGAGGGGAATATGTTGGTGGAGGTGGTGGTGATTGTGGAGGTGGAGGTGGAGGAGGGGAGTACGTTGGTGGAGGTGGTGGTGGCGAGTATGTAGGTGGAGGAGGGGAGTACGTTGATGGAGGTGGTGGAGGAGGGGAATATGCTGGTGGAGGTGGTGGTGATTGTGCAGGTGGAGGAGAGTACGTTGGTGGAGGTGGAAGAGGGGAGTACGTTGGTGGAGGTGGTGGAGGAGAGGAGTATGTTGGTGGAGGTGGTGAGTGAGTTGATGGTGGAGGATGTCCATGACGACTTGGAGGTGAAGGTTGATGATGGCTTGGTGGATGATGTCCTCTGGGTGGCGTGTGCCTTTTAGGAGGTGGTGCATGTCCATGTGAAGGCGGCGAGTGTGGAGGTGGTGATGGTTGTGAGTATGTAGGTGGAGGAGGTGAATAAGTTGGTGGTGGAGGTTGCACTTGAGGAGGAGGTGAGTAAATTGGTGTTGGTGGTGGTTGTGCGTGTGTAGGTGGAGGATGTCCATGATGACTCGGAGGTGAAGGTTGATGATGGCTTGGTGGATGATGTCCATGATGACTCGGAGGTGAAGGTTGATGATGGCTTGGTGGATGATGTCCATGATGACTCGGAGGTGAAGGTTGACGATGGCTTGGTGGATGATATCCTCCAGGTGGCGTGTGCCCTTTAGGAGGTGGTGCATGTCCATGTGAAGGCGGTGAGTGTAGTGGTGGTGGTGGTGATGGTTGTGAATATGTAGGTGGAGGAGGTGAATAAGTCACAGGTGGAGGGGGCGAGTGAGTTGGTGGTGGAGGATGCCCATGATGACTCGGAGGTGAAGGTTGATGATGGCTTGGTGGATGATATCCTCTGGGTGGCGTATGCCTTTTAGGAGGTGGTGCATGTCCATGTGAAGGCGGTGAGTGTGGTGGTGGTGATGGTTGTGAATATGTAGGTGGAGGAGGTGAATAAGTCGGTGGTGGAGGAGGCAAGTAAATTGGTGGTTGTGGTGGTTGTGGTTGTGCATGTGTAGGTGGAGGCGGCAAGTGTGTTGGTGGTGGAGGATGTCCATGATGACTCGGAGGTGAAGGCTGATGATGACTTGGTGGATGATGTCCTCTAGGTGGTGTGTGCCCCTTAGGAGGTGGTGGATGGCCGCCACCATGAGAGGGTGGAGGAGAACCATACGATGGTGGTGGATAAGGTGGAGAAATCACGGGAGACGGGGGCGGTAAATGTCCTCTATGAGGCGGAGGACTACCGACAGATGGTGGTACATGACCATGGGAACGTGGTGGGTGGGCATGGCGTGGTGGAGTGCGCCTCGGAGGGGGTGTAGTTGGAGCATTAGGTGGTTGATAGCCATGAGAAGGTGGTGGTTGGCTGGTAACAGGGGGAGTGTTACCACCATATTGTGATGTTGCTGCAGAATTGTCTGCAGCAACAAAAGAAAGAATAGTGCTGTTCAGTAGCAGAAAAAACAAGACGAAAAAAGTCCTTAGCTTCATTGGTAACGACTTGCCTGTTGTAAATACTCGGTACAATCTTCATGGCTATATATAGCATTAGCTGACGATCAACAGGACTGAAATACAATAGGAAAGAAGACACTTGCCAGATCCACCAGATAATCAGCAAAATTCTCATGCAGAGTTTCCATATTCCTAGTCATGCAGAGTTTCCATATTCCTAGCCAAGACAAGCACAAAGCCTGGAAGAAAAAGTGGAAGAGGTTTGTTTCTACTTTGTTTAATCGACTATTACTGTAGTATTTCTACTGTAATGACCGAATGTTTCTGATAACTACGAGTGAAGTCACCTTCTCACATTCCCAATATTTGTTTGTTTGTTCTTGAATTCAATGTACAGATAAGGAATTGTAAAAATGATGAATGAATTTGTCTAGTTTTACAACAGACACCTGATATGAAGGGAATAGAGTTCTGAAGGTCGATGAATTTCCTCCTTTTCATGAGCAAGTTATCAGGACCTCATGTATGCATAGCTCTTAGTAAGGACAATAACATACTCAAGCGTAATTCCACAAGTCAGGTCTGGAAAAAGTGCAGTGTGCGCAGCACTTACTCCTACCTTGAGAGGTAAAAGTTGTCTCTAATAGACCTCATAGCTCCATAGTAACAGTTTAACTTGAAATAACACCACCACCACTTCCGGTCCCCTCTCCCTCGAGTAACCAGACAAATCATACAACTAGAAGTCACTAATATTTTGGATCACAATATTTTTCAGGAAGCGACTAATAACTTCCATCATAGCAAAATATACCAAGATCACACTCATTCTCAACAACAGACTCTAAAACTTGAATTCACCTCTATATGTAGAGATAGCCTGGCACAGACCCACAGACAAACCAGAATGTCATTACAGTGTAATCCTCTCTATTATAATTCCTTCTTTGTTGGGATGTATAATTAGAAGGAATCAAACGGTAACACAATTTTTTTCTCAAAAAGCCATCATTTCATGAAGATAATGAAGTAGAAAGTAGCAAACCATTCGGCCCACAACTCGCATATAAAATACCATATAATTAGGGGGTAAACTAGAAAGGCGGCTGGAAAGAGGCAAACTTTGAGTATCAATCACTTAAATAAGATTGCAGTGCGATTACAAACGGAATGTATTTACACGTCAAATCATAGATTGCACGAGCAAATTTAAATAAGATAAACGACCCACCAAGAAAAACAGAGGAAAAGTATTCTGGCTTTGAGGCCACCATCCAAACTACAGTTAAAAGTCAAATTTTCATCTCAACACACATGGTTCTAAACTGAACCACCTGCTTCCCCTTCATTGGAAAGCATGCTTGAATGATGAACATTACAGAAGCCACATCTTCGACTGCTCTTTCCCAGCACATAAGAATTTCTGCATAAAATAACCATCTTTAGAATACCAAATTACAAAACATTTCAAGCATACATCATGCATAACTATGCGAAAGCTGAAAGATTGTTTTGATGAAGAGACAAAAAGCTGAATTCAGCATAAGAGACTGCCACCTAAAAAAAAAGGTGGCGGCAAATTAAGGGATGAAATTTAAGCATCTTTTGCTCGTATAACTCAAACACTAGCACAATTGTTAAACATACAATATTCTTAGCTACAATTCACATTAATGAAAAAATAATAAAGCCTGATATGACTAAGATAAAATACTTGAAGAATAGTCATATGCTGAAGGATAAATTGATCAACAATACAAAGTACACCTCAGTATAGACCTAAGGAAATAAACCATCGGTTTAATCCATGGTTTCACTTTCACCGGCATGGTGAAGTATCATTCGTACAGAGATTAAGCAGCCAAAGTTTGCCAAAATTAAATAGCTGATGTGCCAAATTCCATGTATTGGAGGACATCCTTTTTCCTATTCTTTTCATAGGTTGTTCCATGTATTGAACATGACTACATTCAATCTGGTGATTTTGCAAGACTTCTTAATCAAAGAGGAAAAAAGGTTAACTAGAGTATGAGATTCCACAAGAACACCACTTGGTGTTATGATCATTTAACTTGTAAAAACATGAGAAAGTAGGGCTTTCGGCAAATGAAGAGGATTTTGAATAAGAAACTTCTCTTGCTGTACTATAGTTACATCCGATAAAGATCGACTTCACAAAGAATTAGTATTTCAAGAAGGTAGTGTTGATAAAGGACTCTTGAGACATGCTTACACCTGAAACTTGGAGTAGCACAGGCAGAACGAACACTTGAGTGAAGCCACCAAAGCACTATGGCGTGAGCCTACCCATGGATTCCATCTTGAAAAGAGCAGTACTAAAACATAAATACTACTAAGAGAGTAATGCATTAAGTTAAGGAACCTCATGGACAAATATGTTAGTGCTTAACAACAGGAAACTAAAAATTTAGTATAAAATTCAGTCATAAATTGAAAGAGAAAAATTAAGCTTTACTATGCGAACTAAGCCTGAAATTTAAGTTGAGAAAGGTAGAGATGTGGGCCCATTATCCCCGAGTTACAAAGATTGTGGTTGGTCCTGAGGGTTGGCCCGAAATGAATTTTCCCATCATCCAAAAAATTAAGACAGCAGCGTTGTGTCTAAATCAGTGACCTAAAATGATTTGTGAACTTAATTGATTTAATTTTTTACTCTAGGTACTTGATTGTAGTTTTCAAACCTTTGTTCCATACAATTGTTGTTTCTCTTCATAATTCTTTCCTTGAATTACATGTGTGTGTACATGTAATCTTAATCTATGTCTTTCTTCATCAAAAGAAAGTTCCCTTTGACCATAATGCATTAAATTGACAAGGATGAAAAAAGTGTGGATGTGGATGTGGATGCATATAGGTTTTGCTTATAAACAAAATCAACTAATCAACTGCAATTTTAGGAAAAGGACATGAAAGTTCTCATCTGCAGAGAGGCTTGACAACTCAGCCTACAACCTTGACATATGATGTGTCATTTTGCACATCTTATAGAAAAAGATGGTTGGCAACTTACAATTCACTTTTATCATGTTAGTAATAGAGAAGGATAAATGTATGATTATGCGAGACAGCATAGTGCATTCCAAAATTATAGGAGATAATGAAGAGAGAAAGGGAAGGGATCACTTTGAAGCATACTTCTAAATTTCCTAATGCTCTATTGAAGTTTTTTAGAGTGTTCATTATAATTAAGTATTTGTCTTTTTAGAGTGTTTGTCTGCACAAGTTTTATAGTAGTTTATTTTTTGTTGAAAGAGCCTTCTAAAAGAAATTACTAGGAACATACAGAAAAATTCAAAATGAAAGTCCAAGTACGTTTTTCTTTAGCGCAAAAGTTTAATCGCACCTATAGAGAACCTTAGCTACATTGAAGAAGAAAGAAATTGGTGCATTCTATCGTTAAAAAAATGTGGTTATTCGTTAACCAATGATAGAGGATACCAGACAACTAGAAAACCATTCAGCAACCTTTGTTGATATCGAGGGAGTAGCAATCTACCTTGACTTGCAAGGAGATAAATAGAAAGAAGTGTTGGTTTTGAATTTTGATAGAGATATGTTTAAAAAAATTGCTGGAAAATATGCAGTGTGTAAAATGTAAAACGACATTATGATACAAAATATAATCACTACGTGTAGTTAAGCCTGTAGGCTTTAATAAAAGTAAACTTAGCCACATAAAATAGTGTCATTACACACGGTTAAGATTTTAGGTCTTGAAGTCGGTGCACTTTGTCAGTTAAAGAATAGCCAATATGAATGAACTACAAAACAAATTATATCAACAAATAATATTCATGTCTTTTAGAAGGGGTGGGAAATGACCAGTACAACCCATGAACACATTTTTTAGAAAGAAGGGGAAATGCATGGCTCAAAGCTTTTTCCAACCCTGGTATATATGCATAACATGATATTAGCATAGGCATTTATTTTACGGCACAGAAAAAAGATCAATCTAAAACAGAGGTTTCTTGATAATATCATTGCATAGAGTCATGTTGGATTTATCATGGAAAAAATGGCAATGCAGCAAGGAGACCAACCTTAGGTGCCACTGGGAGAGCACATACATAAGCTATGGCCTTTTGCTTCATAAGAAACGGGGTTTTCTATCTGTTGGCTTCAAAATCTGGAAAGAGCACATCAGATTTTCATCCACACTCATCATCGCACCAGCATTATCAAATTCACCACAGTAGTTTGGTGCAGAAAATACTGTAACTAGCTGCCTTTCAGCAAAAAATTCATAGCCGTCCTCCACAACCTACATAAGAAACATCTTAGTCAATACTAGAAACCATAAAGAGAAAACAACAAGTTAAACAGAGGTTACCTGATGAGCACGACAAACAAGGTCCATATCATGTTGCATCAAGAACTCTGCCACTTTATCAGGACCAAAGGTATACGAGACGCCCCTGTCATTCATTCCCCAACCTTTAACTTCCCTGCTAGGATCTGACCAAAGTAAATCACAAAGCAAACCGGAATCTGGAACATCAGTTGGACGAGGTAAATTTCGTATCAAATCTAAGTCTGTTAGATCAGGAGAAAGGCCACCGTGCATGCAAAGTATTTTATCATCTATCAGAGCTGCCACGGGAAGACAGTTGAAACAATCAGTGAAGATTTTCCACAGCCTCACATTGAATCGGCGCTTGCATTCATCATAAAATCCGTATATCCGGTTAATAGAAGCACATTCATGATTCCCTCTTAGCAGAAAGAAGTTCTCTGGGTATTTAATTTTGTAAGCAAGTAGAAGGCATATAGTCTCCAAACTCTGTTTGCCACGATCCACATAGTCCCCTAAAAACAAATAATTAGACTGGGGAGGGAATCCACCATATTCAAAAAGCCTCAGAAGATCACCATACTGTCCATGAATATCACCTAGAATCCAGAACAAAAACAAAAGAGATAGGCTAATTAGTTTGACCAAATACAACAAGGGTTGATTTTGACAGATTGCCCCAACCAACCAACCATCCCACAACAAAGAAACAGAATAGCGAAATGGATGTAATGAAGAGAAGGACACATAAGGGGGGAAATCCTGTTATGAAATGAACATACTTCCTGATAAAAGATGTATTAGATCGAAACAATATAAGATAAAATATTATAATAATGACAACATGATCTCAAGGGAAGTATGAACGAAGAAGCAATTCAAAAGGCACATCAAGTAAAGATTTCAAGAGACTAAATTTTCACTCTTTCAGGAACTAGAAGAACAATCTCAATGAAAACGTAAGGACTCTACCCAATCCTTTCTACCACATCCTATCAAACGACAGCCAAACAGATTAATCAAGAGCCTTGTAATCTTATCAAACTACAGTAAAACAAATAAAGAGTCTGCTACTTACTAAAGGAAAAAAGACGAGCATTAGAAGCAGAGCATCATGTACATCAAAGCAATTTCATCCAAAAGCAGATACACTATTCAACTCTATCCCACAAGTTATTACGAATATTTTCCACATTTTACATTAAAATGACAAGCTATATCTCTACAAGTAAGCCATCATAGCAGATGAGTGGACAAACTAAGCAGTCAACCTTTAAAAACTTTACAACAACAACATACATAGTGTAATCCCACAAAGTAGTGTTAAGTGTACGCAGACCTTACACCTACCTGGTAGAGAGGTTGTTTCCGATAGACCCTCAGCTCAAGGAAACTTTAAAAACTTTAATTTTAAAAAAAAAGTTCACAGTATATTCAAAATGAACAAACAGCTTTTCATCTTCTCCTGCGTCACAGGAGCTTGAGAGGACCCTCACCAATACCTTACAAGTTTCATTCTGGTCAAAGAACTCATTTTTTCAAATTCATCAACATTTTTTCACATTTAACAGAGCTGAATAGCATTCAATAGACAAATTTAAGGTCTTCAAGCTTTACAACTACAAGGGGTTTGACAAACTCAAATACAAATATGAACATGCATGTAATAATGATTAGGCCTGTGCAATGAAAGTAAAAGAAGAAGGTTAGAAAAAAAGGATTTTTTTTTTTACCGCAGATCTTGATAGGGGCTTCAAGCTCCAAAAGATTAGGCTGCTGAAGGAAGATTTCTCTTGCAGCAGTACATAGGGAGCGAATCTCAGCTTCTGAGAGCTGAACCTGCCTTACAGTTCTTGCATTCCTAAACTCCAATAGCCTGTTGATTATGTCATCAAGAACAGCAGGCTCTATCCCCTGCCCATTTTGAGCCATCTCCCCTTTCTCCTTCCTCTTTTTTCCTACTTAGGGGTCTCAATAATACCCTAAATAAAACCTAACAAACACAAGAAATGGAAAAAAAACAATAAAATGGGGTCACAGTTTTTTCCAAGAATCCATTTTTTCTTGTGGGAAAAAACAAGAACTTGGGGTTTGTGGGGTGGGGTGGGGGGTAGGGGGGTATATGATGATGTGAAATAATTGGTGGGATAAGAAGAAGAGTGAGATATTTTTGGGGGGAGGAGGACTGCAACTCCGATGTCGGAGTCGGATGTATCCTTCTGCAGCCCTTGACCCTCCCTCGTGTGAATTTTTGCTTACTATAAATCAAAATCTAGGGTTTCCTTTTTCACTTAAGTTGGCGTTTGGGTAAATATTTTATTGAAAAAAATTGAGACTTTGCGGGTCGAAAGGTCAAGATACTCTTTTTTTTTAAAACTTTAACCAAATATTATTTTAAAATGGATAAGAGGAAAAGCGGGGTTGGGATGGTTTGGACATGTGATGAGGAGATGCACGGATGCTTCTGTGCGGAGGTGTGAGAGGTTGGATATGGATGGATTCGTAAGAGGTACAGGTACACTAAAGAAATATTGGAGAGAGTTGATTAGACAAGACAAGACGCAATTACAGCATGCCACCGAGGACATGACCTTAGATAGGAAGGTGTGGAGGACACGAATTACGGTAGAAGGTTAGGAGGTAGGAGTGCTTTGTCTGATTGTCTGTATTAGTAGTCGAAGTGTTATCTTTGTAGTGTCTTGTTCTTGGAGTTTTGTTGATGTTTGTTGTTGCAGGTAGATAGTTTGTAGTATTATTTTGTGGTAATTTTGCTCTGTTACTATTTGTTCTTTTGTTACTACATATTATTGTTTGTACTTCTATTACGTCTATTTTTAGATTGTATACGTCTTTTTTAAGATTGTGTGTGTCTTGAGCCGGAGGTCTATCGAAAATAGCCTCTCTACCTCACCTCTGATCCTCCTCAGATCCACTTTGTGAAAATACAGTAAATATATTATCATTGTTGTATACCTTCAAACCACAACATTTAACTATTCCAATTTAAACAAATCATGCCTTAATTTATTGAATGATCATATAAATATTTGAATTTAGAGAAGTATATAGGAATCTAAAATAAAAATGGAAGCCTATTTCAAATACAGACTTTAAGATATTTTTTTTGTTTGATGCAAGAAAATAGAATAAGAATTTATGTCAGTCACAATTTGTACATCCTATATTTATTTTAAGTATTTTTTTAACATATATATAAGATACTGTAAATACGTAAATAAGATTTTATATCCTACATCTTTCTTTTGTTTGCTTTATAAAGTAAGAGATTCTTTTGATTTTCTATTCCTTGTTTCTTGGTAATGAAGGAAGTATATGTGGGGGGGGGGGGGGAAAGAGAGATATAATTATCTTTTGAAAGAGTAATTATAAGGGATTATGATTTGTACTTAGGATATTTAATTCTATTTCAAAATGATAATTTTTTTTACAGTTGAACTCATTTTCAGTGAAAGGGTCTCAATTATAATGTAAAGAGGATAAGTTTCATACTGAAGAAGTAGACAAACAATAACATTCAATTAATTTTGGGAAGTCTTCAGCCCTTTTTTAAAAATTTAATTTATATCTTCTTTAAATTTTTTGGGTTTCTTCTATTTGTTGGGCATACACTCATCTTCAATTTAAGTTTATTGATTTTAAGTATTGTTCTGATTTTGTCCTTGACTTAATTGTGTGATTTGTTTTATGTATTTTAGGATTTTATTCTTAATTTGAGTTTAAATTGATTCATAACTTTTAATTTTCATAATTTATGTTCGTTGAATTTGTGACATCAATTGAAAGAATGCGAGAGAAACTGAAAATTTCAAGTAACTATTTGATTTTAACTTTTTCTTCTTTTTAGGATATAATAAAATTAAATTGTAAATTGGGGAGACACATATTTTTCCGACTTTACTTGTAAAATTTATTAGGTATGTTGTTGTTGTCGTCATAGTTTAAGTTGAATTTTATTTACAAAAACTTTTAAGGTCAATTGTCATTAATTGTTTTATATATTATGCTTTCAGTTCTTTTCAACTTTCTTTGTACATTTTTATTTGTCACATTTTGTTTTACGAAAGTTAATTTGATTAAATTTTAAAGCTAAATTAAAGTAGATTAATTTAATATTTTAAATTTTAAATTTTGATGGTCGAGAACTATACGGAAAATGCTATAAGTTGTAATTTTTCTCGTATTAATATAATGAAAAAATATATCTTAAATTGTTGGTCAAAGTTCATGCAATTTAACCTCGAGAAGTAAAACAGTGACAAATAAAAATGAACGAAGAAAGTAATTACTAACAATGGCTTGAAACACGTATAGGTCATGAATAATTACATTGAATGGATCATATTATATGCATGGGCGTGGAATATACAGAATATATGGAGTTAAGGAGACACTATTCACGTTGTAAAGACCTTTATATTGATAAAAAAATTAGCTTGGATTAGAAAAGGCTAACTCCAAAAACAATAACTACTTTGAGGTATAACTCTACCGATTTAACTTAATGTATGATTTTTATTTCTTGTTTTGTTTTCGAAAGTTAGATTATCTACGTATTGTTGTGTTATATTATCATATACTCGTATGTAATGTAATTCGTTTTTCATTTACCTTAGTGTTTAAATTGTGTTTTTGTGTATCAATACTAATATATTTTTAACTTTTGATATCGGTGACAGAAATTTGTTCACTACATTTAATTTTGCTCATATATTATAGTTTGATGATGAGTTATCATGTTCCTTTTTAAGTACACTTTTTATATTAAAAGCTTAAAATTATTTTTTTTAATGTCTGATACTATTTAGTAATATAATATACATGTAGTAATTTATTTCTTATATATATGTATTATTAATTAACTTGATATACACGTGTAAATCACATACACTTAATTAGTAATATCTACAACTCAGACCAAGGATCTCCCAATTTGATCCCTTCTCAGTTGAGCTTAGCACAATGCTTACTTAGTGTGATTCACATCTCATGTGTGATTTGCGAACTACTGCACATGAGATGGAAAGGGCCGCGAATTTCCCTGAAATTTCCAAAAAATTAACGGAAAAGGGTCAACTATTTACCCCCGAACTTTTGAAAATGGTACATTCATACCCTTCGTTATACTTTCAGGTCAATAAAGTCCCTTTTTTTTGGTAAATAAACGAATTTTTATTTACATTTTTAGTTTCTTCGTCTTCTTTGCTACTCTCTATCATCATTTTCTTCAACATGATTTCTCTGTTATTTTTTTTTCATCAATTTTTTCCGACCACTGTAACTTCCTCCGTAGCCAATTTTGTTCTTCATGAAAATTTTGCTAATTCCACTTCATTCTATGTTCCGTATGTTTCTATTCTCATGCCGGATTGAGAAATCAATGTCATCGTTTCACCAAATTACTTCTCTCTATAAACCTATTTTCATGATCCTGATTTTTACTGTGTTTTTTATACCGGAGAGGAAGCTCAGGCGGAAGAGCTTCCATTTCTGGCACGGTGGGTGTTCAAGTTCAATTTTTCAAAATGGGCTCGTCCGAATTTGCCTTTTAAGCAACCATGTTGAGGAGTTCTTTCTCCAATGTAATTACTGAAATTCATTTTCGCCGGAACTGTTACGATGGACTTTTCTCATCTAGGATTCTCTTACAACTAACAACGACGTTGTTTTGTTCGTTAAAGGGTTGAATAAACGTCGAGGCATTAACATGGAACCCTCAGAATTTACTTGGGTCGGATTATATGGGTTATACTTATTTTGGGTAGTGCTGGGACAAAAATAATATGGGTATTTTAAATTAATCTCAACCCTCTACGCGTTTATTTTAAGACTGGGACCATGACATTTAACGGATAAGGGGTATATATGTAAGTTAGACGGTAGGGTATAAATAACCTAAAAGTATAACAAAGGGTATTTACATGGAGTACTATTTTTGATAGTTCAAGTGTATATATGACTTTTTCCGGAAAATTAATAATTATCATAATGAGAATTTGAGCAAATTATAGTAATTTTAAATCCTTAATAAAGAAAATTAAAAAAGGAAAAAACAAAAATAGAATGTTGGTGGCCTTTTACCTTTCCTTTCCGGCCACCAACATTCTCTCTAGAGAATCAATTATGGCGTGCCCATTCAGCGCCTCAATGATTCGGCTTTAACTCCGCCTATCCAAATCCTATATAACTATGCGTGTTCAATTTTTCATCATTTTTTTCTTCTTCAGCTACAAGCCCTAACCTTCCCCTGCCGGCCCTCTCCATTGTTTCTGAATCAGGTAAAAAATAATAATAATTAAAAATTGCCTTGGGATCTTTTTATTAGTTGTTGTTTCGCTTTTTTCCTGTGATCTAAGTATTGGGTATTCGGAGTTGTCTTATTCACCCGTAATTACAATAATGTTTTTTTCTGGGTTTTATATTGGGTCACGATTGTTGTTAATTGAAGACGAAAATTGTTTTATGTTTTGATTCCCCTGCTATGGGTTCAATGTAATAAAACTTGAGAAGAAATGAAGTTGAAATGATTGAGTTATATCAATATGAGTTGAAAAAAACAGATCAAAGGACTTTTAAACAAGTTGTAGTTTTTTGAGTTGACAACATTTTGACTATGTTGCTCGATATTTATGAAGAGTCCGAGGAACATAGATTTTGACTCCTTCCATGGTAAAGTGACCCCATATCTGATTTCTGATGGCAGATTTCAGTTCAAGTTGGGAGGGATGTGAATCTGATATTAATGGAAAAAAGTGGCGAAATTTAGATATTATAAGCTTAATAATGATGTACGGTAAAGGGCAGCCTGGTGCACTAGTGGGGGTACGGGGAAGGGCCGAACCATAAGGTTTTATTGTACGCGGCCTTACCCCACATTTCTGCTAAAGATTGTATTGTACACTTCAAAAATAATGCTGAGACATGTATATCATAGAACCTATACAATGAAGTGTCTAGTCCACAATGCTGCATCATTAACTTTTCTTGAGTACATTTCAAACAAAAAGTTACTGTTTAGATTTACAGATCATCGGTTGACTTATAACTTAACTGGGTGATTACCGTCTACTACTTTGTTTCCTTATTCTTGCTGTTGACATCTCAAATGGTGTACTGATGAGGCTTCAACCATGCACTTCTGGGTACAATTCTAGTGAATCTTTCCCCTCCACCACTTTGATATATGTCATTGAGAGTGTACCCGTCAATTAACTCACAAATTAGATGCCGCAGTTTTACTTATTAGTAGTTCCATCAAACAGTTGGCTAACAATACTACTTATTGAAACAGATGGAGCAACAGGAGGATTCCAAGTCTGAAATAAAACAGTTGCTGGGAGCAAAATGTAATGCCAACTGTAATGGAGCTCATTTTTCTTGCAATCCAATTTGTTCATTCTTAGAGCAAGAGCAAAGTATGTTGGATTCAAGACAAAGGTCAAAGTCGAGTATGAAACTTTGTGGGCTCATAGTCTTTTATGCAGTGGTCATGGCAGTGGAAACCATTGGAGGGGTTAAAGCCCACAGCCTCGCGGTTCTAACTGATGCAGCTCACTTGCTTAGTGATGTTGTTGGATTTTCTATATCTCTTTTTGCTGTTTGGGTGTCCGGCTGGGAAGCTACCAAAGAACACTCTTTTGGATACCACCGACTTGAAGTTTTAGGAGCCTTTATTTCTGTACAGCTGATATGGCTCATCTCTGGTTTTCTGATTTATGAAGCAACTGAGAGAATGTTTCATACAAACGCCAAAGTGAATGGGAAGCTTATGTTTGCTATTGCTGCATTTGGTTTCATAATAAACTTCATCTCAGTTGTGTGGCTTGGCCATGATCATTCTCTCCATAGCCATTCATTTAGTCCTTGCAAGGATCACCATCACGATCATGATCATGAAATGCAAGAATTGCATCCAAGAAATGAAGGAGAGAGCTCGAAACTGGTAGCAGCATCCCATAGTTGCAGCAAGCCATCAAACATAAATATCGAAGGGGCTTACCTGCATGTTATATCTGATTTAATACAATCTGTTGGGGTGATGATTGCTGGAGCTATTATGTGGTACAAACCAGAATGGTTGGTGGTTGATCTTCTCTGTACTATTTTTTTCTCGATCTTTGCTCTTAGTACTACTGTACCCATGCTTAGGACTATCTTCTCCTTATTGATGGAGAGGACACCAAAGGAAGTTGATATTGTTCAACTCGAGAATGGCCTAAAATCTTTAGCAGGAGTAAAAGATGTTCATGACCTGCATGTTTGGGCCATCACTATAGGAAAAAATGTTTTGTCCTGCCACGTTGTAATCGAGCCAGGAGTCGACCAATATGAAATTATTCAGAAGGTTAGGGAATATTGTAACACGACATACAAAATTCATCATGTAACCATACAAGTTGAACCAGGTTCACTGTAGATTATATATATATTGCTTAATTCGTTTCTCTCTCTCTCTCTCTCTTGTTGAGCATAAGTTTATAGCATTGTTCAATATGTACTACAAAATCTCTGTTTCATTGATAACATAATTGATTTAGTGAATCTTTGGCCAGGGAGATGAATGCCAACACAATCTGAGAACTTAGACATTCTGTTACACAATTTTCCACTATGTTTTCCAAGTTTTCATAGGCCAAGACATTGACAACTATAAAAAGTTGTGATTTTCTTACTCTCTTAGGCACTAATCACCAACTGGAGTTCCCAACTTGTGCCTTTTGCAATATTGAGAGGCCACCTTTATATTTAACCAAGTTGTCAGCCGTCCCACTATGTGACTTCGTCTACGGAAAAGGGGACAATTTTTGTTCCTTTGCAACTTGCAAGTCAAAGCAACTAAATAGATGAAGACAGCCACAAGAATAGAATTCAAGAGTTGTTTATTAGCGGATTACATGATATGTTTGCATCAGAGGGCTAATTTATATCCACTCTCATTTGATTAGGCTTTCCCCCATTTTCTACTATTTTTGCATGTTCCATTATTTTCAAATTTTCTCGTTTCTAATATAATTAATTTGATTTTTCTATCTTTCAAAGTCTTTCGAAATTCAGAAAACATCAACATCTATTATGAAATGCCTTGGAAATGAAATATGTCGAACCAACAAAATAATGAGAAGGGATAAAAAGGGTCGAGAGGAGAGGAACAAGTATTAGTTGGGGACTTTGGATCAAAATACCTCTTACACTGTGTGAAAAACTTGCAAGTACATGTAGTAAACTAAACATACTTTTCTTCATGATATTATTCACTGCGTACACTCTACCCTCTCCAGACTCCACTTTGTGGGAATACACTGGGTATGTTGTTGTTGTTCTATTCATTTCCCAGCACTTATTTCTTTTCCTTTCCTCTTCTGTTTGTAAATTGAAACATTATTCCCATATAAACATCTCTCTAATGTTATTCGTATCCAAATTCCTTGCTTTATACTGACGCAGAATATTGTACTGTAAGCAAGATTTCAGCAAAACCATTTGTGAAAAAGAAGACAAATTGATAAAATACATTGACAGAATAGCAGACATTACTTTATTAACAGAAACACGAGGAAACATGCTGCAATTGAATTAATAACAGTTAATTTGGTCCTGCCAACATCACCAGTATCCGCAATTTTCTTAAGTAAATGGGTAAAGTGTAAATAATATGAAGTGTAGATTGTCCTAAACCACTAGGCAATATTAACATGAATATGCTCTTCTCTTTATCAATCAAGAATGTAATCTACTAGCCTCTCTTGCTCTGAATGAAGGAAATATAGAAGAAACGAAAAGAAACAAGGGAAAAAACAAAAGTTTATGCCTTGCTACAAATTCTATTTCCTTTTAGAAACATCAACTTAAGTGGAACAGCAGCCTCTCTTCACATTTGCAGAGGTATCATTAACGTTGATGGTTGTACCCTGACCAGGAACAGTGCTCGTGGCTGCTTCCTGGGCTGCTAATGCCTTCTTGCTAATGATATGGTATATATCTGTCAATATAGTGTGAAAAGCCTTATCAACGTTAAAAGCTTCCAATGCTGATGTCTCAAGAAATGAGAGTCCTTCCTTCTCAGCTAAAGCTTGACCATCCTGCTCAGAGACTGCTCTAAGATGCTTAAGGTCAGACTTGTTTCCAGCCATTATGATTACAATATTAGAGTCTGCATGGTCTCTCAGTTCCCGTAGCCACCTCAGAACATTGTCGAATGTTTGCCTCTTTGTTATGTCATAGACAAGGAGGGCACCAACTGCTCCTCGATAATAAGCACTGGTAATGGCTCGGTACCTTTCTTGCCCTGCAGTGTCCCATATCTGGGCCTTCACTGTTTTTCCCTCCACCTGCATCAAAATAGAATTAGTGAGAGATGTCAAAAGAACAAGAATTTTGTATCATCCCACATTTCCATGCCTTAATAATGACAAGATATGAATCTTGCGCCACAGGGCTTACAAAGTTCAGAACTTACACAGCATAAAATCTTTGTGACCTATTTGGCCCCAATAAACATAAACATGTAGATTTGCTGTCAAACATTTCCATTTTAATAGTGCAGAAAATAAGAGTATTTGTACTGCTTTTCTCACAAACACGGATCAATCCGTAACCAAGATGATTCAGGCGTAAACCACAGTTACCAAAATTTCCTCACTCCTAACAAGAATGTCTATACAAAGGTCCAGCTGCATATATGCAATTGTACCTTGTGCATACCTTGAAATATGACTAAACCTGTAGACTATCAAAGAATCAAACTTTGTTGGAATTCATTCAGTACATGATGACCACATATGAGGTTTATAATACTCCCTCGGTTTCAAATTGTTTGTCTTATTTCTCTTTTTAGTTCGTTTAAAAAAGAATGTCTCTTTTTTTTTTTTTTGGCAACTCTTTAATTCTAACTTTCCCCATGACATGTTTAAGATCATAAGATTAAAGAGCATTTTGGTACATTCTACATATCTTTAGTTTAAGACTACAGGATTCAAAAGTCTTCTTTATTTTCTTAAACTCCATGGCAAGTCAAAACCAGACGAACAAATTGAAAAGGCGGGTAGTGGAAGGAAAAAAGAAGAAGCAATCATCAGCTCCTACATGTAAATGACAGTCACATTAAATTCTCAGTTTGAAATGAATAAATGCTCAGAATCAACAGCTCCCCCAATTCAATAATCTCTATGACATTCACATCACAAAACCACACAAACACGTAATTCCAATAGCTTAACACTAATCATTCAACAATTTATATTAGTTTTCATGTTTCATAAGAGTAATTACAGAACCAAAAACTAGTAACAGAAATTATAAAAATCACCGTACGTGAAGCTCTAATAAAGGAATGAACAAATAAAATTACATGACGAGATTGATACAAACCTGAAGAGTTCTGGTGGCAAACTCAACACCGATAGTGGACTTTGACTCCAAACAGAACTCATTTCTGGTGAACCTGGATAAAATGTTAGATTTTCCCACTCCAGAATCCCCAATCACGACGATCTTAAACAAATAATCGTACTCGTGATCCATTCTATTCGCCATGATCGATCACTTTGATCGCTTCTCTCTTCTCTCCCAAAACCTACACAAACGAACAAACTTTTTTCAGATCGGCAAAATTCCCGATCTAATCGGATCCGTACTAAAACCTAACTGCAACATAGACATAAATAAAAATATGCTGATATTCAAATAGAGAAAAATGTAATTATATGTATGTACGGCGGTGTAAAGCTTACCGGAAGGAGAGATCAGAACGGCGTCGGACGGAGGAGAAATTGGAGAGGATTGAGGAAGAAAATGGATGATTGAGATTTGAGAAAAAGAGAATTGTTGTAGTTTTGAAACGGCCAATGTGTATGTGCGCACTACTACTTTTGCTCATTTTTATCATTCATATTTTTTCTATATATACTCGGTCCAATAAACAACAGTTGTATATTATACGTAACTACTTTAGTACTCCCCGTTTTATATCACTTGGCTTCGATATACCACTTAAAAGAAAATTTTAATTAAAAATATATTTTAAAATTAATATTATTAATAATATTTTATAACTTTAAATTTGATTTTTATTACTTTATATAATAATTTAATATTAAGATAATATGAAAAAAAGTACATAAAATTCTCTTGATTCAATAAAATGGACAAGTAAAATAGAACAGAAGGGTACATTTATTTATAGGAAAAAAGAAAGAATCAAACAATTTTTCCAGGCGTTATTGAAACGGCGACGTTTTAGCCTCAAAAAACCGTTCATTTTAGATAAAATATTATTTACTATAAAAGTGATTTAATTTTCAAGACTTGAATCTAAAATCTCTAATTAAAGATAAGAAAGTTATACTTAGTAATCCACCATAATTTCTTTTCTAGCAAATGAAAGCCTTTTCATTTCCAAGGAAAGGTTGTTATATACTCATATTCTCTATGATATTTTTTTAAAGAAAATTTCATCATCCGCTATTAAATATCTGTTAAGCGGACTAATTAGGATACATGGATTAGACCTATTCATAAACTCTTCGCAAACATTTTGGGTGAAGATATTTGACTGAATTTGAAACTCGCGAAATATTTAGAGAGAACTTTTGATAAGTAAGTTATATACATGTAAAAGTATCAAAATTATCCTTTTAAATGAGTGATGGTGAGAGTTCCACGAGTATTTTTATTTTTTCTTTTCTTGTGTAATAAACACAAGTCATGTCATCAATAAAAATAAAATGAGGATACTAAAATTAAATATTTCTAAAAATAGCTATGTATTATAAATAATAATGTGATCAAATGAAAAATATTTTACTTCATTTAGTGTTTATATCAAAACAAGCATTTTCCTCATAAAAGTTACTATATATTAAAATGTGTATAAAACATGATAAACTAATCATTTGTTCAAAAAATTACGGCATATTTTGATAGAATGTCGATTTTAATTAGAGAGATTTAAGGACATGGAATGAGATCTAGAGTGGGGAAAATGGAGGAGGGATTTAAAGAGATAAAATGAAAGAGAGAAAAATTGAGAAGAGAGACCAAAATGAAATGAAAGAGAAAAACTAGGAGAGATTTAAGAAAAGGAAACTACTGAATATCATTTCTTTCCGGCTTAATTTGCTAAATAAAATGTTCAATTTAAGACGTATCAAATCTATTTAGACGTTGTATCAATGTACATGTCAATGACCAACCTATTATTCTTCATTTAATGCATACGATGAAATTTAAAAAATAAGGATACTTTGAGCCCTAATTATCAATCATAGTGATAGTTTAATTAACTTTCAAATGTGGCAATAAGTAAACTCACGATACAATATATCGATTACCTCTTTATCAATTCGCTCTGTATTTGTTGAATTTGTTCTCTCTGTATCAGAGCGAACAATTACAACAGATACAAAGCAAATTGATTCACTAATACAGAGCAAATTGATACAGCTCTAAGCGAACATATACAAAACAACATAGATAAAACTCAAACTTTTGTTATATATTACTCCCTTCATTTCAATTTGTTTGACCTACTTTTTTTTTTAGTCCATTTAAAAAAGAATGCCTCTTTCCTTTTTTGAAAACTCTTTAGTTTCGACTTTCCACATGGCATATTCAAGACTACAAGATTAAAAGATATTTTAATACATTTGATATATGTTTAATTTAAGACCACAAATTTCAAAAGTCTTCTTTACTTTTTTGAACTCTATGTCAAGTTAAAATAGGCCAAACAAATGAAACGGAGGGAGTATAATTTTTCAAAACTCTTGTTATTTCGAGTAAATACGAGGCATATATTTGTTTTGTTAGGTGATTTTTCCTAAATAAAATTACATACATATGAGTGATGACAGTAGTGGAATCTGCCTTAACTATCATAAAAGCCCATTAATGATTTGGACATACGGCCCAAGTACAAATGGCCCAACAACTCCTCTAATACCAACTTCCCAAACCGATCCACTGGTTCCGATTTGTCAATGACCGAAACTTCGCCAACAAGCTTTTTCCCTTTTTCCTTTATCATCATCTGCACACGAGTGTATCTTTTTCCGTTTATCGTTTTTACAAGCAAACTGATCAATTGAATTGTACCATCGGCGAACGATGAAGAAGGAGGATACCGTTAAGCTAATTAGCGCCGAAGGTTTCGAATTCATCATTGATAAGAAAGCTGCTATGGTTTCACAGACCATTCGTAACATGCTCACTTCTCCAGGTCAATTTTCCTTTTTAATTTTAATCTCAATTAGGGCTTTGATTCGATTGTTAATTTCAATTAGGGCAGAAATGTGATTTCTTTGATTGGATCAACTGTCAATTGGGATGTGATTGTTTGTTATAGGGAGTTTTGCTGAGACAGAGCATGGAGAAGTGACTTTTCCGGAGATTAGCACCACCATTCTTGAGAAGATCTGCCAGTACTTCTACTGGTCCCTTCAATATGCAAGGTCATATCTTTACAGTCATGTTTGTCCTGTGTTGATTTCTTAGTAATAGAATTCAGGTTCACCCCTTTAATTCAGAAGGATTTATAACTACATTGGGCATCATTTTTTCATATGTAATTTTGATGTATGGGCAAAGGAGCTTACTTGACAATAGCATAGAAAAGCCATGAGCACCCAAGGGTGTGCCCTGTGGTGATTTCTTAGTAATAGAATTCAGGTTCACCCTTTAATTCAGAAGGATTTACAACTACATTGGACATCATTTTTTCATATGTAATTTGATGTATGAGCAAAAGAGCCTACCTGATAATAGCATAGAAAAGCCATGAGCACCCAAGGGTGTGGCCTAGTGGTTAATGAAGTGGGTTAAGGCACCCAAGGGTGTGGCCTAGTGGTTAATGAAGTCGGTTATCTTAGGTTTAAATCCCAGCAGAGACAAAAACATTAGGTGGTTTCTTCCCATCTGTCCTAGCCTTGGTGGACAGAGTTACATGGGACCTCTAGCTGGTGGGAGTTGGCCCGTGGAATTAGTCGAGGTGCGCCCAAGCTATTCCGGACACCACAATTATCAAAAAAATAAAGAAAAGCAATGAGTGTTGTATCCATGTTTTAGGCTTCTCAGGTGTTTGTGGTTTAGTAGTTTGTGTACCCTAAGAGGAGCATTTGCATTATTATGTTCTTGATGTTCAATATATTTGGTAACTTCACACAGTTTTAGTTCTGAGAACTCCTCACGGTTATATGAACTAGCTGTAAACTAGGCCATGCTCATGCACTTGTATTGATCTATGTAAATATCAAACTTTTCTTGGGAAATAAAGTCTTAAATATGATCACTTTGATTATTGCAAAATATGATCACTTTGATTATTGCACTGAATATGTATTATTGTCAAATATCGCTCGATTTACAATTATATCAGGTTTCCTTAAAGCACCTTTAAGGAGGTCTTCATTTAGATGAGGTTGGCCTCATATAGACCATGATATATATTTTTATCGCCGCTAGGTTCCAACATGTGGTAAACTAGATTGTAGTTTCTTTTTGTTCATTAATGGTGGTCCTAAGTTTTTCTTGCCTTTGGCTTTACGCAGTTAGGGTTAGAATCTTAAGTTGTTGAAGTGTAGTCTTGAATTTCCTTACCGGGTGAAATAAAGCCATAAGTCATTTCTAGGTTTATATATCATGGGAATTTAGGAAGTATGCAGTATTATGCAACTTCATCAAGTAGGCTCAAAGAAATGAATGAGTAGGGTTGCAGTCTAGAACCAATAGAACAATGCAAACTCAAGTAGTCTCAAAGTAATGAATAATTAGGGCCGCATTCTGTTTTGAAAATCGGTTGAGGAGGATTATTCTCTTATCACTCTCTTTCTTTTCTCGAAGACTAGTGAGGTAACGGTTCTTCTTTGTTCCACTCAACTTGGCTTACAAATTCTCTTGAAGACAAGTGTAGAGAGTATTCTTCTTTACTTCTGACTTGACTTGCATTTTGCCTTCTCATAAGATGCCTATAATATCTCTTGGTATTTATAGGTCTATCCTAGCATGTACCTAATCTAGTATATGTACCTAGTGTAATTCTAAATATCCTTTTATCTTCCCTTGTTCATGAACAACTTTCATCTTCCCTAGTTCATGAACAAATTAAATAATACACGTATCGTAATTAATATTCTATACATGTATAAAAAAAGATCTTTTTCTTTACCCAACACAAGGTTCATTTTTCAACACATTCTACAATCAAACTCAAAAAATGAATGATTAGGGTTGCAGTGTATGACCAAAAGAACAATGCAAAATCAAGAGACTCTCAACCACTACAACTTCCTTTTTTACCAAATAGGCTCGAAATGAACAAATAGCGCTGCAGTGTGCAACCAAAAGAACAGTGTGAATTCTGATACTTATGTCCTCTTCTACTTCTTGTTATGATGTTTTTCTTACCGAAAATGTACAGTTTTTGGGACTTTCTGGTGTTACATACTATTGTGGTACAACTACCTGCTTCCTTGACTTGAGGAAGAGAGCATTGGATTTTTATAAAAGACGGTTATCACTTCAAAATATAATCTAAGATGATGCTTCACTGAATCGAATTTTGCTTCATCTACGAGGTTTGGGGCAAGCATTTATTTGGTCCATGGTATGATAATTTGTTGAAAAATAGAGATTTTTGCAGAGATAGTGCTTCATGCTCAAGTAACACATATATGTTTTTCCAGTATCTTGCTGCTTTTCTGTTTCTGATGTAACATCTCTATGAGTTAGTATCTTAGTGCTACACTTTTTGTTGTGGATCACAATCTAGAAGCCCCGAACATGAGCTATTATTGGGTATTGATATTCCTATCCTTTTGATCTTGTGAAGCAACTCCTTCCCTTCTTACATGCCGTTGATTTTGTTTGGTTAGACTTATATGGATTTTTTCTTCTTCTGCAGTGGCAAGGAAACAGAATTTCATATTGAGCCTGAGATCACTTTGGAATTGATGATGGCTGCCAACTATTTGCACACCTGAGGTATTACTTCTTGTCCTTGGGGCAAAATTCCTGATTGTACAGTGTTTCCTTATTCTTTCTTGGTAACACGTTAGGAGCCAAATATTCATATAGCTGAGCTATCATCTTTATTTTCTGTTATGCAATTGAATCTTTTCTATTGGCATTTGTAACTGCTTTGTGTTTCATTTCTTGATATATCCCCCCCTAGTTTGTTCCTAACTGCGTGAACTTTTTCCAGGAACAATATTACTCTGGGGCCCTAAGGTATAGAAGTTTGGAAAAAGAATGCTGTTTCTAGCACCAAATTGCCATTGGAGCTGGTACGATGTGGATACTTTTAGTTGTTTCTGAAGTTGGCACTGTAACTTTTGGTACATATGTTGCCTCCATCTGCTGGAGAATGTAATAGTATTTAGATGTCTTGGGGCCTCAGTTTTATCTGTTCTATTCCTAACCCATTTGAATAGCAGAACCCATGTGTATGAATGTTCATGTATCATGTGGTACTTGAATTTTTCAAGGTACTATATAGTCGACGTGTTTAGATGCTTAAAGGGATTCTTGAGATCCTCTTTTAGACCTTTCTTATAGAACTAGTAATGATTCTATGTTGATTGAGCACTATGAGAGAAGATTGCTTGTGAATTCCATCTGGTATGACATAAGAGGCTGTGTTTGGTCTTTCTTTTAAGCATTTCATAGTTCAACCTAATGCATATCTTCTTACAGGCTAATTGGTTTTGTTGACAAGTGATGTTTGTGATCACGCACACTTATTATGTCTCCTTTCTCAAACTGTCATTGCTTACTCTAATGCAAAAAAAGGATGGGGAAGGGCCGCAAGCATCAATGGTTGTTTTCATGATTCAAACCCGTGACCTATGTGTAACATGAAAACAATTTTATATTGCTCCAAGGCTTCCCTTCCTTGCAAGTTACAACGACGGGAACACTTACAAATTTAGTGCTCCTTGAAATAGAACATATCAAGCAGTCTTGCAATTTTCCATTTTGTTTTCTTCGTATAAGTGCTAGGATATGTCCAAATAGTTTAGATAAAAATTTGAGGGGAAATGGTTTATCATACCTTTTTTCACTTACAATTTGAGTAGAAGTGAATAATCCTCCAAAGATCTTTTATTTTCAGTTCTCTTGCGTGAAAAAAAAGAGTATATAGAATATATTACATAAAATTTAAGAGAAGATCTAATGGGGCACATAACCAATTCAAGTATTTAACGGCATATAAACTCGTTCAAAACCGTAATTGTGGATTTGAAAAACAATCATATATTATAATTGTGACATTATTGAATATACGGTGGACGTGCCGGAGTGGTTATCGGGCATGACTAGAAATCATGTGGGCTTTGCCCGCGCAGGTTCGAATCCTGCCGTCCACGTTTTCATTTTTATTCTATTCTTGTTCCTGCCGAATAACTCACGGAATTCACTCGGTTTTTCTTTTTTCTTTCCTTGAATGAATGTGGGCAATAGGGCCGAGTAGCGACACTTCACCCAAGTTCGACCATCACGACAACTTTCTTTATGCAACAAAGTGATCAAGTTTCTTAGCCATCGGAGACCGCCCTCGTGAATGCATTCGCTAAAGGTATTAATGGCCGGCTTTCTCAATCTTCAATCTAACTTTAGAAGGTTTCCAATATTATTTATTAGCCACCTCTCTACTATTTCAAAAAAAGAAGAAGCACTAATTAACAAGAGGAAAGGAAAATGGAAAAGATCATTGGCATTTTATGATCAGATTCCCAGGCCTAAATGTCACATTTCAAGCATGCAAATCAACATTCATCTTTTGCAAAACGATAGCGATGGTTAATGGAACAATTTATCTCGCAAATGCTTATTTTTTATTTAAAGCGCATTATAACTTAGTTGATATCAACTTATTCAGGTGTGAGACGTAGTTACTATTATTCTTTTGCTTTTTTGCTTCGCTCCTTCTTTGTTAATCTATCCTTCTCTAGGAACTCATTTTATCTTCCACATGATTTTAAAGAGTAGCTAACTTGTGTGAGTTATGATTCATTCGAATTCAATAGTTTTGATTAGAATCTTGTATATGTTAAATATTCATTAAATAATGAATGTTGGATCCAGTTCAAATGAGTTGTGGTACAATTACAAACTCGAACTCATAAAATTTAAATTCTAAATCCGCTTGATTATATCTTCGAATGAGTTTTTCGAGATATCTTCGAAGGTGTGGATGGGGTGGGGGATGACTTTTTGTTTGTTTGTGTTGATTCGATGACTGACAGTGCCATTTGAGAGAAAATTCTGATCCAACTTGACAAAGGTAAACCACTCATGAAAGAGGGGGTGGAGTGGGAGTGGGGGTGGGGTTACATATATATATATATATATATTGAACACATGAAAGTGAAAATGGGGTCAGCACTTAGAAAGAAAGAGGAAAAGGACTATATATTATATCCGAATCAAAGCCAATTATCAACCTTATCGTTTTATCTCTTGTCGCATCAAAAAAAAATATTACTTACGTAAATGAAAAATACTACTTCCTCCGTCTCAATTTATGTGGTACCTTTTGAATTTCGAAATTCAAACAAGTCTATCATTGGCCGTAATTTTCTCAAAATGTTTTAAATTGTCAATCATTACGACTAATAACACTTTTTACGTAATTTTCAAATATATAAATTTTGTTTCAAAAAATTTGAAAATTTCATGCTCAAATTCACGATCAAAATTAAACTGTTTAACTCTTGATATTCGAATTGTGCCACGTAAATTGAGACAAGGAAAATATAATCCTTTAAACATGACATATATATTTCGGCTATCATCAACCATTAAGATCTATATATATATATATATAAAATAGTAATCAAACTATAGACTAACATACTAGAATATAATTAAACTATGATCCTAGAATTTTAAAAGTAGTTGATTGTACAGGGCTATAAGCTCTTTAACCTCGTACATGTTAGTTTTTCTCATTTATATTGGGGGTAGGAAAAGGAAAAACGGAGGAGGAATTATAAGGTTCATTTTTCATCTTCACTAATAAGGTGAAAATTCAGATAGCATTCCCCATTTATTGACTCATAGATAAGCCTTTCAACATTATTTTGTGTCTCTAACATACCTCTTAATAATTAAAAATTAGTTTTATATATATCCCTCGCACTAATTATGGAAGCCACATCAAAATATATTTGGATTTTTATATTTAGACCTTTTTCATGGGACCCTTATCAGTAGGGGTCATGATAAATCAAAGGGCCAGATTTCCTATTCTCTCGTGAACAGAAAAATTATGAAAATTGACTCTAGCAAGACAAGAGAGCCAGCCACAGCCACTGCAAATATAATATACAATCTGCAGATATATACATGTATGTATAATACTTATGACATATTTTCTTTTTTTGTTCGTTTTAGAAAAAATTAATTCTTTTCTTTTTTAGCAATTTTTTAATTTCAACTTTCTACCTGACATATTTAAGAACGCAAAATTAAAGAGTATTTTGATACATTTGACATATCTTTAATTTAAGATCATAAGATTCATTTTTTTTTTCTTAAATAACATGTCAAATCAAAATAGGTCAAACAAATTAAAACAAATAAGTACTATGTTTATGTGTGTGACAGAGAAAAGAAAAAGAAGATGGGAATAAAATCTTGAAGCGTAGAAAAATCTATTTCTTCCCGTGCATCTATATTCAGAATAAGGTGGGTGTTTATACATATGACATTATAATTATTTTTACCTAGACAATGTTTTTTCTCAAAAGTTTATTCGTTAGATTATCTTTTTGGTGATTGCTTGATTAGATAATGTGTTTGGTACAGCAAGAAATACTTTATCGAACAATATATATTCTCCTTAGTATATTTATTTACATTTGTTACTTTTAATCTAGGGCAGAGGTAGTCTTTAAGTTATAACAGAGACGGATCAAAGATTTAAAATTTATAATATATAGTATAATAATAATTCGGTTTACATTCAAATATAATCTTTGCAAAAATAAAATGAGAGTGTAGTGTCTACGGCTCTAGGCTGACAATAAACATAAATATAATCTAAGAATAATTGATTTTCTGAAATTTAATAGTAGAATGGAATGAACCAAAGATTAAATGAGAATATAATGTAACGTGAGGCACAATTAGTTAGCGCTATCCTATTTTAGTGAGCCCTATGCGCCCTTGAGTTAGCCAGAATATTCTATTGCTATTAATTTCTTCTTTGAAGTCTGGTAAATCCAAATTAAAGTTGATTTATGTTCAATAATAGAAATAGATGAGAATATATTTCTTTCTTTTTTATCAGGGAAAACCTCGAAAGATATATGAGTGCGTCTCTCGTAAGATTTATAAGACGAATACCAACTCAATCTGCTCCTATTATGGCGGAACATCAGCCGGTAAGTGCTGAATACTCCTAAAAAGTACTTCATCCATTTCAATTTGTTTGACCTACTTTCTGTTTTAGTTCGTTTAAAAAAGAATGACCCTTTCCTTTTTTTACCAACTCTTTAATTTTAACTTTTCATATGACATGTTTAAGCCACAAAATTAAAGAGCATTTTGGTACATTTAACATATCCTTAATTTAAGGCCATAAGATTCAAAAGTCTTTTTTATTTTTTTAAACTCTATGCCAAATCAAAATAGGTCAATTAATTTGAAACGGAGGGAGTAGTAATTTAAACCATACCATTGATTGTTCCGGTCTTGCATAATTGTTTTCTGCAAAATGAGTGACATTCCACAAATTGATACTCCCTCTCTACCATATTAACTGAATTATTGAGATAATGCACACTCCTTAAGAAAACTCTTCTAGGATATATTTTGAATATTACTTTTCATTACTATCCTTTTCATTATTCTCACAATATTCTCAAAAGTAGAGTTAGTCATTACTCACCTGTATGGAAATGTGAAATTTCAATGTAAAATCATAATTATGACTTTGTAAAGAGTGTAAATACGTAGAAAATGTAAAATACTCTTTCTTTAAAGGAAGGACAAAAATGGATTTTTTAAAAATAATTATCTTGATATTTGAACAAATTCACTTATTTTGAACAATAAAAAAAGCCTCAATAATTCAATTAATATGAGACAAAGGAAGTATAATAAAATAAAGTTGTTATAGTACATGATACCAAAAATAATTCAAGATTCGGATATTTTAGAATCAGATAAAGAAGGCATGAAAGAGAAACTTACATTACTCCAATAAGAAAAGAATATTTAGTTGATAGTATTAAAAAATGAGTATTTAAATTTGAAGTCAAAGTTAAAACTCAATATTCGGAAATTATAATGTTTTATGGAATAACCCATAAACTTACCTTTTAATTTGGTCTTAACAGATATTTATATCCTTCAATTTTATGTGTATATAAATAAGTATTTAAACTTATATAAAATTGAAAAAGTAAACATACTCATTTTACATGACATCTCATGCGAATTGCTAGATAGAACGCCACGTAGAACACGTTCGTCTACTTATTCAATTTTATATAGGGGTGTCAAAAACAAACCCAACCTGCCCAACTCGCCCGACCCGTTTAAATTTGAGTTGGTTATTAGCTCAACTCATTTCAATCTGTTAAAAATTGAATTGATATGTAACCTGAATTAATTTTTAAGAAATTTTGTCAAAACATTTTAAAAAGACTTTTTTTTTTAATTTGATATATTATATATAGTCATAATAAAGAAAAATATAATTTTATTAGGTACTAAAAAATTTATAAAATGACAAATAAAGCAATTAGAACTTAGTAAAAAATTGGGCGGATTAAGTTATGACCTATTTTGACTTTGACCCAAACATATTTGAGTCAGGTTAGATCTTGACCCATTTTGACCCGTTCAAATTTAACCCAACCATCCAATTACCACTCCTAATTTTATTTATTTATATACGCAGAATATGTATATCTACTTGTTAATTTTATAAACGTTTAACTACTTATTTATATACGCATAAAGTTAAAAAGGCATAAATACTTGAGTCAACTTAAAAGGCAAGTTTATTTATCATTCCATAATTTTTTAACGTAAGACATTTTACTTCGCAATTTATGTAGAGCTTTCAAGATTTCACTGTTCAGTAGTCATCTTTTTCCCCCAATTCTCTGACGGCGATCTTCACGTGGGCTGTCTTTTCCCCCCAAAATTCTTATACTAGTACTGTATAAAAAACTGCATTTCCAATTATTTATTTATTTGTGAGGAAAAAAATCTTGGTTTCGTACTTTACCTTTCTCTTGTGGCAGTAAGTATTCTATTCCAATGGAAAGTAGTAAGAAGAAGCAAGTTGATCTTTCTGCTTCCACCGGTATTTTCTCTTCAATTTTCCCACCACCATCTAAGGTATTTATTTTTTATTCATTTTCCATTATACCAATTTAATGTTTCTATTAGATAGTTTAATTGATTAAGAATATTGGGAACATCCCTAAATTTGGATACTTTATTCAATATGGTGATTTGCGTATATCGTACCCTTTCGAGACTCCACTTGTGGGATTACACTGGTTATGTTGTTGTTGTTGTTAAGTGGTTTATGAAGAACATGGAGCGGAAAGATATTGGTTTTTTTGGAGACACACCCACAAAGGAGAAATAGAAACGGGTGTGAGAGAAGTAGAAAATTTCTTACCTTTTTCTTTATTAAGAGAGTTTGACAAGCAAAATAGAAGCTGACTTTATTTGAGTAGTTGAATTTACTAGTCAGAAATATGGCAATCCATTAACTTCTGTGATTCTATCATGTCATCTCTGTAAATAATTGTGATAGGATTGTAACAACCTGAGAATTCAGAAGAAAACTTAACTCTCTGTATGAATTTGGTTGTGTGGGTCTTGGTGACAGTTGAAGTGGTGTGTAGCTTCCTCTTTATTTACTTTCGAAGTCTCTAAGGTAGCAATTAGTGGTGGTTTATGGCATCCAATGTTTTCTACTCCCATTTTTGCCATTACTTTCTCCTCTAATATGTGTTTTTCGTGGCACCCAATGGTATGATCACTCTCAATGAAGTCGGATAAAATCATGTGTGAAACCAGGTTCCAAGTTCTAGTAGATGCAAAAAGTAAATAAATTATGCGATTGCTTTCCATAGGTCTTGGTTGGCAGAGTTAATTGGTACTTGTGTTGGTTGAAGATAGCACATGCTTGTGGAATAGTTGATGCGCGTGCAACTTTTAGTTCGATTCAACTTGTACTCTTGAATTCCTAACCAAATTTGACTAATTCATTAACTCGTGAACCCCCAGAAACCCTGTTTCTTAATTTCTACGATTCTATCATATCAAACTCTTTTTGATCAATTGTGATAGAATTGTCACAATATAGAAGTTTCAGCCAAAAACTTTATTTTTGGTGATCACCTAACGACTTTGGTTGTCTGGAATAGGTGACATTTAAAGAGGTGTATGACATCCTTTTTCTTTACTCTCACGATAACACGTTAGTGGTGGTTTATGGGACATCCTATGTTTTCTACTTTCGCTTTTGCCATTACATTCTCTTCTAAAATATGTTGTTTGTGTTCGACACAGCACATACTTGGGGGATTGTGACTTTGATCATTGCAAATTTACAATCAAATTTTGAAATAGTTATGCATTGATCTCTTCTTGTTTTCTCTTTTCGAGGAAAATAAAGTAAAAAAATGTACAATCTCTTGTAGGTTATGGGAAGGAAAGCTTCGGCAGCTGAACTCATACAATCTCTGGAGAAGCAGTCCGCTGGTTGTAGGGCATGGAAATCTCCAGGTGTCTTGTCACTTCTGATCTCTCTCTCTTCCTCATTCTAATTCATATCTCTTTGTTTCACCTCATTTAATTTATGTGTTATTCACCAATCTGTCTTAACACCTGACTCTTAGAGAATCATTATGGTGCTTCACGTACTTGATTCTACATATAAGAGATTCTTGTGCACCTCCTTCCATTCTCCTTCCACCAATCAATTGGTCACAGTTGATCTTTATTTCTTGTGGTATAAATCGAAACAAAACTTTTAACTCTGTAATTCTTGTACTACGAGTGGTAAATAGGCAATAAATGAAAGACGTATGCGTCCGTGTAATTATGATAAGCTTTTATTCACTGGAAAGTCATTGTGGTGGTCTACCGCTACAATCTATTATTGTAAGATATATGATAAAGTAGTGTCTAAACCATATGTCATTGAGCAGCTGATGTGACGAAAAATAGAGAAGGTGCAGGGCATTGCACATCCAGTAAGGAACATGAATCACTTTTTCAAGATAGAGGGGAACCATGTCCACTAAGTTCTTCTCTTTTCTATGGGGGTCAAGAGGACATGTACATCAAGTCATCCGATGCTCACAAAACTGTATTATATCCTTCTGTGAGTTCTTTTTCTTAAAATCATCTTCATAATTTAAAAAATGCAATGTGATGGTACTTTCTTTTTTTTTCCTCTTTTTTTTTTTTAATCAGATAGAATGTGATGGTACTAACTCCTTTTGATGTACTTGTAAATAATTCAGTACAAGAAGGAAGGAGGAGAATATGATTCTAGCGGAAACAACCAACATAGTGCTTCTAGAGGAAATTGGTGGCAAGGTATGGATGTTGTTAAGAGTAATTATATTGCAGTGGTTGCAAGTACTCCTGAGTGGAAGCTAAGGCTTTGCAATTTCTTGTATTCAGGGTCACTTTATTACTAAAAAGATGGTCTCCGAGCCCCCAAGACGTGAATTCCCGTTTATTTAGTAGAGGTAAGTTAGTGAGGGATGTTGTGCAAGTGTATGATGTTGTTCGCACAGTACATATATTCTTATTTTTTCTACGTAGAGCCCGTTTGGATTGGCTTATTTTAAGTGCTTTTAAGCCAAAATAGCTTTTAAGCACATTTGAAGTGTTTGGGTAAAATAAAAAAGTGCTTAAAAACACTTTTTTTAAAGCTAAAAAGGCAAAAATAAGCCAAAAGCCAAAAGCTGCAAATCCTAGCTTTTGCTTTTGGCTTATAAGTCAAAAAATAAAAGCTAATCCAAACACCCACTTACTTTAACACCGTGATGTTAGTTTGTTGACCATAATTGCTTGATCAATTTGCAGCAGTTACTGAAGTCTTGGAACCAGCTTGATTTAGATATGTCGAAGACAACTAGTACGGCCATGTGTTGACAGACTCAAAAAAGTTTTTATTCTGGGTTCTCTTGATGGTTATTTGAACCTTATATGACATGGACCTTTTTAATCTTTTTGGCTCAGTGCCTTACAAAGCAGAGATTTTGGGAACTGTATTGACATCTCTATAGTCGTTTTAACTCTTGGTATGCAATTAAACGATGTAAATTTCTGAATAAGTTCTTGTCAAGACTTGCATGGAACTAGTTCTTTGGAAATCTACTGTGAAATGAACCTGCATTGCCCTTTCTGAATAAGATTGATGCTTGACAGAACATTATGCATGCTTCTGATGGCTTCAAATTATATTTGTATACATAATGGAATTGAAGAACATGTGTCATATCAAACTGTGGTTTCTATCTTCAATTTATAATGCTAGTTACTACTTCCACTGGAACTAGGAGAGTCCCACAACCCAAAGCAGCAAAGAACAACTAGAATTTGCTACAAAAACAGACATGCTGCCGCAGTCAAAAGTATACTAGTAAGCTTATACGGTTAATGTTGTTGTACACGACCTCATAAGAAAAGAATTATAAAAATTATGTTTCCGGCTTTTGGTCTCAACACCAAAAGAATAAGTAATACTATCAAAAGGGACATTTTTAAACTAGCATTAGCAGATCTTTCTGCTACAGAATTTTCCTTCCGTCCTGCCAAACCTTCAAGCACTGCTACTGCGGGCACAAACATATTACCTTATCTCTTTGCTGACAATAATAGACCCTGTAATGCTCCTTGAGCTTTTAGAGTGGTGTTATGCAAATGTCTACTTATCCCGCAAAGTTGAATTCTTTATGAAAATATGCTGTAGAGCTTCAAATATTAGAGGGTGGTCCTTACCTTTAGCCAACCTCCCAAGTAACCCCGGTTTGATCCTTGAATACCAAATCTGAACCTAAAATCCTTGCCTTCGAGCAAAATCTTGAAAGAACTTTACAATCTTCAACCACGTGATCACTATTGGTATGTATGGATCAGGATCATAGGGAATTCCATGCTAGCTAACAAGAAGATTTCTCTTATTCTTTGATCTAGTATGACTGAGCTCTACACCGTGTCAAAAGGCCTTCCTGTTGCGTTTTCAGCTTGAATTACAACAACATACCCGGTGTATTCCCACAAGTGGGGTTTGGGGAGGGTAGAGTGCACGCAGACCTACCCCTCTGTGGAAAAGTTTTCAGCTTGAACTACTAGAAAGATAGATTGGTCCAGATATCCTGCAGCAACAGGTCTCGAGAAGGAAAATGAAGATGGCTCATTTGGTACAGAGGGAAGGATGAGTAGTAGGAGTTTTGAAGATATGAAGTTCATGGCCATGTTTGGCAGACGTGGTTTCAAGACCTTTATGTGATGTTTATCCGGATATTTCTTGACAAAGAGAGCAACTTTGAAGAAGACTTGCAGATTGTTTGAAAAAAAAAAAAAAAAGACAGCTAGTTCCATGCTTTTGGAAACGTAGGGAGAGTAATAGGTCTCTGTTCTTTCTGCACTGCCGTCTGCATATGATAATAGCCATAGCTAGAGACAAGAGTCTTACCATAAGACCAATATAATAAATAAAAAGATGAGAAGGCCAAGAGAAAAACAACAACATACCCAGTGTAATCCGACAAGTGGGGTCTGGGGAGGGTAGAGTGTACGCAGACCTTACCCCTACCTCGTAGAGATAGAGAGACTGTTTCCGATAGACCCTCAGCTTAAACAAAGCCTACTTTATTGATAAATATTCAACCAAATAAAGACATGCAAAACTATAGATATATATAAAGCTAGAGATCCAGCAGCTAATATCACCACTGGCATAATGGCGCCTGACTTGCACCATTTTGGACAATTCAAAGTCCCAACCTTGAGCTGGAAAAGGTCACAAATTCCAGATTCAAGAATATGCAACCCAAAGTTGATCCAACTGCAAATTAGCAATATCCCGACTTGCAGGATCTTTGTGTTAATATGCGCAGACAAAACACTGCTCTTTTATTCACTACCACTGCTGCTTTTATCCTTTACGCCAAATATCCTGTTACTGGGCTAACCCAACTACACAGGAAAAGAGGAACGCTGAAAGAGGAAGTGTTGAAGGTCATAAGATCCATAGATACTGCTGGACCATCAATGCAGAGCTTTGTTGCAGCACTTGGCTTAACCGGGTTTAAGGGCAGGCCAAGATTGAGTGTCATGGTAAAGAGTGAGTTCATACTGCTATGTCATCTAAAGCTGATATGTGGATACTGGTTGAGCTCGATTTTGCACTTCTGCCACCACTCTCTTCTTCTAGTTTTTAATCATGTAAAGAGTGAAAAACAGAAAACTGAAGACCCCATTTGCATTTCAGAAGCAATTTACTGAAAACTTGTGACTTAGCAAAATGAAGGACAGTGAAAAGATGACAAAACTTTGACCAGTATGTTGGTTCGGTGGCAGTTCCATTGAATAAGGACATGGGAAGCATGTGGGAATTATATACCTCTGAATAGGAAATGTTGAGGATTGATTGTACCTCAACGTCAACCCGTGTTCATGGAATACTTTTTGGATCACTGAACGATAAGAACCGGACAAGAATAATTCACAAACAACCAACAAATTCTATTTTGTTTCATTCTTACCAGGATCAGATTGATGTGTGGCGGCGATCTCACTCGAAGTGCTGTCTTTACTATTCAATGCGATTGATCAGGATAGCTAGTTATGGCAGCGTGATATCTCCTTCATCTTTGACAGGATCAAACTTGTTAAATTGTCGGATTTGGAGTCCTTCAACATTGATGGTACTTTTCCTAGTGAGATACAATCTCTAATTCATATAAGGTACTTTGCTGCTCAAACTAAGGCTGGTTTAATTCCCTTTTTATAGCTAAGTTTTGAAATCTTGAAACTTTTGTGCTAACAGGGCTCAAGTGGAGAAATGATATTACCTACTTCCCTTTTGAAGATGGTTAAATTGAGCTCACTACTTAAAACTTTCTTATCACAAAAGGTTCAAGATTCCAAAGCTTAACTATAATGGAAGTAATTGAAGCATTAGTTCGAGCAGCAAAGTACCTCATATCAATTATTAGAGATTGTATTTCACTAGGAAAAGTTCTGCAATGCTAAAAGATTTCAAATCAACACTTCAACAAGTCTTTCACTATCAAAGACGTAAGAGATATCAAGCTACCATGACAAGTCATCCAAATCAATCTTTTTGCTGGAAGAGCAGTATACTGTATTATCATTACTTGAAGCTACTGCCTTGCAACTTGCAAGTGAATCATAATAATGCAATTACAAGTTATGTGGCAATTTGATCAAATATAATGGAACCTAATACGGGCTCCAACTGGTGTTCAAATCATATACAGGAAAAGAAAAAGGGAGGCCAGCATTGATTAACAGCTTACACTACACAAAGCTATTCACAAAGCAATGTCTCTCGTGTTGCATTACCGGTAACCATATTCACCCCATCAGCAAATTTGCAAAGGTATTCCCGTTGATCTTCTCTTAAAGGAACATCAGTGAAGTCTGCCCCTTGTATAATTGAACCCTTGAAAGATGTATTTCCCGTTGTAAGTGCTCCCTCCAAGTTAGCATTACTTAAATTCGCCTTAGTCACATTAGCTAAGGAGAAATCAGCACCTCTAAGATCAGCATCAGATAGATCAGCCCCAGTTAAATCAGCATCGAAGAAGCTAGCTCCGAGTAACTTTGCACCTTTGAAATTAGCTTGTCTGAGTATTGAAGTTTTAAAGTCTTGTTTGATTAAAGTTTTCCCACTAAAATCCTTCCCTGTAAGATCTTGGCCCCTTGTTACACCAGCACCGTAAGGGCCTCCGCCCTTAAAGGCTAAAGCAGGATTTGAGGCAAAGAAGAGTGATGCAGAAAGAAGGGCTAGAAGACTTGCTCTTGAAATTGATTCACCTAAAGATATGAAACCATTTTTCGAAGACTCGGGTGATTTTAGAGGGAGGGAGAATGAAGAAGGTTGATGAGTTTGTGGAGAGAGATGGAGATTGTGAAGTTTTGGATTTGGGGGGAGTTTCGAACAACAAAAGCAGAAGCTGAGAATTGCCATTTCTTTGATGAGTGGTTATCAATGGTGAGTTTTTCTAGGGGTTTTTTGTTTGTGATAATCTTCGAAAAAGCAGATAACGAAAAGTTGAAAAACAAAAAATGAAACGCCGTTGCCGGGGATCGAACCCGGGTCACCCGCGTGACAGGCGGGAATACTTACCACTATACTACAACGACTTGTTGCTCTGATTGTGAAATTTATCTTATTCCACTGATTGGTTCGCACCGTTCCGTATATGCCCCTCTTCAAACCGGGCTTATTACTGTATAATATACAAAATTAGAATAGGTCGTCTACATTCACACTTCTTGTGCTGGGTCCTTTCTCTGATCCTACTGATGCGGGATGTTTTATGCACTGGACTGTACTTTGAAATTTAAACACAACAAATAAACTAGTATTTTCGTTTTCAAAATCAAAACATTTCCACCTATTAGTTGGTTATAGAATTTATAGATTTCCTCGTATCTAAATTGGATTTAAATTATACATATTAATTTAATTTTTCAAACTTTTTTTTAAAACATTATTTTTGAGCCGAGAGTCTATATCGGAAACAATATTTCTGTCCCAACAAGATAGGGGTAAAGTTTGCGTAAATTTTATCCTCCCCAAACCTCACTTATGAGATCACACTGAGTATGTTATTGTTAATTGTATAAAAAAAATTACACCATCAATGTATTTTTACTATGAATTACCTTTTCTTCTAAATTACCAAATATGCTTACTGTGAATAGCTAAGTGTTGTTTCAAGAAGTTAATCTCATCTGCATTAATTTACAAGAGGTAGCATGATCATGGTGTAGTCAAACTATGTATTTTCTAGCCAGGCAATAATATCATCTTATATTTTCCGAGGGGAAAAAGGTTTAAATAGGCGTTAATCCAAGAAAAAAGTATGAATGATTCATTGACAACATTTGAAATATAGGTAATGGTGGAGTGAAAAAATACCTATTTATACTCGCATTTTAAAAGTTATTCATCTTTGAAGTAAGCTAGTAGGGATAAAAATGTACATTCGGTGTTTATATGAAATCAATAAATAAATATTAGTATCCATTTATTGTAAAAACATCTCTATCACAAAAATAATTTTAAAAAATATTTATCACATGTCACACTAAAAATATTAGTATACGATAAAAGTAGTGTGTAAAAAATCTAAATAGAATCTTCAGGTAATTATCATCTAACACGTCGCTATTTGTAGCATATATCGTGTATATACTATTGCATCATCATTCTATTTTCGTCTTGTATAGCATTAGAGAAATATTGAGGATTTTTTAAAAATCAATTAGTAATAAATATGTCATCAGTTTAATATGTATGTTTTTATTAAATTACAGAACTATATGTCTGTATGTATATCCAAAAATAAATGTGTGCCACGAATCGACTTAAATTTAATGGGTTCTATATTCAAGTTTTTGGCAAGCAAGCGGTCCACTTATTGTTGGAGGCAAGTATTTCATCAAACTATGCAACATTTATTACATCATGACTTTTATACAATATATAATTTTTCAACAAAGGATTCAAATATATCTTTTTCGTCCTTCCTGCTCTACCCCGATTCCACTGCCCTAGATGAATAGGGCAAGAAAATCTCAACCTAGAATTTGCTCTTGCCAATTATTATGATAGCAACTTTTTTTAACAGATAAAACTATATAATTAATTTGATCATGTCATCACGACAAATGTAATGATAAGTACAACTGTGTGTCTGTATATCATATATATTGTGAGAATACGTATCTAGTGTAGTATATATATTTTGGTGTTGCCTTGCACGTTATTCTAGCGTTCATAGAAGAAACAAATTTTACAGCAACAACTTAATTAAGTGAATGAAAATAGTATTTTTTTTTTTTAAAAAGAATAATTTAGCAATGGGTACTAACTCTTCTTTCTGATTAATTTATATGAAACTCTTTTTAAATTTAGAACGTTCCAAAACGTTGGACACAATTATATTTCAATTTGTACAGTTCATGAACTTTTTATGTGATGTTTTTTCAATCAAACTAATTTTTCTATTGTGACTTAAACAATTTTTTTCTCTATCATTAAGACACATTTATAAACAGTCAAACATCATTATAATAGTCACGTTATAATAATCACATTTTACTATAACGGTGTACTTTTTTTCAGAATTAATTTTTTATTTTTTATTTTATTTTTTTATAACAACAACTCTACTTATAACAACAATGACATTCATTACAGCGGTGCACTCTTTATAAAATTACATCTTTATAACAATCATACTCAAAAATTGTGTAATAATATTTTTTAAAAAATATATTATGTATAAAATAAAATATCTATGATGATCATCGGTGTTATGCACATATAGTAAGTTTCAAGTACGAATATCTAAAAGGAAAAAACATATATTTAAATAGTGTCCATCGATTATGATCATAACTTCACAGAAAATGCTACTGATATTTGCCTTTTTTACCTTCATACTCTTTCCATTTTTTGGGTTAAATAGGATAACAAATAGATTCCTTAATCTTTTTGGTACAGAAAATGATTAAACTAATATTTGCATAGTTTTGTCTATAACAGCTAAATGAAATCTAAACATCAAATATCAATATACATATATAATAACACCTTACTATAACAATCATAAAATTTTCAGACAAACATTGTCATTATAACGAAGCTAATATTTTAACTTTCGTGCCCAATCTGATTTTGTGATCAAATAAGAAATAGAAAGAGTATATTAGTATATCATTTGGGGGTGTAAAAACTATACATTATAATGTTGACATGAATTATTAGTAGAACTAAATATAATACATTAATCTCTTTGCAATATAAGAGGAAATTAAAAGTTACAAATTTTAGTACTTTATCCAAGTCATTATTAAACATGAATTGACATGTAAAAGTAAGCTGACGTTAAGATAGGGTTTAAAAATTTGTTTACTATATATACAACCCAAGTCCCAAGATATAATAGATAAATCCACGTACATAAGTTGGAAAAAGACACTTAGACAAGTTTAATAATTTGCTAAAGGTACAATAAATTTTAATGTGAATTTTTAGGATCTTTTTAATGTGAAGTAATCCTACTTTAGGTTAGCTTGTTAAACCTAAAAGTTTAATGATTTTAACACGTAAATCTAAACCAAGTAGATAAAATTGTTTATCTATTACTACTAAGTGTGACCTTATTTTATACTAATTAGAAAGTCTGGAGATATTTTGTAAATATAAATGTTTTAAGTTTTTTTCCTCTTCAAATAAGTATTGTATTTTTCGAATCGAAAGCAATGAATTATGTTGAACTCTCAAAATCGATGAGTTCCAATTAGATGGAAGATACTGGATACTTACCCTAGTAATGTACAACAACAACAACAATAACATACCCAGTGTATTCCCACAACGTGGGGTCTGGGAGGGTAGAGTGTACGCAGTCCGTACCACTACCTCAGAGGTGAGGTAGAGAGGCTGTTTCCTATAGACCCCCGGCTCAAGACAAAAACAGTCTAAAAATAGGCTAACAAGGGCGTAACAAAGATACAGGATACAAAAAAACATGATAAAACTACAAGAGATGATAGAAGTAATATGTAGTAACAAACAACAGACAGAATCAGAACACTGCCACAAAATACTACTACGAGGAATCCAAGAACCAAAAAAACTATAAGCGTAGCACTACGATTACTAGTCGGGACAACAAGGAAAAACACTCCTACCTACTAGCCTACACACATTTCTACCTACTACTCTTCTACCCTAATCCGCGTCCTCCACACCTTCCTATCTAGGGTCATGTCCTCGGTAAGCTGCAACTGCGCCATGTCCTGTCGAACCACCTCTCCCCAATACTTTTTCGGTCTACCTCGTCCTCTCCTGTAACCATCCATAGCCAACCTCTCACACCTCCGCACTGGAGCATCCGTGCCTCTCCTCCTCACATGTCCGAACCATCTCAACCTCGCTTCCCGCATCTTATCTTCCACCGATGCCACCCCCACCTTATCTCGGATATCCTCATTCCTAATCCTATCTCTCCTAGTAAACCCGCACATCCATCGCAACATCCTCATCTCCGCCACCTTCATCTTTTGAATATGGGAGTTCTTTACTGGCCAACACTCTACTCCATACAACAAAGCTGGTCGAACCACCACTCATACCCTAGTAATGTGTTTATACTAAATCAGGTTAACTTTCTTTGATTAAGTGATTTCATAAAGTGAGAATATATGCTAATTAATCATAGTTAAATACTAAAACTTTATGTACAAATTTGTATTATGTATTTATTGTCCTGATGTAAACACAATAACTTTTTTTCAATTTGGATTAAAGCCTCACGGTATGTTATAATTAATATGGGCGGAGTCACCAATCTAGTTATGGGTTTCGCAAAACTCAATAATAATTTTGGCTCAAATCTTATATTTATATTAAATAATAATTTATTTAAATATAATTTAATAATAATATATTCAATATAATCACACATGTGAAATTTGGAGAATATAAAGTGTACTCAGACCTTACTTTTATCCTGTAAAGGTAGAGATACTGTTTCAGATAGACCCTCAGATCAAATAAAGCATTTCAAAACAGATTTGAAAAGAGAATATAATAGAGCAAGGTAAGTAATGTAACAAATTAAATAACACTAACAACATCAAATAAGAAACAGAAACAACAAATAATAAAATAATAAAAAAGTAATATATAGTAATAATACTGAAAAATAAACCTACTTAACATTCGATTACCTACTAGCCATCTTTTTTAATCTTCGACTTCAATATCTTACGTAATCCAATAAGAAAACAAAACTATAGTTCGAAATTCATAAACTAAAATTTTTGGCTTTCGCTTTTTAATCTTAAGGGCAAACGTCGGCAAGTGTTTCATTTTCCATCTAACGGCCGACTCCTTAAATAAGTGTCATTTCTTTTTGTCGGTTGGTCCTCTGTTTTGAGCTTTGCCATTGTTCTCTATTTCCCATTAGGCAACTCCTTTTCTTTTTTATGATCGTGATATTTGGGTCAGCTATCGTGCATCTCAATTAATTTTATAAAATATCATCTATTATTATTTAATATTTTTATCTCCACTGTAATTTAAATCTAAAACCTCATGATTTTTAACTCATTTCATTAATCACACCATGCCCGTGGGTGCCCACGAGACAACTCCCTTTTTTTTAGCTTCCTTTTAGATCTATGAGCATGTTATACTAAAATATGTTTTAAATAAATTGGCTATCACTAACTTTCATTAACTCTTTTAACTTTTGTTGTGACCCTTGTGAGTACGAACAAGAATTAAATATATTTTAAATAAAATACATGACTAGTTTTGGGGATTAGTTTTGATTATTAAACTAATCCTTTTATTTCTAAAAACAAAGCTTGAACTAATCCTTTGTGGACAGTACAACAGCTGGTGGTTAGCCAGGGCACCAAATGCTAGTGGATTTTAGCTTTTAAAGTTTGTGATTCCCACCATTAACTTTTGTCAATACGACATTCAAAAAATATACTACTTGATGGGCCTTTTAATTTTCTTAGAGAGAATATCCAAGATTTAAAGTTTATGAGTTCTAATAAAAAATTTAAATTAATATATATAATATTATTTTGATTTACAAAAAAGAGGACAACCCGATATACTAAAACTCTTGTTATGCGCGGGTTCGAAAAAGGACCTGACCACAAAGGTCTATTGGACACAGTCTTATCCTAAATTCCTACCGGAGGTTATTTCTATGACTTGAATCCGTAATTCCCTGATCATATGACAACAACTTTATCAATTACACCAAAACTACCTTTTAATAATTTAATTTACAATTAAATATTATTGAATTCATGTGAATTATATCTTATAAGTTAGGTCCGTCCTATTCCAAAGTGACATATCATGCGTTAATTTGGAAAAGATAGTAAAAACCTAGGGATTTTATTGGACCACTAAGATCCCAAGAATCATTGAAAATGAATGATCGTTTGACACGTAGATATGTAGGCAGAGTTAAAATTTAAAAATTTAAAAATTTAAAGTCACTTATCATTTTTTTTTCTAGTCTCTATAATTAAGGAATAGTTTCACAGACGTTCCATCATATTGATCTCATAATTCATGTAGTTTACGATATTACGTTACTTTCCTTATTTTGATTTCTACAAAGTACCTGCACGAAACATAAACTCATAGTTGAAACATGTGTTTCAGTCTTTTCTCTCATTACACATGGTCTAAGTCAAAAGTTAGCCCCCATGCCAAACAAAACCAAAAAAAGAAAGAAGAAAAATTTAATAGAACATTTAATTTCTCTCTCTTTTCCTCTTTTCCTCTTTTCCTCTTTTCTTGACCTTTGGGTTTAAAACATTAGGAGAGTGGGAATTGGTTACCAACTCAATCAGTCAACCATACAGGTATGACACTACAAACCACTCTAACAATAACCATCTGTAATTCTCTATTAGCCATTGTGTTAGGAAAACAAACTACAACAAGAATACAACCATAAAAAGAAGCCCTTTTACGAAAGGCTCACAAGGGCATCGACCATCACGAATTCAGAATTTTAAGTTTACAACTTTGAAATTTTAGAAAAAATTATTTACTGAGTTCTGAATAAATTATTTATACATGAATAGAAATATAGAGGTTTCACCTGACCTATTGAGTTCATTGTTTGGCTAACTATGATGGAATAGAGTTATTCTAAGTGGAACCCCTTCTTACAATATGTCAGATAGAGCGGAATCAGTCACGTAATAGTCCCCAGCCCAACGGAATTCAACAAGTAGTAACCGAAATAAAAGTCCTTTTTCTTGTACCTGGATTTGTTGCACTTGAGCCGAGAGTCTTTCGAAAACAGATTATCTACCTCCACGAGGTAGTGGTAAGGTCTGCGTACACCGGGTATGTTATTGCTTGTTGACTAACCTATTGAATTCAGAATTCGTAATTTTTTCTTCTTTTTTATTCTTTTCAAGAAGATCAATATGGTTTCCATTTATCCTACAGCATGACTCGACTCTCAACCTACCGATTGATGGTAGAGGTGCTCAACCACTCAAGCAAATTTCACTTAATTAGAATTCTAGCTCCACCCCAAATTCTAAAAATTAATCTTTGATGTTACTAGTTCCCAACAAGTGGCAGTTGAATAATGTGGCCAGACAATGTACAGTCCAACCACTAAACCCTAACACTCGCGCCCCCTCTCTCATTTAGCCTTATATGTAGACCAAGTTCAACCTGACAGCCCCCAAACTCGTCCTTTCCCAAAAATTGCATCTTTTTACTGTCTTTCCCTCTTAAAAGGCAAAAAATCCAAAGAATTTACATAGTGTGCAGTGCAACTAAGCTATTAATGATGGCATCTTATTCTTCTGTGTTACGTGGGAAAGAGGAGAAAGGTTTCCCTCCTCCTCCTCCTCACAAGTTGTTTCCAAGTCATGGTGGTTTTGTTATGGAAGAACAGAAGAAGAAAGTTCAAGATTTCAACTTTACAGGTGGCTGTGAGGAACAGAGCAGTGATGGGTTGAAGAGAGTGAAAGCTAATTGGGGGAATGATATGATTTTTGGTTCATATGGGTTGTCAGAACACTCGTCTTCTTCTGGTTTAAGCAGCCCCTTTGGGTCTGAACTTGGCTCAACAGAAACTGATGAAACTGAAAGCGGAGAGGACGAAGATTTCATTGCTCAGTTGACTCGACAAATGGCTGATTATATGCTTAAAGATGATGACGAAGAAGAAGAGGATGTTTCTGTTGATGAAAATGATGTTGATGAAAACAGAGTCATAAACTCTACTCCCAATATTGTCCAGGTTAGTCATATATAATCAAGATTGCAACTTTTTACCTTTTCTGTTGGTGTTAATTGTTTTTACTGAATTTGGTTTTCTTTTTTCAGACATCAAACGCAAATGGGCTGGCTGGGAATTGGTCAAATTACAATTCCATGGAGATATGTTACTATAGTCAAGAATCTTTAGGCACGTATGTTAAGCCTGTGGCTGACTCTGTGAATCATCATCAAATGAAGAATTCTAATACTGTATTTTACTCTAGTGATGATTTGAAGAGACCAATTCAAGTAAGAATTCCACAACTAAATTTGTTTCTTGATAAGTCTTTACTATCCAACTGACTTGACAATATATCAGTAGCTGACTCTTGCTTTTCTGGTTTGGTACTTTATTTATCTTTAGGTATACCACTTGAAAGACCAACCAACTACAGCAAAACAGAAGTCCTCTAATTCTCGAGGAAAAAGAGTCAAGGGGACAACTACTACTGAGTCAGTTCAGCAGAAACTCAAAACTGAAAAAAACAGAGACCAAAACAACATGCATAGTACTTTTACCAAAAACCAAACACTTGGTGGGCATCATGGCCATGGTGGAGATAAGATTCATCATCTTCCAATACATAATAATGGAGCAGGCATGAGGGCTATATTTCTCGGAGGATCCGGTTCGATAAATGGGTCATCTGGAACTGGGGTCTTCTTGCCTCGCAGAATTAACCCCACTGCAACAGAACCAAAAAAGAAATCTGGTATGTTTCACTAACATAGCGAAAATTCAGATAGCTAATCAATTGAGCTAATATTATCCGTCAATACTCTAACTTCTTAAAAAAAAAAATTGTGATTAAACAGTCCACCAAAATGGGGATAAAAGGACCCCATTTGTGGTGCAATCAGTTGAGTTGCGTTTAGACTTTGTCCGCCTACAATATTTACTGGATCAAGAAACCTGTCACTATCAGAAATCAATTTTTCAGGTTGCCCACATAGGTTTCCTTCATTTGCTGGTTAGATTCCAGTATAGAGTTTGGTGGCTCCTTTGTATTAATGGAGCCATTAATTCTGTTTTTCCTTTTCTATACCTAATTCAAATTCGTATCGAAATTTTTACTTACAAGGTTAAATCGTAAACTTTACTCAGGACTCAAACCCAAATTTTTTATTAAAAATTAAAGGCTACTTACTAGCTACTCTCCCATCACACTTTTAGCTATCACTTTTTAAAGAACTTAGATAAATGTTGGGCAGTATTTTATTTCACCTTTTCTAGGAAAGGATTTAGACATATTGATAGCGTAGAGATATCCTTATTAGTAGAGTTAAATATATTTTTTATCTATAATTATTTTACAAGTAAAGCATAATGTTTTGTTTATCTTAGAACTTAAACTCTATATAAAATGCATAACTTGTAACGAAACTTGTAATAGTTTATAAATATGAAATGATCAAATTAACCCTCAATAACAATCACTCCTCCTATTTCAATTAATATAAAGACCTTTGATTGGATACAAAGTTAAAGAGAAAGAAAAAGACTTTTTAATTTTGTGGTTTTGAATACTAAGCATGTCGTCAAGAGTAAAAATGAAAAGTGTAGTAAAATATTTTTAAATATAAAATCGTACCATTTGTTGGGATCAGATTAATAAGAAAATACTAGTATCAACTATCAAGTGATATGTGTTGCAATTTTAATTAATTTTTTCACATATATTTATGTTATGCATAAAAAATAAGAGATTTAAATAACTCGGCAATATAATAAATAACAACTCATAACTTTAAAAATGTTAAAAATTGAATTCATATGGCTTAAATTCTGAATTTGTGAATCATCATTAAATAGGACACCAAAGTGTATAGTGGAATTTGGAATATAAGTCAATGATGATTAATGCGAGGTACTATTACCTTCGCTATTCTTTTGTGACAGGTACTGCGAATATAGTAATACCATAATTATACAACATATAATTCAACATCAAACGACATTAAGTACAACAATGGACAAGTGAAAATGACTTTAAATAATATTTGTAAATAACTCCAATTATAGATTCTAATTGATTCTTTAATATGAAAAGATTAATTTTCTCATCCAAGGAATCTGTATTTGAATCTGAATTAGCCAATGTAATTAACTTCATGAGAATCTTTACGATTAGTGGGATCCATTTTAGTTGCTAAGTTTAAGGCATCCACGCTAGACAACAACTGATTTTATTTAAGTTTAGTCACAGTATATAGAATCATATTAAATATTTGATAATACATATTTTATATATATCCACATCTCTCCCCCACCCCACGATTGTCAATTTATGTTTTTTTAATTATGAATATGAATTATGATAGAGACATTATAGTAAGTACACTGCGTCATCAGATGATAACCCATATCTATTTTTTTTTATTTCTTACCACATAGTGCTCCTAATGCTTATCATGACTCTTCTTTTGTCATATACAATGATTGAGTTTTTTTTCACTGTTTCCTTTTGAAGAGATTTTTTTGTTCATGCACTAATATCTTTTCGAAATTTTTAATTATGCCTCTCACACAGTATATTACGTACTTATTGATCTACGAACTTTGGGTTCACTTTTTTGTTAGACAAAATAAAATTTCATACAATTTGTGTTAGTTGTGTGAGGCACGTGATAAAACTTTTCGTCTATCCGCTTTAGCACCTTTCATTCAATACTTACTTGAGTTGAATTTAAAACACCACTGCTGTTTGAAGAAAGAATTTAAATTATTTACTTTGTAAAAAAAAAGGAAATTAATTACCAAAGAGATCTTGGTAGAATTAATCTCGTAGTGCTTTTACTTTAGTATTTCAATATATACTAAAAGTTTTGTCCAAATAAAATTGCTTTTTAAGTTTCGGTTAAGCTATCAATATGAGTGGGTGGTAGTTGGTGGTCCATTATAGTACGAAGAAAAAGGTATTATTGTTGTTTGTCGTACGTTTTATTTGAAAGGGTAGGAAAAGAGGAGAGAATTTAAAAGATTGTAGAATACAAAGGGGGTGTTTAGGACTTTTCTAAAAATGTTTGGTGATTTTTTTGTAAATATGGCTTCTAGTATGTTCTCTAAAAAAACTTCCGAAAACAATTGGGATAATATCACTTTTACCCTCCAATTATTTGTAACCTTCAATTTACTGTTGTTTTTGTTTTGGTCAATCTTACTATTTTTGCTGTCAATATTTCTCTCTTCTTATTAGTATTTCTATTAGAGCTTCTTTCACCTTATATTTTCAAACCTGTTTTGAAATGATTTTTTTGAGCCAAGAGTTTATTGGAAATAACTTCTCTATCTTACAAAGTAGGAGCAAGGTTTGCGTATACTTTGCTCCCCCAGACCCCACTTGAATCACACTGAATATGTTGTTGTTAGTTGTAGCCTTCAATTAAAAGTTTCATACACATGAAGTATCAAAAGTGTACTTTTTAATTAGTTGAAGGTTAAATCTACTGAGTTAGATATCACGAGAAATATTACTGTTTGACAATATTGGAGCTTGTTATGTGGAAAATACAGATGACAGTTAGGTTTAATATTTGAAGAATATGCAAAAGTATAGTTTTAACAATAGAAAAGCTAACATGGGAAAGTACTTTATTGATGACAAAATGGACAGGAAGTTCAACGGTTCTAATACCAGCAAGAGTACTACAAGCTCTGCAACAACACTACAACCACATGGATGTTTTGTCTCAATCAAACACGTGTGCTGTCTCTCCTTCTCACCTTCCCAAAAATGGTAAGCATAAATGAGTTTAATATCTTGATACATTCATCGTAAAAGAATTTTTACACTATCAAGTCGCTTAAAAGATAAGTACACTATAATTGTTAGTAAAAAGTGGAACTAGTAATTAAAAATTCTTTACACGAAATGCAAATTTTTGTAGCATCTTTGACTATGTTTTCCAGTAAATCAAAGAGAAGATATTGAATGATCTGGATTAGAACTTAAGTATATTGAATGATCTGGATTAGAACTTAAGTATATTGAATGATCTGGATTAGAACTTACGTGTTGTGCACGTTTGGATCATTAAATGATTGATATGTTTGAGATTTAATAACAAAATTAAAAGATTGGATGATCTGTTTAGTTTGAATCATTAAATGGTTGTTGTATATAGGATTTGAGTTTATGGGAGAGAGGATTATAAGGTGGAGAAACGAACGCTCACCAACAATGTAAAAGTTCACGTAGCCAACCAACCAACTGAGCTACTAAAATTCAGTTATTCAGGATTTAAGTGATCAATTGCAACCTAGTCAACAAAAAAGATTACATGATCTCTTAGATTTGGATCATTAATATATTGATGAATTCGAGATTTAAATCCTAGTATTAAAAAAATATCATTTATGGTGATTGATTTGTTTGCAGATACAGAGAATGAAACAGAAGATTTGGTTTCTAAAGAAAATCAACATTCAGAAGACCAAACAAGTGTGGTAAACGACCAAGAGATGCAATTACCTCAAGAATGGACTTATTAAACATGGTGATTATTATATTATTGATGGGGTTATCAATAATTGTCATATTTATTGGGAAGCAACTAATAAGGACAAGGGTGCATGTGAAGAATATTGTAATGTCAAATAATAATGGAATCTTGTGTAGATATTAAATGGGGTTTGGATGGAAAAGTAATAAGTAGTGATGTTTCTTTCAATTTCACTAAGCAAGTGGTCAATATGGATGACAAAATAACAAGTCTTAGGTTGTACTAGTACTTGTATCATACAAGATGTGGCTTGTTACGTAGGATGATACTGTACTAATGGGAGGGATAAATGTCTTATTTATGATGCCTTGTAGTAATAAATTGATTGGAGGTGTGTTGTATCCAATTCAAGAATGTAAAAAGCCTAGTGCTAATAAAATTTGTTCTTTTTTATGGTGCATACATTTAAATTTTTGCCCTAAGAGACTAGTTTCAATTTACACTCTCTTCGTTTGCACTGTGGTAAAGAAAATAGATTTTCGGTCTAACTCAAAATCATATAAAGAGACAATGTGGGACTCATTCACGGCACCTCTGTATAATACTCATAAGTCATAAGATGGGCGTAACATTGGGTAAATAAATGACAAAACTACATAAATAATAAATATCTCTAATATAACTACTAAATTTCATGCTACTTTAAAATAATTAGACAATCACACACTATTCCTAATTTCCTAGCGAATTGCACAAATACACTCCCTCTCTCCTCCTTTTTTATCCCCCCCTTCTCCCCGCCTTCTCTTTTCATATCTCCCCCTTCCTCTCTCGCCCTCTCTTTTAAGATCTCCCCCTCTCTATATGTCGCTCTCTTGCCCTCTCTTTCCAGAAATCCTTTTCTAGCCCTAGTTTTGTACTGTGTTTCTCTCTCAAAGAGAAGAAGAGAAAACAAGTAAAAATTAGTGAAGCGATGCAGGGCTATAAAGACAATGGAGAAGATATAGACAATAATGCCTCCTCTTCTTATTGTGAAGGGCCACTAGTTAAGGCATAATTATACCAAATACATGTATCTTATATGCACAGATTGAATAACTGTATTTTCTTCTTTTTTTTCTAAGTATTTACTTTGAGATAAATGTATTTATGCGCAGATACACTAAATACATCACAGATACACCGGATACATCAGTGCCCTCTTAGAGCCAATCTGTATCTATGCACAAATACACTGGATACAACAATGCATTATTTATATTGGATACATGAAATTGATATTGAATATACAAGATAGATATTGAATACACTGGATGAAATTAATACTGAATACATCAATACATATTTGATATTTGATACACAGATATATTGTGAAACACAAATACAAAGAAGTAGAGGGACGAGGGAGTGAGAGAGGAGAGAGACATGATACATTCATCGTATTTTATGAAAGTTGCTCATAAATAAATTATATAAAGAGAAACATACCACTATTTCCACAGAGGTGGGGCTCTAACACATTTGTCCTATGGGAATTGCCGACAGGACAAGTTAAAGAATGCCAGCTGTTGATCTAGACAAATCTGATGACATCTTTGTAGCTATTGTACATGTACAGACTTAATATTTGGGACAAATCTTGATCTCTCTTGCCACTTTCTCTTTCAGATCCAGATCGTATCTCAAGTTTTCCTATATAATTTGTTTACATTGTCATTTTACATGATAATATTTGTATCATTTAACAACTCAAGTAGGTCTTTCTTTGATTACTAACTTCTCAAACACTTTACCATATATGTAGCAAACTGTGATTAATTGGTACGTTTATATTGGTGGTATCGTAGACAACTTGCAAGCCGTCGAGTAGTCTGTTCAATCACAACTCACAAGCATATTCTCTCAAACTAATTTTGTCAGCCAAATTTAGGATCCGTAAAATTAGCTCATAAAATCGTGATTCACCAAATTTCTTTAAGTTTGAACGGGTTAATAACTTGCTAAATTTTATCAACTCAATATATTTTGACCCATGAAAAATTGTCTAGATATTCTTAATTTTTTTCTTTTATTTGTTATTATATATAGTCTTAATATAAGAGATTTTTTTATTAGGTACACAACAAATTATAGCAAAAAGATAAAGAATTTATACTTATTAAAAATTAGCCGGGTTAGATTATGACCCGAATTTTAATCCACTTCAGCCTAATTCGTTTCAAGCCAAGTAACTTTTGGGGAGAGGGGGGACGGAGGGGGGGGGGGGGGGCAATCTATGGCTCACCACATTTTGGCATGTCCAAATTTAATTAGTCCAATTCCACCATTTAATAACCCCTAACTAAAACTAGTAAATTAGAAATACTAACTTTTAGAAGTGTTAAAGAATTTGTTCAATCATAGAAAAATCAATATCCATTTCAATAAACTAATTAAATTTGATGATATATAACTTGCTTAATAAAACATTGTAAAATTCACTTATAGATAGTCCAATTTTATGAAACTATATATAATTTTCAACAGAAAATGCTATTAAAAAGGGTGGCGTGTAAATAACAACCCTATTCGACTAGTAAATAATAGTTAATTCGATCTTATCTATTCTCTCTAGAGGTTGGCTAGTTTAAATGAGGTGTCAAAAAACTGTCCACAATTTCTCTTTTCCCATTTATCTTTTTGTATGTATACATAGTGTATAAAATTAATTTAAGTTTTCACTGGCCAATTGATTATTACATCACATTGTTCATGGAAACGTCACATGAGGCTAATCCGCAAACCGAGTTGATTGAACAGTTAATCTCTTGATGAAGTATTTTAGATTCAAAACTTCATGCATAGCTTTTTGATTAAGCTTATCGCATTAGACTTGTTAAGCATGATTTATCTCTTTTGTATAATTTATGAGCTATTATACTAAAACAAAACTTATCTCGTACGAATTCGAAAAATAACGAGTACAAATTTCTTTATCACGATCAACCACAAATAAAAAAGAGAAATCACATGAGGACTGAGGGTGGTGGTCAATGATAAGCGTCGTCATAGGGGTGTACATAGATCGGAATGGTTCGGATTTTTTAAATACAAAACCAAACCATTAGTATCGAGTTTTTAAATTTATAAACCAAACCAAACCAATAAAAGTCGAGTTTTCCAACTTCGGATTTTTTCGGTTTCCTCGGATTTTTTGGGATTTTTCCAGTAAAAGTCTTCATACAAATATATAATTAACTTGTGATTCAAATATTTCTTTAGTCCGAGCAAAATAAAACTATCTAAGGTATTTCTTAAAAAAAACACAAAATATATTCATTTTATTTGGAATTTATGAAGTGAGTGATGACAATAAAATATTCAATCAAAAAAGTAATGAAATCACATAAAATAAATATTGCATATTAATAAGTCATAATAAAAATAATCATAATTTAAGAGTATTAAGTCATGCTAAAATAAGTATAATAAGTATTAACTACATGACTAAATATTTAATAGAAAAATAAATTAGTTTATGCATTTATGTAAAATTAAAGAATAAATATCTGACATGATTGTCATTCCTAGTGTTGGATTGAATAATCTTTTGGTAACATTTGTATTGATTTGAGTTTTATTTGAGTTACTAATATCTATAGGTTGTAAAAGACTTATTGAACCATTTAAAATTCTAAGTTTAAATTTGAAATAATATATTGAAAGATATAAAAACTATGAAAAAGTTGAAGAAATATTTATAAATTATATCACAATAAATATTTTTATGTATAAAATATTTTTAAAATTAGTATATATGTAATGTCGGGATTGGTTCGGTTTGGTTTGACTTTTTTTAGTTAAAACCAAATCAAACCAATTATAGTCGAGTTTTTTTTTTCAATACAAAACAAGTCAAACCAAATCACTGGTCGAAATTTTTTTGCGGTTTGATTCAATTTACAGTTTGATTCAGTTTGCGGTTCGGTTTTGTACACCTCTGCGTCGATATTCCCTAATTTATTTTTTCTCGTTTAGTTCGGACTTTCTGCATTATTCCTGACATATGAAGAAGACTACAGCAAAAAAAAAAAAAACAGTATAATACACCTGCAGGAATAATTCTTTTGCTGTAAACTACGTAGTACTATCTAGTTTCATTTTAGTTTTTTATTTTTGACGGATTTTAAGGATGATTTGGCAGGAGCCTAGGAGGTATTAGAAAAAATAATGGAGTATATATATATATTAGTTTTAGTATTATTTAGTTTGTGTTGATAGTGCTTTTAACCTATGAAATTAACACCTTATTTATTACTATTCTTATACATGGTAGATCATGACATTAATAATATGAGGTACTATTATTTCTACTATAATAAAGCTCTATTCACTACTACTTTTATACAAAGTAAACCATGACATTAATAATATAAGGTAATAATCAGTATTATTTCTACTTTAATACATCCTATTTTGTACTATATATTCCTATTCTATTTAATATAACAAATCAAATAGTCCACATACCATAAAACATAATTTAAGCATAATTAATAACACAACAAATCTCAACATTATTAATGTACTTTATTCAATACTATTATTATATGCTTAACCGAACGACCGAAAGTATTGAATTATAATCATTCATGTGGCATGCAACCGACAATTAAAGGCCAACAATTACTACCATAATTAGAAGCATGACAAATTGGGTAAACTAAATGATGTGCTGATTGTGGACCGTGCATGTTACCAATCAACCAATTAATTCAACTTATTAATTAAGCTGATCCTTAATTTGTGTTAGTCATAACAGAAAATGATTTTTGAAAAACTATTCCAAATTAGGAACAAATGAATTATTTTCTAAAGAATTAAGAATTGATATTACTGTCAACAACTGGATGGTGGATGGTGTTTTGCATTTCAAAGTACTTGATGAATTCTTTTTTTGTTAAAAATTGATGATAACGTTTTAAGTATCGATTAGAGCGATTAATATGGGGTAAGATTTAAAATATCTGCAAAGGAATATATATATGACTTTCACCCGATATCCAATATCTGTATTGAAATCTAATTATATCCGAATTGCATTTTGCAGAACCCATTCTAAGCGGGACTCCAACCATCATAAGTGAGAAGACTTCTTTGTTCTTATTGATAGAAACTAGGAAGTGTTTTTGGATAACCAAAGACTAAAAAATGACTTTATTATACAAAATGTTATCCTTCAAACCAAACACACATAATTTTAGCAGCCAAAAACGTTTTAAAAGTCATAAAAATTCAGGTTATAATGTACTTTAATTTAATGATGCATGTCCATTACAAGTACTACTGTTAGCCATGTCGCAATCTGATGACCCTTTGCCATTAAAAAAATACACCTAAACAATCTTTTTTTTTTTTTAGTTTCATACCTAAACTATTGAAAGTGTGAGTTTCATACCTAAACTATTACTCATTAGCTTGAGAAACATACCTCAACTAATATGTGATGATGTGTGTACTACACTCTCTCTTTATTTAAAAAACATGCCACGTGGCACTTCACGAGAAATTTTTTTTCCACCTTGACAAAAATTAAACTAATTATTAATATTAGGTTAAAAATTTCATATTCATCGTGTTAAGAAATGATGAAGAAAAAGGGGACAGTTTAGGGTAAAATCAATTGAAAAATTAAAAAAAATGACGAATCAGCTTTAAAAAAAATGTTATATCATCAGAATATTTAATGATCAGAGGCACCTAAATGTATTTGTATACAAATATTGGTCCAGTCAGCATTGAAGTGTGTTTCTCAAACTAGTGAGTGATAATTTAGGTATGAAACTCAGACTTCCAATAGTTTAGGTATGAAACTCAAAAAAAGAGGACAACTTAAATTTATTTTTGATATTTCACTCTATATATTATATTGATTGACCTGCAAGGAAAATGATTTTAAAAAGCAAGAAAAAATTCTACTATATAAATTGTATAAATTTAACGGTACCATATAGTACCTTTTTTAAAAAAAAATTATACTCGTGTGGCAACTGAGGATGAGAGCCTTTTCAGTTATGGGGAGAGCAAGAGCCCAACTGTAATTTTCTTTTGAATGTTCTCTTTTACTTGGTACACTATCAGAATAAGAATTTTTAGGTGTTGAATAGATTGATTAGTAAACAAATTACGAATATTTGTACAAATGATAATTTGAGGGTTGGTGTTTAAACTTTAAATTTTATCCTGGTTTTTAAAGTTCTATAGATATATGATGAGGGTGTGATTTAGTAGTCAATAAAATAGATTAAGATTCATGAGGTCTTAGATTCGAATCTCAACGAAGACAAAACACTATAGATTCTTCCAATACGTCAAACCCCGGTGGATAGATTGCTCGATACTTGTATTTATGAGATATAATAGATACGTCACATAATTAATTGAAGTGTTTACAAGTTGACACGAATATCAAGATTATAGAAAAAAAAAGAAAAAAAAGACAAAGTGGCATAACTTCTTCATGTGGAGGAAGCATAAATTTTCACTAAGAGTCCTTTGGTAGAGTGTATTAGAAAATATAATGCATGCATTATCTTTGTATATCATTAATATAATGTTGGTACATTTTTTCAACTTATGTATAATTAATGCAAGCATTAGTTATACACTCTATTGTGTATTGAGGTGTGTATTACTAATACCTCAAAATTTATGGTATTAATAATGCAATGGGTTCTAATGCATGCATTAGAATGGTTAAAGACACAATTGTCCCTCAATATCCTTTCCACTATATTTGTGGAGGGTATTTTTGTAAATAATTTTTTTTGAAGAAATTATACAATATGTTATTTTTTAATATATCAAACCAAAAAGTGCATAAGAAAAATCTCAGCATAACTAATACCAGCATTACTAATGCAAGCATTACTAATACACCATATTCTGCATTATTCTTATACACTCTACCAAACGACCCCTAAGAGAATTTAAAATATAATAACTAATAAAATTCAACTCCTATTATATATACATAAATAATAAGTTTAGCCTTATAATTTTTCGATAATGAACCCCATTCCGATATCCTAACTCTGTCCATTGATCCCACCCAGCATAAATTTGAACAGGTTATTCCCGTCAACCTATTTTTGCACAATTTACGTTAGCGTGAACAAAAGCTAAATAGCAACCTAATATAATCTATATTTGGAATCGTGATGTGTTTTTTTTTAAAAAAACATGAAGTATAATTTTAATGGGTTATTTTGTAATAATAAAAAATTTAGTATAAATTTGAAAAATAAAAATTTATGGAGTGAAAACATGTTTGAGTGTTTCCAAATGCTATGATCAAATATTAATTTTTGATAAAGTGAAAAAAAATTCAAAAAATAAAGAATTCTCATGACTAAACGGGTCCTAAATAGCTAAGGGGAACTTACATAAAATATACATCTTTATAAGCTAATTACTCCTCACCTCTGAGGTAGTGGTGTGGACTGCGTACACTCTACCCTCCCCAGACCCCACGCTGTGGGAATACACTGGGTATGTTGTTGTTGTTGTTGTTGTGTAGAAGCTAATTACTCTTTTTCCCATTACTTTTTCTTCGGATACATCTCAACCAGTCGGATACATTGCATAAGGCATCTAGATACATGATTTTATCTCGGATACATCGACATCTTTGGTTTTATCTCGAATACATTGGCATCTTTGGTTTTATCTCGGATACATCGGCATCCCGCATGTATCTGAAGGGTTACAACATGTATCCGAGGGTTGGAATGTATTCGATGAGTGAGATGTATGCGATGAGATTGGGATATCTCCGAAGGTTTTTTGTTAACATGTGGTGGTATATTAAGTAATTAAAATAAAGTAGTGGGAGAGTTAGTAAATATGGTAGGGATGTTTGGCTCTTTATGTAATTTAGCCTTATAATCACATGGACCTGCTTTAGATAGTCCTATGGGCTCAGCCCATAATTGTTCACATCAAATTTAGCAGGCCCATTCTTCTTAAAAAGACCAGGCCCAACTAATTTAGGATTCAGATCCACTATTCTAAAGGTGAAGAGCAGTACACTTAATTTCTTCAGTACCCACCAACTTCACCAACCGATTTCTCAAGAACAAAAGTATTTTGAGCAAAGACAACCTTAATTTTACGTATAAAGATTCGATTTTTAACGACACCCATCTCGTGAAATCGAAGAATATTAAGGTTTCAATGGAGGGGTTGATGAGTTTTCAGGCGAATTCTGTTCGTGCTGTATCTAGACAGCAAAGCTCGGTACTAGTTCCTACATTTTCTCCAAGAATTACTAATACAAGATTTTCTGTTCAGCCAATTGGAATGGTGAGAAAATCCAAATTGTTTAATTCCTTTGTTGCTTCAGTTCAGCCCCTTGAAGCCTCTGCTGTAACCCCTTTTGACAACACTTTACCATCTAAAGGTAAAAATCAGGATCTGATATTTTTCTTGGTGGGGTTAATATGTACCTCTGTGTGTGTAGGTGAAAATTTGAATCTTGTTTACAAAACTAGATGGGGTTAATCTGTAGAATTTTGTTATGGATTGTTTTTTATTATTATTATAACATGAAGGATCTGCATTCTAGTTGCTTCTTGGAATAAATTACATGGAAGTGTTATTAGCCTGATAAATACTTTATAATATAGCATTATAGACTTAAACTTGTGCTCCAGCTGAGCCTCCCTCTGCTTTTTCTTGCATTCCTTGTAAACATCAAAATGTTCCAAACATTTGAGAGAAGCAGTGTATTGAGGATAGCAATCAGAATCAGCAAGTCTTGCTGCACTTGGATATGCTGGTGTTTGAATTTTCGAATTTGCCATTTTGTGCTACTTTTTCCCATTTCCGCTCTGCGTTGTGGATTGATTATTTTCTGAATATCTCTGATCATGCTTGTACATGAAATGAACCCGAGTAGAGCAGAACTTACATAGAGGATACATGTTTTGGATTTTGATGAATTTGATTGATTGATGCTTGTAGAATGAAATATGGGATTCGTTCAATTATAAATGGAATTGATTGTTATTCTGTAGCTGGCTGATGGTTTTTTTCGAATTATGTTAGAGGTTCTTGATGTTTGGCAAAATGCGGATGCCATATGCTTTGATGTTGATAGCACTGTGTGCATAGACGAGGGCATCGATGAATTTGCAGAGTTTTGTGGTGCTGGAAAGGCTGTAGCGGAATGGACTGCTAGGTCGGCTGCCTTTTTGAATAATGGTGCTAATCTAATGTTAAATGCTTAGGATTTCATAATTGACTTATCTTGTCTTTGACAGGGCAATGAATGGCTCTGTTCCTTTTGAAGAAGCATTGGCAGCTCGTCTGTCTCTTATTAACCCTTCATTATCCCAACTCCAGGATTTTCTAAAGAGACCTCCACGGTAACAATGTGTCTTTGATCACCTACGCATATATTAGGTTTCCATTTCTGTGAATTATTATTACAAGTTTACTAAGACGAAAGACAAAGAAGTATTGTATCACTCGAATTTAATCCCTTTATGGCAAATTGAGGTTAGTTATAATGATGAATCCAGTTGTCTTACAATTACATTTAAGGGTAATTTACTTTATAGGGTATAAACTATTATCTGCTATTGCCCCTTAATTTAGGGGCCGTGATCATAACTGCCTATTTAGTTATTTGAAAACTTTTGATTGGTCATGCTATATGGTCATGCTCATGGATGTCAATTTCTTTCTCCCATTGAATTCTTAGAAACCTTTATGTGTTGATGTTCGTATGTTATAGCTGTCTGGTTTCATGATTCAGCTATTTGAGACTAATTGCATGACAAAGGAATAGAGATGGCTTGAATAGAAGAGACAATTAACTTCTCATCGACTTAGAAAATTGTTGAAAAAAGTGTCATAGGCAGTTTATATTAAGTCTATGATAGGCAACAGGATAAGCTCTAGCCTAGATTAACCTTTGTTATATAAATATTGGCCCTAGTAGACCACATATGAAGGAGCTCGTCAGCTCAAAAGACTATGTCACAGTCAAAAGCAATTAAATGTTACCATTAATTGGTTCAACTAAACTTCAGTACCTTTATTCCTTCAACCATCACAAAGACACAATTTTGTGGAATCGATTTTCAGCATGTTCAGTTAGCAAAGCTGTGTCTCTCTACTAGGTATACTATGATTTTGTAATATGGCAAATGCTCAAGGAAGTTCCAGAGAATTTATAAATTTCCAACTGAAAAGACAAATTCTTTTAGGTAGCAAAAGGATTCAAAGGTATCTAATCTATCATCCGAGGCGGTGGCAGGATTTCAACTTTATGGGTTCTAAATTTTTGAACGATGACTTCAAGTGCTAATAATTGGGTTCTAAATTTGATGGATTTATTTACACAAATACACTGTTTGAGCAAAACCTACTGGGCTCAGCTGAACCTGTATTTAGGCTTCTACCTCTGCCCTGTCCATCAATGTCCTTAAAATTTCCAAACAAATCAACTTTTGTCTCGTGTTCCTTTGAATCTAGCTGATTCTTTACTTTATAGTCAGCTTAGGTTGCTGAAATCTTCTGGTTTTTTATTGGTGCAGACTTTCTCCTGGCATTGATCTATTGGTCAAGAAGCTGAAGGATAAAAATAAAGATGTTTATCTGGTCTCTGGAGGGTTTCGTCAAATGATCAATGTACTTACCTTGTTGAACTGTTTAGTTTACGGTTAGTTTTATTTGTCTATCTTGCATCCATATAAACATATCAAGGATAAGGTGTTGTGACTTTCACACCTCTCCTAAAATATTAAGAAGATTCAAACTATTTCGGGTGAACTTCGAGCTTCATTCTGGAAATTCTTCTATTCTTTGGTACTGTTAGTAATTTCCAGATTTTAGTTTGCAAAATGCTTTACTAGGAAGTGTGGCAGTTAAAATGTTTAGTCATGTTCTAGTGTAAATGCTGTCATATGTATGAATAGGTTATTTCTTATAAGCAGCAAGTCTAATCGAATTTTTGAACAGTTGGAATGAAGGTTGTTAGAGCAAACCAGAAAACAGATTCCTTTCTAAAGAAGACGGCTACCTTTAATATGATGAAAAATTTGGATGGTCACTTGGTTTAGTTTACCATAGGTCCAATTAAACTTTCAAAAGTTCCGCTAGTTATCCATTTTATCTGCGTCAGTTATTTTTGTGAAAATTGTGTTTTAATGAGCTCTAGTTTGATTAGTCATCATCGTATCTCCCTATTGTATGTGTTACCTTTTAATTGTGCTTATCCTGCAATTTGGTGCATTATCTATATATTTGCTAACCATAAGTCTTTCTTAAAGCCTGTCGCATCAATCCTTTGTATACCACTTGAAAATATCTTTGCCAATCAAATACTCTTTGGGAGCAATGGAGAATATGCTGGGTTTGATAAAAATGAGCCAACTTCAAGGAAAGGCGGGAAAGCTACTGCAGTTCAACAAATAAGAAAGGTTGGTGTTGGAACTGTTGGTGATATAGTTGTTTATTTTAACACACTTTTTGAAGATGCTCATAAAGCCAAGCAATGTTCCAGGCTCATGGATACAAGTCACTAGTGATGATTGGTGATGGTGCTACTGATCTTGAGGTAAGTAACTAACACCCTTATCTCCCATTCAACCACCTCCAATCGCGCAAATGAAAAAATGAAAGGGTGATAAATGTGGTATTTATTTGAAAGTTTGCAAAAACAAAGGCTGCAACTCAGTTTTTCAGTTGCAAACTCTGTAAAATGTTTGAAGATGTTCAAAAGAGCACCTCTTTAGTTTCTTATACATCAAACTTGTTTGCTCTTGTTTATACTACTGCTTGAATTGTTTGGGGACTCTGAATGATATCTCTCTTGACAAATTTTGCCCTTCTCTCCATTTTTTTGTTGCAGGCTCGTATGCCAGGTGGTGCTGACTTGTTTATTTGCTATGGAGGAATTCAACTACGAGAACCAGTTGCAGCTAAAGCTGATTGGCTGGTGTTTAATTTTAAGGACTTGATTAATTCATTGGTATAATGTGCTATTGCATCTTCCCTCTTCATCTATATTTGTTTTTCGGGGCTTATGCAGCTTTAAATTTCTGTCTTGATGTCACTTTACGAGGTAAGCATAAAAATACCTGATTTCAGAAACTGAAAGTTCATATTGATTGGAAACTAAGCGCTCGGTTTGCATTGTCACTTCTTTTTTGGTACAACAACATTACCCAGTCCCACAAGTGAGGTCCGGAGAAGGTGGTGTGTACGCAGCCTCACCCCTACCCTGTGATAAGGCTTATGTACAAATGTCAAAAAACAACCTGAGATGCATTTCCCCACTTCAGCATAGCAACTAACAAAACTACTAGACTACTCATCTCAAAACCATTGACTAGCATATATTACCATAAGGAAAAAAAAACTCAACTATGGACAGAAAATTACAAGTTTAACTGCTCCATTCTTTGTGCTAGTCTGCTCATCATATACTAGAACACCTCTTGGATAATCTGTCTAGTTTGTTTTCCAGGCCTCTTTCCTCTTCTGCTGGAAGATCGTATAGTTCCTTTCAAGCCACATGTGGTACACACAAGCTGCCAACACCATCCTATAAACTTCTGTAATCCTGTTTCTTGCTCTAACATGGATAGTAGCCCACTTAATTCCTCAGGTTACTCCATAGGAGATTGCCGAACACCTTAACATATGTGATATGCTTTCCAACTCTCTTTGGCAAAGTGGACATTCTTGATTTGGGGTGATTCCCCAGTATTGAAGAACTTAAGAAAATAATAAGCTCAATTATAACTGGAAGTATAGCTGGAGGAGGCAGAGAAATATTTTGCAGAGAAAAAGATGGACGATCTTATTCAATCTGTTAATGGCCCTTTATATAGAATTACAGATTACATAGACTCATAATCCCACTAAACCACTAACTGATTGCACTAACCAAACTCTCCTAAACTTTAGGAACAACTATCTGCTACTCTAAATACTAGGAAAACATTCACGTGCTGAAAGAAATAACAAACTAACAACAAAAGCTAAAAGATAGCTTACTGCAGACTTAGTCAAATTAGCACTGGACTGATGTTGTACACTTTAACACCCCTTCTCGACATCAGCTCTCCGTCTTAACCATACCTAGCTGCTGACAAAAACTTTCAAACTTATTGACACTTAAGCCTTTTGTGAACAAGTCCGCAATTTGCTGCTCTGTTCTAATATGCTCCAATTCAATTACTCCTTGTAACACTTTTTCTCTGATGAAGTGGTAATGTATTTCTACATGCTTTGTCCTTGCATGAAAAACAGGATTTTCTGCCAAACTGATCGCTGATTGATTGTCACAGTATACGGGAACTGCATAGCCAACTGGTTGCTGTAAATCCTTCATCAACTGCATAAGCCATGTACTTTCTTGAGCTGCAACTGCTGCTGCCCGATACTCTGCTTCTGTTGTTGACAGCGACACCGTTGGCTGCCTTTTGCTGCACCAAGAAATTGGTCCAGCTCCAAGCTTAAACACAAAGCCAGTAGTTGAACGGCGAGTATCATGGTCTCCTGCATAGTCAGCGTCGCAGTAACCGACCAACTTGCATTCTTCACCTTTCTTGTACAGAAGACCATAACCAATTGTACTTTTCACATACCTTAGCATTCGCCAAACAGCCTCCATATGGTGCTTCTTTGGATTGTGCATGTAGCGACTCATCACACCAACTGCAAAAGAAATATCAGGTCGAGTCTGAGTTAAATAAATCAGACTACCTACCAATTGCCGATACATCGTCACATCTTCTAAATCTTTTCCTTCATGTGCACACATCTTGGCATTTGGCTCAATTGGAGTTGCAATTGGTTTGCACTCCAGCATTCCAAATTTCTTCAACAAGTCTCTGGAATACTTTTGCTGATGAAGAAAAATTCCTCCTTGAGTACGATCAATCTCCAAACCAAGAAAATGATTAAGCTGTCCAAGTTCTTTCATATGAAATCGGACAGATAGATTTTCCTTTGTTTGGAGAATTTCTTCTTCATTATCACCAGTTACAATCAAATCGTCGACATATACTAGCACTATAGCTAGCTTCCCTCCATCGACTTTGACAAACAAACTTGAATCTGCAGATGTAATCAAGTAACCACTTTGAGTTAAAAATTCAGCAATTTTACCGTACCAGGCCCTTGGCGATTGCTTTAATCCATAGAGCGCCTTCCTTAGCTTACAAACATACCCAGGGTATTCTTGATTCTGGAAACCTATTGGTTGATCCATGTAAATCTCCCGATCCAGCTCCCCATGTAGAAATGCATTCTTAACATCCATCTGCCACAAATTCCAATCTTTGCTAGCAGCAAGTGCAAGTAAGACTCGCACAGTTGTAAACTTTGCCACTGGACTGAAAGTTTCATCATAATCCAAACCATATTCTTGAGTAAATCCGCGAGCTACCAAACGAGCTTTATGCCTCTCAATCAACCCATCTGTGCGACGTTTTATTTTATAAACCCATCTGCATGATATAGGTTTCACATCTTTTGGCTTTGGCACAAGTTCCCAAGTTTGATTTTGTTCTAATGCAGTGATCTCCTCCTCCATTGCTCTAGTCCACAATAAGTTTTGAGCTGCTTCTTTGAAACTTTCAGGTTCTTTTTCAGATTCACCTTCTACTGTTGCTGCATTGGCATATTTGGGGTTTTGCCTCCGAATCCGTTCTGACTTTCTCGTCTGGGATTGTGGATCAGCTGGTACTTCACTTGTCTCACTGCCATCACATGGTGACTGGTGAACGACTGATTGCCCAAAATTATGAGTTGCACCTTGTTCAACATCAGCGTCTTCACTTGATCGAAAATAAGCAATTTGCAACTTATTTTTCAGATCTGTTTGGTCTGGTAATATCTCCTTTTCTGCAGACCACCATGAAGAGGTTTCATCAAATACAACATGCCGTGATGTATAACATCTTCCAGTTGTAGGGTCACAACATTTCCACCCTTTTCTTTGAATATCATAGCCTACAAAAATACATCTAACAGCTTTCTTGTCCATTTTGCTACGTAATTGATCTGGTATGAAAACATAGCACACACATCCAAATACTCGCAAATAACTGACATTAGCTTTCATATTCCACAACTTCTCAAAAGGTGAAAGAAAACTTAACCTTTGTTGAGGAAGTCTGTTGATGACATATGCTGCAGTCCTCATTGCTTCTGCCCAAAATCTTCCTGGGACATTCTTGGCATGTAACAAAGTGCGACATATTTCTGCCAAATGCCTATTCTTCCTCTCTGCGATGCCATTTTGCTGTGGCGTGTAGGCACAAGTATATTGATGAAGGATTCCACATTCCCTTAGGTACTGGGAGAACTCATTTGAGTTGTATTCCCCTCCATTATCTGTTCTTAGACAACAGATTTTCTTGCCCACTTCTCCCTCAACTGTTTCCTTAAACTCTTTAAACTTAGAAAAAGAATCAGATTTTTCTTTCATAAAGAAAACCCAAACATACCTAGAGAAATCATCAATAAAGGTCACCATGTACTTCATTCCACCAATTGATGATTGCTTGACCGGTCCAAACACATCAGAATGTACTAGTTGTAGTGGTTCATCGGCTTTAAATTTGGAATCTTCAAACGGCAACTGATGAGCTTTACCATATTGGCATCCTGCACAAACGATGTCTGTTCTTGCTTCAAGTTGAGGAAGACCCTTGATCATTGACTTTTTCATCATCACACTTAGCTTGGAATAACTCACGTGAGCCAATCTCATGTGCCACAAATCTGCAGTCTCATTATTTTTTGTCTTTTCTACATATGCAGACTCAGCAGACATCACATATATTGACTCTAATCTACGCCCCTTCATAATTGGATTTTCTAAGTTCTTGAGATCCTGATATATCCTCACATCATCAGGACCAAACAAAACATAGTTTCCACAGGTTGTTAATTGTGACACTGAAAGCAAGTTTTTCTTCATACCGGGAACATGATAGACATTTTGAAGTGACATGTGGTTGGCCCCTTGTTGAAGAGAGACTGCCGTCTTACCAATATGAGCTATAGGTAACCTTGAATTATTGGCTGTCACCACAACTCGACTACCCTTGTACACTGACGGGTTCTGCAACTTTTGTTTATCACCTGTCATATGATTTCCACAACCCGAATCAATGATCCAGTCATTTTCATGATCAATTGATTCAGAAATTGTCGCTGTAAGTGCTAAATTCTCCTCTTCTGTAGCAAAAAATGCTTCAGCATCCCAAACTTCTTCACTTTTCTCATTTGAATTTGAGGTAGCAGCGTTACTTTCCACGGATTTTTGCTTGAACCAACAGTCCTTTTCCACATGACCCTTCTTCCCACAATTGTAACACTTCCCTTCGAATCGTTTATCGTTCCTGTGATTTCTCGGAGCTCCCCTTGAACGAAAATTTCCATCGCCATGAAAATTTTTCTTCTTAGGCCCACCAGCAGTATAATGCTTGTTGTTCTTGCTTTTGTTGGTGTAGAGTGCTTCTTCCTCATTTTTCACCGAGAGTCCTGCCATTTGCTTCGCCATGGCTTCTTGGCCAGCAAGCAGATTTTCAAACTCAACAAGTGATGGCTGATTTGGCCATCCCTGTACAGCAGCAACGAAACCTCTGTATTCAGGTCTCAAACCATGGATAATAATTCTCTTTACCCTGGTTTCACCAATTGGTGCTGTTGAATCCAAATCTGAAATTTCACGACATATCCTCTTGACTTTGTGAAAGTACTGGGCAATTGTCTTATCACGTTGCTCTGTTGATAACAACTCGTTCTCCAAAAGTTGCAACCTTGCATCGTTCTTCTTTGAGAAAAGTGCAGCAAGTGTGTCCCATGCTTCTTTTGGCGTTTTAGCATCACGAACATGCTCCAACACATCTTCATCGATTGTTGTTTTGAGCGCAAACATTGCTTTGCCTGCTTTGATCTTCCACTTCCGCAATGTTCCATTTGCATCCTCTGCCTCTGGTTGTGTAATTTCGCTTCCGTTGACAACTTCCCAGAGATCTTGGCCTTGCATATAAGACATTATACATGTTGCCCATGTATTATAGTTCTGGTTATTGAGCTTTTTGACTCCTCCAACTACTTGAAGATCATTCATTGTGCTGGCTCTGATACCAATTGAAGAACTTAAGAAAATAATAAGCTCAATTATAACTGGAAGTATAGCTGGAGGAGGCAGAGAAATATTTTGCAGAGAAAAAGATGGACGATCTTATTCAATCTGTTAATGGCCCTTTATATAGAATTACAGATTACATAGACTCATAATCCCACTAAACCACTAACTGATTGCACTAACCAAACTCTCCTAAACTTTAGGAACAACTATCTGCTACTCTAAATACTAGGAAAACATTCACGTGCTGAAAGAAATAACAAACTAACAACAAAAGCTAAAAGATAGCTTACTGCAGACTTAGTCAAATTAGCACTGGACTGATGTTGTACACTTTAACAGTTCTGAGAGCCGATCCCTTGAATCGAATCTATCATGAGCAGCTAGTCTCAGAATGAAAGTGCACCATAATTATTACTATGTGCATTTTCCATAGAATTTATTGGATTGTTGCAACCAGAATGAAGCAAGAAACTATATTTGCTCTTTAGTATTAACAATCCCATCCCTTTTATTTCTATCTTGTCGCTTGATATGTAGCGAATGTTTGGTCGAAATATCAATAGTTTGTGGGAAACTGAGATCTGATGGAACAATAATTGGAAATACTGAAGTTATAGGATGCTCACATCAAGATTAAGCGTTTTAGTTTGTTTCAGCCTCTCTTCTGAGAAATTTTTACGTTTACTCTTAAGGTGCTTATTAAATCAGGCACTTGAAGTAGTGTATAATTCTAAGAAAAAAGTGAAACGAAGTTTTACATAATGTACCGGTTACTCAAATAGTTTATGAGACTGAGATAGTGAGATTGATTGACTAATTAGGGCCGTTTGGCCATGCAAATTAGACTTCATATTTTAAACTTCTGATTTGACATTTATAAATTATTCATGACATTTGAACAAAAAATCATTTCAATATGAAATTTTGATTTTCAATTCTAAAGCAACCTAAATAAAAACTATATATTTATGATTCTAAACTCCAAATCGACGACAACACATTAGATTGATTAATTTTTGTCACATCCACATATTGCGAACCCAATAATTTCGACAACTTTCATGCCAAAAACCCGCATTATACAAGTTGTAGATTGCTGTTATAACCCTTGCCAACTTCCTGAATCCTGGCAATGTTCTCGTGAATCTTATTTGTTCTTTCTGTGTCGGGTTAAGCAAAACACGGAGAAGAAACAAAACAGATTAACATAATTTTTTTGAACAGATGGGAGAATGGCACCAGAAATACTACTATTATTAGTACATTTTTCTTCACATACAGAGTTCAAAAGGGGAATACATCAAACAGGTAATAGCCAAATAGGAAGACGACTCAGCATAAGACAGAGACAGAAAAAAAAAACTCCAAAACTTCAACCATACACACCTTAATAGAGTACTTTACTATATCTACATATAAACTTTCAGCCAAAGCGTTTAACCAGAGATCTCAATGGACTTGACATCAGGCTTCTTCACTTCTGCCTTTGGAACAGTAACAGTAAGCACTCCATTCTCCATAGAAGCCTTAACCTGATCCATCTTAGCATTCTCCGGAAGCCTAAATCTTCTCATGAATTTACCGCTGCTCCGTTCCACACGGTGCCAAGTGTCATTCTTATCTTCTTTCTCCACATTCCTCTCTCCGCTAATCTGAAGAACCCTATCTTCTTCAATCTCCACTTTCACTTCCTCCTTCTTAAGCCCTGGGAGATCAGCCTTGAACACATGAGCTTCTGGAGTTTCCTTCCAGTCGACTCGAGTGTTAGCAAATGCAGAGGTCTCCCCTGAATTGAAACCTGGGAAGCCTAATTCCTTGAACTGATCAAACACGTCAATTGAGAATGGATCGCTTCGTCGATCGCCGAAGATTCTTGGGATCAGTGACATTTTCAGTGAGCTTTTTGAGAATTTTCTGTGTTTGCTTGGTTCTCTGCTTGCTTTCAATTTTGATGATTGATGGAAGAGGACCTGGTGGGTATTTACAGCTTCTTAGACGAGTGTTTAGCACTTTCTCGAGTCGATACTTTTATGATCCAATGAGATATTTCTAGAGCCTAGTAGATGTTCCAGAAACAGATGTAGAGAACTTTCTGGACAAATCCAGTTAGGCCCATCAGAAATCACACAAGTGAACTATTGAAATTGGGCTTCCTCCCGTTACAACAGCCTTGATTTGCAAGCCCAATTCTACCAGTCGTCTTAACTTCTAAGGACTGTTCTTCACAGCGGCCCATCATTTTTGTTTTTGTGTGTGTGTTGGGGTGGCGGGGTGGGGGAGAGATTACACAAATTGCAATCATCACCAATACATATTTCTGTTCTTGATGTCAATGTTTATAAGGTAGCTTAAAAATACTAGATCTTAGAAACTGAAAGTTCATACTGATTGGAAGATAAACGCTCGATTTGCATCATCACTTGGTCTGAAGAAGGTGGTGGTGTATACGCTACCTTGTGATAAGACTTATGTACAAGTGCCGAAAAACAACCAGAGATGAGAGATGGATAACCCCTCTTCAGCATAGCAACTAATAAACCAACCTGCCTACTCATCTTGAAAACATTGACCAGCCTATATTACCACTAAGAAAAAAGCTCAACTATGGATATATATATTTAACTGCTCCACTCTCTGTGTTAGTCTGCTCTTCATATAGCCCTTAGGGAACACCTCTTGGATAACCAGTCTAGTTAGCTTTCCATAGTTCCTTCCAAGCCAAATGTGGTACACCGTACACACAAGCTGCCAACACCATCCTATAAACTTCTGCAGTCGTGTTTCTTCCTCTAGTATGGACAGGTCCACTGTAATTCCTCAGGATACTCCATAGGAGCTCTCTGGGCACCTTGCCAATGCAATAGCTCCCATACAGTTGTTATGTACATTTTAATAACAAACGTGACATGCTTTCCAACTCTCTTTGGCAGAGTGGACATTCTTGAGTTGTGATAATTCCCAGTTTGAGAGCCTATCCCTTGTATAAGAGTCTGTCATGAGCAACTAGTCTTAGAATGAAAATCCATTTTGGTGACCATAATCATTGCATTTTCTGTAGAATTTGTTGCAACCAGAATGAGCGAGGCGCACGTCGCAAGAATATTTGCTCTTTAGTATAACAACCCCATCCCCTTAATTGCGATCTTGTCGCTTGATATGTAGCGAATATTTGATTGAAATATGAATAGTTTGTGAGGAACTGAAATCTGATAGAGCCATAATACTGAAATTATAGGATGCTTTAAGCGTTTTATTTTGTTTCAGTCTTATATCAAATCAGGCACTTGCAGTCTCTGGTACATTTCTAAGAATAAAAAACCGAGTTATACATAATGTACAACTTACTCAAATAGTTTTGAGACTGAATAGTGAGATTGATTGATTTATTAGGGCCGTTTGGCCATCCAAATTACACTTCAAATTTAAGTAGAATGAACAGAAATATTTGAACAGAACGCAGAATGGCACCAGAAATACTATTATTAGTATTACATTTTTTTCACATATAGAGTTCAAAAGGGAAATACATCAAACAGGTGATATCCAAATAGGAAGACAACTCAGCAAAAGGCAGAGACTTAAAAAAACTCCAAATTTTCCACAATACACACCTTAATATCTCTACTATACTATATCTACATACAGAAACTTTCAGCCAAAACGTTTAACCAGAGATCTCAATGGACTTGACATCAGGCTTCTTCACCTCTTCCTTTGGAACAGTAACAGTAAGCACTCCATTCTCCATAGAAGCCTTAACTTGATCCATCTTTGCATTCTCCGGAAGTCTGAATCTTCTCATGAATTTGCCACTGCTTCGCTCCACACGATGCCAAGTATCATTCTTATCTTCTTTCTCCAGATTCCTCTCTCCGCTAATCTGAAGAACCCTATCTTCTTCAATCTCCACTTTCACTTCCTCCTTCTTAAGCCCTGGGAGATCAGCCTTGAACACATGAGCTTCTGGAGTTTCCTTCCAGTCGATTCGAGTGTTAGCAAATGCAGAGGTCTCCCCTGAATTGGAACTTGGGAAGCCTAATTCCTTGAATGGATCAAACACGTCAATTGAGAATGGATCGAACACGCTGCTGCTTCGTCGATTGCCGAAAATTCTTGGGATCAGTGACATTTTCAGTGAGCTTTCGAGAATTTTGTGTTTTTGCTCGAGTGTTTAACTTGCTTTCAATTTTGATGGTTAATGGAAGAGGACCTGGTAGGTATTTATAGCTTCTTAGAGGAGTGTTTAGCACTTTCTCGATAGTTCTTAGTTTTCCACCGAGATATTTCTAGAGCTAAGTAGATATTCCAGAAGAAGATGTCGAGAACTTTCTGGACAAATCTCGTTAGGCCCATTACAGGTCATACAAGTGATCTATGGAAATTGGGCTTCCTCCCATTACAATAGGAAAAGCTTGATTTTCGGCCCACTTCTACCAGTCGTCTTTAACTTTGTAGGGATCCTTTGTTTGTTCTTTACAACGGCCCATTACTTTTGTTTGCTATACGAGGACTAAGGAGGGTGATAATTACACAAGTAGCACGATCACCATATTTTTATTTATGGTAATAACTATATCATGGACAACGTTTTAAAAGATGGAGGTGAAAAAGTAAAGGTAAATGTATGCCAATTTTTTAAGGGTGAGAGCACTGGATATAGTTGATATCAACTTTAGACTAAAGGCAAAGCTAGCCCTTTTGCAAATCACAAGGGCAGTTTTGTACCTTACTAATCATATCACTGTCAAATTAATTTAGAAAAAATTTAAGGTTCAACTGAAGTAGGAAGTAGTAAAACATAGTGCTAATATTTTTGATCATTGAGGATTTGGATCCTTGATGTATTAGCTACTAATTTTCTTAGTTTACTATTTTCTGCGAATCATTTCATTTATTTATTTATGATAAAAAGAAAGGGGGGAAACTCAACCAAAATTGTTGGAAATAGCTATTAGATCGGTCCTTTCACAAGGGGTGCTAGTTAGTTGACTAACTCATTAGTTTGTTCTTCTCCTATACCATTATAAGTATTGGAAAATAGACATTTTTTACCATAATGTGACAACTAAGGTTTACAAAGAAGGCACTCTTCGAGAGGATATCTAGGTTGTGGACAAAAAATTCATCTGGTTCGTGAGATTTCCAACAATTGATGACACGAGTTTAGTTGCTTCAAATCCGCTTCTGCTGATTAGTATTTTGGTTAAATATTACTCCTCAAAAAGAGAAAAACGAATGTCTTCAGACCTCAGTTGTGGTAACTATCAAACTAAAATAAAATATGCCATTTTATGGAATTTGAATTCCTCATTCAGCTTTATTGAAGTTTCCAAGAACTTTCACCAACATTATAAAAACTGGGAAAATTTGACCGAAAATCACACTTCATGATTTCTTGCCAAAGATAAGAGAGTATAAAGTCCTAATATTAGCTAAACAAAAAGCCATATCTAAGTTTTGAAAAGAGAAATGGAAGTGCAAAAACAAAATTTAGGGAGAATTGTACTAGTCCCTTGTCCATTCCAAGGTCACATAAACCCAATGCTTGAATTAGCCTCACTTCTTTACTCAAAGGGGTTTTCTATCACAATTGCTCACACCCAATTCAACTTTCCAAATCCATCAAATCATCCTTGTTTCTCTTTTCTTCCTATACCAGATGGTTTTTCTCAAGTTCAAGCCTCCTCTTCTAATTTTATATCATTATTAATGGCTCTTAATGATAATATAGCGGCGCCTCTTCGAGAGATATTGGTTCATCAGCAGCAAAAAAGTGATGAGATATTGTGCATAGTCTATGATTCTATTATGTATAAAGTAGCAGAGGTGGCTAACAATCTTGAGATTCCTAGTGTCATTTTGGAAACTAGCAGTGCTTGCCTTTTCTGGACTTGTGCTGCTTTTAACAGACTTGAAGGTGAAGGTTATTTTCCATTAAAAGGTATCCTTAATTCTCTTGGCATTTGATTGCTGATTTAAGTTAACTAACATCACAGGATCATTTTCGGGCATTTAATTATTCGATCATTTTAAGGCTTGAGTGATCTTTTTGAGTGAAATAACAAAAGATAGGTAGTTTTTCCAATACGAAAGTTCACTTATTTTCAATAATTCAGTGACCGTTTAAACAATTAACTCAACACTTGAATGGTTCAGAGTACTTCAACTTAGTTATACACTCTAATATAAAGATTGAAGAGGATGTTTGGGCTTATTCCCAGTCAAAGGTGGATTTAGTACGAGTTCTACTGATTCATGTTCCATCAAATTCATTATTTTACTTGCTCGAACTATATCTATATATTTGGTAAAAGAATTTAAAATGTACATATATAATAAGTTTGCGTTGCATTCAAGGATGTGGCCTGATGATCAATGAAGTGGGTTGAACACCGTGAGGTCTCAGGTTCAAACCAATTGCAGGAATCTCTTTTGTACATCAAAAATTCATATAATACAACACAGAGACAATATAACCCTTCTTGTTCTTTAAATTTTTGTGTAAATACTCAACTTTTTCTTGTCCTAATTAACCTGCAACAGCGGAGGCAGAATTTTCATCGAAAAATTTCATGTTTGCCGTAACAAAAAATTTAACCTTATATATACCGTGCAACTTATTGACACTATTGTAAAGGACTAACCATTGTTCTTCCTGTTGTCAACAGACTCAATTGCCGAAGACTTAGTACCTGGACTTGATACACTCAGGTTCAAAGATCTTCCCATCTTCAATTTCCCAAATGTTGATGATTTGTTACACTTGATTAGGACTACAGTAGACATCAGAACATCCTCAGCCATAATCTGGAACACAACAGAGTGCCTTGAACAACCAATCCTAGAAAAACTCAAACAACATTACCAGATCTCATGTTTTCCAGTAGGTCCAATGCACAAATTTACTAATAATATTACTACTAATACTTCCTGTAACTTATTAAAAGAAGACAGAAATTGCATAATGTGGCTAGATAAGCAAGTCGCAAATTCAGTCCTGTATGTCAGCATTGGAAGTTTGGCTTCAATTACTGAAAGAGAAGTAACAGAAATAGCTTGGGGATTAGTGAATAGTAAGCAGCATTTTTTGTGGGTAATTCGACCTGGTTCGGTTACTGGAAGTGACTTGAAATTAGTATTCCCTGAGAAAAATTTGAAAGAAGCTATTGATGAAAGAGGTTATATTGTGGAATGGGCACCACAAAAGGAAGTATTGGGACATTTTGCGATCGGAGGTTTTTGGTGCCATTGTGGATGGAATTCGACACTGGAGAGTATTTGCGAAGGGGTTCCATTGATATGTATGCCTTGTTTTGGGGATCAAAATGTGAATTCGAGGTACGTGAGTCATGTTTGGAAGGTGGGAATTGTGTTGGAGAATGAGTTGGAGAGAGGGGAAATTGAAAGATTTGTGAGGAAACTAATGGTGAGTGAAGAAGGGGAGGAGATTAGGCAAAGAGCCATGGATTTTAAATTGGAAATCAAGAATAGTGTTGCTGAAAATGGTACTTCTTACAAGTGCTTGGATGATTTGGTGAAGTTTCTTTTGTCACTTTGATCGCAAAGGACACATACATACTTGCGTGTTACTTATAATGTGTGTTTTAATGGGTGTTTGGCCATGAAAATAAAAAAAATATTAGTATCTTCATAAGTCCTTTGTTAAGTAAGATGATGGTGCTTTCATCTGTTTTTTCCTTCCTTCCAACTGCCAAGTGACTTCAAAAAAATAAATGCAACACGAATGTTTAAATCTTTTTTTTTTTCTTTATAGTCAGGAAACTGCTGCTCAAAATTACTATATGGAAAGTAGATCTGGTAAGAAGCCATTGCAGCTCGAGAGAGAAAAGATGTCACTTCATTGCTGGAAAGAATGATCTGAATATTATAGCTGTCTGCTCTTGTATTGCATTAATTATATACAATGCAAAAATCTAACTGAACAATCACTTAACTAATTAACCGACTTCGCGTGAATATCATTGAGCATGTTTGGTTTGCCAAAAGATATACTCCCTCCGTTCTAATTTAAGTGCTTTTTTGGTCAGTTTTAAAAAGAGTGTTTTTTTCTATATTTAGTATGTTTCTCATCAAGTTTAAGACCACACGATTTAAATAACTACATACATTTTTAATTTAAGTCCACAAATTTATTTGTTAAACTAACTTTATTCCCAATTAAATTAATTAAAAACATAAATTGAAACCAAGGGAATACCAAGTAGAATCAAGTAATTATATTCCTCATTTTGTGCAAGAGTTATTTTCATTAATAACTATTTAAACCCTCTAACTTTACAACATTGGTCTAACACACACTTCGTGATTACCATAACTCTTTTGATACTGAAAGATTTCCGTCAAAATAGTACTCAATTTGATATTGTCAATGCCTAAGGGATGTCAATTTTCGATACAATTTTTTCTCCCCAACCAAAAACCGATGAACATTTTCTTTTAAAAAAATATATTTCTTCATATCAAAACTATGAAGTCGGATTAAACTATTTATTTTAAAGTGAACAAAATAATTTTCACCTCGATGCAAGTCTGGGTGAGCTGCCTCTGACCATATTGTTGGGCCAGTGTTCAGACTCTCTCGTAATTTAGACCAATGATAGAGTTGGGCCGCTAAATCAAAGCCCATAACCGTAGAATGTCGGCCAAGTCCATAAGTCACTCGTCAAATTTGGTAATGGGCCAACGAGATTTCTCCAGAAACATCTCGACATCTGCATATATACCTTGATTAAGAAATATCGAGAAAGTTTCGGAAGAAGAAAAAAGAACAACGAAATATCGAGAAAGTACTTGACACTCCTCTATGACCATATAAATACCCATCAGCTCCTCCTCCTTGAACCAGGAAAATTGAAAGGAAACAAATCAAAGCAAAAACAGAAAATTCTCAAGAGCTCATAAAATGTCACTGATCCCAAGAATCTTCGGCGATCGACGACGAAGCAGCAGCACGTTCGATCCATTCTCAATTGACGTGTTTGATCAGTTCAAGGAATTAGGCTTCCCAGGTTTCAATTCAGGGGAGACCTCTGCATTCGCCAACACTCGAATCGACTGGAAGGAAACTCCAGAAGCTCATGTGTTCAAGGCTGATCTCCCAGGGCTTAAGAAGGAGGAAGTGAAAGTGGAAATCGAAGAAGATAGGGTTCTTCAGATTAGCGGAGAGAGGAATGTGGAGAAAGAAGATAAGAATGAAACTTGGCATCGTGTGGAACGTAGCAGCGGCAAATTCATGAGAAGATTTAGACTTCCGGTGAATGCTAAGATGGATCAGGTTAAGGCTTCTATGGAGAATGGAGTGCTTACTGTTACTGTTCCTAAGGAAGAAGTGAAGAAGCCTGATGTCAAGTCCATTGACATCTCTGGTTAAGCAAATTCACTGTTTGTTGAAGATTTGAAGTTGCTTTGTATCTGTATCAAAGTCTTCTGAGTCGGCTCTGTTTCTCGCCCTAATGGCATAGTTGATGTACTTACTTTAAAATTCCATGTTGAAAATGTAATAACAGTGTTGTATTATCCTTTGATTTTGTTCCAAATTACTGTATGTTATTTTTTGGTAATGAATTGCGAATATTAGCATTAAGCAAGCAAAACAATTCACCTAATGATCACCTAAGAGAACTAACAACCTTATAAGAAGGGTGTCAAATCCACTAATTGGGCCTCCAAACCAGAAAAACAGACTAATTACAAAAGGCTACATCCAAACAAAACTAAAGGATAAACTAGTTACAAAGATTATGAAAAAAAAAAAAGATTTTTAGTGTGCTTTCTTGGAATTCTTCATGTGGTCAATCCTCTCTTTGATGTCCTTCTGAATCAGTGTGATTACAAGCTTTTACCTGTATGTTAAACCTAATGACGATTATTTGTTCTCTTGAATTCTTCAAAAACTAGAATGACCATATATCGATGAAGATAAACTCTATGAGAAATTCTACTTTCACTATCAATTAAGTTCAGATTTCTTTTGGTCTTTATTATGTATATGGACCAAAAGATAAACATATATGTAGCACGTTGGAGACCAAAAGATAATAAGTCAATTACGTAGGAATAAAAGATCTGCCTTTGCCTTTGAGACTAAATTTATTAACTATTTAGAAATGACTGAGCAGAATTCACGCACCCGCATGAAGAATTGGAATAGCTAAATAGATAAATATAGTGCATGTACCATGCAGATGCTTTGATTTTATATCTTCTAAGAGGAACTCTAAATTCAGTAACAATTTCAAAATTTATAAACTTTAAAATCAAACTCCACCTTCAAATTACAAACAAGTTTTAAATACCAAGAGAAATATGTACATTACATATTTACATGAGTTACTCCATTCAACTATAAGAAAGATAAAATTGAGAAGAATGTTTTGAAGCATGTAGGGGACAACACAAGGAAAAAAAATATCCATGAGGCGTGAAGGCAAACAACTCTTTATATACCAAAAAAACTTGCACACATCAAGGGGAATCCTAATTGCAAGTTTGCAACCTATCATTTGTATGTCTAATTGTTTTATGTCTGTTAGGACCGGAATAATCAGGTGTCATGCGGAAGCTAACAAAGCAAATCTCGAAAGACGTCACGTAAGAAGACAAATGAGAAATATACCACAAGAGACACAATAATTTAACGTGGTTCGGTCAATCGACCTACATCCACAACAGGAGATGAGCAATCCACTATATGAAAGAGAGTACAACATATCGAGAGAAACAACCTCACAAAATTCACTCTGAATACAAATGAGGTTCACACAAGTGACACTGGTGTACTTGTGTCTCACAAATTCTCCCTCTAAACAAAACTTTCAAAGCCCTTAAGACTACATTGTGGATGTTACCAAGTTTGAATAAATGAGTCTCTATTTATAGAATCACAAACCTTTTCCTTGTAGGAAAAGGACTAGCTAATTAGAGAAGATTTTTGCTTTCCTTTTACAAAAAGGAATAACCAATTATGGTTAGAAAATCAGGGCAAACACCCAACAATGTCTTATGCCTACGTCTGGCTTATTTTTGAAAAGAGCTAATCCATTTTAGTCGCCAGGGACATATTTGCCGACCCACCCCACACCCCCCACACACCCCCCACACACCAACAAGGTGATAGTTCAAATAATCAATCAATTGAACTACTAAGTTTAATAACTATCTGAACTCTTTAACTTTATAACATTGGTCTAACACACACTTCGTGATTACTATAAATCTTTAAATACTGAAGATTTCCATCAAAATACTGCCCAATTTGATATCGTCAATCACTAACGAATGTCATTTTTCGATACCAATAAATATTTTTTAGAAAAATAACTTTATTCATATCAAAACTATGAAGTTGGTTTAACTATTTATTTTAAAGTGAACAAAAATATTTTCACCTCAATATATACAAATCTGGGGTGAGCTTCCTCTGACCCATAGTGTTGGGCCAGTGTGAAAACTCCCTTGAAATTTGGACCAATGATAGAAGTTGGGCCGCTAATTCAAAGCCCACGTCCATAGGTCACTCGTGAAATTTGATAACGGGCCAACGAGATTTCTCCAGAAACATCTCGACATCTGCATATATCCCTTGATTAAGAAATATCGAGAAAGTTTCGGAAAATAAAAAACGAAATATCGAGAAAGTACTTGACACTCCTCTAAGACCATATAAATACCCATCAGCTCCTCCTCCTTTAACCAGCAAAACTGAAAGCAAACAAATCAAACCAAAAACAGAAAATTCTCAAAAGCTCACCGAAAATGTCACTGATCCCAAGAATATTCGGCGATCGACGAAGGAGCAGCATGTTCGATCCATTCTCAATTGACGTGTTTGATCAGTTCAAGGAATTAGGCTTCCCAGGTTTCAATTCAGGGGAGACCTCTGCATTTGCTAACACTCGAATCGACTGGAAGGAAACTCCAGAAGCTCATGTGTTCAAGGCCGATCTTCCGGGGCATAAGAAGGAGGAAGTGAAAGTGGAGATCGAAGAAGATAGGGTTCTTCAGATTAGCGGAGAGAGGAATGTGGAGAAAGAAGATAAGAATGATACTTGGCATCGTGTGGAGCGAAGCAGTGGCAAATTCATGAGAAGATTTAGACTTCCGGAGAATGCTAAGATGGATCAAGTTAAGGCTTCTATGGAGAATGGAGTGCTTACTGTTACTGTTCCAAAGGAAGAGGTGAAGAAGCCTGATGTCAAGTCCATTGACATCTCTGGTTAGACGCTTTGGCTAAAAATTGCTACGTAAATTGATTAAGAACTCTATGATATCATGTATGGGCAAATAAAAAGCCGTATCTGTTGTGTTTGAAGTTGCTCTGTTTCTGTATTGAAGAAGCCTGATGTCAAGTCCATAGTTGATGTACTTACTTTAAAATTCCATGTTGAAAATGTAATATTAGTGTTGTTTTATCCTTGGATTCTGTTCAAATGTGTCACATTTTCTTTATTATATTCTTCTTGACTCCTTGCATTTTATATTTCAATGTAATTTTATTTCAACTGGGCAGGATTACAATGCCAAGATTAATTTCAGAATAACTTTATTCGCGAACCATATGATCAATAGATTGAAAAATTGACACTCAAATATAAAAGAAACTAATTAAAGACCCATTAAGTTTTGTTACGTGGGTGATATAAAATAAAATTTGTATTTAAAATCAAGTAAGTAGAAATAAGAACTTAAACTAATTTTTGCAGAGAAGAAAAAAATTGAGCCCACTGAATATACAGTGTGTTCTTAAGGAAGTTATTCCCTAAAATCATCCGAGGTTGATGAAATATATCCTCCATGGATAGAAGAACGATTAAGCATCAATAGAATAGCGGTACTTCAAACTCTATTGATCGGTGAACCACTCAACGGTAGTAAATCACACTTGAATTTAGAAGAAATGTAGAAGTATATTTACAAATATAACTAAAAAGCACTGCTTTAGAAAGGAAGCAAAGGTTCAGAAAAGTTACATTGTTTCAGATTCGACGAGACGACGTGCGATTCGCACAAGAGGAAGTGTGTGTCGCACCCGTCGCACAAGCGTCCAGTGATGTGCGATGGATGTGCAAAACACACAAGGCATTGTGCGTGTCGCATGTCACTAAACAGTGAGTCGAAAGGACGTGTCATTTTTGATGTGCGGTTCGTGTGCGTTTCGCACATGTCGAAGTGTGCTCGTACATGGAGATTTTTGGGTTAGAACTTTGGTATTAAACAATTAAGTTTAAATAAACTTTATCCAAAAAGATAATCTCTCGATCGATCTATCAAATCCGAAGCCGACGACGACGGCGTGAGGCTTGTCTTTTCTCAACCCTGTAAGATCATGAGGAAGTGTTTCTCAATATAAATACTTGAAATTTTCTTTCCACCACCATGGTACAAATGTTTTTTACAAAAGCAAAAGTAAAATTTCATTTTCCCTTCTATTCCCTCCATTTTCCATTCACTTTTCATTACTAAACCCCAACAAATTTTATAACAGAATCTATCCAAGGAAAAAAAAAACACTTAAAAACAGAGTGGTAATCAATAAAATTTTGGGTTTGAGTGGAGTTTGTGCTTCTTGATCTTGTAACTTAATTCAAGTAAAAAGAGTTATAATCGTCTTAAATTTTACCACAATAGATAATCCAAATATCAAGTTATGTTCAGACCAAAAGAACGTTGGAGAGTGGAGACCAAAAGATAAGGAATAAAAAGATCTGCCTTTTGGCAAATGCATTTTCAAACAGTAACAGTAGTTAGTACGTACAACTCTTTTATTGGTTTGGTACTATTATTTTTTCGATTTTTATTGAACAAAATCAAATTAAATCATATATTATCCATTTTAAAAAATGTAAAACAAAATCAAATGAAATAAAAAAATAATATATTTAAACATTTTGGTTTAATTTTTCAATTCGAATCAATTTTTACCTAAACCGTGAACACTTCTGGTATGTGTTAAGTGGGAACAAAAGATGGATCTGAAACAGAGCATCATCGATCATCATATGAATGAAATGATCATCTATCATTGTACCTTTTTGTTCAGTCCACGAGATTTCTGTTTACCCAATGCCGAATAATCCAAATGTTTGTCATGAAAACTCCCCATTTATTGCGTGGCTGATATCCCTCCCAACACCAGCAGAAGCACGGACCAGCTAAACAAGCCAAAAATATTCTGAGTTAGTTCAACAATTATATATGGCCATCAAAGTTCACATGGTGACTTTGGGCGGACCTAAAATGTTTGGTACGAGTTCGGCTGAATGTAGTATTCTCTATTTCTTTTGAAAATTCGTTGAATATATACAAATTATTCATTTAAAACTTAATAACTTAAAAAATATTAGAATTAAAAATTCATAAAATTTAAATTTCGACTCTTCCTTTGATGATTTTGGTATGACCGATATCTTTGAGAGGTTAACTTTGTAGCTTTTATACATATGAGTACACAATTGTTGATAGAAGTGGTAAAAATAATGAAAACATGATTTGTCTAATTCGTTTAATTATTAACTTAATATATTTTGATTCCTTCAATTTAGTTTATTTAAAAGATAAGTTGATTTGGACTAAAATGTAGCATAAATTGATCTATGAGAAATTTATCAAAAAAATTTAATTTATTTTTGTTTGATATATTATATATAATCATTATAAAAAAAAAAGTTTTATAAGATACTCAAACATATTATAAGAAAACAAAAAAAAAATCTAGTAACAATTGAAGGAGTTGAGTTATGGACCTATTGTTTACTCCATCTGATCCATATTGTGATTTTAGCCAAAGTAACCTTTGAGAAAGTTAATGACTTACCCATTTATTAACTTAAATTATTCTACTTGTTCAGATTCAATCCAATCGGCCTATTAGACACCCCAAAGCATATTAAAAAAAAATATTTACTCAAAAACTCAATATATGCATTCGATTATGCCATTGATATATAGAGAGAGAGATCAATAAGATAAATCTCTTCAACTCATGATTAGAGATAATTTCATTACTCTTAACTCTTAATTTATTGCATTACATGAAATTAAGTTTCCCTTAATTCCCTCTCCCTGAACCTTTCTTTTTTATCAAAAAAAAAAAAAAACAAGAAAACAAACTGACGCTGTAAGTCTACTACGCTATATATCATCGAATGAGCTATGGGCTCATTATTGAGGATGAGAATATAATGTGAGCACACCCAAAAGCAATGTCATCATTATAGGGGAAGGAAATAATCAAACTAGTCATCAAGCAAATTCCTAAAAGCACAACAAATTATGAACTCTGAATTAGAGGTTGTACGTGAAGTGTGATGGAGGAGGTAAAACTTGAGAAGCAGATTACACAGCAAATCTTGTGAGAATATTCAGTGAAATTTATAAGTCACCCCAACAATTCATTGTGCAACACCTTTTCCTATTCTGCTTTTCAATATACCATTGTATTTTTAATCATTTACCCGTTGACCAGGTGCATAATCCTTCAATATTCTGCATGATGAGCCTTTTTTTTACTTATATTTGTTGATCATTAGATGAAAGATGAAAGATGAAAGATTATGCACCACGTGAAAGATAATTGCAGCACTAATAACTAACTGTTCCACTGTGAACGCCACGTGATCTTGCAAGTTTGCTTTAAGCATAAAGTATATTACTCCTTCCGTCACACGTGACATACTTTCCTTTTTAGTCCGTCTCAAAAAGAATGTCCCCTTTCTATAATTAGAATAATTTTAACTTTGAAATTCCTCTTTTACCCTTAATGAAATGATTTACAACCACACAAATATTCAAGGATTATTTTGGACCACAAGTTTTAAAAGTTTTTTTTTTTAAAATATCGTGTCAAATCAAAGTATGCCACATAAAATGGGACGGAGGGAGTAGTATACTTTATGGTGTTTGATTGAGTAGTGTTTAGAAAAGTTTTACTAGTAAAAAGAAGTGTTGAGTCCTGCGTTGGTGGAGTGGGATTTTTTGGTCTCATTATATGATTTCTTTGGCAATATTTTTCACTCCACCAACTAACTTTTCGGGTAAAGTTAAATCCAAGATTTATTTCTTTATCATGATATTAGTTGATCCGGAGGAAGACCATTGCGATAAGAACTCCATGATCGACTCGATTGAGCTAGATTCACATCAATTCATTGTTTACCCGATGATGAGTCTCCATCTTATAATATGTTCACGCTCTTAGATGTCTTGTCCTGACTGTGTATAAGTGTTGAGTCTCACATTGATGGAATGTGATTTCTTGGTGTCTTTATATAATTTTGAGCAATGATCTTTACCTAATGAGCTATTTTTTTAAATTAAAGTTAGACGTAAAATTCAATTTTTTATTCAAAAAAAAAAAAAAAAGTTTCTGCAATCCTTTGAAACATTGAGAGATTTTTTGAATATCAACTTACGCTTAACCATAACTTATTATATAAAGTGGACAAATCTGACATTAAAAGCAAATGGAGAGTTACTTCTTACTTCACTCAAACAATTTAAGCAGAACATCAACTTATGCTTAAAGAGCATTTTACCATTAATGTTTAATTCTCTATTAATTCCCATTTTTACGTTTTCTATTTTTCCTATTCAATTTTCACGGCAAAGTAGGCTCGCACCGCAGAAGTGGCATTTGGCCTTTATGAGGGGTGGGGGTGGTTGAGGTAGGGTAACAGTTCTGTTCCCAATATTCTGCAAGGACTAAGAAAAAGATTTAAAAGAATATTTTTATGACCTTCATGATGTATTCTTGTAGTGTATATACTTAGAATTATTTTCACATAAATATACATATATAATCCAAATAAATTCCATTCAACTCACTGAAAGATTTGCATCTGCCTACCCCCAAATCAGTATCCCAATAAAAACTCCATGACAGATTGTGGTGAAATAAATTAAATCCCTTTGTACTTAATTAAATATTTTAAATTTAATAAAAAATACTTCTCCCTTATCTTAAAAATTAGTCATGAAATGAAGATTGTTCAAGATTATACAAAAAAATACAAATAATCTATATTCCTATTGACGTGAAACTCAAACAATATAAGATGGAAGCAAGACATGGCCTAACATCGGGCCAATCATGAATTGAGATAAATCTAATTATAATATTATAAAGAAAATAAATATTAAATTTAACTCCATCCAAAATTATATAAGAAGACAAATAACCTTATAAATTAAGATTAATCGAATCATGAATATAAAAAGTATTTATAAAATAAAAAATAAAAAAAGGTATCCCAATAAAAGAGCAGTCGGTCATTAACTATGTGTAGTCCAAAGAGCGCCCCTACCAGCCCGTGACCCACGTATTCCTCCTCCTCCTCCTCCGCCTGTCACTACTCCAGAAAGAAAAAAAAAAGTGTAGCTCACTACTATCTTTTTACTTTATTTGCCTTTTTCTCTCTGTCTAATTCATCATTTTGTGTTACAAAAAGGGTCTGAATTATAAGATATGATAATATTGTCCTTTCTTTCTTTCTGAGCTAATTCTCTGCTCTGCTTCTCTCTGTTTTTCTTTTTCTTTTTTGGATTTGATCCTCTTTTAGTTACTTCTAAATTCTTGATTTCACCACCGACTCATATGGGCCATTACTGCTTCTTCATCAACTCCACTTGTTTGATCTGCTACTAATTTTCGAGCGGTTGTTGAGTTAGGTATGTACTCTCATCTTTTCTTTTAATGTTTCTCTGTTTGATGGATATGACTGTTTGGTTTCCTGTCCTTTTCAGTTGTTAATTCTTGTCATGTTATATAAATATTATTGTTCACTTTTAATACAATAATTTCTGCAATCTCTCATTTATAGATGCATGATTAAAAGTTGTACAATAAGATTGAACATTTGCGATTTCTTTAATTTTAAGAATTCATAAGAAGAACTGCACAAGGGAGGCGGTAAAGTTGTTTCTGTGTGACCTATAAGGATCGAACAGGGAAGCAACCCAGCATGAGAGGCTAGGCTGTCTACGTCACACTCCTTGGTTGGTGCGGCTCTCAGTGGTGGAACCACCTTATGCTTTAGGGTGTCATTGAAAATTACACTGTTTAACTAGATTATATGTTATACTTCCTCAATTTTTTTTTTTATGTGTGTCTACTTTTTTATATTTCGACACCCTTTAGTAAAATATCTGGCTTCGCTACGGGCGGTTATTCCCGGACCCTGCGTGAATGCGGGAGGCTGGTGGCTGCCCTTTTTTGCCCAACTGCATTCCTTGCATGTTATTGAAATATTGGATTAGTTTTTGGTTAGACATAGAAAGTGAATAGTTTATGGAAAAGGAAACTCAACCGGCAGTGCCCTTCTTCGTTCTATCTTTTTCCTAATTTTACATGTTTACTTTCTCAGAATCAACTTAAATTGATTAATGTTTATACTTTAGAAAAATGGAGTGTTGGGTGATGTGGGGTTAGTCATGTTTCTGTCTTTAACGATAGTTCCAACCTTGAAGATAATTTGGATTAAATTTATTATGTGTGTGGATTGGGATTTTTTTAAAATAGAAAATTGTAATTGTAATCTACATGTTAATTAACCAAATAATATTTGTAAAATACATCAATCAGGAAAAAGTTGCTTTCTAAATCTGCTTAGTTGTCAGGATCATGTATTCATAATTAGCCAAGTGAGAACAAGGAAATAAAGGCCCCCAAGGGTGTGGCTGAATGATCATGTATTTGTCTAATTATTGGTGGGTAGAGTTGTCTGATATTTGTGTTGGTGGGAAGTATCAGGTTGCTGGTTGAGTTATCCGGTATCTGTGCTGGTATTAGGTAGCAAATACTCGGTGAAATAGTCGAGGTGTGTGTAAGTTGTCACGGATACCACATCATTTAAAAACAAAATAAGAATAAAAGCAAATAAAGATGTAAACAAGGAATCTAATATTTCCTTGTCTGCAGATATAAGAGACAACCCATGTTGGGAGATACAAACAACATACTTTCTGAGTTGTTGTAGTTCATAAAATAACTTTTATGCCTATCTCTTTCAGCTTTTTATCTGTGAAATGAGAGGAACCATGAGGGCTTTGTTCATTGTATAACACCTAATTCCTGGCTACTGACATCTAATTATGTACTAATTCTTATTACCGAAACAATTCCATAAAGGGGAACACTGCATCTTTTAAAAGTCAGCATGGGTAATTGTTTCTGCCTTTTTCACTTAATGTTTCTGATTACACTATAATCTACTGCAACAAATTTTCGGGGCTAAACATGTGAATAATCTCATCTTGTGTTTTTTTTTTTACCTCTGCCAGGGGTTCGAGAATTCATGCGAGGTGTAGCAAATGGAAAGGCAGTCCAAGCAAAATGGTGAAAGAAAAAGAATCGAGAATGAAGAGCTTGTCAAATACATGTCAAGGTTGCCTAGTTATCTGGAAAAGGGGGAAAATCTACAGGACAAAGCTTTCAGTGTCGGCGTCCTAGATTGGCGTTTTCTTGAAAAGTGGCGACACGAACATGTAAATGTACCTTGTAGAAGTAGTGTATGTTCACCATCAAGCAGCAATACCTTATCAGTTTCCTCAATGGAGGGATCTTCGTCCAATTCTAGTAGAGCCCGAAGCTGCTCCCCTGCCCGTCGGAGACTTCATCGTCCTACATCACAATCTCATTATGCATCTCCACCTAAAGGCACTCATCCTGATGTCAAATCAGGAAATTGTGGACACTTGAAGAACCTAAAACCTGGAGCAGCTAAATTTCTTCATGAGAATCAACAAATAGATCTGCTAGAACTCAGCAAAGATCAACACCCACGGAGGACTTCACGTGTTAGGAGATCACTTGATGTAGAGACACAGACGACAACATCAGGTTCCGAGGGGAATATGAAGATCCAAGATAGAGAATGTTTATCAAAAGGAGTGGACGACATAGCAGTATCATGCCATAGTGTTGATGATTGTGATTGCATAGAAAAACATAAATCAGTTGCCCATCAAGTACCTGAACCTGTCCAAGAAACTAACAGCTACACTACTTACTTCCCACCTGATTCAGTAGCAAGAAACCAGGAAGCGGCGAAACCGAGCAGACAAAGCTTTTCTTGTGGATTTATTTCTGCATTCTACCATGGACAGTTCTCTCCTGATATCCCTAGTTCCGGCCCCCTCCCTCATGTAGCTGGTGAGTCGAAGATGGGACAAGCGAGTTCAATGCATGCAAAGGATACTAGCTCTTCATCTCAACCTTCAGCATATTCTCGAAAAAACGTTCCCAGCCCACCCAGAGTCAATTACAAACTAGAGAAGAAGTCAACTGCGATGCTTAAGAATCCAATTAGCCCTAGTTCTTTAGAAACTACTAAAGTCAGAAATCCCTCTCCAACTCGTCGGTTTGGCATGGCAATAGGAAGGATTGGCCAGATTTCTGGGATAAAAGATATGATGACTGTATCACAAGGGGCCGAACATCCTGCAGAACAATCTGGTTCAGATAAAGCTCAAACTTCGTCCTCGCTTGAGACAGGATGCAATAAATCAGACACCACTGGCCGAGCCAGGACTAGTCCATTGAGGAGGTTGCTAGACCCACTGCTGAAGCCAAAGACAGGCAGTTGTGACAACATTATTGGATCGTCCATGAAACGCGGTGAATCTCCTACAAAACGCTCATTGAAAGTCAAACTGGATTTGAAGGGCTGTAGATCTATTGATATCGATAATCCACTTTCTAAAGGTACACATGTACCAACAACATTGCAAGCTCTCCTTCAGGTAGCTGTGAAGAATGGTCTTCCTCTGTTCACATTTGCAGTTGACAATGAAGTTGACATTTTAGCAGCCACAATGAAGAAATTTAGTTCGACTTTGAAGGAAAATAGTTGTTGGATTTACACTTTCTTCACCATTCACGAGACAAAGAAAAAGAGTGGAAGTTGGTTAAATCAAGTCGGGAAAAACACAGGTCCTGGAATTATGCCTAACGTCGTTGGCAAGATGAAGGTTTCTGAGGTTCCATTCTCTGAATTGAACAGGCAGAAACTTGACTCGCAGTTTAGGACTAGGGAGTTCGTTTTGTTTGCCACAGATGCAAGGCATCAGCCAAATGACGAGCTTGCAGCTATTGTTGTCAAATTACCCAATAGAAGTAACCATCTGGATCGCGACAACAATAATATTTCAGCCTCAGGTTTAACATATCCCTTTGAAGATCTTAGCATGACAACTATACTTCCTGGTGGTGCACATACCTTACCTAGTAAAGGGGAGCCTTCTTCACTGATTGAGAGATGGAAGTCAGGTGGATCATGTGATTGTGGTGGATGGGATTTGGGTTGCCAAATAAGATTACTTGTCAATCATCGAACGATATCCAGTTGTCTCAAACCCGAACTTACTGCTGAAAGATTTGAACTTATATCCCAGGTATGATCTACATAACTACAAACTATGTAAACTCCATTCTTACAAATTTTATCCAATGTCTAATACACAATAATGATCTTTTTGCTCTTGTTTTGACAGGGGGGAGAACAGAACAGCGCGCCAGTCTTCAGCTTGTCCCGGTTTAAGGATGGGATCTTTTCAGTTGAATTCAGTTCGTCGTTGAAGCTTCTGCAGGCATTCTCCATTTGTATAGCAGTTTTAAATAGTAGAAATCAAGAAATCTTCCATATGCAAACTTGATTGCTGAAAAATTCTTCTGAAGTAAATCAATATATTGCCAGAAGATCCAGAGGGAGCCCAGGTGGAACTTCCTGCTAAATTTGTCTCACTTTCCCCTGTTGGAAAGGTCTAAACTTTTTACCAAACATGGTGAAACTATAGCTAATTAGCTTGTAGAATATGAGTCCATGATTGATAAATTGACATGTCATGGGTTTAAATATGTGATTTTATTATATGTATACATTTAATAAAAGTCATAAGCGGTCTCCTAAATTAGTTTTCGTTTTTTACTTTGACACGTTATCTAAGCAATGTTTCAATTAAACACTTACACTACTCAAAAAGGTGCATCATGTCAGCGAAAAATATTTGATGGATATATTTTTCGAGTAATATAGATGTTCAGTAGGAACAAGTATTAGATAATGTGTCAAAGTGAAAACTACAAACAAATTTAAGGGATCACTTATGCCTTTAGCATTTAATAAATATAAATACTTAAATATTAATATAAAAATTGTATAAACATAAAATAGTGTCACCTTGTCAAATAATCTTTGGACGTCCCAAAATAGAATGGTTGTGTTATATAAGTCGGATGAAAAACACAACTAAAAATACGTTAAAAATCGATGGGAAAAAATCAACGGACGAAGTCAGATTTGCAATGAATCTTTTTTAGTTTTTTTTTTTTAAAAAAAAGATCGACAAAGTTTCTTGATTTTTTTTTGTTTAGTTTTTTTACAAAATGTAGAGAGGGACCATGACTTATATTTTAGTTTACTCATAATAATTTCTGTTCCATTCCATTCAACAATTAGAGAACAAATAAATAAAATACATTTTGTATTTTATTTATGGAAAAGTTTCACAAATATACTTCATTCCCCTAAGAAGTATGTATTGTATATATGTAATGTATAAAAGTGTATATATATTCTTATATATTATTATACAATACATATGCTTTCTTATACGCTATTATACATTATATATACATCACATATATAGTGTATCATATAAATGTAATATATAACCAGTATAAACAGTGTATAACTATGTAACTATTATACGTCAAAGGTGAATTAGGTCATCTTCTTCATCAAATTTTCTTGTTATTCCAATCGGTTCGAACGAGTTTCAATTGCTACCAATCTATTTTCCAAGATAAATCTTCAAATCTAGAATAATTGGTGAATGATTACATGAAACTGATCAGGTTTTTTGCTCTACAATTTTAACATTTTGTTAGAAAATTGACAGTCAATAAAGCATATATTGAACTTAATTACACCTATTATGTGTTAATATCGATATCATTAGACTATAAGCTTAGATAGTAACTCAAACAATTTTTAATCGAAAATTTGGTTGTAACTAATTAAACAACTCATCAAAATTTTCAAAATAAAAATGTAATTCATTTGACACCCTCCATTGAATGTATTACCATTAGTTCAAAGATAGTAAGTTTTTTTCTCTGGAAGTAACACAGACCAAAAAAATGGAATATTTACATTTATATACCAAACTTTCCCATGGTAAGAAAATGAACATTTTTCCATGTTAATCTTCATATTGATTTGGCAAGTATATCCTTGTTTAACTGTATATTAGTCAAGTTAATAATAACTGTATATTCGTAATGACTCAGATTCTCTCAGCAAATGCAGCGTCTGTCGTATGTAATGTAGCAATTGAGGGTCCTTGTAATATAAGAACACCATTTTGTTTGGATGATTGCCAGAAAAGCCATGGAGCTCATTTCATTGATGTAGACTGTGATGGACCAAATAAATGTTTATGCTTCTTCTCAAGTGAAACGACATGTCCCTAATGCTGATATGGAGGACAAACATCATCGTACCTTCCAAATGTAGTTACGTTGGACAATTAGATTTATGTTAAAAGACTACATTTATTTATGCAAAGAATTGATAATTAAATAAATTCTACTGCTTTCTCCGTCTTAATTTGTTTGTCTTCCTTTTAAATTCGTTTTCGGTAACTTTTTAATTTCAACTACTGTATTTACATGATATGTTTAAGACCATAAGATTAAATGATATCTTGATACATTCTACATATTTTTAGTTTTAAGACCACAAAATTTAAAAGTTTTATTTACTTTCCACAAACTCTATGTCAAGTTAAAACTAGACAAACAAATTAAAACGGAGGGAGTAGACATTTTATATTATTATTTCCTCCCCCAAAGTATCGTCTTCTTCTTCTTTTGGTAATTCCCCCAAAGTCAATTACAAACTAGAAAAGAAAAATTAAAAATAATACTACTAAATAAATTACAGACTTAGAGAAGATTTACACCTTGAATAGTTTAATAAATATGAGCTCCTGAAAATAATAAAACTTGTATATAAAGTGAATTGGTGTCAAACTTCTTGAGACGTCCCAAATTTATTAAGTAATGTATATGTTACACATTATACGAAATCAAATTAATGAATATCCTCTAGTTTTACTCCTATATACTTATTCTTATACATTATTCAAATATACTAACATTACACCCCTCCTTAAAATGTGAAAAAATTACAAAAACAATAGTATAAAATTCATAGCAAAAGAAGACGTTACTAAAAAGGAATATAAAAGAAGAAAACTTCATTCATTTTTCTAAAAATTAAACGATACCCGCTATACACATTGTATGAAATTTGTTGCTTACATTTAATATTTACACCATACAAATGAATATAAGATACGTGTTTTAAAAAATAATTTCTATTACTTAACTATGATTAAAAAAATAGATATATCATTAATTCATTTTGATTCATGCATGTTACTGTTAAATAAATTGTTTAGTCAACGTAAATATCATACTATACACTAAATAAATATTTTTCTTTCATTGGGATAAGATTTAAGAGCGACAACGTTAATTCTTCCGAAAGAATAGAGGAAATAGAAAACGTAGCTTGGGTCAAAGCACGGTCTTGTTTTTTTTTTCTTCTATGTTTTTCTGTCCCAACCGAAAGAAACAGACACTGCAATTTCATTTTTTATTTTTTTTCTCCTCTCCCTCTTTCCTTTGGGATCGAAATTATGTAGCAGTTTTTAATTCTTGATCATTGCAAAATAAATGTTAGCAGCAAGGCAGAAAATACCCATTATTAACATTTTCATTTTGTCTAGGATTTTTGTGGGCTTTCTATCTCCAAAGGGGTATTTTTCATTTTGACAACAAAATTTTGAATATTGAAATTTGAAACTCACCATTACAATTTTTCCCATTTGTTGCTAGTTTAAAGGAATAGTTTTTTAGGGGAGAAAAGTAATCACCATATTGGTGACACCTTTGTCTCCCTATAAGGTTCTTTCTTTTTTCGCGATTTTGTATTATGGGTGGTCGTTGTTCCAATTTGTGTTGTTTATGGTCTTCAAATATCAAGTCCCATGATTTATATTCCGCCAATATTGGTAAGCTAGCTTCTTCTTCTTTTTTTTTTTGATTATTTGGGACTTTCAAGAATCAATCTTGGTTGTATGTAAATGACATATCTTTAATTTTCCTGTTCAGAAAAATGGGCGGAGAATGAGCAGTTGAATTTGCCAGCTTTCAAAGAATATGGTTTGGAGGAGCTAAAGGCTGCCACCTCAAGTTTCTCAGTTGATAATATTGTTTCTGAACATGGAGAAAAGGCCCCCAATGTTGTGTTTAAAGGTCGACTTAATGGCAATGGCCGTTGGATAGCTATCAAGCGTTTTCAGTCTTCAGCATGGCCTGATTCTCGTCAATTTCTTGTCAGTACTCAATTCACGTGTCTTGTTTCATTGAAGTTCTATAGCATTTTTAGTAGTATGATTATGTCTTCAACACGTCCCTTCACGTGTGGGCAGGGGTGGCCCAATAGCTTTTAGCCATTATGTCCATATACTTAATTGCGAACCCTGCAACTAAGACAAGTTATGAGTTCGGTGACAAGTTCAAAACCCCATAAACTTCAAATACTGTTCTGCCTTTGTGTGTTGGCGTGATTCTTTTTTTTATGAGTCTAACACGTGAAAATATGTTTTGCTTTTTGAGTTGCTAAGAGATATGAACTCAAAACCTCTTGCCTACTCTGATAACATATTGGATTGTGTGACCATACCATCTAAAAGTTTAAGCTGTTAGAGTTAGTGACCGTACTTTTAATTATTTAATTATATTATATTTTCGACAAACAAGAACATGTTGTGTATTTATTTGGAAATTGTGTTCATTGTTAAGGATAAAGCAAAAACAGTGGGGCAGCTAAGGAGTAAGCGTTTGGCTAATTTGTTAGGGTGTTGCTGTGAAGGGGATGAGAGGTTGCTAGTGGCTGAATTTATGCATCATGAAACACTATCCAAGCATTTATTCCATTGTAAGTTTTTCTCATTTTCTTTTTTCCGGATTTTGAGACCGATAAGATAGAGAAAAGCAATTGAATATGCTTCATATTCATTCTCATTGTGTGCTTGATCTGCCAACTCAACCAATTGCTCTGTAAACTAGTCTTTATCTAACCTAACCCTTTTATTGCCATGCGTAATGGGGCTTAAAACTCGCAGTATCATGATGTAACAAGATTTTCTTTCAATATATTTGCCTAACTGTAGTTTATGTTGGTTCAATTGATTTAGGGGATAACCGACCATTGGAATGGCCGATGAGGTTGAGAGTTGCTTTGTATCTAGCACAAGCATTAGATTATTGCAGTAGGAAAGGGCGAGAACTATATCATGACCTAAATTCTTACAGAGTTTTGTTCGATCAAGTAAGTTTTCTTTTAATCTTTACCATTCATGAATTTGTGCTCCGATAAATGTTCAAGCTATCTGTACGTTTTTGTTCTAACTATGAGTCAACACATGACAGGATTGCGAACCAAGGCTATCATGTTTTGGCTTAATGAAGAACAGTAGGGATGGCAAGAGTTATAGTACAAACTTGGCCTTCACTCCTCCAGAATATTTAAAGACAGGTAACATCAGCTGCTATCAAGTTTTTAACTGTCACCTTTTAAATTCTAGGTTCGTTGGAATTCAAGGGCCATTTACCAAAATGTTTGAAAGACATCACTAAAAATTGTGGAACAACTTAAATGCTGATCATTGGCAAACAGCTCTCAGAATGAGGTGTTCGCGAAGAAGATTGTAATCTAATTGGCTCACCTAATATGATAGAAATCTTTCTTTTCTCTTGGTTTCTGTTTACATCATTTTGAGACTTAAATGTTCTCTGGCTCAAAGATGGTAATGTTTCTAGATATTTCTTGGATTCAACAACATCTTTGTCTATATTATAACACGAAGAAGTTTAATAGTGAACAAGTCCGATTCTTCTAATTAGAGTATAAGTAACTAAACTCAACATGTGTTTATCAAAGCAGCTGAAGATAATCCACCTTTTCCGATCAGTCATTTGATTCATTGTTTTATCATGATTGTAATGGCAGGTAAGGTGACTCCCGAGAGTGTGGTTTACAGTTTTGGTGCCCTTTTGCTTGATCTTCTTAGTGGGAAGCATATTCCTCCAAGCCACGTAAGTGCTGAGTTTGTTGTTAAAACTGTTCCAGAATTTAGGAAGAAAAAAAGGATATTGAGTTTAATAACAGCTTCCTATGCACACAAGGATATGATACTAAACACTCAGATCTTATGGCTTGATGATCTCCCGCTTATTTTACCGTCTCTCCTCTATTTTACTTCAATTAAAGCACCTAGTTCACCTAAATGCAGTAGCAACTTCTGTGGAGTTTTCTTCAGTTTTAGAACTTGTTTGATTTTGTAATTTCACGAGGCCTTAGGATTGAAGATTCAAAGGTTTGAAATGATGTGAAGAAAAAACTTTTTTTCCCATTGTCTTTGATTTCATTTACTTCTTCTTGAGCGTTATTGTCCGGGTGGTAACAATAAATTCCCTAGTATTAACTAAAGTTTGAAATGATTTAAGGGGTTCATCTAAGACCTCTAAAGCAACTACAGTTCAATCCCAAACAAGATGGGATCGACTATATCAACTCTCACTAATCATGTTTCTCCATTTAAACTCATCTCAGGCCTATATTATACAAAATAAAAATGAAAGTGTAAAAAGTACTAAAAATTCTTTATATTTTCTACTGGTATATAAATTACTGACAGGGCTAAAAGATTCCCGGAAAACATAGTTGGAAATGCGTAGTAAGACTTCTAAACCTTAGTCAATAGAAGAATATTAGTCTTCAGGCATGTGCTCGTTAATCTCCTAAACATGCGCTGTTGATCTTTGAACTACAACATGTTAATCAATAGCCTGATTTATTCAGTCATTCTCTTCATCTTAAAGAGTTCCAACTGAACCGTTTCTGATTCAAATTCATATGTATTCTTATGCAGGCACTTGACCTTATACGTGGAAAGAATTTTCTGATGCTTATTGACTCATGCTTGGAAGGTCACTTCTCAAATGTCGATGGGACTGAGTTAGTGCAACTTGCTTCACGTTGTTTGCAGTATGAACCTCATGACAGGCCAAATGTGAAATCGCTTCTGACCTCCTTAACACCTCTTCAGAAAGAAAAAGATGTAATTACTCCTTACTTTTTAGAATTGATACATGTTCTTCTTCCTTTGCGTTTTTGAATGAAGATGGAAGTTATTTTACTAAAATTGGCATGTTATTTGACTCGATATACCTTGCAGGTTCCATCAAACGTTCTGATGAGTATTGCTCATGAAACCACCTCACCCGCCCAAGTATCTTTAACACCTCTGGGTGAGGCTTGTTCGAGATGTGATTTAACTTCCATACATGAGATTTTAGAAAAGGCTGGATACAAGGAGGACGAGGGGATCGCTAATGAGGTTAGTACACTCAGAATCCCTTAACCTTTGTTTTTCTCCCTTGTAATTGCTAATTTAAAAGCTCCTGCTCGGATTTAAATTTTCCAAAATCTTGATTACTAGTGTCTCAAAAATTTGTTGATATTTCTAAAATATAATTCTTCTTACTCCAGTAATCCATTTTTCATCTGCTTCTGCCATTTCTCTCATGGTAATCGAATTATGGTTGCGAGCTGATCTTGGAACTGGCAATTTCACTTATTACTTTAGACAGCTAATACAATGATTTTTTAACATTTTATTTTAAGTTTATAATTTAGGATATTGGCAATGACAGCTCTAGTAAACTTAACTGCACTTCATGGCTCAAATCATAAAGAATCTACCCACTTTATAATTGATGCAGCACCAACTTCACTTGGTTATTAAAGAGGTTTTTCTAGGTCTTCATCTCCTTATGCAATGAATGGCTTCAGAATTGCACATATAGTTTCAGTGTCACTGGTTACAATATATTTGGATTTATTTTCTCACGTCAATTATAGAAGAAATGCAGATATCAATTAGAATGCAATAGCAGACTTAGCAGTATACCAGTCATGACAATTTTTGTATCAGTAGCTTCCATTGGATTTTGAGGGACAAAACTTATGTGAAACTCTTTTGCTTTTACAGCTTTCATTTCAGATGTGGGCTAATCAAATACAAGAGACCCTGAATACTAGGAAATCTGGCGATTCTGCATTTCGAGATAAAGATTTTACAACTGCAATCAAATGTTACACACAGGTAAGCAATCAATTTGGAAACTGCACATGATTTTGTACCTGATACAATAGTTTGTATGACAGTGGTTCTAAGAGAATAAGAATATGGTTTTTCCATAATTGGAAGTGAAACAAGATTTAGTTTACCAAAGAATTGTATCAGACATGCTATAATATAATATCCTATGTCAATCCATAAGATGCGCCATTTTGTAAGTCATGTAGTGATCTACCAGCCATCAAAAAGTGAGTACTTCTCAAACGGCTTGTTTGTTTGCACTGCAGTTTCTTGAGGGTGGAAATGTTAAGTCCCCAACGGTGCTTGCAAGGCGCTCCTTATGTTACCTAATGAGTGAGAAGCCACAAGAAGCTCTTGCAGACGCAATGCAAGCACAAGTACAATTTTCCAATTGGCCCACTGCTTTCTATCTTCAGGCAGCTGCACTTTCCACTCTGGGAATGGACTCAGATGCCCGGGAAACACTCAAAGATGGCTCGTCCTTGGACTTCAGAAGAATGAAGCAATAAATATGTATAGGTTATTGAATATAGTTCTACCTAAAAAGACACTGTATATATCACGTTTCATACATGATTCACCAATATCAACTAATTGTGGCACAGAAGGTTTCTTCATAACATCCGTTGGAGGGCAGGTGATAAATTTTTATTCTGCTCCTGCCTTCTGGGAGAACTGGTGTATCTCCCACTTTTGTAAGTTATTCTGCGAGTTCAATTGGCATTTGTGAAGATGTAGATGGAGAACTGGGACCAAATTGTTAGCCAAAGTCACAAATACAAGTTTATAGTATTTATTTTTGAATTCTTTATTTTCTTTATCGATAAACTGCAATATAGTGGAAATCGAAGATCAAGTATGTTTTATTGGTTTATACTATATACTGACTTCAGTTGCAGGGGAAGAGGGGATGTATTAAAAGATTTCATGCCATGATCTAATGCTTATTTTCCAGCATGTGAAAAGCACATCTCATCAGGCAGTTGGGAACATTATAAATGAACTTTTTTGAAAGCAATGGTCCTTGAGAAGTGATTGAATGAAAGTTAATACATTCACCTAATAAGGGTGTTTGGATAAGTTTATAAGCTGGCCAAACTAGTTTGTAAGCATTTTTTTCACTTGCTGTCAGTTTCAACATTTTTGTCAAAGTATAGACTGGATTTCCACCTTCAATCTCTCAAAGAGAACAATATTCATCCAAAATAATCTACCTCAAATGAAGACAGACAAATGCTATTTATAGTAGGGTTTAATTGAAACTAACAATTACCGAATTGTTAAGAGTTAGAATAAGAAATAACATCACCCAAATTTCTCTTGTTTTCCAGGCTCCTTAATCTCTTGATGGATGTTGGAAGGTTTCCAAATCCATGATAGCCACCTTGTGGACATTCAAATCTTCTTCAGTGGATCTCTTAAGCTCTTGATGGATGTTAGAATGTTTCCAAATCCATGATAGCATAATAAAGGATCAGAAGTTCAGAACTTCCAAACTTATCTAAAATACACAATGTCATTTTACAGTCTGATCAATTATAAAACAACCCTCCACCACAAATGGTTGGCAGTTTTTGAGATGCAGAGAACTTACAAGGGGACACAGGCTAAATATATCAGAAGTAAGGGTGTTGACTGGAACACACTTAGAGGGGGGAACAAAGCGACACAACTAAGCAATATGAGATATTTGTACAAAAAGTGCAATAATTAAATATAACAGAATACGCTGCACCATCACCGCTGCTTAATATGGATATGCCGGAGATATTAACATGGATATGGAGGATAATTCGCTCCTGGGCGGGGAGAATTCTTTCCACATGATGTTTGATGAATAAATGAGTCATTGGTCGTCTTCGTCTCTTGCATTCCCAGTACAAGTCATTTTCTCAGTAAGCATCGTAACTCTTGAGAAGTGCATGACCTGTATCTAAATGCTATCTTGCCTTGTCACATAAATCTGTTACTCTGCAATTCAAATAGTAGCTGAAACTTCCTCGGCCCAAATATACCTCTACATCATAAATCGCCCAGGGTTGAGTTGTTAATGATGTCACTCAAAACAAGTCCAGCCAGGACGATCTTAAACGAAATTCAGGGGAATATCTTGAAGTGAAAAAGCCATGAAATGACAAAGGCAAAAATCATGCATGCAAGCAGGAAATTCATGATGCGGCGTCCATGCCAGAATCTTCGGGTTTCAGAAAGGACTACAGGTGCACTCGATACTCCCACAGTGGTTATTGTAGCATTGCTGGCTTCACTTGCCTGGCCTCCAATAACGTTCACTGCTGCTGCACCACAGATTTCACAAATCCTGGATCATAGACATGCAAGCAAGGATAAGTGGAGTCACATATGGAGGACTGCATACAGTTTGGTTTGGGATTGCAGACAGTTCCATATTGTCATGTTGGCTTATAGACGGTTAACACACACTGAAGACTAAGCTAAAATCACAGAAAAGAAATGACATAACAGAAAAGGTACTTAATGTGCCTTTCCTTCCTGACCAACATGCCACTGCATAACAATCAACTATAGATTTTTGTTCCTCTAAGCTATATAGATGTATACCTTATCTAGACATGACAACATCATGCTTGATCATTAATACACCACGGAAAAATGTACACCATGCCCACCCCCTAATTTTTGGAAAGTTTATGTTGTCCCGTCCCTTCAAAAGAAAACGAAATAACAACCTTGGCTTTACCAATGTCTTTGTTGAACAATAAGCAGCACATCACAGAAAACTCATGGAAGCAATTGTCTATTGCCATAGTAAAAGTTTTGTATGCAACATGGCAGGCAATGAAACATGTTGATAAATAGAAGAATAGGTGCAGTCACAGGTGAAACATTTTATGTGAAAGGAACATGCAGACGACCTCAATCGCTCTTAAAGATTTTCTGTATCTTTGATGGAAATGTATGATGATTTCTTCCATGCTTCCAGACATAATTCAACAATTGCTCCTAGTAGAAACTTTTTTACTAATGAATATGATTTCGCAACCAAAAAGCAAAAGAATAAGGACGACAAAATAAAATAACAAAAGGAAAAGGAGCAGTGTACGAACAATGTGGCTACTGATTCAAACATGATAAAAATGCATCAAATTCCTTTGATGCGGAGAGGGAAGTAATATGCATGTTCCAATATTCTTGGATGATGCATCAGAGGAAATGACAAAACTAATAGCTCAATTCTACTTTTCTTTTAAAGACATGCTTTTTAATCTAAACCAGGCCATTTAGTGGAGGACATAACTTTTCAAGGTCACATATATATCGCATATCCAGTTTTTTGTCATTTATCAACCACGGCAAAAAGATCAGGATCTAGATTCAGATGTGCTGGTAGACGGTAGTGCAACAATACTAAATTAGGAGCAGTGATGTAGTAGATAATACCAATATCAAACAAAATCTAATGTTCTGAAGAACCAAGACATTTAATACACAGTATCCAAGGAGAAGAATAATTTTCAACCTGCTAAAGAAAGCCATAAACAATGTTTGTTGGGGGCTAAATAAACAAAGTTGGAAACTTGAGTCTATCAGTTAAGTACCTCAAAAAACTAAAACAAAGATGGGATTTTGGTTGTCCCAATGAAATGATAGGAGTTAACCACATAACAACCAAACCACTATACCACTTTACTTCATGTTCTAAACTTAACCTTAAACAAACCACAGGATCCTAAAACTTCATGTTCATATACAATGAAGCCATAGAAAATTCTGTTTATACACCCCGGACGAAAGAACAAATTGGGGAAAGAGCTCTAAAATAGAAGAGAGGATTATCTGCAGTAAGAAAAGGATATCAAGTGATATTTCCGCTATCATCAAGAAAAGGATATTCTAGTAATTCCAATTGGTAGAAGTTAATCTTCAGCAGAATTCACTTCACAATTCCAGCAACACAAAAGTAGCCACGGAATTTCTCATCTTAATAAACACATAAAGAATTATACTTCATACCATCAAGATTTATTTGACAAATAGATTCAAGGAATGTTCTGTCAAAAATACTAGTCCTAGCATGCGAGTTTATGAGAAGATCACATTCAACAACAACAACATACCCAGTGTAAACCCACAAGTAGAGTCTGGGGAGGATAGAGTTGCAGACCTTTATCCCTACCTCGTGAAGGTAGAGAGGTTGTTTACGAAAGACCATCGGCTCAAGTAAGGCATATCAAAGCAAACTTAAAAGGAGAAACATAAGTAATGAAGACCTCGCAAATAATAGGGGAAGCATTCTAAAGCATACATAGAGTCATTGTAGTAGGGGGGCACTTACGTGTTTCCCTTGATTTTGAACCAAGTTTCAGCACACTGTTTGTGAGCAGCAGCCAAATCACCTTTGCAAGAACAGCCCAATTCAATGGCCATTCCACCAGAGGGCTCTAGGAGTTGGTCATCATCACCAATGCCACCACATTTCAACAAACTCAAATGACAAATCCTACAAGTTTTCTCTTCTTTATGCACTTTCAACTCCAATTCACCACTCTCCAAATCAATCTCTTCATCCGGCAAAGAACAAGACCCTATTTTGCTTTCCTCATGATGGACCAAATTGCCCTCAGACCTCATAGAAAACCCACATTCTTCGTAACGATAAGACCCACCTGCCATAGAACCTAAAGGAGAGTGCCAAGACTGGTCGGAGTCGGAATCGGAGAACCGGAAGCTCCCATCAGTAGTGGTCTCGCTGCTCCCTGCCATGGATGGCATCCGGCGCCGGCGCCTCCGTCGGCGTTGACGGCGGCGGTGACGGCCAAGATTAGCATTATTGTCGCCACTGCCATTTGCCTCAATGTCAGTGTTAGCAGTGTCGAAAGTTGACATTTTTTCAGAACCCCAGTAGCCAAAAAACAGTATTTCAGCTCACAGATTGAAAAAAAGAGGAAAATAATTAAAGGGGTTCATGAAAATTTGATGATTTGAAGCGTGATAGAAATGGGGTCAGAAAGAAAAGGACTTTATTTGACTAATGTTGGGAGTTGGTGCTCTTTTCTTTTTATCTTCTTTCTTGATTTCTTTCTCAAATTAATTGCTAATTGCAATGTGTGTATTTCGTATCATATGTAGAAAGTGTCAATTCGGAGCTGAGATGAAAATTAGTAGGAAACGAAAAAGGGGAAAAGACTATGTACAGTTCTTTTTCCTGTGGTTCACAAGGAAAGACGAGGGACATAATCACTTTTGATCATACATATTGAAGTTGAAAATTTGAGATTTGAAGTTGCATTCCGACATACATTTTACTCGGGGAAAATCTGAAATTTTGCAAGTGAAAGTTTCAAAAATCCATAGTCAAACAGATATTGAAGATAAATTTTCAAAAATTACTTCCAAAATCACCAACCGCTAAGGAACTTTCCACGAACAACAAATTTATCTGTATTCTTTTTTTTGGATTACTCATCCAGTGTCCGATACCCATATTGGAATTTGACTAATTCAAATTCGCATCACCCGTATTGAAATTCGACTAATTCAAATTCGCGTCACGTAAGGCCCATTCGATAATATGTATTCTGATTATCCTTTTCCCTAGTCTTTTAAAACTAATTCGCCATCCCTTACGGTATCTAAAATTCCACCTTTTTGTAATTGAGAAATCAATATAAACAAGGCTTGTAAAGATATATTATGAATGCACAATGAGGGTAGTACAAAAAAAAAGGAAGAGATATTAAAAGGAACAAGCAGATTTCTCTTCTCATCAAATGTCTACAATTAAAAAATTAAAAAGACCTGGTTTCTGAAAATGTGTCCACACATTTTCCATCAGTTCTTTCTAAAGGCACCAGTTGCAATAACTTCATGGTAAAAGACAACAGCCTGAAGCTTCATTGAATGCTACTTCATTGACATTATGGCACCACAAACAAAACAAAGTTGTAATGACATCGGAGATTCCAAAGCTAGAATTAGTTAAGGAACTGATATCTTAAGATCAGAGGAAACAGCTTCAAGCAGCTTGAACATCTGGATTAGGGGGGTTTTCTTCAGCTTTCTTTATTTGATCAAGACTTTCCTCGGCTTTCTTCAAATTTGCAATGTACTTCCAGCACCTCTTATGTACGCCACTTATTTTCTTGGGTGCTTCAGCAATTGGTAAACCTGAACAAGAAGACTGGTTTAGTTACTTACAGAAGACGAACATTGAAAAATGGAACATTAGTAACTAAAGAGGGAATGATTTTTTAAGTTCATACAAAGATCTCAAAAGACTTCGAGAGATAGTGAAACAACCTAAAGAAAAATAGTCACTAGGAAGTGACGACGTTAGATAAATATTAGTAGGTCACAGTGGAATTTAAAATTAAATAACAGTCTTCGACTAATAGCCTGTTAATCCTTTGTTCCAATTTTTACTGCTACAGATAGATGCAAAATGCACCATTGAACTGTTAATCCTGTTACTGTAGAAACCATACCAATATACTGTCCCTGCTACAAGAAGAACATAACAGCCAACAGGTATTCCTTTTTTTCTCCACCTCTATTTCTAACAAAATCCTATTCCTCTTTTTCTCCACCTCTATTTCTAATTAACTCCTATGTCAGAAACCGGAGAGATACATCTGGGAAAACAAATCCAAAACCAACCCATTGTTCATACTTAAAATGAGTAAGATCTAAGAGTAGTTCCACAAGATATCAAACAAGAAGTTGTTACTTGAGTTCACCGCAAATCCTCTTTTGCAACTGTCACCCCAGCACTTATTCTATTACCTCTTCATCTAATAATATTAGCACATTTTTACAGTCAATTCCTTACTAATCATTCTCCTCTCCTGAAACAGCCCAAAGGGATAAGTTTAAGCCCATTCACTGCAATAATTCATATAATCACTCCATGAATAATGAACTTCACTCTACGACAACAACAATATACGGTTTTTAATATCTGAAAGTTAAGCTTCTAACTTTTAGCTGAATCAGTATTGGGTTTTTAAAATGTCAATTGAGAATTGTTGGACTCAGCATTAACAAACCTGGGCATACCACAATCCTTAAGAAGCATCCATATATCTGCTTCTGGCAGCATGTACAAAATTAAAAATGTAGATATTTTTAGGTATTCTCAAAATTGCTCTATGAGCTGGCCTCTGCAAAAGCAGGAGAGCCTAATGACCACAGCTTATACATGTTGTCTACAACTTAAGTTCCACTACAGATCATTTCTAACGAGAGCTTCATCACATCTCAGCTGGTATACTGAACCAAGATAAGAAAAATATTGGTTCTCATTTCTATCTCAAAATACCAACCAAAAAGAAGCTCTTCAATGATCTTTTTAAGATGCCAAACAGCTCAAGGTGTTCACTTTCATGTCTTTTATCTTCTCAATTCCTTCCTCATCCACTTCTAAAAAGCTCTTCAATGATCTTTTTTTTTTTTTTGCTGAACCTCACATCAAATTCAAAAATCAAGATAAAAATTATTCGTGTACTCCTTTAACTAGAACTGACACTTGCAATCGAGTAGATTATTTGTTAAATATAGGTAAAGCATATCAGGACAAAAAGGCTAACACAAGAACTGTTGTGCACCATATAAGCTGAGTGTTCACTCACTCTTTAAAATCACTTGTTAGCAATCCAATAGAACACCACTGACTACTAGATTGGAAGATAAAGAAAAATGAATATACAAAATCCAGTTCTTAAATATAAAAAAATTAAAACTGATGACTACTATGATGCTACAACTTATGCATGCACAACAAGAAACAATTCCAAGTGTGCTGGTAAATGGCAGATAGCAATTTCCAATCACATAGCAAAAAATATAACGAACCAAGATGACTCGTCTTTGAGAGAGGTAAATGTTGGCAGAAGCATTTTCCAAACAGAAACATACTAACATATACAGTAAACTTATTCAACTTCTGTATGCTTATAACCGGCTTATTTGTACAAAGAGAAATGTGATAACTAAGCCCAGAGAAAAATATGGATGTTTGCATTGAAGTTTGCAGATCATTATAAACAAATAAACCTCAAATCCCAAATCTGCAGGGGTCGGCTATATTAGTCAATCTATATCCGTTCTACACTACTTCGCCCAATTTCAGTTCAATACAAAATAATTTGTCTTGAAGGCAAATAAATCTCCGACTTACCCCTATATTGATAAGTTGTGTAATTTCAATTAGTTGGTATACATGTAGTTTGCAAAGCATTATATTGTTTTATAAAAGTGGTGTTCGCCCAAGCTTGTGCACACCTCAACTATTCCACTGGGTAACTGTTACTTTCCCAGGCACAAAAAGTTTGCCTAGTAATTTGTCTCTGCTAGGATTTGACCCTGGTCTCCCGTGCTTTTCACGCACTTCATTGACCGCGGGCAACACCCAAAAGTGCAGTCTGAAAGACATCATTTTTTTACATAAACTTGATCCAAGGTATAAAATTTTGGGAGGAAACTTGAACACTTATGATCATCACAATGAGGAAATCAGAGCTCAACATTTGACTTAAAAAGCCCAATTCTCGTGAGTATGAGCTACAAATTTTATTACTTGCACCACACAGCATTAGAACCTACCTGGACTGAAGTGCAAAGCGCAAAAATCTAATCTATAATGCTAAGAAAGCTAAGAAGAACAGGTTTCAGTTTTGGTAACATCACATCCAATTGAGGTAAAGCACCTTGTTCTATTTGTCCGGTTAAGGCTCGGCTACAAATCCTGATGATTATACACATTTGACAAATTCATCAGTTTTAATTATCAAAGAACGATAAATACATGACAAGAAGCCCAAAAACTCACCATCTTTATGCAGAGAGATGGAAATTCATGGAATATTCTTTTAGGAGGCATTGTCGTGATTGGAAAGTGAACAATCTGCTGGAGTTATTGACCAAACTCCAGAAGGTAACCATTCATATGCAAGAAATATAAATTATGCTGGGGAGAAAAGGAAAAAAGGAAGTTCAGAGTGAAAGAATGCTATGAAAGACAAATCAGGAGCAGACGAATAATTCATTTGGAAGACTAAGTCCTTGTAAAGCTTGCTTAGTTTAGCTGGTTAGAACTCCTGCGAGCATGTCTAACTTAAGATATTTCAGCATAAGAGGAAATTGTTTTGCGTATTACTTTTATTTATGGAGGAATGAGGCTGAAGATGAAAATCGCCTTCTCATTGTTCTGTGACAAAAGATGTATGGGAGACGTTCATGTGTCCTTTTGGAGTGTACTAGGTGATGTCTAATCCCTATAGTCCCGAATATGCTTATGCTAATTCGGAACACCAGAGAGTTGGAAATCGATCAGAAAGATGTGGCAGATGGTCTCTTCATGCATTATTTTGGATCATTCAAAGAGAGTGGAACCGAATGTTTTGATGGGATTTCAACACCCCTTCACACACTTTGGAATCTAGGTGTTTGATGAACCTTACTTATTGACATAAGCTAACAGCAACAATAACAACATACCCCGTATAGTCCCACAAGTGGGGTCTGGGAGGATAGAATGTACGCAGACCTTACCCTACCTAGTCAGATAGAGAGGTTGTTTTCGAAAGACAAAGCTATGTAATGTAAATAAACTAGACCAATTTAGGATTCTCTCAGCTCCTTGAATTTTATTTAGGAATTACGCCAATGTACAAGAACTAACTCCTATTTCCTAACCTTAACTGCATCCACTGAATGCTCAAAGAATGAAATCATTTACCCTAAAAAGGGAAAAAGAAAGAAAAACTCACCATCTCTATAAGCGAGTCCCCAAGCCTTACCATGTCTACCATCCTGCAAAAACACAACGACCCACAAAATGATTTTTTATATATATATACATAAACCCTTAAACCCTAGAAAGTAAACCCCAAATGTACGCCGATGCATATTAAAGCTATCACTTGTCCAGAAAAAAAGAGAGAAACAATACCTTATAAAGATTGATTTTTGTGATTTCATAGGAGACATTGGTCCAATGAGTTTTGGCCATGTGATAACCGAGACCCCAATTGGGCAGAAACTGAGCCACCTCAAAGAGATTCTTCTTCTTCTTTCGTTTGGGCTTTTTAGGTCCATCAGCAGACGATTCCTTAGTAGGAGTTGCAGTGCTCAGATTTCTGACGAAACTGAAAGATGCCCTGAAGAAATTCGTGGCCTGATTCACTGTAGCTACTCTGTTTACGAGAGCATTAGCCATTTTTTCAGATATTTTTTTTCCAAAACTGTATGCAAATGGGTTTATGACTCACTGAATCAACGAGAGGAGAGAGACGAAAGTGCAATTTGTTTGTTCACCCTTGCCTTGCGGCGGAGCTCTACGAAGCCTCACTCCTTTTACTTCTGTTTTTCTATTTTCCTTTCTCTTTTTTTTGCTTTAGGTGGTAAAAATGAGAGGGAACAAGGCAGGACAATGAGAAACTTTTTTTATGAGATTGGAACCTTGAGTTAATTTCTCACAGGCAACTAACATTTTTTATTAATTCCATTCACTATTACTTGTCACATTTCGCTTTATGATAGATAATTTAATTAATCTAAATATTATAAGTTGTAATTCTTACATCTTAAAGTGTTGTATTAATTAATACAATTTGACTCTCAATAAGTAAAATATGACAAGTAAAAGTGAACAGAGGAAGTATCTCAAAAAAAGTCATTCAATTTTATTTGGTTAATTAATGATAATCATCTCTTAAACCCTAGAAAGTAAACCCAAGACAAGATGGAAACCAAAAAAGAAAATCTTAAATTGCAATTCCAACCTAGGCTACTCTCCTCCTAAGCCATATTCTGCAAACCATACTTGAACAAAAAAGTTAAAAATACTTATCTCAATTTCCAATTTCTAGCAATCCAAATAATATGGCATAGGAAAATGTAAATAGAAAATAGATACAGTATTATATCTTGCATTTGTGACAAATAAACAAGCGAAATAAGATTATTTATCCTATCATATCGAGTATAATTAAAATAGGTTATACTACTCCTATTAAATTAAGGTGTACGCTATGATTCAGTTCCTCATTTGGAACCCTTCCTTTACAAAAAGGGGGGAAAGATAGAAACAGAAGTCGCTAGAGAACTACTTGCTAAGCGACTACATGTAATTATGCCTCCTTAATTCAGTTTGTCTTCAAAAAAAGACCTTACTTGAAACAAAATATAGTGGTCAGAAATATACTATGCTAAATTTCTTGTGTAATCTTACAAACTCATAATCGAAAATGGGTAAAGATGATCTTCAATCTGCAAGTAGTAATATTTCAAGGAAGGGAATCAAAAACAAGTACTAATATTTCAAGGAACTGTATTTGCAGTTAAAGACAACTACAAATAATTGTTCATGATGTTCTAGGATGGGTTCAGATAGATGGTAGTTGAGGTTACAACCACATTGGAAAGAAACTAATACAAATATCAATTAAAGTAAAATTTCACAGCATGATCACATCAGTCATGATATGCATCTTCCTCCTCGTCCTCATACTCTTCCTCATCTGCTACTGCATCTTGATACTGCTGGTATTCAGAGACCAAATCATTCATGTTGCTCTCAGCCTCAGTGAACTCCATCTCGTCCATTCCTTCCCCGGTGTACCAGTGCAAGAAAGCCTTCCTCCTAAACATGGCTGTGAATTGTTCACTAACACGACGGAACATTTCTTGAATTGAGGTTGAGTTTCCAATGAAAGTTGATGCCATTTTTAGACCAGTTGGTGGAATATCACAGACTGTTGACTTGACATTGTTGGGGATCCACTCAATGAAGTATGAGGAGTTTTTGTTCTGCACATTAAGCATCTGCTCATCAACTTCCTTAGTGCTCATCTTTCCACGGAACATAGCTGATGCTGTCAAGTAACGGCCATGTCGAGGATCAGCAGCACACATCATGTTCTTCGCATCCCACATTTGCTGAGTTAACTCAGGGACAGTTAAAGCCCGGTATTGTTGTGAACCTCGTGAGGTAAGTGGTGCAAACCCAACCATGAAAAAGTGAAGGCGAGGGAACGGAATGAGGTTTACAGCAAGCTTTCTGAGATCAGAGTTAAGCTGGCCAGGAAACCTGAGGCAGCAAGTTACTCCGGACATGGTTGCAGATATAAGGTGATTCAGGTCACCAACTGTTAGAAGATGAAGAACCAGAATCAGTATGTGCAACTTTAGATAACAAAGTATACACAGCAGGAAGCATACAACGATATTAACTCTTCATTATTTTAGCTAACCAAAAAACACTACATCAGAAAAGTAGGTTTATGCATATTTAAGGGAGGGAGTTAAGAAGTAACAATTGATGTTTACACATCTATTTTGCCTGTCACGACTGATCAGTACCAGTTATTGAGGACCTCTACAGCTGTATTAGTTAACTAAACATAATATTGTAATTTAGACATGTGAGAAACACCAGCACTCTACATTCAAAATGCAATTTTCCATCAAGAGAGCCTATATATTAGTGAACTAAACATGATAATGTTATTTAGAAAGTTTGATACTAACTATGTGAAAGAATTTTTTGATCAAGAGAACAGAATGGGGAAAGTAATTCAAAAAAAGATTGAAAGGGGGGAAAGAGTGACTGCACCACCAGAGAGACCATTATTACCTAGAGAATATTAGGTTGAATGTCTGAAAACAGACACGCTTACTAGTGAAGATTCCAATATCTTCTATCATCATGCTAAAAGTTATCTCAGGGAAATCAGTGCCTAAATCCAGTGTGAATCAGAGTAAATGGGGGCTACTTACAGCTAGGAGTTGTCAGTTTGAGGGTACGGAAACAAATGTCATACAACGCCTCGTTGTCAAGAACCATGCACTCATCTGCATTCTCCACAAGCTGATGAACAGAGAGTGTGGCATTGTAAGGCTCCACAACAGTGTCTGAAACCTTTGGAGATGGGAAAACAGAGAAAGTGAGCATCATTCTATCTGGATACTCCTCCCTTATCTTTGATATCAGAAGGGTCCCCATGCCAGAACCAGTCCCTCCTCCCAGGGAATGACACACCTGAAACCCTGCAGATGATACAACATATAAGCACTAAATGAGATAAAGTTACACAGTAGTCTTCAAGATGATTTATATAAGTATCTTTACCAACTCCAATTATTGCCTAAAGATGTTAGATTCGTAAATAGAATATCAAACCAAACTTTGCTATGCTGCTTTGTTGTCTGGGGGTTCATCTTCTCCTCTCACTTTAATCCGCTTTATCTCTATTGGTTTTGCTCTTTCTAATGAACTTCTTCTCAAATTATACAACTGTTCTAAGATATTTTCCTCATAAATTTTAAGTACAATAAGCTATCAGCTATACCACTCTCTATTTTCCCTCGCAGACCCCCTTCATCCTACTTATATTTGTGTCATTCTCGGCCTCCTTACCTCAATAAACAAGTAAAATGACGGTACTGATGTTTAACCGAAAAGATCTGACTTATTGTGCCACAAAATGCTAGAGACATCATCCCTAGTTGAATGAGGGTTCGCAAAATAATTTCTAAATCTTAAATAAGCTGCATAATGTTTTAAGACATCAGATTAGATACTCAGATTCATATATGATTTGTGTACGCATAAATCTCAATAGATCTAATTGTAATGCAGGGAAATAATACAATATAAGCAAATCAGAAAGCATATAAACAATTAAACAAACACCTTGTAGGCAGTCACAATTTTCAGCTTCTTTACGGACAACATCGAGAACCGAATCAATCAGCTCAGCACCCTCGGTGTAATGACCCTTAGCCCAGTTATTCCCAGCACCAGATTGACCAAACACAAAGTTATCAGGACGAAAGATCTGTCCAAAAGTCCCAGATCTAATGCTGTCCATGGTCCCTGGTTCCAGATCCATAAGCACAGCCCTAGGAACAAACCGTCCACCACTAGCTTCATTGTAATACACATTAACTCTCTCAAGCTGGAGATCTGTGTCTCCTTGGTACCTTCCGGTGGCATCAATCCCGTGCTCCGCACACACAACTTCCCAGAATTTGGATCCGATTTGGTTGCCGCATTGGCCACCTTGAATGTGAAGAATCTCACGCATTTTTACGGAGGAAAAAGGGGAAATGGAGGAAAAGGGTTTGTGGGGAGGAAGGGTTAGAGAGAAAGAGAGAAATAGAAGTTTAGAGATTCGAAAAGGTGAAAAGAATGAGAGTTTATGGGGGAAATGTAGGGCTTAAAAAGTTGTGGAAAAAAAAAAAAAAAAAAGGGAGGCTCTTGTTTACCCTTCAAAACCTACGGCTCTTGTTTTCGATTTGAATTTTAAATTTTGAATTTTCAAGTTTTGGCGCTTCAAAGGCATAGTGAAAGTTTAGTTGACACATAACCTCGTATAGAGGTGGCAATTTGGTAAGTAAATATGGAATTACTATTATTGTTGGTGGTGGTATGACATTAGGTATACTATATTTTAAATTTTTTGATATTCGATATTTTTAAAAAATATGGAGTATAGCGTATCGATGTACAATATTAGACACAAAATTTTGTGTCAGCACGGCCCAATATATGTTACATAGATAGAATTTGAAAAGTCACTAAATTTATTTATTATACATTTTTTTTAATTGTTGTGATTTATAATATTTTTTATCTTATTTTCAAATAATATATGTTACTCTGTTTGTTCCAATTTACATGGCACAAATGAAATTTGAATAGTGAACCAAATTTCTTATACAGTTTTTAAATATTTTCAGTTATTAATTATTGTGTTATTCTCTCGGTCTCAATTTATGTGGCACTAATACAATTTCGAGAGTCAACAATTTTTTTATATTGTGATTTATAATATCTTTTACGTAATTGTCAAATACATAACATTGTATTTTAATCAAATATATAACAGATTAAAATGAAAAATAAGACAAATAAATTAAAACAGATAAAATATTAAATTTTTTGAAGTGGGGCCCTGCAAGTAGACAGCTCAAGCAGACATGTCGTCCAAGAGCTGCCTGCTCAAGCCTCCTATATATACGTAGTACCAAATTTCTTATATGGTTTTTAAATATTTTCAGTTATTAATTATTGTGTTATTCTCTCGGTCTCAATTTATGTGGCACTAATACAATTTCGAGAGTCAACAAAATTTTATATTGTGATTTATAATATCTTTTACGTAATTGTCAAATACATAACATAGTATTTTAATCAAATATATAACAGATTAAAATGAAAAGTAAGACAAATAAATTAAAACGGAAAAAATATTAAATTTTTTGAAGTGGGGCCTTGCAAGTAGACAGCTCAACCAGACATGTCGTCCAAGAGCTGTCTGCTCAAGCCTCCTATATATAGTAGTAAAATATAATTACATAGATAGTAATATTAATAAATATATAAAATAGTATTAGTACAAAAAAATTATTACTATATCTTGTTAGAAATGTTTTTATTGTGTAATTGATTAATGAATAAAAATATTTATATTTTTATATGTGTAAGGTGTTAGTATGATATAATTGAGATGTTTTTTGAAAAGTTGAAGTCATAATTCTATATTATATATAAATCGAGTCGAACAAACTATAGTACTGATTTACCATACTGCAAAATACCGAAATTAAACTTTAAATTTTATATATATATATATATAAAGGAGGATTATAGACAAGGTGATGCGGCACCTCTCTATGACCTCAATTTGCATTTATCTTTTTTCTTCTTTTTAGGGGATTTTTCTTTTTTTTTTTGTTTTTTTAATCTTATTTTTTAATGTTGTAATAACAATAAATGACTCTATAATTAATACTCTTCTTGTTTATGGACTAATTTTTTGAGTTAAATTCATAATGTCCACATACTAATAAAATAGTTTTTATTGTTCCAACCAATCAAATTTCTTATTTATTGAGAATAAAGAATTAGAAATTAAAGTATTTAGCAATTAGAAAATATATAATCTAGACTTAAGAGAGGGTGATGTGGCATGCCTCTAAAGCTAAGAATGACATTTATCTTCTTATTTTTTTCTCAAATTTTTCTGTTTATATTATATATTTTAAAAAGTTCAAAAGCCATTATCATTAATTTAGTGATTTAGTAATTATTAATTATGTAATAAAATAATATACACGTAAAAATATCCACCTCTTGCCCCTTCGTTTCTTCTAGCAGAATATTTATCTTTATTAAAAATCTCAAACTATTTGATCATTACTAATCCTTTTAATCACACCCCTTAGGCTCTTAATTACACCTCATCCATTCCTATTCTTTCAACATTTAAGAGTCATTACTAATTCACTTGTCTCTCTTTCAGTAACGGATATTTTGGCATCAATATATACACACTCTCTCAATTTCAACGTCCATGGAAAGCATAGAACTGTTCCTCTTTTTCTTTTTCCTCTTAGTTATGTTCTTCTTTTTCTTTTTCAAATTCTAATTACTTTTATTTCATTTGTAAGAGTATTGAAATCTGGAATGCATGTTGTGTATATGTTGCAACCTTTTTATAAAGCAATGTGATATAGTAAAATAAAATGCGATCCCTTTTTCTTTGTTTTACTTATGTGTTGATGTTATAACTGAAAAGAACATAAAAAAAAATATAATGTCTGTTTTTAGTCATTTTATTGCATGAATTATTAGTTTACAAGAATCAAGAAAGTTCTCCAATATGCATGAAGATGGGATTGGAGGCATTTTATTGATGAGAATGATCATCCCATGTGGCCATGTCGGATCAGGACGAGAATCCTGAATTTCTTAATTATATAGCTTGGACAATCCTTCTCATTTAGAGTTAATTTTTGGAGCGTGAATTAGTCCCAAAGGACTATCGAACAAAGTACATAATATGATTTTTGATAGGAGGTACCACTACTAAAATTGTTCCACGTTATAAATTTTACTGCCTAGAATTTTTTGATACTATAATCTTCTATATATAATATAAAGTTAGGCGTAGAAAAGATGATGTGATACCTCTCTTTGACAAAGAATTTTATTCATTTATTTACTTATTTATTTTTTACCTTTTTTCACTGCATATATCATATATAGTCCTTTGGTGTTTACCATATTAATTTTCTAAGATTGCCTTCAATAAATATTTTGAATGTTTAGGACCAAAAAAAGAAAAATGTAATGGCAAGAATGCATATTGAAATGTCAATTTCTTATCTTGAAAGAGTAATGTATTATTTATGCATATCTAATGTAAACTTTACTATCTTTTTAATTAACTTAAAAAATAATTACTAATATAATCAAATATTATTTATCGTGTGCCCAGTGACGGAGCCAAAAATTTAACGAAGGGTGTTCAAGAATTGCACAAGTAAAGAAAAAAATTAACGAATGGATACACTGAAAATTTTAAAATAAAATTATGTAATATTAATAATTAATTTTTTTATGAATAAATGTACCAAAAAATTTATAATCAAACGAGGTTTTACCGATCTCTGGTGACGATAACAATAACAATGAGAGATGAAAAATGGAGAGCAAAATCCAACGAGGTTTTTCTTAAAAAAAATTCTATAGGGATCCTTTTCCGCTTTAGCAGTTATAGAAATTCTTTAAAATTTGCTTATTAACGTTAAATTAAATAATTACTTTTAAATTTTATTTAAAATTTTAACGAAAAGAAAAAGAAAGTAAAATTGTCGACTAAACTTTTATTTTTTTTCTTAGATTTTTAAGTTGTAGATCTCTAAATAAGAATTATTTTAATAAATAATATTAGTTTTGAAATATTTCAAAAATAACAGATTTATTAATTATTAACTAAAATCTAGAAAGTACTACTTAATAAGGGATTATCCTTATACAATTAAAGGATCAAGTAGGAGCTGTTTAAAAATGTATAAAAGATTTAACACCGTAGGGAATCGAACCTGCGCGTCGGCGGTTCCATGGGCCTTTACAGAACTCATAGCACCGCTGGGCTGTAATATTTAGTTGTGCCAAGGGTGTTCAAATTGTGTAATTTAACCATTTAGAACAGCATTTTACTTATACACGGTATAATTTTCCGACGAAGGGTGTTCGTCTGACCACCCTTAGTAGGCTGTAGCTCCGCCCCTGCGTGTGCCATGTGATTCTATAGGTATTGTTCTATACATGCATAAAAAAAATCTAAAATATGTAAGAGCTATTAAAATATAAAATACGTCTAAAATATGAAAGCTACAAAATTATTTTATTTTTATGCATTCATTTTATTTAATTTTATTAATATAATGTGAAAAAATTCATACGTAATAAATGAAAAACTTTAATTATATCTTAGTTATTGTGCTTAATAATGAACTATTGAAGAGACATTCAATTTTTTTTCTTCATCTCTCTAATTAGTTATGCTAAAATTTCAACCGTTTGTCACTTTCTTAATCTTATATATCAACTATTCTTCTTCTTTACTTTCACTCTATTCTCTGATGAATTTAATGTATAATAAATATTGTATTTTCGTTATATCATAATGATCATTTATTCAAATTTTTGGTTATGTGCATTTCTTTGATATTTACGTCTTTATAATTAAAGGAAAAATTACTTAACGAAAAGTGAAATCTGCAAGAGAGTGAAAATAATGAATCGAAATCAAATCTGGTGAAGAACGAAAGTAGAGAAATAAATATGAGAAAAGCTAACAAATTGAGATTAGAATTGAGCGATAGAATATCAAGAAAAGCTAATAAAATTGAGATTAGAATTAAGCGGAAGAATATCAAGATCGAAGACATTTAAGAAGTAAAGAAATAGTATATATTGAGGCGAACAAAGTCCTTTCTCCTTATCAAATTATTTTGTTCTTTCTTCGCAAAGCAAAGAAAAGTTAACAAATTGAGATTAGAATTAAGCGGGAGGATATCAAGATCGAAGATATCAAAAAAAGTTTTTGACAAGACCAATAATAAGTAAATGAATAGTATATATTGAGGCAAACAAAATCTTTTTTTTCCCTTATCAAATTTTGTTATTTCTTTGCAAAACAGTAATTCACTTTTTTATAATTAATAATTTTAAAATTGTAAGCGAACTAGAATTTTATATTAACCTTTTTTTTTATTATTTTCTCTTAATCTGCTCTTATAAATATTACATTTACCTGATCATTTAATTCCCAAAATAAGAATATGCATGTAAGTTATACATTTACTTTCAAGTAGCTAAAGAAAGATAAACAAAAAAAGAACTAAAGAAAATCAAAAGAAATAACGAAAGGGGGAAACAGGGTACTATAGTGCTACAAAAATATTACGTATTAAAGTAGAAAAAATGAAAAGAAAATGAGAAGGAGAAAGAAAAAGATGAAAAAATGTGAAAAAAGAGGAATAGCAAAAAGTGCAGATTTATTTGTTTTGAACTTTCTTTGTCCACATATCTTTTTTGTTGTTCTTTTAAAAATAATTGAAATATCCAAAAATTATTTTAGAAAATAAAATACAAATATGAATATATTAAAAATATCTTAGTCAAATACACTATTATTTTTAAGATTAAGAAATTCATTATTTTTTCAAATAAATTAATTGATTAAGAAATGCTTATCAAGTTTACGAAATAATTTTTTATTTATTTAAAGGACTTGTAATTATGGTGCTTGAAGTACTGAAATTACGCCTATTGATAATCATAAAAAATATTTAAAATCTAATCAAATTTATTGAACTAATTTTTATTTTTATATCTATATATACATATGTAGAAGATTTAGTTTATATCTTTCTATTTACGAAAATCTTTTTTATCTCAAGATTTTGCAAGAAGTTACTATTATATATTTCATATAATCGCGCGAAGTGCGGATAAATTTACTAGTATTGAATTATACCGAATTAATTTTGTATGGTAACAATATAGTATTTTTAACAATTAAAAATTGAAATTACCAAATCGAAGTGGTAAATATCATACCACGTCCACCCCTAACTTCATATGATTTGGGTGATCTTTTAACGTTTTTTATTTTATTTTTCCTTGAATTTTATTTTGGTTAAGTATTTAAATAGCCCTAAGAATTTTCAAAAATTGTCATTTTAGCAATTTAAACTTGACATATGACCATCAAGCACCTTGTATCATTCGAGGCGTGTATTTTAAACACATTCGTCCAATGAATTTTACGTGCGAGTTTCACTTGCTATTACGTGCTAATTTAATAAACAAAAATTTAACAAATCTGAAAAAAATACTTTCCATATAATTCAATTAACCAAAAAGGTTGAGAAAAGAAAAAGGTATCCCTCATTTAGATAATATCAATTAGTTATTAGTAGTAACAAAATAGAGTAGTTTTTTTTTTCAAAAATTAATACTATGAACAATTGTCAACTTCAAGTTCATCATCGATATGAACGTTCAAACTTGAAACTCCCATTTCTCAAACCAACTCGATCAGATGCAAATACTAAGTCAATTTTGTATCTTGGTCACCTTTTTTTCGTTCAATGTAAAGAATAAGAATAAATAGTCGAATCGAACAATTTATTAAATTTTCTAGCTTTAACTTTTTAGTTTTTGAAATAGGAACTACACAATTTACTTATTTTTTGTTGATTTTGATCTCAAAAATTTGAGAATAAAATTTCCATTATTCATTTACTTTCACAAAGAATATGCAATAGAATAATAGAATATGTCTTTTGTTAAAACTCTTTTGTCCATTTGTGGTGACTGGTGTAGAGGGTTCTAACCCTTTCATCCATTAACGACAATTCAAATTTTCAAAAAAAAAAAAAAACTCATAAATTTAGACTTAATTTTATATATTTTACAAATATTGACCCCATCACAATGGAATGTTTTGATTCTCTGACAAGAAAAATACAGCATTTTTTTTAAAATAACAATCTTCTAAGGTGAATGATAAATCATATATGTGTATTTATATATTTTTTTCTGAACTTGGTGCTTATCACCTTTAATACCAATATCAGGATAGGCAAATGGTGTCCCCCCCTTACTTTTGAAGTTTTTTTTTTAATGGACAGAATACTGATTTGGCGGATACAAAAAAAATTAAAGGCTTATGATGATAATAGAAAATAACAAAGATCATGACTTCAAGATCAGATTGAATTATTAATTCTCAAATAGTAATCAAGCAATAACAAAACGATATATTAAAAACTCAACTCTCGTGAGATCGATATTATTTGTACTATCTTTGACTATTAATGATTTTAGCCTACATAATTTATATATAGATAATGATTATGTAATACGGATAAATTTTACGGTTATTATCTTTAGTATAATTGACATGACAATTTTAAAAAGATGCTCACGCACACGACAATTCGTATGTCCTTTGGGATGAGTGTGTTAAATGGAGCTGAATTGTCTAACTCATCATTAACAATATTTGATTAGTTAAATGATAAATAGTGTCAACTTGAAAGAAAAATTCAAGTATTTATGTTTTTTTTTTACGATAACATATTATTTGTATCTCATAAATCTCAATACATGGGCTATCCAGATATTTATCCATTTCTTTTCAATGACAATTTTTTCTCAGTGATTTGAAAAAAATAAGTCACAATGTCATTTTGTCATAAAATAACCAACACCACCACTATGTATAACATCTTTTTGCCGAAGGCATGTGATTAAACAATTCCAACAAAAACATTAACTATTATTTTAGAATTTATAAAATTAAATACACAATTTGGTAATTATATTTTAATATATTTAGTTACGAATAAACTGTATGTTTTACGAAATTAAGCATTTAAACCTTAGTTAAATATAAATATCACTCAAAATAATATTTATATTGGATTTTTATAATATACGAGCGCAAGTCTGTGATTTTATGATACACGGAATATTCATAATGAATTATTATATTTGTATAGAACCTTCATAATATAAGGAAGGTAATTGCTTTATTTTTAGAAAGAAATGATCTTATTTTATAAATAACCGATTACTATTATATATTCATGTAAGAGTCTGTTTGAATAGACTTATTTTAAGCTATTTTTTTTAAAGTTGAAAATCTCAATTTTTCACTTTTTTTTTTGTTGTTTTAGTTTAAAATTATGTGTTCAAAATTTTTTGTTTTTTTTGTTTTACCCAAATATTATAAAAAAGCTTAAAAACTATTTTAACTTAAAGACACTTAGTGGGCGTTTGACCATGAAAATCAAAAACTTTTCATTTTATTTGGAATCTTTGAAGTTGAAGTTGTGTTTGACTATATTTTTTTTGAAAGACTTTTTAGAATTTATATGTTTAAAATAACTAAAAAGTGAAATAGTAAGATAGAAAAAAGTGAAAACAACCTTTTAGGTGTTTTCACTTTTTCAAAAATAACTTGAAGTTGTATTTGAAATTTTTATGGACAAACAACATTTTATGAATAAAGTGAAATAATTTTTTGAAAAATAGTAAAATATTTTAATGGCCAAATGCCCACTTAAAATAAGTCAATCCAAACGGTCTCTAAAAATAAAAAAAGAAAAAAAAAAAGCACCGAGTAGTTAAACACGACGTCGTAATAAGTAAACGATGCGCTTTCCCGATCTCGGGCTTCAAACAAAAGTGAGCTCATCATTCAGTCCAAATAGGTATTTCATCTTCACTTCATTCCCTGAAAATTGGCAAAGAGTAGCGATTGAGCGAAGAAGAAGAAGATGTCGGTGCAAGAATATCTGGATAAGCATTTGCTTTCTCGGAGAATCGAAGACGCCGTCAATGCCGCCGTTAGAGCCAAAACTTCCGATCCCGTCCTCTTCATTGTAAGCTCCTTTTTAATTTATTTTTTTGTGTGATTTGATTCAAATGTAGCGTTTTCGATAACTATAACTGTATGATTGATAGTCAAATCACATGAGGAAAGCTGTACCTTCGGTGATAACGAAAGTGAAAGCGCGGCAAATTTTGGATAGTAGAGGAATTCCGACCGTCGAAGTTGATTTGCACACCAACAAAGGGCTATTCCGTGCTTCTGCTCCCAGTGGTGCTTCTTCCGGAATGTATGTTTTCTTTTTCTTTGTAGTGGTGAATTTCGAAACTGTTTGTTTATTGAATTCAAGTAAATTTAATTAACCAGCTACGGCTCAATCCCAAATCAGTAAACGTGTGTTCGTACTTTGACTACATTCAATATAAAAGAGAAAACACAGTGCGTTGTCTTGTTTTCCGTCCATACTAGTAGTTCTATTATTGCTCATGTCGATTCTGGTCCTTCGATTTTTGGTATTGTTTGTGGTCTTATACTTCGACTATCCTATTATTTTGTTATAGTTACTGTCCTTCGTATGTCTTGTACTTCTATAACTTTTTTTTTTTTTGAACTGATTTGGACTATTATTTTCCTTGAGCTGAGGATCTATCGGAAAGAATCTCTCTACTTCTCAAGTAGGGGTAAGGTCTACGTACACTCTACCGTGCTCAGACCCCACTTTGTGGGATTATATTGGGTATGTTGTTGGTGTTACTCGGACTGTGTCCGAGCCAATTTGCATGCAACTCGAGTAATTAGTAGTGCGAGTGTGCGACCTATCTAGCGCAGGTTTCGAAAGGATTGATTTAACGAATTGAGATTGAAATGAAATTCTAGTTAGATCATGGAGGTTTAATCCTACTCACCAAAGTTGGAGCAGATTGGTTCTCACCAAGTGTTGCAATTACTATTCATATCTGAGATCTCTATATTGTTTCTCCTATGCCTCCACCACTACACCTTCCCCCTGGGGACTCGGCTACATGAATCCTCTCGTCCATTCTGTATTGAGGTCCATTACGTCATTACCAGGTAACTCAAGTAATCTATGTTCTAAAAGTCGAGGGAAATGTTCTTTTCTCATAAAAATTGTTTGATGTGTGCAAATGCTCTTTTTTCCCTTTTATCAAGTGCAAATGCCCTTTCCTCTAATAAATAAAAGAAGCATTTTTGATGCGTGCAAAGACCATGTTATTTTATGTGTGCTTCTGCTCCTAGTGGTGCTTCTTCGGGAATGTATATTGTTTGCTTTCCTTCTTTTCTTTAAAGTGAATTTTCTCTCTCGTTTTGTTTGTAGTCACGAATTTCAAGTTCCATGATTCATGCCTTAGCACTCTTCGCAGATCTGATCTTTTGTTTAAGTCAAGTAATTTTATCAATCACTTATTGCTCAATCCCAGATCAGTTGGTGTTGGCTATATGATTCTTATCTGTCTTTCTATAAAAGTGTGCGTGTACGTTGGTGGCGTCCGAGCCAACTTGTGTGCACCTCGATTAATTCACAGCGCGACCTATCTAGCACAGGTTGTCAAAAGACTAATCTAACAATATTGTTTGAAATTAAATTCTAGTTAGATCTCGTCCACTTAATCCTATTCGCCAAGGTGAGAGCAGATTGGTTCACCAAATTTGTAGTTAATATTCCTATCCAAGATTTCCATATGGTTTCTCCGAGTCCGAAGCCTAAAGGGCCACACTTTGAAGCAAAATTTTCAAATAGATCACTTAATTTTGGAATTGACCAAAACGGACAAATCGTCCTTGTTTCCACGATTTCCTCCAATTTTAATGGCCCACCACAAACGGCCGTTTGGTGTGTGGGCCCATTTAAAAAATTTCCCCTTAAATCGTTCAACACTGAACGAGGCCCTTAAATATTGTTTTTCCTAAATCGTTCAACACTGAACGAGGCCCCTACTTTTTTTTTTTTTCAAATCGTCCAAAGTTGAACGATAAACAGTTATTTATTTTGGGTATAATTGTTTCATTACTGCCCTTTGCAAATCGTTCGAAGTTGGGTTTGTAATAAAATATCTATTTTTTTTTGTCCTTTATCATTACTGCCTTTTTCAACCACTATTCATCCACTGAGATTTATGTATAGTGGCTACAAGTCAAATCCAAAAGTCTTGAATTATTATTGCTCAATCGTGGTTCCCAATTTCTAACAATACCTTTACGGCTTTACCAACTTGAAACCTTTCTGGTACACATAAATTCATCATACCTTAATGTTAAAAGAGCATGAGAAAATTCAGTCACCTTGTGGACTTATATTTTATTGATTAACTTATAATGGATAACATATTTTAAATTACTTTATTTGAGTTGAAGGTCTTTCAGAAATAGTCGCTCGACCTCCACAAGGTAGGGGTAAGACTGCGTATACACCACCCTCCTCAGACCTCACTTATAGAAATACACTGAATATGTTATTGTTGCTGTTTTATATAAATGAATAGTGTAAAGAATGTTTATACTATATTAACATATTATATATTAGACTATCTGGCAACCTACCTTATTCTTCAAGTTTCTAATTTCTTATTATAGAGGTTATCGGTAGTTATCTTTTAGTTGAATTTACATAGAAATGGATGTAGTGTTGTAATGTAATATATCGGTTCACATAACTTCAATAAGTTTTGCGATATATACTAAGAAATCCACTAAATATTTGACTGGAAACTCAGTTATTATGGTATGTTAACTTAAATTGAAATCCATTTAGGAACCAAAAATAGAGTTAAACTCATATTTTCTTATTATTAATGGAAACTTTTTTTGTAGACTATGATAGAAAATGTTCACTTATCTTTTTCCTTATTTGTTTACTTATATATTATATATTTGTATATAATATCTCTATCATCATGATAAGAAAATGAAGGGAGTAAAATCCAGATTTCCTGCTGCATGTTTGTTCTTGTCCTCTCTGCTTCATTTTTCCCAAAATGAATAACTTACTCTTCTCATTTATTTGTCTTGTATAAAAGATGTACAAGACCATGGGCGGCAGGAATAATTGTTTATCATTCAACTCAGAACGATTTTCTTTTTAAAAAAGAAGTAAGGGTCCTTGTTCAATGTTGAACGATTTAGGAAAAAAAATAATATTTAAGGGCCTCGTTTAGTGTTGAACGATTTAATATTATTTTTTTAAAAAAATTGGCCCACACACCAAATGGCTGTTTGTGGTGGGCCGTTAAAATTGGAGGAGATTGTGGAATCGAAGACGATTTGTCCGTTTTGGTCAATTTCAAAATTAAGTGGCCTATTTAGAATTTTTGTTTCAAAATGTGGCCCTTTAGGCTTCGGACTCAAAGTTTTTCCTATGCCTCAAGGCCCTCAACCACTAGGCCTTTCCCTCTGGGACTCAGCTATATGAATCATAGCCCCCAGATGGACAGAAATGTTCTTTTCTTGATAATGATTGTTTGACCGTATAAATGCCTTCTTTAATCAAGTGCAAATGCCATTTTTTCTAATAAAAAATAGTTTTTTGATGTGTGCAAAGACCATTTTTTAATGAATAATTATTCGCGTTGAAACTTAAGTAAAGGCCCTTTGATTTGTCTTTTTTTTTTTCCTTAAACAATTTTCTGTGATGCATGCAAGAGTCTTTTATCCCCTGATCATCTTTGCTAAAAGCTTTTATGTATGTGACGGGAATGAACACGGCTCTTGGTGCTTTCTAGTCTTAATTCAGAATTCAGATTATAATTCTGTGTATATCTCATTTTCACTCCTCAATAAGAGCTACCTGTTAAAAGCAAAAAAACAAAAAGATACTACTAAATAGAGGTTGGAAGTGCAATGGCGAAAATGCAAACATGCAAACATTTTCCAGCCCCACCGCGTGATTTTGTCTTTTTTGTTCTTGTTACAGATTTGTATTTGAACATTTACTTGGTCACTGCAATTTATATTGGAGATGAAGCAAATGGTGTAATGATTTTTGTTCTAAAATATCAGGTACGAGGCGATTGAACTGCGTGATGGAGAAAAAGGAACTTATCTTGGAAATAGTGTGAATAGAGCTGTCAAGAATATTAATGAGAAAATTTCAGTAGCATTGGTTGGTATGGATCCAACTCTTCAATCTCAGATTGATCAGGTCATGATAGACTTGGACAAAACAGAAAATAAGGTAAAATGTTCAAACAATTAAGTACTTATTTGTTTAGGTTATCACCTGAATCTGAATGGCTCTACATATTTTCAATTTCCTGCGTAGTTTATGCATATGGAACTTAGTACTTAAATGCTGCTATAGACTAACTGCACAGTTTATGATGTCTTAAAATTGTCATCTTGCAACTAGCAAACATATTTTCTGGACTTCATGGGTTGCAGGAAAGTGTTAAACAAGAGTTTTGGTATGTTGAAAGATAAAATTTGTGGAGCCTGGAGTTGGAGATGTTTTACCTAGAGGCAACTGAAGCTTTCCCTATCTTTGACATTCTCTTCTGTCATATCAATTTGTTTGGTTCTGTCAAAGGAGTTTCTTTTTCTTATACTGTTCTCCAAAATTAGTGAACGTAGTATGAACAATACAACTTTAGTATCCTTTTCTGTTGACCATAGTTGATTAGGCTCCCTTGAGCAAGCGTATGCATTTGTTTCCATCCTCGTTGTTATAGTTTTGTCTTTTTTATATTTGTGTGTACTATGGTTGAGAAAATATCTATCACTGGATTTAGAAAAGTAGCTCGACGCTTTGGCTCCAAGTGTACCTTTTTTTCGCCCACCATTCTTGTGATGTGTACTGGAAAGTATTTTCTTGCAATGATTATAGTTTGACTTTGTGATTGACCTGTTCTCAAGTTCCTCATTTGTCAATATCTGCAAGTTTGATAATGTTCCATTTTCTGGACATAATAACTTCCATGCTGATTGACCTTTTCCTTTGTCCACTGTGATAGAGTGAACTTGGAGCGAATGCTATTTTAGCCGTCTCCATAGCTGCTTGCAAAGCTGGAGCTGCTGAAAAAGAGGCAAGCTTACTTCCTCTGATTTTTACCTAACATGATAATCTTCACTGGATTAGGTTGCTTATCAGTTGAAGAACTTCAGGTTTCTCTTCACAAACACATTGCTGATCTTTCTGGTCAGACAAGCCTGCTTCTTCCTGTTCCGGTCTTTACTCTCATAAGTGGAGGAAAACACGCTGGAAACAATTTGGCTATTCAGGTAAACCTGCAGTCTGATGTACTTCTGCCTAGAATATTAAGACCTGCACAATGATTGCTCAGAAGTTCTTCATAGTGGTGGTGACTCATTATCTTTAAAATAGTACTATTACCAAGAAGAACAAGCCGGTGAATGCTATCTTTTAATCAAGTTACGTTGAAAAAAATTGTAGATTGGTTTTAGGTTAATGATACTGACATGTTCTCTTCTTCTTTGATTCTCTCACCAGTCCACCCACAATCTTTTTGTTTTTCTTTGTTTTGCACTCGAACCCATTTTTGACATGTAGAAGAGTTGCTGACATTTGCACAAGAGAGTTTAAGATATAAAAATTACTTTTGTTGTATGATTTAAAGAATTATAGATGTGATGCTGAAAGAAAATGTCCAGTCTCGACTTATCATAAATAGTCACTTCCAAAAGTAAATTTAGATGAAGGTTATAAGACCTATGTCCGCTTAGAATGGTGTATGCATTTTTTTTAATTTTTTTTGGTAAAGATTATTTCATTTATCAACCAAAAGTAGCAATTACAGTACAGTAGCAGAACTCTGGACTAGCTGCTATCCTCTAACTATAACAAGCATTACAACATCAAAGTATATAGGAAGTACAAGGGAAATCTATCTAAGGGTAACTATTCAGCGTCTGCAACATCCTTTGCCACTTTACTCTTGATCTCCCTTTGATGTGGATATGCAAAGCAATCTCCCTCAGCACCTTGTCCATTTCCAGTCTGGTCTGTTGAAATCTGATGCTATTCCTCTCTCTCCATATTCCAGCAACACTCATAGCAAACACACAGCTATAAACAGTGTTCTGGAAAGCGAGCGCTTCAGCGCTTCAGCTAGCTGAAGCGAGGCATGTGAAAAGAAGCGGTCGCTTCTGGGCTTGAAGCGTGATGCGACCAGAAGCGGCGAAGCGAGAAAAGCGAGCGCTTTTATTTTTTTAATTAATAAGTGATCAATTTTAAAGAATAAAAAGAGTCCCGACTTACATGGTCCTTCAAAAATTAGAATAGCTAGGGTTTCAGCTTACTCTTCCTTTAGGTACTTTTTCTCTTTTCTTTCTTCTTCTTCCTGATGCAGTGGCGTTGCTAGCCTAGGGTTTTTCTTTTTTCTTTTTTTACTCTGTTTTCCTCTGCCCTGTTTAGCTTTGATTTTTCAAGTTATATGTTGCTGAATTTTTTTTCTTAACAATGATTAAGTTATATGTTGCTGATTTTCCTTTCTTAATGATGATTAAAATATATGTTGCCGAATTATTTTTTTCTTAACCGTGATTAAAATATATGTTATTGAATTGTTTTGTTTCTTAACCGTGACTAAAATGTTGTTGATTTTTTGTTTCTTAACAATGATTAAATATGATGTTGATGTTTTTCTTAATAGTGATAAAATTATAATGTTGATTATTTTTTTTAAATCTTAACCGCGATTAAAAATGGCTGACCCGGAATCAAAATATGGGGAAAAAAGCTAGTGAGACCAATAGAACAAACAATTGTATGTCTTTTTTGTTACAAGACAACTAAAGGGGAACCTTTAATTAGTTTTTAATATGATCTTTTGCTTATATATATTGTCTCTATTTATTTTGGTCTTTTTTCTTTTAAATTGCGCTTTACATCAATGAAGCGAGCGCTTCGCTTCACGCTTCGCTTAAAGCGTGAAGCAGGACCTTGTCGCTTTTTTCCGCTTCACGCTTCCCTAAACACTGGCTATAAACCTCAGCCATCACAGTCTTCCTTTTAGCTAGCTGACATGCATACTTGAGCTCAGTTTCCCAGTCTTGAACAGTCATATGAAAGCCCAACCATCTGCGTAGTCTATGCCAGAGCACCCTGGTAATAGAACACTCAAAAAATAGATGATTAAACATCTCCAAAGTGAGTCCACAAAATGCACAGTTCTGTGGTACACGTACACCAAACTTCAGCAGCCTATCCACTGTAGCCAGCCTCTTTTGGACTGCTAGCCAAAGTGTAAATTTATGTCTGGGATGGATAGAGGCTTGTAGAATAATGCTCTTCCAGTCAGCTCGGGGATACTGGGGCATAAGAGCTAAATACATCCTCTGAATTGAATACTTCCCATCCAGTTGAGAAGGGGCAAAAAGAGTAAGTAAATTCCTTTGGCTATTCCCTTGCATCAACTCTTTTCTTGAATTCAGTACCTTCCTCACAACCCAAGAAGCATTCCTGGGGATTAGGATAGTGCCTACATCACCTCTCTTTATATAATAGCTATGCACCCACCTGATCCATAAGCACTCTTTCCTTCGGGCAACATCCCATGAATGCTTCAGAATTGCTGCTTTATTCCACACAATCAAGTTGATAACATTTAAACCCCCTGCAGCTAGTGGCCTGCAGACCTTATCCCAAGAGCCTAAAGCCTTCTTTGATAGCACAGCTGACCCTGTCCAAATAAAGGTCCCAAAATTTGCTCAATAGTCTTCATCACCTTCTTGGGAATCAAGAATATCTGTGCCCAATAAGCCTGGACACCAAATAGAGTAGATTTTATAAGCTGCAGCCTTCCAGCATAAGATAGTAATCTAGCAGACCAGCAGGTCACCCTGGCAGTAATCTTCTCAATCAAGAGTAAATACTGGCTGATGTGCAATTTCTTTGAAGCTAAGGGCACCCCCAAGTACCTAAAAGGTAAGGTACCCTCTACAAACCCCAGACAACTCATAATGTCCTCCTTCTCCCTAGCTCTAACACCAGCAACACATATAGAGCCCTTGTCAGTATTAGCACAAAGACCAGAGGCCTTAGAGAATCTCTGGAATGCCTCATGTAACAGTTGAACAGAGATAACATCATCCCTGCAATACATGAGCAGATCATCTGCAAAGCAGATGTGAGTGCTCTCCAATCTCCTACATCTAGGGTGATAATTAAAGTCTCCATTTAAGTGTAACTGATTCAACTCCCTACCTAGATACTCCATAGCAATAACAAACAAGTAAGGAGATATAGGGTCTCCTTGCCTCAACCCTCTCTTGGCAGGGAAAGGAGAGGTCAGTCCTCCATTTAAGAGCAAGGAGTAGGAAACGTTTGAGACACAAACCATGATCCAATGAACAAACTTGTAAGGAAACCCACCCCAAAGCTATGCAAATTTATTAGGTCATACATTTCCCACTTCCACTTTTGTGCTCTTCATACTTCGCCACTATGTTCTATCAATTTCTTCAATGTTTTGATCATCTTGATATGGCACCACTATTTTGAGCCCATAATGTTCTTAGTTGTAAATTATATCTGAAATTTGATATTAAACTTCCGCAGGAGATAATGATTCTGCCAGTGGGATCAAATACATTTGAGGAGGCTTTACAAATGGGTTCCGAGACCTATCATCATTTGAAGGTAAATTAATTCAACTAAAATATTTGTTAACCTGTTATCTGATAATCTATCTCTGCCACATGAAGGAAGTTTGAACTGCTCATTAACTGATTACACAAATTACCTATGTCTTATTAGCCTTATTTCTTTCACGTTTGCCCCAGAATTCTTGAGTGTTTTATATTAGTAGGCATTTGAACAATATTTAGTTGAAGTTTGAAAAATAATAATTTTATGAAGTTGAAGTTTCAAGGGTATTTGGAAATTGTGTTTCGACATGAATTTCACTTGAAAGAAAGTTGAATTTTGTGACTGGAAACCATTATTTCACTTGCAATAGTCATCAAACCGGTTTTCAAACTTTATAAACTCTCTATTTCAAGTTGAAGTTGAATTAGTGGACCAAATTGTAAAACATTCGCTTATTTGAAAACTTCTTTTCAAATATTCCAAATATTATCTATAGACAAACAACGCCGTTCAAGTCAAGTGCTCTTCTAATTTCTAAATCACAGGAAAGTGAAGACATGCATTTTTTTTTTGTGGATACACTATTTGCTAGCACAACTGCTATCATCCATGAGTTTTCTATTAATCCTGGACTAATATGCAACAATTTGTGCAGAATTTCTGTTAGCCAAAATATACACCAGTCTGGAGAGGGTGGGTCTTGGGAGGGTGGTGTCACGCCCCGAAGCTACCCCCGGGACGCAACACGGTGCTTAGTGTCACCGGTGACCCCAAGCTAACCCATGGCATGGCATTTCTATACAAAATCAGAGTAAAGCATGCATTGTGCGGAAGCTAAAACAGTTTAAATATCTGAAAACGGGAAGAACCCAAATGTTTGGATATATAAAGAATATAAATAGTATAGTGTTGACTGAAAACAACACTAAAAATTGCTGAGTCAATCTATGTCTGAAAGCCATCTAACTGAATATGAGTTGCTAGGACATGCCCCCAGCTAGCTCTAATAAATCTGAAACTGAAAATAAGTACGGAAGGTATAAGCATGTCTATCGTCCTCGAACTAATGAGGACTCACCACTGAGCTGCTGAGTACGGACCGAAAGTCGAACTAAGCGCGGTCTGGATGCTGAGTACCTGAACCTACATCATAAAACGATGTAGCACAAAAGTATGCGTCAGTACTTTGAATGTACTGAGCATGCAGGATATAGGCTAGACTGAACAATATGCACGTATATAACTGAACATGAAAATAGATATGCTGAAATATAACTGAAAGCTGAACTGAATGCAATGACCAAGTATAAATCATGACATATCATGCTGAACTGAATACTGAACGTAAATATTGGATACAAGGTCGATGCACATGAACATGACTGTGGGAGACACTACTAACCGACATACCCCAAGTTGAGCTAACTGTGGGGCCAACCTGTAACCCTGGTTGGAAGGGTGTTCTTGCCTTGCCAAGGGTACGAACAGGTATGACGTGGATCCACTACTGATGTCCACAAGGGACAAGGAGGTACAGCCTAGTCTGACGACTGACTCCTTTAAACCTACGGTGGCGCCGTAGTTCTGGGACTTGGGGACTGCTACTAAAGGTCATAGCCTAAACTGACAGCTAAGCCCTCATCCCCTAGTCCGCTCGGTACTAAGTCTACTCCCACCGAATGTAAGGACAATATACTGAAACAAGGAATAGCTCAAAATGCTGGTAACTGACCGAGAATGCAACATAAACATACTGAAGGTTATAGCATTCAATTTTTGAAGCATGGGCATAAAACTGTTCTGCCTAACAAGTCAAATTCATGAAATACTGGATTATCTACAAGTTAGGGTTTCTGAGCATTGTTCATGAAACTGTACTAATTCTCCAAGAAACATGTGATCAATACCATAAAAGCTGTAAGAATTGAATTACAATAATTTCCTAAGATTTAGGAACCCTAGGTCTGAAACATGCCTGGAGAAAACTGAAAATTTACTAGAATCTAGGGACCTAATGGGTGAAAGGAACCCACTAGTGAAATCCCACATACCTGGTGAAGAAATCCACGGAGAAATCCTTGGATTTTTGGGGCTGAACTTGGTGAAGGCCTTTTCCTGTTCTTGAGAGAAAACTGTCTCCCTTTGTGTTTCTATTCTTTCTAAGTCTGATAGATTTTGGAGAATAGATGCTTAAGGTAGGTTTTGACTACTTAAATCAGGCTTAGACGACATAAAACAATGTAGCTTAGGCCTTAAAAGAGAAAGGAAAAGTCCGGAATACCCCTGGAAAAGTTTAAAAGAATCTGCAGAAAATCGTGCTTCAGGGATCACGGCTTGGTTGACGGACCGTCCTTCTGAACAACGGACCGTCAACCTGAGTCGTGGTTCTGCCTAAGAGTTTAGGGGTCTCTGGTCCTAGGAACTACGACTCAACATGACGGACCGTTCTTCTGAACGACAGCCCGTCATGTGACCCGTGGTTCCTGGGTCTGGAACTGGGGGTCCTCTGATTCATGGAAACCACGTGTGACAGGTCGAGCCGTGGTTCTAAACCACGGTCCGTGGTTTGAACCGTGGTCCTTAGGGTAGAACACCTAGGCTACTGGAGTCGAGGATTACGGTTGCGGATGACGGACCGTCGTTTGACCCGTCTTCTTTGGGACCTTTTTGGGGTCCTCTGGAACTTAGGACTACGAGTGTACAGGACGGACCGTGGTTTCAAACTACGGTCCATAGTCCTAACCGTGATTCCTGGAAACTTGAAATTTTCTTGAAATTTTTATTTTCTACTGGTTTTCTGAGCTTAGTCTGGGCTTGGAAGTTCTGGGGTGTTACAGGTGGGGTGTACGCAGATCTTACCCCTAGGTAGAGAGGTCGTTTCCAAAAGACCCTCGACTCAAGAAAAGATTGACAACAAAAAACAGTAAAGATAACCAAAGTAAAGGAAACTACAATAGTGATAAAATTTAAGAATAGAATAATGGTAAAATTTGCATCGTGTACATGCTGGCATATTAGATACCATCCTATGATATCCACATGTGATACTACTCAAAAGAATTCAGAGTTGGGGTTATACTGGTAGTGATCCAATTTTTCTTCTCGCCAGTTAATACTCAGTTACAGTATAAATTTTGTTGTAAAAGCATATTATCTTAATAAAATTTCATAATTCAAGTTTATGTTTAAAGGGTTTGTATCAATAGTCTTTGCTTACAATTGGAAAGAACCTTGAGATGCTTAAGGAGAGTCCACTTCCAGCCCCTTTTCCTGTCCTAGAATAATCAAAGCAAATTGTCTTTTGAATTTTTTCTGCTGAAGAAATTTGAATGCTGTAAATGATATAAATTTGTTGCTCGGCTTCATTTTTGTCTAGGAGTTAATCCAGTTTTTGTACTGTTTCTTGTGTCCCCTGGATGCCATCAATAAACTCGATTACTTTATCAGAAAGGAAAAAAAATCGTTGCTTACGTTTAAATGGCAGGCAGTTATTACAGAGATATATGGTGCACATGGATGTAACGTTGGTGAAGATGGCGGTTTTACTCCCAACATCTCAAGGCAAGTTTTGACGTCTTTGTTTTATGTTTCTCAAAGAAATTGCTGACCCTGAATACTGCATTTGCAGCTTAAGAGATGGCTTGGACCTTGTTCAAAAGGCTATTGGGAGAACAGGGTACAATGAGAAAATAAAGATAGCAATTGGTGTTGCTGCCACAGAGTTTTGCATAGGTGACATATTCCCCCCTCTAGTTCAAAATCTTGCTGATTGTAGACAAGTATAATCATATGATACTTTGTCATAACTAGTTGGGGAAGTCTTCAGTTGATAATGCATTACATTCATGCTCACATACATGAAAGATTAATCAGGATTGAGTGAGGAAAATATTTTCTGGAATCCACTTATTCACTCAGTTTGTGAGTTGTCTTTAGTCTTCTGCATGTAGTAGGTTAGGTGCAAATGACGTAGTGATACGTCTCTTTGGTTATGTGATTTATTTATATTCTCATTACTGACAAACTGACTTGTGCTGTTTCAAATGTAGGTACAAAATATGATCTAGATTTTAAAACTCCAAATAAATCTGGACAAAATTTTAAATCAGGAGAGGATATGATTGATATGTACAAAGAACTCTGCGCAGGTATTTTGCTATCTATTGATTCTGTGATGTGAGCTTTCTGTTATTCGATGATGTCACATTCTAATCATTTCTTTTCCTTTTCTCTCCCTATAGACTACCCCATCGTATCAATTGAAGATCCATTTGACAAGGAGGACTGGGAGCATGTCAAGTACTTTACGAGTCTTGGAATATCCCAGGTTTGTCTGGACTCTCCCTGGCGATTTGATCATGTGATTGCAACATCAGCCCTGATGACTTCTCCCATACACATACATTTACAGCGATCTCTGCTATTTGTTTAAAATCCGTGATATTTATTGAGTGTCCTATTATGTGTCAAACATGAATTGCTTGCTGCAGGTGGTTGGAGGTGACTTAATAATGTCAAATCCTAAACGGATCGAGAGAGCCATACAAGAGAATGCGTGCAATGCCCTTCTTCTCAAGGTACCTACTGACATTTGCTGGTACTCTGCATCTTTCTTTGAAACAAACTTTTGTCCTTGGTCAGCAGCCATCCTGCACCAGTAGACCTCTCTCTCTATCCTGAAAAAGATATAGTCATCATTCAAGAGAGAGAGGTTCCTGGTTCAAACTGTGACTGATCAAGGGCAAAAATTGTTCCTGTCTCCATGGCACAGGTACGGTTAGCTAGAAAAAAAGAGCATACGATGAAAATTTCCCACCGAAAAAGAGTGGAATCAATAACGTTGTAGCAAACAGTGTCAATTTGAGCTCTCTTGAGATATTTCCTTTCCTTAAAAAAAGGATAATCCATATCACATAGATTGTTGGTTTAAGGTTTTGGTGATTAAATCTCTATTTTGTGAAGGGACACAGACTTCTTGTGATATTACTGAAAGCTGCTGATTTATTGAAACAGAAAAAAACATAGATCTTTGCAAATATCTTTCTAACCAATCATATATCTGCAAAAAGGGATATCCTGGCAACTCAACACATGATATGACCATTCAGTATTTTGTGTGGTTTCAATGTATTCTGGTTTTCCTTTGGTATAATTGAGCTTCCATTCCCCTTCCCTTTCTTGGATTGAACTAGACTCTCAGTGTAACAGTTCAATTCTTTAGCCAACAATATGATTTGGAGTTGGATTAGTTCTTGAATTTGAAATTTGATGTCCTGACAGCCTTATACCTAGGTCAGCGATCCAACATTATCTTGAAAACATAATTTGTGGCGTTGTTCCTCCACAACTGTCAAGATTTTCTTTTGATAGTTTCCACAACTGTCGAGGTCTGTCTGATGGCAAAAATGTCTCACCAACATTTGCACCATTTTAACTTCTGAACCACTGCCTTATTATTAGTGATTTCAGATCCTAGTAAAATATTGCCATTTTGATGCTTCCAGGGATTCTGATACTTTCTTGACTATTAGGTCCTTCAGATTTTCCTTGTCGAGTCTCCTTGATAGTATCATAAATCCTTGGTGGAATTGGACAGTATACCTATATATACTCTTTTATAGCTTAAACCTATTGAATACAGTTTCTATATTATCTGGAAATATCAGTAACATATGTTACGGATGTAAAATACTCTCTGATGGCATGGATTGGCTGGGATACAGGTTAATCAGATTGGTACAGTGACTGAGGCCATTGAAGTTGTCAAGATGGCTAAGGATGCCCAATGGGGGGTTGTAATATCTCAAAGAAGTGGTGAAACTGAAGAAAGTTTCATATCTGATTTATCAGTTGGCTTAGCTACTAGTCAAATTAAAGCAGGTGCCCCCTGCCGAGGAGAACGACTAGCAAAGTACAACCAGGTTTTTTGCTAGCCTATGATTGGTTATATCGTATTTTCCCTTGGACATGAATCCTTTTACATCTGTTTTTCCCTTTTCCCTTTTCCCTTTTTCTAATTTGTAGACTTATTGTTTATTTTGCAGTTGCTTAGAATTGAAGAAGAGCTTGGTGATCAAGCAGTTTATATTGGTGAAAAGTGGAGGAACTGATCTTTTTTCATCAGAATTCTGTTTTTGGACATTCTTCCTATTGCTTCCGTTAAGCAGTGGCACAATCTCTTTCAGTTTGCAGCTAAATGGCTACAGTTTTGAACATTCTTCCCAAGTGCATTACATTTGGCAATAATGCAGTGTCTTCTAGCTTTGCAGCTAATGATTGCAGTTTGCGGGATGAGATTGTTTGTTCTATATAGTAGTATTTGAATCTAAAATTTTCCTGTATCTAGTTGCATTTGTAGAAGATCGACTTAGAGTGCAATCATAAGTTATTTGAGTTTTTTTTTTTTTGCAACTAAACAGTGGTTTTGATCTTACGAGCATAAAGGATGGATTTGGTTTGCATATTATGCATTTCTACAGAAAATAACTTTCATTTTCTTGTTCCTTTGACAAACAAATCAAATTGCATCTTTAATCATTGACTGATAATACTACTTATAATTGGCTGTACTTGGTTCTTGTTTTTCACTCATCCTTGAACTAAAAGCTACAGGGTCTATGCCAATTTCCTATCTGCAAATAGGATACAATTCTGTTCTCTCTTCACTCCTTAATGGAAATTTACACATCTATAATTTTCCTACACCTCTAATAATTACAACACATGAAATGCGAGAATATTGCAGGCAAAATTTAAAGATGGTTGTCATCATTCAAAACAATTTATTGCCTCGTATGTTTCATCTTTTATCGTAGAAAAGAATAAAGGAAATGATAAGTGTGCTCCCCTGCTCAAGCACTACTAACGATTAAGCAGGTATAAATTCATAAATTAATATTTTAACAGAAATTTAGCATGTGTTAATTAATCATGTTAATGCCAATTTCTTGTATACAAATGCATAACCAAAATCCCTCAACTCTTGCAACTATATTTGAAGCAGCATTAGAAAAACAGAAGGCTTTATGTAAGTAAATTCAATAAGTATAAGACATTCTAAAACCACATGCATGCAGGTAACAGAAAAAGAAAAAGGAAAAGGAAAAAGAGGGAAAGACATGATTTCATTAGTTGAACACAAATTTAAAAATTTGTCTTGCCAGTCTAAAAGCTAAAGCTAAATATTACTTGCCAGAAAGACTCAAATGAGCTTACATCATTCCAACCGACGCTCAAAAGAAGTAAAAACATAAAATCAAGGCTTGGTTTCCTCTTCATCCTCTTCTATCTTAGGTGCCAGGTAATACCTTACATATCCCATCTCAGCAATCTTGTACTCAACAACAACAGGAAGCTCTGAAGACAAGCTGATGGTCACTGTGTTAGACAATGGAGATGCTTTTGTAAAGGAGTTCAAGTATCTCAGGGCAAATGTCAATGATACTGGCTCATTCATCTCTATAACTGTAGCTTCTTCAGGCTGCCAATTTGAAACAAACAAGTCATACATCAGCTTATCACTAGAATTAATCAAGAAAATAAGCACAATAAGCAATAATTATCTACCTTGTCAACAGTTGTATTTTGCCTGCAAACAATATTAGCAGTACCAATGTCACCTCTGGTTGAGAATTTTACACCTTCCTTTGTCACCGAAATAACAACTGCAACAACCAGTTGAAACAAAAGTTAATGATTAATCACCATTAGACTATTTACTAAAGCCACAGTTATCATGAGAGGCAAATTGCACCTGTATCTCCAATGCTGCTAAGGTCTTTGCAAATTCTACCAAACTCAGCAGAAGGCATTCTAACAATAGCATGGTACTCTGCTTCAGGAATCCCAAGATGCTCACTGTCAATGTCCATTAGCTTCATCTCAAAATCAGCAATCTTGTCTTGGGCTGCAATCCATTATAGTCATCCAAATAAGTCAGAATCAGTCCATAATAATAGAGACTAAATCAAAATTCAGAATCAAATCACAAAATCTAAAACAATATATCAGCTAAATACATAATACTCGGTCTCAATTTCTTAGATCAACACCAATTATACCAATTTCAAGCAAAATCAAACCAGTTTAAATTTCTAGAATCAAACACTATGTCCAAACTCCAAAGTATAAGCTGCAATTTCCCCCTCGTATTTGACATGTTAAATAAAGTAATCGCAAGCAAAAAAGTAACAAATATTTTGGGACAAGGAAGTATCAATTTTCAACTATATAGAGCAGATGTTACAATCTCTACACTATGAAAAAAAAAATAGCTTCACAAAAACTAGATTCGGAACTTACTGGGACTTTCAAACATGAAAGTGACGGTGTCACTGCCATCGTCAGCCTTGATAGTGATGATGTCATCATTCCCAGCACACTTGAGCATCTTCGCCATGTTACCAAGGTTCATGCCCATTGAAATATTACGGTCACAGCGGTAGTGCTCAAAACCCTCAGATCGGAGCAGCAGCGCCACCAGAGCCACGTGGCTGGAGTCCATAGCCTGCAGAGAAAATCCGGTGGCGGAACAATCGAAGTTTGCATCGTTCACCAGATCCTTAACCGATTCTAGAACTTTCTTCAGCAGACTTCCCTGAACAAGGCGTAGTTCCAGCATTTTTTTTCTCTGAAATTGGGCGGGGAAAATTAGGGTTAGGGTTTCAAAACGGAAGGAGGGAAAAGAGAATGAAAAAATAGAGGGAAATTGAGAAGGAAATAGGGGTTAGGGTTTATATAACTGCTGGAAAAGCGTGCTCGAGAATTTAGGGCTCGCTATTGGCGGGAAATGAATTGTCAGATAATAAAAATAAGTTCCCGCCATTATTTAGATTTTGGGCTATTTTGGCCCATTAATCGTTGGGTCTGTTCTGAAAAAGGCCTTCAGTTGTCTTGGGCTTTTTCATACTCTTTTTCTGCAACTAGTTAATTGTACGTGTCTATTACGTTAATTAATAATTTATTGTATGTACTTTATATTATTAAGTAGAAAAAAACTTTTAAAAACTAATGTAAATTTTTTAAGTTAAAAAGTGTACTTAAAAGAAGAACATGATAATTCGTCATCACAATAAAATTAAGGAGCAAAACTAAATGTAGTGAATAAAATTTCGCCATAGATATCAAAAGGTAAAATTATGTTGGTATTGATACACGAAAACACACTCTAAATAATAAGGTGAAAACTAAAAACAAAATCTCATGGGTGTGCATTGGTCGGTTCGATACAATTTTGTGTATTATTGATTTGGTTTATCTGTTTTTAGTTTGTAAACAATGAAAACCGATAACCAAATCAATGAGATTTTCGGTTAATCGGTTTCTGGTACTTAACGGTTCAGTTTTTGACCGATAAGAAAATACTCCTATAATTTTTTTTTGCTTTCTCTTATTTTCATCTATTCAAATACATTATTATTAAAACAAATTTATTTTCTTTTTGGTTAAGTAGCAAACTTGAATGAAATAACAATGGTAATAATCTCTCAAAAAGAAAAAGAAGGTTAGTTCATAGTTTACATTGATAGGTAGAACCTCACCAAGCCAACGATTTTAGAAAGAAAACAACACCAAGACAATAACTATGAAACACAAAAACAAAAGGATATATATTTAAAATCTAAAGCCACTATTATATAATTAGGATAAAAAAATAATTTTAATATAATTTTACTGGGTTATCGATTTAACCATTAATTAAATCCTTAAAATTGAAATCGAACCGATATCTCAATAAATTTTTTTATTAAATCATTTAAAAGTCATTAACTCAATAACCCGATATCAATAAATCAATTATATTTTTATCGATTTGATTTATCGGTTAAATCAATTTTTGCACATTCCTGCACAATCTACAAAGACTAAACTAACAACTCAATCTAAGTCAAACTAAGCAATTTTTGCCAACCTTGTGTTATTACCTTTGCAAATAAAGCTAAGTTACCAATAAATTGTCCATAGTCACATCTCTTTTCCTTCTCTTCTGATTAACACCTCACTTTTTTAATTTATTTATAATTAATTTTAATATAGACTTTGCTATTTGTCATTCATACAAGTATCTAAGTTTTTGTCTCCCCTGAAAATTAAATTTAAAATTTGATAATTCGCCAAAAAAGAACTGAAATATTGAGAAAAGCAAAAAAAAAAGCAAAAAAAAATTTAGTTGGTCGAATGAACTAACAACACCTACTAATGTGACAAATTGAATTCCAATTAAAAAGGATTTCGCGTCCGCTCGTCTAGAAACTTCTTTCTGCTACACCTTATATAAGCCTTTTCCCCGATAACACGCTATTCTTCCACTCATCTGATTTCGAGAGCCTTCGCGAATTAGAGAGAGAAAAAGAGAAGCATTTCGAACCTACGCCATAATCTCTTCACGGTGAGTCTTTTTTCATGAGTTGTTTCTCTCTCTTAATTATCTTATTCGATACGAATTAGCTAAAATTGTTGATATTTGTTAATGAGATTGTATGTCATTTGTGTATTTGCGTTTGTGATTTGCATTAATGTTTTTGATTTAAATTGAAGTTTTGATGATCAGTTGAACTTGCGATTACCGGATTAGATGTGATTTTTTATTGTTAGAAGGACTCCTGCCATAATCCAGAAAATATAGAGCCAAACAGGCTGGTCTCTGTCGAATTTTGGTTTATTGCGCATTCTTCGTCTTTGAGCTATTATTGCACTCCTCAGTTTCAATTTGTTTGTTCGTTTTTGACTTCACGGAATTTAAGAAAGTAAAGAATAATTTTGAATCGTGTGGTATTAAACTAAAAATATGTTAAATGTATCAAAATGTCTTGATCTTGTTGTCCTAAACATGTCGTGTAGAAAGTTGGAACTAAAAAGCTGCCAAAAAAGGAAATTATGACTAACAAATTGAAAATTGGGGTAGTATGTGAGTGTTTTATGGTTTTGATATATAGTTTTTTGATATCTGTAACCAGTGACGGGGTTCCCAGTATTTTCACGGGAGCATAAATATATATGTAAAAGCTTATCAATACTACAACAAATATTAGATTTGAATTCACAATTATAAAAGTACAATTAGTTTAGTGCTATAATCCTTAAAGGTCGGACACATAAAGTTTTAAGTACTTGATTGGCTGCTATCTTTATCTGTAACTAACCGCGTTGTTGTCTGCTTTGATTTGACCAACTTTGATATGCTTTAATCGCCAAGGAGAACTATACTTTCTGCTTTTATAATTGTTGGAATAATAGAATGTACAACAACAACAACAACATACCCAGTGTATTCCCACAACGTGGGGTCTGGGGAGGGTAGAGTGTACGCAGTCCGTACCACTACCTCAGAGGTGAGGTAGAGAGGCTGTTTCCTATAGACCCCCGGCTCAAGACAAAAACAGTCTAAAATTAGGCTAAAAAAGGACGTAACAAAGATACAGAATGCAAAAACATGATAAAACTACAAGAGACGATAGGAAGTAATATGTAGTAACAAACAACAGACAGAAGCAGAACACTGCCACAAAATACTACTACGAGGAATCCAAGAACAAACAACTATAAGCGTAGCACTACGATTACTAGTCGGGACAACTAGGAAAAACACTCCTACCTACTAGCCTACACACACTTCTACCTACTACTCTTCTACCCTAATCCGCGTCCTCCACACCTTCCTATCTAGGGTCATGTCCTCGGTAAGCTGCAACTGCGCCATGTCCTGTCGAATCACCTCTCCCCAATACTTTTTCGGTCTACCTCGTCCTCTCTTGTAACCATCCATAGCCAACCTCTCACACCTCCGCACTGGAGCATCCGTGCCTCTCCTCCTCACATGTCTGAACCATCTCAACCTCGCTTCCCGCATCTTATCTTCCACCGATGCCACACCCACCTTATCTTGGATATCCTCATTCCTAATCCTATCTCTCCTAGTAAACCCGCACATCCATCGCAACATCCTCATCTCCGCCACCTTCATCTTTTGAATATGGGAGTTCTTTACTGGCCAACACTCTACTCCATACAACAAAGCTGGTCGAACCACCACTCTGTAGAATTTGCCTTTAAGTTTAGTAGGCACCTTCTTTGGAATAATAGAATGTAAAAGACAAATTAATAGAGGGCAATATATTATGGATATAGAGAACCTCTAATTTGACTCAAAGATATAAATTGATTTTCCAGTATAGGGATGAACTAGGCCGAGTAGAGCAGAGTGGATTTAAAGGATTTATCTTGTCTGCATCTATTAGTTTTGGATTGTTTGACAAATCAGATCTTAATTTGCTTCGTTTTACTTGTATATTCTACTGGGATTATGTGAAAACCACCTGTTTGCTCCTCTTTCTGCTTTATGTCATCAGCCTAACCTTAGTCTTGTTTAATGTTAAACTGCAGATTTCGCACTCCAGGAGGTCAAGGTATTGTTTGGTTCTAATATGGGTCTCATATGGTCATTATTCCTTGTCATTTTCAAATATGACATCTGTATTGCAGGTATTCTCGCTCACCTTCATACGATCAATATAGCAAGTCTTTCTCAAGGTCCAGATATGTTTCAAGGAGTCGGTCAAGGTACATTTCTGGAATGTTCAATTAATATGCTGGTGACTAGAGTTCCATGTTAATTTTTTATGTTATTTAACTGTATTATAATGGCAGGAGCTGTGATTCGAGGGATGTTGAGAACCCAGGGAACAATTTGTATGTGACTGGTCTCTCAACCCGCGTTAAAGAGCAAGATGTTGAGAAGCATTTTTCTACTGAGGGGAAGGTATTTTGTTGTTTCTGTAGGCTTCATTCCCTTTCTCTCTGTAGTCGTTAACATAGTTCTCTTGCACTCTATTCAAAAGAAAAGAATGGAGGTCTCTTGTAGAATTTGCTCCTATGTGCATACTTATTGTTGGGGATATCAATATCATGAAATGTTTTTTTTCTCCTGTTAGGTTGAAGATGTTCATCTTGTCCTTGATCCATGGACCCGGGAATCTCGTGGGTTTGGTTTCGTGACAATGTCCAGCGTTGAAGAGGCTGATCGCTGCATTAAGTATTTGAATCGCTCAGTGCTTGAAGGCAGAGTTATCACTGTGGAGAAGGTAGAATTTATTGAATATTTGCGCAGTTCCTTGAACCTTATGTTTGCACATTTTTTGCTGGTATCAGCTCTTAGTTGTATCAATATCATATATTGCTTCAGTAATTTGAGTTTGAAAGTTGTTTGCTTGTTTCGCCTGAGTTTCTTTGGCAGCAAGGAAGCTGTGTGTAGCAGCTCTTCACCAAAGTCCCAAATAACAAATCGAAACACATCAGCAAAGAGACTGTTAACCAGAGGGTTGTATAGCCTTCTTTTTCTTTTATTCAGCTGCACCCTTGCTGCTTATTATTCATTTCTCATTGATTACTTATATCGTGACATTGTTGTATCCATCAACCCACCAAAGTCTAGATTTGCTGTCTGACAATTGTCTCCTATGCAGGCTAGGAGGAGAAGAGGTAGAACACCTACTCCAGGAAAATATTTTGGACTTAGAACTGTTCGCGGTATGATACATATCCTTACCTAGCAATAATTGACCTGGGTTATTTGTCTGTGATGTCTTCTAATTTCCACCTTGTAAATGTAGTTCGTCGTGAATCACGAAATTATTCTCCTCATTCAAGGAGTCGCTCTCCTCGTTACTCATCTGAAAGCTACAGGAGCAGGAGTAGAAGCAGGTCTTACTCTCCATATTACAAACAAGAGCGTAGATCCTACTCTCCGTATTACAGAGGACGCCATAGATCCCACTCTTCATATTACAGTCGACACCACCGTTACTCAGAATCACCTTATTCTCCTTACTATAGTCGGGACAGGTCTTACTCTCGATCTTTATCTCCATATAGTCGTCGTGATCGGTCCTACTCTCCAGATGACCGTTGCTACAGAAGAAGCCGTTACCCTGACTATTCTCCCAACAATCATCGACGTGAACGTTCCTATTCTCCAGATGACCTCTACTATAGAAGAAGCCGCTACCGTGACCACTCTCCTGATAGCCGTGATATTTCCAACTCTCCAGATGTTCGTTACAACAGAATGAGCCGCTATCGTGACTATTCTCCGGACAACAGTTACTATTATCGAAGGAGCCGATATCGTTCCATTTCTCGGAGCATTTCACCTCGATATCAGAGGTCGAGGAGAAGCTACTCCCGCAGTGTATCACCTAGGTGGTCAAAGAGGAGCCATTCAAGAAGTGTTTCCAGGAGTAGTCACTCTCGTAACAGTTACTGTCCTAGACCGAAGAGGAGCTCTAAGAGGAGTCGTAGTGTTAGTGCATCTTCCAGATTTGTTTCAAGGTCTGTTACACCTAGATCTTCCCCTTCATCGTGAAGGACTACACTATTATGAAGGTTTTGTCTTGTCACACTCTGTTGTGAAGAGTTTAAAGTTGTGTACTAGATTAGTCTCTCAAGTAGAATAACTCATGGTAATAAATCTGCTTTTCAGCTTATGTGACTGGTAGAAATGGGGTCTGGCTGTACTATCGAGTTTGTAATTTAATACGTTATCTGGGATCTGCTGAGGTAGTATGTCGTATTGTCTGACTTTGAAAAAGCTGTGGCATGATGATATGTGCACGAGCCAGTACAGATTTCTTTCAATTCCCTCGTTGCCTTCTACTGGCTTATATCTGTTTGTTGTGTATTTCTTTTCCTCCAAAGTTGTTCGTTGGGCATAACATTGGATTTCATCGGTTCTCACTTCTGAGTTTTCCTGTTACTATCTGTTGTGCATGATATTTGGAGCCTCGAAGTAGTAGTTGTATAGGTGTTTCATATAGCTGTCTGCTCATGATAATATGTAACTCATGTGGGCGCTCTCCTCACTGGTAATGATAGAGGGTATGTTCTTGGATGAATATACCAGGGTGATTTTTTCCTTGACAAAACTCTCTTCAGAGCCCCCTCAAAATGACGTTAGTATCGCATGTTTTTGTATTTTTCTACATATTGTTTTAGGGATTCTTGATTTTTTCTTCTTTTGTTTACGAAAAAAATGGAGGGGGCTATTGTTGCTTGTATATGAACTCGGTAAGTAGACCCTGAGAACAAACTGCTTAAAAGAAACTGAAATAGATCTTTGACAAACTTTTTAAGGGTAGGTTTCCAACTTCAACACTAAATGGAATAACATAGTCAATGAGGGCTATATATAGTCAATCCCAACTTGTTTGGTCTGAGGCAACCAGTGTTATCGTTGGGCAAAATGAAAGGAAAGACTAGAGAGAGTTGAAAATACAAATTGATTCCTGTTCTATTTCTTCAAATTGGATGACAGAATTCAACATATAATCGTAACTGTTTACTCCTCTCAGACTCTAATTCTCCTGTCCCACCAGACTAGAGAAAGAGAGGAGATTGCCAATGGAATTTTGTTTTTGTTTTTCTTTATAATTGGGGGTGAGGGGATATGATCTTGGCTGTAGTTAGAAAAAAACATTCGAAAATAGGAAATCAAATTAAACTGTGTACTCCAAGCCATCATCAGCATGATGAAATAGACAACATATGTTGCATAAGAACAATTTAGCTATAAACGTTATAACCACAACCTTCTGGTCAACTATACGAACCCTTTCTATATCTTTTCTGTTCTATTTTAACCCATTTCATTTCAAAACCAGTAAGCACTCATTATCAACAAAGGAGTAATCGATGTAATGCTGATGGATAAGTACATGGTAATGTGTATATGTATAAGTTGATCAGTGAGTGAAAACTTAACTGCATCCTCAAAAGGGCATCTCGGTCCAGTTAAGTACTTCATCACATTTTACTAGCATATTTACCAAATAATGAATGCCGCCCCTCAGCAATTAGCTCCCCAGTAGCTTTGTTTTTCACAAGTACACTTGTCCCAGAATAACCTCCTTTCTTACCTAAGACTTGCCCAATGATCTCCAACTCATCCTGAAAATCTCCCAGCAAAGACACATCAGTTGAAGGCGAACACATATAAAGAAAGATATTAATCAGAAAGAATTTTCCAAATGAAATATGGATTGATAAAAGGAAGTTTTCAGGACAAACCACATCCCATACTTACTGAATTGCTATGATGAAGAGATAAGGGAAAATACGAGATGGGAAGCAACATATAGGGAGTCTAGTAGCTTAATTCGTGATATTGATTTATCAGAAGGAAAGATGCGAGAAATAGTAACATACGTTGGGTGGATAAGCAGTAATAAGTGATGCACATTACTAGCTAATAACTAATTGGAGACTCATCCTGGAGAGGCAAATAACATAGTATGATTTTATCATTAGCCTGTGTCTTTTTTAACCCAGATTCAACATCACAAGATCAAGTGTCGTACTCATTTACAGCACAGTGTTAGAAACAAAATGGGAGGTAGAGGGGCCTTGCTGCATTGGGATCTTACCGTAATCCACCAACTAAAATGCTCCTACATAAAAGGTAAAACATAGAGTATATCCCTTTCCTCTTCTCCATATGCATCAAAATTGGCATATATCACAAATAAAATCCATATATTGTAGCCAAAGTTGAAAAAACACTAGTTAGGAAAAGAACAAGAGGAAATTACATATTTACTTAATCCAAGAATTTTTTGGAGGGAAGTACCTTGATTAACTTAAAGTCGAACTCATGAGCCATCACGAATCACACAATGCATATCCACTTCATGGGTAATACTCTTTTTTTTCCCTTCTTTTTGGGGCATGTGTGATCCATTCTGGCTTCGGGATTTCGGCTAGAGATAGGTTAAAATGGGCTAAACCCATAATGGCCCATCACATAATGCGGTGACAAAAGTGCAGAAGTAAGAATTTGGTGCACAAACTAACTGCAACACTTTCCAATATTACTCAAGGTTTCCAATGAATTTCATCAAGGGATTGCCTACAACCCTGAGGATAAAGTCACTACCTAGTGGTAGTCGACAGGTATACGCAGTTTGGGCATTTTATAGGCTACTGTCACCCTCCCAGAGTTATTCAAGTTGCTAGGGCCATTATGGATATCATTCTACAAGCTGAGGGGCTTCTATCATTATAGTGTTCTGACGGAGACAGGATTTTCCTAAGCATGATGGGTGAACGTTAGAAAAGTCGTAGGCAGTTCAACTGAAGTTTTCATTACATTTGCAGTAGTTTTCTGAACTTGTAAGAGAGGAACTCAATCAGCTAGTTTCTGTTAGCATCCAGCTCACCACTTTTCGTTATTCAGTATTGTATTCGCATGACTTGTGTGTGATGAATGGCGAAACAGTCTTTTTTGCTCTTTAGGCATTTCATTTCTTTCTTCTCTCTTTTCTTGTTCATTTTGAAATACAACATAATCATACTAAAAAGTGCAGAAATAACAAAATCATGGAATGAATTAGGAGGGCTTACATCAATCTTGGCACTTGAAAGAAATGAAATTGACAGGTCGACTGATACATTCGTTGGGTTACCCCCCACATTGACACACCCAGCCCCAACAGCGTCAACAAGATTGGCTATGGCACCAGCTGCTAATTTTCCTTCTCTATCCTACCAATTCACATCAAAGAAGCTTTAATTTCCAAGCAACAACGCAGCGAAAAAAGAAAAAAACAACAACTTCAGAACCCTTCGTCTGCATATGAGTAGGCAAGGTATATACACTCACAGACATATAGTGAGATAGTATATACTAGTTACTCCCTCATCATTTATACAAGCACTTTTTCCATTTTAGTCTATTTAAAAAAAAATGCCTCGTTAACATGTTTTGGAGCACAAAATTAAAGGGTATTATGATACATTCTATTTAATTTCTTAAATTTCGTATCAAATCAAAACTTTGATTACAAACAAATTTAAATGGAGGGAGTATAAAGTAACCAAAAAAAAAGGGTAAATGGGGGATTATCATACAGTGAGGCGAGGAGGGACTTTGAAGGTGCAAAAAACTAGACCGGATTCAACCCGATCAACTCGGATGCCTCTCAGCGCAAAACACTCGTAGAAGCTAAAATCGGTGCCGGCTCGATGAGGAGGGAAGTCAAGTGATGAAACCCGGTCCGATTCTTCCTGGGTTAGTTCAAGGAAAGCTTTTGCTTTCTCCATTGCCTCCCTCTTTTTGCTCTCTTGTACAATTTCCAGATTATCCTATTTCAAATTGTTTACAAGTATAAAAAGTGGACAAGATGGTTAGGTAAGCCGTAAATGCAAAGCCGTATATTTGGCAAGTGAGTTTAACGTGAACCAAACTTTTTGACAACTGAATACTACTCACGGTACCCGTCTCAATTTTTATGACACATTATTATTTTATTCTATTCGAAACGGTTTCTCCATCTCAAAAGTAGAGTTAGAAAATATAATTTTAGATGAGTTGATCCTTCGAACCCCCACAATTCTTTTTAGTTCCGTCTAACAATCTGAGGTGTGTAAAAATGGGCCTGGATAATATATATTATTTTTACAAAATTATATAGCAAGCATTAGGCATGGGATATATGAGTACTACATTTCTGATGAATAATATGGCATATATTGACCTTGATTGTCTGGTTTGACTAGAACCAATATACTAAATATTTCTGCCAATTTATCCAATGCGTTTACTGGCTTCGAATCAATATAGTAAATATCCTCTATATCTGTCTTGCTCTATTTAAATCGATTTCAAAACCGATAAATAAAGTGTCTCTTGAAGGCACCTATTATCAACAAAGTTGTAGTAAATGCAATGGTACTGCACCAAATGAAAATCTTTGTATCCACTTCCATTAACAAGCAAATATTTACATCGGACTTGTTCCTCACAGGAGGTATAATGCTGTTCAAAACATGTAATCACAACAAGAGAAAGACTATGGACCATACTGATTTTTAAAAAGCAGCATACATGTGGTCCAGAAACTGGAAACTGAACCACATCTTCAAAGAGGCATCTTGGTCGATAGAAATACTTCACATTTTACTAGCATGTTTACCAAATAATGAATGCCGCCCCTCAGCAATGAGCTCCCCAGTTGTTTTATTTTTCACAAGTACACTCGTTCCAGAATAACCTCCTTTCTGACCCAAGACTCGACCAGTGATCTCCAACACATCCTGCAAATATTCCATGCAAAGACATACATAAGAAAATCTGTAATCCATAAGTAGAGGTTGAATGCACATTTACAAAGATGATAGCAAGAAATAATTTTCCAATTGAAATATGATGGTGATCAGAGGCAGGATAAACCACTTTCGAGTTGGTTCAGACCCTGCCTAAACTGCTATGACGAAGAGATAAGGGGAAAATATGAGACTTGATGCAACATATCAGAAGTCTAGTAGCTTTAGTCATGGTATTAGCTTATCAGGAAGAAATATGTGAGAAAAAATCAACTCGAATTGGATGGATAAACAGCAATAAGTGAAGTGCATCACCAGCTACTAACTGATGGACACTCATACTGGAGAGGCAAGCAACTTGTTGCAATTTTTAATTAGCCTGTGCTTTTTAAATATAAATTCTGCTCCCAAAGTTCAGTGCTGTATTCACTTACACGGGAAAACAGTTTTATAAAGAAGGGGAGGCAGAGGGGGCTTGCTGCACCGTGCTCTTCTGTAATCCAACAACACAATGCACCTCATGAGCCATTGCTAATCACTCAACCCTCAGTGTCTACTGGAAAAGTGGTGGTTCTATCCCCTATATTGTTTTGCAGGAACCATTACATTCGTCATACCAATATACCGACACATCCACACAACTTACGTCCAATCTCTCATGTAGCTGTAGTGCAGTCAAATTCTTACCATCACTTCTCTACTAAATCGGCTACCCAAATAATCAACCTCCGAATTTTTCTTACTTAACTACCCAGACAGTTTAAAATACTATATTTTATGGCACCAACCCTAGGCTGTGGATTGTAAAATTCTTCCATTGGATTTTATACTGTATCTGATGGCGAAAAAGTTGATTATATGTTAACACATATCCTTGATGAACTCAACAAATTGATGCAATGGTTTGATTGCTAACTGGTGGATTATAGAGCAGCAGTCTCGTGGGCGGTCTTCTGCTTTGATGTCTATTGTAGGTTCGGTTAACACTAGACCTTTATATGCCGTTATTGAATTCAACAATCTGAGACAATGGTTTCATATAGAAGCTTGTTACGATTGAAGAGTTGAGGACATATATTTTGATTTAACCCACTTCGAATGAATCTTAAACTGGTTCTTGCTGTATTTGTGGACTTAACCCTAAATTGTGTTGGCAAAATCTGGAATCCAGTATGTCCCATTGATGCCAATAGGGAATCCAAATCATCTAAGGTATACAATGATTCCATGTATAAACACTCCTTATATAACAAGAGCTCCAGTCATATACCCATAGCTATACCCAGCAAACCAAGCCTTACAACACTGCCTAAACCCTCGTCTCCTCAAACTCTGGAGCTACTCTAACCCAAAATATTGCACCTATGAGCTTCTTAAGCAGAACTGATGTGCTAAATGCCATGTTCATTACTATCCAAGATATCATCACCAACCAAAGCAATTGAATGCTACATCAGCCAAGAAGGAACCAGAGATATTAAGGAGGATGAAAGGATGATGAGCAAGTTTTGGGCCAAGGAGTCCAGGATATAGGGAGACAGCAGTGGCAGAGATGAATGGAGTCTACGAACCTCCTAGTATAATCAAAACTCAGGACTCAGACAAGGAAACACCTCTAGTTATATCAGTGGACGTTCACAGCTGGTGAGCTGCATACCACATAGTAGTAAATTCTTTCTTAAAAGAGGGGGAATTCATCACTGATGGATAAACTGATAAGGCAGAACTAGCTACAGCAGATGGAAAAATCCGCAAAAAAAAAAGGTGCAGAAGGGCATTTGTGGATGTTTTGCCCAACTATGCTCATTAGGATGCACCAAGAACCATCGTTAGGGAATGGTGCATAAACGTGAGAAAAGTCTTCGGTTGTTTAAATGAAGTATTATTTTTACATTGGGACTACTTTCCTGAACTTGTGAGGACCTTGATCAGCTAGTTCGTTAGCAGGTGTAGTGTCGTGAATAATATAGCTCATCACTTTTTATTACTTGCATGACTTGCACATGATGAACGCAGAACTGGTCTATCTTCCTCTTTAGGAATTTCATTTCGTTATTCTGCATTTTCCTCTTATTATTCTTTCTTTCCTTGTTAATTCCGAGATACAGCATGACCATACTAAAAGGTGCAGAAGTCTGATAAAAATATTATCACAAAATTCATGAACCAATAATGAAATCATTGAAGAGATAGGAAGAACGAAGAGGGCTTACATCAGCCTTTGCACTTGAAAGAAATGAAATCGACATGTCCACTGATACATTCATCGGGAGACCTTCCACAAAGACTATCGCACCCCCGACTTCGTCAACTAGATTGGCAATGGCACCAGATGCTAGTTTCCCTTCTCTATCCTACAAAGGTACACCAGCAACAACGCAGTATAACAAAATCAATTTAGCTTCAAAACCCTTCATCTGCATATAGTGGGAGCAGGCAAAATATCTGCATACGCCACAAACAGATAATGAAATACTTATTCCGTACCAATTTATATGATTCTCTTTTTTTCATAAGGGTAGTGTCGAGGCCAGCTTGCCTGCTAAAATGTTTGGCACCACTATATTTCTAAACAATTATCCCAACATTCAAGAATTCAAATTCATTAAACTATTCAAAATCTAAACTTCTATTTAATGCTTCTTTTTTCAACCTAACTTTTCAACAACCCCTTTAATCCTCAAATCAACTATAACTCTAATACTCTCTTCAACTATTGCATTGTGATGATATATTTCTATACAACTACAACAACATTCAAGAATTCTGATTAATTAATCTTCAAATTAACTATAACTCTAATACTCTCTTCAACTATTGCATTGTGATAATATATTTCTATACAACTATAACAACATTCAAGAATTCTGATTAACTATACATTGAAAATGGTAAACACGCAACGCAGACTGGGAGATAAAGGGGCAAAATTGGGGGTTTGTCTTACAGTGAGACGAGGAGGAACTTTGAAGGTGCAAAAAACTTGACCCGGTTCAATTCGGTCAACCCGGATGCCTCTGAGGGAATAGTACTCATAGAAACTACACTCGGAACCGAGCCGGTGAGGAGGAAAGGTAAGAGACGAAACCCGGTCCGATTCAGCTTGGGTTAATTCAAGAAAAGTTTTCGCTTTCTCCATTTGTTTCCTCTTCTTGGCGTTTCCCTTGATTTTAGAAGCGTAATTTGGGTAATTTTTATGGAGAAGATGATCAGAAAATGTTGATCGAAGAAAAAAAAAAACGGTACCGAGTGATGAATATATAGGGATTGGATGGAAACTTTGTGCCTCTTGGGCAAGCGGGTTTAACGTGAAGGAAACGGATGAACAAGCAAAATTATTTACGACTCCAACATGTTTTTTTTTTTTTTTTTTTTTTTAATAATCGTGTTGTTCAGGTTAGCTTACTTGCATCTCAATTAATTTCATGACATATTTATCACATTCCGTCTATCAGGTAATTTTATCTACTAAGGATAAAACAGATAGGACCATGTAGTATTTTTGTCTCTACTGAAAAATGAATCTAAGACCTCATGATACTCAACCCACGTCATTGACCACTAGGTTCATATCCTTGAGTGCTCAAAAATATTTTGTTTTAATATAATTTTCTTAAATATTAGAGGTGTGAGCATACTAGGAGATATATTATTAGAAATAAGTTATATTTTTTAATCTTAATTTATGTGGTATAGTTCGTGAGATAAGTTGAAATTGGGTTTCGTGACTAATAAAAGGAGGAAAATGAGACTGAGATTGTTTGAATGTGAGAAGAAAAGATATGTTGATGTGTGAGAGATGCGAGAGGTTGGTTGTTGCACGGATGAGGAGAAAGTATATGTAGATTGAAAAAAGAACTGACGAAAGTAATTAGACATGACATAACACAATTTTAACTAAATGAAGACATGCCATTACATAGGAAAACACGGAGATTCTAGAATTGGGGTAGAAGGTTAGTATCATTGGTGGAGCCACATAGGTGAAAGGTGGTTCAATGCACACCCTTTGTTGAAAAATTAAGTGGTGTACAGAGGTTAAATATTAGCTATTATGAGTGTATCTAATTTTGCACACTTGACACAATTGATTTTTTTTTTATACATCTTTGCAAAATTTCCGACTCCATCACTAATTAATAGGTAGTTGAGTGTGATCGCATTTTATGTGTGAGAGAGAGGGGGCTAGCCTCTCATCTTTATTAGTAGTATTAGTTTCTTATTCTTCAGTGTGTCATTTGTTTTGCATCTTGATGTCATATTTTTTTTACAGTCTTGCTTTGAAATTTTTTATTTTAAATCAAAAATTTATTAAAAATAGCTTCACTACTCACAAAGATAAAAATAAGATCTACTAATATTCTAACTTTTGTATATTTCACTTACGAAATTATACCAAGTACTATATTATTGTAATTAGTTATCGTGACTTGCTGAATTTCGTTTATGAATCGAAATAGTTACTCTCTCGAGGTCAATAATTTGAATTGTGTCTGTTGATGGACTTATAGTGTTTGGTATGAATGGAAAATATTTTATATGAAAAATATTTTTCTAGAAAATATTTATTAAAAAATAAATAAATTTTTAAATTTATTTTCTAGTGTTTGATAAATAAGTAAAAACAAATATTATCTTAAAAATATTTATATGTAATTTAGTAAAATATTATAAAGATGAGATAAGGTAAGGAGTGGGAGTGAGATGGTCAAGGGGTGGGGATTGGGGATGTTGGGTGCGTGGGAGAAGACAATGAATTTGGAATGTTATTTGTGAAATTTATTTATTCTATTTTTATTCAAAAAGTCATTTTCCTCATTTTTAAAGAATTTATTTTTCTGTGAGAAAATTAAAAATATATTTTTTTAATACCAAACACACTACATGTGTAATGTTTCGACGAATGAAGTTTATAGCCTGTTTGTCCCAGTTTATTTTTTCTCAAAAATGCTTATTTTAAAAAAATAAGGTGTTTGGTTCAGCTTTTGGGATAAAATAAGTGCTTCTGGAGAGTAACATAAACTGTTTTTCATAAGCTAAAAAAAGTAGTTTCTCCCTAAAAGCACTTTTTTGAAAAACACTTTTGATAAAAATACACTTAAAAATATTTTTAAAAAGTTTGGTCAAACACTAATTGCTGCTCAAAAGTGTTTTTTGAACTTATTGGCCAAACACAAATTGTTTCTCACAAAAAATATTTTTTTAAAAAATACTTTTAAAATAAATACTTTTCAAAATAAGCTGATTTTAGAAATTTGGTTAAATATGCTATTAGTAAGAATCCCTTTCGCCCCTCAGCTCCCGCCAAATTTAACATTGACCTTCTTCCCTAGGGTTATTGATGCTATTTCTAGGCTACGTGGAATCAAGACTTTTAGGCCCATATGCCAATAGAAACAAATTATATTAAAGTAAGATCTGAATCTAATTTCTGCACAGCTTTAGAGGTCTTCAGAATCATGGCATCTTCATAATAAAATGTTACACTAAACGTTAACTGCTACCTCAATGAAAAATTATTATTTGTGCATAGTACATACCCCTATGTTGGCCCAATAATTTAACTATGCATTTTTCGTACTCAAGTTAAAGGAAAAAATTAACAATGTTACGATAAAGTGATAAGTACTTTACTGTTCTTACTTAGAAAATTTTAATTCAAATTTAGGGTATAAAATTCCTTTTATTCCGGAACATTTTACCACTAATAGGAGATTTTTTGCAATGTGCATATTGACTTTGACGTTGCCATTTTACTTGTAACAACCTTTTATTTTGGTATGTATATCCACTATAGGAGAACTTCAGATATATGATTGTTAAGATATGACACATCTTCAACTTATCGAGCACATGATCTTAGATAAAGATAGAAAGTTAGTAGGTAGTTGAACATTCTTTTAGTATTACCCTATTCATGTATTTGGATTGGTGGTAGTATAGAATACCGTATCTACCGTAGTATTAATCAATTCATGTAGTCTTTGATTTTTGGTATTTGATATCTTTAGTGATTTACTATGTTTAGGTGATCACACCTTGTTATTGATGTTATAGTTCCTTACGTATATGATCCACATTGTTTTGCTATTAGTTGTCATGTTTCTCTTTATTACCGTTTTTTCTTTTAATTACTGCTTTGATTTGGTTGAGCTGAGCGTCTTTCAGAAACACCCTCTCGACTTTGAAGAGTTAGTGATAAGCCATGCATACAATCTATATTCTCTGAAGACCCCATTTTATTTGATTTTACTGGGCATGTTGTTATTAGTATGTTTGAAGTTTCAAATAATTGAAGTTTGGGTATATATGATTGTAGTTTAATTATTTTTATCTCACTTTATCTATTTTTGCTTAGTCATTTTCGCAAAGTCATCTATAAGTGCATGAACTTCAAATAAAAATAAATGTAGTTAACCATTTTTGCTTAAACTTCGAACACAATGATTGAACTTCAGTCCTATGTAACTTCAGATATTTGTGTAAAGCTTGATTTTAAAAAGGTGAACACATGTTAAAATGACAGTATCAAAATAAACTATTCCGTGAATTTTTTATGATTTTTCGATACGAATTCAAATTTAATTGAGCATCAACGGAACATCAAAAAATAAATTAAAGACAAGAAAAAGATTTAAAGAGTGGGGACAATAAAGGGTTTATGAAGGGTTCTTTTGCTTAGTCTCTTTGGATGCCTTGTGCTCTGAATTTTTTTCTGTCAATGTTGTCGGAGAAACCCAACTCCCATTCATAAATGAGCCCATCGTATGCTGTTACACTCCCATTCCAATGACTCGTACCACTTCCCAAAACCGCACCGGTACCCGAACCCGCCGTCTTTCTGCTTGTTACCGCCACCCATCGGAGCCGGCCACCGGCATCTGCGCCGCATGCCTACGTGAACGCCTCTCCGGTCTCGACTCTTCCGGTGACCCTGAACTCTCTATTCTACCTACATTCGAAAACCCGGATGCTGGACCCGGATTAGATAGTCGCCGGAGTAAACCTGCTACGTCGTCGTTTTCTCCGGATCTCCGCCGTTGTAGGTCTGTTTCTACTGCCAGGTGTGGTGAAGGTTCTTCTAGCTGGTCGGAGCCACGTCGGAGATCTTGCGACGATAGGTCGTCAAGGAATACTCTTGAAAATCTATTTGGAGTTGATGACGAGGTCGGTGGATCAAATGTTGAATCGAAGAACCTGGGATTGACGAATTTGTCTGATAATAATGTTTGTCAGTCAATAGTAGAGCATAAAGACAGTGAAGAAATTAGGGTTCGAGCTGATGCATTGGTAAGAATAGAGGATATAGAAGAGGATCCTCAAGATGGAGAGCTTAAGACAATGAAAGAGTTCATCGATCTCGAATTTCACACGAAAAATCACAAATCGAGGGATTTCAGAGACATTGCAGTGAATTTCAGGGAAGCAACTTCAGTCTTCAGCAAGAAATTGCAAAAATGGAGGCAAAAGCAGAGGGAAAAGAAGCTTAATAGCAGAAATGCTGAAGGAAATGATAGGTTTTCAGCGGGAAATACCAAGTTGATAGGTTATAAATCGAAGGATAATCGGTCTGAGATTGGGGAATGTGCAATCGGGAGGAGATCTTGTGATACAGAACCTCGATTTTCAGTCGATGCAGGGAGATTGTCGTTGGACGGTCCGCGGATTTCCATTGATGAGCCTAGAGCTTCTTGGGATGGATATATGGTAGCCAGGACTATTCCACGGCTAACACCAATGCTATCAGTTGTTGAAAATGTGCTTTTAGGGAATGGAAATGCGTTTGATAAGCATCGAGCATCGCTTGATGGGCAAATGCAGGCTATAGTAGAAGATGAGAGTAGTTCTGGTGGATCAGGGCAGTCCAATTCGGATTCTTCATCATCACAAAGGGGAAGTAGTTTTGATAGGTCAAGTTCTGTTCAGAGTTTTGGCAAGAGGACATCGGATTTGGAGGTTAACGGAGGCAAGTATATGTCAAATTCATCTCCTGCTCATCTCAAGTTGGTTATTACAGAGAGGGAATTGAAAGATTGGCACTTGAATTCTATCAAAGATGAGCATTTGAGTAAGTATGAATCATTTTCCAAGAATGGAAATGTTGCTGAAAGTTGTGGCGCCAAGAAGGGGTCGAAGAAGCCTGCTCGGTGGCGAGAGGTGTTCAATCTCTTTGGTAACAAGCACAAGCTCAATAACAATAAGGGAGAAACCCGAAAAGGAGAAGGAGAAACCGTCAGTTCAGTCACTGATACTAATGCTAAGCAAGGGGACAAGGGTTATGATAATGTAAAAGAGGCTGCTCAATGGAGGCTTACACGCAGCAGCAGCATTGTTGGGGCTAGAAAATCCTGCAGCAGCTCCTATATTCCTGCTAGGAATTCCTGCAGCAGCACTATCGATCAGTCCAGGAATTCGTGTGACATGACTGAACTAAATTACAGTAAGAAGAAAGTTGCTGAACGTGCTGCCTCTGCTAACTTTGGCAGGGATGCGTTTGTGCTGGAGAGGAACAAGAGTGTTAAATGCTCTTCAAATGACATTGATAATGGTACGTTGCCATTTTATTTGATGCCATTGAGGACCTCTAGGAGCCGTAAATCCACTGAGAACAAGTTAACAAAGCCCCTTCACGCCACTGGCAGTGTTTTGCACTGAATTGAAAGGAAGATACTACATGTAGTTTACCACGTATCTGATTTTGTAAAAAATGATTTATCTTTGTCTCTATCGGCATACCTTGTTATTTGAATATCAGAATGCTTTCTTTATAATGGTTAGCTCAAACTTTTACTTTTGTTTCCCCTTGTTATTATCTTCCCTGAATGGTTCCAACTATTTTTGAAAATGGAATTAGAAGAACATCATCTAGTGGATAGTGTACTTTGGGTCGGGTCTCAAGGATTTGGTCAAGTAAGGCCCTAGGATTATCTAAGTATCAAATGCCTTGGATGTCGCTGACCTTGATGTAGAAGTCCCGGTCTTTAGCAGGGACAGGTAAGGTAGTACTTGTTGCATGTACTGCTTCGTTTTCTCTATGTGATAGCTACATTTTATTCACAACCATGTTTAGTGAGGATAAATACAGCTCTCATTTTCTTGAGTTGCATTATTTAGGAATCCTAGACAAAGATCGTTTTCAATCACCTTAGCAAAGCCACCCTCCATATATCTTAGAAGAGATTTTTTTTATAATGCTGAAGATATAGTAGGGGGCTGTTGAGAAGTTCCTCTTTCTTAAGGTAAATGATCATAACTGGAATGATCAAGATTCTTCTTGTTTTACATGCATGCCAAACAACACCACTCATGAGGTCCACCCTCTTTCTTTTCCTTTTTCCTTTGTTTTTCTTTCAAATTTTGGGATGATTGCTCCCTGCTATCTCTTGGCATAATGATTAATTCAGCTCCTGTGGGTTGGAACGCTGCTTGTCATGTGTTTGAACCCAAATGAGTCCTTTTCATTGAGTGACCTTCATTCTTGGTCTTTTATCCCCTTCACTCTCCCAAGCTACTGCATCTAAGCCCAAAGTAGTTTTTCCATGTGTGTAAAATTGTCCACAATGGTGTAACACTCTACTTGTGTTCTAGATGTGCATCAGTAACCCTTGATGAACATGCCTTGGGATATACAACAACACCAATGCTTCTTTGGAGCATCTTCCCTGACCTGTCAGTCCCTCGTTTTCTCCATATCTGTTTGATGTTCCATCCCGTTTATTTAATGCAGGATTTTGGAGTTGACGGAGTTTCGATTAGGTCTCTAATCTGTTGGGTAGAGATCGGTATGTTTTGTGTGCTGATAATGTTGCTAAAGGATGAGTTGTTTGAAAGGGTCATTTGTGGAATTCACTTTAATTTAATCCAAATTGAATGTCGACGTAAAAGCAAAAGGTAATCTTATGAGTTATGACAATTCCCTTTTTTTCCAGCTTTATTCTTAACTAACTTGTAAATTCAAATTAAAGACAATTTCAAATGAAAGCCGCAAAGTGTACATGTAACTAGCCAACAGACTACTGTTTAAGCTATTTTTTAATTTAAAGAGAAGTGTTAAAGAGCTTAAAAGCTATTTTAGCTTAAAAACACTTAATAAGTCTATCCAAATGGGCTCTTAGGGTGTGTCCGGTATGAGTTTTCTAATTTTCTCATGTTCGGTAGGTCAAATATTTTGAAAAATATTTTCTCTAGGAAAATAAACTCCTTAAAATTGAGAAAAATGACTTCCCTAATAAAAGTAGGGAAAGCAAGTTCCACTAGTGATATTCCGCATGGATTATGTCTTCCTCACACTCAAACACATCTCATCTTCACCCCTCACCCCCATGTCCCTCATCCCCACCATCCCACACCCCTACCTCCCCACCCTCGCTTCCTATAGTATTTATCTAAATTATATACAAATGCTTCTAGAAAAATATTTTTTTGCCTACCTACCGAACACAAGAAAATAAGTAAATAAACCCATTTATTTTCCTAAAAAATATTTTTCTCCATATCGAACACACCCTTTAGATATAACGCAATACGAGTATATCAAAAGAAAAAAAGGAAATCATAAATAATCGAACATATCAAAGGGAGATAACAGACAATATATGAAGCTAGATGTAAGAATCCTGTATTGGCCATATTGTTCCTCTATGAAGGAAACAGAAAAGAAGCAATATCCTGTCAAATCCTACAAATTGTAGAAATCAATGTATGTATGTATAGTTTTGTTGTGCTATTCTATCAGAACTCAATACTTTGCATCAATATCCAAAAACTGTGACCTTTTCTTGGCTTTACAACCTATGCAAAATGTGAACCCCATCCCAGAATTCTCCCAGGAGTGGGAGGTAAAATGTCTCTCTGTATATTCCATTTCTATATCACCTAAAAAGAATGTGTATTGATACTTCCAATGTCATCGTCGAACAGTTAGGTACTTCTTCTTTACAGGTTTAGAACTAGAAGATGCACCTTTTTTGGCTCGATTCCTTTTCCGAGAACGTTTGGGAGTAGTGTCCTCCTCTTCCTCCTCTTCCCCCTCTTCATCATCAGTGTCAATTATTTCACAATTTGACCTGGTCTGTGAGCTGATACGCTGAGGAACGTGAACATTGAAGTAATAGTTGACAATGCTTTGCCTAGTCTTGTTAGGAAGAGATGCTAATGCTGGTTTCAAGAAGCTTTTACCTTTAGACACGAGGGAGCTGAACCTTTTTTGTTCCTTAGTGTTCCACAAGTTGGAAACTTCTTCTCCCATCTCATCAAATTTCCAGACATTAAAGGCTGTCTCCAGTTCAGATTTCAACTTCACCCTTTCTTCTTTAACATGACTTTTAACACATTCAACAGATCCAGGGGACTCACAAAGACAAAGTTCGTTTCTCCCTTTCCCAATCAACTCCTCGTTAACTTCCTTGTTTTCTGGATTGTCTTTTGTTGGCCATACCGCTGTACCAAGCCATTTTGAAGTATCAAATTCGTCCTCTTTATACTTGCGTACCATTTCCACCTTCTGAGAGTTGGCCCAATCTGGAACATCAACCTGAAACCTGGGTCCTACTGGGATCACCAATTTTTCGCGATCTTCATAGATGAAATCCAACCATTTTTTCTTCTTCTCACTGGTCAGGGTCGGATCCAGTAGTTCTTTTCCTTTCCGCATGGTTCATGAGAACATGGAAGAACAAGAGTGAATGAGTTTGTTTTCTAGTGAATATATCACTGTTCCTCAAGCTACGGAGAGTAGTATTTGAACTCAGACAAGTAATCACTGTTTTATAGGATGCTGGTGTCTAGTGCAGCAGAATCAAGCGTGAACGAAAGCTTTGGTTGAGTGAAAGGACTATCCAAGTTCCCCGTTTGACAGCAGTACAAGCTCCTCTAACAGCAACTTATGCAGCCCTTCTGTACATGCCAAAAATGAGAAATTAAACAGAGGAATGGGTAAGTGATAAAGTTCTGAATGAAGTACTTGGACTCCAAATTAAATTGCATAACAGTTGAATTAAAGAGAGGAAATGGGCAAGTATAGAAGTTCTAGAGGAAGTACTGGACACAAACGGAAAGCAGAGTTGCGTGATAGTAAAAGTTATTTCACAAAGAGCTATAGTTTTATTAGCACAAGTCTCATCAGGAACCAGATCTAAGATCCCTCCCCTCAAATGTCAAGAAAACACGGTAAGCTTAATGCAACTACTTCAAAAATCTACTGATTATCGGTTGGCAAAATTTGACTGTCATGACTATATGTATGCATTTATGCATATCTCCTACACATGTACTTGGACTTTTAGGAGATTAATGTACATGCAATGAATATAGATAAATAATGGTACAACAATACATGCAATGTGTATTAGATAACTAATGGTATAACAATGACCAAAGTCAAGTACTTTATTAAGTTCATTCAAGGATATATGACCAAAGCCAAAAATTCAACAAGTTTAAATGACTGATTCACCTATGTAAAAAGTAAACTGGATTAGTTAAGTTACATTCATCAAAGTCAAGTAATTATTTAGATACATTCGTAGATATGAATGTCAATATATATTAAATACATACACTTAGAAGAAACATACATCACAGATTTACAAATTTGAATGTAGAGGAAGGATTAATAGTCTTTATTTATGGTGATTCTTGATGGGTAAAGGTCATGAAGAGACAATTTAGAAACTATATGAAGGGCTCTTGGTCCCTCTCTCAACTCAACCAAATTTGTACATCCCATGATTATATAACAAATTTAAAGTGAGTTAGGAGAGTGAAGATCAAGATTCTATATCGATAAGCTTACATCTTGTTGATATGTTGATGTCAAGGTGAAGACTCTACAGACATTGTTGATTATCCGGATTAGCTGGTGGCCATAAAGGGAGACAGCTATTAAATGTGATATACAGTTTTACTTTATTTCACAACGTAAGAGTTGGAATATTTTCTCTTACGTTGTTTCTCTTGATTTTATACCTTTAAGCATATCATCATACTTTTTCATACAATATCTACGGGCTACATTGGTGTTTTAAATGGTTGAAGGCAATTTGTCTAATTATGTAGCTTCAACCTCCCAAATACATCTACTTGGCAATGAAACCCGAACAAAAACAACAAATTCAAAATCAGCTCGAGCTCAAATTTTCTATTAGGCATATATATATATCTTAGAAATGAGGATGCTTAGATGGATGTACCGGCATACTAGGAGAAATACGATTAGGAACGAAGATATACCCTACCGGGGTAAGGTGCGAGGTTGAGATGGTTCGAGCATGTGAAAAGGAGGAGCACAGATACCCCAGTGAGAAGGTGCGAGAGGTTGGCAATGATAGGCCTAAGGAGAGATAGAGGTAGACCGTACAAGAATTGGGAAGAGGTGATTAGACACGACATGACACATCTTCAGTTCACTGAGGACATGATCTAGATAGGAGAGTATATAGGTCGAGGATTAGGATAGAAGGTTAGTAGGTAGTCGAGCGATTTCTCTCTTCCTTGGGGGAGAGCATGGTTCTGGCTTGGAGTACCTTATCTGCTCCCTCTTCTCCTTTTCATTATTTTCCACTCGCTAATTGAACACCGAAAAACAATTTTCAGCAAAATATTTTCTTGAAATACAACAACATACACAGTATAGTCCCACAAGTGGGATCTGGAGAGGATAGGGTGTACACAGACCTTACCTCTACCTTGTCAGGTAGAGAGGTTGTTTCCGAAAGATATCAAAATGAGTAATTAAATGATGAAACGTGTAATAGAACATTTTCTCATTTTGACGACTCCATTTCTGAGAACACCATCTCAATCCTAGATGATGAAGCTATCAGATGAACTCAAAGATGATATCCTAAATGTTCTATAAGTTTTTCCCTGTTCAAGTACAATGAATCTAACAAACAATGAAAGCACACAAATTGACAATAGCAATAAATCAGGTCAAGCACAACTTCTAAATAGGTGTCTCTTAAGAATCAACTGCATTCAAGTTTGGTTACATTTGATTCTTGGCCTTCTCCTACATTCTTAAGGTGCTCTTAACATACTCTTTTTGTACCTTCTCAAGTAGGATTACTCCTATTTGCAATAAATTCAAATTTCAGTACTAAACTTTGTGGATCACTATTCAAGATATATCCACTAATCAACCAATCAACAACAACATATCCATCATAGTCTCACAAAGTGGGTCTAGGGAGGGTAGAGTGTACGCAGACCTTACCCCTACCTCAAAGTTAGCCAGGCAATTCCCGATACACTACCAACCACTAAAAAACAAACAAACAGGAAATTTGACTTCCTTTGTACCAAGTACACTAATATTTGAAGGATTTGAAAGACAAATAAAATGTGCATATCAAAACGAGTAACTAACTGAGGGAATGTGTAATATCATATTTTCTCATTTTGTCTCCATCATTCATGAGAACACCATCTAAATCCTAGGCGATGAAGCTAGCTATCATATTTTCTCATTTTGTCTCCTTCATTCATGAAAACACGATCTCAATCCTAGGCGAAGAAGCCAGCTATCATATTTTCTCATTTTGTCTCCTTCATTCACGAGAACACCATCTCAATCCTAGGCGATGAAGCTAGCTACCATATACTCTCATTTGCCTCCTTCATTCACGAGAACAGCATCGCCAGCTACCATATATTCTCATTTGTCTCCTTCATTCACGAGAACACCATCCCAATCCTAGGCGATGAAGCTATCTATCATATTTTCTCATTGTCTCCTTCATTCATGAGAACACCATCTCAATCCTAGGCAATGAAACTAGCTATCAAATAAACTCAAACAAGGGCTCAAGTGAAATAGACCAACAAATTTCCACCAAAAACTCCAGTATTATAGTAAAACCTAGCATCATCCTACAGCTAGTTCAATCTCCACACCCCATTTCCAAATTCTTTAATCCACACATTTCTGACTAGTATTAAGGTGGTGTTTGTTTCAAAAGAAATGGTGAAATCATTTTCAAATTTCCCAGTTTTTGGAAAAAAAAATTTAAAAGTTTTTCCAAAATTCTTTTTTATCAATCAAACCTCATTTCACTTTTTTTCAAATGGAGTTCTTCTTGTACGTACGAATCAGAAAACAAGAAATGAAGATTTTGAAACCCTAATTCCTTAACGTGTTCTTTGAGCTCTTGCCCGAATTCAATCTTCTCAAGATTCAGACTTTAGTGTTCTTGAGCTACTGCAAGAATCAATTTCAGGCCAAAAAGTTTGAACCAAAAAAGAAGAAGAAAATATTCAATTTTCTCCTAAATTTTCTTGATACAGGAGCATATTTTCTATTTTTATTTCATACATAGGATATAACATAATGTCGATAGGGAAATTCAATTGACATTTAAAAGTTCCAATTTTATGCTATAGTCCAAAGTATACGTATACTTGTTTAAAGCTAATGAACAATATCATCAATGTAAGTAATCATAATTAAAGAAAAATAATTGAACATCTAAAGAAGGAAAGTTCACTTGCCTCTTGTTTTCTCAACAATTTTCAAAATGGGACCAAGTTGCTTGCCAATCTACAACTTCTTGGGGAAAAAAATGAGAAAAAGAGTAAGGAAAATGCGAAGAGAGAAAAATTTGAAAGACATTCTATATATATATAAGAAGAAATAGAAAAAGAGAAGGATTGCTTTTGTACCCACTTAAGTGAAGCCTTTACTTCCTCTATGTGATTTTTGGGTTGTCACAATGGAGAATTTGAAGGTGTAGGAGCAACCATTTATAATAGGGTTGAGAAAGAGTATATATGAAAATACAAAAGTATCGAGGTAAAAGATGTTTGTGAATCAAATTACGGAGAATTCAAGGTGTAAGAATGCCCATTTATAATAGAGGGGGAAGGGGTGGGGGTTATATATGAAAATATAGAAATCGAGGTAAATATTTATGAATCGAATTAAGGAGAATTTGAGGTATAGGAACACCTATTTATAATAGGGTGGGGAAAGGGTATATATGAAAATACAAAAGTAATTGAGGTAAAAGATATTTATGAATCGAATTACGGAGAATTCAAGGTGTAGGAACATCCATTTATAATAGGGTGGGGAAAGGGTATATATGAAAATACAAAAGTAATCGAGGTAAAAGATATTTATGAATTGAATTACGGAGGATTTGAGGTGTAGGAACACCCATTTATAATAGGGCAGGGGGAAGGGTATATATGGGAATACAAAAGTAATCGAAGTAAAAGATATTTATGAATCGAATTACGGAGAATTCAAGGTGTAGGAACACCCATTTATAATAGGTTAGAGAAAGGGTATATATGAATCACGGAGTATTTCAAAATTTCACGAAATAAGTTTGACTAAAATATCTTAAAATAGAGCCGTTAAAATGAGTTTGACCCGTAAAATCAGCCCAATTCAACTTACTCGTTTGGTATGGTTGGGCTGACATTTTCCTTGCCCATTTGAAATTGGGGCTATGTAGCCAATTTCAAGTTGGTCTGTCGATCTCGTGTGATTAGATTGAACGAGCTTGCGAGCTTAAACTTGAATTAACATGGACAAGTGACGATTCATATGTAAAATTCTTAAGAATAATTTTAGTCATTAAGAGAACAAACATCAACATTTGATTGATAACTATTATATTTTTTAGGAGAGAAACTCATAAGCTATTCAACAATCTCGATAGGACTGCTATAAAAACAATTATAAATATCTTAGGCACTATTGTCATATTACGCAAGCTAGATGAATGGAAAAAAAAACTTTCTCTGCTTGTATTCAACGAAAAATGATTGGTACAGAGTGTTTTTATATTTCAAAATTTCTAGCATTTGGTATCAGAGCTAATTATCTTAAGTAACTTGTGAAAAACATAAATTCTTAAAAATAAAAAATAAAAACTTTTACGATAATAAATGTCAGTGAGATTAACTATGATAATTATGAGAATGTCGAATTAGAGAAGAATCAAATTGACAAGATATATAAATTTGATAGACGAAATTATAAAGATTTCAAAAATTCAAAAGCTTTTGAATGATTATTTTTATTGTAAGGAGAGAAATATAGATTCAATCCTGATGAGGTAGTTTCTTACGAAGTAGTTACGTTATGAAAAATCTTAAATAAAGAGGTAGAAGATGATATCATCATCATGTGCATGATTGATAAAAGTCCATGCTCACATCAAGAAATTGATGAGGAAATGTTTAAGAAGATTCTTGGTATAGAAACCCTAAAAAAAGTAATCATAATGAGAGAAATAGCATTTGAATTGGCTTATTTTAAGTATTTTTAAGTCAAAATAATTTTTAAACACTTTTAAAGTATCTGGATAAAATAAAAATAATACTTATAAGCACTTTTGTTAAATCAATATGATAAAAATAAGCCAAAAGCAAAAGCCAATCCAAACAGGCTAGTATTGAAGAGTTCAGACTTGGACACTATGATCATAGAAGAACTTATTAGTTCCTTGCAAATTTATGAAGAAAGATTGAAAAAGTTGAAACTGAGAATCTATTGAACGAGCTTTTAAAGAGAAACTTTCTTTGATGAAGAAAGATAAAAGACACGACTTGTATTAAAATCATAAACATGAATAAGGTAAAAAAAAATCAAGAAAGAAGTCGATTGAGCTTTTCAAATTAAAAAACTCAATCGCGATTATCTTGACCAAGCCAATAAAGACTAATATATTTTACATATCTTATTTTGGAGTGATGAATCTAACTTAAGTGGGGTCTTGAAAAATTAAATTAAATTCATTTTAAGTAAATGAATGTTCTTAGATTATGTATTAGGAAATTAATGTAAGGTTATATGTATTCTAGTGTTCATGAACTAAGCAATATAAAATTACGAGAAATAAATGAAGGCAATCATATTAGATTAGACACACTCTAGAAGAAGTCTCGCATACATCTAGGTGTTCTAGTTATATTATGTAAGGAAGGCGAGTAAAGTAAAAGAAATATATATATATGTATTTTTCTCTGCTTATTTTCAAGAGATATAAAAAAAATACAAAGTTAGAGCAATTTTTTTTCAATTAAATAAATGTCTATAGATAGTGCAAAATTATAGATATAGGGTGTGTGTTGTTCTAATTTTTTTTTATGTTTTGTTGGTTAAAATATTTTTAAAAGTAAGTTCTCGAATGAAAGGAGGGAAAACAAGTTTCATAAATGACATTTCAAATTCATTGTTTCCTCCCCATCCACAACACCACCAACCCCAACCAATTCCTGAACTTCCACTCCTCATCTCGTCCCACACATATAGTATTTTCTCATATAAATATTCTTGAGATGATATCGTTTTGCTTATATACCGCACACAAGAAAATAAGTAATAAATTCACTTAATTTTTAAGAAAATATTTTTTAGAAAAATATTTTTAGAATTTTTGAAAATTTGGCATGAAGAAAAATATTTTTCAGTGAAACTTTCTCTTGTTTGGTTGATTAAAATTTTTGAAAATCATTTTTCTAGGTAAACAAGTTTCATAAAAAAAAATAGAAAAATAATTTTTCTTGTGAAAGCAGGAAAAACAAGTTTCACAAGTGGTATTCTATATTGATTGTCTCCTCTACATTCCTTGCACATTTCACCTCTACTTTCACTGTAGTTTTGAATCGTAATAACTAATTTAGGAGACTTACGAGTTTCTTCTTAACGAAAATGAATCTACAAAAATTGTAATCCTTGTCACCGGACGTCAAAAATCCTCACGAAACAAAGCTAATTTTTTTTAATCCGCAACCTAGATATCCGAAAGATGTAGAGCACAATTTTTGCAAACCCTACCCGTCAAATTATTGATGGCGCAGACTGATTTCTTAAACACTCAGAATAATATTTATATACACAGGCTCTAGAGTATTATGTAAAAGAATGATTAATGAAATTGTGGGCTGTTTAACACCCCTTATGGATGAGTCTCGCCCAATAATATTTTGAGAAAGTTACATAAAAACTAGCAAATGAGTAAAATATTTCATATTTTACATCAATTGCGCGTGTATCTCATATTTTTATTTTTTTAGATAAACAAGTTCCTTAAAAGATAAAGAAAAATGACTTCTCTTATGAAAATAGAAAAAACAAGTTCTACAAGTGATATTCTGTACTGATTGTCTCCTCCACAATATCCTCTACACATTCCACCCCTACTTTCATTGTAGTTTTGAATCATTAATACTAGTTTAGGAGACTTACATGTTTCTTTTTAGCGGAAGCAAAGCTATAACAACCACAACCCTTGTCATCGGGCGTTGAAAATTCTCATATGACTGCTATAGATTTCCTTTGTCCACAGTTTAGATATCCTGGAGATTTAAAACCTTTTTGCAAATTCTAGCCATCAAATTATTGGTAGAAGACTAATTTCTTAAACACCCAGAATGATATTTATATATGCAAACTCTAGGGTATTATGTGAAAGAATAATTAATATTTTGTAGGCTATCTAACACCCTTTATGGATGAATCTCGCTCAATAATATTTTGGGAAAGTTATATAAATACTAGCAAATGAGTAAGATATTTCATATTCTACAACCATTAAATGAATTATACAATCTATAATTTATATCCTATAAACTAGTACCTAGATACATATGTTGCACGTATATCTCATATAAAGAAATCTTTTTTCCAGTTTTACTTTATCGTGTTTGGTTGATTAAAATTTTTGAAAATTATTTTTTTCTAGTTAAGCAAGTTCCTTAAAAAAAAATAAGAAAAACGACTTCTCTTGTAGTAGCAGGAAAGTCAAGTTTCATGAGTGATATTCGACACTGATTGTCTCCTCCACATCCCCTACACACTCCACCCCCTATTTCAACTGTAGTTTTGAATCGTAAATACTAGTTTAGAAAATTTATGAGTTTATTCTTAGCAAAAATGAATTTACAACAGTTATAATTCGTGTCATTGATCGTCGAAAATTCTCACACAATAGAGATAGATTATCTCTGTCCACAACCTAGATATCTTAGAGATGTAGAGCACATTTGCAAACAATGAAAAAACAAATATTTTAAACACCCAAAATGATATTTATATATGCAAGCTCTAGAGTAAAAGAATAATTAATGGACTTGTGGGCCGTCTAACGCCATTTATTGATGGATCCCACTCAATAATATTTTGAAAAGATTACATAAAATACTAGGAAATGAGTAAATACTTCATATTCTACAACTGTTATGAATTATATAATCTATAATGTATATCTTATAAACTAATATATGGGCACGTGCGTCGCACTTGTATCCCATATGAAATATTTTTCATATGAAGAAAAATATTTTTCAGTTTCACTTTTTCGTGTTTGGTTAATTAAATTTTTAAAAATTATTTTTTCTAGGTAAACAAGCTTCTTAAAAAAATAAGAAAAATGACTTCTCTTGTGAAAGTAGGAAAAAGGGATATTTTACACTGATTGTCTCTTCCACATCCACTGCACATTCCACCCCTACTTTCAATGTAGTTTTGAATCGTAAATACTACTTTAGGAGACTTACGAGTTTCTTCTTAGCGGAAGTAAATCAACAACAATCATAACCCGTGTCACCGAACATCAAACATTCTCACACAACAAAGATAAATTTTCTTTGTCCGTAGCCTAGATATTTGAGAGATGTAGAGCGCAATTTTTGCAAATCCTAGTCGTCAAATTCTTGGTGGAAAAGACTGATTTCTTAAACATCCAGTATGCTAATTATATCCGCAAGCTCTAGGGTATTATGTGAAAGAATAATTAATGGGCTTATGGGCCGTCTAACACTCTTTATGGATGAATCACAACCAATAATGTTTTGGGAAAGTTACATAAATGCTAGCAAATGAATAAAATATTTCATATTCTACAACTATTAAATGAATTCTATAATGTATATCCTATAAACTATCTGCGCACGTGTATCTCATATTAATTAATATAAAATTATATTATTCAAAAATAGTAAATTATTAATCTTGTATATATTATAATAATATTTTTTTTGAATTATAAAATAATCATCAATAGGTAGAAAAAGTTAAAATTGTTAGCTTTTTGTTGGAGATGCATAATCTGAGCTAAATGTCAGATTTAAGTAGTAGTATCAGACCCTTTAGCTATTGTTCTTGAGAAATGACCCGGCCTGGCTCATTCCTACATATTTCTATTATTTATGTGAATGATATCTCTTTGGCGTATATCTTCAATATATTCTTTGATTATTAACATTATTGATAAACAAAACTGCATACCACGTTGTATCATTTCTCAATTTTTTTTACAATTAAAAGAAAAATAATATAAGATGATACATTTAAATATAGGTTATAGAATTAAAAGAAAAATTACATCAAATTAAATGTAAAAGTGAAAGAACAAAAATGACAAATTTCAAATTGAATTTTTTTGTTCGTATATTTCCATACAAGGAAAGAGGCAGTGAAATAAATGAGCAATCGCTTGAACAAAATCAATCTAATCATAAAAACAACCACAAATAGATAGAAAAAAAAAGACATCTATTGATACAATACAAGTTAAAGGTATTGTGAACATAATGTATATTTGGTATACTAAATAAAATATATAGCTGGGGAAAATGTATTTGAGGCAAGAAGAGAATAATGACACAATGATAGAAATAATTAGTACAGTAATAACTAAGATAATGGTACATTGAGCTAGTGATCAGTGATGGAAACATCTGAATATATATCAGCAAGAATCAGGAAAAAAAACTCAATGTGATCATTTATCATTCTTAAGTGAGAGGTGTTACAAGCAGAACACATCATATAGACATTTATATGTATAAAAATAAAATGGTGACCAGTTCACAGAAAATATGCTTGTGTACAGCAAGTGATATTCCATACAAACTATATTTACAAGTTCTTGAACCCTCTTTAACTCAAAAAATGAAAAGCTTACAATTGTAATCATGCCACTTACATCAACCTTCAACGCAGAGTGCCCACTGGCCTTTTGTAAGTATACCACTTCGCGATCACGAGATAGACTCCTAAATTCAGTACACTTAGCACAGCCAAAAGATAGTAGAAGTAATCAATGTGACCGTAATTCAGGTTATCCGGTATCCACCCAGGTTTCCCATTCTTGGTTGTAATTTTCATGACAATAGTCACAAGCATAGAACTCAAGTAACTCCCAAGTGCAACGGTGGTCAGTGATAAAGCCGAGCATAAACTTCTCATGGCATCGGGTGCTTGCTCGTAGAAGAACTCCAACTGACCGATGAATGTGAAGACTTCTGCACAACCTATAAGGAAGTATTGTGGAACTTGCCAAAATATTGTCATGGGTACCTCTTCCAGATCATAGTAGTTATGCCTTTTCACGTATTTTAGCCGATACAGCTCCAGGATCCCGGCAGATACCATGGCAAAGATGGATATGAAGAGCCCTGTACCCATTCTCTGTAGTTGTGTCAAGCCATTCTTGTGACCTGTAATCTTCCTAGCAATTGGGACGATAAATTGGTCATAAATGGGAACCCAGAATATGACACTGAGAGTGTCGAAAATGCTGAGTGATGCCGGTGGAATTTTGAAGCTGGAATTTCCCACACGAGTGTCCATGGCCGCTCCTTGCAACACAAACAAGGTACTCATTTGACCATATACAGTACTAAATATGATTCCCGTGGCCCATATAGGTAGCAAGCGTATAATGGATTTGAGCTCCTCAACTTGGGTCACAGTGCAGAGTCTCCACGAGTCTATATTGCCTTTCGTATGGTCAGATTCTGTCTGCACTGCTGCCTTGTCGAAGAAACTGCATCATTTCATCAGTGTTTAAATCATTAATTTCATCATTTACCATATAGCAAACAGGAAAACTATCAAAAATGAAAAGAAATGATACAATTTGACATCAGGCAATGTGGACAGCAAAGACAACGGTCCAATAAGTTTAGTACATGGTGTACATGTTTCCAAGTCCAGTAAAGTATCACTAGAACATTGAATCTTTCATTGCAATAGAGATGATAATACTAATACTTTTTCTACTAGATGATTACACATACCTAGACAGACAGATTACTCGAGAGGTAAAAGCATATAAACTCTTCAAGGATATTAACAGCCGCTAGTTCTTCAGGAAAATGCATTACATCACAAATAATTCTAATCATTTGATTTAAATGGATAATTTGTTAGCTATCATTCAAGAATCATCCCATGGAACTTTGGAAACACAAGCCAACACCCCCAAAAAGAAGAAAAGCATAACTAGCTTACAGATGCTCACCCAAGGTCTTTTGTATGATCAAGCTTGCGACTCCCCGTGATTGCAGACTCTGCGTCTGTAGTTTCATACAAGAGAGACTTGTCTTCGGGCACATTAACTTTAAATTTTCTGAAGGATGCAACCAGCACTTGACATATGCGTGTCAGAGGGCTCCCTCCAGGTTTCTGGTTGCGATACAATCGGGTACCAGAAAAGAAGCTTACTACAGCAATGGCCATGGTCACTGCTGGAATTCCAAAACCCCATCCCCAGCCCACATTATCTTGTATCCAAACCAGCACAGAAGAAGCAACAAGAGCACCGATATTAATCGAAAAATAGAACCAATTAAAGAAAGATGACTTGTGTTTCTTCTCAACCTCATCAGCATCATCAAACTGATCTGCCCCGTAAGATGAAACACAGGGCTTAATCCCACCAGTACCCAATGCTATGAGGTAAAGTGCAAAAAAGCAAACTGCAGTTTGCACTTCCTTTGGATGACAGACATCCCCAGAACAACTTGGCTTTAGGCCTGGGACAGAAGCTGACAATGTCAACAGAGTCATCCCCTGCAAGAGACATACTTTATGATTCAGAGTTCCCAACAAAAGGAATTTAAGTTGACACTTTGAATATATATATATATATATATATATATATATATATATTTATGTTCACGAGAATTAATTATAACTCGGCAAGTAAATGAAGGCATTCAAGTCTTGATAATTTAAAAGCTTCCTTTGGTGAATCTCTCTTGTCTTTCTTATCTAATATTCTCTTAGCGATCTTGAGTGTAGTAAGGCTGACTTGCCATAGCAAGAAGCGTGAGCAAGTTGCCAAGGGCTGCATGGTGCGCTTAGTCGAAGTCTAAGGCCATGACAATAGGCTCCAAAAACTTCATTTTCCTCTTGATTATTCATCCTTTACATGTTCAGCATAAGTGTGTGCATGGTATGTTTACCGTAGAAAAACTTTTTCTTCTTGTTTTTTCCCAAGCAAGTCACATAATATGTACAGCAATGTGTGTGCAGAGGTGGATCCGGGATTTGAAGTTTATGGGTTCGGGATGCTACTGAACTCATGGACCAATTGAGTTACTGGTTCGGAATAATATATCTCTACATATTTAGCAGATTTTTTAAAACAGATGTAGAGTCTAAGCTAAAGCTACTGGGCTCAGCAGATCATATAGCGCATCCACCCCTGTGTGTGTGCGCATAATATGTTTACCTTAGACCAAGTTTTTTCTTCTTTTAGTTTCTAAGGCAAGTTACAGAGTTAAAGTAGAGAGCAAATGTACTTCAACAGATGATAAAACTTACAATTACATAGATGATTGAGAAAAGAGCAATTGTCCAGTATCTTCCTAAATAGGCATCTGCAAGAAATGCCCCAATTAGGGGTGTGATGTAGCATGTTCCTGACCAATTTGAGACATTCTTTGAAGCTGTAGCACTATGTTGGTTGAGCCTTTTCTTGAAATACAGAACAAGATTTGTGCTCATCCCATAATATGCCAATCTTTCACAACATTCATTTCCTGCCAATAAAAAATATCAAGAATCAACACAACCCCACTTCAGAAATTACTGGTATTTGTAAAGATATGCCACCTGGGCGTAACTCAACCCAAAAGCTAGCACGGGGGTTGTCCAAGTCTATATAAGTAAAACCACTAGTCCATTCCAACCAGTTCGGGACTCTAACCCACTCAAACACACCCTTCACGCTCATGCCTAACTGAAGCTGGACCGAAAGCCCAAACAGGAATGGACCTGGCTATGATACCATGTAACCTAACTCAATCCCAAAAGCTAACTCATGAAAGGAGGATTGACCAAATCCACTTCCGGGTATTAGTAAATACGTTACATATGTTTGGTGGATATCATATCCACTCTGGTACCGTGGTCCATATAAGCAAATCACCAGTACATTTTCCAACCAATGTTGACAATATTTAACCACAAAACAATCAAATAGTGTTTTCTTAAAGAAAAGGAATTTTGAGTGTACCTAAAATAAAAGGGCAGGCTTTCCAAGTCCCAGTTTCATTCTTCTTAGCAGGATTATTGCGGTAATCAACAGTACCATCTTTAGTATACAAATCATCTTCTGCAAAAACTTCTCCCATGCCTTTCTATATGCTGCAAATTAGAATTTTTAACAGATACAAAATCTCAATCAAACATGAAAAGCTCAAAATTTCAAGATATTGGTGTTTCACTCAGAATGACAACTTAAAAAAAATGAACTTTAAATAACTTAATTGAAGGGAATCAACAGCTGACAAAACAAAGAAAATATAACAACTTAGTAAAAATTGAAACAACAAAATGGTATAGTACATACTTTAATTTGAAAATGTTTGTTGGGTTCCCAGAAGAACAGCTGCACTAATAATACATCATGGAAATCAAGATAACGGTGTGTTTTAAATAGATAATGATGGAAAGATAAGCTCCAAGAGTGAGCTGGATGGCCCAAATGATTTATAAATCAAGCAACAACTTAGTAATCCTAAAAGCTTTGAATAAAATTTTCTCCTGTCCTTGCATTAGATGGGTTGACATGTGACCTCTATAGTATATAAGATACTTCATTTGCAAACAAATTATTTAATATATAATATAGTATCTTTTCTTTGGCTGAATAATGCACTCTTTCCGTTTACTTTTACTTGTTCAGTATTAATTGATGAATTCTTATATTATATTACTTTTTAAATATAATAAATTTAATATTTTAAAAAATATATTAAAAATAACTATAATTAATAATAAAAATTAAATAATAAATTATATTTTAATTTTTTAAACTAAATAAATAAAAGTAGTATAGTGGACATAAAAATACGGAGTGAGAAAGTGGCATAACTGCTAGCTCACTGATCATGCGCATGTGATTAACCATTTTTAGATATTTTATTACTCCACCTTCATTTTTATTTATTAAGTATACTACTTTTACTTATCTAATTTATCATTAGCATTAATTATTTGTTTTTTTAAAAAAAATTAATACTAAATATTAATAAATATGAGTATTATAATAAAATACTCATATCAATTATTTTTTTAAGAAGCTTACAGAATCTAAAATAAATAAATAAAAGTGAATGGGACTTCTCAATCATTTGTCAATATTAGAGGTCATAAGGAATTAAATTAGTGTGAAGTTCAACAAAATCAATTGGTTCAGCGCTAGGTTTGCAACTAAATAATAATAATAACAGAAAAGGGCGAAAAATACCCTTGAACTATTTAAAATAGAGTAAATATACTCTCTGTTTAATTTTTGGCTTAAAACTATTCCTGTTGTTAATTTTTTGGACCATAAATACCCTCAAACTTAACACCTTATTTAACCGCCTGAATTGGCATTTGATGTGTTAAAAAAAGTCACATGACTTGACACGTAAGCGTCCTACGTGGAATAAAAAGCCAAATGACTGCCACCTAAGCTATCCTGCCCACTAACCCTTTAGTTCCCCCACCAAAAAAACCCGCCCCGTTCGAAAATTGCTTTTCCGGCCAAAAAATCCTCATTTCACAATCACACTTCTCCATTAAAGTTGCTGACATATCTGGGCTAAAACATTTTGTGAACTTACTAAAAGATAGTTGAACTTGGAGTGTTTTCTAGGTAATTAACAAACTTTTCCCTTAGCATTGGTTAAAACAGAAGAAGAATCCTCTTGGCTGATTTTCCATTGGTGTTTTAGGGGTCTCACCCGAGTCATCACCATGCTTGGCCATTAAGGAACTGGTACCCGGAGACTCTGTTGGTCAGACGTGTTTCTGTGATGGAGAAGATTCAATATTTTCAAAATCCTAACCGTAATGAACGAGATGCAGCAAATCTCCCATAGTCGACATTTTAGAAGTGTGATTGTGAAATGAGGGTTTCTTGGCAGAAAAAGTAATTTTTGAACGGTCAGTCTTTTTGGTGGGGGAACTAAAGGGTTAATGGGCAGGGTACGGTTAAATGAGGTGTTAAGTTTGAGGGTATTTATGATCCAAAAAATTAACAGCAGGGGTACTTTTGAGCCAAAAATGAAACGAAGGGTATATTTGCTCCATTTCGAATAGTTCAAGGGTATTTTTGGCCCTTTTCCGTAATAATAATAATAATAATAATAATAATAATATTTTAGGCAACTGTGAAAGAAAGTGATAATATTATATTTAAATTGTGTTTTATAATATGACACTATCGTGAATCGTGATGATCTATTTATTTGTTTGCTTCTTTTAATTAGTAATAATTATTGACACACCTGAAGAAAATAATGTTGGAAATCTTACGGAAAATACTTCACCACGAACACTTGTAAGAACTCTTCATCACGAACATTTGTAGGAACTCTTTTGTAGGAATTCTCCAAAGCTTGAGGCATGACAATGGGCACTGTCCTTAAAGATATCTCACCCGGTATAGGTGTATTCCCAGGATTCAACAAACGCTTCTAGTGTAAAACTAGGAGCACAGAACTAACAAAGATTCACAAGAGGAAAAATCCAGGCAAATAAAGTATAAGAAAGTATAATTTTCTCTATATCTTTTTCTCTACTACCCAAAGAGAAGGATTTAAAAATATATAGGTGAAGAATTGTGACCATTGATAGTCAATCAATAGTCATCATAAAAGAGTGATTAAGGCTATTAATATTATAAATGTCTGTTGTAATGGCAAGACAAAGAAACGGTAAATAGTAATGGAATTCAAAAGTATTAAAAGCTTAGTCAAAGGTCATCTCTCACAAATGCTAATAAAGGGTAATATCATAATAACTCATAAATAGAGTTTATTTAGCCTCATCAACGGCCTGTTATAGATAATATTATCGAAAAATAATAATTCTTTTTTAAAATATAAGATTATTTTTCCAACAAATAAATCTGCATACGGGATAGACTATAAACAGTGAGGGGAGAAGGAGTTAAATGTCAAGTTGTGCGGCACTCAAGGACAAGTTGGTCTTCTTTTTCGACACGCCGTTTTGACGTAAGCGTACTCCCTCCGTTTCAATTTGTTTGACCTATTTTGACTTGACACAGAGTTTAAGAAAGTAAAGAAAATTTTTTAAACTTGTGATCTTAAATTAAAGATATGTTAAATGTATTAAAATATTCTTTAATCTTATGGTCTTGAATATACCACTTGAAAATCTGAAATGAAAGAGTTTCTAAAAAAAGAAAGAGACATTCTTTTTGAAATGGTAGGTCAAACAAATTGAAACGGAGAGAGTATCACTCTATTGGATTCAATAATTTTTACATAAAACATAAGGATATATATACGTATTATAATATGAATTAATCAAATTTAAATCTTAAATTCAGCATTTAAGAGTGTGAGTTAATAATATTTGTAAAATTAATCAAAGTGTGCCTAAGGTGATTCAGCTACTGCGTTAGCACATGAAAGTTGAGAGTTTAATTAAGTAGGATGTTGTTGGTGTGAAACCAATGTATGGAGTGAACGTGGAAAAGAGGAAAACAAAGTGCTCAAGAAAGTGAAAGGTGCCAACAGCCAACATGAAATTTCAATTTCAATTAGCAAAAACTTTGACAAACGCATGGGAAAGAGAAGAATCAAAGCTCTTATTGATTACGACCTTTGCACTCACAAGTCTAATTCATTACGTTGGGGCCGGCCTAACACTAGAGACTGGACAACATTATATTTAACCAAACTAAGGAAAACTATATTCCTTCTCTTCCATATTAGTTAATCACTTTTTCTTTTACATGCATTTTAAGAAATCATAGTTCATAAATAAGAAGGTAGTTTTACTAATTTACCCTTTAAGAAACTCTTTTGTAACCTTACAAACAAGTATTCACACTTTCAAAAAGAATTAATTGCAAAAATAATATGAGAAAAAATTAATTAATACTTTCTTAATTTAGTAAGATGGACAACTAGACAACTATTTTTAATAAGGCGGAAAACTAATATGAGACGGAAGGAGTACTAACTACATTACTCCACTTATATATCCCTTGTGGACAAAATGTTCACTAGTAGTACTATTGGGACATTCTGCGGTTTAAATTAACTTAGTTGTCTAAACTCTAAGGGGTGATTTGGTTAGGAACAAGTTATGTCATGATTAATTAATTATTTCAGGATTAGCTATTTTGGGATAAGTTGTCCAGCATATATGAGATAACTTATTCCATCACTATGATATAAATGGTGAGATAAGTTATCCTAAACTTGGCAACCAAACAAGACACCAAAATTTCATCCCTGAAATATTTTTTTTATCCCAAAACTATTTATTTTTGTCCGTCAAACCAAACTACCACTAAAGGCTATCCAACAAATGCTTTGAAGATTCTTCTGCCTAATGGTCTTTCTTTGAAAAATACTTGCTCGCATTAGATTAGATTAGCTGTTAGGTGAACTCTCTCCTTCCACTTTTATTTACCCACTGTACTAAGAATAAATATTCATATTTTCACTTGTTTAATTTAAAAAATCAAAAGATAATTTATCACCTAATTCCTAATTTACTCTTATTATTAATTATAATCATTTCTCAATGCATTTAATTTTGTTATATTTAAATAGTGATATGATAAAATTGTCATTCTATTTATTGTTCCTTAAAAGACATGACAAGTCAATACTGAATAAGAAAAAATGAACACAGGGAATAGTACTAAATTAAACAGTTTAACTTTAAGAATTATAAATTTTGAAGTAATAGAAGTATATGTACAATTAATATATCTTGCTTGTATTGAATAAGTGTAAACATCTCACGTATATGTTATATAAATTTAAATACACACCGTACTAAAGTTCCCAAAATGAGTCATCATTTTCATCCATAACAGCATGTAAGTTTTTCTCCTTCATAAATAATTCTTTTCTTCCAATTCAATTTTAAGCATATAATAAAAAACAATTATGTGTTCCATAATTGTACATATGCCTGACGTTGTACATGTGCTCATTTGAGTCAATAGGATTGAAAATTAAATGAAACACTTTGACTATTCGAAGCGGCCGAAAAAGAAGCAGCAGAAGCCGGCCAGATCTTATTTCTTTGGGATCAAAATTTTGTGATTCTTCCGTTATAAAATATAGTTGTGTGACTTTGATTTAAATAAAGTCATAATTATACGATTATTTATAAACTTTTGGTCAACCTAGTAACAAGATTCATCAATCAATGTGTTCATTGTTTTTTTTAATAAAAGACTTCTCTTTATTATTTCGGCATAACGGTGGTGTAAGCAATTGGTCATAAATTCCTAGTTCACACTGATGGAAAAAAAAATGAGAAATAAATTGTTATATTTAAAAAAAATTGTATTCAGACACTGATCCGGTTAATCATATTCATACGGCGTATGACTCATTTAAGAAATAGTACTTGATTCATTTCCAATTTAAAAAAAAACAGATAGCTTATATGCATCTGGTAAATAGATCTTTACTCTTTGAATATAACAGGTAAAATTTGTTATAGCTAACATGTATATAGGAGTTACAAATTTTCACTCTATCAGTAACACTAGAAAGCTTGTCCATTTTTCATTTTGCACTTTAACTTTCCATTTCGGATCTTCCTAGATTTGTGACAATTTTCTGGACAAGTTACTAGGCTTGCTGACCCAAGTCTCACTTTTAATATAAAAAAAATCAAAAAAATTAAATATATACTCCCTTCGTTTCAAATTGATTGACCTATTTTGACTTGGTACGGAGTTTAAGAAAATAAAGAAGACTTTTGAATCTTGTGGTCTTAAATTAAAAATATGTGAAATGTATCAAAATGCCCTTTAATCTTCTAGTCTTAAACATGTCATGTGGAAAGTTGAAATTAAAAATTTACTAAAAAGGGAAAGAGTCATTCTTTTTTGAACGGACTAAAATAGAAAGTAGGTCAAACAAATTGAAACAGAGGGAATATAACTTTATCATCTCCTTTAAATGTACTTTAATCTAGATGTATATAATATAGTTTTGTCTCTTAACTTAATAATCACACTCAAATCAAAATGGACACCAAAATTTATAAAGGTGCATTACGTTGAAATGCATGTGAAATCTAGCGTGAATTTTCCAGGCCCAACATTTTTATTTGCTTAGCAAATGAAGCCCAGTCAAGGAAAGTAAAGGGAACAAATGTCCAGGCCCAACATTGACTGAGGAAAATGTTTTCCGATTTTCTCATGTTAGTACGAAATCACTTATTTTCCTAGAAAATCACTTGTTTTCCATGGACCGAACACACCCTAGATTGAACTTTTTTTCATTCAATTCTTTCTATTTTTTTTCTTTTTTCCTTTTTACTCTGTGTCTGAAATTTACAAGCTCGAACTCAATTATTTCAGATTTGTGCTATGTAAGACCCACTGTAAAATTAGTGCTCACTACTAAGCTAACACATGTATCTTATATTTAAATTAGATTAGACGCATTGTGTCTAGCTAGCGAGAATATATTATGTGCGTACTGAGGCACATATAGAAATATTTAGACATATATAAAGAGCATAATTCACCGACTTTAATTAGGTCCTGATTCGTCACTGAGCTAAAAATTCTTAAAGCCAAAATTTTCAGAATTTTATGACTAGATTTAACTATTCATATAGTACGAATAATGATATTTTCCCAAAATATATTCATGTATCCATGATAGTAACTCTCTAACTACAAGCTTGTTTTCTTTCACTTCTTTCTTCCACAAAATTAAGAACTTTTCAAGTTCTTCTGGAAGAATTAACCCAACTCACCTACAACTGTTTCTTTAGAGAAACAATACAACCAACATACAGCTCATTTTCCAATAATACAAGAGAAAATGTGTGATTATGGTCTTACTAATTACTCCCTCCGTCCACTTTTACTTGTCCAAATAGATCGATGTCTATTTTTACTTGTCCAATTTGAAAAATCAAGAGATAATTTATCATTCCATACCTATTTTACCCTTATTATTAAGTACTATATTTAAATGACTTATAATAATTAAGAGTGATATAGTAAAATTATTATTTTATTTATTGTTTCTTAAGAGATACGTGCCAAGTCAAATATGGACGGAGGGAGAAGAAAAACTTTTAATTAATGCTCAAGATATCTGACTTTATTTTCTTAATCAAGTTCCTTCTAGGTTAATTATCTGCTCTGAACCATGTGAAAAGCTATCTTAAATCTTAATATAACCTACTGCTGAGTTTTATTACTCCCACCGTTTTAATTTGTTTGGCCTATTTTGACTTGACACGGAGTTTAAGAAAGTAAAGAAGACTTTTGAAACTTGTGATCTTAAATTAAAGATATGTCAAATGTATTAAAATATCCTTTAATCTGGTGGTCTTGAATATGTCATGTGGAAAGTTGAAATTAAAGAGTTTCTAAAAAAGAAAAGAGACATTCTTTTTTAAACGGACTAAAAAGAAATGTAGGCCAAACAAATTGAAACGGAGGGAGTAGTATTTATTTCACTAGAAGTAACTTTAAATTAGCTTTAGTTGGTACTGTTTCAATTCTTGCAAATGTCATCTTTTTGACTTTGAGCTTTTTTCATGGACAAAGCTGGAGTTTGATCCCTTTTTTTGGTCACATTAGCTAAGTTTGATTCAATTTGTTGTAATTGAACCAAATTAAAGATGCAGTTGGACCAACCCAAGTTCGAAGTGATATATTAAATTTGGAGTTTAGCTTCTTTTCATCCGTGATGTAAAGAAATTTTTTCACTATCAGGTCATCAAAAAGATATTTATAGGTTTATTGTCCATAATAACTGGAACTAGTTAGCAATATTACCTAAAAGGTAAAGTAAACGACTAGCTACAATTAGTTAAATTACAATTATAATGCAATTTTTTTGTAGTATTATCGGTGATTGTCCTTAAAAGCTAGCTCAAAAGAGGAGGATTGTTCAAGCCTTATAAGGAATCTAGAGTTGGTTCTCGTCCCAATCCGAGGTGGGATCATTCTCATCAACATAAATCATGAAACTTTTAAGGTTAAAGTTGGATTAATCTTGGTTGCATGTAGCCATGTAAGCTTTTCTTCAAAAAGGAGTTTACTATTTCAATTATATGCAACAACTTTGTGTAAATTGAATTATAAGAGGAAAAAGATCAGAATATATAAAAAAAAAAGAAAAGAAGAGGTTCTTCTGGATATAGTGAGTTAGATCTTCCCCTTGAAGCATCTATAGTTTATCCACCAAACTAGTTAATTAAAATGATGTTCTTATAGAGACTATATATATATAAGGTAATTACTTATTACACTTTCTCTCTAGCTCACTAAGTACATAGAGCAAATTATAAGATAAAAGAGACCAAATATGTTGGGCAAAATGGCGGAATGGCTGAGAATTTTGGTGATGTTGGCTCTCTTGTGGCCAGTGTTGGTAGAATGCAGAGGCAATATCCGTCATTATAAGTTCAATGTAAGTTCATATCCTACATACTTAACTAATTGTACGGTGTCGTCAGTGTACAAAATCTTAACATTATCATTATAATTTAACATGTCGTAGCATATTGCTTGTCTTATCCATAAATTTATTGACTCAATCAATTTTGATCCGCTCAAATTTAATCCAACTTGCCCATTTGACACGGAAGCTGAGATTTGGTACATGCAGGTGATGATGAGAAATATAACAAGATTATGCTCAACTAAGCCTACTGTAACAGTGAATGGCAAATTTCCTGGTCCAACTATTTATGCTAGGGAAGATGATACACTACTTATCAAGGTCGTCAACCAAGTTCACTATAATCTCACCATCCACTGGTTAGTCCTCTATTCATTTTTATCTAAAAAATAAAGAAAAGTACAGAGCAAAATTACTTAATAATTTTTTTTTCTTTGCGATATTTTCGTAACAGGCATGGTGTGAAACAGATTCGAACGTGTTGGGCTGATGGACCGGCCTATATAGCGCAATGTCCAATACAGCTAGGAGAAAGCTATGTATACAATTTTACAGTGACAGAGCAGAGAGGAACACTACTTTGGCATGCACATATACTCTGGCTTAGGGCCACTATCCATGGTGCTATTGTCATTCTCCCTAAGCTTGCCTTGCCATACCCTTTCTCAAAGCCCCACAAGGAAGTTGTCATCATTTTAGGTAACTTCATGTTATAACATTTTTCTGTTGGGATACCGATCATGTAAAGAGTTTCTCATTATAAGTGAACCGGTTATTACTAGAGGCCGATTCAGAATTTTGAGTTTATGGGTTATATGTTTTAGTAAAGACATCTTACTGAGTTCTGGATAAGTTGTTTATACATAAATACAAAGTTTTAGCCAAAGTTACTGAGTTTTGTTGAATCCATACTTAGAATTCTAGCTCCGCCCCTAATTATAACATGTTATTTACTGCATTTTTATGTTGTCAAATCAAGATTACTCACCCCATGACAATATCTTTTCCAAGTTTGATTCCTTTTTATTTTGCCTTCTCTATCCACATATTTGGTGGCTCAATTGATAGGTGAATGGTGGAAATCAGATGTTGAAGCTGTAATTGATGAAGCAACACAATCAGGTTTGCCACCTAATATTTCTGATGCTCACACCATCAATGGCCTTCCTGGTCCTGTCTCTACCTGTTTATCACAAGGTAAAATTCATATGTGTTTGTTTCCTTCCACTTAGCGATATACATCCAAGATTTGAACTTTATGAGTCCTTACTTGGAATTCTACCATATCACATCTAATTTACCGAGTTCCAAATCTACTATATATACTTATTTAGTGATTCTTAACATATATACAAGGTCTAAGTCAAAGTCGTCCCTGCTTCCACTCGGGGGCGAAGGTAGTGTATAACATGTGGGTTCAGCATAATGCAGTAACTTTAATCTAAAGCCTACATTAAAAAAACATTAAATATGTATAAAAATAAAGTTCAGATCCTAGTTACTAACATTTGAGGCCGTATCTTAGAATCCGTAATTCATAAGGTTCAAATCCTGGCTCTCTCTCTGCTTCCACTGTCTTTTTATTTTCAACATTCCTAAGACTTAGATAGTGTTTGCTTATAATTCTGTTTCTCATATACTTGTGATTATTTTTTTGCTTCTAATGATCCACAGAAAGATTCAATTTCTTAGTGGAGCCAGGCAAGAAATACCTCCTGAGAATCATCAATGCTGCACTGAATGAAGAACTTTTCTTCAAGATTGCTGGCCACAACCTCACAGTGGTAGAAGTAGACGCTGCCTATGTTAAACCCTTTGAAACCGAAATAATTTTAACAGCTCCAGGACAAACCACAAATGTCATTTTATCAGCAAATCATGAAAGTGGAAAATACTTATTGGTAACATCACCCTACATGGATTCTCCAATCTTAGTGAACAACAAGACTGCTACTGCAACTTTACAATACATAGGCACAAACATTTCGTCCACCACATTCACCGTGCCACCGCCTAAAAACGCCACCTCTGTCACGTTAAAATTCATGGACTCTCTCAGAAGCTTGAATTCGAAAAAATATCCAGCAAAAGTCCCAATGAGAATTGACCATTCCCTATTTTTCATCATTAGTCTTGGACTCAACCCTTGTGAATCATGTTACAGAGGATTTCGTATCGTCGCAGCTATCAATAATGTTACATTTGTTATGCCAAGTGTGTCACTACTCAATGCACATTTTTTTAACAAAAGTGGACTGTTTACTGATGATTTCCCTGGAAATCCAAAATATGCCTTTGATTACACTGGGATTCCACCAGAAAATTTAAGGACAATGGAAGGGACTAGGATTTATAGACTTGCTTATAATTCTAATGTCCAATTAATATTGCAAGATACAGGATTGTTGAGCCCTGAAAATCATCCAATGCATTTACATGGATTCAATTTTTTTGTTGTTGGAAGAGGCAGAGGAAATTTTGATCCAACAGAAGATCCTAAAAGTTTCAACCTTGTTGATCCTGTTGAGAGGAACACCATAAATGCCCCTTCTGGTGGTTGGGTTGCTATCAGGTTCAAGGCAAATAATCCTGGTAAACCTTTTAGAGATCTTTACACGAATAAACGGGCAGGTTTATTGTTGACTTTTTCTAGCCGGTATACATGTATTATACACTCATTATATACTATCACACACATAATATACATGAATTATACATATATTATACATATGTCGGCTACGTTTAGTTTAATCAGTTGAGTGAACGGCTATTAAGGTTAATTCTTCTCCTTATATATTATATACACTGACGGTATATAAGTTGTTCATCCCACTTATTATGGCCTTCTACGTATAGTTATATATTAGGTGACGTGATAGTATAAAATTCTTTAAGACTGTTAGTATATTAAAATTGAATTCTTTATTTAAATTCTGTTTGGGGAGACTTCAACGTTGTAATATTTTATCCTTTTTTGGGAATTAAATTTTGCAGGGATTTGGTTTTTACATTGCCATTTGGAGGTGCACACAACATGGGGACTTAAGATGGCTTTTGTGGTAGATAATGGAAATGGTCCTAATGAATCTCTTTTACCTCCTCCCAAAGATCTACCAAAATGTTAAAAGAATTCCTATAATTTATGTGTGTATATTTTGAGAGTTAATTCTCTGGTATAAGTTGTTTGAGCTAGCAAAAAGAGCTGATATTGTTTAAAAAAGAAAAGGTTTTAATATCATAAGGGAATGAGTTTGTATTATATGAACTTATTTTATGCTGATGTTTTGTGAGAAGCTGTAAAATATTATTGAGGTATGTGTTCTCCCAATATATGCTTTACTACATTTCTTTAATTGTTGGGCCTGTTTTTTAAGCATAGTCATTGTCTTCGAATTTCAATTTCAAGAAATGAAACTCCATGACAATATCTTGGAGTTACACTCGAAAAAGTTGAAGATTCACGACATTGGCTATTTTTCTATTACAAGCAGAAAAATGGCTATTTGTGTAATTTATCCAAAATGTAGATCATTGAAGAAACTGCTCAGTTTGCCTTTCATATGGCTTGGTCCTTAATTTTTGTCCTTCAAATGGACTGTTTTTTTAATATTTTCCCTTCAAAATCAAAGTTATGCCTGCCGGGTTATAAGTTTTTTATAATCACGGGGTATAACTTGTGCGATATTATGATGTGAAACTATAAACTTATGCCCCGCGAAAAAGTTATTTGCTTTGACGGCCAAAAATTAAACACCAGCACAAAATAGGGGTAAAAGTGCAAATGACCCTATATCATTTCTTATTTGGCCCAATAGGACTCCACGAACAAAAGCCTGCTTAATTTTCTAGTAAATGGAATATATGGGCTATTTAACCTCTGGCCCAAATTAAAGGCAAACCTGGATTGCATGTAACATCAGCCTTTAGGTGTTGTTTGGTTTATTAATACAAACCAAAAACTGAATAAAAGCAATAACCAAATTTTATAATATGATTATTTCAATCTCTTATATCACAAAAAAACGAGTACTTACAATACTAAAAAAAAAGCTAAAAAGAGATGGCCAAAAGGGACGTGGCCGCCGCTTTTTTGGCCAAAAGCGACGGCGTCACTTCCGTGGGAAAATGGCCTGTCGCTTTTCCAAAAGCGACGGACTACGTCGCCAAGTAAAAAGCGACGAATTTTTTTTATTATTATTTTTTTCAGAAAAGCGACGGACGTCATCGCTTTGTTCTTGAACTTAAAGAACAAAGCGATGGACAGCGTCGTTTTTTCTGGTAAATTTTTTCCAGAAAAGCGACGCTGTCCGTCGCTTTTTCTATTTTATTTTTTTTTAAATTCCAGAAAAGTGACGGACAACGTCGCTTTTTCTATTTATTTATTTTTTAAATTCCAGAAAAGCGACGGACAACGTCGCTTTTTCCGGGAATTTTTTTAAAAAAAATTCAGAAAAGCGATGGACAAAAGAGACTCTCGCCGTCGCTTTTCTGCATTTTTTTCAGCTGCAAAAATTTGCATTTTCAATATGCACCACCTGCCATTTACAAAACTAATTCAAAATAGCCCAAATCAGCACTAATTGTTGCCACAACATTCATAATAAGATTCAATCATAACAAGAAACTAAATACGAAGTAATAATATCACTAAACACATAAAAGGTCCACCAAAAGGACCTATAAATTATTCAATAACTTAAAAAAGTGTCAAAAAGTATAGGAAAATGATAGCAAGCATTAACTTAAACTAAGGTTCACAAAGACTAACATAAACTAGCAAGCTATTCAAGGTTCACAAACTAACATTAATGTAATAAACTAACACTTAACTTAAAAAAGAACCTATATAATTCAAGTACCTAATTCAAGAACCTATATAATTCAAGTTTAAAAAAAGAACCTAAAGTTGAAAACTTCTTAACCCAAAACTAACAACTTAAACTAACAAACTTAACTTAAAAAAAACTAAGATTACCTAATTCAAGAAGTTAAAGCTGAAAACTAATTCAACATTCTAAAACAAAACCCAAAACTAATTCAAGAACCTATTTCAAATTCAAAGTTCCCAAATTCAAGTTAATAATCTAATTTGAAGAACCTAATTCTAAATTCAAGTAACTAGCTAATTCAAGAACGTATATAATTCAAGTTCAAAAAAGAACCTAAAGTTGAAAACTAATTTTTAACTCAAAACTAACAATTTAAACTAACAAACTTAACTTAAAAAAGCTTAACTTAAAAAAACTAAGATTCAAGAACCTAATTCTAAATTCTAATTCCAAATCCTAATTCCAAATTCAAGTACATAATTTAAGTTCAAAAAAGAACCTAAAGTTGAAAACTAATTCTTAACTCAAAATTAACAATTTAAACTAACAAACTTAACTTAAAAAAGCTTAACTTAAAAAAATTAAGATTCAAGAACCTAATTCAAAAAGTTAAAGTTGAAAACTAATTCAAGATTCTAAAACAAAACCCAAAATTAATTCAAGAACCTATTTCAAATTCAAAGTTCTCAAATTCAAGTTAATAATCTAATTCAAGAACCTAGCTAATTCAAGAATCTATATAATTCAAGTTCAAAAAAGAACCTAAACTAAGGTTCACAAGCTAATAGCAAGCATTACCTAAACTAAGGTTCACAAGCTAATAGCAAGCATTATCTAAACTAAGGTTCACAAACTAATAGCAAGCCTAAACTAAGGTTCACAAACTAATAACAAGCCTAAACTAAGGTTCACAAGCTAATAGCAAGCATTACCTAAACTAAGGTTCACAAACTAATAGCAAGCCTAAACTAAGGTTCACAAACTAATAGCAAGCATAAACTAAGGTTCACAAACTAATAACAAGCCTAAACTAAGGTTCACAAGCTAATAGCAAGCATTACCTAAACTAAGGTTCACAAACTAATAGCAAGCCTAAACTAAGGTTGACAAACTAATAACAAGCCTAAACTAAGGTTCACAAACTAATAACAAGCCTAAACTAAGGTTCACAAATTAATAGCAAGCATTACCTAAACTAAGGTTCACAAACTAATAGCAAGCCTAAACTAAGGTTCACAAACTAATAGCAAGCCTAAGCTAAGGTTCACAAACTAATAACAAGCCTAAACTAAGGTTCACAAGCTAATAGCAAGCATTACCTAAACTAAGGTTCACAAACTAATAGCAAGCCTAAACTAAGGTTCACAAACTAATAACAAGCCTAAACTAAGGTTCACAAACTAATAGCAAACATTACCTAAACTAAGGTTCACAAATTAATAGCAAGCCTAAACTAAGGTTCACAAACTAATAGCAAGCCTAAATTAAGGTTCACAAACTAATAGCAAGCCTAAACTAAGGTTCACAAACTAATAGCAAGCCTAAACTAAGGTTCACAAACTAATAGCAAGCCTAAACTAAGGTTCACAAACTAATAGCAAGCCTAAACTAAGGTTCACAAACTAATAGCAAGCCTAAGCTAATTAAAGTTCATAAATTAAGAATTTAATCTAAAAAATAAATTTTTCACTATCAATTTTTTCATATATCAATTTTCACTATCAATTTTTTAAAATCCTAGTCTAGAATTCAACAATAACAACAACAACATATACACCCTAATCTAGAATTCAACAACAACAATATACCATAGTCTAGAATTCACTATCAATTTTTCAAAATAAAAATACCCAATTAAACCCTAACCTTCAAATAAATAAAACAACTAACCTCAAAATCGGAGGAGGTTGGAGGGAGGAGGCTGACGGTGGAGGGAGGGGCGGTGGAGGGAGCGGTGGTAGAGGGAGCGGCGGAGCAGTGGCGGAGGAGAGGAGAGGAGGAGAGGAGGATAGGAGGAGAGAAAAGAGAAAGAGAGAAATGAGGGAAAGAGACCCCGTCGGGTCTCTGTATAATTAAAGAAGCAACGGACAGCGTCGCTTTTGTCCGTCGCTTTTTTAAACGAGTTGACCGCGTATTGACTGAAAAGCGACGGACAAAAGCGACGATGCCTGTCGCTTTTCTATTTTTTTAAAATTATTTTTAAATTATTTTAATAATTGCGACGCTGTCCATCCCTTATAATAAAAAATAAAAATTAATTATTTATAAATAATTTTGGCGCAAAAATCCGTCAAAAAAAAGCGACGGAAAAAGAGACGATGTCCGTCGCTTTTTTAAAAAAATAATTATAAATTAAAAAAAATTAGAAAAGTGATGGACAGCATTTGTCGCTTTCCTATTCGTCCCTTTTTGAGTTATTTTTAGTAGTGTTAAATGTTAGGTTAAAAGTGTTGTTTTCCTCTTTCCACAACATCTAATGTGAGATTGCACACTTTATGACCTTTGTACGTTGGAATTGCACTTTCCTAAAATGGAAAAAGGCCATGGAGATGAACAAAGCATAAGCTACGTGTCATGACTTTATAAGTATACTATACTTTAATGCACATTTTTTTTCCTTCTAAAGTTGTTAGGAGAAATAGTTCACTTTTTGGGGAAAATCGAGATTGATGTCCAATTTATTTGAATTGTTTTGGTCATAATAGACCCTTTTTTCTTATAATATATCTCCGATTAAGGGTCAAAGATCTCATACATCGCACTACATGCAATTCCTTGTGGTACATCGCTATTTTAACTCCAAATATATATTTTTTTCTTATAAATATTGCCTGATGGCATACTTAATTGTAGTGAAAATGTAGTGATGTAGAGCAAACAAATAGAATAAAGAGTTAATGTTTTCTGTATTAAAAGTCTGAAATTATTTACATTATCATGTTTAATTGACCTAATTGACCAACACTAACACATAACTTTTCGAATCATATTGAATATGATAACTTAAAAAATAAAAATATAAGTGTGTAAATGAGTTGTTCATATAATTACAGGCAGTAACTTATATCTCTTTCTAAAATAAAACGAAACTTGTGATGCGACGGATTAGATCAAACTTATAGTATAAAGGATCTTCACATTGTCTTATAACTTAAAATTTTAAATAAATATTTAAAATGTTATTATAAAAAGCATTATGATTATAAAAAATAAAAAAAAATAAAAATTAAACAATTAGTTATATTAATTTTGAAATTTTGAAATAGTATACATTTGTAGTTTTAGTGACAGCAAAGTAATTGCAGGGTGCACGCGTGTCCACGTGAGCTATGATGCACACGCTTACCCAAGTGTCTTGTAAATCAGAATCACATGCTCCCACTGGATTTTGACCTTTCTTTTTAGGAAAGAGAGAGAAATAAGGAATCTTTCCTTTAATGGAAACAAAAAATGATAGTGGTTCTATTACACCATATGACAACTCATTTCCTATAATGGACTATCATTTATACATATATATAATATATATTTGTTTATTAATTTCACTCTGCTAATGTTTTTATATTCCTCTTTGTGTTTTGGTTCTTGTTCTAAATTATGAACATGCTGACCATCATTTCAACAACTATGCTGCCCTTTACCCTTTTCTACCAATCATTTTCAGAGAGAAACAGTGGTGAGGGTCCAATATATATATAATCTTAGATAAAACATGACATACTTATAGCTTACTGAGGACATGATAATAGATATGCATATATTGAAGTCGAGAATTAGAGTGAAATGTCACTATATATGTAATCGAATGTTGTCGAGTTTCCGTATTATAATTAGTACTCTCCTACAACCTTTTTCTAAATTTTACTTTCTACCTTTTGTTTCTTCAACCTTTTTTATCGTACTATTTGTTATTGATACTCTTTCGTTTATCGATCGTGCGATTTTGCTTATTAGTAGTATTGTTAGTACTTTCTATTTCTTACGGAAATTTGGATATGCTTTACTTAAGCTGATGGTCAAATGAAAACAATCTTTTCATTTTCACAAGGTAGGAATAAGACTGCATACACACTACACAATACACACCACACTTCTCAAATCCCACTTATGAAATTTCATTTGATATGTTGTTGTTATCTTTGTATTCTCAAAGAGAAAGCTTCATTTTTCTAAATACTGTAAAAATTACTCTGCTATATTTAAACAAAGAAAAATGGATTTTTTTGTCAGAAATATTAATGCTTTAGTAAATGCAACTATCCTATAATCGCCTACTAGTTTACCAAACGGACTAAACCAAAATGAATTTAAATTGAGTTTTGATACTTTTTGCATCTTGCAAAATAATTATCTATCTGTTGGAAAAGAAAAAACGAAAAAGAAAGGGAAATAAAAGGGGACAGAATCTTTATGTTGATATGATTGGTCAGCATCTAGTTGAAGTCTGTTGTTAAAAAATCAGTAAATATTGAAATAAATAAACACTCTATTAAATTAAATCTTGGAGTTGGTGTCAATTGAAAAAAGCCAAGCCAGTGTGTTTTGTTTGAAAAATCTTAATAATTGAGTTTGAAAATTTCTAGAATTTTTTCAAGGGTCCGTTTGGAGAGTTTTTTTAATTTAAAAGAAAAATACTTTTTAGTTGGACTAATTGTTTAAATTTACTTGAAGATGAGTTTTAAATTTTAAAAATAAATCTGATTAGTTTTTCAAGTGATCTTTTTTCATTCACAAAATTTTTACTTTTTTTTTTTAAGTTAAATGTATGTCCAATGTAATTTTAATTTTCAAATTCAGTGAACAAATAAAAATAGATCTATGGAGTATTTCTCCGTTTCATATTATTTGGCCTTTGTTGACATAACACACCTCTTTAAAAAGTTTAATCAGAAGTGTATTTTTACTAAATTAACTTTATTAATGATGTTTTGAAATAATAAATTTCACTATTACTATTTTATATAATTATTTAATACTAAGGCTTGAAATAAAAAACTATACAAAATTCTTTTGATTTCATGAACTGAAATAATTATTTTTAGTATGAGGGCCAAGTAATATAAAAAAGAAGGATAATATTTATTTCCAAAAAGGATTTAAGGACCAAAAAAGGGAAAAGTGCTGATTACTTTTGTACACTTTTTGTGGTTGCCTTAGCTTTAATGAGACCATGTTATTTGTCTAATGAACACTCTTTGCAGGCAACCCCAACTAATCTTGCCACTTGTTCAATTTTCATTAGCCTTGGAGTACTTCGATAATCTATTTTGGCAGTTGAAATTAATTTTCAGTTAAGCTAAAAAGTTGCTGCACCAAACAGATTTGAAGACACGTATTCGACAAAGTGAATGATTTTGTACTTTGCTTATTACACTTTCCAATGTTTCGTTAAATACTCCAACTCATAGTCTTACCTTTTGTGATTCCGCTTAATTAATCAATTAATGTTTATATTGTACGATTCCCAAGAGGTTATTATTAGGAGCATACTATATTACACCGTCCGTTTATTTTTACTTATCATTTTTAATATATTAAGAAAAAATTTAAAAAAATACTTTATGTTTTATTTTTAACATTAATTATTTATTTTTTAAAATCTAATACTATACATCAATTAATATAAGTATTATGATAAAATATGCATATCAATTTTTTTTTAAGAGGCATGCAAAATTTAAAGTGGACAAGTAAAAGTGAACGGGGAGGGGGAGTAATCCATTTGTACCAATTTATGGGTGTAGTTTGATTTTACATTAATTTAAGAAAAATAAGCAAATTTTGAAAATTTACAATCTTAAATATACTATGATATATATATGGTTCTATGACTTTTGAAACTTATGATCTCATTATCTTAAATATGTCATATCATTTGTATGACTATGAAAAAACTTTTTAGCATGGATAAAGAGGAAAGTTAATGTTTGTGCTCATGGTAATAGCATCTCACTATGAGAATCTAGCTTTACTGATGATAGACTAAATTTTAAACCTTTATGCTGATCGTTCACTTTCTTAGCAATAAAAGCTCTTCCCTTTGCCCCTTAACCTGAAGTAGAATGACACCCTGCCAAAAAAAATTTGATTTTCTTGCTTCCGCTTCCTCGTTTGGGCATTTTTTTTTACATCATTAGAATTGGATTTGACAGAATTCAATAATTTCGTGAATACTTAAAAGTTTAGCAATCTACTTATGTCTCACTCTTACATGATTTTATTTTTGATGGCTATGGTCATGCCTATTGCCTGTGGCACAATAAACTACTATTGTATTCGAACTAAAATTAGTCAAATTACTCTTAATTGTAGTGGAGATTAGTTTAATACCAAACGATTTATGTATTTTAGACATCACATGACCTTTCACAATCTTTTCTGCTCATCATTTAGTAAAAGTTGGCAATTTAGTGGGAACGTGATAATGCTCCTCTGTCGACAAGGAGCGCCATATATACAACATTAATTCATAATTACTATTTGTCACTTTAGCAACATAGAAATTATTACCTAAAAGAGAAAAAGAATTGAAATCTAGAAAGTTCATGAAATCATAGTGCACCAATAGATGGACTCACCAGAAATAAAGTGTTCAACAATTTATAATTTTTCCCACTATACTATAATAATCGAAACAATGAAACCGAAAAGGAAGAAAGCTTGTATTTGATTTGATTAAATTTGGCTTCGCACGAAAAAACTTCTCGTAGGAAGATATGAAATCTTAATATAAGAAAATAATATTTAACTCAAAATTTTTAATTAAAGGTAAGAAAATATTTACTACTTCATTGGTATGACCTTATTATTATTTTGATTGTCAAACAAATTCTTCTTGTTATGATTTTTTTTCAATAATTTCATTTATAAACAAGTGCACATGTTACTTAGAAACTTTTTTAAACAATATGTGCATATTTTATTGTATCTAATTTTGCTCCAAAATGTCAATAATTACATTTTTTTAATATTGAAAAAGAAAAAGACAATCAAAGAAGGTATCCAATTGGAGAAGGAATAAATGAGGGAGCAAGTGATGTAGAGTGGGCTCTAGTGACTCTGAATCGTGTCACAACAGGACACCTGCTCTCTCTGCATTTGTGTTTCTTTGGACTTTGGAGTTAGTAATAATACCAAGGGGAGCCAAAAAAATATTTAGTGCGTGTCTCACGCAATTTACATTTTTTATGTGAAACTTTATTACTCCTAAATCAAAGTTATGTCAAATAAATCAAAATATCTTTTAAATTTATGATCTTAAATATGAGATATAGAAAGTTGAAATTAAAGTGTTGCCAAAAAAGGAAAAGATGCATTTTTTTTAATGAACTAAAAAGGAAAGTAGGTCATTCTTTTTGAAACAGAGAGAGTATTTATTTTAAATGAATAATACTCCTTTTGTTTCAATTTGTTTGGCCTATTTAGACTTGACACGGAGTTTAAGAAAGTAAAGAAGACTTTTAAAACTTGTGATCATAAATTAAAGATATGTCAAATATATTAAATTATCCTTTAATCTTGTGGTCTTGAATATGCCATGTGGAAAGTTGAAATTAAAGAGTTTCTAAAAAGGAAAAGAGGCATTCTTTTTTAAACGGATTAAAAAAAAGTAGGCCAAACAAATTCTCACAAATTGAAACGAAGGGAGAGCTTGTTTTACGTGAATAATAATATATTTTGTGTAATTTATTGATGAGATTTGAAAAAAATTAAGCATACACAAATTTTAATCATTTCTCTTTCGTGAATATAAAAAAAAAAAAATCAAAAAACTCTTGAGCAACAAAATGTGAATTCACTTTTTTCTTTCTTAAGATAAAAAATAGCTTCACATCATTAATGTCAGTTAACAAAATACTTTCTTTATTTTAATCTATTTGATCTATTTTTTTTTTTATTCTTTTCCAAAATAATGATTCTTTCTTTTTTTTAGCAACTCTTTAATTTTAACTTTTCAAATGACCTGTTTAAGATTATAAAATTAAAAAAAAAATTAGTATATTAAACATATTTTTAATTTAAAATTATAAGATTACAAAATTTGGAGGGGACAAAATTAACCAATGAAAAAAGGGACTCTTGCTAATTGACACGTTTCATATTAAATGTGGATATATTAGATTTGTTTAGTCTTTCGAGGAGTGATGGGCTTTATTATGACAACACAAGGCAACAGTGACACATGTTACATGTGAAAACTAAAGCAATGAATCATTCGAAAGCTTTTGCTACTAACTAGCCTACTACTAGTCGACCTGCTGTTTTTCCATTGCTCCAAATTGCTTATAGGCCAACTATGTCTCCATATATTTGTGAGTGTGGACTATATAGGGCTACTAAACTTCATGCACAATCAAATTAATACACGTAAGCGGATATATAGAGTAGTTTGATCTCAATGTTTGTCTAACTATTACTCTAATAATTATGTTATCCTTCTGTCTCACTTTATGTGGAACCATTTAATCAGACACGTAGTTTAGAAATAGGAAAAGATTTTATTATGTTACTAAATTGCCCCTACACGTACTACTAAAGCTGCTTTAATGCTTACTTTAAGTTGATTTTTCTTGTTAAGTGAGACTCAATAAGGATAAAATGTGGATGGTGTGATTAAGTAGTTGATAAATAAGGAAATATGACATTCTTTTTGGAACGAACAAAACGGGAAAGAATACCATAGAAATTGGGATAGATGGAATATTTTATTTTCTTATAGTAACTAACATTGTCTACAGAAATATAAAGAAAATTTAACAATCATGCAGTAAGGTCGTCCAAGAAAGACGTGACAAAAATAAAATGCAGAATAATGAAGATGATGGCTAAACTCCAATCCACCAAAGACCCTACGAACAAACAACAACATGAAGTTGGTACAGTAGGAATTAACAGAGACTATATATACAGAAAGTTAGTGCAGAACGTTGATATGATCTCTCACAATTTCAACTTCTTTTTATGTACTTGGTATGGTACGTATCAAAGTGTACTCGACAGATTTTTTTTAATACTACTATTTTATACGTAAACAAAAAATATTATTTTAAGAGCATTTATATATCTTCTTTCCGTTTTAACCACCGATTGCTGTCTTGTGAACACCCATTGAGCTGATTGGAATTGTCAAAAAGCTGCCTAATCGAAGTTAACCGCATATTTAATCACGGTTAAAGCTGAAATATTAGAGAGAAAACGAGGGAGCTTAGGGGTGTGTTTAATGTTTTTTCACAAAAATAAATGAATTCTTACTCTTTTTTTTGTGTTAGTAAGCAAAGAGGCAAAGCCAGGTAGGGTTGAGGGTTCATCCGAACCTCCATCGGCTAAAAATTACATGGTTTATACTAGTAAACTACTTTTTATGTATATATAGTAGATGTTGAACCATTTTCGACTCCTTCTAAAGTTACTTCTTCATATTTTTAACTTTTATAGTGAAAATCCTGACTCAGTGATAGTAGCACAAGAAACAATCAGGACAAGAAAAGGATTGCTCCGTGAACGCTAATTGAGTTGCTTCACCCGTATTAGTAATGGGCCGATATTTGGGCCCACCAAGGCCCAAGACCCTTTAGAGGAATTGGTAACTACTTTACTGTCATTGCTTCTTGTTTAATGCTTTCCCCCATGTGAATCTATCTATGGTTTTACTTGAGGCAGGGGCTAACTGGCCAAACAAGATCTCAAATTCCCAAAATGTCCATTCAATTCTCTCTTTTTATCGCTTGTTTTTAACGTTTACTGGGCAGATTAATCTAGATTAGCTGAATAAAGCCGCTTTTTATCAGAAGATTCTTTATTCTCATGACTCGAACAATTATGCCAACGAGTTTTTTTTTTCCCCAATAATTTTGAAATGGAAGGGGATGGGGAGTAGGGGTAAGGGGGGGGGGGGGTAGGGTGGAGGACAGGGACAAAGCAAAGAAATCAGTGGAGCAGTTGGTCACTTGAGAAGGGGACCGCATTGTTGTATTGGTTGAAAGGCCAAAAAAACATTATTGTTTTACTTTCATCTGTACAATAGTAGTAATAATAAATTCCCTCACTGACCTTAAATTTTGCAACACATTTTTACCCTATCTGGAGTAAAATCTTTTACATGCCTTTGGCTCTTGAAAATATGTGGGAACACTAGTTTAATACTCCTATAACTCATCACTCATCCAAAGACTTTTTGTCTAGAGTTTTTTTTGACACACCTATCAAGAAAATTATTATTTACTAGAATTCACCAATAACCATAAGACACTTTTGTTAAATCATGATTGTTACTTTTCTCAATTTTATTCATTTCTTCTCTTTTTAACTACTTACTTTAGCTCTTTTCATACTATGATAAATTCGAGATTTAAGTTTTATGGATTATCTTTAAGGTTCTTGGCATACAAACTATTGTATTTCTAAAGTTATGGGTTCATACCCACGATTTATCACAACTTTAGTGCATTTTTGTACATAAATTTATGCCCAGGTAAGCTGTCTCCGCCACTATTTTCATGTGATAAGGGTATTTTTGTATTTTGTATTAAAAAAAAGAAATACAAAATATAGTTTGGGAGTGATAAGGGTGGATTTGAAAAGATATAATTTTTGACAATTTTTTAAGCTAAAGTAATTGTTAATTTGGGAACAATTGTCAAAAGTTTAATCTTAAATTTCTAAAGCGATAGTTATTTTGATACAGTTTTTTTAAGCTAAAGTGACCGATTATTTGGGAGAGAGGGAATATTATATTTTGTGTCTTTTTGGGGTGATAAGGGTGAATTTGAAAAAATATATAATTAATACTCCCTTTTAAATTTCCTAAAAGGACAAATAATTAAGAACGGAAAAGAGCAATATAAATACATTTTGTAATTAAGTTCAAATTCATTATTTAAAAGAATAAATAATGTAATGATTACCGTACTTTTAAATTTAAATTTTTAGATTCACGGTTGACAATAATGTTAGTTTTCTCTTATTCTTTTATTTCACAAACCATCAATGCACAAAAGTGGTAGAGAGGCCACCCTGGTGTGCTTGGTTCTAAGCTAGAAGCTCGTAGTTTTTGCTCAAATAATATATTATTTATATTAAAATTTTATTAAATTCATCATCATGCGTACAATAACCCTTGAGATTCAATCTTTTTTCGGACCTTACACCTCACGGAAGTCTTAGTACACCGAACACGAATCCAATAGGAGAGCATATACTTAAAAGCTCTACGTTTCGATAATGTAGTGGTGCTCAACCGCAATTGGTCCCCACATTCGTGGAGTCACAATTGATCCAATGAGGCTCTATATAATTTACCCAATGGAGCCAACGCATTCGATTGCCACCTTACAATTCACAAATCATATGGGAAAGCTACCCAATGAAAAGATATTTTTATAATGGTCCTGGTGGTGGTGGTCCCACCTTTTTTGTACTTGTAAACTGTAAAAGGCCATTATAGAGAGGGTAATTATTATTTTAAATAGATATTTTTTGGAACTGCATTAAATTGTAAAAGGTAAATATTTAAATTGAAAAAAAATATACAGTTGCAATGGAAGGGACTTCTTCCCAAAAAAGGGTCATTCACAGTCTCACACCTAAATAAATGATTAATTTGTACATATTCTCAACTCATTTTTACCATTTAATATAGTCTGATGCAAATGGCAGATGCTAATTTTTTTTCACTCTAATGACAATTTTTAGTATGCTTATTTAGATAACAACTGACTATTCACTCTATTAATTACTGATAAAGAAATGGATCTTTAATTTGACTCACTCCAAAAATTAGCTCATTAGGGAGGATCGTCCAATATCATATAAGGAGACCAATGACCCTAATGCATATAGAGCTTCAGAGCTTATAAACACAAAGTAAGAATATAATGTTGGTAAATGAGTAAAAATCAGATGATTTACAACAAGTAGCTAAGTCCATGAAATGCTCGTTTACTTCAAATTCGTAATGGCTGACAGGGATCTTGGACTCTTAACGGCTAGACCTTGAACTTATCTTGTCACAGTTTGGTGCTTGGTCCCGTATTTCCAAAGTTAGGAGAGCTTTCTTGATATGACACCGGCCTTAGCTGTCTTGGCTGTCGATCTTTCGCGGCTAGGTTCACCCTTACCGGTTACGTTCTGAGGATAGCATTTGGTGTCACTTTTAACCTATTCTTCTTGCCATGTGTCACTTCATGATTCGAGCATATGTCCGGTCCAATTTTTACCCCATACAGAAGTATTGATTATATTATTTTAAACGATGAAAGTTAAAATTCATTATCTTTACTATAAGTAAACAATTGACAAACTTTTATTTTCTGAGAATAGTTTGGAAAAACACTTAATTAGTTAATATAATATTGTTTAATTAGAGGTGATTATGAAAATAGTAAAGTATGAAGTTTCAAATCAGCTAAGTAGCAGCCATTTGAGTTGAGACAAAGAACACATTACTATTAAACAATAGTTTGACAAAAACAAAGTTCTGTTAATTAGTGTTTAGTATTTAAAATAGAATTTATTAAACTTAATGAACGGTCTTAAAACCTTCTGTTGAAAAAATGAGTCAAACACTAAGCCTAATTAGGAGGTCAATCACTGACCTTAATCATGGATCATGAAAAGTGATTGGTTTAGACATTCCACCTGTTGACAGCAACATGAGTCACCAATTGAATTCCCTTTTCAAATTACACAAATTAAATGTCACTACCAAATCATAATAATAAGTCTTAAATAGCAGAAGTCTTTTTTTAGGGATATTTTATGATAATTTCTTGATTGCATTGTTGGAAATTTCAATTCAACTATAAATTTAAGTAGAAAATTCTCCTTCTTTTTTCATCTATATATTTAAGATATAAAATTGAAAGCCTCAATACATAGTTGGAAGTTAGAGAATCCATATTATCTGCCTAACTTTTCGTTTCTAGGGGTCGTAAATCAAAAAACACCTTCTAAATCATAAAATCAAGCACATTAACTTGTTCATCTGACTTCTCTTGCAAAATACTTGAAATCATTAATTTTAGGTAAAATAATGGTGATCACTTAGAAAACATAATTTTTTTCTAGTCAAATTTATTTTCATACACAATTTAACATTAAAATATTTTTCTACTTAAACTAATATATTCAGCATAATCTCATAAGCTTTATTTAAACATGAAATTAAATTTTATTTTTTAATTTGACGCTAATATTTTAATTTTCATTTGACGCAAATATTATCCAACGCGTACTTAATTAGTGGGTTGCCACTTGCCTTTATGTATTGGGGCCCATTCACCAATTACAAGTTTCTATTTAGGTGATTTCCATGAATCATCACGAGGAGCCGAACTACTATATTTCATCTTATAAATTATTCTTTCGGTCTTAATTTATGTGATATACAATATTTTTTTTACTTGATTCAAAATTCAAAGATTAAACTAATAAATGCTTGATATAAATTCAGATAGAGATTTTTTGATTTATTAAAATAAAATTTATATATTTAAAACTATATAAAAAATATTATAAATCTCAATAATTAATAATTCAAAATATTTTAAAAAATTATAATCAATAAAAATATTCTTTGACTATCCAAATAGTTCAAAACAGAAATTGAAATAGAGAGAATATAGTTTTTATAGTTTGTCCCAAATAAAATAATATATTTTTATAAAATTTAATATTATTTTTTAAAAAAAATATTATTCTTAATGAGATAATTTATAACAACACAAATATTTATGACTTGTTTTAAATGATATTTTTTTATTTCTTAAATTTCATGCATAATGATAATTGAGAAGAGGGACTACAAAATAAAGAGAATATATTTTTCCTATTTTAATATTTTCTTCTTCTTATTTTAATCTTCTTTTTCTAGTTGTGAATGAAAAAAAAAAAGAGAGGTAGAAGGAGTGTGTACTATAATAAGAAAACTTTTTCCATAAGTTGCAAGTATCCACAAGCACCATTCCCATCCAATCATAAGCCACCACCTTCATCTGCTCCAATAATTTTTTTTAATTTTTTTTTGGGAAAAATAAGTTTAAATAAATTAATTCCTCTAAAGCTTTTAAACTTGTTTATACTAATTTCTTGTTGGTCCTGTTCTTTACCATCTTTTTCTTGCTTTTTCTCTCTCTTTTTCTTTGTTTTGTTCAGTCATAAAGGGAAAAGGAAGAAAGCAGAAAACAAATTTTCTCTGCTCTTTTCCTTTTTCTTCCCTTATTACACAGAATTCTCAAATTCAGAGTCCTTTTACTATTTACTCACTTGGGTTCCACACTATTTTCAGCTTTTCAGTTTCTCTCCGCCTTCTTCTTTAGCTAGTGAGCTCTAATTCTAGAAAGTTCTCTCATTTTTCCTTCTTTTTTCAAAGTTATATTAGCCTTCTACTTTCTTGCTTTCACTGTTTATGTAAAGTTCAGATCTTAATGAGAATATTTTCTTGGATTTTAACTTGGCCTGAGATAATCTTTGTCTGTTTTAGTTAAACCCCTTTTTAGTTTTTAAGATTATCAAAACATCTAGGATTTTTCTTTTGACATTGAAAAGTTAGAGTCTTTTCAAGATTCCTAAGGTTGGGGAGGTGGCTATGGTTAAAAGGGTATTCTGATTCCCTTAATAGATGCTGACTTCTTGATTTAACACTGATATTTATTTTTTCCATTGTAAAATCCCCACATCTCTGCATTTTCCCATATTGGGTTGCGCCCCAAAACTTTCTTCTGCTTCATAAAAATGCAGTCTTGAATCATCTTTCTCTTGTAGCTTTTTGCTAGTAACTTTTTCCCCTTTGTGAAATTTTGACCTTTTTTGAGTTTGAGGGGTTATGGAGATTCTATCACCAGCTCCTTATCTTTCAAATCCAAGCTGGTTTCTTGATGAGGGAAAGAGCACAAAATGGACACCAGCTGAGAACAAGGCCTTTGAAAATGCTCTTGCCTTGTTTGATAAGGATACACCAGATAGGTGGCAAAGAGTTGCAGAAATGGTTCCAGGGAAATCAGTTGGTGATGTGATTAGGCAATATAAAGAATTAGAAGATGATGTGAGTAGAATTGAAGCTGGATTAATTACTATTCCTGGATATAGTACTTCACCTTTTACATTAGAATGGGGGAATAGCCATAGCTTTGATGGATACAAACAATCTTATGTTGTTGGAGGCAAAAGGCCTTTGTCCAATAGGCCTCCAGAACAAGAGAGGAAGAAGGGTATTCCATGGACAGAGGAAGAACACAAGTGAGTTTAATTCTAATTTCTTCATGATTGTTTTTCTGTGTTGCTTTTTCACTGTGGTTCTTTTTCTTTTAATGCATGTTTGGCTACTTTCTGTATGGACCACCCTATATTTTCTCTTGTTTTTTGTATCCCTATATCACTTTAGTGCACCAAACGACTTGGCAAAACATGGTTGGCAGTGGAATAATGAACTGCCAGCTAATAAACAATATGTGACTAGTTGACAATTCAGAGGCGGACCTAGAGTGTTAGGCGCGGATTCAATTGAACCCATCATTTTCATCATACATGTGAAAACCCCTGAAAATTAGTATAAATATTAAGTTTTTGGTCCCATATTTTCAAAGAGCTTATTAAGTTTACTGTTGCTTAGGAATCTTGAGTGCTGAGAAAGCTCATATGTACCCTTAGACTTGGTTTTGATATGTTAATTTTAAAGATTCTTCAAGTTCATTGATGTTTGTATGATCAAATATACATTATTGACAAGGGAATTTGCTTGATTCTTGTATAGGTTGTTTCTAATGGGGCTTAAAAAGTACGGAAAGGGGGACTGGAGGAACATCTCGCGCAACTTTGTTGTTACTAGAACTCCAACTCAAGTGGCTAGCCATGCTCAGAAGTACTTCATTAGACAACTTTCTGGTGGCAAAGATAAAAGACGTGCGAGTATTCATGACATTACAACAATAAATCTCAACGATAATCAAACGCCTTCACCAGATTACCAAAAACCAACTTCACCGGATCAATCCGCTGTGATTTCCCAGCAGCCAAAATCGGCTGCCAATGCCATGCACAAAATGCCATTTCAGTGGAGTCAGGCCAATAATGGGACAGCAATGGGCTTCAATTCTGCACAAGGAAGTTTGTTTATGTCCTCTCTTTATGGAGGAAACTCTTATGGGAACACTAAAATGCAAAGCCAAAGCCTACAAAGAGGTGCTATGCATGAACCTTACTTTGGATCTCAAAGTATGAATTTTCAGCTGCAATCAGCACACCAGTACCATCAAGCATAACACAGGCATATCCAAAATATCAGAACATTGATCTGTGCCTTAAGAAAAAGCTTATTTTCAATTCAGTATGTTAGCTTTTGTTTCTGCTTTTATCGGTCTCTCTTGTCTTGTGAATATGTTGATTGGCACTTCAAGTAAGCCATGAGTTAGTATGTCCTTTTAGGAAGTCCAAAAAATCCTTACTCTCTGTAGTTTGTACTTAAAACCCATAGTACAAGTGGAGTTCATATCAGATGAACATAGAGGAATGGACGGAAACCTGTAAAATCCTTTTGAGGGCATAATAGAATTACAAGAGATGCAAGGAAAATGATCTGATTGACTGTTATTTCCTTATATCTTTATGTGCATTTCATGAAGATCATGCGATATCACTAGCTATTATACTCTAAATGAAAACCACAGACAAACAAATGTCTGTTAGAAACTTATGGCATTTGAGTCTTGACTATTGATAGTAGTGACACTGGATATTCCTAGCAGATTTGGCCTATTCTTTTGGATGCAAATGTTTCCCTGTTGACGGAACAATAAAAGTAGTGCTTCAGACTCAGGAGAGAAGAAGTACACAATATTTTCAGAAGATAATTGGTTTATGGAGAAAGGGGTGCCTGCTTTTTGCAGTCTTGAAGACAATAAGCCAATTAGACTGAACAAAGAAGCACTGCAATTGGATGGTGAGTGCAAATTGGCCGAGTCAGTTAGCACTCAATGGGGTCAGTTGAACCCTGCATTTTTTGACGCAAAGCTTAACTATATATGTGAAAAATCACTAAAACTTTGATAAGTATTAAATTATGAACTCATAAAGATTGAATACATCAAGTTTAAATTTTGAATCTGCTTCTGTTTGCAAGAACAAGTTTACTTGACCGCGCTTGACTTGCAAGCTTTCTAGTAGAAGCTGAGTCTACACTCCACTAACTCAAGCATCCTATTCTTCAAACCTTCCCATAATCCAAAATCTACCTCCCACCTTTCCTTTTTCTCGGAGATTATATGTCCTTTTTGGAGATCTTTTTCAAGAGATCCTTTTGAAAAATAAAAGATACAACTTGTAGGAACATTGATTAATGAGTAAATTAACATGATCTAAGAGTACAAAAGTAAGATTCATGGCAGATTTCTCCTACTAAAAAATTGGACTTGTTTTTCTTTCTTTTTGGTGTTTTGGTAATCAATTTCAGCGACTTTCTCTTTTAGACTCATTCACTTCAAAAGTTTCTTAAATTCATTAGTCAATTTTGGTATGACTATTGCACGAGTGCTGTACTATTTTCTAATCAATAGCCTATATGATTGCTTTGCAATTTAATATACCTCATCATACCAACTTTTTTTCATTAAATCAAAAAGAAAAAAGGAAGTGAAAAAGAAAACAAAGATTTCACTGTTGTCTGTTTTGTTGCTAGCCATTAGATCACTCAATCTCTCACTATTTTATTTCTATGACTAACTAGTCGACGATATCAGTGTGCTTTAAAATACTCCAGCTCTGCATGATTGTAACCATCATAACTAGTAACTCTTGCAGTGAAATTGCTTGGTTCGATGTAAACACTGGGTACGGATAACTGTTATCAATTGAAACATGTGCGTACATTATTGTGTAATTTAGTTGCTCCAACTGCAGAAGCAACTTTTAGAAAGACCTGTAGCATCTAGTTTTCTTAGTATATTCAAACTCAAAACTCATCAAGAGCATTATGCTTAATTGGTTTACTAAAACAGTTGCATACTGGAAATGACAAAAAGTAACATTCTTTTGTGAAAAACAAAAAAGAGGAGCATAATAATCTGCACGTTGCAGAAGGGAAGCCACTAAGTCAATTTATTCCAATTTTCATCTGCTCACCAACTACAGCCACACATGAAAGTCCAACGCTTAACGCTTTCGGCATACAAAAGTTGTTTCCATTATTTATTTATTTTAAAAAATACATTCGGATTACAGTATTCTGATTCTTGTTCTTGGAAGATATTCCAATGGATCAAGAAGAGGACCTCATTTACATTTTACAATTGATGCTGCAATTACTGATATGGTCGAAAAAAAGTTAGCTGGGGTCTTCCAGTGGACGAGAGATCTTTGAATGATCTCATGTGGGGGCTTTTCTTCCTTACCAGAGAAAAAGAATCATTTTTTTAATCTCCACAGTCCAGCTGAGGCAGACTCGATAGATAATGGATCTGCCTCTCTACCCGATCCACTTAAATACCAAGCTTCTGTCCGTGTAGGATTTTGACTTGTGACATGTGCACAACTCATACATCCCGCACTGCGCTCTTACCACCAAACCAAAGCTTTGGGGGCATATGTATTTTGTAGTGCTGCATATGTATTTTGTAGTATAAAGCATACAAATTACCAGGCAAGGCTACAAAACATAGTGTGTCTTTGGTAATAGGAAAAAGGGAAAATCAGAACTCAGCATTGAGATAACCATCATGAATTCATAATCTTGATTGAACATCATACATGAAGATACAGCTAGTAGCTTCTGTTTTTTTTTTGTTATTTGAGATACAACAGTAATATATGACTATTTCTATCTAGTTAACTTCTCCCTTCAGGAGCAAGAATACAGTCGAAGTTCTCCTCGAGGACCTCAACCAAAGAATTACTGGCTGGTGTGGTGATGTTGAATCCATGGCTGTCTCGTTTGATCATTTAAGTCCCTCTCATGTTTGCTTGTTTAGGATGTAAGCCCAAATCCAAGAGGAAATAGAGGATTGGAATTCCCGTGAACATGCATTGGAATTTGATCCACAGTTTTAAACCATGTAACAGGTAGTTTCCCTTGAAATGGATAATCTCCAAAAAGGACATCTGTGATTCCGGCTCCTTCAGTTCCAGGCAACCAAGCTGCAACAAATGCATCTACTTTTTCCAGGAGAGGTGGTTCTATAACCATAGGTCTTCCAGAAATGAGAATTGTCACCGTGGGAACTCTGTCAGCAACAAAAGTTGCGATTTCAGTTCCATTAAATGGAATTTTTAACTCTGGATCATCACCACCAGTTTCACAATATGGACCCTCACCAATAGCCACGATAGCAAAAGAGAAGTCGTGACTAGCAAAAGTTTCTGGCGTAGGATTTGGCTCAAAGACTATCTCTGTTTTGTTTCCCAAGATCTCCCGTAATGCATCCATTATGGTTGTGCCTATGAAAAATGGATCATATAAAATAGTTGAGATTAGGATAATTCATAAAGTAACTGCAAATGATGGTTCATAAGAATCTTGATCCACAGACTTGACTTGGCCTTACTCTGAACCATCTCAACCAAGGGAAAATCACAATTAACAAGGAGCAACACTTTGCAAACAAGGAGCAATGGTATAGATGTTTTAATATGCCAGAACAAGAAGATACCAGATGAAATATTTTCTTCCTGAAGTTTAGAGTGAAAACTAAAGATTCTTCTCTTCAATTTGAGATACCAAGTGAGAAATGGGACTTTGGATTTTGTTTTGTATTATATGGTCACTGAATTCTCTTGATAATGTGTTGTCTATAATCATGTTAGGGCTATACTTGTAATCAGAAACTACTTACCAACTGTGATTCTGCCACTGAGTCCTGTCCATGTAGCTGTCCATCCTCCACACTGGTACCCAAGATCATCAGCATGAGTTCCAGCAACGAGGATCTTTTTGGCGGTCCTATCTAGAGGAAGAAATGGTTTCTTTGGATCTTTCCCATTTTTCAACAAAACTAAGGATTTGCGAACGGCTTCACGTGCTAGCTCTCTATGTGCCTTAAAAAATGTGACAAAATAACCAAACTTATAAACAGATCCAAGATGGTGAAATGCGGAATCACTATTGTTCTAATGCAAGACAATATATAGTGAACTGTTAATTAGAATTCCATATACAGAACAATCATAGAAGAATCTAATGGAGAACTTCAGCAATTGAATAGAACATATACTGGTAACACGTAATTTCATTAAAACTTGAGCATTTAAGGAAGAGTATGATAGACAAGGTTTCAAAAAACATTTTCAACATCAGCAATGACATTCTTATCTTTAAAGAGGGGGTTTGGAGGCTATTAATCCATTTTAATTAGGAGTTTCTTCTAAGAGGTGGTTCTTTCCTACTCCTGTTATGCGATCATTTTCCAATATGAGATGATGTTGTACTGTTATATAAATGTAGGAAGAACTGGTATTGGACTCAGAAACGTGTAAATAATCCCAATAGGCGAGAGAAATAAGTAAGAATACCTTGCAACCAACCAAATCTATCAATGATCTATCTGTAAACGGATGTTCAAATAATCCAGCAACAAATTTGACTCTCAAGATTCTTTCAACAGCATCATCTATCCTGGTCATCGGTATCTCCTCTGATTCTACCAGTGATAGCAACTGCTCCAAAAATAATTCATATCTAAATGGCACCATCACCTGCAAATATTCACAAGATGCAAACGGATCGTGTGAATTAGGCTAAAAAGCTGCTATTATTGGCTTCCAACACAAGCTTTCAACCTTACCATATCAATTCCAGCATTGAGGGTTGACTTGATTGATTGACGATAGTCAGAATCATGAGGGTCAGTAAGCCGTTCAAGTGCTTCCCAGTCTGTAATCAAGAGACCCTGCACCAGAATATTGCTTTTATAGAATAACAAAGCTTCTCTAAACCGCAGGCATATACTTGCCGCCCAATTAGAACAAGGACTGACCAGACAATTGCACCTCCCCCATACTCCCTCCCCTCTCCTCAACAGCTGATAAAAAAAAGAGTAATTACAGTAGTAAAGAGGAAAAAGGAATTGGAAGAAAGGGACTTGACATGTTAATTATCAGACTTGATCCAAACAAAAAGTCATATTTTAGTTCTTTTTTCCCGGTGTGCAAGTGAAAGTTCGGAAGACATCTTTCAGCTTTTTCATATTCAGGATGCAGTTAAAATCTGTTTACCTTGAATCCAAGCTTTTCTTTCAAGACCTCTGTTAAAAGATACCGATGAGAATGCATTTTGTCTCCATTCCAGCTGGAGTAGGAGGCCATAACAGTGCAAACTCCTTGGGCGATACAGTCTATATATGGTGCTAGGTGGATATTAAACATTTCATCATGCGATGCTATTGTATTTCCTTCATTTGTACCATTCTCAGTTGCCCCATCACCAACAAAATGCTTTGCACTTGCCATGACATAATTTCTGGAATCAAGAAACTAGTGTCAAAAGTTCTGTATTTGAAGTAACACAAATTATAGAGATCGGCAGATAGCTGCAAATCTCCAAAAAAGTAATCTTTGAGGTAACTATTAAATCAGGATATCATAAATGCTTAGTTACCAAATAAGTTGTAGACGATAAAAGCAACATCATTTCACGAAGAAAGCTCAATCATCCATTCTGCACTTGTCACAAATTCTAATGCTTATGAAAAGATTGTTTACAACTAGCTTTCATTATTACAGTTTAATGTAAATCATTCTACTAGTTTGTTAAGTAAAAATTGCCATAAAAGAACTTCCAACTGTGCAGGATGAAACATATTTTGAGAGGTGAATAATTCTGACTCTTAACTTTGCAGGATGACACAAGTTCTAAAGGGTTAATAAATTCAATTCTAGTGTGCATCATTATCTTTACCTTCCAGCAACATAAGGGTAGCCATATGGATGTCCTTCTGGTGGCTGACCTTGCAAGCCCGAGACAAGAGAGGTCATCTTTCTGACAACTTCAGTATCTTCACTGTAACTCTCGTAAAATCTTCCCCATCTAGGGTCTTTTGCGACCTGGCACAATTCCATTGAATCATATATCTTAGAAATGGTTAAATTCCATGATGAAGAAACTAGTCTTTCCTTTTATATGGGCCTCACGAAGGGGTAACCAAAGACTACAAATCAGCTTAATCTGGAAATAACAAGGCTTCAAGTGTAAAGCCTAACACTTTGGATATATATCAATATCAAGAAAAATTCCTCTTTCATACACAATTATTGAAATGATTGTTGTTCTTCTCTCTTGCTCTTCCAGCATAATAATAGTGGAATAAAGAAGTTCATTTGAAATGTTTTCAAAATTTATTGTGGCAAAGTGAACTGATATGTATTATTTTTCTATGGAACATACAAGAGAAAGAGAGGATTGTAATAAATATCTAACTAATTGCCTATCTAACAGTCCTCGAAACGCTTAGTTCAAGCAGAATCTTGATAGTCAAGACATCCATTAGCAGAAACTCTGCACTAGAGACTGCAGTAGCAGTTTTCTTGATGAATAACATCCACATAGACATTTTTAAGTTGGGGAAAATCAGTAGGAGTAACCTAATTAGAAAATTAACCTTGAAAAAATCCACATCGGTAACTATAAATGTTATGAAGGAACAAAATTTTTCTCAACATCTCTACTTCATTAATAGGCAATTGGGAGAAATATTTTGTTACTCAAAAGATTTCTTAGTCAAGCTAAATTTTTACCTATGAGCATCAAACTGAGTCATCTTTCCCAGAGTAGCAAAAATAAAGTCGAAACACAAAGAGGTAAACGGAAGATTGTTTTGACTTACAGCAACACAAGGAGCAAAAGCATACTGAGCTCCACACGCCCTGGTTTCAAGAGCTGTCACAACTCCTATCCTTCTTACTAAATCAGCATCTCTACAAAAATATACCCTTTATCATCAGCCTTTCTAAAACACCAAATTTACGCACAAAAACAGAGGCAGATTCAAGATTTTAAGTTGGTGCTAGCAACATATCATACAATTGATAAGAATAGACACATAATTGTCTACTTTTACTACACATATACAGTTTGAGCTGAAGATATTTGCTACCTAATCATTGTTTTTTCATAAAGGCGCTACCTTTATAATACAGGCATCAAGTTACTCTATCCATCAAGGTTTAAGCAAGTCGAAACAAATCATCTACTTGTCTAACTTTCTTTTTTTAGTCAGTTTCAAAAAAAATGTCTCCTTCCTTTTCCGGTAACTCTTTAACTCTAACTTTTCACATGACATGTTTAAGATCACAAATTAAAGGATATCTGTTACATTCTACGTAAGTCAAAACCATACAAACAAATTGAAACTGATGGAGTAACAACTAACCTGGTGGCACCAAGTCCAATGTTGTGAGGAAAAACAGTGGCACCCCAGACATTATTATTGCCATGAATAGCATCAGTCCCATAGAAAATAGGAATGCCAAGCCTGGACTCAAGTGCACCCTTTTGAAACCCATCAATCATATTAGCCCAATCAGCTGATTCTGCATTCTCAAAAGGTTTACTTCCACCTCCACTCAAAACACTCCCTACAAAATTTTCAAAAAATAAAAAATCAATATCAAAAACCCATAAATAATATGAAGTTAAAACAGAGAAAAAGGGGCTATGGAGCTCAATATCAATACCAAAGCAAAATTATTCAATATCAAAAACCCATAAATAATACTCCCTCCTTGGAATTTTTTTTTACCCACAAACCAAAAATAGATGTTTCATTTTACTTGTCCCACATTGACTTCGACACTCCCCTTATGAAATTATTTATCAGGGGTTTATTACTAAACTAACCTTATTAATTATGTTTTGTAAATCTAAATTTGACTACTAATATTTTATGTAGTCATCTAAATTTAAATATAAGGGTAGTATTGGAATAAAATGATAAATTTATCTTGGTTTCTAAATTGGACAAGTAAAATGAAAAATCTATTTTTAATATAGAGGTCAAGTAATATAAAATGGAGGAGTACTTCCTTGTTTCAATTTGTTTGTCTTAGTTTCCTTTTCAGTCCATTTAAAAAAGAATATTTCTTTCCAGTTTTGCAACTCTATAATTCCCAACTTTCCCCTTGGTATTTTTAATACTACAGAATTAAAGGATATTTTGGTAAACTTTACTATCTTTAGTTTAAGACACAAGATCAAGAAGTGTTCTTTGCTTTCTTAAATTCTATGTCAAGTTAAAATGAGACAATTAAAACGGAGATAGTAGGAAGTAAAAACAGAAAAAGGGGCTACGGAGCTCAATATCAATATCAATACCAATGCAAAAATATCAATAAAAAAAATCCATAAATAATATGAAGTTAAAAAAGAGGTGAAAATGAATACCAATGCAACGATCTCTAATAGCATTAGGATTAGCAACAGCTCTTTCGATCTGTGTCATTTGACCAATCTTTTCTTGTACTGTCATTTTTGAAAGTAGATCTTTTACTCTTTCTTCAATTGCTGCATTTGGATCTTTGTAAACACAATCCATACCTACAATTAATTGAATTGAACAAGAAGAAAGAGATCTTAATTAATAACCCAGGTAGATTTTAACAGAAAAATATTTGGAGGAATAGGACAGGGGGCAAAGGTTTCTATTTATATACTTACGGGCAAGATTTTAGATTTTAGATTTTAGATTTTAGAAAAAAAAAAAAGATAAAAAGATGAAGAGATAGTGGGGAAAATGGGACCCGCTTAAATAAGATATTAAGGCTGACGTGGAACCTACACTTGTATTTTGTTTGATTGGATAAAAATGTTCAGGTACAGCGAATTGCAATCATGTGAAATTTTATTTGTATCTACTTTTGGCACCATATGATGTGAACGGCCTGCATGTTGTCCACGTTGCTAAACTAATTATTTATTAATTATAAAATTAAAGAAAAATTAATTAATTTTTTCTATTTCATCTTTATTTTTAAGAGGCTTATAAAGAATAAAATGGACACCTAATATAAGAAAGAGAGAGTAACTTTTCTTTTGTTTATAAAAAATATTTATTGGCCATACAATCTTCAATCCTATTCCATATTTAACAAAATTTAGAGGGATGGGATTTACTTTAATTTGGTTAAAAGTTGTTCTATTTTAGTATTTACATCTATAAACTCTGAGTAATACATTTGTACTTTCACTTAATCATAAATACTAAATAAGTGTTAATGGTGACTGAATGTGTTTAGTTTGATGTGAACACTACGTCATTACGGTGTGAGTACACTGCTTCTCAATAAACTTGTATGTCTTGGGATGACTTTAATTAATGTGAACACTACGACGTGAGTATTTTTATAATTACTTCTAATATTTCTTATATTGACCGCGTATATAATTTAAGTGCATTAAAAAAGCTCTTTCCCTACCTAGTTCGTTGATTAACTAACAAGCAACTTTTATGGAAAAGGACAGTGTATTCTGCTCCAATTCTATGAATCTATGGACCAATGAAGCGGATTTAGTTTGTAATTTATGAATTTACGGGAATTTATCATCTTTTATTCAAACTAGATATATGTATTAAAAAAATTATATATTTATAATTATTTAATTATCAGTATAGGTAAGACTGCGTACAATAGACTCTTATGGTTGGGCTCTTTCCCGGATCATGCACATGGCGGAAGCTTTAGTGTACCAGACTGTCCTTTTTTTTTAGTATAGTTATTATTATATATTAATTTGTAATCGTTATAAAAAGTTATTAAAGTTAAATCCTGATTTTTTTTCCAGTCCGGTGAGATCCATGTGTAGTCTGCTCCACTTTATGATTCTCTTGCCTAATATAATCCATAATTAATCCATTCACATACAAAAATTCATTTCTGTTTTGTGGAAAATATAGTTTAAGACCGATAGTCTTAATATATTAGTAGTACTATGAGCTCATTTAGATTGACTTATTTTAAGTGTTTTTTAAGTTATAATGTTTGAGTAAGGTAAAAAAGTACTTCTGGACACTTAATTTTTTAAGCAAAAATAGCAAAAAAAAGCTAAAAGCTAAAAGCTAAAAGCTGGGATTTCCAACTTAAAAAAAACAGCTAAAAATAAGCTTATCCAAACAGGCTCAATATACTTTTCTTAGCTTATGCAGTTATCAAAAAAAAAAAAAAGAGAGGAAGGAGCGTAATAATTTATGTGCATTCGATGTTTATATATAATAAATTAATAATTTATCATGATCATCTAATTAGAAAATAATAATATATATTACTTCTTCCATCCCAATTTATATGAGTTATTTGACTTGGCACGGAGTTTAAGAAATAAGAAAAGACTTTTGAAATTTGTGATTTAAAATAAGTCATAGATATTTGTGTGACCGTAAATCATTTCATTGTAAAATAGGTATTTTAAAGTTAAATTTTTACTAAACATAAAAATATATAATTCTTTTTGAAACTGACTAAAAAAAGAGTGAGTCATATAAAATGAGACAGAGAAAATATATATTTACTAAATTTATAAAATATGGAGTGCGAGTAAATATTAGATCCGAAGAAGGCATGATTGGTGCAACTTGTTTCCTTAAAAGTTTGTGATTTGTCGTCAGAGAAAGTAAATACATTTCCGAGGCTAATTGGAGCCCATACCCCAACTCCATTTTTTGCAGTGTCTATTAGCTGGAAAATATTGTAGTAGCAGCAGACTAGTAGTATATTTTCAAAAAGAAAAAGAAAATAAAAAGTGAAATTCCAACTGGTGGTAACTATTTTCTCATCGTAAAATATTTCAGGTTTTTGTATTTGCTTCTCTATTTATTATTATTTTTTCGGTTGTGCCATTTTTGAAGTTTTTCTCTTCTTTTCAAAGATTCTTTTTTTTTGTACTAATTTTATAAACAATCACAGACGGCATATTTTTATCTTGTGTTAAAATGTAATTGGTCAAGAGAAAATTTGTGCCAATATGAGGTTGAGAATATGGACCCCATCGCTCTAAAGTTGGAGGAGATAGAGACGTAGACTGAAAGTTTATCCAACGTTAATTTATTTGTCATATTTTTCATTTTAGTCCGTTGAAACAATAGAAATATATTAAAGACTGACTTAATCAGGGTGGTTCAATGTTTATATTTTTAAAAAAAGGTGTTGTTGGATCCTTTAACAATTGGATCACCATCATTGGCGTTCTGATCACTTAGTTGGAAAAAACATTATCTCAAATATATAGTTAAATATACCGTAGTTGATGGTAGGCATTAAAGAGCACCGAAAGCCTCTTGGATCTATTAAATATTCATGGAATAAAATAGAGAAATTATTTTAAAAAATTATACGATCAGATCATTAAAGAATATTTACTAATAGCAATTTTAAAATGTGAGATTTGTAATCTTGAAAAATAAGTCAGGTAATTTATTTCATACGCCTTTCTACGTGTACTTTGTTTCTTTTGATTTTTGAGAAGATATAATTCTCCCAATTAATCCCTCGTAGCATCAATATCCTGATGGCTCATCAAACGAATCAGACAAGGTTAACCCATATGATGGAAATTTTAACAGCATATACAAGATTTGCATAAATGTTATCAGTTTATCATCATGATAGTATATGATTTGTTGTAAACACCGAACTAATGAGTAGGCTTTTTTATTTATCGTTGAACTTGAAATGTATTTATGGTAGTTCAACGTAATTGAAGATTTATTGAGCAATTAATTAATTAGTTTGAGTTCAACATTAATTAAGGAGAGAAATGGTACTTCCTCCGTCCAATAATACTTGTTCACTATTGACTTTGCACATATTTCAAGAAATAATAGAGTAATTTTATAATATCATCCTTTGAATATAATAAATTTAATGCTTTTGAAAATACATTACATAATGAATAGTATTTAATAGCAAAGATAAAATGGCCACAAATAAATAAATTATCCATTAATTTTTCAAACTAGATAAATATTGTTCAACATCTATTAAAGATATAGAGAGTACATCTAAAGGCCTTCCAGACTACCATAACAATCCACTTGACAATCGGATAGAGGTATGTCATGACTCAACATAATTGTACAAATTAATTAGGATGGCCAAATTTCTAAAATTAGTTCATTTTAAAAAGTGTTTTTTTCTTAAAAAAGTGCCTTCAGAAGTTATTTGTGTTAGATTAATAAATTTATAAAATACTTTTGAGCAACAATTAATGTTTGACAAACTTTTTGAAAAAAGTACTTTTAAGTGTATTTTTCTAAAAAATATTTTTCAAAAAAGGTAATTTTAAGAAAAAAACTACTACTACTTTTAACTTCTGAGAAATAACTTCTGCTCCTCCTCAGAAGCATTTATTTTCCCTCAAAGTTTGGCCGGACACCTCGTTTTTTGAAAAAAAAAAAAAAAAAGAAGAAAAACTTTTAGTCTCCAAAAACTACTTAGAAAATCTTAAAATATATAGGTGGAATTCTAAATTCGCCTACCTTTAAATCCTAAATTCGCCTCTAGCTAGACGGAATTCTTGTATGTACTCGGTATTATTTGCATTGATTATTATTTGGTTGCGAATCTGTTTTACTGGCTATCATTATCCTGTGGTGTCTTTGGGTCATTTATGTGACTCGTAGGGTATATATTAGTGGTCCTCAAATTGTTTGGCTTGTGTCCTTTGGACTAATTTCATCAAATCAAATTTATACATTAATCATGCAAGTAGCTAGCCATTTACTATTGTAGTTGCCGACAATTAAGATCATATTTAAGGTGGAGTATCAAAACTTCAAATTAAATAAGTCCCTCTTGAGAGTGAAATTGGTGTGTCCAGTCCACATGCATGTATTGGATGTGATCATCGTCGTCCTCTCTTTACAAGTTTTGTGAAATAAATATAACTCTGGAATGGCTTTATTTGTTTGTCTATGTACTTGTGACCACCCTGCACTCTTATCATGCATGTTCACATTGATTATATATGTATATTTGAAGGACAGTCCGGTACACTAAAACTCCCGCTATGTGCAAGGTGCAGGGAAGGGCCCGACCACAAGGGTCTACTGTACGCAGCCTTACCTTGCAGTCAAGACTTGAACCCGTGATCTTCTGGTCAAATGGCAACAACTTTACCAGTTACTCCAAGACTCGCTGATTTGAAATGCATATTATATAATGGTGTGTTCATGAGCTTTAGTTTGTAGCTTGAAATGTAATCCCAAAAGAGTCATTCACTATGGGCCATCTTTAGTAGTACTACAATCTAAGGATACCTGTTCAACATTTCCCATCATAAAGCCCAATCAGTGCTACCACATTCTATTATATGTGAAACAATTAAGATATTAACAAAAGGTACTGCCATTAATATGTTATAATGAGCCCTTAGTACTCCCCAACTATTAGGCAAGAAATTACCACCACCACACACCCCTAAAAAAAAAACCTTGAAAATGGGTGGTCTTGAATTTTTGACCTATGTTTGCCCCAATACCCTATAGGTAAGGTTGGTCTTCTACGTCTATTTCTCTTGCACTTATTGGGGTTTCCAGAGTTCGAATGTGCGTAAAAAGCCTCAAAAGACGGAGTTCTCAATGGATAGGTCAGTCTATCTCAAGAAAGTCCCCCCATTACCAAACAATCGCCTAAGGTCTCTCAATGGGTGTTGCTCCTGTCGACACTGTGCCTGCTCCTGAAGTAACCCGGGCTACCATCCTTGCTGCTAAAGATACCATATCATCATGCCTAAAGGGACCGATGGAAGAAGTATAATTAATGTAGTATATAGTAGTAGAGGTCTTCCTTATTTTCTTAATTCTAACTCCTAGCGAGGGGCAAACCTTCAACGTCAAAAGTGTGGCCCATGGGGCAAAACTTATTAAACATGAAGTTTTATTCATGGGTCAAGTAGGTTCAAAAGTTCAAGACTGCTCATTTCCAAAGTTTTTTATAAATCACCCGTATTAGGAGTTATGACTCAGCCTGTTAATTAGATTAACCCGTTTTGACCCATCCAAATATAGTCCAATTCGCCCATTTGACATCGTTGGGAAATAAGATCATTAGCATGATAGCATCTTAATTACCCCACAATCCACACTCTCCTTGGTCCATACTTTTCTGTTGCTCCCTGTATCTATATCTGTTTTGACACCGACTAATCTAAATTCGCACTTGGAAGTCCCATTTCACGAATAAAGCTCCCAATTCTACTTAGCTAGTTTAGTATAAATAACTAAATTTGCTCCTTAAGTTTCTGGTAATTAAATTGTGGACTGAGAAAGCAATAACATATATAGACTCCTAGTGAAGTCAGTCCAAGAAGAATATGGAACACAAAATTAGCCAATTAGCTGGCTAGATTATTCAACTTGAACATTTTTCATAAATACGTTTTGACAAATCTCTCTTGGTACTGTTTTAAGTCACTTTCCCATTGATTAGAGTTGTCCATGGCATGTTTAATTTTCTCTTTATATGCATTAAAAGAATTCGTACCAAGTAGCCTTCTTGTCCTTCAGCTTTCATCATTTATTTTCCTGTCTCTTTTCCCACTTCTCTATTAAAGGGACACCTCCATTTTTTTCACCCTCTTTATAACATTCAGTACTCCAAATTGTATCATCTTCCTTATAGTTTTCTTTAAGATGTTGACCAAAAAAGGCTCGAATAATAAAAGAGCGGATGAAGCAACAAATAGTAGCACGAAACGTGGATATAGTTTCAGGAGATCAACATCGGAATTATCAGCAATAAAAATGTTCAAACGTTTAGGAGGAAAGATGATTGCTATTGTAAGGATGATGTCTCCAAGAAGCTCAGGGAAAATTAATTCTTCAGTAAATTCTAAGCCATTATCATCTGATCCTGCAAAATTAATCAATTCTGATCATAGGGTTGAGGCCATAAAAGATTGTATCAACTTCATCAACTCTTCGTCTTCCCGTTTGTCCAGATCTAATTCTGTTTCTAGCTCATCAATTATGTTGTAAGATACAATATGATTACATTCGTATCGTCTTCTTTCTTGCTGTTGCTTTATGATCAAGTTAGGAGAAAATGTTTTCTTTTTAGGGGATATATATGATCATGTGCCTTATGGGGTCTTATGGATTGATTATATTATCAATATTGTTGTAAAGTTTAAATGAAATATACATGATTCATTTAAGGGTAATCCAACCTTGGTAGACAGTCAGGAGAACTCGGAATATTGTTGATCTTAAGATCAAATTACATATAAGACTGATAAAGAAATGAACCTTAAGCCTAATTGATCAACTTCAAAAACTAGCTCGTGAGGTGAGAGAACCAACAAAGACTCGCTCATTTGTATTTGGAGGTATATATAATCATGTTGCTTACTTTTTTTTCCCTCTTATTCTGTGTACATCTTTCTCCTTGAGGTTTCCCAGAAGGGCCGGGAAGTTAAAAGAGGAAAATAAATGTATGATTTTTAATTACAGTACTATGGTCATCCCAAGAAACGATATACATGCCAGCAAGTAAGTCATTTGCTGGGATGATAAGAAGGTCTAGTTCTGTATGTCTTGAAACTATTAAAGTTTTCTGTTTTGTATAACTCAATAGTATTTGTTTGCTTTATGACTATGTGCTTAATTACATAACCAAGACATGCATGATTGATCCTAAGTTATAGCAAGACACATGTCTAGTATATTTTGTGTTCATCCTCTTAATTCTGATTCTAGTATGTTGAATTTTTTTGTCTGGGTTGAGGGTCGCTCCACGTGGGTTGACCCCATCCGATTAGGAGAGAGAGGATTAAGAGGTTAAGAAACTACAAATCACACTTTTTAATCTCTACGGTTATTGATGTGGAAAATGTGGGAATCAACTTTTCTGGGAATAACCTCATCTTCTTCTCTTCTTGAAAAGATACTAAATGCTTTCTTCCTAGCAGGAGAGAGAATTATTCTCTCTAGTACTTTAACAGTACCATAAACACACAAAAGTAGGACATCTCGTTTGTGGAAATTTGACTTGATTTCCTAGTGAAACTCTGTTCGATTGTGAACAATTTTTCAATACAGGTTCTTCAAAATTTTCGATACATTTAACAGGTATACAATCGTTGTTCCTTAATGATTTACTTTTACGTAGTCCAACACACTAACATGATGAGAACTTACTTTACCAAAACTAGTAAACGACTTTAATCAAGTAAAAGAAGGGTAAGAAAGACAAGAGTACATGGAGGTGTTTCCAAAAAAAAGAATAGATTTCGATTTTGCCCCAAACTATGCCCAGCTTTACGGGTAAGGAAGGAAGGAGAAGAGTACACGAAGATGTTTCCAAATGGAAATGCCGGCAGTGCATGCACTGGAGGCTTCTTCTTTTTTTTTCTTCAAATTTCAATCAAACTATCTTCTTGGGTGCTCGACTAGAAAGGTGGTTTTATGTCCATATGCCTAAACGTTTTCAATCCTGCCTTTTGAATGGTGCTGGAACCCGTCACCCATCATAGTTCATAAATAGCCTTTGTGATTTGCATTACCTGCCCTCATCTACTGGTCTTCCCTATAGATTTGCTTTTACAAAAGAATTTTAACTTATAAATACTAGTAATATAACTCTGGGTATATTGTTATTGTTGTTATGCTAGTAATAACTAGTAATATAGAAGGAGGGGGGAAATGTTCGCAATGTCAATATATTTTAATAAAGGTTCAAATTTTTTGGCACATTTCAAATTCCAAAAATAATTCTGGAGTTTGAACTGATAAATGTTCAAAAGTCCAGTAAAAATACAAGAGTTTTCCCATGTTTATTTTGAAAGTTGCTAAACATTGCGTAGGTTTGAAACTCTGATTAAAACTTGATTAGTGGTCTAAAAATGTCTATTTTACCAATTTATTCCCTTAAATACTCAAAGAAATTTGAGATTTGATGTTTCTTTCCTCTAGTGGGCTGGACCTAGTCATTATCTGGACCCAATAGTGAAATGTTCACTTATCGTTCAAGCCATTATCTGCTTCTATTATCTAAAAACTTTGTGCTAGATTCAATTCCATTAAAATGGCCTTTAAGAAAATGAAAATATACAGATTCTAGAGTATGTTTTTGGCACCAAATTCGGAGAAGCTATCCAACGTAAACTGTCCCTGTATCGATTATGATGTTTTTCCACAGACATGACATTCTGACTAAATTGACACAACATTAAATTTTGAAAATCTTGTTTTCTGTGTTCATTTGGTAATTGTTCTCTAGTTTGCAAGATAATGTTCCCTTCAGTATCAATGAGATTTTGAAGCCTAATTTCCCAGTTATTAACCTCAGCCATCGAAAGGACTTGGTGTAAATCTGTTGCCTCATCTTGGCCTCAATAGCTCCATAATTTCACTTAAATGTGCTACAATTCAAAGCCACCGCATCAGGGATCAAATTGCTGAATAAATTAGAGAAAGTATCCATTTTTTAGTTATATATCGATATCCCAATGTGCTCATTAATTCAACTAGAGTCTCACATTGGTTGAGAAGACGTAATAATACTGTCCGTCTTAGGTTTATATATGATTTTTGACAATTCTCACCTTTTAAACTATTTTTTAGAGTTGAATTAGTCCCGATGTTTATTTTCCTATTAGATTCAACATTTTATCTTTAGTCGCATGATATAAGCAAGTGCAACACCAGTCAATTTAGTTCAACCGATTGTAACAGATTATACTTGTTTCCAATATCAATTTACACTTGGTAACATTATTTGTAGCTTCTATGATACTGAGCTGCTGCTAGTTGACATTGTGTTGGGCTTCATCATCAACTCACACGATTTTTTCCAAATAACCTCACACCATTAAGAATATCGCTACATAAATTGACAATATTTTCGACTACCCAATTCTTCGTACTATAGTAGACTAATGCAGTACCACCAAATAATCAATGTTGCACAGCAAGTAGCTCATATCAAGTGATGAATTGTTCAATTCAATAGTACGTAATAGATTACAGAGCGAAGAAAATCATAAATTTCATACAAGGAAGCAGAATTTTAGAGTTTTTCCCAAAAATTAAGCAGACTCACAGAATAGTAGAATCATCATTCTTTCTTATTAAAGAGGCCACCAAATCCGCCAAATCCGCCGCCATCGGAGCTCTTCTTAGGAGGAACAGCGACAGAGTTCTTACGGCCAGTAGTGGTGGTGGTGCTAACACTCTTATCCTCTACTTTTTTCAAAATTGGATCAGTCTCCAATAGCTGGTCTTGCTTCTGTAATGCTCCAAGTACAAAATCCAATAGCGATTTCTCCTCAGTGCTTCCGCCGGAGCTCTTCGCCGCCGTTGCGGCGGTGTATACTCTTCTTCTCTGTTGTTGTGTTGTTACGGTTGCTATTGGAGTGAAGAACAAGTTCAACGACGCCATTGGATTCCGAAATTAGGGCTTTTTTTTTTCCCTTGTGGATGTGTGTAGAAGCAATAATCAATCTTTGTATGTGGATAGTATATGAAGGTGGTTGTAGCGCGACTTCTCCACAAGTTTATTATCCCTTCTTCTTCTCCCATTTTCTTTTAAATTAAATTTATATTTTTTTCCCCCTACTTTTTCGTCTATTTAATTTTCGTTTCTCAGTAATTTCCTGAGGTGGAAATAGAAAAAAAAGATCGAGAGCTCATCTTGCCATGTGATGGAGGAGTTGACACGTGGCAGCGCGTTGCACCACTTGTGAGTTGTGATCATAGTGGACATCTAGAGTCAATTATATTCTAAAATTAGGAAAAAATAGAGTAAAGTATCAAAAAATATATCTAAACTATTTATTTTTAAAGTTTCATATCTAAACTATTGAAAGTGTGAGTTCCACACCTAAACTGTCACTCATTAATTTGAAAAACACACTTCAACTAATATGTGATGATTGATGTGTGTACTACACTCTTTCTTTTATTTAAAAAATCTTGTCACATGGCACTCCGCGAGAAAAAAAAATTCACCTTGGTAAAGATTAAACTAATTATTAATATTAGGTTAAAATTATATATTCATCGTGTTGAGAAATGATGAACAAAAAAAGAAGAGTTTAGAGTGAAATCAATTAAAAAAATTAAAAATAATGACGGATCAGCTTTAAAAAAAATAAAATATGTCATATCATCAGAATATTTAATGGCCAGACGCGCCTATATGTATTTGTATACAAACACTGGTTCAATCAGTATTGAGGTGTGTTTCTCAAACTAATAAGTGATAGTTTAGGTATGAAACTCACACTTCCAATAGTCTAGGTATGAAACTCAAAAAAAAGAGGATAATTTAGGTGTGTTTTTGATACTTCACTCAAAAAAATAAAGTGTTATAGAATTAGAACAAATAAGTAACAATATAAATAAGAAAGTAGAGAGCAAGAATAATAAAAAGAGACAAGAGAGGAGAATTATTTTTTATTTTCAAGTGTCTATAATATAAACTCGTATGTTTTATTTATAGTGTTTATAGAGGCATATAAAAGATTGTCAATAAGATAATATTAACCATTGAGATAATAAGAAGGTTATAAATGTGTAAACTTATAAAAATAATGATAATGAATAGCAAAGGTAATCTTCATAGTGGAGAGAAGTAATAAAAATAAATAGTGAAAGTTAATTACATTGTGTAGTGTACATCAACATTTTACAATAAGAAGTTGTAGTTCAAAACCTCTTTTTCTTTTTTGGGAATACCTTATTAGTGAGAGTTTGATTTTCCACCTTGTAATCTCCTCCCTTGTTTAATGTATCAACAAGTAAATCATATTATTGTGGCATATAGAGCAATTGACTCAAATTAATATAAGAGAAATTAACATAAATATACATTTATTAAAATAATAGTTAATATATATATATTTAGTTGATCGATCAAATATGTAACTTGCTTGTAATATATTGTCATTGGATAACTACTTAATTGGACCCTTTTATCGGGCTGGACCTGAAAACCCAGACCAGACAGCTTAGCCCAGGAAATCTTTAGCCTTATATATCTAATCATATTCCCAATCTTGTGTTAAGAGAAACACAAAGATAAATTAGAGTTTAACTCGATGGTTGGAATCCGTTCATCTTTAATGAAATGGATCCTTCAATGCGGGAATTCAAATTTAATCGAGCACAAATACAAATATCGAAAACAAGATGAAAAATAAAATAAAAAAGTAAATTAAAGTTTAACTTATGCACACGTATATTGTCAAAGAAATTTTTACACTATCACCTATCAGGTTATGCAAAAGACATTTTAAGATTGTTTTTATGCATGTACATTGTGATTTATAATCTCAAAAATAAGATAAATTACTTAGCTTTAATTCAGTGGAGGACCTAACGATGAGGTTATTGTGTACTTGAGCACCCAATATTTTTTCCCCCTTACATACTATATATTTATATTGAGAGCTAGTAATAGTAGACAAAAAAAATACTGGTTAAAACAGTAGTCAATCTTGGAAAGTACGTACGTAATTTAGATTAAAGGCAGTTGAACGTTCGTTACTTAAAAATCCTAGATTCGTCACGGCTTCAACATTATATTTATTAACAGTTTCATATATTTAACTTGTCCTCCTCTTTTTATACACTTTTAGCAATATGGGGTGGTTGTATCTGTTGGAAAATGATTTCTTCTAAATTAGGTAATTTCATAAATTGTAGAAAGATTTAAAAACAATCTGGCATGAACTGTTTCCTTTGCAGTATTAGGTGTTTCTTATACTTCCAAATTTGACAAGATTACAACATTAGTTATAGAAATAATGTATTCTAACAAGTTTCATTACATGTTAATTATATGGTGATTGGTGATCATTTGCTAAATAGCATTCTAATGCAGTGAGTTGCAGCTAATGCCTTTAGTCCCGAGATAAAATGCAGAATTATTTCATCCTGCGTTTGGTTGGAGGCATTAATTAGTCTCGCGATTAGTTATCCCACCATATATATCATAGTGATGGGATAAGTTATGTCATATACATGGTGGATAACTAATTCCGGGATTAATTATCCTGGGATAACTTGTTCCCAACCAAACGACCCTTACGGTGCTTCAAAAGTCAAGGTGGTTGTAAATTAGAAAGATTTTCTTAAGAAAGAGTTAAAAGAAGGAAAAGTTGGAGGTAAAAAGGTTATACTGTCTGTACAAACATTTATGTTCCATTATATTTTTCTTGCTTGGGAAGACTTTTCATGTACCAAAAACGTCAACTCCGTAATTTGTACCGTGGTAGGACGTCGTGCTTGTCTTGGCTCTCTTCTTTGACAAATAGGACTTTGCTTAGATGGTTTGGAACGATTAGCTTTCGATCAAGAAAGACGGGAGCAAAAACTAGTAATTTGACTAGATACGTGGCAGTCGTAGAGAGAATTATAATTAACCGATGAGTCAATCAGGCGCTTGTCAAATCAAAGATTTTTCAATACTAAAAAACAATCAAAACGGATCTCCAGAAACTGACCTCGGAAAAGGTTATCTTTTAACAAAAACGAACCTCTGGAGATCAATTTCTTTAAACATTATATGCAAAAACAAATTCTGGAGATCGGTTCGCACATTTTTTTTTTTGCAAAATACCGACCTCTAGAGGCCTTTTTTTTTAACGCAAATTTAGCGTTTGATATGTCCACCTTGTTGAATGAATGAGTTTCAGATACCTAATAGGTATACCAAAAATACTCTTTTAGTGTCCTTTTGAGCTTCTAATCCAAGCCTTCTATCTAATCTACTGCAGGCTGAAACCTTTTAGAATAGTTTTCCATATTTTGGAGCAAACATCTATTTCTCAACACAGCTAAACCGATTCCCAACCACTCCCCACTTCTTCTGCTCATGTGAAACCTTCTATTTCCTTTTTTTTCTTTTCATTTTTCTATTTTTTCTCTTTTTCGTTCTTTATTTTACAAGAGTTGGTCGAGGAAAAGTTGTATCCTAGTGAGATAATTCATACACCACTTACAATTTAGAGGAGGTTAGAAGTTAGTGAATGAACTAGTGGTACATATTTAATTGTTTGTATCAAGGAGTACTTTAATTACTTATGACCTAAAGAAAGTAAATTATATCCTAATATAAATTTCTGAACATTGATATTTTTGTTTATTATTTTCGAATAAAAAAATCATTCGAAAAAACAGCCAATAGATTTTGAACAAATTAGATTATATTAACTTTAAAATATGTATCAAGTACATAATCAAGTATATAGAAAAAATCTAACACACATGAGAGTTGAGACGTGTGCTCTTAATTATATATATGAAGCTAATAATATAAGGGAAAGCAACGTAAATGAAGTTTTCGTATGAAAATAAAATGCATTACATTCCTATCAACCGAATAAGGTACCTTCTCTTTTCTTCATGGTTATAAATATTCTCAACTACTTTCTCCTAAACCTTTCCCTTAATACACTCTCCATTTATATATATAAACCCTACTCTCCCCTCTCCCATATAACACATTCTCTTTTCTTCTCTACTTCACATAAACCAAAAAAAATAAAGAAAAGAGAAACAATATTTCTCAATGGATCCTATAGTACTTTATTTTGGCATAGTAGCTGCAACTACAACTTACTTTCTATGGTTCTGGCTCTTAGCACAAAGGCTAAATGGTCCAAAAGTGTGGCCATTAGTTGGTAGTCTCCCTTATACTTTCATGAACAGAAGGAGATTTCATGACTGGATTTCTGAAAATCTCCGGTCCACTGGTGGATCCGCGACATATCAAACGTCTACTATTTGCATACCATTTCTTGCTTGGAAACAAGGATTTTATACCGTTACATGTCACCCCAAGAACATCGAACATATCCTTCGAACCAGGTTTGATATTACGTGAACTTGTGATCTTAAACATGTCATCATATATGCATGATTATAAAATTATGTAACTATAGGCATAATATCAATTATTTTTGGAACATGCTATAAGAGGAATGGAAGCATAGGCAATATTATGCATCACACATATATAATAGGGCAAGTCTAGGATATTTTTTTTCCCTTGAATTTCTTTTACAAAACATTATAAAGTAAAAGAAGACAGTGAGTCATATAGCAAAATACTTCATATACATCTAGCTAATGTTATGCTTCTTTTTACTACGTACTAGTTAACATTTTTTATATAAACGTGATGTCTGAACCAGCTAGTAGTACTACATTTTCTGCTATTTAATTTATTTTCTTATATATACGTATGCTGAACCAGGTTCGATAACTACCCTAAAGGACCAAATTGGCAAAATGCATTCGATGACCTTTTGGGTCAAGGTATATTCAACAGTGATGGTGACACGTGGCTGATGCAAAGGAAAACCGCTGCTCTTGAGTTCACAACCCGGACACTACGACAAGCCATGAACCGGTGGGTGAACCGGACCATCAGAACTCGTTTGTGGGTAATATTGGATAAAGCTGCTATGGAAAAAAACCCGGTCGAGTTACAAGATTTATTACTCCGCTTAACATTTGATAACATATGTGGACTTACTTTTGGTAAAGACCCTGAAACCCTTTCACCAAAAATGCCTGAAAATCCATTTTCTATAGCTTTTGATTCAGCCACTGAAGCCACTATGCAAAGACTTTTATACCCTTACTTTCTTTGGAGGTTGAAAAAATTTCTAGGCATTGGAGCAGAAAAGAGGCTACAAAAAAGCCTCAAAGTTGTCGAAAATTACATTTCTGAGGCTTTGGATTCGCGTAAGGAAAGTCCGTCGGATGATTTATTGTCACGTTTCATGAAGAAAAAGGACACAAATGGAAATTCATTCCCGAGTGATGTACTAAAACGTATCGCTTTGAACTTTGTCCTAGCTGGACGTGACACGTCATCCGTGGCCTTGAGTTGGTTCTTCTGGAACGTTATGAACAATATCCGCGTGGAAAATAAAATAATTGATGAAATATCAAAAGTGTTACAAGAAAGCAGGGGTGAAAATCATCAAAAATGGATTGAAGAGCCATTGAATTTTGATGAAGCTGATAAATTGATTTATCTCAAAGCAACTTTGGCTGAAACTTTACGTTTGTACCCTTCAGTTCCTGAAGATTTCAAATATGTCATTTCTGATGATGTTTTGCCAGATGGCACGTGGGTCCCAGCCGGTTCAACAGTAACTTATTCAATATACTCTGTTGGGAGAATGAAAACGGTTTGGGGAGAGGATTGCATGGAGTTTAAACCGGAGAGATGGCTCTCGATCGGAGGGGACCGGTTCGAACCTCCAAAGGATGGGTATAAATTTGTGGCGTTTAATGGTGGACCGAGAACTTGCTTAGGCAAAGACTTGGCTTACCTACAAATGAAATCTGTGGCTGCTGCTATTTTGCTCCGTTACCGGCTTTTACCGGTTCCAGGTCATAAAGTTGAACAGAAAATGTCATTAACTTTGTTCATGAAAAATGGGCTTAAAGTTTACTTGAATCCTCGTGAACTTGCACCTGCAGCTCCAAAAATTGCTATGTCTGCTTGAAGAAAGGGCAAAATGGGAATTATAATACTTATATATGTGCATGGTCTGATGGTAATATTGGTAATTTTTATTGTATTTGCTTTGTTGTATTTTTTACTGTGTTTGTTATTAATTTGTTTGGTTACTTGAGTTTAAGAACGATTTATTTATGTATACGATGCTGAAGTTCAAATATTGTATATGTTTCCCCATGTTCAAATAAAATTCTAAAAGTTAAGCTTCTTTTTGTGATAATTTCCCTTCTGATTTTTGAGTACTAATTCATTACACCAAGAAAGGCTTATAAAAAAGTATAAGCAAATCCAGGGTATTAGTAGTATATAATTTAAAGGCACGAATCATGGCTGAGAGACGACGAATCACTGTTAGAGACGAAAGATGTTCGGTGAGGTTTTTACAAATGATCCATGAATTTTTATAAATGATCCGATTTAGATTTTTACCCAAAAATATTACTTCCTCCCTCCCCTCCTCCCCCATAAGTTTTAACCTAATAATTATTTTAGTTTGACTTAGGTGAAAATATTTATCCGTAAACTTGACACCCTTTTTAAACAAAAATAGTGAGTGTACATCACACACCATCAATTACTTACTCAACTAGGTGTGTTTTAATACATAGATGGTGATAATTTATATAGAAAAAGCAATAATTGATAGTTGAGATGTGAAATCCGCAAAAAAATGATACTCTCCCTCCCACTTTATATGATATAGTTTGAATTGGCACGGAGCTTAAGTAAGAAAGATGGACTTTTGAAACTTGTAGTCTAAAACAAGTCATATGTATTTGTGTGACTATAAATCATCTCATTAAGGGTGAAATATACATTTTAAAATTAAATTGTTACAAAATATAAAAATATGTCATTCTTTTTTATACTGACTAAAAAGAAAAGTGTGTCATATAAATTGGGGCATCGAAAATAGTTCAAATGTGTTTTTGATATTAACACCGTAAAAAAACTTTCACACTATTGGTGTATATATAAAAGTTCAAAGTTTGATCAAGTAGCAACTTTACACATGTACAAAATATGTCATTGTGTATCCTCAAGATCCTTTGGTTGGTGAATCAAGGACAAAACAGTTTACTTCCTTCGTGGAAATCATGTAATTCCTGGTTAATCAACTCAATGTCAATAACTTTCTTTTCATCTTTTTCTAATAGTACATGTCTAAAATTCCCACCTATCTGTAACCAATTCAACTTGCATTTACTTCTTTAAGACAGATTTTATTTTTACCAATCATGTTTTTTTGGTAGCAAGTTTCTCCAGCATAACAAGTCGCTGAGTACGTTTTGCAAATATATACTCGGGTGTAATATTTGCTCATGTATTGCTCAATCTTCGCGACAAAATATTAGGCTATACTCTAACATTTGCAATAACATATAAACTTTTAAACTGTGGTATAACGTTTTTTTCATAAAATTTCTAGTTTGCTCAAAAAGAATTTTTCACCGACCGTCTAAAAGGTCTATAAATTTTAAAAAAATAAAAATAAAAATGGAGAACTTACATAAAACACACATCTTTAGGAGCTAATTACTCTTTTTTCCCACTACTTTCAAATATACCACTCGGATACATTGCATAAGGCATCTAGATACATGGTTTTATCTAGGATACATCAGCATCTTTGGTTTTATCTCGGATATATCGGTATTTTGTTGTCCGGATACATGGTTTTAGTCTCAAATTCATCGCATCCGCATGTATCTGAGGGATTACACAGCATGTATTCATATGTATCTGAGGGGTTACAAGATGTATTCGCATGTATCTGAGGGATTACAACATGTATCCGATGGGGTTGGGATGTATCCGAATGGTCTTTTGTTAACATGTGGTATATTAAGTAGTTAAAATAAAGTAGTGGGGGAGTTAGTAAATATGGTAGGGATGTTTGACTCTATATGTAATTTATCCAAAAAAAATTGCTCACCCTGTACCGGCCCGACCAAGAATGAGCCTGCTTGTGGTATTGGGCCTGAGCCAAGTCCAGCATTTCCCAACAAGAAGATTAGCCGGTTAATGGTATTGGGCCTTGTCCTGGGCCTGGGCCAAGTCTAGCATTTCAAGAAGTTTAGCCGGTTAAGAAGAGGCCCAGCCCCCCAATTTAAAAAGAAAAAAAAATATTAGTGAAAGGGGAAACACTCCATAATGATATACTGAGGTAGTTTAACAATTAATAAGAATTAACTAAACTAATAATAGTGTTAGTGCTTTTGACTTATCTTTCCACTAATCAGATAAGCTTAAAATGGGAGTCAGGTGGACCTGCTCTTCGTTATATAGTGCTTCTAGTATCTTTATTTATCACAGAGCTAAATTCGATAATCCCACGAGCAACTTTAATTTGTGCGTTGAACCCTACCTATCTGTATAATGGCCATTCATTAATTAAAGTTTAAGGACCCAATATTAATGCCTTGAAGTTTATTCTAACATATGAGCTGTTACTATACTTTTTCTTAGTCTCTTATCTTATTCTCTCTTCTCATTAGTGATACTTTTAATACATAGTATGTGGTTTTTTAGGAAAAATCGTGTGAACTAGACTCAGAACAAAACCGTTGGGATGCTTTAGCGCAATAACTAGCATTTATGTCAATAATTCAGCGAGACGAGTATGAACATCACAAAGTAATGGCATGAGACACGGCTTATTGTCATTGCCTGTTTATGGGTCAGTTAACTACCGATATTCTTATTAATAGCGTAAGGTATTTTGAGAAAAATTATAGAAATTTGGTGCGAAACAGATGAGATCAACACAATATTTTTTAAGCTCAATAAACTTTACCCAAATGGGTGTCAGACGTAATTTCAATCAACCAGATCAGTAAATTTCGAATTCCAAACAACTTTTATTTTTTATTTTTTTTGTAGAAAAACATTGAGGTGTGAACTACTCAATGGCTCAGTGGAAATCAAGAAAAATGGGCTCAACTTGGTTTGTCAGCAGTATAAATTATTAGTAGTCCTTGGGTAGTTCATAGTAGTAGTAGACAAAATGATTCATATAGTAGCACACGTGGGGTCAATACTAATTCATTCCTCCCATCATGACTCATCAACAATAGTTTTCTCTATATTCATCATTTTTTATCTTATTTTTATTTTTTGCCGAAGTTCGATAGCCGTATTGTAGTTTGATTAATCTGAATTCATGTATTGGATGACTCATTTTTAAAGCAACGCTTCCAACAAGATTTATCAATACACAGAATTCGAATCAAAATATTTAATTAAAGGTGAAAAGATCTCAATCATCTCACCACAATTTACATTGATCATCATTTTTTAACTGCATGAGATAATTGTATGATAGTAGCAATTAGCATTAGAGTGACAACACTATTGATCAAGATACTACCCACTATGCATATAAGTATTAACGTAGGCCCTTATATATAACCTTAATTTATCACGTCCCTACTTGAAAAAGCAATGTAGATTGTAGCAGGGGCGGAGCTACCCTATAGCAAGGGTGGTCAGCCGAACACCCTTCGCCGGAAAATTATATCGAATACGTAGGTAAAATATTCTGTTTATGAGTATATTTAACAGTTTGAACACCCTTGTACCGAGCGTGTGTTGTAGCTCAGTGGAGAAGAGTGTGCATTTTAAGTCTCCCGTCGCGAGTTCGATTCCACTCTAAAGCATTTTGTGTACCTTTTTATATCAAAAACATGGGTTAACCACAAATTTGCGGGTTCAATTCCGCTGCGTTTATGTTCCTTTGTATATGTAGTTCCATTTGAATTTTTCGTTGCATTCACTCATTGAAAAAAAAAATTACTTTATAAATTTGAACACCCTTAGTCAAATTTCTGGCTCCGCCACTGGATTGTAGTCCACCAATACAAGAATAATACAAATAGAAGGGAAGCACTTCGTAGGTGTAACATTTATTCATCTAAATGTTTGTCGATTGTCGGTAGCTTTATGCCAATTATATGGCGTCAAATTATGAACTAAAATATGTACCCACAAATATCCTGAAGAAAAAAAGTTAACAGTACTCTTTGGATGTAAATGCAAGTGTTGTTGTGCCAGTATAAAGTCACTATTGATAGCTACTCTACAGTACCTACTACTACATCTGTTCTATTTTATGTGAATTTATTAATTAAATTTTTTTAAAAACTTTTAAATATTGTAATTGATACCAAATTTTAGATATTTATATAATTATAAATCATCTTATTAATGATAAATAAATGATAAATAAAAAATAAAAAATTAATTTTTTCTTGAGTGTATATATATATATATAAATAAATAAGGTCAAAGTTTGAGAACGCAGGAATACCAACTCTTTTATCTTTTTAATTTTAAATATATCGTTAGTCAACATTTTGATTTTTGATGCTGACAATTCCCTATTCTTTGGAAAATTATCGTCAATTTTAACTGTTACTCGATCAAGTGAAATTAAACAGTGATAATGTCCAACCCCAAAATCTTGTCGGCTCCTTTTGTTAGGCGGACTAAATTATTCTAGTCCTCGAATTATAATCTCTGAACTAATTTATTTCACTCGAAAAATAGGATAAAACAATCTTAAGTAATTGGATGAGATAAGATGAAATATCCATGATTAAGGATAAACATCCTATGATAAGTTTAACACTAGAAGATTTAGCGACCATATTTTAGTACATTACACCCATAAAAAAATTAAGATTACAATATTCAAAAGTCTCTTTAACTTTTATACTCCGTACCTAATCAAATTAAGATACTTAAATGGGAGGGAGAGAGTAGAAAGTATGGAAATTGACCACTTGACTTTCACTTAATTGAAGTGTAGTGATGACTGATGACTTATTGAGTCCTTGATTAATTTACCTAATGTGTGAAATTATACATCAGTTAAAAGCTTTCACGTGAATGTATACTTTTTGAAGGTTCTAGGAGACTTGGAGTACTCTAGTTTATAGCTAGTGGGGGCTAGAGTACACATGGAATATGTGCAAAAAATTAACCGGACTATTCATAAAGTTAATGGAAATGATTTACTTGAAATTGTGAAATTAATGTCAATATCATAAAGTTCATTGTCGAGATAAACGTTGCAGTATATACACTCAATTGTTAGTTAGTTTGGATTTTAACCAAAAGGAAATATTAATAATAGCTTTTCTTTTTCCTAGCAGTGATGTTCGAGTTAACTTGAAACCTATAGTAACGCATAATTGTACGAAGTACATATTACTTTCATCTATACAAATATTATATAATGTAACTATGTCCACTATCATTTAGATTAAATAAAAAGAAATCACCTTGTATTCGGTTTATCAAGTAAAACTCAAGAAAACACTTTTTTACCAATTTGCAAGACTAGAGATCCAATGCCCTCACTTTGTGGGCAAAGTTCTCATGATAATCATCCCTTCACTCGGAATTAACAACCAACTTTTGATTTTTGATTTTAATTTTTTTTAAAAAGTTATTTTTAAGTACAACAACTGTCTGGCTCTTGGAAGGGGGGAAGAAGATGCATCAAGTAGTGAAGAGAATAAAGAGAGAGAAAAAGAAGGTACTCTTACCGTCTATATTAGTTGTCGTATTTCTCTTTTACACGCACTTTTAAAAAATCATAAATAAGAAATATTTTTTTATTAATTTACCCTTAACTCTTTTCATCGTAATTGATATTGGTTACTTTAAAAAAACAATTAGTTATAAAGGCAAAATGGAAATAATAGTTAATTTTGTCTTAATTTTAAAAATTAATAAGTAATTTGGGACAAAATTTTTAGTAATGTTAACTATTAATATGGAACGAATGGAGTAACAATTAAAGTTGGAAGCATTATATTGATGAATGGAAGGGGACAATTAGGGCCTTCATATCTTTTATCGGACAAAGAGAAAATCAAACATTGGCCCCTCTATAAATGTACAGAGAGCAATTGTTCTTAATATAATCAACTTGCGCCACTACTTAATGTATTAATTGTGACCTACTCCCTCTGTCCCGTTGATCACTAAATTAAAAATAGTTGTTTAATATTAGTTGGTCATTTTATTAAATTAAGAAAATATTAATTATGTTCTTCTCATTATTACCCTTGCAAGTAATTTTTTTTAAAAGCGTTCACACTTGTTTGTAAAGTTCCAAAGAAGTTTCTTAAGGGGTGAATAAGTAAAACTACCTTCTTATTAATGATTTCTTAACATGCGTGTAAAAAGCAAAGTGATCAACTAATATGGGACGGAGGGAATACTGTTTTTGTTTTCATGATTTTATCACGAATCGCAAGAGCGATGGATCAACGGCGGAATTAGAAGATTACATACGAGTTTGATCGAATTTAATAATTTTAATTTAAATATTATATTTAAATTTAAAATTCAATTACTACTACTAATAGATATCATTATTGTAAAGCTCCAAGTACATCTAGCACTTGGAATTATATTGAAGAAAATTTACTAAGAAATGTAGATTCACATGCCTTAAGAATTGAAAGTAATTTGGAGAGTTTACTATACTTGGTTACTGTCATTACAAGACAAAAATTATTGAGAAGAAAAAAGAGTAGATACTCATGCATTGCATCAACAATTTTATTTTTACCACAGCAGGATTTTACTCATCTGGTCTGAAAATTGATCAAATAAATTCCATAAGAATGAAAATATATGAACAGTATTATTCAAGACCAGAAATTGTTCTAAAAAATCCAGGGTCTTTCAGAAACAATCTTTCGACCTGACAAAGATACGAATAAAATATGTGTATATATATTCCAATCTTTTCGAACCTTATTTGTGGGACTAATATATACTCTCTCCATCCATTTTTACTTATCTAGATTGACACGTTATGTCCATTTTACTCTTGTTATTAACTATAATCATTATCCAAGTCATTACCCTTCTTAAGGGGCGTGCCAAGTCAAAAATGAATAAGTAAAAATGAACGTAGGGAGTATGTATGTTGTTGCATTCAAGAACAGAAGTTGAGCACAAGTGGACAAGACCACGAGTTATTGAGTCACATGCCATTGCCCATTTTCGACACAGAAACAGGTCTTGGTTTACACAAATGAAATTTAATACTAAAATTATAAGCTGTTATTTTTTTTTCCAAAATTAAAAAGTAAGAGTACAAACCATAGAAAAACCAAAGAGTAAAACAACTAAGTAATTACGAGGAAAAAAATAATGAAGATTGAAAATTACAAAAGTGTGGACGTTGGGATTCTCTGTTGAGAGCAGAGAGAATTTTATAGTCGACATGAATGGAATATTTTTTTTTTATTTTGAGAACATTTTATCGTGTTCTTTACTTGGCCAAGTTCTGTGCATGTACAATTAGATTCCACTTACCATACTCACTTTACTTAATTAAAACAGAATTAAGTACTAATTTACTACTAATTATTCCTTACATATTACATTTGCTCGGTTAAATATGTAATTTACATTAAAAATCGAATAATTTTCAACTTTATTCTAATAGTATTAATCAGTGAATAATGTCTTCATTCTAAAGTACTTGGGTAAAACTTCACGAATCACTTTCATTAATTTCGTTAATATTTGCAATATTCATCATACTCAGCTATTTTTGCACCGATTGTGTTGATAAATGAAATTCTTTTATTTTGAGTTACTTTTTACTAAAGGTCTCGATTACATGATTTATAAATGAAGAAATTCAATAATTCTCAATAGGAAGTACTTCTCTATTTGATAGTCCCAGTTGTGAGATGTAAAATTAATCTCCTTATATAATTTTGACCGATCGTCACTTAATAAGTTACTTTTTAGGGTTGGATTGTGTTTAATATTCAATGTTTTAACATTATTCTCATAGTATCTTGTCAAAGAGATCACCTGTCTCTTTATGATTTGACGTGGGATTCTTTAACACCCCACTCTTGCTCAATGTTGAACATATGATGTGTGAGCAATTTAATCTGATATCCATCATCGCTAAATAATAATTGAGATGGGTCATGCTATGCTATCATGTAAAAAATAGATATATTTTGAGCCTAATTCAATTAGAAAAATTAACTTACAAAGGGAGGATTGTCAAAACCAAGAAGATCACTCATCTCTTTCATCCGATGTGGGACTAAATCTCCAACAGTTAGTATATGTTGTCTTCTTGTATTTTGATTATAGCATTAGTTTGTTGTTATTACCGTTCCTTTTATATTGTTGTTAAATGCAATATAATGTTTTTCCTATTAGTATTTGTTGTGTCTTTTTTACTTTTATATTCTCTTTTTAAAACTGTTTTGATATGTGTTGCTTGAAATGATGATCTTTAGGAAACAATCTTTCTACCTCAACATATAAAATTTCACTAAATATATTATTGTTGTATTAGATCAAACTTACCCAATATTATATTGAGCCCATTTTTGGAGGCAACGCTCCTAACGAGATATTTTTATATCCAAAATTTAAACTCGAGACTTCTAATTAATGACAAAGGTATAGCTCAACCAGCGTTTTCAAAAACGTTTTTGGGGCGCAACGAGTCTTGGGGCGGGGTGTACCAAAAACGCTCCGAGGCGTAAATTAAAAGCGCAGATCCATAAGGCGTAAGCCCTATAATTTGGGGCGTAAGTCCCGGGCGCAAAAGCGTAAGTCCCGGGCGCAAAAGCATAAGTCCCGGGCGTTAAGTTTGATTTTTATTATTTTAAAAGTATTTTTGCTATAAATCATATTTTTTATTATTGGTGTAATAATATTTATACTTTATTCTATCATGTTTTCATGTTGTAGTGGAATTTTTTATTCCTGAGATAACTTTATCCATTTTTGTCATTGCTCTTACACTTTTTATTTTTCTCTTTTGAAATACATAGACAATAACTAGTGCAAATATTAGTTGAGGGTAAGAATATATAGTAAATATAAAAATGGATGGTGATTTCATTTTAAAGATTATCTCGGGTATTATCATTTTTTATATTGTTACATTTCTCAAATAATAATTATAACATTATTTTTTATATAATTAGTGATTTATTTAAATTTATTTGTAGAATTATTGAAAAATTATTACTTTTACATATTTTATTAATAATAAAATTATAAAATTGAAGTTCATAAGATATACCTCGCCCCATGCTACTTAAAATGCCTTGCCTTTTAAAACAGTGATCCCAACAATCTCAACACAATTCATGTTGATAACTTTATTCTATTAAAATAATAAAAATATTTGACGAAAAAAAGACGAGAACAATTGCAGAGAGAGATGCCATGAAGTAAGCCTTCCACCAAACACCAACCTTTAGCTTTATCCCCCTTCCACATTTCCATGTCCCTACCCAGCCCCTTCTTTTTCCCCTTCTTCTTCTTCTTCTTCTTCATCATACTTCTCTCATTGTGATGATCAGTTACTCAGTTATGGCTAACACATTCACACCCATTCCTTAAACCCAAACCCACAACAAAAAATATGGCAAATACTCTCTTTCGTCCCCTTTTCTCTACTTTCCTCTCTCTTCTCTTCTTCCTCTTACTTCACCTTGGCTGCTTCATCTTCTCATCCTCCTCTACCCAAAATCACCCCTCTAAAAAACGAAAACTCTCTTCTCATCGCGATTCTTCACCCCCACCACCTACTACTCGTCTCAAAAACTCAACAACCAACCCCATTTCCTCTTCTTGGTCTTACATTAAACGTATTTTCTCCTCCAATAAACCAAACCCAGTACAAAAAATTATCAGCCCAACTTCAATCCCATCTCCCTGCTCTTCCACAAGGTCCCTTCAAAAACCCATTTCATCAGATGATCCAATTAACCGACCCGTTTCTCCTATACCCGAATCCGATATCACCTCCGACCAATTGTTCTTCCCTTTACGTAACGACATCTACCCTTGTACCCTATGTGGAGAAGTATTCCATAGCCCGATTCATCTCGAACAACACCAATCGATTAAACACGCAATTTCCGAACTCACAGATGGGGATTCGGGTAACAACATAGTTCGGATCATTTTCCAAACGGGTTGGGCCGATAAGGTAAAGAACCCGACTATCCATCGGATCCTGAAAATTCACAACAGCAAGAGGATTCTGACCCGGTTCGAAGAATACAGAGAGTGCGTGAAGATGAAAGCCAGTCGAAACGCCGTCGTTAAGAGGGACGAAAGGTGTATAGCTGATGGCAATGAGCTGTTAAGGTTCCATTGTACTACTTTCATGTGTGAGCTGGGGCAAAACGGTAATTCCAGCATCTGTACACAGCAGTACTGCAGTGTATGTGGAATTATTAAAAGTGGGTTCTCACATAAGATGGACGGAATTTCCATGCAACCTACGAGCTGGAGGGGACACGTGTCGGTGCCTGAGGAGATTGAGGAGGAATTCGGGTTCATGAACGTGAAGCGTGCTATGCTGGTGTGTCGGGTCATTGCGGGTCGGATCGGGTGTGACCCGGGTTATGTGGATAAAGAGGATTCCGGGTATGATTCATTGGTGGGTAGGGAAAATGGGGTCCACACAAGATTGGATGAAGAAGATGAGCTATTGGTATTTAATTCAAGGGCTGTACTTCCTTGTTTTGTTATAGTGTACACTGTATGATTAATTAGTGTTTGTGATAATTAATTAATGTGCTGTCAGCTGTGTGTTATTCCATGACAAATTTGGTTTTTATGCTTAGTTTTACAGCTTCATAGTTAGTAGAAAACCAGTGTGACTGCATCTCAATGGTGATGTGATGCACTTTTTCCCCCTTTAGTAGGTTAAAATAATTCTATGATAATATGGATTGTCACTTGTTAGTGTAAAAATTATCTATGTTATCAGGTCATTCAAAGGTTTTTTGAGTCTGGGGTCTATCGAAAATAACTTCTCTATTTGATAAATTTAGAGGCGTACATCCTACCTTCTTGGAAAATAAGATGCTTACATGCTAGAACATGTACAAACAACTTGATGGTGTAAATATTTCTTACACTTATGGTGTATATATTTTAAATACATGTTTATTCTATTTAAATTGAAGATCTTACAATCATATACAAGGTGAGAGGAGCTTGGAGTAGTTGATAAAGTTGTTGTCATGTGATCATTAGAAGGTCAGGGGTTTAAGCCGTGGAAACAACTTTTTACCTAAATGCATGGAAAAACTGTGTAACAATAAACACTTATGGTCCGACCTTTTCCCGAACCCCACACATAGCGAAAGCTTGGGATGCACTTTTTATTCTTTCGGGCGTGTGGTATTTTTAACCTTGTTAACAACAAAGAAGGCAAAAAGTCTGATTAGATAGTAGTGGTTAGGATCTCTAATCATGGTACTATAGTCCAGATTGTAGCCTCTTAGATATTGTAGGATCCTATTTAACACACTTAAGTTTGTACTTGTCTGCAAATTAAGTAATTATCTTTATACTATTTTTGAGAGGGTAATCTAGAGTTTGACTTGCACATGTAAACATCAGAATCTATTTGGACTTCTAGTGTAGAATTTGGTTCTTTTGAAGGATTAGCAGAAGGGTAAAAAAAAAGGTGGCAAAACTATACCATATGATAATATAAGTACTTGTGGATGTGACTTCTTGTATAAGGTTGTGTTTTATTAGTATTTGTTGAACTTTAAATAATGAAGTTTGAGAGTACAAGTATTATGAGGTATAGTAATGGGATCACATGGTTTGTAGTAGGGGCCTAGTGGGATAATCGTGACTCATTTATGCACCAGGACGTGCCTAAATATGCTGTAAAGCTAGCTAGCTAGGGGGTGGTGCACACTTTTGGACAACATTAAGGAGGAAGAATTTCGTGTCCATAATCATTAGAAATTAATTAGTATATAGTCTTAATTACTTTGGATAAATAATGTGATCAGTAATGATCTGTAACATGTACAAATGGAGATCTTCTTCCATATCATTCTTAGGAGAAGTGTAAAAGATAAACACGACAAATAATTTGAGACAAAGATAATTATACTATAGGCCTGATATCATATGGATATTGAATAGTTTCATTCTATTTTTGTTTGTGATTCGAAGTGTAGATTTGTGCTTAGTTCAATTTGTTATGCGATCTTAATTATGGCATTATGGTCAAAAGCCCCTCGTTTTATGTAAATCATGCATTTAATTTTTCGAAAACATAAATGTGACACATTAGAAATGCAATGATATGAGTAGCTTGTTATGTATCCCTTGTATTGTGCCAACCTGCAGATTACAATTACTCTAGATTTAAGCTTGATAGATTTGTTTTTTAAAGTTCATAGCATTCTACTTATTATATTTTGTAATATTATAGGTTCAGATCTATTATTGATTAAAATAATAGACATAACCCCTAGTTTTTATTCTCAAATTCTTTGCCGGTTCTTATAAAATTCACAATTCAATTGAGTCCTTACGAGTCTTTGCTATCCGAAATGAAAGGGAAAAGTAATTCTTAGTAGGCGTTTGACCATGAGAATTTTTCATTTTTTCTCGAAAAATTATTTCACTTTTTTTCGGAAATAGTGTTTGGCCAGAAAAATTCCAAATACAACTTCGAAGTTGTATTTGGACTCACTTTTTTCACTTTTTTTTTTGTTGAAAAAATTCTAAATTTTTTTATTTTCATAAAATAACCCCATTTAAATTATATTTCATTTTTAAATCATATTTTATATTTTTTAAAATACATATTTAAAATTTAGATAATTATTGCAAAAATTATGGCCAAACACAACTCCAACTTTGAAAATTTCAAAAAAGTGAAATAATTTATATGCGTCCTTAAATAATTACGAGCTAAATATATTTCCTTAAATAATTATGCGTGATTTATTAAAAGGGTTAGAAGTGATTTATTAAAAAGATTTATTCTAACCCATAAGAAATCTAGAAAGGTCATTTTTTTTCTATTCAATTCGCAGGTAAAAAAGAAATAGAGAAAGAAAAAGAAAATGAATGTTAACTCAATGTCAAACCAAAACACATAAAAAGGGCTTTTTACCTAAATGTACCAATAACAAAATAAAAAATAAAAATGATCGTATGTATATTTAATGTATATGTAATGTATCGATATTGTATAAATAATTATGTAATATTTATCGATATTGTATAAATAGTGTATAAATATGTATATATGATGTATAACTATATATGTACCAGAAATGTATATGCACCATATACGTTGTTTATACAATATTTATATACTAGATTGTTAATATAATTTTTTATACATATCATTTTCTAATATAAACCCCGTGGATATTTATCTAATTTTCCCACATAAAAATTCCATTAAAAATGATGGAAAAATTACGGGACATAGAATATTGAAGGGCTTAATTACGGGACATGGGTTAACTTTCACATAATTACATTTTATAGGTATAGTTTAGAACACGTAGCTATTACTTTGGGCAACATATACATTTTGGGGGAAGGAAACGTATATTACCTATTCTCAAACTCTCTCTCACCCAATTTCCGGCTGAATTCACGCCCCACCCCCATGATTTATCTAGATTTCCATTTTAAAAAGATTTTTTTAAAATTTCATCCTTCTTTAGTGATGTTTATATATGTATATAAGTATATACTCTACCAACTAAAACGCATATATGTATATGCAATTGGAATGCTTTGTTTTTGGTTATACATTGTATATGAGATTCATACTTTTGAGGTTCAAATGTATATGAGATTCGTACTTTTGAGGTAACTACCATGATTTATGATGATTTTCATTTTAAAAAGATTTTTCTAAAATTTCATCTTCTTTGGTGATGCTTATATATGTATATAGCAACTAAAACACATATATGTATATGCAATTGGAATTCTTTGTTTTTGATTATACATTGTATATGAGATTCATACTTTTGAGGTTCAAATGTATATGAGATTCATACTTTGAGATTTAAATGTATTTGAGATTCAAACTTTTGAGATAAAAATGTATATGAGATTTATACATATCGGTATATACATTTGAAATGTATATGCTTAGTTAACTTGAATCTCAAATACATATATACAATAGATGGTGAACACATGAGTATATGAAATTGCAAAGTATATGAATGGTTATTTGTATCTGAGATTTTTCAGCTGTATCAGTCAATTATGAAGAGAGAAAATTAGTGAGTGTAAAAGACGCATGATTTATGTATATTTCCATTTTAAAAAGATTTTTCTAACTGATTTTAAGAAATCTATATGGTATATACGTATATAAGTGCTTATATACAAATTGAGGGCTGATTTTTGAACTTGAAATTAGCTACGCTTTGTAATTAAGAAACTTAAGCCATGGGTTCTGAATAATTTATCAAACTGTAGCTATTTATGAAATTTTGCCAAAAATGATTTCGTGTAATCCAGAAGCGTTGGGCCGGCTCAAAAGTAACAACGGAGCAGGGCGCATAATCCGACCCGGCCCACTGAATCAGCCATCTTGAATATCGTGCAAAACCCGCCATTTTCTCCCCGCATAAACCTCTAGTTTGAACATAAGGGATCCCCTCCACTGATACGTGTTTCTCCATTAGAACAACTCTCCAGTACAGTATAAATTGTTCTTGAAGAATTATAGAGCTCAAAAGGGGAAAGAATAATACTTTATTAACAAAAATTTGACTAATTGCGAAGCTTTGGCCTCGAATTCAGTTCCCTATAAACCCAAATTCAACTTGCCCTTTCTTCTCTCCTGGATTCCCGCTTTCTAATCTACCTTCATTCTCCATTAAATGACCTTATTAAAATATGTTTTATTTCCAGTGCTCCAATGTTTTCTTCTATTGCCTATATGGTTTACTCAGATCCACGCTTTCCACTTGCTTTGCGTACTCTTCAAAAAGCCCTCTATTTCTCCTCTCACGTCTTTTCCGTGGGCTTTTTTGCTGTACCCAGGTGCTTCAACCATTGTACGGTACCTAAATTTACGATTTGGGGTTGCTTAATTTATTATTCAACAAGGGTGTTCTTATATGTAGTGGCTGAGATTGAAGAATAATTTGTTGTCATTAGGAGGTTTTCGTTCTTGATTGGAATCTGGAAGCTTCTGAAGATTTAAGGGTATGCTCTTTATTCTTTAGTGTTGTATATTCTCATTTTGTATTTACAAAAACATTTGCCTTAAACCCATTTTAGTGTTTTAATTATTCATCTAAAGATGATTTTAGGCATTGAAATAGAGCTAATATGGAATTTGAAAGAAGCTAAATTGGATTTGGGTAACTTTTATTTTTTTGGGTGGGGGTGGGGGGTGGGGGTAGGGAAGGGGAAATGGGGAGGGTATTACAACGTGGGGGAAGTTCAGGTAGCCAACCAACTGAGCTACTAAGATTCCCCACTTATTCAGATTGTATAGGTGTTTTAAGTTAGCGTTTCTTATAGCTGTTTCATTAGCAAAGATCGCATCTTTAATCGTGTCTGTTAACTTTAAATGTTCTCTTGGGTTTTTGTTCTTTATATGTTGTTCAGAACTGTGGTTGAGCTTGTTAACGAATTCATACCTGATTGTATTTCCTTAAAAAATTGCTATACTTGGAAGAATGGATGACTCTCTTACTCTTATGCACGTAGAGTAGCTGAAGATGCAGGGCTTAAACCTTTCTTCCAGCTTTTGCTTTGTTGGGAAGATGGGAATGGTCAGTAGCATTTTCTGATCGAACAAGTTTCATACTGGGTTTTACAGAGCCCCTAATTTTATGTGAAAGGATAAACTATTAGTATACGAATGAAATGGACTCATATAGATGGATAGATAGGCTTCATATAGCCAATCCTATCGAATTTGGAAATTGAGGGTAGTTGATTCATTGATCAAATGGTGGAGTTTCCATAGGTTCGCAGTTAACCAAATTCAGATGCTGCTGCTAGCGTTACTTTCATTGTACCAAGGAGGAGCAAAGCATTATAGACAGTAGGCACCAATGCTAGCATTCCATCTTATTCAAATGCACAGTTTATACAGTTAGTTGCACTTATGAGTACTTGGACTGGTGTAGCAGACTGCTGATAGACTTTAGCTGTTGTCATTGCAATTCAGAGCTCTTTTTTGCATGTAAGACCTTTATGTATCGATGTTGAAATTGTTTCCTTGTCTTCTTTCTTGATTAAAGGTTGATTCAATGTCCTCCGCCGTTAAGTTGGAATCCGTTATCTGTCAGAATGGTGAGGAGCCAGATTATACATCTGTAAATGGGCGGGTGGCATTTGCCAAAAGATTAAATGTGGTGCGCAAAATTCTTGAGGGATTTCGTAGGCAAGGAGAATGGTCGGCTATCAAGACATCAATTGGTGCAGTTCGAAGAGTAGCTAGCAACAGGTGTTGTGCTGTTCAACTCTCTACTAGAAATCTCCCCTTTTTTCTTTCTTCTTCATTTTCTTGGTCAAGGGGTTGCATCATTACAATTTATATACCTTCCAAGTACAGTGGAGTATTGTGGATTTATAAGCGTTGAAACATTTCTCAGAACTGCTCTGCAGTTAGATGCATAAACTTTTGACGTCTTCCAGCTGGATAGGGCGAGGGCCTGATATTTTTCTGAAAAGAGATAAGCAAATGAATTATAATAACCCATTCTCTCATCTCACCAGGTATTCCAAAAGTAATCAAGCTGTAGATATGGAAGAAAAAAGGGAACATGAATCTGGTACAAATTCTGGCTCTCTTTTGTCTGGAACTGCATACTGCCTTTCTTCTTGTTGCATGATCATGCTGAACAAAGTTGTCCTTTCAAGTTACTCGTTTAATGCTGGAGTCTCATTGATGTTTTACCAGGTATTCTCTACTTATGGTTGACCTACTTTCTATCATTAGGAATAACAAGATGAGGCACACTAATGATTAAGGTTAACTATTATGCATGTTATATCATTTGCCCGTTTTGATCTCCATGTGGAGACTTTTGGTTCATCCATTTGCATGTCTAACATCCTTTTCAACCTTGATTTTGACAATCTCTAAATAAATCCCTCCCATATTACATTCTTTCCCTAGTACCAGGAACTTGCAGTCTACAAGATGTTATTAATTGAAAGCTAATTCTACTTTTACTTTTGCAGAATCTTATCAGTACTCTTATAGTTGGCATATTGGGTTGCTCTGGAGCTGTTACAGTAGAGAAGCTCAATTGGAAGCTAATTAAAGTTTGGATCCCCGTGAATTTGATTTTCATTGGCATGCTTGTTTCAGGCATGTATAGGTAATATCTGATATGTCTAAACTCACCCATAGATTTAGTAATGATTAGCGATAAATCATTATGCCAATGACATTTTACTTGTGCACCTTTTCAGTTTGAAATACATAAATATTGCAATGGTGACAATTCTGAAGAATGTGACAAATATTTTAACAGCCATTGGAGAGTTGTATATTTTTGGGAAGCGGCAGAATCAGAAAGTGTGGACTGCCATGTTTGTTATGGTATATTTATGTCATTCATCTATCCAATGTATAGTTGTCAGAGGGATCACATCCTCAAGGAAAATGGTCTTTGTAATTCTTATGCTGTATAGTAAACCTGAAGTTACCACTACATAGAAGTCCTACTAAGCATTTACTTCCCTGATTTTAATTAAATGGCAGTCACATTCTTGTGTTAAAATGATGTACTAACATTTAATGCAGAGGCAACAAAATTTGATTCAACTTTTCTGCTTTTTTATTTTATCTTAATAAAGGCCAAAATAGAACTCCGTCTGCCTTCTTGCTCACTGAATGATAGTTTATTTCTGTTGTATATGATCTACTTTATGCTTTTCCCTTCCCTCTTCCTCCTCCCCCATCCCCGTGCCCACTCCAGCCTAGCGAAAAGAAAATTTTATTGGCAATCTTGTTACTGATGCTAATATCTTCTTTCTTTTTCAGATAATCTCTGCTGTATCTGGAGGTATAACAGACCTCTCATTTGATGCTACCGGGTATGCTTGGCAATCAGTTAATTGCATCCTCACTGCAAGCTACTCAGTATGTACTTTCTGCTTGAGTCTGTTCCTCATCTTGATTGCTCGTACCAAGATTTTGCACAGAAATTGGCACTTTGACTTCTTTGAATTATAAGATAACCATAAATTTAGACTTTTAATGATATAACAAGTCAAACTTTAAAGTATATGTTTTTCATTTCCCTAATCTGTTGATGTTCATTGGGCATCAATTTTCAACAGCTCACATTGCGACGTGTCATGGACAGAGCAAAGCAATTTACAAAATCTGGATCTCTTAATGAAGTTTCCATGGTCTTACTGAACAATGGGATATCTATACCTTTTGCTATCATCTTGATCTTCCTGTTCGATGAATGGAACTACGTAATTAATGCGTAAGTGTTATATTACACTTGTGAGCATCCCATCTGTCTCTACCTTTTCTTTTTAATCCATCACGTTTGGGGTACCCAAATGAATATTTCAGTTTCATACCTTTTTTATTTCATTTCCAGGGATGTAATTAAGATGCCAATGTTTTGGGTTGCTGCAACAGCCAGTGGTCTGCTTGGGCTAGCCATTAGCTTCACATCAATGTGGTTTTTGAAACAAACTGGTCCAACCACCTACAGGTGATTTATACTCTTGAATTTTTCTTGCATCATGAACTACTTAGTATTGCATGATTTATGTGATCTACTAGCTTGTTGACGAGCAAGAAATGGACCCAATTGAGCACTTCGGCGTGGAGTTAATTCTTGATGGATATTTGACATGCTTTCTATTTCCTATATTTTCCCCATATACCTCTTGAGGGAATTGGAGGAATGATGGAAGATGTAGAATTATTTGCTATCATTTAAGCCTGCTATAAGTCTTCACTGATGACACTTAGAGAAGGTTAACTCACATTATAACGGGAAGAAGGAAGAAAATGGAAGAAAAGCTACCTTAATGAGATCTTCATATTTGTTAGTATTATTGTAAAGATATAATTCAAGTTTATAGTTTACTTGAAAAGAGGTATCAGAGTTGTTCTTAAATTTCACATTTTTCGTTGCTTTATGAGGTATATTTGAAAGTTAAAGACTTTGCTATATTGCTTCATGATTAATTCTATTATACTCTTTCTCCTCTTCGCAGTCTTGTGGGTTCCTTAAACAAGATTCCCATTTCTATTGCTGGCCTTTTGGTGTTCAAGGTTCCTCTCAGTATTCCCAATTTATTCAGCATACTTTTCGGTAATGTGCACAATCCAGATTCTATTCTTGAAAATTTTAGGACATACTTTTATTGATTGTTCTCCTTGAGCCGAGGGTTTATCGGAAACAGCCTCCCTACCATCACAAGGTAGGGGTAAGGTCTGCAGTATACACTACCCTCCCCTTATTGATTGTTCCTGACTCTAATTTGCCAATGCTTTCAGGTCTACTTGCTGGTGTACTTTTTGCCAGGGCTAAGATGTCTTAATACCATGCTGGAAAATCAAATGCCATGCCATATCTAGAAACACCAATGGATTCTCACACAAGTCATTTGTAGGCAGTAGTGTCTGTGAGATGCTCATTCAAGGGAAATGAAGCATCTATCAATTTTGGTTTTTGTGAGCAGTAATTATTTAATTCAGTCATCTGAACATCTTTTTCTTTTCTGGAATATGGTTCAAATACTTCAAAAATATGCATATATTACACCGTCGAAAAGGGAAAAAAGAATTCCCTCTGGATTTAGTGAAAATAGTATGATAGTGTCACTTTGAGCTGTTTGATTTCGGTTGAATGATAGGCATTAGAAAAGATTATTGCTAAGTTAAATTGCCTTCAGAAGCTTGGATTAAAAACTAATTCCTAAATAGTTGGTGTCTTGAACATTTTCCTAATGTATGACATGAAAGTAATTTTATTAATTTGAAATTCACTTAAATAAATTGTGAAGAAAATCTACAAATCTCTGCGTGGGAGAAACCTACTATTCTATTGTAAAAATATTTGACAAAGAACGCCTTTCCTACAATTAGGTTGGAGCAATTAAGACCAGAAGAGAAGTTATTTTTGACAGTCGCTAAACTTTATTTGACACATGGACGCAAAAGAGAACCCAACGAAATTCTAACACTACGGGAAGAATTAATTGGGTTAGTGAAAGAGATGCGAACACTAGATTTTTGAACACTAGAGAGCCAAACATTCTTACTTTTGATGATTACAACCATCTCATGGACCCGCTTAGGGACTCTTTCATCACCCTGGCCATCACCATTCTTCTACCAGAAATACATGCATATTGTTGTGACCTCTGTCATTAATTACTATCAAGAGAGTGTTTGAATGCAATGCTATTAGGACATGAACAAAATTTATCTTTGTCTCACCCCTATGTGCATCAATGCCTCCAACATGAAGAATTTTAAACCTATTAACTTTTGTAACACCATGTATAAGATAATCACAAAAATAACCACCAATAAAATCAAGCCTATGTTAGACAAAATCATTAGTCCTAATCAGCCAAAGTTCCTAAAAAAAATAGGAGGGCGGCTGATAACGTCATTATTTTTCAGGAAGTTATCAGCCATTTTAAAAAATAAAGGATAAGAACGCCGACGTCATCCTTAAAATTGATTTAGAAAAAACATTCAACCGATTAAAGTAGTTATATTAGGATCAAAGCTTATTTTATCTTGCATTAGCTGTATATGGTTAATAAAGAATACCACTTTCATAAATGTTATAGAATTAAAAAAAAGGAGAGAGAGAGAGAGAAAGGAACCACATTTTTACACACAACCAAAAAAAAAAGATAAATACTAAAGAATAAAAAGTACTGGACAGAGCATAAGAATAAAAAAGGAAACATATTTTAATTCTTAAAATTGTATAACATATTTGTAATTTAAGCTTCAAAACATTTGTTTAACATAAAAGTGTTCAAAACCCTAACGATTTTTTGAAAATGAGAACAAACCTTAAACGCTAAAACCACAATACCACCCTTCAATCAACAATACCCCCCCTGAAATCGAGACCACAAGAAAATTATGGACCCACCAAAACAGAAACGAAAGGAAACCCTAGCTTAACTAACCCTTTTCATATCGAGATCACAATAGCACATACAAACACATTCAACACAATAAATAAGAAGACTACTAACATAATATAGGGATATATACTAAGAAATAACATACTTTTATGAACAGAGGACTTGTTTCGAATCTATAAATATAGCACTGACTCGCTATTCATATTGTTTTTGTTTGACCGATACCGAATGTCCAAACATAAATGTGAGTCTTTAAAGGTTTTATGTTTAAGCAAAATCAGAGAAGATAACACATAAAAGGAGAGTCATTAATGAAGGAGAAACATACCTTCAAAGCTCTCTATTCCAGTTTCTCTATTCCGCATAGGACATCATCGACGGAGCTAGATTTGGGTGACTTCGACGAGGGAGAAGTGAATGGAATGACGTGGAGGAGGGCTTTTTGGGGCTTTAATCGGGTTAAAAGGATCGAATAAGGACAGGTTATTTCATCTGGATAAAAATAAAAAGAGAATGAATTATTTCATTGTGAGGTTGCCACATGGCTCACCGTCAAACATAAAGTATATGTACGTACCAATGTATAACGATAGTGGCACCATTAACCAGAAACTATAACGGAGGGTACAATCAAATCATACTTGAAAGTTCATTAGTCCTAATTCGTCAAGATCCCTAAAAAATAGGAGGGCGGTTGATAACGCCATTAAGAATGCCAACATGATCTTTAAGATTGATTTAAAAAAAGAATTCGACCGATTAAATAGTTATTCATTAGGGATACTCTTACCTTCTTTAATTTTCGATGTAATCAAGCTTATTTTTAATCTAGCATTAGCAGTAGATCCATCACCATTATAATAAATGGTTTGAATATTGACTTGTTTAGCCCCTCTAGAGGAGTACGACTAGGTGACTCATATCCCCTACATCTTTATTGTCTGCATGAAAAGACTTTCTAGAAGCATTGTCAACAAATATCTCCTTCTGAAATTGCATCCACAATGGGTGAAAAACATGCAAAAATGTTAACTTCCGGGTCGTCAATGATAATTGTTCAGTTAACTTTTGACATAATATTTGGACATGTTACCATAATGACATTAGAAGTTTTATTCAAGGTCGTCCTCTAAATTGTAACGAAGTTACTAATTATTAAAATCAAAAACCTTTTTGGCAATAGTGTTTGGAATTTTAATAGCTTAATCTTCTCCTTACCCCACTCTTCATTTTTGCTAGACAAGATACTTATGTCGTCCCTATAGTATGAGCTCCATTAATGATAAACTTGTATGACGTTTAACTTCAAATGGTCTATTCTCAATAAAATTTGCTTACACGCTTTTAGGCTCCAAAAAGGACAATGTTGCTGACAACCTTAACAATAACTTCAATCGGATTTGGAAGATTAAGTTCTTCATTTGGCTTCTTCACCATAATAGACTACCTAGTAATCAATTCCTTAGCTCTATAGGCTTGAATATTCCTCCTGCTTGCACATTCTATGATAGTGCAAATGAAATCATCAACTATATAGTTTTGTTTAACTGTTGCTATGTCAAAACTTTTTGAATTACTATCATTCAGAGTTGCTCTAATCCCACTCCAAACAACAATATCATTTTTTCCTCCTGATAAATGGTATAAGACCTCGAATTTAATCAAAAGCAGACCGTTTAACAATTTCTTATCTTAGAAAGAACTAATCATTTTGTTTATATCATATTTGCTAAGCTAGAAATGACTATTTCTTTAATCAGAAGAAAACACCCACAAATACTCATGATATCATTGCAAAAGCTACTGATTACGACTTTTTATTTGATAAGAATGATATTATTATTAAGCATATACTATTAATGTAATTCTTATCAAATAAAAAAGGCCGTATTCATTAGTTTTTGCAATGATATCATGAGTATTAATAGGTAGCAACCAATGCTACAATCTCTATAGGAAACAATCCTACTCCCTTGTTTTGTAATATTGCTACTTAAGTTTCCTTTCAAATAATATTATTCAGTTAACCAAAAAACTGTAATTTGATATTGCTTTACAATTTTTTTAAAATTTGTTCATGTAAATTATATTTTTCTAAAATGTATTTAAACAATAAGATGACGCCACAAAATAATACAAAATAAATATCAATTTTGTGACAAGACGTAAAGCCTAAATATCAAAGTGTTGGCACGACAAGTTAAACTTAAACTAACTTCCAAACTGACGACACTGTTGGCACAAAATCTTTAGCAAAAAGCCTTTGCTTAATCTGTGGAACGATGGCCATTTGGTACATCATTTCTTTGCTTCTTTTCACTTTTATTCACCAAGAAAACGTTCATAAACTAAACTTCTCATGTAAAAGGTGCAAGTAAGAACAAAGCTAAGGATAAATTGATGAAATCTATGAAGAACATCCCACTAAGAGTTGTCTGGAAAAACTAGATTTTTATTTTTCAAAAACGTACAAATTAAAAGAAGCAGCATAGAGGATCCACCTCTTGATCACATTTTAAACTCATGAACGAAGAGCTGTTCACACTGAACACCTTAACTAATAGTGTTTGAATGAAAGAAACAAAAATACTAAAAAAAAGTTAGTTATATGCATCAACATGTAAAGGACTAGAAGAATTTTACATTATCGATGAATTTTGGTAAGATTAATCTCCCCTCTTTTCAGATTATCAGTTCAATTTTACTATTTTAAATTTATTTATTTATTACTTATATTGTATATAAGTTAAAAGGAAAAGTTCGTTTAAAAAAGTTTTTTTTTCTTTTTTAGCAACTCTTTAATTCTAACTTTACACATGACATGTTTAAGACCACAAGTTTAAAGGACATTTTGCTACATTTAATTTAAGACCATTCAAAAGTCTTTTTTATTTTCGCAAACTCCGTATCAAGTCAAAATCAAACAAACAAATTAAGACGTAGGGAGTATTAAGTATATAGAGAATATGTCTTAGCATACATATAATCTTTTGAATTTTGTCAAAAAATAATGTGGAAGCTGCATATGGTTGAACGATGAACAAGGTACTACTTTAAAAGAATAATCGAATACTTAACAAGCAACTTTTAGTTATAAACTCTAACACAATACAGATCTCCAGAAGATTTAAGTTAATATATACAACTAATATTTTTTTTTAAAAAGTAATCTGATAATATAATGTAAACTTTTAATTGTTATGGATATATGCAGTAGAATTGTCCGTGGAATGCAAGTAACTTTTAATACTATTAAGAATAGAATGGCATCATAGGCATCAGCAACATTTGTAAGTAACACTTCATGCATCATCAGTGCAAAAACAGCTAGGCAAAAGACAAAACAACCGATATATTTCTCTTTACTTTCAACTGAAAAAGACAAAAACTTTAGTTATAAACGTGAATCTTAAAAATTACTAACGAAAAATAGATAGAAACCACAAATTAATTAAAGTCAGAAACGAAAATGAGTAAAGGGATAAAAAGCGCGGAGAATGTTTATATACCTTATCTGTTCCAATTAATGCGATGGGGTACAAAATACGAGGATCAAAACACTAATTTTGACTATAAATTTGAACAAGGAGATGAATTCTAAGTCGACAGGATTAATGTGGTGCGTCGATACTAATGATTCAAATATTCAAATGAAGGTTAAAGTGAGATGTTTTATCAATTGAAGATTGAAGTGAAATGCTTCAACAATTGAAGGTTGATGAGAAAGTGCATCAACAATTGAAGATTGGAGAGAAATTCTCCAACACAAACAAGAAATTGAAGATTCGAGAAAAGCGCTCCAGTATAGCAACCATGACGACAACAAAAAGGCAAGAGTATGCAACTTTGAATTACAGGAGAATGTTGGAAATAATAATTCAAAGTTTGAGTAGGAATCCCAAGTTGTTTAGGATTTGATTTTTGGTATTTATTTAATTCTATGTCTAATTAGTATTTGTTTATCCTAGTTTATACTGAAATATATTTCCTAGACTTTCTAGTATTATAAATAAGGGTGTCATGTTACAATAGCATCATTTGAATGCCTCTTTTCCTCAAGCAACCACTTTGTTCGATCCCGGGATTGCTGACCGATGTACCTGAACAGAGCACTGGTGGTACAAATTGAGTTTCTTTGACTTCTAAGGAAGGAAGTGAATAAACCTCCAGATAGCTGGTTCGAATTAAACGTTAATACTCATGTATATATTACAGGGTTGCCAGAAGATGTCACTGTTGACGAGGTGGTTGAAGTCTTTTCAAAGTGCGGGGACATAAAGGAGGATCCTGAAACACAAAATCCTCGAGTGAAGATTTATTTTGACAAAGAAACTGAAGGAAGAAAGGTGATGCACTTGTTACATATCTTAAGGAGCCTTCAGTTGATCTAGCCATTAAAATTTTGGATGGTGCTCCTTTACCGAAGAAATCAGATAAGCACAAGAAGAAGAAACTCCAAAAACTTGAGCACAAGTTGCTTGGTTGAAAAACAAATCTCATTCTCTTTATAACATATTTGGTGAGCTAAAAAAATGACAATTTCTTTAAGCATATAGTATTAATGTGATTCTTATCAAATAAAAAAGGTTGTATTCAGTAGTTTTGGCAATGGTATCATGAGTATTAATGGGTAGCAACCACAATCTCGGGAACAATACTACTCCCTTATTTTGTAATATTGCTACTTAAGTTTTCTTTCAAATAATATTACTATCAAGTATTATAATTTGATATTGCTTCGTTATTTTTTTAAAATTTTGTTCATGTAAATAATATTTTCCTAAAATGTATTTATACGATAAGATGACGCCATAAAATAATACAAATAAATATCAATTTTGTGTCGAGACGTAAAGCCTAAATATCAATTTTGGCACGACAAACCGACATTGTTTGCACAAAATCTTTAGCAAACAGCCTTTTGCTTAATCTATGGAATGCTGGCCATTTGGTACATCACTTCTTTGCTTTTTTTCACTTCTCTTCACCAAGAAAACGTTCATAAACTAAACTTCTCATGTAAAAGGTACAGGTAAAAACAAAGCTAAGGATAAATTGATGAAATCTATGAAGAACATACCACTAAGAGTTGTCTGGAAAAACTAGATTCTAAAAAAAAAAAAACGTAAGCAGCATAGATGGGTCATACCCCTTCACATTTTAAACTCAGGAACGAGGAGTTGTTCACACTGAACACCTTGCTTATAGTGTTTGAATGAAAGAAACAAAAATAAATAAAGTTAGTTATATGCATCAACATGTAAAGGACCAGAAGAATTTTAACATTATCGATGAATTTCGGTAAGATTAATTTTCCCCTTTTTTAGATTTCGGGAAAGAGACTTTATATAAAAATTTAACATAGTATAAAAGTTAAAAGGAAAGGTCACACTTCACAATACTACTAAGCTCCCGTTTGACCATAAATTTTAAAGTTAAAACTTGAAACTTGAAAATTTGAGTTTCTAAAGTTTGAAATTTAAAGTTATTTTTGGATATGCAATTTAGTAGTTGGAAATATTTGATGAAGATCATATTTTCAAAATTTGATCAACTTTAATTTCGTGGCCAAATATTTAAAGATAAATTTACAAAATCTATTTCCAAATATATGGTCAAACGTTGAACAAGGAGTACTATATTTTAAAAAAATGATTACTTAACAAGCAACTTTTAGTTATAAACTCTTAGCACAATATATTCAAGTATATAATTTAAACTCGTAGCACCAGATTTAAGTCAATATATACAAATAATTTATTAAAAAAAGTAGTGTGATAATTTAAACTTTTAATTGTTATGGATGCAGTAGATTTGTCCGCGGAATGCAAGTAACTTTTAATACTTTTAAGTAAGGGGGTATAAAATCGAATCGTAAATCGAATCAAATCGTAAATCGAATCAAACCGCAAAAAATACTCGATTAGTGGTTTGGTTTGACTTGGTTTGGTGTTGGAAAAAAAATCCGACTATAATTGGTTTGGTTTAGTTTTAACTAACTAAAGTCAAACCGAACCGAACCAACCCGATATTACATATATACTATTTTTAAAAATATTTTATACATAAAAATATTTATTGTGATGTAATTTATAAATATTTCTTCAATTTTTTCATAGTTTTAATCTTTCAATATGTTATTTCAAGTTTAAACTTAGAATTTTAAATGGTTCAATAAGTCCTTTTACAACCTATAGATATTAGTAACTCAAATAAAACCCAAATCAATACGAATATTAACAAAAGATTATTCAATCCAACACTAGGAATGACAATCATGTTAGATATTTATTCTTTAGTTTTACATAAATGCATAAACTAATTTATTTTTCTGTTTAATATTTAGTCATGTAGTTAATACTTATTAGACTTATTTTAGCATGACTTAATATTTTTAAATTATGATTATTTTTATTATGACTTATTAATATGCAAAATTTATTCCATGCGATTTCATTATTTTTTTGGTTAAATATTTTATTGTCATCACTCACTTCATAAATTTCAAATAAAGTGAATATATTTTGTGTTATTTTTTTAAGAAATACCTTAGATAACTGAATTTTGCTCGGACTAAAGAAATATTTGAAGCACAAGTTAATTATATATTTGTATGAAGATTTTATCGGAAAAAATCCGAAAATACCCGAAAACCCCGAGGAAACCAAAAAAACCCGAGGTTGAAAAACTCGACTTTTATTGATTTGGTTTGGTTTATAAATTTTAAAACCCGACACTAATAATTTTGTTTGATATTTAAAAAATTCAAACCAACCCGGTCCATGTACACCCCTTTTTTTAAGCATAGAATGGCATCATCGATCATCAGCAACATTTGTAAGTAACACTTCATGCATCATCACTGCAAAAACAGCTAGGCAAAAGACAAAACAACCGATATATTTCCCTTCACTTTCAACTGAAAAAAGACAAAAACTTTAGTTATAAACTTGAATCTTAAAAAATACTAACGAAAAACAGATAGAATTTAAGCCACAAATAAAGACAAAAATGACAACAAATAAAATGCGCGGAGCATGTTTTAAGAATAATAATATACTTATTCTGTTCTAATTAATGTGACGGGTACAAAATACGATGGTCGAAACACTAATTTTGACTATAAATTTGAATAAGAAGATGAATTGTAGGCCGACCAGGATTAATGTGGTGCGCCGATAGTAATGATTGAAATATTTAAAAAAAGTCTTGACAAAATTATAGTTAAAGAAAAAATTATTTCACTCTCAAACAATAAGACATTCACATGGAACATGACGAGTATGTAACGAATTATGCAATAAACTGATCAGAAACTGAAAACTATCATAAAGCGAGAACCATTAAACATTCTTAAAAACACGACAAGATTACGATAATCCATGATTTAAACAACAACAAAAAAAAACAGTACTACTATCCCACAATACTTTTTAATTAACAACTCTATTTCTACTACATAACATTAATAGTAATTATAAGATTAAAAGAAGGTTTTGTTGAAGGTTCCAGCTTGAGAGAATTGAGAATTAGATGAATTAATCATCTCCATCAAATCAACTTCCTTAATGTTTCCTCCTGATGAAGAACATCCTTGATTATTCATGCTTCCACATCCAAAACACTCTGGATAATTAGGCACCATTGAACCATCTAGAAGGTACGAAAGGTAAAGGTCTTGAGGATAATATTGTTGAGAATAATCAGGCATGTTGTAACTTCGAACATCGTCCGTGATCACCTTTTTTGTTGTACTGTAACTCTCCACGTTACACTGAGCAAGAGGATTTTCACCAAAGGAATTCAAACCAGAAGAAGAGCTCTTGTTGAGAAGATCTTGAGTTACTACATTTGTCTTCATAGAGTCCATGACCTTGGTACCGTTAATCATATTGTTATTTCCGAATAAACTTTGCATGAAGTTCATTTCTTCATCGTACGTTTGATGAGTGATCAAAGAGGGAGAATCATCATCGGAGTACGGTGGGGTCGTGTTGGTGGTGGTACTGTTACTTCCAGTAACAATAGTGGCGGTGGAAGTACTGTATCCACCGCCACTATCAGTCCCACCGCCACCGTAATATGAGGTGGCGGTGGGAGGAGAATTATCATCACTCATCATGAAATACTTGCTTCTAATGTAGTCTTGGAGAACGGTGGAACGATATGATTTGCGTTCACATTGGCCATCATCAGCTTGTTGATTGTTTTTGTTCTTATTTCTCCTTGAATTTTGCCTTCTTTTAGTGGCATTCCAGTGATTCTTAATTGCATTTTCAGTCCTTCCAGGAATTATTTTAGCTATTTCAGCCCATTTGTTTCCAAGTTGCTTGTGTGTTTCCACTAACAACAATTCTTCTTCTTCACTCCAGGTATCTCTCTACAAAAAAATTAGAAAAAATTTAAAAGATATATAGATGTGAATGAAAGATGTGAATGATATACAAGAAAACGATTTTTTTTTTTTTTTTTAATGAGCTGGACACACTTTTATAACAAATTTTGATGCTTTGTCAAAGAAAAAGTTTCACATTCACGTGAAAATGGAGTATTGAAATAAATAAATTTAAAAGAAAAAAAAGAGAGGATTGAAATCAGTCAAACAATTTTGAGAAGAATGAAAATAAATACCTAAAAACTAACCCTAAAAACACTTTTTTGAAGGAAATCCTTGTGGCTAAAAAGATGTAAGAACACACAAATTAAACCAATTAACCTTGTTGGTCCAAGCTTTAATTCCCACACACCAAAAAAAATAAATGGAGAGAAAATTTTCACATATAATTTTATCTTCAACCCTAAAAAAAGTTGTTTTTATTTTTGGTAATGAATGGATCCCTCTATAAGATATAACATTTTTATATTTTTTCATGGATTGGGATCTAAAACTTAAAAATGTTTTCTAATAGATAGATCATTCATTACCAAAAATAAAAACAACAAAAAGACCTTGAAATTAGTCTTTGTAAAATCATTGGGTACACATAACACAAAAATCAGATAAAAATGGATGTTGTAATAAATCTTGAGTGATTAAAACATCATAGCCCAAAAATCTATAGCAAATCTTTGTTCATAGATAATTTAATTTGCAGAAATCTAGAGAAAATGAGACAAACTAATAAGTATAGTTAGGGAAGTACTAGAAATTGAAAATTTTAAAATTAACAGAATAATAATTATAGAATTTAAAAAAAAAAAACCTTGATATCTGGACGTAGATGATTATGCCATCTCTCTCTACACTGTTTTCCTGCTCTTGCTTCCATTTTCTCAGCAATTTGTGCCCATTTTCTTACTCCAAATTGTTTTACCAACCTAAGCAATTTCCTTCATAATTCCCCCCAAAAAAAATAAAAAAATAAACTGTAGAACAAAGTTTCAAACTGATTCTTGAATTGGTTTAATAAATAAATACAACAACAATAGAAAATACTCCGTGTAATCTCATAAGTGACGACGTACCTGTCTTCTTCATCAGTCCACTGACCTTTGATCAAATAATTTGTTGTTGATGAATTTCCTTCTTTTGCCTTTTTTCCACTCTCTTTAATTTTATTTATTTCATCATGATGACCAAATAAGCCATTATTTTCTTGTACTTCATTCATAGAAAACCCTTCCATGTTACAACTTGGCTCTGGCAAATTTGTCCAAGAAATCCCATTTGCATGGCTACTACTACTACTTGCATTTGCACCAACAAAATGAGAAAATTCACTAAAAACATTTTCATTGTTTATTTTTTGTTGTTGAGGAAAATTATAATTCTCATGACTCAACAAAAACCTATCTATGGCTGTTAATGGAGGTGGATGATTATTTTTTGGTAAATTTTGATAGGGAAGAAAAGCACTTTCTCCATCCATGGAAAAGAAAAGAGAAGAAAAAAAAGGGAATGTTTTCAGCAAAAGAATTTGCTTTGAATAAAAAGGAAAGTGATTTAGTTTTCTTCTAGGTTTGGAAGATATGGACATAAAAATAGCTAATAAAGAGCTTATAATGTGTTATATGTCTATGTAAGGAGCTGAGGGATAATCACAGCCGTTGATCTAAAAAAACCATCCAACGGTTTAGAAAGGAGCTGCGGGTGTAACTCCTGAGCTGCCTCTTATTGTCAACAGTAGAAAGAAATTAAAGGTGGGAGAGATTAGTGCTATTGTTAATAAATTCTCATTATTGCATCATTTCTATTTTTAAAATTATTTCTCACTAATTGTTTAGAATTTAATTATTCTTTTACCAATAGTCATGATGTGCTAAAACATTAATTATAAGGACACTATAATATACATCTGGTAAGAGATAAATAAACATGCAAATTTATCTGATAAGAGATAGATAAATGTGCAGATGAACAGAGAGCCGTTTCAGACCAGTGAAGATCAAAATTGAGTTGCATAAGATTTCAATTCAACCAAAAAAAGATTGTAATTAGTCTAGATATTCTAACTGTAAAATATCGTTAGCGCCCAAGCTAACCATCTCAACTGTCGAAATGAACTGATTAATATGAAACTGCTAAAGATTAAAAAAAATTCAAGGAACGAGGTTGTGAGAAAGTTTTGTGACATCTAAGTTTGATATTCGAAATAAAAGATTGAGGAGTGTTGAAGATGGAGCTGCAGAGGGTAATTCCGGTAAGAGAGAGAAAGTTTGATCGATAAGCGCATTCTGTGAATGGAGGAATTGACACAAATCTGATCTGAAGTACTGTGTTGCCGCGAATCGGTTGAGAGAGTTTCAACGGGCCAGGAAATCATTAATGCCAAAAAGTTCTCTATTGTAATGTGTTTTTTGGCGCGTCGCTTTCTTTTGAAAAGAGAGGTTTCGTCCTTTTCGACTCTTCTCCTCCATGCTTCAGTTACCGAGTATGATTTGATATAGTTTTAAAGTTTTAAGCTGGAGCCTGGAGCCTCACGTTGCGGAACAAATATTTTGTTTTTAAATTGGCCTCAAAGAATGATCGAGAATCGTCTTCCTAAAAAGAAGAGTCTTCATTTGAAAAAATCAAGTTTTAAGTTCCTTCGATAATCAAATCAAAAATGAAAAAGATTTGTTAATATGGAAAAATCTCAACAAAATGGAGTTTTCACTCCCAACGTATTTAAGCTATGTAACTTATAAAAGACTGGAAGCTTTATGATATGGCTAATTTATATATGCATATATAATTCTATTTAGATCAATGAAATTCATATAAGAATATTTTAAGTTGTTAATTATTGTAATTTATAATACTTTTAATATATTTTTTTTTTTGTGATTTATAATACTTTTAATGTAATTTTTTATTGTGATTTATAATATTTTTAATGTAATTTTTTATTGTAATTTATAATAACTTTTAATTTAATTTTCAAATATATAATAAGTTATTATTTATTGTGAGTTATAATAATTTTAATGTAAGATAAACAAATTAAAACGGAGAAGAGTATAAAAAATTTCGTAGAAGAATATTTTAAGTTATTAATTACTGTGATTTATAATACTTTTAATGTAATAGTGTAATTTTTAAATATATAATTAGTTATTAATTATTGTAATTTATAATATTTTAATATAAAATAAACAGATTAAAATGAAGAAGAGTATAAAGTCGAAATTCGCTAAAACAGGCATGTCGTCCACATACCTGCTTACTGGTACTTCTTATATAAGAAGATTCTAAAAAAAAACAAATTCCCGAGGTACAATAAGAAAAATATTTTAATATTTTTCAATCATTTAGAATTTATTTTTTGTTTTACCCTATAGTCATGAGATGCTAAAATATCAATTATAAGATCACTATTATATACACATCTAATAAGAGATAAATAAATGTGCAGATTTATCTGATAGAAAAAAATAAATATGCAAATTTAATTGATAAAAGACAAATAAACATGCAGAGTTTTTAGCAAATAAATGATATAAATTAAAAAAGATTTGTCAATTTAAAAAAATCCTCAACAAAATGGAATGTTTTCTCCCGCTGTACTTAGGCCATGTAGTTTATAAAAGATTCTAAAAAGAAAATACTTACTATCTTTGGAATCTAATCTTACACCGCTGTTGAAGACGAAGTTCTCTTCTCCTTTCTTTCTCTTCTTTCTAAAATCTCTAGGTACAAGAAAGTATTTTTCCAAATCATTTATGAGATGCTAAATATCAATTACAAGACCACTATTATACTAAATTGGTAAGAGAGACAAATATCGTGCAATAAACGTGCAAATTTATATGATAAGAGACAAATAAACATGTAATTTTTTTTAGCAAATGAACGGCACAAATATGACAAATATTTATTAAGTTCGAAAAATCTCAAAAAAATGAATTTTCTACTCCCGACATGCTTAAGTCACGCAGTTTATAATCGGAAAAACTTTTTTCTCAAGGTACAATAAAAATGTGTTTACCAACAATCATGAGATGCTAAAATATCAATTATAAGGTCATCGTTATGCCCATCTAGTAAGAGACAATTAAACGTGTAAATTTATTTAATAAAACATAAATAAATGTGCAGATTTTTTTAGTAAATGAACAATATAGACATGAAGAAGATTTGTTAAGCTGGAAAAATCTCAACAAATTAAATTTTTACTCCCGGCGTACTTAAGCCACATAGCTTATAATATTTTTCCCGAGGTACAAGAAATATTTTTCTAATCATTTAGAAATTATTTTTGTTTCATCAACCGTCATGAGATGCTAAAATATCAATTATAAGGCCACTATTATATACATCTAGTAAGAGACAAATAAACGTGCAAATTTATCTGATAAGAGATAAATAAATGTGTAAACCTTTTAGCCAATGAACGATATTAACATGGAGAAGATTTGTTAATCTGGGAAAATCTCAACAAAATGGAGTTTTTACTCACTGGGTACTTAAGCCACGTAGCTTATAAAAAATATGAAGATTTTTTTTTTCTGAGGTACAGGAAAAAAATTGTCCAATCATTTACAATATATTTTTTATTTTACCAACAGTCATGAGATACTAAAAATAGCAATTATAAGGCCATTATTATACGAATTTGATAAGAGATAAATAAACGTGCAAGAAACGTGCAAATTTATCTGGTAAAAGACAAATAGACATGTAAACTGTTTTAGCTAATGAACGATATATAGACATGAAGAAGATTTATTAAGAATGGAAAATCTCAACAAAATGGAGTTTCTACTCCCGGTGTACTTAGCAAATAAATGATATAGACATAAAGAAGATTTGTTAAACTAAGAAAATTTCAACAACATCGAGTTCTTAGTATTCCTGACATACTTAAGCCATGTAGCCTATAAAAAGTTCTCTCTATATATATAAAAAAACAAAAAAACTGCCCTGGTACAAGAAAAATGTTTTTCCAATCATTTAAAATTTAGTTTTTGTTTTATCAATCGTCATAAGATGCTAAAGTATCAAGTGTAAGGCCACTATTATACATATTTAGCCGGAGGTGAAAAGAGGTGTGTGAAAAGAGGTGTAGACTTTTTTGACAAATAAAAGATATAGGCTCAGATTTGTTAAACTGAAAAAATTTCTTACTCCGACGAACTTAAGTCATGTAGGTTAAAAAAAAATCTAAGAAATTTAAGTTTTTTCTAGTGTACCAAAAAAAGTTCATGGTTATCCACTCCACGCGACAATAATATAAATTAGTGATGAATTATATATACATTTAAAAAAAAAAAATGAGAGAAAAGATAGAAAAGATGGAGAATTGAATTTTGTTTTAGAGGGAGGGGTGAATTAAAAGGATGATAATTAATAAGGTAATTGGTGGTCATAATTTTCTCCATAGTAATAAGAGGGAATTATGGACGACTTTAAGCTCCATATTAATAGCTCTTTGAATTACTGTTAAATGCTTAATTACTCAATTAGAGATAACATGATGACCGGACCCTTTAATTTGCTTAAAGGGCAAATAACACTTTTAGTCCCAGAATTAATGCTAATATTTTGATTTTAGTCTTTGTATTATCTAATTTATTATTATTAACCTTTAATTAAATTATGTGGGTAGTTTTGATCCTTCAGCTAGCGGACCTTAAAATATTTAACGGTGCCTTTACTGTTACAAAGGGCAATTTAGGAATCTAAACAAATCATTAGTCATACACATCACTCACACTAATTCTACTCGATATTTAAACACTTCATGAGTCAAATCAAGTTGCAACTTAATTATTTTTGAACATTAATTATGCATGATTTTTTCTCGGTTGATTGAATTGGAGAAGGCATGTCTAGTTCGAAGGTGTGGCACTGCAATGTTTACAACAAGTAAGATGGAAAGCTGCCTATTATGCCAACAAACACCAATGTTTCTTGTGCTAATTTACAACACTTGAGGGCTTGGTTGACACTATCACAACAATCGGCAGAGCGCTATAGGAGGGGAAACATGAGTATAAAAATTTAGATTTCTTCCATAATTGAAGGATATTTCAAGTAGAAAAGAGAATCGATGTAATTGAGACAACTAAATAGAGAATGGAAAGATGTGAGACCAGCCAAAAGTGACTCTATCTAGTTGTTACGTTTTTACAACTCGTATAGAAAAATAGTATTATAAACTTGATCAAGTGTAGCGCAGTCAAGCTCACATATTTGGGGAGAGGGAAAGAGATAGCAGTTCTAAGCAAAAATGTAAACATAGAACTTTCTGTTAAGTTTCATCAAATCAAAAGTTTAGATGAGTTTCTATTCTTATAACTATTCGTTAACCAAATTTGTTCGATGATCATAAGCTTATTAATCTGATCGGGAGCTTGTTTTCACGTATCATAAACCACAACTCCACAAGTATTTGTTTAGAAGGTATTATTTGTTAAATACAAGCAAGCAAAATATTAAATATCAGAATTGTTCTCACTATGTTATATGAAAGATCAAAATCACCCACATAGTTTAATTAATAATTTAGATAATATAAGGACTAAAATTAGAATATAGCATTAAGATAAGTACGAAAAGTATTACAGATTCACTTTCATGTCCGCTATGTCAAGCAGTAGACGAGAATATTGATCATTTGTTCTTTGAGTGTTCCTTTGCTGCAAGTATCTGGAACAGAATCCTAGCGTGGCAGGGCATTCATAGAATTAGTATGCAATGGTCGGAGGAGGTTCGATGGTCAATACAATTCATGAAGGGGAAGAGTAGTCGAGCCCAGATTTACAAGATGTCACTAGCAGGAACACTTTATTACTTGTGAATGGAACGCAATTGTCGAGTATTTCAAAGCAAGAGCAAGACAGAAGAGAGCATTGTTAGACAAGTTATACAAGAAGTGCATGGGCGAGGAACGTGTCATCCCAGATTAGCTAATTGTTTACAAAAGCTTAATGTATATCCATAGCTAGGAGATGTGGGATAAGGTAGAATAGGTAGGATTTCATGGATGATTGTGGCAAGGCTTGGGGCTGACTGTCCAAGTCTGCTAGGGCTGATTTGTTTGCACTTTGGTAAATAAAATTTTACTTACCAAAAAAAAAAAGTACGAAAAGTGCTATTTTCTCTTGCTTAAAATTAATCCCATTTTCTTATTTAGTTAGTCTTTTTACTGTTCATCATGCGTATCTTTGAAAAGTCTAGGGTTTCAATATTATCAAACACTGATTTATTTTTTCAATCATTGGAGAATCATAATACGTACAAAGAGTGGTCAATCATCCTTGAAAAATAATTAGATCATACTAATTGATAAAGTGAGAGAATGGAAATCTTTTAAACGAAAAGAAAGTACTACTCTTACAAATGATAAGAAATAATTAAATAAAGATATTGTACAGTAAGTCAGTAATAGTTTTTGGGGCCTCAAATCTTTTGGGCCTTGAGCAAATGGTTCACTTGCTTGGGGTTGAACTGGCTGTGGGACCTCAAATATTTTGGGCCTAAAACAAAGTGTCAGTTTTTTTGTCCAACTTCTATATTGGTACATGCAGTAAAAATTTACTCACATTTTACTGTTATATTATTATTGAAAAATCAATCATGATTTAGGAATTATAGTATATGTAAATATGTGTGTCATATATTTATTGAATTAGTATAAACATCAACTCCATAAACCATAGTCGCGCACATGCTAAAGGGTGTTAACTTACACCAAGTTGTCTTCGTAATAAATATTATGAATATAGGGTACTGGGAAACATCACAAATACCTCATATGTTGTGAAACCCCCCACCCCCACCCCCACCCCACCCCACCCCACCCACCTCAACAAAAAATGGATGCATAGTAGGTATTATTTACCTCTTAAAAACTGTGTGCATCCATTTAGATATTTTAAGAGAGGAAAGAAACTAAAATGTATCAGCCAACAAGAAATAAATCGTTAACCAATATACAGAGGATACCTCATGGGGTTTGTAACTGGATTCAGAAAAATCCATATTTGAACTTAAGTATTCAGGCCCACGTCTTTAAAATCAATAAGTTATAAAGCCCATTTTACTTGATGTACTGGGCCTACAAAAGCCCATACCACTTCTGACTATCATTGAACCTTGTCATAACAACAATAATACCCACGTGAGATCCAGTTGTATGAGGGATCGAACCCTTATCAACAAGGTAAAAATTTAAGTATCCAACCATCTGAGCTACTAGAAAGATTCTATCTTTGAAAATATTGACTTTCCAAAATGTAACCAAACAATTGTGTAAGCAAATGGTTAGTGACTCCAAGTTGCAAGGCCACAAGATACATTATATTTTCCTTCCGTTTTGCAGCACCATAGGCATTAGATTTGATTGATTGATGAAATACACATGCTTCTTAACCAAATAATACATCTATAATCTAAGCTACACATGTATAGTACGTTATACAATCGTCTCCATATTGTTAAACGTGGGTGTTAACATCAAGTCAATATATATAGTTGGATATCTGGAGTGCTCATCAGCTACTTTCGAAAAATACATATGTATATCATGATTTTGTTCTTTCTTTTTGTCCTTGTGGGCTGTGGCATGATGAATATCTTTGAGCAAGTAAATCAAGCAAAGAATAACGATTTGACAAGCTAGTCTTAATTAACCCTAGTAGATTGTCCATGTGTTATGTTGGGTATAAAGGATACTGGGAGCTATTATTATTTGAAATATCTTCGTCTTAATTCTTATTACTTTACCTATTATTCGGTGAATTTACCTAAGTGGGCCGATGCATAATCGCAGCATTCACCAAAGACAGAAATACAGAGACAAAATGTAACCTATTTTAGGTCCATTATGGATGGGAAAAGGCTAATATATATATAAAAGGAAGTGGACAATTTCCAGTTGAAATGTCAAAAAGCAAGTTATGCTTTTCTAGTATTGTGCTCGTGATCTGTCTGGTCCTATTAACTTTTCCACAAAAGATATGCTGCTTAGTTTCCTATCAATATCTACTTTGATCATGAAAGTGTTAAATCAGATTAATAAAATTAATTGTTTAAAATTGGTGAATCATGCACAGTTATTATCTTGAAATTATATAACTTATATAACACACTCAAATATACTATAAATTTTGTTATATCAGGTGTTATAAGGGTCGAAAGTTTTTTTTTTTTTTTAAATGCAGCATATGTGGAAGTTAATTAGGAGGAGAGAATGGCTCCTAACTAATGGTTGGTCATACGGTAAAAACTTATCTGCATCTATTCTTTATACCAATCCAATGAATACATGATATATTCCTTCACATACGTAAACTCTTATCGTTAAATCATAGGTAATTTGCATACGTTAATTATCACATTAATTTATGACTTAACCATGAAAATTAGTATGATTTAGTTATTTGAACTTTCACCTTGTTAGTTGGCTATCTGAACTTTCACCTTGTTGGTAAGAATTTGACACTCCACCTCGTAATTCCATATATATTTTGGGACGAATATTTTTAATGTTTGGACAACTAACATGAGAAGTAGGGAGTAATAGTTAGTGTGACGTTAGGCTAATTTTTGCTTCGTCAGTTCGGCGACCTAACTAATTAGCATCCTTGCTTATAGGAGATATTTGCCCAATTTAGGCTGACAGTGTGTTACTTTTTGTTTTTCAAATTTTGACTTTGTGGCAATGAGAAAACATTAATGGTAACAATTACTTTGTCTTGTGAAAATAAAATTTTACATATTTATACAATTTAGCTGTTAGATTGTATCACATTGGTTGAGTGAACGTCGTGTTATTGTCTCCTTATAATATATTGTTTTGATGAGCAACCCTCATGTACCAATATCAACTTGCTTTTGATTTTAGTCAAGCCCTGTGATCTGTTTTCTTTACCTTAAAATATCAAACACTTATCCAAATTAACAAGATTACAGCTATCAGCTTTCTCTACACTTACTATGCGAACTTAGTCACATTTAATATAATTTTACAAGTGTGATTTGGGAAGAATAGGATCTACGTAGATCTTACCCTCCTTGTCTGAAAAGAACTTAGTAAATACATATATTATTTTGATTATATACGTATAACTTAAGTAGGAATCTATTTGTTTCAATATTCACCATTCTGTGTGACAAAAAGATATTTTTTTAGAAAAAGAAGAGCATTATATTGTTCACACAATAAAAAAGGAGACGAAATGAAGGAAAATTAATATTGGTGGCATTAATTTATGTACCTCTGGCCACCTCACCGTACCAAATTGAAGAAGTTCCTCGTACACTGAATTGAGCAAAGAAAATCACATGAAACAGTTAAGTATGATATGGTCTTCCATATGCAAACATGGAGTTGAAATTAAAGTAAATGCTTTAACATTAATTATTGACGGTGCTAGCTTGCTGAAAAGTCACCGTAATATGGATTGTGGTGTGGTGGTTTGGGATATCCCTCTACCCTTAATCAGAAGACTTGAGTTTGAAACCCTGAAATGAAAAAAATCTTGTTGGGAGTGTCGGCCCTAAAATGAGCCCTACAATGCGTGAATTCATATTTATCGGATTCCAATATTAATATCGAACACCTGAGTGGTAAACGAGTTTTTTTTTTAATGATTCTTTACATTTTTGTTAATAAACATGTATCAGTTGCTATTGCCTAAAACCCTGCATGTCTCATTATATATAGGTTTTCTTCTACAGATGGAACACCAAAGTAGTTCCTAATTTTCCACTCCTATTGTGACAATCCACGCTGCCTTAATTAAGGGATTATTAAACGAAAAAAAAAAACATATGTGCACTTATAATCTGAAGAGAAAAAAATAATCTTATAAGAATATAACATTTGTAATCCCTGAAGAAAGAAAAATATTGACAGAGCCATTGTATATATATTAAACACTTTAATAATTAATTTGTCTTCAGGTGATGATCAGGAGATTACAGGTTCAAGTCTTGGAAATAGCCTCGTACAGAAATGTAAGGTAAGGCTGCGTATAATCGATCCTTGTGGTCGAATCCTTCCCCAAACTCTGAACATATAGCAAGAGCGTTAGTGCATTGGCCTACTTTTTTTTATCTTCCATGTGCTGTTAATCACGTAGGACAAGTATGAAACCTGTTACTCTCCATGTAAAAGTGGTTTCTCGATTAATCCAGCCATTTTCCTTCATCAGAAAGTACCGTGTGAATCAACGTGAAAATTGGTCAATTGAACACGTTATAATTTGAAATTTAAAAATAACCATGCAAAGATTTTTATTTTTTATTTTAAGATCTTTTATATATAAAATTTTAATCTCTTATAAAAAATATAAAATTTAAAATAAATTTATAAAAGATTATAAAGCCATTGCGACTATATCTGCCCACTATCGTCGCAATTTGAGACTCATAGATGCATTATATATGTTCGTTAATCATTTTATTACAATCTGTAATTCTACTAGTTTTTTTTTTACATTCGGAGCAAAGTTAATTTATAAAAAAGATCTGGAATATATAGTCAATAGATATTTTAATAAGTAATATTATTTTATTTAAAATATGTCTCACGTGTATTGTATTAAAGTGATAGTGCGCCACCTTCAAGCTGACCATTATTATTTTAATTTGGTGCACTAGGTCCACACAATTGCAACCAAATCTTCGTCATGAATGAAAGGACACTAATTTCTCATATTTTTTGTGATTTCCTAGAAGATAAGTTCTATCTATAGAGGACTGACCCTTTTATTATCCCCCCCGAAGAAAAAAGAAAATTATTATCATTACTCCTATTATTTATTAGCTAACTTAAATAAAAGAACAAAGAAATGAGGAATCTCTGTCTAACAAAATGATGCAGCATATAGTACAAGAGTTGAAGCATTTAATTTTCAGTGATATATCAAAAATTGATTTATTTAAAATTTTGTGAAATGAATTTGCATACTTACTGGTAGTCGTAGGATTACTTTTTGTAGTTTTTTGTTCTTTCATTTTTGTTACTGTCTATTGTTTTTCTGTAGTTTGAATGGAGTATTATTTTATTGTAGTACTGTTCTATTATTATATGTTATTTTTTATTTTATTTATTATCTTTTGTACTTTCATTACATCTTTTTAAACTGTTTTTGTCTTGAGCCGAGAGTCTAGTAGAAACGGTCTCTCTACCTCACCTTTGAGATAGAGGTTGTTCTGTGTACACTCTGTGGGACTACACTGAGCAGAAAATATAAAAAGGAATTCTAAATTACGATTTAGGTTTAAATATATTTATTGATAGTGAAAATTTGACCGATTCTTCCAATAGTATAGCGTTATTAAAAGAGCTAATCAGCTAGACTGCTAAACTAAGTTTGTTGTTTAATTACCCTTATACACCCAACAAATAGAGGCATAATATATGTTTGTAAATAAATATGTATCGCCTAATTATAATTAATTACTATGTATTATTACTTTATTAAATTACTTAACTATGATTATATGATATATTTTGATGTAAATATTTAGTATTTACCCTACTGTGACCGACGGCATCATAACTCAAAGGAGACATTTAAATTGGTACTTCTAGCATAGTCACGTGACAGTGTGGCATGACTCTGTTCTATGCAAAAAGATAATACATTATAAACATTCTCTTACTTTCTTGTAATAATATAAAAAAATATAGATGTTACAGTAGATGCAAATATAAAATAAGACTTTGGAAAGGAACTATTTTCATGTGCCAAGCAGTACTGTGTTTAGTGTCTACAGCATCCACATAGCACAAAGCATGGGCTGCCCTACGCATTGGATCATGTCATTCAGCAAAGCTACAGAGAAAAAATTTATTGCAATTATCTATTAAAAAAAGTTTAATTACAATTTGGCCATGTAAACTATGCAACAAAAAAAAAGAGGAAAAATGTTAAAGAAAACAGAAAAAATCCCAAGCAGAGACCTTCTTCAGTTTTCTCTAATCAAAATCCAAGACTTGATGAATTTACACATCTGAAGAGGAGCTGTATCATATTACTACTACTAAAAAGTAGTAGGAAAATTAAGGCCAAAGGGATATGGTTGTTAATTAACAACTCCTTGCTCTTCCTTGTCTCCACAACACCACTGTCCAGCAATTAACAAACAAAGGGAAATTCCAAGAGAGCAGTTCAAATAGAGCAAACCAAAATTATCTTGGATACCCTTGTTGTTAACCCTTTATTTTTTTCCTTGACCAATGAGATTTTCTTCTCTTATGTTCTTGTTTTTGTCCTAAATCTTCATCTTCCACTTTAATCAATCATCTTTCTTTTCGGGTTTTTGGGATTAAAGATCAGTATTGGAGGAGTCGAGTGGGAAACAAGTATCTTCACCACCAGTATTCCATAGAAAATGAGCATAATTAGCTGCATAAAATGTGTTGCTTGGTTCAGCAGATATGGCTTGATTAAAGGTCTCTTCTGCTGCCCAAAGGTCCTTTCTTACTTGCCACAGAAAATTTGCATACTTACTCAATGCCTCTGCATCCTTTGGCTCCACCTCTGCTGCTTTCTTGAAGTACTCTTCTGCTCTGTTTTGTAACAAAAACACAAAATCAGTCCACAACAAACCAATAATTGAAGAGCATATACTGCTTCTAAAGCTCTATAAGTTATGTGTTCTTTCACCGTTGTTCGGATACTCCAAAAATATTGTCTATATGACATGGATGCAATATTATTTTTGATGTATCCGAGCAACATAATTTTCCAAGACTGAAATGGGGCCTACATACATTATGATATTTGAATGGGAACCCACACCTTGGGACCACTCAGAATAGCATAATTTGGGAAAGGCAATTAAAGTACTACCACAGACTCCTCTATCAAGATACAATCTTCACCCAAAGTATACAGAAAACGACAATTGCTTTGTGAAGGTGATTTTTCTAGCACACCAAAACAATTTTTCTAAGATATCAGCTAATTGAGCAAAAAGTCATGACTGAATTAGCCAATAAGATCTAGTTCACCTTAAGCATAATCAAAGGAATAAAAATCTAACATGGAAATAAGACAGAAAATTGGTACCTGTCATAATCTTGGGCGACCAAGAAAAGAAATTGAGCATAATTGGCTAGCAAAAGAGTATTTTGCGGTTCTTGATTTAGCCCCATTTGATACATCAACTCTGTTTTGAAATAATCTTCATAATCATCAACTTCAATATTTGCATGTATTGGTGACACAAATCTCTGCATGATTTCATGATCCAAGGCCTCATCTCTCATTGAAGCTTGCATCTTAGAAGCCTCATCTACAATTGAATTCCAAATTTGCAACTCTTCTTCTCTGCTTTCTTGTCCAGATACACACTCTTCTTCACTGACCCTACTGCTCCCAATTGATGAAATCCCATTGGCTAACAACCGTCCGTCAAACCTCCCATCACCATCATTTCCACTAGCAATTGGCTTGTAGTTTCCACCACCTCCGTTGCCTCCACCAATCGACGTACGTTTTCCACTTGAAGATGACACTGAAAATATCTTAATTGCAGAAGAATCAAATTTTTGGTTGACATGACTCTCTTCGATAGTAGAAACAGTCTCTGTAAGTGGTGGGGGTGTAGCAGCAATAGCAGCACTGCTAGCCATAGAATGAACACTATAATTAGCCAGCAGTATCATCACATATACCATTAAAGTTGGTGTATGTGAGAATACTTGCTGGAATAACCACACAAAAGATGCATGCATCTCCTTCTGTACTCTCACCAAGATCCCTTGTAGATCTTCATAAAACAACATTTCCCTCATCTGCAAAGTATAGCTTTGCAGCTCTCGAATTATGAACACCATATTCGAAAACGCTTTTTTCACAGAACAGTATGCTGACTCTCCTACTTCTCTAAACCCATCTTGCCATTGCTTTTTCCTCTTTATAATCCTAAGAGAAAAAGGGAGATCCACGCTATTCGCCCTCCACTCGATATTCGCAGGAATTATTTCGTCTCTTTCAGGCCAATCCGGTTGTTCTAGAGGATCAAACGGCTTCTGGTTCTCCAAAAACTTAATATCATGACTATCACTGCTAATACTTTCATACTTTGTTTCCATAGAATCAGCAATAACTTCACGCTGAGAACTTATAGTACTGGGATTTTCATTTTCAACGTCTGACAACTGGAATTTCAGGGCCAATTCTTGAATCTCTTTAGAAAACTCTTCATCTGAAAACGAATCTAAACTAGCACTGGTGCTAGAAGCCCTTCTAATTGTTCTTGTTCTTGGCTTAAGCTGCTCACAAGATTGAGATCTGTATAGGTTCAACAGTTGGGTACCCAAAAGAGCCGATTGGTCCAGCCTATGGACATACCGGCAAACAAGAGACCCTTTGTTGCTAATACTACGACGTTTTGAAGACGAAGAAGGGGAAGAAATTGCAGAAGCAAAAGTTTGAGAATGAGAAGAAGACGGTGAGTGAGGAACAAAAGGTTGATGAGCCCATTGCAAACATGTTGTGGCAACTTTCACTCCCATTTTTCTCAACAAAAAAGGTATTAACCAGAGATTATATGGGGGTTGAAAAAAGAGTCGAAACCCAGAAAATTAGCTACAGGGAGGAAGGAAAAAAAAGTCTCAACCCTTTTGATTCGGATCCACAAAAAGGCTATACCTTTCTTTCTTTGTTTTTTCAAATTCTGAGATCCCAAAACCTGCAAAAACAAGTAAAAATGAACCGACCAAATAAGTCAAAATTGTTTCCCTGTAAATACACGGAAAGGGGAACCATATAGTTTAAAGCTGAATTGAATCAGTAAACGCAAATATACACAATAAACAAAAAGGCCTGTAACCAATTATTACACCCACTAACTTGTTTCAGCCATTAAAATCGGATCAAAATAACAGAGTTCAATAAAATCAATAAAATAAGCATAGAAATTCACGTCAAGTTATCAGAAACTTACGTAGAACTAACAAGCACTGTCACCGGAGAAGCTGAAAACGGTACCGTTTCGCAGTGATTTTCCGGTGGTGAAAGCGAAGTACGACCACCGTAGTTATTAGGACTTACGCTTATCAACAATTGCAGTGTAGTTGAGGTATTATATATATGGCAGCTTGAAGAAAAAAAGGCACTTTCAATATTTCATTTTAATTATTATAAAATGAAAAAGCAACAATAATATAAATTAAAAAATTAAAATAATCTGGGCAGAGTCCAAAAGCGGACGGAGAAGTACCAATAGAATCAAGTAGTAGTGTAGTACTTTCTCCGTTCGCTTCTACTTTGTCACTTATTTTTTAATTAAATTTTTATTTTTATTTATTATTTTTAATATATGAACAAAACAAAATTCTATTTTATTTTTAACATTAATTATTTATTCTTCAAATTAATTTTAAAACATAATAATAACTATCAATTAATAGGAATACTATGATAAAATAGCTATTAATAATTATTTTCTTAATGAGTGTGTCAAGTTAAAAAGTAACAAATAAAAGTAAACGGAGAGATTAGTATACACGTATATTATAAGGAGTTGGGAAGTTGCCGGTTGCCAGTATGATATTGTAGTACTAGTACCTTTTTTTGGTAGAGTATAATGCTAGGATATTTTTGACAGCTGTGCCCCAAGTCAAAGCCAAATTGCAATTTGCAAAGGAGATTCTTGGCTAGTATAACACAAATTCTTTGAGATCTTTTACTACTGTAATTGTTTTTTAAAAGAAGTGTTTGTTTAGGGGGTTTTTTCTTAAATATTTTGCAAAAGAATTTTGTAAAAAGAAACTCGTATATCACACTTAACAATCTTTTAATCGTCTAAAACAAATTTTCTTTTAGTACAAATAATATTTTTGAAGAAGCTCTATATCAAGATTATTTTCAAAATATGTCCAAATATTAAAGACAATTATAAGTACACATCATTGGGTATATTGTTGTTGTAAGTTATATTAGTTGCATTCAAGTCGTGTAACTTTAAAATGCATAGATAGAGCTAAATAGTTCATTATTTTGTGAAATATAATTTATTTTTAAGAAATATTATAAATTATTGAATTCTCTTGACATGAGACTTAAGAGGATAGTAAAATGGTAAATGTAACACATATTAAGCAAATAAAATAACGTGAATTTTTTTTAACAAATACAGTCACGTAACAAACACGAGGAAAATTTACTAATCTAAAAGATGCAATAAGGAAATGAGATTTCTCCTTATTTTCTTAATGTACTAAAAAAACAATTAGATTACATATTCAAGTCTGATGTGTGACATTCTAATATAATCTTTTAATATTAGTTCTGCTGCCTCAGTTTAAATGATATTTTATGAAGTATTACTACTTAATTAACACACAAAAATAGCAACAAGTGGGTAAAATATCTCCCACAGAAGGAATCAAATCGTATAGTTTGTACGCATCCACGTCCGCAAATTTGCCGGTAGCCTGTTAAACTTTGTATGGGACTATCATACGTATTCCGTCTCTCCTGAAATAGTTGTCACGTTTTATTTTTTGAGAATCAATTTAACTAATTTTCTATGCAAAAATATATTGCACTACTTATTTCATATTTTAAATTTAAATATTTAAAAATTATACAAAAAATATTATAAATCGATTTTTTTTAATATCAATTAGATTTTTCTCATATGAAAATTGTGAAAATACATTTTGATCAAAATTTAAGCTCTTTTCGTTTCAATTTGTTTAGCCTATTTTGATTGGCAAAAGATTTAAGAAAATAAAGAAATTTTTTAAATTAAAGATATGTCAAATATATCAAAATATCCTTTAATTTTGTGCTTTTGAATATTTTATGTGGGAAGTTGCAATTAAAAAAGAAAAGGAAAGGGGTCATTTTTAAAAAAAATAGATTAAAAAGAAAAGTAGTTAAACGAATTGAAACGGAGGTAATTTAACTTTCAAAAAGAGAAACGTCACAAATAATTTAAGACTGAAGGAGTATTTTACCGTCACTTTTTTTATTTCAGTTATTGCTTTTTTTTCTTTCTATAGTGTTTTCTTTTGTTCTTCAAAAATAGCTTCCCTATCTTCGAGATAATAGTAATATCTGCGTACATTTTATCCTCTTCAGATCTTATTTATAGAATTATATTTTTTCTCGATCACTTTTCTTGTCATATTTTATGTACGTTATTTTTCTTTTTTACACTATATTATAACTAAGAATAACAATAAAAAATAAATAACAAATTATATAATATTTTAATTTTTTTAAAATAATTATTATTTTAAAATTATTTATTTTAATAAAAACGATAAATAAAGTGGTGCGAAGGTATGATAGTTACGTACTTAGGTATTATTGTAGAGAGTCAAAAGCCAAATTGGAGAGGAGGTAGATTCTTGGAAGATGGGAAGTGTAGCAAACGAGAGACTCGTTGGGTGATTAGTTAGTTTAACACGGCTCAATTCACGGGACTTCTGAATCTTAACCATGTATGGGCACGTGCCACGTGTCCCATTCAAACATTGAGATCTTTTATTACTTTTTAACTTAGGCGGAAACGTTAATTTAGGTCGCAATTTTGGTTTAATTGGCTGTCATTTACGGTGTAAAAGCTGTACTTCTAAATTCATAAAGAGAAAGTCGGTTAATTGCGATTTTATTAGTATCAGAAGATATTTATTAGTTTGGCAAGTTGGATATTTTGTACCTAGTCATTTTCTTGACTTCTATGAAATAAAAATCTCTCAAAACTTCCAATTACTTGCATATTATTACATCAATTAATTTCACTTTAAGGTTTTCTCCAACGATAAATTTCTTATTCATGCATTAATAGTAAATAAATCGAGTCGCGAGTTTCATGTAAGAGCCATCTGAAAAAATTATTCATCCCAAAAGTCATAATATACATGTATTTTTGTTCCTTCTAATTGTAGTTGAGGTTCGAAATATGAAATTTAGTTGTTTGCATCAATTAAAGTAGGTTTAAGATTTGTATTTGAAATTAATTTTTGAAATGAACGCAAAATTATGAGGTATTTACAGGAGTGATAATCCATTGGAACGTAAGAGGGGTAATTTAATAACCAAATTAACACGTTTAAAAGCAATGAAAAGGTAAAAGAAATAGTATTAGATGAAAAATATTAAATTAGAAAACTCAGTGTGATTTTTGGTTGTGAACGTGTTCATGTCAGTTCATTATTGTTTATTTGATGTGATGAGCCCAGTAAAGCAGAAGACTTAACATATTGCAAATTATGTAAACCAAAGCATAAAAATCAAAAGAGAAACACATGATCAAGGACTAATTATTGTGTAATGAGTCAACCTGATTCCAAAGGTATTTCTTTTTGCACACATCCTTTTTTTTTTTTGTTTCATTTGTTAATTAACAAGATTGAAACTTTAAACAATATTGAGGATTATTTTCCTTCCAAGCTGTAGTGCAATTACGTTATTAATTAATACTATATTTATTAGTCACTAATTTCCTCTTTATTCTTTTATTTCCTTTTCTTTTGCCAGTAGAATTTGATGCCAAGCACTTCTATTTGAAAAGGGGAAAAATTTGTGAAAAGTGATGACATAAAGCTGGGGATGTCAGAAAAAAATATATAGAAATATGGTCATTGCCCATTAAATTGCATGTGCAGAATATATATATCCCTCTTGAATTATTTAATTTGCTCGTGCTCCTTTTCTTTCCAGAAGTGTCTTCGATGAATCTGTTTTATTTTTCCTGGAAAGTACTTTACATCTTGAAAAAGGCGCGCTCTAGTATCTAAAATTTTAAAAATATCTTATACTATATTTTATATGTATATATTAATATTCATATTAGCTTATGTACATCTCAACAACAACAATGATTCAGCGTGATCTCATAAATAGTATCTGAGAAAAGTAAAATGTACTCAAATCTTACATCTAGCTCGTAGAAATAGAGAAGGTTATGTACACCTCGACGATCCAAAATTATTCTTACTTTTCAATGTTAAAGATGATGAATTTACACCTAATATATTAATTAGTTGTCATTCACACGTGAGAGATCTCTAATTAATTGTTAATTTTTATACCTCAACTAGACCATCTATTTGGAAACAATAAAAAATCTTTTGTGCTTATATCAATAAATCTTATTGAAGTGGAGCCGGATACATGAATTATCAAAGTTCCAAAATGAAGATCTGCGCTTTTAATTTCAGGAATATCGATAAATTTTAATTTTGATCCTTCTAATATTTGGTTAAACACATTTTTACCCTTAAATAATTGGATTTTTGTTCTTTTTGAATGCCTCTAAATTCTAATGAGTTTCCACAAATTTAACAAATTATTAATCATTATATTATTTAATTAACCATGTTTTACATCCAATTTGTATTAGTTACTATATGAGTGTAATATAATTTAAAAGGTAGGCTAAATATGATTTATTCCCCAAGTATAAAGATCAGTATCAAACACACACATTTTAATTGCTTGAAGGTTTAAGGTGCTTAATCATCATATACCATAATGATAACTAAGGGACAACAATACAATTATCTTATATTGAAATGACAGAAATAATGCAATTAAAATCTCTTGTACATAAGTGATGCTCTATCATGTTGTGTGAAAAATCTACAACTTTTTGTCTATCATTCTCATTGTGCTTTGGCTGCTTTTCATGAGGACATCATTACCTCTTTTAACTTTTGTCTTTCTTAGTAAAATCTAATTCCAAATTGCTTGTACTTTTTTTTTTCCCCGATCAATTGTACAAGGTTCCCCCCCCCCCCCCCCCCTTTGGTGCAATGGGAGTAGTACAATGATTAGATTCCATACAAGACTATAATAACCAGTACTTACAACATCTGAGTTTTGGTAAAACAATCTATATTTACCAATACAGGCATAATTAAAAAGGAAATTTGTCTAATTATTTTAATTATAATAAAATGAGCAATAAGAATATACTCCCTCCAACCCAATTTATCTGATACTTTTTTCCTTTTTAATTAAACTGAAAAGAAATGATATTTTTTTATATTTAGTAACAATTTAATTTTAAATTTTTCATTTTACCCTTAATTAAATGATTTCTTGTGGTAATACACTGGATATGTTGTTGTTATTGTTGTATTTTACCTTGATTAAATGATTTCTTGCCACATAATTTCTTATGATTTCTTTTAGGCCACAAGTTTCATAAATCTTCATTTTCCTCTTCATATCTGCACCTAATCAAACACTTTCATGTAAATTAGAATGGGAGAAGTATAGACCAATTATACTTGGATTTATAAAAGTAATTTTAGTAACTCAGTTGGTTGACACGTTGTAACCCCCCTTCCCCTACTCCAATAGAAATGTGTGAGAGGAAGAAAAGAAACATTTAAAGCCAATTTTTAACTTAAATATCACAATCCTTACATATCAATTATTTATATTATATTTATTTACCCCTAACATAACAAATCTTATGTTGCTCACTATGTTACCAATTATTCATATGTATAATTATTATTTATGCATTGATTTGGTTATGAAGGGGTAAGGAGCCAACGGTGCAGAATGTAAAGCTCAGAAAATGGGGGCAGTTGCACGGCCCACTTGTAATTTTCCTTATTTGTTTTCTTATCACTTAACATACTGAAAATAGGTCCGTAACTGATAGTGACAGCATCGGCCCATGAATTTGATGGGCCCACTCCAAAGCGAATCACTTACTTAACATCTTCATTAACTTAATTAATTAGACATAAGGTTTCATTTCGTAATTTAACGTACAATGATATAGACACCATTTACTCCCACCGTTCAATTTTGTTTGATTAAGAGTGACAAATTGAGCGGGTTGGATGAATTTATGGGGGGTCAAAATGGGTCAAGACTCAATTTGATCAAAATTTTGCTCGAGTCAAAATGGGTCAAGTAATGAATCATTATCCAACTTTTTATAAGTGTTGGGCTCGTATAGCATAAAGATACTCTTACATAGTGTGATATATCCGGTTTAGGTCAAGCTCGCATGATTTTTTCCCAAAAGATCTCACGCATCCTACATCATATATATATATATAGCTTCCCAATTTTTTTAACTATCAATATGAGATTTTTGTTCGCACACCTAACACTATCAAAACTAGAAAAAGAGCTTAAAACAATCCATGTAATTTCAGCCCAAGTTATTTTTGAGCAGTCAAACTCGCACATTTGACACCTATAATTATATTTCTTGTCTGTAATGACATATTATTTGGTTTTCCGTGAGAGATATTTTTCTTTGGGTTAAATGACATTTAATGTTATTAAATAAATCACGTGCTTTTAAATTATAGAACAAAATAAATAAACATGTTTACCAGTCGAATTCAATTGGTCCAATTAGACTGAGTTGGTAGTTGGTACACAATTGGGGCCAATTGTGCTTGAGATCATTGTGGCCTGTGGGCGATAGTTGTAAATCATTTTAGTGAAGCTCAATCAATACAGCTAAATAACAATTTTGCTGATTAATTAATTCAATATCGATTTCTTTAATTAATCTATTGCTTTTTATTTGTTCAAAAATACCGAATCTAATTATTGATTTCGTACTTGAGAAGTCATATATGATTTAGTGAAATTTATTCACATTCGATATACTTTCTTCGGACCATTACTTTATTTTTTGTTTACATGCTCCTTAAAAAATATCAAGTAGAGGGTAATTTGACTAAAAAATTTTTATTTATCACTCCTCCGTAATACTTCTTTGTTTTACATCATAATAATATTTCTTCATATTTATGACTAAGGGTAAAGGTGAAAAATAAACAACTAATTATTTCTTAATTTTTTAAAATGACGAATATTATGAACCATCTATTTTTAGTGAGGATGACAAGTAAAATGATCCGAAAGGAGTAAGTATTTACCTTTGTAATATTACTATATCATATGAGCTTTTAATATTTTACATTAGATGATAAAAATGTAAATATATATATGGCATCAGGAAGGGAAAATAGAAAAGGTAGAAAAGGACGTAAATATCATTCTCAATGTCCACATTCTTCCTAGTCAGCGACTTATTTGGAATATCCATTTCTTTAAGGTCTCACATAATTAGGAAAGAAAATTGTTGAGATAAGCATTGATGCATTGAGCTGTTTGTACTTAATGTTGTTTAAAGTAGTACTCTTCTAGAAGGTTCTATGATGATGAGTTAGTTACACTAAGTCGGTTGAGTGAAATTGACAGGTAGACAAGTTAGTTACACATGTACAGTCCTTTATATACTTGTACAGCTCTTCTTGAGCACAATCAGTTATGAGAAAACAAATATTTTTCTTCATTCCCTTTTCTTCCTCTACTTTGTTCTCTACTGAAATTCCCTCTTAACTCACCCAACCACCATTAATGGTGGATCAATTCCTTATATCTTGTTCAGTTTAACATGGTATCAGAGCAGTGATAAACTGCGATCCAACTGTTCGACTATTTTCCTCCCTTTAGTTTTTTATTAACTCTGATTTTTTTTTTGAATTCGTTGCTTCAATTTCGAGTGGAAAACCTAGCTATGGCGACTGATACAGCTCACACCGCTAGTGGATCGTCACATACAAAGACTCAGCCGATGGATTCGAATAATCCTTTATATGTACATCCATCAGATACTCCGAGGGTTGCTCTGGTTCCACAATTACTGACAGAAACAGAGAATTATTCAGAGTGGAGTAGAGCAATGCGCTTGTCATTGCTTGTGAAGAATAAAATTGGCTTCATAGATGGCTCTTGTAGCCGGAGCAGCTTTCTAAGTGATAACCTTCGTCTGCATCAATGGGAGAGATGCAATGCCATTGTACAATCCTGGATCATGAGCTCAGTCGCTAAGGAACTTCGCAAAGGTATTGTGTATTCATAAGATGCTCAACATGTCTGGGAAGCTTTCAAGGAACGATTTGACAAGGTAAATGGAACCCGAATTTACCATATGAATAGGGAGATAAATGCACTGGTACAAGGAATTTCTAGTGTGTTTGTATACTTCTCGAGTCTAAATGATTTGTGGTCGGAATTTGAGTCTGTGATTCCATTTCCTGGTTGTGAATGCCCTCAGTCCAAGACATTTGTTGATTTTCTGCATCAACAAAAGATGATGAAGTTTTTAATGGGCTTAAATGACACATATGCTCCGCAAAGGAGTCACATACTAATGATGGATCCATTACCCAGCCTCAATCAAGCCTATGCCTTAATAATACATGAAAAAAGCCAAAGGATGAATAGAGGATTTGGAACTCAATCTGGATTTCTAGGTAACACACCAATAGGAACAGTGAACAATGCTTCTATTGCACCAGTTACTCTTCCATTAGCCCCTATTGCAGCTAACGCTGCAAACTCTAGGGGAAGATGGAATGATGACTTATCCTGTGATTACTGCCCCAAGAAGGGACATGTGAAAACGCAGTGTTACAAGCTGGTTGGCTATCCAGCACACTTCAAGTTCAATAACAATAACAAGAAGAGAAACAACTATCCACAAACTTTCCCAACAAGAGCACCTAATGTACCAGTTAAAGAGGAAGGACAAAGCAATGGTCATGCTAATATGGGAATGCAGAACTCACAGGATACAGCCTATGGTGTTGGTCACTTGCAAGCACAATCCATTTTCACACAGGAACAATATCAACAGATACTCAAAATGCTGCAGAACAACAAGATCTCCTCTAATGTAGCCAACATGGCAGGTGAATTTTCCGATACTCATAGTGTTTGGATTGTTGATTCTGGTGCTATTAATCACATAACTGCCACTTTGAATCTGTTGAATTGTCATATAGTTGTGCCTGATTCAGATCCTAAATATGTCCACCTTCCTAATGGTAACACTACTAGAGTTACTCACCTAGGAAATTGCACTCTAGGAAACTCTCAGACCTTATATAATGTCCTATATATTCCTAATTTACAATATAATCTTCTCTCTGTTACTAGATATACCAAAGAACTGCAATTCTCAGTGACTTTTTTCCCTGATTTTTGTCTCTTTCAGGACCTTTTCAGTGGCAAGGTGAGGATTGATAGTCTCAAGGATGGTTTATACCTCCTCAATCCCACAACACCTGCCACATCTACTTATCCTACTTGCTTATCTACTGTCGCTCATAATAATCTGAGCACCTTATGGCATCAAAGGTTGGGGCATGCTCCACTTCCAGTGCTGCAGAAAATTCCATCAATAACACTGCATTTTTCAAATTCTAAGTCTTGTGATTGTCATGTCTGTCCTCTGGCTAAACAGACCAGATTTCCTTTTCCTTCTAGCTCAACTAAGTCTACTTCTTCTTTCCAATTGATACATATGGATGTCTGGGGTCCCTACAATGTATGCACTTACAACGGTTATAAATACTTCCTTACTCTTGTGGATGACTATTCTAGAATGACTTGGACTTTTCTTTTGAGACTCAAAAGTGATGTGTATGTTGTTCTCAAAAATTTCATCAATTAATTGAAAATCAGTTCTCAGTCACTATAAAGTCCTTCAGATCAGACAATGGATCAGAATTTTTTAACTCCTTGTGTACAGATCTCTTCAAGTCCAAAGGTATCATGCATCAAAGTAGTTTTGTTCACACTCTACAACAAAATGGAGTTGTGGAGAGAAAACACAAACATCTACTTGATGTTGCCAGAGCTATTAGGTTTCAAGCCTCTATTCCTTTAAAGTTTTGGGGTGACTGTATCCTTACCTCTACTTATATAATCAACAGACTGCCTAGTTCTTTCCTACATGGAAGTACTCCTTATGAGCTATTTCATGGAACTCCACCTTCTCATGCTCACATGAAGGTTTTTGGCTGTTTGTGCTTTGCTACCAAACTTGATTTTTCTGACAAACTCACCTCTAGATCCGCTCCTGCAGTGTTCATGGGATACTCATCAGTCCAAAAGGGATATAAATTATATGACTTAGCACTAGACAAATTCTTTGTCAGTAGAGATGTGTCCTTCAAGGAACATTTTTTTCCCTTTAGACACCCCAAGGGTACATTTGTATCAACTAGTCCTGCATTCATTCCTTTTTGTGATGCTTCCTACCCTATCACCACTTCAGTTCCAACATCTACTTGCCCTGATCCTCCACCTTCAACTCCCACTTCTCCAGTCTCTCATTCTCAATCTGATGTTCCTGTTGATCCTGACTCCTCCAGCTCTCCTCTATCTCCTTCTTCTACATCCCCCATGTCTCCCCCCACTGATTCACTACATGATCCTGTAGCTCTTTCTTTACCTTCTACTCCTACTACTGCATCTCTTCTTGGTCATCCTTCTGTTAACTCTAGAAAATCTAGCAGAACTACTAAACCACCTATTTGGTTGACAAATTATGTACACCCTCCTTTGCCTACTATATCCTCTACTTCACACCCTATTCACCATTCTGTAGCTTACTCTCATCTGTCCCCTAGATATCAAGCTTCTTGACCTCTTTTTCCTCTGATTCTGAACCTTCTACCTTCTCTCAGGCTAGTAAGGACACTAGATGGATCAAAGCTATGCAACTTGAGATTGAAGCATTAGAACATAATCACACTTGGGAGTTAGTTGATTTACCGGCAAAGTCCCAATTGGATGCAAATAGATTTATAAAATTAAGTATAACTTTGATGGATCAGTTGAGAGGTTTAAAGCTAGATTAGTGGCTAAGGGGTACACTCAACAGGAGGGCTTAGACTTTCATGACACTTTTTCCCCTGCAGCTAAACTAACTACTGTTAGAACTGTTATTGCCCTTGCTGCTCTCAAGCACTGGCCCATTTTCCAGCTAGATGTTCATAATGCCTTCTTGAATGGAGATCTCAATGAGGAAGTCTATATGACTCTGCCTCAGGGCTTTGGTAGCCAGGGGGAGTCCAAAGTATGTAGACTACTCAAATCCCTGTATGGCCTCAAAACAGGCCTCTAGACAGTGGAATGTGAAATTGTCACAATCTTTGTTAGATTCTGGCTTTACTCAAAGCAAACATGATTATTCATTGTTCACTAAATCTTCCAAAAGGAAGTTTGTGCTTATCTTGGTATATGTAGATGATCTATTGGTGACAGGAAATGATTCTGAAGAGATCCAGAAGGCCAAGGTAATTTTGCATAAAAACTTCAAAATGAAGGAACTAGGGGACCTTAGATACTTCCTAGGAATAGAATTTGCCAGGTCACAGAAGGCATCCTGATGGCACAAAGGAAATATGCTCTTGAAATGATATCTGATGCATGACTAGCAGGCTCTAAACCAAGAGAGACCCCTATGGAGCAAAACCTGAGAATGACAAGCACTGGGTATGATGAATCCTTGAAAGAACCTTCAGAGGATGGATTATTGGAAGACCAGGGAAGGTACCAAAGACTGATAGGGAAGCTATTGTATCTAACTATCACAAGGCCTGATATTGCGTATGCAGTTCAAAACTTGAGTCAATTTATGCAGACTCCAAAACAGTCCCATTATGAAGCTGCACTAAATGTAGTAAGGTACATCAAGAAACAGCCAGGCCTTGGATTGCTGATGTCAAGCAACAACACAGAAATGATCACAGCATTTTGTGACTCGGACTGGGCATCTTGTTCCATGGCAAGGAAGTCTGTGACATGATATTGTGTCAAATTAGGGTCATCCTTGATATCATGGAAAGCTAAGAAGCAAAATACCATCTCTAAAAGCTCTGCTGAAGCAGAATAGAGGAGTATGGCACACACAGTAGCTGAATTGGTTTGGCTAGGTGGTCTATTGAAAGAACTGGCAGTAAATGTGACATTACCTATTCTACTGCATTGTGACAACAAGGCTGCACTACAAATTGTTGCTAACCCCATCTATCATGAAAGAACCAAACACATAGAAATAGATTGTCATTTTGTGATGGAGAAAATTCAAGATGGATTGGTGAAGACATTACATATAGCCAGTCAAGAACAACCAGCAGACATATTGACAAAGGCATTAGGACATCAGCAACATTCATATTTGACATCCAAGTTGGGAATGAGAAACATTTTTTCACATTCTCAACTTGAGGGGGAGTGTTGAGATAAGCATTGATGCATTGAGCTGCTTGTACTTAATGTTGTTTAAAGTAGTACTCTTCTAGAAGGTTCTATGATGATGAGTTAGTTACACTAAGTCGGTTGAGTGAATTGACAGCTAGGCAAGTTAGTTACACATGTACAGTCCTTTATATACTTGTACAACTCATCTTGAGCACAGTCAGTTACGAGAAAACATATATTTTTCTTCATTCCCTTTTCTTCCTCTACTTTGCTCTCTACTGAAATTCCCTCTTAACTCACCCAACCACTATTAATGGTGGATCAATTCCTTCTGTCTTGTTCAGTTTAACAAAAATAAGTTTAATATGATGTTCCCAAAAAGTATTTACGCAATTGGAATACTTAAAATTACGTCATAATAAGAAGTGTTTAATTACATATTAGTATACATTTGTATACAACTGGCCGTATACTTAAAAAATTTAAAAATACTTTCACTCTAAATCTGCAACTCCAATAATAAGTTTGCCTTTGCATGCCAACTATGGCGCGCGGTTAACTAACCTAATTTATATTTGCTTGCATTCTCACTATTTATGAATTAATTTACGTTTAAAATGTACTTGTATAAAATTATTACATGATCAGTATGATTTCGTGTATAAGTTACAATGTGCATACATATATATATATATATATAATAACTTATTATCGTGATTTTTAAGTATACGGCCAGTTGTATACAAAGTATTTTTAGAATTTCATTACAAATGTATGCATAATCCGAGGCTAAACTAATGAATTCAATCGAGCTCATGAACTCCTTCTTAGATTCGTCATAGGCGGATCCAATGTACGGGGTTGGTAAAACTTCGTTCTTCAATAGGCGCTAAAACTTGTATATATATATATATATATATATATATGTGCGCAATAAACAAGTACAAACAGAGTCATACATAGTCTTTAAAACCTCTCTCTGCTTGTGAGATTACACTGAATATACATGATGTTGTTGTATACTCTTTAAAACCTATTTTCAAAACTATATAGCTCCATTATATTCATCATTCTTCAATGATACTTTTACCTGTACATGTAGTTTAGGTTCGTATCATCATATTCAGATTCTCCATATTGGGTAAGGTGGTTGAATAGAGTCATAACGAGCATAGGTAGGTACCAAAGGTGGCAGTCTATATGATAAGTTTGGCCTTAAAACTGCAAAAAGAAGAAAACATTTGGCACCTAATTTACTAAACTTCTTTTTCACATGCCATGTTTTTAATCATTATATATTAATTATTTTCCAATCCCTGGCTCAGTACTCCATTAACAACATTCTCCATTCAGATCTAGCTGTTAGGGGTCGTGTACCAACGATAATGTGGGACTCCCAAGATTAAGTCTGAGATAACATCTTTTTTTGTGTGGAGCACATAACACACGTCCATATATATAAAGTGGGATATTATTTAATTTAGATGGAAATTTTATTTTTCTAATTTCAAATATTTATTTAGATGGGAATGAAATAGTAGGATAATTAGGTTTGAAGAAGTGGACAGAGATTGAAGACGCCAATGCCACGGCAATATAATCTCCTTATCTTTTCATTACCATCTTCCATTTTTCATCTCCCCATTTTGAGAAAAGAAACTTCTTTTTTTATGATTGAACTAATTAATGTCACATTCCCTTCTTGTCCACCAAAACACCAATCACTACTTATTGGATGACAGCTCTAATCATTTAGCTGGTTTCTATTTGATTATAAATTTTAAAATTGAAACTTAAAAAATTGAGTTTTGAAACTATGGTTTTTGGGACATGAATTTGTGTTTGGACATGCATGTATTTTACTTGAAATAAAAAATTAAAGTGAAATTTCTTCAGATCAATTTTTGAGAACTTAAAAATATTTAAAGATCATATTTTTAGAATTTGATCAAATTTTATGGTAAATAAATATTTGAAATTTGAAGATCAAATTTTTAAAAGTTTATCCAAAAGCTATGACCAAATGCTGACTTAAACTTTTGTGGAGTTTTTTTAATTTTTTTATGAGACTCTACTAAATATGTTATTATTGTTATTTTAAGTTGGAGATTCTTATTTCTTACCTACTAGATATTTGAACCCGTGCTCAGCACAGGCCCAATATATGTTACACTCTTTGTTTTAATATTTATGACAGATAAAATTTAGAGAGTCAACTAAATTTTTTGTATGATTTTTAAATATTTTAAGTTGTTAATTCGTGTGATTTATAGTATTTTTTACATAATTTTTAGATAATATATGTTACTCCCATTGTCTCAATTTATGTGGCATTGATAGAATTTGGAGAGTCAACTAAATTTTTTATACATTTTAAAAAATATTTTAAGTTATTAATATTGTAATTTATAAAAAAAAAATTACGTCATTTTTAAATAATACATGTTATGCCCTTTGTTTCAATTTTATGTGACACTGATAGAATTTCGAAAGTCAACAAATTTTTTTGTCATTAAAATATTTTAAGTTGTTAATTATTGTGGTTTATAGTACTTTTTTACCTTATTTTTAAATAATATAAGTTACTCCCTCTGTCTTAATGTATGTGACATTGATAAAATTTTAAAAGTTAACCAAATTTTTTATATGCCTTTTAAATATTTTAAGTTATTATTTTTATAATTTTTTTAAATATATAATAAATTAAAAATAAAAATAAGGTAAGCAAATAATACTTTGTTTTCTTAGAATGAAATTTGAAGTTGATAATTAGAACAGTGAAAAGTTAATCTATAATAGCTCATAAATAATCAAATCTTTTAAGGACAAAAGAAGGGAAAATAGCTCAAGACACACCTAAATTATGACTGAAATTGCTGTTACACACTCTAACTTTGTGGGGGTCCTATGACCCTCATGAACTATTTTATAATGTAATATTGTGGGTATTATTAGCATAGATGAACATGCAAGTGAACACACGTATAAGCAGCAACTTCAAAATAGTAGATTGAAAGTAAAAATCACATGAAATTGGAATGATTTGTGTTATTTGATCAATAATCATGAAGATAAAGTTAGAGAGTTTTAAGAAAATTCTAGGGTTAATGGAAGATAAATTAACATTAATGAGAACTGACCCCTCTTTTTGATAGCGTGTGAAAACACTTACTTTAGTTTGAGTGATTTAGTGGTCAAGCAAGCTGATAATATCCTAAATATTACACTATAAAATAGTCCAAGGGTCATAGGACCTCCGCAAAGTTAGAGTGTGTAACAGCAATTTCGACTATAGTTTATGTGTGTTTTGAGACATTTTCCCGACAAAAGAATGATTTCTTGGAGAAAGAATGGTGATAGTTGGTGACATACTACTTAAAAAAAAAGAGAAAATAATTGCTGATATATATTAAAGGGTGAATTAGTCAAAGCATGCAAAAGCTTGTACATAAGCTAGAGTAAAGTTTCTTCTCAGCCAATTATATTGCTCTCTTATAACATATTTACAATAATATCCTTTGTGGCCCATATTGCAAAAAGTTGGGACAGCTTGACATTTAGGAAAAAATTATTTTAATTTTGTCATTTAGAATCTCAAGAGAAGCAGTCAGCGGTTATTGCCTTTTATAAGATAGTAGAATATATAGCAAGGGAGGACTATGACATTCTTTAATACATTTCACACGTGTAACTCGATTACACATAATATTCTTTTGACTTTTTGGGTATAAAAGAAAATGTTTTCATGAAAAATAAATGGATTTTAAATTTATTTCTTCATGTTTAATATGTAAGTAAAAGATTTTATTTAAAGATATTTATATATAATCTAGATAAATATTATGGGAGATGGTATGGGAACTATCGGGGTGGGGTAAAAATAAGATTGTATTGTTATAATTAGAAGATGGGGAGAACACAACCAATATGAAATATAATGTCATTTGTAAACTTGTTTTCTCCATTTTCGCTTAGGAAATTATTTTTCTCATTTTTTAAGGAATTTATTTTTCTAGAGAAAATATATTTCAAAAAAATTGACCGAGAAAATTGACAATCATTTTCTGATAAAAAATGTTTAGCATTAATTTACTTAATGAGCTGAATTGTGGGAGAAAGATTCAAAGTAAATTTATGAGTTGATGTCAGAGAGAAAATCCAGAGCTACATAATAAGAAGAGTATGACGAGGAAAATATTATCCAAAGAACATGATGTTTCTTCCTTCACCACATGCATCAACAAATTAAATATTAAAAAATGGCAATGAAAACGATGTAATATCCAAAAGAAGGAAAATTACAAGAAAACAATAGTGAGCTCAAATTAACAAAGGGAAAAAATGAAAAATTGTGTAGTGAATTGATATCTGCAGAATCTAAAATCTCTCACTAGAAGAGGAAAATTTAGGTGGTTGCTCTCCAGTCTCCATTGAACAACAGTCAATTCAATGGAAAGAGGAAATATTTGAAGATATAATGGAATCTCAAAAAATTTCTTGTTCGAGAAAAGAGAGGAATTTACTAACTTCTGATTATTATAGCAGAAATTTTTAAAAACTTTTCTTGATTGTCTGGTTTTAGAATTGTATATTAATTTTGCCAAACAAACCATACTAATAAACACATAGTAATGTATGATAAAGAAAAAAAAAATGGACCTAATTTATTAACCGCAAAAACTAGCTCATGAGGTAAGGAAGTTAAATTGACACATGCATCGCTAATATTCTGAGATATGGACGAGTTAGACAAAAGGACTTATGTCATGCGTTTCAATGATTTAGTGATAATATATAATTAAGTCCAAAGTGATCAACGTGCATAACTTGTGATGGGATGATTGAGATTTCTTCCGTACTCTTAATCAAGAATTTCGAGTTTGAGTCCTTGATAATGGAAAAAAATATATTGAAAATGCGGCCCCAAAAATAGCTTTGCAATACGCTAATCCAATTTTAGTCGATCCTGCTGCAAGTACCAAACACCAGAGTAGAAAACAAAAAAAAAAGGTCCAACGTGGATGCAATTTTATGTATTACATATACTACCTAGTACTTGTTAATTTGCCCAACAATTAATACTAACTAACGTATGCTACAATGCATTCACACTGAGCATGTGCGCATATATAGCGAAAAGTTATACTTAGTTTAGTTTGGGTTAGGGGTGACCAATTGACCCAAAATGTATCGCTTATCATGTTAAAGTGTGTGACTATTGCATCTAATCTAAAAGTTTATTTTGTGTGAGAGAATATGTTTTTATCACTCCTATTTAGTTAATTGTATTCTCAACACACTCTCTCACGTGCGGGTTTGAACTTTTTTTTATGAGCCAAGCACGTGGAAATTATTTTTAATACTAGGTGGCGGGGAGATTCGATTTCAGAAATTCTGTCTGCTCTGATATTATGTTAAAGTATGTAATCATCCCATCTAAAATCTTTAACCGTCAAAAAGAACACACTTTTATTATTTAATAAAATTATCAACATAATCCACCCAAATTTTGATATAATGGATCAATTTGGACAAGAGTGATTTCGATGATAGATCTGATTTGAGTTATGCCCAACTTATTCCATCACAAATAAGTAGCCCAGCCTTGACTTATGAAAATACTCAATCTTACCAAACCAAAAGACATTAAATACTTTACATTAATTTTAAACAACAAATCATTAATATCAAAATATAGATTATCCTTTTTTACCCTAAGGTTGATCTAACTAACTAAGTACTAAGAGTAATTGTTCAATAGATTCAATTCATTTATAATTTCTATCAAAGCAGATTATTTTTTTTTTAAAAAGACTATAAGAACTTCATGTTATTAGAGGCGCAATCATGATTTAAAGTTTAAGAGTTTGCGATCTTTGTCCCTTTAAATTATTGGGTTCTAAATTAATAATTATATATATAATTGCTTAATTACTCGTAAATAGCAATTGGTAGACTCATATTTATACTAAGCTAATATATGTATGCATACGTTTTTTTTAATTTAATCATAATTAATTAATATATATTTTTAATTTCTTAAATTACCTAATCATGATAAATTGTACTGGTTAATATAGTAAGTTTTTATCTATATAACAAGAAATAAAGCATAAGTACCGCCCTTAACTATAGGTGAAATCTCAGCGACACACCTTAACTATATAAGAGTCTCATTACCCCTCTAAACTATTTCAAAGTGTAATAAATACACCCTTTAGTGCTGAGGTGGCACAGAGAGTGTGCTCACTCTCTTGGAAGCAAGTGAGAGGCGAGAAAAATAAAAAAAAACTGATCAATATTGAACAGATGTCCTTTTTTAATTGAACATCTTACAATTAGTTGATACACATAATTAATACTATTAAAACTTATACATATTTAATTATTTTCCTTTCTTTCTTTGTAAAATTTATTTCCCTCCTCACTTTTATTTTCTTTTCTCTTTCATTCATTTCTTGTCTTTTTACTTTTACTTAATTTGAAAAATACGTATATACTTTTTTTAAAAAGTGACATCTATTTTTTGTATTTTTTAAAGTTTAATTTCCTTCATTTTTTGGTATTCGTTCAAAATTAACATATTTAAATACAAAGAATTTGAAATTAAATCCAAAGGAAAGATTAAAAAATAAAAGAATAAATAAAAGCAATAAAAAAATGAAAGAAGGTAAAAAATAAATAAACAAAATATGTGTATTTGAGAAAATTTTAAATACAAGGCAAAGAAAAATAAAAAAGATACATTCTTTTTTAAAAAATTAAATACAAGAAAAATAAAAATAATTTTCTTACGTGTATTGACTTATTTTAAATACAAGGAAAAGAAAATAAGAAGATTTTTTATTTTTTTTTAAAAAAATATTTAAAAAAAGAAAAATGAAAAAAACCATTTATACACGCGGCAGCGTGTGTATATCACAATAACTAATTGGATTGGGTTATGACTCCACGTCATCATATAAGGTGCAAAGAAATATAGAAAAAAAAAAGTTTAAGGAGGTGATAAGACCCTTGAATAGTTAAGATATGTCTTTGAGATTTAACCTATAGTTTAGGGTGGTACTTATGCATTACCTATATAACAACTTCTTCTTCTTCTTTTTTGGTGCAATGGAAAGATTAAATAAGCATCTTAAATTCTTTTATAATTAAGCTACATGACTCAGATATGTTAGGAGAAGAAACACTATATTATTAAGCCGTTAAACGCATCTTCCCATATTAACAAAAATTTCAACATGTTTGTCATGAACTTTATTTGAGAGGAAATTTGCACATTGATTTGGCTCCCTTTAAATATGTGTATTAATGGTATGATTAACCTCCAACAGATATCTATAATCTTCAATTATAACTTTGAGTTGAGGAAGTTATATGTTTTCCTCAGCGATAAGCTAGACAACAAGTCAGTCATTCGTTTCTACTTCAAGTTCTTTAGAACCTGTCTTTTGCTAACTTGAGTCCTTGTTTAATACTCCACTTCATAATATTATAGTAAGGCTTGAAGTAGACTTCATCTTTCGAGAGAATGATTGGTTCTCCTTAGAGTTAAGGGTAAAATGAAAATTTGACAAGGAAAATATCTTTAAGGGACTTTGAAAAGTCAGTTTCCAAAAAATGGAACAAGTCACATTGATATATAATGAACGAAGTAGTCGTTATGAGGTACGGGTTCGGGGCGGTGAGCATCAATTCTACAATTTGATACTTCATCCGTTTCATTTTATGTGGTATCATTTGATTGTGTTTAAGAAAAGAAAATTGAAATTTAATGGTCTAAAACAATCCTTAGATATTTGTGTGGCTCTAAATCATTTCATTAAGAGTAAAAAGAAAATTTTAAAGTTAAAGTATTTTTTAATTATAGTAAAGTGACATTCTTTTTATGACAGACTATAAAGAAAAGGGTGCCACATAAAATGGGACCGGGGAGAATATATAAATTATTGGTGAAAGTAATTTGCATGGATTCTACGCAATCCCATATGAGTTGTTTTGATCATCTCCAAAGCTCCATTTATGTCCATACAAACATATAACTACCAAATATTATATTCCAACTCTAATATTTTCTTTAAATTCCATGCATGCATGTGAAAAATATCATACCCCATCCCTCTCTCTGATTTCACACCTCTCCTAGTCAATATTTCTTCAATTAAGGGTGTGTTTGGTATATGAAGAAAAATGTTCTCCTGGAAAATAAGTAATTTTCTGGTATATGATAAGTAAACAAAAATATTATTCTAAAAATCTTTTTATATAGTTTTTGAAGGTAATATTGGATTTGGGTGGGGTGGGGGTGGGGGTGGAGGTGGGGGTGGGGGTACTGGAGGGATAAGTGGTGGGCGAGTTTTGCGGTCGAGGGGGTGGGGTGCATGTGATGAGTGGTGGGCGTGAGTTTTGGGGTGAGGGTGGGGGTGGAGGGATGATGGTGGGGACTGGGTACATTTGGGGTGTGGTGGGGGGGGTTTGGGTGTGGGAGACAATTAACATAAAATGTTATATTTCTATCGGAGTAGTCACTTTCCTGATTTTCGAGATACTTGATTTCGTAGAAAAAATATTTTCTAAAATATTTGGCCAATCAAATATAGAAAAATTAAAAATTCAAATATGTACACACCCTAAATCTTTCGTTATAATAGAGCCCACCATGACAACATATAAGTTTAGAAAATGTCTAAATCTTGTCTATCTTTTAACTGTATGCATGTATGAGAAAGAATATTACTACTTGCAACTTGCAAGTATTATGGACTAGTTTGGCGATAAGTTGAACTTATTTACAGGCAATTGGCTTTTTATTTGTATATTTCGTCATAAAGTGCATATATCATTTATAAGAGAAGATTTTACAAGGCAAATATCATGAAAGTATTAACTAAGACTGTTTTGGATTTTGGTCCTATACATTGAATTTTTTTTGGGAGGATATGTCACGTGGTCTCTTTGACTGTTGAAAGGACGTTTATTACCACCTTTGCTGTATTTTGAATAATATTCTTTTAATTTGTTAATTTAACTAAACCACGATGTTAGTTGAAACATCAGTATATAACTATATATATACACGTGGAAGACTTAACATAAATCTGTTAGAAAAGTAAACCATTTTTTTGGTCCAAAGTTTGAAAGTAATTGAATTGCATTAGGCCTTAGCCAAGCATTAGGGAAGGAGGATTCCACATAGTTAGGCGCGCGATTCAAGTTCAGATTGGCTCATTCGAATAAATGTCCACTGATCTTTAATTTTTCCCCTTAAATATGATTTTTTAATTTTGTACTTCAACATTTTAAGTAGAAAATAAGAAGCCAAAATTACCTTTGACATCGAACTAACAAACAATTTTCGCTCGACATACTTTTATATTTTCGTATCATAACATACCACAAGTTATGTCATGTAAGGCATAACAAGTTATGTCGTACTACATAGTTTAATTTCTACAAAACTTATGTCGCAATAGGCAAAAGTTTAGTTTCAGAACCCACAAGTTATGCCGTAAGAGGCATAACTTAAAAAGGAAAAAAAATTGCATCACGTAATTCCTATAGAACTTATACTATTAGAGGCAAAAATTCTCTAAACTTATGCCTTGAATTAGGTCATAGAAATACTACACAACTTATGCCGCATAACTTAATTTCTATAGAACTTATGTCAATCTAGGCAAAAGTCCTCTATACTTATGTCAAACAAATTATGTCATAGATAAGGATACTATGATTCACAAATTCATTAAATAAGCAACACTAGCAAAAATTAGAGACTATCATGAAATAGGGGAAATCCGTGCAAAAACTTCGTTCAGATTCCTTTATCAAAGCCCAATATATAGGTTTGCTTAGTTTCTAGTATTTGGGCCGGGATTTATTTAATGGGCCGAATGTTTGCAATGCAAGTCCACTAAATAGAAACTCGTCACTTCAAAAATAACACTACAAAACGGCGGGAAATGCACTATTGCAATTGCCTCTTTCGCGCGAAACGAATTGAATCTGAGCGCACAATCTATATCCTATATAAATAGTCATTACACATAATACACATTTTCTTCACTTCCGTCCAACACCCCAAGCACCTTTCAGATCATCGGAAGTTCAAAGATGCCGACCATCGCCGCTCGTCGTTCAACACGTGTCTCCGGTGGAAGTGAAGTCGCCGATCAAATTGCCGTTAAGAGTGAGATCGTCTCCACACCTCAAAAACGCAGACTCAGATCCAGTTCCACTACTGAGGACAGTTTAGTAACTTCAGCTTTAACTCCGTCGCCGATGAAAACCTCTCCGTGCAAATGGAAATCGCCGCGCCGATGTGTCAATGACAGCCCTAAGAGTCCTCCAAATGTAACTCAACTTCTCCGACTATGTTATAGTTTCAGTACATGTTTAATATAAAAAGCAATATCTAGTGGATTCGTGTTAATTGATCTTCTGTTTTCTGTTGAATTCAGGCGAATCGTGGAGATAAAGCAGTAATTATGAGCAAATCACCAGTGAAAAGGAGATTATCGGAAAGTTTTATAGAGAAGCCTATGTGGAATCCAAGAGGTGTGTTTGATTATTTGTTTGAATTAATTTCTCAAATCGAGTTTGTTTACTGATTAGATCAGTGTTTGGCAGGAGTTCTATTAATTTGTGTCTTAGAGATTTGTGTATTCGTTAGAAAATGTCGAGAATCTCTAGCATTATAAAACGACAAATTTATCTTTTAAAAAACTACTTATCATAGTTCAATTGAAGCAGAATGGATATATTTTATTCATATAGCATGTCTTGACTACTCCGGGATTTAGGTGTAATAGTTGTTCTTATTTCTTTAATTGAGACATAATCTATTTTAATTTTGTTAAACTGATAAGGATCTTCCCATTATATCTAGTGGCATGTGATTGTTTGATTTCAAGATATGCTAATTGCCGTCTCTATGGTAGATATGGAGCAGTTAAATGCAGTGAAAGAGGCATTGCATGTGTCTAGGGCTCCGTCAAATCTGGTGTGTCGAGAAGTTGAGCACAATAGAGTTCTGGAGTTCTGTAAGCAAGCTGTGGAACTAGAGAAGGCTGGAAGTTTGTATATCTGCGGCTGCCCAGGGACTGGAAAGTCTCTGTCAATGGAGAAGGTTAACAAGGTCCTGGTTAATTGGACAGAAGAGGTATAGCTTGTTGGTTGGTGTTGTCTGAAACTTGACTTGTTGGTTTGCAGTGGATGCTTTAAATAAACTGCATTTCCTTAGCCAATCAAGTTCATCTATCCGCACCATGAACTATTTCCATTTGCAGTGTCCTAAAGTATGCAGTGCTATTTGCCTAAACCATGTAAAAGATGTCAAATTGCTAACAATCACTTTATTATATAGTGAAGAACTGATTGTCGTTAACAAATGTACCATGCTTCACTGCGATTGCGATAAGTGAAATGAAGGGGACTGGGGGTTCAAATAAAAGTTTGCTATTGTAATCGCTACATAATCCTTAAAATAATTTTACAAGGAAGAGATAACTCATCTGCATATGAGAGTTCTGCAAGTGATTGAAGGGTTTGCAAAAGATTTCTTTATCAACTATCTTCCAAAGATGCATATCCAACTACTCTGAAGATCATTGCTAACATCTATCTTTTTTTGCACATTGCAGTCTGGTTTTCAGGCTCCAGACACTTTATCCCTCAACTGCAGTTCTCTGTCAAACACATCTGACATTTTTGGCAAGGTACATTGCTATTATACTGATTCAGCTGCTAAATAATGCATCTCTGCATGCTTAGTTGCTTACGCTTTGGTAACAATTGCAGATACTTGATAAAATTCAACAACGGAGAAAGCTAAATAGTAACACATCACCATTGCAGTATCTTCAGAAAATGTTTTCTGAGAAGCAGAAGTTAGCAGTCACGAAGATGCTGTGAGTCTTCTTTTAGATGTTTTGCCTTTCAAGATTCCATTGTATTTCACGTCAAACCATTGATGCCTAAAATGATAACTTGAAGAAGCATTTACAGTGCTTGTTAGATTTTTTAATCAAACTATTTCTCTGCTTAATAATGTAACATGTTGAACAGGTTAATAGTTGCTGATGAGTTGGATTATTTGATCACAAAAGACAGAGCCGTGCTTCATGAGTTGTTCATGCTAACAACACTCCCTTTCTCCAGATTTATTCTGATAGGTACTGGAACTTTTGACTGCAAACATCAAAATTTCTTGGTCTAATCATTTGATGTTTTTCTAATATGACTAGTTTTGGTATGGTCAAAAACGAAGCTATTATACTGCTAATGATTGCTCCTAATTGGACTGTGCTTTGACAGGAATTGCTAATGCAATAGACCTAGCAGATAAATTTCTTCCAAAACTACAATCCTTGAACTGTGAGTATTTTCCTTTCTGTCAGATCGTTTCTTTCTAAATTCTTTTCCATCTTCTTTGACTCCATCTAGCTAAGGCAGAGAGGTTAAACAGGTTTTAACTTGTGGACCTAAGTGTTCAAGCTGTTAATAATTTTTGTGCACCAAGCTGCGTAATGTTACCACAGAACATATTTTTAAAACTGTTGAACCCTGCTTAATGGCTACACCAAAGAGTTGTTGTCTAAATATGTCTTAACACAAGCATTTGGACAGAAAATGTCAACCAGCTTTGGTTATGGGTTCTTTGATTTTCTGCAGCATATATTTTTTTTTTTCATAAAACAAGGTTATGTGGTACAAAGCACCTATTTGCCAATTAACTTCTTTATGCAGCTTATGCTAGATTACTTGCTGTATGGAGAACAGTATTTAATCTGTCTTATGCTTTATTTTTCAGGCAAGCCAACAGTTGTAACATTTCGTGCCTATTCTAAGGACCAGATCATCTCCATTCTTCAGCAAAGATTAAAGGTAACCCCATGGCTTCTACTCTCTTTTTCTTCCTGTGAGAAAAATGCGAAAGTTTTACCAAATTGATATATTTGTTTCCGTTTTTATTTAATGCCAGTTATCATTATATCGTGAGTAGGTATGCATAACAAGTTCAATGACTGGTGTGATAAGTATCTAAAGTCTCATCCCAAGTGCTTCCAGTGATAAGTTATAACCTAGAAAGCATTAGAAATTGCTCCACTTAATTTGCATGCTACTACTGCAACTTATCTGTTTCCTTTTTGTCTATGAGTTCAACTGGAAATGCGTAGAGTGCCGATGATATTTGCAGCCTGTCTTTGTTTATCTGCAAAAAGCACAGTGCAAATCATTTCTTATGGTTAACAGAGTGTGTTTTATAATTTGACTGCTGAACAGGCATTTCCTTACACAGTCTTCCAGCCTCAAGCATTGGAACTATGTGCAAGGGTAGGTACATTAACATCTGCATTTTGCTTAGTTTTATTTCTGCACTTTCTATGTATTTGCAGTAAGACTATCCTTGTGACACATTTACCCGTTGCTACATCAAACTACTGATCCAAGATTAATTCATTTCACGGTCATCCACTGTGTCCTAATATAAGTGCTTCTAATATGGCAGAAAGTTGCTTCTGCGTCCGGAGATATGAGGAAGGCTCTATGGATATGCAGGTTTGTGAATGTTGCTGCCAGTTTGGCTGATAATAACTTGAGAAAGTTTCCTGAATTTATATAGATAGTGGCCTAACAACTTTGTGATTTAATTTGAGGAGATGTCATTCTAGTCAGAGTGCATGACTGGTAGTGTGAGTTATTGGCAAAAAAAAGAAAGGCATAAGGAGATTAATTTTTCTTGCTAATTTGCTGAGTATTGTTAGCAGATAATTATGTAACTTTTTCCAGAATGATGCTTAAGTTATTTGTTGAACATGTGAGAGTATTAATCCTAGATCATGGATTTTTCAAGAGCTTGTTGTACAGCTTTCCCTTGATTATTAGTAAATTTTTTCCTTCATTGTTTCAGGAGTGCAATTGAGATGTTAGAATCTGAAATAAGAGATTCTATCAACAGCCTTGATTTACCATCATTACACGGGGGAGTTTCTGATCAACAGAGGGATGGTGCTTGTGATAAATCACTTATACAAGAGAGCAATGTTGTGAGTATTAATGTCATTTCACTCATTAATGGTTTTGAGTTTGTAAACTATTGATTCTGGAGGATCTATAGTTGAGAAGGGTTGGTCTGGTTTCTATAGCCAAGTCATAGTGTGATCCCAACTTCAGCATCTGCTTGGTTTTCTTCTCGCTGCTTCTTTTTCTCTGATTCATGTTATTAAATTTTCTCTAGATATTAATAAAATCTAGAATTTGGAAGTGTGGACTGAAGGTTAATGGCACTGCAGACTAAAGTTAGTTTTGAACTTCTGCTGCTTCACATTTATGCTTGTTTGCTCCCTAGAGATATCGAATTCTACACTCACAAAGCCGAAGCAAAGCGTGGAGTATAAATATTTGAGAATTAGAAATGACTACGCTAAGGCCTGAAAAATTGGAGTATATCACATAATTTAGGGGTAAGTTATTGACCTAGGACCTCATTGTCATATATGATAAAAACATACTAGTTTACAACAACAACAACATATCCAGTGTAATCCCACCAGGTGGGGTCTGGAGAGGGTAGGGTGTACGCACACCTTATCCCTACCTCGTGGAGGTAGAGAGGCTGTTTCTGAAACAACTACTAGTTTTATTCCAGCCTGCAAGCCTACTGATTCATGAACCTGTTTGCTGCATAAACCTGCTTACTAAATGGGTCAGTACTAGTCTCGGTACCCTGCTTATTACTAAATTTTCATTTCAATAAACACCTTGTTGAGCAATCTGTATCTTTTATTTTTCTTGGTCCCTTAATCTCCAGTAAGAACTTACCTGTAATTTCATGAATTATGTGCCCTCATTTGCTTTTTCTTTTTATACAGCATGTTGTGCTTTGTTAAAAGTTGGAACACTTTAACAGGTTAGGGTTGATCATGTGGCTATTGCTTTATCAAAGGCATATAGATCGCCAGTGGTGGATACTATACAATCACTTCCACAACATCAACAGGTAAATGTTCCCGAGTTACTTGACATAAGAAGATATCTATTCATTTGGTTTCATTTCTAGCTAGAAGAGAATTCTTACCCTCCCCCAAAGAAAAAAAGAAAAGGAGAAAATAAAAAGCAAAGAACGACAAGTGAAAGCTATTGGATCATGGTTGAAGTATCCAAATATTTGTGGTGTATTGGCCGCATTTAATGCAAGAGCTAGATTGAAAAGTTGATTTTTATGCCACATCTTTACTCTTTACCAAAAGATCATCACAGAATGTAGGACTTTAGTGATTTTGCAAATCTATTAACACTCAACAAAAAGTGCTCAATGGAGCCACTTCTTTATGACGTTCTTCTAGATTATTGTTGTATGGGCATTTGAAATCACATGGTGGTGGTGAGTAATGCTTAGTATACTGCACTGCAGATTATACTTTGCTCTGCTGTCAAGCTATTCAGGAGGAAGAAGAAGGATGCCACTATAGGCGAGGTAATTTCTATTTGTAACTATAACGGTGAATCTAAGTATCATATGGAGAAACAAGACTTGAAACAATTTGTAATCTGTTGCAGCTTAACATCTCCTACCTTGATGTCTGTAAATCAACCTTAATACCACCAGTTGGAATCATGGAGCTATCAAGCATGTGCAGAGTGCTAGGAGACCAGGTAAAGTGTTGAATAAACATGTTACTCCATTTCAGTCTACTCTTCTCTTTCTCAATCATGATTGCTCTATTAAAGAATGGAAAGAAGCATAACTCGAGGAGTATGTAAAAATTCAGGGGATCCTAAAACTTGGGAAGGCTCGAGAAGAAAAATTAAGTAGAGTAACTCTTAAGGTAGATGAAGCAGACATCACCTTTGCATTGCAGGTACGAATTTATTCTGTTTCTCTTTCTCTGACCTGGTTTCTTGGAGACACCTGCTAATCATAGTTGTATACTTTTCAAGGATCATGTAGTGATGCCACTAATATATGGCACTGATTTTGTTACAGGGAATACGCTTCTTTCGAAATTGTCTTCAACAATCTTGATCATCGACTTAGTACAAGATTGTGATTCTGTATTATTTATTCTGTTGCTAAAACAAATTGCCAATTTATGGTCCGGACATGAAGGTAAGTTTTTTCCCCTTGTATTTCGGTTGGCGCTATTGGAACTGGATATATGTTAACTCTTTTTTTGTGTTCGAAAACAGGAATCACACCTAGTCAAAGTGGCTATGACTTAAGGATGAATGCAATCAGAACATGTGGGTTCTCCATTAAATATTGGAATTTCCTTGTGGTTCCCCTTACCATACTTTGAGTTCTCAAAGAGAAAAATACAGTACATTATAGGAAGAGAATAGCAACTAAGAGAGTTGTGGATGTATACAACATTGAATATCTTTCAATTTCAAGAATTTCTGGAAACAAATTTTGACATGTAAACTTTATCGTATTATTTACCAGATGCTGATTCTCATTTTCAAGAATCAATGGAAAAAAAACTTCTTTTAGTGAAAGAATTCAAATAAGGTGAAGTGTGAAAATAACTTTATCCCGAGCTGCTTTCATCTTAGAAATCCCTACACCCTTTATCCCTAGGTTCCATAGCAGCTTATGAACGTAGTGAAGCTTCAATATCCAAACAAATCAACTACAAAAAATTTACGAGACTGCGCATTGCTATAACCCAAGCAAATATGAAGCAACCATCGAATGTCATTTGAACTCAAACCATAACTCAATATCATTACTAGGGAAACTCTGGACATTGAAAATATTGCAAATCAGAGAAACTTGAAACTCGTTATGGTTCCTATGAACCTAAAACCTATATTTTACACTGATTCTCAAATTAAAAAGTTAGGCAAATAAGCACAGAAATTCCACAATGCAACATTCACATTCAATAAGAGGAGCAAAATGCCCAAGGATAGGCTCAAATTCAAAGTTATAACTCCACTGAAATGGAGGAAACTAATACTACTTCAGTGCATGAAACATCTGAACGATAGGAACCAAATGGAAATTGTTCAAAAGTATCCTAATAGACGACACCCAAAATAGCTAACATCATAGCTAGTACCAAATCAAACAGATTGATGATTAAACAACTCAATCAAACAATCCACCAACAAAGTCACCCTCATCCTCCTCTTCAGGTTCTTCTTTCTTTTCCTCCTTGGCAGGAGCTGCTTTAGCACTAGCAGCAGGAGCAGCTGCAACTGGAGCAGCAAACTTGCTCGGGTCCTGCAAGTTCAAAATTTTTGTTCAGATAATGTCAAGAAGAATGGGTTAAATTAATTAAAGGCATTTCAAGAATTGCAGTTAGTGCTAACCTTCAAGTAGTCTTTCACTTTTTCAGCCTGTGGGAATGAGTATTCTGTTGCTATGGCAAAGGACAGAACATTCTTGTACGCGTTGATGAACATGTGAGGGACAGCAGCAAGGGTAGGATAATCAAGAATCATGGAGAGACCAACAACATTTGTCAGTCCAGCAGCAAACCTAGCGACTAAATCATTCTCCGTGAGGTTAAGAACCTCAGGACTGAAAACTGAGCCATTGTCATAGACAGACTGGACTATCAGGCCATAAGAGAATGGCTTAATGAGCAACTTAGACAGAAGGGCAGACTCAGATGAGCCCACCTTTTCACCCTTCTTAATAATCTCCACAGGGGTGATGATCTCAACTGTGCCTTTGTTGATTTTTGTTGGGATATTTAGTACCTAAAATTCACTGGGATGTGAGATTTTTTATATATGCAATAAACAAAAGCATAAGCAGCTTAATTAGCAAATCATGAAAGAACTGAACCTGAAAGAAACTGGTCTGGGAAGGATCAAGTCCTGTGTTTCCAGGAGGAACAACCACATCAATTGGAGCAACAAGGCCAACACGAGCTGGTGCTCCAACCTTTTTGATCAAATGTTAAAGTTAGAATTCTCATACTTCAGATCAGAATGATTTATCAGCACATTCTTAAAGGGGAAAAGAAACAAATTAAACAAAGCAAAAAGATTTATCTTATTGTTATGGACATAATTTACATTACTACATATATATATACCTTGTACTTGGAAACTTCATCACTGACTTCTTTCAAATCTCCTTTAGTGAAGATTAGTCCCACGTTACCCTGTTGCAATATGACATATTGGGTTAAGGCAAATGCTATTGTTGACCAATTAAATCAACTACACATCCATCCCAAACTACTTGTTGAATTAATAATATAAATTCTCTTAACTATTTCGCTCTATTTAGCTAGCGTTTGTCCATAGATTTTGAGAGTAGTTTTTGAAAACATATCTTCCATATTTGTTTGACCATGAAATTTGGGACTTCCACTCACAAAACTTCTAATATTTTTCAAGTAAAATACATGTCCAAACACAACTTTAAATTTCAAAAACTCAAATTTTCAAGCTTCAATTTCAAAATCAGTGGCCAAACCTAGCTTAGACTCTTTTTTTGTTCCAATATAAGAAGTGACAGACAATGATGTTACTAGTACAACAACAATAAATTAAACTTGACAATTCCAGCTAAAGTCCCTTCACCTTACCTCATAGAGAAAAAACAGTACCTATTTCTTTGGTCCCAAGAAACCAAAATACAGTAACAGTGATAGAAAAAAGGAAATATTTACATTTTAATAAATTTCTAGTGTGACTTTGAATATCCATCTTCCATTTTCCAATAATTCTTTTGACACAAAAAGATTACAGTACATAACTACACATAAGAGCACGATTAAACCAAAAATAGAAAACAATAAAAACAAAATACAAAGACCTCAAAAGATAAGAAAATCCCAGAATCATAATAAATACAAAGCCAGATCTGATTCTCAGAACTCTTTTATCCGAAAAATAAAAAGGAAATAATGAAAATAACTTTTAGTGTGACTTTAAACATCCATTTCCGATTTTTTTGAAGATAAAAAATAAGATTACATAGTATCCGTCCCAATTTACATGAGTTAGTTTGACTCGGCACGGAGTTTAAAAAAGAAAGAAAGATTTTTGAAATGTGTGGTCTAAAATAAGTCATTAAATTATTACTAAATTAGAAATGTATCATTCTTTTTGGAACCGACTAAAAAGGAAAGTGAGTCATATAAACTGGGACAGAGGGAGTATTAAACAAAAAATAGGAAAGAGTACCTATTTCTTTTGTCCCAAGGAATCAACAAAAACAAAATACAAAGACCTCAAAAGATAATCTAGGGTGTGTTCAGTAACATTTTCTGAAAAATGTTTATTATTTTCTCATGTTCGGTTGATTAAAAATTTTGAAAAATATTTTCCTTGAAAACATTTTCTAAGAAAATATATTCCATGTCAAACACTTTCCTTCATACAGATTTTCTCGGAAACCAAACAAACTAGCAGTAACAAATCGATCAGTAACGATATGATATTACTATGATCGAAATGAAAAACAATGAGTAGAAATATAACAGTATAATGAAGAAGAAAAGCTGAAAACAAACCACAAGGCATTCAATGAGTGCGAGAAATGCATTATTTCCAGTTTTCTCTGCATGAATCCTTATGGATCTCTTCATCATGGTGTTTTTACCCATCAAAACAATGGAGTCACCACGTAAACCCTTGCGAATCATCTGTAGCTGATTAGAACCCACATTATCTGCACCCACAATCAGGATCTGTTGATACGTATCCAAAAGCTTGCATAGCTTCTTGTCATAGTTAACCTTCTTCTCTGCTTTTGTTACTTTCACCGCCATTTTTGGGAAGAAAATGAGAGAGAGAGCTAAGATGAAGAAGAAGGAAAAATGGTGAGAGAAAAAGTGAAAGAGAATAAGGAACCCGAAAGCTCAATATATATGGAAAGGTGGTCAGGTTTTTTTTGCAGGTTGCAGGGAGACTACTAGCTAGTGCTTTGTACGTAAAAAATGGGATATGCGTTCACAGAACAAAATAGAATAATTACTGAATGGGGAACTTAAAGTTTTTAAATTTCAGGAAAAGGCTTAGCTGATATATTGGGAACTGTTGTTAATGATATATTTTGATTTCAGTTAATAGTTTAATTTCTTTAGCTTAAATAATTTCAAACCACCTAAAAGATAATTACGAGTAATTAGTTCAGAATAAATGGAACATTTTTGGTTGCCTATTCGGTGTTGTGTATTGATTTTGGGACTCACTATTTCAAATTAGAAGTCTCACTTTGAGAGTAAAATATTATCAAAATAACTCTATTCTCCTGACTCGAATTCAAAACTTTTAATTAAATATGAATATTTATTTGATACAATATGTCAAAATACATTGATGGTGTAAAATGAGTGTATATAAGATTAATCCTTAGTTATTTAGGGGTGTTTTTGATGTTAGAGAAAATATTTTTCTTTCATTTTATTTTAAAAATTTCTTCATATGAAATTGAGAAAAGATAAGTTTCGTTAATAAGAAAAAAAAAACTTTGATCATTTGAATGGACGAAAAAGTTACCAAACTTTCTAACTGCAAAAGCGAGAAAGATGAGGATGAGGAGATTTTTTTTGGATGTATGTGGTGACGTGGATCCATTATTATGGGGTTATTGTTAAAACTTGTTACTTGCTTGACCTGATCAAATGGTTTTCCCTTCTCTCTCGTTATAATTTGTTTTCAATTTCTTTTATTTGAAATGGATTTTATTCATTTGAATCATTTTGTTAAAAAGGTTAGATGCAGGCTTCGTGATTTTTTATATTTATATTAATGTTCTATAAGAAAATAAAAAAAAACGATTGAACATGTAGCTCAAAAGTATATTGGCCACTAAAAAAGATGAAGTTCTTTGTGGTTTAAAAAAGTTATAACATTTTGCGTCTTGGGAAACGGATCAACTAAGTTAATTTAATAGTAGTACAAACAAATCAAATTAAGCATATATATAATGATTTTTTGGATTTTGGTTATCAAGTGGTTAAGTTAATTAGAAGCATTTTATTTATTATATATGGAAAACAATGTTGTTATAGATAAATATTTATATATAGTGATGGATATACATTAACTTGTTTTTTTGGTACAAGTGAGATACCTTGTTTTTCTTGAGCATCCACAAAATACAAATGCTCTAGTACTAGTTTGTCCTATTCATGCGTATTTTCAGCTAGCTGCTGCTTTCTCTCTGGAAAAGATTTAGTTATTTGTTTCTTTGTTGTGTAAATATATATTACTATTACATATTCTTTGAATACCTACCAAATAAATCTGATTCTATGCTCATAAACTACACCTCAGATGTAAATATACTAGACAAGCTAGGTGCGACGAGCTCTACTGAGAAAACGTTGATTGGGGGAATTAATTCCTGACCTCCTTTATAGGATATCACGCACCAATTCAATCTTCCTTACTAGTATATTTGTTGAACTCTAGTAATAGCAAACTATTTTTTTAATACTTGTTGGGAAAAAAAAAGAAGAAGAGGTACTCAGAGTATGCACTGCGAGTTGCATATTTTGACCCTGTTTGGATTTGCTTAAAAAATAACTTTTAAGCAATGTGATTAAAAGTTGAAAATAAGTACTTATAAATAAATAGATAAGTGATTGGATAAAAAGTGCTAAAATTAAAAAATAAAATAAAAATGTGTTTGGTAAACAAGTGTTGTTAAGCACTTTTTTGTTGTAGGAGAAAGGGAAAGATAGAGAAACGGAATGAGAATGAGAGAAAAGTGACTACTTTCATACATTTAACGGCTGAAAAGTGAGGGCAGTGTTGAAATTAGGGAAAATTATAAAAGATAAAAGAGTAAATGTATTGGTCAAACTTAAAAGAATTTTATAAACTGAAAGCAAAAAGCTTGGGGGTCTAGCTTTTAACTTTTAACTTTTTTTAATCAGTTTTTAGTTTTTTTTTAATTTACCAAACACCTAACAAAAACTAAAAAAGATATTAAAATCTGATTTGACCAGATTTTAATCCTATCCAAACAGGCTCTTTATTGTTGTTGGGCCTATGTTTATGATTGGATTTCAGTAGGTTCATTTCCTAAGCTAATTGGGCCTTTAGATTTGAGCTTCTTGTTTATTTGTGTAACTACTGGTACTGATTCTACTCAATTTTTTTTCCTTTTAATTACTCCCTCTGTTTCAATTTATTTGGTCTATTTTTCTTTTTAGTTTGTTTAAAAAAAAATGTCTTTTTCTCTTTTTAGAAACTCTTTAATTACAACTTTAAAGTTTCAAAAGTTTTCTTTACTTTTTTAAACTCCGTGTCAATTCAAAATAAACCAAGCAAATTAAAACGGAGAAAGTAACAAATACTTTTCACTTTTGTATAGCAAGTTTTTGTAATAATAAGCGGATGACTTTTAATTGAATCAAGATCATTATTGGTGAAGTGTTCCTCAATTTTCTAACTCATCATTGGTAAAATTCGTAAGAAAAAGACACTGCTGAAGAGGCATATAATTAGGGTGCTTATGATACGGTACGATACAGTTTTTGGAAAATTCGATTAGGTAATCGTGATTGTAATTTAATTTTGATACAGCTTATGATACAGTTTAATTTGTTCAATTGTAAGTTTATGTGGTATGAGAAGTCGGTAATCATGGTTTATTTGACTTTGATTTATGCAGTATGCTAAGTCTTTCTTATTTTTTGGTTTCTCATTTGGTGTTCGATACTCGCATTGAAGCCCGACTATATTCAAATCGTATGTTGCAGGGGCCATTCTGGGGGCAATGCTTCCGACATGAATTTTTTCATACCTAGGACTCGAATTCGAGACCTCTGGTTAAGAGTGAAAAGACCCAATTATCCTACCACAATCCATATTAGTCAGTGGCGGATCCAAAATTTTAAGGCAGTGGGTGCTGAGTTTCCTTTACCGTGAAGTTGCTATTGATCATAAAAAAAATAGAAGTGCAAAATTATTTGGCCTCAACTAAAAAGTAATCACTCTAACTTTGAGAGTATGCATCTAGACATCTTAATTTAGTCTCAACTAGTAACTAAACACTCTAACTCATCTCCAATGTATTTAACTCGTAGACATCCAACGTTGATGTTACACATAAATTTTGTAGGTATCTAAATAATCATTTTCAAAGTTAAAGTGTTCAACTGACACAGTTGAAACGATTTGAGGTGTCTAGATATGTACACTCGAAGTTAGAGTATTTACTTGCTAGCTAATTAAGGCCAAGTTTGAGTGTCTATTATGTATTATTCTTAAAAAATAAAAAATAAACATCAAAAAATTATTTGAACACAGTATTAAAAAGATTAACGAAAAATCACTAGAAAAAATAAAAAGTAAACTAAGAGAAGAAAAAGAAAAAAAAAAGAGAGGAATGCACATTTTGGAGAAAATTAAAGAAGGAAAAGTCGGGGAAAAACTAATAAGAATTATTAAGTTAAAATCAAGTACTGTAATAAGAAAAAGAAGAGGGAACTCTTTTAAAAAGTATGTTGTTAACCGGATTTGAACTCACACACAATTCAACCCATGCACCTTCAAGTCAAGCACACAACCAAAGCACCCACCCCAATTTTTGATCAATGGGTGCTATTAATCAATATATCCCAATTTTAAACAAATTCAATATAAAAATATATAGCCGCGTTCAGGTTAATATATAGCCGGAATACAACACGTGGGTCCACCCCTGATATTAGTGGTATGCTAAATAGATAACACAATTTGTTCAGCTTTGATGTGTGTGGTACGATAAGTCAGTAACCACGATTTGTTCGACTTCAATTTATGCGGTATGGTAAGTCAAAAACAATAATTTATCCGGCTTTGATTTATTTAGTATAGTAAATCGATAACCACGATTTATTCAGCTTTTACTTATATATAGTGCAGAATTATGACTTCGACATTATTAAGATGTTATAATTGGGATCCAAACTTGTAACTTAAATCAACTTTTGAACCCCTTTTACAATCATATTAAAGTTTTCTTTTTCATAAGGAGGATTTAATAGTTTATATATAATAAAAAGTTAATTTTATTTTGCTTATAATAATATAATTTTTTGATGAATGAAATTTAACTAAACATCTTTTCTCATACTAGCTCCGCCCATGAAGTATTACTTTCTTTTTTGCTAGGTTACCCTTTTTCGGAATGATCTTTCTGGAAATGGTCTCAGTTTCAAATCAAATAGGCCATTAATAATTAGTGCACCAAACATGTATAAGTTTTGTACGCAAGATAAGATACATTCATACTCGTATATACGTTATATCAATATCTTTTTGTTTATGATGTAATAGTAGGTGGTACTAATATTTTAAATCACAGAGATTTTTTTTAATCAAAAAGCTAACTCTATTATTCAATCTGCAAAAGGACAAATACCAGCTCATTGCGGACAGAAACAGAGCTAAAGATGCAACAGCTTACCTTCTTGGTGACTTTTAAATTACGTAAAAAAAACTTATTGCACTTGATTCATGTAATGAATTATAAATGCATGCATGTTTATTTATATATTTGCTAGGTATCAATTTATGTGACACAATTAGAATTTTAAAAGTTAATCAAATTTTTATTTCACTCGCATAGCATATGGAGTTGCTCATGTTAGATGTGAGAGATTTTTGTACGAATTCGAATTTAATTAGGCTCATACCACCTAGCTGATAATCAAAGAAAATGATAAGGTCTTGCCACGTGGCTGAAACTTTCGAGTACCTATCTATTTATTGCACGCATTCTTGTGCTCCTCTAAGGTCACTGTTTTAAGTAAAATCTAGGAGCCGTATATTAATGGAAGTCCATATACTAGTGAGCTAATTTACGAAAATCTCTTGCGTCTTGAAGTGTGTACCTTATATTATACTCTTCGAATCCACCTACTTGTTAACTCCTATTGATTTACAGTAATTTGGGTGAGATCGGTAGAAGCTGTAGTTAATTTCTAAGCCACCATTTTTGGGGAAATTTCCAATTTGAGGGTTTAATTTCAAGTTCTGTGACTAGAATCTGATCATCAAATTATGGCAACAACTAAGGTCTACGTAGTGTAAGTGATCGCCTCTCCTTATTGAAGTGAATGAATGAATTTGCAGTAGCATATGCCTTCTTTGTGTTTATGGATCTTTTGTTTTCTTAATTTGAATGAATGGGTAGGTATTACTCACTTTATGGCCATGTGGAGACTATGGCCCGAGAAATACAACGTGGTGTCAATTCGGTGATGGGCGTCGAAGCAACACTTTGGCAGGTAACCTCTATAGCTCAGCCTGGGAAAGTTGTTAGCATTGAAGTTTATTAGTCCCTCTGTTTCAATCTGATTGTTCTACTGTCCTTTTTAATCCGTTGGGTGTGGCCTAGTGGTCGATTAGGTGGGTTAAAGAACTATCAGGTGTTAGGTCTCAAGACAAAAAAGCACTAGGTAATTCTTCCCATCGGTTTTAGCCTTGCTGGACAGAGTTACTTGGTACCTGTTGCAATGGGAGGTGACAGGTGTCCCGTAGATTTTGTCGAGGTGCGCAAAAGCTGGCATAAAAAAAATGCCGCTTTTTTTTTTTGACAACTTTTTAATTCGTCATTTTAAAGCCACAAGATTTGCATATCTTTAATTTAAAACTACAAGATTCAAAAGTCTTATTTATTTTTGTAAACTACGTGTCAAGTCTAAATAGGTCAAAAAAAATTGAAACGGAGGGAGTATTTTCTTGTTTTTTAAAAAATAATAATTTATTTACCTTTTCGTGGTAAGCTTTCACCTTTTCTGCTTCATTGGTAACTCGTACCCACAACCTTAGGGTTGGATGTGAACAGTGCTTACCATATGAGCAAACCCCTTTTGTTAGCATTGAAGTTTCTGCTTTAGCTTTAAGGCTTTCACTTTCTTACTAGGATACAAGTTATATATTCTGGCTGTATAAGTTATTTCCCTTATTATTGTAGTTTATGGGTTATATTGGGTTATTTACCTCATTTTTAATGTTATTGATCCATGTCTGTTATAGTCAATTATGTGTAATCAGAGTGTAGGGGGTTCAATTTCATCTATGCAAGCGGGGTGAAAATAATTTTTTTATGTATATAAAAATTCTTGAATCCCATTCATGGAAGAGGAGCTTTTAGTAGAGTGGAAAAGGTGGTTCAAAAATTACTTTAGGTGGCAAGTTTGAATCCTATATATGTGTAGTAGCTCTTGCATTTTTTCGAATTCCCTTGTTAGAATTCCTGGCTCCGCCGCCCACTATAAGTGGATTTCTATTAAGTTGATAATGGTTAAATTCTATTTATTACTAGTTCCATGAATTTGATCGGTAGACATGTAGGTTCCGGAGACACTTCCTGAGCGGATATTGGAGAAGATGAAGGCTCCTAAAAAGCCTGATGATGTGCCTGAGATCACGCCTGAGCAGCTCTTGGAAGCTGATGGTTTCATCTTTGGTTTCCCTTCCCGTTTTGGTGTGATGGCTGCCCAATTCAAAGCCTTTTTTGATGCCTCCGGTGAGATATGGGCAACTCAAGCGTTAGCTGGTAAACCTGCTGGAATCTTTTGGAGTACTGGTTTTCATGGAGGTGGCCAAGAGCTTAGTGCGTGAGTACTTCATTATCCGTTCTCTGCTTTCTTTACTCTGTGCTCTTATCCCATTCACATATAATAATTGATCATCTATACAAATTCTTGACTTGCATTGTATTGAGTTTTTAGAACTACTATCCTGTAAGACTTGGACTGTAGACTATAGTATAAGGGATTGAAGAATTTCTAGTTTCCTAAGTGCTTCAACTCGAAATATGTATGAAGTTAGAGCTCTGCCAGATGATTAATGGTAATTCCAGAATTTTCATCAGTAGCTGTATAAACACTCTGTGGATTAGCGCTTGACGAGATCCATAGAAGTAATTTGAATTTTTTTCTAGTGGCAAGTGAATTGAAGCCTTGAATTGTGTTAACCAACCATACCAAGGGGAAAAGTTCATGGCTTTGCTGTTGTTTCATTGTATAATTTCCAGTTCCGAAGCTCTTACAATAAAATCTAAAGGACTCCGCTCTGACACATCAAATACTTTTCGTTCTTACAAGAAATATAGCTGTACCCGCGTCATCCATCCTTCTATCCCTAAAAACACAGTTCACCTAAGTATCCTTTTGCTCTCCCCTCCATTTGGGAGTTGAATTCTTTTTTATGGATTGCAAGGGAGGCGGCGGCTTATTTGCAAGATTACCATCCCCTTATTCATTTTGACCTTGATATTGCATATAAACCAAGGTCACAGATAAGAACATAAGAAATCAATCACTTACGCTTCCAGGGCAGGACACATACTTCATGAAACTGAAGTCGCCTTTAACATCTTGCTATTATTACTTTTGTATCAAATGTATATTTTCAGATTGCTCAATGCTCCTAAAAAGAACATGCAATACTCTTCTTTCCTTTCCTCTTTTTATTTTTCATTTTTCTATGTTGGGATAAAGTATGCAATATTCTTCTATCATTTTAAGAAGCTGTTGTTTATTTGCTGACTGTTGTAAATCTTTTATTACACGGTTGGAGATGAAAGCAAAAGAGACTGGCTTAAAATATATATAGAGAAAACAAAGTTGGCATTGTCAAAATGATAAAAGCTATTAATCAAAACGCCGTTGCCGGGGATCGAACCCGGGTCACCCGCGTGACAGGCGGGAATACTTACCACTATACTACAACGACTTGTTGTTTCATCTTGATAAATATTTTGTATCGTCGAAGTTGGATGTATTATTTTGGGTCCTTAAAGTTGGATTCTTACAAGTCAAATAGGTTCTCACTTCTAGATTCCATTGTGACAAAAATCATCAATAGACATCACTTGCTTATCAAGAATCAGAGGAAGGTAAATTTACATTCGGTGTATAGAGCGTAAACAGATACATGAAGTTTCTCATGGATTGTTAAAATGGTATTGTCACTATTTCTTTGTTTACTTATTTCTTCTTCTTTTTGTTGAGTGAGTGTTTTTTTGAACAGCTCCTTCATTGATACCAGTGCTTGTTGGTTGCAGACTAACAGCCGTAACTCAGTTGGCACATCATGGCATGATATTTGTTCCTCTTGGATATACTTTTGGTAAAGGAATGTTTGAGATGGGTGAGGTGAAAGGTGGATCTTCTTATGGAGCTGGAACTTATGCTGCAGATGGTTCTCGTCAGCCCACAGAACTGGAACTTCAACAAGCCTTTCATCAGGGCAAATATATTGCTGAAATTACAAAGAAACTCAAGTAAAAAGAACAATCTATCACTGAAATGGGAAGAGTCCAGAAAGGTTGAATCTGTCTAAAAATGTACATTAATTGTAAAAGCCTTTTAAGTCTGTAGAGAAAAGGTTAAATGCGTACCATCATTATTAGTTGTCTTCCTTGGCTTATATTCTGTTGATTGATCCTCTACCCTGTAAATTTGTTAACTGAAATGTTAATTCATCCTATATGTAGAACTTAATTACCTGCCATTCAGTCTTCTCCAATGGTCCCTTCTCTATCATATTATATTTTTGAAAAGTGAAAATAGAACCTAATATTTTCTAAAAAAAATACTAAACAATTATACTTCCATTGCCAATTCTTCTAAAAATTTGTGTATAGTTAAACGAAAACATTTGATTTGTCATAGAGGAGTGTGCCCAAAATATAAGATGTGGATAAAAAGCTTTTTAATATACTACTCACTCGGTAAAAAATTACTCGCACCCGGTGTTTACACCCAATCAATAAATAAATGATATGTGTCATATTCTTTAACTATAATTATCATTAGTTAACCATAGTTAATTACTATATATTTGCACATATATTAAATACATAAAATAATATTAAAATAACTTAACCATCTCTTAACAAAGCACATAACGTGATCGTTGGCCAATTTTACCCAGAAGTCCTTCTACAATCTGTAACTAAATTTTTGTTATATAAATTAGCTACCTTTCAATATATATATATATATATATATATATATATATATATATAATATTTTAAAATTACAAAAAAAAACACTTACATTTATATACCTTTAATATAACAAATATAAAAATTATAGATAAAAATTTCACATATTATGCTTACGCAAAACTTGACTTCCATAATGTAATTTACTTTGAACTCTTAATTAGCAAGAACACTTTACATTAGTTTTGCCGTTGTGTCATCAACAAATAAAGACATGAATTGAAGATTAAAGAAAGATGAAGACGTGGAGGAAACTAACAAAAGAGCTTTTACCACCAACTTTATGTCTTTCTTCCGTTAGTTATTTATAACTTTACTTTTTTTTAAATTAAAACTTAATATTTATTACCTTTCTATTTTTTTTTTATTAAAATAAAATTTATATGATTAATTTAATTTTATTGGGCGTAAACACCGAGTAGGGGTAAGTTTTTACCCTACTCACTGTGTCCCACTTTTGTTGGCACAATTTGATCAGCAAACAACTTGAGAAATAAAGGCAAGTTGTTACCACATGCTCTCTCTTTCAATTCATGTGGTTGAATTTGAAGTATGATGATTAAATTAAGAGAAAATGCATCAAGACTTCACTAAATTTGGTCGATATTTGGAAGTAGACACTTAAAGTTTGTGAGGGTCTTATTACTCCACTAAACTAATTCTAATCATAATTAATAGACACTTTTAACATCAATTGTGTTCTCAGTCTCTGCGTGTGTATCTCACCCTCAATTCAAATAATATAATATTTTTTTTTTCTTATCCATTTAATAAAGAATCGGGTAATACCCTGACCCGTTCATATTTGAACCCATTTCACTCTCCCCTCTCTTTACTTTCTCCGGCGAATTTCACTGCTAAATAAATTCTCCTCCCCGCTCTCTGTTCTTTCTCCGATTCCACATGTAAATACACCCTTTTTAGAGAAATCAACACGATAGTATTAGTTCTGCTTTTTCTTAGGGATTTTGTCGACCAAGTTTTCATCTTTCTGCTAAAACTCACGTACCCATTTCGAGTAAAAACAAAATGATGTCATGTATTTCTGTCCATTGTTTCAATTTTGTGCTAAAACAAAAGTGGATTTGGTTAAACAAATAAATTTTCAATCGATTTAGAATTTTTGTGAAGGCAGTAAAGGTGGTGCAGCAGGGTCAATTGTGATGAAGTCGAAGTGGATGATGGGTCTGATGTTATCAGATCCATTGGTATTGTCCCCGACGAATTCGGCATCATTATAAAATCAGGAAAAAAAATCAAATTTATTTCACAGGCTAAAGAAATCAAGTCCAACCACTATAAATACACTATTAATGTTACCTGAATTTGTACCTTGTAGAGAAAATGTGATTCTTTCTTTCTTCTTGTTTGGAGAAGACGAGTTGCTTTTCCGTTCTATTATGAAAAGAATTACACCTAAATCCCTCCTATCAATGGAGGTTTTGGGGCTATCAATGGAGGTTTTGGGGTTGTAAAGAGAAGAAGAAAACTTTTAAATTGTTAATGCCACATGACAACTTTTTACTGGTTTAGGAGGAAATTTTAACTCATTCACGCGCCCTTCATTAATGGCACTACACTTGCTCTGAAAATGGGTCAAAGTGATGTATTTATTGTGGTTGAAATTAGTTTAGTGGGGTAATAGGACCCTCACAAACTTTAGGTGTCTATTTTCAAATGTCGACCAACTTTAAGGGGGTCTTGATGCATTTTCTCTTAAATTAAATAGTGCTTCTTGTAAATTTAAATACAAATTTATATTTTTAAAAATTATATAAAATATTATAATTATAATTTTATCGATTCAAAATATTTAAAAGTATTAACAAAATATCATTTAACTCTCTGAATAATAATTAAGATACACCAAGGGAGTAATAAGTTTAATTTGTCTAAAATACTAAAAAGTGCTGGTATTGTAATGGGATCACATAGATCATATCAACCATTTAAAGAGTATCTCTCTTTTTAGGCTAGAAAAGAGTATCTTAATAGTGGAGTGCAACTAAGAATATTATACTGTACTGATTTTGAAATAAAAAGAAAAGTATTGATCATTTTGAGACTAACAAAAAGGAAATATATTATCAAATTTGGAGAGAGAGTAATTCACAATATTTATGACCAAAAAATGATATGTATAACAAAATGATTGAGAATTAATTATTGGCTCTATTTATAAAGATTTTTTATCGAAAATAACATTTATGTCTCACCTTTGAGATATTGGTAGACTGCGTACACTCTACTTTCTTCATACTCCACTTTACGAGAATATATTGGATATGTTGTTGTTGTTATTATTTCACCTTCCCCTCATTCTCAATATAATTTTGAAATATTCAATTTTTCGTTATTTAAATCGTCTATTTTCATCATTTATAGTTATTTATCATTTAATTAATGACAGAATCAGAACAGACCAATTACTAGATCTACATATCATCGTCGGTATAACCATAAAAATTCTTATGTTTCATTATGTGATATTTTTTTTTCAAGAGTTAATTAATTAATTTTTAAAATTAAATTGGATGAGATTAATTTAATATTTAAAAATTAAAATTTATACCTTTAAAATATATATGAAAAAATACTAATAAATTATAATTTTTTTTATCATATTCATATGATAAATAAATATGTTTTTAAAATATTAATCAAAACTTTATATAATTTGAATTTTAAAAAGTCAAAAATGTCACTTGGAGATTGGGTGGAGTACTAAAAGGTGTTTGAATCGACTTATTTTTAAATGTTTTTGACTTTAAAAACTTTTTAAATTTTGGTGGTGTTTGACAAAAATAAAAAGTACTTCCTCCGTTCAATTTTACTTGTCACTTATTTCTTTTTTTGATTTTCATTTTTACTTGTCAATTTTGACATATCAAGAAAAGACAATTATTTTTTTCATATTTTACCCTTAACATTAATTACTTATTTCTAAAATTATTTTTCAAGACTTAATATTAACATTAATTAATAGGGGTGATGTGGTAAAATAGCTATATTAATCATTGTTTTCTTAATAGATGTGCCAAGTTAAAAAATGACAAGTAAAGTTGAATTGAGGGAGTATATTTAAACACTCAATTTTAGACCAAAAAAGTACTCCCTCCGTCCCATTTTATGTGACACACTTTTCTTTTTAGTTCGTCCCAAAAAGAATGTCATATTTCTATAATTATAAAAAACTTAACTTTGAAATTTCAATTTTACCCTTAATAAAATGATTTACAACAAATATTGAAGGATTTGTTTAGATCACAAATTTCAAAAGTCTTTTTTTTCTCTAAAATGGAACGAAAAAAAGTATAAAAATAAGTCAAAAATTAAAAATACTCAACTTTTGACTTTTAATCTACTTTTTAAAAGCCAATCCAAACGCCCTCTAATACTATTTCTAAGATATTCGCGAAATAAATGAAGAAAAAAAATCTACTATTAGCAGTGACAGCGAAGCACAGCGATCTCTACTCCGTCGTTCCGCCGGCGATAAATAAAGGTACCAATCACCGAACTCCGCCCAATTCGAATCGCAAGAATGGAGAGTCTATTCCGATCAGTGACCGGCGCGAACCCTAACCCCTCAGACTACGAAGAAATCGAATTCTGGTCAAACCCTGAGCGAACCGGGTGGCTCACAAAGCAAGGCGAGTATATCAAGACCTGGCGCCGTCGATGGTTCATTCTTAAACAAGGCAAGCTTCTCTGGTTCAAAGATCCTTCTTCCGTCACACGCGCCGCCGTTCCGCGTGGAGTTGTCTCCGTTGCCGAATGCCTTACTGTTAAAGGAGCTGAAGATGTAATCAATAAGCCTTTCGCTTTTGAGTTATCTACGAGTCGTGACACTATGTATTTCATTGCTGATTCAGAGAAGGAGAAGGAGGAATGGATTAATTCTATTGGCCGATCGATTGTTCAGCACTCGCGTTCGGTTACTGATTCTGAAGTTGTTGATTATGATAGCAGGCCGTAGTTATAGGTGGAGGTGCATGTCCTATAACTGTTTGAACTCTTGTGCTGTTTCTCTTTTTCATGTTGTATTCTGCAGACTCTGTAGTAACTTGCTGCCTCATATGAAGCTTTCATTTGGTTGTATGAGTTTATGTTCAATGAAAAAGTTATCTTTTCATCTCTAGGGTTAATCACTTGATATTTTGACTAAGAGATTTCTTTTTTCATTCGTAATTTGGATACAATGAACTTGAATAGAGTAGATATAGAGGATTTACAGAGCCGACCACAACTATGTTTAGGATTGAGGTGTAGTTGAGTGATTGATTAATTGATTTTCATTCATAGGGTTCCTTGTGCGCAATGCGATCAAGTGCTATTAGGAAACATTTTCATTTCATTTGTAGAGATAACTATACCATGAGATGAAGTGCTCTAGTGTGTTAGAGTATGCAGCATTGAGTTCATTGGGCATTGATAAGAGTTTGAATTTATATTCCTTCATTTACTCTGTCAATGTGACCATTTGGTTTATCTGATAGGGAGCTAATTTCACTCATAAATGAACAGTACCTTCGTGATTACTGGTTTCTATTTCTAAGTTATCCTTTTGAAGTGTATAAAGGTGGTCTACATAAACTATATCTGTCACTGGAGAAGGGAAACTTGCAGACCACTGCACTAAAACGAAGAAAAAGATGATAAGAAAACGACGAATGATGTGGCTCAGTGGCCTAGCGTGTTCAAAGAAAGATGATAAGAAAACGACGAGCAAAGAGAAACATCAGTTACTTTAGTAAAAGTTCCAAATAATTTATTTCAGGTTCTGTTCTCTCTTCAATCTTCACCAGTAGGGCAACCTGTTAAACTTCTTCTAGTACCAAGAAGCTTTTCTCTTATAGCCGGTATACCCGACTCTACATATGAATTATTCATTTTATCCCTGAAAGTTGTGCCATACATGAACACTTTCAATTTCTAGTAAAGTCTGCCCCGTTTGTACCAGCAAAATTCCGTCCCTGGATTTAGTCAAGTAGCTTGTATGCGTCCCAGATTTGCATCAGCTGATCAGGTAATGCCATCTTGAGTTTCAGAATATCTTGAAATGGTTCAACAGCTGGTCTCTTTCCTGTAAACAAACCCAGTAAAATGATATGTGGCTTAAACATCCCCTTCTTTCATTTTTTGGGGTGGCTCAGATGGTTTGGCTTGGGACTTCCATAATGGAGGTCTCAAGTTTGAAATCCTTTGCCTGCAGCAGCAGGGGGTTGGCCTTCTGGGTCGAGCTCGTCACACGGGGCTTTCTTTGTGTGGTTTACCTCTCCTGTGTGGTTTGCGAGCTATTACACAAGAGAGTGGGGTTTACCCTGTCGCACCCAAAAGGGTAGCGGCTGCAGGTTCCCTTGTCATCAAAACAAGAAACATTCCCTTGTTTCGGTGCCTCGGACCTATTCATACTCTGGAGATTTGGAAAATTATCACTTTGATTTCATGCAATAGAATGAACTACTGAATTTGGAGGGTAAGATCTAAACAAAGGAGAAACCCTTGAGCTCTTTTACTTACATTATGTGTTTCCTTGAGAAGTTATGTACCTGGAGCTGCATGTCCTTTGGTTCCCTAAATATCAGTAGAGCTGAACTGACTCGTAGTGTGTACCAGCTGCATGTACTGTGATTCCCTTAATATCAGTAGAGCTGAACTGGCTCAAATCTTTATCTGATTCTGATCCTGAGAGGTTCATGCAAAACGAAGTCATTTACATGGCAATGGTGTCCCTGTCGAAAATTTTGCTTGGCTTACAGATCACAGTGATACTCAGCATCTGAAGTGGCTGTGAATAGTTGTGATTATTCTCTTCTGAATGTGTGAATTGTGTTTGACCCTTCCATCTTTTGAACCCGCGTCAAGCTATCATGACAACCCACCAATCTTGAGGTAAACAGTCTCTATTGCTTATGTTCACCTTCTTTAAGAGGAGGATATGGAAGATATATAAAGGATTCATGTTGCCGATCTCAACTAGTTTGGGATCGAGGCACAAATGATTGACTGATTTGACCCTCGTTTAGGTGCAACCAACTATCCTAGCTGTTGGCATGAAATCCGTACACTCAAAATCTGTAGTTGAGCAAGCAGTTCATTCCTTAAGAAGATAGCAGTTTGAGACAGTCTTTACAGCTTGGCATTCAGCCATGATACTTTGGAAACCTCCGTACTGCCAGTGTTTGTACCACAACTGCAACAAATGTTTCATCTGGACTTAGAGTACCTTAGTATACGAATTCAAAATGACCTGAATTCATCATGTTTTCTGGAGAAAGGCCACTGATTAGTATATTGCCTAAAGATGTGATGTGTTTTTTTTCCTTCACCTACCTAGCTCAATGCAGCAAAAAATAAACCAAAGTGAGAGCCAGAGGTAGAAACGCTACAGCATTCTGCTTCTGGCCTTCAACTGCAGCTCTGGTACATCTACAAGATTTGGGTTACCAGCTAGCTCAAGCAGAAGTTGCCAACTGAACATGGTATCTCCCCCTGTAAATTTTTGGTTTCTATCTGAATACTTTGCAGCTTTAAGAGCCTTTAAATTGACTTCGAAATGCTGCCCCGCCAAGGAGTTCTTACCCTGTCGACGAGGTTTAAAACATTAGTAGGTGAATACTCTCCGAAATTGTTGCCATCTGTGTATTTTTCCAGAATTTTTTAATTTTCTTCCTTCTTTCACAAAGTCTGGCAAATGAGATACAAAAGAACACAACGATTAAATAGAAAAATAGAGTCCAAGCTTCGCCTCTGTTAAAACATTTGATAAATGGATAAATACATATGTTGAGACAAAGAAAAATAAGAACTTCTCGACAAACAAGTTTTCATCAACAACACTACTAAAGCAGGAGCTTCGTACAAGAATACAATCAAATTGATGATTTTAAGAAATAAAAGTATATAATTAGAATATAGACCTTTGCATTTTCTTTTTTAAAACAAGTTTGGTAGAGTAAAAAGGATTAATTAGGCTATGCAAGTGATACTATAATTAATTAGGCTATGCAAGTGATACTATATTTCCAACTTCGAAGTAGCCTCTCAAGTCTCAATTATTGGGTTGTTTCTAAATTCTACGTTTATTTGATGTAACTCATAAATTTTAGAGAATTATTTACAAGTGAAGAAAACAAAAGTGGCTATAACATTCGCATGTGCTAATATCTTTATTTTAATACCTCTACGTTAATTTTTATTTGTCACGTTTCTATTTTCGAGAGTCAAACACATGAACTTTTACCAATATTTTAAGGTATATTCTTGGTCAAATTAATACATGAAAGATTGCAACTTATAATTTTTTTCGTATAGTTTTCGAACATTAAAATTTTAAATTTAAAATAATAATTTAAGTTAACTTAAAAAATTAGTTAAATTTACTCTCGTAAAGCGAAACATGAATAAGTGTTTAAACGGAGGGAGTATATATTACTCCACATCTAAACAAGGATTTAAGTAGTTACTACGTACTGTAGAATTTTTCATTTTAAGGCCCAAAAGAAAAGTGACGAGGAGATTATGGCGACTCCATACACCCAAGTTCTTCCCCTTCCACGTCACCAACACTTTCCAAAACCGAACCCGATTTCCAAAACTGTCATTAACGACCGGTATTTCGAAACTCACCCGCTCATCTTACTCATCGATAAATGTCACAGCATCAAGCAGCTCAAACAAATTCATGCTCAAATGCTCCGTATTGGGCTATTCTTCGACCCATTTTCAGCTAGCAAACTCATCGAAGCTTCTTCTCTATCGCATTTCTCTAGTCTTGATTATGCCCACAAAGTGTTTGATCAAATTCCTCAACCAAATCTCTTTTCTTGGAATGCGCTTATTCGTGCTTATTCTTCTAGCCAGGAACCCATTCAAAGTCTCTTGATATTTGTTAATATGCTTTGTGAGGGTCGTGAGTTTCCCAGTAAATTTACTTACCCATTTGTGTTGAAAGCATCTGCCAAGATGAAAGCTTTTCGATTCGGGAGAGGACTTCATGGGATGGTAGTTAAAGGGAGGAGGGTTGGTCTTGATATCTTTGTTCTTAATTCCTTGATTCATTTTTATGCTGATTGTGGGTGTTTGGATGCGGCATACTTGGTTTTTGAGAATATGCAGATAAGGGATGTTGTTTCTTGGAATACAATGATATTGGGTTTTGCTGAAGGGGGTTATGCAGATGAGGCGCTGAAGATGTTTTATAGGATGGGGGAGGAGAATGTGAGGCCTAACGATGTGACAATGATGGCGGTTTTGTCTGCTTCTGGTAAGAAGTTGGATTTGGAGTTTGGTAGATGGGTGCACGCGTTTATTGAGAGGAATGGGATTAGGGAGAGCTTAATTTTAGATAATGCGATTCTTGATATGTATATGAAATGTGGGAGCATTGAGGATGCAGAGACATTGTTTGACAAGATGGGGGAGAAGGATATTGTTTCTTGGACAACTATGCTTGTTGGATATGCAAGGGCGGGAAATTTTGATGCAGCAAGGAGTGTTTTAAATAAAATGCCTAACCAAGATGTTGCTGCTTGGAATGCTCTTATCTCAGCTTATGAGCAGAGTGGTAAACCGAAGGAGGCTTTGGCTGTTTTCAATGAGTTGCAGCTCATCAAGAAGGCAGAACCTGATGAGGTAACACTTGTCTGTGCTCTATCTGCGTGTGCTCAGTTGGGTGCAATTGATTTAGGTAGGTGGATCCATGTGTACATAAAGAAGCAAGGAATAAAGTTAAATTGTCACCTAACTACTGCATTGATCGACATGTATTCCAAGTGCGGGGATGTGGAAAAAGCACTTGAGATGTTTGATTCAGTCAACATCAGAGATGTATTTGTATGGAGTGCCATGGTTGCTGGCTTAGCAATGCATGGGCGTGGCAAGGAAGCAATAAGTTTGTTCTTGAAAATGCAAGAACACAAGGTCAAGCCTAATTCCGTTACACTCATAAATGTATTATGTGCTTGCAGCCACTCAGGGTTGGTGGAGGAGGGGCGGGCAATTTTTAACCAAATGGAGAACGTTTATGGGATTGTTCCAGGGGTAAAACATTACGCTTGCTTAGTTGATATACTTGGCCGTGCAGGAGAACTGGAAGAAGCTGAAGAACTGATAAATAATATGCCAGTAACCCCTGGTCCATCAGTTTGGGGTGCTCTGCTTGGGGCATGTAAATTACACGGCAATCTTGGACTAGCTGAACAAGCTTGTAACCGTTTAGTTGAGTTGGAACCTGAAAATCATGGTGCATATGTACTTTTATCCAATATTTATGCGAAATCAGGGAAATGGGACGAGGTTTCTATGTTAAGGAAGCATATGAGAGAATGTGGATTGAAGAAAGAACCAGGTTGTAGCTCAATTGAGGTCAACAGTATTGTTCATGAGTTTCTAGTGGGAGATAGTACTCACCCTCAGTCGCAGAAAATCTATGCAAAATTGGATGAGATTGCAGCTAGATTGAAGCATGTAGGTTATGTTTCCAACAAGTCCCAGATACTGCAACTTGTTGAAGAAGAAGATATGCAGGAGCAAGCGCTAAATCTTCACAGTGAAAAGCTAGCCATGGCATTTGGATTTATCAGTGTGGCTCCATCTCAACCAATTCGTATCGTGAAGAATTTACGTGTTTGTGGGGACTGTCACGCTGTTGCCAAGCTTCTCTCCAAGCTTTATGATCGAGAAATACTATTGAGGGATCGCTACCGCTTCCATCATTTTAAAGAGGGGAATTGCTCATGTAAGGACTACTGGTGAGTGTTAGAATTCACTTCATAGTGCTATAGAGAGAGGATGTTACTTTTTATATATTGCCTCCCTATGGAACTAATAGATCAGGTAGGACGTGCTGATGATTGCAGATATGTTGTTAATTAGCATCTAGATGAAACATGATGTAGACTAGAGACACCAAGATAGGAACTGTAATATAAAGCCACCAAGGTTATTTATTTCTTTCACTTAGTCTATTTCAAACTGTCAAACATGGGTAATTGTTAACTTTTCTGAGTAACATAACATTCATGTTGACGCAAAGAAAAACAAGAAAAGAAAAGTACCCATGAAGGTAAAGCTATTAGCATAGGTCAATTGTGTCTTTACCCTGGGAAGATCTTTATTCATGTGGAAGAGGAGGTCAAATAAGCCCTGTTACAAACCTTAACTACATTATGATTCACCTTTTCTTGAGATCTTCACTTTCTCTGAATGAACTAAAATTCTGCTCAATTTGTCTCTGATGGAAATGAGATCCAAAATAACTCGACCCATGCTTATTCTGGCTAGTGGAGTTTCCTCTGAACAAGCAACTCCAGTAGTAAGAATAGAAACCAGGCATTCAACAAATTCGTCTGTGAAGTCACTTCTGCAGCTGAGTATATCCATAAGATCCCCTGGCTCTGTCTCGTATAAAGCATATTGATCCACAACATCCATCACTTGACCGGGCAATGCATGCTTAACAAAGCTGTGAATAGTTTCATTGTCCTCAAATAGTTCACTGGTTGGTCTTCGTCCTGTGAAAATCTCCAATAGAAGAACCCCAAAGCTATAGACATCTCCTTGACTTGAGACCTGACCACCCATGCCATATTCTGAAAAAATTGATGTATCAGAGAAGGTGTTCCATAGTAAGCATTTGTCAAAAAAGGCCTAAGCAACACAAATCACACGTATCAATTTTCCAATAGAGAATTACTAGTTATGTTAAATGCCCCAAAAAGCTGAAAGCTCTTATTCAGGTCCTTATAAAAACTATGACTAGTCAGGAATTGTTTAAGAGAAAGACGTGCTAAGCAGAGGCAGATACATGATTTAAATTTGATGGGTTCAACGTCTAAGATTCTTAATTTTGAAATTATGGGTTCAAAATATAATATTTGTTGAAATTGAACTAGTTTTTTTCAGTGGAACCCATTAAACTAAGGCTGCATCTGCCTCTGGTTGTAAGTATCAATAGCGCAAAATCATGAGGTAGAGATCTGCAAAGGTAACGGATGCCTGGGCTTAGGACAAGGAGCGTCCGGAGTCACTTAAGAAAGTATAAAATTGCAGAATTAAATTGTTAATATGTTATGGTCTTATGGAGACCAAAATGGGGTTCAGACAATATATAGACTAAGATCTCCAATATAATACTTACCTGGAGCAGCATAACCTACTGTGCCTTTAATCCCAATTGAGCTGAACTGATTTACATCAGCATCTTGACCCGAGTCAGACAGGAACTTTGCCAAACCAAAGTCGCTAACAAGAGCAGTCAGATCAGTGTCCAGAAGAACATTGCTTGGCTTAAGATCACAGTGCACTATAGGTGTATGGCATTGACTGTGAAGATAATGCAAAGCTGAAGCCACATCTATTGTGATGTTTAATCTGTGTAAGACACTCAATCTCTTCTGCAGCATCTGTCCCTCCATTGGGTGCAACCACTCGTCTAGGCTCCCGTTTTCCATAAATGGATAAACGAGAGCTTTGAATTCTTTGCCATCAAAATCAACACTTGAGCAAACAGTTAAAATCCTCACCAGTTTCCTGTGCCTTACGTTCCTCAAGGCTTGACATTCAGCCAAAAAGCTTTTCGAAGCACCCTCTTTTTCAATCTTTAGTACCTTTACTGCAACAATTGTTCCTTCTGGAGAAAGACTTCCTCTGTAAACTGAGCCAAAACTTCCTGATCCTATCAAGTTATTTGAAGAGAACCCGCCAGTTGCATTTAAGAGATCTTCATAGGAAACTTTAGTGTATCCCTCCCTGAATGAAGATGCTGAGCTAGGCCTATGCTTCACCTTTTTCACACAGAAAATTAAAATTAGCAGCAATAAAGTTAAACATGCAGCAACAGTACCTAGTGCCAGCACCAAAATGAGGGAAATGTGCTTCTTGGATCTTTTGTCTGCATGCTTGAGACATGGATGCAAATGCAGCTCTTTGATTCCCCCACAAAGATTCATATTTCCCGTCACTTGAACTTTACTTGCATCAGCAAAAACACCTTGAACTGGCACCTCTCCATCAAGATGGTTAAATGACAAATTGAGGTTCTGTAAAGAAACATGCTTGGTGATACTGCTAGGAATGTTGCCTGACAAGTTATTACGTGAAAGATCAAGATACTGAATGTTTTTCAAATTATTCAGAGGAGGAATTGTTCCTTCAAAGAAGTTTCCTTGCAGGTAGAGTATTTCAAGGGATGAACAACTCTCCAGTGAGTGGGGAATTTCACCAGACAATTTGTTGTTGGATATGTCAAGTGCAGCAAGATTGGTCAGGTTACCTATTTCAACAGGCAAGGGACCACTCAAAGAGTTGTAAGACATATTAAGGAATACTGAAAGGGAGGAGAGTGCAACGACTTGCTTGGGTATACTACCACTGAGTTTATTCTGAGCGATATCTAAGGTTTGGAGAGATGTACAACTTCCTAAACTTGAAGGTATGGTTCCTTCCAAGCTATTATCTTGCAAATAAATGTACAGCAATCCTCTAATGTTTCCCAAGGAAGAGGGGATATTTCCTGTCAACTGATTTGATTCCATGTGCAGATTTTTCAAGTTTGATAACATTCCAATAGAATCAGGAATGTTACCATTGATAAGAGTTCCTTTGATACTAAGCACATCCAAGTTGACAAGGTTGGAGATCTCTCTAGGTATGGTTCCACTTATCCTGTTGTCCCCAATCAGTAGCTTCGTCAACGTTGTGGAGAGATTAGTTATAGAATAAGGCAACATACCTCCAAATTTGTTGTCAGCAATGTCCAGGAACTCAAGCTTTCTGCAATTGGTTAATGCATTTATGAAATTCAGATCATCAGGTGCACCACTTCCAAGCTGGTTAGTGAGAACATTAAGCCAGGACAGATTCTCGAGGTTTCCAAAACTCAACGGTATATTTCCCGTGAAATTGTTTATAGGAATATCAAGCCGCAGAAAATCTGAACAATTGGACAATGAATCTGGTATTGAACCAGTGAAGTAATTATCGGCCAAATACAGTCTCTGAAGATTTGGGAAGGCAAGGCCAATATCTGGTCTAAGCCTACCCCTAAATCTGTTAAATGACAAGCCAATGAGTTTAAGAGATGAAAGATTGTAAAGTGCAGGTGGAAACTCTCCAGACAGAGAGTTCACTGATGCACCTAGCTCTATCAAGTTTCTCATATTGGCTATTGTTTCAGGTAATTCACCCTCCAAGTCATTATATGAAATGTAAAGCTCTATTAGAGATGTAAGATTTCCTATAGAAGACGGAACAGTTCCTGTGAGATTGTTATTCTTGAGGTACAACATTTCCAGCTTTGTCAATAAACCAAGGTCAGCAGGAATGTGTCCTTTAAGGATATTATGGTCTAGAACAAGGTTAACAACGTTAACGCAACGAGACAGGGTAAACGGGATTTCACCTCCCAAGAAGTTGAAGCTTAAGTTCATGGTTTGTAGTCTGATCAATTGGCCAAGCTCTGGAGGGATTACACCATGAAAGGAGTTATCCGAGATGTCAAGAATTCGAAGAAACGAAAGATTGCCAATGCTAGGTGATATACTGCCAGCCAATCTATGGCCTTTGAGATCTAAAGAAATGACCCTTTGATGTTTATTGCCACATGTAACACCAGGCCATTGGCAGACATTGAGAGTGGCATTCCAAGAATCCACGAGTCCTTGAGGATCTTCAGTTATTTTGGACTTAAGATCAAGTAATGCAAGTTTGTCTGTTTGATTCCCAAGTATGTCTGCTGAAGCACACTCTGGAAAAGACAAGTATAGGAACATGAAGAGAATGGCATGGAATGACAGAATAAAGAGAGAGCCTGAATGAACAAAAGTAGTTTGAAGCTCCATTTGTGGGATTGAGAAGGTGAGGTGATATGTGAGAAGGAGATACTACTGAGTGACATTTGATTCTGCTATTTATAATGAGTTCACTATTCTTTCTGTGGGGTACCAAAGTGTTTGAATAAGGGGGCTTAAAGTTGCACACACTGGTAGGGGTCGTTTGGTACGAGGGACGATAATCCCGGAATAAAATGCAGGATTTTTTATTTTGCGTTTGATTAGGGATGTTAGTTAGTCCCGGTATTATTTATCCCGCCATTTGTATTTTAATGATGTAAGTTATCACATATATATGGTGAGATAACTTTGTCTATCCCATTCCTTGTACCAAACAACCCACTATCAACATAGTTTAACCTATTATATCAAGGTTTTATATCAATTTTTTTCGGATTATCAATAAATATTTATCATAAATACTTGCATATAATTATCTTATAAATGACATGACCGTGTAATTGTCTTTCACACAATCAAAGCATACAATTTTAATTCAAAAATAAGGGAAAGGACACTTTCTTAGCTAATCAAAATTTGCGATTGACATAGGGTTCGAGATTTGTGGACAAAATTATTCGGTATATGTATTGATAAAAGGTAGCAGTTATCTCATAGAATGAATAGAGATGAATGCAATTTGATCCGGATATCACGGTTAGAAGAAAAGGTTCTAGATTTACCAATCAAACATGGTACAATCCCTTGAGTCAAAGTATGACCGTTGACTTTATGTGTTCGACATATGTAGACTTGTATAGGTAAACGGCTCGCCCTTTAAGAGAAAGGAGAAGAACAAATAGTCGCTTATTTGTTTCGCATCTTTTTATGTCCGAGGAAAATGGTAGCCAATGGACTAAATGAGTTGACATTTGACTTAAAGAAAGTGAACTTCCCTCATCTTCATGGCACGTAATTTATTGTTCTAAAAATAAATAAATTAAAGGATTTGCTAAAAAGACAAGTTTATCTAAGAATTTTACATGTTACGATTTGATACTAATTCAATTAATATATGATATTGTTTTTATTTAATCATAGTTAATTAACACTATAATGTTTACCTACGTTTTATAGTTTGATTTTAATATATTATAGTGTAAGTGCAGTGCAAATATAAAGTATGATGTAAAAAAGAATTTTTGAGGTCGACGAACGTAGAACCAACTAATTAAATAGTGAACGATGGTGACGTATTGGAAGCATATGACTTTGAAGACTTTTTATTGTCTCAGTTTCCGGCGTCGCTTACAAAAATATTGTTAGGAGAGGATACAAAGTATCTCACCATATAGCGGAAACAGTCGAAAGAATTGATTTTGTAGGTTATTTATAATTTTTTTTTAATTTTGTGTTCTTTTTATAAGTAATTTTTGATTTTACTACATAGCAGGATAAACGATAATAATTTTGGATAAAATATGGGATTATTTTATTTCATAGTTGATTGGTGGGATAAGAAATAACAATCACATGAGATATACTAAAAGGTGGGACTAGCTATCCCATATAAAAAGTTAGATAGCTAATTCAATGATATATTCTTATTTATCTTATTCCACATATCAAACGAGCCTAAATGTAATACATGTGTAATTTATATAAATAAAATTAATGAATTTTAAAAAGTAAAAAAAAAATATTTTAAAAAATGCCATGTTGACAAAAAGTTCATGTAGAAGGCGAATGTATCTCACTCCCCTGGAATGAAATCGCGCGGGAGGTTAAAGGTAGTCAAATAGCCTAGTTAAGGGTAATCGATCACACAAACAAGTGATCCTTAAGAGCGATCATTGAATAAAAATTAGCCTAAAACCTCCCCTTTTCTACTTTTATATACTAGTGGAATACTCATACGGCAAGTTTTTTTTCCTTTTCCTCTAATACTAGGTTCACTTAATTAAGCATGGTCAAAAAGATAGCTGAAATAATTAGAATACATATCGTTAGAATTTCAACACCAAATTGATCATGAAAAATAGTAAACTAATAATTGGTACAATTAACCATAGGAAGTTCAAGAGAGAATACATATTTTGAACGAGGATTAATTAATTCTCAACTATCGACGTTCTTTGAATATTAGATTTTTTGTGATCCACCATAACGTCTCTGTCTTGGCTGAAACGACATTAAAGCCTCGATAAAATCAGCTTCTTCCATGTCAGGGAACAACTTCTTTGCAAAATAGAATTCAGTATAAGCTAATTGCCATAACATGAAGTTGCTAACTCTTTGCTGTCCACTTGTTCGAATTAACAAATCTGGTTCAGGGAATTCAACACAATGAGTTTCCAGTTCTTGTTCAAAGAGTTTTTGGTCAATGTCTTCCACTTCTAGAAGTCCATTCTTTACTTTACTGGCGATGTTTTTGGTTGCTTGTAATATATCATGTCGTCCCCCATAGTTGAGTGCTACCATAACATGCAGTCCTGAATTAGATTTCGTCTTCTCCTCCATCAGAGTGAGAGCTTCCCGTAAAATTTTGGAAAGAATTGATTTATCCCCAATAAAAGACACTCGCCTATCATCCCTATCACATAAGATAAATGTATTTAATTTTTACTATGATAATGCATTATTTCCTGAAGAATAAGTCATAGTTTTCCTCATTTAATGAACATCAAATTAATGGCTTTCATGCCGAAAAGGGATTGGTCGAAAGCCTAATTATGTAAAAAGAAGATACGAAAACATCGTAATATAACTTCATTTGTCCTTCGTTCAATAAGAGCATGACACATGACTTTCTAAAGTTGAAAATAAAATTTTAACAGGTGAGAGGTAAATATAGCTACAAGTAAGTGTAAGATGATCAATATTCAATTGACAAAAATTTAAAAAGAGCCACCAACATAGAGATAGAATACCTTGTCCACTCATCCAAGTTTTCTTGTGAGCATACCAGATCTAAAAACAACTTCATGAGAAAGTCAACCTCCTCCTGCGTCACTCAAGTTTAGAGTACGTTACGACGTTGTTAACAAATAGTAGTAAAATAGAACATTGATGATCTTTTATCATGAGGTTATTTTTCTTGGGTAGATATCATGATGTACTAGAAATAACTAAATTATGTGTAAATGTATATACATAGTTAAATCAGACGACGTATGATTCATTTCTTGTATAAATTTCATTGTTAGAAAAGAGAGTCACCAGCCGTACGCTAGTCATTGATATTCTATTACTTACGTTTTGGGAGTGTTCGATATGAAAGGAAAATATTTTTCATGGAAATTATTTTCCAAGAAAATATTTTCTAAAAAAATAAATTGTTTCTTACTTATTTTCTTGTGTGTTTGATACGATATTTGTACATATCTAACATAAAACAATGAGAATGGGTAAGAGTAGAGCGATGCATATTGTGGTGGGGTAGGGAGAGGGTATGGGGGTTGTGGTGAGTGGGGTAGGTGGAGGTGGGGGTAAGGCGGGGTAAATGGGGTAGGTGGAGGTGGGGGGAAGGCGGGGTAAATGGGGTAGGTGGAGGTGGGGGTAAGGCGGGGTAAATGGGGTAGGTGGGGTGGTGTAGAAAAAAGTATTTAAAAATTTTTTAAAAAAAAATTGGGGGTGGGTGGGGGTGGAGGTGAGGAGGTGGGGTACGGTAAGGTGGGGGGAGGGGGGGCGAGGGGGGATGTGAGTGGATGGTTTTGAGAGTTGAAGGAGACAATGCCACTTGTTTTCCCTACTCATTTCCTATTTTTAAAAAACTTATTTTCCTAAATAAAATATTTTTTGAAATATACCCAAATTTTTAACCAAACGAACTCCATACCATACACACCCTTTATCTTATTTATTTTCTTGATGATTTAACACGCTTGATATAGATCGTCCATGAAAGATAATCCATACGTAATTATTTTTATTTTAAAGTTGTCTCGAAGGGAACTTTAAAAAAAATGACTTACTTTGGGGCGAATCCAATTTTCAGTAGAAAATGCAAACACAGTGAGAACTTTGATTCCCCAGTGGCTACAAAGGCGAGTTAGTACCATCATTTTCTCCCCGCCAGCGCGATGACCTTGCTCCACGCTCAAGCCATTCTGTCTTGCCCACCTTCTGTGACCATCCATAATCACCGCCACGTGCTTAAGGCCCTCCGGCAGCGCCACGTCTGCATCGTCGTTGTTTGAACTAGTTGCAACAACCTTGAGGAATTTGGTACGAAAATTATATAGGCTTTTGTTGGTAAGTGTAATATAATAGGAAGGGGGAAGTGAGAATCGCAGCGATAACATGTTGCTGCACGTATTTCTCTATTCTAGGTAATATATACCACCACAACATTTATATAGCTAGTTAAATTTCCTATATATAGATTAAAAAATTAAACTTGCACTATAGGCTCGTGAATTTTCAATCGTCATAAGTAACACATGTGGTTGTGTTGAATTTTCTTCTGACAATATACTGTCGTGAGTCAGGATTTATGTACCTACTCATTAAACTTGCACTATAGGCTCGTGAATTTTCAATCGTCACAAGTAACACATGTGGTTGTGTTGAATTTTCTTCTGACAATATACTGTCGTGAGTCAGGATTTATGTACCTACTCCGAAACGAAGTGTGTGATCATCTCATTTAAAAATTTAAGTTATTGTACACAGTGTTTTAAAAGACAGTCTTGAGGCTCACCCAGGGGTGAGGCACTGACAAAATGCCTCAGGGCTCACGTGTGGGGCTTAAGTCCTGTGAGGCTTACGCCTGAAGAGCCCGAGCGTACGCCCCAAACACGCCTAACGCCCAACGCTCGGGGCTCGCCTTACAGTTCTACCCAATTATGTGTCAAATTTCTTAGTCAACATTGTTGATCCTCATAATTCTTCAATAAATGAATGATGCTTAGTAATTTTTTTCATCTATAGAAATAAGAAAGTTGAGAAAACTAATTGCTTATTTACTATTTGAGAATGTCGTGAGGGTGAATATCACTTAATATTTCTTTTTAATACACATAGCTAGATTTTACATCTTCACTTGTCGTTGATTTTTAATGTTTTTGGTTCCTATGTCTCAAAATTATCATATTTTATTGTTTTGTTATTTGAAAATATTTTTTTTATTCAAAAAGGAGTGATGTTTTAATTATAATACTAATAGTTTATTAATTATTTTTTTTTTGGGAGGTAAATTGCATAGTATAGTCATATATTCTAAGAAATTGTGATTCTTTTATTATTTGGAGTTAAAATGTTAGAGTTGATTTGAATCTCATAATAGTTTTTATATCATTGCATTATTTCTACTTGTAAAATGATGTTAAAAGTTTTATTTTCAATGAGTTTCTTTAATCTGTTTTAAATTTTTAAAAATTGTTAATGTATTTTTTTTATAATTTTTGAGTTATTATACTATTTTACTATATGATAAATTAAAAATTAAAGATTCATGGAGCTTACGTCCTAACGCCTCGCCTTACGCCCCCGCCTTTTAAAACACTGATTGTACTTTTATTTTCTTTATTACATTCTCAACATACTTAAGCAAACCATACACGTTGTTGAGCATAAATTCAGACATATGCGAATTCAAGATTTTGAAAATGTATTCTAGGTGTATACTATCACACCATTTATATAAGTAGCTAGTTACATTACTACAGTATTAATTTAGTTGGCGGAATAAGAATAATATTTCAAAAAAAATTATAGAATTATTTTATCTTGCGTTTGGTAATGGATATTATTTCGTTTGATAATCGAAAAATTAAAAATTATGCTTGCAAGTTGCATAGATCTTGTACGTGAATCTTCAATCCTAACATACTTTAATTAGTTGTTCGTACTTTTTTTCTTTGAGGCTCTGTGTGTGGGCCGGTTCACTCTATTTCTTCACTAAATGATGAAACATATATGCCCCATTGAGAAAGTTACAGATATATACTTGGTTGAAAACCTTTTATCTGGAGATTAATAGTACGGTGGGCAACAACTTTCTCCCATGCTAATCAGTGGCGTATCTAGGATTTTAACTTTTAACATAAAATCAGTTTAAAGCTAGTCCATTTATGGTGTATGCTGCATGAACCAATCCACATAACTTCCCAAGGATGCGTCATACTTATTTCTTAACGGTAATAATATGCTCGAAATCGACCCAACATAACAACAACAAATGCATATCTAGTGTAATTTTACAAGTGAATTGGGAAAGGTGGGATGTATCCAGGCCTTATTCAGTTATTCTTATCTTTGTAGGGTAGAAAGACTGTTTTTGATAAATCCTCGGCTTAAGAAAAAGGTTTCAAAGTAGGATTGCAGGAAAAAATATGACAGCAAGATAGTAAGATCATCATCATCATCATACTTATTCTACAGGTGCGAAGCGCCAAAGTTAAAAGTTGAAAGACTAATTTACCCATCAAACATTGAATGACTATTTTGCCCTTTAATCAAAAACTATTCTTATATTTACGTACTAAAAAGTAAACTTACATTGTAATAGATATTATTAATTAGACCATTAAAATTTTATAATGAATTATTTAGATGATAAATTGTTGTATGTATAATAACCAAAAAAAAACAAGGAAATTGAAAGGGTGGAGGATACGTTTGGGAAGAGAGGAAGAGAGAAGGCCAAGCTAAAAATGTCTACATAAATTGTACAAATCTGTTTTCTATCAATTCTTTAAGTTCCACAATAAATACATACATTTTGAAAATTGACAGTTGACACCATTTAATCTCTTTCATCACCTGTCATTATTAATGTACTATCTTAATAGTAAATTAGAAATACACATAAAGTTCAAAGAACCTAAAATTAAGTAAATGAAGACACTTTTCAATATAGTATACATTAATGAATGAACAGCAATTATAAAGAGCTACACGCTACGATGTTTTGACAAAAACATTAGGCAATAAATGAGGTGTCATAGCTAAAGTTTGCCTAAATATAGGACGTACCTAGTATGAATACTAAGGTCTGAAGTAGGAGCACTGACGTCTCCCTGTTCCTTCATTATTTCCACATATGTATATGCTAATTTGAGAAAATTGGAGTTGAATTCAAGGTGAAATTTTGTTTGACGAGAAAAAGATTTGCGCAGTTTCACCATAAGGTTTTAATTTGTAGCTTTTGTTTGCTCTTAATTAACTTTAATTGTTTAGTTTGATCTTTTGATCCTATGTAATGAAGGCAGTTTAATGTTTTCATATAATGTATATGTGTCAATTTAACGAGTATACATTAATTCACATGGGACACACGTGCACCATACGTGCACAAAATTACTAGTATAAAAAAATGAAGCAACACAGTGATACACATTGAAGAAAATGAAGCTCGCGATTACAAAATAATAATACTACATTGCTACTCTACATCTTTCACATAAAGTGCGACAACACTCGACCGATCCGGATTTGGTGTTATTGGGCCGGTCCGGTCCCGTTCTCATTTTGGCAAAAAAGCCTGCCAGCCCAGGCCATGCCCGTGTAATTCTTTTGGACCGGGTTAGCTGATCCGGTCCAGCTCTTTTTTTGTGTGTTAAATTTAATCTGATGGATATAACTGTTTTGACCCCACTCCACCTACTCCCATACACGCATAGCACGTACTACTATTGATTCTGATATATTGATTAATATACTTTTTCTCTGTTCCAGTTTATATGACTCACTTTCCTTTTTAATCAGTCTAAAAAAGAATGACATATTTTTATATTTAGTAACAATTTAGCTTTAAAATGACTATTTTACCCTTAATGAAATGATTTGCTGCCACACAAACATCTATGACTTATTTTAGACCATAAATTTTTAAGGTTTTCCCTTCTTTCTTAAACTCCGTGTCAAGTCAAAGTAGCTCATATAAATTGGGACGGAGGGAGTAATATTTAATGATTTAAATTTTAAATCAATGCATTTGCAAATTGCATTGTCAAATGTCGATCAACATGACAAATAGTAGGATGATTTAGGCCTGCTGGTGACAGGCCCATGTGCCTTGTCCGGCTGATACTCCAGCCCAACTGCCAACATGCAACATATTTTAAAAAAATAATTTAAATCTGCACCGGTGGGCTAGGTTTGGTATTAGACCTGAGCCGGTCTACCGAGTTGTCAGGCCTGAATGACCCAACCCATGATCCGGCCCCCGAACCCGGTCCCCTTGGGTCTGCAGCTGCAACGGTCTTGTTATTTGGGCCGGTCCAACTGATTTGGTCTGGGTTAAACCGGCCCAGTTGACACCTTTTAACTAACCTTCTACCCAAATTAAATCTTCGGACTTCATACTTGCTTATCTAGGATGATGTCTGTGGTAAGTCAAAGTTGTAATTGACCCAACATAGAAATGTGTAATATTAATAGCAGGAAATTCAACCGAACAAATACATTGAATCGGGAATTCTCAATTGTTGAACTTTTTGAATACTAGATTTTTTGTGATCCACCATAACGTCTCTGTCTTGGCTGAAACGACACTAAAGCCTCGATAAAATCAGCTTCTTCCATGTCAGGGAACAACTTCTTTGCAAAATAGAGTTCAGTATAAGCTAATTGCCATAACATGAAGTTGCTAACTCTTTGCTCTCCACTTGTACGAATTAATAAATCCGGTTCAGGGAATTCAGCACAATGAGTTTCCAATTCTTGTTCAAAGAGTTTTTGGTCAATGTCTTCCATTTCTAGAAGTCCATTCTTTACTTTACCGACAATATTTTTGATTGCTCGTAATATATCATGTCGTCCACTATAGTTGAGTGCTATTATAACATGCAGTCCCGAATTAGACTTCATTTTCTCCTCCATCAGAATAAGAGCTTCCCGTAGAGATTTGGAAAGGATTGATTTATCCCCAATAAATGATACTCGTATATCATTCCTATCACGTAAAACATAATTAATGCGTTCAATTTTTGTAGACAACGTATAATTTCTTAAAGAAGTTACGTTGTTTCATCATTTAATGAACATAATTTGGCTGTCATACCAAGAAGGGATTAAAAGCCTAATTTTTTAAATTTCAGACTTAAAAAATAAATATACTTAATAACTGAAATCTAAATAATTAGGTTCAAAATATTCATTAATAAATCCATAATCTGCCATATCACATAAGTACAGTTATTTTGTCTCAATTTATTTGCTGTATTTTTCTTAGCTTGTTCCAAAAATTTGATATCTTTTTAATTTAAAAGTAATTTAACTTTAATTTTTAAGTTATCATTAATAAAATAATACATAGTCATATAAATATTTATAATTTATTTTGAATCAAAATTTTAAAAAATTTTCTTTCTTTTTTATATTATATGTCCAACTAAACTGTATCACATAAATTAAAATCAAATGACCAGTTCTTAATCCAAAAGGTCAACAAAGGGAAATTTAAACACCGGAGAGAAGAAAAAAAATTAAACCTTTCCAACGAGTAAGATGATATAAAGGCAAACATTTAAAAAGAGCCTACCTTGTCCACTCATCCAAGTCTTCTTGTGAGCTTGCCAGATCCAAAAACACCTTCATGAGAAAGTCAACCTCCTCCTGCATCACCCAATTATTTAGATTCGTTGAAACATAAAATAGAGAATTCATTTTTCTTTTTCACCTTAATGATTGTTATCATGAGGTTATTGCGTATACATCAAAGTATTAGGAATAAATAAATAATATAAATGTATAAGATTGTCGTCCACAAATCAGATCCATTGATAGAAAAAAAAAAGTCACGTCTTGCTTTGTAAAGATATTACATATGAGACTAATTAAACCCCAAAAGCTAGCTCACGAGGAAGGAATATTGTTCAAGTTCATATAAGAAATCCATAAATTTTTCATCCCACCGATGTGAGACTTATTAACACCATGTGACGCCCATGACTGGACATTTAATGCGTGAACAGTTTAATACGGGGTCCAACATCGATTAGTCATAAATCGGGATGAGTTAACTCTGGTACCATGTAATAAATCATAAATGAATCTAGGGCCTAAGTCGACCTCAAAAACCAGTTTACGAGAAGAGGATTGTTCTAAGTCCAACTTTTCCCCGTTATTGAAGATACAATTAAATAACAAAAAATGTACTTTTATTATTTAATTGTATTCTCAGTATTGCTTCAAGAAGCTCAACTATACTCATTGGCTATTCAATAACGCTTTCTTTTACATTTAGTTTGTTTTTTCAATGATTTGACATGATAGATCAATAGATCATAAAAGATGATAATTGTCTATATGAGTAAAATTTTGTCTCGAAGGAAACTAGAAAGAATAACTTACTTTAGGGCGAGTCCAGTTTTCAGTTGAAAATGCAAAGAGAGTGAGAACTTTGATTCCCCACTGGTTACAGAGGCGAGCTAGGACTTTCATTTTCTCCCCGCCAGCGCGATGACCTTGCTCTACGGTCAAGCCATTCTGTCTTGCCCACCTTCTGTGACCATCCATAATTACCGCCACGTGCTTCGGCATTAATTCTCGCTCGAGGCCCTCCGGCAGTGCCACTACCTGTTGGGAAAGGCAAGGCACTAACAAAGAATGCACAACAGGGTAGCAGCGGAAGAATATCCAAGTCTAAACTTTCCCTTTCAATTTGAACCAAGAGAAGACAAACAAACCAAGCACAATGGTAATAAGGCAGCAAGTATATCAACCAAAAGAAATACGACAAGACAAAATAAACCAATCACACGAGACACCAAGATTTACGTGGAAAACCCCTTCGGTGTGAAGAGTAAAACCACGGGACCAAAACCTCCACTATAATCACCAAGAGTTACAATAATGTTCTCCAAAATGGCCACCAAAGAAGTGCCAACAAACGAGCAACACTACATAAATCACAACACCAAAAACAAGAGAATAAAAGGAGCAAAAGCACCGAAAAACGCAGCTACTGTTCACGGATGCAAAACTGGAGCTACGGGATACCAAATCCAACTCTGTCAGTTTCTAATCAAAGATTGAGATGAGAGGAACAAGCTGTCCAAAAATCAGATCAATCGGATAAGAAACGAAGCGGGAATCGCAATTTGAAGTTGGCAATTTAGGGCTGAAATTGGGTGCGAAAATCTGCTCTTTCTCTCTATGTGTGGCTGCTAAAAAATATTATGTGGATGATGAAATATCTTTGTGGCACTTCTTTGGTGGCCATTTTGGAGAACATTATTGTAACTCTTGGTTCAAATTGAAAGGGAAAGTTTAGACTTGGGTATTCTTCCGCTGCTACCCTGTTGTGCATTCTTTGTTAGTGCCTTGCCTTTCCCAACAAAGTGGTATCAGAGCATTGGTTATTGTTGATAGTCAATTTGAATGATGGAGGCAAATATGAGCAAGATGGTGTGTTTGAATGGTAGTAATTATCATACTTGGAAAGGCAAGATGAAAGATCTTCTATTTGTCAAGAAGATGCACTTACCTGTGTTTGCTTCTAACAAACCTGAATCTATGAATGATGAGGATTGGGAATTTGAGCATCTGCAGGTTTGTGGCTATATCAGACAATGGGTTGAAGATAATGTTAGAAATCATATTGTGAATGAGACACATGCCAGAAGTTTGTGGGATAAGCTTGAGACACTTTATGCTTCGAAGACTGGCAACAACAAGTTGTTCCTGCTGAAACAATTGATAAATATCAGGTACAAAGAGGGTAGTCCTATTTCTGATCATATAAATGATTTTCAGGGTGTCCTTGACCAGCTGTCCGGAATGAGTGTAAAGTTTGATGAAGAAATTCAGGGACTTTGGCTTTTCAATACTCTGCCAGACTCTTGGGAGACTCTTCGAGTTTCTTTGACTAATTCTGCTCCCAGTGGTGTTGTAACTATGGAATATGCTAAGAGTGGTGTCTTGAATGAAGAGATGAGAAGAAGATCACAGGCCTCATCTTCTTCAGCTTCACACTCCGATGTTTTGGTTACTGAAGATAGGGGGAGAAATAAGTTCAGAGGTCAGAATGATAGAGGTACAAGTAGAAGCAAGTCAAAGTCCAGATACAAGAATGTTACATGTGACTATTGCCACAAGAATGGACATATCATGAAATATTGTCACAAGCACAAGAGAGATATGAGACGACAAAAGAAAGAAGGCGATAATGAGAATCGTGTTGCTGTTGTTGCTAATGATGATCTTCTTGTTGCTTGTGGTGAGAATGCCATTAATCTTGTTCGTGATGAGTCTAGCTGGTTTGTGGATTCTGGTGCTACTTCTCATGTCACGCCCAAGAAAGAATTATTTTCTTCTTATACTCCAGGTAATTTTGGGATGTTGAAGATGGGTAATAATGATGAAGTTGAAGTTCTTGGCATTGGAACAGTTTGCTTAGAAAGTAACAATGGTTCGAGATTAGTTCTCAACAATGTCAAGCATGCTCCAGATGTTCGCCTGAATTTGATCTCTGTGGGGAACCTTGATGATGAGGGTTATGTTAACACCCTTGGTGCTGGCCAGTGGAAGCTTACTAGAGGTTCAATGGTTGTGGCTCGTGGTGACAAGTTATCTAACTTGTACGTATTTCAGGGCTCCATCTCTAGAGGCTTAGTAAACTTGGTGGAGAATGATACTTCATCAGAATTATGGCATAGAAGGCTAAGTCATATGAGTGAGAAGGGGATTGACAATTTGGCTAAGAAAAATTTACTTTCTAGAGTGAAACAAGCAAAGTTGAAGAAATGTGTTCATTGCTTAGCCGGTAAACAGAAAAGAGTTTCCTTTCAGAGTCATCCGCCTTCAAGAAAGCTTGATTTGCTGGAGTTGGTACATTCTGATTTGTGTGGTCCTTTTAAGGTAAGGTCTCATGGCGATGCACTTTACTTTGTGACTTTTATTGATGATCATTCTCGCAAACTCTGGGTATTTTCTTTGAAGTCCAAGGATCAGGTACTTGATGTGTTCAAGGGTTTTCAGGCCTTGGTTGAGAGACAGACAGGGAAGAAATTGAAATGCATCCGCTCAGATAATGGTGGTGAGTATATTGGTCCTTTTGATAAATATTGTAGAGTGAAGGGTATTCGGCATCAGAAAACTCCTCCAAAGACTCCTCGGTTAAATGGTTTAGCAGAGAGGATGAACAGAACTCTAGTTGAGAGAGTTAGATGTATGCTTTCAGATGCTAAGCTGCCAGATTCCTTTTGGGCAGAAGCACTTAATACTGCTGCTTATGTTATCAATTTATCTCCTGCTGTTGCTTTGAATAGTGATGTCCCTGACAGAGTTTGGTCTGGTAAGAATGTTTCTTATGATCATCTTAGAGTCTTTGGGTGTAAAGCTTTTTGTTCATGTTCCTAAGGATGAAAGGTCAAAGCTGGATGTTAAAACTAGACAGTGTATCTTCATTGGTTATGGTCAAGATGAATTTGGCTATCGTTTCTATGATCCAGTTGAGAAGAAACTTGTTAGAAGCCGTGATGTTGTGTTTTTTGAAGACCAAACAATTGAAGATTTTGACAAAACTGAGAAGGTTGATTCTCAGAGTAGTGAGAGCCTAGTTGATATTGATCCAGTTCCTTTGACCACTGCACCTGAAGAAAATCTTCATAATAATGAAAATCAAGTTGATAATGAAGATGATGATCATGTTCAGAATGACCAGGATGTTGTTGACGCTCCAGTGCAAGAGGATGTGGTTGGCCAGCAACCAGCTGCTATTGATGCTCCAGAGAGTTCTCTCAGAAGATCTACTAGAGAGAAACTACCTTCATCTCGTTATTCTCCCAATGGGTATGTACTCTTGACTGATGGGGGAGAACCTGAGAGTCTTGATGAAGCCATGGATAGTGAAGAAAAAGAAAGATGGTTTGATGCTATGGAAGATGAGATTAAATCCTTACATGATAATCATACTTTTGATTTGGTTAAGTTACCTAAAGACAGAAAAGCTTTAAAAAACAGGTGGGTTTTCAGAGTGAAACATGAAGATGGCAATCCAGTTCCACGGTACAAAGCTAGATTAGTTGTGAAGGGTTTTAACCAGAAAAAGGGAGTTGATTTTGATGAGATATTCTCTCCAGTTGTGAAGATGTCATCCATTCATGTTGTTCTAGGCTTAGCCGCAAGTCTAGATTTAGAGATTGAACAAATGGATGTTAAAACTGCTTTTCTCCATGGTGACTTAGATGAAGAAATTTATATGGAGCAGCCGGAAGGTTTTGAAGTCAAGGGAAAAGAGAATTATGTTTGCAAATTGAAGAAGAGCTTGTATGGCTTGAAACAAGCTCCTAGACAGTGGTACATGAAGGTTGGTTCTTTTATGAGTCAGCAGGGCTTCAAGAAGACTTCTTCAGATCATTGTGTTTTTGTGCAAAAATTCTCTGATGGTGACTTTATTATTGTGTTGCTTTATGTTGATGACATGCTTTTTGTTGGTTATAATGCTTGCAGGATTCAAAAGTTGAAGCAAGAGTTGAGTAAGTCTTTTTCTATGAAAGACTTAGGACCAGCAAGGCAGATTCTTGGCATGCAGATTGTCCGTGACAGAAAGGCCAAGAAGTTGTGGTTATCACAGGAGAAGTACATTCAGAAAGTACTTCGAAGGTTCAACATGAATAATGTTAAGGTTGTCAGTACACCTTTAGCTATGCACTTCAAGTTGAGCAAGAAAGAGTGTCCTTCCAGTGATGATGAGAAGGAAGATATGAAGAAAGTTCCTTATGCTTCAGCTGTTGGTAGTTTAATGTATGCAATGATTTGTACAAGACCAGATATTGCTCATGCTGTTGGTATTGTTAGCCGTTTTCTTTCTAATCCGGGAAGAGAACATTGAAATGCTGTGAAGTGGATCATGAGATATCTTTGTGGCACTTCTTTGGTGGCCATTTTGGAGAACATTATTGTAACTCTTGGTTCAAATTGAAAGGGAAAGTTTAGACTTGGGTATTCTTCCGCTGCTACCCTGTTGTGCATTCTTTGTTAGTGCCTTGCCTTTCCCAACACTACCCGCGCCCCTCCAAGCTTCACAGTTGCATTATCACTTTTTGAACTAGCAGTAGTAGTTGCAAGAATTTTGGGGAATTTGGTATGAAAATTATATTGGTTTCTGTTGGTAAGTTTAATATTGTTATTAGGTGGAAGTGAGAATCGCAACGATAACATTGTTGCTGTGTTTCTCTATTTGAAAATGCATTCTAGGCTTCTACCACCACACCATTTATATAGCTAGTTAAATTCCTAGTTGCACTAGTAAGTGGGTTAAAAAATCATGAGGTCTGAGATCTCATGTTCAAATTTCAACGGATACAAAAAAAACACTAGATGATTCATCCATCTGTTCTAGATTTGGTGGACAGAATCACCTAGTGCCTGTTGCTAGTGGGAGGTGGCAGGTATCCCATTGATTTAGTCGAGGTGTGCGAAAATTGGCCGGAATACTATGATCATTAAAAATAAAAATAAAAAGTTCCTAGTTGCGCATATATTAGATTAAAAAATTAAGCTTGCATGAAGCTTTTGAATTTTCAATTGTAACGCAAATCTCGATTATTTGTCATGCTGATCTTGAGCATTGAGCATGATATTGTATTATACTCAGCGTAGGTACATGCACACGATACATGCGGTCCACCTCATCGGGTCGGTCTATTTTTTTTTTTTTTCATGAGCAGAACATATGAAAATTCTTTAATAATGTGTGGCGGTGTGATTCGATCTCAAGATCTTTGCCTATTCTAATATCATGTTCAAACATGTGATTATATCATTTAAAAGCTTAACATATTAGAGAGATCACATTTCTATTTTCTTAATTATATTATCAATATACGTAAACAAACCATACGAGCTTGAACATAAATTTAGACAGATGTGAGTTCAAGATTTAAATTTGATCGATTCAATTTTTAAAGTTTGATAACACTGAATTTATTGTACTTTTAAATTATGAATTTTTATCTCAAATAATTTATATGTATAAAATTCAATATTTATTAAAATTTTAAATATTGAGTCAAGTTGAACTCATTATTGAAAGGCTCCGGAATATCAAAAATTGAAATCTCAATTTGGTGTAGGAAAATGTTTTCATTAAAATAAGTGAATTTTTTATTTTTTATTTTTTATTTTGTGTTTAGTACGTAAGCAAAGAATATTGTTCTAAAAGAATCTGTATATAATCTTGAAAAAATACTATGAGAGGTGGGAGGTGGGGTGGGGGATAAGGGCTACGGGATGAAGATTGGATGTGTTGGAGGGTGGGAAGGAGACAATCAATAAGAAATGCAACTTGTAGAATTTGTTTTTTCTATTTACTCTAGAAAAGTTATTTTTCTCATGTTTAAGGATCCTTCTTTTAATATATTTCCCTAAAAAAAAAAAGTTTCACCATACCAGACACAACCCATATTTAAAGTAGGTTAGCTCACTAGCTAGTCACTATTCATAATTTTCTCGTCACGATTTATCTTTTAAATTACCCTTGTCTTTTATATTATTACTTGAGGGTCATATTAATTTTTACATTTGAGTCATAGTAGTTCGATTAAAAGCATGAGAATATAACCGGAGATCGAGAGAAAATGAAAAAAGATCCTTGATACCAAGTAAAAGTGAAGAAAAAATGGGTTGATATTTCATATTCATGAAATGAAAAGAAGGAAAATGGATATTAACCTGGACCGGGGCTTCTTCAGAGTTGGGCTCCAGACTTCGGACTTCATGGTGGGCCAGTTGGGCCAATTCAAATTTATCCCCAATATCAATTGGTTCCCAGTGCCACTATGTATTTGTGACGTAAGAATTTCACGGAAAATCCTATTAGGTTGCCCCCATTTAACCTATACCCACTCGATATTAAGTAAGTTTCGATAAAATTGTCAAATAATTGACTATGTCAAATCTTGTAATAATCTTGCAAAATTCACTAATTAAGGCCTTAACAAGAAAAAGATCTAGAGCACATTGAGGGGATGAGATTGAAGCTCATAAATTTTAGAGTCATATATGCAAAAATTTAACCTGGGGACTAAAGATTTTATAACCATGTTCAATGGAAAAAACAAATTATATAATGACTTGATGTGAAATGCATCATAATGTTTATTTTATTCTCTCCCTGTGATTTGAGTACATTTATCCTGTAATGACTTGTGGAGGTTGAATCTAAGAACCCTTAATGAAAGTTTGTATCTCGTGAGCAGGGTGTCGAAATTACAGGAGTACTCTTGATAGATTTCATCTATGTGAGTGTGAAAGTATGCCATTTTCTATAAAACTTGAGCTTATTCTTAAGAACACTCATGAAAATCGGATAACACAAGATCGTAATGCTATTAAAGCTTATGTCAATAGTCAACACCTTGATTATTGTATCTAAGCAACAATACTTTATTTCTCAGTCATAATTCAACTTTGAGATCACTATAAACTCTCGAGTAAAAAATATTATTTTAATAAATGAAGATTCTAATGCAGAGCACACATACATTATGCATAATAATATCCCTTCAATTGATGATAACTATTTTATTATAATATTAAAATAAGTGGGGAAATATTGAAGCTTATGTGCATTTTAGTATTAAAATTACAATATGAGAGTGTATTACATTTTGTTATGTTAGGGGCTATAATTTAACAAGAAAGTGATGGTGTAACTCATATCATGATCTACCGCTTATGATCCCATTAAGACTTCAATATTGTAACCATTATCACATGTGTCCTACCTTATTTAATATCTCAATACTCTCTAATTCACTCTATGGAAAATTTTGTATACCTGTATACAGAGGAGTTTCTTTCATGAGTTGTAAGATGAGAAATATTGTATTGTGTATGAGAAATGTGAGAAAATAATAAAGTGCATAAAAACGTGAGTGAGAGAGTTCTTTTTAATTGAAGGAATTTTTTTTGGTGGAGCTTTGAACTCTTCAACTAATTCGAAGTTGTTTGAATTATACGATGTTACGTTGACAGGCTGATATATCCTAGAGAAACAACTCAAGAGTTATATTGTTGGGCCGATGAAGATTATACTGCAGTGGACTTGAATCTCATTAAAGAGAGCGAGACATTCGCGCCTCAACCAAAATATTTATTTATTCATTTTTGTTCATCTTATTTTTCAATTGTAATTTATAGTATTTTCACCAACAGTTAATTAGGAAATATGTGTTAAATTATAGGAAAAAGGGTCAAAAATACCCCTCTACTTTAGTTTATTGACTATGTTTACCCCTAATTATACTTTGGGCTAAATATATCACTGATGTTAACAAAGTTAATAAATATACCCCTACTTTTAATATTTTTCTACCGTGGCATTTTAAAATTTCATATGACCTAATATTTGGGTGAAGTGGACGCCACGTGACATGCCACCTCACCACTAATTTTTTATTCTTTTTCCTTTTTTTTTTCTCTTTATTCATTTACAAAACCTCTAATTTAAAAATAAATTTAGTTTCATTCTTAATTTTATTAATTAATTTAATTTATAAAAATTAACAAAAAATTAACAGAAAAACCATAAAAAAAAAAGTGGGGTCGCAAGCAGTGCGTCTCCAATATCAGGTGCATTTTCCGTAATAACATTCACCACGCAAACACCCAGCAAAACTGCATACAGTCTTAATTAATGAGATGGTGGATTCCAAAAATAAATTAGATATCCCTTTATAACATCGAAATTTCTACTTAACAAGCAATCTTCTTCAGCGTATGTTTGGAGCACAGGTTCTCTTGATGTTTTTTTTTAAATTTTTTTTGTTAATTTTTATTAATTAATAAATTCAAGAATGAAGTTGAATTTATTTTTAGATTAGAGATTTTGTAAATGGATAAAGAGAAAAAGGAAAAAAAGAAAAAGAAGAAAAGAAAAAAGAATAAAAAACTAGTGGTGAGGTGGCATGCCACGTGGCGTCCACCTCACTCAAATATTAGGCCATATGAAATTTTAAAATGCCATTGTGGAAGAATATTAAAACTAGGGGTATTTTGGTTAACTTTGTTAATAGCAAGAGTATATTTAGCCCCAAAGTATAACTAGGATAAAACTTAGCCAATAAATTAAAATAGAGGGGTATTTTTGACCCTTTTTCCTAAATTATATATAAAGATTAACCTTAAATATTGTGATTCTATTGTAATCAAGGTTTCGCTTGAGATTATTGTATTTGATGTAGTGTTAGATTGAAATCAGTAAAATTGAAACAGTATATATGATGCATAATTAATTTTAAGGACTAAAATTTGTAATGATCTCGATAGAGATCTCAAATTCAAATCACATACAGAAAACTAATGCGACTTTTTGGGGAAATTTTCTGAATATATTCAAAGGAAAAATGAAATTCTATTACAAAGAAATTAAATGCTGAATTAAACTAGGCTAACTACGGTAGATGAAACTCCACTGATAAGCTTGAATCTGCAAAGAAGAGAAGAGATGAGGAGAATTAGATCTAGATGAGAAGAGAAAAGAATTTGAGAGGGCAATTCTTTCTGGTTAAAGAATCTCTTTCTAGTTGCTCTGGAACAATTAGGAGATTCTCTAGAAAAAATACGGGGTTCTGCTTCTGGCGGCAACATGCTTGGTCCCGCTTATGAAAAGAAGAAGAATACGAGGGAGAAGTGAATACCAAATTTTCTTTAATATAAACCTCACGATTCAATACACTTATCTATCATTAATGTTGAAATATTAATTATAATTTTTACAATTCTTTCTTTTTGGATGCAAATTTTCAGCAATTAGCATGATATTAACATACAATGCATGTTCATATAATCAATACTTGAAAAGTATATATCAAAAAAGTTTGCACGTGTGAATTTTGACTAAAATTGTTGAAATCATTACTTTTTGAGTAAAATCGTTGAAATCATTATTTTTCTTGTTTCTTACCTATTTCATTCTCTTTTACTTTGTTCAATATATTAAAAATAAATTTTTCTTGCTTATTCACTTAAGCAAATAAAGAACACTCTTTTGACCCCGTGACCTTCTCCGCGAGGTCTAATATTTTCTTTTCTCAATTTTATTAAAATACTAGCAATCACATTCAAATTTTCAAAAATAGTAAATATGAGTAATTTAATGTAATAAATACTTAATTAACGTTTTTTAATGATCAGTGTGCAAAATACATACACCATCAACAACAATAAAGTAGAGTGTATGCAAATATATATACGGATCAATGGAATCCTACAAGTGAAATTTAGAGAAAGTAGAGTGTATGCAAATTTTAGGATGCTTTTGGAGGATCATCGGCTCGAGTACAACAAGTCAATATAGGTATGAAAAAGAAAATGACAGTGAAGAGCAACTAATAAAGAAACAGTAACAACAATAAAATAATGCGATAATCGAAATACAATAAATAATAGATAATGATAGAAATCAAAAGCAAGACACTACAAGAATGAGATTAATACTATGCTAGACACCACCAAACCTAAACTCGTCGAAAAGCAAGACAACACCCCACTACCTACTAACCTTCTATTCTAATAAGCACGACCTCCACACTTTTTCTTTTTAGTTCATTCCAAAAGAATGCCATTTTTACAATTAAAAGTAATTTACCTTAAAAATTCCTTTTCCAAATGATTTTTAGCCAGTGTTTTAGACTATATATTTTAAAACTCTTTCTTTTCCTTTTTCAAATTTGATATATATCAAATCAAATAGAACGAGGGATCACGTGATACGTATCATACAAGTAAAAAGGAAGGCATATGTGCCTTTTAACTTGGCCTCAACTCACATTTATTACCTTTAAGTTTGAATGTGCACAAGTAGACACTTAAATTTGTATAAAGTTGAACAAGTAAACACATGTATCATACGTGGCATCTTATGTGACAATTTACATTCTTACATTGCGTCCTATGTGTATTATATCACATAGGATGTGTGTGTCTACTTGTTCACATTCAAAATTAAAGGGCATAAATATGAGCTGATGTCAAGTTAAAGGGCTTGAATGTATTTTGCCAAAAAGAGACGGAGGGAGTAGGCTGAAAAACTGAATCCGGTTACTATGCCTATCAGCTTCTAGAAAATTATTAAAAAGGAAATTGAGAAAACGTGAAAGCAAATAGCCAGGTGTCTTACTAATGTTGATCGTAAGAAGAGGGCAAAATTAAGAACAATCGGTAACTACCCCTACAGACGTCAGGGGGAACGTCAGTACGTCACGCTTTCTTCGCCGAGTGGACATATCTGTAATTTTCAACTTCTTCGAAATCCCATAAATGTAGGGAGAGAGTGACAAAGTCCCGCTTTAAAAGAAAGACTCGTATTCACCCCAGCACAAAGAGGAAAATAAATGCTGGAGAAAAGGATCGGACTTCGAAATCGTCTAAAACTCTTAGCAGCATTATTACACGTAAATAGTCGTAATATGAACAGATTTTGATCACTCATTTTCAGCTTGATCGGAGTTTGTTTAGTGTTGTTTTTCGGAAAATGGCGGCATCGAATGGGAGTGAGTATTTTGATATGGATGTGGACGCGCAGAATGAGAGTTTCGGTCGGCGGTCGAATGCGGAATCGGTGGCGGAAGACGAACATGAGTTAATTTGGGCGGCGTTAGAGAAATTGCCGACGCGGAAACGAACGAATCTCGCTTTGGTGAAGCGGACAGCGGAAGAATCTGATGATAGTGTAGGGAAGACTGACACCGTCGATGTGAGAAAACTTGATCGGAATACTCGCCAGCTTGTCGTCGATAGAGCAATGGCGACTTCTGAACAGGATAACTATAAGTTGCTTGCCGGCGTGAAAGAGCGCCTCGATAGGTATGTATTTGCGAATATGTATACAAGTTTATCTCTGCATGCATCTAATGTAATTCAGATTTCGTTTGATTTGTGTTTTTTTGACTAGTTCAAGTTTTGCAACAGGATTTTGCTTCCGAAATTTTCTTAACTTCCCTTCTTTGATTCCTTATGTTGAAGTCCCAGTTTTATGAAATCACCATGTTAGGCGTAAGTTCACTCTAGCAGTGAGCTTACCTGAGTTTGAATCGGGCTAATTTAACTGAACTTTTACTTAATACTGTTCCATTGAATATATAAGACAAATTCAAAGTTGTAAACTACTCATAAATAAGGAAACAATAAAATCAGGATATTTGCACTAAATAATTTGAATTACGAGTACATACTAAGTTTGTTAATCATAGTTATAAACATAACTATCCATTAATCTTGAAGTTGCAATGCTCTAAAAAATTATCAGATCACATAGATAGAAGCAGAAAAATTACTAGTAATACAATTTTACTGTCTATGCATCTAACTTAGAGGAAGATTTATCGTCACTTGAAACAAAATAAATTTGAATTTCAATTTTGTTTGAATGCACTTGAATTAAATTTAGAATATTAAATTGAACTTGCAGAGCCTATAAAATTTATAAAGTAATTCTCTTACTAGAGTGACCTTCATTAACAATTCTAATTCTTAAATTAAGATTTTTAATTACTACGCTTGTTACGGATGAAGTATATATAATTTACACCGTTGTTATTAAAAATTCTATTTGTGTCAAGGAAAGTCATTGTATTGATTTTTCATTATCATTTTTATTTTTATTGGGTATATAATGACATGAGTTGAGATTTAAATAAGAATTGAGATTCATATAGCAGACACAAATTATCATTGTTAACTTGTGTATGTTATAAACTCGTAGATGACATAATCTTAAGGAATTAAATGTAATCTAGTGTTCCTACTATTCTTTTTGCTATTTTTCATAACTAGCAATTATAAAATTTATAGCTAATTAATAACGGCTTAAAATTTTCATTCTGGAAAAAGAGTGGGATTGGAGGTTCCTAAAATTGAAGTTCGATACGAGGATGTAACGATTACAGCAAATGTTAATCTTGGCTCCAGAGCTTTGCCTACTTTGGTGAATTCAGTCCGTGATGTCTTCGAGGTAAACCATTTAATCCTGCAACTAATTATCTGTGTTATTCTTCTACCTTAAACTATAACTAATGATAGTTTCTCTAAATGTATTTTATATATTACAGAATATATTGACTAAACTGATGATATTCCGTCCCAAGAGACACTCTCTTACCATTTTGAATAACATAAGTGGTGTTATAAAACCTGGGAGGTAAGCTTTGGCCTTTTTATTTCCTTTCCATTTTTTGGGTTTCTTACTTCTGATAACTGCCTTGGGTATTAAAGAAGCACTGTTGTTATGTTGGTAGCTTTTAGTTATTCCCTGCGTCCCAATTTTACATGGCATCTTTCGAATTTCGAGATTCAAACAAGTTTATCTTTGGCCGTAATTTTTTGATATATCTTTTAAATATTTTGAATTGTCAATTACTGTAACTTATAGTACTTTTTACGTAGTTTTCAAATATATAAATTTTATTTCAATTTTTTTTGAAGATTCCATGTACAGATTCACGGTTAAACGTAAATTGTTTGACTTTCGAAATTCGAATTGTGCCACATAAATTTGGACAAAGGGAGTATATATTAGTATATATTTAACAACATATTTCAAATTTGTTATTACCAACACATGCATGGGAAGAGAAGGTGCGAGGATGCGACAATGAGGAGGTGGGAAGGTTGGCTATAGCAGGAGTTAGGAGAGGTAGAGGTAGACCGAAGAAGTATTTAGAGAGGTGATTAGACACGACATGACACAATTTCAGCTGATTGAGGACATGACCTTAGATAGGAAGTTATGGAGGTCGAGGATAAGGGTAGAAGGTTAGTAGGTAGACTAGGTAGACGAGTGTTGTCGTACTTTTATAAGTAGTATGATTTAGGTATCATGTAGTTTCTTTTTCTCTAATGTGCATTAATATATGTTTCTGTACTTGTTTTGTACATTGCTATTGTGTTGTCTCTGTGTCGGTTATATTTCTTTTGAGCCGAGGGTCTATCGGACACTACCTCTCTACCCCGGAAAGGTAGAGGTAAGGTCTGCGTACATTCTATCCTCCCCAAATCCCACTTGTGGGATTATACTGGGTATGTTGTTGTTGTTTTGTTGCACTGAAGTCTGGAAGGTTATTCGGCCTGGATATGATGTGGCTGGTTGATGGATTCCATAGTTTGAGATGCTAGAACAGAAGAATTTGCCATCGGTGAGGGGATCACTGTATGAATGACTAGCTACGAGCAGTAAGACATAGTAAGCGGGAGAATAATTTGTTCAATGTAGGAATAGTCCAACTAGCCAAAAAACTGGTCCCACTCTGTGTCAAGTCACTGGGATAGGATCAATAGTGGTCATATTTTCCTTGAAAGCGGTTACTGGCTAGATCAATGTTGGACACTAATATGTACAATACTGCACCTTCTGACTATTTACGCTACTTGTCTGACAGAAAGAAATAAAATATCTGCTGGAAGTGAAAACAACTTAGTACTAAACATATTCAAATATAGCAACTCACAGTTAGTAGTAATTAGATTGCAAAAAGGTTGCATATTATGAATCTTTGTTTTTTATTGCTCTTGCTAGGATGACACTGCTCCTGGGACCTCCTGGTTCGGGTAAAACTTCATTGCTTTTAGCGCTTTCAGGGAAGCTTGATAATGGTTTGAAGGTCAGTACTAGCCTATATCTTGTATGCCCTTTGGATTCATAATTCTTTTCTTCCTTGATAGACGCTGAGTTCTTTTAAAATGATTCCTTGATGCTATAACCTCTTTTATTGATTTATACATCTTACATTCAAGATAATTACTCTCAGTGAGATGTATAAATCATGTTTATCTTAAATATCATCTTGTGAACATTAGTGGCTCCAAATTTCTTAATTGACCTAACAACATATGTCTCTGAAATGCTGTGTAACCAGGGCCTAAAAGGTAGGAAAAGGGCAAGTAAGAATAACCGAGGCCTTTATTTTTCCATGCTTTGTTGAAAAACTAATATATGTTCTTCTACTTATTGGAATGGAAGTTTTACATTATGTTGATCAGCACGAAGTTGTGTTAGTTAAAGCTGAAGCATATCTTCTCCATGTAGACAGTGACATGGCCTCTCTCACTCTCTGTTCTCAACTCCTTCATGTTATTGCTTCTTGAATGCTTGACGCAAACCTCAGGTGTGAATAAAATTAAGTTCTCGGAGAAGTTCACTAGAGATTTTATATGAATGCAGAACTACGTGTTTTTATTCAAATTAATGTACTAGTGGTGATGCTTACCTTGAAAGCAATCACTGACTCAGTCCACTTTATTCATGTTTGATCTTTGCTTTATTGATGTTTTATTGAAAATTTAATTCAGAATGGTGAAAAGATTAAACTTTTGATTGTTACCATGGCAATGTTTTGTAGTCTCTTAGTTTTTCTGGGTGAAAACAAATAAATCCTGATCAGATAATAAGTGTTTTGTTAGCTTAATTTAACGGTTATGTCTTTCCTATGATAATTCCGCTGCATTACCTACCTTTCTTACTTGCACCATTTGTTTAATATATCTTCACTTCAGTTAACTTTTTTCAAGAGCACCTGGAGACATTGTGTTCCATTGAATTAAAATAATAAAGAACGAATACCAAATATAATTACATACCCCTCTTTGTTTCAGAAAAGAGGAATTATCACATATAATGGACATAAGCTGGATGAATTTTGTGTCCAAAGAACTTCAGCTTACATAAGTCAGACAGATAATCATATCGCTGAGTTAACTGTAAGAGAAACTGTAGATTTTGCTGCTAGATGCCAAGGTGCAAGTCAAGGATTTGCAGGTTTGTCTAAACATTTCCACTTCATGTAATTGACGGGTTCTCCTTTTACATGGCATGGTTTCCTCTAAAATTTTGGTTACTTGTGCAGATGTCTGTCACAGCTTTACTGAGTCTTAGCTAATTCCCTTCCATACCCAGGGCGTATTCTATTGACAAATAAGTAGTGTGTTAAGACTTAAGAGGGTTAAGTTTCCAGATAATATCTTCTTAATCTATTTTACACCCATCACAAAACTTCTTCACTTGATTACAAAAGTTATGCCTGATTGTTTCTCGAAGTTGCAAGTATGTTTCTTGACATGTAGTTAATGATTGATATCTATCCAACTTTGCCTGCTTAATCAGAACCAATTAAGGTTTATCTAATATGACATAGCATGTTTTATTCCCAAACCTGCCCTGTTAATTTCTTTTGCAGATTATATGAAAGACCTTGATCGTTTAGAGAAGGAAAGAAGTATACGTCCAAACTCTGAAATAGATGCATATATGAAGGTTTGATTTGAGTTTCTCTATTTATCAGGCTAGTTCACCCATGCTATATGGGTTCTCATGGTGTTTTTATGTCATTTTCATGTTGGTGCTTGTCGCAATCAATAACTGGTCAGGCATCTTCTGTTGGTGGTAAGAAGCACAGCGTGTCTACAGACTATGTCTTGAAAGTTCTTGGTCTAGATATATGTTCAGATACAATAGTTGGCAATGACATGACAAGAGGAGTTTCAGGTGGCCAAAGGAAGAGAGTTACGACAGGTTTCTCTCTCTCTCTTAAATATTTCTGGTTGAAATGGAGCAAATATTGACAACCATAGACTCTTCATAATGGTGTTAATTGTTAGGCAGTTTAAAGATAACCTATGCATAAAATTTGTTTGTTTATAGGCTGGTACGTTTCCTTATAATACTTGGGGTGCTTGAACTGAATGAGATAGCCTGAACTCAGTATATAGTTTCGGAATTCTCCCAGCAGACTCTATTTTCTGGACGTATGAAGGGAAAGAAACGTGGCTATGTGAACAGTTGCTAATAATGGTTTCCATACACAGGAGAAATGATTGTCGGTCCCAGGAAAACACTTTTCATGGATGAAATATCTACTGGGCTTGATAGCTCTACGACGTACCAAATTGTCAAGTGCTTAAGAAATTTTGTTCATTTAATGGATGGAACATTGATGATGGCTCTTCTTCAACCTGCACCTGAGACTTTTGAATTGTTTGATGATCTGGTATTGCTCTCTGAAGGATATGTCGTGTACCATGGTCCCCGAGCAGATGTTATTGAATTCTTTGAATCATTAGGATTTCGATTGCCACCCCGTAAGGGCGTTGCAGATTTCCTTCAAGAGGTACTTTTCATTTGGTGCTTTATAGCCCCGTGGTGCATTTGGTACTTAAACTGGTCTCTTCGCAGGTTACCTCAAGAAAGGATCAGGCACAATACTGGGCTGATAATTCCAAACCATATGAATTCATACCTGTTCATGCAATTGCCGAAACTTTTAGGAACTCCAGATATGGTCAGGATTTAAAATCCTTCCTTTCTACTCCATATGATAGATCCAAGGGTCATCCCTCAGCTCTATCTACAACGAAGTTTGCTGTTCCCAGATGGGACCTCTTTAAAGCTTGTTTCTCGAGGGAGTGGCTTCTAATGACTAGGCATAGTTTTCTTTATGTCTTCAGAACATTTCAGGTATGCTTGTAAGTTTACATTCTTTATGCCAATGTAATTCACCTTCTTTCATTTTCTGCCTTCAATTCAAAAATTCAAACTAATGTAAAATGAGACTTTTGTTCCCTTTTTTGGTCTTAGTTGGTCTTTCTATAACCTAATCATCATTTACACATCTTAGCTTCTATTTTATTTCTCAAGAAAATTCACAATGCATTAGAGGCGGAGTGGGGATTTGAAGTTTATGAGTTCTAAATTTTCACCGTATCCAATAGCTCATTTTAATTACTGGGTTCACAATTTAATATTTATACATATTTAATAGATTTTCTAATAGGAATGTACATTCTAAGCAAAACTACGTTTCGTCGGGAACTTGTACCTAATATTGTAGCTCTGCCCCTGAATGCATGTCCATCGTGAAGTTCTAAGATTGAGAGCGTGAGAGAAGAAAGCATCAGTATCCTTCAGGCCAGTATGACTTCTAAAGGATGGTGCACAGTTCCATATTCAGTGTAGAAGTAGGGTGTACAAATGGAAGCTTCCAAGTAGATGTCATTTGGGCCACTTCCCATTCTTCAAATGATTTGGATTAGTACATATCAAGTTATTTCTTAGACTCCGTAGTAGCCCCTGCATCAATCGCTTATCGTTTTCAGCATCTCTATAGAGTTGTTAGTCTCTTAATTTTGATGTGTCACTGACTTTTCATACATTTGTTTACAGGTTGCTTTTGTTGGATTTGTAACATGCACAATGTTTCTAAAAACGCGGATACATCCCACGGATTTGGTGAACGGCAACTTATATCTTTCTTGCTTGTTTTTCGCCTTGATTCATATGATGTTCAACGGATTTTCAGAACTGCCTCTCTTAATATTTCGCCTCCCAGTATTCTATAAGCAAAGAGATAATTTGTTTTATCCTGCATGGTCATGGGCCCTCTGTAGTTGGATTCTGCGTTTACCTTACTCTGTAATTGAAGCTGTCGTTTGGTCTCTTGTTGTGTACTGGAATGTAGGTTTCGCACCTGGTGCTGGGAGGTATCTTCGGTTTCTGTTCTCTTCTTCTTTTACAGATAAGGCTACGTCATATTGTTTATCCTACTTATATCCTGTTTTTAATGTTCCAGGTTTTTCCGTTACATGTTTTCACTCTTTGCAGTACACCAGATGGGAATGGGTCTCTTTCGATCAATTGCTTCTATTGCACGAGATTTAGTTATCTCAAATACATTTGCATCAGCTGCACTGCTGATTATATTTTTATTGGGGGGTTTTATCATGCCAAAAGGTAAGTTTGCATTTTTCTTTAATTTGTAGCAGGAATTCGTTTTATTGAAATGGGGTCTATCCTTGCAGAAATGATCAAGCCATGGTGGAAATGGGCCTTTTGGGTTTCACCATTGTCATATGGACAAAGAGCTATTTCAGTTAATGAATTTACTGCCACACGATGGATGGAGGTGTGCTCTCTATACCGCAGGAATTCTGAGTGTGTTATTCATAGATTAAAAAAAAGGAATGAACAATGATATATTCTAGAAGTTTAATCAGTTGGACCATTTAAAATGAAATTTTGTAGAAGACAACCATCGGAAATGTAACTCTTGGGAATGCCGTTCTGCAATCACACAGCTTACCAACAACCAATAACTGGTATTGGCTGGGAATGGGTGCTTTATTGCTCTACATTTTGTTTTTCAACGTTATTCTGACTCTAGCCTTGGCTATTCTCAACCGTAAGTGATATTGAACTCTTGTCTTATAGATTTAGAATTGCCAACATTTTATTGCCAGTATTTACTAGACCTTTTTATTCTTTCAGCAATAAGAAAATCCCAGGCAATTGTCGCACCAGAAGAAATTGATCAAAAATCAGCAACAGATGGTAAATTATCCGCTCTTCTCATGGCTGAATGCAATGTGTACTTCTTACCCATTTATGATAATATGTTTGGCAGGAAATAGTAAGAATTCTGAATCAAATGGGATGACTAAAAAAAAGGGGATGATACTGCCATTCCAACCACTGGCAATGACTTTCCATAATGTCAAATACTTTGTTGACATGCCAAAGGTATCCATACTGAAGAATTTGCTTACCTGTACTTGTTGAATCGTATCATATCTAGCAGAAGACATGTTTTGTTTCAGGAAATGAGTTCAGAAGGAATACCTGAAAGGAAGCTACAACTACTGTCAAATGTTAGTGGAGTATTCTCTCCTGGTGTTCTTACCGCATTGGTTGGTTCGAGTGGAGCAGGAAAAACCACATTGATGGATTGCCTAGCTGGAAGGAAAACTTCTGGATCTATAGAGGGTGACATTAAAATATCAGGATACCCAAAACAACAAGAGACTTTTGCTAGAATTTCAGGATATGTTGAACAAAATGATATACATTCTCCTCAAGTCACAGTTTTTGAATCCCTATGGTTTTCATCTTATCTGCGTCTTCCCAAAGAAGTGAATAAGGAACAAAGAGAGGTAGTTGCAACTGCCTTTCAGTTTTACTTTTTTTCATCTTCTGAACTTCAATATATTCTAATTGATCTTTCGGTTAAAATGCTAAAACCCATTTGACTTTCTTATTCTGCAGGAGTTTGTCAAAGAGGTAATGGATTTGGTGGAACTTGACTCTCTAAAGAACGCTTTGGTAGGCTTGCCTGGAAGTTCTGGCTTATCAACAGAACAAAGAAAGCGCTTGACAATTGCAGTAGAACTTGTGGCAAATCCTTCGATAATTTTCATGGATGAGCCTACATCTGGGCTTGATGCACGAGCAGCAGCCATTGTAATGCGAACCGTCCGGAATACTGTAGACACTGGCAGAACCGTTGTTTGCACAATCCATCAGCCAAGTATCGAAATTTTTGAAGCATTTGACGAGGTATATTATCAAGGCACTTCTATAATAGATAAGTTGCATGACCGCCAGGGCATCCACTCATGTGATGTTACCAACATGTAGCTGCTTCTTATGAAACGCGGAGGACAAGTGATATATGGGGGGAAGCTTGGCGAGAAGTCACAAACTATGGTTGACTACTTTCAGGTATGTGCTTGTGCCTCCATCATCCATTTAGTACAATTTATTCAACTGTGCTCGATTTTCAAGAGATATAAGGAGTCTTGTCCAACTTTAAAATTGATCGAATGATTCTTCTAGCCTTTTTATTGGTGCAGAGGTGTGGGGGTGCCTCACTGATGTTTATCCGCATTCCACTGCTTCGGCCTTGTTTTTAAAGTTGAATCAGTTACTACTAACTTAATTACATAAGAGATTTCCATTGTGGTCTCTGTATATAGATTGTTCATCTGTTGATACAGTTGAAATCTGATTGTACTTATAAGGAAACAGTGAATTTTCCTTATAAAGGAACAATTACAGTAGAATTCAATTATATGACGCATAGTTCCTATATTTTGGTTAATTGCTTTTCTAAAGCTATTGTTCATGCTGCACGTGTTTGTGAATATATTTGTAGAGTATTCCTGGGATACCCCCAATTCCTAGTGGTTACAATCCTGCAACATGGATGCTTGAGATAAGTACGCCAGCTGCTGAAGAAAGGATAGGAGAAGATTTTGCAGTAATATACAGAAATTCTGAGCAGTTCAGGTGATCTTAATAAATGTCTCATCACCTGAAGTGTACTATTTATTGCTCTCTTCATTTATCCTTTATTGACAATTTTGTAGAACTTGTACTATCTTTTTCTAAAATTAGGGGAGTGGAGGCCTCAATTAAGCATCTGAGCATCCCGCCTGAGAACTCAGAACCTCTAAATTTCACCACCACGTACAGTCAAGGTGCATTTTCTCAGTTTAGGATCTGTCTCTGGAAGCAAAATCTTGTGTATTGGAGAAGTCCGTCCTATAATGCTGTTAGGTTGTTCTTCACAACATTGGCTGCTGTAATTCTCGGTTCTATATTTTGGGATGTCGGTTCAAGAAGGTAACTTTTCTCTTATGAAATATATAGAGCAAACTATTGGATAATTCTTTCAGTCTCTATAAAGCAAGACACGGTTGGTCGCTTGTTATTTCAAATGTTGTTGTACATACTATTTATTGGGGATTCTTCAAGAGGGATAAGAAGGGGAGCCTTGGAGTACTGGTAAAGTTGTTGCCATGTGATAAACCGGGGCGAATACTTTATGAAATGGGTGGAGTAACTGAAAATATAGCCAGAAGATAGAGGATTCATATCTTTTGTTTTTTTCTTAAAAAAAATAATAAGTTTTTATGTTATTAGGAGGTCACGGGTTCAAGCCGTGTAAACAGCCTCTGGCAAAGATGCAGGGTAAAGTTGCGTACAATAGACCCTTGTGGTCCGGACCCTGTGCATAGCGGGGGCTTTAGTGCACCGGACTGCCCTTTTTCTTCAAGAAGGATAAATGAATACAATAGAAGATTGCTGTTCTTTTTCTTTTTATTAATGATATAGAAGTAACTTCTATGGACAAAATGGTTGGATTGCCAGATTGAAAGAGCAGAACTATGCAAAATAACATAGTGAGAGAAAACAAGCAAGTAAACTAGCAATTTGGACTTTCTAAAGCACCATTAAACCATAGGAAAGGTCTTTCACCAAAGCTTGAATGCAAGGATTGAATATGGAGATTCCATTACAAGAAAATGCACGTACGAACTATGAAGACATGGAAAAACAAATTCACATACTTGTACTTACCTTAGGAAATGCATTTTATGAGTAGATCTAATTCTATATAATCCATTGTCTAATTTCAGTTATATTTTTATGAGGCATAATAATAATTGGATCCTTCCTTATCCTCTTGCTCTCTTGAATCATCCGCCTGAATGTTTTATAATTTTAATTCGATGTTTCAATCACCTTGACAACTCGAATTAAGCATTTGAGGAACATTGATGAATTGCGAGTGCCGTTTTTTGTAGTGGATGAAAAAATTGGACATTGATGCTTTTGGATATTCAAGTGGTGACTAGAAACTGCTGAGTCACCAAAATTTCTCCACAGGTGGATTTCACTAAATTGATTGGACCAGGAGGGGTGGATCTGAAGGGATCCAATAGCTAACCAATCACATAAAACATCCAACTTTCCATGAACCTACTTGACTGCAAAATGTTGTGGCCTATAGTTATAGTTGAGAAATAGTAGTATGGTTAAACAGGAAGTCAACTTAAGCATAGACTGCTTCAATTCTAATATGCATCCCTGCTTCACTTTATTGAAAAGATTAGAGTTGAGTTTGAAGGAGGTTGGAAGCTTTTCTATCATTTTACCCTACAATTATTGAATGTATCTTGGCACATGGTAGCGTAATAAATCTTTATCTACTACAGTTTAGCCCTGTTTAGCTCTATTAAGGGTATAGGATTAATTACTCGTATTAATAAAATAAATCATGCTTGTAATTCCAAGAACAAACTGCACAAATTTCTTCTAATCCTGAGGATGGAAAACTGGAGAAGCTGTCACCCTATATCACTTTTGGTATTTATCTTTTTTCATTCACTCTCTTATTTAGGGTGAAAGGGGGTAACTATCATTTAAGTTCTAATTGGTTCTTCAAAGGAAAACATATGCAATGTGCTCATAAAGAAACGGTGAAAGTGGTGAGATCAGGCAAGATGGTTTTAAGGTGGGTTCTGGAGCTGATGTGACCCAATCTTACATTTTGAGTAGGTGAATCTGAATGAATAAGTTATAAGAAGAGTTTCATCTGTCATCTTTGTAAGTTTCTTCCTTAGATTGCTTTGTTATGGATTGCCCTTCTGAATACTGTGTAAGTTGGCATGCCATTTTTTAGTCTATAAGGTTCCAGTTTTCAGACTTGGATTAAATATTAGGGCCTTTGTTGTATCATTTTTCTGATCAATTCTCGAATTATTAACTGTGGTGGTACACTTGAAATGATTCCACAGGGACTCAACTCAAAATTTGTTCGTTGTTATGGGTGCTCTTTATTCTTCATGCTTGTTCCTGGGGGTCAATAATGCTTCTTCTGTACAGCCAGTAGTTGCCATTGAGAGAACAGTTTTCTACAGGGAGAAGGCTGCTGGAATGTTCTCTGCCCTACCATATGCAGCAGCCCAGGTTAGCACATTCACATCAAGTGCATCTTAAGTTGGTATTTTTTGAACTACTCAATAATTGAACTGCTTTTAGAAAAAGATGATGTGATTGTTTACTAATATCAATAAACTTCTCTTTTGGAAAACAGGGGTTAGTCGAAATTCCATACATCCTCATGCAGACATTAATATATGGAATCATTACATATTTGATGATTAACTTTGAAAGGACAGCTGGTATGAACTAAGGACTTATTTTTCATGATCAACTCCATATTGTCTTTGCTCTTGCCTATCCTTAGTTCTTCAAGTAATGATCTGAGCTGTCTGTTCTGGTTGTTTTTTCTAGAAACCGTTCTGCCGAATGTTTACCCCCAAGGATTACATCTGCTTTTCTATGGAAGTGTATTTGTGTAACATGAATATCAAATACCATCGTCGCATATATCATTTTCTGATGGGAATCTTAGTAGCTCAGTTGGTTGGCTATCTGAACTTTCACCTTGTTGGTGAGGGTTTGATTTCCACCTTGTAATCCCCTCCCCCATTTCCCCTTAAAAAAGGGAATAAATAAATAAAATTTCTGATGTTTTATAGGAATGCTTGCCATACATTCATAGTCTTCTTTATGTAAAGCGTAGTTGGATCACTTTGTTGCTTTGCACTATTCAAGGAAATGTGATTCTTGATAAACCATGCCTAAATATTTTGAGTTCCAAAAGTAGTGTGCAAAATATGATCTCTCATTTCCAGGGATGTTACAATTTTAGCTAGTCTTGAGAGGCCTGTTAGCTTGCCTTGTGTCAGACACCCATCTGTTTGTTTTGCAGTCTGCAGCTTATTATGTCTGTTTATTCATGGATTTGTTTCTTGAATAATTAGAGCAGCTTATTTTGAAAAATTATTAAATTAATCCATGAACATGTAGTAGTTCTTTTTCATGGGGGTAAGCGATTTAGGTTTGAATTTTACCCAGTGAACATTCTTTTTCTCTCTAGGAAACTAGGTAACACAATTATAGATGCTTATGCAACAGAACAGCCATTGGAGTCTCAGTCCTATCTATTTTAATGAAAAATAGTTGAGATGTACATATTTCCTCTGACATTCCGACCATTAACTTCAATTCATGTATTTAATATGATCTCTCTGTTGCTACTCATTTTGAATTTTGATAGGTTAATTACGTTATCCCATGTTCTTCCTCATGAACTGTGCTCATAGCAACTAAGTTAAAGTCCTTGCTTTTTGTACTTGGTTGTCAGATAATCTAACTTGTGTTTGTGCTGGTATGTTGCAGCCAAATTTCTCCTATATCTAGTGTTCATGTTTCTGACGTTCAGCTATTTCACCTTTTACGGCATGATGGCTGTTGGTCTTACGTCAACTCCACATTTGGCTGCTGTTGTTTCATCTGCATTCTATTCGCTGTGGAACCTCATGTCTGGCTTTCTTGTTCCAAAACCTGTGAGTACTATTTTCCTCAGCGGTACACTTATCAGAATTTTTTGTCTGCTTATAGGATTTCAGTCGAGAACTATTGGATATATACATGCACACATTTGCAGGAAAAAAAGTAAATAATATTAGGTTCACTCTCGTGAAATTAAATGACAAATGAATAAGTCTTGAGTACATTTCTTAGAAAGAGAGTTTTCGGATGATGAAGCACCACATTAGATTTCAAATATTTTTCTACATGCGGTCCATTTTAAATTATATATTTTAATCAACCTAAGTTTATTTGGTCAGTTTACTCGTATTTTACAATTCCTGTCCTAAAATCACCAAGTTTCTTTATCTTTAAGGCCCAAGTGATTTGGATTTTGAAAAGTACATAGTAATTTCTTTTTAGATCTGTTGTAATAGAATGGAAATAGGAAAGTTCAGCTCAACTGTAAATACAGTAATTGTCAAACGAGGCAGATGTGACCTTCGTCCTATGGTTTCAATTTAACATAGTAACCACTAAAATTTCGACAAATATTAAGTTTTGAACTCATGATTTCAAAAGCACAATGAGTTAAGTGCTAAAACTGTAATAGTTGAACTCATTAAGTTTAAATCATGTCTTATTGCGTAAGAGAATGTTTGTTAATTTCTGCAAGTCTCTATTAAGTGTAGATTGCACCCTTTGCTAAAGCCAGCTCATGGTTTTCTATGCAGAGTATCCCTGGTTGGTGGCTATGGTTCTACTACATCTGCCCAGTGGCATGGACATTGCGAGGAATTATTAGCTCTCAACTTGGCGATGTAGAAGAGATAATTACAGGACCTGAATTTGAAGGCACTGTCAAAGAGTATCTGGAGGTCAGTCTAGGTTTTGGACCTGGATGGATTGGGTGGTCAGCTTTTATACTTGTTGGATTTAGCTTGCTCTTCTTCTCTGTCTTTGCAATATCCGTCAAAGTTCTCAACTTCCAAAAAAGATGATGAGACATTGAAGATACTTGCAACTTGGAATGTAATTTCTTCTTGGCAACTGATCTTGAAAGGCCCAACATGAAGCATTCAAAAAATTGACTTTGTATTCAAACTATATGAACTCATTTAGATAGGAGGTTGCTTTGTAGAATTTCTGTGATCAGAACCAAGACCTAGAGAATTTTACTTTTATTTGCCTTGCAAGTGCAGGATATATTTCTTAGACAGGATTAAGGCCTTTAGCCTTTAGTGCAGCGGATATTTCTTAGACAGGATTAAGCACATGCAATGCTGAAATTTTTTTAAATGAAAATTTCTTTTCATTATCACTCAAATTTCTGCAGGGGATAGGATACACCCCATTGTATTCATCTTTTCTTGAGAGATATATTTCTTGATATATTAATTAGCTCTTCAAATTGCATTAATCTACCTTACATTATTATTGCCAGTATTTACCTTGATAGATCAATTAGAATCACAATGTGATCTTTTTATATTCCTAAAGTGGTATAAGTTGAATAAGCATGAGAATTATTTCATTAAACATAATGAAAAAGAAACGGACTACGTAATATTAGATGGTGTTATAGATCGAACAAGGATGTCCTAACTCAAAAGTCTATTCTATTAGGTGAAAGAATCTACTGAACCAATAAACTCATTAATATTTCTCTTTTTGATCAATAATCGAATAGGAGAGATACATTTAATTAATGATATTGAATTACAAAGTGACTTTTTACATATTTTTGTAATTCAACTTCTTTGATCCATGCCATTACTCCTGGGTCCTGGTACCCATTTGTTCCAGATAGTCACACTTGGTTACGGTTGACACCTAGAGATAGAGCCAGAGCTTTGTCTATGGATTTGGCCTAACCAAGAAATCTTGGCTCAATTCTGTATTTGTATTTAAAAATTTATTTAATATGTAAAAATAATTTATCAAGAATTCACAAAGCATCTTTTCTAGGATTCAAAATCTATAAATTCAAAATTCTAGCTCTGCCTTTGTTGCCACTTCTCTTGGACTCGAATAGCCATTCACATTGATCGACTTGCTTTGATAACAATTAATGTAAATTGATTAGGAGGGTACAACCCAAAAAATTAGTCTACTATGTGGGAGAGCCCGTCAGCCTATAAATACATTAACATAGGGTATATTTAGAGAAATTCAACATAAATAATCGCCCATCAAAATAATAGTCAGCAAATATATTTGACCTACTTTTCTTTTTAGTATGTTTAAAAAAGAATGTTTTTTTCCTTTTTTAGCAACTCTTCATTTCAACTTTCCACATGACATGTTTAAGACCATAAGATTAACGGGCATTTTGGTACATTTGACATATCTTTAATTTTTAACCACAAGATTCAAAAGTTTTCTTTATTTTCTTAAACTCCGTGCCAAGTCAAAATAGGCCAAACAAATTAAAACGGAGGGAGTATTATTCTTCCAAGAGGGTATATTTGAATTTTGAAACACTATTCGAAGAAAAAGCATTTTCAATAAGTTTAACCAAACATGCCTTAAGACTGTCAGACATACAAAAAACCAAACCCGGTTGGACCGGCTCTAGAAGATTCGAGACCACGAGACCGATACCCAGAACAAAGAACAATTCCGCGCCAAGGAGGAACAAAAAATCGGAGAAAAATTACCCAAACCAGAAGCTGAAACCCTAGAATTAATGGCTGAAAAATTGGCCCCTGAGCAACGTCACAGCTTCGTCCACAATGGTACATCTAACTCCTTCTCCTTTTCCTTTTCATTTTCACGTTGATTGTGGAGTTGACAATTGAATTTCAGGCCAGAAGGTGTTTGAGTGGGACCAAACGCTTGAAGAATTGAACATTTACATAACGCTTCCAGAAAATGTTCCTAAGAAGTTATTTTATTGCAAGATTGAATCCAAGCATTTGGAAGTTGGGATAAAAGGCAATCCCCCTTACCTTAATGTGAGTTCTTCAACTTCTTAGTTTTATTGTAAGCTAATAATTTAGTCTTTTTTTTACCTTTTGTTTAATTTTTTTTTTCTCTGCAGCACGATCTAATGAGCCCAGTTAAGACTGATTGTTCGTTCTGGACTCTAGGTAATTTATTATTCTCCTTAGTAGGATTATGATTTTGTTTAATTCTGGTAACAATTTATGGATGGGACGGGCCAAAATGAAGCGGAATGGATACACATGATTTATATAGCTTACCCTGCTAGTTTGCGATTGTTGGTGGTAACAGAACTCAATTACTGGCACACTTGCTTGTGATGATTTTCTCTTGGTACAGTGGTACTGGGTTGGTTTTTAAGGGAACAGCGCGAAGAAACTCATGTAGTTTCGAGCATATAAAATACTATTGGTCAAATGTCTCTGAAATTCTTTGGAAAGTTGAAGGGTGTGAACTTTATTACTCCCTCTGTTTCAATTTGTTTGTCTGGATTTGACTTAGCACGGAGTTTAAGAAGTAAAGAAGACCACTAAAGATATGTAAGATGTACCAAAATGCTCTTTAATCTCGTGGTCTTACACATTTCACGTGAAAAGTTAAAATTAAAGAGTTGCCAGGAAAGGAAAGAAGCATTCTTTTTTAAACAGACTAAAAAGGAAAGTAAGGTGAACAAAATGAAACGGATGGAGTAGTTGAGAACACGGAGTCTAGTCGTGTCAGCTCAATTTGTAGCTATAAGAGTCAGCTGTTGTAAGTTGCAGTTGGGTATATTTGTGTGACGTGTTACTCAGTTCCATGGAACTTATGAGGTTCAGATATGCTTAGTTTGAACGATCATGGACAAATTGCTACTAATAGCTAGTATACCGATAAATTTGTTCTAACTTAGATGGTAAATGACAGAGGATGATATACTGCATGTAACCTTACAAAAGAGGGATAAAGGTCAGACATGGTCTTCTCCTATAATGGGCCAAGGGCAGTTGGATCCTTATGCCAGTGATCTTGAACAGAAAAGGCTCATGCTTCAAAGGTTCCAAGAAGAGGTAATATGATTAAGCTCTACTGAAATCTATGTTGCTTTTCTTGCACTCTCCTGTCATTTAGGAATACCTTTGATCACTTCTGTTGAAGTGTTCACCTGATTGCTACTCCCAAGCTGTTCATTCATGTTGATTCATTGAACTGTAAATTGCTACTTGCTTGTTTACTGTTCTTTCATTGGTTGACTCGTAGGCTTGCCCCTTCTTGGTGGACTAGTCATACTCATGAATTGACCTTTCTATGTATTGATTTTTCATTTGTAGATTGTTTTCTTTATTGACCGTTTTCTTGGACTTAAACATATCTGATAATTTTCCCTGAAGTAGCTTCCACATGGATTGGGTTCATACCTTCCCGAAAGCAATGAAATTACCTTTAGTAACAGGGAAGACCTCCTACAAAACAGTATGTTACCTTTAATAACAGGGAATACCTTTAATTGTTTATCGGATACTGCTGAACTTAAAAAAATTAAAAAGGAAAGGAAGAGCATACTGCAGAAAATTATACAAGGGAAATTTGTAGCTTGCGGAAACTCATACCAGTAAGGCCGAAGTTAATCTGGTGTATGTTGCAGGTTATTCGCTGGAGAACTCTTTTACTTATCATCATCTGCCTTCAACGAGGACTGCTTGGATCACTAATAATTTGTTATGCATGTCTGTCGCTTTCTGCAGCAATCCCTTATTTCACCTAGTTCCTTTCTTCCACGCTCTATGGCTCGTTTCTTCTTTTGCCTTTGTGCAGCTTATAAAAAGAAGCAAATAATAGTTCATTGAACTTTTATTCCAAAGTAAAAGTAGGATTACATTACTGTTCTCTCTTTACCTTACTTCTGCTCAAATAAGCAAAATGTTACTGTTCCCTGTGTAGAGCAGCAACATTTTTGGGAGCATCAGAGAAGCTTGTGTCCAACATCCCAAAGTTCTTTCCCTTTTCTACAGAAATTAAGACGGACTGCCCCAACGAAAACACTATTATCTTCCAAATTTAACTAATGATGTGATAATTCTAGGCAGTGTTATGTGCAAGTAAAGGTTGGTGGAAAGGACACATGAATCAATATAGAGTTAGATGAGTGTAATTTTGTAAGCGAGGTTCATATACATCACAAATTTTATAGAGAGGCTAAGCTTTTAGGAAATCTATACTGATACTGGTGATGATTTGAGGTTGGCAAATGAATTAGATGATTACATGACTGGAAAGATAAAGAGCTCTATTGAATGTCTGTCACTTGAGAGTCAATAGTTACTTGGGCTACTAATCAGAAATTACTGGGTGAGCTGGCTCTTTATAGCTTCAACGAGTGTAAGCAGTCCCCTAGATGATAATGTGAATGAAAACGAGATGGCTTGCTTCTTTATATACTGTGTAAAGTTAAAAGTCTCACTCACTTAACATTTGAGTCCATGAGTCCTGATGTGTTTGCTGTATGCTGCACTGCTGTGGCAGTTCTTACTGGCATTTCAAAGAAGATCCAGCTCAACAATTGCAGGCTATTGACAGATTGTTTGTTCAATCGCTGCTTACATTTTCCTTAGGAGTTAACCCCTAGTTGTCACCAGTCAAACAACAGGGTATGACAGAAAATTTAAACTTTGGAAGGCTTTATATGAATCTCCTCCAAATGAGCTTTCTTAAATGCATGAATACTCTCATAAAACTTCAGAAATATCATCACTACTCACCTTCTCAGTTTTGTACCAGTAGTTGAGACTTTTTACCATAGCCGTCAATCCAATGTCAATTGGCTTCATTTTTAATTTATTGGCATTTGAGAAATTGCTGGAGAATTTCACTGGGACTTGTAAATTTTGAACCGGAAAACTAGCTTGCTGTCTTAAACCGCTTGATTAGGATTTAGCAATAATCAAACATTAAGATTTAACTGTTGGATTCTAGTCATATACATTTTGCCCCTTAATTGAAATTGAGGAATTAGACGTTCCTTTTCATTTCCTATTTTGTTAAAGTTGTTAAATGTCTTGTTGTTTGACCCTTCTTTGCATTTTTAGGTGGACTTACTTTTTGTATATTTGGGAAAATAATACTCCATAGTTTATATTGACATCATTCTCATGTTTCTGAGTGTTCGGATTGTATATATGATTATTGATAGGCCAAACTCCATGATTAAACTTAGCAATTCCATATCAAATTTGGCTGCTACGGAGATTTTACTGTGAAAAAGTCATATCAAATAGGTTCAATTCCTTTAAGGTTTGCTTCTTGTCATGCTCACTCTAACAGTCTGGTTTTGTTTCCGTGAACTATTTAAGACGTGTTTTCTCACTTGCGTGCTGTGTGGGTATGTATACAAGTATTTATATTGCTTCAAGCCTCATGAGCAGTCTATCTGATTAATGCCTTTTAGGTCAATTTCTGGGATTCTATCTATTGGATTAAATTAGATACCTCCAGCTTAGTTTCCTTTAGTTTCTCTATGCATTGGTAATTTGTAGATGCAGATGAATGTTATACTTCCAGACATATTGCTTGCTGGTAGAAGTCCCTATAGAAAAGGCTCATCTTGTCAGTATCTTGGAGTTCTATTATTTACCCGTGTATCTGTCTTGAGCTGTTTATATAATTGGGAGCAGAAATGAATTATTTCAAATGATTTAAAAATTACTATTTGACAACTTCATTTTGATAATCGTCACTGCAGAATCCAGGTTTTGACTTCTCACAGGCACAATTCTCCGGGAATTGTCCTGATCCAAGGACCTTCATGGGGGGAATCGGCTCAACTTGATATCTACTATCTTGAAAGTTTCATTGTAAGTTGTAACTATGGACCCAACTAGATATGCATTGTTATGATGACAAGCAGGGTGATGAGCTCTCCACTGGAATTTCTAAATGTATTATGAAATATTATTTCTTGGTAACCATCTTGTTTACTGGTAAGGTTTGTTAATCATTTCGTTGTTGATTGAATATAATTTCATATGCGACATCTCTAGATCACGGATAGTGTTTCATTCTTATAGGTATAATCGTCATGTCTCTAATTTTGTCATTTCAATAGCGTGTGATGTGCTCTCTTCTCCTATTAACTGTTGCTTCTGAGTCATGCTTAGAAATTTTGCTAGCAAAGACGTGAAGTTCCTGATGTTTTTAAGAAATAAATGAGTTCCCAGCAACCTAAGGACCATATTTCTGCAGGAGTTTTAAGTTTTATCCACGGTCAATATAAGGGATTTTTACACCATCATGTTAGTTTTATCTGTTGTAGCGGGTAATCTGTAGATGTTGTGTGCTAAGAGTAGGAGCATGAGACTACCAAACTGGAAATATGGCCATCCATCGTCAATAATCCAACGTTGAAGGTTGTTGACACCGTTGTTCAGAGACAAATCTAGCATATAAGTTGTTCTCCTTTTGTCCATTGAACTGTCAACTATTCAAAATGAGTCAAGGATAAAGTTTATATGCATTATGATTCTTTATATATTCGACATTGTTAGAATGAATATCGAAATTATAGTCAAAAAGTGAAAAGAATATAAAGATATCATATTCTTTAAGATGACGTAAAATAGATTTGAAAATAATGTATATAATAAGAGGAAAAACCTTACATTCACAAACTAAACTAATTTATTTTTGTTAAGTGATAATTTGCATTTCATTAAGTAAAATAATATATGTTCAGGCTCATATCGTAAATTTATTATTGGATTGGTATACATAGTTCGAAATAAGATGAGACAGACTGAATATTCAATTGGTATTTTTTTTTTCCTCTAAAAGAGAGGGAACTTTTATCTTTATATCCACGGGTCGATAAACAATGAGCATGACATGCTGTTGTCCACTGGATAATTTTGAAATTATATATGTATGTACATATTGCTACTATATTTCCATTACTTTTCTTTCTAGTTCGTTTAAAAGAATGTTTGTTTTTCTTTTTTGACACTATTTAGTTTTAATTTTACATATGATATATTTAAGATAATAAAATTAAAGAATATTATAATACATTTTACATATCTTTAATTTAATATCACAAAATTTAAAAATACGTTTACTTTCTTAAATTTTATATCAAGTCAATATCAGACAAATAACTTAAAATGGAGGGAGTATATTTTCATTTTGAATCTGTACCTATATGGCTATATCTCGCATTAATTAATAGTCCTTCTGGTTCATTTTATTTGATCTTTATATAAAAATAATATTTTTTTATTTTTTTATTTTAATAAATTAAGATAAATTTATTATTTTCTTTTCATACTATTATTATTAAATAATTACATAAAATATTAATAATCAAATTTAAATTTTTGGTGCATAATTAATAAAGTTAATTTAATAATTTTATTAACATAGGTCAAATAAATAAAGTTATATGGTCAAATATGACTTGGTCCCTCAAATTGAAGATGGTACTTCTTCCGTTCAACTTTACTTGTCACTTTTTGATATGTCATATTCATTAAGAAAATAATGATTGATATAGTTATTTTATCACATTATTTCTGTTAATTAATATTAGTATTAGAGTCTTGAAAAATAATTTTAGGAATAAGTAATTAATACTAAAAGTAAGACATGAAAAAAAATGTTTTTTTTATATGTCAAAATTGACAAATAAAAATGAGTGACAATTAAAGTTTAACCGGATAGTATTCAAGTATTCACCCGTATTAATTGGAAGACGACACAGAAATGAATCAATCCCTTTTGAATAAGGTCCGCACTTCAATGCATTAATGGAAGCACATATTCCCCTCCCCTTTCACATTTTTGCTTAATTTCCATTTTACATCAAAAACTCCTCCTCCTAACTCCCATCTCCCTTTTTATATATATTTTGGCCAAACAACAATAACACATGTAAAGCTTACACAGAATTGCTTATGCACGTAGTTTTTGTTTGTCGAGAGACCTCTTTCAGCCATTTGTCTTTGCGGCGTATTTCGTAAATTGTTTTTTTTCTCTTCATTTCTTCATTACCCTTTTCACTCTTTTGCTCTCTTTAACCATATTGAAAACTGAGATAGCATGCAAAAGCCCTAAAAAGAAACTTAAATTATGGTGAAGGAAGCGAAAGATTCATCAATACCCACAACCCATCGGTGTCTAATTGTGGGTAATTACTGTCACGATGTTCTAATCAAAGACGACGTCGTAATAGCAGAGTCACTCGGCGGAGCTGCGTCGTTCATCTCCGCCGTGCTCGACGGCTTGTCTGTTTCCTCCGGCTACATTTCTAAAGTGGGTCCCGATTTTGCCTACTCTGTTAATCACCGGCCGATCACTTCGCCGTCTTCTAAAACCACCGTTTTCCACGCCCATTTCTCAACAGAAAGCAAACGACAAGATCGGATCCTAAAACGTGTCACTGCATGCGACCCGGTAACTCCCTCGGATCTACCGAACTCAACTTTTGATTTTGGGTTGGCTGTAGGTGTTGGTGGGGAGATTTTGCCTGAAACCCTTGAGCGGATGATTGATATATGTAAGGTGGTGTTTGTAGATATCCAGGCTTTGATTCGGGTATTTGACCCGGTTGATGGAACAGTGAATCTTGTACATTTGAATCAAACCGGGTTTTGGCCTTTGTTGAAAAGAATTGGGTTTTTGAAGGCGTCAGCTGAGGAGGCACCATATGTGGATGTAGAGGAAGCAAGGAAATGGTGTTGTGTGGTAGTGACAAATGGGAAAGAAGGGTGCACAGTGTACACTAAAGATGAAGAATTGCCCGTTGCACCTTTTCCGGCTTTTCAAGTTGATCCAACAGGAGCTGGGGATAGCTTTCTTGGAGGTTTAGTTGCAGGGCTTGTTCATGGATTGGCAATACCAGATGCTGCATTGCTGGGTAACTTTTTCGGATCACTGACTGTAGGGTACATTGGGCTTCCTAAGTTCGACTCGCGATTGGTACAGGTTGTTTAGATACTGCCATTGATTATGCATGTCATTTGTTTTTTGACAGTGTTTTAAGTATGTTGAACTGTTAATGTTGTAGTGCTTGAATGCTTTTATGAGCTTGTTGATTGTTGTGAAATTGGCACCTTCTTACGACAGATCAGTCGAACTATGTGAAACGTAAGTTAGAACATTGAATGCATGCATAGTTTAGTTTCCTTTCTAAATTTCAATTCTATGTAGTAGGAAAACAATGCATATGAGGAGATGAGCTTCTTTTTTTTGGAAAGAAACAACCAAAGAATTTCATAAAAACACATAGATTACTACAATGAAGGGGGAACTTTGGCGTAACTGGTAAAGTTGCCTCCATGTGACTTGGAGGTCACGGGTTCGAGCTGTGGAAACAGCCTCTTGCAGAAATGCAGGATGAAGCTGCGTACAATAGCCCTTCCCCGAACCCCGCGCATAGCGACAGCTTAGTGCTCCGGGCTGCCCTTTACACAGATTAGTAGAATATATTCAAGCGCTGCCATAACTTCAAATACGAATGAAAACTATACAGACATGACGTTGTCACTAAAATCTGCAAAAGTTTATTATGGCATATCATGATCTAAGTTTATAGTTGTTTGTGCTAAAGATGTTTGCCTAATTGTTTCTTAGTCTGTGTGGGAAGAATGAGAGTTTTGTAAGTGAACTGTCATATTGTGGTTAATCAATCTCTGTCCCGCTGCCTGAATATATAATGAATATACAATTGGAACTTTGCAGATAGTTGAAGTGATGTTTTTAATTTAATGCCTTTTAAACACATAGAAGTCTAATGCTGTGTTATGACTCTGTACCACTTGAAAGCAAACTACATCGGCTACCTTCCATTTGGATACACCTTTAATTTCTCTTCTTTTGTCGTTCATAAATAAATGAGGAAGAGTCAAAACACATTAAGACTTCTCGACCTCTTTGGGAAGAAAGTTATTAGGAAGATAATGTTTTTCTTTTGACCCATCACTCAATGTTGCAATTTCATTTATTAATGTTTTTTTCCATCTTATACTTTTCTTTCTTGGACTGATAATATATAAGTGGACTACATTTAGTTTTTGCTTTTTGTTTATGGAAAGGTGACATTCTTTTTGGGACGGACTAAAAAGGAAAGTGTGTCACATAAATTGGGACAGTAGTTGATATCTATTTCCCTTGCCTAAAGTTGCTTTTTAAGAGAAGTTTGAGATATTTCTATACTTTGATAATATGTATAATGCTTGCCCAGTAGAATAAAACCTTACATGCGAAGAGAAGGGTAGCATCATCCCCTTGGTCATGATTTTACCAAGATATGTTTTTTCTGCTAATGATTATAGCAACATATTTTTGCTGTGGACAAGTATAAAATGAAAAACGTAGACTATGATCAACTTTAAAATTTAAATGCTGCTGGAACACTAACAAACAGAGAGAGTGATCTCCAATATACACAGAGTTTATGGAATTTAGATATTGTCTTTACATGGGATCAAGTATTAGTTAGATAGAGTGGGGAAGGAATGCAGTATTGTTGGTGGGTGTTAGCAGAAGTGCAATACATATTGTTGCACTCCATTTGTAGCTCATTAGTTCATAGAAACCGCAGAAAGTTAGAAGTCGAACTGGAAATAAACTTCTGAAGAGAAAATTCATTATCCAATCACATGTAATATAAGAGAGATCACGAACACATATTGTTCTCTTAATGTTATCTGAATAACAGTCTATGAAAAGAACTAGAATTTATATTCTGCAGTATAATAATCAGGTTTAGCTTATTCCCATCATACATAGATACTTTTTTCTGTATCAAGCTATTGTAATAGGGATTTGTGTCTGGAATGTAGTAAGCAGAAAGTTGCAAACAACTGCAGTTCTAATGTTGACATGGGGTCTGCCAGAGATGAAATAGAAACACTAAGTTATTGGAGTCCATAGAAATGAGCATCTCTCAGAGATGACATGACAGTTCTTTCTAGAGAAAGAAATGAGTAACAAACACCGGAATGCTCGTCTTATTGAACCTTCTCTTCTTGGCCTGCTTCCTCATCCTATTTCCTCTTCCTCTCTTAGGATGGTAGATTTTGGACTATATAAATGTAGATCCATTAGTGATGGCATGTGTATGTTGAAGAGAATTAGAACATTACACCTATTGTCATGGTGTAACGATAGATAGAGTTCCCACAGATCAGCACGTTGTTGATCCTCTCAGGAAGGCATTTCCTCAAAGCAAGTTCAATTACCATGTAAACACAATCGACGTTGCTTTCATTATTTGAGTTGTTGTCATGCATATGAGAATATTGCCTGTTCTTTGAACGCCCCAAGTTTTTACTCATTTACTCTTAATCTTTTCTCCAGAGAGTGAAGGATGAGGTGCTAAAAAGAAGTTTGCAGCATTTTGGGTCCCATGAGAAACAGGAAGATGAACCAAAGAGATTGAAGCCATTAGATCATGAAGAGTTCCTAGCAGCTCTCAGTGCCGCCAAAGTGGTACCAGCACACTCTATCAAAGAATGTAAGTGGGACTTGCATAATTCTCCCGGAGCATTGGAACAGCCCGTCTGCAATGGTCATCGGAGATTACCACTTAATGCTGTCTGTGAAGAACCGATTAAATCAGTTGATAGTAAATCTTGAATAACGAGTGTGGGGCTGTTCCCACACACACTTGAATATTTGTTAGAGTTAGTAGTTCTGAATAAAGAGAGTTCAAGCATGAAATTCTCTCTACTGGGCGTTAGTTTTTGAATTTTCTTGTATTTGCAGGATTAGCTTAACAAAATGAGCCTCAGATTGTTTAGTTCTTCTATTAGATTAGATGAATTGTGATGCTCAGCAAAAATGGAGAAAGAGCTTGAATTTGGGGCAATACCTTCCACTATGAATTAGAATACTCCCTCTAAAATCTAAATAAATACTACTTACTACTAATAAACAAACAAAGCTATACACACTAGTTAGCTGTGTAAATTTGTCTGTTTAACCAACTATAGATTGATTGTTTTTCTATTTTGAGGTTAGTATATCAACCTTGTCATGAAAAAAGTATTTAACGTGATGTGGAAAAAAAACTATATACAGCCAGTTTACATAAATTCTGACGACTGTATATGTAAGACAGCAAGATGAGATTAGATGTGCAATACACATGCAGATCAAATTTTTAATTGCCCTAGTTTTTGTCTATAAAAAATATATAAAATTTACTGCCCGTACTGAAACAATTTAGTAAGTTTTACTAGGCATAAAACTCTGTCTATTACGAGGTATGATAGTCTTTAGATAAAATGGATGATTATTTTATACTATAGTGATAGAATAAGTTATTTCATATGATGGAATAACTAATCTCGAGATTAATTATTCTGAGATAATTTGTTCCCAACCAAACGGATCCAAAAAAAATTTCCATTTGTCAATACGTAGTACTAGAATCTAGACTACTAAGATGATACATATCATTTCGCTCCCAAAAAAACCCCCAAAAAAGAGCGGGTGAATTATTCGTTGACGACACCTGAGCGGTGGTTCCGATCATGGACGGCGGCAAATTCAACGGCTTTAAGGACGTCGACGGCGACGGCGAAGAAGAGGAAGAGTATGACACCGAGGCTTGGGAAACAATTACTAAGTGTTTTCGCGAGGTACAATCGGTACTAGATCAGAACCGAGCTCTGATTCAACAGGTGAACGAAAATCATCAATCGAAGCTTCCAGATAATCTGGTGAAGAACGTCGCTCTTATTCGAGATATAAATAGTAATATCACCAAAGTTTCTCGGCTCTACTCTGATCTCTCTCTAGATTTCTGCAACATCGTTCATCGGCGACGAGCCCTTGCTTTGACTGAATCTAAGAATCGCAATGATAACACGGACAACGCCGAATACTGAGTCAACTCGTTTTGGTGAAATCGAAATATAGTAATCTCATCTTCTATCCTAATTATAAACTTTAGGTTTTTTATCACTGTCTATACTCTAGTTAGTTCATGCTAGTGTTCGTATGTTTTATTCACAATAAATCAAAGTTGTCTGTGTTGAATCAGTATTTTGGTATTTGTTGTTTGTGGAGAAAATAAGACGAATAATGTTGCTGTTTTAGATTAGGAATTCTTGTGATATCGGTTGTAATTAACAAACGTGATTATTGTCTATCTTTTTGTGTTTCTTAAAGGAATGATAGGTTGATTGATTGATGATCTACGAGACTGCTTTTGTTTGCATTCACTGATGCCCCGCGCAAACGTGATTGTGTTTTGAGGTATTTATGCCATTTACACATAGTATTGCCTCTGTTTTATTCATTTTTGTTCGTGAAGCTTCAAATGCGCCTCTTAGATTATTTCAGGATGGTGATTGAGGTATTTGTGCAGTTTAAACGTATTATTTTCCATTATTGGTGCCATTTTCTATGTTATCTTCGAATGCTCCTCTTATCTGATCAGAGGCCTTGACTTGTTTATTTCAAATGCAATAGCTGATCAAAGTTTCACTTCTTCGATTTTGATCTTCGAGGGAGTGTTAGCAGACTATTCTGTATGCTTTGCATGGCTGTGCTGAGTGGCTACCTTTATTTCTCATTCGTTCTATTTTTGTCAAAGTTGCTTCACTATTCAATTACTTTTGAGTTATGATCTTTAGTTTCTTCTGAATAATGAATATGAACCTTTATCTGTCATCCGCTTGGTTATTGTCAAAGTTGCTTTATTATTCAATTGATTTTGCATTATCTCTACTTTCTTCTGAATATGAACATCTGGACTTAGCGTTTTCAGGAATTCCTGTACAATGATGTTATTAGGCATACCCTCAGATCTAGTAATGCTATACGGGTCAATGGTGCCTGAATGATAAGATTTCCTCAGTGTTGCATTCTGCATTGGAGGAACCATTCATGATTAAAAACAAAAACCAACTTTTTCGAATAAATGTCATGTCAATTTTTCCAAGAACCTTTTGCTTTGGCCACCTTAGTGGTTTTAATTCTTGCTAATCTTTTTGTCGTCAACTTATGAAATAAGTGTGGCTATTTAATCATTCACACAGTGGAGTTGTGTTGGCTTTTCTATGCCCGGATACTTTCAATATTTCCAAGCACAATGCAATAAGGAAGGCGGTAAACGCACACATATTGCTTTGAAACGTAGTAGACACATTGTTACTTCGTTATCATTGAGATTTGGTGTGAGCTTGATCTTCATTAAGCCTTGTGTACAGTATTTCTGTTGTAGGTATAATTGTACTTGTCTCCACTGAGCGTATACCCTTGTAGAGTTTATTCCGTGGTATAACTTGTGCCTTGTTTTGCACTGTAGTGCCTTCAGATTAATTGTTCTATATATGGTCCAGTTAGGAAGACATCTCTCGTATATCTATAATATGTTTGCAGTGAAACCGGAACTTATAAATTATAATTGACTGCATGTTTAAGCTTGTTTCATTCATGCAAATTATAATCTATCTTTACTTTACCTGGGAAATTTTAGGTCATGATGCTCACTCTTTCTGAGGTAAGGATTTGGTTTGGAAAAGTAGTTTTAGGATATTTCAGATAAGAGTAACTCAGTTAAGGCCCTTTTGTGATTTTACTTACTGTTGTCGTCAACTGTAAGGATAGAGGTCCTTTGCATTTGGATTTTAGTGCCATTTTGATCTTCATTTGACTCCACAGGCATATCTATGTTTTCCCACAAATACTATCTCATATCTTATGCTTCAAATGTTGTATCTTGTCCTCACGGCATATTTTATTACTGATGCGAGTTGCTTCTGCATTTGAAATAGACAATTTCATCTCTCACTGAATTGTTTGTGCTGATGGCTGTGGAATTTATGTTCCTTAGTGCAATCTAGGTTTTAAGATAACCGGTTGGACCAATAATCCAGTGCTGTTGTTCTTTGCATATTACGTAGAAATTTTATCATCAGAACCTAGTCTTTGGTGGCATAGTTAGCATTGTAATTGCAGAAGACCAAGGAAAATCTACATGGTATGCCCTATGGAAACACCAGTTAACTCAATATAACAGTGATTTTTTTTTTCAGCCCCATAATAAATTCTCCAATACCTTTTAACTTCTAAAATATCTTTGTATACCATCCTAACAGATATATCAAATTATTCCACAGTTTCATGTTTTTGGGAATTTTGACTTGGATCAGGCTTTTACCTTTTCTATCTCTCCCCTCTCTCCCCTCTCTCCCATAAACATACAATTACTGATTTTGCATTCAACCTTTCTTCTCTCTGTATTTGATTTCCCAGATTGAATATTTGTTGTAATATCGTAGCTTTTTATTTAAATATCGTGGCATTGAATTGAATACTGTAGTTTTGGTTTGATTATTGTATCTTTGAATTGAATATTGTAGTTTGAATTGAATACTGTAATCTTGAATTGAATATTGTCGTTTTGGATTAAATGTTGTAGTTTCATAGAAAAAGTGGAGTTATTTTAATGTACTCGGGCTTTTCTGATGTTTGTCGGTGTTCATCTTCCCTCTTGGTTGCTGCTCTTCTAGTCTGTCGTCGACGACCGGAGATTATATGATTTTTTATCGGAAAAAGCAAGTCCATTTCATCTAATACTTTCGTCCTTGGTAATTTTCTTCTGATACTTCATTTGTGATTGATACATAAGGCAAGGAGGGAGATTGTAACACATACAATTTTGATTATGATATGATCAATTTTAAGAATACTCGTATTTTCTTGGTGTGTTTCTTTCTACTAGTGTTATAGAGGTTTGGGGAAGGTTTTAAATATACCGTGTAATATTTTCTCGGGTGGTTGATGTAATTTCAAAATCCCTGGCAGGCTAAGAGTGGGTCAAATAAATCGTATAATTATGACAAACTCCCCAAGAAAAATAACGAAGATGAAGGTGATATCACAAGCCACTGAGAAGACGAATGCCCCCATAATTATGTAATTTTCGTCGATGTTTCTTCCCAAAATACCACAAAATTAACTCTTACCGATTCTGTAGTACTTCGTGAATGAATATATTTTCATATGACCTAATTAATTAATAAAGAAATTTTGCAAAAAGATGTTATAAGATGACTAGAAGCATTTCTAGTGCTCTTGAAGATAGAACGTTATTTGAGAAAAGAGAAACAAGTACCTATCAAACAAAGCTTTTGGCTGTAGTGAAAAAGAAGCTATTAAATTATGGGGGACAAATTTGCAGAGTAGCTGGACTCGGAACATAATAGTAGATCACATTTTATGAAAGACAATGGAAAACAGCACTAGAATTCAATAGTTGTGCTATATTCTTATGGGATGTCAATCCAGTTATCCAGATGTTCTTTCGTTGCCTGGTCTCTTTTCTTACCTGGCTACAACGAGTTCATGTACGTGCATTGATTTCCACTAATGGAGTGAAAAAGCATGAGTTTATATAACTAATAAGGAAAAATAGTCATTAACTACATATGGATGGCATAATGCCTCTACAATGTGTTCTTTTCTTCACCTAATTTCCCTGATATCATAACAAACATGGATTGATAAAAAGTTGGGAACACTGCCCACCCCTTAATTGACAGCTAAAATGACCTTAGATTATTGTGTAAAAACATCGCATTTACCAGAACCCATTACAGAGGGAGTTCACCGCTGTCTGCTAAGATAACTTTGCTTTTGGGTGTTCCACTTTGTCTTCCTTCAGCTTCCATCTTGTAAACGACATCCATTCCAGACAACACCTTTCCAAAGACAACATGTCGACCATCCAACCTACAAGTAATCAAAAATCAGAAGTGCCAACAAGATTATTGTAGAACAGATTGCTTACCAAAAGAGTTTAAAATCACAAGCAACCAGGGTTAATAGATACGAAACGCACATTAACAAACACTGAAGATTTAAGAAAACGACACTGGCACATGAAGGTCAGATTCTCAATTGTGTACAATCAAATGGTTCTAGTCTAGAAGTATAATATACTTTTTCAAGAGTCATGGCTTACCAGCTAGTTGTGACAGTTGTGATGAAGAATTGTGAACCATTGGTGTCAGAACCAGCATTTGCCATTGACAATAGTCCTGGAAATTATGCAAGTAGCAGTTATACATACATGCATGAAAACAGAGAACAAATACCCACTTCAACGTAAGGAGAAAATCCTACCAGGTCCAGTGTGCTTGATCTTGAAGTTTTCATCGGCAAACTTTTCACCATAGATAGATTCCCCTCCGCGCCCATCACCAAGGGTGAAATCACCACCTTGAATCATGAAGCTGGGGATTATTCTATGGAATGTGCTCCCCTTGAAATGAAGAGGCTTACCACTCTTTCCAACTCCTTTTTCCCCTGCAATGTTAATTACCACAAACCAGGAAAACAAGATCAAGAATGTGAAGGTGACAATATTTCTCCAGATTAAAAAAAAAAGTGAAGGTAAACAAGCAAATGCAGTCACTTTTAAACCATTCACCATAGTTCAGATAGACGATATCAAAATCTTTTTGCAATACCAGTCAGCTAAGATGAGGAAGAATGGCCACTTGGTTAAGCAAAAGTAGGGAGAGAAAAGAAAAGAGATACAGGCTAGCACAAGCTAGAGAGTCAACCGAAGCATCTAAGGCTGGAAAATAAACTATGAAAGTCTGGTAGAAGCACCTGTGCACAATGCTCTGAAGTTCTCTGCAAGAAAAAAGAAAGATAGTAAACAACTGGAGTGGTAATGGTGAAATTTACAAAGCTCTCCTTTATATATAGAACCATACCTGCTGTTTTAGGAACTGTTTTACCAAAGAGACCGATAACAACACGACCTGAAAGAAACCAAATACTTTAAAAATCAATCCAAGGAAAATAATGCAACGGAGAGAGAGTTAGATAATGATGCTGCACAAAAAGCATAGCCCAGAAGAATTATCTTAGATCCTAGATTATGTGTATCAATGATTCCAACTTTTAAGAGAAACAAGTGGATTCCTACATGTAGTGGATGACATATATGAGAGGACATGACATTCCTATAAATAACAAGAAACAACAATCAAGAACACTTGTCTATATTCTTTTTTTACTTTACTTAATTAACTGTTTAAACATTAGCATGTGTATGTATAGATATTTGCTAGTGATAGAGTGAAACTATAAAAATTGACATATAGCTATATTGTAGTACATAAAGGTTTATTTATTTGCATATCTTAGATTGTTTGGCTATCATCTATCTTTAGTTACAAATATTTTTGTTATCAGGTAAAGTAAAATTCCATTAAATCAAGCATCCAGAGGATGCAAGTGATTACAAATATTTGTCAGCACCACGACCTTTCTTCAAAGTTTTGGGACACCTTCCAAGTTTTTAAGGTTGCGTGTGGATTGTAAAAGGCTTTAGAGGAAAAAATTTCAAAAACTAAAGAGTATACTTTAGGCTTGGAAAGTGGAAACCAAATTTGTTCTTTCTTTTTGATTTTTGGAAAAGAAAATGAAGCAACTCAAAAAGTTTTCTCGAAAAACAGAAATCGTCCAGTTGTTACCACTTAACCGAAAACTACTTGTTCCTAACAAACAATACTTGTAAGAGAAAATTCAAACATGTCCGAACAACATCAAACATTCAAATTTGACATTACGCATAGCGATGAAGAGATGAGGAAAAGTTGAATGCTAGTACATGTCTATTTATCAGGATTTCGATAATGGCCTTTGTCTGAGAGACAAATAGTCTTGTATAATAAAACACCACCCTAAAACCTACACAGGAAGGAAGCTAGTATGGATAAATGTGATCCTGGGGTATCAAGAAGGATGCAGATATATAAAACTATACTTATGCTTCACAAAAATTCTCATCAAATGTATTAGTTTTTGCTTGCAAGATTGATGTAACAACTTAACAAAAGGACGGAAACACCTGACATTTATCTCGATTCTCGCCCTCCCCCTCAAAAGAAATAAGAAAAAGGAAGACCACGTGAATTTATATTAGGATCAAGAATGCAGCCGATGGAACACTGGTAAAACGGCATAATTAACAAATCAATCTTGTATTTGCACCCAATAGGAATAGGAGATAAAACAAAACAATATGAACTTATGAATAGAACGCACATTTCGGCACAAAAGACATTATTGGCAAATCATCTTGTATCTACACCATATAAATACATGAAAAAAATATAGTGATATGAAGGGAAGAAGCATACCGGCAGGTTTACCATCTATCTCAACATCAAAGTAAACTTTGTGAGTTACTTCTTTCAGATTTTCCTGGGATCCTTTGGCCTGCAGAGCATACTTTCAAGTTAATAGTGAGAAAACTTCTCACACTATCCATCACAAACATAAAAAAAAAAAATTAAATGCACACACGGCCATAAACCAGGAAAGGAAGTACGTGTATCACCTTTAATAGATGTTCCAAGTCATTAGTGCATTTTAAATCGAAAGAAAAATGAATATTTTCACAAGCATAACCAAGCAGTGGGAGATCAGCTGATTTAGTAACTGAGCTCAACCTCAGCTCGTTCAACAACTCAATGAGCTCAATCGGGATTTAACTAGTGGAGCCGAGCTTTATTCCATGTTGTCAGCTCATCTACAGAGTCGCAAGCAAAACAATACTATGTTCATTGTCTAAAAACATAATATAGCTGTTGTAAACGTGAATCATCGGTAAAAAAATCCATCGCCGAATCCAGAGTCCAACCATTGTGTATATGTAGAAGACTAGCAACAAGTGAATCTATTATTCATCTGTATGATCCAGTACTTCTTATACGAATATATACCAAAAATAAATAAATAAAGAATCCGTAGATGCTCGACTGATCAATATAAAAAACCGTCTCAGTACTGAATCAGCTGTTTTCAAATGTTGCAGTCTATCAAGCAAGCTACCGAAGAGCACGATCTAAAAGCACAATGAAGATTCATACAAATCGATCCAAAACCAATTTCGTAGCTGTATTGAGTTTCAACTTAATAGATCACGCCGTATTCGCTTAGTCGTAACATGAATAACAAGTCAATTAATCAGTTACTTGCAGATCGATCCCTAAACTATATGAAAAAGTGCTTTCTAATCTTTCAATTTGAACATCCGATGAGGATCATAAAAGGAAAACTAAATCCTAAAATGTGTAAAGCCGGAGAAATTGAGTACCTGAGCAAGAGCTAGGGTTCCGATCACGGCCAAACAGCAAAGGAGAAAAACGGACGGTTGAATTCTCGGCGCCGCCATACTTGCTCGTATCTACGGTGAGAGAATCGTTGTCGGAGTAGTGAGTGAGAGTTGAAGACTCGATGGAGTGTTTCACTGTCGATAGAGATTTATTTATTGGAAGTACGGAGTTAACAGGAGATCTATGGCAGTAGCCAATAGAAGAAAGCCACGTTGACCTGGTGAGGTGTTTGTTGATGATGCAACTGGTTGAATAATTCTGGGCCCAAGTAATTAAGCCCATACGTAGTGGTGCATCAGCCCACCTCATCTGTGGAAAACCTGCTTCAGTAAAGGGTGTGTTTGGCAAGGACGAAAATATTTTGTTTTCCAATTTTTTTAGTTCTGTTGATTAATATTTTAGAAACATAAATTGCACGTCTTGTCATTGAAATGGACTTCTCTAATTTTTGTCTTTTTATGTGCTTGATCTTTTGATTTTTTCCCTTTAACAATAACTAATGCTTGGTGAGTTCTTTCGAAATTGAAGTTATGTGTGAGTATAACTTAAATTAAAGATATAAATTAAAGATATAAATTATCTCGTAAAAATTATTTATTATTAAGGATATAAATTAAAGATCAATTCAAAATAGGGATAAAAGTGCAAATGACCTTTCTTGTAACGATCGATTTAAAACGTGTCACTAGAGTGTAAGGTTTGTTTACTTATATACCTAACATTTCAATGTGAAATTCTTATCCTAAGCTAGTGTGTCACATGCACTTCCTCTTATAGACTCAGCGTCCTCACTGAGGTTTGCCCCTAGACTCAGCACTGAGGTTTACTAGTCATTAAATGACTACATAAAATATTACTAGTCAAATTCAAATTTTCAAAGCATAATTAATAATATTAGTTTAGTAAAATAAACTCCTAATAAATAGTATTTTCATAAGAGGAGTGTCAAGTAAACATGAACCAAGTAAAATGAAACGGAGGAAATATTATTTTTTTTATATTTTCTCTGTCCATTTTTATTTATCCATTGTATTAAAAATAAATATTTATTTTTACTTGTCCAATTTAGAAAATCACGTAGTTTCAAATTTTCTCATATTATTAATTATAATTATTTTTTTAATATTAAATTTATTATATCTATACTAGTAGAATTCACATTCTATTTATTGATAGAGTGTACCAATAGAGCGAGTATTGTCTTTCAGCACAAACAATATACATCCAAACAGAATAAGCGAGACGAGTGCGGGTAAGTAGTAAACAGTTGTGGTGCGAGAGAAAGAAAGGGAACAGATGAACAAGTAATAGGAAAGGTCAAATTTCATCAACTGATGAAAAAAAAAGCTATGATGGAGAATGCAAATCAACGATTAAATCTGGAATACAATTAATTCAATAATTCAATGGGGATTCTTTCTAGACATAATCATCGGCCATCTTTTCTCCCTCGTTACGTTGTCCTCTTTGCTTTTCTCTTCCTTGCTCTTCTCCTCTTCTTCGAGGTATTCATCCTTTATTCATCTCTCTATCATATCTATACTTGATTATCTTCTATGCCGTTTCTTTGTTAGTTTGTAATATTCCAGTAATTATTCACATAATTGTTCTCAAGACATTCTAATCTCATGGTAGCGTGTTCTAGGTACATTAGGAGACTTTCGTTATTGGGTTAGCTATACACTTCAAGTAAAACTATAATAATAGGCTTATTGTAAACCCAAAGATTATTTTATGTTATCTCTTGCAGAGTCGAACAATCAATCTTTTGAAAAAGTGTTATGCACGCTAAAGACTTTTTTTTTGTTTCTAATAATTCTTTTTTTCCTTGCTTCCTCTATCATGTTTCTAATATTTTCTTCTTTTATTTTCTGATGGCATTCTTTGTTTTCTACGTTATTGGCAATTTGGCATTGCTAAGAGAATAAGATCATAAAATTCACAATAATTACTTTTAGGTGAATGCAATGACATGCTTGTTATATCTCTGAAGAACATTGTGTATTATCTCCAATGTCAAGTAATCAATCACTTAAAAGAAAGTTCTAATGCTTCAAATTATTGGTTTGTTTTTTCTTTTTCTCTGTGAAGTTTCTAACATTCTTTGATGACATTCTTATATTCGTCGTTTTGGTTTTTTATTTTTTGGATGCTAGGTTGACAACTTAATTTCTCAGACAAAAACCATCGTTGGTCACAACTTAGAGCCAACGCCGTGGCATGTATTTCCTGCTAAATCCTTCGATGAAGAATCCACTTATTCAAAGGCTTCCACGATCATACAATGCTCTTACCTTACCTGTAGTAGCACTAGTCGTGTCACCAGTATTCCTCAAAGCACCAAATCGAAAACCACTGAATCCAACGATTGCCCAAAATTCTTCAGGAGCATACGTTACGACCTTGAGCCATGGGCCAAGTCTAGGATTTCTATGAATCATGTAATGGAGTCTCAGAAAAATGCAGCTTTTAGAGTTGTAATTATTGGTGGCAAATTATTTGTAGATTTTTACTATGCTTGTGTGCAGAGTAGAGCTATGTTCACAATTTGGGGAATATTGCAGCTACTCAGGAGATATCCTGGAAAAGTACCAGATGTTGATTTAATGTTTGATTGCATGGACAAGCCAATTATTAATCGAACCGAACATTCTTCAATGCCTTTGCCTCTGTTTCGGTACTGTACCACGCCTCACCATTTCGATATACCTTTTCCAGATTGGTCTTTCTGGGGCTGGTAAGTATATATATATATATATATATATATATACAGTTCTTCAATTTTCTAAATGCAAACCACATTTGTTGATTTTTTGGTATATAATGTTACAATGTTATGAGAAGGCATATGGAACTAGGTGAGTTTGTTAATTTGTATAGCATGTCAGTACCATGAACGTAGTAATATAATCAATGCTACAATTCTAGAGGAGTACGCGGATGGAACAGAGGCAAGCTGTTTGGACAGTTTGTAACATGTCTCAATAATGCATATCATATAGATTTACTTACAATTACCTTATAAGTGATGTAATTATGTATAAAAATTTACATTGTCATCGAACTCAAATCCATCCAACAGTATAACTTCTATACACTAAATTCGCGAGTATAACTGTAGGTAATCATTCATAATAAGTGTAATTAGTTACCTGAAAAATAAGACAGATAAGTAGTACATAGGATTGGTGTGTCATTCTTTCGAGGACCATGATCGTTTTTTTTTTGTTTGTTTTTGTCCTTGTTTGCGTAGACTAGTTTCATCTTTGCTGATTTATATTTTCAGGTCTGAAATAAACATAAGACCATGGAATGAAGAATTTAAAAGCATCAAACAAGGTGCAAACTCTCGAAGTTGGGCAAGCAAGATACCGATGGCATACTGGAAAGGGAACCCAGATGTAGTTTCTCCTATTCGCTTAGAATTGCTTAATTGCAATGACACTAAGATGTGGAGAGCACAAATTATGCGGCAGGTTCATGACTTACACATTTGAATGAGAATCTCCTTTCTTTAGTTTCTGTATCTACTTGTGTTTTTAAGTCTGTTTCTTCTTTATTTTTGGTAATTTGAGTCCCTTTATCTTTTTAATTATGATAACAGAACTGGACAGAAGAAGCAAAGGTTGGATTTCAGAAGTCCAAACTTTCAAAGCAATGTAATCATAGGTGAGCTTTGCAACACTCTTGAGTTGCCATTTGCAAATTCAGGTTTTGGATCTTCGGTTGACATTATATTCTTGGCATTTTTGGCAGCAGTTAAGAAATTACATACATTAACAGTTTAAAGAAATTTTAAAATTTTGTCGGTGTATAGAACTTAAACTCTTTTGGGTCATTCAAAATGCCCTGCCCAATGTTGACAGTTTCTAAAATCAACCTCTATATTCCATCTTTACTCTAATGATAAGTCATCTCATCGACTTTCATGTACCCTACCCCTAAAGGTTTGTACAAAGTTCTTTGTGTGTGTCATCCTTGTGTAGGGGTCATGTTAATTTCCTTTGTATCTTTCCAATTTTATCAGATGTCTTCTAGCACAAAGAAAAAAAATGCATTCATTCTGTTAAATTGTGTTTTAATAATGCAGGTACAAGATCTATGCAGAAGGATATGCATGGTCAGTGAGCTTGAAGTATATTCTATCATGTGGTTCTCTTCCCCTGATAATCAGCCCGCAGTATCAGGATTTCTTTAGTCGCGGTTTGATTCCGAAGAAAAATTACTGGCCACTTCCTCCATTTGATTTATGCCCTTCTATAAAGGCTGCAGTTGATTGGGGTAACGCAAATCCGTTGGAGGTATGTTTTCGCGCCAAGATTATGTCAGTGTAGCCACTTTTTAGCACACCTGAAATTATGCATGAGAATGTGTTAATAACAAAGGTATTTTCTTCAGTAGGATGATTATTCATAGATAGTTGTCAATAGCAGATCCAAAATGATAGTGAATTCTGAAAATACACAAGGGCAGAAAGGGCAGTTCGGTGCACTAAGCTTCGCTATGCACGGGTCTGGGGAAGGGCCGGACCATAAGGGTCTTTTATGCAGCCTTACCCTGCATTTCTGCAAAAGGCTGTTTCCATAGCTCGAACCCGTGACCTCCTGATCACATAGCAACAATGTTACCTGAAATTCTGAAATTCATAGCTAGCTTTATCTATACTTGTTTTTCTTACATATATAAAGAAGTCGACCCTGAGACACCACTGAGTTCTGTCGAACCTGTTATTGGATCCTCCACTAATAGATGTTAAGTTTAGTTATTTGTTGTGAGGAAGTCTTTTATATTTAATGAAACCTTCCCTGTAGTCTTTCTGCTTCATTTTTGTTTGTCAATTTTTTACAAGTCTTATACTAATATGTTTGATTTAACATTATCTCTTAAATCTACTGTTGTTTAGGCTTATAACTCTTCATTTAGCAATGTCTTTATACTTTTTTACTTGAATTTTCTTTGCTGAATAGGCCGAAGCGATTGGAAAAGCAGGACAAGACTTCATGGAAAGTTTGAGTATCGATCGGATATATGATTACATGTATCACTTGATCTCAGAGTATGCAAAGCTGCAGGATTTTGTACCTGTTCAACCCTCATCTGCTCTTGAACTATGTATCGATTCTGTTCTTTGTTTTGCTGATGACAAGCAAAAAGAATTCCTCAAAAGATCACTTGCGTACCCTTCAAATGAGGGTCCTTGCTCACTTCCCTGATAGGAATTCTACGAGCAGTGACAAATTCAGGATTTAGAGTCAGAATTAGATTTTATTGAACCCGTTGTGTCTAGTCTAGATCAGTGCCACAGCCTAATGGAGTTGCATAGGCTCATTGTACAAGAATTTTTCTGTTTCCCTTGAGAATAAACCATTTAGAAGAAACGGATTTTACATCATTACACACTCTATAGTCTTATTTTTGTGTACGATTGTTTGGGACTGAGGCGTAATTATTGTTGATGTTTTGGGTTTCTGGGCCAAAGTATAGCTGAACTTACATCAGTAGAAGTTCTCTTTGATCCTCAAGCTTGTTTAGGGCATTCAAGACAGAAGAAGCAGATATTTTAAAGATTAGGCATTTGTATTTAGGACTAGGGAGAAATAGCAAGTTTTAAGCTTTTGCTAATTATTCAAGAGAAAAGGCAAGTGTGAAATGTGAATCATATTCTTTCTTAACGAAAAAATACATGTCCACTTCATTCAATGATGTTGCTTAATGTAAATGTTCATTCTCAAAAGAAAAGAAAAAGAATTGGGACTACCACTCAAATTGATTTTATAGTCTTTTATAATTTTCTTCGGTTCAAAGTGCAGGTGATTATGGGAGACCACTAATGCAGTACACTGAGGAAATTAAACGTTGTGCTCATAGTAAAAAATAATTTACCCGCTGATATTTATATCAAATCATATTATTTTATCATAGTTGAGTCAAAAAAATAAGATTAGAATATGCATTATTATATAATTAACCTATCAAAATGTAAAATAAAATGTATATTATATTTTTATTGATTTGATGTAAGTATCCAAAGCGGATAAAATTGTACCCCATAATAGTGTTATATTCTCAAAATATTTTGTGCCTGCCTATTTATTCCCTTCTAGGGATTTCAGGAGAGGATAGAAATTTTCTGACATAACTATTTTATCATAGTTAAAAAAGATTATGTTTTATATTTATCCGATATCATGTGTTATATTTTATATAAAAAGAAAAGAACTATATATAATTAAAGTAATATTTGTAATGAATGAAAAAAATGAATTTGTAAGGTGACGGATTGCATGAACGTGGAATATTGAAGACTGGTGATAGTAGGATAAGGAAAACGGGAAAGAAAATAAGGCATGAAATAAGCCATCAAGGCGTTATCGGTATTTGCCAAATTTGAGGAAGAAAAAAATAACGTCCCCAATTGTCCAAGTAGTAGTAATAGAGACTAGTGGCAAATGGAGAAGGTTGGGTCACAAGCAACTCTTTTGTCATCTACCAATTATCATTATTCATGAATGAAAAATAAAAACAAAGATTCCTTCAAAAATTGGTGGAAAAAGGCTTGTGGTAGTTTTAAGTCATGACAAATTCATGATTGGCCTTTCCCAAATCCCAACTTCTTCACCAATTCCCCCTTCCACTCATCCCCACCAAAAAAGTGCACCATTTTATTTCATGTGAACTTTGATCATTAAAGTTACTCAAATTCGATCATTAAGTATATTGATTTATATTAAGATTTAAAATTTTATTTGATTTGAATGAATTTTAATCATTAAGATCTTAAATAAAGTCTTAATGTAATTAAAAAGTTTTTTGTGTGAATAATTTTACCATCATTTTGTTCATAATTATTAGCTATCACTACTAATCATCTCTGACATTACGATCACTATCACATTGTCAATCACCATTATCGCTGTCAATCACCAGCCACAATCATTAACCATATTTGTTATCACAACGACCACTAGCAATCGTCATTACCATTACTGTCAGTTTTTATCAAATCTACCATCTTCATCATTATAATTATATTCACTATCATCATCTAGCCACCTCCATTCCCACTGCAGCCAGTCCCTACATTTAACCACCTTCACTATCACAATCACCACCACCACTACACACCATCACATAAGTCACTACAACACCAATCACCTCAACTATCACAACTATCGACACCATTATTATTAGCCACTATTGTCAATCATTACCCCAGTCCACCACCACTATATATCATCTCCACCATCATTAATGAATATAAATATTTCATTTTTTATTTAATAATTATTTTATTTTATTTCTTAATATTTAGTTGCTTTTTTTATTTAATTAATATCATCACTTTTACTATCACAATTATCATAATTATAGATAAATAAATAATATATATTTAAATATTATATTTAATCATCTAATATTCATATATAAAATATTTTAAATATTTAAATGTGCATCCAAATTAAACCGTTTTAATCTTAACAAACACAAATGAGGTCTAACCGGTGCCTTTGTAGCGTTTATTGTTTTGTGGTAAAAAAGCTTTGGTAGGTTTTGTTGGGAAGCCGCGAAGACATTGGGAAAGTTGCTTCTGCGCTCACCGCTTACGTTACCAACTGCTGCTCTTTTATTTGTTTCCCTGCTGCTGTTTTTTGAACTGGGGAAATTTTTTATAAAGATAAGTAGTTGGCACTGTTTGTTCGTGATTTAAAATAACATAAAATAAAATGAAGGGAAGAAATATTTACTCTTAACAGTATAAAAATATCAAACAAAAATCCAAGGTTATTAAAGTATGCTTAAAAAAATATCAAACAAAAATCCAAAGAATATTACTAAAGTATAATATCTACGCCGAGGAAAGTGTGTCACAGGTTCACGAGGAAAGCAATTAACTATAGTTTTATTTTATACTCTACTAAGACAGACTTAGGTCTCCCCAAGGCTTTTTACGTCTTCCTACTTTTGTTTTTTCAAGTGGTTCATTTGCCTTTGCCTTATCGAAATATAAAGCAACAAAAGAATAACTCATACTAGGATCAATTTACGTGACATAATTTTTTAAAATACAGTATATTTTAATTTATAAGCTCAAATATTGCAAAGATATTTTAGACGTTGAACTTTTTCTTATATTAATTAAAATTATATCACACAAATTATGATGAAGTAATAGTGTGAGGCGGCCCCATTGTTTCTGTAATGTATTAATGCATCAGTCACTTTCAAGTTTCAACACCACCCCTTTCCTCTCGCCGCCTCATTTGGTGAGCCCCATTTCCACTTTCACGGATTACTTACCCCTCCGTCCCATATTAGTTGCTTATTATATTAAAAATAATTGTCACATATTAGTTAATCATCTTACTAAATAAAAAAAATATTAATTAAATTTTTCTCATATTATCCTTGCAATTAATTCTTTTTAAAAGTGTTCACATTTATTTGTAAAGTTCCAAAGAGGTTTTGTAAAGAGTAAATTAATAAAACAATCTTCTTATTTATGATTTCTTAATATGCGTGTAGAAAGGAAAGTATACAACTAATATGGGACGGAGGGAGTAAGAAAATGAAGTTTTTAGTTTCTGAGTTATTGCGTTATTCCAGTTTTGATCATTGTGATATCTGACTAAGCATTTTTTATCTTCAATTAAATAATATGTGTTATTTTGATTCGATAACAGATTTAATCAAATTAAACGGAATGATAACTGTTAGTAAGGACACTTTGGATATTTAAGAAACTATGTCTTTTACAATATACAATTGTTGGGAAAAAATACTACGTCTGCATACCCTAATTCTGCACATATTTAGGCTACCATAGAAGTCCCTGATAATCCTTGTTCAATTACAACGATGGAATCGCAATCTAAAAATGAATTATGCTTCATCATATTATGGAATTGCGTTCTAAAAGTGAATTATTCTTCACCCCATTGCGTTTAAAGTTATCATTCCGTTTAATTTGATTAAATCTAGTAGTCATTGGATCAAAATAGCACACATTGTTAAATTAAAGGTAAAAAATACTTAATTAAATATCACAAGGATCAAAACTGAAATAACGTGATAATTAAGGAACTAAAAATGTCATTTTTCTTATTTATTTGAAACCAATCTGCATTTTATTACGTAGTAATTTTCTCTATTCTCTTATTGAAAGCAAATGAACGACAACGCTACAATACTAAAATTATTTTATATATTTTTACGTGATGATCATGCGATTTGTGGCTCAAGTTCAGAATTTGTTACGTTTGTATAGATATTTGAACTGCACTTTATTTTAATTAGCATCTAAACATATATTAAAGTGTTTCTATTAAATATTTTTAATTTGTTTTTTTTTTTTTGGGTTTAATCTCAAATATTCATTATATAAATAAGTTAATTACTTGAAATATATATATATTTTTAATTATTCACACTTTCCTCAACTGAAATATAGGTGTTATTTTATGATTTATTGAGACTATTTCATATAATTGAGTGATATGACATAGTTTAACTTCTTAATATTCCTTCACCCCCAAAACCCAAATGAATCTTAATTCTTAACTAATTACAAAATGTTACGGGGCCTAAGGACGTAAAATAAATTCCAACTGGCCCCACATATAAAAATGTTTATGACAAATAAGAAAGAGGACTGACAAGGAAATATGTTGATTTTTTTGGTGTATTTTTCATTTCCATAGATTTTGTTTGGTGTATAAATAATTAAGATTTTATGAGAATTAAATATATTATTTTCTAATAAGAGTAGTTATTATATTCCTATAAAAAAGTAGAGATCCTCAGACACAAAATCCCAATTCTCCTCCACCGCCTTTTCTTTCCTATCTAATCCTTTCTCCCCCTTCCTCTCTTACACACAGAGAAAGAGAATTCAGTTATGGCCGGAAGCGGTGTTGTTACAGTTTACGGAAATGGTGCTCTTACGGAGACCACCAAGCAATCCCCCTTTTCAGTCAAAGTGGGTCTCGCTCAGATGCTTCGCGGCGGCGTTATCATGGACGTCGTTAATGCTGAGCAGGCTCGCATAGCCGAGGAGGCCGGCGCGTGTGCCGTCATGGCCCTTGAGCGCGTCCCTGCTGATATACGCGCTCAGGGCGGCGTTGCCCGTATGTCGGATCCCCAGCTTATCAAAGAAATCAAACAGGCCGTTACTATTCCTGTTATGGCTAAGGCTCGTATTGGTCATTTCGTGGAGGCACAAATCCTTGAGGCTATTGGAGTCGATTACGTTGATGAATCGGAGGTGCTTACCCTTGCTGACGATGAGAACCATATCAACAAGCACAATTTCCGTATCCCCTTTGTTTGTGGCTGCCGTAACCTCGGCGAGGCTCTCCGCCGTATCCGCGAGGGCGCCGCCATGATTCGGACCAAAGGGGAAGCTGGTACCGGAAACATCATCGAGGCTGTCCGTCACGTGCGTTCCGTGATGGGTGATATCAGGGTGCTGCGTAACATGGACGATGATGAGGTTTTCACTTTCGCTAAGAAGATTCAGGCACCGTACGATCTGGTGATGCAAACAAAGCAACTTGGAAGGCTTCCCGTTGTCCACTTTGCAGCAGGTGGGGTGGCGACACCAGCAGACGCAGCGCTTATGATGCAGTTGGGATGTGATGGTGTGTTTGTGGGTTCTGGAATTTTCAAGAGTGGTGACCCTGCAAAGAGGGGACGCGCTATCGTTCAAGCTGTTACTCATTACAGTGACCCACAATTGCTGGCTGAAATTAGCTGTGGGCTTGGTGAGGCTATGGTTGGAATTAATCTTGATGATAAGGTGGAGAGGTACGCCAATCGTTCTGAGTGAGATGATGCATGGTTGTAAGTTTAGAAAGTCTTTTTAGTATTTTGTTTCAAATGTTTACAGTTTTGAGGTTTAACAAGCCCTCATCTTGTGCTTGGATGAGCGTATGTTATAATACTCTCTGGGATATGTTCGTCCGTATATTTTAGTTTTGATTTTCTGGCCAGTTGTTATAAACTATTGGAATGGGATGATTAGATTTATTCAGTTATATGCATTTGGATATTCAGCTCTGGAAAATTTTCTGAATTTTTCTACTGTTTAGCTTGTTTATGCGTGAATTTTCATATCCCTCGTGGTTTATGTTATTACGTGATCTCCTTAACGGGTCGAATGGATTGGAAAGGACATGAAAATTAGTATAGTTAACTTCAACTAATTTGATAGTTGTAGTACACCTGGTCTAAGTTTTGTGAGGTAGTGGGTGTACCTATATGTTGGGACTCGCCTTCCATTACTGCTGGCAGAAGCAGATTTTCTGTGCTGATTCCAAATGCGCCTTGGGTTTATTCCTGGTGTGTTCAAGTCGGATGTGAATTTTATAGGTCCTTGTTCTGTTTATCTTGGTATTGTTTCATCATTCACTTATTTTCGGCTTCTTGCAATTGATTCCTTGAGAAAGAAACGGGTTGCTATTGGTATTCTAGGTTTGTGAACTCGTGATGACTCCGAGTATCATAGCATGATAAAGCTTGTTTCTTTCTTTGGAAATTCCATTAGAAGTTGGTTTCTGCCGCTTTATATTTTGATCCGGTGAATTGGGGCAGTTGTAAATATATAATAAGCTTTATATGATCTATTGTCGTGAAAGAAACAGCTTATGTGCTAGGGATATTAGTGTATTTGTTTATGCCAATTTCCAGCAGTGGGTTTGGGCTTTTTAACCAGATCTACAATCAATTTCTGCACCAACAAATTTCGGTGCTGTGAAAATGTCCGCACAGTTTGTGAATTTCTTGTATCCTTGAAGGGCATAGTCAGCTATGCTGCAGTGTCATTTTGAAACAAATTGAGCATCATGCTGTAGCTTATGTTCTAGTCTTTTATTAGCCTTTAAATTGTGGATTTTCTTGAATAAATATGCTATATTTTCACCCCGGCACTGTTCTTCTCTCTTACTTCTTGCAACTCCTTGATTACTATTCTGGTTATCTTAGTCGAAGAGCTATATTTTGCAAGGGACATGAAAAGTGGGCTGGTTCTGTCCTTCCATGGACACAAGGGGCACGAGAAACGATAAATGTCCTGTCCTTCCTATGTTGTCCCTTTGAGACATCCAATAAATTGGAGCATACAGAGAAGATTAGCATGGCAATGCAAGTAGGTAAAAGTAAATTTGAACTTGAAGAAAACACCAGTGGTTCCACCAATTAATGCCACTAGTCCTTTGTTGTTATCTATGCTTTAAATTACTGGACGAAGAAACATTCAACACTAATAGGTGGTGTACCTCATTTTGATTTTACTTATCGAAATCCGGTAACTTCTTTGTCTCAGAGCAAGAATCCTAGTATCTGATTCAAAATTTTGACATGAGTGGAGGGATCTTAATGAAAATTTTACTTAACCAATGTTGGACTTTATATTCTGAAACAATCTAAGGAAGAAGTTAGTTCACTCACTCTGAAAGCTGAAGCCGAAGCCTTCATATTTGACCTGAATCCAAACAGAGTATGCGTTGAGGGGGTTCATAGGCCTAAATCTTCAAGAGGATGCAAACAGAAAGGTAAGACCTAGAACAAAACCCAACACAAAAGACTGTCTAGAAGAAGTCAAGATTGAAACAATTGGATTTCCAGGTTGGTTATCTATAGTTCTCATGAAAAAAAGACAAGTACTCAACATGTGCAACAGATGCTGGAAGGTGCAACCAACATGTTCATCGTCGATGGTCTGTTTCTTTTCAATCCTCGAGAGTTAATTGGAAAGTGGAAACGTCACTTGCATCACAATCTTGGGAAGAAAGAAAAGCATTGCTAACATTCGCTAATAGAATCAGGTTATCAAGAGATGATCATGTGATTGTAGTAGTAAACTAACTTATTTAACTTGGAACTTATGTCTAAAATCTATGTTCATTCAACTCCATAAGTTATAGTAGTCAAGTACAAGACGTGCATCGCATGTTAGGTGGGCTACAATCTGTTGGAATGCTTGATGAAATGACTTTGGGGCAAGATTTTCCATGGGAGTTCAATTGAATTTCTTTCAGGTAATGATTATAACAAATAACATATCCAGTGAGATTTCACAAGTGGGGTCTGGGGAGAGTAGTGAGCAAACCTTACCCCTACCTTGTGTGAGGTTGAGATTGTTTTCTAATAGACCCTCAGCAAATGATTATACTGTGTAAATAGGATAAAAACAATGCATATAGCACCTTTTGAATTTTATTGTTGGATCACTCGACATAAATTTCAATCTTAATGTAGCGGTGAAGGTGACTCAAAAATTGTTTTAAGTCACAAGTTTGAATTCTAATGCATTTTCAAAAAAAATTATTGTTAGAATTTCTTGTTTTGCCACTATAAGACTCTCTCACCCTGTGGGTCGACACTCCATTCCCCTCGTAGGTGCTCGTTCTGTTTTGATTTGAATGGGCCGGGGCTCCCGAGGTACATATGGCCGGTTCTTTGGGTGTCTCAGTGATACAAACAAAGAAAAGACAATGGTTTTTAAAATACCCTGGACAAAAAGCTAATCCCTACCAAAGGAGGAAATTTTCTTTACCTATTCCAGTGAAGAAAGGTAAGTTGCTCTTCCTCTTCAATTTACCAAAGTTTCAGACAGTTACAAGCATCACTTTTCGTGTAGGCATAATATATTCCTTCTGAAACAGACACTATATTCCTAAGCAATTCTCAGAATATAGAAACCAAACGTTTTCTAATATTCCATCATGCATATCACGAACAAATATAATATTAATATTCGTACATATAAATTGAACATTAAACAAAGTTGGATACAATAACAGTAATAATTGAAATTACTTTTGCTCTGGTTGAGAAAAATAATAATGTCCAATGGTAAGCAACATTTCAAGGTTTGCTTCTGCTGGTCAAGAGTATTCAAACTAAGGGGAGGTGAAGTACCTGAAGATATTAAAAAAGTATTTGAATTTTACTCAGAAAATGGAATTATGAGTATGGATAATTTAATTAGTTTTCTGGAGAAAGAACAGAAGGAGATGAATGTTACAAAAAAGGCCCAAAATATATTCAATAGCCTCAAGCATCTCAATGTTGTTCATAGAAGGGGATTGACTCTTGAAGCTTTCTTTAGATATCTTATTGGTGATAATAACTTTGCTCATCAGTCTAAGGTATTAAAATTAATTATGTCAAATTTCCTTGTATTTTTTTAGCACATTAGTTGATCATTTGGAAATACTTGGGATATACAAAGGGGGTTGTAATCGAGATTTTCTTTTACTATTTTCTCCTATTTCATAATAAAAAACTCTCTCTATTTCAGCTCGATGACACTGGGCTTGAACCGAACCTTGTTAACTCGTAACATTATTTCTTCTCCTCTATTTGTTTGTGCGTGATAGCGTGCTAGCTTATACATAATCTTCCTCAACAACGTCCTTCATTATACTAGGCTTTTAATCTCAATTTCATCACTAATTAACAGTGCCTATTTCATTTGATATGAAACTTTTTAATTCCTTCATTTGTTGGGTTCTTCAGGTCCACCAAAATATGGATGCTCCATTAGCCCATTATTATATATACACAGGCCATAACTCCTACTTAACTGGAAATCAGCTCAGTAGTGATTGCAGTACTGAACCAATTAAGAAGGCCTTAAAGAAAGGAGTTAGAGTGATTGAATTGGACCTTTGGCCTAATACCACCAAAGATGATATCGATGTTTGTCACGGAGGGTAAACTAATTTCACTTTCATCGAGTATCTGTTATCTCTCACAGCACATATATACGGAGTAACGATATGCATGAATCTAAAATTGTAGGACACTGACAACACCTGTTAAACTAGGCAAATGTTTGAAAGCCATAAAGGAGGTTGCCTTCTCAGTTTCTGAATATCCTGTTGTACTCACTTTTGAAGATCACCTTCATCCTTACCCACACCTTCAAGAGAAAGTCGCCAAGGTAAATTAACCTATTATATAAATAATCCCTCCGTTTCAATTTGTTTGTCTAGGTACGAAGTTTAAGAAAAGTAAAGACGATTTTTGAATCTTGTAGTCTTAAATTAATGCAGATGGTTAAGAGCACATTTGAGTCCATGTTGTTCATCCCAAAATCAGATATGGACCAGTTCCCTTCACCAAACAAGTTAATGAAAAAAATCTTAATTTCGACGAAACCACCACCAAAAAGTAGCCCTGCAGAGTCAGACAATTATAAGGTTTCACCCAAGAGAGGACATTCAGAGAATGGACTTGACAGAACTCATACTCAGGTTTAATTTCTTCTATTCCTAAATTATTTTCTTGCCTTGTTTTGCAAGATAATAAATTACAGTTGAGGCGAATCCATAATTTTAAGAAAATGTGTGCATTAATAAAATTATAAAAACACTAATTGCGTAAATGTTATTGGAGGTGCTTGGAGGCTCGAGGTGTACCCGTGGCGTACACCAGATCGATTAAGGACATGTATGAGGGGGCCAAGACTCGCGTTAGGACTGTGGGAGGAGATTCGGAGCACTTTCCCGTGTTAATGGGGTTGCACCAGGGATCGACCCTTAGCCTTTTTCTATTTGCCTTGGTGATGGATGTATTGACGCGGCAAATACAAGGTGAGGTGCCATTCTGCATGTTATTTGCGGATGATGTAGTTTTGGTTGACGAAACTCGCGGAGGAGTTAATGCTAAGTTGGAGGTTTGGAGACAGACCCTCGAGTCTAAGGGGTTTAGGTTGAGCAGGACCAAGACTGAATATATGGAGTGCAAGTTCAGTGAGGCGACTCAGGATGATGACGTAGAAGTGAAGCTGGATACACAGGTCATCCAAAAGAAAGGGAGTTTCAAGTATCTTGGGTCTATTATCCAAGAAAATGGAGAGATCGATGAGGATGTCACTCACCGTATTGGTGTTGGGTGGATGAAATGGAGGCTCGCATCTGGAGGCTTGTGTGATAAGAAGGTGCCTACTAAACTTAAAGGCAAATTCTACAGAGTGGTGGTTCGACCAGCTTTGTTGTATGGAGTAGAGTGTTGGCCAGTAAAGAACTCCCATATTCAAAAGATGAAGGTGGCGGAGATGACGATGTTGCGATGGATGTGCGGGTTTACTAGGAGAGATAGGATTAGGAATGAGGATATCCGAGATAAGGTGGGTGTGACATCGGTGGAAGATAAGATGCGGGAAGCGAGGGTGAGATGGTTCGGACATGTGAGGAGGAGAGGCACGGATGCTCCAGTGCGGAGGTGTGAGAGGTTGGCTATGGATGGATACCGGAGAGGACGAGGTAGACCGAAAAAGTATTGGGGAGGGGTGATTCGACAGGACATGGCGCAGTTGCAGCTTACCGAGGACATGACCCTAGATAGGAAGGTGTGGAGGACGCGGATTAGGGTAGAGGAGTAGTAGGTAGAAGTGTGTGTAGGCTAGTAGGTAGGAGGGTTTTTCCTTGTTGTCCCGACTAGTAATCGTAGTGCTCGCTTATAGTTTTTTGTTCTTGGATTCCTCGTAGTAGTATTTTGTGGCAGTGTTCTGCTTCTGTCTGTTGTTTGTTACTACATATTACTTCCTATCGTCCCTTGTAGTTTTATCATGTTTCTTATATCCTGTATCTTTGGTACGTCCTTTTTAGCCTATTCGTAGACTGTTTTTGTCTTGAGCCGGGGGTCTATCGGAAACAGCCTCTCTACCTCACCTCTGAGGTAGTGGTACGGACTGCGTACACTCTACCCTCCCCAGACCCCACGTTGTGGGAATACACTGGGTATGTTGTTGTTGTTGTGTATTTACATTGCCAATTTATATATGTGCAAGTCAAATCCCTTTATGATACTTATATTCTACAAAGTACACTTTGATATCTCCTACAGCAAGTAGAAGTAGAGGGGGGCGAAGACGAAGATCAAGATGAAGTTCCCAAATATAGAGATTTGATTGCAATCCATGCCGCGAAGCACAAAGGTGGTATGGAAAATTTTGGGAGCCATGGAAGTTCTAATAAAGTTGGACGTCTTAGTATGAATGAACAAGCCCTTGAAAACGCCGTAGCTGTTATTGAATATAGTCATCAACTTATCCGGTAAGTATAAAATCTTCAGCTCTGATCCATTAGCTCTTTCTTTACTATTACTTGTTTCATCAAATTATATTATGTTTCAAGTGTGCCTTTTCAAACAATTTAAGCTTTTACTTTAGATGGTCAACACCGAGCACAAAGATGAGACCATCTCATCTAAATGCTTAAATTTTGTGATGATCAAATTAGTTTTTCTTTTTCAATTCCTCGCTGCTAATTAATCCATGAATTTATGAAGTAATATTTTTCATATATATACTTCAGGTTTACACAGCGAAATATGCTAAGGGTGTACCCAAAGGGTGCACGTATTAATTCATCAAACTATGATCCTCTAATTGCATGGATGCGTGGAGCACAGATGGTTGCATTTAACATGCAGGTCAAGTACTCTAACTTGCGGGCAATCTTTAGTAGCTCAATTGGTTGACTACCTGAATTTTCACCTTGTTGGCAAAGTTTCGATTCTCCACTTTGTAATCCCCTTCCCTAAAGTACTCTAACTTGCCATATTAAGGTCCTTCAAATTAACTTTCAGTTGAGGGTGATAAAATGAAAGAAATTAATTTTGAATAGGAAGGATCAAAACTATATTGTTAGAACCTTAATTAAATACGTATATTGTACGTAACAGGGATACGGTAGGTACCTATGGATGATGCAAGGGTTTTTTCGAGCCAACGGAGGTTGTGGCTATGTGAAAAAGCTAGGTTTTTTACTAAGGGGTGATGGAGCATGTGACGAAGTTTTCAATTCCATGGCCTTGCCAGTGAAGAAAACTCTCAAGGTTCATAAACTTCAATATACAGTACATATTTACTATCTAGTCACAAAAATACCACAGTTAATTTCTTTTTTCTGCCGAAGAATAGTATATTATACTATAAAGTTTCATGTGTAATATTGATCTCAATAAACAGGTAAAGATATACATGGGAGAGGGTTGGCGTGCAGATTTTCACTTTAGACACTTTGATTATTGTTCTCCTCCAGACTTCTATGTCAGAGTAAGCTATTTCAGTTGCGGATCAATTGTCTAACCTTATTTTTCCGGATTAATTACTACTTATTAGTTATTACACTTACTAGTGTACTTGACCGCTCTTCGCCGGTTATTAAAATAAAATTAATATATAATTGAATATTAATCTCATTATTTATATATTTTATTGAAGAAAATTAGTCTTTATTAATTAGATATTTATTTATGATTCTATCCTCATTATAATTTTTTTAGTACTCCTCCGTTTTAATTTATGTGAGTTACTTTGACTTGGCAAGAAGTTTAAGAAAAAAAAAAGACTTTTAAAATTTATGGTCTAATATAAGTCATAGATGTTTGTGTGACTGTAAATCATTTCATTATGGGTAAAATAGATATTTTAAAGTTAAATTGTTACTAAATATAAAAATGTGTTATTCTTTTTGGGACTGACTAAAAAGGAAAGTGAGTCGTATAAACTGAGACAGAGGGACAATAAATTTAACTTAGTTCATGTGAACTTGAATAAGAAAAAACAAAAAATAAAAAAATAACGAATAAATAAAAATATATAAATATAATGACATAAATTCTTCCTCTAAGTTAAGATAAAAGTTCTAGTAAATGAAAATTCTTGAAAATTAAAATCGTTTCATCTTTCATTTTCTTAAATGTCTTAAGTTCATCATTTCAAATATCTTTATCAATGCTATTTCTTCCTAAATTTCACTTCTCTCACGCGAAAAAACTTAAAACAAAGAAAATCAATATATTGATCTATAGGAAGATTGCATATACATGAAAAAGGACTTTACCGTAAGCAAAATTTATTCACTCCTCTAATGATAATGCTCATCAACTTATATATTACATATATTTTAAATGTTAAAAAAGACCAATAAAGCAATTACACAAATGAATAAATATATTTAGAGTTATGATAATAACTTTAAATACATAGAGACATCATAATAGAAAAAAAGAGTAAATACTAAATTTTAGTATTGTTTGGCATAGAGTTAAGAAAGACAATTATTTGAAGTTTAAATTGAAATGGTTAACTTCTCAAATTTTTGCTTCCAAATCTATGTTATTCCCTTTCAAAAAAAATCTTTTTTTTTTTAAATTTCAAATCGTTAAATTATTAGTGTAACACTATAAAAATTCGATTACCTAATAAATCTCTCACTTTATAAGATCTCCGTATATATCATCAAAAACAGGCTGCCCTTCTCATATGCAAAAGATACATTTTGATCTTTTTCTTTGATTTTCTTTCTTTATATATATGGCATGACTTAAAAAATTAAGAAATAAATATTTATTGGCACCTTCTAAATGATGATGTTCGGTGCTCTCTAATTACACTATTCATGAAGCTATTAAGATTATCATCTCTAAAAAAAATAGAGGAGAAAGAAGAAGAAAGTTACTCTTCTCAAAATGTAGTGATTGACGCAACACTTGTCATCAACTTGTAAGAAAATAGAAAGTCAACCTACAAAAAATAATAATCCTAAAATCAATGAAAAATAAAAACTATAAACAAAATGTAAAAAATAACATCACAAACTAACAAAAAGCTTCAAACAAAGACAAAAAACATAATATTTTAATTAAAATTAATAAATCAGAGAGAAATAGATAGCAAAACAATTGTCTTATTACTTACTACTTGAGATTTAATCAAACCACAAAAAAAAAAAAAGAGGTGAGGAAAGATTATAGGCATGTAGTCTTCTTTGTAAGAATATTTGAGCCAAAAGAGATTACAATGAGTTAAATAAAGTCTTTAATAATTAAGAGGTTTAATGAAATTAAATGAGATGTAAGTTACAAATTGAGGGAATAGGTAATGGGTAATTATGTTGTATTGATAATAAAATAAATTAAATATAATTATTGAGCAATTAACATGATGACTTTTCTTATTCCTATTGGTCTTTTGAGAGTGAAATAGAAACTTGATAAGGAAGTCTTTATTGAAAGTGTGTCAGTTGATTTATTTATTTTTAGTAAAAGAAATGTGCTTATTAATTTTTTTGATTTTACTTTTCCTGGGAGGAAGGGCCGTGAATTAAAGAAAAAAGAAAGAGAAAAGAGCGGGATTGAAAATTGATTATTTGTGTATCCGATCTTTTTTCAGATGACTTTCCTTGAAATTTTTTATAATAAATAAGAGAATTGAGGAAATGATTTTAGAAAAAATTGAAATAATATATTTAATATAATTAAGAGAGTCAAAGGAATAGTTTTTGAGCTTTTAACATCGTAATCGAATGAGAAAAAAGTAGAAAAAACCAAAAAAATAAAGATAATTCTTTTATTGGTCAATGATTACCTTTTTTATTTTTAGCTTTTTGATTTGCTTTTAGACGAAAATAAAACATAATTGAATCATTAAAATAAATCAAAAATAAGATAAATAGAATTACATACAAAGCAAAAAAAAAATCATAATGATTAACCTCACATCAAATTAAAGGAATAACAAAGTCATCATCTGAAACCTTAAAAAGAAAGTTCAAAAGTTATAAATTAAAAAAGAAATGTATAATAAAGAGAGAAGAGATTATTGCTAACTAAGATAAATTGTTTTAGTATATATATTACAATTAACAAAGAATATAATTTTAAAAAAATTCAAATATCAAGAAAATTAAAGAGAGAATCCTTTTTACCAATTAATTTTAAAAATGTAAAAATTGTATGTACCTTTCATTGATGTTAAAATTGATGATTCTGCAAATTCATAGAATTGAATGGCAATTAGCAAAAATTTTAATTTAATCTGATATGAATTAGAAAATTAGAATAGAGATATGGAATTAAGCATATATATATGAATAGTTATCATCTAAGCATGGGATGCGAAGAACTTTCATCTCCAAATTCAATATACACTTGTAGATGAAGAATAAGAGCTAACCAACATAGCAATCAATAAAAGAATTTGGATGAAAAATAAAATAACAATAATATGAAAAGAAAAATAATTTGTGCAACAAATATCGAAGCAAAAAGATCAACAATAAGTACGATAGTGTCAAATCTTCATAATGCGTTACAACAAATATAAACTCTATATGAAAATCTATCACAATTTTTTTTTAAAAAAATAATGAAACCAATGAATCATGAAATTCTATACTATCAACACTAAGTACGATAGTGTCAAATCTTCATAATACATTACAACAAATATAAACTCTATATGAAAATCTATCACAAATTTTAAAGAAAAAATTAATGAAACCAATGAATCATGAAATGCTCTATACTTATGCATATTATAAAGTGATAAAAAGGATACCAAATGGCCATACATAAATGCATATTAAGATATCTAATTAAGAAGATAATTATAATGGGAGGTGAAAAGTTGATTCATTGAATCTAAATATTTTTTGAGCTATTAAAATAAAATAAATAGATAAATAAAGAGAAAAAAATTCAAAAAAAATTCAAAAAAAGATAAATAGGAATGGTGGCCATATAGAGCGTCACGTCACCATTCCTAAAACCTTCTTTTATATATATAGATTATAGGACGTTTACATGTAGCTATCGCTTATGAAATTTGTTAATTTAATGTTTATATAAAGATTTTTTGCACTATCATTGTCATTTATCATGTTATACTATACTCCTATTGTTTTTCTTATTCTCCAAGTTAGCAATTCAACTTAGCTTACCTCCAGTGTAAAAATTCTCTTAAGACTCTTTATATATAGAAGTTCACTCAGGATTTGACTTGTATACACTAACAACGTGAAGAATTTTTAATAATCTGTTGTATCAATACTTGCCTAATTTTTTTTTCTAGGGACATCACTAATTCTACTTATTGTGAACAGTTTATATAATCAGTATATAGAAGTTAAACTATTCGCACACATTAATGGCACAACATTTCTAGTTTGCTAAAAAGTTGGTCACTTGGGCCAATTTGCCCAAAAGAAGAATAGTCTTCATGGTTACACAAATTGCATTGACATATTGAGATAATTCTTGCAGGTTGGAATAGCAGGAGTACCTGCAGATACTCACAAAATGCGCAAAACAAAGACAGTTAACGATCAATGGATACCAATATGGAATCATAACGAGGAATTCGAATTCCCAATTCGTGTTCCAGAACTAGCATTGCTTCGGATTGATGTTAAAGATTATGATCCATCTGGCGAAGATGAATTTGCAGGACAAACATGCTTGCCTGTTTCTGAGCTTAGGACTGGGATTCGATGTGTTCCTTTGTATAATCGCAGAGGAGATATCTACAGATCCGTTAAGCTTCTCATGCATTTCGATTTCACTCCTTAATTAAAAAAGCAAAGACTATAGAAATATGTATCTGTATCGGATTTTTAGAATATATTAGCAGCTAACATATATATATTTGTGCCTCATAGCATATAGCATTGTTGGCCCTTTCTGATTTTTTTTTTTATGATCTCATCAATCAATCACTTGCAACATATGGACCAAAAGGTGAATGCGCTGTGATTTGTTTTTTGGAACAACCGGTTGTAAACTTGAAATTGGAGGGAAAGGATGTAAATGAAAGATTGAGAGGCGTTTGTTCCGGTATAAATAGTCATTATCTGCTCTTCTATCGTGAGAGTAGCTGATTGGGATTATTTAAGCAATTCACGTAACCATTGACCTCTTATTAGTTCATTGTGATTTGCAAGAGTGGGCCCATAAGAAGTGGTCTTGAAATTTTGGCTCCATTTAAAAAAATAAATAAAATGATATGAGAGAGTGAACATTCTCAATTGACAACAAGTTCTTTCTCATAGAGAAATCGAATATTGCATATGTTATTTAATTATTCACAAGTCGATATAACTGAAACTCTTACCTAATAGACGACACATTACACATTTTTATATCTGTTACTTCTTGAAATGTCCTGATCTCTTGCCTCATAATAGAGATTATAGTCTTATACCCGATGAATAACAAAAGTTATTTTTTAAAAGATATTTTGAAATGGGCCAAAGGTTCAAGACGACCTCTTAAACATGGAAAAGCCCAATAATATTAGATAATCCAATCAATGACATAATCATAGTGCTAACAATATTATATATATCTGTAGGGAACTCTCACAGATCTTACAGTTCCTCGTAGTTCACCAATATAGGAAACAAAGAATAGTAAAGTCAATTTTTATTTAAAGATATATTCACAGGTAGGTTAGAAAATCAATCTTCCTAAAAAAATTGTTTTAACTTGATCAGTTGTTCAACTACAATCCACAACAAAAGAATTTTTCCACCAAAAGAAATGAAAATACAGGTGGTATATATATAGTTTCAAGAAATGTGTTTAGTAATAATGTAATATCTCTTCTATTTTAAAGGAAATAGGACCTCTGTCATCATGGGTGGAGCTAGAGGCCGAAGAAGGGTTTATTTGAATCCCTATCGTCGAGAATTTACACTGTAAATATAAGACCAAGTTCATCCGAACCTCCTTCCTTGAAAAATCTATTTGTATATATACAAGATCAATTTATATATATATATATTATATATATATATATATATATATATATATATATATATATATATAGTATATATATATATATATATATGTATGTATATATGTATGTATGTATATATGTATGTATGTATATGTGTGTATTGAACTCGTTGATAAAAATCCTGCTTCCACCGCTACTCGTTATATATGCTAGGCTCACATCTTCTGGGAAAATAACAAGTTTACCTAACTTAGATTTTTTTCAAATATGTACCCGAAGGAACACCGAGACCAAACTTTAGATACTGAACAAAATTATTGGCTTATTGCCCTTCTTTTTAAAGTACATTCATAAAATATCCTATGATTTTGTGGAGTAGTTTAATTAGTGTTAATGTCACTTTCGTTAATTGGGAAATGTAGGTAATTAACTTTAGAACTAAACTTTACTATTGAGCCAAAAACTCTCTTTAAACAGTTAATAAAACTAAAACAATATTAGCGATTATTGATGAATACACATACTACAATTTTAGATTAATCAATGTGATATTGACAAGACAGTCAAATTAATTGTGTTCGTCAATAAAATTGAAGAAATGTTTAACCATTTTTTCACAGAATAAGTCATTTTTAATGTCTGGAAGCTAGAAAATATCCTACATGAAAAGCATAAAAAATCAACTTTGCTCACTTTTGGTCAAAAGTCATTTATATTTATAATTATCTCCACTCTTAACTTTATATTAGTCCTCTAACTAACACTTAAAAAAATTTATTACTATCAATCTTTGGTGTCAAAAATTTCGTCAAAACACTAAGCTTTTGGCTAACATAATAGAACAGAGTTCAAAATTTAAAGTTTGTGTACCGTGAATTCTAATTTCTTGATATTATTAGGTTCTAAATTTATAATTTGTATATTTTCTCAAAAATATATTTGTAATTAATATCATTAAATAGATTTTTAAGATAAATACATGATTTGAATTAAAATTATTAAGTTTTATCAAGTTGTGACCAAAGTAAGCCATTATTTAAGCTAATTCACCAAAATAATACGATTTATTTGTAAATTTTCAAAACTAAAATCAATGTGTTTCTCAATAACGAATTAGGCTATGGTTTTATTCAAACAATTCAACGGGAAAAAAAATCAAAGTTTGACGGAGTAAACAAACATAAAGGGTTACTAACAATAACATTTTCTTAATTTATTACTGTAAACAATAACATTAACGAACTCTGTCAGTTTGGAAATATTGACATCGACAAATTTTAAAGTCGTTATTGTCAGTAATATTTTAAATAATAACTTATTTCGATTAAAATTTCTACTATCAAACTCACATCATAGACGATGAATTTTCGCTTTATTATTATGATTATTAATTTTTTACAAACATTCCTTTTTTTATGAAAATGTTTTTTTACCCTCCAAATTTCTGGAAAATATTCTTTTATAAAAAATAAATAAAAATCTAATAGTGTCGTACCAAAGTGAGAAATGCAGGGAGGTTCTAGAGAAGGGAAATAATTGGAGGCTCCGAACTCGACAGCCTCTCTCCTCTCTTTACTTGTCACTTTGTGTTTGTGTCGATAATTTCCACGTCTTCCCAGTGCGCATCTTTGTCACTATGATCCACTCGAGGCAACTATTAAAGCCACCCCAACATATACTTCAAAATATAATATTCCGTTTTTAGATAAGTGGTGTTTTTATTTTGGACACATTTTTGAAGAAATTATTTATTTTTAGAAAATAAAGAATGTTTTTATTAATATGCCTTTAATAAGAGGGAGTTGCTCGAATGATAAGCATCCCTCACTTTCAACCCGAAGGTTGTGAGTTTGATTATAGAAAATAGTCTATCTACCTCACTTTTGAGATAGTAGTACGAAGTATGTTATTATTGTTGTTGTGTACCCTTTAATAAATATCTTTAAAATGATATAACTCTTTAGTAATTTTTAGATTATGTAAAACTCTTTTTATCTAAAGAATGATAAAATTAAAAGAACATCATTAATGTAATTATTTAAAATACTATTTATTTAAGAATAAAATAAAAAAATTTAAAATATCACTTATTTAGAAATGGGGAGTACTTCCTTGATTTCTGTTTTAATTTTGTGTCACTTTTAAAAAGAGTCAAATAAATGTTTTTTTATCAAAATTTTTAAATATTTTTAAATTAATTATTATAATTCATAGTATTTTATTTTTTAAAAAATTTATATTCAAAATATCCTCAATTAAAATTTAAAAATAGAACTTTTGAAAAATTAGAATTGTCACCATGCATATAAATTGGGACAAGATATGGACCATGACAAATGAACACATAAATATCCTCCACGTCAATTCACTTGTAATACGACTTTTCCAAAGTGCTTCATCACTCATCTATTTCATCCTTTGTATCAGGACTTAGTAGGGGTGTTTATTAGGCGGACTGCACGGGATTTGACTTATGGGTTATCGGCTTTTAAATATATTAATTCACTAGCCAATCAATAAGATAACAATTGGTTTGGTATCGAATTAACAATTAATGGATGAATATTGAGTGGTGTATCAGATAAATCTAAGAGACAATAAAATATCGAATGATTATTGATATGTCCTCCATTTCGTCACAGACTAAATTATTTGAATATATTATTGTTCATCTATTTATCAATAGTTTAGGCCTTTTGAGTTTTATTCATACAATTTTTTTAATAGGTTATAACATAGAATCAAATGAAAATTTTCTTCTAAACCTAAAATAGTATATAGAAACATTTTTTAATTATTGGGTCGGCAGAAAAATTAACTCTTTGATATGATTTGAAATTTTTCAGTTTTATATCAAACTTTGTGAAGGGCGTATTGGGGTTGTTTCATTTTTGTTGCGATCCTTCATGTTATCAAGAATAATTTGTCTTTTGATTTAAGAATTAATTTCAACTTTCGTTTATGTTTTAGGGAGACAACTGTGTTTAATGATTAGAAGTTACAATAAGTGACTTGTTATTTCCTAAGATAAGAAGTGAATAGAAAATGAATGGAGTTCTAGTTTTTGAGTTTACAAGAGATACTTTATACATCTAGGGGTAAAAATATAAATATGATAATTCTTAACGGGTTAACGGTTTACCCAATAAGAAAATTGAGTAATCCATCCCCGCACCAATTAGCCATTAACTATAAAAATTTATTCCGTTCATCAACCGTTAATTCGATAACGTATTACCAATAAGCCAATAAGCTAATTTTGCGATTGAGTTATCGGTTATGGTTCGGATTTGAACATCCCTATGTTTAAGACTACAAGATTAAAGGACATTTTGATATATTTGACATATTTTTAATTTAATTATAAAATTCAAAAGTTTTTTTTTACTTTTTTAAACTCTGTATTAAATCAAAATAAGTCAAACAAATTAAAACATATGGAGTATTAAAATTCTGATAATTATTCTTTTTAAATTGTGATAATAGATATACTCTTATTTGAGAAACTAAGGTTCCATACGTCTTCCTCGTGGACCGCAAAAACAAACCAAGAGGACGGCACTCGAATCCTATCCGGCCGGTTTCACTGATTGAACTGTTTCCTAGTATATCAAATCAATTAACTTTAATAGTTAAAAATTAAATTGAAAATATAAATTTATTAATCGCAACAATAAGTATTTTTAAATATTTATTCACGTGTTTTATAAATATTTGAAGTTCTTATAAAATGATTTTATTCAACCAAAAGCAATAATTTGCGTAGCTTATGAGCTCTTTTGTAGTTTGACCAAACATTTTGCTATTTTATTCCTAATATCTTTTTTAATTGTAAAAATACTTTTTTTCTAAATTGAATCCCTTACTCCTGTTCCATTCAATCAATTAATCCACCGTTATGAGTTGTGATGGAATGAATATGAGCTCTCTAAAGTTCACACTTATTCAGAGGTCTTGAATTTGAATATTAGGAATGAAAAAATCATGATAAAGTGCACTTTCCTTTAATAGGTTTACACACATAAAATCAAATTAGTCAAGACCTAAAATAAATATCGACCAGTGGAAAATTAAAAAAAATCAATTGATCTAAACAGACTTTTAAGTAACTTATATCTCAAAGGAAATTTTACATGGTATATCAAATATATGCTATGTATTTACTATTTATAGCTATACTTTAAAAGAATTACATTTTATAACTACACTTCACTCTCTCTACCATCCCCTTCTCTCTTTCCTGAATCTCGCTCACCTCTCTCCTCTCTCTCCCTCTCTCGCTCCTCTCTCCTTTCCCTCTCCCTCTCTATCTATATTTTCATCTCCCTCTCTCTTTGTTGTATTTTTGTATTTTCGCGAACGATTTCAAGTGATACAATAACGAATGAATACAAGCGATACAAGAGTAAATGTATACAAGTGATACAAGAGCGGATGAATACAAGTGAAATTAGAGCGAATGAATATAATCACATGTATTTTTTTTGTATATATCTGTGTATACATCTAGACTGTACTCGTTGATACAACCTTAATGCGCGCATGAATACAAGTGAAATTTGAGCGAATGAATACAAGTGATACATGAGTAATTGAATACAAGTGATACAAGAACAAATGAGTACAAGCAAAATTAGAGTGAATAAATACATGTGTATACACGCGATCTGTATTCGTCAATACAACTCAAATACACATATGAATACAAAACCTTAATTTTTTATTTTTTAATATTTTTTCTTGCTTAACATCTCAAATTGTTGTTATAAATGGTAGATACCTGAACTATAACTATAGATTGCTAATAAGGCCCAAACTATAGTCATTTTTGAAAAATCCTCTATCTCAAATATGTGAAACTGTTATAACTCGATTGATGATACAACGATAATAACATATCTTGTAAAATTTTATAAGTGAGATTTGAGAAAGATAGTGTATATAATCTTACCTTTACTTTATGATATTAAAGAGATTATTTTTGATAAATTCTTGACTCAGGTAACCATATCACAACATAAATGAAGGAATTACGCAACTTGATTGAGGATACACTTGGAAAAATATTTTGTTATGTATTACTTCCTCCATTTCAAATTGATTGACCTATTTTAACTTGGCATGGAGTTTAAGAAAATAAAGAAGAATTTTGAATTTTATGGCCTTAAATTAAAGATATATGGTATGTATCAAAATGCCCTTTAATTTTGTAGTCTTAAACATGTCATGTGAAAAATTAAAATTATAAAGTTACTAAAAAGGAAAAAAGTCATTTTTTTAAAATGAATTAAAATAAAAAATAGGTCAAATAAATTGAAACAAATAGATAGAGTATATAGTTTAATTATACTAAGAATGAAGTCAACGTGGGAGTCTAGTTCCATCAGCTCAAAGCCCACCTTTTTTGCATTTGCATTTCATTTAGCATTTGCATTTCATCTTTATTTTCATTTCATTTGGGAAAAAGTGAGGTCACGAGAGGGAAAATAATTTTTTCTTCTTCCTCCAAATTTCCTTATTATAATAATTGTACATTCAATTTTAGCGTTCTCTCTCTCTCTCCACCTGTCCCACTCTTTGATTGTTCGTACGTTCTTGTTGTAGTTAAAAGGAGCAACTCCAGTTGCTTCCATTAGCAACTCTTTTCTTCTTGTTGCTCCTTTCTCTCTCCCTCTCTATGCAAGACTTGAGGTATGTTTCTCATAATTTCAGTCTTCATATGTATATTATTCCCTCCGTGTTAATTTATGCGGCACCTTTTAGATTTTAGATTCAACAAGTCTATCTTTCATCATAATTTTTTTCATATATTTTTAAATATTATGAATTGTCAATTATTATCACTATTCTTTACGTAGTTTTTAAATATATAAATTTTATTTTTAAAAATTTAAAGATTTTATGTCCAAATTTATGATTAAACTTAAAATTCATGATTAAACTTAAACTGTTTGATTCTCGAAATCTAAATTATGCCACATTAATTGAGACAGGAGTAAGTAATATTATTACTTAGTTGGATCACTCTACTTATGGAACCTTAGAGCCTAGAGGAGAAGTCAATATTTCAACGTTATGATTTTGGATTTTAGAATATGATTTTACGTTTTAATAATTGAGTTTTAAATTTAATATGTATACGTATTTAATGAATTTCTTAACAAAAATAGATTGTTTTGAGCAAAAGCTAATTGGTTCGTCCGCCCCTGCCTTTAATTGTCTGCAAGAAACATTCTTTAATAGTTCTTGGCTTCTTCCCCTTTTTTCATTGAGTTAATGATCAAAAACACACGTGTCACTGTTTCGCGATTTGAATAATTATTTTTTCGTGAGTTTCACGCCCCAGTCATCACCATCTATGTATTAAGAAATACTTAATTGATAGATGGTGATAGTTCATGTAGGGAAAGGAATAAGTGATAGTTGGCCTAGTCAGCGTCGAGTTATGTTTTAATACACAGATGTTGATAGTTTAGGTAGGAAAATTTAACCACTATAGTTAAGTTAGGTGTAAAACTCGCGAAAAAATGATAGTTCATGTGTGTTTTTGACTATTATGTCTTTTTAATTTTACCATGACTAGGATCTCAAGGAAAATTCTTGTTTGTAAATTGCTTATTTTATTGATCGTAGTAGCTGTAAGTTCGCATAATTTGGACTTTACTGCTCAAAGATTGGAACTTTTTAATCTCAAGAATGATACTTTGTTGCTAAAATCTGTATACTAACTTGCTTCTGATAAACATGACTCCTAGAGCAGCTCATGTGTTAGATTAACAGACTTATGCTTATGTGGCTCTTTTATTGCTTTTATATTGCTTATATAAGGAAGATTATGCTTGCTGCAGTTTTTTCTTTTATGGGGTTAGTTATTGGTAAAATTTAATACTAATATTTTGTACTAAAGTTTCTCTTGTACTATGTTGTAGAGAAGCACAGACCCTATTCATGTGTAGTGGTTCTAGGAGTCAAGTCTGTTCTACTGATTTAGCAATGGAAGCTAAAATTCAGAAGCAAAAAGAACTTGTCCCTGGTTTCTCCCTTTTGCTCGAGTTATCGGCCTCGGATGATATTAAAAACTTTATAAAGGCTGTAGAAGAGGAAGGCCATGACATCAATGACGTGGGCTTATGGTATGTTAGGAGAGTTGGTGAAAAGAAGATGGGATATGAAGAAAGGACACCCCTTATGGTTGCTGCTACTTTTGGTAGCAAGCAGGTGCTGAAGTATATGCTTCAGAAGGGTTGTGTGGATGTTAATCAAGCTTGTGGTTCGGATAGGGCTACAGCGCTTCACTGTGCGATTTCTGGTGGCTCTGCAGCTTTGCTTGAGGTTGTCAAGCGCTTGCTTGATGCTTCTGCTGATGTGAATTTGGTAGATGCAAACGGGAAACGGGCTGTTGACCTGATCTCAGGTCAGAGTTGTTGCCTCAACTCTAGGAGGAAGATACTGGAGCACTTGCTCGGAGGAAGCAGCAGTGACGAGGGTGAAGCAAGTGGATTCATTGATCAGATCATTTATGAACAAGCAGAAGAACAACTGTTGTTGACTCCAACCGTATCTAAATTTGGGAGCGAGAAGAAAGAGTATCCTGTCGATCCCTCTCTTCCAGACATAAAGAACGGGATATATGGGACTGATGACTTCAGAATGTACATATTTAAGGTGAAACCATGCTCAAGAGCATACTCCCATGATTGGACAGAGTGCCCCTTTGTTCACCCTGGTGAAAACGCTAGAAGGCGGGACCCTAGTAAATACCATTATAGTTGTGTTCCTTGTCCAGACTTCCGCAAGGGGACATGCCAAAGGGGAGACTCTTGTGAGTATGCACATGGTATTTTTGAGTGCTGGCTTCACCCTTCACAGTACCGGACCCGTATGTGCAAGGATGAAACAAATTGCAACAGGAGGGTATGTTTCTTTGCCCACAAACCGGAAGAGCTTCGCCCCTTGTACCCTTCCACAGGGTCTGCTGTGCTTTCCCCTAGATCATATTCCAATGGCGCATCGTCGTTGGATATCGCATCGATTACTCCGCTAGCCCTTGGTTCTCCATCAGTTATGATACCTCCTACTTCAACTCCACCTATGTCTCCTTCTGCAGGAGCTTCTTCTGTGGGTGGATCTTTGTGGCCCTGTCAGTCCAGCCTTGCAACTCCAACCTTGCAGCTGCCTGTTAGTCGGTTAAAAACCGCAATTAATGCCAGAGACATGGAGTTAGGTAATGGTTATCTGCTGCAAGATCAGCTGATGGACGACTTATCTGCTCTTTCTTCGCCATCCAGGTGGAATAATTCTTCAGCCAAAGCTGCTGCTTTTGCAGCTTCTTTTAATGATCGAAACGGTGAACTTGGTAGGCATGGTGGATTGGAACCCACTAATCTTGATGATATCTTAGCAACCCTTGATGCCAAGATTTTGTCTCAGCTTCAAGGGCTATCACTTGATGCTGTATCACCCCATCTGCAATCTCCCAAAGGGATGCAGATGCGACAAAATATGAACCAGCAACATATGAAAAGCTATTCTTCCGGTCAATCTTCACCATCTTTTAGGACATCATCTTCATATGGAATTGATCCATCTGGTGCTGCAGCAACAGCAGCTTTGAGTTCAAGGTCGGCTGCATTTGCCAAGCGAAGCCAGAGTTTCATCGATCGAAGTGCTGCAGGCCGTCTTTCTAATGCATCCGCTGTGCCTTCTAACCTCTCAGGTTGGGGCTCACCTGATGGTAAATTGGACTGGGGCATCCAGAAGGAAGAGCTCAATAAGTTGAGAAAATCTGCTTCCTTTGGTTTACGGAGCAGTGGCAGTAGGTTTCCTACAAGTGAAGCCTCAGTTTCAGACTCTTCTATTGAGTCTCTGGACTCCCCTGCTGTGTCTTCTAGACAATTGTCTATGATGGAGGATCAACATTATCGTTTGAATACTAATCGAGGTTCTGAGACGATTCCAACATGGGTAGACCAGCTATACATGGAGCAGGAGCAGATTGTGCATTGATGGTGAAAGATTGGATTCGGGCGCATTCTTTCTTTGAGTAATATCTAACAAGTTCTTTTGCCATTTTTTGATTTCTTTTTTTTGGTACTCCTATTCACCATCTTGTTGATGAAAGGATACTGATAAGCAGAGAGCTAGAGAAAAGGTCTTTTCGACAGGGTGGAAGAATTCTGCTCCTTCAAATATTTGCATCTTTTTAGTTTTTATTTTTGAGTTCTGAATTTTGATTGATGTCTGCTTTAATCTCATCATCACTACAGATCATGTAACATGGAAATTAATAATGATACAAATGAAATGCCTTTGATTCAAGAGCCAGTTTATCAGATTACACTGTCCTACACTTCTGTTGTTGAATGTTCTGTGTGAATTAAGTATATCCAAGGAGATGAAAGTGATTATTCAATCCCATTCTTGGTACTGTTTGCTGTTTTGTGCTTCTTATAAAATGAAATAACTCACAAAAGAGTAATCATAATGATAGCACAAAGGAAGCATGATTATCAACATCCATGAATCACAAATCATAGATCGAATCGCACAATAATATCGGAATCGATAACATTCGAGATTATGCAAGTTTATACCTAAAAGATTCTTTTTTTGGCTTTCTTTAGCCTTATACTATCTCTTGTCCTATGAGGTCTTCCAACACTAACAAGTTTTTTCGTAAAACTCTACTTATTCTGGTGGGATGGTTGCCAGGCCTGGCTGACATACCTTATTTCTATTCTACAACGTATGAGTAGGCAATTCTTTAACTAGCAGTTTATTTAGAAAGATTATTCTGCAAGGATAATTTAATGCTCAGGAAATCATACTTTAAGCTGCATGTAGCCAGTTTGAATGATTTTGTTTTAAATGTTAACCAAATTTAGTTGCTTACTCTTTCTATCGATTCAGCAGGAAATTAAATATATCATAAAGACCATCGACTAGCCAAATAAGAAGCTATCTAAGGACCACAAAGAAGTGTGGTGGGATGAATAAGATTTCTTTATATTTAATCGACTTCATAGGTCTCATTTCAAGTCGAGGCGGAGCTAGAATTTAATGTTTAGGGGTTCAGAATTCTATTCCTTTTACTTGCTGAATTCTAGATTAATTTTTACATAGTAAATGATTTTCTTAAGACAAATACTGCTCATCCCTGATTTCAAGTGCTCAGATGAAAAAGAACCAGTAAGAAATGTTTTATGAACTCCACACAACATGAGTATGGATTAATCGAATTAGTGAATATTTAAATGATAATATAAAAAAAGGATAGAAAGATAGGTGACAATTCCTAATGCAAGACCATAGGCGAATTCAGAATTTAAATTTTATGTATTCAACTTTTTTGAGATTTTTAATATTGAACTAGTAATACTGAATTAATATATACTACTATTTATTAAAATTTTAATAATTTTTTATAAATAAATTTATAATCTATATCAAAAATTATGAATTCAGTTTAACCCGCACCGATAATGTTACATCCGCCACTGCTGCAAAAGCATGGCAAATTCCTAGTGCTAAAGGCAGGCCAAATTCACACATTGTGAAGAAGTAAGAAAAGGCGGTGCAATGAATATGTGATGCAATCTTGGGAGACAAGTTCAAACAAGTTGCCATTTGTTTAATTAGTCAATTGCCATAGAAGTCAAAAGCAGGAAAAAAATGATATAGAAATAATCCTTAGCCGCCCCAACCTATCTATTGGATAATCAATTGACGTTTATACTTGGAAAATTATGGCCGGCAATGTGGACTTTTGGACTAGTTTTTTGTTTTTTATTTAATTAATTAAAATTAATCTAATTTGGCGTTGCAGGAAATAAGGAGTGTATACTTTGCTGCTAGCTAGGGCCGCTACACTTGGAGATAGGGGTAGAACTCATACACCAGCACCGGCTAGAGAGTGCCAAAAGCTGCTTTGGGTAATGCTAGCCGAGGAGAACATATGTGTAATGGGTGTCCTAATTTTGTAATTTTATTTATTTTATAGTATGCTCTCCACCCAGTTTTCAGTGTTTAATTGAACATCAATTCTTGCTTTTTTCAGAATAGACTTTTCTGTATATACAAAATCATCATGGATTATAACGTCAAAAATTATTTCCAAAGGAACAATTATCTGACTAGCAAGTAGTAATGATACATAATATATAAAACGAGACGGTTAATATATTTGATTTTTATCGTCAGATTTGATTTTGTAGCTCTTTATAATTTTTTTTTTAATTTTATGCCCTTTTTATATACAAGAGATATGAAAATGTCATTTTCTTCTATTCATTTTGTAAGTGGTCATAAGATATCATATTTATTTTTATTTTTTAATGGGTTCGGAGCTTGGAAATTAACATGGTTTATTTGATGTACTTTGAAATTAGGTTGTTACGAGTAAGAGTTGAAAAGTTAGGAAAAGATTTACTGAAATTGCATTAATTTTGTAAAAAAATTGCAATTAATCCCAAAAGGAAATAAGTTTCAGAAGGACCTGCTTGATTGTTACTCCACAAATTGCAGGCCAGCTGGATCAATGTCAAGTCAATCTTTGAGCCCATTATACGTGTGGAATGGGTCTATTTCAGGCACATTTGGGCCTCTAGAATGAACGAGCTGTATGAGTATGTCCATAACATGAAGCTTCATTAAGCCCATTATACGTACAATAAGCAAGTTGCGCAATAAGGGCTGGACTGGTTGCTCGAAAGAAATAAGATGTGTACTTAACTTCACGCAGCTAACGTTATTTTTGTTAGCATATTCCGTGGCCTACCAAGTGGTAAAATAGTACCTAATGGCTGCTGATTAGTTTTCTGTAGTATTTTTTAAAATAGTCATTATCATGAAATTTTGAATTTCATAAATGAAATGTTATTGGCAATGTTATGAAATTTCACCGTGAAATTTGAAATTTCACGACATAAACTATTTTTCGATTACTATGGGGTAAAAAACAAGCTCGATATCTGGAATGGACTGATCAAATAAACTCTACTTATCGAAAATGCATTGTCTCCATTGTAATAACTTCTTCACATATCAATTCAAGAACTCAAATAACGTTTTATTAATCTTAGAGGCACATAATTTCCTTAAATACTCTGATATTCGTTAAATCCGTATTATAACGTTTATATATAAGCAGTTGTCACGATTCAACTATCGGGTCGTGCAGACACCTACTCTAATCCACCTAGATAGGAGAATCCTTACCACCCGAACCAACAGGCAATGCGGAAAAGAAAATAAACCATTAAATAAGTCCCTTAAATACACGAGAAATCCTTTTTACAAATAGTTTAGAAAAATAAACGACTTAAAGAATTTGCGAAAAATATTTACGATATGAAACAACCTCCCCAGAACCTAGTCTAAGCCGGTACGAGAGCTTCTACAAGATGAGTATATGACATAAGATGACACAACTTCCACCATAGAAGGAAAGTAGGAGCTGCTGGAAGATCACCGCAATCCTGAACCTAAGAAACATCACCAATCCTGCAACTAGACTATACCCAAAAAGGTATACCAAGAGTAGAATCAGTAACAAACACACGTACTAGTAGGCATCATCGGCTGACCCGAATTCACTCCTACCATCATATAAAAATTAAGATAAAATGTACAAGGTAAATGCTTCATCCCTTTCAACATCACTTTTATCAATCCCCCCTTTCGGAACCGACCATCCTAACCTTTAGATTTACCAAGTCACCTTGACACCTAGACTTCCCAAGTCACCTCCTTGACTAAATATTCAGACTTAACCCGGCTAACTGCCCAACCAAACCACTTATACCCGTAGTATAGTTACCAGTGTCTGGACCCTTTGCGAACCTCTAGGACAACTTTCCATCCTGGTTACAACAACCAACAACTACGACCCCAGACTTTCAGTCTTACTCTCAATTTACCAATCACATGGAATTCACCTAGCAACCATTGACACATTCAATAACAACAACAGAGTCATATCTAAATCCCTCTCTAATCTCGAAACCCGGACCCTCTAACCACACCTAAGTGTTCAACAAGCTACCCGGTCTACGCCAAGACCCACCCTTAGCTTGTTAACCACAAATAATTCCTGATCGCCATTAGTACACTTAATGACAACAGTTTGTGAACTTATAACCTCTTTTACATAGCCCAAACCCACCCGGGTCCCCCTAACACATCTAGGTGTTAACATGAAAAATCCGGTCTACACCAAGACCAACTAATAATTAACATAATAACCTGGCCTACACCAAGACCAACCGATAACATAATATAACCACCCGGCCTACACCAAGGCCAAACCCATAATATAATATAATAACCCGGCCTATACCAAAACTAAACTAACAATATAATAACTCGGCCTACACCAAGATCAAAATGATAACATAATATAACCACTCAGCCTACACCAAGACCAAACCCACAATATAATATAACAACCCGACCTATACCAAGATTAAACTAACAATATAATAACCCGGCCTACACCAAGACCAAAATGATAACATAATATAACCACCCGGCCTACACCAACACCAAACTCACAATATAATATAACAACCCGGCCTATACCAAGACCAAACTCACAATACAATAACCCGGCCTACACCAAAACTAAACTCACAATATAATATAACAATCCGGCCTATACCAAGACCAAACTCACAATATAATAACCCGGCCTACACAAAGACCAAATATAACAGAATTCCCGGCCTCTCACAGAGCATAAGCAATTATCATATTTCAATAAAATAGCCGAGTTCACTCACGAAACCAGTAATAGTTAATGCAACACAACGATAAAATGTAATGATGCAATAAAAGTAACCCGTACCAGGCGTGGTACCCGAGCCAACCGTTAGTATATCCCGTACCATGCGTGATACCCGAGCCAACCGTAAGTATATTTCATACCAGGCGTGGTACTCGAGCCAACCGTTAGTATACTTGTACCAGGCGTGGTACCCGAGCCAACCGAATATCAACAGTTCACAGTCAAATAATGAACACACAACTTGTAAATCAACAAGTAACAAACCGTTCAACTCACAGACTGTAAGACAGGACTCTTAGATATTCTACACAATTTCATCTAAGCAAAGCAATTCACACAAGCACTTAGATAAGAGTACAAAATATACAACATTCACAGGAGTCGTGAGCCATCACCTACCCCATTCTGGGTACACTATGAACAGTCAAATTCCGTCCAAAGACTAACCTCGGTTCGCCCTTTTTAAACCTGCAGTTAATTACATTTATTCCTGACCCTCTTCCTAGGACCAAAGACAACCTGGGAAAACCCTTCCCAGCTTTAGAACACAACCAAACAATTATCCAAATTATACCAATTAGTCCGAAACTTTCGTTCCTTACACATTTGTTAATTACTAACCCTTTTCCGGTTCTCCGAACCTTCCGATATTCTAGTTCCCGCATTTTATTAGCAAAAATACACAATTTAAGCAATGCCTAAAATATCACCACACCCTATTACCATTCTATCATTTCCAAAGAAATCCAACAATTCAACAACTTCCTTCAGACTCCATTCCCGAAGGCCTAACCATGGATTCTCTCTTTCATTCTATACAATAATACGGAAATGAAAGCGGTCAATCTAATCTTGGAAGAAACCTAGCCTACCTGGATGCCGAGCAACTGTTCCATGCCATTTCTGGCTCCGTGAAGACGTTTCCTGACGATTCTACAGGCTCGAATCCGTGGTTTTGCGTCTCTTTGACCGGAATTCCTCCCCCCCATGGCTCCCAAGCCTTGGAGCAGCCTAGGAGGATTCTTGGAGTAACTCTCGTCTGTTTTTGGGGGCTGAATGGGAGAGAATGAAATTAAAAGCCCATTTTCTTGGTTTTCTAATCCCGTCGCTCCGGTATAGCGATCCCGCTATAGCGGAAAACTCCCGCTATAGAGGTCCCGCTATAGCGGACAACTCCCGCTATAACGGTCTTAAGCGGTGTTGATCGCCTTGACCACTGCTATAGCGGTATTTTCCACCGCTATAGCGGAGGCCGCTACCGCGGACGGTTGCGCTCGTCACGAACAGAATGTCCGAAAATCTCTCAGTTTTGGCCATTTTACTACACACTTATTTTTCTGACGTTTCGGAACAATCCCTTCACGTCATCCTCGATTCCGGGAGTTCTATTTACCCGAATTCGATTCCGAAAAGTCCCCCGGACTCCTCTATGTCTTAGCTACAAGGAAAACTAGCTTAAAACAAGACATTTAACTCAATCCTTACCTGGATTGTCCTAGACCATACCTCGCTCCAAAACTGGCCGAGACTAGCCTAGCCTAGAATTTTCAACTCCAAAATCCGGAATTTTTCTAACCCGAAACTTGGCACGAATGATTTATCCGTAATGACGAACCCAGTCGTTACAACAGTAATACAGAGTATGAAATAGTATACTAGTAGTTAAATTTGCATTACAAATTTGGGCATTTTATTAATACTACTAGTAATTAAGATATAGAACTAATTATACATTATAGTTGAGGTTGTGAACTAGTCATGGCTTGTTCTTGTGACCACGGCCACGTCCGCCACTGGACCTGCCCGGCTTGCCAGGATAGTGGTTGCGGTTCGCAGATGGTGCACCATAATCCTCTAGCTCCACTGAAAGCAGTGACCTCCTCTGAGCTCGTAACATTGTCATCGCGTCACCTGCATGCAAAGGATATAAGAAAAGGTCGTAAATTATCACATCTTTAAAATTATAAGTTTTAAAAAACAAAACTTTTTTACATAAGGTGGTATCTTATTGAACAAAAAATAGTGATATATTATATTGTTCCTCCATTGATCAAATCGATTTTTGGGAAATATCATAATCGTCCAATAAGAAGGGTATAGATTTCAATTTTTTCAAATAAAAAATTTGAAGACTTATATATTGATTCTAATAACTTGGAAGGTTGCTAATTTTTTTTCTCTTCAATTTCATCTACTGCTATTTCTTATACATAAGATCGACAATAAAAGTGATAAAGACCCAAAATATATACCTGAGATTGAAATGGAGTTTCTTGCTGAAACACAAAATATAATTGAAAGAACAAACAAGATACACAAGTAATGTCGAATTCCAAAACCAGCCGCCATTTGAATCTCTTTAGATAATGAGACAGAAAACCCAAATAGCCTCCTTTATTTATAAGGTAGTTGAAGATAAAAGGCGGATTCAAAATTTAAATTTTATGTGTTCAACATTTAGGGTTCATTTGATTGGTGAACAAGTTATCCCGGGATTGTTATCCCATCCTCAATATGGGATAACAATAACATTACAATTCTATGATAAGTTGTCCCGTGATTTGATTCCAACCGAACATGGAATAAACTCATTCTAAAATTAATCATGAGATTAGTTATCTCTTGTACCAAACGAACCGATCGCTATATCTTCACAGTTATGGGTTCATATATACTATTTATTGCAATTTTTGTTGATTTTTTCATACAAATTTCTATTTTATATCAAAAATACTGAGTTCAGATAAATCCGATATATATATGCTACATCCGCCGCTGGTTGAAGAGTTGACATAATTAGCAACTAGTGAGCTTTACGTGGCTACGACTTTGTTTGGAAATCATAATGTGTTTATCTAATCCGTCAAATTTGGGTCAACGAGTTTGTTGTAGCTTCCTTTACTCAAAATAAAACCATCAATTAAATTTATTCTTCATTTTAAAGAAAGCTAAAAATTTATAATAAAAATTTTCTTTCCTTTAATTTATAACCCTTAAGATTTTGCATGTATATAGAGGCCGGAATTGTTAGGGATGTCATGATACACTACAACAACTATTGCGATTCAATTTTCAATAAGTCAAGATCGACTATATGAATTTTCATTGTACATGTATATATGTCTCTTCATGTAAACTCGTTTTAATTCAATATTATATTAATCAAAAGTGTTTTTTTAGTGAGAATGCTACCAAAATGACTAATGATTTAATGTACAAGATACAATCAGATAAAACATGCATAAAATTTGTTTTATAAGTGATAAGTATGGGGCCTTACTTTGATTACAAATTAGTGCATGCACCATAAAGTCAAAAACTTAGTTTATTCAATTGAGAGTGGAAACAAATTTAAACAAGACTCTCAAATTGTTCTGATACCTTCAGGCAGTAAATTAAGGTATATATATATAATTGGAAGAAAATAGAATACTCCATGCATAAAATTTAACTACTTGCTATTGGAATGCATGTGAGGATTACGTGCAAAATATATATAAATTATAAGAGTAATAGAGTACTTTAGAACCATCATATTATATTCCGGGTTCTCACAATAGACTAGAATTAATGTTGCTAAAGCTTAAAGTACGTACTAGTAATTGTATTAATTAGGATTATCATTTCCAAGAACTTAATTATTTTATGATTGTATTGTTTGAACGTTCAACTTGTGCTCGTACACCTCGACTATTTATTTGAGTGTCAATTATCTTTCATCAATATAAATATATATCGAGTAATTATATATACGTTCATCAAAACTTAAACACATAAAAACAAATAATACTTTTAAATACGCAAAATCTTGTGTACGCCGTTATTTGTGAGTTTCTCATAGGATTAAGAGAAGTCTCATGGGACACTATCTTTTCACTTGGTTTGAAATGATGAAAAGTGCTTTTACTAAATATATTTTTCATAAGAAATATTTTGTGATGTTTGATTGATGAGAGGAAAATATATTTTTTGAAAGGATATATTAACAAATTGAAAAGCATTTTGATAAATCTTTTTTTCTTTTTAATAATAAGGGAACTACAATTGTCGTCATGCGCTATGAGTAAACCTCAAATAATGTAATAGTTTACAAATTATATCAAAAATATAAATTACAATAATCAAGTATTTTGTTACAAGCTCGATCAAAAAATACACGACCAGTGGTATAACACACGTGGGTCATACAAGTGATGAATTGAACCATGTGAGTTGAGGGGAGGGCCTGGGCCACTAATTCTAGAGAGGATGGCGTTTGTCGGGCTTTTTCCATGTCAGTGGATTATTTGCACCCTAGGACCACTTTGTCATCAAGAAATTACACCCAATAACCTTGAAATGAGTAATTTTAATTTTTTTTACCCCCCTTATATCATTAAAAAACCTTCATTTAAAATTTATTGCACATGAAATTTTATCCATGAAATAATCGAAAATAGAAACTTCGATTGTTCAAGACTATCATCTTTCAAGATCATTCTTTTAAATCGCTCCTTTTTGATAGGCTACTCTTTAAATCCTGTTGTTATTATAATTCTTGAGCTAAATTTTGACCTTCAAAGGAATTGAATTATTTTCTTTTATGTGCAGAAGAATTTGTCTCAATATACAAGTCGAAGCAGAACTAAATAGCGGCATAAAAAGGTTATTTGTGCATGCAAATTCACTGCAATTAATAAATTAATAGTCTGTTTGACTAAATTTCAAATTTGAGATGTATTTTTTGAAGAAAAGTAATTTCTATTACTTTTGCCAATATTAAAATTATATTTTATACTTTACCAACATTTAAAAAGTATCTCTAAGAAAAAAAATACTTTTCTCAAAATTACTTATATGGCCCTATATAGTGTTGTTTAATGCCGTCATGTGCTGCTTCTAACAACATCAAACATGAAAACCGACAACATATCTTAAGCTCAACAAAACCTGTCTATATGGAAAGGAATAATTCATAGATGACCCAACTATCCAAGACTAACTCAATATGGACAATACCAAAAACAATAGCCAGGTCTAACAACAATAACATATCTCGCGTATTTCCATATATAGGGTTCGGGGAGGATATGATATAAGCAGATGTTACCCTTACCTTTGTAGGGTAGAGAGTCTGTTTTTGATTGAACCTCGACTAAAAAATATATAATTAAAGCAGGGTTGAAAGAAATACGATAATTTTGATCTTCGAAGATCGAAATAACCGTGTCTGTTATATTAATATTAAACATAACTTATGGGCTTTTGGTACACAAATAAAGGACCAAATAGAGTCGACACTAGATTCCAAAGCAATACTTTAATGTTTTGGCTCAAATGCTATTATTTCCAGCAAATTAAAGCAGCCCTTGTGAGCATTCATACATATATATCTGATAATATATAAGACTATAGGTCCCAATTGCTTTAAAAATGGAGGACAAATTAACTTTAAAGATGAGAAATTTGTCTAGAAAGTTGATTCTCTCTCACAAGTTCAATGAAAAGTAGGGCAAAAACCAAGAACATATTGGGCCAGTAAGCTAGTTGGAATCCATGTTAGTTGCACTTAGACATATGTAGTTCAGGAATCTGGGACTCAACTATAAACTTGTTTGAAAAGATCCGAAGGAAAGTTGTGAATATATACCATTTGACCAACTAGTTTATGAAGATGGACGATAAAATATGATTCAGTTAAAATACCTTTTTCACTTCTACAAGTTAATATTTTTTATAAAGGAGTGTAACAAAGATCAAAAGATTATTGCTTATTATAAACCGGAGGGAATATTAATTCCTGGGACTCAACTATAAACTTGTTTGAAAAGATCAGAAGGTAAGTTGTGGATATATATCATTTGACCAACTAGTTTATCAAGATGGAAAAAATATACGCAATATATACACTATCAATATATATGTTGCATATAAGTATGTATATTACATATATAGTATATACATATTTAGTATAAAGTATACAAAACCTAAAAAAAGAAAAAAAGTCAGTGGCATATTACATTTGGTTTCTAAAATAACGAAAACTAAGAATTTAAATATAGATTCAATTAATCAAGGTATTTCAAATAGTACTACTAGAACACTCTAACAGAATTATTAGCTCTTACGCAAGATTGCAAGGTATAATAAATTGATGCTTTTAAAATCTCTACGAACTCAACTGAGATAATAAATTTGTTAACAATAATCATGAATTTTATAGCTTTATAATTTGTGAATGCAAGTCATTAATTGATGTATTAAACAGGGAGATTCAAAACTCTCGCATAATTACAGAGAGCAGAACAAGGTAGCTGAACTCTTAGTTAAGGAAAGGGCCAAGAAGCAATTGCTTAATTGCATAAGAATTGGATAATATATATTTGGGATTACGTTTTCAAGGAAAATTTTAACTTATACTAATATAATAATTTGGCAGCAACCAATGCGACAATTTACATTGGGAAAATACTACTCCCTTATTATTTAATAGTACTACTTAGAGCTTGTTTGGATTAACTTTTGGCTTTTGACTTATAAGTCAAAAATCACAAGTTAGATATCTGAACTTATGGTTTTTGGTTATTTTTATCATTTTAGCTTAAAATCAAATGTTTATAAGCACTTTTTTTAACTTACTCAAACATTGAAAAAATATTTAAACTATTTTAGCTTTAAAATACTTAAAATAAGCGAACCCAAACACGTTCTTAAGTTTTTTTTGGAATAGTAATATTATTCCATTAAACGAAAAAAAAAGGATAGCACATTGCTCCTCTTAATAATAGAGACAAAAAATAGATTAAAGTTCTAGTCAAATATTTGGAACTTCATCCGTATATCATATTTATATGAGAGGTTCTTATCCCATCAAAAAGTATTCTTCTTTTGTTTTCTTCTTCCCCATATTTTTCATAATGGAGATTGGAATAGGGGATTAGAGGCAAAGTTATATTTTTTAGTTTATGAATTCTAAATTAAATTTGCTTATTGGGTCATGAATTGATTATTTATACATATTAAATATTTTTCTAATACAAATACATCGCTTGAATTATATTGGTCGAATTCATAGCTTTAAGGCTGACCCCGCCTCTATAGGTGACAAACCAATGCAGGAAATTTCTAACACTCTTAAATCAACTATACAGTCTTTTGTTTTGTGTAATACTATATGTTAGGGTATGCTAATAAAGTCCACCATAATAGCTGAAAAGAAAAGGAAGTTACATATAAAACGTAAAAACTCTTCAAAAGGTGAGGTCTTTTGGTGAAAAGTGCACAAATTTGATTCAAAATACACGATATTATCTTATATTAAGAGTATTTTTGTGTTGACCTAGCCTATGACTCTGCAAAATGAGCATGAAGATAGACGAGTCATGATGACTTGAGTCAGTCTGGATTTTTACTTTTTACTGGTAGTTTGAAGATGCGCACACAAATTAAATACAAACTGTTAGTTGTAAAAAGTAAACTATATTATATAAGATGCAGTAATACTAAAAGTTTTGTGTAAAAACTGTTGGGTTTTACTTGAATCCATTGAATATAGACTCGATTTACCCATGTGGAAGAATGCACAAAGGACATGTCGACTTCATTGTTCGTATTAGAATCTTTCAATATATATATATACAGAGTCCTTGAAAAAGGTAGAGCTGAGTAGATTGATAATTACAACTCACAAACACTCAATTATTAAAACCAAAAACACACACAAAGACAGAGCTTACTTCCAACTTCCCTCACACACATGTTCTCTTGTGATCATGAAATGACATATTCGATACTCGCTCCATCTCAATTTATGTGACACTTTTTAATTAAACAAATTTTAGGTATTTTTGATTTAAAATATTCTCCCGTCTCATATTAGTTGGTCACTTTCATTTTTACACGCAAGTCAAGAAATCATAAATAAAAAAGTAGTTTTACTAATTCAGCTCTTAAAAAAACTTCTTTGAAACTTTACAAACAAGTGTGAACACTTTCACAACGAATTAATTGCAAGGGTAATATGAAAAAATTTAATTAATGCTTTCTTGATTTGGTAAGGTGACCAACGAATATGTGACGACTATTTTTAGTATAGTGACTAACAAATATGGGACAGAGGGAGTAAATCTTAAAGTCAAGTTATTTCTAATTATAAAAAAAATATCATTCGATTTTAGATAAACTAAAAAGAAAAACGTGTCACTTAAATTGAGACTTGAGCGAGGGGCTTTAGAGGGAAAAAGAGGGGGGATGAGCTTTAAATGCAAATTGGAGATTCACGAGGCTCTACCCTATGTTGTTCGGACTATTCAAAAATGACAATGGGTGCATATCAAATCCTTTAAAGTAATGCAATTTTGAAAGATTCAATATAGGTGCAACATCATTTTAACATCATTTTTGAAAAGTCCGAGCAACCTACTTTTACCATTATAGGGCTCAGTTATTATTCTCTCATTACTCACAGGAACCCTGCACTGTAAAAAGGGGGGGAAAAACTTTTTTTACGAACCCTGATATTTCTTCCGTGTATGGAAAGTGTACTGGTTAAGACAGTCCTTTATACAAGGACAACAATTTTTTTAGGGACCATGTAAACGTGTCGATTGAATGGGACAGGCTTGTCCACTTTTGTCCAGAATCTAGCCATTTTTCTAACTAAAAATTTCCATTAAAACTCTACTAGAAGCTTCTTTTAATTTTGTGTCTACTTTCATTGGGAATTGAATTTAATTGAATCTAGTAACTTTAGATTAGACTCATGTTAAGTAGAAAAACTTAACTGCAAATCATTGTCAAAAAAAGTCATATTATCTTTAAAGCAACACGTGAGTATTTGAATGGTTCAAACTAGAGATGATTAACGAAATTGGTGAATGAAGACCACAATCATGAAGAAGATTTAATTATCCATGAATACGTCAAATGAAATAAAGTTTTTTCTCCTGCATATTTGAACTACTTAACTTCTAAAAGAATTTAAATTTTTTATTTAGTCAAAAAAAAAAAAAAAAAAAGACACTCAAATTTGGAAAAGTAAATACTTCAAGTATATATATCTATACACATCAACTTGTTTTCTTTGTATCAGTTGAACACTCTAATTTATTAAATGATCATCTAAATACTTTCAAAATTTATATATCACGTCATCATTGAAATGTTCACGAGACATAATAGAGACGAGTTAAAGTACTTAGTTATTAATTGAAATCAAGTTAAAGTATCAAAATATATACTCTCAAAATTGAAGTGGTTATTTGTCGATCAAAGGCCAACTTAAAATGTCTTGTTTAAAGTAAAACAAGAGAACCCAAAATGATACATTTACTTTACATTTTTTCAAGCAGATATTTTACATATACAACATTGCTATTTTAAAAAAATATTCTTTTACATACTTATTGAAAAAAAAAGAGGTTGCCGGTGTTAGATGATGCCCCTTGTCAAAACTGAAAGGGTATCTCCACCTATAAAACCATAGCCTATATTCCAAAAATCCACCTATAAAATACCTATTTGATGCTACGCAATTAAGTTGGCCAAAGTTGGAAAGAAGAAGAAGAAGAAACAAAATATGTCCGAATCTTATATTAACTTTGAATCCTACCCTCCATTATTTCGCCCACCACCAAACAGCCCCTCAATTCAAGAATCTGATAAAACAGAGCCACTTTTATTAGACTCTGCTACTATCCCTGTTATTGACTATTTCAAATGCACCATCACCACCACCCCCCCAATCATAACGACAACAAAATATCAAGATGTTGATGATGATGACGACAAATATTTTTGTCGTCGAAATTTAATCAGTGAAGCTTGTAGAGATTGGGGTTTGTTTCGTTTGGTGAACCATGGAATTCCGTTTACCTTATTGAACCAAATTGAAGAATATGCTAAAAAGCTGTTTTCTTTACCCTATGAGACTAAAAAGGGCTTATTCATTGCAAGTAGCAGCAATATTGTTAGTCCAATATCCTATTTTTGGGGTACCCCTGCTCTAACACCTTGTGGCGCAGCGCTAGCACAAAAAAGAGGTCCACAAGAAAATAAGCAGAGCCTACAATGGATGGAAGGATTCAATGCTTCATTAGCTCAACTGTCAAATATTCAATATCAAGATTTGTTGCTTGAAACTTTCAGGTTCACTTCTTCTTCTGCTACTTCTTTTTTCTTTTAGTTGGTTTTTGTCACTCCCTCCGTCTTAATTTACGTGATATTTTTCGTATGACTTTTCATTCTTCAACACCTAAGCTCACGCCCGGGATTGGATATCTAGTGCGTAAGCAAATTTAATTAGGGGCCAAATTTAATTAGGGCACTTCTTCTTCTACTACTACTTCTTCGTTTTTGTTTTTGGTTGATCTTTTCTATTCCTTATGTATTAATTTATGCTGTTGGAAATAAATCAAGACTTTAATCCTAATTAGTTTAGGATTTAGTTTTTTAGTATTTATTTTAATTCATGTTTAGTTAGGATTTATTTGTCTTAGTTCTTATTGAAATAGGTTTTCTAATCTTAGTTTAGTTTGGTTGTCTAGTATTATAAATAGGGGTGTCTGCTATCTGTTTTCTCAGGTTGTGAGGAAGCTCTCGTGTAGCGAGAATTTATGTGCCTTTGAGTTATTAAATAAAGTCTCCTACCTCTTCTCTCTAGTTTGATTAAATTCTTCTATTAAGTCATTGTCGGATCTTTCACGTGTGCCTATATTATTTCGTAGCTTTTCTTTTTAGTTCATTTCAAAATAAATTTTGTTAGAGATAATTTAACTTTAAAATTATTGTTTGAGCTACACAAATGATCAAGGACTATTTTGTATCACAAATTTCAAAAGTTTTTCTTTCTTTTTTAAATTATGCTAAGTTAAATGATGTTATATAAATTAAGACGGAGGGAGTATTTTCTTTTGTGGGTATTTCGAAATATGTGTATGTGACTTCTAGAAAAATCAAAGCCTCCAATACATACACATTACTTCCTCCGTTTATTTATTAATTTATTTTTTTGATAATCATGGTGTTCGGGCCAGTTTCTTTCGTTTACTTTTAATTGTTCATTATTGAGTTGAGACATTTTTGAAGAAACAATAAATAAATGACAATTTTATTTATATTTAATTTTTCAAACTGAATATCTATTTTTAGTACAGTGAACTAGTAAAAATGAACGAAGAGGATACTCCTTCTGTTCACTTTTACTTGTCACTTTTAATATATAAAAAATAAGACAACTATTTTTTTTTCATGGTTTACCCTTAAGATTAATTACTAAATACTAAACATCAATTAATAAAGATAGTATGATAAAATAGTTATGATTATCATAACTAAATAATAGATATACTATTTTCTTCTTTTATTTTTACTTGTTAGATAAAATAGAGATAGTATGATAAAATAGTTATGATTTACAAGTAAAAATAAACGAAGAAAATAGTATATTGAATTATTGATTAGACCAAAAAAAAAATCTAGTTGACAGTTAGTTAAATCAGTGAGACTTTTCAATTGATGGAGCCGGGAGGGGTATAAGACCACTAGTAATAGTTATGTTGTTATATGCCATTCAGATGTGAAATTTATGAGTTTGAGATATTACTCAAACCATTAATTATTTAAATTATTGAGTTCAAAATGTAAATATTTACGCATATTCGATAAAGTTCTTCACAAATATGGTATATAGGATAGAAAATAAAGTTAGACTTAATCATCAAAAAAAAATGTTAAGATTTAATTCGTAGCTTTAATGGTTCATCTGCCCCTAGCTCAATTCTATCTAGAGTTTAGAGCCAGATGAAATATTTAAAATGGTTTCTTGATTATTCCTTTTTTTTTTCCTTTAATTATATTTAATTTCCAAACTTTTCATTTTCACATGTCAAGTCCATTGATGTAAATCATCTATTACAATTACCATCCTAGAGAAAAAGACTGAGATAACGACGTTAACGAAAATTTTCTAACTGTGGATACTGGACAAAAATTAATTAATACTATATGAAAGTGTTAGGTCATCAGTGCACGTCCATTTTTTCTAATCTTTGGCGCTATGTATTATGGATGCCTCGGCGGCATACATTGTTGTACTTCCCACTTGGTTAAATAGTTCGTCACACCGTGACCTTCTTTTAAATTTTTAAAAAGAATTTGTTTTATATGATGCCCTAGATTCATTTTATTTTTAATAATGTATATTTATAGTCATATAACATTGTATATACAAGTCATTTTTAGTATATATTTTTTTTAAGAAAAATCTTAAATATAGTGTGCAGCCAAATATTATAATGCGTAAATTAAAAGAGGAGGAAAAAACGACCGATATATGGTCATCTTGTTATTCGTCTTTATCTTCAGCTGATCAAAATAGCCAAAAAGATTGTCATGTTTATTTTTAGTATATACATAGCCGAATTTTCTTTCTCTGCTTTCATCATATTTTATTAGTATATAGAAAGGTTTGATTGTACTTGTAACAAACAGCAATTAACTAAACTCTCGATTTGTATTGATAAGAATTGACTCAATTAAAAAAGCTAGTAATCAAATTGATATTTGAATTGAGTGACATAATTATAGTTGAAGTAGTGAAAATAAGGTAGCTATGAATACTAGAGAAGAAGGAAATGAGATATTAGAATATAGAAGGGGATGAGCGGGGATAACAAACTTTGGAAAATTGCAATATAATTGGCATAAATCCCTTTTTTGCTCTCATAATTCACTATTTATTAACCCAAAACCCAAACGTAGCCACTTAATTCGGTATTGGTCCATGCCCATTCATAACAGTTAGTACGTAGATACCATCTCCCTATATATTTAATTTGACATTCTTTTACTCTATAGAAATACATATCATAACATGATTAATATCATAAATTCCAGCTCCGATTCTCCGATCTAGCCAAACAATGTCCCATAAAATGAAATTGGGAGAGTGCATTTTAATTTCCATCATAAGAGTACAAAGACATTAGTTCAAAAGAGTTATCTGTTATAATTAATCTACAACTTAACTTGATAGACCACATACAAAATCATTATACTTACTTACAAAACATAAAGTCTTTGATCTTATATATTAGTACATGTTGGGTATTTGCCTTGATTTTCTAATCATAATTGATTATTCCTTTTTGTAAAGGAAAGCACAAATTTTTCATAATTGGCTAGTCCTTTTTCTGGTAGGAAAATGTTTATGACTATAAATAGAGATTCATTCCTCCTAACTTGGTAGCATCCACAATGTAGTCTTAAGGGATTTGATAGTTTTGTTTAGGGGGAGAATTTGTGAGACACAAGTGTTGCGGTGTCACTTGTGCGAACCTCTTTTTTATTCTAAGCGATTTTGTGAGGCTGTTTCTCTCAATATTTTGTACTCTCTTTTAAATAGTGGATTGCTCATCTCCTTTTGTGGATGTAGGTCGATTGACTAAACCACGTTAACTTATTGTGTATCTTTTGATATATTTCTCATTTGTCTTCTTACGTGGCGTCTTTTGAGGTTTGCTTTGTTAATTTCCGCATAACACCTAATTATTTCGGTCCTAACAGTACATCTGATTTATTTGGCTCTTAACTAATAGATGCTTGCTAGAAGAATATGGGAAGGAGCAGGCTAGGGTGGCTACAGAAATATTCAAAGTTTTGGGACCATTCGAGTCTAATTATTTGTCAATAGAGACTGGTATATTAAGGGTGTATCGTTACCCAAGATGCCTTGAGCCAGAACGAACATGGGGGATTGATGTACACACAGATAGCTCATTAATCTCTATAATACACCAAGATGATGTTGGAGGCCTTCAAGTTTACAATGATCATCAATGGATTGATGTCAACCCTCTCCCAAATACACTTATTGTCAATATTGGTGACATGTTGCAGGTACGTACCTACTAATTTCTTTCATCGCTTTGTCCAATTCAATATCAAATAGGATTTAAAATTTATGAGTTACGGTGTAGCGTTGGTTACATTTTGTGCCTTTTATTTTAGCCTTTTTTTTTTATAGCAAACATAGTGTTGAGCCAGCTTGCAAGCACATATCCCGTGGAACCGAGGCCACCGCTTATGCTACGGGTTTGGCAGAACCTAACATTGTATTTGAATTTTAAAAAATTATTTGATATTTATAAATAATATATTTAGAATTTAAAATATTATGATACAAGAATTAATGACAACATATTCAGTGTAATCTCAATAGTAAAGCCAGAAAGAATAGTATGTAAGCAGACCTTACTCTTACCTTTAGTAGGTAGAAAAGTTGTTTCTGATAAATAAAAACAAAATTGATAAATTAAAAGTCATGGCTCCACCCTAAATATCAGATAACTCTATCCATCAAGATTTAGATAAATATGAAAAAAAGTTACCTAGTATTATAGTCTCCACTGAGTTTGAACTTAGAATCTCATAATTTTCGAGTCACTTCATTAATTACTAGGTTATACCGTTGAGGGATTGTCTTTTATAATTTAGTTGCATAGTCTTTTTTATCGTAAAATATTGTACTAGTATAATTTATTGCACTGACGTTTTAACTTATATAGTGTCTTTTTATCGTAAAGTACATTCCGGAAATTAATTATATAAAGAAGTGAGGATAAGATGAAATCTAGCCATGATCTCATTAATTAATCTATTCATCATAGTACAATTTAGTGGACTGACATTTTAACATATATAGAGTCTTTTTTATAATATAATTTTCCTTTAACAGAGTTTTACTAACCATGATAACATTAATTAAATCTTTTTTTCATAATAGTACAATTTAGTGAACTGGCAGTTTAACTTATACTCCCTCCGTTTCAATTTATTTGACCTATTTTAAATTGACACGAAATTTTAAAAAGTAGAAAAGACTTTTGAATTTTGTGGTCATAAATAAAAGATATGTCAAATGTACCAAAATTCTATGTGGTCTTAAACATGCCATGTGAAAAATTAAAATTAAAGAGTTGCTAAAAAGTGAAAGAGATAGTATTTTTTTTAAATGAACAAAAAAAAAGTAGGTCAAACAAATTAAAACAGATGAAGTAGTATTTTTGAATTTACTGCTTAATTTAGTGGACTGACATTTTTCTCATATAGTAATATTTTCCTTAAAATTTATTGAGGAAGGCCATTCTAGTCACTTTGTTATTGACTAAGGACCAGAATTTACATTAGCTAGTGACCATATAATATTACATTTTTTGGTTGATAGCAATTGTAATACCCAGCCCTAGGTTTTAACTAATAACAGTATAAAAAATATTTTATAATATAAGAGAAATTTAACGAGTTATTGTAGGTTTTTACTTTATTTCTACTTTATATCATAATCGGCGGAGTCGGATTTTAAAGTTAATGGATTTTGAACTCATCACGGACTAATAGCTCGTTTTAATTACTGATTTGCAATTAAATATTTTTATATATATATTTAATAAATTTCGTAATATAAATACAGGCCGATCTAAATAAAAGCTACTAACATTGATTTGAAACCACACCTAATATTATACGTACTCCTAAGTAACATATCATGCATGACATGAATGAATGTAGGTATCATGCATGCATGACATGAATGAATATATGCTATTGTAGGTAAATATAACTACAAAAAAATATTGTAAACTATCAGCCATGGGCGAAGTCACATGGATGCAATCTGAACCCCCTTTCGTGAATAATTACAGTACTGCATATTTAAGGTTAAAATCATTTTTTATATATATTTATGTAGTAGATGTTGGATACTTTTGATTTTTTTCGTGTGTTTACTTCTTTATATTTGAATCCCCTTAACAAAAATTCTGACTCTGTCACTGCTATCCGTGCGTAAAACATAAAATTAAGTTGTGTTTGGGTTTTTGTGAAATTGCAGGCAATTAGTGATGATAGATATATGAGTGTGAAGCATAGAGTGAAGGTGAACAAACACAAGGAGAGAATATCAATTGGTTATTTTGTGTTCCCTGCTGAAGATACTATCATTCAAAGCACAAAGTACAACCCCTTCAGCTACGCAGATTTTCGAGCACAAGTCCAACATGATTTAAAAACAGTAGGACTCAAGACTGGTCTCCAAAAATTCAAATCTACTACAGATCAAAACTGCTCATTTGGTATGAGATAAGGGATAACTAATCATGAAATTAATTTTAGGATGAGTTTATTTCATGTTTAGTTATAATAAAATCACGGGAGATAACTTATTCTGTGATTGTAGTGTTATTTTTATCCACATCTTGAGATGCTAATCTGGGGATAACTTGTTCCCAAACCAAACGAGCCCTTAGTTAAGTATCTTTATTTTGATAAGACACGATAAAAAAGAAAGTTGAAGAAAAATAGTGAATAATTTTTGGCCGACTGTAAGTTGTACAAGGTACTAATTAAATTTTGGTTCAAATATTCTTTTTTCTAGTTTTTTCATTCCCTAATTATGAATAAATGCTAGATTGTAGATTACTCTCTTTAAATTTATTTTTGGTGTCCCTCTGTTATATTCTTTCCTTTCTAGTTTTTTTTTTAAAAAAATATTAACACTTTTATATATTTCAAATTTATTTAACTTTAAACTTTAGCTTCTCTAACACTACCACAAGTTTTAAAGAAATCTCATTTTTTGGTTAAATTTCGTGTTCATTTAATTGAGCAAGTAGAATAAGTTAAAGTATTGGGTTCTGAAGGCCCTTTTTAGCTGCTATTGGAAGCTAGTAGAAAAATGACATCAGCTAGCCACTTTAGGGATGATATTTAAAATATAGTCATAAAATTTTAGTATTTAAAATTTAACCATCAGGTAACCAAATAGGTTTCGTTTTTTTTTTTGTGGACCCAAAAATATAATTGGTGGCGAAAACAATCAACAGCAAGAGGATGAGATGAAGGACAAGACATAGACAATGGAAAATGCTAAAGCCAAAATTTGTCATTCTCATAATTTCGTCAAGATCATGAAATGTAACAGGTAAAACTCATAATAAAAGAATTGTTTTAAAGTTTAACCCAAAGACTTTAACTTGCAAAATGTTAAGTGAATGTTATACCTCAATTGATTGTCAATTCAAATGGACGATCAAACGTAACTTAATTATTTATTTTTCCCTTGAAATCTATGTGGTCCTAAGAGGGACTACGACCTATTTAATACTCATAACTTAATTATAAGTGTGTTGATTATAATATTATACAATAGCACAAAATATTTTGAAGCATGCATGACAGAATTCAAAAAAATGGTATTCATGGGTTAAACACACCACTGTGTGCATGTAGGAAGATTTTTAGATCGTGAAAATAAGAAATTCATCTGCTTTGTGAGAATTTTCAACCATCGATATTTAAGTCGTAGTTGTTAAAAATCGATCCTCTTCCGCAAGGAAACTTTGTAGGTTTCCTAACTAATTAGGTAAAAGTTATTCACACATAATAGTACAACTCTCAAATATTTAGTAGATTCCAATACCAATACAAATATGAGTGGAATTTTTTTAAAAAAAAATTAACCCGTGCAAATATTTTACTCCTTTCGTTTCAATTCGTTTGGCCTATTTTCTTTTTTAGTACGTTTTAAAAAGAATGTCTCTTTCCTTATTTAGCAACTCTACAATTTCAACTTTCCACATGGCATGTTTAAGACCACAAGATTAACGGGCATTTTGATATTTAATTGAGCAAGACATTGTCAGTAATAATGGTACGGCAAAGCCATTCAAAACTGAGTTTTTTAAGTTGTAATAAGAGGCTAAAAGATGACCACACTTTCCTCTTGTGACCAATCAAACATAATAAAACTTTCCATTAGGAAATGTGGTAGAATGATAAAGGTACATTTATTTTTAGCTAATTGGTTTTAAATGTAGAAATGAAATTCCTATTATAAGAAGACCTATTTTCTAGAGGCGACTTTTTACGATGTGAATTTGGATTAGTCGTGTGAATATTAAATTTGAAGTCGCCTCTAAAAAATAAGAAAACTTACAGGAATCTCCTTAAGCGGAAGCTTGAACGAATCTCAACTGAAGACTGAAGTTACTAGTCGATGGAGATTGTCTCATTAAATATATCGGAGCAATCATATATGTCACAATCTAAATCCTAGATACTTGCGGAAGAAAAAGAACATATATAGAATGAAAGTTTTATACCATGTATATTTTAATCATACATCATGTATATATGCATGGTGTACACTCATAAAAGAGGGAAATTATAATTAAAAGTAATTATTAATATTATATTTATTTGTTTATGACCTTTTAAAAAATCCTTATGGATGAACTCTCAAGTCCAACTAATTCAAAAAAGACATAATATATGAACAAACACTTAAACTTGATCTTAACTAACAAGTACTTCAACTTTGAGAGTGCATATTTTTATTTATTTAGATACCTTAACGTAACTCACCTACAATATGTCAGTTGAATATTTCAACGATCATTTAGACACCTCTAATATTTATTTATCACGTTAGTATTGGGTGTCTTCAAGACCACTTGACAAAGTAAGGGTGAGTTGGAGTGTTTGTCAGGTTGTTGCCTAATTTGAATAGCGTAAGTTGGTATCTCCTTCTATTATTGTTGCAAAAAGACAATTCGTACCTCTGAATTTTAAGTAACCATATATATACAAAAATTTCCATAACAAGTTCACATGGGTTTATTCAAATTTCTATAAGGCCACACTAAAATCTGGATGACTACTTTTTCAAAAATTCGTTATATTTCTACATGCTCATTGAGTACTCATTATAATATGTGGTCCCTAACATAGTACTTAAAGATGGCCCATTTAAACGAAAAAAAAAGGTTCATATGCATGCAATGATCATCTTCGGCAGTTAGTCAGATCACAGATGTAATATGAATATTATATGAACGGTAGTTAGAGTCGATAAATTTTCAAAAATCTCTTCATTTAAAATATTTGGGAAAATATGAATCATTAATTTTTCTTTTGTGAAGCTTCTCCCTTATTCATACAATTTTGTATTTCGATGAATCGACTCCATAGAAAAACAAGTTGGTTGGACGAGAGATATGAGTGGTGAAATCGTATTTACAATTGATGAACAATAAAACTTCTAGGTTTTAATTTATACATGGTTGTGCAGTTTTAAATCTTTTTAAATGGGTAGTCCAATTTAATTGAAAGAAATATCATGTAGATGTCACATAGAAAATTTTAGGTAAGGACGTGAGATTTAACGAATAAGAAATGAAAATAACCTGAAAAATGAATGAAAATATTAAATATATTGAAAAAGTATATAACAAAAAACAAATAGGAGTATAACTTAGTTTTTGGAGAATACGAACATTTGACTTTTCACTCTTAATTAAAGGTCTTTGATTCGAGCTCCTGAAAATGAGAAAAACTTGCTCGGAGTACCTCTTCCAAAATTGAACTTTATAACACGTTAATTCAAATTTAATTAGATCCTAATATAAATATCAAAGACATGAAACTCCTTTATACATATCACCGCACTCTATCGCCCAACCTCATAAATTATGAGCAGTAGACTGGACAATTGTTTATTAGTTCTCCAGTACTATTGGCATAGACTGATAATATTAGTATTAATGAATTTCAAAAATGGACGTCATAGTTTTAAAAATAGGGAGCTAGTGAAAATTCACCCACATTATTATTTTAGAGAAAACAATCATGAAGAATTTCTTATATCTTATTTGTGTTGGATTTTTAAGAACTGTGAATGAAAAATGAATAGGTATTTTCGCGAAAAGACACTAGGAGAAAAGATGCGATTTGAATAACACTTTTTCGCTTTGAATGGTTGTGACTTTTCTGATAGGTTGCGACTTTTCCTATTGGTTGTGATTTTTCTTATAAGTTGTGACTTTTTCGATAAAACACAATAAGCATCTCTTCATACTACCATTTTGTTGGCTATATCCGACCATATGATCATTTGGTAATATATTGTACGTAGCTTATATTATGCACTAGATACCTTATTTCTTATTTGCGTTGAGTTTTTAAGAGATGTGAATGAGAAATGAATATGTGTTTTTTGCGAAAAGACACCAGGAGAAAGAATACAATTTGAATAATACATTTTCACTTTGAATGGTTGTGATCTTTGAATAACACCTTTTCACTTTGAATAATTGTGACATTTACGATGGATTATGACTTCTAATGTAGGTTGTGACTTTTTCTATATAAGTTATGACTTTTCGATAAGACACAATTATAAACACCTCTTTATATACCTTTGTACGTAGCTTATATATGCACTAGATAATTAAAAGATACAAAGGCCAAAAAAACTCCAGCGATCGAGAAGCAGAGCAAGTCAATCGATAAATATGGATGTTTCATTATGACTTCACTTGCAAATTGTGTATTATACTTCAAATAAATATAATTTTAAGTGAAATTCTTGACCATTATAAACAATTAAATTTTAATATACTTCTTTTCAACTTCAATTTTTTTAAAAATAAATAAAAATTGAACCAAATATTGTCCAAAATATACATTGAAGACAGAAAATGAGGAGAAAAATGAACCAAAAACAAAAAATAGAAGACCCATCTGAATATTAAGCATTAAGGGGTAGTTTGTTTGCTGGTTAGACAGTGATTATTCATGTATTAAAATCACATAACTTGGTGTCATGTTTGGCAACGTTTTCACTGCTACATATAAAATTCAAGGATTTGATTACCAATCTACAATTATCTCGTATAACTAAAATATATATAAGTTATGAATTTATTTTTATAATATTATAAAAAATAATTATATATGAATTAATAATACATAAATAACTAATTTATGCGTAACTCCGGTTAGCAACCAAATGTTCTACGTATTTTGTTTAACTAAAAATAATGAGTGTGTACACATAAATAAGTGTTGGCTAACTAATTCATCTGCCTAATTGAATTAAAAAATCATTCACCAATAATTAATAAACTTTACTATGAAGTGGGGGCCCACCAAATAATTGAAAAGACCTCACGTAACTTGCCTTAATTATGTGAGACAAAAATATTCTCCCACACTTGTTACTGCATCTTTTTGATTTCCATTATTATTAGTATAATCCAAACGTGCATCACTTCAGCATTTAAAAAATACTTTCTACCAACAAAGGCAGTGATAAAGTGCTAAATGTACATTAACTCTTAATCAGTCTCGAGTTTGAATCTCCCTGAATGTTGAATTGCCTTTATTAGATAGTGTTTTATTCTCTAATATAAAATTTTTTAACGTGAATTTAAATTTAATCAAATTATAATGCAAATATCAGACCAAATGAAAAATGAAAAAAAGATCTAAAAAAAATAATACTTCATGCATCGTATTTTTATATATATATCTTTAAAATATTAATTAGAACGGTCTTTTAATTATTTTACTCTACATTAATAATTAAAAAATTATAATGTCATCTATAATTGAGATGTTTGTAGGAGAATAATAACTATTAAGGCAATAACAAACAACAACAACAACATACCCAGTGTATTCCCACAAAGTGAGGTTTGAGGAGGGTAGAATGTACGCAGACGGTACCTTTACCTCAGATGAAGTAAAGAGGTTGTTTCCGATAATAATAACTATTAAGGATAAAATAAAAATAAATATTCTCTTTATTTTATTTTGCTTGGCTCATATTAACTTGACACTTCACTTTCCTTAAGAAAATATTTATTAGAGATTTGTTTTACTAAATTAATTTTATTAAATATATTTTAAAATCCTAAATTTGGATATTAATAATACTTTATATAGTTATTTAATGATAAGAATAGTTTGAAAATCAATAACAAATTTTTATTGACTTTATAAAATAGACTGGTAAAAAGAAATAATATAAAAGGGTAATTTTACTATATCATTTTTATTTAATTATAAGTCATCTATTTATTGAAAAATATATATTAATATTTAATTAAAAAGATAAAATAAATATAAAATATTAAATTATTTATTGAATTTTTAAATTAAAAAATATATTCAAATACTACTACTTACTCCATCCTATATTAGTTGATTATCTTGTAAAAAATATTTGTTCCATATTAATTATTTATTTTATAAAATTTTAAAAAAAATTATTCTCATATTATTCTTGTAACTAATTTTCTTTAAGTGTGAAAACTAATTTATAATTATTTTTTTTAAAAATAAAATTTTTTAAGTAAAATTATCTTCTTATTTTTTATTCTTTAACGGAGCGGGTATTTATCTGAGATTATCCAACTTTTCCAAGGAATCAAATGATTCATCATTAGTTGTGTTCAATTTCCAAGGAAATTAGGTACACTATTTTCGATAAATATCTCACATGGTTTTCATTTCCACTTAGAAAAAGAACATTCTCGAAATGTTCAGTGTGTGTTTTTATCCACGTCCATTAAAGAAGGGGAAAGTTTCGTAAAAAACAATAATTTAGGTCTACATAGCTTAGCAATAATTTTAATATTTAAATATCATAATATAATTTTATGATACAATTTTTTTTCCATTAACGTTTGCTTATTATCCATTTTGAATTTTACGCATGTATAAAAAACAAAAAATATAAATATTTTATCATAACATACATACTAGTATTAATTAATATATAATTTTATACTTTATAATTTTTATTTTAAGTTAGTGTGATTTTGAGATGAATTATTGACAAGTTGGAGAGTTTGTTGACAATTTAAGGTCTGAAGATACTATTACACTGTCTTCGACACTTCCTTTGATAATATTCTTTAATTCAAAACTTAATTTAAAAGCTATATTTTGATCTATATAATTCAGGGATGTCATTAATAACTAAGGAATGTCAAAACATTTCACTTAAAATAGAAATGAAAAATAAGCTTGTGATTTTTTATTTTCAAATAATATTACAGTGGTAATAATAGCACATTTAGTCCCATGCTTTATTAGTATATATGATAAAACGTATTTAATCTTTAACTAATTAAAACGAGTATTTTTTCTCTCTAATGATAGAAAATATATATTATTTATAAAATTATATTATCATTAAATATGAAGATATAATAAAAATTTAACACAACTTATAAGTAATTAAGTACCGAGATAGTTATTAATTTTGATAAATTAATAGATAAAGTAAAGGGAAGTAAAAAATTCAATTGATTAAAAGTTTAACACTTTCGGTAAATTTGCGGAAAAAGTAAAGAAAAACAAACAATTTAATTTATTGAAAGTTTAATGTGCTTGATCAAATACACTTAAAACTAAAATCAAATTTTATACCAAAAATATCATTGACTATACTCACAAAAATATTATTAACAAATGATTAACCAAATGATCTACTTAAAACTCACATGTAGTGACCATCTTAGCCATTCAATAGATATGGACCAGCTAACTACTAATCAATGTTCTTGTAAGAGATGTGTTTTTTTAACTAATGATTAAATAAAACTAATATAGGTTATATTATTGGCATTTTTTATGAGATGCAGTACTACTATTAGGTGCTATTTTACTAACTCTTTCTAATTATTATTCACTTCCATCGTAAATTATTTGTCGTGTTTTTCTTTTACACATTTTTTACGAAAACATTAATTAAGAAGGGTTTTGACTATCTAATTTCTCTTCCTTGAATATTTACTATATTATCTCTAGTTTGGCCATAGATTTTGAACTTGAAATTTAAAATTTGAAAATTTGAGTTTTTTAAGTTATATTTTTGAAACTTAAAGTTGTGTTTGAATATGCATTTTACTTGAAAAGAATTTGAAGTTTTGTAAATGGAAGTCCTGAAAAAGCAAAGATGGTGGGAACTTGAAAATATTTGAAAATAAGATTTTCAAAATCTAATCAAATTTCATGGTCAAACAGATATTTTAAGATAAATTTTTAAAATATGATCCAAAAAAAGGTGGGAACTTGAAAATATTTGAAAATAAGATTTACAAAATCTAATCAATTTAATGGTCAAACAGATATTTGAAGATAAATTTTTAAAATCTAATTCAAAATCTATGGTCAAACGCTAGCGTTGAACCATCACCCCATTATTGAAGCGTTTATAGTCCTCAAGAACAATTACTATTAAGGGTAAAAGATAATTAATTATATCTTAAATTTCATAAAATAACAAATAATTTAACCCAACTAATTTTAGAATCGACAAATAATTTGAGAGGCAGGGAGTTTTTTTTGTAAAGAGAGGTAGGGAGTATTAGAATAGAGTTATCTTAATTTAGTAATTGGAAGATTAGTATCCTGATTAAGAATGGCATTGGCTAGGGAAGTGAAGGCTTAAATAGAGGGAAATATTTAATCTTTTTCTACTTTAAGGTTATTACAATTTACTACTTCAATTTCTATTTATTTCTTTTAAATTAATGTCATCAATTCCTGAATTATTATTTATTACAAATTGAAAAGTTACGTCTCTCATATTAATGATATAATAATAAACTAAGTACTCCATCCATTTCATTTCAATTGCCGTGTTAGCTTTTTTCATGTTTATTAAGAAAAATAATAAATATAATGTAAACTTTATTAAATTATCTTATTTTATCAGATATTTTTGAGAATTGAGCGTTATCAAAAACAATTACTAATTTCTTTAATGTTATGGATAGAATTAAAAATAATTGTTAATTTTAATTTTGAATTTTTAAAATAATAATTATTTTGGGATATCTTTTTAAAACTAAAACAACAATTAAAATGAGGAGAAAGTAATTACTATCTTCCCAATTTCCAAAACCGACATGTATTTTGGATCAAATCAACTTAGCTAAAAGCCTAAAACAATACAATTTCCGATCCAAAAAAAAAATTCCAAATCACTTTTACAGCTTAATTTAGTAGAATATTAATTAAATATTTATAATTTTAGTTATATTAAAATTATTTTTCTTAAGAAGGGTGCAAAAACTTAATACTATTAAAAAAAAGTGTCATAAAGTAGAATGGAGTATTCCCTAGACCTTAGTACACACACTTAAGAACAAGTTCACAAGAAATTGAGTAAAATATACAGGAGCATTGGCGATTTAGGATTTTTAGAATATGAGTGCATCACTAAAAAAAAAAGAGACATATTTAGTAAGAATAGATTTTTAGTCCTTTAGGTAAATAAATCAACCTTCAATTAAGTGTACTATTTAGTCTTATTGTAGCATGGATGTATGTGTTCACGTGCACCAAATTTTGCATGTAAATTCGCTTTTATGCATGAATGTTCTCCTACATTATCCCCTAGTACACATACGTAAGAAAATGATTTCGAAAGTATGCAATTTTGTCAAAGAGGATTTGCATGCAGTTAATTAAGCTGACTCCAGAAAACTTATAAGATTATAGATTTCAACACTTACAGTTCATTTTCTGGCTCCAACAACCTCTTGAATCCTATTCATTACGTAAATACTTCTTGAAGATTGAATTTTCTACATCACAAGTCTTATATATTGTGTTACGATTGCCTTATATTAATATAAAATTTAAAATGGGAGAATTTAAGGAATATTCTTATAAAAGGGATTTATATATTGTGTTATGATTGCCTCATATTAATATAAAATTTAAAATGGGAGAATTTAAGAAACACTCTTATAAAAGAGATGTATAATATAAAGTGAATTAGTCATCAGGCGCAACATGACACGCGAACACTCTTACCCTAATCAACATGCTTCTTCATATGCCCTCCGGCCAAGGCTTGCTCTCATCCCCACCATTTTCTTGTTATTCTCATGAATGAAAATATTACGATATCGAACGTTTTTCTTCTTAATGAATTTTATATAGTGTGTGAAGACAAAGTCAGAATGTATAGTTACGAATTTTGCATAATAATTTTATTACTTATTAGGTTATGGATAAGACAACTCTTTGTACATTTTAAAAATATATATTAGATTAATGTCAAAAATAATTAAATTTTGGTTAATTCATAATCACCATTGTAGCTCTGCTTCTGAAAGCGCGACCCTAAACTAATAGAAAATTTTAAAATAAGTACCAAAAAAATGAGTTCTATATAATATTTATCCGCGCAAAAAATTATTGAGTTTTAATAAATTCATAATCATTACTATGGCTCTACTTTTGACAACGCGAGACCAAATTAATTGAAATCTCAAAACAAGTTTGCAATCTTGTCAAGGAGAATTTCCATGTAGTTAAGCAAGTTAACTCCGAAAAACTTACAAGATTATAGACACTAACTTATTTTTTTGGCTTTTATTATCTCTTAAATTTTATTCATTACGCCATTCCTTTTTAAAAATTGAATTTTCTGAATCAAGAGTCTTATATATTGTATTGCAATTACCTTATATTAAAAAATAATTCAAAATGAAGGAACTTAAGGAACATTCTTATCAAATAAATGTCCTAACAAAATAGGTTGATCATTTGGAGCAACAAGAGTGAGCACTCTTACCCCGATCAACCTGCTTCTTCTCATCCCTCCGGCCAGGGCTGCTCCTCCATCCCCACCATTCTCTTGTTAGTCCTATAGTCCAATGAATGAAACAATTGTTGTAATGTTTTTTTTTTCTTAACGAATCTTCCGTAGCGTGTGAAGATAGAGTCAGAATATATAGTTACAAGTTCTATATAATAATTTTATTACTTATTGAGTTATGGATAAAATTTCTCGTGTATTTTAAAAATAAATATAAAATTCGCGCCAAAAACTATTGAGTTCGTTAAAATTCATAACCGCCACTATGACTTTGTCTCTGACAGTCTCCAACAGCACGACTCAAACTAATTATATATTTCAAAATGAGTATCAAAAATCGAACGAGTTCTTTATAATAATTATATTACTTATTGAATTATGAATAAGATTTTTCGTACATTCTCAAAATAAATATAAGATTCGTGCCAAAAATTATTGAATTTCCGGTAAATTCATAACTGTCACTCTGACTCCGCCCCTGACAATCGCGCAAGCCCAAACTAATCTAAAAATCCCAAAACGAGTACCGAAAACCAAACTAAAAAGAGAAAAATATACTGTATCAACTTTTTGAAACAACACAACAAAGAAGTTTCATGAAAGTATATATATAGTACAATATATATAATTTCTCTTTTTGGATACAACAAAATGAAGGTCTTGCATGTTTAACTCCTTTCAAATATATATTTCAGGGAGAACAAAACAGAGAGAGTCCTTAATTTTTTTTCCCATTTTACTTTAGAATTTGGAAAGAGAAAAATAAAATGTATTCCGACAAATTCGCGATTGAATTAAAGCCATTAGATTCAAATATTTTTTTGTATATATATAAATAATCTCTTTGTAAATGTGGAAAACTGATAGTGTAAACTGTAACCCCTTTCATTTCTCTACAAAAAAAAAAAAGGAACTTCCACTCTTCAATGGCGGCCGAAATGGAACGAGTTTCGAGGAAAAGGAAGCACAAAGCAGACAGAGAAACACATCGGAAATTGGGTGTTGATCAAAAAGTTGAGGTAAATTAAAATGCTCTGTTTTGAGTTTTTTTTTTTTTGAGATTTTTTTTTACTTGATCTATACATGTGTATGAGGAGTGAAACATCTCAATTTTGTTTGTTTACAGTTCTGATATGATTTCTCATTTTTTTGGAAATATAAATTTAGATATACAGATTAATCAGCAAAAAGAATGCTTCTGATCAGCATTTTTGTTAATTAGAATTTTGGGTTAAGAAAAAGAAGTTTGATTCTTTGAATTGTTATGAAATGTGGGTAGAGGGGAATTTTTGGTTTTGTTTATTGATTCTGGGATTTGGGTTTTGGGTTTTGATAGCATGATTGACTGAATTATTGATCTTTTAGGTTTCATTGGTTATAACTTTTTATAAAAATTGATTCTTTAAGTTGATTTTTATTTACCCACATTGTTTTGTCTATCTTTTCTTGTTGTACATTTGCAAGTGGGTTTTTTTGTTTACTGTTCATGAAGTGAAGGACCTGGAATTATTAGATAGAACTAGTATATGGGTGAACTCAAGGAGTTGAATATTTTGGGGTTCATTGTGCATACAGAGTTCAATTGCCTCTTTTTCACTGTTTGTTCAGTCAATGGTCTTTCCGAACTAGCCTCTCTGCCTTTGAGAATGTAGGGTAAGGTTTGCGTACACTTTACCCTTTCAAGACCCCACTTGTGTGATTACCCTGGGTTTGTTGTTGTTGTTGTTGTTGTTGATTGTGGATACAAAGTTCAATTGTCTCTTTTTCACTGTTTGTTCATTCGAGGGTCTTCCGGAACGAGCCTCTCTACCTTTGAGAAGGTAGTGTAAGGTCTGCGTACACTCTACCCTTTCAAGATCCCACTTGTGTGATTACCCTGGGTTTGTTGTTGTTGTTTGTTGTGCATACAAAAATTCAACTGCCTCTTTTTCACTGTTTGTTCATTCGAGGGTCTTTCGGAACGAGCCGCTCTACCTTCTCAAAGGTAGGGGTAAGGTTTGCGGACACTCTACCCTCCCAAGATCTCATTTGTCGGATTACACTAGGTTTGTTGTTGATTGTGCATACAAAGATCAATTGCTTCTTTTTCGCTGTTTGTTCAAGGGAGGGTCTTTGGGAACCAGCCTCTCTACCTTCTCAAAGGTAGAGGTAAGGTTTGCGTACACTCTATCCTCCCCAGACCTCACTTGTGGGATTACAGTGGGTTTGTTGTTGTTGTTGTTGTTGATTGTGTATACAAAGTTCAATTTCAGCATCAATGAGGAAAATATCAGGGAGTTCTATGGACTGGATTAATGTTTTCCTTCCAATTGTTAGTTCAAAGCCATAATTTGTTTTGGGTGTTTTGAAGGCTATAAAGTGTATGTCATGGGTCTAGATTGTTTTTTTCTACTTACCCTTTTCCCCTCTCTAATTAATGCATTGTGATTTATGCAGGTGAGGAGTGTTGAAGATGGGTTCTTGGGTTCGTGGCACTCGGGTACTGTGATTGGTTGTGATGATTTGATTCGTCACGTTGAATATGATCACATTCTGTCAGATAAATGTCCTGGCAACTTGGTAGAACTTATAAGTGTTTCTCCTATAGTTGATGGGGTAATTCCTGCTGCTGATGAAAAGCCAGTTCATTATCTTGGTTTTATTAGGCCTTCGCCACCTCCACGCGAATTTGGCAGATGGCCTTTACCTTATGGACAGTGTGTGGATTTCTTTTATCAAGATGCCTGGTGGGAAGGTGTGATATTTGACCGTGAAGAAGGTGATGAGGAGAGAAAAATTTTCTTTCCAGAAATGGGTGATGAAATGAAGGCTCAAGTGAGTATGCTGCGTATATCTCAAGATTGGTATGAGGTTACAGAAGAATGGGAGCCTCGTGGTTCCTGGATTTTCCTTGAAGTGGTTGAGGAGATTGAGAAGCTAAACCCGCTCTTAATCTCAGTGAAACAAATTTGGTATGAAGTGCAGCTGAAGGATGATTTTGATGAAAATCTCAAGCACTGGACGTCTTCTTCGACAGATATTTGGAGGAAATTGGTGAAGGAAGTTGTGCATGATAATACCAAGTTAACTATCAAGCAATTTTTTTCTGAACTCAACTCCTCACAGGTCTTTGTAGAGGGAGGCCAATTGCTCGAATTTTCAGAACTTGCCTTTGAAGCAGAACTCAACCTTGAAACGTATTTTGATAACTCGATTGCACCTTTTACTGAAGCCTCTTGTAAATTAGATAGTGCGGCCACACTGCCTATGGATCAGGATGTTTCCCATCTTCAACTGCCTATGGATCAGGATGTTTCCCATCTTCAACCTGTTGAAAAGCAATTTGTTTCAGAGGAATTTGCACCTGCCACGGAGGATGTTCAATTGAGTGGTAATGATGATTGTAGGTCAATTCCTCCTAGCCAAAAAGAAGATTCATCTGTACCACCACTTGATATATCTGTTTTACCTCCGCCTAGTGATGACATTGTTGGTAATTTGTCCAGTACCAAGAGTGAACCACCGAAAATTGTGAATTCTAAGCCTCGCAGGGGAAGGCCTCCTACAAAGAAGAAGAAATTCGAGGGGCAGACCCTGGTCAGTGAACCTGACTCTTGTCCAGAAGCAACCTCGACAAAAACATTTAAGAAGCCGCCTAGTGATGACACTGCTGGTATTTTGTCCAGTTCCAAGAGTGAACCACCGACGTTCGCAAATTCTAAGCCTCGCAGAGGGAGACCTCCTACAAAGAAGCAGAAGTTCGAGGGGCAGACCCTGGCTGGTGAACCTGACTCTTTCCCAGAAGCAACCTCAATAAAAGAAAGTGACGACATTGCTGGTATTTTGTCCAGTGCCAAGAGTAAATCACCGACTTTTGCGAATTCTAATTGTCGGAGGAGGAGACTTCCTAGAAAGAAGAAGAAATTTGAGGGGCAGATCCTGGTCGGTGAACCTGACTCTTGCCTAGAAGCAACCTCGATTAAAAGAAGTGATGACATTGCTGGTGTTTTGTCCAGTACCAAGAGTAAACCACCAACTTTTGCAAATGCTGAGCATCGCAGGGGGAGACTTCCTACAAAGAAGAAGAAATTCAATTTGCAGACACTGGTTGCAGGTGAACCTGCCTCTTGCCTAAAAGCAATTTCTAACTATATGCCATCTATGACCTCGAAAAAAGGTTTTAAGAAGCATCTCTTAGTTTCCGGCTGGAGATTTGAAGTCAAAATGGAGTGTGGTAACATTAAGACAAATTATATTGCTCCTAATGGAAAGGTATGCAAGTCCCTTATTGAAGCTCTTCAGGTCTTTAAAGAGTCAAAAACTTGTGAGGTGGCTCCCCCAGTTGAACAAAGTAGTTTATATGGTGACACTGATAACTACACCCAGTCTCCTTGCATGGAAAAACCACAAACATGCAGCGAGATGCCTGAGTTGCCTGAAGAAACACAAACATGCAGCGAGGTGCCTGAGTTGCCTGAAGAAACACAAGCATGCAGTGAGGTGCCGGAAGAAACAATTATTATTGAGCCTGAAATCTGCCGTCAAGCTGTAATTGACTATTGTTTACCGAAATCTCAAGACATTTCTGCCTATCAGAAATCCTATAGACATGGGGTGAAGATAGGGGCTACATCCCTAAAAGCTAAGAAACACCTAGCTGCAACTGGATGGGAATTCTATTCTGTTGGGAAGAAAGACAAGAAATTTTGTTATCGTTCTCCAGAAGGAAAAACTTTTTTCTCTTTTCGAAAAGCTTGCAAATGGTGCGTACAAAAGTGGGAAGCTGAAAGCCACTTACCAGAACAAGTGTCTTCTCCATCAACTGCTACAAAGAACTCATGTGAGAGGTCACCAGTGGAAACACCTCTTATCTCACTGTTAAGAAAACCAAGAAAGAAGAGAAAGGATTGCGAGGTAAAATCTAGGCCTTTACTTAATAAAGGAGATGGTGATATGCGATCAAGTAAAAGAGCTCGAGAGGAGGATCCTTCTTCCTCTAATCAAACACCTCGAACAGTTTTATCTTGGTTGATAGACAATAATGTGGTCCTGCCACGTGCTAAGGTACAATATTGCAGAGAGAAGTATGGTAAACCAAAGGCAGAAGGGCGGATAACTCGTGAAGGAATCAAATGCAATTGCTGCCAAACAATTTTTTGTCTTCGTAACTTTGAAGCTCATGCTGGGAGCAGTTGTCATAGACCTTCAGCAAATATATATTTGGAGGATGGAAGGTCTCTTCTTGAGTGTCAAGTGCAGATGAAACACAAAAAGAGTGTAGAAAATAAAGAGGATAGTCGTTTTAATTTAAATGACTATATATGTTCTGTGTGTCATTATGGCGGTGACTTAATACTTTGTGATGGATGCCCTTCGTCATTTCATCCTGATTGCCTTGGGATTAAGGTATCTCTTTCTTACTGTTACATTGTCTTTCTTTTTCTGAATCTTCAATCAAAAAGCTAATTGCTTTATTTTGCAATTGCTTAAACAGGAGGTTCCAGATGGTGACTGGTTTTGCCCATCATGTTGTTGTAAAGTGTGTGGTGAGAGCAGATTTGATAAAAACAGAGACCACTTTACAGATAACACCGTTCTCATTTGTTGTCAGTGTGACCATAAGTGTGAGTAGCTGTTTGATCTTTTCTCATATGTTCCAATAATATTTTGTAACCTTTCCAGTATAATCCTGTGACATTTTTGTGCTCAGGTATATAGAATTGTGTGTATGTGTGTGCCATATATGTACTTCTTTACTGATTAAGATTTGATTCAATGCAGATCATGCTCGGTGCTTGAGAAGCAAGGATCCTGAAAAGCTGGATAATTTTCCTGAAGGAAATTGGTTTTGTAACAAGAGATGTGAGCTGGTAATTGAAGCATGCTTTCCTTACATCTTAACGTTGTTGAGAAGTTTATAGAATGAACTTTTAGGAAACTGTGCAATGAAATGAATGCTATATTTGATTGTTCTTGATTTTCAACCTAGAAAAATATGTAATGCCTGAGAAACATAGTGATAACATGCTTAACTAGTGCCTTTTCAAATTTTTTTCCAGATATTTTTGGGTATGCATCATCTTTTGCATAAATCAATTATCGTGGGTGATGATAACCTCACGTGGACACTGTTGAAATATACAGAGCCTGATGATTGTGAGTCCAGTGTGGAGATCTATAGCCGACTTAGAGTCGCTCTGACTGTGATGCACGAATGCTTTGAACCGGTCAAAGAACTTCTCAATGGGAGAGACATCGTAGAAGATGTCATCTTCAGTAGATGGTAAGATTCAGATTTTCAAGAGGATTCAGTCTAGTCTTCTGATGTTATCTATTCAGCACCATATTAGTGCTCTACTTTTAATTTTATTCGTTTACTTTTAAAAAAAGGTCAAGTATTTTGGGTTCAACTTCAAATATTGTTCCTTCAATGGTAGTATATTATTAAGTGAATGTGCTGTTTCTCCCCAGAATTAGTTGAACTCTCTTGTAGACACGTAATATGCTTTAATTATCTTTATTAAATAATGAACGGGCATTAATTATTTCAACTAACGACAAATAAAATCTGTAATTGCAGGTCCAATTTAAACCGGTTAAATTTCCAAGGCTTTTACACCGTGCTGATAGAAAGAAATGATGAACTCATTACAGTAGCGACTGTAAGGTACCCCCGTGTTACATATTCTCAGGACAAGTTACCACTAGTTCTGCTCTCTTCATTGTAAACTTCTCCATAATTCAAAAAGTAATAAACAAAATTTATACTTAAATATATATACTTTTACTGTCATTTCAAAGGGTTTATGGAGAAGAGGTGGCAGAGATCCCACTTGTTGCAACACACTTTCGGCACCGCCGACATGGAATGTGTCGCATTTTAATGAATGAGCTTGAAAAGGTATGCATCTCTTCTTCAGTTCAGTTTTCGGGGGTGGTGGTGTACCAAAAGAACAGGTCTAAAAGAGGCCAGAGTATATTCTTTCTGATGCAGGGACATTCATGAAAGCTATATAATGTACAATAAGGTTTTGTTGTTTTTTGCAAATATTAGTTATGGGTTTCTTTCCTCACCCATGGCTGCGGATTCAAGATTTTTTAGGCTATGTATTTAAGCTGGGGACAATGGTCACGATCCCAATGAGGGGTTGCTGATGTACATTTTGTAGGAAAAGATTTTCTGGTATTTGGAAGTGTTCGTTATCTCATGGGAGTAACAATCTCAAGGTTTCACGTTCGACTTAGTGAGTCAGTGATCTCGGTCAGGCAGATGATAGTTTTGAGTGTTTAATCATATAATCCAAGTATACTTATTAACTGTTTCTGCTTTTGTTTCATTGAGGCTTTTTTTTTCCTGTCCAGAAACTCATGGAATTAGGAGTTAAGAGGCTAGTTTTGCCAGCTGTCCCTTCTATCCTAAACACATGGACCACTTCATTTGGTTTCTCAGTGGTGGAAGAATCAGAGAGAGCAAACTTCTATGATTACACTTTCCTTGATTTCCAGGATACTATAATGTGCCAGAAGATTCTTAAAAAGACCCCTGCAGAAGCCCAGCAAACACATTTCGACGATACAAACAGCATTGAATTGGATGACAACACTGCTGTTTCCGAGGTGTTGCAAGCAACGCAAGTTGAGGGTTGTGCAACTGTGGACCAAGGATCAGTGGGGTATGTTTCCTCTCTCTTTTGTTCCGCTTTGAAAGAGTTGAAGAAGAGACTAATCAGAGCGCTATAAGGTTCACATCCATGAGGAATAGAAATTATATGTAACAAGAATCATGATTTGTACTTTTTTCGAAACTAATGGTATGGACCAGCAGTCGAAATCACTAGTATAGAAATTAATGATATGAACAACAAGTCTAGTAGAATCAATAACTGACTTTTGTATAGTTTATCTCACATATCGTTAAGTATGTCTTCTTCTGTCACTAGTGTTGGAAAATAGGGGAGGATAAGCACTCTCAATCAATCAAATTCTTTCTTGAAGACTCTACTTGCTTAAATAAAATAATTAAATTACATAGGTATTTATAGGTTTTCTTCTACTTTCATCTTCTCTAGTTCATGAACAAACTAAAATACTAAATGTATCATAATTAATTTCCTATACATGTATCAAAGACAATTCATATATCAAAAAAAAACTTTTCCTCTTTCCAACACGATGCTCATTCCTATACATGCTCAGAAAATGTTATTTCACAGTTATAGATTTCTTAGTTATTGGATCCTTGTCATAATTAACATCATTTGTTATTTTTAGCAGGTGAAAACAAGAAGCTCGATCGTCTTAGCAGCTTACCTTGCCAGTGGGAAACTAGTCCAGAGTATCCAAGCTGAAACTACTGATCATCGCAATGATAGAGGCCTGATCAAATGCTACAAGCTGCGAAGGAAGGATATATCATCCTGTAAAAATTAAGCTTATTTCAGAAGGGGTACTCAACAGTGAGCTGGTGATTTCTTAAGGAGAAAAGTTGAACCAGCCTTTGAGTATCTGTTATAGGGTTCTAATTTAAAAGACCTGAAAATTTGTGCTCAGGTTAAATATTTAGTTTTCATCCTTTATAAAAGAAGTAGGCGGGAATTTATCAAGACTGTTATATATGTAAAGGTGATTAGTACAAATTGGCCTCAACAGATTTTGTATCGTTTTGTTCCCGAGTGTTATACATAAAAACAGATTTTATGGACTTCCATATATGTGGTTTTGCTTAGAGCAGTGGTTCATTTCTTGACTGCTTATACTAAAAAGCAAAAAACTATTGCTGAGATGTAAGTCGAACCAGCAGGTCACAGGTTCGAAAGGTGGAAACAAGATTTCCGCAATGGTAAGGCTGTATACAATAGACCTTGCAATCCGGCATGAACAACGAGAGTTTAGTGTACCAGGCTGCCCTTTTTAATCTAGAGTAAAAGTTCTAGTATTGAAAGGTATTGGTTCACTAACCTTATCAATTATATTAGAGGAGCAGGAGAAGCAATTTGCAGGCTCTGTTCTTCCTCATTCTAAATCTCTGGATTCTCCCATCCCGTTCTTCATTTTTGAGATGCATAAAAGCAAGCATTTTGCACAGGAGGGTCTCGTATCTATCAATTCGATCAAATAGACTGAGCTATTGTCATTGTTTACAGATTTTGAAATGAACGCCTTCCCGTTCTCTCCTCCGTTCTTCCTTTTTGAGATGCAAGCAATTTGCAGGGGAAGGTTTCGTATCTATCAATTCGATCAAATAGACTGAGCTATTGTCATTATTCCATATTGGAGGAGAGATATTAATCTTCGAATAACTAATCTCAAAATAATTAATCATTTGGATAACTTGTTAGCCAACATAGAATTGCAAACGTCTCTGTCAAGAAGGGCAAAAACCAATGAAGGTGGAGTGGGGGAGTTTTGCAAACTGTTTTGACTTTTTACATTTTCAAGAAAAATTATTTACCAACTTATTATTTTTCGCAAAAACATACAGTACCAAATAAATATATTTTTGGACAAATTTTCCAGCTAATATGATGAATCTCTCGTCTGGTTTGGGATAAAATTAAAGATCTCTGGTGTGTAAAAATAATTTTAAAAAAATATAAAAATAAAATAAATTTGTAGAGGGTTAAAAAATCATTTCCCCTATTAGGTTATACTCCTACGTTGAACGATTTCTTTGAATATGAGTTTCAAAGTTTTTAAAACTGGTTAGCAAATGAAAAAAAAAATCACTCAGAAAGCTTTTACTCTTTTTTTTCAAAGTTAAATATATGTACAAACATTAATATCACATTTTCTAAATTAAAGTTAATTTCATTCCTTTTTAAACATTTTCAAATATTGCTACTTTTTTCCATAATATCACATTTTCTTATGTCTAAACACTTACTAGATATCTTATGAAAGCAATTTACATAATCATGGGTGGTGTCGCAACCAACGTATAATAATTATTCACTCCGTTTCAAATTATTTATCGTATTCTTTTTTACATGCTCTTTAAAAAATTAGGAGGAGTTTTCATTATTTTACCTTTATTTATGTTCCGGAAGCTAGTTGAAGAAATCAAAATTAGGTAATGTCTTTTTCTTTTTTTGATTTTTCACCTCGTGTCTCCCAACAAAAAATTTTCCATTTCTATGAGTCGAATTCGAGACCTCTGATTAAAAATAGAAGAATCAATCATCTTATCACAACTTATATTGATAAAATTAGGTATGTCTTGATTTAAATACTAAACTAAGTTGAAAGATTCGACATGGAGATGTAAAATATCAAAATAGGTATGATGTTCTGTGTTTGTTGCAGAAGTAAAGCAAAGAACATTTAACCATTTACAAGTTTCCTATTTGGTCTTTAATTTTCTTTATTGGAATAGAAAATTTGAATTCTTTTACTTCTAACGAAGTTTGAAATATGTATCAACAAATTGCAGGGCCCCACGCCATGCCCCAACTTGCAGACAAGTATGACCTCCACACATTACCCCTCCCCCACCCTTTTGCTTTCTTTTCATATATTCAAGGCTGGAAAATATTTTCATCAAGAGTATATTAGTATTTATTTTTTGATATTTGATAGTATGCAAAAAAAAAAAATTATGAGTATTTTTATATAATTTAGATAAATATTACAAAGTTGAAAATGATGGACACAAATGGGATTGGGGTCAAGAGGAGGGGAGGAGTGGGAGCGCGGAGAGGCAGGGGAAGTGGTGGTGGTGAGTGTCGAGGTGTTGATCTAAAGGCGGGATTGGATGTTGAGAGTGAGGATTGGATAATCAGTGCAAGTTGTCACGTATGAAATTTGTTTTGCCTATTTACATCGGTAAAGTTATTTTCAAGAACATATTTCCTAGAAGGAATATTTTATTGACCAAATAAACGTAAAAAAAACTAAAAAATAATTTTCACGAAACATACCATAGGTTATTGTTTTTTTACTTAAATTTATATATTAAGTTCATATACACTACCACAATGTGTTAAGACTGTTAGTGATGACTAGAAATTTTGAATATGGGTTTGTAATTGCAGAACGAAGTTAGATTAGATTTACAATAAGAACTATTAGCGGCAATGAAAAAATAAAAAGTTTCTAGTATGATACAAATCATTTTAGTTGCGATCAGCTATAGCCTATATGATTTATCTGAACTCACATTTAAATAAGGGAAAATTAAGTAAAATGGTCACTCGACTATAATTTTTACCAAAAAATAGCAGTTTTTAACTTACACTAGAAATGGCCACTCGGCCTTTCTTGTTCTTTGTCTATTTCTGCTTCTTCTTTGTCTATTTTTGCTTCTTCTTCGTCTATTTCTTCTTCTTCTTCATCTATTTCTATTTCTTCTTCTTCTTCGTTTATTTCTTTTTCTTTTTTTAAAAAAATTGACGTACCGTAAGCATGAATCATTTTGAGTGAATTATATATCAAAAGACTCTAAACATCGAGGGGAGCTCATATCTAAAATTTGGGACTGTTTAGAGGAGATTTTGAATTGGTCGGGATTGAAAGAACTTGTTTGGAGAGGTTGTATCGATAGTTGAAAGCTTTGCTGTTTATTATGCTTTCATTTAGAGACTTAATAACTGGAAAGAAAAGATCGATACACGTGTTATACAATATCAATACACGTTTATACACTATTTATATAATATTGATACACGTTTGTGCACTATTTATACAATATCGATACACGTTTATACATTATTTATACAATTTTGATATATTACATAACTTATATATATTATCAATACACGTTTATACACTATTTATATAATTTTCATACATTACATGACTTTTATACACTATCGATACATTACATATACATGCGGCTATTTTTTTGTAATATTTTTGTGACTAATTCATTTTTAGGCTATTTTTTTGTAAAAAATTTTTGACTATATTTATTATAAACTAATTACTTTATTGTACATATTTAAAATTATCCCTTTAAATAATTTATCAAAATTAACGATGTTTTCTTCGCATGGTCCACACACGTTCTCCTAGAGACAAAGTTAATTTGATGCACATGTGCAAGCAATTTTTGTTCTACATACATTAAAAAAATTTAAAAAGATTTTTTTTTAAAATTTATGATATAGAATCAATTTTAATTATTTGTGTGGTTAATTTTATTAAGTGATAAAAGAAATTTTTTAAAATTAAATTATTTTTAATTATAAAAAATACTAACATTATTTTTTGAAGAGACAAAAAAGAAAATCACAACACATAAATTGGGTAATAATTGTTTATATTTTGAGAAGTTAGATCTCATCAAAGCTGCTAGCTTGCTGGCTAGATGACAAAGGTTTGTTCCAAATCCTCAAACTTTTTTATTGATTATTTTTTGTCGTTAAATTAAGCATCAAAAGTTGTGAAGTAACTTTCCCGCCAAAACCCTTTCAATTTCGTTGTTTGTCCCGCTAAATTTGCTTAATGCAATTTATATCTCATATATAATTTATAAATTATTTTAAAAATAAACGTATTCCTACACACCCAAATAATAGCAACTGAAATTTTTTCTTCAATTTCTAAAACAAACAAATAAAATAAATAGGCAAAAGTTAAAATTCACCATTATAATATTCAAATCTTGAATCCGTTCCCTAATATGCCAACACACGTTAACCAGGTCTGTTATCATCACATGCACACTGTAACAAAATATCTCCATCGCCTAATAGGCCCATGCCTCGTTCTTTCTAAACATTGTATATTCACAAAGTTAAGATCGTGATGGAGTGATAAGTACTTTTTCATTTTTAGTTTGAGGATTTAAATTCGAGTCTTTTGAAGATATGGAGTCGGCTTTGTTATGGAGTGCTTCACTCCCAATGTAAGACTTTTCAATGCAAATTTAGATTTAATCATGCTTTAATACGAAAACCAAAGAAAACTGTACATTCACAAAGCGACATTCTTTTTCTCTCTCTCTTTCTCACCCCTTTTTCCTTTACTTCTCTCTCTATCTCTTTTCACTTTATAATTACCCTTTTTCTTCTCTTCCTGGACCCTTTTTAATTTCTCCCAATGGACCATCTCTCTTCATTTTCTTCTTCTACATTGTGCTTTCTTCTTTTGTTACAGTTTTATGTAGCTTCATCAGTTGTATTATTAAGGCACCGCCATAATAATAACAATAATAATAACCCAAATCACAGAAATCCAATTCTTCAAGGGAATCAAACTTGGGTTTCATGTTCTCTGTTTATAGGTACTTGGGTTTACGATGAAACTTACCCATTTTACCAATCTTCTTCTTGCCCCGCCGTCGACCCGCAGTTTAACTGCCAGTTGTACGGCCGACCCGATACTGAATACCTCAAGTATCGATGGAAACCGGCGAACTGTGAGCTACCCAGGTACTTGTAACTTGATTTTTTCTTCAATGGAATTTCGATTTCTTAGATGATTTTTTTTGATTTTTTTTTACTTGATAGGTTCAATGGGCTTGAGTTTCTGTTGAAAATGAAAGGGAAAACAGTGATGTTTGTGGGTGATTCATTAGGCAGGGATCAATGGGAGTCGTTGATTTGTATGATTTCAGCTGATGTACCAAAAGCTCAAACACAGATGTCAAGGCTTTACCCCATTTCAACTTTCAAGTTCTTGGTATTTCGCCTCGCTCTTGATCTTTTTTAATGTCAATTTCACAAATATTTTCTCCAATGTTAATAGGATTTAAGACCGGTAATATGAGCAAGCTCACATTGGGTCAAAGAGTGCACTTTTAGGTCATAGTAATCGTTCTTGGTTTCGGGTTTTTAGGATTGAGACGTAATCGTTATTGTTGTTGAGAAAATTTGCATTGTAGTAGTAATTTTTGTGTGATTTTTTGGTCCTGATATTCAACCTGGTGTGATTGCAGGATTATGGAGTGGCTATTTCATATCACAAAGCACCATATCTGGTGGACATAGACACTATACAAGGCAAAAGAGTGCTAAAATTGGATGATATAAGAGGAAATGCTAATGCTTGGATTGGTGTAGATGTATTGTCTTTTAATACTGGTCATTGGTGGACTCACAAAGGACCTCTTCAAGGGTATATACTTTCCTTTCCCACCTTTCTTCATCATATGTTTTTCTTCACTTTGGAATTTGATTTTTGTGAACTATTTAACATTGTAAAAACACTTCCACAAATTGATAGGAATATAATCAAAGAGTGCACTTTTAGGTCATAGTAAAAGATAATTATATGTACTCATATCAGCCTCAGGGGCAGAGCTATGGTATTAGTTCAGGCAAACTTAGTAGTTTTTGGTTAAATCATGTATTTGTATTAGAAAATTTATTAATACACAAATATTTAATTGTAAATCTAGTAACTAAAACGAGTTATGAATTCAATGATAGATTCAGAATCTATAAATTTTAAATTGTAGCTCCGCCTCTGAAAATTGACATGAGGGTAGAATTGGTAATATGCAGGTGGGACAACGTAGAAGCAGGAGGGAGAATGTATGAAGACATGGATCCACTAGTGGCAATGGAGAAAGGGCTAAGAACGTGGGCAAGATGGATTGATGCCAATATTGACAGAAGCAGAACCAGACTCTTCTTTCAGGGCATTTCCCCTGTACACTACGAGTAAGTCTACATATTTTACTTTCATACTCCCTGCGTTTCAAATTGATTGACATGTTTTGACTTGACACGAAGTTTAAGAAAATAAAGAAACTTTTGAATTTTGTGGTCTTAAATTAAAGATATATGGAATGTAACAAAATGCGCTTTAATCTTGTGGTCTAAACTCTAAAACATGTCATTTGGAAAATTGAAATTAAAAAGTTATTAAAAAGGAAAAGTGTTATTCTTTTTAAAACGGAATAAAATAGAAAATAGGTCAAACAAATTGAAACGGATAAAATATTAGTTATTGCTACTATAATATATGTTCTCTATAACAATATCTTGTTATAACAATTAAAATATATTCGAACAAATAATTTTGTGATAAAGAGATAATGACTATATAACGCAAAGCTGGCCCTGTGAGACTAGGGGTGTTGAGTAGATTTGTCAGGGTTATTACTTATTAGTAGGGAGCGGTCGTTTTTTGAATTTCTCTTTTGGAACTATGCTGGCCTTGCCCCCACTATCAGCTGTCATCGACTCATTATATGCTTTTGTATTCCAACTTGGACTTATTACATTCAATTATTGTGTTTTTTGCAGTAATATTTTTGTATGAACTCTTACAAAATCTTGGTTACATTTTGTGTTTTTTGCAGTAATATTTTTGTATGAAATCTTACAAAATCTTGGTTACGTTTTCATATTTGTGAAAATCGTCCTCCTTATTTAGAAAAAATAATTGAAATTAACTTGACATTTTACTTCTAGTGAGAAGTTTTTTATAATCACACTAGGTGGGCATTTGGTTTGACAATAATTTTTTTTACTTTATTTGAAATTTTTAAAATTGGAGTTGTTGTGTTTGACCATATTTTTTGCAATAAATATTTAGAATTTGAATTTATTTTTTTAAAATAATATGAAATTTGATTAAACATGAAATATAATTTAAATGGGGTTATTGTATAAAAATAAAAAAATTTAGAATAAATTTTAAAGAGTGAAAACAGGATTTTAGGTATTTAGAATTTTTATACCCAACCGTTGATTTTCAAATAAAGTGAAAAAAGATTTCGAAAAAAAGTAAAAAATTCATGTGACCAAACGGGTAATAATATTATTGCATGTCTTATATTATCAGGGGCAGAGCTATGGTATTAGTTGAGGCAAACTTAGTAGTTTTTGCTTAAATTATGTATTTGTATTAGAAAATTTATTAATACACAAAAAAAATCGTTTCTTTGTGTAAATGGCACTCCTTATTTAGAAAAAATAATTAAATTTAATCTCACTTGTTGGATTACACTTGGTATGTCGTTGTTGTAGTCGGTATCTGTCGGTGGTAAATAATTGAGAAATTCCACATGTGCGATGCCATTTGCTACTGATTTACTTAACAAATTCTGTACTACCAGAATATATACTAAAACTTATTGGCAATTTCTTTTTTGTTTGCAGCCCGAATGAATGGAACGCGGGTGCATCAACGGGGAGTTGTTACGGGGAGACGAGCCCCATAACAACCACCCCGATGACGGGCACGTACCCGGGTCCGGACTTGGGTCAAACAAATGTGATCCAAAAAGTAATAAGGGAAATGGACAATCCACCTTTCTTTCTGGACATAACATTGTTATCAACTATGAGGAAAGATGCACATCCATCTATTTACAGTGGTGATCTCAACTCTCAGCAAAGAATTAACCCTAACAAACCTGATTGTAGCCATTGGTGCCTGCCTGGCCTGCCTGATACATGGAACCAACTATTCTACACTGCCCTTTTCTACTAACTTATAGTTCTAGCTAGTAGTAGTAATTCATTTTAGGAGACAGAAATGTTCACACTAGTGCAGCTAATTAAGATGATTGTTAAATGAGGTTATATAGTTAGTATGCTTAACAATGAAACTGAATCGGCGTTGTAGATTTGTGCTGCTAATGAAAGATATTATTTGGCCCCATCTGACCATTATTCTACGTTTACTTGATCTAATGTTCTTTAATGAAACAGAACAGCAAATACGATGCTGTATTTTCCTATAACAATAGTAGTTGAGCAAGAGTAAAGATAATTATACAGCAGCAATAATAAGCTAAAATCTGAGCAAGAAGTCATGGACAACAGGCTGTTGCTACCTCCTTATTGTGAGCTCAGGAACAGCATCAACTCCTACCATAATTGGCACATTGTTGATGTGATCTTTGTGGCCAAATTCCCAATAGCTGCAGCAGGTACATGATTCTTGTGAACCGAGTTATGTACACCAACAGCAGCCAAGTCTGAAGGATCAAGGTTCTTTGACCAAGAAGTGTCCCACTCAACAGCTTTAGCAGTGGTACACACCACACTCGCTCCTCCAGGAACGGTTAGCCCAGCTGAATTCTGCAGAACCAACAAAGCGGAGGAGCATGGTTAAAAGTAGTTCTAAGATTTTGAAAAAGTTAGTATGATTTTTACTTCACTATATCTGAGCAAAAAGTAGCTGTGGGAAGAAGCGCTCGAAAATCATCATGTAGTAGTATGCTTCCTTTCATCCTTTGTTACTGGAGTGAGGAGTGATTTGAGGGAAGATATGTGAAGCATTAAACATCATCTTATCAGTCACCTATGAGATGAAAAATGTGTTTCTCCATTCAAGCACAGGAAGATAAAGCAGTAATAGTTATGGATTAATTACTGAAACTCGCTGAATTGTTCTTTCTGCCAATATAGGATATGCTGCAATGCATGTACGTAACATGAAAATATTAGTTTAATAACATTGATACATATCCAAATTACTTGCAAATCAGTTCGAAAATGAAGATTTAGGACCTTTGGGACTTGAGAGGTGGGGATGCTCATAATCATCAAAGGTCCTCCTAAGAGCGCAGTACTTCTCAATTCTTAATTCCTTGCTCAGGTTTAATCTAAAATGCATAAATATAAGTCTCAGAAATTGTAGCTCCATTTATACTTCTATTCCATCAACAATTGAAGCTCGATTTTCTAACCAACTTCCACTCTGGATTGGCTCATGGAAACATCGATTAACTCCTTATCTAGAAATGGAACTCCAACAGGGAAGCACTTCCTTACCTTGTAACATGTATTCCTTGTGGAATTCTTCCTTATTAGTAGCCTTGTGAAAGTACGAGTAGCCTCCAAATACTTCATCATCTTACGCGACATAAGGAACATAGGAGTGCTTGCTCTGATTGTTGTTACACTGTATGTCTCAGTATGGTAAATGAAAATATTGTTTGCTATCAAGTAAACAAAACAGAAGTGCAAGGGTTACAGATCAAATAAAAATAAAGTTGTTTCATCAAAAACTGCACAGTGAAGGTGAATATTGTTCCCAAGTAGTCAGCAACTTCTCTTGCAGCATTGAGGTCTCGTGAGCCCTGACCTGTCCAACGAAAGCATCCAACTTGGTATCAAGAGTTAAAGAGAAGCTCAAGCTACATAATTTCTCTTTCTTTTCTTTTAATCACAGATCTAGACTCAGCGCGTTTAAAATGGATATTGTTAAACAACAACAACAATAATAACTCAAATTTTCAAAGGCGCGCTTGCTAGGAACAGCCTCAGAGAACCAAGGAGGATTGTACCATCTCGTAAGGCCACCATTCTTGCTAGAATAATCATCAACTGATAGGATGAAACAGAACTGAATTAGTGTCTAATGAGTCATATTGTCGACCCCAACTTGTATCCAATTAAGTTTAGTTGATTATCAACTGATAGTGATTGTCATGAATCACCAACATTAGTTTCGTTTTCATCGTTATACTGAACAAGAAATGGGAGTAAACGTGAAATTAAAGCACACACCGTAACAATAATTGTCTTATCAACAACGTCTAGACGTTGATGTGCTAAGTAACGATAGCCATGTTAATTTTATCGTTAACCAATAAAACTAACGATAAGTAACAATTAAAACAATATTGTATTTAAAGTAACAATACAATAGGTAAAACCATTCAAACAAGCTGTTAAGAACTCAGCTTCCTAGTTAATGTAGATAATTTGGTTAATTAATATATGTTAGTATTAACTATCAGCTAGTTACATACTATTTGAGTGGTACTTAATTTCCAGTGTTGTTTTGCTCTAATTTTTTGAGCAGCTAGCATCAATGCAGGCAGAATATTTTGTTGAAAATTAGTCTTATTTAAGCTGCTAAACCAAAGCTTCTGGGTTCAATCCAACTCTAAGCTATAGTCTAACTCTGGTATGGTCCAACGGGTGTTTAATTTGACTCTGATTCGTTGGTAAATTACATTGTGCATATAGGTAAAAACAATTATGTAAAAAACAATTATGTATATAATATATTACATGCTGATTTCTTTCATTTTCTTATGTATTTATTTCTTATATATTTTGATAAATCTCTTTAATAGTTTGCAATAAATGTACCAAAAAAATAACACAGTGCAAAGTGGCCTAGTCAAAACCAACCTCTGTAAGCAAGGGTGGTAGAAAAGTAGTTATTGTAGTTGCGTCTTTGACCTTAATTTCTAAAATTTAATTGTCCACATCTGCCCACTTTTTTCTTTTTGGGTTTCCCAAACCGTGTTCGGTATTCGTATTGGAGCCCCGACTAATTCGAATCACGCACTGCAGGACCCATTCTAGGGATAACGCTCCTAACATGCTTTTTTCCATACCGAAGACTCAAACTCGAGACTTCTGGTTCAGAGTGATAACAATCTCACCACTGTACCACAACTCATGTCGATCACATCTGCCCACTTCTTCGCTAACAACACTGTTGTTTTGATTTATATAATAAAACTAATAATTACTATTATTAACCATAACACTATAATAATCTAATATTGTTAGTACTGAAAGATAACGCGTTACAGGAAAATTTGACAAAACTAATTTACATTTTTGCGTGTACGTGAATGACAATCTAACTTAACAAATGACAACAAAGAGGGAATGAATTGATATTCACACACTAATAGCATGGGGTACTTAAAAAATATTCTGCATGAGAGAGAAATTATCAGGAAATATATTTTAAGTATAATAATGTTTTCATGAAATGATTTCTTACTTAACGATTGAAGTCATTTTTTTATAATTATCTTAACTTTTAACTTTATATTATTTTTAATATTTAGTATTCATAAAATTTCATCAAGACACTAATTTTATTAATCAGTTTCGTTAATCTGTAATATAGTATACTTCCTCTGCGTCAATTTAAGAATTTTCCTTTTTTCTTTAGTATGTTTTAAAAAGAATGAATTTTTCTATATTTGATAATTCTAGCAGAAGTCATTTTGTGAAACGTGACTTTTATCATTTCCCCCCTTTTTAGGATCTTTCCTATTTTTGCGTTCTTGGTTACTCAAACTCGTAACTTTAGAATTGAAGGTGTTGAATACTTGTCACTTAAACAATCATCTTTTCTCTACGTGACTTCTATCATTTCCCCTCCCTTTTTGAGGACCTTCCATATTTTCTTTTTTGGTGACTCAAATTTATAACCTTAGAATTGGAGGTGGAGAGTGGTTACCACTTACTTAAGGAACCCTTTCTTGTTTATATGATTTCTATCATTTTTTTCACCTTTCTCAGGACCTTCCTTACTTTTGCTCTCTTAGTGATTCAAACCCGTGACCTTAAAATTGAAAGTTGAGAATGATTATCACTTGAGCAACCTCTTTTATCTATACGTCCTTCTATCATACGATATAAATATGATATAAATCTTTTCTTGGGATAAAATTGACATTAGAAAGAAGTGGTATAGTTCATAAATTGAATACTCTCTCAGTTTTAATTTGTTTGTCTGATTTTAATTTAACATGAAGTTTAAAAAAAACAAAAAAAACTTATAAATCTTGTGATTTTAACTAAAAATATGTAAAACGTATCAAAATATTTTTTAATCTTATGATTTTAAAGATATTATGTGAAAAGTTGAATTTAAATAATTGCCCAAAAAAACTTTCTTTTAAAATAAACTAAAAAAAGGCATATATAATACATGAGCGTGCCCTTTAATTTGGCATCAACTAACATTTATGCCCTCCAACTTTGAGCATGCACAAGGAAACACTTAAACTCGTATAAAGTTGAACAAGTAGACACATGTGTCTTACGTGACATTTAAGTGACAGTTCGCGTGAGATTGCCATGTAGATGCCATGTAAGAAACATATATCTATTTGTTCAACTCTATATAAGTTTTAAGTGTCTACTTATGCATGCTCAAAGTTGAAGGGCATTAATGTCAACTGAGACTAAATTAAACGACATGCTTATATATTATGCCAAAAATAAAATAAGATAAACTAATTGAAACGAAGAAAATAGTCAACAACACAATAAAATAAAGTTAAAAAAAAGTGTATAGTATAATAAAATCACCGCTCTAAAAACACGGGATGGGCTTTCATGGGCCACACATTTTTTCCACTATGGCCACATTACTTTGACTGCCAGTCTGCCACTATTACCAAAATATCCTCCCCATATATAAATACCCATTTCCTCTTTTCACAATCCCCATCACAAACCAAAAAAATAAAAACAACGGGAAAAAATTCGAACGTTAAAAGAAAACGACAGATCGGAAAAAACCGCCGGAGAAAATATGTCTTGCACTGTCGCTCTTTCAAATTCGCCGGTGTTCTCGCCGTCTAGGGTTCCGGTACCGTCTTCTCTCCGTTGCAAAGCTTCTAGTTCCTCTTCTTCACCTGAAACACTTACCCTAACTCACTCTCCGTCAACGACCTCTTCTTCTCCTTCTTCGCCTTCGTCGCCGTTAAGGATTCTTCGTCTTCAGAAACCTCCACCGAGTAACCTTATTAGAGCTTCTACTGATTGTTCTACTACTTCTACGGTTTTGAAGAGGAAGAGACCGGCCAGGTTGGATCTTCCGGTGGCTTCGATGAGTTTCGGGAATTTTCCGGTGACTCCGGCTGGTGTAGCGGATTTGGTTGAGGTTGAAGGTGATGGTTATTTTGTTTGCTGTAAAAGGGGGAGAAAAGGTGCAATGGAAGATCGTCACTCTGCAATGGTTAATCTCCAAGGAGATTCCAAACAGGTATCTTTCGCTGTTAATTAGTAGTAGTAGTACATTTTATAGTTCTCTTTTCAGTTTCTGAAACTTATTTTGGTATATTTTGAAGCTCATTTGTAACCGTTTCACTTTTCCTTTTCCTTTTACTTGTCACATTTCTCCTAACAGAGTCAATTTGACTAATCTTCGGAGCTAAATTGAATTAGATTAATTCAATATTTTAAAACAAAATTATTTTGGAATGTTTGAAAACTATACAAAAAATATATAAGTTGCAATCCTTCTCATGTTAATATGATCTAAAATACATATCAGTTGGTTAAAGTCCATGCATATTGACTCTCAAGAAGCGCAATGTGACAAGTAAAGGAAGTATATAAGAGGCTTTGATAAAGAGGAACATGAAATGTAAAATTTTCAAATTATATCAAATTATCTGGAATTTTAGCATCAATTTGAGTATCTTTGCTAGTGTCATAGAGTATGTAGTTTGAAGGAAACTGAAAAATTATTCTTTTATGTCTAGTCTTTGAAAATTAAGTAATGCTTCTCCAAATTTAGTTCTTCATAGAAATAAAACTTCACTGAAAATGTATAAGTAAATTTGTCTTAGAGAATGGATTATTTACCTGTATTGGAAAGAAAAGGGTCTGAATATAGTGGGATGGAGTCGGATATGTACCATCGAGTTTGGGATTAAGGCATGTTTGATTGTTTATAAATTGTTTAAAGCAGTAAAAACTGACAAAGAGTTTACTTGTAACAGGGTGTTTTTGGTATATTTGATGGTCATGGAGGAGTTAAAGCTGCAGAGTTTGCAGCGGGGAATTTGAATAAGAACATTATGAATGAACTAGAGAAGACAACAGATGACAAAATTGAGGCAGCAGTGAAAAACGGTTATCTTAAAACAGATTCTGAATTTCTCAACCAAGAAGTTCGGGGTGGATCATGCTGTGTGACAGCGTTGATCCAAAAAGGCAATCTAGTTGTATCTAATGCTGGTGATTGTCGTGCTGTTGTGAGCAGAGGAGGGGTTGCTGAGGCATTGACCTCTGATCATAGGCCTTCAAGGACAGATGAGAAGGATAGAATTGAGGCATCGGTAAGCAGCTTGACGATTAGATTATGCTTAGCTTTGTCTTACCCTACTTGTTTAAATATGAATGGTGGCTGATCTTCGTGTGCTTTGTGTTCCGTAGGGTGGCTATGTAGATTGTCGTCATGGTGTTTGGAGAATTCAGGGAACTCTAGCTGTATCAAGAGGTATTGGGGATCAGTACCTTAAACAATGGGTAACAGCAGAACCTGAGACAAGGATTCTTGGACTTAATCCTGAATTGGAATTCTTAGTTCTAGCATCTGACGGTTTGTGGGATACGGTTAGCAACCAGGAAGCAGTAGATATTGCTCGACCTTTGTGCACTGGCATCAGTACGCAGCAGCCCTTGTCAGCGTGTAGAAAGCTTATTGACCTCTCTGTTTCGCGAGGTTCACTTGATGATATAAGTGTGATGATAATTCAACTGGGACAATTCTGTTGACAGTTCCCCAATTTAGTTAGGAATTCTTTCTCACTAACTCGCAGCACATGACGAGTTGCTAGCTAGAGATTATAACTAGAATAACAGTTGGATCAGTTTACTAGTATGAGGTTCTTAACTCTGTAAATCAAATTGTTCTCAGCCCTCAGGTTCTTCGTTTCCCCCTTAATTCGCGTATATAATTCACTTGTTATGAGACCTCAGATCAGGTGAAATGATGGGCAAAACCCCTTTCTATCCATTTGCTCAATAGAACAATGTTTACGATATTATTCTTGATACAGTATCCTGGAAATTTGCATTATCTTCTGTCTACTTTGTGTAGTAAACATAGTTCTCGACTTCCATAGTATTGAAACGGATATGTACAACTGTGAATCCTAATAACTGTGAATCCTAATGCTGAAAACTTTATTTTCGAAGACCGAAGTCCTGGTAGTAAAGTAAAGCGGGATGTTACATTAATCGGGATTGGGATTCATAAATATGTTAGTAAGAAATTAAGAATATTGTTTCCTGATATCTCAATTGGTCAAATTCAAAGCAATCTCAGATGTGTCGATATTAATGGTGACTCATTATTTTGATAGATTCTTGATCTATAACTTGAGAAAAGACATCAAATGCACCCTGAAGTTGTTCCGAAAAGTCGATTTCACACTCAAACTAATTTGGCGACCTATTACACCCTTAAACTTGTTCAAAGTGATATTATTACCACCTTAGAAGGTGACATGATAGAGAAAATGTATTCCCCTTTCTTAAGGTACGTGAGAAGAAGAAAAAAAATTAAAATGACAAAATATACACGTGACACTATTTTATTGGTCATTATATAATTAAATATTACTATTCTTCTTATGAGTATAAAATAATGTCTAATACATTAATTATGTTAACTCTTTCTTTCTTTATCTTTTTATTTGTGGGCCCCATTTTAAAAAACTTTTTCCATTTCCTTGCTTTTGGGTTCTTCTTCAGCAAAGCAATCGGTCCCCAAAATTTCTTCTCTCCATCCATCTCCATGGAAGCATCTTCGTAGGAACTCGAAGGAAGAAATAGAAAGGAGTGAAAAAGATGAAGACTTTCATCGAAAAATTTATGATTTTTTTCCATAAAGTTCATGACTTTTTTGTTCAAATTCATCGGAGAAGACTACCGAAAAAATCATTGAGAAAGACAACTACTTCTACTGAAAAAGTGAAAATTTCGTAATATGTATGCATAAAATTCATAATTTTTTTTGCCTAAGCTTATCGAAAATCCGTTGAAGAAAATAATTGCTCTCTCTTTATCCGCTATATTCCCGTCGGAGCACTACCTACGGTCACCACAATGTCATTACAAGCGCAAGCCATCAATAACATATTTAATTTTTCATTACAAAAAAATAAACACCAATTAAATGCTTGATTTTCATCCTTAATTAATAAGATTTTTTATTTTTTTTAGCTATTTTACATATCTGAAAATTTCCATTTGTTTCATCGACAACAATTGTGTTACTGTCGCCTATCGACGCGCCGCCGCCAACAGCTTCTATACTCCGTCGTTGTCTTATTGTTCCTTATTTCTCTCTTTGGATTCTCTTTTTCTACAATTTATCAATCATGGCAAAGGAGGAAGAAGGGAAGAACCCACGAAGAAGAAAAGTTTTTTGAAGAAAAAAAGAAGAAATATTAAAGAAAAAAGGTTTTAAAAAAAGTTTAAAATGATATTATACACGTGTCAAGCGCGTGTAAAACATCACTTCACGAAAAATCTGAAATTGTGTTAGGAAGGAGATATTAATATCACTTCGAACAAATTTAGGAATGTAATAAATCATTAGATTAGTTTGATGTGTGAAATCGATTTTTTGGGACAACTTCAAAATCTATTTAATGTCTTTTCTCTCTATAACTTCGACTCAAACTTTTAGCATAGTCTAGATCAGTTTTTTGTTCAAGGATGTCAATGTCGTTGTATGTTAGACTAAAGCATTAAATTTAAAAGAAAATAAAGTAATAATTGGAGAATGTTGTTTTGATTAAACAAGTGTTTATTAGCATAAGAAAGAGATTTGATAGGTTAATTTAGGTCTGGTAATGGAGTGAAGATGTCCAAATGCAGTCAACTGTCAACATTTCAACTCTATGGTCCTATTATGTGAACTTAAGACTTCCTAATATGTGAACTCATATCCTCAATTGGATCAAGTCAACATGGTGCATCAATGTTCTTAACTATGGCATTTTTTTTGCTCGTTTTATATGACATTGAAATTTTGTTTGGACATGAAATTTGAATTTCTTAAATTATATTTTTTAATAAGCATAAAAACCCCACATGTTGTGAAAACTATTAAAAAAAATTCAGTTCTTACATAATCTTATCAAATGTACAAATTGTAGTTAATAAACAAGATATGATAATATTCCAAGTCGCTGCATTGATAAATCACATATCTCCATGTTTTTTTATAGATAAATATTTATGATTATAAACTTTGAAATACACATAATTTTATAAAGATTCACTAGTCAACAATAGTAGTAACTAGCTATCCTTTAATATAATTCTTCACATGGTATGAATAATCTCTTCACACGGAGCATGAGTCTTTTTTAATCAAATTTAAAATGATGAGTTTTTACTTTTATAAAATATAAACTTATGGGTCAAGTTTTACATTTAAAAAAGTTGCAATCATGATTTAGAATCCCAAATCATGCTTTTTCGAAAAAAAATTGAGATTTCATCTCATGATTTTAAATCACGATCTCAAATTACATATTTAAATATTGATTTAAAATTATGAGATAAAATCACATGTTCAAATATTAACTTAGTGTTTACATTGAACTATAAAAGGATTAATTTATGATTAAGTAATATGTTGAGGTAAAATAGACATTAGTCAATCATGATTCCGCTATTAAAGAGTATGTAAAACCTATTAGGATTTATTTATTTATTTGATATAAATATTCAATCTGATGTAAATAAAAAAAATCTTAATTAATTTGACCTAATCATTATCCCTTATGTTAGTCATTTACTATGGCGTTTGTAAAAATTTTACGGTGAATCTTATTTTGATCGCCTCATTTAAGTAATATTTATCTTATGTCTTTTTTTAACAAAAATACTTAATATTAAATAATTTTTAGCCAAATAATACACTGTTTTTTTGCTTCCGCATTCAGCACATATGACTGAAACTTTAACCAATTTTAATGTATGTTGACTATGACTGAAAGCATACATATATGAAAAAATTGAAAGGGTGTTACACGATTTGTTAAATTTGTTGTTATATTGACAAATTGATGATTCAAGTTTGTTCTTTATGATACATCAAATTTATGTTTCAAATTTGAGCTTATTTGGTGTAGATTTGGATGTTTAAATTTGAAAAAAAAATAATAATATTTTTGACAAACTTTCAGACACACATGTCTGAATTCAGCCCATTTTTACATGTAACTCAGTCGTGTATGCATGACTAAAGTGCAAATTTGAAAAAATTTAAAATGACTGGAAGTTAGATCAATTTTTACATGCACCTCAATCAAAAATGTTTGAGTGCTTACCTTTGTAAATCATATTAAACATCCGATGAAAACGTCTAATGTTAAGCCTTTACAAGATTACACTTTTAAATACGAATATTTAAAGTTGTCAAGTTTCAAATATAGATTGTTAGACCTTTTTTTCAAAGTGGCTAGACTTGCAAAATAAAATTATAAAGTGTATGGTAATCAATTTACGACATTAAAAATGACTATCGATGCAATTTCCTCATGGAGTTTAGATCCATATGCAAACGAAGAAACAACAAAATGAGGAAGAGCAGAAGAACTAAAAATGGAGTGCCAACTAATAAAAATTGAGAAATTTTCAAAAGTATACGATTTTGAAAATATTTACACTATATAGTTCAATATATAATATTATACAATACATAACATATATAATACTTAGAGAAAAATTATTATATATAATATATTAATTTTGTTTAAATATATAATAGCGTATAAAATGTATTTATACACAAATATGAATTATACGTATAATATGAATTATGTAACGTAAATATTTTCAAAAATAAACCTAAAGTGTAATTTTGTCTGTTTATGAATTAAGAGGGAGTAATACTTCAACTGCTTCCTTTTTCACCTTTAAAGTAGTAGTGTTGATGGGTCTTAGTTGACATAGAAGAATCGCTGTGACTCGAATGTTTTAGGAGAGATGGTTAGATTGAATGGGCGTAGTTGATCGATCAAACTATGAAAATTGAAATGAAGATAGACAGACTTCCGTGCGACAGATAAAACGGCCACATCTCTCGATGAAAAGGCTAGCAAAAAAAAGCTCCTTTTCCTCTCCCTTCGGACAAGCAACTTTTCTTCTGATAATGCTAAACTCAATAGAATGGAAGCAAGGAATATACTTAACCCTTTCGTTCTACTTATAGTCGGGTCTTACTTAAAATTGTGCAGATAATTCTGACTGGATAATTAGTATATCATCTAATTGTCTTCTTTGGAATAAAGGAATTAGAGGGCTTTATGATCAGAGAAAGAGAAGGGGCGTGGTTGACAATTAATAACACGGTAATTTTCTCTGCCAGTACCAAAAATGATAAGATAAATGAAAATGTTGTCACTAGAACGAATCACACAAATAGAGGTGATCCATGCATAGTCATTCCAGGTCCACACATATTGACGATAGTTGTTATAAAATTAAAATAGATACTAAAATGAATGAAACACCAAATAGATGAAAACTAAAAATTGCTAAATCAACTGCTCCTCCAGAATGGTTGGTAATACCACTCAAATAGTGTCAACCGATAATAGAATGTAGCTAGATAACTGATGCCACAACATTCAAAATATGTGGGATGGAGGTCATGGTACACTAACTTAACCTTCAATATCAGATAATGCTAAAATGAATATCAATCCACTATCTAGCTTGGTCATAAAATTTCTTAAAATTATGCTTTTACTTTTTTAGTTTTTTTTTCCAAAATTCCACAAATAACAGAAAACTGTTTCTACTCTAAATTATTCATAAAAATTAAGAAATAACTTTAATTTATTTAATGACTAAACACAACTTTAATTTTCAAATATCTTTTTTCACTTTGAAAACAAAAATTATTATTTTTCTCCTTTCACAATAAAACATGGCCAAACACATACTAAATAAAAGTTGAAAATTATTGATTGCCTCATAGATGCAGAATTTCAATTTCATCAAAGTTTTTTGTTTACTTCTACTTTTCCTTTCCTCATTTATAGAGCTATCCTTCCAAAATGATAACAAAATAATTTTTTTTTAAAAATAGTCAAGACTCAAGACTCACTTCTTTTGTACCAAAAACACCAATTGATAATACTACTATCATAGAACATTGCCAAACAAGGCCTTAATCTGCCAATTAGGAAAGAGAAAAAAAAGTAATCACCCACGCTGTCTCCTTTTTTATCACCTCACACACCTTTAACTTCACTAAAAACCCTAGCTCCCAAACCCTTGTTGCCTCCATTTTCACAAATTCCAATTTCGCTTCTGTAAGTTTTCCTTCCCCTTCGTTTTTCTCTATCTATTTACTATTCATTTCTCTTTCGCTATTCTTTTCTTAGTTCATTTTTCTCCGTTTTTTTTTTCAGCAGAATTTCTGTGTTTGAGTTTATAGCTGTTGTTTGGTAACTATGTCGGACGACGAGAGGGAAGAGAAAGAATTGGATCTCACTAGTCCTGAGGTCGTCACCAAGTACAAAAGCGCCGCTGAAATTGTTAACAGTTAATCTCCTTTCTCCCCCTTTTTTTTGATTTTTTTAATGCTTTTTTGGGTTTTTAATTTGATTTTATGCAATTTTTACATATCTGTTTGATTTTCCAATTGGAAGTTGAATCTTTTGTGGCATATGATAGCTGAACTACAACGTTCTAGTGATATAATTTCGTTGTACATTTCAACATCAATTCCTTAACTTTTTTTTTTAATTGAAATGAAGTTTATAACTGTAGAAATTACATGTGGAAAAAATGACAATTGTTTATAATGGAAAGGGCATTTGAAAGTCCCGAATAGTCCTAGGGCCATGGTATGATGAAGCACTAAGTTTCGTTATTTTGGTTTTCAATTTTGCAGAGGCTCTGCAATTGGTGTTGTCCGAATGCAAGGCAAAAGCAAAGATAGTTGATCTCTGTGAAAAGGGGGATGCCTTTATCAAAGAGTATGCACTTCTTGGGTTTTCCATATTTTCCTTTGTAATGATATCTGCTAAGTTTACTGATTGATGAATAACTCGTGGTGCAGGCAAACTGGAAATATGTACAAGAATGTGAAGAAGAAGATTGAGAGAGGTGTTGCGTTTCCGACATGTATTTCAGTTAATAACACCGTGTGCCATTTCTCTCCATTGGCTAGCGATGAGACAGTACTAGAAGAAGGTGATATATTGAAGATGTAAGTAATAGTTTACATCACCTTGAGGTGATTTTCATTGTTTATTATGATTCCAAGTGCCTCTTTATAAAAAAAGAGCAATTCTTTCAGCACGGAGCTAAGTTTGAATTCTAGCATCGAGTCATAAATAATTTGGTTTTTCTCCAGGTCAAATTCTAACTTTAGCGCTTAACTAGTAAATGCGGTCAATGCATTCCAAGGATTTGCTTTGACCCTTTTTAATTGTATTGTGAAATGAGATAACTGTTTGTGTGAGTAACATGTAGTTCTTTTTTGATGCAGTGATATGGGATGTCACATTGATGGATTTATTGCAGTAGTTGGACATACACATGTTCTTCACGAAGGACCAGTTACTGGTAGAGCTGCTGATGTCATTGCAGCTGCTAATACAGCTGCTGAAGTTGCTTTGAGGCTTGTGAGACCAGGAAAGAAGGTAGTGTTTACTCTAGATTTTTGCTTATTCTGAAGCACTAACTAATTACATGTTATTTTAGAGATATTGGTTGATATTTCTTTCTGTATCTTGCTTATATATAATAAGGGATTTCTGTGTGGAATTGACTTATATATAATAAGGGATTTCACAATATCAAAACCCTCTCTACCAGTAAATATCTTTTCTCTTACTATCTTTTTTTCTCTCTTTTTCTGTAAGTTACTTTTCTGTTGCTATAAAATAGGTTGAGGTCTGTTTGATTGCGAGATAACATATCAGTAATAGCTTGTTTATTCTGTAAGTTACCCATGTATTTTTTTTTGTTTTTTCCCATTGGCTATTCCTCATTGGGTACTTATGTTTGCTCAAGTAATTTTACCAAATGGATACTGTCATTTCAGTTTCTAAATGGTGGTAGTGATCTGGTGTTGATGTGCATGTTTTTTCTTCAATCCTTGCTGCTCTTTGCTTTGTGCAACAACATTTTCTCTTGCTTAAAGAATGTGCTCTGTTGTAATTTTTTCAGCTAATGTGATGATTCTCGCCTTTTCCTATTTGAAAAGAAACTATAAGTCCTTTTTTAGTTGGTAAATTATAAGTTCCTTTCTGTGTGACTACTTGTTACATCCTTAGTTTGGTGAGTCTCCTTGAGAAGTAAAGGAGTTATTAATGTCTCTTTTTTCCAATTGAGGAACCTCAAACAATATAGTTGGAGTCACTATTGATGGATGTGAACAAATTTTAGTTGCAATGTATTCCTTTTCCTCCAACCATATGATTATATTGATCTTCAGTGGTCTAGCATTTCCAGTCTCTTAGTGCTGTTTCTTTTTCTTCTCGACAATTAAATTTTCGTTCTCTTATTGCTTGGTAGATTTGATATGTAGTAACACGATTTCTTAAAAAAATTCTTGATATGTAGTTATGTACCTCAGTCACTAGTCTCTGACTTGCATGAGTTTCACTTAGCTCAGTTTGATGTTATGTAATGCCTGAGTTGTAGATCATCTTAGGCAGTGTTAAATAAAAAGTATGCTTTACGAGTGTAAACTTGTAATTTATTAGGTCTTTTTCTATTTTATTTCAACCGTGTTCTTAATCCTCATATTACTGTGAGATGAGACTTCATGTCTTCCTTTGGTCTCATTTGAATGTATGAATATGTAGACAAGGTAGAGTAGGTGTTTAGGATATAGATGCTGTATAGGCCAGTGAAATCTTGGCATGAAGATGACAGGATGCTCTGTTTTATATCTTATTTTTTGGTTCTTTGTGTATTATTTTTGTTGCTAAGTTCCTTGGATATTGCAGAACTCAGATGTAACAGAAGCTATTCAGAAGGTTGCTGCTGCCTATGACTGCAAGATTGTCGAGGGTGTATTGAGCCATCAAATGAAGCAGTTTGTTATTGATGGAAACAAAGTTGTATTGAGCGTGTCCAATCCTGATACAAGAGTAGATGAAGCAGAATTTGAGGAGAATGAGGTCTACTCCATTGATATCGTGACGAGCACCGGTGATGGAAAGGTATAGACGTGTATTGCACTTTCGACATCTGAAAATTAAATATTATGGTTTTTCCTTATGAATCTCACAGTTCACTTTCATGGGCCTTTTTTAAAATTTGCAGCCGAAGTTGTTGGATGAGAAACAAACAACGATCTACAAGAGAGCCGTGGACAAAAGCTATAACCTGAAGATGAAAGCGTCAAGGTTTATCTTCAGTGAAATCAGTCAGAAGTTCCCTATCATGCCATTTACCGCGAGGTCCGATGATTTTCCCATTTTTCATATTCAGCTGTAGTAATTTAGAATTTTCATGATGATAGAATTTACATTACCTTCCTCAATTCTTTTTTTTTGGAATTTTCATGATGATAGTGATGTCTGGTTTCACATATCAAAGAGAATGTTGTTTAGTTACTCTTATTTTACTTGAACAGGGATTTGGAGGAGAAGAGGGCTCGTTTGGGCCTAGTTGAATGTGTTAACCATGAGCTTTTGCAGCCATATCCTGTTCTACATGAGAAACCTGGTTGGTGCCATTTTAGCTGTGTCAGTGTCGTGATAATGCTGAAGCAGCATCATTTTCTTCAGTGTTTGAATTTCAAATGGAAGCTTTGTTGAAAATGCCCCTTGTTTTTTTTGATCATCTTTTGTTGCTATGCAGGTGATTTGGTTGCTCACATTAAGTTCACAGTGCTGTTAATGCCTAATGGATCGGATAGGGTAACATCTCATGCTCTCCAGGAGCTGCAGCCTACAAAGACGACAGAGAATGAACCCGAAATCAAGGCCTGGCTAGCCCTTCCCGTTAAGACCAAGAAGAAAGGCGGTGGGAAGAAAAAGAAAGGTAATTCAAAATGCATTTGCAAAACATAGTTACTGAATCAATGTTGCTAACTCTAACCAGTGACTTTCTGAATACTGATATCTTTACCCCCTTTTGCATGAGCAGGAAAGAAAGGTGACAAGGTAGAAGAGTCTTCTCAAGCTGAGCCTATGGAAGGATAGTGAATTGGCTCCTAAACTTTCATACTTGCAATTTTGAGGTGCTTTGATCGATCAACTTTACTGAAACTATTGGTTCAGTGTGGGTCGATTTTCGGCACGTTGAGCTGCTTTATGTTCATCCTTGGGGGGCTATGAAAGACAATTATTGTCCTCGTCTTGTACTCTTGTTATGTTTTCTTAGGTTTTTCAATGCTATTCAAAATGCTCTCTTTATCATTTTAAACATTCAATAAGTTCGTATTTTATGCCCTTCTCAATTTGAAGTTAGAAAGATGACGGTTTTGTTTCTGATATTGACAAATATGGATCAGCTCCACTAAAACAAAACAGAAAGTCCGAACAATCAAAAAATTGAGTTACAAATTGTATAATTAAGCAAATAACTATGTTTTGTATACTTTATTTGAAAAAAAAATACTTTCTAAATTTATATTTATGTTATTGCTATTTAAAAATACAATAAATCATATATTTCATATTATATTCAGGATTCACATGAGTTGGAATATAATAATTATTCTTTATGATATTAGTCATCAAATTTATAATTATATAGTGTTTTTCTAAAAAGGATATGTATATTAAATATCTAGTAATAAAATACTCCATATTTAATTTGTCTTGTGTACATACATATTTTTGACTAATTAAAATTTATTTGCTTGTTCAATCTGAAAAGGTTTATTCAATTAGCATAATAAACTTTCATTTTAGAGAAAAATATCTAATTATGTAAGTAACTATATTTGTACAATAAAAAAATAACCCTAGTAATTACCCTTAACTTATATATTATAGTAACAAATGGCTCTTTACTTCACCTATGAGGTAAATACATAATCTGTGGTACATTTTACCCTCCATAGACTCCACTCTGTGGGAATACATTGGGTACATTGTTGTCGTTATATTATAACAAATAACTAATATAATTTTTTTTATAATTATAAATAGTATACAAGTTCAATATACAATAGTTTGCAAACATAACCTAAGCTAATTATCAACATGAGTTGTGATGAGATAGTTGTGATCTTTTTACCTTTAATAATCTGATCTCGGATTCGAGCCTCTTGTAATAAAAAAGAAACCAATTGAAAATATCGTCTCAACAAAAAGTGCATAATTTAATCGAGCCCAATAAAAATATCTCACACTCGAAGGAAATATAAAGGAAGAAATAGCCTAAGGTAATTAGAGTGGTAATTGTAGATCTAGAATTTGACTTTATTGTAGTCCAAAGGCTCACCATCGTAGGGCTTCTATCAATAACACACTGAACTCTATGCAAACTCAGCTTCAATCTTTAGAGGCGGCGACTCTCCTCCGACTGTATGAGTCGGTTGTGAACTACTCTCCTCTATATTACTACTACTAAACAATATTCAGTTATACAGTATTAACTCTACTTGCGCCATTGTCGGACTCGTCTCAATCTCTCTCTCCAACTCGGTTAGTACAAAGTTTTTCTATAATTCATCCTTATTGTTGTCGTTATTGTTTTCATTTGAATTTGTAGCTCCTTTTTCCAACTGTATTGTCAATTTTTGGGATTTATAGTTAGTACTTAGGGTTTAGCTGTTTGAGCCGACTGATTGATTGAGTATTTCCGTATCTTTGTTTGAAATTTACTTAGGGTTTAGCTGTTTGAGCCGACTGATTGATTTAGTATTTCCGTATTTTTCATTTGAAATTTACTTAGGGTTTAGCTGTTTGAGTCGACCGATTGATTGAGTGTTTTCGTATTTGGTTTGAAATTTTAGGTTTTCTGATGGCGAATTTGGGCGGTGGTGCAGAAGCACATGCACGTTTCAAGCAGTATGAGTATAGAGCCAACTCCAGTCTTGTTCTAACCACTGATTCTCGTCCTCGAGACACTCATGAACCTTCTGGTGAACCGGAGTCTCTTTATGGTAAAATTGACCCTAAATCGTTTGGTGATCGAGCTTACAAGGGTAGACCTCCGGAGTTGGATGAGAAGCTTCAGAAGGCTAGGAAGAAGAAGGAGCGGGAACCACTTGTATCTGAGCCCACTAGGCAAAGCAAGAAGAGACGACTTCAGGAAGAAAGTGTTCTTACTTCGAGTGAGGAAGGTGTTTACCAGCCTAAAACAAAGGAAACTAGGGCTGCTTATGAGGCTATGCTCAGCTTGATTCAGCAGCAACTTGGTGGACAGCCCCTCAATATTGTGAGTGGGGCAGCTGATGAGATGTTGGCAGTGTTGAAAAATGACAATTTCAAGAACCCTGACAAGAAAAGGGAAATTGAAAAGCTGTTAAATCCCATATCGAATCAGGTGTTTGATCAGTTGGTGTCGATTGGGAGACTCATTACTGACTATCAGGATGGTGGCGATGCATCCGCGTCTGCTGCGGCTGATGGCGAGGAAGCTCTTGACGATGATGTCGGTGTAGCAGTTGAGTTTGAGGAGAATGAGGAAGAAGAAGAAGAGAGTGATCTTGATGTGGTACCTGATGATGAAGAGGAGGACGATGATGTGATGGAAGCCAGTGCTTCTGGCGCTATGCAGATGGGAAGTGGCATTGACGATGATGAGATGCGGGAGGCCGATGAGGGAATGGCCTTGAATGTTCAGGATATAGATGCTTATTGGCTTCAAAGAAAGATTTCTCAAGCTTATGAGCAGCAGATCGATCCGCAACAGAGCCAAAAGCTTGCTGAAGAGGTTCTTAAGATTCTTGCTGAAGGCGATGATCGCGAAGTAGAAACAAAGCTGCTGGTGCATCTCCAATTTGATAAGTTCAGTCTCATCAAATATCTTCTGCGGAACCGGCTAAAGGTAGTATGGTGTACCCGTCTTGCAAGGGCTGAAGACCAAGAGAATAGGAAGAAAATTGAAGAAGAGATGTTGGGGTTGGGGCCAGATCATGTGGCCATATTAGAACAGTTGCATGCTACTAGGGCTACTGCAAAAGAGAGGCAGAAGAATCTGGAGAAAAGCATTAGGGAAGAGGCTCGGCGTCTTAAAGATGAGTCTGGTGTTGATGGTGATGGAGAAAGGAAGACACTTGTAGATAGAGATGTTGATAGTGGTTGGTTAATGGGGCAACGTCAGTTCCTTGATCTTGACAGCCTTGCATTTCATCAAGGTGGTTTGTTGATGGCAAATAAGAAATGTGAACTTCCAGTGGGGTCTTACAGGAATCATAAGAAGGGGTATGAGGAAGTTCACGTGCCAGCATTGAAGCCAAGACCACTAGACCCTGGCGAAAAGCTTGTGGATATATCCTCCATTCCAGAGTGGGCTCAACCAGCATTCAGTGGGATGAGCAAACTGAACAGGGTGCAGAGTAAAGTATATGAGACTGCCCTCTTTTCTCCAGAGAACATTTTGCTCTGTGCTCCAACTGGTGCCGGGAAGACCAATGTAGCTATGCTCACTATACTTCAGCAAATTGCACTAAACCGCAACGAACATGATGGAACATTCAGCCACAACAACTATAAGATTGTATATGTGGCACCCATGAAAGCCCTTGTTGCTGAAGTGGTTGGTAATCTCTCCAAGCGTTTGGAACATTATGGTCTCCAGGTGAAAGAGTTGAGCGGTGATCAAACATTAACTCGTCAACAGATTGAAGAGACTCAAATTATTGTGACTACCCCAGAGAAGTGGGATATTATAACCAGAAAGTCAGGCGATCGCACATATACACAGCTTGTTAAACTTCTTATTGTTGATGAGATTCATCTCCTGCATGACAACCGAGGTCCTGTCTTGGAGAGTATCATTGCTAGAACTATTAGACAGATCGAAACCACAAAAGAGCATATTCGGCTTGTTGGATTGTCAGCAACTCTTCCAAATTATGAGGACGTGGCTGTGTTTTTGCGAGTTGATCTGAAGAAAGGACTCTTCCATTTTGACAATAGCTATAGGCCTGTTCCGTTGGCTCAACAGTATATTGGAATTACAGTTAAGAAGCCACTGCAGAGATTCCAGTTGATGAATGACGTTTGCTATGAGAAAGTGATTAGTATTGCAGGAAAGCATCAGGTGCTTATTTTCGTCCATTCAAGGAAGGAAACATCTAAAACAGCTCGCGCAATACGGGATACTGCACTTGCTAATGACACCCTTGGTAAGTTTTTGAAGGAGGAGAGTATAACTCGGGAAGTTCTACAGTCTCAAACTGAGCTTGTCAAGAGCAATGATCTCAAAGATCTTTTACCATATGGTTTTGCTATTCATCATGCGGGGATGGTTAGAACCGATCGGCAACTTGTGGAGGAACTTTTTGCTGATGGCCATGTGCAAGTGTTGGTTTCAACAGCAACTTTAGCATGGGGTGTCAATTTACCTGCACATACTGTCATTATAAAAGGTACCCAGATTTACAATCCTGAAAAAGGAGCATGGACTGAACTCAGTCCTCTTGATGTTATGCAAATGCTTGGCCGCGCTGGACGTCCTCAATATGACACCTATGGTGAAGGAATCATATTAACGGGCCACAGCGAATTGCAATATTATTTGTCCCTGATGAATCAGCAGCTGCCAATAGAGAGTCAATTTATCTCCAAGTTGGCAGATCAACTGAATGCAGAGATTGTCCTAGGGACAGTCCTGAATGCTAAGGAAGCATGTAAATGGCTCCTGTATACTTACCTCTATGTCCGCATGGTACGGAATCCCACACTTTATGGTCTACCTGCTGATGCTCTGAAGACTGATTATGCTTTGGAGGAAAGGCGTGCTGACTTGGTAAGTCTTATGTATATTCCACTTGCTGTTCCTTTCTTTCCTTTTTTATTTTTGATAGAAGTTTCATTAATGAAGTACCAAGAAGGCACTGCAAAATACGAAGAGAAAGATTTACAATATCACTATCACTGTTTCATCCCCTGGAACTCCGAAAGTCAACATGTACTGAGACAAATTTTCTATCCTGTTGCTCCTACACCAGAAATATAAATTCTGAATACATTTATTTTTAACAACAGATATGTGTTTTTTGTGCCCTTCAAAGCATCTCTTATTCCTCTCTAACCAAATTGTCCACATGATGCACAAAGGAATAGTTTTCCAGATCTGCTCCAGTCTTTTGTACCCTCCTACTCTGCCTCCTGTAAAATTCTTCACAGTGTGAGGCATCACCTGCTGCACATTGCAGATGTTGAGAAAAAGATCCAAGATTTGTCTTGTTTGCCTGGAATGGAAAAATAGATGGCCAATTGTTTCCTGAGCAAAACCAGCAGCTACTGCACAAGAGAAACCTTTTGTTCTGTAAATTTCTATGAGCTAAACACACATTCTTCGCAGGAATGCAAGCATCCAACCAAAACAAGCAAACCTTAGAAGGTGCTTTTGTGCTCTCACAACATTTTCCAAGGCCAAGACATATTCCACTGCTCTGGTTGCTTCTGTAGAAGGGTATACCAGCTTTTAACTAAGAATCTTCTTTCCTGGCTAGCTGTCCAGTCTGTTAAACTAACCGGCTCACGTCAAGGGTTGTAGATTCCAAAATATATAACAATTGGCAAATCTCATCCATTTCCCAGTCATTGAAGTTTCTTCTTAAATTTAAATGCCACCCTTAGTCAGTATTAACAGTCGGCAACTGTACAATTTTTGTTTACAACTAAGCTATACAATACAGGATATTTGTCCATTAGTTATTCCATCTCCCAACCAAAAATCTGTCCAGAAAGAGTCCTGCAGCCGCTGCCATCATTTAGTTCGACATGCTGATGGAATTCAGACCTAAGCTTGCATATATTCTTCCAAACTCCAATTTTTAGTAGGCACACACTGAATTGGTGCGCCAAAAATTTGCTTTACCATATATAACAGTAATTATTTTTTTTCAGAGCTCACCTCAATTCTCATTAAAGCTCCACAACCATCTAAATGACAAACTCATATTATGATATTTTCTTACCATATTTTTGTATTGCTTAATGTTGTTCAAATGGCTTGCTCATATTATCCATGATTATAATCTTGCGTTCCCATGAATATTGATGCTAATCATAGAAAAAGTAACGTCTCTGTTAATGTTTCTCAGAAAAAAGTCTATGTTGACATAACTTCCTATCATTGTGGTACTTGGGATTGTAATTATGCACTCTGATTCATAAATTATGGGCTTTTGCTTCAAGGAAGAATTTTCTGTTTGGTGATTTTCATTTCATGTTACTTTGGAATTGTGATCAAGTGTTATAGTACAAAATTTATGAGCTTTTGCTTCAAAGGAGAATTTCTGCCAGATGCTCAGTTTAATTGTGTGCTTTATTGTCAATGTTTATAATCTTCCACTCCCATGGACATTGGTTCTAATTATGGAAGAAGTAATGCCATTAGTGGGCTTAAATTCATATGAAGATGGTTTTCATTTCGTGGTGCTTCTAAGTTGTAATTAAGTTGTAATTATGCGCCCTAATTCATAACTTACGGGCTTTGCTTTAGAGAGAATTTCTGTCGGTGGTTCAGTTTTTGTTTCTTTGAAATTGGGACTAGGTACTCCGCTATAGAAGTTACAATCTTCTGTTTCAATGAGAAATTATGTTAATGCTTAGTTTATAACAGTTGGTGAGTTGATGCCAGCTAGTTGTTTATATGGAGTGCTAGTTTCAATTGGTTTGAACGAAACAGAGCAGAGACTAACCTTCAATAGAATTATTCCTATGATAATCAATGTTAGTAACATCTAACACATGTGCTGTTTCTCTTCCATCTTTGAAATTGGTGTTCTTTCTTATTGTACTGATAGTTTGACACTCAAATTGTATTTTTTGTCCATCTTAGCTGAAGAGCATCTACAATTCCTTCAGAGTTTGAAATACTTGCTTGCTTGCAGGTTCATTCTGCTGCTATATTGCTGGACAAGAATAACTTGGTCAAGTATGACAGAAAAAGTGGATATTTCCAGGTGACTGACTTGGGTCGCATTGCGAGTTATTATTATATAACTCATGGGACAATATCCACGTACAATGAGCATTTGAAGCCTACGATGGGTGATATTGAACTTTGTAGGCTTTTCTCTCTTAGTGAGGAATTCAAATATGTAACAGTCAGACAAGATGAGAAAATGGAATTGGCGAAGCTTCTAGATCGTGTTCCTATTCCGATAAAAGAGAGTCTTGAGGAGCCTAGTGCCAAGATCAATGTACTATTGCAGGCATATATTTCACGGCTGAAGCTTGAAGGGTTGTCCCTGTCATCCGACATGGTTTATATAACTCAGGTTTGTTGTGCTGTATAAATGACCTCCTATTTAGTTGCTTATTATTTCTTTATTCATTCGTGATTTAGTGTTATCTGATGGCGAATTATCTAACTTAGTTATTTGCTTTTGCAGAGTGCTGCACGTCTGATGCGAGCCCTTTTTGAGATTGTTCTGAAGAGGGGATGGGCTCAGTTAGCTGAGAAGGCCTTAAAATGGTGCAAAATGATAAGCAAGAGGATGTGGAGTGTACAGACACCATTGCGCCAATTCCACGGCATACCAAATGAAATCTTGATGAAGTTGGAGAAGAAAGATTTGGCTTGGGAGCGTTATTATGATCTTTCCTCACAAGAGTTGGGAGAGCTTATCCGGTTCCCGAAGATGGGAAGGACGTTACACAAGTTTATTCATCAGTTCCCAAAGCTGAACCTTGCTGCACATGTTCAACCAATTACCCGGTCAGTCTTGAGGGTTGAATTGACTATTACACCGGATTTCCAATGGGACGACAAGGTTCACGGTTTTGTAGAACCTTTCTGGATAATTGTTGAAGATAATGATGGGGAGTATATTCTTCATCATGAATATTTCATGCTGAAGAAGCAGTATATTGATGAAGACCATACTTTGAACTTCACAGTCCCAATATATGAGCCATTGCCGCCACAGTATTTCATTCGCGTTGTCTCCGACAAATGGCTGGGGTCCCAGACTGTTTTGCCTGTCTCTTTCCGACATCTGATTTTGCCAGAGAAATATCCTCCTCCCACCGAGTTACTAGACTTGCAACCTTTGCCAGTTACTGCATTGAGGAATCCAGCTTATGAAGCACTTTATCAAGATTTCAAGCATTTCAATCCGGTTCAGACTCAGGTTTTCACAGTGTTGTACAATTCAGATGACAATGTCTTGGTTGCAGCTCCAACTGGTAGTGGGAAGACCATTTGCGCCGAATTTGCCATATTGAGGAATCATCAGAAAGGACCTGATAGTACCATTCGTGCTGTGTATATAGCTCCACTAGAGGCTCTTGCTAAGGAGCGGTTCAGTGATTGGAAAAAGAAATTTGGGGACTATCTGGGGATGAGAGTTGTTGAATTAACTGGGGAGACAGCCAGTGATCTGAAGCTGTTGGAGAAGGGTCAACTAATTATCAGCACACCTGAGAAATGGGATGCTTTATCTCGTCGCTGGAAACAACGTAAGCATGTTCAGCAAGTCAGTCTTTTCATTATTGATGAATTGCACCTGATTGGGGGTCAAGGTGGCCCAATCCTGGAGGTTATCGTCTCTCGGATGAGATATATCTCAAGCCAGGTTGAGAACAAGATCCGCATCGTTGCTTTGTCAACTTCCTTAGCTAATGCCAAGGATTTGGGAGAATGGATTGGGGCTACATCTCATGGGCTCTTCAACTTTCCGCCTGGTGTAAGGCCTGTGCCACTTGAAATACACATTCAAGGTGTTGATATTGCTAACTTTGAAGCTAGGATGCAAGCCATGACAAAACCCACATATACTGCAATAGTCCAACATGCAAGGAAGGGAAAACCTGCAATTGTGTATGTTCCCACAAGGAAGCATGCTCGCTTGACTGCTGTAGATCTGATGACTTATTCAAGTATGGACAGCGATGACACACCTATATTTCTGCTACGATCTTCAGAAGAGCTGGAACCTTTCGTGGACAGGATCAATGAACCTATGCTGCAAGAGACACTCAAGTATGGTGTGGGCTACTTGCATGAGGGGTTGAGTGCCACTGATCAGGATATAGTGAAGACATTGTTTGAAACTGGATGGATTCAAGTGTGTGTGATGAACGGTACAATGTGTTGGGGAGTACCACTATCTGCGCATTTGGTGGTGGTCATGGGAACACAGTACTATGATGGTAGAGAAAATGCGCACACTGATTATCCCGTTACTGATCTGTTGCAGATGATGGGCCATGCCAGTCGACCTCTTGTAGATAGCTCAGGGAAGTGTGTTATCCTCTGCCATGCACCACACAAGGATTACTACAAGAAGTTCTTGTATGAAGCATTCCCAGTTGAAAGCCATCTGCAACACTATCTCCATGATAATTTGAATGCTGAGGTGGTTGTTGGAGTTATTCAGAACAAGCAGGATGCTGTTGATTACCTAACATGGACCTTCATGTATAGAAGGCTAACACAGAATCCAAATTACTACAATCTGCAGGGTGTTAGTCATAGGCATCTGTCTGACCAACTCTCGGAGCTAGTGGAGAATACCATCAGTGACTTGGAGGCAAGTAAATGTGTCACTGTTGAGGATGAATTTTTGCTTTCACCTTTGAATCTCGGCATGATAGCATCATATTATTATATCAGTTACACTACAATAGAGCGGTTTAGCTCTTCGGTGACCTCCAAAACAAAGTTGAAGGGATTGCTGGAAATATTGGCCTCAGCATCGGAGTTTGAACAGCTGCCGATACGACCAGGTGAAGAGGAGTTGATAAGAAGGTTGATTAATCACCTGCGTTTCTCTTTTGAGAATCCGAAATACACAGATCCTCATGTCAAGGCTAATGCTCTTTTACAAGCCCATTTCTCTAGGCAAGTGGTGGGTGGAAATCTTGCTTCTGACCAGCAAGAGGTGCTGCTTTCTGCTACTAGGCTGCTTCAAGCGATGGTTGATGTTATTTCCAGTAATGGTTGGCTTAGTCTAGCACTTCTAACAATGGAGGTGAGCCAGATGGTGACACAGGGGATGTGGGAACGTGACTCGATGCTTCTCCAGCTTCCACACTTCACAAAGGATTTGGCTAAGAAGTGCCAAGAAAATCCAGGGAGGAGTATAGAGACAGTGTTTGATTTAGTGGAGATGGAAGATGATGAGAGGCGTGAGCTCTTGCAAATGTCGGATTTGCAGCTTCTGGATATTGCCCGGTTCTGTAATCGGTTTCCAAACATTGATTTGACGTATGATGTGCTGGACAGTGATAATGTGAGTGCTGGAGACGATGTAAGTGTGCAGGTAACCCTTGAGCGAGATCTTGAGGGTAGAACGGAAGTTGGACCTGTTTTTGCACCTAGATATCCCAAAGCCAAGGAGGAAGGATGGTGGCTTGTTGTGGGGGATACAAAGAGCAACCAATTACTGGCCATTAAGAGAGTTACCCTCCAAAGGAAATCTAGAGTCAAGCTGGATTTTGCTGCCCCTGCTGAAGCTGGAACAAGGAACTACACACTCTATTTCATGTGCGATTCTTATCTGGGTTGTGATCAGGAATATAGCTTTACTCTTGATGTTAAAGCGGCAATGGCTGAAGATGACAGTGGAAGAGAATGATGTAGCTTTTCTTTTTTGAGAATTACTCCTAAATGCTTGATCTTTTTCTGTAGACTAGCTAGTGGTGATTAAACTATGTGGGGCTTTCAGTTGTACTAGATCCTACCTTTTTGATAAAGCTAGACTCCAATTTCAATTCTGCAGCTGCTTTATAGCTTCAGTAATTGGTATGCAAATGTTTGTTTGATATCGTTATTGTTTTTCTCACTTGGAGGTTTCTCCTTTCTCCCTTTCCCCGTTTCTTGCTCGAATTCAAATCATCAAAATTTCTATTCATTGGCCAGGACTATGGATTTGATCTTGATACTGAATAAATCCTGCTGTCTGAAGTCTGTTAACGCCTACATTAACTTTAGATTTTTGCTGTTGAAAGATAGCTGCACAATTGTGTGGACTCACTCTGATGAGAGGAGGGTGTAAAAGCTTCAGTCGTTGCAAGCATTGTTACCCTTTCTTACGGAGACTTGTTCAGTATGAATTGAAAATGGACGTACTCGGTTTTCCATGTTTTTGATGTTCCTGGTCGTGCCTGGATATTGACCTGATTTGTTGGACAAGTGATCCCTTAATAACTTACTGCTGAAAAGAGAGAATTTCAGGTCACTTTAATTTTTTTGTACAGGTTGTTGCTTCGACTGGAAACATTACCAGGTAACAACCTAGATTTTAAGTTAATTTTTGGTATTTGATGTAAGTTTTGTTGTTGCAATCTTTGGGATTTGACACAAATCTTCTGGTGTTTTGGTGATTCCCCCCCCCCCCCCCCCCCCCCCCCCCCCCCCCCCTCACAATTCCCATTTAATGTAATTGCTAGAATTTATTAAGGTATAGTATTTAACAAAGATAAAAGATCTTCACTTATATTAGAAGACTATCTTAAATTTACTTCCAAACATAAAGAATTATCTTTGTCATTTTATCACAAACAAGTGTTGTATAGTTTATAATATTGAGAGTAATTATTTAAGGAATATGTATTACGCTTAAAATAACTGTAATACATTTTGGTACCATAGGTGAAATATTTTGGATAATATCAGTAAAATAACTATTTTAGGCATCATCTCTGAAATACTTCGAATATCAACATTAGTAAAGGATATTACGAGAGAACGTATTTTTTCTACAATGGATTGTAACCTTTTCGAACAAGTGTAATTTTAATTGCTTATGTTCTTTAAATAGATATGTTAATTACGTACTTTTTAAATTTAACTGTTAATTACGTTCTTTATCTGTTAACTTTTAAAAAAACATTATGTGCTTAGTGCTAACTGCTAACCCCATAGACAACGCTTCAACCTTTTCCTTTCTATTCTCTTTATCTATTTTCTAACAATAAGCACCATCACAAGGAGCTTGATTAGGCTCTTGACCTATAGAGTTTATTGGTAAAAGAATATTCACATCCAATTAATTATAGTTAAATTTATAAATTAAGATGAGAATGTTTATTACAATTAATTAATTATTTAATAAGGGTTAATGATAAAAAAAGGTAAAAGAAAAAATATATATCATGTGCGTAAGCATCACGCTTTCTTCCGAAAAATCTTATAATAAACCTTTCTTCCCTTCTTCCGGCGTCTCACTATTTTTCTCTCTATACAAAAACCTCACAGCATTCGTACTGTTAACAATGTCGAGCGCCGCCGAGCCTGGGCACGAGCACCGGGAAGAGGAAGAAGCCGCCGGAGCCGATGACGAAGATACCGGAGCTCAAGTTGCGCCGATTGTCAGGCTCGAGGAGGTAGCCGTAACAACTGGCGAAGAGAACGAAGATGCTATCCTCGATTTGTAATTGCTTTTCTCTGATGATCGTATTTATTGATTTTCGATCTGCTTCAATTTCTAGGAATAAATAGTTTAATACTATACTTGTAAATTTATTGTGACAGGAAAGCGAAGCTTTATCGATTTGATAAAGATGGAAATCAGTGGAAAGAGAGAGGTGCTGGTACTGTTAAGCTTTTAAAGCATAAGGAAACTGGAAAAATTCGCCTTCTTATGCGCCAATCTAAGACTCTTAAGATCTGTGCCAATCATCTAGGTTTGTTTATAGTTCAACTTATACTTTATTCAATTATCTGTTTCATTTGGTTTGGGATCTGAAATATGGACTAATTTCGATGCGATGCAGTTATTCCGACGATGACAGTTCAGGAACATGCTGGAAACGAGAAGTCCTGTGTGTGGCATGCAGCAGATTTTGCTGATGGTGAATTGAAGGATGAATTCTTCTGTATTAGATTTGCATCCATCGAGAGTAAGAATTTCTAACTCTGCTGGTACTGTCATTATCTACTAGATAAAATCCGCAATTTCCTTTCGTCATGATTGCCTTTGCAGTTTGCCCCTTGATTGTGCTAGTCATTATATTAGCTCCTTTGGTACCTATTGTTACAAGACTAGATTTTTATTTGGAGAAAATTTCATTCTCTACGGAATGTTGTAATGGGTGCCTATTGTGGTTGTAGATTTGAAGTATTCAGATCAACTGAGTATAGAAGCTCACCAGTTAATGACTACTTTTGGGTGGGATTTGTAGTTTTCCTTTTCTTGCTGTTAGCCACCAACTCAAGTTTGTCTCTATGATAAAAAAACCTATACTTCTGTTTTGTGTGTGTATATGATTTAGTTCGTTTTGATTGTTCATAAAATATTAGTCTAGTTGAAAACTGCTACTATTGACCCCGATCCGAAAGATTGAACATTGAATGTAGTGTCTATCATAATATTAGATCTTTAGGTCTGAGGTGTAAAAATTATGCAATGCAGCTACTTGAGCGTAATTGGGATGCAAATCAACTGGAGGTTCCAGTAATTTTGGCTAATGAGGCTATGATTGTTGTTTGGATTGGTGATGGATCAAAACAAGATTATAGTACCACCAAATTATGGTTGGGTATTTTGTTGGGATTGTAATGTTTCTGTCCCATGTTTTAGGCATGGCAGGTGACAGGATCTCTTGAGACATTTAGTTGAATTGGTCTGTAGTTTAACCCTTGTTGTTCCTCTCGTGCATAAATTAGGTAAGGAATAAACCAAGACAAGACAATAACAAAACTGTACTGACAAAAATAATGTAGTAATAATAATAATAGAAGAAGTGGAAGTATATCAAATGTAAAGGGTGAAGGATAAAATATTGCATCATCCCAGGTAAGAGAGGAGCGTGTAGCGGTTGGCCAAACAAGGGAGAGCAGTGGTTGACAGCTGGTGCATGGGGAGGGCGTTGAAGGTTAGAATAACATTTATATTCATGGAAACAGTTAGAAAAAAAAATGTATTCGTGGAGAGATAGGATTTCACTCCTTCCATAATCCATTTCAATCTTCCTAAAAGTACAAAACATGGGCTTAGAAATTATCTTCTCTTGTTTGGAAGTTACTTTGCCTTGCTCAAAAAAAAAATTATCTTCTCTTATTTGGAAGCAAATAAATAACCCTTTTTAAACAGTTGAGACTTCTGACAGATGTGAGAACTACCATATGAAATTCTTTCTTTGTCGTCGTTGTTGCTTCCAGCCTTGTAAAACTTTTGATCTTTCTGTTTTCCTGTTTGAAGTTTTTTTTTCTGAGTGTGTGTGTAGGGGAGGGGGTAGAAGGACTTGGATGGAGAGGGAAATAGAACTTTGCAAGCTTTGCTCCTCTTCAGAACTATATAAGTTTTTCTTATTTGAACCAATGTCATAACGTTTCAGATGTTAAAGTTTAATAGAGGTTATTTCATATACATATACAAGGTACCTATTCTCAACATGAAATGTTAGTTATGGCTTTAATGGCATGTATTCCTTGAATATAAATAAGATAATAGCAAGCAAAAGTGATCAAGGAAGCTAAGATACCCCATAAAGTACGTCCTTGCCTTTTGAAAATTGAAACAGTGGTTGAATCATCAATACTGAATAGAACTTTGAAGAGTAAAATGCTTCTGAAGGTTGATTGCAGATACTAGGGAATTGATGAGTCCCTAAATTCTTTTCCAATTCTAGACTTAAGTGCAGGCTCAAAATTATAGATGTACAAATTTTACTGCTCAACATTGTGCACTATGAATAAAGATCATCTCACTTGCGACTTCGGTTTCGTCACCAGTCTGATCACTTCCATGCCTTTGGCCTTCCTATACAGTAGATCCATGACTTTGCTGATGTGGGAAAAGCAAACAGACCTTAAACTGAAAGGCATAAATTAGACTTCTCTCTGCAAGGGAATAACATATATACTATATTTGTTAAGTGGCAACATACATATTATCTTATACCCTAAGTTGCGCGGACTCTTAATTTTTGCTGCCGAACCCGTCTCGACACGACACCGGTGCGGGTGCATGTCAGATTCAGTCAATCCCGTCCGGATACTTTGACCAGAGTCAAGAACAAATTTGGGGAAAAACTGAGAATTTGATTTCTCAAATTAAAAGATAAAACAAATTTAAGACATGTCCTTTTAGCTTTTCCTCTTGGTCTATATATTTGTTGCTTAAAGTTTCAGGACAAACAGAGAAAAAAGATTTCACGGGGTTGTGTTCCAACTTCCGGTATACCATAGCAGCGATCTGTAAGAGAGTTGAAAGGCCTTGAATGGCTTTCTTTTTCTATTTTTAGAGGAAGAACCAGAGAGGTGGAAAAGAGTTGTCTTGGGGAAAACGACCCAGAACTCGGAAGATGAAGGAAAGACTGAACAGAGAGAATTGCAGTTCTCAAGGGACTGTAACTGTAAATAATATAAATGACCCCTTTTTCCCCTACTTGTGACATGTAAGTGAGGCACACAATTTTCACTTAAATTAAATTTCATATATTGCAAATAAGTATCTTCTCTAAATAAAAAATTATTATTCAATATCCAAATTATGCTATTGATAAATATTTTTTCCTCATAGAAAAGAGGGATAATTTCTAAATTAATTATTAGCATGTTGATTTTTTTGATAATTAATTTATATTTTATACAGATTTACTAGCTGTACATAATAAATAACCCTTTTAGATGAATTCCCGCACCTGTATCTATACCTGGATTCGCACCCCGGAATCTTAAAATTTAGATTTTGCCGAATCCGACCCTTGGATCCGCACCCGTATCGGACCCGAGCAGAGGCGATTCTAGGATTTTTACAACATGGGTGCACCACTAAAAAAAAGAAGGAAAAAATGTATATGGTGGGAATTGAACCCTAGACCTTAAGGTAAATAACTCAACCTTTAACCAAGTGCACCATTCAGTCTCCTTGCAGCATGGGTTCCAGCAGGTAATATTATACTAATTTTAAAAAATGTCATTGCAGGCCTTCATTGGTTTTGAATCTAAAACATTAGACTGCAAATCAGATGCACCATTAGAAGGCAAAACCACAGTCTACAGGAACTCATAAAAAACCACCATTTATGATTCTCTAAACTGCCGGAACCGCCAATGACCAAAGCAATTGATCTTTTCTTAATGAGGTTGTTGAGAACCTTTGCGTCATATCCTCTTGATTGAGGTCTGTGTTAGTGTTGAGAGTGAACTGATCTTGGACTTCTCTCCAAAATCTCGGGTACTGGTAAAAAGAATCATGGTTAATACTGCATGCTTGGTTACCTATTTGAGACCTATTGCTCTTTAGGGACTTGAGGACTGGTGCTTTATAAATGATCAAATAGGACTATTGTATTATAAGGCGTGCAATGAACCTAGCCGGGTATGGAAGGTGATCTTTCAATTACCAGGTCTTTTAGGATTCCTCAACTGGATCTTCGTTGCAGTTCCACTCAACATATTGGAGTTAATTATACTTCTAGGGGATTAGAAAATTGCCCATGATTGGGGTCTGGGGATACGTCAAACACTGGATGAGACTTGAGAGAGGGGTCTTGGAAGTGATTAGGATGTTGTAGATTAATAGTATCCATGATCATGTCCCTGATTCTTTTATGTTGCTGCCCCTGTATTTGTCTTTTTTTTTTTTTTTCTCTCAGCAAAAATGATGTCTTAGTGTAATGTACATTTTCTTCTTAGATTGCAAGACCTTCATGGAGACTTTTCAAGAGGTTGCTGAATCACAAAAGAAGAAAGAGGAAAATGTGGATGCATCTAATGCTGCTGGTCTACTTGAGAAGTTGAGTGTCGAAGATAAGAAACCAGAAGAAAAGAGCGAGGAAAAAACTGAAGAAAAAACGAAGGAAGACGACGTCAAAGAAGAGAAGCCTTCTGATAATGCAGAGAAAAAGGATGAGACTGCTTCAGCCTGAGAGATGTATGTCATGTACGCCAAATGTAGTTGGTGAGGTTTGTAGCACCTCCATTTTTGCCAACCAAATTTGGGTATAGTCTGGTCAAGTGCAAGGGGTGCTTACTTCTTGGTGTTGGTTTGGGGCGGGGTCGTCTTGTAAGGGGGGCGGGGTGTTGTTATTTGTTTGTCCATCTCTGAGGTGTTTCAACGTCTTGGGGAAACTCACGTTAAGGTCGGGTCTTGTTCTCTGATTGAGGTTTTGTGTTTGTCTATTGTAAGTCTTGGTATTATATACCCAACTGTACGTTGTTTATGTAAGTCCTCTTTTTGAGGCTGTTCTTTCTCAGTGTCCTTGGTTTCATATAGTTCAATTCATTACTTATTTGAGGAAGTTGAAGCTACTTCTAGGTTTGCTGATGCATTCTGTTTTTGTGACTTTTTTTAATTTAAAAAATGGAATGGTATAAGAAACAGACACTCTTGGTTTCATCAGTCGAGTCTCGTGAAGGAAATCACTGGATTTGTAATGATATAAGGACTCAAGATGCTGCTCTTAGTACTGTGATCTGAAGAGTGCTGTTGATTTTGGGTCTCTTGGGAACTTTGATCTAGGAGTTCTCTAGATTTTTGGTTTACTTTCAAGTTTCAATGTACATACATATAAGAGGGAGGTGTCTTAAACTGCTTTGGTTCACATGGTCACAAGCTACTGAACTAGTATGTGGAATCTGCAATGAAACAAGTCGTGAGCGTCTGTCTTGGCTGTTGCTTGATTATCATTCATAGTGAGGATAGTGACGCTTCCTCTTCTGATTTCAAAGAAGGAAAAAAAGATCTGTAGTAATCACTGAATATAAAACCTTCCTCTGTACTATTTTTTGATGGCAAGCAATGTTTATGAGCTGCCTGCATTTACGTTATTGGTTTCATCCAATTTATTTTCTTGGTGACTTATTGCGGTTTTAAGAATCTCAGTAATTAAACTATTTATGATTCGTTAAGATAGCGCCATTAACATTTTAAATATGACTCCTAGGCTCGCCTTCTATAAGACAGATTAGTGATGGATATTTACTGCTCGAGTTGTACAAGACAAAGTGAACAGAGGGAGTATAAGTAAAATATTATGGAAAAATTACATAAAAGTGCATCCAGCAAAGTTACATTGCAAAATATAGCCCACCTTTTAAGTTCTTACCAAAAATGACCTAATATCTCTTAGACCCAAAAGTTACCTCTCTCTCTCTCCCTCTCTCTCTCCATTCTGCTCATCTTCATTTTTCATCAATTGATGCCTAAGGAGAAACATTTTTCCGAGGGGTTATACACATTTGACATTGGACAAAATGATTTAACTGCTGGTTACTTCCTTAACAAGTCCACTGATCAAGTTAGAGCTTATGTTCCTGATGTAATCGATCAATTCAAGACCGTTATTCAGGTACATCCTTAAATCCGATCTTGATTTGGATTAAGTATTAACACGTAATCGATCAAGTCAACCAATTTTTATTTTTTTTGTGATATATATACATAATTGAGTCACATTTTAGTTACAAAAATTGGTTTTATGATTTTGATGCAATAAAGTAAAAGTCGAATTAACTTACCGTACCAAAAGATATCCCAAGTAACTATACATGTTATGATGAAAATTGCAGGACATATATGGTAGAGGGGTAGATATTTTTGAATACATAACACAGGTCCAGTTAGTTGTCTACCTTACATATTGGATCGTCTACTAATAACAACAGGGGAAGTTGACAAAGCAGAATGTGCTTCTCCATTCAATGAAGTGGCTCAATATTTCAACAGTAAGTTGAAGGAAGCAGTGATTGAGCTAAGAAAGGATCTTCCATTGGTTGCTCTTACCTATGTTGATGTCTATTCCGTCAAGTATCAACTCATTAGTCGCGCTAACAAGCACGGTATGTAAATCAATCGTCTCATCTCTTGTACGTAACATATTATACGGTAGAAATTAAAGTATATGAAGAATTAGTGTCATCGTGTATCATAAGGTGATGGTGGAATCAGTAGGTTTTGAAATTAAAATAATACCCTGAAAATTTGGAAAGAAATATACTACATTTTTACTGTAGCCATACAAATACTTGACAACTTGAAAACTAGGACTTACCGCTTTCCTTGTGTTACTATACAAGGAAATAATAAAGTTTGGTACTAATTCAAAATGTCAAATGATGAGTACAAGGAAAAATTATTGTATTGTATACTGTATTGTAAATTGTTATATATACAATACATTCTTTTTATTTTCGGTGATTTTCTTCTTTCTCTCCATTTTATATATACTTATACAATGTAGATACATATTTATACAATGTTGCTTATGAGGTATATACACTCAATATATAATATTATACACTTTTTTATAATTTTATATATTATTATATAGTGATGTATAATGTTATATATCTATAATTATACAATAATATATATAATTATACGAATATATACAATTCTATACACCTCATATACAATTCTATATGAGTGCATCATACACCTCTTATAATTTTGTATAATGTTGTATATTAGGTGTGTATATATAATTATATAATAATATACATAATTATACAAATATATACATATGTATATATAATGTTTAACAATGTATTTACATTGTATAAGTGTGTATAATATGGAGGGAAGAAGAAAATTATTGAAATAAAAAGACTGTATTGTATATACAATAATTTACAAATATATTCAACAAAATGGACTTCATCTTCTTCCTCGAATTCAAGCACCAAATTCATCAAAAAATACCTCAAAACTACACCAAATCATTCAAAATTTCAGATTTGGGCTCCTCAATACATAATCGATCTTTTGTAACCATACCCACTCAAAACAGAGCTTATTCACGAAAATTTAATTTTTAAATTTTGAAGCTTTGAGCTTCAACAATGGTTGAACCAGTTTTGTCCTATTTAATGTAAGATGGAGTAACTAAAAAAAATTGATCAATTAAAATTGAATGATGAAGAAGCAAATTGAGCTAGATATTACAGATTCAAAGCTTACGATTTTCAGTTGTCGACGATGAAAAAAGTTCTTCCCATTTTTTATTATTAAAGTTTGAAAAATCAAGTTTACGGGCTAAAAAGCAAATTGCAAAAATTATGAACTTGGAGAAACAAGTTTTCACGCTAAAAAATCAATCACAAAAAAATATACGTGATAATAAAATTGAAAAACATTCGTGGATCCTATGTGAGTATATTTACATTTTTCTTCTTAACTCAGGATTGAAAATATATTCCATTTAATTGTGTTTCATAGGTTTCTAATCTATCTGGGTAGATTAGAAAAAGTATTTTATGTACATCTCTCCTTGGTTGTGACTTTGAGCAATCAAACCATTTTTTTTTGGGAAAAATGCCAATGAAAGAAGAGAAGAAAAGGAGAAACTGAGAAAAAGAAGGAGAAATTCCAAAAGATTAGTTTTCACTTATAAGCCAAATCTATTTTGGGCTATAAAATTGTAATGTAAGTTTTTGGTTACTTGTTTGCAATGTAAGTTTGCTATGTGTACTTTTATGAAATTATTCCAAATATTATTTGGGCTCATGGACTTGAAAAGACACGGAAGTAACGGAGATTATTAAAAATAGTAATTATGAAAAGCACAAGATTAATGGATATTATTAGGATAGAAGTTTAATGGTATGAGTTATGATAATATCTTTTTTAAATAAATAATTTAAAAAATAAAAAAAGATTTTAAAGGTGTTATTATATGGTGAAATTGAGAGAGAGAGAAATATCAAAAAAAAATATATAATTAAATGTCATAAAAATGTGTCATATCACAATTAAGGCTTAAAAGGAAAAAAAATATCATGTGCATAAGCATCACGCTTTCTTCCGAAAACTCATACTAGTATAAACCTCTCTTCCCTTCTTCCGGCGGCTCACTATTTTATCTCTCTCTACAAAAACCTCACAGCATCCGTACTGTTAACAATGTCGAGCACCGCCGAGCCTGAGCACGAGCACAGAGAAGAGAAAGAAGCCGCCGGAGCCGATGACGAAGATACCGGAGCTCAGGTTGCGCCGATTGTCAGGCTCGAGGAAGTTGCCGTCAAAACTGGCGAAGAGAATGAAGATGCTATCCTCGATTTGTAATTGATTTTCTCTGATAATCATGTTTATTGCTTTTTGATCTGCTTCAATTTTACGATTGATAAATGGTTTAATACTTGTAAATTTTATCGTGACAGGAAAGCGAAGCTTTATCGATTTGATAAAGATGGAAATCAGTGGAAAGAGAGAGGTGCTGGTACTGTTAAGCTTTTAAAGCATAAGGAAACTGGAAAAATTCGCCTTCTTATGCGCCAATCTAAGACTCTTAAGATCTGTGCTAATCATCTAGGTTTGTTTAAGTTTAATTTATGACTTTTTTTTACATGATTAAAGTTGATTTATTCAGTTATGTGTTTCATTTGATTTGAGATCTGAAATATGGACTCTGATATTATAAATTTCTGCGCGATGCAGTTATTCCGACGATGACAGTTCAGGAACATGCTGGAAACGAGAAGTCCTGTGTGTGGCATGCGGCTGATTTTGCTGATGGTGAATTGAAGGATGAATTCTTCTGTATTAGATTTGCATCGATCGAGAGTAAGAATTTCTAACTCTGCTGGTACTGTCATTTTCTACTAGATTATAGTGTCTTGTTTGTTAGATGAAGCTTTCATTAACCAAAATCCGCAATTTCCTTTCATCGTGAAGTATTCAGATCGATTGAGTATAGAAGTTCACTAGTTAATGACTGTACTCTTGGGTGGGGTTTGTAGTTTCTCATTATCTTTCTGTTAGTCACCAACTCAAGCTCGTCTCTATGATAAAAAGCCTATACTTCTGTTGTGTGTGTATATGATTTAATTCGTTTGATTGTTCATAAAATATTAGTCTAGTCGAAACTGCTACTATTGACCCCAATCTGGAAGGTTGAACGTTGAATGTAGTGTCGATCATAGATCTTCAGGTCTGAGGTGTAAAAATTGTGCAATTCAGCTACTTGAGCGTAATTGGGATCCAAACCGATTGGAGGTTCCAGTAATTTTGGACAATGAGACTATGATTGTTGTTTGGATTGGTGATGGATCAAGGCAAGATTATAGTACCACCAATTATGGTTGGGTATTTTGTTGGGATTGTAATGTTTCTGTCCCATGTTTGAGGCATGGCTGGTGACTGATCTCTTGAGACATTTATTTGAATTGGTCTGTGTACAATAGTTTAATCCTTGTTGTTCCTCTTGTGCATAAATTAAGTAAGGAATAAACCAAGACAAGACGATAGTAATAATAATAATAAAAGAAGTGGAAGTATATCAAATGAAAAGGGTGAAGGATAAAATATTGCATCATCCCAGGTAAGAGAGGAGCGTGTAGCGATTGGCCAAACAAGGAGGAGCAGTGGTTGACAGCTGGTGCATGGGGAGGGGGTTGAGGGATAGAAAAACATTTATATTCGTGGAGAGTGGAGACAGTTTTAAAAAAACATTTATATTCGTGGAGATAGGATTTCACGCCTTCCATATGGATATTTCAATCTTCCTAAAAGTACAAAACATGGGTTTAGAAATTATCTTCTCTTATTTGGAAACAAAGAATCCGTTAACAGTTGAGACGTCTGACAGATTGGTGAGAACTACCATGTGAAATTCTTTCTTTGTCGTCGTCGTTGCTTCCAGTCTTGTAAAATTTGTAATCTTTCTTTTTTCCTGTTTTAAGTTTTTTTTTTCTGAGTTTGTGTGTAGCTGCCGGAACCACTAATGACCAAAGCAATTAATCTTCTTTTAATGAGGTTGTTGAGAAACATTGCGTCATATCCTCTTGATTGATGTCTGTGTTAGTGTGGAGATTGAATTGATCTTGGATTTCTCTCCAGAATCTCGGGTACTGGTAAAAAGAATCATGGTTAATACTGCATACTCGGTCACCTACTTGAGAGTGATTGCTCTTTAGGGACTTGAGGACTGGTGTTTTATAAACTATCAAATAGGACTATTGGATTATAAGGTGTGGAATGAACCTAGCCGGGTGTAGAAGGTGATCTTTCAATTACCAGGTCTTTTAGGATTCCTCAAGTGGATCTTCATTGCAGTTCCACTCAACAAATTGGAGGAGTTACACTTTTAAGGGATTAGAAAATTACCCATGATTGGGGATAAGTCAAACACTGGATGAGACTTGAGAGGGGTCCTAGAAGTGATTCTGAGGAAGTTGTAGATTGATAGTATGCCTGATCATGTCCCCGATTCTTTTATGTTGCTGCCTCTGTGTTTGTTTTTTCTTTTTGTTTTCTCTCAGTAAAAATGATGTCTTAGTGTAATGTATATCTTCTTAGATTGCAAGACGTTCATGGAAACTTTTCAAGAGGTTGCTGAATCACAAAAGAAGAAAGAGGAAAATGTGGATGCATCTAATGCTACTGACCTACTTGAGAAGTTGAGTGTCGAAGATAAGAAACCAGAAGAAAAGACTGAGGAAAAATCTGAAGAGAAAACGAAGGAAGACGACGTCAAAGAAGAGAAGCCTTCTGATAATCCAGAAAAAAAGGATGAGACTGCTTCGGGCTGAGAGATGTACGTCACGTGCGCCAAATTAGTTGGTGAGGTCATAATACCTCCATTTTTGCCAACCAAATTTGGGTATAGTCTGGTCAAGTGCAAGGGGTGTTTACTTCTTGGGGTGGGGTTGTCTGGGTTTTGTGGGGGGGGGGGGGTTGTTATTTGTTTTGTCCATCTCTGAGGTGTTTCAATGTCTTGGGGAAACTCACGTTAAGGTCGGGTCATGTTCTCTGATTGAGGTATTGTGTTGGTCTATTGTAAGTCTTGGTATTATATACCCAACAGTACGTTGTTTATGTAAGTCCTCTTTTTGAGGCTGTTCTTTCTCAGTGTCCTTGATTCCATATAATTCAATTCATTACTTATTTGGGGAAGTTGAAGCTGCTGCTATCTTTGCTGATGCACATTTGATGTTTTATGTTTAATTTGTATTTCTATGAATGTGACTATTTAATTTCAAAAATTGGCATGGGAAAAGAGACAGGCTCTCTTGGTTTCTATAAGAGGGAGGTGTGTCTCAAATTGCTTTGGTTCACTTGGTCACAAGCTATTGAGCTAGTATGCTTGGTTGTTGCTTAATTTATAGTCTCTTTCATAGTGACGATAATGAAAATTCCTATTCTGATTTAAAAGAAAGAAGAAAAAAAGATGTGTAGCTAATTTTTTATGACAAGCAATGTTAATGAGCTGCATATAGTTATTGGTTTTATACAATTTATTTTCTCGGTGACTTGTTGCGGTTTTTAGAATCATTTATGATTCGTTAAGAAATCTCCATTAACATTTTAAATATGACTCCTAGGCTCGATTTCTACGTATAAGACAGATTGGTGAAGGATATTTACTGTTTAAGACCTAACTATAAGGTTCAAATATGATTCTAAATTCGAAGTTAAACTAAAGTTCAGTTGAGTGGTCAGTGGTCTATTTTGTTAATTAGATTTCTCGAGTTTGAGCCAATTTAGTCACCTTATTACAAAGAAAAGTACTACTCTATATTATATTTTTTGATACAGTTACCCACTGAATAAATATTAGACCAAAATGATAGTATAAAATAAAATTGTACAAGAATTAGATAGTAACTCCGATCATTGAGCCAACACATTCGCCCTGTGTTGGGTATCCTGCAATTTGAAGCAGTAAAAGGAAAGAAGAAGAAAAAAAACTGACCAACCTCTCCAAGAAACCACTACCTTGTTCTTCTCTCAATTTTTCCTACCTTTTCGAATCTTAAACAAACCGACTTCTTTTATTCTTACACACACATATATTTTTTCCTGTAACAATTCTCTCAATACCAAAAAAATCATAATATGGACAATTCAGTAGCAAATGGCACCACTTCCTGCATCCAAGACTCACATTCTTCTTCCGTTATCGCGAGCCCTGACGCGACCCTGGGGCGCCATTTAGCCCGAAGGCTAGTTGAAATTGGCGTTGAGGATGTTTTCTCAGTGCCTGGTGATTTCAACCTCACACTTCTTGATCACCTAATTGCGGAACCAAGGCTTAAGAATATTGGTTGTTGCAATGAGCTTAATGCTGGATATGCTGCTGATGGTTACGCGAGGGCTCGAGGCGTTGGTGCGTGTGTTGTCACGTTCACTGTTGGTGGTCTCAGTGTGATTAATGCAATTGCTGGTGCTTATAGTGAGAACCTCCCTATTATCTGCATTGTAGGAGGTCCTAATACTAATGACTATGGAACTAATAGAATTCTGCATCATACTATTGGATTGCCTGATTTCAGCCAAGAACTTAGGTGTTTTCAGACTGTTACATGTTATCAGGTAAAATTAAGTCCCTAGTTTTTGCTCGCTCTTGATCCCAGAGGCGGATCCAGAATTTGAAGTTTATGGTTTCCTCAAGTTAGTATACAATAACAAGCATTTGGGTTCCCGTGAACCCATATATCGTGCTCTAGATCCGCCACTGATTAATCCTAGTGTAAAATCTCACGTAAATAGTGTTTAGTCTGACGTATAAGATAAAATAATCTGCATAAGAAAAAAACAATCTCAAAATAACTAATGTAACACTTGGTTGACGGTATTATATAATGTGTCTTACAGTATGCCACAATCTATGTCCCTATGTGCCATTTTGCTTGGCATATTTACTACAGTATTTGGAGAGTTGAAGAGGTTCTGCTTTGATTACACTTTTCTTAAATATTTTTTCAGTATTTAGAGTTATTGACTATTTTGAATTATAGTGTTTTTCATGTAGTTTTCAAATATGCAAACTTTATTTCCAAAAAGGTAAATAATCTATGTCCAAATTTACACGGAAAATTAAGTATTTTGACCCTTATACTCCGAAGTCCGACTATGTCAAACATGTATATCCGAGGAAAATTTATATTTCTTTCCCCCCATAAAGACCATGCAAAAAGTTTCCTACATATCCAACTAATTTTATGTTTCTATGTTTGCTTGTGCTTAGGCTGTGGTAAATAACTTGGAGGATGCACATGAACAAATTGATAGAGCCATTTCCACTGCTCTAAAAGAAAGCAAGCCAGTATACATTAGTATAAGTTGCAATTTGCCAGCCATCCCTCATCCAACTTTCAGCAGGGATCCCATTCCATTTTGTCTATCACCTAGGTATGTGTTAGCTTATCATCTATTCTTAGATTCATAGTGGCGGATCTAGACTAGACGTAGCGAGTTGACATAACCATCGTGTCTAGTTCGGAGTACATATGTGTGAAAAAAATGACACACATGTAAAGAGCGGAACTCGTTGACTCTAAATTCTGGATCCGTCATTGTTACATGAGAATTATTCTTTAACTTACCATTAGAATTTTCTGACAATGGCGGATCAAGACTAGATGTAGTGAGTTCGACTATATATGTGCGTGTGAAAAGAAATAATCACATATATAAAGAGAAGAACTCGCTAACTCTAAATCTTGGATTCGCTACTGTTGTATGTGAAAGTTCTTTCAACTTACAATCAGAACTTACTGATACAGGCTAAGTAACAAGAGGGGGTTGGAAGCTGCAGTGGATGCAGCAGTGGCCTTTCTAAGTAAGGCAGTGAAACCAGTCATGATTGGAGGGCCAAAGCTAAGAGCAGCTAAAGCCTGTGATGCTTTTGTTGAACTTGCTGATTCTTCTGGTTATGCAATGGCAATGATGCCATCAGCAAAAGGGCTAGTAGCAGAACAACACCCTCACTTCATTGGCACTTACTGGGGTGCAGTAGGCACATCCTATTGCGCGGAAATTGTTGAGTCAGCTGATGCTTACTTGTTTGCTGGTCCGATTTTTAATGACTACAGCTCTGTTGGATACTCTCTTCTGATCAAGAGAGAGAAGGCGTTAATCGTGCAGCCTGATAGAGTTATAATTGGAAATGGACCAGCATTTGGTTGTGTCCTAATGAAAGATTTCCTCTCTGAACTAGCAAAGAAAATAAAGAAAAACGAAACTGCTTATGAAAACTATCGTCGGATCTTTGTTCCTGAAGGGACTCCTCTAAAGTCAGAGCCTAATGAACCTCTAAGGGTCAATGTTCTGTTCCAACATGTACAGAAGATGCTTTCAGCTGATACAGCTGTGATTGCTGAGACAGGGGATTCTTGGTTCAATTGCCAGAAGCTTAAGTTACCAGAAGGATGTGGGTATGTGACTAATAACAGCTTAACAGCCTGTTATCCATTTTATTTTCAGACATTAGACGACAAAAATTCGTGTTGCAGGTATCAGTTCCAGATGCAATATGGCTCCATTGGTTGGTCTGTTGGTGCTACCTTGGGCTATGCACAATCTGTACCCAAAAAACGTGTGATATCTTTCATCGGTGATGGAAGTTTTCAGGTAATTCTTCTTCTCTAGATGACAAACATTTTCTTGGCAAATGACTTTCGTCATACCAGACACTATTACTCGTGTGGAGAACTAAATGTTAAAAGTGGTATTTCGAATCACAGGTTACTGCACAGGACGTGTCAACAATGATTCGTTGTGACCAAAAGACTATCATTTTCTTGATTAATAATGGTGGTTACACAATTGAGGTTGAAATCCATGATGGACCATACAATGTCATCAAGAACTGGAACTACACTGGTTTAGTGGAAGCTATTCACAATGGTGAAGGCAATTGCTGGACTCAGAAGGTGAGTGTTACTGCATAGAAATGCTCATCCATGCTACAAGAAAAACATCGTTGTTTTCAAATTGTTTTATAACTGGATTGCAGGTAAGGACAGAAGAGGAGCTCACAGAAGCACTTGCAACTGCAACTGGAGAGAAGAAAGACTCTTTATGCTTCATTGAAGTTATTGTTCACAAGGATGATACTAGCAAAGAGCTGCTTGAATGGGGATCCAGAGTCTGTTCTGCCAATGGACGTCCACCAAACCCTCAATGAGTCTGCTACATTAAATTTTTTTTTCAGCACTTCTTCTTCCTTTTTCGATAACAACGCAGTCGAGTATTAGAATTCTTTGTTTTAACTCTCTAAACTACGAGTAATTAGAAAAGCTTATTACCATGGAATGATTACATGGCTCCATCTATTACAGTTTTACCCAGCTGATTTAACAATTACACTAATTGATCCTGGTCATGATTAGAAATTTACTCTGGATAAAGAAGTACAGAATTAGTTTTAAAAAAGTACAGAATTAACAAGACATTGAATATCAGGTTGGATTTTTGTGGTTGGTTAATGAACTGAAAGAATTTGTAAACTGACAGAGACGAGGTTTTATGTGGTAAATGAAGTTTTTCATAGTTTGCAACTACAACTACTACACGTCAATCCGAATTCCCAAGTTAAGATTTAAGAGTCGACCATATAAACCCTCATTGTCTAAGCAGTTAATTAGCTTTACATGGTTAAATGAAGTTCAAATTTTAACAATTTTAACATTTCAAACAGTTAAACTATTGCCATCTCTCTTGATGTGTATAGCTAGTTAGCTACCAACAACCATTTGATATTGGGCAAATATCAGACCATCATATATGTCATTTAGAAAGCATATTACCAAATTTCTCTTCAGATCAAGTGTGTCTACCCTCGAGTATCTTTGTTTAAGATCTCGCACGCCTTATAGACTTTATACTTAATGGAATATAACATGAGTAGAGTAGAACCGCCAAGGAAGACAACAGAAATTTCTTCTGTTATATTTGCTCTTCAGCATAACAAAAGTTGAGCCTAAATTACCAGTTTAATGCAGTGCAGACACAAACCCAACCACCAACCATGAATGGCTTTAAGAGTGTTTTAGCAATTTGCTTACAAAAATGTTTTAATTCTTTGATCTATACGATGAAAATAAAGAGCATCATATTAGATCCTGAAATTGATTAGGCATGCATATAATAACCATGAGAAGTGAACTTTCCATTGCTAGGAAATGTACAGGACAGGTAAACTGTAAACACATCTCTACCCTCAAGATAGGTGAAGGTGTGTGCGTACACACTAGACCCTCCCTAGACCCCATTGTCTATCCACTAACATGTCAACATATACTTTTTGAGTTTAACAATCTCTCCGTGTACAACTTCAATATAAAAATTCCCAAGACAAACAATTACTTTTGCATTCAATTAGATGTGTTGAAGCTAAACAAATGCTAGATAGATGTCATTATCTATTCAGTTTTAACCGTCTGTAGGAAAATCTGTTTCTCAAATACATATGATTAAACTTATAGAATATAGATAGAACTATGAGCTCATTTACAAAAAAAAACCGAGAACCTAAATTAGAGATGCAGCAAGACAATTGTAGTTAATAATCCTCCAAACACAGAAGACAAACAGTTGTAATTCACAATACTGTTGTGTACATTGTCGCATTTTCAACAACAATAACAATATACACGGTGAAATCCCACAAGTGAAACGATATCCCTAACTCATGGAGTAGAGAGAAAAACAATCGGCTCCATTGTCACATTTTCATAACACAAAATTAGCAGGCCAGCACTTCATTTGGTAAATAAAAAACGGATCGAGATGAATGGATAAGATAAATCAGTAATTAAGGAGTAAATATCATAAACTTGAGCTGAAAATGGCTCCCATAGTTTCAATACACCTCAGAAGCAGGATGTAACTACTGAAATTTAACTGAAAATAAGACACAAGACAAAAACGCAATAACCTAAAGCAATGGAGATATGTCAAAAGCTAAGAAATGCTGAGAACTGCCAAATACGATTCTACTTGGATCTCTGTCTCATCTTTCGGCGCTTCCTCTTCAATCTCCTCATACGCTTCTTCTTCCACTGAAATGGAAAAAAAAAATACCAAGTGAGCAACAAAAACAAAAAATAAGCAAAATGACCAAGCGAAAAAATCGATAGAGCTTCAACAATGGATGCATTCGACATTGAATATATACATATTGAAACTACAACACAAATACGCATTTTCACAAATCAGTAGTAGTAAGAGTGTTATTCTGCATCGATCGACTTATAAATCTAGATCCGTGTGTATACAAATGCAAGTTTAAAAAAGGTAAAAAAGAGATGATGATGTCTACGTACCTTGGCTCTCATGGTGAATCAGTTACGATGGAAGGGAGTCTCTTTACTTCCTGACCAGAGTGAATGTATCGATGAAGAAGAGATACGGCACTATGAGAAGTGAAGAGAGGGCTGGTGGAATATAAAGGGAAACCCTAGAGTAGATATCACTAATGGGCTTTGGGGCAAATCACCAAGTTGATGAGGTCTGGTCTGGTCCGAGAAATGGGCCCAACCGGCAGGTTTTTATCTGTAGGATTTGCACCAAGTAGCCATAATATTTGACTTATGTTTAATTTTTTCAAAATACTATAAATAACATTAGTTAGAACAATAACACACCCAGTACTGAGTACTCTCACAAAATGAAATCTAGGGGTGAATGTAAGCAGACTTTATCCCCAAGAGGCCGACCCACATGGTGGTTTAAGGGTGCATGTGCACTCGTTAGCTTCCAAAATAACTTAGAATATATATATATATGTATATACCTTAAAAGTCCATTATATATTTGAAAAAGACAGTTAAGTGGTGCCTAAACCACCCGCCCATAAAGCGAGATACATCTGATTTTGTCATTTAATTTGTATTTGTGTGTTAGAAAATCAGTTTTATGAGTGCTTAATAATAATTTCATGTGAAATTTTGTAGTGACCCAGTTATTTTCAAATTCTAGGTCCGCCTTTGCTTACCCATATCTCACATTTATATAGGTTATTTTCGATAGATCATATACTCAAGAAAAAACAATTTAAAACAGTCCATAAAAAGAATTAACGAAAGTAAAAGTATAATAAAGCATTATGAACTGTAACTACGTGAAAATAATACGATAAGAAGTACAAGAAATATCAAATAGTAATAGAAATCGAAAGACAATAAACTATCAGGAGCAATACTACGACTATTATTATGGACGGTAGCAAAACAACACAATCATACCTACTAATCTCCTATTCTAATCAGTGTCTTTTACAACCTCTTATCTAAAAATCATATTCTCAATAAACTAAATTCATAATTCACGATCCAATAAAAATTTACTTGACTTCATGAAATAATAATGATATCGCATAAATTGAAAGATCTACCTTCCATTAGTCTTCCAACCCAGTTTTCATGACTTCGTCTGTTGAAACATTACTTTTTATTTAAATTTCCAGAGTATATATAAAATTAATAAATTAACAAAAAATGATATAATTTGGCCCTTATATTCGAAATTCCGTCATTCTCGTTCTAACGAACAAGTACTCCAATATTCTCATATATAACATATGAAAACCTCCATAGATTTGATTATCTGAAGCTTCATTAATCCTGACTGGAGTTGCAATCATCAATCTGCAACTCCTATCGATTCATGACCATTGACGAATATAATATGCTCTAATTAAAATCCTCACTGATCTAGATACATTTCAACCTGCATTTTCCTATTTTATAATATTAACCAAAAAGTCAAAATATTTTTTCCCCAAATTCCCATTCTTATCAAAACAGGAAAAATTTAACCAACCATTTCTTTTTGTTCTTTTTATCAGTTTTCCACATCTTGCAATCTCCGTCTCTCTTTAAACCTATCGCCCTATCCACAACTGACTGACTACTTTTATTACGTAATTTTTTTTATTATTATTATATTCAGTTGACATAAGCGAGCGTACAGAAGAAGTTTTTTTTTTCTAGAGAGAAGTTGTGTGTAGCTTCAGCAAAAATGGGTACTGGTTCATCGAAGAACCCGGACAGTAGTTCACATGGCAGCGAAGACAGAGAAGATCATGGAGGAGGACAGCTTTACGTTTCTCTCAAAATGGAGAATTATAAGCTCAAAGGCGAACTCATTCCTCATGTTTATGGCTCCGTTCCCCTTATTGGTTCATGGGATTCTTCCAAAGCTGTAATTCATCACTCTCACCTCTTCATTTTCATTCTCATTTTTGTTCTCCATTTTCTAGTCTTTACTAATTCTTATTTTTTCTATTATTCATTAACTAATGTAATTTTATTTTTCAATCATCAGCTTCCGATGGAACGCGAATCCACTTCTATGTGGGAACTGAGTTTCGTTGTTCCTCCTAATCACGGTTAGCTCCTTTGTTCTTACTCTTGTGATTTTTCTCAAATTTGTTTGAGTGAGAGTAAAAAACACACCTAAAATATCTTGGTTTTTTGAATTTCATACCTGAACTATCAGGCTCGTGAGTTTCCTACATGAACTATCACCAAATGTTTATCGAAACACACCTCAACTATTAGTTATTCACTTTTCCTAGTTGTTTTTTTCTACCTAAAATATCACCATTGTTCAAGTAGGAAAACTGAACAACTGATAGGTGAGGTGTGTTTCGATAAACATTTGGTGATAGTTCATGTAGGAAACTCACAAGCCTGATAGTTCAGGTATGAAATTCAAAAAACCAAGATATTTTAGGTGTGTTTTTGACCCTTTTAAATCTTTGTTTAATTCATGGAATGACTCTTCTTTTTTCTTTTAAAATCTACGTTAATTTGAACCAAAGCTACTTGGTTCAGCAGAACTCGTAGCCTGACACTCTATAGCTCTGCCCCTGATTAGTATAGCCGACTTGAACTAATTAGGGATTGAGAAGTAGTTGATTGATTGATTTTTGTTTGTATAGAGACATTGGACTTTAAGTTCCTCTTGAAGCCAAAATACAACCATGAGCCTTGTATAGTGGAGGAAGGACCAAACCGTGTACTAATTGCTGGAACGTTACAAGGGGATGGGCGTTCAGCCTCATTTAAGCTGGACAATGAAGAGATTATTGAATATACAGTGTTTGTTAAAGCAGACAGAGTTTCGCCATTTGACCTTGCCGCCAGTTGGAGAGCCTTTCAGGAAAATCGCAGGCTTTCCACTGTTCGAGGGGTACCAGATATTAGCATAAATTCGACACCAGCGATAGGTGCAGAGGTAAGATGTTGCCATTGTTTGACTGCTAATCGTAGATGCTGCTTTATTAACCATAGTGCTAGATGCCTATGATTACTATCTTACTATCTTGTTGGGTGATCTCTCCAATGTGAATGTGTGTTTGTTTTAACATGTTGGAGCTCAGATGCCTTGTGCTTACATTTGGAGCAAATGCAATAAACTGTTCTATTACATGCTATTGCATTAACAGATACCGTACAACTACAACAACATACCCAGTGAAATCCCACAAGTGGGGTCTGGGGAGGGTAGAGTGTACGCAGACCTTACCACTACCTCGTGGAGGAGATATCGTACAACTAAAGGGAGATAATTTCTTCTTCTTTAGGAGCATAATGGGGTTGCAGATTTTGATATGCAAGAGGTTTAAATTTGAATAAGGATGCTTAGGCTATGTTTGTTAGCATATGTGAAATTTTGAGGAAATTATTGATCTTTGTGTTTCTTATTGGTGCTCCTAGTTTTTCTGCTCCTGTCTATTGGTCAAATTATTCATGTTTTTAGCTTCTTCAGATGTATGTGGATGAATTTTGCTTACCAGGGTTGTTTCTATAGATTTTGGCAGTTGGATATGTTTTTCATATATGCCTTAATTATATTAATATATTTTAAACATTTTTTCTCGACAGCATGGCTCTTCAGCAAGTCTAGAGCTTGATCTTGAACATTATGTTGTCCCTGCTCCACCAACATCTGCAACGGTTTACGCAGCTAACTTGACAGAAACTCCTAGGTCACTAAAACGTACAGGGGTATTTTCTGGGACAGATGGCACTACCATTCCAAGGCCTTCCTCAAAAGATGGTCATACTTCAAATGATCGGCCTGCTACAATAAAGGTTCTCGTGGTGCCTTTTGTCTTGAGATCTAGTTTGACTGTAGGACTTGAGATTTTGTCTATCTTTATTCCATTCTTATCAAAACAGAATAAACCCCCAAAGTGCGCTGAGATTCAAAGTTTTACTAATACTCCTGACTATTTTTTCTGGATAAGTGTTTCACAGTAATGCATTCCCATAATTTAAGAGAAATGGGCATTAGCATATTTTTAATACATGATAATGATCATCATTTTACTCAGTAAAATGAAAAAGCTATTCAACTCTGGTACTTTAAAAATCCTCCAACTAAAAATCTTGTATAGTAAGCATCTTTACACTCACATGACCAATCATTGATGCTATTTAAATTGTATCCGATGTCATGCACGGAAGGTATTACATTTGCTGGAAACATGCATGTTATGTGACTAATGTTCTCCCTACTTAATTTACCAACCTTATGCTCGTATTCGTTCTACATGTATCACCATTTTCTTTCAAATTTTACCTCAGTGGTTAAGAGCCGCGGTTGATTCATATTACGTCCTTTTATCATCCAGCAGATGGAAGTAGTTGTCCCGGATCCAACTAGAGTACCCTCAGGGTCTGGCACGGTTGAATCCAAGTCCATGGGAACGTTCTCGTCTTTGCAAAAGCAAGATAATTACAGGGGACTCCTTGTAGATAGGGGTGTGGGATCTCCAAGACTAGTCAAATCACCCAGTATAACCAGTTTTACTCTTGATCTCAAGCCTGATTCAGATGCCAAGGTGTGTAGAAATCTAATGCGTCCATTGTGATGAATACTGTAACAAAATCTCTGTTGTGACTTGGTTTACACATCTGATGTATCATTCTTTCAAATTGTTTAGAATATGATGCCAGCTGCTGCAGGAGCGGTTGCAGCTGGAGCTGTAGCTGATCAGATGCTTGGGCCAAAGGAAGACAGGCATCTAGCAATCGTTCTGGTATTTTTATTTTCTGATGAAGAACTGATAAGAACTAATTAGTTTTGGTGAAAGGTTGTCAACTTTGATTCTGATGATGTGCTCTTGAATTGGCTTTATGTTCTTGGAATAGTATCTTATGCAATGAATGATCTTAGATTTTACTTATGCTTCCTGCAGGTTGGCTTGCCAGCTCGTGGCAAAACTTTTACTGCCGCTAAGCTTACTAGGTATCTTCGATGGTTAGGTCATGACACCAAGCACTTCAATGTTGGGAAGGTAAATTGTGGCACTTGTTTCTTCAATATCTTCCTAAATTTGCAAACATAAGGAAACTAACCATTCTTTTTTCTGTAACAGTACCGCCGACTCAAGCATGGAAGTAATCAGGTAGTTTAAATGCCTGAATTGAACAGTTTTTATAAATTTCTCCAGTCAAATAGAACTACCGTCTCATTTATTAGAAACAGAAAAAAAGAACTGCCATCTTTCTTGTATAGATAACTATGTTAAACATAGAATTCACTTGCTAAGACGTCATTTAAGTTTCATTATCTGGTGGCCTTTTGGATTAGGTGGTATGATTTTATTCTGCAGATGACATCTAAAACATTTGGCACTTTGGGTTATCCACATCCTCAAAGTACTACCACTTCTTTCATACTGGTATTACAATAAGTAATTGTACCAAGGGATCTAGAAGCGGCTTCAATCCTTTGTGTTCTTTAGAGACAAAAGTTACTAGTCCCTGGACATCTACATAGAAAGCATACACCATGAAATGGAGAAAATGACAAAAATGGTCCTTATCTCCAGCTAGTGATTCACTTGTGGTTATGCTTGAAAACTCAACTGTTGAATGAATTTTACCAGTTGTTATCGTCCTTGACATTTCCATTTTTTTTTTTGGTGCGATTACTGTCTACTCTTTTACACAGTGATGAAATAACTATTGTAGGTCTGACAACTTTTTGGAGCTTCTCCTCCTAGAAGGTTTATGTTCGTATTAATTGAAATACAATCTGTGGAACTTCATTTTCTTGTGTATCTTGTTGACGCAGACTGCTGATTTCTTCCGAGCTGACAATCCAGAAGGCTTAGAGGCTCGCAATGAGGTAATCTCTGTCAGAATAGGTGTTGTTTATTGTCTGTTTGCTGGAAGCCTGAAATCATCTTAATTAGAATTGACAAGGAGGCAGGGTTTGGGCGGGGATTCTAAATACTATGCCTGTATCGACTCACCATAGTGCTCCTTCCCTCGCCTTTGCCCCTCAAATCTCTTACCCTTGCCCCACCCTGCCCCATTTTGGCTCCCATCCTCTATCCTTTCCACGTTTATAAAATTGGCAGTGGCATACATAGGATTTTGACACCTGCCTATTGTTATAACTCAGCTAGTACGCATGTTTGGATTGGAGGCTATGGGGTTCAACAAGGCTTTACTTCCATCCCAAACTGATAATTACTTTACATTATTTTCCGAACTGTGTCATTCTATCGTGTGTTTGTGTGTGTATAGTTGTAAATATTTTTATGTACACATACATTAGTTAGCAGTGTCGAATGACACCAGTTGAAGCATTGGTGGATTTAGAGGAAAGAGGCAAGACCAGGAAGATCAGAGGGTGAGCGTTAAAAAGGGAAGCACATTCAGCTCTGTGTTTATGTATTTTGCTAAAATCTATACAGGTGGGTTTACAGATTTTCAATTGGAAGTTGTTGAACAAGATAGCATGTCAAACATGATGGAAAGAGCTGTTGAAATGGATATGTAGGCTCCACGTAATGTAGTCAGAGGAGGTCTGTCTACCCTTTCCTTGTCTATTGTTTAGCATATACTAAGACGGGGTTAAGTATAAGTTTGAGATTCGGAAAGAGAGGATGGATGAAGATCGAGAGGAGAGGTTCAGTCATAACCTGTAGCAATAATGACGGCTTTTCCCCCCTTTGTGTTTTGTGTCTATAGAGAAGTTAGGGATCTCCTATGTTCTCTCTATTATTTGTTCTATGTCCCGAGAAGAACCATAAGGAGTGTCAGACTTGTTATTCTGTATCTTGAGAGACCGAGAGATCAATGGAAGAAAGTGGAGGGGTGTCCTCTGGTGTTTGTGATCGGTTTTGGGAGAAATGAGGAAATTATTAAACACCGACACTACCCCATTCCCCATTTAGATATATATTCTCTGTTCGATTATGGGCAGGTCCTTGATTGCTCTGCCTCCCCCTCCCCCCCGGCCTCCCAGAGAAAAGAACATATGGATAGGACTTCTGTCATATAACATGCATGGGAATTTTGCAATTTGTATCAATATTCTCCATCAGCACCCATTAATTGGACATTTGACAATTCACTTTTAGGAAAAAATTGATTAATATTATATCTACTTCCTCCATTCACTTTTACTTGTCTACTATACTAAAAGTACATTTTCCCTTTTACTTGTCACTTTTTAGCATATGAAGAGAAAAACAATTTTTTTTTCATGTTTTACCCTTAGCATTAATTACTTATTCCCCAAGTCCTAAGACTAAACATCAATTAATATGGGTAGTATGGTAGAATACTTATATCAATTGTTGTTTCTTAAGGGCGTGCAAAGTCCAAATTGGACAAGTAAAAGTGAACTGAAGGAGTAGTTCGTAAGAGTTGTAGAAAGGAACAGGTTGCTTTCACATCTTGCTGTAGAAGTTACTTTCTAGGATTTTGGGCTTTAGATATGGATGGCCATAGGCCCATAGATTGACAGTATGACTGGTAATATTTGAAGAAATTTCTATTGCTGTTGTTCTTGTATCATGGTAAGAATTCATTATTGCATTGTCCCTAGGGCTAATGTGTATAAAACTTTGAGTTGTAGTGCATCAATCTCTCTTGTATTACATTACACTTAATTTATTCGTTGAATTGACTTTCTTCTTTTCACATAGTTTTAATACATCACATGCTACTAGGTAGCAGCCCTTGCAATGGAAGACATGATCGCTTGGATGCAAGAGGGTGGTCAGGTAAGTCTTCTGTTGTTTTCATGGAACAATACCTGTTTCTGAGTTTCCAATAACTATATATCCATTACTGAATGCAGGTAGGAATTTTCGATGCCACAAATAGCTCAAGGAAAAGAAGGAATATGCTTATGAAAATGGCTGAGGGAAAATGCAAGGTGAAGTCTTATTGATGGACATCTAGTGATAGTGTGTTAATGCTCTTAGTTTCCTTTAATAGAACTGTAAGATGTCTTACCCAAGGCTATGATCTAGTGGTAAGAGCGAGTGCATGATGTATGTTAGGCGCACGTCACAGATAAAAACCTGATATTTGAGTGGAGAAGGGTAGAGAGAGGGGGGGCTCATAACCCGTCGAGTTCCGAACCATGCGCCACGACCCTCAGAAATTTCTCGGTTTTCACAAATAAAATAACTGTAAGATGTGTTTAATTCTCGTCGATGTAAGTGCAATTGCAGGATTTGAGTTAAGTTCTTTAACAATAATTGATATTTACAAATAGTGTTTTCAGCTAATACTATACCTTATTTTGTTTCCACGGGTTTGGTTTTGGGGGAGGGGGGTCGAGATAACATATAAGTCCTTATAGTGATGAAGCCAACATGCCCTTATTGCTCTTTTTTAGAGAGGCTGTTGCATGTTTCTGCATTTTTTGGTTGAAAAACTCATAAAGAACTATTACATATGTATCAAACTTCTAGGCTGTGTTTTTGGTTTCTTAGCACTTCAAAAATTGCAGCATCAGTGAAGTCTCTCTAACTTGTTTGCTGGGGTGCTTATGTATCTCAGTACTTTAATGTGTCCAAGTAGTTTCTCTTAACAGATTAGTCCTTTCTTTCCTTTTTATTTCATTCTTTATGTATATTTACTACTGGTTGTAGACAAGCCAAAGCCCAAAAGAAAAGTGTACTTTTTATGATGATACTTGTTGGTGGATTTGTGGATCCATATGCAGAAGCTTAAGTTGTTAATCTGCTCCTAGTACTCATTCTTGATGTCTGTGATGCTTTGCTTGCAGATAATTTTCTTGGAAACACTCTGTAATGATCCTAAATTAATTGAAAGAAACATACGCCTTAAAGTTCAACAAAGCCCAGACTATGCTGAAGAGTATGATGACTTGCTATATCTTTTGGTGTTTCTCATATTAGTTAGAAAAAAACTTACATAGTTGGCATTGTTATACAGGCCAGATTTTGAAGCTGGATACAGGGACTTCAAGAATCGCCTTGATAATTATGAAAAAGTAATATTATTTGTCAAGTTATTATGGTTGCTTTTATCATATTTATTTATGAATGGTTAGCATCATATTATGTAATGCTTGTCATTTTTTTCTCTCCAAGGTTTATGAGCCAGTAGAGGAAGGTTCTTATATCAAAATGATTGATATGGTCAGTGGTCATGGAGGACAAATACAAGTAAGTGACCTTATTTCATTTGTTTCATGTGTTGTTTATTACAGGACACTTCAAAAGGTCGATGTAAGCATTGGTAGCAAATACTGCATTTTATATCGAAGGTGGACTTTATTTAAACAATTTTTTCTTGATTTCTTCATGATGATTTTGTGTTACTCCACTGCCACCTATGAGGCTTGGCTCAAGTGGTAGACTGTGCCTCTGAAGGGTTCTTAGGTCTTAGGTTTCATACTTTTAACAAGGGGTTACTTCTTTCGCCAGATCAGGCTAACTTTGTGATTAGCGGTTTGATTTTTAATAGCCTTGTATCTCTAACTCTTCCTATAAGGTGGTTTATAACCTCAAAATATCCTATATGCTCAATCTTCTGAAGGAATATGAAGTTGGATTTCTTCTGTCTTCTTTAGGATTTCATCGCATTTAACTTCAGTGAGAGCTATATATCTTTTGGCAGTCTGGAGACCGTAAACATTTTGATAATGAGCAGAAGGACTCTGTATAAAGTTGTTTTATATTCTTTTTACAGTCTTACATAGACTTTTGAATACCAATTTCATTTTCGTATGGGTCGAATTTTAGGAGTTGAAGAAAAGATGTAATCTATGGAGCAGTCGATGTTTAGATTGGCTTCAGTAAGAATTCAAAAGCAATTGACAGTGGATTGTTCAGTTAATTAAATAGGAAATAGAGGTGGGAGCAATTCAGAACTGGCTACAGGACCTTCTCTTTCTTTCCTAATATGCCTGTGTAGCAGTTTTCAAATTCGTCAATCTTTTAGGCTGGCCTTGTTAGAGTTAATAGTTGGTAGCATCTCCTCTTGAGTATGAAGATAAGCTTATATAAGTTGATTAATGACTGACTTCCCAAAATTGATGGAAGTTTGTGCCGCTGTCAAGATTCTTCTAGTTTTATCTGAATTACTTGTATAAGATCAACAGCTTCTTTACTGTAATGCCAGAGACATCCATGCACTTATATAATATCTTACTTTCTTAATTTGATAGGCGGCTAGACTTGGCTGCAACCATAGACTAAGTTTCTGTGCACTTCAATTCACATTCCGAGGGAGGAAATGGATCCTACCAGTTCAGTCTCTTGAAATTATTTATACAACTTCAGACTCTTTAAAGAATCAGTTCTATTTGTGCAGGTGAATAATATTAGTGGCTATCTTCCTGGGAGGATTGTCTTCTTCTTGGTAAGTTACTGCTCATCCTACTAAGTGGTCTCTTTTCTTACCAACCAACTACTGTGTCTTTGAGGCATCTCCTGAATTATGTTGAATAATGTTGCTAGCAATGAAGGAATTGCTTCTATTTCTCGTAGTGCCTATATCCTCTTTGGTAACCTCACTCTCCAAGAAATACATACAAAAGAAAACAGAAGAAGCAAAGACTGCAATAAACTCACACCCACAGATGGTTACTGTTAAGAAAATGAACTTTTGGCCTAGAAGCTAGCTCATGAGGTGAAAATTTCCGAAGACCATGTAAGCAGACAACAACCCGTAATCTCAACCAATGTGTAACTCTTAACAGTTACCACCTTATTTTAGTCTCAAGACTCAGGATCTGTTCTTATGGTTTCAAGAGAGAGAGATTGAAATTCAGAGTTTGGTAGCAGAGTCAGTATTCTTGCTACTGGATGATATCACTACTGGTACACACTGGTAATTGGAAAAATTCCATGCTGTACAGAATGTGTCCTCTTTACTGATGTTCTTTTTTATCATTTGAATGTATAATTAAGATCTGGCACATTCTTGTGATGGGGCTTCGCATTTTCCCTAAGAATGATTATCATATATTTCATGGCCCTCCACTTATCCCGGAAAAGTTAGGAAAGAAAGAGGACTGGTCAAACACACTAGCAGTCATTGCAAGATGGCTATTTGCCTGATCTAGACATCTTATCGTTTAATTTGGTCCTCTCATATGCTCTTAAATTTTGTTGGAAGTGCCCAACAGATTGATATGATATGCAGGTCAATACACATCTCACACCCCGTCCAATTTTGCTAACAAGGCATGGAGAGAGTCTATACAATGTTAGAGGCAGAATTGGTGGTGACACTGCCATAAGGTTTCTATCCTCTAAACACCTTGAAGATGATTTTTATATATATATATATATAGGAATAACAGATTGAAGTTACAACTTTTAATTGTTTTTTTGTTTGCTTACCTTTGCATCTTACGTTTTTCCTATTTTTTGAGATAACATGTGCACTGACCTCTCTCTTTTACATTCAATTCCAGCAATGCCTAGTGTTCAATATTCACTGGGACTATCGTTGTTCTTTCAATTAGTGCATCCCACAGCAACTTAACTTGGTTTCATCCTATGGACTTCCTTCCCCCACAGCCAAAAGTCGGGATTTGCATTTGATTTGATCTTGTTCAATGAGAGAACAAAACCTAATAATGTCCATGCTTGAAGATTTTATTTTGGGGGAGGGATACGGCTATCAGACTATTGAATTTCAAGAATCTAGAAGAAAGAATAAAGGGACAAGAAAAATATGAACATTCTATAATCTATCCAAATTACTGTGTAAGACAACAATTTTTTGAACATCGACAGAGCTTCAAAATTTTAACTTATTGGGCTTAAGTTGTATTTAGCTACTTCAGCTGGCTAGATTGTCATTGCTGAAAATGTAGCTTAATAAGTAGTTGGCCTCCTGCCTAGGTACCTAAAGGTTATAAGCAAGGTGCCCTATAATTTAACATGCACGAAACAGATGAAAATCTAGAGTTAAAGACTTGTCTTCATTCATCATTACATATTTCTATGTGCTGGGCACAACAAGAAAAGAATATAGATTACGTAAAGGGTTATTTTAAAGACATAATTGAATAAATACATCTCTCCCTTCTGCAAAAACTTGAGTGTCTCCACATCCAGGAACCATAATATGTTACACCTGCAAATTTTAGAATTATGAAAAGCCTAAGAATTCCTGCTGGTATGAGAAGTTAAATCTACACAGAGAGATGTACTCCATGCCCTTGCATGCCGAAAGCAATTGATAACTTTCTATGGATTTGTTGCATGTGGCCCGCGAGTTTACCACTATGACTGCGATGGAGGTTTTCTTACGCCATAGACCTTATGCCATAGACAATTGTTTCTTTTTAGGTGATACAAAAATGTATCATAGGGGAAGGAGAGCTTTGGAGCAACGGTAAAGTTGTCTTCGTGTGACCTATAGGTCATGCATTCGAGCCATGGAAGAATCCGCTAATGCTTGCAGTAGAGTGGGCTGTCTACATCACACCCCTTGGGGTGCGCCGTACCCTGGGTGAACACGGAATGCTTTGTGCACCGGGCTGCCCTACAAAAAATTATCATAGGGCATGGAGCATTCATGGCTTCTTCAGATTCTTTTAGTGATTCAAAAACTTATCATAGAAAATGGAGCCTTCACGGGTTCTTCAGATTTTACTGGTCTTTTAGAGTTACTATTTGCTTGTGTAGTTTAAAGTTATAAAATGTAGAATTTGCCCTCCAGGGTATAAAAGTTACTCGTTTGAGATTGTCTTCGGCTATCTGTAAGGATTGGATGATAAACTTCTGATGAAATGTTCACTTAGTTTGTATATGCTGTGATTTGGTTATTGTTAATCAAGTAATGAAATCTTTACTCTATTTTCTAGATGTATTTGCAATGTAGACTAGCTTAAAAATTTCTTTTCCTTTATGACCGACAAACTTCTTTAACAGTGAAACTGGGGAGGTCTACGCGAAGAAGCTTGCCAATTTTGTTGGAAAACGACTGAAGAATGAAAAGGCCGCTTCTGTAAGTTCCATCTATTGATAATTCAATTGTATAATGTTTTTTTTTCCTTTTCCTTTCTGACTTTCACTTGTGCTTTTATTGAAATTGATACAAATGGGAACTGACCTACAGCTTCTGATTGGGCTATCACTGGGTGAATTGGGGGGGACTGGGAGAAAGATTGGGCTTAAAGCAATAGAGATAGCATTAGGAGTGACTTGTACATTTAGGAGAAAGCATTAACATTGGAAAAGTATTAGAAGCCACTGAATCAGATGGGTGCAACCTAGGGTGCTTATTTTTATTTATCTTTTTGGCCTTCTACTGTGTTACTGTTTAACGTATTAAGAAAAGCTAGTTCTTCATTTTGAAACCCGTTCTGAATTACTTTGTTTTCTCTGGCTTAAGAAGAAAGCTTCTTCTAATTGTTGATGAAAGCACTTCTTTTTTCCTGAATAACTACATCTCAATAAATAAATAAAAGAAAAAAGTTGAAGTTCCCTGCTTCGGATAGTAATCTGTGCCAGGAGAAGGAATCTTTGATCTTTTCCCCCAAGGCGAGCAAGCATTTTTTTTTTTTTTTTTTTTTGGGCCTGATATTTTCAACTGGAAAATTAGCTCTCTAGAAGAAGCATGATCACAGCCTTCTCTGCTATTTGTAACTTCCTACTCATGTTAGATTAAGTAGCAAAATGCAAATGTCAGATATAGTTTTGAAGTAAAAGAATCTCAAAGCAGTACCTATACTTACTATTGTTTCTTACACAAACTTAAAGCAGGATTAATGATTGCTAAAAATCATGAAGCAAAAGTGCATGAACCATTAGCAGCCAAATCTTTTGGCTTATACGGGAAGCACCTTTTTATGTTGCTTCCAGAATATAAAAAATTAGTATCAGCCGTAACTACGCTACTCCTTATTAGTAGGATAGATGTCAAACTTCTATACTGATCTTAAGATATAAGGAATCCGTATGTGGAAAATGTGGTTTCCTAGCAGCTTAATACACCCGTAACCCGTTTGCACAAAAAAAAAGGCTCACTTTCTCCTCATAAAAGAAATCAAGAAATAATAAAATAAATTCAGGTATCTTTCACTTTTTTGTGGGGGTTGGGAGGAGGTGAATTAAAAGAATTGGATTTGCAGTCTTGTAGCAGATCTTTGGGAATGTGCAATGTGATAATATCTCAAATTTCTTGCGTTTGAAGAATTAAAAGCCTTTTTTTTTTGAGTAACATAAAGCACATGAAGAAAAAATCAGCATAAGCATATAAAGAGTTTTTTTTTTAAAAAAAATATGAGCATCTAAAAAGTTTATGGTCTCTAGCAGTTATTAAGTTCAAAAGTTTCTATTTTTCTTATATTTCTCTGTGAACCTTGAAAAATGCTTTTTAAAGTTCCTTTATTGTTTGTTAGGCTTTCAGTAGGTGTGCTGACTCTGCACAAATCATTAATAGTTAAAGATAGCTGGTAGTTCTTCCTCTGCACAAATTGTTAGAAATATGCTAGAGAATGTTGTATAAAATGCTCTATCATTTATTTTTTGACTTAGATATGGACCAGCACATTGCAAAGAACAATTTTGACAGCTAGTCCAATTGCTGGGTTTCCCAAGGTTAGCTTGTTGAACCATCGTTTGTTTGTCTGTTTGTTTTTAAATCGTGTCTTTGTCTTAGTAGGGTTGTTCCTTTTTCCTCACTCCCTTTCAGATACAATGGCGAGCCCTTGATGAAATAAATTCTGGCGTATGTGATGGGATGACTTATGAAGAAATAAAGAAAAATATGCCCGAAGAATATGAGTATGCTATAACTCTTCTTTACCTTTCGTGATGCACGCTTATCCATTTGTTTGTGATATAATAGGATTTTATCCAAGTAGAATTTCTGTGGTGTTTATAGGAAAAGTCAGCAAACTATGAACACGTACTGAAGGGGAAATATGCCTCACCAGCTACAGAAAAGTGATATTGCTAAGACAGGGAATTGACCATAGAGTCTGTTTGGTGTCTACTGAACGAACTTAATTGATATTGATTACCCCAGTGGCATAGTTTATATTTTCAGTATCTATCTGTATAGGCAATCAACTGAATTGAACTGCCTTGAAATGTAGTTAGAGTTGGAAAAGGTGTTTCGTGATGGCAAGAACATCTCCTTTCCTAGTTTGTGAGTAATTCGTTGAACAACTGATGAAAGACTCACGTATGGAGTAAAAGCATCTCTATGGAGTCAAAAAACTTTTCTGCTTCATTATTTCTAACTGGATGTGTGATTTACTCTTTCTCTTCGCATGCTCGTATAATAGTGTGTTGTTGATTTGTCAGAGAAAATGAAGCTGGTCACCATCATTCTCTTGTAGTGATGCACTAAGGACCAACACTGTATTCTTTATCTTAAATATCAATTAGTTAGTGTCAAATATTGCTTGTTACTTATTTATACATACAGGTCACGCAAAAAGGACAAGCTGAGGTATAGATACCCTAGAGGCGAATCTTACCTTGATGTCATACAAAGGTTTGTTATTTAACCCTTTAAACTGTAAGGCTGGTTACCGTCAATAAATTAAATCTAGAATTGTGCAATTTTCTCATTTCGTTCTAATTAACATTCAACGTGCTGCAGGTTGGAGCCGGTGATTATCGAGCTTGAAAGACAAAGAGCACCAGTAGTGGTGGTATCTCACCAGGTTGTTAAGTGTTGCTGAAACATGAAAATTATCTCACTTCCATGCCAATAAAGCATGTGCATGACATTGAATATTTTCTTTCTAAATTCTCTTGTAGGCAGTACTGAGGGCTTTGTATGCTTATTTTGCTGATAGGCCTTTGAATGAAATTCCACACATAGAGGTAATTACTTGATCTTGCTTGTGAAGAATTTGAAGAGGATCGTTATATCATATTCCATGATGAACAGGGATGCATATCCATTCATTCTGATTTGGCAGTTAAAGCATATTGAACATATCTTCTAGACATGAAAATGATATTTATCTTCTTCAAGGCGAGCTGCGGGGCTACTTTTTTCTTTCATTCCATCTGTCTTGCTCGATTGGTTAATTAAGTTGCTGAATGAAACGAAGTTTATTAAGGCTCCTCTATCTGGTTTTAATTAAGGGTAGATAAGATACTGACATGATCCTAAATGCTAGTTGAGATTTTGGGTGTGTTTGGTATGAAGAAAAGTACTTTTTGGAAAATGTCTTCTATAAAATAAGTCATTTTCTGGCAACCAAACACCAATGAAAAATATTTTTAATTAAAGAGGGAGAAAACAACTTTCCTCGCTTATGTATGTCTCCGATATTTCATTTGAAATACTTTTAAAATTTTAGAGCGTGTTGGATAGTGAGACAGTTTTTTGTGGAAAATGATTTCCAGAAAATATATTTTTCCGTGAAATATTCTCGTTCATACCAAAGACACCGATTACTCATAATTTAATCAGGAAAATAGCCTTGAAGTTGGATTCCTCTGCTAATTATCTATATATTCTAGTGGATGAAAGATGAGGGCAAAGTTTTGTAGTGGCTATAGGTGACGCTTCTTCAATTATGCTTTGTGCATTTTAATTTAGTGAACTTTGAACTTGGCAGAAAGAATTAAATCATTGAAATTAAAACAGAAACCTTTACTTTCCTGGTCTAGTATAGAAATAAAACTGCCATTTATTTTACCCTTTTCCTTGTTAAACTTGCAGATGCCACTTCACACAATCATAGAGATACAAATGGGGGTTACAGGAGTACAGGAGAAGAGATACAAACTGATGTAGGTCACTGCAACTTGACTTGCTAATTCGTAAATGCAGTAATTCTCTCATTTTTCAAATTCTAGTAACTGATACCAACAAATTGTATATCGACAAGAGTTTGACATTAAAGTGTATCATTTGAAGGGCTTCATCTTCATCTTCTTCATGCTGCTCTCTGCGATCCCTTCCTCTCCTTTTTTCAGTCTCTTAGTTTCGTTGTGGTTTCGCGAGGGAATAATCTCTCCAAAGTTGTGCGAAATATCCAGCTTTACCTAAACTATTCAGAAAAAGAGGGTATTTTGGTTACCCCACAAAATATGAACCAAACTGATTCTTGATATGGTCTGTTTGAAGATGATAAATTTTAAAATCTACTTTCCTCTTCTCCTGATTCACATGGGATCCTATTGTCATACCAGAACAAGACATGCTGTTTCCATCAGTGTCTCTGTGAAATAACTCCGATGAGAAGAAAAAAGAAAGGTGTTAAGAGACCCTCAACGACTCTTTTTTTTGATAAGGAGATCCTCAACGACTCTAGACACTCTTAAGATCCTTTTTTAAATTTATAAATATCACTGTTTCTGGTAATTCTCTTTGCTTTACTTCGATACATTTATACATTGGTTCTTGGATTTTGGTGCAAGGCCCAGATGCCATGAATACTTGCTTTCATCATCCAGATTTCTACATGGTTAAGTGATATCCCCTCTGTTTCAATTTATATGTGTAGTCTGTCTGGGCATGGAGTTAGAAAGGAGATTTTTGAAACTTGGTCTTCACATATAGAAAGATATCATTTTTTTTTTGAACGAATTAATATGGAAATAGTGTCACATGAAACCGATTCGAAGGAGTATGAACGATCTTTATTAGTTTTCCGACAAAGGCCAAAGGGTCTCTGTAAAATGGGGAATTCTTCAATTCCTCTGTTCGTGTACAGAGGAATGTCTGTTATTTGCTGTATAAAATATGTCAAAGAGCACCAAATGAATTCAGTAGTTCACTAACTGTTGGTGAAAAATTTATAATTTTGGTGTGTGTTAGTCTAACAAACCAAAGTTAACTTATTTGGCTTCTTAGGCTTTTACTTTGTGATCTATGCTTAACTTAAACTTTAATCAAAACTTTTTTTCTTTAACCATGTTGCAAGCTTCGATTTATCTTCGATTTGCCTATAATCCTAATTGAGTCATGAAGTGGTCTATGCTTCTTAGGAAAAAAAATAAAAAAATCTATGTTTATGTTCTATGCATCGACATTATAAAAAAAGAAGAAGAATTATACTGTCAGGTTAAGTTGACCTACAACAACACGTAACTCTGAATTGCAAGGGTTGGCTGAATTGGTTTGGTGAGTGGTTTTCCACATGGGAGACTTGGGATCGATTCCCCTCACCAGCAGCCAGAGCTCGTCGCACTGGGCTTGCCAGTGTGGTTTTCATCCCATGTGTGGTTTGTGAGCTATTGCACACAAACAGTTTATTCAATGCGCTCCCGAAGAGTAGTTGCAGGTTTCCCTCGAGTTCCAAAAAGATCAAACATGATATAATAATCTGGAGATCTAATATAGTGACAACTTGCTATACTCAGTTAAATTGCACTAATATCAAATCAATAAGCGGATTTTACAAATTGAGATATTGCAGCTCACAAACAAAAGAAACAAAATACGCTGTCACTTCGTGGTCAGTACTTCTTCATTCTTGGTGCAATTCATGCCGCGACTTGTGAACTTTTTGTAATAGATGAGTTGAGTTGAAGAGAAGCTCGGCATAGAGGACAATTTGAGTGAGCAATTAGCCATTCATCGATACATTGAGCATGATATACATGTTCACAATCTGGCAATAACTTAACCATTTCATCATCTCCAAATAACCCCAAACAAATTGGGCACTCACTTTGATCTTTAGCAGTACCTAGTTTACATGTCTCACCAAATAAGAAAATGGGCAACTTTTGAATAGTTTCTTCATCAAGCCCCTTGCTTATTTGTACCAAAACTGCATCTGTATCCCTAGGTGGAGAACTTAATATTCTTTCACTAGAAAACCACTCAAATTTACAAACAAAGTAGAAGAAAAAGAAGGCAACTAGTGATATTAAGATGAAGAAAAAGATAATAGAAAGGCCATGATGGTGGAAATGTGAGGTGATTGATTTGAGGTCACTGAAGTACCAGTCTGAAGTTTGAGTATCTTGTAAAGACATGACCAATTATTGAACAATGAGGAACTCAAATAATGGAAGTGATGGAAAGAAGTAAGGGCAATTCTGCTGCATAGCTACTTATTAGTACTATATATGTAATTACTGACACTCGTGGCGGTGCCAGGATATTCAATAAGGAGATCCAAAATATAAAAAAGGAAAACACACGAAGAAATGAAGGAGATTTTTTTAATTCTCCTTTTATTCTAAATCTCACAGTAGTAATAAATCCAACAACTAACTCACTCTCTTTGAGTTGATTTACTGAATTGTCAACTGTTCCATTTATTTTCTGTAGCAGCAATAAGGCCCATTACCCATACATGATGGATTTTTCATCAAATAAATAAGTGAATTGATTTATTTATTTATTTTAACAAAATTGGGGGTAGGGAAGAGGAAACGGGGAGGGGATTACAAGATGAGAATCGAACTCTCACCAACAAACTAAATGTTCAAGTAACTAACCAATTGAGCTACTAAGATTTTTCCAAGTATGAATTGATTATTTCTAAGTCTTTTTCTTAGAGTGGTCAGATCCAGAGTTAACTACTTAAATAATTACTGAATAATTAAGGATGATAAAATTAGCAAATTATAGAGCTAATGGTCAAAAACCCGATTAAACTATAATTTTTTCACGAGTTTCATATATCAATTATCCATTCTTCTCTTACCTACCTAAACTATCACTCCTTTTGTGGTATAACACACCTTGATGCTGGGCTGACCAAATATTTATTCCCAATCGATGATAGACGCGTGTGGGCCAACTAAGCATCGAAGTGTGTTTTAATACAAATGAAGTGATAGTTGAAGAATGAAGTATATATGAAATTCGGGAAAATGTGAGATATAAATTAGGTAGGTAAATAGAACAATGGGTAATTGAGGTATGAAACTCGCTTATGATAATTTAGATGTGTTTTTTTACCGTTAACTCTAACTCGACCAAAATATCCAGCAGAGATAGATTCGGTGAATTATAAGAGGAAAAAGAAATATTAAGAAAAAAGCTCCTAATTCAGACATTTCACCATTTTGTAGGGGCAGAAGGTATGAGTAACTTGTCCAATTCAGACATGCAAACAGGTTAAATTATATTGTTTAAGAAGAAACAATTTAAGTTGTACACAAACTTTCTAGTTTCTATCACGTGTTAAAATTAAATTTATTGACCATAATATTAGAAAATTATATATTGCCACTACAAATAACTTAAAAATTGAAGTACATTTAAGGATTATGTGCTAGAGAGAGCCAGCACTTTTTTATTTATTTAATAATTATATCTTTAACATGCCTTCTCACGTGCAGGCTTGATTCATTTTCATTGATCAAGCACGTGAAAATTCTTTTTGATAAAAGGGAGACGGTGAGACGACTTAAGCACAGGACCTTTGCCAACTCTGATACCATATTAAACTATATATTAGTTAAGTTGTACACGTTAGAGCTAGACAAGAGTACTACTTCAAATATAGATGACGAAAAGTGAAAATTGAAGATTGTTGAAGGGTCTACGTTTCTAAATATAAAGTGTTGTGTGGTTGGTTCGCAAATTCGATAGAATTCAATATTTTAGGGTTATTATACACATGCGTGAAATATATAAGCATAGATACATTATATTTAGTTAGATACACATGCAAAAAAAGACAAGTATAGATCGAAAAAGTTAGATATACATCAGAATTTATTTTCTTTATTCACGATAATGATCGATTTATGAGTTAGGCGGGACTCAATTGTTTGGGGTTGAATTTTCTATATTTAATTATGTGTAAAATACAAGTATAGATAAAGTTAAATATACATTTCAATTTTTTTATGTGACTTGTCATATTACCATCTGGTGTTTATTGTCTTTCGATTATTACACTATTTTATTGTTGTTATTATTCCTTTTCTATATGATCTGTACTGCTTTCCTTATTAGTTATCATGTTTTCTTCGTTGCCGTTTTTCTTTTTCATAATTACGGTGTTTAGCTGCACTTGAGCCGAGGGTCCTTCAAAAACAACATGGATAGAAATAAAATTTGCGTATATTCTATGATCTTCCTAAACCCCATTTATGAAATTTTGCTGAATATGTTATCTTATACTATGTGATTTGTCATAAAAAAAAGAGTCATCTATTCGTCACGCAAGAAAACGATTGTTTGGCTTTTTTTTCTTTCCTTTTCCTTTTCCAGGAGTGAAGCCAAAGAGACATCTTAGGTAATAGTAGTCACAAACTTAATTAAAGTCTTTCATCATAGATATTTAAAATAATTTTTCTCTATAAAATAATTTTAATAGTAAACATGCATTGATATTTGTTCTTTTCTTAATTTGACACTCAAAAGCACTTTTTTTAAAAAAGATTAGTCAAACATAAACCATTTTTCTCCAGAAATACTTTTATTAAAAAGTATTTTTTTAAAATGCTTCTCAAAATAAGTATTTTTTTGCCCTCGGCCAAACATGATCTCAAACTGGTTGATTTCTGATTTTTGAACTGAAGTAGAAGCTTTGGTATTTTCGAATTGCTGCCAACTATTCCTTCGGATCATGATATTTACTAGGATATTTTGTTGTATTCAAAGATGTAAAAGGAGGTTAGGCCGTATGTCCCCTCCAACCTATATAATATTTTTTCGTTGAAGAGATATAGACGTGGCAGGGATCTTGCCAAACCCCCATCACACCGGAGGCGTATACTCTCGTGCGTATGGATTTTGTTTTTTTTCTAAAAAGCATTGCTATATTGCTACATTCCGGAATATGTGATACTTATTGCGTTATTTGGTAATAAATATATATTGTAGTTTCTTTTATTTGGAAGTTAACCGCCTGCAAGAAAACTCGGATTATTTGAAACTTTAAAGTGTATTTGATGTCTTTTTTCATTTGTTTTTTAAAAGATAAAGTAGGTGTTTGATCATAAATATTATTTACAATATTCTGGAATACATTCACTTTATTCCAGAATACTTGTTTGGCTATGAAAATCAAAAACATATTTCGGAATATGTTTTCATAATTTTTGGTTTTTTGAAAAACACCTCTTGAGGTGTATTCACTATTATTGGATTCAATTTTTTCTCTCACTTTATTTTTAAATACTACACCAACTCAATAGTCTAAAATATTTTTGAAAATACTATGGCCAAACACAACTCCAACTTTATTTTCAACTTTAAAGTGAATACCAAATAAAGTGATGAATACCAAATAAAGTAAATACGTTTTCGATTTTTATGGCCAAACGAGTCCAAAATGACTAGCTTCCAAAGTAATTCTCCATTCTTAATAAGATGCCTTGGATTCCAACTAATTAATTATTTGCTGACTATAAAATTGTCTTTGTTAGGGAGCGTTTTACTCCTAATACATAGAACTTTTAAGCGCGAATTCAGATTTAGTTGAACACGAACGAGAAACTAAAAAAAGTTAATTTAAAATGAAACAAATAGTAATTTCCTTGTAAGAGTAATTAGAGTTACGTATGATCGGCAACCTTCAACTCGTAAATAATTTAAGTTCATTCATAAAAAGTAACGGAAATTGGAATGCTTCTACATAACATTATTGTAAGACATGTTTGAAGTCTCCAAAAGTACACAACATCACCAAAGTGAGCGTAAATTCTTCAACACGGCTCCCTACGTGCAGGCTTGATTCATTTTCATTGAACAAGCACGTAAATCCTTTTTGATAAAAGGGGGACGGTCGTCGGACGACTTAAACACATGACCTCCACTTTAAAATTGTAAGATCATCTCGTCTAAAAGTTTATTGGTTAAGTTGTACGTTAAAAAGACCAACACCTACTTTATTAATTATATCTTCAACATGACGATTGTGCGAAAACCTTCACTTGCTTGGAGACATATCATACAATTAGAGCAACACAATCAGCAAGTAGAGTTGTGGAAGGATCAATAGAGGATCTACAAAGAGGACAAGTTGAACAATTACCAAGCCACTTATCAAGGCAAGGTGAATGAAAGCCATGTTGGCATTTAGGCATCACTTTAACAATCTCTTCATCTTCATAACATGCCAAACATATTGAGCACTCACTTTCCATGTAATTATTATTCAAGTTCTTCACACTATTTTTCAAAGAAGATAACTTGAACATGAAAATAGGCAAAGCACTTATTGTCTTGGCATCAAGACCAAGATGTTCTTGTGGCCTTCTTACAAATTCATGAGCACCTCCTTGTGTAATTTGTCCTCTAGATTCTTCATCATCAATAACCACTTGACCAATTCTTTTATGAACAAAACGAAAGAAAAGGAAGGTAATTAGGAGAAATATTGGTAAGCAAATGATGATTGAAAGAATAAGAATATGAAGACTTGCTTTGGTGAAGTACCAATGGAAGTTTTCAGATCTGTACTCTGACAATGACCCCATAGTATTAATTTTAGACCTAGACAAGAATACTCTACTCCAAATATAGATGATGAAAAGTGAAAATTGACTATTGTTTAAGGGTCTACAATTCTTAATATAAAGTGTTGTGTGATCGGTTTGCAGGTTCGGCGGAACTCAATGTTTTATGGTTATTATACATATGCACGAAATATTATACAAGTATAGATCGATAGAGTTAGACATATCTTTCAGAATTCATTCTCTTTATTGATGATAGTGTTTGGGAGTTTGGCAAGACTCATATAAATAGTTGTACTGCTTTCTTTATTAGTTGTCATATTTTTTTCGCACCCATCTTTCTTTTTTATAACTACTTTATTTGTTGAATATAAGCCGAGGGTTCTTCGGAAACAGTCTCTCTACCTCGATGAGGTAAGGACAAGGTCTGCGTACACACCACCCTCCTCAAACCCCACTTGTGAGATTACACTGGATATGTTATTGTTATATATGTGATGTCATAAAAAGAGTATCATCTATTCATGACACAAGAAAACGATTGTTTGGCCTTGTTCTTTCATTTCTTTTTTCAAGAGTGAAGCCAAAGAGACATCTTAGGTAATAGTCATCTTATTACTTTGTTTTTATGTAATTTTCCATCTCTTTTCACTTGAACAAGTTGGAGAGGGGTCAAGTTTACATTGCAAACGCAACTTAATGGATCTAATTGGAGGATATATGCATTTTTAAAAAGAGCTTGATTATTTATGAATATTATAAAAGATATTTACATAATCAGATCACTTATAGAATAATTACAAATAAATTTTATGGTAAATGGAATTGATAACCTAGTGGAAATAGTAATTAACCTACTATAGAGTATTACATAATAAAAATACTATAAAAATTATTTACTTATAGTTTTAGTGTATATAACTATCATTCCAAAATATTAAGCTAGTTGACTTCTGGTTTTTGCACTGAATTAGAAGCTTTCGTATGAATTGCTGGCAACTATTCTTTCATAAGCATTGCTACATCCATTGATCCTAGTGATATTTATTGGTAGTACTAGAATTTCTCTACCAGATATAAAGGAGCCCAATAAATATTACTTTTTTTGTTTTAATTTATGTGACACAGATAGAATTTAGATAGTCAATAAAAATAATTATATGGTTTTTATATATTTTAAGTTGTTAACTATTATGATTTATAATTCTTTTTACTCTCTCTTTTTCAATTCATGTGTCATTGATACAATTTTGAGAGTTAACTAAAATTTCTATATATCTTTTAAATATTTTAAACAGTTAATTATTGTGATTTATAGTGCTTTCAACATAATTTTCAAATAATATATGTTACTCTCTCTACTCTAATTTATGTGCCTTTGATAGAATTTGAAGAGTCAACTCATTTTTTTTATGTTTTAAATTTTTTTTAAATTGTTAATTATTGTAATTTATAATACTTTTTACGTCATTTTCAAATAATATATGTTACTTTCTCTGTACCAATTTATGTGGCACCGACATAATTTCTAAAGTCAAAAATATTTTAAATTATTAATTATTGTGATTTATCTTTTTACGTAATTTTTAAATATATAATATATTAAAAAGATAAGATAAATAAATTAAAATGGAGAAATTAATGAAAAATGACTAAAATGTCCCTACCTGCTGAAGCAAGCACGTTATAGTTTCTTTTACTTAGAATTGAACCGCTAATTCTTATTAAGTATTTTTTTTTTATGTTTTCTTATAATTTTTTTAAGTACTTAATTAAAAAAAATTATATTATATAACATATCAAATAAAAAAAATCTCTTTTTAAAAATATTTATACAGAGCTTCTCAAATTATATCGTATAAATTGTAGTAGAGAAAGGAAAAAATAAGGGAATACCTCTATGTTTTGGGCCCATTTACACAAGTGTCCCTTTTTTTAGGTTCATCATTTATGTCTTTTTCTGTATTTTATAAAATTGTGCAACATAAGGAAACGGGGGATAAATGCGGGGAAGAAAAAATTCTAAGAGGGATTATTTATCTTCCTAGTCTTCGACATATAAAGAAAGGGATGTAGAAAAATCCTTTTTTTTGTGTCGAAATGAAAGAGTAATGATTCTTGATCCTGTTTATTAAAAATTCTTAGTCTTGATTTTAATTTTTTCAGATGTATCATAAACCCTTTACCCTACACCCGACTCCTTTACGTATAATATGAAGTGATGGACAAACAAAACTAAAGAAGAGAGAAAATTTTATTAATTAAATAAAACTTCTTCGATCAACTTATCTTATAGAAAATTTGATGATGAATTAGGAAAACAATAAAAAATAAATAGAGTAATGTAATATAGAAAGTAAGGTTCTAAATTAGACATTAGATTAGTATGTAGATTTCGGTCTAATAATTTTCTCATATATTTTTCAATCTTATATATAAAATATTAGACTATTGCTTGAGGTTTGAATAACTTACAAAATTTTAAATCATGGTCTTACATTTTCTCATACAATTTTCAATTTTCTCAGAAAAAATCTTTAAACTGTGATTTAAAAAGCCCATACGTAATAATAATAATAAAAATACTTACTAAACTCAAAGAAGGACAACTGGTGAAAATTTCTCTGAGATAATGCTAATGGCTCAAACGTTATGGTCCTCTATCTTCAGAATATGGGTCCTTCAAAGTTCTGGACTCGGCCCAACAGATTACAGAGCCCATATTAACAGGGCCCATAGTGGTATTTTATTATGAAAGTCCCACATCGAAATAGAGGCGAAGAAGAGAGCGGCTGGAACGAATATATAAAGTATTCGTTCGATAGGGTAAGACTCACGCAGCCACGCAATGAACACATAGCGAACTATTCTTTCGCCTTTTACTAAAGAATACTGTGTGTGCGTTGCAAATAGTGGCATACGCCAATTTTTGGAGGGGTTCTCTTCATTGAGGAACCCATCAATTCTAGTTATAATTTTTTTGGAGAGTTTGGTTGCTAGCTAAAAAAGTTCATGAAATGTGTTTCAAGAGTTTGTGCTAATTAATTATCAAATGAAAATCATGAAACCATGAATTATTCTAACTGAGATAATGGGGTAAAGATTCACAGTTTATTCTGATTGATAATTTAGGCTAAACATTCGAGTATATGGAGATCATCCTTAAGTGTACATACTCTTTCCATTTATGGAGATCTTTGATGAATTGGCTTGGCATTCATAGACAGATTGGTGATAGGGTATCTTCAGTGATCCATACTACCAGAGGAAAGTCTTTAGTGATTGGGTTTTTATTTGCTGTTGTGTGGATTGAAAGGAACAATAGAAGATTCAAACAAGAAAGACGAGATTGCAATGATAAGAGTGAAGGAAATAGCTCTACGAGTGCATATTATGGGGCAAAAGCAGCCTAAATGGAATTCTGTTTTGACAAAGCTCAATCAATATCCCTGTTAGATTTCTCATGCTGTCTGTAAATAGATACTTCACTAGTTATAAAGTGCAAATCTATACCACTTAGCCGATAGTTGATAGCTTGTAGCTTAATTGTTGTTGTTGGTTATTTTTATAGGATCTAACTCTAGAGTCCAATGAGTTAGCTGTACTTATTGCCATTTGGTTGATACAAATTTCCAGTTTCGCCAACAAAAAAAATATAAAAAAAATAACATCGAGTAGTAAAACCCCACACCCCAAACATATTCTAATCGAGGTCAATGTATAGAATTAAAAGAGATAAATATATTTTATGTAATCAACTTAAGTAGTCTTTTAAAGTTTATGTTCTGTGCAACCGATAAAACAAAGAATTAAATTGACCTAAATGACAATCTAGAAAATAAGTAATAGTAACATGTTACAATCTGTTCAATTGTAATGATAGTGGTAAATTTACTTTTTCAGTCACTCTAATATAAAGCTTATACCCTTGGAAGAATAGAACTAAAGAACTGCTAAACGAAGGCATTAACTTTGAACTAGAATGTTGAGTCAGTGAGGTCTCCCCTTTATAATACATTTCATCTACCAAACTCAGGCTTGTGAAAGCCAGTGTGCACAATAAACCATTTGTATGGGAAACCCATGTTTTCATACAGTTATTATCAAACCATACTGTGAACAACATCTGCTTTGTATGGCGAACCAGCATCCCTCAAGGCACGAGCAATACGGGGGAGGATGAAACAACAGAGGAAAGTCCCAAGTAATATTCACAGTTCAATCCTTCACCTGAAGATGAATCCCAGCCTCCTGCGTTGTGTCCAAGGCCATATCACAACTCTTCTAAGGAGCCATTCGAGTATTCATGACCTGAAACACCAGAACTTCCATTTGGTAGTTGACTCGTGCTTGTGGGATTTGAATAAGAAGAGCAAGTACATAGAAGTATTAACAGAAATTAATTTGGATAAAATTTGAGACTGGGTACTGAAATAAGAAAAGAATATACCTTTCCCATGCATTTCTCCAAGTGAGCCCAGCCATGATAGATTCATACATTTCAAATATTTCATTCGCAACAGGAGGATGGGTTTATCTACAATGTATTTGCCATTTGTTTCACTACTGTTGCTACGAACAGCCACCCTTGCCCCGACCTTGTGCAGACAACCGAAGTTCTTCCTCCTCTGCTTCTACATTACGATCAAGGCCTAGTTTTGGTACGCGCTGACACTCAGATACAACATCAATATTGATGGAATCAAGAAGCTCATCAAACATGTGAGCGGACAACTGTGCATGGATATCAACAAGATAAGCAGCAACAACAACAACAACAAACCTAGTGTAGTCCCACAAACGTAGTGAGCACGCAGAACTTACCCCTACCTTGAAGGTAGAGAGGCTGTTTCAGATAATCGCGTAGTATTAGGTAGTTGTGCTCCGGTTTCAGAAGGAGCTTTTTCTTTGAAATCGGAGACTCTTCCAATTTCCTACTGAGATAGGCAGCATTCAGCAAGAACAAGCATGCTTGCCCACACGAAGAAGAAACAATAGAGTCAAACAACATTAGCAAAATTCTCCTATGTAGATCTTACGATATTAACATACAACATATAGGTCGTGAACTATTCAGATAATATTCATACTTTAATACGTCCTATCTTGAAATTGACAAAATTAATTTTATCGGCAAAACTAGGAAAAAGTTTGTGACCATGAAATCTTTTAGGAGTTTTAGTTGTGGCAATTCAAACTCTAGGACAAAATACTGGAGTTTGAACTGAGTCCATCGTTTTCAAATGAAGATGATAAGGGCAACAAGGTCTAATTAACTTGAATTTGCTATAACTTCAATTATATTTTAAACATCGACTAAATATTAAATACCGATCAAAAAGTGATCAACTCGTGCTAGCTCATTTTTACCACGTTTTGTCTAACTCGATGAGAAATTAATATAGCGTAGAAGATCTATATGAATATCAAAATTTTCTACATTTGACATATTAAGCATGATTTATCTAGATTCTCTCAATCCAATTAGACTAACTTCAGCATAAGATAATTTTTATTTTGATGCAATATGTTTTAAGTCTTAAAAGTGAATTAAAACACACATTCACAACTCTACTACTATAGTTAATGAAACTTATTAAGGATCTATCATACATTATGAAAATCGTATATCCCGGTAAACTAGAGCATTCGATAGATATAGACGTTAGATAAATATAAAAATAAAAGTTGATGTTAATTTTGAGGGGTGTCTATGTAATTTGGCCTAGATTATTCTTTTACTGACTCATGATCATGATTAGGCTTCCAAAGTTAATTGCTTTAAAATGCTTTTTTCGCAGAAGGCATGCATGTTTCTCGTTTGTTACTGCTTATTAGTTTTCATTATTTTTTCGTGTGAGGGATCAAAGTGTACTAAATTCCAATAAAATTTTGTAGTTACTTGTCAAAGATAAGCTTTGAAAGATTCTATTACCATTGGCACTCGTAATCTTTTCTTCTTGTATGATTAACTTTCCAAACAAATGAGAATAATATTTCAAAATGATACTTAACAAACATGGGTTGATTCCTATATAGTCACTCAATTCATAATTATTATCTTAGAAAGTCACTTTCTTTATTAAAAAAATCAAGAAAAAAGATGACTTTCTGAGATAATAACTATGAGTCGAGTGCCTATATGAGAATTCAAGATACTTTAATTTCAAACAACGAATTAAAATGTAGGTAATCAATCTAGGCAAAATCTGTTTTTGGGCATAGGTAACATATATATATATATATATATATATATATATATATATTAATTTGTTTAGCTTATTCAAAAGATTCAAATTATATTAAATTTAGTTTACTGCATGACAGGCTGTCCAAGTGAAAATTTTATTTTTCAGTCTCTATATAAAGACATCTATTTATAACTTTGCAATCTCACATAAAGTCTAAAGAAGCATTCTTTAATTAGAGGTATACATATATTAGTTCATGCACTTCATAATTTATTTTCTTCATTAATTTTCTTTTTTTTTCTACTAATTATTTTTCTTTTGGTTTTTTTTTTTTTATTCATTGTTCCTTAGGTGATTCAACAAAATCTATGGAGGAAAAAATGAATGAGAAAAGAAAAAGATCTGATGAGCCTAATTTGGATTTGTCTCTTAAAATTTCAACTGATAATGAATCAGTTAATAAGATTCCAACTCTTAATGAAGCATGGAGTTTTGAACTCAAGTATGGTCAAGTAGATCCCACCATTGATTTGAAGAAGCTAAAAAGGTATATGTTTATAAAAAAAATTCATTGACACAACTTAAAAAGTGTGAATTTCTACAAAAATTCGGCAAAAATATTTTCAACAAATCAATTTTTAACAGATTTCATTAATAATTTATTCTTTTAAATTGTGTGAAAAATAATATTTTTCTTTGTTTTTATAGAATTGAGGTATATGTGATGGCTAGATAATTCTTTTTTTCATTGACACTACTTTAAAAATGTGAATTTTTTACTGTCTTTTGAAATTTTCAATGAAAAGTCCATTGTAAACAATTTTAACAAGTCAATTTTCAATGAATTTTATCAAAATTTTATGTTATTTTTTAGTAGTGTGATAAATAATATTTTTTAAGATTTTTATGTGTTAAGATTAAATAATTTTTTATTTTTTATAAAATCATGACTTTTATTATAGGAGAATGTCAAATCGGTTGTCTGCCCAAAGATTCCGAATGAGAGGGGTTGAATGCAAAGCTAAATTGGAAAAGGAGGTCAAATATCTTCAGGTAATAAAAAATTAAATCAAAATTTTTTATCCAAATAATTTTTTTATTCATTATTTAATCTCTTTTCTCCTTGGTTAGTTTGGAAGTAGTATATATATAATATATATACTTTCAAATAAAAAGTTTACAAGGCTTGTTAAAACTCAATGGCGTGTCAATTTATTTTTAGACGATTTTAATATTTAAAAAAGTAAACAAATAAATAAATCACAATAACAGATTCAATCATATAAATTGCTATTCAAATATATTTATATATAATTGGCTTAATGAGTTTTTTTCATCCAATATATAGTATGCTAAATTGCTAATTTATTGTGTCTTTCAATATCATAAGGTTGATTATTTTACTATAATTTTGACTAATAATTTATCTTTTATATGTATTGGTGTAGGATACGATAGCTTTTGTGGGATCAGAAATTGAAAATATGAAAGGCAATAAAGAGAAGTTGCAATTGAAGAATGGAATGTTGCAAAAACAATTAGATAATATCACCGAAGAATCTAATCTACACATTAGTATGCATATCTCTTTTCTTTTTTCACTTTATATTTATGAGAGGATTGTAACATAGAAATTATTCACGTGATAATTAAGTAATAGTACTAATAAATTAGTATATATTGATTAATAATAATGAGATTGTTACGTAAAATAGTAATACACGAATTTTTTCATAACCTAATAAATAAATTACTTCGTATTGTAAATAAGATGTTGCATTAGTTGTTTTGATTTTTTTTCCTTTATGAATTACCTGACAAATATTTTATTAATTATATATGCAGTGATCATCTTTATTCTTTTTAGAGTTTTAAGTAATATGCATCGTAAGTGTAAATAATTTTATAACATTAGGGAATTTTTATTTGTTATAGGAGATAATATATCTGATTTTCAAGATATCAAATCTCACATATGACAACGATTACATGTAGTTTTGTGAATATCATTTAAATGATCGTATAAAAAATGTTTACTTATAGTGTAAAGAACTTCAAACTCTTTTTGTATGCGGTGAATCAAATCTTATATGTTTATATAAAATTATATATTTTTATTAATTATATTAATATAATCAATTGAACGACGATCCAAAGGACTTTTTTTTTGTGAAGTTGCATACAAATTGACAAGGAGGGTTCTTTTGTGGTGGAGGTATCATATTTGTTATGAGTTTAGCCAAATTCAATAGTTTTGATTCAAATCTTATATATTTATTTTTAAAAATTATTGAATATGTATATATTAATAACCTGAAAACTTAAGAAGATTAACGAGAATTCAAAATTCATAAGCTTCAAATCTTGAATTTACCTCGATTACAGCGCAAACTGAAGAGTTGAAACTTGAGTTGAAGAGGCTTAAGGAACTTGCGAAAGATCAAGAAAAAGAGCATATGGAGATTGAGGGACCAAGTTTCAACTCTTATGAAGATGATGATTTTGAATCAGTTGCAGAGATAGACATGGATCAGTATCTCAACTTAGATGACATGAACTTTTTTCCATCCACGAATGACATGTGAACCAATCATTGTCATTATTTTTTTCTTTTTCTTTTATTTGAGGGGGTGTTGGGTTGGGAGGTGGGGTGTTAAAGTTATGAATTTTCGTTGTGCAATTTAAGAAGGGTCAAATTTTGATTGAAATATCAAAAATAATGTTATATAATTGATCTTTATGGATTTTAATTCTTAGTATTTGAAAATGAGTTTAAGTTTATCTATTATTACTGTCTAGATTTTTCTATATCATCTGATTCTGACCGTTAAGTTGATCTTCCAATAAACATGTAATTATTCGTAAAAAATCTCAGAAAGTATCAATAAAACTTGAACAATAACTTAGTAGGCGTTTGGCCATGAGAATTTTTCACTTTTTTCCGAAAAATTATTTCACTTTTTTTCGAAAATAGTGTTTGGCCATAAAAATTCCAAATACAACTCCGGAGTTGTATTTGAAAAGGTGAAAACACCCAAACTCACTTTTTTCACTTTTTAAATTATTTTTTTTTTGAAACAGTTCTGAATTTTTTATTTTCATAAAATAACCTCATTTAAATTATATTTCATTTTTAAATCATATTTTATATTTCTTAAAAATATATATTTAAGATCTAGATAATTATTGCAAAAGTTATGGCCAAACACAACTCCAACTCCAATTTCAACTTTGAAAATTCTAAAAAAATGGGGGGAAATTTGATTCTCATGGCCAAACGGCACCTTAATCTTTTGAAAATGACTAATTCATTAATATGCTTTCGTACAGTTTAAGGTGATTGAGAGTTTCGATGTTAACAACTTGATATTATTATTTTTGTCAGAACATTAATTTTCAAAGTATTTAAGCATTATGTAATTAACTATTTATGGAAATAAAATAATTTGAAAAGCTACATTAATTTTCAAGAATCTTTCTAGATACAAAAAATTAGGGGTATCAAAATGAATCCAAATACATATAATTCGTCTAATCCACCCAAAAATTTATGGATTGAGTTCATGATAATTTGATATTGGGTCAACTTTCAACCCATTTAAAATAATCTTGAATTGAACTCAATTATATCTCCTCTTCAACCCGTTTCTTTAATGCTTAATATTTTCTTTAAGAAAACAAACTCCTTGAAAATAAATGATTTTCTTGATGAAGGAAAATCACATACCCACCCTCATCTTACCACACCTCACCCCCCACGTTACCCCACCCACCCACCCCTCACCCCCTCAATTTTTTTTTAGTTCTTTTTTTAAAAAAAAAATCTTTCCTAACCCCCACCCCCACCTCCCAATTTTTTTATTTTTTTCTACCCGACCCCCACCACCCCCAATCTACATCAACCACCCCGCCTACTCCCATCCACCCCTACCCTCATCTTACCCCACCACATATCGAAAATATTTTCTAGGAAAATAAGTTGTCTCTTACTTATTTTGCTTGTGTTCAGGACGCAAATAAAAATGGGCGGCGGCATAGATTTTTTTTTAAAATTTTTTCTTTTAAAAATTAAAGTGTGCGAGTTGGGCTAGGGAGTGGAGGTCGGGGTGGAGCGGTGTAGAAATTTTTGTTTTAAAAAAATATGTTGGCGGGGGGAGGGGGGGGGAAGGAGGGGTTTGGGGGAGGGATTTAATGGGGGGGGGGGAGGGGGGATTTAATGGGGGGAGATGATAATAGTGTAAAAGTATGTTAATATAATAGTAGTATTGTTTAGATTAAATGGGTCAAATTGAACGGATCATGACCCAATTTGATTTTTAGCCCAATTTAACCCAATTCAATTCAACCCAACGTAAATTTGGGCGGGTCATGACCCAATTCAATTATAATTCAACCCATTTTAATCTCTCTAATTTTAACTCAACCCGCCCATTTGACACCTCTAAATAAAATAAGACTAGTAAAAAAACTTGATCAGTGTATTAATTATCATACTCAGTAAGAGATATGAGTTTAGAGTGGAACCAAAAAAATTAAATAATATATATATACATATTTTGAAGTCGCCGTCTTTAATTTCTAAATTAATTTTTAATCTGTAAAACAAAATAATTCTTACATTACATTGTAGACTGTAGAAGCAACAAATGCCTATAAGTCGGACAAAAAGAATACAAAAATTGTCAATGTACATAACATGAAAATTATGACTTGGCAAAATTGTCAATTTTTCTCAACTCATCCTTCAACGGTTCTTTAGAAGCCAACATACAACCACAATTTTTACGAATTTAAAGAAAAATATCGTGTTATACCATAAGACACAACATGAAATTTCCTTCAGAGCTAAGGCGCATAACAAAATAAGTAGCACGACTGCAATAACTGTAAGCAAAATGAGTTATTTAAAATAATTAAGTCATCATCGTCTATAGGACTTGCTTGTTAATGGAACTCCTACCATGACAAAAATAGATCGAAAAAATAAATTAACTTTTTAACAGATAAAAAAATCGATCGTGTATCCCATCTCATCCATATTAGTTAACTATATAAATGAGGTGTTTAATTATATGAAGAATATTGTAATATTACTTCTAAGTATGATTTTAATGGTATTTTAATTTTAATGTCTTATTTTTTTAATTTAATAAATAGCTCTTTTGATATTAACGTACAACATATAAATTCTGAACAATTCAAATAACATTCATACTTACATATGTCTTATCTTGACATTTTAAAAAATATTTTTGTTAGCAGAACTAAAAAAATTGCGATCATAATTTCTTTTTGCAATTTGAGTTGGGGCAATTCAAACTTTAGAACACAAAGTACTGAAGTTTGAAGCAAGCCTTTATTGCTTTAAAATGAAGATGAAAAGGGCAATACGATTTTATTAACTGAAAAATTGTTATACTTCAATTATATTTTAAACATTAGCTAAAGATTTAATACCAAATAAAAAATAATTAACTTGCGTCATCTTTATCATTTTATCTAACGCGATGAGATATTAATGACACATAGAAGATTTGTATCAAAAAAATTAAAATTTAATATATTTAACTTGATTTATCTAGATTCTCTCAATCCAAAGAGATTGATTTTGACATAAGATAATTTTTACTTTGATGTAAGATAGTGTTTAATGTCTTAAAAGTAAATTAAAAACGCATATGCACTACTCTCCTACTAGTATAGCCAATAATACTTATTCACGAGTCATATATTTAATTATATATTCCAGTTAAATAGAGTGTCCAATAAATACAAACGTTAGACGAATATCAAAATAAAAAAGTTGATACAAATTTTGAAGGGTGTTATGTATTTGGGCTAGGCTATTTTTTTATTGATTCATTATGATTAGGCTTTCAAAATTAGTTGCTTTAAAATACTATTTTTATAAAAGAAATGTGTGTTTCTCGTTTGTGACAGCTTTGCTTTTCACTATTTTTTTTGTTCGAGGGATCAAAGTGTACTAAATTTCAATGAAATGTTATTACTTATTAAAGATAAGCTCCTAAAATTTTATTATCATGACGAGAAATCAAAGTGTACTAAAGTTGAGTAAATATTATTTATTAGTTGTTAAAGATAAGCTCCAAAGATTCTATTATCATTGGCACCCATGCTCACTGTGTGTTGTCTAATTAATTTCAAAATGATACTAACAAACAAACTTCTCAAGCAAAATAATTTAATTTCAAGCAACAAAATAAAATATAGATAATCTAAAAAAATCTGTTTTTACATAGGTTATCTATCTTTAATCTTTATTATTATTAATTTTTATGTCTTATTAAGTTCAATTAGTGTTGTTTTATATTGACAAACGAAAAGTGATCGCTCGTGCATGACGTAAATTTAGGTGTGTTATTGTGGATAATCACGTAAATTTTATTTTATAATATCAAAGTCATTATCTAATCTCATCAAAATCACTATATTTTTTAATTTAAAAAGTTACTCAATTTTATTTAATTAGTATCTCATAAAGTTATTATAAGAAGAAAACAAGTGACAGTGCGAAAGGGAACATAATATAAATTCTATGTCACTTAAAGTAATTTTATGTGATATTTAGAGACAATGTGCACTTCTCCATCTAATTTTTAAATTCTTGAAACTTTTAAAAAAATTACAATAAATATATTGTTTACCACGTTTAATTTTTTGAATTTATTTGAATACTTCTCTTCTATGATTTCATAAACTATATATAATAAATTAATTCTTTTATAACCCCATGATATAGTTATTTTGAATTCATTGTCCTCACTTATTTTAGCGAGGACAGTGAGTTCAAAATAATATAGTAGAGCACTAAATTATTTGCCTTTTTATTTAAAAGGTTCAAATTATATAAAGTTTAATAGGATATTTTCATAAATACACCATTTTAATAAAATAATTATATCTACATAGTCTAAAAATTTACGCAACCTATTATTTTTTCTCACAAAAGTATTTATACATGTTTATACATCTTTATACGATATTATATATCTTTATACAACCTTATATCCTTACTATACACACATATATAAACTTGTATAATAGTGTATAAGAGATATTTATACACACTTTTACATTGTTATACATCTTATACATAATTATACAATGAATAATTGAAAGGAACCTAGAGTATGAACGTAGATTTTCTTTTGAATTTTATTTTTAACATACATTTTTAAAAAATAATCTAAAAGGTTCATAAATAATAAAAAAAAAAATAACAAAATTATGTGCTAAGTTACTATTCAAAAAAGGACAATTGGTATTTTCTAAGATCATGCTCATGGCCCGGATATGATCCTCAAAATTTTTTATTATGCATCTCATATGCCATATCATACCTATATGAGGCATGTGTTATTTGGATAAATGGATTTTTTGGGTCCCACTTGTCATAATAAATTTTTTTTCTCTTCCCATCTGCCAACTTCTTCGTATCTTTTTTTTGTTTTAACTTTTTTCTTTTGACAAATCATTTTTTGGGTTTCTTTTTATCTATTATTTTTTTTTAATTTTTATTTCTTTGCCTTTTTTTCATATTGTTCTTTTCGTTCTCCTAATACTAAGTAAATTAAAAGGGATTTTCTTTCCTCCTAGTTTTTATTTGTAGGTATTTGTAAGCAAATTAAATTTATATAATATTTTTTTTATTTTAATTTAATTTTTTTTAGTCTGTTTCAAAAAGAATGTCTCTTTCAATTTTTTTTATTTTTAAATTTTAATTTTTCACGTGACATGTTTGAAACTACAAAGAGTTAATATATTCTACATATTTTTAATTTAAGATCACAAAATTTTAAAAAAAATTACTTTTTTAAATCTCGTGTCAAATAAAAAATAAGATAAATAAATTTAAAAAGTATTTGGTGCCTATTTAATGATGTAACATCTCTACATTTTTAGGAATAAACATCTACATTTTTCAATATCAATAGAAAAAGGGACCACAATAAAGATTTGGATATCAAAAATCTGAAATTGAATCTCACAACTGATAAATCTATTTTTCGTGAATTTAGATGATATTGTGTTTTATAGTTCAATGTTATTAAGAGCGTTTTAAATATTTAGAATGTTGAAAATAAAGAATCATTATATATATTTTTATTATTAAGGACATCTTTTATATAGTAAATTCATTTTAGCAAATCGGATTAAGAATTGAATCCAATTTAAAATATTTAGGGTCCTAAATAAATCTAAATATTAATTTTAATCTTTTAGATATTTTTTCATAAAAATGTAGAGTTGTTACATCATTAAATAGGCATCAAATACTCTCTTTAATTTGTTTGCCTTATTTTTTTATTTGGCACAAGGTTTAAGAAAGTAAGTTTTTTTTGTGATTTTTAATTAAAAATATGTAGAATATATCAAAATATTCTTTTATCTTTGTAGTTTTAAACATGTCACGTGAAAAATTAATATTTAAAAATAACAAAATTTGAAAGAGACATTCTTTTTGAAATAGACTAGAAAACAAATAAATTAAAATAGAACAAATATTATATAAATTGAATTTGCTTTCAAATACCTACAAATAAAAATTAGGAGGAACCCCCCCCCCCCCCGCTAATTTACTTAGTATTAGAAGAACAAAAAGAATAATATGAAAAAAAGGCAATGAAATAATAATAAAAAAAATAGTTAAAAAGTAACTCAAAAAATGATTTCTCAAAAGAAAAAAGTTAATGACAATGAAAACAGAAAAGATATGAAGAAGTTGACAGATGGAAAGAGAAAAAAGAATTGTTATGACAAGTGGGACTCAAATAATACATGTCTCGTATAAATATGATATGGCATATGAGATGCATAATAAAAAATTTCATGGTCCTCTATCTTCAAAATGGCAAAAAAATCACCTAGACATGTTATATTAAGAGTCTGTTTTGGATTGACTTATTTTAAGTGCTTTTAAATCAAAATAATTTTTAAGTACTTTTGAAGTATTTGGGTAAGATAAAAAAAATGCTTATAAACACCTTGTTTTAAGCTAAAATGATAAAAATAAGTCAAAAATTAAAAATTCTAGCTTTTGGCTTATATGCCAAAAAGCAAAAGTCAATCCAAACAGGCTCTAAGAAAAATATTTAGGATAAATTACCTAAAGAAACATATCTCCTTATCATATTTACTAACTCTTCTACTACTTTATTTTAATTACTTAATATACCACATGTTAACCAAAAACCTCCTTCGGATATATCACCTCACCTCGGATAATCCCACCCATCGGATATATCCCAACCCTCATATACATGTTGTAACCCCTCAGATACATGTGGATACATGTTGTAACCCTTTAGATACGGGACAACTACACAAATGCCCTTTAAAGGGAGTGGCTTTGCATTTTTACCTCCCATAAAAATGGTCTTACAAAAATAGTCTTCCTTGTTTTTCATGTATAGAGCAACTACCTTTTTGCCCCTCTACACCTCAAATATTTTTAAATAACTCTCAATGCTCATTTATCTCTCAACTTTTATATATATTTCTTTTTCTCTTTTTTCTTTTCTTTTTTTTATTTCTATTTTTTCTTTTTTCTTTTTTTTGTATTTCTATTTTTTCTTTTTTCTTTCTTTTTCTTTTTTTCTCAACCTTTATTTTTCTTTTATTTTTTGTTTTATTCTTTCTTCTACGTTTTTTCTTTTTTCTCAATCTTTATTTTTTTCTTTTCTCCTCTCAATTCTATTTTTTCTCCTTTTATTTTTTATTTTTTTAAATTTTTATTTATTTATTTTTTTATTTTTTTATTTATTTATTTTTCTCAACCTTTATTTTTTGTTGTCTTTTTTTTTCGTTTTTTTCTTTTTTTCTCAATATTTATTTTTTTCTCTCAACTTCTATTTTTTTATTTTTTCTTTGGTTTTTAATTTTTCTTTTCTCTTTTTTTTAATCAATTTTTTTGACCTTTATTTTTTTTATGAGATGTTCTATAATTCTTGCTTTAGAGGCAAGACTTAGCCCAAAGACTTCCAAACAACAAATTACGCCCATGAGCAAGACTTGACACTAGTATATTGTGTCTTGATTTATGAGATGTTTTATAACACTTGCCTCAGAGGCAAGACTTAGCCAAGGACCTCTCAAAAAATACAAGTTACGCTCCATGGGCAAGAGTTCACACTACTTCATTATGTCTAAATTTATGAGATACTCTATAACTCTTGCCTTAGAGGCAAGACTTAGCTCAAGGATTTTCAAACAACAAGTTATGCCCCACGAGCAAGACTTGACACTACCTCATTGTGTCTTGATTTATGAGACATTCTATAACTCTTGCCTTAGAGACAAGACTTAGCCCAAAGACTTTCAAACAACAAGTTACGCCCATGGGCAAGAGTTGACACTATCATATTGTGCTTGATTTATGGGATGCTCTATAACGCTTGCCTAAGAGGCAAGACTTAGCCCAAGGACTTCCAAATAACAAATTACGCCCCATGGGCAAGAGTTGACACTACCGCATAGTGTCTTGATTTATGCGATGCTCTATAACTCTTGCCTTAGAGGCAAAACTTAGCTCAAAGACTTTCAAACAATAAGTTACGCCTCATTGGCAAGAGTTGACACTAGCACATTATGTCTTGATCATGAGATGCTCTATAACGTTTGCCTTAGAGGCAAGACTTAGCCCAAGGGCCTCCCAAAAAACAAGTTATGCCCCATGGGCAAGAGTTAACACTACTTCATTGTGTCTTAATTTATGAGATGCTCTATAACTCTTGCCTTAGAGGTAAGACTTAGCTCAAGAATTTTTCAAACAACAAGTTATGTCCCACGAGCAAGGCTTGACACTACCTCATTGTGTCTTGATTTATGAGATGTTCTATAACATTTGTCTTAGAGGCAAGACTTGTTCCAAAGGACTTCCAAACAACAAAGCACGCTCTTAAGTTTACTTCGATTTCAAAGAAAGAAGATCTTCTTTGCGGATTATCCAACTTTTTTTGTTTATTAGCAAAAAATAATAGAGGTTAAGAAAAAAGAAAAAAAGAGAAGAATAAAAGAGAAAAGGAAAAAATAAAGATAAAAATAAAAGTTGAGAAAAAAAAGAAAAAAGAGAAAAAAAAAGTTGAGAAAAAAAAAAAAAAAGAAAAAAAAGAAAAAAGGAAAAAAAAAAGAATAAAAAAAAATAAAGGAGAAAAAAAAAGAACAAAAAAAGTTAAGAGAAAAAAAGAAAATAAAGGTTGAGAAAAAAAAAGAACAAAAAAAAAGTTAAGAGAAAAAAAGAAAATAAAGGTTGAGAAAAACGAAAATTAAAAAAAATTGAGAAAAAAGAAAAAAAAAAGAAAAAAGAAAAATGAAAATTAAAAGTTGAGAGACAAATGAAAATGGAGAGTTATGGTGTAGAGGGGCAAAAATGTATATGTTCTATACATAAAAAGGAAGGAAGGGTATTTTTTAAAGACTTTTCTTATGAGGGGCATAAATTGAAGACCACTCACTTTTGAGGACACTCCATGTAATTTCCTCTTTTTTTTATGTAAGTTACCCAATAATTTACCATCTTCAAAATATGCATGGGTCCTTCATAGTCCTGGACTCGGCCCAATAGGTTTCAGAGCCCATATAAACAGGGCCCACAGTCGTATTTAATTTTATGAAACATGGAAAGAAGAAAGTACCACATCGGAGAGGAGGGGAAGAAGAGAGCGGGCGGAACGAATATATAAAGAGCTCGTTCAATACTGAGTAGCTCACGCAGCCACGCGATGAACACATAGCGAACTATTCTTTCGCCTTTTACTAAAGAATACCGTGTGTGCATTGCAAAGAGTGGCATACGCCTATTTTTGGAGGGTTCTCTTCTTTGAGGATCCCAACAATTCCAGTTATAATTATTTTTGAGTAAAATTGCTCGATAGAGTTTGTGTTATTGAATGACTTCAATTTGTCTAAATATGTGTCAGTTATCAGATGAAAATAATAGAATGGTAAACATGATACGGTCACAAATGAAGGCATTAACTTTGAACTAGAATGTTGAGACAGTGTGGTCTCCCCTTTATAATACATTTCATCTACCAAACTCAGGCTAGTGTGCACAATAAACCATTTGTATGGGAAACCCATGTTTTCATACAGTGATTATCAAACCATACTGTGAGCAACATCTGCTTTGTATGGCGAACCAGCATCCCTCAAGGCACGAACAATACGGGGGAGGATGAAACAACAGAGGAAAGTCCCAAGTAATATTCACAGTTCAATCCTTCACCTGAAGATGAATCCCAGCCTCCTGCGTTGTGTCCAAGGCCATATCACAACTCTTCTAAGGAGCCATTCGAGTATTCATGACCTGAAACACCAGAACTTCCATTTGGTAGTTGACTCGTGCTTGTGGGATTTGAATAAGGAGAGTATGTTGAAGCAGAACTTCCTCGTGGATACCGGTTTTGCGCAGTGCTACTTCTTGTTGCCTTAAGACGAGCCTTCCTCCCCTGAGGCCAAGTGCATAGAAGTATTAACAAAAAATAATTTGGACAACTGATGAGAGGTAATTTGAGTCTGGGTACTGAAATAGGAAATAATATACCTTTCCCATGCATTTCTCCAAGTGAGGAGCAAACCGACCAGCCATGATAGATCGGCCACAATTCATACAGTCAAATATTTCATTTGCAACGGGAGGATGGGTTTGCCCAAATATATCTACAATGTATTTGCCATTTGTTTCACTATTGTTGCTAGGATCAGCTACCCTTGCCCGAGCTTGTGCAGACAACCGAAGTTCTTCCTCCTCTTCTTCTAAATTACGATCAAGGCCTAGTTTTGCTACGCGGTGACACTCAGATGCAACATCAATAATGATGGAATCAAGAAGCTCATCAAAAACGTGAGCAGACAACTGCACATGGATCACAAAGCAGACTAACAGTTACGTATCAAACAGATAGGGAACTAAGTTTAAATAAGGAGTACCAACAAGATAATCAACAAGAAAAAGCATGCTTGCCCACACAAAGCAGAAACAATAGAGTCAAATATTAGCAAGATTCTCCTAGTTGCCTTCAGAAACAACTGAAGCATATCTCTATAGCAATTAAGCAAGATAACCAGTCAATATAAGTTTCTGGTTTCATTTAAGATGTGGATTACCTGCGGTTGAGAGACATTATCCTCATTTGGCCTGGACATGAGTCTTCCCTCAGAAATCAATTAACTGTGAAATCAACACCAAAAAGGAACAGAACCTGCAACCTAGATAGGCAAACCACAAAACATGATCAAGAAGAGAATAGGAGAAAAATATAAATAAATAATAACAAAAACTATGCCTCAGTACCAAACAAGTTCGATTCATGATTTTCTCAAGTTAATATGTCAAAGGGGAAATAATTTTCCAAATTGAGCATCTTCTTGATTTTATATATACATATTATATGATAGATGAAAATACAATCTTAACGAACAAATGGATTCGTGATTTTCTCTAAGTTACATGCTCTGGTCAGCATTATCATAAAGTCTGACTAGTGAACAGCAGCACAAGAGCATTACCAAAGACATGTGATTCGTTCAAGAGAAACCAACCACCAAATTCGCAAGAGATTCGAAGATAAAGCAAGTGTTGAATTTGCTCCTTCTCTTTTCTAGTTTTTGTCTATTGTTGCTCGTTGTTTGGCACTTCTTTGGTGGCCATTTTGGAGATCATTATTGCAACTCTTATTGATTATAGTGGAGCTTTGCTCCCGTGGTTAGGTTTTCCACGTAAATTTGGTGTCTCCTGTGGTTGATTTATTTTGCCTTGCCGTATTTATATTTAGCAGATACCCTTTTTTCCCCAACTCAATGAAGCTACAAGCACAAAGCTATTTGACAATTACACTCGCCCATTAATCCATCAGCTGAATTTCAATCAATTACACTTTTATTCTAAACTAATTAATTCAGACAGTTCCACATTCATTCTGCTCCATTCAGGCCCAATGTTCTGATTAGAATCTAACTTTCAAAAGTTTTACAAACAAATTAGCAATTAATCACTGATTAACAGCGGATCGGAAAATAAACTTCCATCAAAACATAAAATAAATAAAAAATAAAAAAACTTAGAGATGGAGAAAGAAGAGTGTGCGTAAAGAGCTTCAACAGAAAAGAGTTGGAATTTTGTACCTGATTTGCTTCTCTGTATCTCTTGTCTCTCTGATCTAATGGCTTTGGGAACAGGGGAAGAAGGAACGATGGGCTTCAGTGTTCGGGTTGGTTCTGGTGTTTGGAGCTCCACGGGAAGCTACTATGCTCCCCCAGTGAAATACCACGTGTGGTTATGATAAGGTATAGGCCCATTCGGGCCTATCATTTTATTAGTACAATCAAATCTCGACGTTTGTCTGAAACTTTCATAATTGCAATAGTGATATATTGATAATTGATGCTCAGATCTATTCAGTTGTTATAAATAAAAGCGTGTAAGATTATTTTTTATACTTTTTATGCTATATATAAACAAAAATAAAATATTTATTAAATTTGAAATCTCAATTGATTTTCATATTTCATTAATTAGAAATTGAAAAAGCAAACATCAGTAGCCTTTCTTCGCGAAGTTATAATCAAAACTTATGGACACTATTTAAATATAATTTTTTTCTTTTGAATATTCGTATTTCGCATTTACCGTATGCATAACGTTTATGATAATTATTAATATTTCAATTTATACATTACTATATTTCTTACACTTTTAATTTTTTTTTAAAAAAAAATTCTTACAAAATATTATCATACAATATTTGAATAGATAATCTTACAAAGATTGAACTGCTATAAGGAATGCCATTATTGTTATAGCTAAAATAATGTTACAGAGAAGTAAAATATAAAAGGAAAAGCCAGTTCTGAAAAAGATCAGGTCTTATAGTAAAATATTGTAATAATGAATGGTTGTTATAGAAAGGTTTGACCGTACTCCCCTCTTTCCAAGAAAGATTTTCTTGATTCAGAAGAATACGAGAGTCAAACTAATTAATGATTGGTGTGAATTCAGATATAGAATCTTTAATATTTTTGAAATAAAATCTATATATTTAGAAATTATATAAAAAATGCTACACGTCACAATAGTTAATAGTTCAAAATATTAAGAAAATATATTTTAAAAAATGAACAACAACAACAACAACATACCCAGTGTATTCCCACAGCGTGGGGTCTGGGGAGGGTAGAGTGTACGCAGTCCATACCACTACCTCAGAGGTGAGGTAGAGAGGCTGTTTCCGATAGACCCCCGGCTCAAGACAAAACAGTCTAAAAATAGGCTAAAAATGACGTAACAATAATACAGGATAAAAATACAAATAAAAGTACAAGATAAAACTACAAGAGACGATAGGAAGTAATATGTAGTAACAAACAACAGACAGAAACGGAGCACTGCCACAAAATACTACCACGAGGAATCCAAGAACAAGAAACTATAAGCGTAACACTACGATTACTAGTCGAGACAATAAGGAAAAACACTCCTACCTACTAGCCTACGCACACTTCTACCTACTACTCTTCTACCCTAATTCGCGTCCTCCACACCTTCCTATCTAGGGTCATGTCCTCGGTAAGCTGCAACTGCGCCATGTCCTGTCGAATCACCTCTCCCCAATACTTTTTCGGTCTACCTCGTCCTCTCCTGTAACCATCCATAGCCAACCTCTCACACCTCCGCACTGGAGCATCTGTGCCTCTCCTCCTCACATGTACGAACCATCTCAACCTCGCTTCCCGCATCTTATCTTCCACCGACGCTACACCCACCTTATCTCGGATATCCTCATTCCTAATCCTATCTCTCCTAGTAAACCCGCACATCCATCGCAACATCCTCATCTCCGCCACCTTCATCTTTTGAATATGGGAGTTCTTTACTGGCCAACACTCAACTCCATACAACAAAGCTGGTCGGACCACCACTCTGTAGAATTTGCCTTTAAGTTTAGTAGGCACCTTCTTATCGCACAAGACTCCAGATGCGAGCCTCCATTTCATCCACCCAACACCAATACGATGGGTGACATCCTCATCAATCTCTCCATTTCCTTGGATAATAGACCCAAGATACTTGAAACTCCCTTTCTTTTGGATGACCTGTGTATCCAGCTTCACTTCTACGTCATCATCCTGAGTCGCCTCACTGAACTTGCACTCCATATATTCAGTTTTGGTCCTGCTCAACCTAAACCCCTTCGACTCGAGGGTCTGTCTCCAAACCTCCAACTTAGCATTAACTCCTCCGCGAGTCTCGTCCACCAAAACTACATCATCCGCAAATAACATGCACCATGGCACCTCACCTTGTATTTGCCGAGTCAATACATCCATTACCAAGACAAATAGAAACGGGCTAAGGGTCGATCCCTGGTGCAACCCCATTAACACGGGAAAGTGCTACGAATCTCCTCCCACAGTTCTAACGCGAGTCTTGGCCCCCTCATACATGTCCTTAATTGATCTGGTGTACGCCACGGGTACACCTCGAGCCTCCAAGCACCTCCAAAGGACCTCCCTAGGGACTTTATCATATGCCTTTTCTAGATCGATGAACACCATGTGCAAGTCCTTCTTCCTTTCCCTGTACTGCTCCACCAGTCTTCTAAGGAGATGAATAGCTTCTGTAGTCGAGCGTCCTGGCATAAAGCCGAACTGGTTCTCTGAATATTTTTAAAAATAAAAAAAAATAAAAAAAATGGTGATCTAATAATATATTCTTTGACCGTCCAAATAGTAACTAAGGCAATTTTTTAGATGGAGGGAGTAGCAATTTTAAGTGGGAGTTGCGAGTATGTAGCCAAATTATTCCTTATCTATAGAAGTAAATCTATTTTGATTCTTTAAGAGCCTGTTTGGAGAGTCACCCTTAATTCGATAACTTAAGAAGATTAACTAAAATTCATAAATTTTGAATCTTGATTTCGACTCGATTACAACGCAAACTGAAGAGCTGAAACTTGAGTTAAAGAGGCTTAAAGAAATTGCAAAAGCTCAGAAAGAAGAGCATATGTTGTTTGAGGGACAAGGTTTCAACTTCTATGATCATGATGATTCAGGCTCAGCTGCAGAGATGAACATTGATCAGTATCTCAACCTTGATGCCATCAACTTTGACCCATTCAACAATGACATATGAACCGATCAACAAATATTGTTGCTATTAATCTTTGTGGGATTATTACTTATCTTTTTTCTTTTCCTTTTATTTGAGGGGTATTGTTGAGTTTGAATTTGGGTGTTGAAATTATGAATTTTCGATATGCAATTTAAGATTATTAATACTATTTAATTTTCGTTATGCAATTGTGTAAGAAGGTATACTTTCTTACAGAATTTCTATATATAACATATAAAGGAAGGTTTTAGGAATGGTAACGTGGAGCTTTCTATGGCCTCCATTCCTATTTATCTATTTTCTCCTTTTTTTTGGACTTTTTCCCTACATTTTTATTTACTTATTATTATTGTACAATAATTTTGTGGTAGTCTTATTTCTGTTACTTATCTGTTGTTTTTACTATCTATTGTTTCATGTTCTTATATTATTGTCCTTTTCTAGACTGTTTTTATTTTGAGCCGAGGATCTATCGGAAACAACCTCTCTACCTCACTTCTGAGGTAGTGGTACGGATTGCGTATACTCTACCCTCACCAGACCCCCTTTTGTAGGAATACACTGAGTATGTTATTGTTGTTGTTATTATTGTATAAAAAATAAATGTGTATGTTGGAATATTTTATTTTTCTTAAGCTAATACTAAAGATTCTGCTCCTCTTCAATTTATTCGTCAGGATGTTGGTAGGATAAGAAAGTAGATGAATATTGATTCTGATTGCGACTATTCTTTTTGGAACATCTAATTTTAAGAATTAAAAAGAACTGATACCATAACGAAACGAAACATAAGCTAGAGGAATAAAACCTTTAGCTTTAGCTATTACTATCCTTATGTTTTTGGATGATATAATTTTGATTATATGATGTTGTTTTCGCTCTTGGAGTAAAACCAATGAATGGAATCATCTCTCTCTCATTAGCTCGTCCAACAGATTCTGAAATCAAACTTTCTGTCTCATTCCCGGCTAAACGTGAACAAAGTGAAGGGTGGGAGTAATGACTGAAATTTGAGAAACACCGTTAGTGCTTTGCAGATTTTAGTACTTTTTTTTTACTTTCTAGTGTTGCATCATTATACAGAAAGTTCACAATTTACGATTATGATCGATAGCGTGAAGAATCTTCATATGAGTTAGTTTACGTGATAGTTAGAAAACGATGATTGTAAATAACATTTTATGTAACATATGAATTTACAACCTAAAAAGGGACGACAAATGGTTTGTTACAACCAATTAAAGTACACTTGTGGTACATAATTCAATTCAATCATATAATTTATTACTACATTTTAAAAATACCCCATGCCACAATATTAATATCAACCGAGCTACGGCGCAACGTTACAATTTAGCCGCTACAACATCAAAGATCATTAAGATGAAGCACCGTGAATGCGGCTAAAAGTTTTTGCGTCATCAATGAAAATAAGTAATGTAATTCAATGAAGAGAAAAATGTTCAGTATAATTAATGTATACTGCTTCTTCTTGAACCTCACTTACCTCGTTGTACATAATACTTACCAACACCACGTGTTTACATCAAATCGACAAATACAAAACATATGTCCTTTATACATGCATTGTCACTTTAGTTTTCAATGATAAACTCAAACGTTTGGTCTAATACCGAGTACGAGTAAGTTTTTACCATACCTCTGAATACATTTAACCCTAAAGAATGAGTGTTATTTACCATTTACCAAGGTAGCTAGTGAAAATTAATCAAGCATCAAAGATGAATTGAATTCATCCAACACTCTTGGATCCTTGAAGAAAGGGGTGGTCTTAGCTTTACCCCATCCTCTTCCACCAAATGCTTCAACTGCTAATTAACGAAACTTTCATAAACCGTTTTTTCCAACTTCAATTTCAAATACTCACTTTTAATACCTATTGTAAGAATTCAAATGAAAAAGCTCGTGATGATTAGCAGTTAGTATTATTTTACACTTCTCCAAGCGAAGGCAAAAATAATTAGGTAGGATTTTTAGGTCAATTGTGATCAGGGCCAGAGCTTACTCTTCCATTATAAGATTTTCATTTGTGACGGTCAAAGACAGCCAACAGTTTAGTTAACTTTCCTATCCTGTCAATATATTCTTCCAATGGATGCTTTCACTATAAAGTTATAAACAATATAATATGTTTCTCCTTTAAGCATAATTCTACAAGGGAGAGCCCACAACTCTCAGACAAGAAAGTTTTCCTTGGCTCTACCTCTAGACCTCTAACTAAATGTGTATAGTTGGGAAGGAAGCGCATCCGATCTTAATATTAACCAATGAAGGTAAGTTGAGGCTTCTTACACCATCCAATATAAATGTTACCAGAATATATTGACTAATGCAAATAGATAGTGTAAAAGGAAATGGCGGAACTAGTTTGAGGGATCGGCAAAACCAAGTGTCCGGGGTTGACCTCTATATATATATGCTTGAAAATAAGTACAGATAGAATTAAATGTACATTATAGAACTCATTCTATCAACTTGGAACACACAACGTCTAAATTTGAATTCACTACTTTAGAAGAGGTATTGGACTATATAGCACTCATTCTCTCAACTTGGAACAAACAATATCTAATATTTGAATCCGCTAACGTCGAAGAAGTATTGGACTAATAAAGGAGGCTCGCCCCGCCCAAACCGCACACTTCTGCTAAGACAATCAATAAAATAGGCCACAAGCAAAGTTTATAATCAGATACCAATATTCAGCCAGTCTAATGAATCAATGAGCAAGATTTGATTGTCATTATCATTGTGCTAACCAACTTTCTAAAAGAGATCTTATAAGAACTTCTTAACTTATCATCGATATGTACCAATTAGGGACCTTTCATACAGATTCAAGCTAATGTATACGACTAAGCCACCAAGCACAACTAATTGTTACACCGAGATAGCATATATAAAAATCAGTACAACCAAAACAAAAAAAGTGGAATCAAATCTATAAGATTTCCCCAAGTGCAGCATCATAATTCATACATAATTAGCATGTATTATCCTACATAGTAATAGTAGTAACTTTTCAATCTCCACAGAGCTATGTCAAAAGCAAACACCCCAGAAAGAAAATCAGCTTACTTTATATAAGCACACCAATCAAAAAGATGCCAATGGAAAATTAACAAAGAAAATGATGTACTACTAAAATTTTCACCTCCATTTTCAGCTAATACTTTTCTGACAAGCCTAATTATAGTTATAGTGCTACTAATAATCTAATGAAATTTAGTGTTAATAATTGCATTCAGAGTATCGCGTAGTGACAAGAAGGGCACCTGATCAAACCATTCTCATTACAAACCGTGCAAGTACTGAATCCACTTTTCTCGCTATAACACTTTTGGCTACCACTGCAATCTTCGCACAGGACAAATCTATTTCCGCCACACACTTCACACGTGCTGATATCCGCCGGAGTCAACCCTTCAACGTATTTCTTCAGCTCGCCGGCTTCATGTAGCTGAATAATCTCCTCGGCGCCGCCAATATACCTCCCGCCGATGAACACTCTCGGCAAGGACAATTTCCTCTTTTCACGGGTACCCAATATCGTCTTTAGCTCTTCCATGAACCCAGCATCCATGGACACATCACGTTCGTCGATCGAAACGCGAAAGCTAGATAAAATTGATCGAACGGCTTTGCAATCGTCGAATGTAGAACGGATTACTCTGAGGCTGGTAAAGTAAATGACTATTTTCTTCTCAGCTGCTGGGATTTGAATATGGGTCTCCTTTGGAGTTGATTTGGGTTCGGATTTGGGTTCGGGTCGGGTTGAGAAGGCACGGAGGACGGCGTTAACGCGGAGGACGCGATGGAATATATTGGGTTTTTTGGTGGTGGTGGAGGAAAGGGGTGAATTGTTGTAATTAGAAGAATCGTCGTTGTCGGAGAAAAGGGTATGAATGTCTTTGAAGGAAGAGCAAGAGAAATTGGGGGAATCCAATTTGTTGTTGTGAATCCAAAGCTTTGATTTGGTACGAGTAAGCAACATGATGATTTCCCAGAAATTGAAACAAACGCTATGATCAATGCGACGCAAACGCAACGCAAAGGGGTGTTGGCTGTCCCTTCCGATTATCCAATTTCTAGAAATGCTTTTTCAAACAATCGTAGTTCGACCCGCTCCGCATCCATCAAATGCTTCCCCTTTACTGTAATTTTTTAGGCTTAATTATACATATTTTGCCTCTCTGACTTGTAAATATTCCTTGACACACACTTCTTTCTAATTAATCTTTTTTACCTACCAAATCCTTTACTTAACGTTTTTTAAACCATTACCGTAATATGGGGCCAAAACTAATATTTTTTTATTTCAATTTGTTTGTCATATTTTTTTTGTCTGTTTTAGAAAATTATTTAATTTAAATTTTCACATGTCATATTTAAAATCACAAAATTGAAAGACATTTTAATACATTTCATATTTCTTTAGTTTAAAACCACTAGTCACAAAATTTAAAATTCTTATTTATTTTTTAAAATTTTGTGCCCAATCAAAATCAGACAAATAAATTGCAACGGAGCAAGTAGAAGAATAGGATCCAAAGTGATGGTAACTACAAGAATAAGGTATTTCGAAGAAGCATTTGAACTAATTATACTAGAATTGAGCGTTTATGTACGCGCACCATACTCAACAAGAAGATAAATTATTTTAACACTATATTTTCAATCTCAATCCTTAATTAAGTGACATGCGTTAAAATTTTATTATTTAAAAAAAAAAATTGATCCTCTTCCCCGGCATCTTCCTCTTCCCCAGGTCACTCCAGGCCTCCCTTTTGGTCTTCTCTCAATAAAAATAGGGAAATCTAACGAAATAACAGAACTTGATTCACCAGATACCACACATTCCCCCTCCCCTCTCCCTTATATCTATTTCAATTTTGCTCATATTGATTCTCCTTTGAACTTGTAACAAAGAGGGAAATAGCAATCCTCCCTCTGGTCTTCTCTCCAAACATCTCCTCCTTTTTCGTCTTCTTTGTATCACTTTCTTATGATTATATTGCAAGGCTGGAATTTGAGTCCTACATCGATTTAATAGAGAGTTGATGTGGGACTTCAACTTTTAGGGTGTGATTCTCCCTAGACAATGTTGGCCCAATACTTAAAATGATCGAGCGCAACGCATGGTGATCATTGAGTCCCATATCCGTTTAAATGGAGAGCTAATGTGGGACTTGAATAATCTTGAACCCTTCCACTTTAATAGCTAGCTTTTGAAAGTGTGATTTTCTCAGAGTTGTATCAATTCACTTTCTGGCAAGCATGCATGCGCTTCAAGTCTCGGATGGTAGTGATTTCAATTTACCCGAATCTCATTCTCCCAACGTGTTATCCCAATTCCCAAATACAAAAATTCACATTATATATACCAGGTTAAAACTTTTTTATGCCTATATAGTAATATATGTTGAACCCCTTTGATGAAAATCCGCCTTCGTACAAACAAAACATGCACACTACAACATAGGAAATATTCACAAGCTGGTGATGATTAGCAGCTAGTATTATTTTACACATTTCCCAGTCAAGGCAAAAAATAATTAGGTAGAGATCTCTGTGTTTTCTGTGAAATTGTGATCTCGGACAGCGCTTACACTTCTTCCGTTACAAGAATTTCATTTGCGACAATGAAAGACAGCCAGCAATTTATTTACCTATCCCCAAGTTTGAAGGTACCTTTCAGTATTTTCATTCAAAAGATGCTTTCACTGTAAACATCATGTTTCTCCTTTAAGCACAATTCTACAAATACCGTCTATACTGTAAGTCTGTAACAAGGGAGAGACCATAATTCTGTAGCTCTAACTAAACGTCTATAGTTGGGAAGGAATATCATCCAATCTTAACATTGAGCATTGGAGGTAAGTCCAAGCTAGTAACACAATCCAATATAAAAATGTTGCCAAAATATCTTAAATTCAAATACAACAGAAGAAAAACAGCCTCTTTTTTCATAACCGTAGTGTTGAGGCCAACTTGCGCCCCCACCTTGACTAATTCCACGGGTATCTGCTACCTTCCACCAACACACAATAGATACCGGATAACTCTATCGACCAAGACTTGGACTAAAGAAGAAAAACAACTTTAAATGAATTCATTTCATTTGTTTAAGCTTAAATGGCAGAGTTTGTACACGTGCTAGTGAGAGAGGACAAATACCCTAATAGAACAATCAAAGTCATATGCAAACTACTCCGAGCACCATCGTTGGTAAAACGAAATACAAATAGATGATTTGGAAGGGGTCTAGTGTTACACACAGAGGTTGGCCCGGCCTCAAAGTAGCTAACACATTCAATAGAATAGGTAACAAGCAAAGTCAATATTCAGAAAGCAGAATTCGAGCCAACTCAAATGAGGCAATGTGCAAGATTTGACTGTCATTACTCATGTTATCTCTAGTATTTTGCCATGCTTTTTCACTTCCTTTATTTCTTTTTCCTTGAGTTGAGGGTCTATCGGAAACAGTCTCTCTACCTCTACGGTAGAGGCAAGGCCTGCGTACACTCTACCCTCCCCAAACCCCACTTTTGTGGGATTACACAGGGGTATGTTGTTGTTCTGTACTCGTTATCTTTATGCTAACCAACTTTCAGAAAGATATTTTAATAGAACTTAACTTCATCACAGATCATGCATACAACTAAGCACTAACATTTTGTTAAACAGGGAGTGTTACCCCTAATCAATAACAAAGAAAATTTGTAATCAAGCAAACTTAAAAAAGATACAAAGAAAAATCAACTAAAGATAGCATTTTGATGACCACATTTTGCATCTAATCAAGCTGCTTTCTTAGCATATAAACACACCCAATGCACCAATCCCCTCTACCCCAACTAAAAAGGGGAAAAAAAGAAGATGATAAAGAGGAGATTAATCATACAAAAAACTGCTAATGGAAAATTAAAAATGAAGTGTATAAAGTTTTCACCTTCATTTTCAGCTTATACTTTTTCTGACTCTAGCCTAAAATATAGTTATAGAGAGCTTGCTAATCTAATCAAAGTAGAATTGGCGCATAGTAACAAGATGGGCACCTGATCAAACCATTCTCATTACAAGCCGTACAAGTTCTGAATCCACCTTTCTCGCTATAACACTTGTGGCTACCACTGCACTCGTCGCAGAGTATAAATCTATGGCCGCCACACACTTCGCACGTGCTTAAATCCGCCGGAATCAGCCCTTCAACGTACTTCTTCAGCTCGCCGGCTTCATGTAGCTGCCTAATCTCCTCCGCGCCGCCAATGTACCTCCCGCCGATGAAAACTCTCGGCAAGGACAATTTCGTCTTTTCACGTATACCCAATGTCGTTTTTAGCTCTTCCATAAAACCAGCGTCCATGGACACATCTCGTTCGTCGATCGAAACGCGGAAGCTACGGAGAATCGATCGAACGGCTTTGCAATCGTCGAATGTAGAACGGATTACTCTCAGGCTAGTGAAGTAGATCACTATCTTTTTCTCAGCTCCTGGGATTTGAATCAACGGCTCCGATTTACGGGGATTTGATTCGGGTTGAACGAGGGTTTTGTGGGGCAAATCGGGTCCGGGTCGGGTCGAGAGTGCACGAAGGACGGCGCTAACTCGGCGTACACGATGGAAGATATTAGGTTTTTTGTTGGGGATAGGTGAGTTGGAATTTGAATCGTCGGAGAAAAGGGTTTGAATATCTTTGAAAGAAGGGCAGGAGTAGTTGTTGTGAACCCAAATCTTTGATTTGGCTCGAGTTACCAACATGGTTTTTTACAGAGATCCGAGAACTGAAACAACAACAGCTTCTTGAAACTTCGTACTACTATTTGCTTATTTGGGGTTTCTGGGTTCAAATTAATGGTGGAAAAATGAGAGATTTGTGGTGCTGGAACCAGATAATATGGAAGAAAATATAGTGAAAAAAGTGGTAGAGAGGAGATGGGGTAGGGGGTGGGAGGGAGAAGGGTTTGGCGTCAAAGTTAAGGGATTATGTAGAGAAGAAATTGCGAACGCGGTGAAGGTGTCAGGGTGGGTGGGGTGGGGGTGACAGTGGCTAACAGAAAAGAAAAAATGAAATGAAATAAAGAAAAAAAGATATAAAAGAAGAAGAAATCTGACTTTGCACGTGTTTGGTTTGACTGAATGGTTTATCATTAATAACAACAATATTAATATTAAACATGTATTTGAACTTGACCCCAACTGACATATATGTTCTCTAATTTTGGGTGAGAATAAATAAACACTTAAATTATCATATAATCGAACAAGTAGATATACGTGTTCTATGTGACAAATCTCACGGCATGTAGGACATGTGTTCTTATGCGATTTATCATGTAAAACGTATGTGTCTATTTGTTCAATTTTATGATAGTTTAAGTGTTTACATGGCAAATTTCACGCGCTTTGGTAGGTGGGATGCGTGCATCTCACGTGATTCGCCATGTAGAATATGTGTTGTCTAATTGTTCAACTTTATAATAATTTAAGTGTGTACTTGTGCACACCAAAAATTAGAAAGCATATATGCCATAATTGAAGCCAAGTTAAAAGGCGCGTTTATGTATTATGCCTTAATACTAACACTAATAGTACTACATACGTCTCGTATTAGTTGTCAACGTTCTCCTTTATACGCCCCTTAAAAAATTATAAATAAGAAGGATAGTTTTACTAATTTACTCTTTAAAAAAAATTGAACTTTACAAATAATTTATTATCACTTTCAAAAAGAATTAATTGTAAGATTGAGATGGAAATTTTTTATTAATTCTATGTTGATTTTGTAAATGTACAAGTAATTTAGAATAATTATTTATAGTAAGATGGACAAGTAATAGGGGATGGAAAAAATAATTTGAAATAACTATTTATAATAAAGTAGACAATTAATATGAAACAGAGAAATATCAAATTATCAATACTTGCATAACTCTAATCAAGTACCAGAGCAACCATGTATATGAAAATATGTGATTATCCATTGATGAGAAGAAGAAAAAGGTCAAAGTTACTTTTCTTAGCAAACACTAGTGTTGGTATCTGGAAATTGCAATTAACGTAATATTAGAATGGAATGTTATCACAATAATGCAGAAACGTGAAGGAATTTACTTTTAACAAGCCCATCTAATCCTTGTGATTACACCACAGGGTCATTTGCACCTTTATCCCTATTTTGTAATGATCATTATGTTCCTTGTAATAGAAAAAATTATGAAGCATAAATTTATATTTTCTTATCTTAATATCTCACTAATTATGTTTGAACATAACTTTAAATCATGTTCACTAGGTATAAGTTTGATTGTTAAAGAGTAAAAATTGAAGACTAGTTTATTTGAAGAGTAACGATTCAAAACAAATCCCTTTGAAGTGAAAAACATGCAATTAAGAGATCATTTGGTAGCTGACTAGAGTTATGCAGAGATTAGTTATGAGAAAATTTATTTATTATTTTAGGCACGATTTAATTTATTTATGTATTAATTATTTTATTTTATACTATGCATAAAATAATATATTAATTTTCTCATAACTTATAAATGTATTAGTTTTACAAATTTACAAATTGCAAACCAAACATTATATTAATTTTATATATGAATAACTTAACTCCTAAGTAGCTATCGAAAATAATATACTTATGCATAATTTAATATGGTTAAACTACCAAAAGACACATACCTCCTTATCATATTTACTAACTCTCTCACTACTTTATTTTAATTACTTAATATACCATATGTAAACACCTTGATACATCGCTCCAGATCGTGATACATCGTCCCGATGTATCAAAGATAATTATCCAGAGGTGAGGCGATGTATCACGCCTTGGGACGATGTATTCGAGCAAAGTGAGGTGGGAAAAAGAGTAATTAATTTTCAAAAATGTGTGTTTTATGTAAATTACCCATTTAATATATGCATAACTTACCTTCAAAACAGCTAACAAACGATCTTTAAATGTATAACACAATGTGCTAACAAGGTGAACCTTTAGTCCAATATGTTCGTTTTGAGAAAGAACACAAAAGAAGTCCAACATATTCCAATCATTAATCTACACAAAATTCCGATGCAATAATTTATCCAACTTTTTTGTTCTGAATGAAAAGTCAACAAAATCATAAAATGAGAAATTTCAGAACTTTGCTACCAAACTCTGCCTTCTAGCAACTAGCCAGAACTAATTTCACAAAATTAAATAAGCCCCTGAATTTACAACTTCCATGATTTTGATATACAACTCCAGTTAACGTTGTATTTGATTTTATCATTTTTTTTAATTTTCTATATTTTTTACAAAAAATCTTTTATATATAACAAAATCTTAAAATAACATAGAAAAGATCTTTGCAAGGTCATTTCTATAAAGAAATTTTTATTGGGGCATTTAGGAAAAAAAATCTTCCTTTACCTCTATAACACATCAATCGAATGAAAATCAGGAGATCACAGCTTGATTAATCGATCAATTGAGTATATTATCCAAATTGACCCGTTTAAGAAATGCGTCAATTTGAATTAGCATTCAAATTGTTCCATTTACAACCCCGTTAAAGGTTTAGGGGTTGGACGAGTTATAAACTTATGAGTCAAATTTGACACCTCTAACTAAATTTCTGTGTAACCACAAAAGATAACTCAAGAAAAAATTGTTCAAAATCATATTACAATTCATACACTAAAACGTTGGCTTCCAAAACCAGGTCCTTATAACGTTGACATTATTGTTTGTTATTATTGAACATATTAAATGTTGGATATCTACTTGATCAATAATAATGACTCAAAATTTAAAAAGAAGTTAGGTAAAATAGTAAACATTTTCAAACTTAAGAGTTATATTATACAATCTTATAACCATTTCATAAAAGGAATCAAATGTGTATTTATGAGTCCAATGAGAGGATAAGCAAGCATGTGGATTGTCGAGAGAATAAAATATTAGATTTGAGAATGTTAGCTAAAGTTGTTAGGAATATTCTTTTTTCTAGATGAATTCAGAAATTTGAGTTTAAGCATTGTTAATTGAAAAAATTACTTGGGCGAGTACTTTTTAATAAATAATAATTATTTTTTATGATACTTTATATTTATTATCATTTATAACAATACATAGCAATACTATGATAATCTACACTATGTATTAAAAGAGAATTATGCATGCAATATAAATATATTATAGTAAGTGTTTTAAAATGTATTATGCTTGTTTGGTAAGAAATTAACACAATGTATTATAAGTGTATTAAAGTGTGTGATAAGTGTATTATTTATGAATAAAACTTGTATTATATGTGTTTTATAACTTGTTCTCTGCAATATGTATTAAAACTGTATTATAAATGTATTATAAGTGTCCACTGAAAAAATAAATATTATTACTATAGATGATAAATATTTTCTTAATTTAGCATATCTATGTAAAAAAAAATTTAAAAAATGCAGATTATTGGATTTTGAATAAATTTTATGTATATGTTAAGCGCATTTCTTAATACAAATACAAAATTTTGGTTAAAGTTACTGAATTTTGTCAAACCTTACCTTTCTTGATTTAATCCAACCACCTAAAAATGAAAATATATCCCCTTTGTGCTGAAGTTTCAGTCTCAACAAGTTTGATTGATATTATAAATTAGTAATTGGTAGTTTGGTACTAATTAATCTAAAGTGGGATGTGTTTATCACCACAGAAAAATCTAATCATAAGTTGGATCAATGGATACATTCTTGTCTCTAAACTTTTGGTGTGAGAGACTACAACTCAAAACATTCTTATCCACTTTTGATTTTAATAATATCAGAATAATTAATTTGAGCAAAACTAATCCTAATATAAGTACTTTTCTTCAAAGCAAACGACCCCTAAGGAGATTATAAAATGCGTTAGAATTTATCTTCCATGATTACACCAATTTAATAAATATAAGACCTATAGTTAAGTCATAATTTATTTATTTATTTTTCAAAAAAGGATGGAGCATCTATTAGCTTTGAATATACTTGATTAATTTTCTAAAAATCTATCAATTCCTCCTTTCTGATTCAGAGGAAAGAAGATTGTGCATTTCCTATAAAAACATTAGATGATTTTATTTTTATTTATCTAAGTTGTGATGAATAGAGTCATTTGATATTTATGCTAGTGGAAAGTAATAGTAGAGTTGGATTTAAGTTCGATGGATTCAATAAGTAATACTCTTTGATTGAACTCGCTGTACTTTTAAAATTATGCCTACTATTTGTTACAATTTAAATTTTTTTTACATATAAGTTTATGTTTTACATAAAGTATATTGATTTCAAATAAAATCAATGCTGCATTCATTTCTGAATATTAAGTACTCGTTAAAATAATCGAGATGCACGTAAATTAATCAAACACACATTGAGATAAAAAGAAAAAGTTATGTATTTAGTTGTTCTTTTTTGTGTTTGGAGGGGGGGGGGGGGGGGGGGGGGGTTGGACCATGTAAGTGCATGATTATAGGGCACGAGGGAGGGGGAGTTAGATTGGATCATATTCTGCAATATAAAGAGACATTGCTGGAAGATAAAGGTTAGGTCATATATATTTCACACAACCAAAGTTAGTGGTTTCTGAAAAGTTGCATGTGCTTCTATATTCTTTTACATCAACCACATTAACAAACCAATTCTCACTTTGGTCACATGTTTCCCTTCTTTCACACGAGTCTAAATTATGTGTTTCCTCCGTCGCACTTATGTCGCACCGTTTGATAGAATATGGAGTTTATAAAATAAAGAAAGGCTTTGTTATATTTATTAAATTGCCTTTATTATAGTCATTTTAATGCTTATTTTAGTTTACTTTTTTCACTTTAAGTGAAACTCAATAGGGATACAATGGGAATGGTGTCATTAAATAGTTGTCAAATAAGAAAAAATGACATTCTTTATGAGACGAACTCAAGAGAAAGGGTACCACATAAATTGAGACAGAGAGACTATATTGTTAGGGGTAGTTTGTTATAAATTATTAATCATGAAAAAGTTCTAATTATTTTTTTGTAGAGCTTAAAAGTTAAAAGGGTATTATAACTCATGAGTTAATTATCCAAAAAGAAAATAAAAAGAGTACTTGCCTTCACCTTGCTTTTTTGTTTTACTTATTTTTTACTTCTGATATTTTATCGATTGGACAACCCCCCCCCCCCCCTCCCCCCCCTCACTCCTCCAACTTTTTATTTTTGTAAAAGAAGCAAAATTTCATCACATACTTTAGAACCCTTTGGATAATTGTTGCAACAAGAATACAACTTCAACAATAAAGTTTGGTGGGAAGGAATTTCTTTTTATATCAATGGCATGAACTTGCGTTTCTTTCTATGTCAAGAGGGTGTCTTAATCACTAAAAGATTTCTCAATGGTAGCTCTATTTTATCTGTGGATAAGGTTGATGTGTCTATTTCATTTCAATTTGATGATAATAGATGTTATTATAAAGTCGATATAACTCGTTAAATTTGTTTGTTTGTTCCAATTGAGCACCTGAACTCATAATAAAGTGTTCATGTTAGACATTTTTAGCTTAAATTTTGAAGAAAAAAAATGTGTGTGTTCTCATGCGTCCATTACGTATATAAATTAATCTCATATAATATATCACCTCCTTTTATCATGCACATCAGTCTTAATTGAAATTTGCCTGAGTTTGAAAACACTTCATCATGTGCTTAAGTGTTCAATTAGAGCAAACAATAATTGAAGCATTTAAATAAAGAGTAAATTTCACAAATAGCAAACTTGAACCCATAATTAAGGAGGACATAGCAGTCCTTTTAAAATTACAGGAGACAACAATTTAAATGGCAAAATATTGTTATTTATATTGTATTTAATGGTAGGAATTAATTAGCCAAATACAAATACATATTAAGGTGGAAAAGTTATTTTAGGTGACTGTTACCATTTAAAAAGAAAATAATCTTTAATGATTATAATTCATTCTTATATCAAGGATCTTTAAAAAGGAAAGGATCTTTAAGGATCTTTAGTGATTTTAATTCTTTTCTTGTATCACGGGCGTGATCTGCATTTTCGGATTTTATTTCTAAATTAAAAACTTAAATCGATTGGAAACTATAAAATTCAAAAAAGTATTTTGAATGTATTTGTCTTTATAAGGCTATTATAGATGTATTTGTGATTCTGTCAATTTTACTAAAAATATAAAATATTTGTTTTCATTTGTGTAGATATATAGCAGACCAGCCAAACATACAAATCATTTTGTATTTATATTCGCTTTGCATACAACTAATACATATGTCAGAACAGCCAAAGAAAATACATTTGTATTTATATTTAAATACAAATACATTTGATATGTTTGTATGTTAAGTACATATATCAGACCAGTCAAACACATACAAATACATTTGAGTTTTCAATGTGTGTCGATACTTGTACAAGAGCAGCCAAAATACATTTGTATTTGTATTCGAGTACAAATACATTTGATATGTTTGTATGTTAAGTACATATACCAGATCAGCCAAACACATACAAATAAATTTGAGTTTTCAATGTGTGTCGATACATTACAAGAGCAGTCAAAATACATTTGTATTTGTTTTCGAGTACATTTTGTATTAAAAATACATTTACAGGATTACAAAGTCTAAGAAAAGAAATACATTCTCGTGTGAAAAAGTACAAATATATATATTTTGTGTTGAATCAAAAAATACAAATACAATAAATTTGTGTGCAAAATTTATATTATTCATATACATATAGAAAATTTAAAATACAATTTTAAAAGAAATCTTCGATGGATGTATATGGATGTATTAGGATGGACCTGTTGTTCCAAAACAAAGTTATGCAAAAATTAGGAAAACGAATAGCATAGTTAGGTGTCTTGTTGCTCCTGCACCTGTCGACAAGGTGCAGTTACCGTTCCCTTGTTTACTTCATCGAAGAAAATTGTACTTACCAAACCATCTTGTTGGAGAAAGAACAAGAGCTGCCAATTGAAATTATGGGAGAGATATTGCATTTGTCTTTTTTAATAAAAGGGCTTTTAGCCCGTTTTTAATTTTAAAAAAAATGTGGAAGAGAGGTTTGATTGAAAAAGAAAGTGGATATTGATTGGGCGTGATTTTAGGAGAGGAATGAAACTCTTCTAATTGTATTTGGATTTATGGATAGGCCTGGTCAAAATATTGCTATATTGTTGTGGATAGTAATTTTTTGAAAGTGTTATTATGAATTATAATTAGTGTAAACAACATAAAACACACTAGTTTGATGCCTTATTACATTTTAAACCAGTATTTTTAAAAATTACTTTTACCCGGAACTTTCACAAGCTTAGGCGTGTATCTACAGTAAAAAAACATGTATCCTAGATACATGTCTAACTAATTGGGGCCCTTTAAAAGGAAGTAACTGATTTGCAATTAATTAGGAGAAAATCACTAATTTCGATAACTAAAGATATTTTCAGTAATAAATCTCTTAATATAAGGTGAAAATCAAAGGATTAACTTAATATATATTTTGGTTATGTAATTTGATTAATTTTATTTTTATTACTCTTTAAAATAATAAAATAATTATTATTCTGTTTATATGTATCCAATAGGTGATTTCATGTATATGTTTATATGTATCCAGTACTAATTTGATGAATCCCGTACATGTATCCGATATTGACAAGTAATATTCATCAAAAGATACATGTGTCCGTATCTCAAATTCGTGCATAGATGCACATCGAACACCACCGTTCAATAACTACCGTCATTGACATGGTGGCGGACGAATCATCCACCACCACCTCAAACCAAAAATTCACTTGGGATTAGTCTTGAACCCGAATCAAAAATCATCCATTGACATCTATGTTAGCGTGTGTACAAAATCCAGGAACAACTGTCAAAGAAGAAAGCTACATCATCAATTAGAGAACAAAAAGAGGTTTTCAAGTGTAAATATTTGAACAACTATCAAAAAAGAAAGATACATCATCAATTAGAGAACAAAAAGAGGTTTTCAACTTTCAACGAGAAGTTGTAAGTATTTTTGAAAACATAAAGAAAAATCGTGTGAAAGTTGGAGTGTTGGATTGAATAAGAAGAGAACTTAGAACTAAACACACCCAGATACATAATATAAGTAGTATATGTAAAATCAGTTACAAACCTTGAAGATGGAAGTTTTGGATTGATTCAAAATTGGTGGAAGATCGTGTTGGAGTGGGAGAGAAATTTGATCTGGTAGAATATTTGATAGAGAGAGAAAAATTATTGTTGAACATGAGATAGAGAGATAGAGAGATAGAGAGATAGAGAGATTTGAGGGAAGGAGTGATATGGAGCGAATTAATAGGGATGTGCTGAGATACACCTTTTGTTATGAAATTAAAATCTAGTGAGATATGTGTAATTATTTTAAAGTAGTGGAATATTATGTAGTTATGGTAAGAATGTTTGATTAATTATATAATTTTTCGTTATAATTAAGGGCTTAAGTATGTCATGTCATGTTGTTTTCTCTTAAATAAAATATTAAGACATTATCTATATATTCAGCCTATTATTTGAAGATAGATGGAAGAAAGTAGTTCTTTTCTATGCTATAATGACAAAATCTTGAGTATTATTATTATTATTATTATTATTATTATTTATAAGTAATAATCATATTTGAGGAAATTCCATGTTCCTGCTAAATTATCTGGAAAATCAGGTAAAGGAAAGAAGAAAAACATTATTTGCAAATGTTTGGAGTCTATTTTCACACGTCCAAAGGGTTGGAAACAATCAAGAATGTAATGCATTTTACTCCCATCTTTTTTAATCATCACGGTCATTGGTCAAGCCTAGTAATGGACCGAGCTGATACTGGGCCTATCTTAGACAGCCATCCAAGCCCAACCTTATGTAGGCTACAATTGGGCTGGGTCAACTGACGGCCCAGGAAAAATTGGTAATGAACCGGCCCAACAATCTTTCTTCAATTTAGCTCCCTCATACTTCCTTGGATAAAATGTGTGAAGGAAAATACTCTTACCAAATACCAACACTCGTTCTGTTTACACGAAACTACATTAGTTCACTAGGATTAGACCATAATTTGAGGGAAGAAAACGTACAAATAAAATATAACTACAAAAAAACACATATTCATTGTGTAAATACCTACGTAAATTGAGACAATAGGTTAAACTCCTTCATTTTCTCATAGAAATTTTGGAAAAACCTTGTTTCAGATTCTTAAACTTATTTATGAATTCCGCTTCGACATCACCTGGTAGAAATTAATCCTTAAACTTCAGAACTTCTTCTTCTTCGTAGCGCTTCTCCTCCAGCTCCCTCTTCTGTCGTACATGTGCTCACCATAAACCTTTTTGTTTTCTTCAACTTCGTGGTAATGAAACCGCTCCGGGTCCGAAATCTCTTTTAGTTCGAAATACTGGTCCATCGCGACAGTCTAAGACCACGTCACGGAGGGGTCTCGGCTTCCATAAAAAAAAGTTAGTAACTTCTACGCTAGTCTTCACAATTACTCCACTTCCCTAATTATCTGTGCTTCTCCTCCTCCTTCCCTTCCTTGCTTCGAGGAGGTTATATAATAATAACAGAAGGAGACAGGTATAGAATAGAAGTCCGCCCCAGTCACTAAACCTAGCTGAGAAGGAGAGGGAGAATCAACATCTTCAGCTATGGGAACTTTTTCTCATATTCTAGAAGTTCTAATCGCCTCTAAGTCCAATAGCGGCTGTTGCTCGACGGCTAGTGCCAATTTTCTGATTAATAGACTAAGCTTCTGCTGGGTTTGGAAAGCAACTCTCACTCTGTTGGAGCGGTTGACCTTTTTTCTGAAGCTGAATTCAGGGCAGGTTCAATGCTTGCCCGATTTTGAGGACGCTTTCCCCGCTATTTGGCCTCAACGCTACTCTGATTCTTTGATTTACTATAGAATAATTTTACACGAAATGTTTTGATGTGTCTCAAATCTCCTTGTTTCTTACTGTCTGCTTGCACTAACGTGAACTTATATGCAGGACTTTGCCTATTTCAAACTCAAAGCTCAATACATTACGACAACAATTAAATTCGTTCGCCCTCTAATAAATATTATAGTATAATCCACATATTTTGTAACAATAAGATCTCAAAATAGTACAAAAGGACCCATCCCTTCAAAAATTTCTTTTGCGTTAGAAACTTCTTCATGAGAAGTATACTGCGAAGAGAGAAAGTAACTGATTTGGAAGTCTACACTTGAGGTTAAAAGTCCAATTGATTCTGCCTTCAAAAGCTGGTCCATCAAAATGTCATTTGGATCTTTTTGAGATAGTAACAGTTGAATGTCATTTGGATCTTTTACCTATGGGAAAAAATGGTTCATGTCTTGTATTCCTTCTTTCTAGTGACAAGGAAAAACACAAGGGACTCTAACTGGGACCCTTAGTTAGCTACCATAAAAACATAAAGTGCAGCTAAACACAAAAGGTCTAAATTGCTAAGACTTTGTGGACTCTCATGCCTCAATCCTTATTTTTCTTGTCTTTTTATGCTTTATGCTAGTTTATCAACTCACAGTACAGACAAGAAGAAAAGTAACTAATAATGACAACCATAATAGGACTAGGAGAGACCAGGTGTGACTCAACCAATTATGTCTCTACTACAAAACATAAACACTATAAGCTGGAAAGACATTCCAAGAGGGGAAAATCCAGTAAACTTCTTTTCCTTTGCGTTTTCCTTTCATTATATGATGATAGGAGGATACTTTTCATTAATTAAGGAAGGATTTAATTTGCATTGCTACAAAAGGATCTACATGAGGGATTGCAGCATCTACTATCAGATTAAACAACTCTTTTACATTTTTATGAGATGGAAAGAATTTTCATTACCTAGTCTTACTGTTGCTATTACTGCTAGAACGTACCAATGTTGACAGAATTTCCGTGAACTGAGGACGATTTGAAGGACAATTGTCCCAACACTTGATCATAAGAGATCTCAAAACTTGTGGGCAATCCTTTGGAATTTCAGGTCTAAGCCCACAAGCAGCAATTCCAACAGCAGCCTGTACTGGTGAGTACGCAGAATATGCTACCTCGCCAGCCACTAATTCCCATATAATCATTCCGAAACTATATACATTACTCATCCAAGTCTCTCTAACACTTTCAGGGTCACCTGCAATTATCTGTAACAACCAAAAACATGGTTAAAATGTGAAATATATTGCTTTTATCATTCACTGTGCATAAAAGCAAACAGCTCATGGTGCATCACTTCCTTGATAAACAACAACCAGATCTTAGCATACATTAACATCAACGTCCGAGGCAGGCAAGTTATTAGACACAATTACATCAATCATATAACAAGTTATTTTATTTAAAAAATTAGCATGTTCCACAACTGTCAATTATAGCTCAAAAAGGATTAGCTTCAATTTCATCCAAATGATATCTGATCAAGCATATTTAATTAATACAATTATATATTTTTAATCAATAGAATTATGCGATTTTGGTCCCTCCACTAACAAATTTTCAAAAATTTAATGGATTACTGACTTCAAATAAGAAGTAGAAGTATCAAATAACTCTCTTCCCATAAAAGAAGCAGACACATAGTTTTCTTGTTAACGGATGGACCAACTGAGATGTTAGTATGATAGTCAATTACATACCCAGTGTGATCCCACTTGTGGGGTCCGGGTAGGGTGGGGTGTATGCAGACCTTACCCCTACTTGTGATGTTTAGTATGATATTACAAAGAATAAAATTTGAATCAGCCAATGTCACAGTTTCCCCGAAAAGAATTGCATAAATTCATTTGAGAATTGTCCCCAGAAATAGAAATGAAAAAAAAACAAACTGTAGCACCAGAATTGAAAGTATACCAAACATCCATAAGGATTTGCATCTTCAATTAAAAGTGGGTTCCACTAAGAGAAATCAACTCAGAATTGTTTGCTATAATAAAACACAAAAGTACATAATCATGCAGCAGAACATAAGTGCTAAGTCCATAAAGCAAATAAAGCAAAAGCAAATATGATAAAATTCTGCGCATGCTCAAAAATCATGCCAGGATTAGTGGCAACGTTTTTATTAGTAGATAATCATCAAAAGGCCTACCTAAATACATTTAATCCAATGAAGACGTTGTTATGCTTCAGAATAGTAACGAAAATCAGAACTTTTCTCCTCTTAAGAACAATTAAACTACTCATCTTGTGGCAACAAAAGGGAAATTTTCTCCATTCCTTTATGTATCAACAACACAGAAAATGCTTCTCAAGAAAATTGAAGATGATACTTTGTGGCCATTCTAAGAATGGGATACCCAAAGGACTGGAAAACATCACATGCCACTCATTGAACACTAACTTGAAATTTTTATAGTACAGAAACTGTCATTGCTGCGGGGATAGTTCAGAGAATCCTAGTTTTAGAGGACCTTAATATGCCAAAAGGACAAAATAATTGAGTAGTAGAATGAGAGGATCCCAAATGAAGCAGAATAGATACAGAAGATCCGTTTAACTTAACTAGTTTGACACATAGTTGTAGTCGTTGTTGTAGAAACTGATCATTGGTTTTCCCCTCTTATTAAACTACACCCAAGCACCATAAGAGTATTTGGGCCATTACGGCAAGCTATTTCAACCTCCCATGTCATCCAAAATCTATAGGGTGCCTCCATTGACCTCAATTTCAGGTAGATTTAGCACATCTGACGGAGAAAAACTCTCCCTTTCTACTCAGGGTCCTTCCTCTCATCCCCAAAGGACCAAAAAAGACAAACTAGGGGCCAGGTATAGTCTTATAAGAGCTCTCAGCTTTCCCTACCAAAGCTGATACACAGTTTGGCATCGAAGACTGTTTATCCGGGCGCACAGCATATATGGAAAGACTCAACCAAGTTAGCTCAGAACTCATGTAAGAAAACTAATTTTGACATGGCGAACACCACTGTACAGCCTAAAAATAATTATACCACTAAAATTTTGGTTAACATCTTTCCAACAGATCTACTATCTCCATTCATTTAAGATGCTGTCCAATTAAAAAGTGTAGTACAGTGAAAGTGGATCACATTGTTATGTAAGGCCTAGATTTTTCTAGATGACCCATCAATATGGAATCTTGAAGCCATCACAGAAAGATGAACTTCACAACATATGCAAAAATACTTTCTTATACTTCCAATGATTACACAAGTTCCTCCACTTATGTTTAACTTTTTAATTGGTATAACAAATTTCATCTGAAGTGCTCTGCCAGAAAGGGAACAAAAGATCCCCACACTTTCCCCCCCTCAAACTAGCACTACCCTCAAACTGTAACGCAATCTGAGAGCTCACCATAAAATAATGTTGGTATCATCCCAAGAATAGCCTTTTTCAAAAGATTTCCAAAAACTATACTGAATATTCCAGAATAAAGAGAACATATGAATGTATATATATGGATCAAATTGGACGTAGAAGAGAACAAACCTCAGGAGCTAGCCATCTATAACCATCAGTCTCATACTCCATGGCCTCGTCAATACTCCTGCAAGCAGCTACTATGCCCATATCGCCCAAGCAAGCATTCCCATTTTTGTCTAAATGGATCCTCTGTGTATTGAGATCTCTATATGCAACTCCATGATCATTCATGAACTTGATTCCCTCAGCTACATCAGTGGCAATCCTCATTATTTCTTTAGTCTGGAGTTTCTTTTTCTTTAGCAATAAGTCATAAACTGATCCACCTTCCATCAATTTGGTCAGAACACACAAGCCATGAGTTTCATTAATGCAAACACCGAAAAATTGCAATATACTCTTGTGCCCGCAAGTCATCAGCTCCAACAAATCTTTTCGAAGCACAAACTCATAGGCAATTCCTTTGTCACACCCCCTGAGCTTCTCAATCGTAACTCTTTTTCCCTTGTATACCCCTTTGAATGTACTAGGTCCAATTTGATCACTGAACTCAAGAATATCAGAGCTCAATAACCACTTCCCAATCTCTTCCCCACCAGATAATACAGTCTGCCATTCATCCACTGAGACTGTAAACACAGAAGTAGGTAAAGGCATTTGAAGCTGGACCTTTGGGCTCGAATTCTCGAACCCATTTCTGTAAGTTGGCTGCCCAGAGTCCTCTTCAATGTCTCCATATTCTCTGTTCTTAGTCTCTTCTTGAGTCCCACAAAGCCCAAATGGTAGCTTCTTCATCGAAGTAGATTTTGGCTTCTTAAGGGCTGATTTAAGAACATTCTCGATACGAGCTTTAAACATTTTTTCTTTCCCAGATTGAACAAAAAGCATCACGACCCCCAATGTAAAACCTTTCTTTTCAAAGATCTGTATCTTTTTACAGCAGATTGAGGCGCTGTCGAGCGCCCCGGACATTGCAGGCCACGAAATAGAGGAGTTACATGCAAATGTCAACTTGAAGATTGACCCTTGGACTTCATCATCAGACACCTCTTGTATCATAATGGCTGGGTGGTCCTCTGCGGATGCCTGCTCTATCAATCTAATATGTAGAAATACATCCTTCATTTCAAATCCAGCTTGCCCATAGCTATCAAAAACAAGCCAAGTATATGTAAGAAAATGCCAAGACCAAAATAATCAGCATCAAAGCCAAGAAATTAGATGGTGGCACACAATAGGAACCTATCTATCTTATGGTGGTTCAACCGAACAGTGCTCTTGGTTCAAACCATGTACACATAACAACAAGAAGTCAACAACTACTACTAGTATGTCTCAATCTCAAACCAGTTGAAATTGTTTATACGAATTCTCGATAATCATTCCACTCCATTAAGCCATTTTCATTTTAATGCTCATGATCATGTACATACTGTAGCGCAAACAGTGCAGGAGTTTTGCAGAACCCACAAGTCAAACACGATATACATATGTAAAAAAAAAAAAAAAAAAAACTATAGCTATAGTTAGACATACATTTAGAACTCACACTCTAAGGGGTCGTTTGGTACACGGGATAAGGTGGTATATCCCATGATTAGGCCTGGGATAAATTTATACTGCATTACCGTCAAATCATCCTCTTATCAAATTTTATCGCAGGCTTAATCCTGCATATCCCACCTAGTCTAGTGATTATAATCCCTGGACTATAATCTCATGATCTAAAATCTTAGATCCGCCAATGTGATTACATATGTAAAAACATCGTTAATTTTTTTATATATATATTCACTCTGAAAATCTCTAAGGACAGTGCAATGACGAGTAAGAAAAAGAGTAGAAATGGTAAACCTGAGTGGGAAAGAGTCATAATGCTTGCGAATGTTAGAGACAAGTTTCTCCGGAAGTTGACTACCAGGATAAAGCTGAGTCAATCCCCGTACAACACTTCCCCAAACGTGCCTCCGACCGGTCTCAACCCGGTCCGACGGCGGGTCACGAACCGATTCGAGGTTAAGCGTGTTCTTAAGCGACGCAATAGCCTCCGATACATTCCGGCTCAACCTCTGTAAACGCTTCTGCATAGCAGAGGACTCTTTAAAACCTCCATTACCGCCGCCGCCAGCGCCGCCGGTAGAGGTAGCACCACCGGCTGAGCAACCATTCCCCGGCGGCTCCTCCGATCTGTCATTATTACTCATTAGAATTTGTTCTACCATGTCTTCGTCCATACTCGCTCTACTGGACCAGCACTCTAATGCTGCTGCCATCTAATGGCAGATCCACAATATCACGTCTTCCTTGTTGATTTTTAAGTTGAAATATGGATTCTATAACATATAGTACTATTTAATTATATCAATAGTTAGTTATATGTATATGATTTGAGCAACTATACTTGAACATATAGCTCGAGTCCACCATTCGAAGTGAACACTAGAGCTTGAGCTTGGAGGTCTAAAGTTTGTATAAAAATGGACTGAGAAGTAGAGAGTGTGTGTTATATAGAGAGAGTGGGGAAATTGTAGTGAACTAGTAATCTCTCCGTCACAAAAAAATTTCTTTCATCCAATTCTTTTAAAAATCTTTAATTTTAAATATTGTAAATTACTAATTATTTAAAAAGTTTAAAGCTTTTATATTTGGATTCACAATAAAAAAAATTAATTTTATCATATAAATTTAAATAGAGAAAATAATGATCGTAAATCCCAACACAATTTTTTTTTAAAATTCATAAATAAAAAATATAAAAAAAAGTGTCATAAATTTATTGTTGTTAATATTTTCTTCATTATTTTTAAACTGAACTCTTCATTGTTATATTTATTTTACGAGTAAAATTTATTTACGCTCTTCAATTATATTTTAAAAATTAATTTTTTTATCTCAAATTTGAACCATAGACATTCTTTTTTTTCCCTAATTGATGACTTGAGGGGTAGTTTTATGGGAGATGGTGGGGAAATAAATAGGGGGGTGAGAAAAGAGTGAGTAAAAGCGACGGCTGGAGCGGTGAATGTGATGATAGTTATGTCTGATGAAACATGGAATAGTGATAGTGATTTGTCATACGGTGTCCTCGGAGATTGAAGCACTCTTTGGGATGTGGACCTCTATTTTGCTTCTTCATATTTTCTACTTAGGGTGTATTTGATATGGAGGAATGTAATTTTTAACTTTTTTAAAAAAAATCTCATTTTTTTTTTATGATCGTCAGGTAACAGATAACTCTCTTCACGAAGGTTAGAACAGATGAAAAAAATCACCTAGTATTTTTTGGCATGAGACCTCAGGCCTCATAATTATTTAACTCACTTCATTGACCATTAGGCCACACTCCTGAGAGCAAAAAAAATTTCATATTTAATAGATCAAAATATTTAAAAATATTTTTTCTAAGAAAATAAGTTTTTTAAAAATGAAAAAAATAACTTTCTTAATAAAAGTAGAAAAAATATGTCTCATAAGTAACTTCAAAGTTCATTGTCTCCTTCCCAATTCTCATCTCTTTACCATTCCATCCCCTCAGCCCCCAAATCCCCACTCTACCTTATCGTACCCTCGTAATGTTTTACTAGTTTACATATAAATGCTTTTGAGACACAATAACAATAACATATTCAGTGTATTCCCACAAAGTGAAGTTTGCGGAAGGTAAAGTGTACGCAGACTGTACCTCTACCTCAGAGGTGAGGTAGAGAGACTGTTTTCGATAGACCCCTGGCTCAAGACAAAAACAGATTAAAAAAATGTAATGGACATACAAAAAACAACATATAGTATAAAAAGAACAACAAATAGTAAAAGAACAGTACTACAACAAAATGATATTTCACTCTAACTACACGAAAATAATTGATAGTAACACAAATAGAAGAACTAGAAACTACAAGAGCAGTCCTACGACTACTAGGAAAGGCAACAATACAAAGCACTCCTACCTACTAGTATGGACGCACTCCTACCTACTAATCTTCTACCCTAATTTGTGTCCTTCGCACCTTCCTATCTAGGGTCATGTTCTTGAAAAACTGCAACCGTGCCATGTCCTATCTAATCACTTCTCCCTAATACTTCTTTGGTCTACCTCTACTCTCTTTAATCCATCCATAGCCAACCCCTCACACCTTCGCATTGGGGCATCTGTGTCTCTCCTCATCACATGCTCGAACCATCTTCACCTCGCTTCCCGCATCTTGTCTTTCACCGAAGTCACTCTCACCTTGTCTCGGAGATTCTCATTTTTAATCTCAGTCAATAGAATTTGATCAATCCTATTTTCTGTCGTTAAGGTGGAGAACTGAACCAAGAATTCTCTTTCTTCATCATCAATCGAATCACTGTTCGCGACCCAGGATTCTATTTTCTCATCAATCCAATCCTCGTTCACGTTTTTTCTTTTTCTTATCAATCCAATCCCCGTTCACGTTTTTTCTTTTTCTTATCAATGAATAGATCTCTTTACTTGTATGATTTAGATATCTCGTATTTCTCAAAAAAGTGATTTGATTGATGAGATTTGGTATGATGATCTCGATGAGATTGATATTCCAATCTTTCTTCTTAGAACGTATTGATTTGACGCCATAAGCGAGACCAAACATGTTGCCGCCAGAAGCAGAACTCCGTATTTCTCTTAGTATACCCATAAATGCTCTTGGTATATATTTTTTGTTAATTACTAAATACTAAAAAATAAGTTAAAAACTCACCTACTTTTCAAAAAAATATGTTTTCGCGAAAAACATTTTCCTTCGTCCCAAACAAACCCTTAGTCCATACAAACTTCTATAGAAAAGTAGTAAATCATGTAGTGTAGCTTAGCAGGTCATGTGTTTTCGATTTTCCATTGTATGTGATTATATACTTCATGTTGATGTTTTCTATTTTCCATTGTATGTGATTATATACTTCATGTTGATGATAACTTTAGCCTTACTGAGAACTTTGTTATTTTTAGGTGTGGATGGATTTGAGCCCATGACTTTTGGGTTGGATTGAGAATGGGGAATGAATAGTTGTTGTTTTATAAAGAAAGAAAATTAATTTATTAGATATAAATATAAAAATATTTTTATAAGTATTATTTAAAAAACTAGAAATAAGGCAAGTTCTTACGCCATTATCGTTATCACTCGTTTTTTGTTTTCATTTTCTGAGTACAACAACAACAACAATATACCCAGTGTATTCCCACAGCATGGGGTCTGGGGAGGGTAGAGTGTACGCAGTCCATACCACTACCTCAGAGGTGAGGTAGAGAGGCTGTTTCCGATAGACCCCCGGCTCAAGACAAAACAGTCTAAAAATAGGCTAAAAAGGACGTAACAATGATACATGATAAAAATACAAGATAAAACTACAAGAGACGATAGGAAGTAATATGTAGTAACAAACAACAGACAGAAACAGAGCACTGCCACAAAATACAGCACGAGGAATCCAAGAACAAGAAACTATAAGCGTAATACTACGATTACTAGTCGGGACGATAAGGAAAAAAACACTCCTACCTACTAGCCTACACACACTTCTACCTACTACTCTTCTACCCTAATCCGCGTCCTCCAATCATCCGTCTGGTTGATTAATTAATTTTTGTGAAATTAAACTATTTTTTCTGTTTTATTTTTCTCTCGTTTTTTCATAAGGCAACAATCTTTTTCTCGAAAAAAATATCTACCTTTTCAGCAATGATACCATTAATTTTTTGAACAAACATCAAATTCATATTTATTGGATATAAATACAGAGATTTTGTCAAAAAAAATGTTTACATCGATTCCCTGAAATTCTTTGCATTGGTTTGTCCAAACAAAATTCGAGTCGTGATTTTCTTATGTGTTTGCATCAAGACTTCAATTTCAATAAAAAGTGCATTTTGTTTTATTTTTGTAGGAAATAATTCAACACCTCTAAGGAGATAAATTTCTTTAAAAACACATGATGTATCTTGTGAGTTTGACATTTTATCTTTATTTATATATTTTACGTGTATTTGGTAAAAATGTAAATTTTAATCATATTTTTTAATTTCAAACATAGTGAATAACAAATTCTGAGAAGTGAAAAGAGAGAGAGGGGAAGTGTGATGGCATGATTTGATCTTTTGGAATGAAATGTGCATTCAAGTCCTCATTGTGTTCCCGTTTGTCTTCTTTGTTGTTGTTATATTCTCTTCAATTTTATGATCTTTTGGTATTGATAATGTTAATGCAGATATTATACAAATATAGAAAGGGGGTAAAGCAAGACTAAATTTAGAGAGTTCGACCAATGTACTTTATTTTATATACTAAAATTTAACAGTTGTATAATTTTTTTTAGGCAAATGAAGATTATAAACATGAAGAAATATTGCCAGTTTAGGAAAGATGCAATTAAAAATTTGAAATTTTTGCTACTTGTTGATTAAGTAATGTAGCGTACAAACGATTTTCATTTTTATTTCTAGTCTCTTTCGATGTACAAAAAAAAAATGCTACACACTATCACATATTATGACAAGATGTGATAAAACATAGCAAGGTGTATGATTGATCTTTAATTATGACTTAATATGATTTTTGACATTGATCCGTTACTATTTCTTACTATTATGTCTTTGACAAATGATACCTTCCTTAGTTCCCCGCCTCTCATAATTAGCCTCAAATTCTTATCCCAACCACCACTCCACTCTAGTCCTTTCCTTAACAATCACCCTATTTTTTCAATTATTACGTCTTTAATTGATGTATTTCTCTTAAACATCCTTGATTTTGCAGTTTAAATAAAAAATATTTATTCATAAAGGCAAAATAAAATTTAAAATTTATTGATTCAGGATTATAATTCTTTAAAATTGTAAAAATTTAAAGTAATAATTTGTACATATACAATATATTTTTAGTACAAAAATAGAATTTGGATCCAAGACTATTTAATTCGGTCAGATTGATAATCTAAGCGCAAGCTCTGTCCGAATTTGTGCACACGTGTACTTATATTACCAAAGAAAAGATAAAATAAATAAAACAGTACAAATTATTTAAAACAATTCGTAAGGATCCTATGTCATTTGGTTGGCTTCAAGTGCACTTGAAGGAACCAAAAACTTTGATTCTGAAAAAGTCATGATGCTGCTAAAAAAATGCTTGAAATTGAAGGAGAGGCAAAAGAAGCATTAGTACAATAGTTGGCAAAGCTTGTTGTGAGGTTCCAGAAAACTCAGTAAACTGTAAGAAAAAACCTAAAGAATCTATTGGCAAGAAAGTGGATGAAGTGAAACAAGGGGCTAACGAGACTGTTGAGAAAGACTTCTTTCCTTCTTTATGTATTGCGCCTATTTGATTTGAAGGCATATTAAATCGAAAAAGTGGCTACTTTATGTAATTATTTTAGTAAGTATAATTATTTTATTTCAATGCTCATAGAATATAAATTTTCTAATAATGGAGAAAATGAGGATTTAGTCCATTACAAAGATTTTTTTAATTTTATTATTTTTTTACATATAAGAAATTTTATTTTTACACATAAAAAAACTAAATTTATGTGACACTGTTAGAATTTTGACATTCAAACTTCTAAACTGAGGTAGAGCTAATGTGAAAATAAAATTTACTCATTTCTTCCCCTCCTATTTGTTCTCAAGCCTTTTTATTTTCTGTCATCCTTTGCTTTTTTAATTACTTCCTCTGATCCTTTTTAGTTATTATGTTGTGCTTCTCGAGAGTTAATTTGATTAATTTTCAAAGCTTAATTAGATTAGACTAATTTAATATTTTAAAATTAAAATATTTAAAAATTATATAAAAAAATACTATAAATTATAATTTTTCTTATACCAAAAAAAATACATATTAAAATATTGATCAAACTTCGTATTGTTTGACTCTCAAAATAAAAATTACGACAACTGAAAAGGAGCGGAGGGAGTATATCAGATTGGAATATAGAGCGGTTCTTTCCGTCGGTCGCTAGCAAATAAGAGGATGTCGTTAAGTAGAATACTTCAACGTAGAGTAACGCCGTTATAGCCAAACCGTCATCTTCTCCATTCTCCAGGTCTCCCTCTGCACATGTAACCACGATCAATGCCCAAATATCTCACGAGTTGCTTCCAAAATTATACTAGCAAGGATCCTGTTAGAATTTACGAAGTATAATTCACATTCGTCGATCAAAAATCCCTGAAGTTCGAGGTATGAACAATTTCGAACTGTAATTTTTGATATCGGTGATAATTAATGGCGTCAACTAGCAAAATGCCAAGCTCTGCAGAGGATGAGGATCTACAAGAGGAGGTACTTTCATACGTGTTTTTTTTTTTTAAAAAATTATTTTGATTTTTTGATAAATTTAATGTAATTATTGTTACGACTTTTATATAATATTCTCTGCCTTCCATTTATGTGTCACAGTTGAAATTTTGAGATTTTTTTCTAACATTTTAAAGTTAATTATTGTGATTTATAGTACTTTTCATGTAGTTTTCAAATATATAAATTTTATTTCAGAAAACTTAAAGCTTTTGTGTCGGAATTCACCTCAGTTTAGAAGTTTGAATGCCAAAATTCTAACAGTGTCACATAAATTGAGATAGAGGGAGTACGCATTAAGCCTTAAATGTAATAAATTGTCCATACAAATTGGGATTTCCTGTGCAATTTCTCTTTTCTTCTTGACTGAAGGTTGTAAAAGAGCTTAGTTTCTAACTTGGAACTGACTAAAGCAATATTCTGTAGTTTGTACTGTATGTATAATGTGATACATTCTAAAACCTGTAAAATGCTCATTGCTTTATCAGTCAATGAGCAACATTTGAAACGAGTATGCCGTGAGGAAAGTAATAGGTGGATTATCAATAGCTGCAAAACTTCGAAAGATTGTTCATTTTTGGACTTTGGGGTTTCAATGCTGGTGAAGGCTTTAAAGTTGTTTTAATTGTTAAATTGCAGTTTGAACATTTTGATGATTTTACCCTGGCCTCTTCGTGGGAAAGGTATTTTCTTCGACCATAACAAGTTACGGCATTTACTTAATTGTGTCCTCAAAGCTTAGATCATGATGTATACAGGAGCATAGAATCTGAAGTTACTATTATTTCTGTAGGTTCATATCCGAGATAGAGGCAGTTTGCCGGCAGTGGTTGGCTGATGGCACCAAGAATTTGTTGGTATGTTTTTTTCCCCCCCAAATTCCTATTTTATCTTTTACACACGTTGATCATAGTTTATCATTTAGAATTTTGCATCTGAGTGATTATAATTTCAACTTGATACATAAGACTCAAAATAGTGCAGTTATACCATACGAGAAGTTCAAATTCTCCCTCTCGATCTCTTTCAGGAGAGATGAACAATGGTTATGAATATAGTTGAGTATTGATACCATTACCTTAGTTATTAATCTGGTCCCTAACCAAATCTTGCAAGGGACTGGGCCTCTGAAGCTTCTATTTCAATTGTCGAGTTAATAGACTGAATAATACGTCTATTAATTCAGATTAAGGTTGCTGTAATGATTTCTTCAATTGAGGTAGCAGTTTTGCTGTTTACTGCAGCCATCTCATGGAATAGGGGTAAGTTGACAGCTAATGTTAGCTGTTGTTATTACACTTACATTAAGTCCTGTGTTTGCCTGAGCCTGTGTAGTTTGGGCAGACATTTGTATGTCAGTGTTGGAGTAATTATTAGATTCAGATAACACTTAGTTTCTGGGAACCCCTAATTTTCCTTAGAAGATAAATATAGAGTATTGGAAAGCAATGAGTTCAAGTAGAGAAAAATGGATATAGAGGGTTCCTGTACCAGACCCTAACTAGTTTGGTATTAAGGCATTGCTGACTGATTGATTTGGTTGTTCGCAAAAACATCTTACAAAGAACTGTTTTAACTGTACCCATAGAGAACTGTAGAGAGAACAGTCTGACTTGCTTTTATAATAGCTTCCTGAAGTTCAATGGATACCCTGGTATAGTTATCTGCTTTTGTTTTTCTACTAGTTTTGTGCACTTTGGTTGTTTTACTATCTTCAAGTACTTGATACTGGAGTAATTGCAGGTCTCAGATCAATCATCTCTTTGAAATGTTTATGCTATTCTTCAGACACTGGCATATGACTATTTCCTATTCAATCCAAATGACATGGGACTTAGTCTTGTCATGATGCTTTGACTTGAATTATAATTGATAAAGTTTCGTTCAATTTTTCAGCAAGTAGTTTCTTGACTATATATTACATTTAGTTATACTTCTGGTAGATGTGTGACCAACAGGTTCTCGGATGTTGTTCATGACTTTCTTGTTTGTGTATCTTACATATTATCTAATGACAGAGGAAGGGTGCTATCAGTTTGAATACCATTGAGGGCCTATATAAGGTCAAAACTGACCTGAAGTATGCGATGAAAAGCTATTGCATGGAGTACTATTTTGGAACACACGTTGATGGTATGCACATAATTCTGCTGCAAAAATTCTGTTGAGAGTGTTTTTATTTTTGACTTATCTAACCAGTCTTCTGAATTTAGTTGGTCGAGGAAAAGGAAATGATTGGAGTTGTGAATTGCATAATCTGCAAATGTCTTTTGGGGTGAATGAGTTCCTGGTATATCTGTCTCTCTCCCCTCACTCATGTCCACATAGGATGGCCTGTTTCTTGTGTATTTAGTACCTTCATCTAGTATATAATGTTCTGCTTTCTCTCTGAATTCCTAATGCTCATCTCTAGGTGATTGCTCCTCAAAGTGCCAGTGGCGTGGTTCTTGATGAACCAGAGGCCAGCAAACTTCTAAGTGCAGTTGCTATTGCATTGTCAAATTGTTCCGGGTATGTTGTCACAGGATGGCATCATTCTATTACTTCGTCACTTTCGAGTTATTACCCTAGGTTTTATACCTGTTAGTAATTGAAGCACTCATCTTTCTTTTCCAAAATCACGTGCTAAAGAGGTAACAGAACAACAAGGCTCCATCACAATTTATTGGTCCTTATTTCCCAACCTATATATATTTTACTATGCCTAACTCCGTAAAGGAACTTTTAAGCAGCTGGGATGTTGGGGGAATAAAGAAACCTTTGAGAAAGATTTGGAATACAGTACATGCTTGTCTTTGTTGGGTGGTGTCAAGAAAGGAATGCAAGATGTTTCAAAGGGAAAGTAGATGCTATGCAGAAGATCAAATTCAGATGTTTATGGCTTTTAATTTTTTTGTGCAACCTACAGGATGTCAAAGATGAAAGTAGCATTCTATGTTTCATAGATTCTCTACAGGAATAGTACTCTGCGTAGAAGGAATCCATCCTTTTTGTTTTTTTGTATTGTGGGATTTCTATTGTTATAATGTCCGGAACATGGTGGGAGTGGCTCCAGTGGAGGACAAGATGCCGGAAGCGAGACTGAGATGGTTTAGGAATGTGAAGAGAAGATGCACGGATGCCCCAGTGCAGAGGTGTGAGAGGTTAGCTATGGATGGTTTCAGGAGAAGTAGAGGTAGGCTGAAGAAGTATTAAGGAGAGGTGATTAGACAAGACATGACGCAGTTTCCGCTTACCGAGGACATGGCCTTAGATAGGAGGTTGTGGAGGACACAAATTACGGTAGAAAATTAGTAGGTAGTTGTGTTGTCTCGATATCCGTCCATACTAGTAGTCGTAGTATTGTCTTGTAGTTTCTCGTCCTTCGTTTTTTTTTACAATCTGTTGTTTCTTGTACTTCGATTATCGTATTATTTTGCTGTAGTTATTGTTCAAAATGCTTTGTTATGTTTTCACTTCCATTACCTCTTTTTCTGACTGCTTTGGACTGTTTTCTCTTGAGCCGTGGGTCTATCGGGAAAAACCTCTCTACCGCTGAGGTAGGGGTAAGGTCTGCGTACACTCTACCCTCTGCAAGACTCCACTTTGTGGGACTACATTGGGTATGTTGTTGTAAACCTCAAGCACTTTCATGGTGCTTTTTGTGAGTAATGTTTTATCTAGTTTGAAACTTTTACTTGGAAAGTTGTACCAGTTATGTGAATGTGTGGAACATTCCATCAATAAGAAAAGCCATCACGCTAGTACTAGCAAAAGTGGCAACCTATTAGGAAGTGCAAAATTTTCAATGCACCTTTCATTCTCTCTCTTAAAAAGGGGCGCTGGGAAAACCTGCTTTATTATTAAAAATGGGAGCGTAAAAATGCAGAGAAAGAACAAATTGAAATCATATCGGTACTTAGGTTTTCTTCAAGGAGCACTCAACTCTTGGCTCTATGTTTGTTATACTTCTTCCTTTCTGTACCGAACAATGTAGGAAATGGTTGATATGCTCACACCATGCAGTTTGTGGCCGGCATTTGTTCCAGTGCATGATCCTTCTCGTAAAGCATACATTGGCATCCAGAACATGGGAACCCTCTTCACTAGACGATTTGAAGCTGATCGTATAGGTAGCCAGGTGCCAGTGAAGCTTATGCATTTGGAGGGATTGTATGAGCTATTTGTTTCTAAATTTGTAAGTTCTTCTCTTGTAGACTTTTGATATTCTAAGTGATTTGTAGGTTCTGATGGTTTGTTGATCTTACAATTCTCGATGACGTGCTGTATTTCCTAAGCTGTACATAAAACTTCATGCTTCGTGATTCATGACTCATGAGCTACTTTTGCACAGTTTGCAATTGGTTGATCTCGGTTTTTGTGCTTTATTCTTTTTTGTTGCTTTTTTCTTTTTATCAGATGATAGTTACATTTTGGATTCTGAAAGAGCAGTATATTGATGTCATGCCCAGAATGATTCGTTACCCCCCCCCCCCCACCCACCCACCCACACACACTCAAAATCATATCATGATATCCCTCTTTATACATTGTTTAGTTTGGCATTTTTATGACACGACAAAGGAGGGACAGCTTGGTGTAAGGACCCTCCATCTCCAACTATAAGGTTGGGGGTTTGAGTAGCCAAAGGAGCAAAGCGGGAAAGGGTCACTATAGGGCTTCTGCATAGGGAAGTTAGGGGTGGGGATTACCAATATCAATAAAACAAAAAGAAAAATCGGCTTTTTATGGCTTACTCAGATGGTTCTACAATGTTCCTGTGCCCAGCTTTTAGCCAAATGAATGATATGTTCTCGACAATTGCATCTGTTCTTGCTCTCAAGGAATTAGATTACTTTTTCTATGAGCTTTTCGTTATCTTCAACTAATGTCATTCCAATATACTTATTTTGGATTCCTTGCTCAAGGCCTTTTCGAATATGGATCTATCCATGCATCTTTTCCAAGTCAATCTCAAGATGAAGCTAACCTATCGTACACTTCCCTACGGCGAGGATGATGATGTACAAGAACTTGAGGGAGGCTTTACAGAATCCGGGGAGAGTCCCAAAAGCAACCATCAGAATAGAACACAGTGGGATGATAATTGTCCTTGGAGTGAGTGGTACTCTGCTGAGGACCCATTAAGAGGTAATTATGTTGCTGAGGAGATTAATTACTGTATCAACTATATTTCACACTATCATATCTGGATGGAGCTCATCAGGGGGAGTGACATAAGACCATCATAACCTGAGTTTGCAGAGTTGCTGCTTTAAGTTCTCATAATTGAGTATTTGGATCCTTGCTCATAACTGGGAGCTCTTGTTAGAACAACATTTATGAATAAATCAGTTATTCTTTTTCTTTTTCATCAACATACATGGTTTTCTGTCCTTGCTACTATTCGGGAGTGCCTCGAGGAAAATTATCGTTCTAGCACCTATTGGGAGCATTGAGATGGAAAGGATTTCTAAGAGGCTTTAATTGGAGAGAATGACTTTCTTTTAATCTACTTCAATCTTTTTCTATCCAACTATTACTTTTTGCTACATTATTTGGTTCAAGAGATTGATCATAGTTTAATTCATTATTCTGTGTCCATTAGTCTTATTGATTCACTAGATGTATTTGTTAATGATGCAGGGTTTGAGCTGCTTACAGTATGGTCAGAGAAAGCAATTGAGAGTTCATTGGAAATGGCTGAGCTGGAAAATGTGTCCCCTCTTGAGGCTGAAAAGTGGTTAATATCTCCATGTTTATCTGAGATTCTGTAAGAGACACTATGGATACTCACGTTTTTTTTCGCTCTTGCTTGCTCATGAAAAAATGAACGACTTTGGCCTTCTCCGCTACTTTCTTAACAAATTACATTGGTAAATTTTGTGATTTAGCAAGTGTTCATTTTCCTTCTGGATGTCTTTACTTGAGATTCTTGTTTGCTATGTCCATGTAATGGTAGCTCTACGGATTGTTGTCTTATTGATATTTCAGAAAAAAGACCTGCACATACTATTCAGTGAAATGTGTTTTTATCGAAGTCTCTGCAGCCATTTACATCACACAAATAAATATAATCACCATATATCCAGATAAAAGTTTTTAATTCCTTTAGTAATCAATGATTTTCTGTTCCCGTGGGTAGCTGTGGCTAATGTTTGTCCAGAAGCCTTTTTTTGAGAAGATGTAGGATAACGCATCCTGTGACTCTTGTCTTGCTAAGTCAGTTTATCTGTGCAGTAGTTTAAGAGATCTTGAATTGTGTATTTTACCAAATCATGCAGCTTTTCATCAGTTAGGTAGATGAACTTTTTAACTAAATTATTGACTAGGTATTGAAATGGAACGTCGTCTTCTTGTAGGCTGTAGCATTATGTGATTTTCTAATTCTACATTAAGAGGATGGAGTTAACACTGGAACGCTTTTAACATTGTGCCAAATATAATTTGGAGTGAAGTTTAACTTTTTCATTTTATGCTTGCCTCATTTATTTCTTTTGCTTTTTTAGCGACTAAAGAGGGTATTACAGTTGAAATTGAGTTCTTCAAAACTGGCTGACTAACACTTGCGTCGAAAACACTGAAAAATGCTTTTCTGCAAGATTAAGCTTCTCCAAAAGGTCTTAGTTATCGCTGCTTATAAAAAGAAAATGTCCTAGTATCACATTAGAGGGAGGGGTCATATATTATCTAATATGTGCCTCTGATTCTATCTTGATTGGTTTGGACTGAACTTTGCGCATCAATTTGGAGTCTCACTTCATAACTGTATTTGGTGAATTACAGAAGTGATGGTTCTGGCGGAAAGAGAATTGGATTCGCATCACAGTTGCAGCTCTTAATTGACGCTTTGCATATGTCGCTGGACGCTAAATTTGTGGAAGATTTTGTTTCAGGTTCTACAAATGTGCACAAACCATCTGCAATTTTCTGATCAATTGGACTGCAATATCAGATTTGGATACATGTGGAGTTTTTGGATTTTGACGCATTTGTGCTCTAATCTTCTCCCTTTTTTGGTGCAGTAGAGCACTCAGTACCTGAGAATTTGAAGTCCACTGCAGTCATACCTCCCCCAACTGTCCTTGATCGAGTTCTTAAAGACCTCTTTCATGAAGGTATAGCACAAGTTCTCTTTTCTCTAGTTGTAGCTTTTTCCATGTCTCCCACTTGGAGTTGCACAAATTCTCATGCAACTCTGAAACGGTAACTGCTGCTTCCTGAGGTTTCAATTTTGATGGACAATATCCCTCTCAGGTTCTATACTCTATGTTATACAGTAGGTTAGATATATGATTAATGACTTCTATACATTTAAATCTGCAAGATGTAAATGTTTGATGAAAGTGGGGGAAGGAAAGAAATAATGGCTTAGTTTAGTGCTATTTCATTTTAATTAAATTTTTGCTGTACATGTTTGTTTCTTTAAAAGCACACTCAAATACCAAAATATCAATTGTTGCTTGTATAACTGAAAACCATGAAGTTCAACAACTAGATAAAGCAATTTAATCCCTCTTATTGTTCACTAGTTAGATGCATGTTTCATTTATAATAGAGAAATGGTGTGGAGATATGTTAATCCAGCTGGATTCTTGGCTGACCTAGCCATATTGAGGTATAGTACTTCAATCTGGTTTACAGACTAATGATAGGTCTATTTAAACAAGAAGAGAATTAGAAACCAGACATAATGAGAGGTGTATTTTCAGAATATAATTGGTCAATATGGTCTTGGAGTTCCGAATTTAGGGTCTAAATGGAGGGAGAAACATTCAGTTGACTTATATTGACTTCATTTCAATTTGTTCATACAGTTGGAGCCCTGCAACTTGATTTTGCTGAAGGAGATCATGAAAATTCTCGTAACATTAAAGGCGCTCCTCTTGAATCACTTTTTGGGCAGTTCTGTCTGCATGCTCTCTGGTTTGGTGATTGCAGTATAAGGGGTACCTTCTGACTCAATGTTCTGAACAAGTTCAAGAAATCACTTCCTTAGTATATTCCTTCTATTTAAGTTACTTCAGAATTCTAGTCCTCCCCTAAGGCATATTTTTTCTGTGATTTTTATTTAGCTATTGCGGCATTCTGGATAGAGTTTGTACGAGAAGTTCGCTGGTGTTGGGAAGAGTCACAGCCATTACCTAGAATGCCTGCCAATGGTGTAATCGACCTATCTACCTGTTTAATTAACCAGAAGTTACACATGGTAAGTCACATGCAGTAATGCTTGACAGAGAAACAGAAAATTATGAGCAGGATTTCATACCTGTATATGGCTTTTGATAAGTATATTTATAAATGCCGCAACAACTAGTTTTATCTTTCAACATGTAAATTGTGTCTGAATATTCTGTCAGTTCCCCTATTTCCTTTCTTTCAATGTCCTGTTGTCTTTCTTGATTTTTGTTGTAGTGATTTTGTTGAAACCCAGCGTACCTCAATCTTTTGACGTAGATTTAATGCAATCAGACATGTAATCCCAAGCTTTCTGATTTTATATCTTGCAAAAACATGAATCAAAGTCTCAGATTTTCTTAAAGTTGTAAGTTTGTAGTTATCCTGATTGTCATGAGCTTCCTAATGAATCTGTTTCCAAGTTCAGTCTTAAGTAGTGAAATATTTCTAAGAAAAAGTGAGAAAAAATAGTATCTTCTAAATTGATAAATATGGAGGTTTCATGAGTACTAGTGAATGATATGTTCCTTTACCTTTTCTCTTCGATATTCTCTCTTAAAGATATGGCAACGGTGTCTAATTTTGGTTTATCTCCCAAATATGTAGCTTTCAATTTGCATTGATAAAAAGCGGCAGTTGAATCAAGAGGGTCCAAAGGCAGGTGAAAACAATTTTTTCCTTTCCGCTCATGTTAAGGTACTTTTATGACAATTGCTTACGTTGTTGTTTCTATCTAAATGTTTTAAGTGTTTAAGAACATCAAAGCATTGCTATAACTTAATTTTCCGTCACACTATTAATTAATTTATATAATATAGGCAGACACTCAGATCCAGAGTGATATATCTTCTCAAGATGGAGAGTTTTTTGATAGCTCTTCTCAAGATGGAGATACTCAGGCTTCTTTTGGGGAATGTGACAGGTGAAAAGCAAGTGAGAACTTTTTGTATTAATTGTTGAATGTTTGCCAATTGTCTGCAATCTAGTCTTTCTAAATTATGTCATTCCAGTTTTTCTGCTTTTTAAGCACTGCTATTCTTGTCTATTTTACAATGCTAAGCTTCGTGAAGGTCAAGTTTTGTGATTTCGTCATGATGGAGGAATTGAAGCTCCTATGATTCCAAAACCGGGCGATTATGCCGCGCAGTCTACACTCTGTAAACTGTATCTTAGGATGTTTACCTGAACTGATTCATTAATTCATTTATTGTTGTTAATTGTTTTTAGCACTTCAAAAAATTTAAATGTTTGACATGGTTTGTTTTGACTATCAATGGGAATATTCCCCCTTTCCATTCAAGGGGAATTTAAATTTTTGCTGGTATTGATATAAGACCAGATACTTGATTTGGACCCATTTTCGACTTAAATGAGGCTCGTTCGCGGCAATGTTGGGTCAGGATGGGTGTCTGACCTTCTCTTTATACTTTTCCAGCTACCTAAAGGATGATAGGTCTAATCCAAAATGATCTGGCCATTTCTCTTTTTAATGGGGTTGCATCAGGGATCGACCCTTAGCCCGTTTCTATTTGCCTTGATAATGGATGTATTGACGCGGCAAATACAAGGTGAGGTGCCATGGTGCATGTTATTTGCGGATGATGTAGTTTTGGTGGACGAGATTCGCGGAGGAGTTAATGCTAAGTTGGAGGTTTGGAGACAGACCCTCGAGTCGAAGGGGTTTAGGTTGAGCAGGACCAAGACTGAATATATGGAGTGCAAGTTCAGTGAGGCTACCCAGGATGATGACGTAGAAGTGAAGCTGGATACACAGGTCATCCAAAAGAAAGGGAGTTTCAAGTATCTTGGGTCTATTATCCAAGGAAATGGAGAGATTGATGAGGATGTCACACATCGTATTGGTGTTGGGTGGATGAAATGGAGGCTCGCATCTGGAGTCTTGTGCGATAAGAAGGTGCCTACTAAACTTAAAGGCAAATTCTACAGAGTGGTGGTCCGACCAGCTTTGTTGTATGGAGTTGAGTGTTGGCCAGTAAAGAACTCCCATATTCAAAAGATGAAGGTGGCGGAGATGAGGATGTTGCGATGGATGTGCGGGTTTACTAGGAGAGATAGGATTAGGAATGAGGATATCCGAGATAAGGTGGGTGTGGCGTCGGTGGAAGATAAGATGCGGGAAGCGAGGTTGAGATGGTTCGGCCATGTGAGGAGGAGAGGCACGGATGCTCCAGTGCGGAGGTGTGAGAGGTTGGCTATGGATGGTTACAGGAGAGGACGAGGTAGACCGAAAAAGTATTGGGGAGAGGTGATTCGAAAGGACATGGCGCAGTTGCAGCTTACCGAGGACATGACCCTAGATAGGAAGGTGTGGAGGACGCGGATTAGGGTAGAAGAGTAGTAGGTAGAAGTAGGTGTAGGCTAGTAGGTAGGAGTGTTTTTCCTTATTGTCCCGACTAGTAATCGTAGTGTTACGCTTATAGTTTCTTGTTCTTGGATTCCTCGTGGTAGTATTTTGTGGAAGTGCTCTGTTTCTGTCTGTTGTTTGTTACTACATATTACTTCCTATCGTTTATTGTAGTTTTATCTTGTTTTTTTATCCTGTATCATTGTTACGTCCTTTTTAGCCTATTTTTAGACTGTTTTGTCTTGAGCCGGGGGTCTATCGGAAACAGCCTCTCTACCTCACCTCTGAGGTAGTGGTATGGTCTGCGTACACTCTACCCTCCCCAGACCCCACGATGTGGGAATACACTGGGTATGTTGTTGTTGTTGTTGTTGTTGTTGTTGTTGTATTTCTCTTTTTATTCACTTTTTTTATTTTGGGTTTTGCTTTATTATTTAGGGCTGGGGCAAGCTTACCTAGTCTAGGGCTTACATCTGGATTGGAGATTCATAGGTTTTAAATTTGCAGCATTGGACTAAATTTAGTCAGGGAGAAAAAGCATGCTTTTTTGTGCATGATGTGGATATAACATGCAATGGTGGGTTAAAGAACCATGAGGTCTGAGATCTCAGGTTCAAATCCCAGCGGAGACAAAAAACACTAGGCGATTCTTCCCATCTGTTCTAGCCTTTGTGGACAGAATTACCTGGTATATGTTGCTGGTGGGAAGTGGCAGGTATCCCGTGGATTTAGTTGAGGTGCGCGAAAGCTGGCCCGGACACCACGGTCATCAAAAAGGAATATATTATATTTCAAAACTTACTAACCTGGGGGAGGCTGAGATGGTTCAGGCACGTGAAGAGGAGGTGTGCGGATGCATCCGTGAGGAGGTGTGAGAGGTTGATTATAGTGGATGTCAGGAGACATAGAGGTAAGCCGAAGAAGTATTTGGGGGAGGTGATTCGGCAGGACATGGCACACCTCTAGCTTACTGAGGACACAACCCTAGGTTGGAAGGTTTGGAGGTCCAGGATTAGGGTATAACCTTAGTAGGTAGCGAGTGTTGTAGCATCTTTAGGTGGGAGAAACACGGGTTTAGTTTGTTTAGTACTTGTGTAGTAGCTTCTACTTCATCTACTATTACATGTTTTTTTTGGTTGTGTCCATCTTGTCACGTTGCTGCCTATATTTTTTTTTTCCTTTCTAGTCTGTCTTGATTTCCCGTTTTAGTTGCTTTGTATCTTGCTAGGGCACTGTCATATTTTCTTGCAAACATGTTCCATTTTTCTTTCTTTTGACTCGAGGTTCTATCAGAAACAATCTCTCTACCCCACAAAGGTAGAGGTAAGGTCTGCGTACATCCTACCCTCCCCAGGCCCCACTTGTGGGATTATACTGGGTACTACCCTCCCTAGACTGCAGCTTTCGAGAGCTTATACGCTGCTTTAGAAGGTAAAAGTGGAGATAAGAAGTTGTATAGGCTAGCGAAGGCTAGGGAGAGGAGGGCCCGGGACCTTGATCAGGTGAAGTGCATCAAAGATGAGGATGGTAAAGTGTTGGTGGAGGATGTGCTCATTAGGAAGAGATGGCAAACTTACTTCCATCGGCTCCTAAATGAAGAGGGCGACGGAGGCATTGTGTTGGGAGAGTTAGAGCACTCGGAGAGGCGCTGTGACTATGGCTATTGTAGGCGTTTTAGGGTAGAGGAGGCGAGAGGTGTTATTCGTAGGATGCATAGGGGTAGAGCCGTCGGACCTGATGAAATTCCGGTGGATTTTTGGAAATGTACGGGCAGGGCAGGGATGGAATGGCTGACGGGGTTGTTCAATGTTATTTTCAGGACGGCGAAGATGCCCGGAGCTTGGAGATGGAGCACGATGATTCCATTGTACAAGAATAAGGGTGACATCCAAAATTGCAACAACTATAGGGGTATCAAGTTGTTGAGTCACACTATGAAGGTCTGGGAGAGAGTTGTGGAGTTGAGGTTGAGAGGAATTGTGACTATTTCTGAGAATCAGTTCGGATTCATGCCAGGACGGTCGACTACTGAGGCTATTCATCTCGTGAGGAGATTGGTGGAGCAGTATAGGGAGAGGAAGAAGGATTTGCATATGGTGTTTATCGACCTAGAAAAGGCTTACGACAGAGTTCCCAGGGAGGTTCTTTGGAGGTGCTTGGAGGTCAGGGGTGTACCCGTGGCATACACTAGGGTGATTAGGGACATGTACGATGGCGCAAAGACTCGAGTTAGGACAGCGGGGGGAGATTCCGAGCATTTCCCTGTGGGGATGGGATGGGATTGCACCAGGGATCGTCCCTTAGCCCCTTTTTATTTGTCTTGGTGATGGATGTGTTGACGCGGAAAATTCAAGGCGAGGTGCCCTGGTGTATGTTATTTGCAGACGACGTAGTTTTGATTGAGGAGACCCGCGAAGGAGTTAACTACAAATTGGAGGTTTGGAGACAGACCCTGGAGTCTAAAGGGTTTAGGTTGAGCAGGACCAAGACGGAATATGTGGAGTGCAAGTTCAGTGAGGTGATATATGTGACCGACGTGGAAGTGAGGTTTGACACGCATGTCATCCAAAAAAGAGATAGCTTCAAGTACCTTGGGTCTATTATCCAGGGTAATGGTGAGATTGACGAGGATGTGACCCATCGGATTGGTGCAGGGTGGATGAAATGGCGGCTCGCATCCGGGGTCTTGTGTGATAAGAAGGTGCCTCTCAAACTGAAAGGCAAGTTCTACAGAGTAGCAGTTAGACCGGCTATGTTGTATGGGGCGGAGTGTTGGCCGGTCAAGAACTCACGTTCAGAAGATGAAGGTGACTGAGATGAGGATGTTGCGCTGGATGTGTGGGTTTACTAGGAGGGATAGGCTTAGGAATGCAGATATTCGAGAGAAGGTGGGAGTGTCTTCCGTGGAAGACAAGATGCGGGAAGTGAGGCTGCGATGGTTTGGGCATGTGATGAGGAGAGGCACAGAGGCCCCTGTGCGGCGGTGTGAGAGGCTGGCTATGGATGGGTTTACGAGAGGTCGTGGTAGACCGAAGAAATATTGGAGAGAGGTGATTAGGCGGGATTTGGTGCATTTGCAGCTTACCGAGGACATGACCTTAGATAGGAAGGTGTGGAGGGCTCAGATTAGGGTAGTAGGTTAGTAGGTTGGTTGATTTCTTTGTAGGGAGGAGTGCGGGGTTTTGTTTTCTTTTTAGTAGTTGAAAGGCTACGCTTGTAGCTTTTGTTTCTTCTGCGCCGGCTACTTGCTAGTGCCTTGTGTAGTTAGATTTTTATATTATTTTGTTGTAGTAATGTTTTGTGTTTATCTGTTGTTTTGTTTATTGGTTTTATCTCCTGGATTGTTTTGAGCCGAGGGTCTATCGGAAACAACCTCTTTACTTCATTCTGGGGTAAAGGTATGGTCTGCGTACATCTTACCCTCCCCAGACCCCACTTTGTGGGAATATACTGGGTATGTTGTTGTTGTTGTTGATGTTGTTGTACTAACCTGTATTAGTTTAAATTTCTGCCCTTTGAACTGAGCTGAGTTGGTTTCCTGTTCTCTCTGCAGTCTGTCAACACCAGATCGTCCAAAAGATCCTGCAAGTCATATTTCTAGTTTTATACATTCTGATGCTGTGAAATTAGGTGATCCAAAGCATTCAGCATGTATTAGGAGGGGATCGGCTGGTATTGTGGGGTCTATGATGCTTCTGAAATCTTACCAGAACATGCATGCCCCATTTACACAGGTTGATTTATTTGTACTCCTGACTTGGTATTTGTTGTTTTCATCAGTCTTCTATTCCTTCCCACATTTGTTTATGGTATATTGGCAACCTTTTAGTGTGGAATTTTTTTTATAGGATCCACCACTTATGACTGAAGACATGCATGAAGAACGTCTACAAGCCATTGAGGCCCTTGGTGAATCTTTTGTGAGCTCAAAGCTCTAGTACAGATAACTCATTTTTCTGATAATCATGAAATTTGCTGCTGGCACTATTCTTGCAGAGTGTCATTGCATATTGTGAATTGAATGAAGAATGATTTCTATCATAAGAAGTCTATAGTCTGTGCATATATGAATGATAATTTTATGGGTTATTGGTGAATCAGCTACATGAATCCTAGCTTTGTTATATAGCAGACGACACTATTTTCTTTGACTTGTCTCTTCGCTTAGTACTAAACATGTTCAATAAGAGAAATGGTATTGTAATTCCCACCAATTCTTACATCTTCTGCTTAAGAAATTGTGAACAAGCACTGCACTACATTGCAAGTAGATCTCCTAGATGATTGGTTGGGTGATGACATTTGGAAAAGGAGCTTAAAGGGCTCTCCAAATACTTAAATTCATATACACACGTCTCAGATAGGGAATTATCCTTATTGATGATCCTGAATATGTGGATTAAGAAATATTCAATTGCATTCCATTAATGATATGGCTTAAACAGCATGATCATGAGTGAAGTAGTCTCCTTTCCGCCTAATGTGTAATAGATAAATAGAAAATTTGTAATTCATCTATATACTAATAAATTGCAAAACTCTGGAATAACTACCTTGCTCTCTCCTAAATTCCTAAAACTTATTTGCCTCATGTTCCCACTGCTGATTTCAGCAATTATAGGTTTTGGTCTCTCATTTTTGAGCCCACCATAGAGCATTATTATTATGTGTAGAATTAACAACTAAAGATTATCTTTAAAAAATTCACACAAGGTGTGGCAAATTTCTAGTATTTGGACTGTTTGGTTTTGGTTTGTGTTTTTCACTATCCTAGTCTTGCTTGAAGGACATATCCACAGATTTCTTATATTGCAATGTTTCCTGGGGAAAGAGTTGTTTTCGTTAAGCTATCCTGCAGTTGCTTCATAAAGTCTTATCATTTCCATTATTAGTATTATTTCATCTGACAATGGAACGTCTAATGCTCATTTGCAGAGATTTTCCGGCCAACTAGAGAAAGACATTTTGTCATCAGGTAGGAACTTCTATACCTTTTATTTTCTTAAAGGCCTTCTTGCTGTCTTCGGCACGTCTATGTGCTCGGATACTCAAAAAATATAATGTCGCCGCAGCCGTGTTAGATCCTCCAAACATGAGTAACTTTTGGAGGATCCGACACACACCTGACAACATTTTTTGAAGGCTCCGAGCAACATAGGTTATAGGGTTCTTATTAGTCATTGCAAGTTATAGGTTTCTTCTCACTTGGATAAAGCATCAAGTGAGCATCTTGAGGATCTCAGCTTGTTGGCTGATGTGTGCTGAGGTCATGAGATACTTCAATTGTTTGAAAATGCAGAAATTAGATGGATGTACATCTTGATGGTGCCTGGTGCATAACTGCAATAATTAACACATTCTTCTGTTTTACCTCAAGATTTATTGGAACAAGATACTGTGTCTCGAGTTGAAATAACACTTAAATAGATTTTACTGCCTCAAAAATACTATATTAGTCATTAGCTGAAGAACTGAGAGCACGTCCATTATTGCTCAGGATTTCTTGAACAGAAAATTTTCTTCTCATTAAGAGTTCTGCAAATTTGTTCTTATTATGACATCATAGATCCTAATCATAAGAAATATTTTCTTGTTTGGTTCTGTCTCTTTTAATAGCCAGCGTCCACATCATCTATTCCCATGTCATATGACTACAGAGAATGCAGAAACAAGTCCTTTTAGGAAGTAGAAAAGGTGCATGATTCAGTTTTTCACTGGCTAAAACATCAGTTGATTAGGGTTTGTATTCTCAAATAATTAAGGATCTTTGGTCAAAAAGTTTGTGGATTGGTTTGTTAATTGTCTATATTGTCCTCTAATTGTGGAAGGAAAGACAGCACATTATGGTTCTTTTGGTTCTCAATGTGAAAACATAATCTATAATCAGGTGTTTAGCACTGAAATATTCGATCCATATTAATAATAGTGTATAACAATGCATTATACAATGTATCACCTCATATCAGACTGAAATTGTGGGTTTAGTATGTTAGACAACCGAAATCCTTTCGTGTAATTAATTAAATGTAATGCAGCTACTATCACTTTTTTTTAGAATGAAATAAAAGTGATGGCTATCATATTGTTAAATGTATTCCTCGTCATCTATGTTTCCTTTTGTTTTTTCCTATGGGTTAGAATTTAAGTTCTATTTCTCTTAGATAAGTCATTATATGCAATTATTTCAGGTATAATGTACTTATGTTTGTGTATGAAATGAATGTTGTATGATGTTACAAGATATTCGTAGGTAGTTATGGAAGCAAAGAAAATCATCCAGTTGCAATTAAGCACAAGATTGAATTGTATATGGTGCATCTAGTCTCTAAGACGACGAACCAAACAATCAGTTGTACAACATACTCCTAGGGTCGTAATACACCTTTATGAACAATATCTCCTAATCCAATCCACAGGTTATCTTATTACTGGGTGATGATATGGCACCTTAATAAATGTCAAAAAGGGTTAGAATCCTTACAGGTTTAGAAGGGCTTGGCTTTTGCTGAGTTACTTTTTTGCATGTACATATTCGGACAGCACTTTCTTAGTGCTGATCATTTATAAAATAACTTATCTTCTAAAAAAGATGTCAAAAGGTTACGAGGAAGCAAATGCTCTAATTATCAGTTCATTAGCATTTTTAAATGGATCAAGTATCTCAGGCCAAAATGTTATGGATGAGAACTTCTTCATCAGATTTAGTCAAAAGCTTCTCTAGGTTCTAAAAAATGTACATAAAAAATTTCTTCCTAATTGTCTAAGTGAATCTAATCCTTGATTTATTTCCATGTAGTTTTTTTTTCTGCAGTTGCAGCCTTGCAGGTTGTATGGATCGCGCTAGACTTATTTCCTGTTGTTATTTGCTTGCTGATATTTGAAGAATTGATCTTCTTTCCTTATTCACTCTTTATTATCCTTTGGATTATGCAACAGATATGTCTGCTTTTAAAGCAGCAAATCCGGATGCTGTGTTTGAAGATTTCATCCGGTGGCATTCACCGGGAGACTGGGAGAATGATGAGAATATGGAGAAGGTAGGATCTCACACCAATGCAGTGGTAGAGTCGACAAATGATTGGCCACCTCGTGGAAAACTTTCAGAAAGAATGTCTGAGCGTGGGAATTCATGGAGAAAGATTTGGAATGAGGCACCTGCATTGCCAGCTTCTGAACAGAAGCCCCTTCTGGATCCAAATCAAGAAGGAGAAAAGGTATACTCGGATGGCGTACTTTCATAAGCCAGGCTCATTTATAATATTCTGGTATAAGTGATCCATCATAAATCTTCACGAGAATTTCAGTAAATTAATTAGACAAATTGAAGGTTTTGATCCTTGAAGTAGAGTTTGTGGGGTTTATTTCCCTCAGACTAGTATATTTGGTCCTCCAGAGCATTCGTCCGTATTAAATAACTCCACAGGCTTCTTCCATCTGTTTGCTTATTCATCTATTGCCTCTTTAATCCAGACAGATGATTCCTTACATCTTGTGATCTTTCTACAAATCAGCTTCGTCTCTGATTTCCTTGTACACTTGTAGTGTTAATGACCGGAGAGTTTGGCTCAGGGTTTCTGGCTGGGGAGGTTTTTAGGGCATAGAGGAGGACTGATAAAGAAAGGGCGCGGGGGAAGTTGAACTGCAAAATGTTTGTGTAGTTTGGTCAATCCATTGAAAATCTCGCCTTTTTTGAGTAGCTTCTTGATTTGATTGGAAGTAATTTCTATCATTTAATTCGTGTAGGTTCTTCATTATTTGGAAACACTGCGTCCATATGAATTGTTGGGACAAATGGTTTCTACTGCTTTTAAAGCAGCAGCTGACACACTAAGCCGAACGTCATTTGGAGGTCTAAAGCAGCTGACCACCAGAATTGGACAACTTTACCTCACTATGGCAGCCACTCTCAGATGCTTGCGAAGTATATTTTTTGTTCTAGCTTTTTATTTAGTTGCAGTAGGTTTTTAGGAGCTCGTAAATTAACAGGTTGACCTTTTTTGTTGCAGAAAATAGCCTTTCTGTCGGCACTGAAGATTTTGAAGACCTGAAGCGGCTCTGTGCAATTTTTGCACATGTTGAGAATTTGATAACACTCGCTGCATCTCTTCATCAAAAGTTCTTGCAAGCACCACGTCTATCAGATTCCATTTTCAATGACTACTACAACTTCTATCTACCAAAAATGGGTACAGTATCAATTGGTGGTGATGAGAAAAAGGTATATCTTTTCTCTTATTCTTTCTCTTTTGCTATCTGTAGAATGAGATTGATATCTTGGTCAAGAACTATTAACAAATCTTCTAACTTGCTTAACAACATATACCTCTCGGTCCCTAACTTTAGCCTTTGTGGCTGAATCTGTTGTTTTTAATGTATTATTTCCATAAACCAGGCTAAATTTACCTGTGCCTCTATCTCTTGCTTTCTCATTTTATACGGTGTAACTTTGTTATGTTAGGATTTCGATAAGAAACAAGAAGTTAGGCGACAAGAGAGAGAGGTAGTTGCAAGCATGTTCACTCCACCTACTGCAAATCAATCGTGGAGGAAAGTCTTAAGCATGGGAAATCTTCTCAATGGCCATGAACCGACATTGAGAGAGATCATATTTTCCAAACGGGATCACCTTAGCGAAAATTACTATGCTAATCATGCACCAAGAGGTTACCAACAAGAACTTGAAACATACAGAATGTACATATGCGGAACCTCAAATGATCTGAGTGTGGCACTAGCAGTTGCCTCTTGTGACTAGTTTCGTCATTAAAGGAACCAGGTAAATTATTGTCATTTCTCTTGTTAGTATATATCCAGCCATTCTTTCATTCGCGTTCCATAGATATGCCAAGCTATTAAATTTTCTAATTTGTTTGAAAGAGGCTCTTTTTTTTTTTACAGATTGTCACATCTTTTCAGCCTTTCCTTGATATACAGATTCTTTTTCTTTTTCTTTTTCTTTTTGCTGTGTCAAAATTTTCTTAAGAGAATTTATGGGGAATGGATTTGACGGTTTTCCATGGGGTTATGAAAAAAAGAATGCACCCAAGGGTGTAGCCTAGTGGTCAATGAAGTGAGTTGAGAATCATAAGGTCTCTGGTTCAAATCCCAGCGGAGACGAGAAAGCATAAGTGATTTCTTTCCATCTGTCCCAACCTTGGTGGATAGAGTTACCCTGTACCTTTGCTAGACCGGGCACCACGATTATCATTTTTTTTTTTTGAGGTTTTCCATGGTTCATATGATAGTTTGTTCTTAATTACTGCCGCCAGACTTCAATATGATGATTGTGAAATGGGAATTGTCTTTCTTCAGTTTCTTTCATATGGCATGTCCCTATTATCAGTCTTCTAAATATTTTTGGTCCAGAGGAGCATCATCAATCAATTAATCATTCAGTTCTCTTTCTAATCAATTGCTTTCCAACGAAGACGTAATATAGAATAAAGTTCCCTTACGTTTTTCAACTTTCAACCACTCAGACGGTTTCCATTATTGGCAGACTAGACCCACGCCATATTTAGCTTCCTTTCACCAAGTCTGACCTTTTCTTCCGGTGGTTTTTCACCCAGTGTCCGGGCTCTGATTAATTTGAATTTACGTGGTGTAAGGCTCATTTAAGGGGAAAGCGCTCCCTACCACCAAGTGCGAACTTAACTTGAAAAGAAAACTGTAGGATTACAAGAAAGATATGGAGTTAAGCACCCAAATAGTGTTCATACTAATGTAGTTCTCTCCTATGTTGCTTGGACTCCTAAAAAATGTCAACGGGGCATGTTGGATTCTCCAAAACTAGTGTATTTTTGGAGAATTCGACACGGGGGCGGCATAAAAAATGAAGAGTTTGCGCAACTTAGATTCTCTCTCTCTCCTGCCTAACAGAAAAAAAAGAGAGGAAAAAGAAAAAAACAAGCTGCAAGGTTTGATGAGCAGGCTAATATAGGAAATAAAGTATTAAGAGGAAACAGAACAACAAAATGAAGGGTAACCTCCACAAACTTCTTATAGCTATAATAATGTGCTTACAATAATAACATATCTAGTGTAGTCCCAGAAAGTGGTGTCTGAAGAGGATAGAGTGTACGCAGGCTTTACTCTTATCTCAGAGGTAGAGAGACTGTTTTTGATGGACCCTCAGCTCAATGAAAAAAATCAAGGAATCTATTGATAGTAACAGAAATCTAAGGACAAGAAACTACATGAGCAAACGGATAACAAAACAACTCACGCCTACTAACCTTTTATCCTAACCTGTGTTCTCCATATTCTCCTATCTAAGGTCGCGTCCTCGGTAAGCTAACGTGCCTATCCAAAAAAAAAAGCTAAAAGAACTAGGAGGAGGACCTACCCGAAAAACATCTGGCTTTCAGTGGCTAAATGCAATTGCTTTGAAGAAATGGGAGGAAAAAGTAATAAAAATGATGATGATGATGGGGACCCTCTTCTAAAGAATCCAAATCTATTGAAGGGTCATTTCATTAAGGAATATAATCTCCATACGCTTCTTTCTATTGCTATATGCTTCTCCCTGAAATCGTCTTTTTCCTATTTTTAATTCATCAATCATAGTAGAAAGATGAAGTGTTTTAAAGGGGAAGTACCTTTTTATTCAAAAGTTGCAAATTGAGCAACAACGGTTATTGGGTTTTAGAAATTCTTCTCAAAAGTAGTTGATAGATATATGAACGTTTAGATTCCACTACCTACATTTTCTTTTGTTTTGGTTTCCTTGGTGTTTAATACTCGCATTGGAGCTGACTAATTCACATTCTTGTCGCGTATGGTCCATTCGGGGGAAGCGCTTTCTACCAAGGATTTTTCTATACGTAGAGCTCAAATTCGAGATCTCTAGTACAGGGAGGAGATTTGGGGAAGCGCTTTCTGCTAAGGATTTCCATACCTAGAGCTCAAATTTGAGACCTCTAGTTAAGGGAAGAGCAACCCCATCTGATGCACCGCATCCTTTGCTGGTTTCTTTGACCTTAAAAGCTTTTGGTGTCTTCAAATACCAATAATTTCACATTTGATTCTTATCTTAGAGAGCATGAAATTAAACACGCTTGACACATTGTTAATGATATTTTATTTATTTATATATGATTATGGTGTTTGTGCCAGCTTACAATCAAACACTAATTTCAGAGGACATCTGCAACCTACCATTAATACATGTACGAGGTAAATCTATCCATTATGACTTGGACAATGATATTTGTTGTTTTCAATTCAAATCATTTTATATTTGTTACATAATAACAAAAAAATGTATATATTTATAATTGCAAGTAATAATTGCCTAATAATACTCATCTTACTATCAAAATGAAGTCTATCCCAACTATCATCTTAAAGATTACATTCTACCGACGTGAATCAGAGAATTGAAATATTCAGTGGTCCTTTTTCTTGTGAAGGAAATAAAAGTCACCAATTCAAGCGTGAATTGTCGCATTATACAGGACAAATAAACAAATTGCTGTTGTAATTTCCTTTTCTCCTTGCGTGTGCCTGTAAGGATTGTCCAATGAGTTTTATCTACTACTTCATACTCTCTCCGTCACATTTTATTTTACTTGGAACGGGGTTTAAGAAAAAAATGAAGACTTTTGAAATTTGTGGTACAAAATAATCATTAGATATTTGTGTTACCGTAAATCATTTCATTAAGGGTAAAAGAGAATTTTAAAGTTAAATTGTTTCAATTTATAGTAAGGTGATAGTTTTTTTTGACGGACTAAAAAAAAGGGTGACACATAAAACAGACAGAGGGAGTATTACATCTAATAGTTTGTTAAAGTAGTTGTCATGTGACCAGCAGGTCGCAGATTTGAGTTGTGGAAACTATTAAATGCAAGATAGGGCCTCATAAGAGACCCTTGTGGTTCGACCTTTTTGAACTTCACACATATCGAAAGCTTAGTACACCGAACTGTACGTTTAGTATGACTTGAATATGTACTTATCTCGCGTAAGGCATTGCTAGCTTTCACGAGGTTTGGGTCACTATCAGCTGGAAATAGACCCAACATTCAAATGGGAACACAGACATGAATGGTTGATGGGGGATAATAAATAGACCAATTTTATCCGTATACACCACTTCTCCTATTTGTCCTACTCATATCCTCTTATCAACACTAATCTGATTATTATAGCAATAATATATTCAGTGAAATTTCACAAGTAAGGTCTGAGAAGAGTGATGTGTATGTAATCTTATTATTACTTTGTAAATATAGAGATGTTGTTTCTGATGGATCCTCGGTTCAAGTAAAGTATATCAAAGTCGGTAAGAAAAGGAAATAAAAATATACTAATAAAGAAGTCATGTGGAAAATAACGAAGAAAAAGACAATAGCAACAACAAATAACACGACAACTAAAGCAAAAAAGGCAACAAGTAATATAAAATCGAAGAATAAGATAGTAGGAGAGTAATATTAATAATAACACTAATAAGAGGAACTAGACAATGTCTCTACTACCTTCTAACCTTTTACCCCAATCTTCTACTTCTATGCCTCCTATCTAGGGTCATATTTTCAGTAATCTATAAGTGTGTCATGTTCTAACTAATAATCCCTCCCCAATACTTTTTCGGCCTTCTTTTACCTCTCTTCAAACCCACCATAGCCAACCTCGGCCCACACCTACTCACTGAAACATCTCTGGATCTTCTCTTTACATGTCCGAATTATTCGACAGTTAACATTATTTTGGATGCTAATACTCTTTTATGTAAATAAAAAGCAATAAATTTCAGAATACAAAACTTTGAAACCGCTACTAGACAATATATTTTAATATCATCAGCAGTCGGCCCCTCACTAGTCGTGATGTAATATACTTGGAAAATTATATCTTTCTTTATCACTAACATATAGTTTAATTCTAAGAAATCCCATAATGTAATCTTCAATTATTCTGATGATCATCATCATCACCATCAATTTTCTCCAAAGTCATTCATGAAATTATCATTCTTTTCCTTGAAAATAGTACCTATTTTTTCTTTCTTAAAAAAAAGTATAACAATAATGACTTTAAATAATTGTACTCTATCATCCATCTTATTTATGATATCATCAAGCTACTTATTAGGATATACCCTATGAGAACTTTCATTTTCAGAAGCTATCTTTGATTGCTTGAGGAGATGAATGATTAAAAGGAATCTTTTTACCAACATGTGGTGTGGTGGGATTGTTTCATCCTTAACCAGAGGTCTTCGATTTAAGCTTTGGGTATGGAGAAAATTATGTTGGAAGCGTCATCTCCAGAATAAACTTTTCAGTGCATAATCCGGATTAGTTGGGTTCTAATGCGGACATTGGACACCGTGCCGAAAACAAAAATAAAGGAATCCCTTTAGTGTGAAGGCATAAGTGATCATGGAAGTCGATTAAATCTTTTAATTTCCTAAATTATAATATAAGGAAATTGTGGGGTTTGGAATTAAATTGACTTTTTTGTACACATTGTAAAGTTAATAAGAATTTATATTAATGGGATGAAGCATCGGATACCTTTTCTTTTTTGGCAAAATTAAATATACAAAGACAGTAATAGGAGGGAAATTTTCCAAGATGCTGTACGATGAAGTCACTATTATTTTTTGACTACATATAATCCAAAGAACTTGCTTATCTTGTGTCTTGTGTATCTCTCACGTCGTTCAAAAATTAATTAAGAGCTTGAGTTTAATATAAACATTTGTAAAAAAAAATAAAAATTGTCTTTACAGATAACTTATTTTCACTTTCAAAAAAATTGTTTGTAAGGGTGAAATGGGGGAAAATGTAATAAATTCTATCTTAATTTTGTAAATGGATAAATAATTTGGACAACTATTTATAATAAGATGGGCAACTAATATGGCTACATATAAATTATTATAATAAGCATTAATTGATAACTTGATAAAAACAATGGAGTAATTGATAGTATTAACTAAATTGTTTAATTAATCATTTAAACAATTGGATGTCTCTAGGCTTAACATGTACCTCCCTATGTCCCAAGCTAGTGACTATGTTTTGCTTTTTGAGAGTCAAATAATTTTAATTTTAATCAATATTTTGGAATATAATTGTTCATCATAGTGACATGAAAATAATTGTAACTTATAATATTTTGTGTATACTTTTGAATATAAAGGAAGTAATGTCCTTTTTTTTTATTTTCCTTCTTGAAACAACCTCTTATCTATACAAAACAATATTTCTTCACAAAAGAAATTCGATGGTGTCGATCAATTACTCCCACTGTCCATCTTTATTGTCCACTATTGATTTAACGCACACTTTAAGAAACAATAAATAATTGAAGTAATTTTACTTTATCATCCTTTGAATATAATTAATTTAATGCTTTGAAAAATACATTGAATAGTGAATAGTATTTAATAGTAAGAGTAAAACAGACACAAAATAATAAATCATCAATTAATTTTTCAAACTAAACAAGTATTATTGAACATTTATTTTTAGTATACTGGACAAGAAAAATTTGACGGAGCGAGTATAAGATTCTAGTTTTGTCGTTTGAAATGTTGCACTGTTTTGTCATGTCATTTTCTTAAATTTTGGAAGAAAAAAGGTGGACAAATTTCGTGTGTGTTTCAAAGTATAGAGGGAATGAACCAAAGGGGAAAACAGAGAAAGACACAATTAAATGGAGTCATGCGAGACGCCTCATTTTCCACATTTTGGCATTAAATACCCACCGTCAGCCCCTCCCCAACCAATCCTTTGTTTTTTAGTGTATCTTTTTTTTTTCTTTCATTCGATATTCGTTATTTATATTTGAGGTTGAAATTTATGTATTACAGAGTCACTTTTTAGAGACGGCGCTTTCAATAGGATTTTCTCAATTTGATGGGCTCGGACAGAAAAAATCTGATTAGAGATAGAAGGATCTTAATCATACCACCACAGTATATACTTCCTTCGTTCCTAAATAAGTGGTTTTTTTAGTTTCGGCACACCCTTTAAGAAATTACTCATTTTTATAAAAACAAAGAGTATTTTTACTAATTTGCCCTAAATAAATACTTTGAAAAGAATGTAATTCTTTAGTAGTTTCTTGGTTATGTAAAATTTTCTTTGTTTAAAGAAAGGGTAAAATTGGAAGAACATCATTAATGTATTCTTGATATCTAAAATACCACTTCTTTAAAAATAAAATGAAAAAGGCATCATTTATTTAAAATCGAAGAGAATACTAAAATACGTCTACTTCTTTTGTTTGTAATTTTATTCAAGGCAGAAAAGGTACAAAAATAATAGTAGTTACTTTACTATTTAAATAGAAAAAGATGTGTCATGTGTTTTATGGTACTAATTTCTACGTCTTAAATAAAATCCTCATGTAAAATGGGTCATATAAATAAATAATGTGTCATGTAAATATCAAACTTTTTCATAACTCTTAAGAAAAATATTCATAATTTTAAACATAATCACTATTTTTGACATGATTCTTTTATTGTTCTATTTTTTTTTATGCAATTTATTTGAGTTAAGGATTTATAAAAAATAACATTTTTCTCTTTAATAAAATAGGAATAAAACTACATGCACATCTTATTTTGAATAAAGATTTTTTGAAAAATTAAAATAAGAAAATTACCCCCCCCCCCCCCCAAATCCTTAAAAAACACTGCGGCGGGTTAATTTTCTTATTTTAATTTAAATCTCACCAGAAAATATTACGGGGTTATCGTTTTCATTCAATATATGGAGAGATATTATTTCCCAAACTTTAAATGTTAGGGGGTAAAGTTGATTTTTTTATTTTATTTTGAGAAAATGCATAGGCTACCCCCTTAAGTTGGTCGTGATTTGGAAGTAGACACCTAAACTTTACGGGGTCCTATTACCCCCTTATTCTTGATCAAACTGACATAAATATCACCTTTTGTAGCAACCACCACTTTTAAAAGGTCAGTGTATTACACACACCAATCAAATTATGCCACGTTATTTTCTTTTATGTTTTTATTTACTGTTTTTGTTTATCCCTTTCTTTCTTTTTCCCTTTTTTATTCACTCTTTTCATTTTATATTTTTATTATTATTTTTACTTTTCTATTCTTTTTTTCAATCCTTCTTCTCCTACAACATCAACACTACCTCGACTGAAAATAAAATCAAACCACTAAATTAAAATCATCAGAAACCATCATCAAATTCATCACAAACCTATCAAAAATTCAAAATCTGAAAATCTAACTTACCATCCAATCAAAAATCAAAATTTATAAATCACCACTAAATTCACCAAATATAAATATTAAAGAATAAGAAAATAAAAAATGTCATCAAATCAAGCTGTCATTGTAAATATTGAAATCTTTTAAATTTTTAATTTTAAAAATCAAAGAAAAAGTTATGATGCAAAGTCACAGATTTGATTTACATATTAAGTCTTAATTTGTTGTTGTAATAGAAAAAGAAAGAAAGGAAAGGAAGAATAAAAGAAAGAAAAAATGAGAGAAAGAAGAGAAATTATGGTGAAAGTTGCATATAGATGTAATGGAAGAAGAAGAAACAAGAAAGGGAAAGAGAAAGGAAATAAATGGGAAAAAACTAAGAAATGGAGGGAAAAAAAATTAAAAAAATAAATAAAGTAATAAAAAAATATTTCTACCATAAGAGATGCTGGAAAAAAAAAAATTGAATTCCAACTTATTTTATGCTCTATTGGAGAGTGTATTTTACTATCCACGTTATTTAGGATCATAAGTGAGAATATAATTAACTTGAACAAGAATAAAAGAGTAATAGGATCCCAATAAAATTTAAATATCTACTTTTAAATTATAATCAACTTTAAGAAGGACTTTATGTATTTACTCTTTTATTTTTTAAAACGTAAAGTGGGATTGACTCTGATAAATTTTCAAGGTAAAAATGATCTACTCCACGAGTGTTGTGAGTTGGTAATTTAAAATGAAGGAAATTACTACTTGGTACATAGAGCTGAAATTAGGGAAGTTGCATAATTTGGTGGACATTTCTGACATTTGGAATCCCACTGCAAAAGTAAAGTTCGTACAGTGGTCCCACTTCCTTGACCAATTCAAGATGCCATTTTTGCCATTGAGTAATTCTATGTACTCAATGGTTATGTGAGAATTAAAAAGAAAAGAAAAAGGAAAATTAATTCTTCACAGTTGTAGTTGTTTGAGATAGACGATAGAATACTAGGTTCGTTTCTAAATAAGTAATTATTTTATTTTTAAATAAGTGATTATTTGAATTTTTAAAAATAAATTGATATATTCTTTTAAATTTGTCTTTACTTACAAAAGCAAAAATCATTAATTAGAAAAGATCATATTAAGTAGGCGTTTGATCATTAGTATTATTCATAATATTCTGAAATCATTTTCACTTTATTTCAAAATATTTGTTTGGCCATGAAAATCAAAAACGTATTTTAAAATATGTTTTTATAATTTTTAGTTTTTCTAAAAACACCTCTTGAGGTGTATTTACTATTTTTGGATTCAATTTTTCCTCTCACTTTATCTTTAAGTACTACACCAACTCAATAGTCTAATATATTTTTGAAAATACTATAGCCAAAAATAACTCCAACTCTATTTTCAACTTTAAAGTGAATACCAAATAAAGTGAATAAAATAAATACCAAATAAAGTGAATACGTTTTTTATTTTTATGGTCAAACGGGTCCTAAATGTACAGTAAAATTTAATTAGGGGTAAGATAGTAAAAATATCTTTTTTTATTTTTTAAGAGTGAGCAATTTCTTAAGAAATGTGCTCAAAATAAAATGATCACTTATTTAGAAACGGAGCCAGTAATAATTATAGTGGTGGAGCCGTAGAGGCAGTATAATTGTTTACACATAGCAAACTAAAATATACACTAGCCAGATCATTTTACTTCTTAATCGAAATTAACCAAATCAAAACATGTCATTTTTTTAAATATGGATGGAGTATTAAAAACCATTACATTATGAAGAGTATTATTTGAGAGTTGGGACTTTTGACTTTAGATTTTATACCTGTCCACTGCGTACCTGTAGTAACAGCTTTTCATTAGATCTATTCATAGATCTGCACAAAAGAATTTATAAATCTGAAAGGCCTTTATGATCCATATAATATATACTCTCACTTTGCAATGCTAGAAATTATTTTCATAAGTCGTTCAATGTGATTTCATAGAATCTAACTTTTCTTTAACACCAACTGTTCTACTGTAACTAGAGATATCGATTTCAAATTTTATTTCTTTAAAAAAAAATCATTAAATGCAAGTATGCGACTTTAAATTAGTCGAGCCACTATGTTTCGATTCCAGGTGATTATAAAATACTAAAAAATTGTAGCTCTGTAGATTTAATTTCTTCCTTCAGAAGTAGGGTTAGTATAAAATTAATTTTACTAGGCGCTAGCTATAGCTAGCTACTTCCTTATTGGTTCCATTTCCAACTTTTAGTTTGGCTATTGTATCATTAGTTTCAATTTATTTGGGTGATTTTAATTTTTTTTAGTCTATTTTTTAAAAAAATGATTTCTTTTTTATTTTTAATAATTTTTTAATTTTAATTTTTCACATGACATATTTAAGACCACAAGATTGAAATACATTTCACATATCTTTAATTTAATTAATAAAAAAAATATCTTTAATTTAATACCACAAAATTCAAAAGTCTTTTTTATCTTCTTAAATTTCGTGACAAACCAAAATAGATCAAATAAATTGAAACGAAAAGAGTAATTATTATTTACTACTATAACTTTGAAGATAAATTCAAATTCAAATTTGTATATTTCCTCCGTTTTAATTTGTTTGGCCTATTTTGACATGGCACGGAGTTTAAGAAAATAAAGAAGACTTTTAAATCTTGTGATTAAAAATGAAAGATATGTCAAATGTACCAAAATACCCTTTAATCTTGTGATCTTAAACATGTCAATTGTCATGTGAAAAGTTAAAATTGAAGAGTTACTAAAAAGGGGAAGATGCATTTTTTTAAAATGTACTAAAAAAAAATTAGGTCAAACAAATTAAAACAGATATAATATTATATTCCCTCATGATGCTCGAAGAAAATACTAGAAGAGGCTCCAACCTTTCTGAACTAGGGTGTCAATCAAAATATACAGTACCTCATATTTAAGAAAATACTAATGAGTTTTTATGTCATGCACAATGATACAGTTAAACTTCGTTATAATAATATTATACTACTTTCTTACTTTCTTAAATTTTGTATTAAATCAAAATTAAATAAACAAAATACATAAATTAGAGATGGTAAATCGTGTGGTTTGGAAGAAGGGTACGTACCCTTTAGCAAGGGGAAGAATACATTGGATAATACTAATAGAAGACAATATAATGAAACAGTACAAATGCATAGAGGGAGTGGCGGGGCCGCCGGTGGTGTGAATAGTAAAACTCCCTGCCCCCCTTCCCCCGGTCCGGCCCCACCACCCCCTCAATTACTTCCCCTATTTTCCTTCACTCCTTCTAGTACTGTGTATAATTTCTCTTTCTCTCTCTCAATTCAAAGAAAACAGTCTTATCATCACTTCAAACTCTCACACATTCACTGATTCACATCTCTTTCTTCTCCACCTTAATGTCCCATCATCATCTATCTAACTTTCTTTGAAACTCTTCAACTTGTTCTTTTCTTGAAAACCCCAAAATCCGAAGTAATCGCTATCCCGATTATTTCACTATATCTTTTTTCTCAAAGATTTGCATATCAAGAGAGAGCTAAATTATAGTTGCCTTGATATCGCTGATTTAATCTGGACTTGAATGTATTCCTTCGTATAACAATTTCTAGTGATTGTGACTGTCTGGGTTTGAGTTAGACAAGCAAAGAAAAATCTTATGATATCATTGATGATCCGCCTGTCTATCTAGTATCCAGTACTAGCTAGAACTAGTAAAATAGAGGCACTGCCGTTGAAGGCGTTTCATCACAGCTTCTCTCTTAGCTTAACTGTCAGATAAGGATGTAAAGCTCCATCCTTACAATTGGGTCTTTAAGAGCTTGCAATTGGATCGTCACGATTACAGATTGGATGCAAATTAATTCCTCCGTAACACTAGAATCATCATCGATCTTTTTACTCTCATAAAATCTCGCATTTTATGGATTCATCAACATCTCGAGTCGAAGAATCCGACCCGAACATTGGCGGTAGCGATGGAGGTGGAGGAGGAGGAGGAGGAGGAGAAGGTCAATCATCAGCAAGCGCCGCCACAGAAGGTGGACGGTCATCAACAACGGCATCTGCAGCACCACCAAGCCGGTACGAGTCACAAAAACGTCGTGATTGGAACACTTTCTTACAGTATTTAAGGAACCACAAACCCCCTTTAACCCTAGCCCGTTGCAGCGGAGCTCACGTGATCGAGTTCCTTAAGTACCTCGATCAGTTTGGGAAAACGAAGGTGCACGTGACCGGGTGCCCTTATTTCGGGCACCCGAATCCACCTGCACCTTGTGCTTGTCCTTTGAAACAGGCTTGGGGTAGCCTTGATGCACTAATTGGAAGGCTAAGAGCTGCTTATGAAGAAAATGGGGGAAAACCTGAATCAAATCCATTTGGTGCTAAAGCTGTTAGAATATATTTAAGGGAAGTTAGAGAAAGTCAAGCAAAAGCTAGAGGAATTCCCTATGAAAAGAAGAAACGTAAACGGTCAACTACTTCGAATTCGGTTATGACAGCTGGCAGTGCTAGCAGCAGCGGCGTTATCGCCGTAGAAGGAGGAGCTAGTGGTGGTGGTGGCGGCGGCGGTGATAGCAGTGGTGGCGGAGCTGCTATAGGTCCGCCACCTACTGCTCCTAATACAACATTATAGTACATACCTATTATTTTCAATTTTAGCTAGCTAATATAATTGTGAATTGCGTAAAATCTTATGTGGTGCGAATTCAAATTTAATGACGGAGATTTATTCAGTGAAAGGTAAGAATTAATACTTCATTTTCTCTATATATGCATATGACATTTTGTTTAATTTTGAATTAGACAACATTAAGCATATTTAATTATTTTTTTTCAATTTTACCCTTAAGAGAAAATGAGTAGTTCAAAATTGATCTGATTTTTGGTCGCCCATTTTACCTTGTATGAAAATAGACACTGTATAATGTATATTCTCACGTGTGTATCTTTAAACTACAGTAGCATACAAATATACGTCAGACTTTTTGCAGTTTCAGGTGCCTTCTTCTTTTACCCCCTTCTTTCCCCAAAGATTTTGTTCCCCTTATATATTGAATAGTTGAATTAAATACTTTTTTTACATTATTGGTGTACCTAGTAACTTATGATAAGTAGTACATTTTCCATTTTTATCAAGTTATCATTGAGTAATACTAGTTATTGCCCCGGCCTGGGGGCAAAAATGTTTTTTTAAAAAAAGAAATAAAATATGAAAACCAGATTTTAAAATCAATTTTCTGTTCTTTGAGGTCTTCTTGGGTAGAAGGGGACGTAAAATAGGTTTTATTGGGGTGATATGAACAGCAATAATAAAAGAACAACATAAGGGTATCCTTGAATAATTAGCTACAATATAATAATAATAATTATTATTATTATTATTTTTAAAAACTACAATATAATAGCATACTGTTTTTTTTTCTTTTTTAAAAACAGGAGAAGGCACTACCTTCTTTAGTGCGAAAACGACCCGCAGCCAACTGATGATGCTTCCATTCCATTCATTATTTTATTATTGAAGTAATTATTGTTCAAATCCATATATTATTTTATTGTTGAAATCCATTCATTGGCTTTTAATTATAATATCTTTGTTTAAATAAATAACATCAATTATACTAACAAACAAAAGTTTCCTCCTCCTCCTCTGCAAAGGCCTACGTACGCAATAATATTCTTGATTATTAATTTCTCATTATATGTATATTATAATTAGAATTATGCCTTATTGTTTTATGTATCCAAATCTGATTGATGTAATCCAATGATCACCTTATATCATTTTTCTATTTCCCTTTTTCCAGCTGACTTTTATTTTCTTAATAAAGAGAAGAACAACGCACTTCGATTTTAATTTTTTTTTACTGCTAAAATTATCCCTTATTTCTTGAATAAAATTTCTTTCTTGAAGTTATAGATGGTCCTTTGATAAGGAACTCGAGTAGACTGCTCATTATTTGATGAAAATTTGTTAAAGTATTTGATCATCTTATTATTAAGTTGTTTGAATATGCAATTTAAGTTTTTAATTAGGTCACATTTTGTTTAGTATAGTTAAATCATAAATACTTACTATGTTTTAGTGACTCAATGAGACTATGATTACCATTTAAGTCATACTCAGCCTAATATCTAGATCTGAAATTTCATATGACTAATAGTTCAAGCATATATAATTGAGTTCAATTAATTTTGTCCGGAGTTTAGTCATTTTTGTTGAGCTTCAACCATATATGATATTAATGTGGTTGAAGTTCATCATATGAAATTTCAAATCTCGCATATCTGAATTAGTTAATTATTCCAAAATAGGTAGACGTGTAAGAAGAAAGAATTAAAACTTGCTTGAACACTCCAAGATTTTCATAAGTTACTTGTACATATTAAAGTATCTTTGGCCTGATTTGACTACCCCTAAAATAAGAGGAGGATATAGAAGCAAATTTAGTCGCAGTTGGTAAGATCAAATTTACCCTGCAAACATCAAGTGCAAGAATTACTATCAAAGATACGAGAGAATCTCAATTCAAAAGTTAAATTGTGATGTCCAAATAAAGTACGTGAAAATTTTACATGTTAGGGCAGGCATTAGGTATTTGACACGTTCAGAATATTATTTGGCTCGACCGTAAACCTAGCTAGGGATTTTTTATTGTTTTGGGCTGCAGCAGGAACAGTGATGATAAGTCAGTGGTAATTTATACACAATAGTATTATTTGGTCCATTCCCCAAAATATAATTGATGAAACTTGAACCTAACCTTCTAACAGCAGAAATGTCCCATCAGAATTGATAATATTCCCACCATTCTTAAATACTTTCTCAGTTCACTTTTACTTACTATTACATTTAGATTTGACATGAATATTAAGAAAATAAAGATTGACATAACTATTTTACCATATTATTTCTATTAATTGATATTTAGTACTTAGTAAGTTTTGAAATATAATTTGAAAAATAAGTAATTAATGCTAATGATAGAACATGGAAAAAAATTAATTATTTAATCTTGATATATTAAATATGATAAGTAAAATTGAAAATCTATTTTTGATATAGTGGACAAGTAAAAACAAACAAAGGGAGTAAGTAGTATTTTTAGTTTGGACACACCCATTAAGAAATTACTCATTTTTAAAAGACAAAGAATGTTCTTACTAACTTACCTTTAATAAATTCCTTGAAAAAGATATAACTTTTTAGTAGTTTTTTGATTGTGTAAAACTTTTTTTATTTATTGAAGAGTAAAATTGGAAAAATATTATTAATATCTTTTTGATTATCTAAAATATCACTTATTTAAAAATAAAATAAGTAGGATCAAACACCACTTGTTTATGAACGGAGGAAGTAATCTACGGAGGAAGTGATTGTGAGAGAGAATCAGCCTTTCTTTTTACCATACAGTGGCATGGGCATGAGTGATTGCACAACTTTTCTCCTTATTCTTAGTTCAGCACTCCATTATATTTGTCAAACTTATTCTCATCTGACCCAAATAAGTATCCAACATTTATTTTTTATATTAAATAAAATGGGTCAAAATGTCTGGAGGAATATTAATTAAAAAAAAAAAACTTTTTTTGGAATATTCGATACTCATATTAGGATTTCAATTAATTCAGATTTATATCGGGTAAAGAAAGCGTTCCCTAATAGGAATGTAAATTAGTACATGAAAGAGCAGTAGTATTTCTTAAAGCCAAAAGCAACTGAGCAATTATTTGTCTTTGTCCAAAAGTTGATGGCACTCGTGAACAATATTTATTGAGCATGGTGCGCAATACATGCATATATTATAACTATACAAAATCATGGTCTATATACCAAGTACTTTTTCAAAAATAAATTGACAACACAGTACAAAACAACAGGAGCACATTGTTTGGAATTTGAAATAATTTAAAAAAATCAATTTGAGATCAAAAGAATGTTGCTACTAAATACACAGAAAGACAGAGTTTGTTAATTTTGTCATTTGAATTACTTTTCCACACAATTAACAAGGGAGTACAAAGAAGATCCAACTAAGTACATTAACTACTGATAAGATTGTCCTCTTTTAAGCTCTGAAAAAATCATTTGAAATTTAATAAGGGGATTCAAAATTTTGCTAAGGAAAAATTGAACGATTTTTCCCACTACAAGGGGTTTCAAAAGGTAATATATATATATATATATATATATACACGAAATTTGGTATATGTAATACTCCCTTCGTTCCTTTTTAGTTGTCATGTATACTAAAAATAGTTGTTCCAAAATACTTGTCAATTTAAAGAATCAAGAGAGAATTAATTACTTTCTTCCAACTTTGCTTTTGGCATTAATTATTCTAGAACTAAGAGAAACATAAATAGACAAAGACTAAGAAGGGGTATATGAGTCAAACTACACTTCTAATTAGTTTTTCTTAATGGTTGTGCAAAGTCTTAACATGACAACTAAAAAGGAACGAAGGGAGTAATAAACTGCAAACCAAGTAACTAGCATAAATGAATTGCAAGTTTAATGGCAAATAAAGAGTTGTCAGAACTCAGAACTCATAAACGTACTTCATATTCTGAATTCGTCACTAGATATGCAGTATGATTCCAGCGAAAGAGATTCAGTTGAACCCTTTTCTTGATTGTGGCTCCGGCCCCTGTAATTAATTAGGACAATCACACCAAACAAATTAAAACAATTGTCCTAGGAAACATTCATTATGAACTTTTGGTTTCTCCTAATGTTACTCAACACTTAAGCAAGCAAGACAAATAAATAAAAGAGTAGCGTTGATATATATTCAGGAGTGTAGGGTACGTGATCACGGGCGGAGTCACCTTAAGTGAAGGGTGATTCGATGCACACCCTTCTTTGAAAAATTTTGTGGTGTATAAAGGTTAAATATTAACTATTATATTATGAGCATATATTTAATTTTGCACACTTTTAATATAATTAAACAAAAAAATTATCTGCTTTTTATTAAATTTCTGACTCTGTCACTGCGCACGTGATGAATCTTCAAAATGAAAGGTGATCTAATTGATTACATAATTTAGGGTTATCTTTAATTATTGCCAATGACTGCTTTCTAGAAGAAAGCAACTTATCATACTAGCTACTTTTACTAGGCTCGGGAAAATATCTAGTCACACACACTAGCTAGTACCAAATCAATAAAATATAGGAGTACCATATGATATGTATCTTTTACGTATATCTTTATCATCCAATTATATGATCACTAATATATATTTATTTTAATGATATTAGTTTTTGTTTATTCGGTACCTAGTTACTTTAGTGCCTCGATAAATTCGGATTAATGTCACATATGACCTTATATTATCGGGAGAAAACATTTTCTATCATGATTTTTTTTATTTTTAAAATTCGAATTCAAAAACTCTAACTAAAAGTGAAGGGATTCTATTCATCAAGTATCACCTTTGGTGGTGAGATTGATAATTGATTCAATAAAAACTTATTCACATCGTATATATACACCAAATCAATGAATACATGATTTAACGTGAATATTAAGTGCGAATAAATTTGTACTTAATTGGCCCCCTACAAAAAGATAAAAGTTGGGGGATGGGGAAAGAAACTAAAGAGGAGAAAATTTTGACGAAGTGTATCAAAGGTCGCCGACAATATATCTGCACCGTATTTTTATTCACCAGATGATACCTCTTCAGCCACTCTTCTCATTTAATTGCGTATGCATTTAAGATTGAAGAGTTTGCTGGTTGTTTGTTCCCATTTTATCCGATGAAATATAATACACAGAATTTGAGTTGGCACCATATTATCAAAATAAAAAGGCAGCTCGATGTACGAAGCATATAATTTTGCATTAGAAGGGTTTGGACTCTGGAGAAGGATCCCATCCCAAGGAATGTAATGTAAGACAATCTATTCTAACGTAAATGCTAGTGACTGTTTTTACGGTTTAAATTTATAGGTCACTCGAACACAATTTTGTCATTGCTTCAAAGCTCCTCTTCCAACATATTATCAAATAACTTTGGGGAAAAAATAGCAACAAGATGAATAAAGACATTTTAAACGAGAATCTTGATAATTCAGTTGGGTGACTATTTGAATTTTTACTTTATTGATGAAGATTCGATTTACACCTTGTGATCTCCGAGCCCATTTCCCCTTCCTCTCCCCCATGCATAACTAAGCAAATTAAGAAAAAGAGACATTTCAAAGTTTTCATAAGGTCAATTAAATGCTCCAAGTTTTTTTCCCATTGTAAGGTAACCGAAGTAAGGATAGCAAGTTGTCTGTTGGCCCAAGAAGAATAGTCCTGGAAAAGATTGGATCAGGTGAGATGGCAGGCCCGATAATGATAAACTAATAACATTTTTATCAGTTCGGTTTATCGGTTAAAAACCCCTACGAAAAACTGGTGCATGGTTCATGATTCTCTAGCCAAAAATAAAAGAAAAAAAATTACCGAAACATTCGTCGACAGCAGGATTCGAACCTGCGCAGGCAAAGCCCAACAGATTTCGAGTCTGTCTCCTTAACCACTCGGACATATCGACTAATTTGCCCTATTTTGTCACTCATAATTAATGTTAATGTATTGTGTTTTTCACAATATCGTGAATTAGTGACTATCACTCTTTGAGGATATAAATAGGACTCTCATTTTACCTATTGTGATAATCTCACTAGTTTAATCAGTTTGCCAAGGACATGCTAGCAACATATATGACCGGTGACGGATCCAGTAGTTTTAAGTTTTTTTTTTTTTTTTTTTTGGTTTCTCATTTGGTGGTATCCGGTACTCGCGTTGAAGTCCGAGTAATACAGTTGAACTCCGCGTAGTGTCCATTCGGGGGAAGCGCTCCCTACCAAGCAATTTTTTATTTTTAAGTAATGTGTGCTTGCTATTCCAATTTTTAAACTAGTGCACCTATTATCATATCCTGAGATTGGGTAGTTTTTTTACTATGTTTGCAACATAATGGATACTTGAGAACTCAATACACACAGGGTCATGGCTATATAGTTTGCTAACATGAGGACTCGAACACATTGTGGCCTTTATGTAGACAAAATACATGGATGTACAAAATCCATATTTAATCAGTAGTATTTCTACTCAACCAATTAGCAATACATTACAATCACACAACTATCTCTCAATACAATAATACATTACAGTATTTTTCTGCTATTCAACTAACTAGACAACCTTAACTAGTACACCATCATATTCATATAATTGCTTTTACAACAGGATTCACAAACTTCTGCATTTGGTAATTACAGTGTAATCTCACAAAACCCCAGCATCACTCAACAGAGTATATTACAGTACAAACTATAAACAGGGTAAAGAGCAGCTTTTAGACTTAAAATAATGCACTTTGAAAGATTTGAAGAAGAAACTTGTGGAAATTTTCTGATGATTTTTTTATTGATCACTGTGTATCCTTTTATACAAGTATTTGTACAAACTAATTAAAAAAATAAAAATATAAGGAAAATACTAGGCTGTACACTTGTCCCAATCCTATACAAAATACTCTTAACTGTGTAACAAACTATATTCTTCTCTATGCTAGAAAATGTGTTGCTCACGTGCTGATTTCAACATAGAAATATCTCCATCCAGCGGTTGAGAATTTATCAAGTAAATACACACTTGGATGGCTGGATTTCTTCCACGTGGCATGATGAGGGAAACCCATGATAAGATCGAACACTTTCCCTTTTTATGTCTGAAATCGAAATCCCCAGATTTGCTTTATTTCCTCTTCTTGCTTCACTCTTTCTTCTTTCTCTTTTTCTGCTACTGATGGATAATGAAGCATGGATCTTTTCCTTGCCAACATCCCCCCTCAAGTTGGAGGGGAGGGACGAAACCCCCCACTTGGATAGTATTCCATGGTGAGAAGATCCAGAGAGTGGTTTCGTAAAAATGTCGGCGAGCTGATTCTTTGAGGGAGTAAATTGAAGAGATATGAGACCAAATATGTATTGTTGACGTACAAAATGACAGTCAAGCTCCACATGCTTGGTTCTCTCATGGAAAACTGGGTTATGGGCGATGTGGATTGCGGTTTGACTGTCGGAGTGAACTGGCACCGGTAAAGAAGGAGAAACATAGAGGTCTTCGAGCAAGCGAACCAACCAAGTTAGTTCAGCGGTAACCTTCCTCATTGATCGGTACTCGGCTTCAGCGGAAGAAAGGGAAATCGAGGCTTACTTCTTCGATTTTCATGAGATCGGAGAACCACCAAGGGTAATGAAAAATCCACTGATTGACCTTCGAGTATCCTTGCAAGAGCCCCAGTCGACATCACAAAAGGCCAAAAGCTCCAAAGAAGGATCAAATGACAAAAGAAGACCTTGCCCTGGATCTAATTGTAGATACTTCAAGACACGAAGGGCGGCAGAGAAATGTGAACGACAAGGTCTCTGCATAAACTGATTGAGCTTCAAGACAGGAAATGCCAGATCTGGGCGAGTATGAGTCAGGTAGTTCATCTTCCCTATTAAATGTCTATAAATCGTAGGATCAGGAATAGGCATATCACTATCTGCCTGCAATTTTATAGATGGATCTAACGGGGAAGTAACTTGGGCAATGTGTGAGCAATCAAACTCTTTGATTAAGTCCAAACTAAACTTTCGTTGACTAATGATGAACCCCTATTTTTCTCTAATAACCTCCATACCAAGAAAATAATGAATGTCTCCCAGATCTTTTATTCTGAATTCTGAGTTTAAAAATGACTTAATATCTGCAATCTCAGTAACATCGCTTCTTGTTAGCAAAATGTCATCAACATACACAGCTAAGATAGAAATGAGATCTCCTGAGGTCTTGAAGAACAATGAATAATCATTTAAAGAGGCAATATATTCCTTATAGGCAAGAGCACCTGCAAGCCTAGAATACCATTGACAAGAAGCTTGCTTTAAACCATATAACGACTTTCTGAGTAGGCAAACTTGATAAGATGAGGTAGAGACAAGACCAGGAGGAAATTTCATGTAGACTTCTTCCTCCAAAGACCCATGTAGAAAAGCATTATTCACGTCCAACTGTGAAACTGTCCAACTTTTCTTGACTGCCACTGCCAAGAGACACCTAATTGTTGTCATTTTGACAACAGGGGAAAAAGTCTCATTATAATCAATTCCTTCCCTTTGGATGTCCCCCCTCACTACTAATCTAGCCTTAAATCTCTCTATGGATCCATCTGAAATGAGTTTTATCTTGTATACCCATTTACAAGGTAAAGCTCTCTTTCCCATAGGCAACTCCACAATATCCCAAGTATGATTTAGTTGTAAAGCTGTAATTTTTGCATCCATTGCAGCCTGCCATTCTGGATGTGTTGCAGCTTGAGAATAGGTAGTAGGTTCAGAGTAAGAGTGGAGAGAGTGAAAAAAATGTTGGTTAGGCATAGACAAAGCATTAAAAGAAAAAGTAGAGGTAGGAAGAGGAAGAGCAAAACATGTATCAGTGAGATTAGTGAGGTAGACACTGTTACATACAAAATCATGCAGGTATCCTGGTTTTTATGAAGTTCTTCCTGATCTTCTAGGAGGAACGGGTTCTTGTGGAGGTGTAGGAGAATGACTAGGATCTTGTCGAGGTGGAGTAAGAACTATATCTTGTTGATAGGGAAGATTTGATTCAATGTTTTGTTGACTGGTTTGATGAGGAGAATCTGAGACTGTATCAAAAAATGGAGTAGGAGATGAAAAAATAGGAGTGGATGAAGAAGAACCTTCAGCAAAAGGAAAACTAGTTTCACAAAACATGACATCTCTAGAAACAAAGACCTTTCTAGTTTTGAAATTCATAACTTTGTATCCTTTTTGGCCTAGTGGATACCCTAGGAAAATACATTTTGTAGATCTAGGGTCAAATTTCCCTCTTCCTTGGGACAAAATTGAACAATAACAAAGACAACCAAAGGTTCTTAAAGAAGAATAACAAGGCAGCTGATTGAAAAGAATTTCATAGGGTGTTTTTCCCTTCAAAACCTTTGAGGGAAAGATATTAATCAAGTGTGTTGCTGTGAGAACACACTCACCCCAGTATGATATAGGAACATGTGATTGGAAAAATAAACCTCTAGCAACTTCCAAGAGGTGCCTATGCTTCCTTTCCACCACCCCATTTTGTTGTGGGGTGGCTACACAACTTTGTTGATGTAAAATGCCATGCTCTTTCAAATAAGCAGCCTCATAGGTTCCTTTTCCAAGTTCTAAAACATTATCAGACCTTATACATTTAACTTCCTTGCTAAACTGTCTTTCAACCATAGCCAAGAAAGTCTTCAAAACAGGAAAAGCATTACTCTTAGTGCTCAACAAGTATGTCCAAGTTTCTCTACTATAGTCATCTACTAGTGAGAAAATATTTCTATCCATTTTAAGTATAATTTTTATAAGGACCCAAAGTATCAATGTGAATCAAATCAAAAATTCCTTTAGTTTTTATAGCACTAATAGGAAAAGATGATCTAGTTTGCTTGGCTTGAGGACAAATATGACATAAAAAATCAGAATCAGAACACTGTTTGATAAAATTGAAATGTTTCATTGCTGATAAGGGCAAATGCCCAAGTCTCATATGCCAAAGGCTTACATCTAGAATAGCATTAGCAACAACTGGAAAGGAAACTGGAACAGAAATGGAATTTCTTCCTTTTGAAAAAGAAACAGACTGATTTACAAAACTTAAACTAGACTTAGGAACAGGAGGCTGGAATAAATATAATCCTTCTCTAAGTTCACTAAAAGCTACCACCCTCTTCATTAAAAGGTCCTGCAAGAGACCTTGATTAGAAGTGAATAACAAGTTCCACTTTATTTGATCACTAAATCTGTGCACAGAGAGAAGATTATACTTAAACATTGGAACATGAAGGACATTAATGAGAGTTAAATTGGGTAGAATAGGAACATTACCTACATGAGTGATAGTTACCTTGAAAGAATTAGGTAAACTAATATTTAAAGAAAACTGAAGAGGGCTCATAAAAGAAAATGAAGAAGCATCAAAACACATGTGTTCTGATGCCCCTGAGTCAATGATCCAAGTTGTAGAATTAAAAGCTGAAAAACATGTCCCTGAGTATTTAAGAATAGTACCAGCAACTGCATTAGCACTGATTTCTGAATTAGGAACTGATTGTGACATATGCATCGCCTTCATCATTTGAGCAATTTCTGCTCTCTATTCCTTATTGAAATGCTGGAAAGAATTGGTCCCTCCATCTTTGGAAAACTGATAAGAACTGCTCCTTCCTTCTCCCATATATCCTTCTCCAGGGTCATGAGCATCTTCTCCTGTGAAAACTGCATTTTCTTTTACCAAAGCATTCTTCCCTTTAGTGAATTCAAAGTCCTCAGGGAAACCAAATAACCTAAAGCAATCATCCATAACATGTCCTTGTTTGAAACAATATGTGCAAGTCACATTTGGGTTGTATTTAGCTCTCTTCCCTTTGAACTTATGCTGAGTGTTTCCAGATCTTTGTGTTCTAGGTCCAGGCTTCTGTGGGTAGAAGATAGGTTGCTGATTTCCATTTGCATTTCTGGGAGTTTGATTTCCATTTCCATTCCTGAAGTTCTGATTTCCACTCCTGAAACTTTGCTTACCTTGATTTGTTACCATAAAAGAGGATGAATCAGATAAAACTTGTGCATTCACATATATTTCTTTTTGATTTTCATCCTGCAAGAGGAGTGAGTATGCAACATCCATTCCTGGCAGGGGTTTCATCATCAGTATGTTGCCCCTTGCTTGTGCATAAATATCATTTAGACCCATCAGAAATTGGATCAACCTTTGATCTTGCAAGGACTTAGATAATTTTGACTTTACATCACATGTGCATACACAAGAGAATACAATATCTGCATTCAAAGAGTCTAGCTCATCCCAGATCCTTTTCATCTTTGTAAAATACCCTGATGCATCAAAATTTCCTTGAACTAAAGTGTTCAATTCCTTTTGAAGGTGGAAGAGTTTGGCACCATTTGACTTGCCAAACCTTTGCTCAAGACTGTCCCACAACTCTTTAGCAGTAGTGGAGTAGATAAAACTGTCTGCAATATCCTTGGACAAGGTGTTTAACAACCAAGAAATGACCATGTCATTGCAGCAGCTCCATTGAGGAAAATCTGAAGAGGTGAGATCTAGTGTTTTGCAGGCACCATTGATGAAACCAAGCTTCCTCTTGGCTGATAGTGCTATCAAGATGGATCTCCTCCAACCTGGAAATTCTTTTCCATCAAACACTCTGCTGGTCAAATTCATCCCAGGGGAATCAGATGGGTGAAGGTAGTAGGGGTGATTGGAATCCATAGCAGCTACAATAGCATTAGCAGTGCTGTTTGCAGAGTTGGGATTGCTGATTTCTTCTGTCATTTTCTAAGATTGTTATGAATTTTGATAGATCGAGCTTACTACTCTGATACCATGAAAGATTTGAAGAAGAAACTTGTGGAAATTTTCTGATGATTTTTTATTGATCACTGTGTATCCTTTTATACAAGTATTTGTACAAACTAATTAAAGAAATAAAAATAGAAGGAAAATACTAGGCTGTACACTTGTCCCAATCCTATACAAAATACTCTTAACTGTGTAACAAACTATATTCTTCTCTATGCTAGAAAATGTGTTGCTCACGTGCTGATTTCAACATAGAAATATCTCCATCCAACGGTTGAGAATTTATCAATTAATACACACTTGGATGGCTGGATTTCTTCCACGTGGCATGATGAGGGAAACCCATGATAAGATCAAACACTTTCCCTTTTTATGTCTGAAATCGAAATCCCTAGATTTGCTTTATTTCCTCTTCTTGCTTCACTCTTTCTTCTTTCTCTTTTTCTGCTACTGATGGATAATGAAGCATGAATCTTTTCCTTTCCAACACACTTAGATTCTTCATCCATGATGTAATTGCTGAACTTATAATTAATAACTTGGAATTAGTTGTCTTTGTTAAACCAAAAGGTTTAATTTTCCTACCCTTTTGAATTACATTGACAGATGAATTGCAAGCTAGGACTGCAGCAGTTCCTTTGTATGCTTTACAAATGTAGCTTATGAAGTTCTCGTAGTCCTACAACAATGAAACAAACATACTCTGCATTAGCATTAATTATGCAGAAATTGTTCGGTGAGACTGGTCCAGAGATACTCTTAACATGATACGATATGGTTCATTTTGGGCCAAACCAGTGCAGTTTTCTCTGATTGGGCTCTTACAATTAAGAGTATTACTACATCTTATATGGTGTTTCGTTATCCTTTCAGCTATCAATGTGTAACTTTGTTCGTACGTCCAATCTGATTACAGTTAGAAAATTGAAAGTGCAAAGATCTGAAATATGGAGCAAAATTTACTGACTTGATAAAGTGGCTGGCCATCAACAACAACCCATGGCACATATGTCTGAGGCGGTTGAAGGGCTATTGTCTCAGTTGCATAAAGGAGTTCGAGCTGCAAATAATGTACATAACGTTCAATCGCAGAACATAAAAACTAATTTCAGAAAAGGTAAAAGATCATACCAAAAGTATATTATCTCAACACCAAGACAGAACAGAAAATTAGATGAGCATTCAATCAACAAAGAAAAGCTAACCTCTTTCCCACGCGCACTTTTTACGCAATCAGTAACAGGTTTTGCTTCTAATTTTAGCTTTCGAAAACATGTTTTCCATTGGGGATATTGCCTTCTGTACACAAAACTTTCCAACACCACATTTTCCATACAGTTAATGAAAGGCAAGTATTCATTCTGCATCAGAAATTTAATTCAAATGCAATTAGAATTTTGAATTTAAACTATCCATTGGACCAGAATAGAGAAAAAATGATACAGAAGATTCATGTAGCCAACCAATTGATTAATTGATCAATTCAAGATACAATTACTATCCTAATTGGCTTAACAATTTTGATAAAACAGAGTAACTTACCAAATCTGGCCACACATCTATTGCACAAGCCTGCACAGTGTTCAACAAACATTCGAGTTGTCCATGCTGCAACCAGAAAAGGGAAAATATTTCGTCAACCTCTATATGTCAATATGTTAAGAAATGGATCTCGGACTTAACTCAACCGCAAAAACTAGCTCAAGAGGTGAAGATTGTACAAGTCATCTTAAAGATATCAGATCCCGTAAAGAACATCTGTGGGACTCTTCACACATATGTTCGAATCATGTTCATTAGAACCTTTGAAAAAAACATGAAGCGCATGTTATGGGTGAAATCTCTACCCTTAACAAAAAGTCCTGATTGGAGCCTGGAAATAGAAAAAAAAATCTGGTAGAAAGTGTTTTCTCTTTTAATACGTGTTACGTGGCTTAGAATATGAATTAATCAGGGTCCTAACCACACGCAAGGGTGGAGCTAGCCTTTGAAATACGGGTTCATCCAAGCTTTGTATTTGTCTTAAGAAATCCATTCAACGTACAAAATATTGATTTAGAACCAGTAACTTAAAAAAGCTAAAAAAAAAAAACATAATCAATAAACGTCAAATCTTGACCTGGCAATATATGGTTCCGTTAAAAACATCTGCGTTGCCATAAGGAAAAAGCTTGAGATGAGTAACATGGATGAGTCCACTGTCGAAAAGTTTAGGCAGATGTTCCACTATGAATATGGCGGAGTCCGGGCAGAGTGTCTCGTAGTAAATGTCTAATTTGACCTTCTCTTCTTCTCCAACTGCACAACTCTCACAACAATAATTAGCAGTACTTAACAAATACAAAGGCAATAGAATTACCAAAACTCCATGACCATCAATTGACATGCCCATGCTAAGTGGATGTGTGGAGTTTGAAAGAACAGAAATATTGAATTTTCTTAATGACTTTTAATTAACTTTGATTGATGCACACGAATGCTTGTGTTGCACATTGATATGTTTTTCGTAAATGGATGGCTGATTGGCTTCGCTATAAAAACTAGTACTATATACTACTAGTATTGAAAGCAACCTTAGCCAAGTTGAGTGCTTCAGTTGGCATCTAGTTAAAGATTTTCAACTCTATGGCAATTCTGAATTTTAGAATTATGCCTTCCAGTATTAATAACTAGGTTCTTAATTAATTTAATATACGTACATATTTTTGATTTCTCTAAAATAAAATCAGTTTGTTAAAATAATCAATATTTAAAATCAATCAACATATATAATCCAAGCTTGATATGCCACAAGATCCACTTCGGTGGTGGCCTAGTTGGTTGAACAAGGGATATTCCAAATAAGCTTGATATCACCTACTTCTGTTTTTCGATTGAGTTCGTCGCACGAGATAGGCCTAATGTGGATGGGGTTTACCCAAAATACATCGAAAAATAGCGATTGCAAGTTTCCTTGTTAGAGAAAAAGGAAAAAAAAACAAGCTATCAAGCATGAGAAAGAAAAAAACAGGTGGCGTAGAAGCAAAGAATTCAAGAAATATGGAAGCAAAGTATATGCTTCCCATTTCAATTTTGTTTGAACTATTTTTTGTTTTAGTCCGTTTAAAAAAGAATGACTGTTTTTCGTTTTAGCAACTCTTTAATGTTAACTTTCACATGACATGTTTAAGACCACAAGATTAAAAAATATTTTGATACATTTGTCCTATCTCTAACTTAAGACCTCAAAATTCAAAAAGTCTTCTTTATGTTTTTAAATTTTATGCCAAGTTAAAATAGGTCAAATAAATTGAAAGGAGTGGACTATATACATAAAATTCAACAATTTCACTTCACCACGTCATATTATTATTGAGGAATAATGTTGTGACATTTGTTATTAGATTCATCCTTGACCAAGTATATTAATTCTAGTACAAGATAAGAAGGAATATTCAATATAATGTTACGTTTGATAGCAATAAAACAGAAGGAAGAAATTAGGTTGAAATTGAGTTAGAGATCACTTGAGCTTGACCTATTCAAAATCACTTTTTCATTTGTTTGTTTTCTCTTTAATAAAGAAAATTGACTAAACAATCGAACTGCTAAAATTGATGTATTTGTCATACAATAAAATAAAATTACGTCATATCTTATTAGTTTCTTGAAAACTATCTTATGGAATATTCAACTAGTTATTTTTATAATTTTTTAATTACTATGTATCTAGTATTCTGAATTTATCATCCTAATTAATTTATATCGCATAGAGAAGCATTTTCACCGTGAGTTTCTCCATTCTTATGGCAAGAACATAAACATGTGATTAAGGGTGAAGAAACTCATAATAAAAATAAATTTAGAATCTATATTTATGAATTTCTAAAATAATTTTAAATTAATTAACATACGAAACAACTAAATGATCATTTGAATATAATCTGAAAAAGCTATTGATTTTACGTAATTCCGCCTCTAATCCCATCCCCATCCTATACCACATCCTCGTTAGTAGTTATCTAATCCAAGTTGATTAATTCAAGATGATGAGTTGATATGAGTAAAGTAATGCTACTACACATTTTGACATTTACATCACATCAATACATCATTCTGCAAGTTGAATGGATCAAATTTGGGGAGAAAAAGTTGAGTGCATAACACATTACAGTATTAAATTTGAAATTATTTTATCTCATTATTTATATTAAAATAGTAAGATTATTGTCCTAAATATAAAGTGGATAAAATAATTTCATGAGATATTTCAATCTATGAAAAATCCTTATTTATTATATCCCGTGTATCAAACGATTCCTTTACTTGCGAATGCAGCATTCAAGCACTTGGTTCAGTACTTCTAATGTGGAAGCATAAATTTATTTATAAAATTTTACTAAAATTGCAATAAATAGTAGGTCTGAACCAATAATTTTAGAAATACAACGGGTTCTAAGAAGTAAGAACCTTAAAAATTGAGCCATAAAATTTAAATCATGGATCCACCTCTGATTTACTCAACCAATTAAACTAAAAAAATCCGATAAATGTATAATCAATATAGTATAACACACGTATACCGACTTAAGTAAATAAACAGTGAATTCAACCGGCTATATATGTAAAGATTTCATATTTACAATGGCCCAATTTCATCCAAGCCCACATTATTTTTGTTGTGGGCTGGATGAAAAGAAACAAATAGAGCCCAATCGAATCTGTTTCTGCGTTTAGTTCATATACTAAACACTCCGAGCCCTCTATTTGCTTCCCCTTCTAAAATAATAAAACCTCGAGTGCAATGTGTCATATATAGTTCTCCATGATTTTCACAATTTATACACACTATTTGCTTCCCATGATAATAGTAGCTCAACGTTATAAAGGTGTAGTAATTTGCATTGAGGAAGTTAGAATATACAACAACAATAATATACCCAATGGAGTCCCGCTAGGCGGGGTGTGGGCAAGGTCTACACAGACCTTACCCCTACCTCGTGAAGATAGAGAGATTGTTTTCGAAAAAACCCTCGACTCAAGTAACTCATAACAAAGCAATGTTAAAATAACAGAGAAAATAATAGCAAAATTATTACATAGCACTCATAAAATGGGATAATATAACAACATCAAAATAATGCGATAATATAAATCATAACATAGATTTAGAATACATGAACTCTCTTCTTATACGGCATAGGATGTGGCCAATGAAAATTATGTTCTAGATTAAAGCAAGTATTAGGGAATAGAGATATATAAATTACGCTAGAAAATTCAGAAGAAAATGTTTTTGCAGGACCATTTTGTTTTTCAGCATTTATCTTCATTGTGGTTGTGTATGTTATCTATTCAATGTCTCAATGATTCCTGATTTCTTCAAGGCTTGCTTTGTAAAAGAGTTAACATGAGTTTCTGTTTTGTGCACTTGATCATAGGACTAACAGGTCTTTTTTAGTTTGAGATACCTATGTATTTTTAACATGGGACATAGCAAGTGTGTTAGTTGCTAAATTGTGAAAGTGGAACTTCAAGCCCTAAGTGTGGCAGTTGCTAGTTAAGATACCTACCTAATTTTGAATTGTGTGGCATACTCTTGGCAAAAGCTGCCAAAACCCCAAGGTATCCTACTTTTTTTCTTCTTCTAAAAGATAAGCTAAAGTCTTATATAAGGTGAGACTGAGAATTACCTTGAACTTAAATTGTAGCATTGGTCGTGCATGACAAACAATAGCTTCGATTATTTCTTTTTCTCGACTTAATCATATGAACACCTAGTACTCCATTCACCACATATGTTGTGCGGTGGGGGGCGCACACATATAACAAAAGCAAGCAAGATAGTAGACAAGATATTCTCTTATTCTAACTCCTTCAAGTGAAGCCTCATTCGATTTTATTTTTTTTGCAACTTTTATCCCTTTGTCCATTTATCTCCGATTGAATCCTCAAACAATCCCACATAATAAGACATGAAAGTGTATGCAGAAAATCCTCAAAATAAAACTTGTCAAATCCATCACATTATTATAGCATGAAAGTGTATGCAGAAAATCGATCAATCCCATCTTGTAATAACTCTTAATTTTTGCTTTTATTTAAATAAATAATTTTTTTCAGACCAAAAAAAAAGTGTAAACCAACCATATGCTAATAAGCTGTAAAATATTGTAGTAGTAGTAATAATTTTAGATTAATTGGTTAACAATGGGTGTATAAAATGTAAAGGAATTACTAATAAGGAAATTAATGTAGCTGATTATTTGCTGGAGAAGTGGACAAAAGATGAATTAAGGAAAAATATCTTCTCTCTATTCGGCATAATATAAGTTGACCCTTCTATCCCCAACTCGTCTTTTTACTCACTTTATCTTTTCTTCTCTTTCGTTCATAAACCCTAGCTAGTGTAGTCGATGGCCGGTACGTACGGTTACGAAGGCGGCGGATCTGCTCCGCCACCTAGTGGCGGAGGCTATGGAGGCAGCGGCGGAGGAGGCGGCGGGTATGGATCGGGCGGTGGAGGATATGGCGGTTCAGGTGGTGGTTACGGAGGCAGTGGTAGAGGTGGTGGTGGTGGTGGTGGTCGAGGAGGTGGAGGATATGGTGGTGGTTCCCATAATCGAGGTATTTATTTGAATAATTACACTATGCCTGTAGTTTGAATGAGTTTTAATTCATATACGCGACTCTATTTACAGGAGGTGGAGGTGTATACCAAGGAGGAGATCGTGGAGGCGGCGGTGGATATCAAGGAGGAGATCGTGGAGGTGGCGGTGGATACCAAGGAGGAGATCGTGGAGGCGGCGGTGGATACCAAGGAGGAGACCGTGGAGGTCGCGGCGGCGGTCGTGGTGGAGGAAGTGGTAAGGAAGGTGATTGGCGTTGCCCTAACCCAAGGTAATATTCTCACATCCTTCTTGTGGATATTCAGGTCATGTAAAATCATCCCCTAACCTTGTGAAACGTTTACTAAATCATCTTTGATAATTTCTTCCCTTGAACTTTGTGAGACTTCTATTTAATTCCGTAAGAGCAGAAATGGATTGTATATCTGCTTCTACCCGTGAACCTAAGCAAATTAGATAGAGCGGGACAGTGTTTGTTTGTGCAATCTTTTTAAGCTAAAACTGAAGTTGTTTTTTGGAAAATCGTGTTATCTAAGTGGCAATTTCAGTTACTATAATATTTGCTTTCCCCAACATAGTGTGGAATCTGGGTCCTTTAATAGAACACCATTTCTTTCTTATATACAAGTGTTCTGGTTGTATTAGATCAAGTTGCAGCTTGAGCCTTTTCAAGATTATGCGACTAGACATTATGCTATGAACCATATTGGTGAAATAGATAATGTTTCATACTTATCACTAGAAATATATGATTTACTATGTTTTTACTCGTGTCCTTGCTTGTATGAAATCTTACTGAATGGTCCAGCCATTTTGCTCAAGATGACCAGTGTTTCCATGTGCAGGTTCGCGAAGAAATTTATGTTTATTCTCCTTGTCCTTATCATTGTAATTCTAATAATGCGTATATTCTGTCAGTCAATTCCACAAATAGTTAGTTCAGTGCGGTGGTTGTTTCAAGGTTATGTATTTTGGTTTTCATTCCTAATATTTTATCTAACATATGTTATTGTGTTTGTTACCGTTTCTTGTCAATTGTTATTAATTCTGGCATGTCTGGGTGTAGTTGTGGAAATTCGAACTTTGCTAGAAGAGTTGAATGTAACAAATGTGGTGCACCTTCACCTGCTGGTTCTGACGATCGTGGTGGCAGAGGTGGTAGCAGTTATAACAGAGGTGGAAGTGATGGGGGATATGGAAATAGTCGAGGGGGAAGAGGTGACAACTATGATAGCAGAAATGCTGGTGGTGGTAGAACTGGTTCTTATGGTGGTAGTCAGGGAAGAGATGGTGGTGGTTATGCTCAAGGTCCTCCACATGCTCCTCCATCTTATGGGGCAGCTGATAGCAACTATCCACCACCTTCTAATACTTACGGTGGAAACCCTGATGCAGTCCCCCCGCCCACAAGTTATGTTGGTGGACCTGCATCTTATCCCCCTTCGTATGGTGCCCCCGGTGGCTATGGTGGGGATACACCAGCTGATGCCCGTGGGGGTGGACGGGGTGGCCCGCCGGGAGGATATGATGGGGGATATGGCAGCGGTGCCCGGAATGCAGGAGGTGGTTATGGTAGTTCTCCAGCTGAGGCTCCGGTAAAGGTCAAGCAATGTGATGAGAACTGTGGAGATCTCTGTGACAACGCAAGAATATATATCTCAAATTTGCCTCCTGATGTGACCGTTGAAGAACTTAGAGAACTTTTTGGGAGCATTGGACAAGTAATATGCAGATTTCTTTTGGTTATGATTCTCAGTATCAGATTCATTCTGTATTGTAGCATTTACGTTGTTTTTCTTTAACCTCACATGATACCTTGCTGTGTTAAACTGTGGTATTTTGATGCCTGAGCGTAGACAAAAGGACGACCCAATACCTGTTATTCTGATCTACTTGATTTTGCTGACCATTAAATGTGATAATGAAGTAGTTTACTTTTGTGACTCTCTCTTAGCATATATACTAGGGTTAGTGCTTAATTTGTTTCTTGTCAATGTGTAGGTGGCGAGAATCAAGCAAAAACGAGGCTACAAAGACCAGTGGCCTTGGAGCATAAAGCTATACACAGACGAACAGGGAAATAACAAAGGAGATGCAGTTCTGTCATATGAAGATCCTTCTGCAGCGCACTCCGCCGGCGGCTTTTTCAATAGTAAAAACTTATCCCAAATTTATTCATTTGAGTTTATGCAGTAAATAATTTACATGCTGACCATAAAATATAAATCATCATCAGATCATGACTTCAGAGGTTACAAAATCACTGTTGCAATGGCTGAAAAGTCTGCACCAAAGCCGCCTCCAGCATTTGGTTCTGGGTGAGCCTTCTTTAATTATTGCAACACTCTTTCTCTTTCATTGTATATTACATCCAGTTGTGCTACAATTTCACAGTTTCTGTTAACTCGTAACACACCTTAGTGGTTATGCTGTGGCATGTATACAGAGTTAACAAGTGTGATTTACTAGATTTTGGACGTATGGTTATTTGATGCAATTTTCTGGAGTTTTGGTTCTTTACTAATTAGATGAGCAGAGCTGTTCTTGCATCCAATGTTTACTATCATTGTTGTGTCAAATTTCATACTGAAGTTGCATGGCTAAAATTCATACTTGATGTTTACCTCCTCGGGTGTGTAAAGTGAAGTTTAATTTCAATAATTATTTTTCAGTAAATTGTTAACATCATTGATACATTGATTCATTCTAAAGTATAGCAATTGAGCAATAAAAAGTCATTTCGATAACTCGTACTACGACTTGTCCTTTTTGAGGTGCATGCAAACCAACTTAATCTTAACTGTGGGGCTTCACTACTACCAAAGCATGTTTGCTTTATCCTGCAATAATATATTCATCAGCATCATCTCTATATATATCAAACTAAAACTGTAAAGTTACATGTATCAAATAATTTCATTGAGCTTTCAAGAATTAGTGTTTTATCATTTGTGTCCACCTTTGCTACTTGAAAATCTACATGCTGACACTCTATGCATTCTTCCTGCCCTATATTCTTTCTACCGCCATTAAGAACCATATATATATTTTATTGGCTCAAGGTATGGAAAATTGTTTTATCTGTTGTTTTGAATGAAGAATATGTTGTTCCTTTTATATATATAGTTCCAATGGGTTAAAGGTATAAATGGGGTGGATGTTTTGTGTATTCTGAACTTCGAGTCCCTGTGCTAACCGGGAGAGTTAATATATCTCTTATGCTTAAGTTTTTCTCTATTCTTTGACAGCCGCGGAGGTCGAGGAGGTTATGGTGGTGGTGGGCGCAGGGATAACTACAGAGACAGTGGAGGTTCTGGCCCAGATAGACAGTTTCATGGTGGAAACCGTTCACGTCCTTACTGATTTCCTGCCAAGCATTTTATGTACTAAAAGTTTGTGGTGGGAGGGTTTTTTAATTAGTTCCATTTCAAGATATACTCTCTGTGCTTAAGAGGTAGGCTGTTAACTCACTTTCACTCGAGCTATATGCACTTTTTCTATTTTCTTTCTGTGGGTCGTCGTAAGGGGTGGGGTTTTTCTAGTTCAAAACCTTTTTTGATATGTTGAATGTTTTGATAGAGGCGATTGGATATTCTGCAAATTGCTGCTAAGGTAGGTGAAATATTCAGGTGAGTGTTACTACTGTGAAAAAACAAATACTCTGGTAATTCTAGCTGAATGATGTTTGGTCTCTTGAGGTGATTTTGCTTGCATGTTGGAAATGCTAGCATTTTCTCATTAGACCTTATATGATGAATTTGTTTCCTATATGATGTGGCTCTTAACTACTTGAGCTGTTTTTTTCCCCAAAAAACTCTGCTAGTTCAGTTTTTCTTCTGTGGAAGAATGTTTAGGATAGGTCTCATACTTGCGCGTTTTTTAGAATCACTGGCAGAGTAGTACAATGGGTGATATACTTGCTAAATGTTTAGGATTGGTCTCTTGTACTTCCGCATTTTCCAGAATGAATGGCAGAGGAGTACAATGGTGATGTGCTTGCTAATTTATTTGTATGGATTAATTATTGGGTCAGAAAAAAAGACATACAAGACAACTATACAAATAATATAGTATAAAATGGGAGAAAACAAGAGAGTGTATTGATCCAGAGATTAGTATCAATTGTGCATGTATGGAAGTTTTTTTTTCTTTTTTTTTCTTGGATCCCTTTTAACCTTATCTATTGTTTCTATCATTTTCAAATCTGGTACTTGCAAGTTAGTACTTCCGAGTGGATGTAGAACACATTGTAGTTTATGACCTTGGGTTATTCTTTTCTTCATACTATTCAAGTCAACTAGCATTTAGACAAGGTTGTGAACATTTAGTACTCCTTAAGAAGTTAGAACAGTTTCGTCGTACTTTACACAGAGAATTGATTTATAAATGACTTGTAGCTAAACACTTTTCAGCGAATGTTTTCCTCCATCTGAAGGCACTGTTCTGCTATCCTCCTATTCCAAAAAAGATTTTGATGATTTTATCGACTCCTGAAGGAAGGCGGTAGGCAATGTTGTGCAATTCCACGATCATATCTAACATGGCATCTTTGCGGTAGCAGATGTTTCATTCGAGGAGCAGCAGCAGCAAGTGCTGGTTCTGTACCAGCTGGAATTCCCAGTGTGTTTTCGCGTGGTGATAAAATGGTGTCCTAATCTATTTCAGTTTTTTGTCAGGGGAAATGAAATGGGTCATTTTTAACGGAAATTTAAGATTTGTTTAGCCTAACATCGTATAAAACTGGCTCATCTCGAACCAAATAATGATCATACGACAGTATGAACAACATACCTAGTCTATTTTTGCAACACTTCCACTAGTGGCGTGTACGCAGATTTTTCTTTAGATCCTTGGCTCAAGCGAAAGCATTATTAAACAGTTTGAAAAAAGAAATTGAGCTTGGAGAAGGCAAGATAAATTACTAAAGGAAGCATGATTGAGCATATTAAAAAAGAAAGGAACAACGATAAAATTACATGATAATCGAAATACAAGAAATATTAAGTACTGATAATGGAATAACAATAAATTACAAGAGTAATATTGTAAACCATGCCCTTGCCAAAATGTGCTCAACGATTTGCCCGTCACTATTTTTGTCACAAAGCAGTGTTTTGGCATGCAACACATGTTCTTTTATTTAGGGAATAAGGTATTCTTTATTAATATTAGGACTCTGTATAAAAGTTGTCGCATCCAGTGAATAAGGTCGATATATAAATTTTTCTTTTGCTTATTTATACAGTGTGTTCTTTTCAATAAAGTCTTGAATAAAGATAGCTCCGCCACCAAAATTTAAAATTCATAAAACTTAAAATCCCAATAGTGTCATCTTACCATGTGACTTCTTCTAAGGTAAAGGATATCAGCCTCATGGTCACCATTTTCCACAACGAACACTTAGTTTATAACCGCGTACTTCCTCCATTTTAATTTGTTTATTTGAGTTTAACTTAATACGGAGTATAACAAGTAATAAAAATTGAATTTTGTGGTATTAAACATCCCAAAAAAGGAAAGATGCATTCTTTTTTAGAACAGATTAAAAAAAAAAGTGAAACAAATAAATTAAAATGAATGGAATATTAGTTTTTTCGCGGAGGGAACAACACCAGTATGAGCTTGCTTACGTTGCTGGTGCCAAATCGTAAGGAGGAGGAAGGTTGCAGTAGAGTGAAAACAGGAATCCTCACAATTCATATAGTGGACTTCAACTTATTTGGAAAGTTATTGTTGTTATACTATTAGTTTTCAGGGAGCTAAAGTGCTAAACAAGTTAAAAAAAATGGACAAGATAGAAAGAATTTTTTTATAAAAAAAGGAAAAGAGAGAGAGAGAAAAGCAGAACCATTGGAAATTAGGAGGGTGTTTAAGAGGAAAGTAATCCAAAAAACAAGCCTAATATGATGGATATATGTTCAATTATCCACATTTCTATCTAGCAGATCCAACTTACTTCAATTTTCTAGCAAATACTAACACTAATTGTTTCACCAAAATTCTCTTCCATTTTTTCACCAAATTTTCTTGTTTTTTAATCAACAAAAAAAAGAAAATGGTAAAAAGAAGAGTTTCAGCTATGGCTGGATTAGTGCAAGGACGTCATCGTCAAGAAGTATTTCTATGTCAATTTACAGATATGACAAATTCCAAAGGATGTATATGGTCTGGTGGTGACCCTTTTTCTTTTAGTTTACCACTTGTGTTGGCCCAATTGATTCTCATTTTCTTTGTTACAAGATTTATTTTTGCTTTCATCAAACCTCTTAAACAAAGTATGGTCAGTGCACAACTTCTTGTAAGCTCCTTTATTCTCTATATAAAAGATTTTATTATACTTGATGTTGCAAAAATTCATGCTAATGAAGTGGATTCAGGATTTGAATTTGATGAGTTTAAGAACTAAATCTAATACCCTTTTGAAATTGGAGTCAAAAAACGTACTTCCTCTAATTCAACTTACTTTTTTTATAGTCCGTTTAAAAGAGAATGTTTGTTTCCTTTTTTTGATAACTCTTTAATTCTAACTTTCACATGACATGTTTAAGACTACAAGATTAAAAACGTTTTGGTTCATTGAACATATCTTTAGTTTAAGAACACAAGATTCAAAAATCTTCTTTACTTTCTTAAGCTTCGTGCCAAGTCAAACCAAACAAACAAATTGAAACGGAGGGAGTATAGTATTTCTTGAAGTTTTACTTTTTTTTTGCGCATATGTATGTCTATGTTTCGTGTGGGAAATGTCTGGGCTTAACTGAACTTGTTGCTTATACCTAACAATACTATTAGCACTTGTGTCCCAACATTCATGCTATCAACGTTGTTACAAGTGGATTCAGGATTTAAATTTGATGAATTCAAGAACTATACCCGATAATACCCTTTTAAAAAATGGGTCCAAAATGTTATATTTCTTGAAGTTTTACTAATTTTTCATATATGTATGTCTATGTTTCGTGTGGGAAAGTGTCTGGTTTAACTGAATGTTGTTTATAGGCTGCATCTGCCCCTGAATACCTAGCAATTCTATTGGCACTTGTGTCCCAAAAGTCATGCTATCGTCGTTGTTACAAGTGAATTTAGGATTTAAATTTGAGGACTTCAAGAACTAAACCCAATACCCTTTTAAAGTGGGTCCGAAATGTTGTATTTCTTGAAGTTTTACTAATTTGATACATGTATCTAATAATTCTATGTTGTGGGAATACACTGGGTATGTTGTTGTTGTTGTATCTAATAATTCTATTACTTGCATAGCTAGGATTTTAACTTGATGGATCAATCTTTAAAGTTTTTAGCATTATTGAACACATTGTACTTTTGAAATTATGTGTTCAAAATTAGATGTTTGTTGAAGTTTTATTGATTTTTTTTACGTATAAATCTGTGTTCCATGTCTAAAATATTGGTTTCAGTTTAAGCTGTTGTGTATAGGGTGCATCCACCTCTGATCACATGTGTTGCAAAATTTATACTATCATTATTGTTGGTCTAAAACAGGCTGGTATTTTCATGGGCCGCTCATGCTTAGGTCGTATCCGCGAGTATTCGTCCTCAATATTTCGACCAGAAGGCAGAGTTGTACTAGAAACAATTGCAGACATTGGTTTCATGTTTCATGTTTTTATTCTTGGAGTTCAAGCAGATCCAACAATGCTGAGAAGAGCGGGGAGAAACGCGATGCTAATCGGTGTTTCCTGTTTTGCTCTGCCTTTTGCACTTGGAGGATTAGCCAGTTACGCATTACCTCATTTGGCTGTCATAGATGACGCGACAGCTAGTTTCCTGCCTTTCATAGCCGTAGTTAACTCTGCTTCATTCTTTCCTGTGATCACTACCCTTCTTGGTGACCTTAAGATTCTAAATTCCGAAATTGGTCGAATAGCTACATTGGCCTCCTTGGTTAATGACGCTTGTATATATGCTGCTTCTATACTTTTAACAATAATAGATGCATCAGCAAGTTATAACAAGTGGAGTGGATTATTGTCCGTTGTATGGGTAGGCACATTCGTGATAGTAGTCGTGTTTGCTGTAAGGCCATTCGTGAAACATGTTGCTAGGACTATACCTGAAAGAGGGTCTATGAGGGAAAGCCAATTTATAATGATAGCTGTGCTAGCTCTGATCTGTGGATTTGTCGCCCAGTCTATTGGACAGCCTGCTGCTGTTGGTGCTTTTGTTTTGGGCATAGTGGTTCCAGAGGGACCGCCTTTGGGCTCATCCGTGGTCTACAAGATCGATTCTTTCTGTACTGGATTGCTGCTTCCTGCTAAGTTTGCTATCAGTGGTTTGTCACTGGACATATTTGCCCTAGGAAAAGGAAGGAGTCTTTTAGGCATCGAAGCAGTGATCCTATTGGGTTATTTAGGTAAGTTTGCTGGCACTCTTGTTTCAGCAATTCATTTCGGGGTTTCCTTCCGAGATGCACTCCCTCTTGCTCTCGTCATGTGTTGCAAAGGAATTATCGAGGCATCCTATTATATCGGCTTAAAGGATTCTGGAGTACGCAACCTATCTCCTCTCTTTTCTATGGTTATATATGCTGACAGGACAATGCAAACAATTTTTATATGAACGGTGTATTTTTCTTTTTATCTGTTATAGCATGCAATTAACCGGTTAGTAGTCCCACTGTTATACTGTCAGTGTATAGAAGTGAAACTCAATCACTATGATTATACAAGTTATTTACATGTCTCTTATTTGGTTATCTACAGGTAATAACGAGTGAAGCATATGCGCTTTTGTTAATCACACTGTTGGTCATAACAGGAATTCTGAGACCTTTAATTTGGTACCTCTATGATCCATCAAGAAGGTACTCAGGCTACAGAACAAATAGTATACAGCATTTGGATCCGACCAGTGAGCTTCGGGTACAAGTGTGTATTCATAACGAAGATAATGTCCCAAGCATAGTCAATCTTCTTGAAGCCTCCAATCCATCTAGAAGGAGACCGATTTCACTGTTCGTTCTTAATCTAATGGAGCTCAAAGGCAGCGCAGCCGCTTTACTGGTGCCAACTCATAATACAAAAGGCAAAGCGAAACTCAGGTCTCTGCCTAGCAGAACTGAACATATATCCAATGCATTCAACATTCTCGCGCATAGAAATCATGGTGCTATGGCCGTGCAACACTTCACCTCCATTGTTCCATATGCCACTATGCACGATGACATATGTACAATCGCGGTGGACAAATGTGTCAATATAATGATCATCCCATTCCACAAGCAGTGGGCTATTGATGGAACAGTAGGAGCCAATTTCCCTGCAATTAGGATGGTGAACCAACAGGTACTCCAGAAAGCACCTTGCTCAGTTGGGATCCTAGTTGATCGGGGGCAATTAGCCGATAACACACAAATCCTGTTTGGCCATTCTCTTTTCCGCGTCACAATGCTTTACCTAGGTGGTCCTGATGATGATGAGGCGCTTGCCTATTGCTGCAGGATGCTAGAGCATCCCCACATCAGCGTGAGTCTCGTCTGGCTCAAACATTCAAGTGACAATATCGAGAAGAGTATGGAATCAGATATGATACATTGGTTCAAGGTTAATAGAATGGGTGCAGGGAGAGTGAGTTACAAAGAAGAAGTGGTGAATGATGCAGTGGGGACAACTCAGGTTCTTCGTTCACTCGAGGAAAGTTGTGATCTTTGTATAGTTGGTAGAGACCACGAACACTCCGAGTTAACACTAGGGATTAACGAATGGATCGAGTGTCCAGAACTAGGATTTATCGGAGACATGTTAGCGACTTCGGATTATAGTTTTTCATTGCTGGTTGTACAACAAATAGCACCAGGGACTGAGTTTATAAACATCCATACCCTGAAGCCTCTTGTTGCTAGCAGTTTTTATTCTCCTCCAGGTAAATATAGTCAGCATTCTGCTTCAGGTAAATATAGTCAGCATTCTGGTTTTGGCACTTTTGGGTAGCAACTGAAGTTGTTGTCCTCTTTGATCAATGCCAAGAATGTAGAAAATAGGTTCAAGGATAGTCAGAAAAAAGGTAAAGAAAAGAATGGTCCTTCTCTGTATATGTAGAAATTAGGAAGCACAATGTAAAGTTCAGTTTTACTTTTATGTGTAATTGAACTTGTTGCAGAAGGTTACTTGCCTTATTTTCTTGGTTACTAAACTTCACTTTTTATGTATAATTACTTGCAGTAGCTTTCAATGTGATCTGATAGTGTAAAATTAAACCATCATATGTAGAAGTTAAACTCTCTCTCTTTTCCCAAATTGGCCATTTGCCCCCTATGACTTCTTATCCAAAGAGGCAATTACTACTGTTATGCCTCTTCCCAAACAAGTTTGGATCTTTCTTCTATTCACTCTTTGCAATGAAAGTGATGGCAAGTGAAAGTAAATTAGGCCTCATTTCTTTTCATTTACATTAAAACATCTGAATCTGAATACATATCTTGATCCGAGATTTCTTTTTGATTAAAAAACAGTAACAAGCCCTTATTAGGGTCATTCGCGCGAATACCTCTATTTTGGATTTAGGGTGGTGTTTAATTTTTGCCTCTTAAATCTGTGGCCTTAACTTTTGCCCATGCGGCTCATTTAATGAAAATTTGCGGGTCAAAGTACCCTTATCTATGACCTAATTTCGCAAGACATAAGTTTAGAGAACTTTTGTCTTGTCCGACATAAATTCTGTATGAATTAAGTCATCCAGTACAAGTTGTGTAGTATGACTAGTATCTAATAATTACTAAAGTTTATGGTTTATTGCATTAAAAAACTAAACTATTTTTTTCCTCCTAATGACTTTAAGTGATACTTACACATGGTTGAGTAAAAAAATTTATTAGAAAAAATAATTTACTGTTGAGTGATTTTTTCGTTACAGAAAATAATTTAATGACTTTAGTTGAAATAACGTTAAAGTTGCATGACTATTTTTAAAGCACCTCCTACGTACTATGGGAGGTATAGCGTTCACCACCAAGAATTTTTCCGTTTTCACGGCTCAAATTCAAGGCCTTTAATCATGTATGAATGGATCCCAACCATTCCACGCTACCCTGGTCTGATCTCTCTTCTTTTTTCTTGTTGTTGAAGAACAAAAATGTTGCAAATATGAGCAGTTGTACGATTAACAGATGTCATATTTTCCCTTAATACTTTGAGTGGTTAATTGGCAGGCTGCCTAACCCATATAATGAAAGTGAAGTTGCACATTTTAATAATTGAGGATTGGCTGAATCTAATAAAGCTTGTTAACCACTTCCTCGTACTAATTAGGCTTATTAGTGTGAATTTGTGAAGTTGTTTGGGTTACGTAAAGGTACAATTACTTGACAAAATTTGACTTTTTACTTAATTATGATAATTATTTAATTGACGTGTCATGGTAATATTTGCACTTGTTCCTTGGACTAATATATAACTAATCATAATTAATATTTTTCGCAAAAAAAGGTTCACATTATAACCTATACGCCCTCCTTCCTATACTAGTCATCCATTTTTTTCTTTACACGCCCCTTAAAAAATCATAAATGAGATGAGTAATTTTACTAATTTACCCTTTATTCACTCCTTTGAAAAAAAACTTTTTGAAACTTAAAACTTGCTTAGGCTTTCAAAAAATATTAATTATAGGGGTAAAATGAGAAATATTTAATTAAAATGGCAGATAGCTATTTCTACTGTGAAATAATGTTCCAGAAGCTGTTTTTTTTTTAATCAAGAAGTTAAGTCAACCAAGATGGTATCAGCTGAGTGAAAAAAAGTTCTCATGAAAATACATATCTGTCTTTATTTGTTAGGTAAGTATCCCTTTTAATCCAGTACCAAAATTCAACCTTAGTTTGCTTTGCTTTCAATCACTTGAAAATCAACAAACTTGACCACCGACATAAATTCAAGATTTAAAGTTTATGAATTTTAGATTTTAAGTCTTCTAAATTTATTTGTTAGGTAAGTATCCCTTTTAATCCAGTACCAAAATTCAACCTTAGTTTACTTTGCTTTGCTTTCAATCACTTGAAAATCAACAAACTTGACCACTGACATAAATTCAAGATTTAAAGTTTATGAATTTTAGATTTTAAGTCTTCTAAATTATTATAACAGTAACAACATATCTAGTGTACTGTGATCGCACAAATGGAGTACGTGGAGGGTGAAGTATACACAGACCATACCCTTAACTTGTGTAAGATAGAGAAGTTGTTCACCATAACCCCGGCTCAAGAAAATCGAATAAATTTAAAGAAAAAACAAGAGTAAAAAGAACTATGATTAAAATACTAGCAACAATAACATACAAGTAACTATGATTAAAATACTAAAGAAATAAAAAAGTAGAGAACAAAATTAGTAAAGATAATCAAAGTAAAAGAAATCATAGTAATGATAAAATTGAAAAATAAGATAATGATAGAATGATAAAAAGGATATTGGTAAGGACAAAAAGGCAAATAATGTGCTCTAAACTGGAAATATGTTCACCCACTTAAGAGACAAATCGCTTGACTATCTACTAACTTTTGTACCTTAATTTTCGATCTCCATGCTCTCGTATTTAAAGTTATGCCTTCAATAAATATAAAATTTGAGCCAAAATTACTAATTCTGTCGAACTGCGTCAACTGTACACCCACCCCTTCTTGGACAAAGCATCTCAGAGGGACAAGTCCATTTCAAGAACATATATGAATTACAAATGCTGACACATTCTATCGGAAGAAATGCACATATGTGTTATGCTGATTGCAGTAATTGGGGCCATATGGACACCTGTATTGGTTTACCTTCTTCAATGTTTGGCCAACAAACAAAATTCATACTTAAATTAGATGTTTTAATTGTCTTATTATATGCTAATAATGAAATAATTCAACTCGGCATGCAAAATAAGATTAATATAGTAAGGAATAAAGTTTTCCTCCTCAACTAATTTCAAACAAGTTTAACTTTTATATTCTGATTGTTTTGTCTGGTTCAATAATACCGCTTATCCTAGTGAATTTTACGGATCTACTGGACCGGAAGCTTCTCAAGCTCAAGCATTTACTTTTCTAGTTAGAGACCAATGTGTTGAGGCTAACGTGGAATCCGCTCAAACACCAACTGGTTCAGGTAAATATCTAATGCATTCTCTGATCGGAGAAGTCATTTTAAGAGGAGAAACTATGTGTTTTTGGAATCTGCATGCTCCATCACTCACCACAAGACTAGACAAGTTGCTCCCTCGCCTCATAGCAGCAACATCTGTCATTTAAGTTAAGTCACTTTTTAATACGGCTCCTCTTATTCTACGGTAATCCAAGCTGCAACTAGCGGCACCTCACAAACTTCTTACTGCGACAATACTATAATAGGTATTTGTGAGAGGTGGAAGAGAGAGCTCGGGATGGATCTTGGAGTCTTTGTGCGTTCGTATGCAGTGAGAGTCGCACGTACGATAACAAGGGTGTTCGCGTCTATACGTGTAATGTGATGCTTAGGCAAATCCTGTTGGACACAATTTATTTTCATACATTTTTTTTTTAGATTTCGATAGCAAGAAAGACTGTTTAAATATTTGAATCCAAGATGCTTAATTTCTTTTTTAATCAAGATTAAGATAAAAATGATCAATATTTCTTTATGCTTGTTCGTAAAGTATAAAATGGTTCATTTGTTCAAGAGAATTTTTACATTATCAAGTAATGTAAAATACTACGTGTAATCGTTCAATAAAAGTGATATAATAATCTGAAAAATAACGCAAGTTTCTTATTAGAACTCGTTAAAATACACCATATATAAGTTAAATTCATCAATCATTTTCTTACTTAATCTTAATTCCAACCATCTTCACATATTGCAAGAATGTCTCTTTCCTTTTTTGATAACTCTTTTAGTTTCAACTTTTCACGTGATATGTTTAAGACCACAATATTAAAGAACATTTTGATACATTTTACATATCTTTAATTCAAGATCACAAGATTCAAAAGCCTCTTTACTTTCTTAAATTCCATGTTAAGTCAAAACTAAAAAAATAATGAAATGGAGGGCCGAGGGAGTATTAAACAACAAGAATATCAGAAATTAAAGAAGATATCTTGAGAAAAAATTGAAAATTTAGGGTGTTCGGTATCGATGGAAAATGTTTTTCAAAAAAGTAAACGAGTTACTTATTTATTTTCTTATGTAAGCAAAAAATATTATTTTAATAATCTAGACAAATATTATAGAATGTGGGAGTGAGACTACGGATAGGGTGAAGATGAGGTGTGTTGAAGGGTGGGAGGACACAATAAATGTGAAATGTCACTTGTGAAACTCATTTTCCCTACTTCCACTAGGGAAGTCGTTTTCTTCATTTAAAAAACTTGTTTTCCTAAAAAAAAATATTTTTCAAATTTTTTGACCAATCTAACATGAAAAACCGAACACATTGGTAAAAGAAAAAGGAAAGGAGAAACCGTTATTAACTGAATAGTCAAAATTTACTTACTGGTTTATCAGACACCAAAGTCTTATATTTTATTAAGATTGAGAATAAAATTGCAAGTGGTTGCACCAAATCCACCATATAGTTGGACTAAATTGCCTAAAACTTTCCTAAATCCTTATTTGACATTAAACTAATCTACCTCCAAATCCCTGCTTTTCCCTTAAATCTTTTTTCTTTTAATTAAAATAATAAACAAAATTTATGATTCCCTACTTGTAACATTATAAATAGACAACAACATTAAGTCCTCTAACAGGCCATTACAACTTTCAATCTTTTACTAAAGCAAATGCACAAAAGAAGAGAAATGGAGAATTGTATAAGTTGTCTCATTGTAGTTATACTATCACTACTGTCTACTTTTGCTAATGCAGAATTTCATTACCATGAGTTTATTGTAAGTATCCTGTCACCTTTTATTCCTACTATTTAAAAAAAATTCCAACATTATCATGGATTTTTATTTTTCTTGAACAGGTTCAAGAAACCAGTGTAACAAGGCTATGCAGAACCAAGAATATAATCACAGTAAATGGACAATTCCCAGGACCAACCTTGACTGTTCGAAACGGAGATAAAGTGTCTATTACTGTCTTTAATAGAGCTCGTTACAACGTTACCATCCATTGGTAATTACCTTATAATGACTTAATTGTGCAAATAAGTTTTTATATCGTCCATACATAAAACTTGAACTGTTCTAAATTTTCATGCAGGCATGGAATTCGTCAAATGCGAACACCATGGGCTGATGGGCCTGAGTATGTAACACAATGCCCAATTAGACCAGGAGGATCTTACACATACAAATTCACTATTGAAAACCAAGAGGGTACATTGTGGTGGCATGCTCACAGCAAATGGCTTAGAGCTACTGTTTATGGAGCTCTAGTTATTTTACCAAAACAGGGTTCTAATTTTCCATTTTCACTGCCTCAGAAAGATATTCCTATTATTCTTGGTACTGCTTCTTCTTTCTTTTCATCTTTTGGATTTAACTTATATACACTGAACAGTGAAACAGACTTTTTACACTATTTTTATTCCACTCCGAATTCGATATGATTATATTTTTATTATGTATAGGGGAATGGTGGAACAGAGACATTATTGCAGTACAGAGACAAGCACAATTTACTGGAGCAGCTCCTAATACCTCTGATGCATATACTATTAATGGTCAACCTGGTGATCTCTACAGATGCTCTAGCCAAGGTTCTTACTACATATTAGCCTCCTGAAAGTATTTAACTTATATACACTGACAGTGTAAATAAACCGTTTCATCAGGACTAATTTTCAGAATTTTAATACAGGTACTGTGAAATACTCAGTGAAACCTGGAGAAACAGTTCTCCTGAGGGTGATCAATGCTGCACTCAATCAACAACTTTTCTTCTCAGTTGCCAACCACATGCTCAGTGTTGTGGGTGTTGATGCTACTTACAACAAGCCTTTTACAACTAATGTCATAATGGTTGGACCTGGCCAAACAACTAATGTGATTCTCACTGCTAATCAGTCCCCTGGTCGCTACTATATGGCGGCTCGTGCCTATGCAACAGCCAGAAATGCCCCATTTGACAACACCACTACCACTGCCATCCTTGAGTACACAAATCTCAACTCGGGCACGAATTCAAGGCCTTTATTGCCTCAACTTCCAGCCTTCAATGATACAACCACTGCCACTGCTTTCGCTAACCAATTGAGGAGCATCCCTAGCAATAATAGAGTTCCCAATCAGATTGATGAGAACTTGTTTTTTACTGTTGGACTGGGCTTAGTGAATTGTACCCCTGGTCCTAGATGTCAAGGGCCTAATAATACGCGTTTTGCTGCTAGCATGAATAACATTTCATTTGTTCTTCCTAGAAGAACTTCATTGCTGCAGGCCTATTACAATAACATTCCAGGGATTTATACATTGGACTTCCCACCTGTTCCACCGGTGCAATTTGACTACACGGGCAATGTTTCACGAGGACTTTGGCAACCAAGATTCGGAACAAAGTTGTACAAGCTCAAGTTTGGATCTAATGTGCAAATTGTGTTGCAAGATACTGCTATCTTCTCAACAGAGGATCACCCTATACATCTTCATGGATACCATTTTTGGGTCGTTGGACAAGGTTTTGGTAACTTCAATCCTCAAACAGACACTGCCAACTTTAACTTGATTGATCCGCCTGTCAGGAACACAATCGATGTTCCTGTTGGTGGATGGGCAGTCATTCGCTTCGTGGCTGACAATCCAGGTAAAGAAACTGATTTCATCATTAAAAATGTTACAAGTTTGAAAGTTTTGTACCTGGTAGAAGCTTTTATTGATTTATATGATTTGTTGCAGGGGTTTGGCTGTTCCATTGCCACATTGATTCTCACTTGGCTTGGGGCCTAGGTATGGTGTTCATAGTCGAAAATGGAATAGGAGAGAAACAGACAATGGAACCACCTCCACCAGATCTACCACAATGCTAAGATGTTGAATCATCCATCCCACTTAATGTGTTGCAATTATAGCAAATTGTCCTTGTTATGGTTTTGTCCTAAAATTAAGCAGTTATTAGTGTGTCTTGTTTGCTGTTTCCTAAGTGAGAGCCATCAGGAGTTAGCATTGGCTTTATTGAGTTTGAAATACATTTGTCTATGATTAATGTTCAAGTACCAATTAAGGAAGAGTTATTTTGACTTCATAGATTATGTACTAATCACAATCTTGGATTCTGTCAGCATCATACAAAAGTACTGTACTGTTTTATTGTCACCACATGTATCTATTTCTTAAAAATATTCCTTCAGGCTGAGCTTATATATCTATGTACGGCTCGGATAGCCCAAAGATACTTTTACATGGTGTGATATTGTCCGCTTTGGGCCAAAACCGACCAAGTCCGCACGGTTTTCCCTAAAAGGCCTCACACTATTAAGAATTCCTATACTTTATATGTAGCTTCCCAATCCTTTCAGCTATCAATGTGGACTTATGTTCGCACACCTAACAATCTAAATATCATTTAATTGACAGCGACAACATATAACTATACCTAAAAGCTAGAACATGACATCTACCTAACCTAAGACGTCTTTCAAAACTAATTAACTCGCTTTGCAACAGTGAAATTGACTGAATTACTTAATCTATTGACATTTGCGCATATGGTTCTTGTTGGTTAATAGGATTTGTCGTCCGGAGAAGGTAGCGTATACGCAATCATTACTCCTACCTTGTGGAGGTAGGGAGAGGCTATTTCCGAAGACCCTCGGCTCAAGGAAAGGTGAAAAAAGAAGCAGACTAGAACAAGATAAAAAGATAATTGAAGTTAAAGAAACAACATGTAGTAATGATATTCCTTTAAATGTGTGCAGAAAATCAGAGAGGGATTGAGAAAATTATATTTAGCTTCATGCAGTATAAGTTCAAATCTGAGAGCAAGAAAATCAAATGATGCTACAGATAACTTCAAAAGAACATCATATCCAAATTCTCAAGACTCGAACATGAGACGTCTGAGTAAAGACGAAGGATCCCAACTATCCTACCACCCTCTGATTTCTCTCTTCCTTTTCTTGTTCTCGGAGGACAAAAATGCTGGCAGTTGTACGATAACAAATATAATATTTTTCCCAAGTATCTATTATGGAAAATAGTATATCTGCTAGCGTACAACTGCCTCATATAGACAAGTAAACATGGCCGTCAGGAGTATTATAGGTCATTAGCTGTTTTTTGAGGCATGATCTATAAGTTTGGAATTAGTCATACATGAATACTAACTAAGGGAACTTTACACAAACTACAACAACACAATTAAATAACCTGTCCAAATAGTTGTAAGTTTGTATATATTGTATGTTGAATTCCTTAGCTTAGTCAGATGTTTAATTCTTTATATTTTGACTTCTTTTCATGAAAATCCTTCTCCGTCACTCCTCAAAGGGACAATGCAAGTCCATTTCAAGAACAAATATGAATTTGAATGCTGACACTTTCTATAAGAAGAAATGCCCATTTGGGTTATGCTGATTCTAGTAATCGGTTTACCTTGTTCAATGTTTGGCCAACAAACAGTCCATTTACATACTTAGCTAGTGTTTGGCCATAGTTTTTGGGAAAAATATTTGACTTTTTCAAGAAATATGATTTATACTCTTAAGTTCTAAAAACTATTAAAAATATCCATAACTTTGTATTATAATTTTATAATGAACATGTTTCATGATAAAAATTAAACTCATAGATTATAAGTTCAACCTGCTTATAACAATTTCACAAATCGGTGTAGGAGCTACTGAAGTTTTCTCAACTCACAAATAAGCATTCAATTTTTCTATTTGCATTACTTTTAACAAGTGTTATGCAACAATATCATTACATACTTGAGTCAAATAACAAGGTTTATTAATGGGGTTGGTTGAGAGATAGATATTAGTTGGGATTAATAAATGGTGGGATATTTTTATAAAATATAAAGTTTAGGGTAAAGTTTAAATTTTTAAAAGTTCCCAAAAACTAAAATTTGGCAAAACTAGTTTTTGGGAATTTTGGGGTTTTGCCAAAATTATTTGCCAAAAAATGGAAATTTATATGGCCAAACACTTTTTGTCAAATTTCCCCCCAAAAACTACTCTACTTTTTATGGTCAAACGGGGGCTTAAATCAGATGTTTCAATTGTCTTATCAAGCTAATGAAATAATTCTACTCGATATAAAAAAAGAAAAGATTAATCTAGTCTTGAATAAAGTGTCATCCTCAACTAATCGAATTAATTTCAAATTCATTAATCATTTTCTTCTAATATTAATCGGATTTTAACTTGTATCTACTAACCGTTCAAATAACTTTTACATTATCATTGTATTTTTCCCAATTATAGCGTGTAACCATTTTTTTAAGGTTGCTAAATGTACTTTTGATGAGAATGTTCCCACATCGGACTTGGGATAATTCTCTTGGGACTCCTTATATGACTTGGACAATCTTCCAAACTTTGATCTAGCGTTTAGGATGTGAGTTATGATCAAGGTCCATTTAACAACTTTTTATGGACAGTTAGATTTATCCTAATAGTGTAAAAAAACTATGTCGCCGGGGTATAAAAGTTAAACTGTATTAAATCACTCGATTAGGTACTACCATCTTCACATATTAAATCACCAGAAGATTTTACCTAGGGAAGAAAGATGAAAATCAAATAAAGAACCATGAGGTCTGAGGTCTCAGGTTCAAATCCCAATGGAGACAAAAAAAAGGCTAGGTGTTTCTTCTCATCTGTTCTAGCCTTGGTGGACAGAGTTGTCTGGTACATATAGCTGATGGGAGGTGACAGGTATCCTGTGGATTTAATCAAGGTGCGCGAAAGCTAATTCGGACACCACGTTCAGAAAAAAATAATAATAAAGAGATGCTGCTGAAGGAAATTTGAAAATTTAACAGAAAAACAGAGAAACCGTTAATAACTGAATTTACTGATTTATAAGAGACAGCAAAGTTACATTCATTGTACGGATAAATTTATATTTTTTCAAAGTTAAAGATATAGGTTTAGACTTTAGATTAAGAATAGAATTGCAAGTGGTTGCACCAAATCTACCATATAGTTGGACTAAGTTGCCTAAAACTTTCCAAAATCCCTGTTTGACTTTAAACTAATCTGCCTCCAAATCCCTTAATCTTTCATTCTTTTTAAAAGAATAAACCAAGCTTATGATTCCATCCTTGTAACATTATAAATAGACAACTTCATTAAGTCCTCTAATCATTCGATTTACACTTCATTAAGTCCGATAATAGCATTATAACTTTCAAGCTTTTACCAAAACAAATGCACAAAAGAAGAGAAAAGGAGACTTATATAGGTTGTCTCATTGTAGTTATACTAATCCTACTGTCTACTTTTGCGAATGCAGAATTTCACTACCATGAATTTATTGTAAGTATCCTGTCACCTTTTATTCTTACTATATTTTAAAAAATTTCAAACATTGTCATGATATTATTATTTTTTCTTGAACAGGTTCAAGAAACCAGTGTAACAAGGCTATGCAGAACCAAGAATATAATCACAGTGAATGGACAGTTCCCAGGGCCAACCTTGACAGTTCGAAATGGAGATACGCTGTTTGTTACTGTCGTTAATAGAGCTCGTTACAACGTTACCATCCATTGGTAATTACTTATAAGCAACCTCTTTGTGTAGATATTTCTTTTACATTGTCGATGCATAGAACTTAAACTGTTCAAAACTTTTGTGCAGGCACGGAATTCGTCAAATGCGAACGCCATGGGCTGATGGGCCCGAGTATGTTACACAATGCCCAATTAAACCAGGAGGATTTTACACATACAGATTCACTATTGAAAACCAAGAGGGTACATTGTGGTGGCATGCACATAGCAGATGGCTTAGAGCTACTGTTTATGGAGCATTAGTTATTTTACCAAAACAGGGTTCTAATTTTCCTTTTTCACTACCCCAGAAAGATATTCCTGTTATTCTTGGTACTGCTTCTTACACTTTATTTTTTGGATTTAACAATATACATTTACACTATTTTAGCCTGTTGTAGCAGGTAATTTACTTTATTTTCCAGGTTACCGATTCCACTCTGAATTCGATATGACTATATGTTTTTATTTTGTATAGGGGAATGGTGGAACAGAGACATTATTGCAGTACAAAGACAAGCACAATTTACTGGAGCGGCTCCTAATAATTCTGATGCATATACTATTAATGGTCAACCTGGTGATCTCTACAGATGCTCTAGCCAAGGTTCTTACAACTTTTTAAAAGAAAAATAAAGCATAACGGGTTTAACTTATATATACTGACAGTGTAAATAATCCGTGAAACGACTAATTTTCAGGATTCTAATGCAGGTACCGTGAAATACTGGGTGAATCCTGGAGAAACAGTTCTCCTGAGGGTGATCAATGCTGCACTCAATCAACAACTTTTCTTCTCAGTTGCCAACCACATGCTCAGTGTTGTGGGTGTTGATGCAACTTACAACAAGCCTTTTACAACTAATGTCATAATGGTTGGACCTGGCCAAACAACTAATGTGATTCTCACTGCTAATCAGTCCCCTGGTCGCTACTATATGGCGGCTCGTGCCTATGCAACAGCCAGAAATGCCCAATTTGACAACACCACTACCACTACCATCCTTGAGTACACAAATCTCAACTCGGGCACGAATTCAAGGCCTTTATTGCCTCAACTTCCAGCCTTCAATGATACAACCACTGCCAATGCTTTCGCTAACCAATTGAGGAGCATCCCTAGCAATAATAGAGTTCCCAATCAGATTGATGAGAACTTGTTTTTCACTGTTGGACTGGGCTTAGTGAATTGTACCCCTGGTCCTAGATGTCAAGGGCCTAATAATACGCGTTTTGCTGCTAGCATGAATAACATTTCATTTGTTCTTCCTAGAAGAACTTCATTGCTTCAGGCATATTATCAAAACATTCCAGGGATTTATACGTTGGACTTCCCACCTGTTCCACTGGTGCAATTTGACTACACGGGCAATGTTTCACGAGGACTTTGGCAACCAAGATTCGGAACAAAATTGTACAAGCTCAAGTTTGGTTCTAATGTACAAATTGTGTTGCAAGATACTGCTATCTTCTCAACAGAGGATCACCCTATACATCTTCATGGATACCATTTTTGGGTCGTTGGACAAGGTTTTGGTAACTTCAATCCTCAAACAGACACTGCCAACTTTAACTTGATTGATCCGCCTGTCAGGAACACAATCGATGTTCCTGTTGGTGGATGGGCAGTCATTCGCTTCGTGGCTGACAATCCAGGTAAAGAAACTGATTTCATCATTAAAAATGTTACAAGTTTGAAAGTTTTGTACCTGGTAGAAGCTTTTATTGATTTATATGATTTGTTGCAGGGGTTTGGCTGTTCCATTGCCACATTGATTCTCACTTGGCTTGGGGCTTAGGTATGGTGTTCATAGTCGAAAATGGAATAGGAGAGAAACAGACAATGGAACCACCTCCACCAGATCTACCACAATGCTAAGATGTTGAATCATCCATCCCACTTAATGTGTTGCAATTATAGCAAATTGTCCTTGTTATGGTTTTGTCCTAAAATTAAGCAGTTATTAGTGTGTCTTGTTTGCTGTTTCCTAAGTGAGAGCCATCAGGAGTTAGCATTGGCTTTATTGAGTTTGAAATACATTTGTCTATGATTAATGTTCAAGTACCAATTAAGGAAGAGTTATTTTGACTTCATAGATTATGTACTAATCACAATCTTGGATTCTGTCAGCATCATACAAAAGTACTGTACTGTTTTATTGTCACCACATGTATCTATTTCTTAAAAATATTCCTTCAGGCTGAGCTTATATATCTATGTACGGCTCGGATAGCCCAAAGATACTTTTACATGGTGTGATATTGTCCGCTTTGGGCCAAAACCGACCAAGTCCGCACGGTTTTCCCTAAAAGGCCTCACACTATTAAGAATTCCTATACTTTATATGTAGCTTCCCAATCCTTTCAGCTATCAATGTGGACTTATGTTCGCACACCTAACAATCTAAATATCATTTAATTGACAGCGACAACATATAACTATACCTAAAAGCTAGAACATGACATCTACCTAACCTAAGACGTTTTTCAAAACTAATTAACTCGCTTTGCAACAGTGAAATTGACTGAATTACTTAATCTATTGACATTTGCGCATATGGTTCTTGTTGGTTAATAGGATGTGTCACAACAAACCTAGTGTAATCCCACAAGTGGGGTCCGGAGAAGGTAGCGTATACGCAAATCTTACCCCTACCTTGTGGAGGTAGGGAGAGGCTATTTCTGCAGACCCTCGGCTCAAGGAAAGGTGAAAAAAGAAGCAGACTAAAACAAGATAAAAAGATAATTGAAGTTAAAGAAACAACATGTAGTAATGATATTCCTTTAATTATGTGCAGAAAATCAAAGAGGGGTTGAGAAAATTATATGTAGCTCCATGCAGTATAAGTTCAAATCTGAGAGCAAGAAAATCAAAAGATGCTGCAGTTAACTTCAAAGGAATATCATTATCTCAATTTTCAAAACTCGAACCTAAGACATCTGATTAAAGCGGGAGGATCCCAACAATCCTACCACCCTCTAATTTCTCTTCTTTTTCTTGTTCTTGGAGGATAAAAATGCTGGCGGTTATATCTGCTATCGTACAACTGCCTCATATGGACAAGTAAACATGGACAGAATGAGTATTAGGTCATTAGTCACTTATAGCTTTTTTTTGAGGCATGATCTATAAGTTTGGAATTTGTCATACATGAATACCAACCAAGGGAACTTTACACAAACTACAACACAAATAAATAACCTATTCAAATAGCTGTAATTTTTAAAAACTAAGCAAACAAAGCTATTTCTACTGTGAAATAGTAATGTTCTAGATAGGCTACTGTTTTTTCAATCAACAACTTAAGTCAACGTACTAGCGGAACAAAGAACGTTTATATGCAAAACACATATATCTCCTATTTATTTGCTTGGTGCAGTGAGAGTAAGTTTGTATATATTGTATGTTGAATTCCTTAGCTTCGTCATATGTTTAATTCTTCATATTTCGACTTCTTTTCGTGAAAATCGTGCTCGATCACTCCTCAAAGGGATCAAGTCCATTTCAAGAACATATACAAATTTGAATGCTGACACTTTCTATAAGAAGAAATGCCCATTTGGGTAATGCTGATTCTAGTAATTGGTTTACCTTGTGTTCAATGTTTGGCCAACAAACAGTCCCCTCGATATAAAAAAAAAAAAAAAAAAAAAAGATTAATCTAGTCTTGAATAAAGTATTCCTACTCAACTAATCGAATTTATTTCAAATTCATTAATCATTTTCTTCTAATATTAATTGGATTTTAACTTATATATATTAACGGTGTAATAATTTTTACATTATCCGTGTATTTTTCCCAATTATAACATGTAACCATTATTTTAATTTTAAGGTTGCTAAATGTACTTCTGATGAGAATGTCCCACATCCGATTGGGATAAGATCCCGAGATTCCGAGAAATTTTACTATGTGAATCGCATAATCAATTTTAGTTATGTGAGGCAATTTATTAATTGACATGTGGACTCAAAGATCCAACAAACTTATTTAAAAATAGATTATAAAAAAAGTAACATTAAGAATATATTTAGGATGCGTAATTAAAAAATAATAAAAGGAAACTTAAAAGATATAGGAGCAACAGTACTAGCTAGTAAGAACTTTCAATAACTACTAGGTAAAAAAATTGCTTGCACATTTTTAATGGAAGATTTTTTATTTTAATATTCAAATATTATTTAAGAGAACGAGTAATTCTTATGTTTGTATATTTTAACTTCTTTTCGTGCAATCAATTAAGAGGAAAAGAGTAACAGAACACACCCCAAAAGCTAGCTATTGAGATAGGAGAGCCCAAGGCTATATAAGCCCCACATCAGTTCCCCATTTAACCGATGTGGGAATCAAGTCCCCTTCCTTGCAATAATATCATAACAACTTAATAGTGTGTAAAAGTTACATCGCCAATGTATAGAAAGTTAAACTCTATCAAATCGCTCGATTGGGTATTACCATCTTCACATATTAAATTACATCTTTTATTTTACCTAGAGAAGGAAGATGAAAATTTGGAAAAAATTTAACAGAAAAAGAAACAGAGAAACCGTAAATAACTGAATTTACTGATTTATAAGAGAGACATAGCAAAGTTACATTCATTCTAAGGATAAATTTTTATTTTATCAAAGTTAAAAATATATGTTTAGATTAAGAACAGAACTGCAAGTGGTTGCACCAAATCCACCGTATAGTTGGACTAAGTTGCCTAAAACTTTCCAAAATCCCTTTTTGACTTTAAACTAATCTGCCTCCAAATCCCTTAATCTTTCATTCTTTTTAAAAGAATAAACCAAACTTGTGATTCCATCCTTGTAACATTATAAATAGACAACTTCATTAAGTCCACTAATCATTGGATTAACACTTCATCAAGTCCACTAATAGCATTACAACTTTCAATCTTTTACTAAAGCAAATGCACAAAAGAAGAGAAATGGAGAATTGTATAAGTTGTCTCATTGTAGTTATACTATCACTACTGTCTACTTTTGCTAATGCAGAATTTCATTACCATGAGTTTATTGTAACTATCCTCACCTTTTATTCCTACTATTTAAAAAAAATTCCAACATTATCATGGATTTTTATTTTTCTTGAACAGGTTCAAGAAACCAGTGTAACAAGGCTATGCAGAACCAAGAATATAATCACAGTGAATGGACAGTTCCCAGGGCCAACCTTGACAGTTCGAAATGGAGATACACTGTTTGTTACTGTCGTTAATAGAGCTCGTTACAACGTTACCATCCATTGGTAATTAGCTTATAAGCAACCTTTTTGTGTACATCTATGTTTACACTGTCGATGCATAGAACTTGAACTGTTTTAAATTTGTGCAGGCACGGAATTCGTCAAATGCGAACACCATGGGCTGATGGGACTGAGTATGTTACACAATGCCCAATTAGACCAGGAGGATTTTACACATACAGATTCACTATTGAAAACCAAGAGGGTACATTGTGGTGGCATGCACATAGCAGATGGCTTAGAGCCACTGTTTATGGAGCTTTAGTTATCTTACCAAAACAGGGTTCTAACTTTCCTTTTTCACTTCCCCAGAAAGATATTCCTGTTATTCTTGGTACTGCTCCTTGCTCTTTATCTTTTGGATTTAACTTATGTACATCTATTACACTATTTTAGCCAGTTGTAGCAGATAATTTACTTTATTTTCCAGGTTATCGATTCCACTCTGAATTTGATATGACTATATGTTTTTATTTTGCATAGGGGAATGGTGGAACAGAGACATTATTGCAGTACAAAGACAAGCACAATTTACTGGAGCGGCTCCTAATAATTCTGATGCATATACTATTAATGGTCAACCTGGTGATCTCTACAGATGCTCTAGCCAAGGTTCTTACAACTTTTTAAAAGAAAAATAAAGCATAACGGGTTTAACTTATATACACTGACAGTGTAAATAATCCGTGAAACGACTAATTTTCAGGATTCTAATGCAGGTACCGTGAAATACTGGGTGAATCCTGGAGAAACAGTTCTCCTGAGGGTGATCAATGCTGCACTCAATCAACAACTTTTCTTCTCAGTTGCCAACCACATGCTCAGTGTTGTGGGTGTTGATGCAACTTACAACAAGCCTTTTACAACTAATGTCATAATGGTTGGACCTGGCCAAACAACTAATGTGATTCTCACTGCTAATCAGTCCCCTGGTCGCTACTATATGGCGGCTCGTGCCTATGCAACAGCCAGAAATGCCCAATTTGACAACACCACTACCACTGCCATCCTTGAGTACACAAATCTCAACTCGGGAACGAATTCAAGGCCTTTATTGCCTCAACTTCCAGCCTTCAATGATACAGCCACTGCCACTGCTTTCGCTAACCAATTGAGGAGCATCCCTAGCAATAATAGAGTTCCCAATCAGATTGATGAGAACTTGTTTTTCACTGTTGGACTGGGCTTAGTGAATTGCACCCCTGGTCCTAGATGTCAAGGGCCTAATAATACGCGTTTTTCTGCTAGCATGAATAACATTTCATTTGTTCTTCCTAGAAGAACTTCATTGCTTCAGGCATATTATCAAAACATTCCAGGGATTTATACGTTGGACTTCCCACCTGTTCCACCGGTGCAATTTGACTACACGGGCAATGTTTCACGAGGACTTTGGCAACCAAGATTCGGAACAAAATTGTACAAGCTCAAGTTTGGTTCTAATGTGCAAATTGTGTTGCAAGATACTGCTATCTTCTCAACAGAGGATCACCCTATACATCTTCATGGATACCATTTTTGGGTCGTTGGACAAGGTTTTGGTAACTTCAATCCTCAAACAGACACTGCCAACTTTAACTTGATTGATCCGCCTGTCAGGAACACAATCGATGTTCCTGTTGGTGGATGGGCAGTCATTCGCTTCGTGGCTGACAATCCAGGTAAAGAAACTGATTTCATCATTAAAAATGTTACAAGTTTGAAAGTTTTGTACCTGGTAGAAGCTTTTATTGATTTATATGATTTGTTGCAGGGGTTTGGCTGTTCCATTGCCACATTGATTCTCACTTGGCTTGGGGCCTAGGTATGGCGTTCATAGTCGAAAATGGAATAGGAGAGAAACAGACAATGGAACCACCTCCACCAGATCTCCCACAATGCTAAGATGTTGAATGTGAGACTGCAGTAGAATCATGCATCCCACTTAATGTATTGCAATTATAGCAAATTGTCCTTGTTATGGCTTTGTCCTAAAATTAAGCAGTTCTTAGTGTGTCTTATTTGCTGTTTCCTTAAAGTGTGAGCCATCAGGATTTAGCAATTGGCTTTATTGAGTTTGAAATTCATTTGTCTATGACTAATGTTCAAGTACCAATCAAGAATGTTATTTTGACTTCCTAAATTATGAACTAATCACAATCTTGGATTGTGTCAGCATCATACCAAAGTACTGAAGAGTTATATTGTCATCACGTCATCACATGTTTCTCTTTCTTAAAATTATTTCTTCAGGCTGAGCTTATATATCTAAATATTATTTAAGTGACATCGACAACATATAACTAAAACCTAAAAGCTAGAACAGTTATTTAGGCATCTACCTAAGACGTTATCCAAAACTAATTAACTCCCTTTGCAACAGTTAAATTGACATTTGTGCATGTGGTTCTCGTTGGTTAATTGGATTTGTAATGGATTTCACCACTAAACTAGCCAGTAAGCCCTCAACAAGAGAGTTGAAAAAAACGAATTAATTTGGCTTCTTGACCAAAAAGTTGAAGCCCCTTTCCTCTCTGGTTCTTAATAACTTGTGATCTCCAAGTCCCCTACGGCCTACCATTTCTGCACCACTTAGGAAAAGTAATTTTTTAAGCAGAAACCTTGAAGCTTGAACTTCTTCTCTCCTTCCTCCCAGAGAGACGAAATTGTTTCTCATTTCCTTAACATTTATACCTTTAAATACAACACCAACAACAACAAACCCAGTGTAATCCCACAAGTGGGGTCTAGGGAGGGTAATGTGTATGCAGACCTTTACCTTGTGGAGGTTGGAAGGCTGTTTCCGAAGAACCTAAGCCCAAGGAATGTGAAAAAAGAAGCAGAAACAACAGCATGATAAAAAGATAATCAAAGCGAAAGAAACAGAAGGTAGTGATGATATCCTTTGCAGAAAATCAAAGAGGGATTAAGAAAATTACATGTAGTTCCCTGCAGTACAAGTTCAAATCTAATAGCAAGAAAATCAAAACATGCTACAGGTAACTTCGAAGTAATATAATATCCCAATTCTCAAGACTCGAACCTGAGATGTGTGATTAAAGCTCGAGGATCCCAACTATTCTACCACAGTACCACCCTCTGATTCTCTTCTTTTTCTTGTTTTTGGAGGACAAAAATGTCGGCAATCATAAGATAACGGATATAACATTTTTCCTAAAAATTTATTAGTGAAAATACTATACATGCTATCGTACAATTGCCTCATATGGACAAGTAAACATGGACGGCAGGAGTATTAGGTCATTAGTCACTTAAAGCTGTTTTTTGAGGCGTTATCTATAAAGTAGGAATTGGTCATACATGAATACTAACGGAATTTTACACAAACCATTGGTCATTACCTTATAAGCAACCTTTCTGAGTAAATATTTTTTTGACACTGTCGGTGCATAGAACTTAAAATGTTCTAAATTTTCATGCAGGCACGGAATTCACCAAATGCGAACACCATGAGTATGTAAAACAATGCCCAAATATACCAGGAGGATTTTACACATACAGATTCACTATTGCAAACCAAGAGGGTACATTGTGGTGGGGAATCGAACCCTCACCAACAAGGGTGAAATTCAGGTAGCCAACCAACTGAGCTACTAAGATTTCCCGCACTCTTTTAGCCTGTTGTAGCAGGTAATTTACTTTATTTTCCAGGTTACCAATTCCGCTCTGAATTTTATTTTTTTCCTTCGTACAAGCATTAAGATAAACAGATTATTACATTCAAGAGAAGGGGAGAGGGTGGGAATTCACTGAAAAACAATCACCAAAAACCAAAAAAAAAAAAGAAAAGGAAAGGAGCAAGAAACAAAGCTAAAAAGAATGCCAATGGCTGATTTTACCAGAAAGCATCAATCAAAGGCAACTAGGACTACTATCATCAGCAGCAGCAGCAGCACCTACTGCCTCACCCGAGCTCGAAGAACCACCGGTAGTAACGCATGCTCCTCGCTTCTTTCTCTCCTCTTCATATTCAGGATCATCTGTGGGCAACTCAAACCTACACACGGGACAAGAATTCCTCGAACCCAACCATTGAGCTATACAATCATCATGGTAACCATGCCCACATGGCAAATTCTTTGCCATCTCGCCCACATTCACAACATCTTTACAAATGGCACATGCTATTAACTCCTGCTCTTCCTTGATCACCAATGTATCAAGACCCTCAATTGCACTCTTGGAAGCAGGTGGAGCTCCTCGTCTTCCACTACCATCGCTCTCAGCTAGGGTTTGCAGTAAAGCTTCGTAACCAGCTGCGTCCACATAGTCTCCAGGGTTCCCGACGTAGCCATCGACATCAGGAACTTGTAGTCGGAGTTCAATAGAGTGGTCTTCCAGTCCCATCAGAATCTCTGCCCAATCGAGAATCCGGTTGCGCCGATTGGCAGCTCTAGCAGCAAAGTCACGTAGCCGGAGACGGAGCACCTCCCTCCTCCTTCGCCTTAGATCCTCTTCATCATCATCATCATCGCGATTCTCTACTTCTTCATCCTCATCAACATCATCGTCTTCGTTTCCTCCATCATCCTCATCATCCTCAGATTGGCTTCGATTTCCGCGATTATCTCCATTTCTAACCTCGAGTCCATTATCCTCCTCCTGCTCCTCCTCCTCCTCCTCCTCGTCATCTTCATCGTCGTTGCCCCAACCGTCCAGCTCAACACGGAGGTAATCGTCATCGGAAGGATCAGCGTGCTCAGAAGGCGGGGGAGGTGGCGCGTCGTTGTCACGCGCCGCCTCAGCGATGAGCCTAAGGACCTGGATGAACTGATTGCCGAAAGTCGGGTCATCGTCGATCTGATCGGAAGCCGTAACGGGAGAGACGGAAACAGCACGCGAGGGTAGGGTTTCGACGAAGCCACTCTTGCAGTTGTTGCAGATGACGTCGGGAAGATCGGGTAGGGTTTCGACGGCGACACGTGTCTCACACTGATAACACCAGTATTCAGGATCCGACCCGGTTGGTGCAGGGACTGAGGGGCTTTCGGGCTCTGCCATTGTTGGAGACTTTTGGTGGGGGAGAAAGGAAAAAGCATTCGCTCTCAATTCAATATGACTAATATGTTTTTGTTTGAGAAAACGATCAAAATGGCCCTTAATGTTTATGTTTACTTTGTTTTGGTCCTTAATATATTCTACAAGGTTGAAATAGTCCTGAATATATAGTAAAAGGAGTTCATTCTGATCCTTTTACATTAAACCTAATAGATTTATCAAAAAAAGTGTTAAATTTAACTGTGAATATCACGTGGCAAAATAAAATCTATCATTATCGTCTTCTTTGTTAGCTTCAAAAAGAAAAAGCTCCATAAAATTACCATTTTCTCTACTTTTTCTAACAACATTAATTATTTCTCTAACCCCACCATTCCCAGCTTCACTAGACCCAACATGCAATCACTAAGCAATTTTTCACGCCCAAATTTCTTAACCCTTACCCAAACACTTCGCTTGAAAATCCGATGACCTATTGGAGTTATTCGTAAATGATATGTCAAAGAAAAGTAGATCCGGTATATAAACTAAAGTACTTTTTTAGTCAATGTGCCAATTTGAAATTGACACATCATGATTTCTTCGCCAGCTACGACTACGGGTTTGGTCGCGTCGAATTTAGTGGTGGATTCAGGGGAAATGGCACATTGGTTATTGAAGAAAGGAAAGAGAAACTAGTGAATTTTGTTAAGGAAAGTAGAGAAAATGGGGATTGATTTCATGGAGCTCTTTCTTCGGAGAAAATGGGGTTAGATTTTAACTTAAATTGATTCATGATAATTTTTGTCAAAATATTTTTAAAAATATGTTATATATAGTCATAATAAAGAAAAATAATGATTTTATTAGATACTAAAAGAATATAAAAAAATAATTAAAACTTATAAGAATTGCGCTTGAGTTTTGACCTGCATTTTAGCCCAAATAATTTTTGAACGGTTTATTGACTCGCTCATTTATTAATTGAATCCCCCCCCCCCCCCCCCTCCCGCCCCCTTCCAAAAAAAAAAATGTTAAGCCCACCCATCTATTTGCCATCTATAGATATTACTATCATCCACCACAACTATCAACCGTCACCATCATCAAGCTCTACTGACAACCACCATAACCACTAGCTACTATGCACACCCCATCATCAACCACATTCATCCCCAATCAATTAATTTTTAAAAAAAATTATTAATAAATAATACTAGATTAATTTAGTATGTTATTAAGTTTTATAATTATCAATTTTAAATAAAGACAATTTTTATACATTCAGATTTTTAAAAAATAAACTATCTTAATTATTTAACATTCAGTTCTGAATACAATATCTTAACAATTAATATACGTATTCAGATTCAAACATATAAATCTTAATATTCAAATGTGTATTTTGATTTAGACATCTTGATTCTTAATGAAAACAAATGAGGTATAAAGCACGATTGAATTACTCAAAACTTTTTAAGGCTTCAATTATAACTACAACTTACCCTATCAATATTGGTATAGTCTATTGTCAGCAAATTACTTAATCGCAATTTCAATTAATCGATTCAAATTTATTATCTTTGATATTATTTACTATTTCTTGCACTTTAATTATCAAATTACTATTTATTTTGTTGTTGATATTACGGTTCCTGGTATATATACTCTGCACTGCTTTTCTAGTAGTTGTCATGTTTTTCTTCAATGTCATTTTCTTTTTTTATTACCACTTTAATTTGCTTCACTTGAGCGAGGATCTTTTGAATATAGCCTCTTTACCTCTAGGAAATATGTGTAAAGTTTGCGTAAATTTCACCTTTTCCCAGATCTCATTTTGTGGGGCTTCACTAAATATGTTATTGTTGATTCAAATTTATTATCTATATATAAAGTTTTGAAAATCTAATATATTATACTTTCTATTAAGTAATTCTTTTACAAAAGTGGCAATTGGTACACCAAACATGTGGCTAAGACAGCTCCACTTTTTTGGTTGATATTTGCAATGAGAATAGAAAAAAGGAGAAGGGAAAAAATATTGGTAAAATGATGGCTACTCTTTCGCTAACATGTTCTTTACCCCTTCAACCACCTTCAGAGTCTCGCAAATTGGTTGACTCAATTCCATCTCAGTATACCAGTAACAGCACTAATAGCAGTAGCTTAAAGCCCATTGTCGTTAATGGTGACCCGCCCACTTTCGTTTCTGCTCCCGGTCGCAGGATTGTCGCAGGTTCTTTTCAACTTTTGCTTTCTGAGTTATCAAGAATATCATCTGGCTAGTGTTATGTTTTTACTGCAGTTGTTTCCGTCCCAATTTACGTGACACTTTTCAGATTTCCAAATTCAAAAGAGTCTTTCTTTGACCGTAATTTTTTCATATGTCTTTTAAATATTTTGAATTGTCAATTGTTGTGACTTACAGTACTTCTTACGGAACTGTGGCCACATAAATTGGGACAGAGTGAGTATGTACTTTTAGAAGATTTTGGTCTTCATAGAGATAGTTCCAATCGGGAGTTGTGGTTTTGTCACTCGTAGAGAGGGGTAAGTTTAGATGGCTCACCGTAGTTCTACCTATAGAAAAGATGAGGAGACAACACATTTTGTCCAACTGTAGTACTTACTACAAACTAATCACAGCTATGGGAATGAAATTGCGAGGAAAGCAGGATTCAATACAAGGTAGAAATGCTAAATCGCTAGGAATGCAAGTGGAGTGTAAACGCGAAAGTTGAAAAGAGTTCTCATGCTGACATACTAGCAAGCATTACCAAGCAGTTGTAGTGTGGCACCTAACCAAGTCTCAGTTTTACCAGGGAGCTTAAACTATCAGCATGATGCTTGAATTATCGCTGGCTTCAGTTTGACTCTCCTATGGATTAACCACTCTGATTTCCTTCTTACCTCGTGCCACATGCCACCTTCTCATTTGACCTTCCGACTGGAAAAAATGATGTAAACCAAGTAGAGCTGATTAACACCTGCAGTTCCATTACCATGCATATAAGGAGCAACTAGCGCCCTTTTAACAGCTCTACAGTAGTACTGCCAAGGCTGCTTATGACACATTTCAAGAGGAGGTGGGCTTCATCTAATTTCACCACCCTAACTACTATCGGAGTATTTGAGGGGGAGGGTGGAGGAGACTAGGTAATGACAAGAAACAAAACTACTTGATTAACCCTTTTCGTAAGCCATGCTTTGGGTTGGGGTTGAATGCAAAAATCAATCATTAATGCAAATAACATAAATGAAACTAAAAAATAGAAAAAAGTGCAACAGGTTGGACTTGTATTGGAGATATTTGGAAATTTCTATCGGAGCAATTTTTATTTTTGTAAACTCATTAATTTGAGAGGGTTTATTAGTTGCACATATTATCTCCAAAGAGAGAGAGAGAGATGTGTGAAATTAGTGAATTGACCATTGAAAGTACTTGATTGAATGGGTAGAAAAAAAGAGAACGATTTCCTCCACATAGAGAGAAAGTTAGGCTACTCACGTTATGATTGGAGTGCTCTTCCCCCTAATTTGCTTTTTTGATTGGTCTAATTTTTGTTTTAGTTGGAGATCTGCATGGGGATCTTGATAAGGCAAGAGGTGCACTTGAGACGGCTGGTGTGCTGAGTTCTGATGGTCAAGGTTTATGGATTGGCGGTGAAACGGTAAGCTTTTTAAATTTGCAATCACATCTCTAGCTTGAAGGGTATAAATACCATTCTACGTAATTGAGTTTATCAACTCATCGATTAGTATACAAAAATATTACATGGTTCTTTTTACCAGGTGTTGGTTCAGCTTGGAGATATACTTGATCGAGGTGAAGATGAACTTGCAATTTTATCTTTGTTGAAGTCACTAGATATCCAGGCAAAAGCCCATGGTGGTGCAGTTTTCCAGGTCTGTGTGTGTTCAGCCATATTCTACAAGTTTCTCGGCAATATGCTGACTGCTAATCTTTCCATCTTTACTGTTAAAGCTGAGTAATTGTAGCTTTTATACTGTTCTGTTGTGAAAGTAATTAGAGTGGATGTCCACTACTCTAGAAATAAATCCCCACTGCTCCCACCTCTCATCTTCATTATGTAGAATAACTCCCACACCTCAGCCATGATTTCAAATGGGTTTAATATCATGTTTATGGCAACCCTTTTTATCTCTCACTTCATCCTATAAATAGTGACGTTGGAGATCACACTGTATACACTTGGAAGACTTGGGAAATACTTGAAAGCAAATTTAATGACTATTTTGGAGACTTGAATGATTTATTTGCTTTCAACCTTATCTGTGTGCTTCATGTCATGAATGATTATTATAGGTCAATGGAAATCATGAAACTATGAACGTCGAGGGGGACTTCAGATACGTTGATAATGGGGCACTTGACGAGTGCATAGATTTTCTGGATTACTTGGAAGAATGTGAACGCAACTGGGAAGAAGCTTTTGTCAGTTGGTGTGCTGTGTCTGGCAGATGGAAAGAGGATCGGAAGGTGTCTCAAAATTATTGGGCTCCGTGGAATTTAGTGAAGGTGTGTTCTATTCAAATCTAGGTCTTCGTCTCATTTGCTGATGGGAGGTCTGGAAGACGGAAGTTACTTGCATTTGAGTGGCAACAAACAAATATATTGGCATAAGAAGAATTTTAGTGTTGACTTATCTAAAAATAAAAACATAAAAAGAAGCATTTTATTAAGTAAACAAAAAGTGCTGCCTTGTTACTGTGAAGTAAAAGGAATAACCATTTACACAAGTATTGAGATTAGCGAGCAGTCCATATGCAATCAGCGGGGTTGATGAAAAAAAAGTGACTGTATAATTTTTATGTATATTTAACATAGTTTCCTTTTTCAACTTTTCCCCTCTTAGAGTTCATAAGAAACATTTGTTGCTTTTTCCATGTTGTTTGATGCTTGATATTTTCTATGCTTATTAAGTCGTCCAAATATTAGGACAGCGGCAAAAGGGTGTAATTGCAAGATCAATCCTCATGAGACCCGGGGGTCCATTGGCATGTGAGTTGGCACGGCATGGTGTTGTTCTTAAGGTTGATGATTGGCTTTTCTGCCATGGTGGCCTTCTTCCTCATCATGGTAATAAGCTAATCCGCTACCCATTATTCTGGTTAATTAGGATACATGTAAAAAGATTTTCTTATATGATTGTTAATGCTACTGCAGTTGCCTATGGCTTAGAGAGGCTGAATAGAGAAGTTTCACAATGGATGAAAGGTCCGAGTGAAGCAGATGATTCTCCGCAGATGCCTTTTATAGCCACCAGGGGCTATGACAGTATTGTGTGGAACCGTTTGTACTCCAGAGATAACCCGGAGCTGGAAGACTACCAGCTCAACCAGGTTATATGCAGTTCCTTCTCTGCACATTCAGCAAGTTGTCCTCTCATATCATGTGAACTTATCTGGGTTTCATGCTGAATCTGTGTAGTTCGTTTCAAAGTTGTGTTTCCCAGTTTGTTGCCTACACGAACAGCTTCACCTGAAAAGAACAGTGTGAGCCAACAAAATCAAAGTTATGCTGGAGAACAAATTCATCTGTAAAATATACAAAACCTATACCAATCATCGACTATACATCAATTTTGAACTAGTTGGGATCAGATATACGAATCCTCTATATTTTTTACTACTCTCTTTAGGGTAACTTCATTGTAGATAATTTCTTTTTAAAGCACATTAAGGTTTCTCTGGTCTCTAGATTTCACATTGTCCCTGCACTGACCTGGAGTAACAAATCTCATGGTAAAAGCTGTAACTATGAGGCGTAACAACAACAACTAAATCTCTAAATTATACAAAACCCAACTGATGCTAATTTGCAACTAAATCCTATGTTGAAATTAATTATTTTTTAATTTCTTATCTTATTGTAACATGGTTATATCAAGTGATGCTAATTTGCAACTTAATGTTTTTTTATTTTATCAGATACAATCTCTTCTTGAGGAGACACTGCAAAGTGTGGGCGCCAAAGCGATGGTTGTAGGACATACTCCTCAACCTATGGGAGTGAATTGGTAGAGAATCTTGATATGATCTGTTATATTTTTTAAAAGCAATACTAAGATGGACGTTGTGTTAGTCTGTTAGACATAAATAGTTAGTACAACCGATAATTACTCCTCGTATATGATTAATTCTGGTTTTCCTGCAGTAAATACAACTGTAACATATGGCGCATTGATGTAGGAATGTCTAGGGGAGTACTTGACTCAAGCCCTGAGGTGATTTCCTTTCTGGCCCATGTACTATTTTAATTCCTATATTATGATAAGATAAAACAACTCACTTTCACTACTGGAGCTGCTGTTAAGAAACTACTATTTTCTAAATTTATTTCAACTTATAGTCATGTTCGCTAGCTTGCTTGTACAGCTTCTTATACAGATGGATGCGCCCTTTATGCTTCGAAATCTTCCATTGTCTTTTATCAGGTCCTAGAAATTAGAGATAATAAAGCTAGAGCTATAAGGAGCATGAGGGGCTGGTCCAGTGAACTTCAGGTTGCTGATTACACGTAGATATCATAGAAACCCCCAGGTACACTAAGAACAACGTCCATTCTGCATTTGGTTTGATGTTTCACTTTCTATAACGACAAGGGATGATTTTACTTCTGGAGGGTGGTGGCAGCACAAGACTCGCTCCCTTCCTTGCAAATATAAACCCAAACGAAGAATAATACGCTCTGTCTCAATTTGTTTGTCTTAGTTTAACTGGGCACGGAGTTTAAGAAAGTGAATAAGACTTTTGAATCTTGTGATCTTAAACTGAAGATATGTATAATGTACCAAAGTACCTTTTAAATATTTAATCTTGTGGTCTTAAACATGCATGCGGGATTGTTGGAACTAAAGAGCTTCCAAATTAGAAAAGAGGCATTCTTTCGAAACAAAGTAAAAAGGAAAGTAAGACAACAAATTGAAACGGAAGGAGTACTAAATAAAGGACATTTCCTTATGTTCTTTTTCTTTCCTTTTTATTTTTGTTCGCATTTCATGATTTTGAATGGTTAAACCGATTTGCATATACTTTTCGGTTTTTGCTGGAATATGTGCTTTGTTTAAAAGAGGAACATCTAAAAGTTCATAAAAATCCTTGATTTTTCTTCTCAGTGAATGAACTTGTTTGCGTCCTTGTTGGGAATGTCCCCAAACTAAGAGAACTTGTTAGTACTATAATTTGTCTTTTTTCATTTTGGGCTTGTTTGTTTGGCAAGTGTTTGTCCAGATGACAGAAAAAGGAAAATATACAGGTAGGCTTCTCAAAAAAGGAAAATATACATGTATGAATTCTGTGTTGGCTTCTCTTTTCTCAACCCCAAAACATTTTCTCTAAGAACTTGTAACCTTTTAGTATAGCATACAATATAAATTGTTAACGCGCTCTACAAACCCAAAGTTTCCTCATTTTAGGATCAATTTGTAATTCGTGATATATCTTTTCATCTTATTTGTGTCTACAGGCTTTTGATATATCTGTCAATTCCCACCGCAGCCATGGTTTAGTGCCTTTTTTGTCAAAGTGAGAATAAGACAACATGGGGCTTTGGTCTCTTACTAATGGCCATGTAAACTGGTGATTTCAACCATTCCAGAAAACAGGGAACTTTGTGGATTGAAAGCTGGCTCCCTGTACTCTATTTGTATAAATTGTGTATAGTAATTCCTTGTAATTTAAATACTAAGCTAGTCAGAAATACGCGCTGTTCATTAGTATATAGCAAATCCGAGTTACTGGTAGACTGGTAATTAACAATAAAATCATTTGTTGCACATACATTTTAGCAAATCTCATAATTCATTGTATGCTTGACTGGGAATTTCAGAATTTCAGAATTTCGTAGCTTTTTTGAATTACAGTCTGGGTTCACAAGTACTATTGTATGTTTTGAAACAAAATTTTGGTATCAAACAAAATGTGTAGTTAGCTAGAGACTGAGGTAAGAATAGCATCATATACCAATTGTCTCAAATGGACATTCATACATGACACTCCTTACTTTCTAATCTTGCAAGGACTTTATAGTATTTGCAGTAGTTATAACTATTTTCAGACATGATTTTTTTTTAAAAAAAAGAAGAAAAAATAACAGAATTATTTTAAAATGCCTTATAAAGTTTCTATTCATGTGGAGAAAAAAGATTGCACCAGCCGGGAATCGAACCCGGGTCTGTACCGTGGCAGGGTACTATTCTACCACTAGACCACTGGTGCCTGTTTAGAGTAGTTCAATACTGTATCAAATATATCCTACTCAAACTTGGGTCTCTATATGTCTTTATCAAAGCATGTACATCGATCAAATTCTTCATATCCTAAGTGCAGGAAAGATCTAAATAGAAAGTCATCATTTATTGGTGTGATAGTTGTCTGGGGATAACCACAAAAATGTGGCAGACTTATTTGATACTAATTAAACTCCCCTTGGAAGAAGCAAGCTATAAAAATGTCAAATGGTGATTAAGCCATAGGGATGAGGGAAATCAAGTAAAAGCAATGTTGATGAATCAAGATGGTGCTCCAACTAACCTTCGAAAAGAGAATGATAACAATAACCAATTCTCATGTGATGAATTAATACTCAAAAATTTCTAATCCAATTCAGCCTATTTCTTCATGATATGAAGAAAAAATATCATCAAAACAAGGACTCAATCTCACCAACTTATTCAAACTTTAGCATAAATTATAGAGACCCTAAATAAAAGTGAAATATCATTGCGTGATTATAGACGCAAATTAAGACTACACAACCTATCGTCTTGTTTCTCCGTCTTCAAGCTCCCACAGCAGGTAGAATTTCTGTCTCAACCATAAATTATGGTATGCATACAACAATAGAGAGAATTCTCTCTTCTTCTTCTTTTGCGTGGAGATAAGTGATAATATTCCCTCTTACTCATTACATTTTCAGGTCACACTGTTGCTAACAGTGTTGTGCTCTTGGAAGAAGGCCTTGGCAGCTTCATATGTAGACCAGCAAATTGCAGCAGCAGGAGCATGGAAGAGCATCCTTGGCATCCATCCCCTCATAAGACCTCTGTATCCATCCTTCTTCACAATTATCCGAAAAACATCCCCAATTGACCCAGATTTAAATCTATCACAGCCACAGATACCCTGCACCAACACGTTAAAGATTAGATGAGTAACGTAATTTAACAAATGCCTCACTTTAGATTAAGGACAACCAACCCTTTGTGGAAACTACGCGGAACTCAGTAATCTGAGAGCACAATACAAAACAACATCGGACATATTCTTTCTAAATATTTTTAAATGACGAGTATTCATATAGCCAAACCCAACTTATTTGGGACTGAGGCGTAGTTGTAAGGTACAAAATTGGACTAATTCCTAGATTTTAGATGCAGACACACCAATAGGAGCTACATGGGGACTAGACATACAAGTTGGTTCAAGTTAAAAAAGCACTGATTTCTTTAGCAGAGGGGAGAAAATAATATGGTCCAAAACTCACAATTTTGTTGACATGTGATGGATGTTCAAGATAACCAGCCAAATAAATCATTTCAGGTGAAATTAAAGCACACCAAGACTTCCAATATAATGGAGCAAAAGTCAAAATCAGCCAATTGGCCTTATAGCAAGTACAGGTCTAGAAAAGAGCAAGTAAAGATCAGATGATAAAGTTTTCTTCTATTTCCTCATTGAGTAAGACCTAATGTGATTTTGTTTACCAAAGCCAGATCTTTTCCCCAGAACATCCTTAATATAAGTTTCAAAGTTTTGAATAATACAACATCTTGGATTATGTGAAATAAATGTTCCTGTAAACAGGATAAAATACATGAGTATCCTTATTTGACCTAAAGGTACGAACAAATGAAACAATTCATGTCTGGCCATAAATACTATCTCAATATTTGCAAATACTAGTTTGGCCATGAGTATTTGCAAAGATGAATTTCAATATTTGAACTTCAAGTGTTGAGGCGTAATTTTCTTTCGACTGTTAAATGTTAAGGAGTTTCTTAATAGCTGGTTGTTCTACAGGGGCAGCAAGGAGTTGAAATAGATTGGGAGGTCTGTTCCAGGTTGTGTTTTTTTGAATATTTGGAGAGAAAGAAACCAGAGATGCTTTGAAAACAAGGATCTCTCTATTGCACCCAAGGGTGTGAGGAAATGAGAGAGATGTGAGTGTCAATCATTCAGTCAGCATGTTCAAAGAGTGCTTTCCAAAAGATGGAGAAGGAGAGAATGCACTTACAGCCTCTATCTCATATTCACCTGCCAAGGCATGACATAGATGGTAGACAGTCAACTCTCTTACAGCCAGTTACTGCGATTGATTGGGGAGAGAGTGATAGTCTAACTACCGGTACTGGTATGCTAATAGGTGGAGGATCTTCCCGTTCTAAAATAAGAAAGTAGCTTGTCTGTCATACTGGCTGCTATTGGTCAATAAAGTGGGTAGAAAACCATGAGGTCTAAGGTTCAAATTCCAATGAAGACATAAACACTAGGTGATTTCTTCCCATCTATTCCAAGCCTTAGTGGCAGAGTTACTTGGTAACTGTGCTGGTGGGAGGTACCAGGTACCCTGTGGAATTAGTCGAGGTGAGTGCAAGTTGGCCCGGGCACCATGGTTATTAAAAAAAAGAGTTGTCTCTATCCATATGTTGAAGTTTAGATGTTTTTGTAATTCGGCTTCTTGGCCTCAAGTAGGCTTGGGATATCCAAGAAGCCGAGTAGAATGCCTAGGTTTCTTCCCTTCTCTACTTTTCTCTAGTTCTTTACTTTTATGTTATGTTACCTTATCCTCAAAAAATCCCATCCTAGGATAAAACTTTACTGGCCTTTTCAGGCTCCATTTTCTAGTTACAATTCCAAAGTATAGATTTTTAGTTCCAGATCCATATACCACTATGAGTTAAGATGTTAACCACTAATTCCCAGATAACCAGCCCAAATCAGGATAACAAATAACTCCCATAAAGTCACAAAGCATAATTAAATACCTGGCATTGTAATTGTGTCTTGACAACATCAAGCGGCGTTGTAACTAATGCCGCTGACGCCCCAGCCGCTGCCCCAGCAGTGGCATGAACTATTAATTTTTCATCACTTGCACTCTCTGGCGAAAACCCCAACAGCCCCAGTTTCGCAGCCTCATACGTAGCAAAATGCACCGCTGTATATGGGGCATTCATCAAGACTGTAGTTTTATACGAAGCATAAAAGGCCTTAAACCCCTCTTCCTTCAATATCCTTTTCACACAATCCAATACACCCTTATACGGGCTTTCACTCAGCTGCAACCTCTGCTTCACCGTATCCATAGGCGTAAACACTGCATCACTTGCAACTGTGGCGCAAACACCCGAAATAGCATGTGCAGCAGAGTTATTTGGATTCCCACCAGAAAATTTCTTCTTACAACTCTCGTAAACCGAAAAGTAAACGGCATGTGCTGGACCAGCACCGAGTCCCATAGCTCCAATGCCACGGTAAAGTCCAGCAATGCCTTCGGATTTAAGAATTCCCCCAAGAGCCGTACGGATACTAGCGGATCTTAAGGGACAAGTACCTAGAGCTTGCATTTGGGTCTTGATTGTATCTACGGGGAACATAGCCATGTGTTCCACGGTGCCAGCAATTGACCCGGCGACCATGAACTGCCAAAAATGGAGGCCGTCATGTGCCGGCGAAACGGCAACCACCGGGTGGTAATCGGGTGGTTGAGGCACCGGTAAGAGGTCCCGTTGTTGAAATTTCGGGGAAGCATCGGTGGCCATTGAAGAAAAAACTAGGGTTCCAGTTCTTTCCGGTTCGGGTACGGGTTGTGTGGTCAATTCGGATCCTTTTTGTACAAGGATTATCGGCTCAATAAATTAGAGAACAGTGAATTCAAGAGAAGAGAAAAAGCTCAAAGCTTTTTTTTGAGGGATTTTGGGGAGGGTTTGAGGAGGAAGAAGAGTTGCGGATTAGGTTTAGGGTTCCAAAAATTTGGGAATTTTTCCTGGTAACTGTCGACTTTCCTAATCTAATTTGCGAAAAAACAGGACTTTCTTTTCTTGTTTTTCTTTTATTTTTATATATCAATCGTGTGTCCAAGTAGCATGTGAATCACATGATAAAAATAAAAAACGATTTTATTTTATTTAGATTTTTAAAGTTGAATTTGTGTTTGACCATAATATTTGCAAAAAAAAATTAAAATCGAGATATACTTTTATATAAATATGATTTATACCCTTAATTTTAAAAAATTAGCAAAATCACACAAACTTAATTTTCGCAACTCCCCTAATTTGTTTTGTACATTAATACAAAAGGTAAACTACATTACTACTCAACCAAGAAGCTTCATGTAAGTTGAACATTTCAAAGTTTCACATTATTGTTAGACCTTAAAGACCCTACAAGTACCACCATTTCATTTTAACAATTATTGTAAAAATATATCAGCGATGATATTGGTGAAACCTAAAGACACTCGATTTGCTGGATTAAGGACTATATGCCCATGAATAGAGAAGAGTTGAGGAAGAAGAGGAGTAAAAGTTGACTGCTTTGGGAATTTTATCTAAGGAAAATAAATAACTATTGTAGTTAGCATTAACTTGGTTGGTGGATGAAATAAATGGGGTGGTTTTTGAAAAAAAATTAAAAATTAAAACTTGGGGTAATACTTAAAAATAAAGTAATGGTCAAAAGTGAAATGAAAATAGTGAAGTTGTATTTGGTATATTTATGGTCAAACAATTTTTTTTGAAATAAAGTGAATTAATTTTTCGAAATAAAATGAATACTCCCTCCGTCCCATTTTATAGGAGTTACTTTGACTTGGCACGGATTTTAAGAAAGAAATAAAGACTTTTGAAACTTGTGGTCTAAAATGAGTCTTAGATGTTTGTGTGGTTGTAAATCATTTCATTAAGGGTAAAATGGATATTTTAAAGTTAAATTGTTCCTAAATATAGAAATGTGTCATTCTTTTTGGTACTGATTAAAAAGAAAAGTGAGTCATATAGAAAGAGTAATATCCATGGCCAAACAACTCCTAAATTATCAAGTGGTGTTCACCCCAATTTATTCACTAACCTTAATTATTTCATAGCATCACACTTTTCTTTATTACGCAGGACTTCGATATATTTAGAAATTAAGGTATAAAAATAATTTTTTTAGTATTTGAATTATTGAATATTCTTTTTATGATTTTTTTTTTGGTAACTAACAGTTATATTTAATTACCAGTAGCAAATATTACAAATCAAACCGCTACCACAACAGGGTTTGTATCTTTTCCTTTTATGGTTGCCAACATTGAAATTTATTAAATATTAACTATTGTCTTCATGATACTCTTATATTAAAATAAGAACAAATATATTCTCTCATTAAATAAATACATAAGTACTAGTAATTAAAGTTGGATTTGCAAAATATCTCTTGGTAATAAATTGTAAAATATTATCATACATATAAATAAAATACACTTAAGAGAGCATTTATAACCTCGGCCACCTACTACAAAGAGAAATATAATTAATATAATTAATTTAATAAAATAAATTCTTAATAAAATTCTTTTAAATAAAGTGTCGTGTAAAATGAAAGAAAGAGAGTACCTTAGTAAATAGTTGATAGTTTTGACATATCAATTTTTATTAACTTCGTCTAGCTTTGAATTAACCTATTAATGAAGTAAATTATTATTATGATTACTTTAATTTATTAATTTTAAAATTAATTATTTAATTAGGTGTAAAATACTCGATACAAATAAATATATACTTTTGTTTTTGTTTTTTTTCTTTACCTTTTTTGACGCACAAAATTGACTTTTCTCTTAAGAACATTCAACATGGAGCCGACATGGTGTTGACTTTTTGCTCTCATGACTCTTCTCCTCTAGAACTAGAAAGAATGAGATAATTATTAGTGTGATCATATAAAATTTATATAATTAGTATAACTAAATTTATTATAGTAAATACTCCTTTCGTACATTTTTAATTGTCACATTTTGCTTTATAATAGTCAATTTAACTAAACTTCAAAATTAAATTGAAGTAGATTAATTTAATATTTAAAATTTAAATGATCGAAAACTATACGAAAAATGCTATAAGTTACAATCTTTCTCATAATAATATGATGAAAAAATACATCTTAAAATATCAATCAAAATTCATGCAGATTGACCTCAAGAAGCAAACGGTTACAATTAAAAGTGGACGGAGGGAGTAGTACTTATTTTGTTATTTATTATAGGTTAACAACTTACCATAAACTACTTTTTAATTAGATAAAGTTATAATAATTACTTCTTAAATAATTTAATCATGCAAATATCTTTTTAGACGTTAGAAATTGTAAGTGCATTGAACCCAAATTCTTTTCTCTTTTCATTTTCATCGTAGAAGGAAATTTATTAATTATCCAAGTGTCTAGAAAGGGAAAAGGCTAAAGAGATAAGGAAGTAATTCGTCATCCTCACTGCAATGCAATTGACACAACATCTATAAAAGACGTCACAAATTAAGTTCCCCAGACCACCACGTCAAGGAAAAGAAAAAGACAGAGAAACGTAACGATTTACGGGGAATTTTAGTAGCTAAGTTAATTGATCGTTTAAACTAAATTTTATTTTATTAGTGAGAATTTGATTTCCTACTTTGTAATATTCTTCCCTTTTTCTCTTTCCATACTCTCAATTTTGAAAAAAAGAAGCCACGAAGTTAGAGTTTCGGGCTCAGTAAAATAATTTATCCAAAATTCGATAATTATTTTTTTATGTAATTAAGAATTCATAAATTCAAAATATTGAATCCGTCAAACTCGTACGAAACATACTTAATCCTAAAATTTCTATTTGAAATTTAATTATAAGAAAGTTCCCTAGAAAATTGAACTTTTCCATGCAATATTTGTGGTTAAATTAGTGCCATGCAATATTTGAGGTTAAATTAGTGTTAATGCGAAAGCGATTTAGCAACCAAGAAGGGTGTTGGTAAAGTGGTAAGTATTTTTTCATCTTTAATCAGAAGTTTCGGGTTCAAGTTATTTTGAGTACGAAATCACCTTTATTAAAGAAAGTTTTATCTCAATGTGAAATTTTCCGATGCGAATCTTAATATAGTTTTTCCCTAATAAAACTATTTCCCTTATAAAACTTTTTCCCTTATATATGACTATAAACAATATATCAAATAAGAGAAATGTCTTTTTAAAAAATACTTGGACAAAATTTTTCATGGATCAATTTGGGTTGCATATCAGCACAGTTTTAAAATAGACTGAACTAAGCGGATCAAAATAAGCCCAATTAATAAATTAAGGGGGGTTATCAACGCATCCAAATATTAACGGGTCGAACGGATTATGATTTTATGAGCTGATTTTGACACCGAAATCAAACACTATTGGCAAAATAAGTAACTTAAAAACATATCTCATTCTATTACAGTACACAAACAAAATGTTAGATAAGAAACTGCATCAGTAGATTCGAAAAGAACAAGCTCCTTAACCAAAAAGCTGAGCTAAATCAAAGTTGAAGACCAGTATTTGATAATACTACTTAAAGGGCAGAACCAAATTCTGTAATAATTTCCTACAATAATCTCATGAACATAAATCAATAGTATGTTCATGTTCACTTACAAGTTACAAGTTCAACATAACACTGCATCAACTATATTTTATGGCATAAAACATCCTTAATGAAAGCATCAATGTTAATTTCAGAAGATCCACCCTTTGCAGTGGAACACTGACAGATTTTCTGCATTTCTTTCGCTCTTCGCCTCGTTTCTATTACTTCAACATTTCCAGAATCCATAAACCATTTCAACAGGCTAGAAATCTCTTCCCTCGTTATCGAAAATTGGTCATGTTTTTTCACCCTGTAACCAATCTTCCAATCTTCAACAATTTGCTTGCTGTTAGTTTGTTGATCCCAGAAAATAGGAAATGTTAGCATTGGAAGGCCTGAAAATGCTGCTTCTTTAGTCGAATTCCATCCACAATGCGACCAAAATCCACCAATTGAAGGATGTGACAACACCTTCAATTGGTCACACCAGGGCACAACAAGCCCTGCACTACAACCATTTTTCTGGAATCGGACAGTTTCATCACGTGCCACCCAAAAGAATCGAACACCACTATCGTGCACACCAGCCACGATCTCATCCAGTTCATCACGCGAGGCAGAAAGGAAGCTCCCTTGTGAAATGTACAAAACAGAACCGTTTGGTTGAGCATTTAACCACTTAATATACTCTGGTTCATCGACAGTAGTCGAGGATGGATTTTTTTCCCTAGTGAAGTAAGGTATTGCTGGACCAATTGGATAGACAGGGATTGGGAATTTTTGGTTTAGAGCATCGATAACAGATGATTCGAGCTCGTAGACTGAAGTGAACAAAAGATATTGTGCTTTAGAAACTGTAGAGAAGATCTCCATAATAACATCCAGTAATTCTTGCCCCTTTCCATGAAATGCTGTAGGAAGATCTAAAACGCGAATCGAAGGGATTCCAGGAATATAGTCAACTTGCTCGTGCATTGTTCCTGTCATGAATAATGATAATCATTTACAAGTAAAAAAATATATAAATAAACATAAATTGATAATTAATAGCTTGCTCTTGGAGAACACGTATGCAATTAGCAAGGCAAATTAATTTCATTCTTGTCTAAATAACTAGTTCTGTATTGGTACCTATGTGGTCGAAAGCTGATTAAATTTTTAATTTTATGCATATATGTTATATATTGACTCCTATTAGTTTTTATTTTACGTGTGTGTCCGCCACTGGAGATAGTCGGCAATGGTAATTGTTAAGTGGAAGCTATAAACTATAAGGGGTCGTTTGGTACGCTGGATGGGATAAGTCCCATGAGTTAGAGATATCTCATGGGTCTATTTTAGTCCACTCTTAATATGGGACAGTAATTCCACCATTTTAGCATAAATAATGGGATGAAATAATCACAGATTAGTTAATACCTCATATCAAATACGGGATAAAGTTAATCTCGAACTTTATCCTGGGATTATTTTCCTTATCCGGTTACCGAACAACCCCTAAGTAGTGGTGGTTGTGCGGTAATAGTGGATAAAAAAAGTCTGATTCATTAAATTTCTTACAGTCTACAGAGTCTTCATATGATTAAAATGTTAGTCGAATCAACATTTGCACTGTTAGCATATCTCTCCATTTCAATTTGTTCACTGACATGTTTAAGATCTCAAGATTAAAACATATTTTGATACATTTGACATATCTTTAGTTTAAGATCACAAGATTCAAAAATCTTCTTTACTTAAACTTCGTATCAAATCAAAACCAGATAAACAAATTAAAACCGAGGTGGAAAAATGAAATGCAATACCTGACAAATTGGCTTTAAAATGGCCATTTTGAGCAAGAAGATCCATGTGATGAAAAACAGAGAAGACAGTTGCCGACATAGTAAAAAAAGAAGCCACCGGAATATTCCTTCGATTACCCAATCCAACGACCCAACTTAAATACGTATCGTAAACTATAACACTCGGTTTCATCAACGGCTCATGATCAAGCAATTTCTCAACAGGACCTTCCATTTTAGTTAAAGTAGCTCTGATAAATCCTGGAAAATCCTTAGCACGACCAATTTCTGAAGGAATAACGTTAGGGATTGTGGCGTATTTGATGTTTTCTGGTAATATGTCGGATTTCATAAAGCTATGCCACTCTTCAGTGACAATGAAAGTGATTAATGTGTTGGGATTTTTGTTGACTATGATTTTGCAGAAATTCATCATGGGATTTATATGGCCTCTTCCTGGATAAGGCATTGCTACAATATGACAATTGAATTTTGAAGGTTGTTCCATTTTTTGGTGAATGAAATTGAGAGCGTTTGAATAAAATGGTGAGTTGCTATTGGCATTGTGCAACCTCATAATATAGGGGTCGTTTGGTACATAGACTAAATTACTCGAGATTATAGTCCTGACTATAATTCCAATGACTTTATACGAGAGAGTTGGTATTAAATAATCTCATCTTGGTGGGATAAAATGTGATATCACAAAAATAAGTTTGGTATTAAACTTATACCATATTTGGTTGATGATATAAATTAGTTTCAAAATAAATTTATATCATTAATCAAATATAATATAAATTTAATATCAAACTTAATTTGAGATATTTTTATCTTATCTCGCGTGCGAAATGACCTGATGATAAGTGGTTTGGACAGGGCAAAGCGTGGGATTGATGATGGATGGAATTATGATCCCACCATTTACAAAGCTTTCTTTATAATGATTAATGGCATTTTCAAAAAGTCTGTACATTGGTGTTTGTGCTATGTTATTTTCACCTAACGTGTAAGAAGTACTTGTAAAATTTTGAGTTTAATTTGTATGCACCGGACGGATATATAATATTTTCTCAGTTTCTTAAATACTTGTCATCTTTATCGAAAATTAATATTTTGTAATATTTGTTATTTTAGAAAATCAAGATATAGTTGCATAAATTCTTCTCATTTTATCCTTAGCACACTTTTCATTTGTTAAAGAAATTTAAAAAAGTTTAAATTAGAGTATGATAGTAAAAATACACAATTTCTTAAGAAGCGTACAAATAATAAATATACTAACAAGTATTTAGAAACGAAACAAATAGCATATTAAAATCAATTCAAGTAACAACTTATGATAATAACTTCAAGTTAATTTCCGAGCTGAATCCTGAACCTTATTTTACCCTTCATAAGTGCATAACTAGAGTGTATCCTCCAATTCATCTCCGAAAGCCATCTCAATTAGAGTGGAGCTAGGATTTGAGGCTTGTGAGTCTGAATTCTAATCTTTTTGAGTAATTGAATATTAATTTAATTATCTGTAAATATTCAATGAATTTTTAAGACAAGTTCAAATTTGAACTAAAGCTATTGGGTTTGATCATATCCATAGCCGGCACTCTTCGTCATTGATTTCACTTCCGCGGAGGCGAAACCAAGGTTTTTAATTTATAGATGTTAGATTAGCAGATTATGTGTACATAATTGTTTTTGTTTATTGATAAATTATTTATACTAAATAATTTTTCTGATATAAATATAAAATTTAAGCTAAAACTATTGAGTTCTATTAATAGGCCCTCATAATAATTTGAATGTGTAATTGACTTTTCGAGATAAGTTTAGAGTGCATTTGGTGTCTACGACTCAGCTGGGACCAGCAGGTCTTCAATTGCTTCATTGGGCTTCTGAGAACTACCCATGTGGCTCAAACTTAACTTCCTGTAAAATCATCATAAATGGGCTAAAGGCCCACACAAGTTTGTGGGAATTTATTGTTGACATTGCCCTATAGAAGAATCAAAATGGGTCATCACTTTTTAATAAGGAAAATGACATGATATGGCTATCAGAAATTAAATGGCCCAACTTAGGTCTATATATCCCTAAGCCCTAAATACACTTTAGGCCCAAATAATGATAACTCGTGCCACTAGTTGATGTTGTTTCTATCTGATTGGAGTCTCTTAGTCCTTGCTATTCTCGACGCCCTTCAATTTGGATGGGTTGTTTTTGAGTTCGAACTTAGCTAATATGAGAGATAAAAATAGATAGATAGATTGATAAGAGAGAGGGGGGCGGGGTACCTTTGATTCTTTTGACTATTACATTCTCAATTGAATTTTTATGTCCATTTGCTTAGTATTTGTTTGGACCGAGAGGCCATTTCTGTACTCATCCTTTTTAATAATCAAAAAATAACTCAAGAGAAGAAAGTAACTTGTTAGTCTGACCACTTCAGAAATGTATGTTGATGTTTTAATTAATTTTGTTTGGTAATTTAACCAATTATAAGCAAAAGAAAAGGTAAAGAAATTAAAATTTGGTAAAAGTTGACAGATTGGCTATGAATCATTGGTTAATCCATTTTGATTCAGCTCAAGTTGATTAATAAGTCATTATTTATCAACTCAATCTATTTTAATTCATCTAAATTAAGCTTAATTCGTTCATTTAACACCCCTATCAGTGATTTGACTATATATGCCTTTCGATAAATTAATTAAACATTTTAAATAATTCTTTGAAACGTTGTTCTTTATTTTTAAATTTCTATTAATTAGTGATTCAAACATCCATGCGTGTCGTCTCATAATATCCATTCAATCATTCATTAGAACTGAACTAGACCTATCATATCATATGGTTATGATATTCAATCAACGTGATTTTGGACTATAATAATAAAATAGAAATAAAGAGAGAAAGCACCCACCAAATTCCATGAAAATGTTAAAGCCTTACTTAACTCTTACTCCACAAATTCCACATGCTAGGGACCTAGCTAGGTCTTAGCACATATATACAAATTAATATAAACTATAGTGTTATATACTTCCCCTATTCATCTCTTTATTATTCTTTCTTCCTTCTTTAAAATTTTACTCTTCCCGTTGGATCATACTTATGGTGACATTTGACTTAAAGTCGAGTTTAAAAAAGAAAAGGGACTTTTTTTGCACATATCAAAAGTATTCTTAGAACTCATGGTTTAAGAATGTCACAATAAAAATAAAAGTTTCTCTAATTTTCAAAACAGACTAAAAATAATAGTGTCACATAAAATGGAACGGAGAAGCAGTCGAAATGCTAGCAGTCAACTTCATTACTTAACAAGTACTCCAAAACATCTAGCCAGCTACATTAACAAAGATGACCAAATTAAGTAAACAAGATCAGCTGCCTAGTTTAGTTTATGTCCAGAGAGACTCTCTCTTTACAGGATCTTGCATTATAGAACTGCTAGAGGATGCAAAGCTGAGGTACTGCTGCAGATTATTATTGAAGTTATTATTAGTAGAGTTAATATTAATATTACTTGTTGAAAATGGTGATTTATCAAATTCTTGTTCCATTAGAGTTGTTGGCAAGCTGCAGGGAACAGGTTCTTGCTGCATCTGGATGCATAGTATCTCTGCTTGGGCTACAGCCAGCTGCATTTGTAACTGAGATACTTGATTCTGTAAAAAAGAGATAGCACCTACACATCCATAGACAGGGTCTCTTACTCTTGCATTTGCTTCATACACCAAACTGCTTACTGCATCTGCTCTCTGTTGTATTGGAAGTTCCTGTAATACAAATGTAAACCAAGAAAAAGATATCCTATAATTGTTGCATATATGTGACCAGTGCCGGAGTTAGACTTTCACTAATTAATTTGCTATAAAGAAGTAAACAATCAAACGAAGCAAAGCGATTCAACATCTAGTACTATATATGACAATTTTTTGACGAAGGGTATTCAGATGAATTAACACCTTGTGTCCCCTTAATTAGCTCCGCCCCTTTTAATATAACATGAAGAAACCACCCCTCTATATCATGAGATTCGGCATTTAATTTTTTTGGTCATTTCAAGTTCATCTTTGGTTTTATCCATTCAGTATTCGAAATCTACTGGTCAACAAATCCAGATTCGCGCTCTGTAAGGCACACCAAAAGGGTGAAGCACTTTGTGTCAGGAGTTTCGTTATTTTCTGGGCTTGAACCCTAGACCTCTGGTTAAGGATGGATTTGATCTTGTGTCATTTCATGTTTAGAAAATACTTCTAATTAAGTGTTTCTTTTCCTACTAAAACCACCAATGATTGGTGGTTTTTTTTGGCATGACCCCAACTCGTATATATCATGATCTCAAAAATTATTACTAAGGAGTTGAAGCTGAGTCCAAGTCTCCGTTGGGATACATGATGGATGAATAGCTCATCCTTGTACAAAAATATGCCTACTAAATTTCATCTTTTACAAAAGGGTTACATACTCATAATTAAGGGTTTTTTCATTCTTGTTCTTTTGGGTTGGTGTACACAACAAAAGAAGGATTTATAAGGGGTTATTTGAAGAAAGAGAAGTACCTGCAACATCTTGCTAACATTGCTAGCACCAAAAACCTTGTGAACAATGGCAAACTTGTGGGGATCATCAGGAGGGAAGTAAGGGGCAAAGATGCAGTCCTTGGCACACCGACGCCTTAACAATTTGCAAGAAGCACAAGGAGAACTTCCTGTTCCCATTTTTGTGCCAGAAAGACAACTTGAACAAAGAGAATGAGAGTTAAGGAAGAGAGATATGATATTCTAGTAGCTAGCTAGGACAAAGTGTAGTTTGGAAGAGAATGAGCTGAGGACCTATTTATAATGTTTTTAGAAGGAGTTACTCTAGTATAGAATGCATTGACAAATAAAATATCATAGACAATTTGGACAAAGTTTTCTGATACATGTGCTGGTGGAAAGACGTAGCAACCGTGCTTAAGTCAAGGTCCGCACATAGGCAGATTCAAGATTTAAAGTTTATTGTACAATAACTTTGAGTTAATATATACAATAATAATCGAGTTCACTATCAAATGTTTATAGGTAATTAGGAAATTTTTAAACGACAAAAACTAATGGGTTCACAGCTTGACGCACCTGTAATCTGCCATAAACTGATCCAAACATCACGATTATTGAAAAAAAGGATTCGTACGCTTCCAATCCGAAAATATGAGTTACGTTATATATTAATCATGTAGAAATGATGATATGATAAAGCTGGATCTTCAAGGATTTAGAAAAGCAAAACTCACAAACAAAAATATTTTGAGCTTCATTAATTTATTACTCTTTGAGTTATAGTTAGTTTAATTAAGTACAATAAAAAAAAACATGATAAAGAATTAATGGTGAGAGGTTGTACATGTCCACCGCCAAGAGGCGTTAAAGGTTGGCAACTAATAATTCAGTTTGATCAATTTCCACGTTATTGTTTGACTAGTATATTTGAGATCTATATTTGTAGCTATAAACTCCCTTCATTACAAAATACTTGTCACAATTTCTTTTTTGATGGTCAAACGATATGAGTTTTGACCAACATTTTAAGATGTATTTTGATATGAGAAAACTTGTAACTTATAGTACTTTTCTTATAATTTTTTAATATCTAAATTTTAGTTTTTGAATATCAAATTAATCTAATCTAATTTAACTTGAAAAATTAGTCAAATGGACTCTCAAGAAGCGAAACGTGACAACTATTTTATAACGGAAGGGAATATATATATTACTAAATAATGAAGTATTTTTAAAGAAGAGAAGAAGACATGTTATTAAAGAGTAGAGTATACTATTTAGATAAGACAAGGGGCAATAAATTCATGGGAGAACAACTAGGGTTAGGGTTTAGCAAAATGGTGAGTAACGATGCAAAAACCCTAGCCCCGAGCAAAAGCAAAAATATGAGCTCGACGTGAATGTTTGTTGGCGGACATTCACATGGAACACATCTACTATTTTTTGTTAGTGACTAATGTCTTTCTTACAAACCGCCATACTTCTTGGATGAAAATTGGGAACAAATTAATTACCTAGGGTGATTATTATACAAATTAAAGAGTAAATAATTATGAGGATGTTTGTCTAAGGTTATAAGTTGGCCTGAAAAGTTTTTTTTTTTTTTTTGACTTATTTTTGTGTTTGGTAAATATCACAGTACTTATAATTACTTCCATAATATAAGCCATTAATTATATGTTTGTGCTATTTCAGGATTCGACCTTTTAATTGTTATAAATACTTTTAAATTTATATCCTTTGTAAATAGCTATAAGATTTTTAAACCATCTTAATAGGAAAAGTGTTTTTTATCAAACACATTAATTACATATTTTCAATTTCGATATTTCTATTCAAATACGTACCTAACTGTTTATTTATAAAGTCACCTTCAACGACTTATCATTTGAATATCAAATTACATGTAACCTGCAAAAGTTGGTAAATAGACCTGTTACCGTCGGTAAAAAACAACAATAAGAATGTGTTTGGTACGGAGAAAAATATTCTTTAGAAAATAAGTGGGATTCCTACTTTTTTTCTTGTGTTCGGTAAGTAAAAAAAAAATTTATCATCCTAAAAAGTATTTGTATATAATTTAGACAAATGCTATGGAACGTGAGGGTGGGGAGGTAGGGTGTGGGATGGTGGAAATGAGGGATATGAGAGATGGGGTGTGTTGAGGGTGGGGAGAACACAGTCAATGTGCAATGGTACTTGTAGAGCTTGTTTTCTCTACTCTCGCTCATTTTAAAGAGCTTGTTTTCCTAGAAAAAATGTTTTCCAAAATATTTGACCACCAAATATAAAAAAATTGAAGCACACCTAAATAGTGTAAAAGTTTACAGTTTCAGTCTCTATGTATTCAGCTCACCCGAATTGTGTAAAAGTTTACAGTTTCAGTGTCTATATATTCTGCTAAATCTTCATATATTTCCTCTTTGCCAACCCACCTCCCCTGCTTAATAAAAGAAGAAGAAAGAAAAAAGAGAATTGATGTTACCAGAAAACATGAGTCATCAATAATTGTTTAATCCTTTTGTAGGCAACAAAGCTCAAGTAAGAGAATTACTATTGTATTGAAAATTCAAAATTTTAATTGAATATTGGCGCAAATCAAGTGGACAACCTTTTTCTTTTCTTTTCTACTTTTCCACATTTTGACAATTTAAGGTTTAATTTGTGTCAATTGACTTATACTCCGGCAGACTAACATTATTTTAGTTGACATTAATTAGCAACTCTTATTAAAAGGAAATTGTTTAGGCTGTAAACCATGTGTTTAAGCTGTTTAATCTAATAAAATACGACGTGCTTAACACAAATTCAAAGTTTAATTGACTATAATCACATACACGTTCAGCATTAATTTCTTTTCATGTACAATAATGGCTGGAAAAGCCATTAGTCACCTCTACATGTACGATATGTTTTTTTTTTGGGTGAAGGTACGAAATGTTAATTTTGAGCTAAAATCTTGTCTGATAGTAGATTCGTTTTTCCAAATTTAAACAGAGGGTGTGTGTTCTTATTTTCTTCTCTAGACACTACTATTTATATCAAATCATATTACCTTACTAGAGTTAAAGTAATCTAGTAAAGTAGTAAAAATACATATTAATTAATCATTAAGTACTAGTACTGTAGTTTATGCGCAAACAAATGTCATGTGTCGATTAATTTGGTGTCAACATTATACGCGAGTAAGCAAGGTGAAAACTTACTCCATCACAGTTGTTATATTGAACTAATAAATGCATATCTTGTGTTTATATATAGGCTTCTATCGTTTAATCATGAGTTAATTCGTATTTTTACTTCGTTAAATCACTTAACTACAGTAAAATTGAAGAAATTTGGCGTGAACATACAGGCAATTACGTAATTACCCTTTTTCAAGAGCTAGAATTGGATGGTTTAGAAATTTTTTGGAGGATTAATAAATTGTTCATTACGTCCAATTTAGTATCTTCTATTTCACATATTCCAAGAGTTCTAAAAGTTGGATATTTCCTTCATTTTTACTCTTCAACCTTAACCGATGAACATCTCTCTACTTCTACCCTCAAGACAACTGAATAGTCCAATATTTGTAGCAGCAAATTCTAATTTTTTCCATAACATCCCCCGATAAGATATTGATTGGAAAAAATTAATGATACTCTTTCTGTTTATGTTTCCTCATTCATATTTGACTTGGCACACTCTAATTATTATAAACATTGAAATATTAGAAAATAAATAGTACTCCCTCCGTTCCAATTTATGTGACATATTTCGGATTTCGAGATTCAAACAAGTCTATCTTTGACCGTAATTTTTTTATATATCTTTTAAATATTTTGAATTGTCTAGTATTGAGACTTGTAGTACTTTTTATGTAGTTTTCAAATATATAAATTTTATTTCAAAAAACTTAAAGATTGCATGTCCAAATTCACGGTCAAACTTAAACTGTTTGACTCTCGGGAAGCAAAAACTGCCACATAAAATAGGACAGAGGGAGTACTTAATAATAAAAGTAAAATAGGTATACAATGACAACAGGATATCCAATAAAATCTCACGAGTGAGGGGTGAGGAGTATAAAGTGTACGCAGATCTTATCCTTAGAGACTGTTTTCGAAAAACTCTTTGCTCAAGTATAACAAATCAAAGTAGTACTGAACGGAAAGGAAAAACGACAGTGAAAAAAACATAACAACTAATAGGAAAGCAGTACAGAGCATTCATGCAAAGAACAATAACATCAGCAAAAAAGTGTGACCTTCGATCAAATCTAATAAACAATAGATGGTAACAGGTAATAAAAGCAAGAAACTATATGAATAAGACTAATACTAGAGTCTTGGGCTAAAATTATCCCTCATCTATTAGAGTAGGTTCATTTTGGTCCCTCAAATATAATCCTGAGCATATTTAGTCCCTTAACTTTACTAAAGTGAAGCACTTTTGGTCTTCCTAACATAATAATATTAAAAATTAACGGAAAGGATAATTTTCTAACGGTGTAAATTTGACAGTGTTATCTCTTTCTTAATTGATATACATTTTCTTTCTTTCTTGTCTTCTTAATTTTTTAGGATTAATATAGTAGTAGCTATTTATATTTGAAGACAATATTTTAGAACACAATGATCTGCCCACTCAAAAAAATAACCATTTTCTTAATTGCAGTAACAAAATGGTCTTAAAGTCAGTGGCGTAGCTAGTAATTTGGTGAGGGATGTGCGAATTTCTTCTTAATTGTGTTTAAGAGCGTGTAAAATTAAATATATACTCATAATAGCTAACACTTAACCTCTATGAGTTTGTATTTTACAAGTCACGTGGGTTGCCACATGGGTTTAACACTATTATTTTTAAACGGATTTTGTTAGGGAGATCAAAGGTGCTCCACTTTAGTAAAGTTAAGGGACTAAATATGCTCAGAGTTATATTTGAAGGACCAAAATGAACCTACTCTAATAGTTAAGGGACTATTTTAGCCCCAAACTCACTAATACTATGATAGACACGGTGCTCTAGACTACTACCAAGCCTAATCTCCTCGAAAAGAAAGACAATACTCAACTACCAACAAACCTTTTACCTAAATCCACGACCTCCAAACCCTCCTATATCTAAGGGTAAAATAGGTATAAAGTGATTAACTCTCTCTTGATTTTCCAAACTGAACATGTCAAAGTTGAACATCTATTTTTAGTACGTGAACACGTAAAAATAGATGGAAGAAGTAATACTTTAATTTGGGAAGGGAAAAAAAATGAAACAATGACTTCATAACAAACAACCAGCTACCAAATATTAATGAAAACCAGTAAGTAAATTAGATCCGACGCAAAGCTGAAATAACTGTTGCAAACAATTGTAGAAGACCAAAATGAAAATAAAATTATGCAAAGGGGCCGGTGGTAACATGCACAAAATTATAAGTAATTTAAGCTGTTACACATCTGATTCACCATTAATTATGTTGGGATGAAAATGAAAAGATTCTTTTTAATTAAAAATGTTGATCAGCTTATTAGAGCAAATGTATCACGAGGTTTCTGAAATGATACACCATAAACAATAAGAGTTGAAGAACCCCAAGCTTCGATTCCCACTCTTTAGCATTTAATGCTTTCCACATGATTCCAAACTTGTTATCTTCTATTCCGAGGAAAACAGCTCTTTTTCCCAGCTACTAAAAACTCAATTCAATATACTATAGTATACAATTATCATATACAATTTTCTATGTTCAACTAGTCTAATGACCAAATCACTTTTCCTTCTAACACTTAAAATAATTGATGGGTCCCCCACCTACTCACCCACCCTAAAATACAAAAATTTCTTCTGTTTCAGTTTCCAATTTAGAATATTTTTCAAACCAGTAACTTCTTAGCTAGGAAGAAGAGACGTGGTCGACAGGATGAGAACCTTGTAAATATTGTTTATGGGATTTATGGAATAATCAACTTTTTTAAGGTGATGAATAAAGTAAGAGTGAAAAACAGACATCTTCAGTACCGTCTTAGAGAAAATAAAAAACATGCGAGCTTCAATGCATCCATTAATTGCACTTGGTGATATGGAAGATTCGATTATTGGGAAAATGGATGTTTTCTTATTATTTTAAATATCTTCTTTTTCTTTTTTGTTTTCTTTTGTTCAGACTCTAAATTCTAAAATGGTGGAAATTCAAGGCTTCGGGTTCTGTTGAACACTAAAATTTTGAAAAGAAAAGAAAAAAAATAAAACAAAAGGTGGCAAATCTTTTTGTGAAATCAATTCAATGAATTCCTAAGATCTTCAATGAGGTTTATCGAAAGAGAGTAAGTCAGAGCCTAAAATCAGTCACAGCGATAGAGGATTCATCACATCATTCTCCCCGGAGGCAGATCTAGAATTTTAACTTTATGGATTCGAGCTCGAAATTCTATCATAGTCCATTTGATTTACTATGCTAGAAATCTATTATTTGTACTTCCTTTATCCCAATTTATGTGATGATATTTGATTGAGCAATTTAAGGAAAAACAAAACACTTTTATCGTCTATAATAAGTCATAAATATTTGTTTTGTTGTAAATCATCTCATTAAAGGTAAATTAGACACTTTAAAGTTAAACTGTTACTGAATATAAAAAGATGTCATTCTTTTTTTGACCGACTTAAATGGAAAGAGTGTCACATAAATTGAGACAAAAAAAGTCGCAATTAAGTGAATTCTTTAATACATATATAATATCTGAGCTAAGCTAATGAGTTCGGGTGAACTCGTATCTATTAGTAATTTATATCCGCCTCTGATTCTTCCTATTCAAAACCCATGCATGATACTTTCAATCTCGCATGATCTCTTAAGTGATAAAATTAAAGAAAGAAGATTTTTTCATTCATTGAATTTCTAAAAAGATTTACAAATTCCTAATCGTTTTGAGTCAAAATTTCTTACTAAGCCAACTTTCTGATTTTGACTAGTAAAAGTTACACCTATCCAATTTGCTGAAATAAGAAAACTGACAAAAGACTCAACTGCATAGGCACGTGATTGCATGGAGAGGGGGCTGAAGCTAATATCTTGCTGCAAATGTACTCATTGTTTGTTGCTTAGACTTAATTACAGATTCCCTAAGAAACATATTTTATTGAAGGCTTATCACCAGCATGCTAGGTTCCTATTGCAGGACCAAGGTTGAGAAGAGACAAGGCTAGCAGTCTGACCTTGTCTCATTTACTGTAATTTAAAATGCCACAAATTGCTTATTATGGCGCAAAAATAAATTTTGAAGAGTTTTCAATAGATGAAACAAACTCTCTTTAATTAGAGAGAGAAAAAAAGAGTCAATAGATGAAACAAGAGGTTCTTACCACAGAACAAAATTTTCGTGACTGTTCTCGCAGACCAAATTTCTTATGTTTTAAACATATGGTAGAAATGATATCGTGCTATATTAATCAGAGTAATTACCTTCCGAGATACTAACCGTAAGAAGGGGAGTTGATCTTTGATCATATTGGTGACTCCCTAATAGTAATGCTTGCAAAACAAGTTCATTCCTGCACTACCAAATTGTAAATAAATGATGAAAGTAAATATGTTCTTTTTAACGTAGGGGGCAGGAAGGAATGTTATTGGCAGAATGACCTACCAAAATATTTTGCGTGTCTCCAAAAGTTATTTCATCCAGTTTCAAATGTCGGTATTCATCCAATTGGTGTCTGTGTCGTCTTTTGATTCCATCTCTAAACAGAGTGCTTCCTGAACTTTTAGCTTCCACAGAAATGTAGGATCCTTGTGAGTTCTGCTGAATATTTTTGTTCTTGAAGTACGCTGCTGCCTGCGCCTGAACTAATGTACCACAAGAAAGCTTTAGCAGTAATGAACTGATAACTATTAGCTTTCCCTTCACCACCCCTTCTAGTTACTTGCTCTAATGGAACACCTTGATGTCATTCCACCAAATTCTTGAATTCATTCCACATACATGTCAGGAACATATATGACAGATCGTTAACTATGAAACAAAGGAGGGATTTAATGAAATACTTGAACATACCAGATTTTGAAGACGCTGAGATCACAGCAACATCTTTAAGCTTCTTAATTTTTTCAACTACGAAATCATTTGCAGGGTCATCTATGATATTCATCTCAAAGCATAAAAGTGCCTTTTCACATGCCTGAAAAGTACAAGTCAGAGGCAGATATTGGGATACACTTAGTGTAAGCTGCAGGCCATTGTAACTTCACTATACTTGTGAAGCCATAAGATACCAGGCACAAAAATAAATGTACAAAATAGATAGCATCAAGTGAAATACATATGCTCTTAGTGTCGGCAAGATGTTAAACATGCAATAGTTGCACAGCTAGATTGATCTAATTACTAGAATTAAATAGATATGTCAATCACAAATTGTCCATACTATATTCCTAAACTAGACAAAGGAGGAGGACCATTGCTGAGGTAGAGGAGGCCAATTACAAGGAGATGTTTTCAGCAGTGAGTGTAATTCCTAATTTAGAATGCAAAAGAACCATACTTAACCTACATCTAACAAATTCCTCCAACAAGAGGCATAGAGATGACAAAGTTTACTGATTTTCACAATAGCATCTGAATGTCAGATCAGATCAGTTTCCCAGTCAACCCAACCCAGATAGAACATACTATAAAGTTCATTTCTGGTTGATATACAAACACATCCAAAAGGGGAACACAATATGACATGATAAGAACCTCAAGCTATGATCACTAAGTAAGGAAATATAACAGTACTAGCAGTAGCGTCATTTTAGAATTAACTCTCACCTTAACGTGCTGGCAGCATAGGTCAAAATGTTACCAAGTGAGCATAAATTTGCAATAGACAGCACATACTAAGAATTTTATTTCTTGCTCATTTGACATTTGTATACATACTACATATTACTTCATATCGTCTCTTGTAGTTTTATCTTTTTTTTTTATCCTGTATCATTGTTACGTCCTTTTTAGCCTTTTTTTAGACTGTTTTGTCTTGAGCCGGGGGTCTATCGGAAACAGCCTCTCTACTTCACCTCTGAGGTAGTGGTATGGACTGCGTACACTCTACCCTCCCCAGACCCCACGCTGTGGGAATACTGGGTATGTTGTTGTTGTTGTTGTTGTTACAAGTGCCCAAAAATTTGTCAGAAGTTTACCTTCTTTGCAATGGAACAATAGCCACCTTCAAGTGAATGCTCAGCAAAAGTGAGCCACTCACTATATGAAACAAGAAGCCTCTGATCACAGGTAGCTTTCTGCTCTCTCATAAGCAATGCCTCATACCTCAAGGCCAAGCAACTCTATGAATACCAAAGGGTTAAGAGTCACGTTTTTGGAACAAAAACAGAAAGAAAAAACCAAAATTGTTAAAATACTAGAGTACCATCATCATCAGTTGTGGTTTCTTAAAGCTTTCACAACATAGGATATGCCTACACTTTGGATCTCCCAAAATGTTTGACACACTTTAACTCTGATAAATTTGTGTGCATCGACCACAAGTTTCAAACAGATAATTTAAAGCATGCTGTGATTTATCTAATATCGAATAAATATTCGACAACTACATCAACATTCTGTTGAAGACTACAGTTAACTCTTAACCTCATGCTCAGTCAAATTGTGTCACATAAAAGAAAAGAACGAGGTGTAGCTGCAACAGAGCCAACAGTTAAATGAATATGGCCGTGAGTGATCAAATTGTTTTTTTCTTCCATTGGGTATAAGTGTCAAATTATCGTCATTTCATTACACTTATTGGAGTTACATTCTCGTGTTCGTAAATATCGCATATACCGATTACTAAGTACTTCATTTTCTCAAACTTTTACCTAAAACAACTTTGTATAAACATAAGGAAGGATATACTTCCCTTACAGATACATAATAATACAATTTCTCCGGTGCACAGCAGCCATTGTTTACATATTTTGATACTCACATTACCACCTGCCACTACCACCAAAAGCACCGCCACTTCTACAGCTATATAAGTTATCCATGTCTACTACTGATACTTATTGAAGTGCATTTGAACACTAAAACTATGTAAGAAAATAACTTCCTTAGAAAAAATTAACATGAGATATATCCTTCTCAAAGATAATACAATTATCGAACACAACAAGCTACAAATATCAAGCAGCACTTCTACTTATCACCAAATTTCACCAAAATACATGGTTTAATTCATTAGACTCTCTTTCAACATCATCCTATTGAAAACAAATGTTATTTCCGATTAACTCTATCTGCTAGTAACTAATATCTTCCAAACAACTAAATCAAAGTGAAACGTATCAATTTAAACTTGATAAAGTCAAAGCTGTATACCTCAGTATCTCCGATGAGAGCAAAAACGCGAACTAGAAAATCGACGATCAGAAGCTTATATTCTGCAGATTTTCCAGCGATTTCCTCAATAATGCGGAGAGATTCGCGTCTCATGAACTGTTTCAAAGTAAATACCACTCCGTCCAAAGATTTGAAATCATTCGAAGCTAAAACGAACTCGAGAACTCGAAGAGTTCCTTCATCCAATCTGCACCAAAATTACAAGTGCATTTTACTGAATCAGAATGAAATTTTGATAAATCGGAACCATAGAGAAAGAAATTTCGATAAATTGGAAACAAACCTGCGGCTCTCGATTTGGGATCGGAATAGGGAGATTTGCTGCGAAACTGCATTTGACATCTTCACGAGAAGGAAATGAGGAGCTGCAGATTTCAAACTGCCCTAATTTATAGGCTTTTCGAATTTTGTATTTTCCGCCTTTTTTGGGGTAAATTTCAAAGAGCTCCTTCTTGTTACATAAACTACATATTGCTCCCTGTGATTTATAAATTTATGCATAACGGCATCAGTATTAGTGGTTTCATTGCCAATACCTCCCCTGAATTTAGCAATGAATGAAATCCGGTGTTAAATCATTAAATTTCATGCTAATTTTACTTAACGGATTTTGATTATAATAAATTGATATAATATACTTCATTCATACTTCTTTTAACAAGCAAAATTTAGTATATATAGATTAGTGTCATGATGGTTTTTTTGTTCTTTTTGATGATGTAAAATATATGTCTATTAGTTTTAATTTACGAATTGGTAAGTTTGGCAACAAAAAAAATGCAAACTTTGTCAACGAGATGGAATAAAAGGATGTCTCCCATCTACTATCTACCAGTAACTTCTATGTGTAGATAAAACTTGTAATGAATCGATAGAAGTAACAAATAATAATAAAAAATATTTGTTTTACTTCCTGCCTAAAAGAATAAACCAATTCTTAAATCAATCAGTAGAATTACGAATAAGAGCCGGTTTGGATTGACTTATTTTAAGAGCTTTTAAGTTAAAATAGCTTTTAAGTTTTTGTTATAGTGTTCTTGTGTAAGGTAAAAAAAAAATATTTCTGAACACTTTTTAAGCCAAAATGACAAAGCTAAAAAGTGAAAAGCTAGAATTTTCAATTTAATAGCTTATGCTTAAAAGCAGTTTAAAACAATCATATCCAAACAGGCTCTTGTCGTCAATAATGGAAGTGTTGCTCAAACTAAGTTGATTAATATTTTTTTTTTGTTTGAACATTTCTGTTTTGTGTTGAAACTCCGAGCCATCAAAAATTATAAATGAGATGAATTACAGGACAATTGACTTAGTAAAAACAATTTAAAGCATTACAAATAAGTTGGTTTCTGACTTCAAGAAGAGCCCCCAAGATGGCCGAGTTGCTTGAGCAAGGAACTTTCAAATGGGGTCTTAGGTTCAAACTCCCTGCATCTTTTCTTTGTCGATTACCTCTCTCGTGTGGTTTGCAGACTATTATAGAGTTTACCCTATGCGCACCCGAAGAGTAGCGTCTGCTGATTCTCTTGTCATCAGAAAGAATAGTTCAAGAGTAGGAAGCACGTAGTGGTCGATGGCGAAAAGCTACCAAATTTGGCATATAAGCCATTAAAGTAGCATGCCGAGTCGAAAATAAACCCAACAACTTTCCGGTTGCAACATCAAAAAATGCATAGTCTGAACCATCTTCATTAAGTTGAACCACCACGATCTCATCGGTAACAATTATGGCGTACACGTACTCTAGTTCTAAGCAATATGCGATACTCGGAGCAGTCACTGTGAACTCTTTCTTCCATGAATTTAAGCTACTCAGATCATCATCAATGTTATCGCGGGCAACGTATACGTTGATCAAGAGGGAGCAAATAGGACCACAACTTATTGTTACCAAACAAAGCCTTCCTCCCTTTTCTGCTATAGTTGTTACAGACTCTTTGGGGCTTTTAATTGGAACCACAATCATATCAAATTTTTCCTTAGTTACATCAAAACAAATGAGAGTTTTTGTCTTGCTTTTACGAATAGAATGTGTATCGGTAGAAGCACGAGTCTCTGCATACCAGTATAATATCCCCTTCACATATGCAGCTGTCTGAACATCTGAAGTGAAAACCGAAGGTTTAATCTCTTTCAAATTTGCATCATCAAGAACAACCACCTAGTATTTATATGAAAGTGGGCAAAATCCAAAGCCCACAGCAGCAAGAGTATCCCGCATACCTGTTATATAAGTACCAGTAGAATAAAGCAGAATCAAGAAAAGGCTTTGAGGCGTAAAATCATTGCTTGTAAATAGATTGGAAAAATACAATCAAGTCCGTTATTGTTATAACAAAACCTTCACAGTTGTTTTTTCATAGCCACTTTGTAGAGAGTAATAGTAGTACAGTATTTATAGAGCAAGCATAAAGTCATTTCAAATAGACACTATATTTCACAAACAAACACATCTATTTATTTAGAACTTAAATTTAAATTCTAAATAAACTAGTATTGTGCAATAGAAATACCTAGATATTCGGTGAAGTTGTGTGATATCTTTAGTGACAGGATTGAAGACATGGAAACGAGCATGATCAGAAGCAGACCAAAAACAGACGAAACCATTCACAGAATTGACCCTCACCATTTTCATCCAAGGAAGAAATTCCCGGCCCAATAGTACATCTTTTGCTATGCCTAAATCTTTAGTCTTCCAATCTTGGAATTGATGATGATTTTGATTATAACTACTGTGCCATTCCAAGGAAGAAACTCTAACAGATTGACGATTATTTCCGTCTAAAGAAATAACAACTGCTTCCAACTGAGAGAATGACGAGGATTTTATTCTCTGTTCAATGTGTGACGCAAAGCTCCCACTATAGATAATCGAACACCACTTCATACATACCATCTTTAATTTTTCAGCCAAATCTTGGCCAGGTACTCTTCGTAATATCTCAATAACAACTTCTTTGGGTATAGAAATGACATCTTGCTTTTCGTTTCCCTTGGTTCTCTTTGAGATCTGCATTCTTTCTTCCTACAGTCCCTACTAATCCAGAAAGAAAAAGGTCATATATTTTAATAATTGACAATTTTTTCATCGACAATAACTAAACTAATAACGATAAATTGCTTTTCTTGCCTTCGGCAACCAAATTTATTGTCAACAAGAAACAAAATAAGCATCTTAGAATGTTTTCACAAAAAAATATTGAAATCAGTCATACTAATAGTTAGTTTAGAGTGAATTTTGAGGAAAGAGTTTTCCTGTTACAAGAGTTCTACCAAATTATTGAGCATGTCTGTTTTATTATAGTCAATTTCAAATGTCGGTGTTCATCCAATTGCCATCACCCATCTGTGTCGTCTTTGAGTGCTTCCTGAACTTTTAGCTTACACAGAAATGTAGGATCCTTGTGAGGTCTGCAAAGTTGTTTTCTTCTTTAATACTCTGCTGCCTGTGCCCTAACTAAATATACAACTAGAATCTGAAGGAACATCTAAAGTAATTCCGCCAAATTATAGAAATCAATTCACATATCCACTCCAACGATTAATTTAAGCCATCAGGTATATAGTGTCAAATTAGCAGTATTCCTTCATTAGAATTTACACGCATTGGATAGTCAAATGGTTCTCGTGTCCCTAATTTCGGTTCTACTGGAGTACATTTTGTCAAATTTTTCCCTAATATAGTTTGTAAATACATAAGGATATCTTTCCTTTACCGATACAACCTAATACCAATTTATCCTGCCGGCAGCTAACCATTGTCCACATCTTTTACTACTCACCTTACCCCATGTCATCACCAACACCAAAAGCACCCCCACTTCTACAGCTATAAGTTATCTGTGTTTATTAATACTTGTTAAAGTGCATTCGAACATTACAACTAGGTAAAAAAATAAATCCATGAGGAGTACTCTTCTACATCACCTAATTTTACCAAAATACATGGTTCGACTCATCAGACTCTCTTTCAGTATATCAATTTTAAGTATCATCAACAACAATCTACAGAAGAAGAAAAGAAACTCTTATTTCCGAATAACTCTATCAGCAAATAAAGTAACTAAATTTTTCCAAATCAAAACAAAAAAGTATTATAATATATGCCAATTTAGACTCAATAAATCCAAAGCTTTATACCTCTATATCTCCAATGAGAGCCAAAATGCATACTACGAAATCCACAGTCAGAAGCTTATGCTCCTCAGATTTTCCATCGATTTCCTGAATAATGCAGAGAGTTTCATGTCTTATGACCTGTTTCAGAGTACACATCGCTTCATTCAAAGTATTGAAGTCCTTAGAAGCTAAAACGGACTCGAAAACTCGAATAGTTCCTTCATAGAATCTGCACAAAAGTCATGCTCACAAGTGCAAATGAGCAGCTGCAGATTTCAAACTGTCCTAATTTATAGGCTTTTTGAATTTTGTATTTTCCGCAATTTTTTAATTATGGATAAATTTCTAAGAGCTCCTTCTTGTTAAATAAACTACAGTTTCCTCCCTATGATTTATAAAGTTATGCATAACTGCGTCAATTTTATGATTTTATCACAATATCTCCTTTCCCCATTAAATAGTGAAGTCCGAGTTGATGTCAATTCGCATTGCATAAGCATTGAAATCAATTAAAAAAATTATTATTAATTATTTCCTTATTTTGAATTAATATTAGTAAGATTTTACCTTATATAAATCACAAATAAACTTCACATTGACATGTAATTTTAAAAGAATTAGAACTGTTACAAAATATAGTTTTTAATCTTGACATGGACTTGATTTCTTTCTATAAAAGGGTAATACTATTAAACATCAAAGACAACAACCTCATCCACGGTTAACTTTCTCCTCCAATTGTTATTCAACACAACTAAGCACTAAATTTTCTCTGATATACTATAAATATCCTGAATTTATATAATTCTACTTATTTATTTGTCCAAGCCTCCAACTATACAAAAAGGTTGGGAGAATCTGCAAATTTTGAATATCTTATTTGCTTTCTTCTGTATTTTCATTGGATTTATTTTCTTGACAACCGTTCTCTTTGTCGTTCATACATGTCCTTTCAAAAACAGAATTTTGTTTTAGCTATATTGCCTTTCAACTTACTTTTGTTATGAATAAAATTATTAATGGATGTTCTTCCTCGTATGGATAGGTCTAACAAAAAAAGATTTTATCATATGATCATAACTTAAATTCTTTCTCTAAAAAATTAGCATCCTTTTGGTTTTCTTCTGGCTTCTTACCCGATTGTATCGTCATATTACCCAATTTTCTCTATATCTCACTCTTCTCTTTTCTACTATTTTACAACACCCTCTTCTTCTTTTTTTTGATAATCAAACATATGTATTATCCACCAAAGCAAAGCAGACTCAGCTTGCTGTCTCAAAAGATAAAAAAGAAAAAAAAAACTACCACTCTAACAGAATTCCTAGGAAAATTTTGTTTGGTAAGTAGGATAAAATTTGAGATCAACTTTATTTCATGTTTAGTATTATTAGCTAAGCTCAAAATTATTTTATTTCATCTGTTGTACTAAAATAGTGTGATTACTATCCCATATAGAAGGTAGGATAAAATAATCTAAACAAGTATTAATAGAAGGAGAGGCGGTCCTCCTTGGGAGGATTTCCTCTGATCCTATATAATATGTCAATAGGAGTTACATACTATCTAAAACTCAAGAAATACACTTAGGTTCAACATAGCATATCTTGCCCAAATATATTTTCAACACCTTTGTTATTATCGAAGTACTAATTGTTATATATTTGACCTTTTCAGAAAGAATGGAAATCTCAAAGAAATGCAAGAGACAGAAAAAACATGTCATTTCTATACCCAAAGAAGTTGTTATTGAGATATTACAAAGAGTACCTAGCAAAGATTTGGCTGAAAATTTAAAGATGGTATGTATGCAATGGTGTTCAATTATATATAGTGGAAGCTTTGCCTACTCACACATTGAGCACAAAATAAAGTCGTCATCGCTCTCGCAACTTGAAGCAGTTGTTATTAAAAAGTCAAATGATCGGCGGTCTATTACAGTTTCTTCTTTGGAATGGCATAGTTATAAATATCAAAATCATGATCAATTCCAAGATTGGAAGACTAAACACTTATATACAACAAAAATTGTATTGGGCCAGACACTTTTACCAAGACATGAGACGCACATGATGAAGGCGGTGAATTCTATGAATGGTTTCGTCTGTTTTTGGTCTAATTGTGATGCTTGTTTCCATATCTTCAATCCCGTCAGTAAAGAACATGTCACCACTCCAACATATACGTATATAGGTATTGTTAGTTTTGTTTATAGTCTTTAAAGCCTAAGTTCACTGAGTGTCCATTCACTTAAGGCTGAAGTTCAACCATTTTTATCTGAACTTCAGGTAGAAATGCTTGAACTTTAAGCCATATGAAAGGGTAGACATGCAAACATTTTAAATAATTGTGTCCAAATATATAGGGTACCCATGAATTCTTTTGCGGCTATAGGAAAATAACTTGGACGTGGACTGGACATTAATTAAAGATTTTATTTCTATTACAGAATATTCAGCTTATTTATAATTTAAACTGCTAACAGGTAAAAAGCATGGATATACTGCAGTGGGCTTTGGATTTTGCCCACTTTCCTATGAGTACAAGGTGGTTGTTCTCAATGATGCAGGTTCAGATAAGATAAAGCCTTTAGTTTCCACTATTGGAGGAGACAATTCATGGAGACCTTTGAAAGATATTCATTATTATCATTATCTTGATGGAATTCAGACAGTTGCATATGTGAAGGGAAAGTTATACTGGTCCGCAGAGACTTGTACTGCCGATGGACATCTTAACGTTATCATTTGCTTTGATGTATCTAAGGAAGAATTTGATGTGATTGTAGTTCCAATTGAAATTCTAGAAGGATCCGTAAGTGTGGCGGAAAAGGGAGGAAGGCTTTGTTTGGTAATCATAAGTGATGGTCCTATTTGCTCCTTCTTGATCCAGGCATATGTTGCCCACAGTATTGATGATCTGAGTAGCTTAAATTCATGGAAGACAGAGTTCACTGTGACTCTTCCTAGTATTGCATATAAGATTGAAGGTTTCGAGTATGCTAATCTCATAAGGGTTACCGATGAGATCTTGGTGATTCAACTTGATAAGAGAGACTGGGGGTTTTTCGATGTTGCAAATGGAAAGTTGTTGGCTTTATTTCCTATGCCTCCTTTTGTAACAACAACAATCCCATATGTGCCAAGTTTGGTCGCTCTCCGCCATCGCCCACTACTTGCTTCCTCCTCTTGACCATATCCCTTGCTTAGTGCAAGACTAGATTGAGTTTGTTATTTTTAAGTCTGAAGCCAAACTTATATTGTAGTAATGTTTTTATTTGTGTTTAGTGTCAGTTTCACTTTACTTTTTTTATGTATCATTTTTTATGGCTCGGAGTCTGGACAAGATACTAAAACGAGCTTTGAGCAACACTTAGAATAGTAAGTTTTCTGATTATTTGACAGACTTATTCATAATTTTCTTCTCTAGTAATCTTTTAGCATTAAGCGCTTGTAATACTTGTTGGTTTTGTGATAAGAAAGAGTAGAGATCAAAGAGAAAAAATTACATTAAATTAGACAATAAATGTCGAGAAAAAAGATAATTTCTAGAAATTTTGCGTCTTCTATTCTTGATTTTATACTGCTGCTAGTACAACTTGACTGCAGTTGATTGATGGAGGTAAAAAGTGAAGAATCCACACTACCGAAAAATTCATAAACAATGGACCTACTGTTGTGGGCGGGTTATAACTGGACCTGTTTTCATTTAATTCATTCAAATTTGACCCAACCAGCCCCATTTGCTACCATTACTAACAACTGCCAAAAAGGTCATAAATGAAGGCTTAATTAGCATCGTATAATCCACAAAACCCGTTGGTGTCTGGATATAATCGCTACATTTACTCAAAATGAGTCAATTCAAACGACATAACTCAAAAGCCATGTGAGACTTATCATCCCATAGTCAGCGTGGAGCCGTGGACATGTATACTCTGCTCTAGTAAAAAATGGACCTTTTTAAATGGTTCAGCCAAAATATGAGTATTCTTTTTGGTTTTAGAAGCAAATCAGGGAGTGTAGTATTTTGAAGTTGAGTATGACTGACATTAACTATGAAGGTCAACAAATGAGTCATCTTAATGATATGCTAATACTTGAACATACCGGATCTTGATGAAGCTGAGATTACAGCGACATCTTTGAGCTTCTTAATCTTTTCAGTTACGAAGTTATCTGTTCCAGGGTCCACTACAACACTCATCTCAAAACACAAAAGTGTCTTTTCACATATCTGCAAAAGTGTCAGAAGCAGAAATTGAGATAGTTCGCTATAAGCAATATGACATTATAACTTCTCTAGAGTTCTAATGTCATAAGTACAAGGTACAAAAAGGTGAGTGCACAAAACAGCTCACATCAAGTGAAATACATACGACCTTTTTGTACCTTGTATCTTGTGATATCAAAACTTGAGTGCATAAAATAGCTCGCATCGAGTGAAATAGATATGACCTTTTTGTACTTTGTATCTTGTGACATCAAAACTTAAGTGCACAAAATAGCTCGCGTCGAGTGAAATACACATATGATCTTTCTGTCAGCAAGATGTTAAACAAGCAATAGCTAAGTAGCTTCTAATTCCTACCATTGTAGATTATTATTAATTATTTCTTTATTTGAATTAATATGATGACTTAAAAATAAGTTAAATTTTACCTCATATAAATCACAAATAAATTTCACATTGACATGTAATTTTAAAAGAATTAGAACTGCTGCAAAATAGAGAGTTTAATCTTGACATGGACTCTTCTCTAATGAACTTTCACCGCCTCTTGATTTCTATTCTATATATATAATAAAAGGTAAAATTACACATCAACGACAGTTTAACGAACCTCATCCACGGTTAAATTTCTCCTTCGATGGTTGTTCAACACAATTAAGCACTAAATTTTTTCTAATAAGTGATCCCAAAACGTTGGTGGTCTAACTTGGATTTTTAATGGTATACTATATATGTTCTGATTTTATATATTTCTACTTATTTATATGCGCCAAGCCTCCACTACAAGAATCTGCAAATTTTGAATATCTTATTTGCTCTTTCTTCAGTATTTTCATTGGATTTATTTTCTTAACAACCGTTCTCTTATCGTTCATATATATATATATATATATATATATATATATATATATATATCCTTTCAAAAACAGAAAAAAATTAGCTATATTGCCATTCTACTTCCTTTTGTTATGAATAAAAACTATTCAGGTCTAACAAAAAGAGTTTTATCATATTATTAACTTAAATTCTATTCCTAAAAATTACTAGCATTTTTTTGTTGGAGAACGAGGTTTTCTTCTCTTATGAACGAGAGGCTACTTAAGCAGATTGTATCATCATATTACCCAATTTCAATTTTCTCTATATCTCTTTTCTTTTCTATTATTTCACAACACCTTTTCTTTTGTGGTAATTAAATATTTGTATTAACCACCAAAGGAAATATTTACAAATCCAACAGCGAAGCAGACTCAGCTAGCTGTCTCAAAAGATTTTAAAAAAAACTCTCTAACAAAACTCCTAGAAAAATTTGAACAGTATTAGTAAAAGGAGAGGCACCTCCCCGGGAGGTGTTCCTCTGTTTCCATATAATATGTCAATAGGAGTTACTAACTAAAACTCAAGAAATACACTTAGGGGTTGTTTGGTTTGAAGATAAGTTATGATGGAATTAGTTATCCGGGCATTATTTCTTATAGAATATTTGGTTTGTTCTATTAAAAATAATATGCATTGGATAATTTCTAAGAATAAGTTGTTTGTATTTAAAGGATGTAAAAAGTGATGTATAAAAAAGATTTGAGGGGTGTTTTTGTCATTTTAACTATTTTATCCTGGGATTTGAGGGGTATTTTTGTCATTTTAACTAATTTATCCCGGAATAAGTTATTCTAGGATTGTTATTCCACCTAAAGGTAGGGATAACTTATCCCATCACTAAATATTAATCATGGAATAAGTTATCCCAAGCTTTGTAACCAAACAAGAGATTAAGAGGCACTAAAAATTTATCTCGAAATTATTTTATCTTATCTCTCACACCAAGCATGCTCTTAGTACATGCAATTTGTCTGGCTATACTTTCAACATCCCTGCTTTTCTTCTCAAATAACCTTTGATTTCTTTCCAACCATATAGCATGAATAGCCTGTGTGTGTACTAACTATAAGATCTGTGAAGCTTGGGTTCTTCCTTTTGAGCACTTGATGATCCATTCAAAGTGTAGGGTTGTCTATGAAGCCATTTAGTTAGTCTAAGCCACAAACTCTTAGCAAACAGGCATTGGACAAAGAGGTGATCTCGTCTTAGAAAAATCCTGGCAGAATACACAATTTGTATCAACTGTCAATCCACATTTGGTTAGCCTATCACCAGTGATCAGCCTGTTTTGTATATAGAGCCACATTGCAAATAAAGGAACATAGCATATCTTGCCCAAATACATTTCAACACCTTTGTTATTATCGAAGTATAACTGTTATATATTTGACCTTTTCAGAAAGAATGGAAATCTCAAAGATATGCAAGGGACAGAAAAAACTCATTTCTATACCCGAAGAAGTTGTTATTGAGATATTACAAAGAGTACCTGGCAAGATTTGGCTGAAAATTTAAAGATGGTATGTATGCAATGGTGTTCGATTATCTATAGTGGAAGCTTTGCTTACTCACACATTGAGCACAAAATAAAGTCATCATCGCTCTCGCAACTTGAAGCAGTTGTTATTAAAACGGCAAATGATCGACGGTCTATTACAGTTTCTTCTTTGGGATGGCACAGTTATAAACATCAAAATCATGATCAATTCCAAGATTGGAAGACTAAACACTTATATACAACAAAAATCGCGTTGGGCCAGACATTTTTACCAAGACATAAGACGCGCATGATGACGGCGGCGAATTCTATGAATGCTTTCATCTGTTTTTGGTCTAATTGTGATCATTGTTTCCATATCTTCAATCCCGTCAGTAAAGAACATGTCACCACTCCAACCTATACATATATAGGTATTGTTAGTTTTGTTTATCGTCTTTATAAGCCTAAGTTCAATAAGTGTCCTGTGTTTACATACATATAGACTATAGCACAAACTAGGCTCAAGTGTCCAGATACCCTATTTGGGGATCACCATTTAAGTCATACTAATATTGCTCTACCCACTTCGAAATAACTTCAGACATGTGGTTCAAACAAAATGTCTGAAGTTTCATTTGACTGAAGTTCAAGCATATATGGCTTAAGATTTTCAGGCACATGAGCTTCATTCACTTAAGGCTGAAGTTCCACCATTTTTACCTGAACCTCAGGCAGAAATGCTTGAACTTTAAGCCATATGAAAGGATAGACGTGCAAACATTTTAAATAACTGTGTCCAAATATATAGGGTACCCATGAAATTTTTACTGCAACTATACGAAAATAACTGAGATGTGGACTGGACACTAATTAAAGATTTTATTTTTATTTTATTTCTATTACAGAATATTCAGCTTATTTATAATTTAAGTTTAAGTTTATTATAAATGGATATGTTCATTTGTGAAATAATGTTTCTATTTGTAATACTATGATCTTTGCTCGACAAATACTGAAATTCTCTATGAAGTGGCTACGAAAACTCTACAGTGCACGTGTAGGTTGACTTCACACATCAAGCCTTTATTTTTAGATTTTGATCTATTCTACTGCTTGCCGTATAACAGGTATAAAGAATGGATATACTGCAGTGGGCTTTGGATTTTGTCCACTTTCTTATGAGTACAAGGTGGTTGTTCTTAGTGATGCAGGTTCGGATAAGATAAAACCTTTAGTTTTCACTATTGGAAGAGACAATTCGTGGAGACCTTTGAAATATATTCCTCATTATTTTCTTAATGAAGTTCAGACAGTTGCATATGTGAAGGGAAAGTTATACTGGTCTGCAGAGACTTGTACTGCCGATGAACATCTTAACATTATCATTTGCTTTGATGCATCTAAGGAAGAATTCGATGTGATTGTAGTTCCAATTGAAATAATAGAAGGATCCGTAAGTGTAGCGGAAAAGGGAGGAAGGCTTTGTTTGGTAATCATAACTTGTGGTCCTATTTGCTCCCTCTTGATCCAGGTATATGTTGCCCACAGTATTGATGATCTGAGTAGCTTAAATTCATGGAAGAAAAAGTTCACTGTGACTGCTCCTAGTATTGCATATAGAATGGAAGGATACGCGGATGTGTATCTCGTAAGGGTTACCGATGAGATCTTGGTGATTCAACTTGATAAGACAAAGTGGGGGTTTTTCGATGTTGCAAAGGGGAAGTTGCTGGCTTTATTTCCTATGCCTGATTTTGTAACTACAACAATTCCATATTTGCCAAGTTTGGTCGCTCTCCGCCATCGCCCACTACTTGCTTCCTCCTCTGGACCTATATCCCTTGCTTAGTGCTAGACTAGATTGAGTTTTTATTTTAAGTTTGCAACCAACTTATATTGTAATGTTTTTATTTGTGTTTATTGTCAGTTTCACTTTACTTTTTTTATGCATCATTTATGGCTCGAAGTTTGGACAAGATACTAAAGGAGCTTTGAGCAACACTTAAAATAGACAAGTTTTCTGATTATTTGACGACTTATACATCATTTTCTTCTCTACTAATGTTTGTTGGTTTTGTGATAAGAAAGAGTAGAGATCAAAGAAAAATTCTACAATAAATTAGACATTAGTACAACTTGGCTGCAGTTGATCGATGGAGGGAAATGGTGAAGAATCCACACTACCAAAAAAAGCCATAGACGAGCTGTGGGGGTTACAAGACGGCCTGTTTTCATTTAATCTGTTTTTAATTCATCCAAATTTGACCCAACCAGCCCCATTTGCTACCATTACTAACAACTATCAAAAAGGTCATATAGCATCGTATAATCGGTAAAAACCCGGTGGTGTAGGATATAGTCTATACGTTTTCTCAAATGAGTCAATTCAAACAACATAACTCAAAAGCCATGTGAGACTTATCATCCCATAGTCAGCCTTGTATAGTCTGCTCTAGTAAATAATGGACCTTTCATGAAAAAGTTAAATGGTTCAGACAATATATGAGTATTCTTTTTGGTTTTAGAAATTGTAAAAGCCCCAGAGAGCATGAATCATTTTTGACAAGGTACATAACATTAAAATTTGATTTATTTGATAAGTAAACAGAAAATGACGATAAAAGAAGCAAATCATGGAGTATAGTATACCGAAGTTGAGTATGACTGACATTAACTATGAAGGTCAACAAATGAGTCATCTTAACGATAAGCTAATACTTGAACTACCGGATCTTGAAGAAGTCGAGATCACAGCGGCATCTTTGAGCTTCTTAATTTTTTCAATTATGAAGTCATCTGTTCCAGGGTTTGACTACAACGCTCATCTCAAAGCATAAAAGCGTCTTTTCACATGCCTGCAAAAGTGTCAGAAACATATATTAAGATAGGCTTGCTATAAGCCGTAGGACATTATAACTTCTCTAGAGTTCTAATGTCATAAGATACAAGGTACAAAAAGGTGAGTGCACAAAATAGCTCGCATCAAGTGAAATACATATGATCTTTTTATACCTTGTATCTTGTGACATCAAAACTTGAGAGCAGAAAATAGCTTGCGTCGAGGGAAATACATATGATCTTTCTGTCAGCAAGATGTTAAACATTCAATAGTTAAGTAGCTTCTAATTCCTACCAAAGCAAATTGTCCATCTATCTATTTCTAAAGTAGAAACAGAGAACTTACAGCCGAGGAGACGGGGCCAACTATACAGAGATGTTTTCAGCAGTGAAGTGTAATACCTAATTCAAAATGCAAACAACCCTGCACGACCTTCATAAAAGAATTTTTTTCCCAACAAGAGCGCATAGAGATAACTAGAGTTTCGAGATTTTCACAACAGCATCTGAATGCTAAATCAAATCAATTATATCAGTTAGTCCAACCCAGCCTAGAACCTATTATAAAGTTCACTTTGGGTTAATTTACAAGCATATCCATAAGGGGAACACATGATGATATGATGAGAACTTTTAAGCTATGAGTTGGAACTAGTCCATGACATGCATATATATGAGAAACAAGAAAAATAGTGCAAGCAGTAGCTTCAGTTCAGAATTAACTCTGGCCTTAACATGCCAGGAGCATACAAAGAATCCCAAGCTGAGGTCAAAGACTTAAGAATGAAGCTTAAATTTTCTGTGGACAGCAAACCAAAAAATTTATTCCATGACTATTTCCACATGTAAAATGTATATGCTTGCAAGTATCCAAATTTTCGACAGAAGTACGTACCTTCTTCACAATAGAACAGAATCCATTTTCAAGTGAAACAAGAAGAGCAATGCCTCGTATCTCAAGGCCAAGCAACTCTGTGAATACACAAATTGTAAAGAGTACCGTACTTGGAACCAAAATTAGTAAAATCTAAACAATTGACAAAAAGGAAAATGGTACGACGGAATAAAACCATCAGCAGTTTTAATTTTTGAAGCTCTCAATACATAGGATATGCCTAACACTTTGGATGTCCAATAATATTTGAGAAGCTTTCACATCTGATAAGTTTTTAAAGCATCTTACACAAGTTTAATGTATCTAATATCAAATAAACTTTCCACAGCTATAATCAAATACACTCTCCACAACTATGTTGACATTCAGTTGAAGACTACAGTAAACTCTTAATCTCATTGTCAGCCAAATTGTACATAGAAGAAAGAAGTTCACGTTAATCAAACTAATTTCATCTCCTAACTGCTTCAAAGAAACTTAATTTAAGCCATCAGGTATATATGTAGTGTCTCTTATCATTATTCCTTCATTACACTTATTGGAGAATTAAATGGTTTTTCGTGTTCCTAATATCAGTTCTACTGAGTAATTCATTCTCTCAATAATTTTCCCCAACGGAGTACTAATTTCTCCACCCGGCAGCAACCTGTTGCTACTCACATACCACCTGTCACCACCACCAAAGGCACTGCCACTTCTACAGCTATATAAGTTCTCTATATCTGCTACTTATATTTATTTAAGTGCACTCGAACACTAAGATTAGGTAAGGAAAAAACTTCTTTAGCGTGTTTTTTTTTCATGAGATACATCTACTAAAGATAATACAAACCAAACACAATAGGCTACACAATTTCAAGCAGTACTCTTTTACTCATCCCCAAATTTCACCAAAATACATGATTTAATGCATCAGACACTATTTCTGAATAACAGTATCTGCTAGAAAAGATTACAATGATATGTATCAATCTTTTTTTGATTTTTTTAATTCCAACATAATTTAGGCTTTTAGCACAATAAGCTCTTTACATCAAATAGAAGAGTTTGTAATTTGGTAACAGCCTAACAGGAATAACTCTATCTGGTTATACCTCATTGTTACCAAAACAAAATAAAAACTACTATCATATGTATCAATTTAAGCTCAATAAAGCCGAAGCTTTATATCTCTGTATCTCCTATGAGAGAAAAAATACGTACTAGAAACTCGACGATCCGAAGCTTATGGCTCTTTTCCAGCGATTTCCTGAATAGTTGAAATCGTCTGAAGCTTAAACGAATTCGGCGACTCGAAGAGTTCGTTCATCGAATCTGCACAAAATCATGCTCACAAGTGCATTTTACTGAATCGGAATGAATTTTCTGAAAAATCAGAAACAGAGACAAAGAGATTTTTATGAATGGGAAATGAGGAGCTGCAGATTTCAAAATTCAAACTGCCCTTATTTATTGCCTTTTCGAATTTTGTATTTCCCGCCTTCCTTTATTCATTTTGGGTAAACTTCAAAGAGATCCTTCTTGTTAAATAAACTACAGTTTACTCCCTGTATTTATGAAGTTATGCATAACGGCATCAGTTTTCGATTGAAGCTTGACTAAAAATGTTGATAGCATGCAAAGATTACTACAAATCGAATGAAATGCGATGCTAAATCATTAATATCCTGATCCTGCTAATTATATTTAACGACGAATTTTGATTATGAACTACAGTTCATTCATACTTCTTTTTTGATAATCAAACTTTATTATGTATAGATTAGTGTCATGAAGATATTTTTTTCCCTTTTTAATGATGTAAAATAGATATGGGATGCGTCCATTGATTTTAATTTAAGAATGGTAAGTTTGGCAACAAAAAAATAATGCAACTTTTGTCAACGGGGTGGAACAAAATGAGTGATAATTTGAATTCTCCCCTGCATGTCTAATTATTAATTTTTTCATGTGTGTAGTTAGCGTTATCTTTTGTTAGATAAAACTTTTAATGAACCGATATAAGTATCAAATAATTTTTTTAAAAAATATTTGTTTTACTCCTTGTCCGAAGGAATAAATTAGTCCTTAAGTTAATCAGTAACATACGAATGAGTTGTCCAATAATCAAAAGTGTTGCTCAAACAAAATAAATTTATATTTTACTTTTGAACTTTTTTTGGTTGAAACTCTGAGTCTGAGCCATCAAAAATGATAAACAAGATAAATTACCGTGAAATTGACATAGTAAAAACAATTTAAAACATTACAGATACTATTTTTAAAACTTTAAAATAAAAGTAAGTTTAAGGACTTAAATAGGCAGAATTTAACAAAAAGGGATCTTGATGCTTTCATTTGTTAAAAATTTTCTTAGTATTTTATACTAAAATATGTTATCCAATAATAGTCTTACCATCAACATTATGGAATTTCTTAGTATATTTCATAGTACTTCAAACTTCCATTTTCTTACCAAAATTTTCAATTTGTATGGACATGATCTTATAGCATGTTTGCCTATTCTTTCAAAATTTGTTTTAATCAAAAAAGTGTTTTTTTGGTAGTTCTTTTCGAAAAAGTATTTATAGAGAATGATATTCTATGTTTGATAATCAATTTTAAAAAATACTTTTATCAATAGTAGAGTCACAATTTGTGTTTGGAAAGATTCTAAAAGTGCTTTCAAAGAAAAAAGAAAAAAAATACTTTTCTGCTTTTAAAAACCTGTTTCTACTCAAAAATATTTTATTTTTTTAAAATTGTCAGATATCGCAACTCTTTTAATAAATATATTTATTTATAAGAAAAAATATATTTTGATTTTATAGAAGCTTAACCAACAAGACCGAATTAATAATTGCTCACGGATGAATTCAAACGAGACTCAAAACTAGAAATGAACGAAATTACAAGAGTCAAAACAATGATGAAATAGAAATGCTAATATGTAAAGTCATATTTCTTCATATGTTCCTTAATTCAATTGGCCTACGGAAAAATTAGTAACGCGTTGGGCATATACTTGTGTCAGCTCATCATTTCTTGACAGTGTGGATCGTTCCCATGCTCCTTTCCTGGGTGACACGTGTTCCTTTCACGCTACTTTATTCAATTCCTTTAGTGAACAACAAGAACCTCTACCTCGCCCCTATGAACGGCTATTGAAACAGAAAGAAGTCCTTGTGTAGCACCAAATCAGTTGCAATCATGATACAGAAAAAAGTCCTTGTGCAGCACCAATTCAGCCGCAACAGATTGCAAACATTCTGTTGCAAACAAGACAGTAAGCGCGTCCCTTTTCAGGCGGGTAGGCACATCCTTTTTCAGACGGATTGACTTGAGGGTTAATTTTCTTACTGTCGAAGATATTCCGTAATTAACTGATGAGGGTTTGTTCTAGCTTAACCATATATACACTTCCATTAAAGAGTGTGAAATGAGAGATGAGAGGAGAAAATTAGAGTTTCGACGGGCGTTGGAGATAGAAGATGTAATTAGGTTTCACGTGGGGATGCAGAGAGAAGAAGTGAATTAGAATTTTGACTACAAAGTAAAGAGAAAAGATAATTCTAACGGGATTAATTTTATACTTAAAATTATCAGGTTATTTTAGTACTTTCGATAACCTACTTATAGTGATTCCATAAAAGTTCGGATACAGACAATCATATTTTTCTTTTAATGACTTGAACTTGTGATCTCCCGGTCACATGACAATAATTTTACCAGTTACGTTTAAAACGCAAATCAGATAAGTGCACTATATGACATAAATAAGTAAATAAAAATATAAAAGATTTGTGTAGTTTGATTTGACTTGAAGAAATTTCACTAGTGTTGGGTCATTATCTTCCTTTTCTTTTAGACCTTCTCCGCGAGAAGGCTAGAGAAACCTATGTTGCACAGAGATCCAATTTGAGATTCGAGTTTTTTCAAATCAATAAATTTATTTTGAAGATTGCAAATCATTTAAATAGGAATATTGAAGGCAGTTCAACTAAACGTATCTTCAACTAGTAATGAACAAAGATACATTTTAATTTAACCATATATGTGAATTTTACATATTTTTCTTAAATTATCATCACCATATTCATACCACATACCACATACGCCTAAGGATGGCAATGGAGCGAGTGCAAGGTGGGTTGAGCTTTAACCCGCAAAATTTTCAATCCGCCCCGCTCCCCCCGCATAGCACTTTTGTCTATTTTCAACCCGCCCCGCTCCGCCCCACGTCAACCCGCCCCGCAATGATTTTTTTTTTTAGAGAAATCATGAAATCATTCGTAAATGTTGTTGCTGTATATAGTATAATATCAATGCTATTATTTTTAATTAATATATGTTGTGCATTTTATTCCTGATTTTTACTTACAATTAATTAATTAATAATTGATCAAATTAAAACTTACAAAGGATACAGAAGCATCAGTGATGCTTTCTTAACAGACTTGGAGTGAAAAACAACAGCGAATGAAACCTACCCGCAACCCGCCCCATTGTCATCCCTACCTACGCCATATTCTCAACAGTTAAAAATAAAAGAGAAGTGAGAAAGTAAATAACGAGTTAAAAGAAAGAGAGAATTGCTATCAAGATATAAATCAGAAAGACCATATAATAAAAAGGTGAAAATTCCAAAGAACTCATATATGAAAATTTAAAATAAAAATCTAGACAAAACTAGGTCAATATATATAGTCGACCAAAATTTCATATTCAATAAGTCATTTTGTAAAATTGATAAAAGTAAATAGATTTATGTTACAAACACCATTAAAGCACAATCTAAACCAATTAGAGCGTCTAATCAGTATATGTCTAAAACTAGCAGATCACTTCAGATATGTTAAGTTATATGTTACATATAAACTTTTGTTTTTTTGAGAAAGGTACATGTTTACTAGATCAACTTAACTTGATGGTGTTAAGAAAATTGCTATGTCAATGCAATTAAACCATGCAGATTCAATCAAACACCAATTTTCTTAGGATTCAGCAGCACTAGTACATAAAATCAAATTGTTTAAAACAATATAAATAGTAAAACATCTTTAATTGGCTACAAAGACCCAAAAAGAAGCCTGCTCAAGTGTATAATACATGTGCCTTCTACATCATGGGGTGAATAGATAATCCAAGCATTACTGGAACTAACTGCTCATTTCTTGGCATAGGTGATAGCCATGGGATTTTGGGGGGTGATTTTGAAGCCTTGAAGGGCCTGCATGGCGACCGAAGACTGGACATCATCATCAAATTCCACGAATGCAATACCTGGTTTCGCTTCAATCATTCGAACTTCTCTAAAGCCAGGATATTGTTTGAAGAGCACTTCAAGCATCATACTTGTTGTCTCGTGGGGCAGATTCTGTATAAAGAGAATATTATTTGGTTCTGCAACATCTTGCGCACTTGGCTTTCCTTGTCGAGATGCAGCCTGCAAAAGTAGTAAAACAATATGCAATTAATGAAGATACAGATGAACATATTCAGAAACTAATATTGAACAAAAAGAGATCAACTGTAACATATAAGAAGTTGTTCATGACGTCAAGCTGCTAGTCATTCGGAGCTATGGGTATAGGTATAACGAGCTGTGAGTGCATACTTTGGGGTCATTACAAAGGCAGTCACACTGAATTTGAAGTTCCATATGGATAATCTTTCGCACAATTATGGACAAAGGAGAGGCAGGTTTTTGTGCAACTAAGCCAAACAAAAGAAGCAATATTTGAAAGAAATAATGAAGCTGCAACAAACTTACAGCTGGACCTCCGTTACTGTCAGCTCTTGCGCCATTAGCTGCACCAGTTTGTGGAATTTCTTCAGTACGTTTCCTTTTTTCCACTACATATTTATATGACAAGTTAGTCTAGATCACTAGAAGTCAACAAAATAACTGGAAAATGCATTTTAATAGTAATGCATGCATGTTGGTGATTACAATACTCAATAACAAAGTTTTTCATCACTACTCCATGATTTTAGTTTTGAAGCCTTTCTCTACTATCATAAACATTATGCACCCAAATGATGAGGAAATTGTAAGAGGATGTAGACAAGATCACATGCAATTTGACAGGTGCTACTCAATGATTATGCATCTAGTACTATTCTGTTAAGATCCATCAGTGGAACTATACAAATATTCTATTTAGCGGAATTGTAACAAAAGAATTTAGCAAGAAGGCAAATCTTAAAGGTAAACAGAAATTACATTAGTAGTTTATATCTATTTAGCTTGTTTGAATGCCCTTCGCTTCAGCAAAGAGTGCTCTTCTTGGACTATAAGATTCACTTTTTAACATATCCAGAGATGAGTTTCCATAACATGCACTTTGGGACAAATGAGAAGCTTAAGAGAAGATGGAGCAGTTGAATAATGTACAGCAGAATGATTTCACCTTTTTCATCTTGTTTCTTTTTCTTGTCATAGGTCCCCTCTGCCTTAGCAATACAATCTGACTTTGATTTAGCATATTGTATCCGCTGCATTATATCAAAAGATTAGTCACTGACATCCTTCTACTGCTCTACACCATATAAAATGATCAATAGCGAGCCAAATTTTTTTTGGACAGCAAGCCAATTTAAGCATATAATACAAACATTAGTTTCAGAGAAAATTAAAAGTAAAATAGGCCCATCTTTAGAAAGATAGAAGTCCATAGTGTCTACTGTGCACTTGTATACAGGTTATTGAGATGCAACTCTACAGGACACACGCAAAGCACATAAATAGTTAGGATATGCTCCAAAAATTGAATATTAAAACCAAGCAACAAGATGATACAGCTTTCCAGATACAATTGTTCTAGAGGGGTGCATATTTGTGACCTCTATTATTCTACAAAACTGAGTAAATTTCTTCCCAATCAAGCACACGGTGATAAGGATTTAGACAAAAATGAGTAACAGATACAGAGCTTTACTCTGTATAATTATTTAACCAACCTCCATCTAACCCTTCCCGTTTAACAGTTATTGATAAACTTCAGGTCATATCGAATTAATCTGATATTCTTTTTACCCTATTACACAGTTCCAGGGTCTTATTTTGCTTGTAAAGGTTAAGCAGATTGTTGTGGAGCTTGGTTCATATTTTCATTAGCTATCTATGTAGAACTTAGAGATGTCCAGACTCCAGAGAAGATCAAACTTTCACATTCTAACTGGAATAGAAATCCCCTTCACACAAAACACAAGCATACATGTTTCTGATTCTTATAATGGTTTCATTTTATTTATTACTGAGAAATCCCCGAGGTCCAGTGGCGCACGATTCGATACCCTTAAAGGATAACGGGCCAGCCCCTCTCCTCTTATCCACTTAAATACCAGGCTTTTGCCTCAACAAGAATTCAAACCCGCGACGTGTGCATAACGCCATAACCTACATACAACGTGCTGCGTTTTTACCACTATACCCAACCCTGGGTGCCAATGGTGTCATTTTAGGTTTACGTTTATGCCTCCGTGGTCCTTAATAAGAACAATAATTCATGGCTTGATCTAAGGTCATAGTCTATCAATGTTTAGGCAGGCAACTATATTTTCAATTTTATACCACCACAACCATAATCAGGAAAAATAAATAAATTAAAAGATCAATCAAAAAATTCTATAACAAACTCTGACAAAGGATGGATAGCCTAGTGAGAAGGGCTTCCACCTCCAACCATGCGATCGGGAGTAAGAGTCACCATTGAAGCAAAGTGGAAAAGGGCACTAGTTGGCTCCTAAGCAGGGTAGTTAGACTGTTAGAGTGAGGATTACCATCCGTAAAAAAGTTTGGCATGGATTTTTGACAAATACTGTATTTCGGAGTATTAGTTTTAGTAATATAGCTCCTCCATCCAAACTTGAATACTTTTTAATGAAATGCAGCTGTTTAGTGAGAAATTGTAATGCTTTGATCTCTAAGCATAGAGTGGAGTCAGAAATATGTTTCCACATCTTGAAAGAATACATGATCTAGGGGCAGACTATAAAACCAGAAATCAGGGCAGTCCAAGCTGAAAAGATACATTTAGAGAACTATTGTACAGTAGACAGTGTAGTAGCTTTTTCTGACAGGACAAAGGATATCACATAGACATAACAAGTTGATAAAGGATCACATAGACATAACAAGTTGATAAAGGATCACATAAACATTGGCATATGCTTCAGGAGATAGCTAGAGAAAATAAGGAAATAATAAAGCAGGACATTTTTGAACAGTTAAGCCACCACAGGCATGATAGTACTGAAAAAATTCACAAGAGAAAACGGATTGCAATCCCAACTGTCATTATGCTCACCATTGGTTTGTCGTAAAACGGGAAGTTTTGCATTTGCCTCACAGCATTACTGGCAGCTGTTACTTCACTAAACACAACCCATGCTTGTCCTCTAAGTTTAGGAGTCTTCAGAGCTACTATATCCACAATCCTCCCATACTGCGAGAACAGGCAATAAAGAGACCTCTTTAGCTCTGCAAAACAAGAAGAAAACCATTAGCACAAAGCAAAGGCCATACACCAATCCTCCTGCAAACACCTGTTGTCAAACCCATTAAAAACGTAAGAGTTAATAATTATATTCCACACTAATTTCTCATATACAAAAGACAAGCCAGAGGATATTTGGCATTTTCAGAAATTAGATAAGAGAAACGGTCCAAAATGGCATCATCACCAGGACACATGACAAACTCCACGCACACCATAAACAAACAGAAAAAAACATTTGAAAGCACAAACGAGCAAAAGAAAATAGACAACCCAAAAATTGGGTCCTATTGCAAAACTCTATTGTAATAAGAAGACCATTTCTCGAGGCAGTGTTATATAAGAGTCTTTCATTACTTGATAGAACACTAACAAAGCAAATCTTGAAGCTTTCACCTTGATAAGTACATCTTTCTCGTGCCAAGTTTAACCCTCAATGCAAAGATTATAATATAGACATTGAGGCAAAAGTACAAAACTAAGAAGAAAACGATCACCAGAAAGCTTGATGAACATCAAAGAGTATTTTTTTTGACAAGAAAACATCGAAGAGTATTTTCCCTGCTCAATCCCCAAATTAGTTGGTGTCCGCTAATGAATCTGTCCAACTATATTCGGGGACATTTTATTCCAGTACTGCTCAAAGTTTGTCTCTTGAAACAAATTGGGGTTCTAAAAGGCTCACACTTAACCGCAACGCTAACATACTAGGTTCAATTAACACCAACTTTGCAGAAGGGAATTCAGCATAAAGTTTGTCTCTTAAAGCAAATTGGGTTCCAAGAACCTCAGACTTAATCACAACACTAACACACTAGGTTCAATCAACACCAACTTCGCAGAAGGGAATTCACAGCAAAAGGGTTTGTATTCTTTTGATAGAGTTGATGAATGGGACTGGGAACAACCACCACTAGACCTTTGCTTTTGCTCAAACTCCAGCTCCACTCAACCAAAATGGAGCGCCAAAAGCAGAAATCCCTTCTTTTTAATAAGTTCCTCACAGGTATGTAGCTTACATGATTGACCCAACATTCTTGGAAAACAATCTGTGCTGACAAGTCACTTGAAACTCTACCCTTTAATTTACCCCGTATGAACATACATATTCTAGATACCCTACCCCATCCGAACCCTTTTGTCAAAAAATTTACACTTTATATGTAAGGGCAAAATTATATTTTATGTATAAATAGTACAAAGTTGAACCTCCTTGGCTTCTCCGTATGTTTACTCTTATATATTTTGAATGAATTCCCGTAGTAAAAATCCTGGTTCCACCACTGGTCCTCCTCTCACACTTATAACTCCACATAGTGCTCATACACAATGGAGTTATATGGTATTTTGCTGCCAATTTCAACTACCCAACAGCGCGTAAGTATATGAAAAGCTTACAAACAGCTGAAATTTTGCAGCATTAACAATTCCTGATTTGAATTTATGCTAAAACCCTAGCTTAAATCTTGAAAAAAGCAAGGAAAAAAGTTACCTTCTTTCTTGACCTTCTCGTTTAAGTTCTTAATGTAAATAGTTTGATTCGGTGGGACATCCCCTGTAAGCATCATTACAGTAGTTTTCTCTATCTGTATATCACCTGTTTGTCTCTGTGATTTCTGAATGTGCGCGAGAAAATTCGAAGAGGTTGGGAGCTGCAAGAAAGGCGAATGCAAATTGGGTTATGGGTATATTGGTCTGGGTCGAATGGTGGGCTTAAATTGATTACCGGCCCATAGAAAGATGTGGTCAAGGGGGGTGCTTAATCAAAGTTTTTGCCCAAATTGTCCATTTTCGGAGTGCTCTTTAATTTTTGTCACTGCTTCTCAGTTAATGAAGAATTGTGGGTAAAAGTATCCATAACTATGACTTTATTTCACAAAAATAAAGGTTTCTGGCAAAAGTTTTGTAAGTATAACTTTGTGGGTTCCGAAACTAAATTGATGTCTCTATCAGCTAAATTCTGTGGGCATAACTTTGTGCGTTCTGAACTAAACTTATATCTCTATCAGCATAAGTTTTGTAGACATAACTTTGTGGTTTCTGGAACTGAACTTATGTCTCTATCGACATAAGTTTTGTAATCATAACTTTGTGAGTTCTGAAATTGAACTTACGTCTATATCTCTATCAACATAATGTTTTGATGTTGTTTAACTCGTAATAGATTATCACTTCATGTTTTAATTTTTGCAACTAATGGTCTAAAACGAACGATAAGTTTAAATTGTAGATTGAACCATAGAAAGATTGATTCATGAGGTCAATGAGTGATTTAATCACATTTTGTCACACATAGCATGTTGTTCATTAATTAAATAGAGTTTAAATTATATGTATTAATATTATAAAAGAAATTACACTATTTAATATGATTGGACGGGCTATCACTCTATTTTTTCGGGTTACACATCATTGTAGGACTTAGCTATTTGATAGTGTAAAAAATTATATGCACAATTTATGTACAAAACGTGAACTTAGTCAAACATAAACATTTTTAGACGAAATAGTTTATAGCTAATTAGGATTTGTACATAGGTTTTCTTTATGCAATTCTCTCCTCAGTGAGATAGTGAACTAAATTCATCTGCAAATTGATCATTCAACTTCGTAAAAATTTGGAGTTTATCACTTTACAATTTAGCTCGTAGGCCAATTGGGACCTAATTTAAAGAGTGGCCTTAAAAGGCCACACAATGCAAATAATATCAGCCTACTAGGGCCTTTTAGGCTCAGTTCCTAAATGGACCTCAACATTTGGGCTTACCCACAATTTTCCATTAGGACAAAAATACCCTCAATATTTTTTCAAATTTCCCAGTCTCATCAAATGCAATAACACCACTGAAGCATTCACCGGCTTAAAACCCTTGACCTCCAAAACCCTGAAGAAATGCTCCGATCAATACTCCGAACCGCCGCCGCCACCACGGCGGCGAAATCCCACCCGACCACCTCCGACATCCGTATACCGCCAGCAATCTCAGCATCTTCCAGAAACTTCGCGACGAACACACAGCCGAAGAAACCCAATTTCAGACCCGATATCAAACACGACAATGCTCCTGCAGGAGACAAAGCTGCTGAAACGCTCAATAAGGATCTTCGTGCACGGGCTCTCAAAGAAGACGAGAAGGATAAATCCCTTGATATTGGTCCAGATGGTCGTCCACTATTCACTTCCGCAGCTTCTATTTCTGAGCTTACCAAAAAAGATACATGTACTTACATGAAATTCAGGTACATTATTAGGCCAGCATTGACGAGCGGTGGATGCACCAACTGCCTTTAGCTTGAACTGTATCTTAAAAAAATAATTTTTGATCTATACTCCCTCCGGAGTCATTTTACAAAATCAAGATATAATTGAGTACCTTCTTTCCATTTTGACCTTAGTTCATTTTAGAAAATCGGGATATAATTGAGTACCTTCTTTCCATTTTGACCTTAGTAGTAGTTATTATTGGAAGTAATAGACATCGAGTAACGAGCATAGAACACTCAAGTTAAGAACACATCACATGAATAGAGAGAATATTTTTTGAACAGAGATTAACATTTTAAATGATTAAAGATGACTAAATAAGGGTATAATAGTCAATACACATAGTTTCTTAAGGGACGTGTAAACCAAAAATATGACAAGTAAAGTTGTCCCGAGGGAGTAGTCTTTAGTGCGTACATACCCACTGTATTGGCTCAAACTATATATTGGAGTGAAAAATGTGCTTATACTAAACCTGTACAAATTGTAATAGACCTTTAGTGGGTGCAGTGGTAGGTCTTACACGTGGAATTAAAGTTTTGGATTCACTTTGTTGCTGAGCTGGTTTGTGTCTGTACTCATGAAATGGTTGTTGTAGGAGGGAAGAGCTGGAGAGCGTTTTGCCGGAGGGATTACCAACGGGGATGCTTAAGGAATTCGGTGACTCTATGAGAGATGCATTGCTAATACGCCAGAGTTTTCTGGATCTTCGAGATAATTTTAGAAGGGTTGTTGATCCGACTTTGCAATCTAATGCTAAAGGTGTGTTCTTTGTCTCTTTGGTGCTGTATATGTTTAAGGGGCCACTCTCTGTCTTACCATCTATCATGAATTATAATTGAGAAGAGTTGTATAATGTGAAATGTGGTTTAGTGGAGTATGAACTTCTACTTTCATAGAACCCTTAGTTTGCCTTGAATAGTTAGTATTGGATAATGGATATGAACTTCTACTTTCATAGAACCCTTAGTTTGTCTTGAATACTTAGTATTGAATAATGGATCAGATGGTTACATATGATTCACGTAGCTTGCCCCAACTTGTTTGGCATCGAGGCATTATTGATTGGCTAATGCAAATTTAGTTTCTTCAAGTTTGCCGATTTGTTATCAGTAATAAGTGTTCAATGGAAGGATAGATTGAACTTGTTTGGTGGAACTGACTGAAGACAGTAAATTGGAGATATGAGCATCAACTTATAAGGGTACGTTCAGCAATATAAACTCCTCAAGAAATCAAAATCAGATGGTTGCAGAGCATGGTTTTATACAATGAAAAAGTTCAGTTTAAAGTCTTCTTAAATGGTTTGCTTTTGTGTGGAAGATTGTTTAAGGATTTGATATACCGAGATCCATTTTTTATAACAGAGAAATCCCCGAATGCCAGTGGCGCACTGTTCAAAACTCGGAGGATAATGGATCCGCTCTTTTACTCTTCTCCACTTACTATAACATGCTTTTGTCTACAGTAGAGTTCAAACTCGTGATGTGTACTTAACCCATAAATCACGCCCTGCTATCTACAAAGAACCTATCTTCCACATTGCTTTTCACATTTTTCAAATTAAATGCCTTTTTTCCCTTTTTTAAAGTATGGGTGAAAGAGTCAATACCCTCAAAATTGGACAAGAGTAAACAACGAGCAGGAATTTACATCACATTTATCACTTGTTCTTTCTCTCCTCCTAAATATCTGCATAGGTCTACAATTTAAGCTGTCATTGTGGCCCTTCTCTTGCTGCTCGCGTGCTTGCAGTTGCAGAAGCATCAAAACTTACTTGATTTGTCATCTCAGAGCTAAAGCTGAGACTCTGCCAGGGGACTCATGGATCATTGTGCAGGATAAAACCGCCCTTACAGTTGCCAGATTTTACTGTTTTCCTATATACTGTAGACATTAGCTTCACTTTCTTTTTTCTTTGATGACGGTGGTGTTCGGGCTAGCTTGCGGGCACTTCGACTAGTTTCCACCAGGTACTCCCACCAGCACAGGCACCGGGTAACTCTGCCCACCAAGGATTGGGCAGATGAGAAGAAATCACCTAGTGTTGTTTGTCGTCGCTGGGATTCAAACCTGAGACCTCATGATTTTTTCCTTTTCTTATTTTTCTAGTCTTTTCCTAGTCCATGGAACATATTTTTCTTTCCCTTGAATAAAATCTTCCCTAAAGATGAACTATGCAGAGGCCTAGGGACACTGAAGTGCTTTTTATATCTCCAGTTATAGTTGCGTAAAGAGATTTTACTTAATTTATCTTAAGAAAGCATAATTAAATGGTAGCCTGCTATGTGTGTCACTTCATTTGATTTTGAAGAATTCTGTTGTGTATGAGCTGTTTTTACTGTAACTCATGATTAGAAGAGATGATTGACGATGTTCCTCAACTTGCAGGTCTTAAAGCTCGAAAGCAAGTTGTATTAGATGGGCTTGTGAGTTGTGGTAAGAGTATTGCCCTTTCAATGCTTGTTCATTGGGCGCGTGATGAAGGTTGGCTAGTTCTTTATGTTCCTAAAGGCCGAGAATGGACTCATGGAGGCTTTTTCTATAAAAATCCTAAAACAGGATTATGGGATACTCCTGTGCAAGCAGCAAATGTTCTCCAGGTAAGAAAGCTGTATTTTCTTGTAATATGTGAGACATATTTTGACTTGATGAATTTCATGTGGTAATTGATATTGTCTTACATTTTCGATACTTCGGTAACTAAATGAACCTAAGTTCTCCTCTCTCATTGTTTTAAGTATTAGATAATGGAATGTAGAAACAGTTTCTATCCACAAGGAAGTGGAAAAAAGATCTGCTAGTATGATATACTTGGAAATTGTTTAACTTGGCACTGCTATGTATACACAGTGGATCTTGATATGCTGCTTTAGAAAAAGAATGTGAAGTTGTTCTTCAATGTCATGTAGCAAATACAGACCATGATTTCTGCATGTTTTTCTCGTGACTTCGCTATTGCTCTATCTCCTTCATCTAATGCTTGACTTTGTTTATATGAAGAATATCTTTGATTTTAATCCTATTCCATAAACGTGAAAGTTGAGAAAATTTAAGGTAACTCCTGATATATTCCATATATTTTTCTTTTCTTTTTTCATGTTGTATCTTGTGCTTGTTTTTTCCGGAGAAAGAGTAACATCCTTTATTGACTGAATTTGTTTACAAGTATAAGAATTAAACTGTGGGATACTTAATTCCTCTCTCTCTCTCTCTATCCTTCATTTCAGGATTTTTTGAAGTATAATAAGGATCACCTCCAAAAGTTGCCCTGCAAAATTTTTGAACCTATTTTATTGGGAGAGGGAGCTGGTGTCGGATGGATGAAGGGTGCTGATGTGGTACAAATACCAGAAGATTATACTCTGCTTGACCTGGTTCAGGTTGGGCTTAATTCCACTCACGCTGCTGTCGGGGTGGTAGTTCGTTTGAGGGAAGAATTATCACTTGTGAAGGACATGCCTGTTCTTATTGCAGTTGATCAAGTGAGAAAAAATACTCTTCGCTGGATTGTGCCCCTCTTGTTTCTGTCCTTTGAATCATTCCCGGGAAAGGGTTAATTTCCTTTTTTTATTGATAATGATCATGCATTCCCTTTTCCTGATTTTCTTTTGGTCATGGACAGTACAACAGTTGGTTCACATTCAGCGAGTACGAGGAGCCAGTAACTGTTCGTTCTTGCCGACCTATTCATGCTAGAGAACTTGCAACTGTAAGTTGTTCTTTAAGTGTTCGAGAATGTTTCTTCATTAACTATTCACACAGCTCTCCTGCCTCGTTTTCTTGGTGATCGGTTTATTTGATTTTTAGGCAACAAGACATTGTGTTTAGTACTCCCTCCATTTCAATTTGTTTTTCTTAGTTTGACTGTGTACGGAGTTTAAGAAATAAAGAAGACTTTTGAATCTTGTGTATGCATCCTCTTTCTGATTCCATGTTTTTTGGAGCATTCTGGTAAGGAACACCTGAGAATATAAACGCTGATTGTTAAGAAGAAACTTTGGCGGAATATCTGGGCAATTTGAGGATTCATCATGAATTGACAAGTTTTACGCTGGCTGCCAGTTTGAAACTAGGATAATCCTTGATAGACTTTACTTAGATGCTTGCGGCGGAAAAAGCTAGTTATGTACTGTAAGTCTGTAACCAATGAAATGTAGTACTTAGGCGAGATGGCAACCAAATTTTTCTATTACATACTGCCTGTAGTGTCATCCTTGTAGCTGAAACATATGGAAAATTGGGGGAGTTTGATGTGATTTATGTGTTCTTGTTCTGAATTATTAGGATATGCTTCTACTGTAGATAATGTTTTGAAAGGAGATGGTTGGCTGAGCAAAGGCAAAAAATTAATGTGAAATATCCCCTTATTATCATGTTACTGACTCGTAAGGGGGTGAAGCAAAGAGCTACTAGAGTCATGAGAGGTCTGTTTCACTGACAGGAGCTCCGAACTTATACAGTTTGATGCAAATAGGCTACACCACAATGCATAGATGGCTGAGGTTGATTTTTGGAGCTTGGTGTCTTTGTTAGCCTGACGTATACCTTCAAAATTTTGGTGGCACACTAGCAAATTAGCTGTCTTTCTTCTGTTGGTGCCATAAATGCTATCATGTAATATTATGGAATACCCTGTTCCAATTATTTGATACACTTCACTAACAACATCTTTTTGCTGAACTGCAAGTGATTTAATCATCGATAAGCAAAATGTATCTGATTTTTGTGTGGCGTGGTTGTAAAAAATCTTGATGAATTGTTACATTGTCACTGATATAGTCCCATCATATGCAGGTGAATGCATTTAGGTCCATGATTCATGACAATATGATGGTGGGTGCTTTCTCGCATTCTACTGCTGTAGGGAAGCTGCGTAAAGACTTGCCAGATGTTCCTGCAGATGCTCGCATCAATTTCCCGCGATATAGTGTGGATGAAGCTGCGTCCGTTTGTCATTACTACCTGAGGTATGCTCATACCTCGTAAACCTAAGAAAGAGTGGATACCAAGGATTACTTGATCGAAAGAAAAAAGAATGAATACCGAGGATTCTGTTGGTCACCATCCACTCGCCACATAAATACTGAAGATAATAGAACTTAAGATGAAACAGGAAAAAGAAAAAAGAACATTTGAATTATTAAAAAAGGGAAACAAAGTGAACAATTGACTTATCGCAAAAGAATAAAAAGGGAAAGGAATGAATAATTGATTCATCAAAAGGGAAACACAAGCAAATAAGCAAGGGAAGAAGCAGAAGGATGGAATGATCTGTTTAATAGAAGTTTGAACCATTTCTTTAAAAAAGCCAAGAAGAAGAACTATGGAATGCCAAGAGAAGGAACATAAAGTTATGTATTAGAATTTAGAACTTAGTTGAAGGTTCTGCTTCATAAAGCTGTCTTATGTTATGTGGCCACAGAACACCACTGTTTAGTACTAACTCTCCTTGTGTAACTTTCTCATTGTGGCAGACAACGCCTCATTCAGCGTGAGGCATTTACAGAAGAAAGCTGGAAGAAAATCTATTATCTGTCAAATGGAAATGGCGCAGAAATGAGATGGCTGGTTCCTTTCATGCGGTGAACCACAAAGAATCGAACTTCAACAGATAACATTGAGATTTTAACAGGAAAATTATTGCATCTGTTAATGCTCTATGAATCTGGTCATCCTCAGCAAATAATCTGGCTGCTTTCTTGACCAACTCTCTAGAGAAAACAGTGAGGTTTACTTATTCAAATTTTGCTCTGTACTCTAGGCTAGATCAGGCATATATTGCCTGTGTTTGTATTATTTGATATCCAGAACATTATCACAGATTCATATATACATCATTACACTGGGCTATTGTTCTTTCCCTTTTCTTTTACTTGTTTTTCTGACCTGGTGTATGTATTCAATAATGTTGTAACGGCACAACATATTAAACCTTCTGAATTTTAGGATTTATGCCTAACGAGGTGGATGATTTTAGATTTACCCTGCAAAGATGACATTTCTTCAATCATGGTTCCCTCAATAATGTCTCTTATTATCTGAGCAAATTGTTTGCTCATCTTTTGAAATTTATGTAGGAAAAGATAAAAACTGAAGCATTGTCATATGAAACTAAAGGAATGGTGACACATTAAATTGCCCACAGAATTTAATTATCTTTGTTACACTGTCATCCATCTTGCTGAGAGGTTGATCTTTTTTTATACCCAAAATTTCCGTTTGTCAAAAAAGATTACAACCAAAGCCACGACCATGCTAAGCTCAGCAAAACCGGGAAATATGGTTACTCGAAATCTGTTCCTCGGAATGAAATGCTTCCTGAATCCGAGTGTGTACATAAGACTAGTCTGCAAAGTACAATAAAGCAGGTTGGAACTAAGCATATGAAAAACATGAAATAAGAACACACGAAAGTTACATGAAAGCTATACTGTAGACTCTCAAGAACAAAAAGCTAGAGTTGAGAAGGCAATAGGGATCTATGTATCTCTAAAGATTTCAGTCGAAGCCTACACCTTCAAACACAACTCATGTAAATGTTAGTTCAATATCATGTATGGCTCCGCCAAGGAACAACGATTATATGACAAATTGCCACAACGACCAATCACTAGATGTTATACCACATTGTACTGGAAATAGTCAAGTCCCTGTCCAGTATCAAGTTAGGGGGGAAAGTCTTTTTTACCAATTGCACTGCCTAATATAGAGTGTAAAAAATATGAAATCCAGGAATTCATGAGAACCAAGCATATTTGCAACCCAAAAATGTACGCTGGGTAAATTAGAAAAAGAGAGCAAGTTTTTACACAGAGTAAACCCCTCTTCGAACATTTAAAGTGTTTTATCATGCTATATTTCTATAAGCTCAACCTTGGTTGCTTCAATGACAATCCAGGATATGAAGTATGATGCACCATGTAAATACATTTAAACTTTTCCCTGATAAATTCGGGAGAAAATAGATGTTTATGTAGGACAAACGAATGGCATCAGGGGAGGGAGCACCTTTCAATAGGAGGATAAGTCTTTCAGCATAAGTCTTATTTCTGCTATAAACATATTCTTCCTAACAAGAGAAAACACATTGAAATCGCTGTATCCTGGGTGAAAGATTCCTAATGGAGTTCATGTTAGTCAGCAGAAGAGGTGTAAACTAACTCGCATCTCTGGTTCATTTAAGGCAGATAATCATAGTGATTTTCCAGCCCCTATAACTTGAGTTTCACTTGCTCTTTTTTTTCTTTTGTGATATGGTGCCGGGCTCAACTTGTGTTGACCTCGACTTTTATATCGAGTCCCTACTACCTTCCACTAGCACAGGTCCCGGATAACTCTACCTTGACTATTTAACTTGCTATCTACTATAATGATACCTCAGCTACTATGGAATTGCCTTTGTAGATGGTGCATGATCTCTTGAAGGCGGAACCTTTCATCTTAAGATCAGCCTCTGCGCCTTCACCATGTCCATCACCAAGGAATATGTCAAACTCTAGTTTAGTAAATGTATTTAGCGTCCTATTCACACTGAACATCAACTCCTTCTCTTCATTATCACTTACCATAAAGCCTTGCCATGATCCTTTCTACAAGACAGGAAAGAAACAGGATCACACTACATCTTAGATTCAAAGTAATAAGAGAAAAGAGATTAAAAAGATAGACAAGCACACAAACCCTTTTCCTTGATCATTTTAAGAGATGATGTCAATGCATTAAGATTATTTTATAGCAAAATATATCCATTCTATATTGCTATCGAAAAAGAAGGTGACTACATAACCCTCCCAAGATTATTTCATAAACTGCATTGCTTCGAGATTGGAAGTCTAACTTGCACCGCTTTCCTTCCCTTTAACCTGTCGTAGAATCTGAAGCATATGATTTTCTGCAAGGAATATTCATGCAGACTATTCACCGAATACAATTATATATCTAGAATGACCTCTTCAAACATCTCTAGCTACAAAAGTGTCTACAGAAGCTTGGAAACCTCTGAATTGTTAGCCAAGTGATCAACTAAAGTTAGCAAGTGTCAAACAATAAAATATCAACTGCTAAGAGTTTGCTAGTGTTTTCTTTGAGGAAAGACCCATCAATATGGAACTTGACCACCTTAGAATGGACAAATCATGTAGCCTCCAGGGCGTTGGTTAAGTGATAAGGACGCAACACTTGAAGTGTGGTTTAGGCACACGTCCAAAGTTCAAACATGTCACTGACTGGAGACTGGTATTTAAGTAAGAGCAGAGTAGAGGGCAGGCTGATACCCCCCTCCCCCCTTAGTTCCTAACTTGTGACTTGTGAGCACAATGGGTTGGGCTAGCTAACTCACATGGAAATTTTTTGGTTAGTGGAAAAATAATATAGACACTGATCTTCAGCAATCCTGGCTGACCACTAACAACAACATACCCAATGAAATCCCACAGGTGGAGTATGGGGAGGGTAGAGCATACACAGACTTCCCCCTACCTCGTGGAGTAGAGAGGTTGTTTCCGAAAAACCCTCGGCTCATCCAGATTCATGTGCCCATCCAAACAAACTTGATCTCTTTTTTTAGTAAGAAAACAAACAACAAATCGGGAAACCTATGGCGATATGGCGTACCCCCAGTAAATTTAATTTATGATCACTTGATTAGCTTCTGATAGGGCGGATAACAAGCACCATAGAAACGAGCTTCCTTCTAGTAGTTGTTTTTTCCTAACGTAAATAGCTAAACATAGTCTCAACAGATTACAATCAGCAACAGAGAAAATGCAAATGGGGTATTGTCAGACGCATCATGAAGCAATTCCTGATGATGGGAATGAGCTGACTGTCTATTTTCCATACAGGACCAGTAAAAAAGCACCAATAATTTTAGTTTTTTTTTTGAAGTTTTCAACAAATGAAGGAGCGCCCTTTGACCATTTAATTCTTCCTAAATTAAGCAGCTAAAAGATAGTCTCAACAAATTAGAGGCAACAATAAAGAAAGTTTGAAAACTTACGACTAATCGAACTAAGCGAATTAGGGTATTGTCGGATGCATCAAGAATTAGTTTCTGTTGGTGGGTATGAGCTGACGAATTATGTGATTGACGACGGTCAACTCTGAAGAACAAATTGCCAACAGCATCGGTGAATTGGATATTTCCAGCATCCCAAAAAGACTTATATTTCTTCCATACAAAAAGATCAAATGGGAATTGCCCGTCCGGCGGCCATTCATCCGGCGTGGTAGTTGTTCCCATCAACCAGCTAAATCAGCTTAAAATGGACAAGGAACTCAGTGAATCAATTTTGTATGTGTGGAAGAAAACTCCACTAAAAGTGACGGAAAAATTTGGAGATGGTGGTGGCAATGACTGAACAAGAATCAAATTACAAGTTGGAGGAATTTAATTTAACTTTATAAATTTCTTTTGGCAAGAGGGGATATTTTTGAAAGGAGAAGATTGAAAAATATTTTAATTTAGATAAGAATTAAAGAAATGTGACAATTTGATACTGTATAAATTTCATTAAAGAATTTATTATGACAAATAATAGCGACTTGAAAGTTGAAATACTCATAAACAAGTGGTAGATCTGTAATGATATTTTCCTTCACATCGTACTATAAGCAAGTTCGCAGCAGGCCGTAACTCAAGGGATGTGATATAAACAATTTATTCTAATATAAGTATGAGTAATTACTTCAATGACTTACATTCATATTTATGAATCACATAGAGATAATTTTACTATTGTTCTAAGACTCTACTTCATATTATCATTCACATCATATAACGTGACATGCTAATAATGCTTTTTAAAAATAGTTCTAATTTAGCAATTTACCAGGTTTGTTGAAATTATGAAAACTTTCTCAATTGATTTTGTAATTAGTGATATATTTACTTAATAACTTTATATTTTTAAAGTGTCATTTTCTACGATTCAAATTACAAATCGCTTCACATATGTTCTCCTGACACACTGTACAACATTTTCTTCATACTTAATCCTTGAAATAACCGATCCAACTCGAATTATAATAGATTGTTGAAACATAAATATCAATATTCTTTTTTCCATGATGCCAATTGATTTTCAGGCGGATACATATGATTTAATTATTTATTTTGAAAAATTAAAATTAATCAATTTTGGGCAAAAAAATTACTTACACTTTTTGTTTTGTTAGAATTAAGAAATCAATTACAAAGAAATTCTCACCTGTCAATTTCCTGAACACGTAACATAAAATGTGTTTTTAACTTTTATATTACTAGTATACTACTTGATAAGGCCAAAAAATTGTTTACTGTATAAATATAAGTACTGAGTACTGAGGATCACGATATTGTAGTCGACGGAACGCGCGAAACATCGCCGTAGAATTTTTCCCGGCAATGGCTACAACTACCGGAAGTTCTTCTGTTCCGACGAAGGATGACACGTCCGTCACCGGTAGGGTTAAGAGAAAAAGGTTCCGATCTCGCCGTGACACATTCCGTGAGTTCTAGGGCTTTTTCACCGTCAACATTTTGCTATTTTCGATCATATTTGGCATGTTAAATTTTCAATTTTTATTCTTCGGCAGGGCGCGAAATCAGTGGACGGCCACTCAAACGACCATTGCTGGACTTTGCAAAGCTTTCGATCTCTGATTCTTCATGCAGAGGTAAGTTACACAGTAAAGGAACCAAAAAATTCACTAAATAAAATTTAAAATATAAAAAATAAACATAAAAATACGAGAACTTCCACCAGTATTTTCTCAACTCGAAGACAAATGAATTCAATTAATAATATTATATAATATTTTTTTACCTATTTATAAAGTGTTGTAGTCAATTGAATCATTTTGGATAAGGATGATTATATATATATTTACGTTGATATAAAGAAGGTGGAGGAAATTCGAGGTTTGGGATGCAAGAATGTAAATTTACACCTTTAAATTTTGACTATAATTTGAAATTATTCTTTAAGTTAGAGCTGGTTTAGAGTTAAAAGCAAAAAAAAAAGATTTTTTCTATAATAGTATTATAATACTTTTAATTCAAGTCTAAAGTCTTTCAAAAATAGTAACTCTACCTTTACTAGAAATGACTAAAATTTGCATAAATTTATTTTTCCCAGATTTTTCTTGTGAAATTACATTGATCGTGTTTATTATTGATATAATACTTTTAGATTAAAAATCTATTAAATGTAAGAAAAAATAAAAAAAAATCAATAATTAAGAGTATAATATTGGACCAATATTCTAAAAGAGGGCGAAGAGCCCGTTTGAATTGACTTATTTTAAGTATTTTTTAAGTTAAAATATTTTTTAAGCTGTTTATAGTGTTTGGGTAAGACAAAAAAGTATTCTTGACACCTAATTTTAAGTCAAAATAGTAAAAAAAAAAACTAAAAGCTAAAAGCTGGAATTTTCAATTTAAAAAAAATAGCTTAAAATAAGTTTATCCAAACATGTTTGAAATTATTCAATTTTGAATAGTAAATTTGACCTCTTTATTTCTCATTCCGCCCATTTCCCTAAAAATATGCCGCCAGCTTTCGTATAAAATATGAAAATACTCGGGATCGCGAAAAGTAAAGTTAGAAAAACGTACTCACGCAATTAGTCGAAGTAGCTAGCGAAACACCGCCACTGACTTTCTCTCCGGCAACAATGGCTGCAGTCGCCGAGAGTTCTTCTGTTCCGGCGAAGGAAGACAAGCCCGTCATTGTTAGGGTTAAGAGAAAAGCTTTCCAGTCTTGCCTTGACGTTTTCTGTAAGTTCTAGGGTTTTTCACAGTCAACCTTTTGCTATTTTCGGTTTATTTGGAAGCTTAAATTTTCAATTATTACAACTGTTGTGCACCGACAGGGCTCGAAATCAATGATAGGCCAGTCAAACGACCATTGCTTGACTTCGCTAAGCTTTCAATCGATGAATCTTCAAGTAGAGGTTTGTTTAGATTTTGATGTTCGAACACTTCTAATTTTTGGTACGAGAATTCGGACATTTTTGAATTTACATATCCAAGAGCGAAAAGTATCCCGGTTTTTCGAGTTTTATACCTGAACTATCAGTTGCAAACTATCATGTGTCAAGTTTCCTAATTGAACTATCACGGACTATTATCAAAACATACCTCAACTATCAATTGTTCCATTTTCCTACTAGAACGATGATGATATTTCAGGTAGGAAAAAGGAACAACGGATAGTTGAGTTGTGTTTTGAATTTTGATAAATAGTTAGTGATAGTTCAGGTAGGAAGAAGCTCGTACACTGGATAGTTCAGGCATGAAATTCGAAAAAACTGGATACTTTAGGTGTGCTTTTGATAATTAACTCTAAAAAGTATTCAAAAAATGTTTGATAGAAGTTGTTGATAAAGACAAAGCTGGTTGACGGAGGTATATCTGGTTGGATGTTATTAACATATCTGTTCAAATAAGTAATTGATTATTTGTGGATTCCTATTGTCTATTGTAGTTTAAGAGGCAACAAATGCAGTTGTATGATTGTAACACACCAGGTCTGTTGATTGTTTTACTGTTATGTACTAATAATTATTTTCAGTGGAGGAACTGAAGAGCAGAAAGGTACTTGTGCAGCATGTGGAGACCGTAACTAGCTCAGAGGTCACTGTTGATATCGTGAAGTCTTTTGTGGTTAGTGTAATATATTCCACATTTTTAACTTTCTCATTTACACATCATATTTTACTACTACATGTTTCTTCTTTTGCATTGTTCATCTTGCTATTTTTTGTTGGTATTTTCTTTTCAATCCTGCTTTGATTTCACTTCTTTTGAGCCGAGGATCTATCGAAAACAGCCTCTTTATCTCACAAAGATAGGGGTAAGGTCTGCATACATCCTACTCTCCCCAAACCCCACTTATGGGACTTTACTGGGTATTCTGTTGTTGTACCCTTGAAGTGTGAGAATTTTGTAGCACTTGCATTATCGAGCCATACTCTTAGAAGGGTCTCTCAGTTATGTGTGCAATTATTTAACTAGCTTGTTTCTCGCTCTGGTAGTAGCTACAATGAGTTTTCTAATTGCTGCATTTTAGCAGTCGGCTCCAGCAGATTCTTCAGAAGTCAAAGAGAAATCTGAGATAAGGCGAAGTTTTAGGACAGAAAAGGTAAGCTCCTTCTTGATTTACTTACAGACATGTGCAGAAATACGTAAGATATCTGCATCAACCAGAGCTTCAGCTTAATTATAAATGACAAATGCATGCACTTAATGTGATATGTGCAGAAACAAGATCAACTACTTGCCAAAGCAAAGCAAAAGCAAGAGGTGAGTTCTATACCATAAGATCTTCTTATGTAATAATTCAATATTGGTTTCACTGTTACTATTACAGAGAAGATAGTTATACATAACTTTCAGTTATGTGGAGTTGTTTAATGTAGGTACAGTTTATGGATGGAACCTTTCCTTTTGTACTAGCTAATAACATTTTTGCCAACAGTATGTAACTTGCTATTCTATGTTTTATTTGTGGAAAGCTTGTTTTCCTTTTTATCTTTTTTATTTATTTCTAGTGAGGGGAAGTCATTATGTTGATGGAGAAGCAATCATGTTGGAATGAAACAGAATTACTTGAAGTGGTTTGGTGTACTACTAAGTAAATAATAATAATATTTACTGATAAAAAAGAAAAGAGAGATAATACCGAATGACATTCTTTTTTCTTATAACCATGATGTCCGAGCTAGCTTGCGTGCACCTCGACTAATTCCACGGGATACATGCTATTTCCCACCAACATGGTACTATTTTTTTTGAATGTTAGAATCAAACAGCAGTTAAGAATGTAATTTGGTTGTTAATGCCAAACTACATTCTTAAATGCCGTTTGATTCTAAACATTCACTATACTTGAACAGATCTGATATTGATACAAGGAAACAAAACTATCTATAAGAACAGTTTACATGACATTTGCATATCTGTCTGAAAAAATAAGCAAGTGGAATATATTATTCATTTGTAGCTAATATATTTGGATTCTGTTACCATCCTCAAAAAAAGCTAATATATTTGGATTGACCAAGGCAAAAAATAAAGAATGTTTTGTGGGGAAAAATTGATGAAGAACTTTTCTTTTCTCTTAATCACAACAACAACATTGCTAGTATAATCCCACAAAGTGGAAAATAATTAGAACATTCCTTTAGTATATGATAATGCGGTCATAAACTTCGCTGCCCAATCTCAAACAAATCTTCTAACCATTTTAACTCAGCATCTGTAGGTGCTTGTTGCTAAATCTAGCTTATGAATGTGTATTGGTAGTTAAGCAAATTCCACATCTGATTTGCTGTTAATTATATTGTATTCTAGAAGTTTGTGTTTGTGATTGAATTGAGCGACACATATTGGGTTTTGAAGCTTGTGCCGGAGGCGTCACTCTTGCTATTTTCGTTGTTAGGATATTATCAAACTTGATTCATGCTATTAACCATATGGTTTTAAGTGGTTTTTGAATACCTTAATAGTGGTTTCTTGTATGGTAGATTCACTTATCTTTTCTCCTAATTTTCAAGGCTTTTTAAGATGTAGCTTATCTTGCTCTTCCCTCCTTTAGGATTTGTCGAAAAATGCCCGGTTTGAGCAAATATGGAAAAGCAGAAAAGAAAAGAGAGAACTAATGCACAATGAAGAGCTGAATGAGATGTGTCGACTATATGATGTTATTCGTGTTGATACTGAAGAAAAAAGCCATGAAGTGCAAGATGAGTAAGTGTTATAGTAATTACATGCTAGCTTTTTAAGTTACTTCGCATGTGTTAATTTTGTTTTCCTTCACAACTGAAAAAGAGCTGGTTTTATGACATCAATGCAGGACTATCGAGCTCGAAGGTCACAAGATGATGTCCCAATATTTGCCTCTTTTACGAGAAGTCATGCCAAGTGCTGCTGAAGAAATTGAGTCAGAGATTCATGATTTCATGTCGAAACAAGGTCCTACGCTGCTTCTTTCTTTTTCCAGGGATTTGTTTTCAAATTCAATCTCATGATTTTCTCCCCCGGCAAGGGAATACCTATAGGTTGCTCTGTGAAGTTTTATCAGTTTGACAAATTTCATCAACTTATTTATTATCTGAAACAAAATGAAATGGTAGAAATTCTAGTTCATCGTCACTGATCATTTCAGCCATGCTTTTAGGAAAGGTACTAAGCTAGAGTTCTGGATTCATTCCTAACTAATAGAATTTTGAATTCTTTCCCTTCCCGAGTCTATGGAAGGGTCAATATTGTGAATTTGGTCAAATGGGCAATGGAGCTTGCTGTCTATTTTCATGTTTACTGTGAGTTTATTGAAGGTTATGCTTTGCTGTGCAGCACCTCCAGATGGTTATGTTTATGACTATTATACTGTGAAGAATGATACCAACACTTACGAGGACATTGCTAGCCCTTTTCCATTGTAAGGATTCATACAGCGAAAATGTTTCTTCAGATGGTATCTTTTCCTTTTAATTCTTACTAAAATCATTGATGCGGTTGTTTTAGGGTACAAGTTGATGAAGATGATGACTACTACGATGGTCCTGATCATTCAGACTACGAATCTGATGATTCCAATGGTCATCTCCCTTGCCTTCCCATCCCCTTTTAGTATCATTTGTTATTTAAGATACTTTTTTGTTAGAAATGGTTTAATATTTGAAACATTTTTTTTCAGCTGAACATAATCCCTGGAATGATTATCCGGATGAAGAGGAATCTGAAGATGAGGACAAAAGCCAGTCATCAAGTGATAAATCAGAAGCTTCAAGCAGCACTTCTCAGGAACAATATGGATCTGAAACTGTTGGTGTAATTTCTTTTAAAAATGAGGATGTGGGCCGCGAAGACTGGCCAGATTATGCAGATCCGATCCTTGATGGTGATATGTATGGTGAGTCCGATGTTGAAGCTTACGATACTGAGGATGAGGATATATGGTGACCATCACTACACGCCATGTTTAACTTCTCATCAGTACCTATTTCATGCATTCCTGTATATGTCTCTGCTGATCATAGTTAACCTTGACTTGTGAATGACGTGTAGTTATGTCTTCTGAACTGGCTAAGTCAGCTATCTGGGCTACTGGTGAATGACATGTAGTTATATGATTGGGCAAAAATCGTTTCCCCAAGCTTCTTAAAACAAATCTTGCCAGTATTGTATTGTAAACCTCAATCTGGTTTCCAGTCCTAAGTACCTCAAACTGTAGTTGTCTAGTTTAACAATTTATGGTTATCTTGTCTTTGTTTTTTAGTGTTGTCTAGCTTGAGTTCTGGTTGAATGGTGTTTGGACTCTTTAAATCTTACTCTTCTAGTATTATTGTGCACTCTTTCGAGAATTGCTGGTATCAGAGTGTGAATACAATATACACGTATGAAATTTGATGGAACAAAGGCTGGATATATGTAATTGTTTGTTGGTAAAAGCTTATTCACAGTGTTTACACGTGTGTGTACTTTTTGAATTGGTGTAATTGTTTGTTTGTCATTTAAATTAGGGTAGGTGGGCTCTTTCGTTTTTCGTCATTTATAGTTTTGGTCCTTGTACCCTCTAATTTAGCACATTTATAGAAATGGCCATCAAAAGCAAAATTAAATTACATATCAAAGCTAAAGTTGCAACTTGCAGAGATCACATCAATAGCTGGGAGCCACAGATTTGTTCTCTGTAGAAAGAGATTTAGTATTAATTAGTGCTGGAAACCGTCTAACCATGCAAATCGATACCTAATGTAGCTACTAGCTAATTAGGTAATTATAATAAAATGTGGAGTCCCAAAAATCAAGGATGAGATTACACTTTGCAGTTACTTTGAACTTGGGGTAAGGTTTAATTAAAGTGTAAACAACATAAAACATAGTAGTTTGGTCCCTAATTACGTTTTATTTCACTATTTTAAAATATTACATTTTCCCCGGTAGTTTAAAAAAGGAAAGGCGTGTATCCTTTGTATTTTCGTGTATCCTGGATACATATAACCTCTTCATTAATGGTAAATCTGTTTCTATTATGGCGCTTTAAAAGGAAATAAAATATTTACAATTAATGAGGAGTAAATCATTAATTGTAAATCTATTACTATTAGGGCGCTTTAAAAGGAAATAACAGATTTACAATTAATGAGGAGTAAATCACGCGTCAATCACTTTGAAATGCATCTGCAGTATCCTCATCTCCACAAACAACTGGAGAATTCAAATTTCAATTTAAAATTACTTGGATACACATCAAACCAGCAAGTAACTCCATTATACAGGATACAGGTAATAATAGATGTCAAATATCTAAGGATACACATTTAAACAACAAACAACAATAGGAATACTTGGATACACTGTTAACACTGTATCCAAGATTATAAGCTTGATACATTATAACAGTGTTAAGGATACTTCCCAATATCTAAGGATACCCATCTAAACATCAAATAGATATAGGTATACTTGGATACATGTTAATATTGGATACAAGTTTGTAAGCTTGGATACATTGTAACAGTGTTAAGGATACATGTTACCAACATCTCAAATAGCAGGTTGCAGTAGTATTGGGATACATGTTAACATGAATTAATCCTGAATACATGTAACACAAGATTTGCTTACAATGTTATCCCTGGATACGTATTGCTTTGTTTTGATTTGAAACTTTAAATTTACAAAAGTTACACATTTACAACTCAGATAGATATATGTATACTTGGATACATGGAAAATAACACTGGATACATGGTAACAAGTTGGTAACACTGGAAAATAACATCTGGGTTTGAGTCCCTTGTTCTTGATTTCAAATTTTTGTGCAATTCATTCATTTTGACTTGATCGTTTCTAAATTTGGATCTATTTTCAGCAAAGTCTTCTTCTTCAAAGTCTCTAACAGCCGGAACAAAGGTCGGAGAAGGCACTTCATTGTTCTCCATTTGAGATATACCTAAATCAAATGAAGGCCATTGTTGGTTACTTGGTATTATCAAGTTATCTGATTCATTATCCATGAAGGCAATCGTTGATTCGTTATCAAGTAATTGCTCTTATAGATTATGATAACTTAGAACTAAACTATAGTAAAAGTTGAAAAACGAATTTTACCAACCTCAATAATGGAAGATTATGATCCAGCAAGCGCCAAATTTTTTTGAAAAGTGGAGGAAGATCGTGTGGAAGATGGAGCCTTGGTTGAAGGCGTGATTTGGGGAAAATGATTATAGAGAGAGAACAACCGTTGCCTTTAGATACAAGTTGATTGATTTTAGGCCCTTTTTTAGGGATTGTGATGGATACAGTTTTTTAACCATGTAATTTCAATTTAATGGGATAAATATAATTATTTTAAAGTATTGAGATATTTAATAATTAGGGTAAGGATGTTTGATTATTTACGTAGTTTTTCCTTAATTAAATGCTGAAAAATCCAGAAGTATCAAATCCACACATACTATAGAGGCTAGGCCTACCAATAGGACCATTTGCTTCCATACCCCATGGTAGCAATTATATTTTGATGACTCCACCATAAATCTATGCATAATAACTATGATACAACCAATATAATCAATACTGACAAAGCCAACATAAGGAGGTTTACAGACCAGATACAAGAAAATCATATATTAGTATGAGCCTTTTATTAATGATCAAACAAATATATATTATCAACTATTTAACAAGATACCTCTTAGTATGTAGTGGATTCGTACTGCTACAAGAAAAAAGACACGCGCCCAAAGTTGTGATTTGGTGGTCAATGATGAAATGTGTTGAGGTTTTCGGTTCATATCTTAGCGGAGGCAAGAAATACTAGCTAGTTGATTTCTTTTCATCTGTTTCAATCTTGATAAATCGAGTTATCAATACCCATATTGATGAGAAGTAACAAATGCCCCTTGAAATTAATTGAGATGCACATAAACAAATCGGAATACCACTATTATAAAATAGAATAGTATCATTCTTTATTGAACTAATTATGTCACATGAGATGAAGTAGAGGGAGTATATTACGCATTCTGATTTACGGGAAGAGTTAATCTTATAAGGGTAGAAAATGGAAACTAAATAAAATATTAGAGTTTAACTTTTATGCACAACACAAAAAGAATTTGTGCACTATCGATTACTAGATAGATACAGATATCTATGCCTATAATAAATAGAATTAGTAATCTGAAAAATCAGAAAAACAATCTATATATATAACAAGAAGGAAAAAGAAAGGAGCACAAAAACTATACGAAATAATTAGGTCAGCATGACAGAAGAAACATGAACTGATTGAATGAAAGATGAGATGTTGGATAGTGATCATAAAATAAGTACTACTACAGTATATTTTATGAATTGGAATACTCTTGTTACTTCGGTTGCGTACACACCAACCCTCTTCATACTCCACTTAAAGAATTAAACTCGATATGTTGTTGTTGAATGATCATGTTACTATGAGATCAATTAGTATATATTGCCAGTCTCCCCTTCACACAAGCAACAAATACAATTTGCCATGTTGAAAACAGCCTTGTAGATTCTAAACAAGAAAACTTATGCCAAACAAACGTGAAATGGAAAAAGGGGAACAGGAATGCTTCTATAAGTATCCAAAACTACAAGAACAATAACTAATACGAAACAAATACTCTATCATGCAATCTAAGATTCTCAGACATGCCAAAGTGATTGGTTGGTAACAAGTTATCCGGGATTAGTTATTCCACCATGTATATGGGATAGCTTATCTCATCACTATGATATAAATGGTGGAATGAATAATCCCGGGACTAACTAATACCTCCAACTAAACGCAGGATAAAATGATCTACCCCTTAGTTCCTAATTTACCCTTATAATTAATTATAGTAATTTTTTCAAGACATTGTATTTATTATATTCTAAGGATGATATGGTAAAATTGCCTTTTTATTTATAGTATCTTAAGAAATGTGTCAAGTCAATAGTGTGGACAAATAAAGTTGGACAGAGGGAGTATTACTTAAAACTAATTATTTTCCAAAACCAGAAGTCAATATATCATGATAATTAACCAAGCCTAATAACGAAGTTAAAGAGTCCAAGGCTCTTAATACACTTAGTTACTTAACCAAACTGCAAACCGATTGTTCCCACTTTGATGTTACGTTTACAACAAAATTTATGCTCCTGATATTCTGTTTTAGCTTTTGAAAGCCACAACATTTGCAAAATTTAATTTCTTACTTGTACAATACACGCAATTATAATCAGCCTTTAATGCCTCCTAAACCTTAATTGGTGGTTTCTAATACTACACATCTTCTATTTCTCCTGCCACCACAATTTTTTTTTATAACAGTAATGTTCGGATCAACTTATGTATACCGTACATGTTGATTATTTCATCGAGTGTCTGTTATCTTTCATCAAGATGTGCAAAAGTGGAATCATGATTTAAAGTTTATGAGTTTGAGATTTTAGTCAGTTTAAGTTAGCGAGTTCTACATATTCAATAAATATTTTAAAGACAAATATAAAATTTGCACCAAAACTACTGAATTCGATCGAGCGTATAACCGATACTCTAACTCCTCCCTGAGGACATGTACATGATAATTCACACCATCAATGCTTAGACAAATTCAAGAAATCACTTAACATTTTTTTTTTTTGCATTCAATAAGATCGGAACTTACTCTCTGTAATTTTTACACACTTCGTTGATCATTAAGTCAAATCCTTGAGTGCTTACTAATAGTAGCAGAGACAGAAATACAAATAATTTTTTAAAAATGTGAATATGCAACAATTGTGATACAAATTTACAACCTAAAGCAATTTTTCACTATACTAAAAAGAATTCTTGTATAAATTAAAAAAAAGAATATCCCCCCCCCCCCCCGTTTCAATCTATTTGTCTTATTTTCTTTTTTAGAAGAATGTCCTTCTTGACAACTCTTTAATTTCAATTTTTCACATGACATGTTTAAGACCACAAGATTACATGAAATTTTGGTACATTATACGTATCTTATTTACTTTCTTAAACTCCGTGTCAAATCAAAATCAGACAAACAAATTGAAACGGAGGGAGTTCAATTGAACACTCTTTAAACCTACATGAAACTCAGGCCCTGCCTCCTCCTGCCAAGTGCCAACCACATTTTCACATAAGCAACTTTCACCTTTTCCCTATTCAAGATATTTCATTTCCCATCTATAAAACTAGACAAATTCTTCTTCTTTTTTTTTTATTATTACTCATCAAACTTCAGACATCTTTAGTTCTTTCCCAAATAGAAAAAAAAAAAAGAACTCAAATGTCTAAGCAATGGATGAGCCTAGTTGGAGCATTATGGTTACAGTCTATGGCTGGAACAAACACAAATTTCCCAGCATATTCTTCTCAAATAAAAAAACTTTTATCCATTTCCCAAGTTCAACTCAACAATTTAGCATTTGCTTCTGATGCTGGAAAATTACTTGGTTGGTTTGCTGGAATTGCAGCTAATTGTTTACCCCTTTGGTTAGTCCTTTTAATTGGTTCAACACTTGGATTAATTGGCTACGGGGTACAATATCTTTTTCTAACAAACCATATACATTCTTTATCCTATTGGCATGTTTTTTCACTCACTTTTTTAGCTGGAAACAGTATTTGTTGGATCAATACTGTTTCGTACATGGTATCGATACAGAATTTCCCGTTGGATAGACAAGTTGCTGTTGGAATATCGACTAGTTACATAAGTTTAAGTGCCAAAATTATAACGGATATTATTGATGTCATCAACATTTCTACCCCGAGTGAAAGAGCAAAAACTTATTTGCTCTTGAACTCTGTATTGCCCATGGTTTTCGCCGTTGTTGTTGCTCCATTTATTCGTGAAAGGAAGATTGAGAAATCACGAAAATTATCAGACGGGTTTGGGGTTATGTTCGTTATAACGATTGCTACGGGGACTTATGCTGTGATCACTAGCATAAAGCCTGCGATATCGAAATTGTTGCCAAGATTGTTGAGTTTAATTGGAATGGTGATTTTCTTGTTGATACCAATTTTGGTACCATTGAGTGAAAGAATCAAAGAACATTGGCATGGGAAATGTTGGATAAGGAGAGATCCAAAAATATGTGATTTAAGTAATTTGGAGGAAGAAATTAGAACAACACAAGAGGAGAATATTAGTAATTGTACTGGGGTTAAAGAGGAGGATAATAATGATGTTGGATTTGCTGTAATGGAGGAAATTGGAGCAAAGAAAATGTTGATGAAATTGGATTTTTGGTTGTATTTTTTTGTTTACTTGTTTGGTGCAACATTGGGATTGGTATATTTGAATAATTTGGGACAAATTGCTGATACTCGTGGATGCAATGGGACTTCTTCATTGGTTTCATTATCATCTTCATTTGGTTTCTTTGGTAGACTTCTTCCTTCACTCTTCGACTACCTCTTCTCCAGGTCAATAATTCTCTCTTCATGTTTTCTTTTCATTATCTCGTACTTGAAATTTACTGATCCGACTAATTTAGATGCATGTAGCGTTTTCTACTAGTGGCAAAATCAGAAATTTCATCAAAAATATTCAAGGATTAGTTATATATGTAGAAGAAAAAGTTTTTTTTTTTGGTTGATATATATATATAACGTAATTTTCTATGTATACAGTATAATCTTTAAGGAAATGTGTTTAGCTCACTTATTTCTTAGGCTCAAATCCGAAACATTTTAGTATTGAGAGATCGCATCTATTTAAATCGAATTGCTATTTATAAGATGTTGAATACTCTTAATGGTGTGAGATATTTTGAGGAAAACCATGCGGGCTTAGTTCAAAACGAACAATATCACATCATTTTAAGAGTGTTATTAGACTATTTTAGCACAACAACGAGTATTAGAGCCAGTGGTTCGGTGAGATGATTACGGAGATGGTGGAGGGGTGGCGTAGGGACAAACTTAGTCCCTTTGTCCGTCTAAGAACCGATTTGCTACCTTTACGCATAGCCTCAAAGACACATAGATAAAATAAATAAATAAATAAAAACAATGGGCTTTGGAGGCCATATATGGATGTCACACAATTAATCTCCAAATTAGCTCATGAATGGACATGAGTCATGTGGAACTTAATTCAAGGGTAAAGATTATTAGGTGTATGTGAAAAAAAGTCTCACATTGGTAGTTGAAAAAAAAAAAAGTATCCTACTTATAAGGTGTTAGATGCTCTTATTGGTGTGCGTTTTTTTAGCAAAGTCGTACTGAATTGACCCAAAATAAATAATATCACATCATGTTAAGAGTATCCTTGAGTTCTCTTAGCCCAACACACCACACTTCTTGTAGTTTCTCTCTTCATGTTTTTTTTTTATTATCCAACGTCCGATATTTACTAATTCAACTAATTCTGATTCCGTCATGAAACCACTTATGGTCCATGAAAAGATAAACGTTCCATACCCAAGAGTTCCATTTCATTTTGGAAGATAAAATCTGAAACATTTCATTAAGAATTGAGAGATGGGCATCTATTGCATTGCACCATACTTCTTGCTGGTTCCTTTAATACAAAAGTTATTTTTGAAAGAATGTTAGTACTTAGTAGTTGGTAAAATTTAAGGAGCCGCTTGTTATGGTGCAACGTACCTGCAACACATTAATGTGAAAAAGCCCAAGTATAATCATCACCATTCATTCTCTTTTTCTTCTAAAATATTTAGACCAAGTATTTTCATGCATTAAACGTTAAGGGGTCGTTTGGTACATAGACTAAATTATCCTGAGATTATAATTCCTGAATTAATTTATCCTATTTGGGAGATGGAATAAAATAATTCCAAGTTAGAAAGGGATAAATTTGGATTGTTAATCAAACATAGTAAAAATATTATCCTAAACTTAATCTTGGGATTTTCCAACTTATTCCATGTACCAAACTGTCTCTAAATAAAAATCAGCACGAGTATTAACTATTCTGGTAAGGTACGTACTTCGTGTTCTTATCATAAACACAAATATTAATTAGGAATTGTCTGGCTTTAAGCAACACAAATGTCAAATCAAATAAGTAATATTTGATATGAGATTTAATTTGTATTTATGACACAAAAATGAAAGGGCAAGTTACACCAAAAATAATTACATTCATTAGCCAAATAATACATAAATTATACACTATGTATAAATTAAGTATATTATACATATATTATACATTTGCAGGCTATTATTTTAGGTGATGACTTTACAATGTAAAAAGTAAAACTTGTGTATGTGTTGTATAGGTATGTATATTATATGTATATGTATGTATATTTATAATAAAATATACACTAGCTATATATTGTGTATATATTTTGTAAACTAAATGGCCCAAAGACATTGGACTGTAATTTTCCCATCAAAAAATCTCAAAATGAAGTGGGTTTCCAATATGTATTATTTATGTCCAGGACACCATTTTTTTTAAATTTAAGCTTTTTCTCAACTTACTTTATAGATCATGATTCATATGATATTTCAATATCATGTATACAGAAAGCATGCAGTCTTAGCCCAAACAAAAAAATTGCTATATACTGCTTATAGTAAGTCGTCATCCTATTTTTCACGTTATCATATCGCATTTGTTACGAATAGTTACGTGTTATTAATTATATGTCAATTTAATCTGATAGTGTAGAAAATCTATACATTGTTGGAGAGCAGATTGAAATTAAACTCGTATGTTATTTATTTCAGGAGTAAATATGCAATATCAAGACCAGCTACCATAGCAGTGACACTAGCACCAATGACAGGAGCTTTCTTTTTGCTACTCAACAATAGTCACATTGCTCTCTACACTAGCACAGCTATAATTGGAATTTGCACTGGTGCAATTACTTCAATTTCTGTTTCACAAACCACTGAGCTATTTGGGACCAAAAATTTTGGTGTCAACCACAATATAGTTGTGGCAAATATACCAATTGGTTCATTTTTATTTGGGGATTTGGCAGCTATGCTATACAGAAGACAAGGAAATTCATCAACAAGTACTGATGATGGAAGTTGTTTTGGGGTGAAATGTTTTCAGACAACATTTGTTATATGGGGTTGTCTTTGTTTCCTAGGAACTTGTCTTGCTTTTATTCTTCATACAAGAACTAGAAAATTTTATAGACATTTACGTGTAGGAAACTAATAATATATATATAGTAATAACGTATAGAGTTAATTAATTACCTTATATATACTAGCTTATTGGACAGTACAAACTGATGATAATTTATGTAATTATTTTTCTTTAAGTACGATATAGTTATAAGATGTAACGTCCATGTACCTATCATCAGTATAAATGGCATTTTGCCGAATGAAACTTTTTGCCGAATGAGTTATAATTTTTACTGATGATTCTCATGATTTTGATTATAGGCCAGATTTATGAATAAAAGTAATTTTTGATCTATATAGTATTATTTATTATTTATACAGTATAATTTTCGATAAAAGGTATTCAACTGATCACCCATCAATCTATGTAGATATGCCACTCTGATCAATTTTTTAGCTATAAACATGGTATTTATATACACAATATATTTTAGCGATGAAGAGTAGTTAACTGATCACCTTCACGTAGCTACACCACTGGACACACCTTTAGTAACAACAACAACAACCACCATAATAACATACCCAGTGAAATTCCACAAGTGAGGTTTGGGGAGAAGTAGTGTGTACGCAGACCTAACTAGACCCTCGATTCAAGTAAAGGATTTATGTATCGATGATGAAATATTCGTCGAATAATACAAAAAAAAATGTCAATTTTCTGCTGTTGAATCCAAGGACACGAATCATGATATTAGAGTCAAATAATTAATTAGAGAATTAAATTTTGACGTATTAGAATCTCAGGTAGGTGTGAGCCTTGAATAAAAATTGTACCAATTTAGCATAGTGCCAACTGCCATTTTAATGAAAGCAGCTTTAGGGACCCAATATTAATAAGACAATATTAAAGTTCATTGTCCATGGTTTCAAAAATGTTGGAGGGTACGTGGGAGGCTAATCATACTTTTACGTGTGGTCACTATACATAAGAAAATTGGTGCCCGTTTGGCCATGCAATTTAGTAGGGATACATTCGGACAATTTGGATTGGATATGAAAATTTCGATTTTGAGCGTATAAGTTAAGATGTTTAATTTTCTTCTTACAAAAATGAATATTCAAATCAAGTATTCATATTAAATTGTGACAAATTAGATATTGGGACTAACTCAACCTCAATAGCTAGTTAGCTAGTTCTAAGGGACAAGAATTGTCCAAATCATATAAGGATCGAATTCAAAAATCTCATTTCTCACTGACGTGGTATTTCTCTTCTTCAAATGATCTCAATAGTTCTTCGTTCTCACCACAATCATCCAAATAAAATGGGCAAAGAATGAAATTATATATATGAATCCATTATCAAGGAAATGAAGTAGAAATATTTATAAGGGCATAAGAACTTAAAAATAGTAAAAGCATGCATGTTCAAATGAAAAAGTATTCTTATGATAATGACTTGGTAAATTTATGGTATTATATATGAGCTAATGTCTAATGGGTACATAGGGTATTGAACAAATTAGTATTGGGGATAAACGGTTGTACCCATATAAGTGAAATATGATATTTTTATTTATATTGCAACTTTTACGCTTTGAAACTAATTATTATGATATGCCATAATGCCACATATTTCTTCTCCTATAATAGTAATTCAAAGTTGATTTGTCAGATGGTCACTCAACTAATAATTGATTATATTATTTCAGAAAGTCACTTTTTTATTGAAGGAAATTAGAATCAAGAAGGAACATAACTTTCTGAGATAATAATTATTGATCGAGTGACCATTTACGAATCAACCCAATAAATTTATTTTTGTATTCTTTTAAAAAAAATAAAGATATGAGAGTTATTCATGAACAGAAAAAAAAAATAGTAGTTACTTTGTAATTCTCTTAAGCATTTGCGTCTACAAGACCACACTCCACATATATAAATAATGAAATAGATTATGTCCATATATTATCTTTTCAAAAGTACAACAATTAATTGACCTTTTTCTCTTATATAATTATTATGTTAAGTAATATACCGCAATCATTATTATTCTCCAAAATTATAAACAAGAAATAACTCAAAAAGAATTTTAAACGTACTATATAATTAATATTATTGCGATTTGATTGCTATTTACTTAGAACATCCATTCACCCACTGCACCTGCACCTGTGAAACGTCATTTAATACATTATCTTCAAAATCTAGATGTGACGTCCGAATTTTAACTTTATGGTTCTGTATATTACAATGATGATGTAATAATTGAGTCCTCTAAAGTTACTGGGTTCGGCTGAACTCGTATTCGAATTTTTAGCTCCGCCCAGATCATCGAACAGTATAATATTATAGGTGCGGTGCCGGAGACATACATACTAATGAACCTAATAGTTTTCAACCACTATTAATTGGGTACAACGACAAAAACAGTATAATTTGTTCTCATCTAAAGTCTAAACTAGTGCTGCAAATAATAAATTTTGGGATGACAAAATTCAAATTTTAAGAGCACTCCTTGATGGAGGACCATGTATAAGAAAAAATGGACAGATGAAATTTAGGTATAATAACAGAACACAAAGAGTGAAGTGGGCAACAAAGTTTGTTAAGAGTTGGGCATTTATTTTTACTTTAGATAGCCAACTAGCACATGGTACTCTCCTAGTCTCCTCTAAGTTCTTTGCTTTTTTCTATATACGTTTTTTCCCCCTTTTTCTAAGCCCTATTTAGGACAAACACCAGTCAGACCACGCCTTATGACGAAAGGGGGAGAAATGACGGATCACCTGTCGATTTGTGATCAAAGAACTGAAAAATGGGATATAGATTGACAAGTACAAAAGGATAGGCTTGGCTTACGAGAGGAATTGTTAGAGTAGTAAAATTAATGATGGTAATTGAGTTGAAGGTTGTGGTAGATCGACTAGCATGGGTGACAAAATTAGTCTGTAAAAATATGATTTACTCAAGTTTGGGGCGCGCGGGTTGAACTTGACATACATTATAATCATAGCAAATCAATTTGAGCAGAGTCTAAGATAGGTAATTTGGGCTAACTACACGTCTTTATAACAGTCGTTTTCTATATAACAATTCATTATAATGGTCAATTTTTTTTTTGAAATTGATCTTTCATGTTATATTGTTATATTACATGTTTTTATTTATAATAGCATTTCATTATACAAGCCAAGAAATATTCGAACAAAATTATGATGTTATTACAGGAAGGTTTGACCGTTGATAGTTTAAATTGACTCATAAAAATACTTTTCAAAATATTAAGAAATACTTTTTTGTTTGTTTGATATGTTAGATATAAAAAGTTTTATAGTTTTGTTTGGTAATTAGACATATTATTATAAGAAAAGTGAAAAAAAAAATCAAACTTGATCAGAGTACTTGGGCAGGTTGGGCTATTACCTATATTATTTAGGAAAAATTATCTAAAGAGTCATACATCTCTACCATATTTACTAATTCTCTCATTAATTTATTTTAATTACTTAATATATCACATTTTATCAAAAACCCGCCCAGATACATCGCGTGTATCAAATACATGCGGATACTGTAACCCTTCAGATACATGTCGATACATGCTGTAAACCCTCAGATACATGCGATACATGCTATAATTCCTCAGATACATGTGGATGCGATGTATCTAAGACTAAACCATGTATTCGGACAGCGAATACATGTCTTACGCGATGTATCCGAGATAAAATTATGTATTTGGATGCCTGTAGCGATTTATCTGAGTGGTGTGGATGCCTGTAGCGATTTATCTGAGCGATATATTTATGTAATTTTGAAATTAGTGGAAGAGGGAGTACTTAACTCCTATAGTTATGAAATTTATGTAAGTTACCCTATTATTTAAGCCATCACGACATAACTCATCTTAAATTTAGGATTCATCACCTACTCATTTATTAATTTAAATTATTTTGATCTTTTAAAATTCAATTACATCCGCTTATTTAACACTCCTAAATTGTGTCGGAGAGAAAAAAAAAGAAGCTCGATGTAACGCAATGCAGCATACTAATATAGTGTGTTTAATTTCCTAAAGTAACAACCAAGGTAGGAAGTTGAAAAGAATGGAATATTTTATTTTTAGGGAGGGCTTTCCCCGAGTGGCCCCTAATCGACGCGAATTAGATTAGCCGGCTTAGTGCGGTGTACCGGAGGATTTTTTTTTTTTTACTTTTTCTCCTTTTTTTTGGTGGAAGCTATACTCACTCGATTATATCTAGATATATTTCTTTATTTATATAGGGTGGATCATCTTTTGACTTGTATGCCTGCTTAGAGAAAAACGACAGACTAATTATCAGATTCTTCCGCAAATAGCTTGTTCACACTAATCACCTAATTTAGTAATCCAATAATCCTTTATATGAATGGAAATTGAACAAACCCAACCAATCAATTTATAATTATCTATCCCAAATGTGAAATACGAACACCCCAACTATCGTTTATCATATAGCTTTAGACTTTATTTGCTTATATATAATTAATCATTTAAAAGCTACTTTTCGTGAATAGTGATAGGGGATAAGTAAAAGAGGAGATAACCATTGATTGAAGTTATAACATATCACACCATTATGGTGTAGGGTGGAAAATAATCGTTCGATATTTGAAATTTATTCGCCTGATTAATTTGAATTTTTGTTAGTATGGCATGTCCCGTTAAAGAGAGAAGCTTTTTATTTGGAATTTCTCTATTTACATGATTTGAAGTCCAGATTTTTCATATTAATAGTTGTAAACCTAAAATATGTACATGTTACGTAAGACAACGATGAATACTTATTCAAATAGAGTGTTATACCAAACCAATTCAGTTTATCACGATTAAGTGATTTAACAAATTACGCAAAAGTATACATTAATTAACAATGGTTAATTGATAAAGTAGGCTCCCAATCTGGCAAGAACGGACTAAGATCGTGTACATTCATGCACATAATATATATTCATTAATTTGGTATAAACACAAACACACGGAGTAAGTTTTTATCATCTTGTCCTTCTAGAGAATCTTCACTGTTTTGACCCATGACAATATTTTACTATATTTATAAAAACGGATAGATTATCAACAAGCTACTAGGGTGAACTTTGACCTAATGCATTCATAAGTGGAAATTAGAGTCAAAGATTCAACCATAATCATCATCTATAAAATGCAGCAAAAACTTAATCTCCTTCATCATTACAAGCAAGAACTACTTAATTAACTTGCTGTTTAATTATCTCATACATTCTAAATCTAGCCTTGTTTATTCTTCAATAATCTTCTTAATTAAGATGGCATTTTATTCTAGTTTCTACTTGTCTGTGTTTATAATTATGTTTTCAGTAATTGGACTTTGTTCAGCAGATTTATCTTCGGACTACTATGAGAAATCATGTCCAAAAGCTATTTATACCATTAAAAACGCAGTGGCAAATGCTGTGACGAAGGAGCGACGCATGGGGGCCTCGTTGCTTCGTCTTCATTTCCATGACTGCTTCGTTAATGCACGTTAATTCTCTCTTATACTTTGCCTTTTCAATCGATTTAATTCGCGTTATATTATATGAATATATAGATTTCATATTGTACACACATTAAATATTAATTTGGTGTGTATAGTCGATATATTGATTGTTATGTTAATATATACTATTATCTAGCTATGTGTCACACGTTTTTTGTTGCCTCTTTTCAAAATCAAATTACACTGATGAGATCAACGTAAATTATGGCTATTAAGTTGTGGACTGATAATTTTAACAATTTCATTTATTTATTTTTCAAAATATTTATGTACGATATTTATTTTTCGACAGGGATGTGATGGATCTGTATTACTGGATGATACTTCAGATTTTACTGGAGAAAAAACAGCAAACCCAAATTCAAATTCAGTAAGAGGCTTTGATGTGATAGATAAAATCAAATCTCTAATAGAGAAATTGTGTCCTGGAATTGTTTCTTGTGCAGATATTGTAGCTGTAGCAGCACGAGATTCTGTTGTACTTGTAAGTATTTTAATCTCAATCTCTCCCTATCCATAAAACAAGTTTAAAAAATAGTCATTTCCTGTCTCGTAAAAAATAACCACATAGTCAAAAGTCATTGAAAAGCAGTCAATTTCTGAAATTCATAACACTGTCATTAAGTTCAAACTTAAGAGAGTGAAAGCCCATCACAATATCGTGGACGGAATTTAAGAGATTGTTAACGAGTTTCACTTAAGTTTTAAGTTTGAAATCAATTACAGTGCTATTGATTTCAAAAATCATGATAATATCTTGGATTTTACGCTTCTTAAAGTTTGAAATTCATGACACTGTCATGATATTTTTGCATCAAAAGTGGCTAGTTTTTAAAGAAACTTCCAAACGCTGACTATCTTTAAAAAATGGTTCGAAAAATGACTATCCCATACAATTATTACAATTTCAACTTTCACAATAATACATGACACTGTCATGGTATTTTTGCATTAAATTGGCTATTTCTTAAACAAACTTCCAAACATTAGTTATCTTTCAAAAATCAGTTCGAAAGTGGCTAGCCCATACAACTCTTACAATTTCAACTTCCACAAGGATTTGGGCCGTGATGATCATTATAGCTCATTGAATTTCTTTTTAATTCTTGGTTACAGTTAGGTGGGCCTTCATGGACAGTCCAATTAGGGAGAAGAGATTCAACAACAGCAAGTTTAAGTGCAGCAAATAGTGATATCCCTTCCCCTTTATTGGATCTTAGTGACCTTATTACTAACTTTGCCAATAAAGGCTTCACTGCTAAAGAAATGGTTGCTCTTTCAGGTAACAAACTTTATTGGATCTTTTCGGGATTTTATGAAAATGTACCACTGTCAAAAGTTTATTTTTTAGAATAGCCATATGTATACTGCATGTATATACAATGTATATGTATGTATGCTGCCAATTTTTTTTAAAAAAAAAATAGTCGGAGGTATACTGCATGTATACCGATGGCCATTTAGGTAGTAAATTATAAGTAGACTATATTTTGTATAAGAAATTTAAACCAATGACCATTTATCTAATTTTCCCTTTTATATTGTAAGTATATATACAGAGATTAACCGAGAAAACAACGTAACTAAGTTAAGTTGACTAATTGATATGTATATTTTCATATAGGTGGTCATACGATAGGCAAAGCACAATGTACAACATTCCGAGAACGTGTTTACAACGAAACAAACATCGATTCATCGTTGGCTACATCGTTGAAATCGAACTGTCCTAGTACTGGTGGAGACGACACCCTTTCGTCACTTGATGCAACCACCCCAGTATTATTCGACAACCATTTTTACAAGAACTTGGTGAACAACAAAGGGGTTCTTCACTCGGACCAACAACTATTTAGTGGTGGCTCTACGGACTCTCAGGTGAAAACTTATAGTACAAACCCTATAACATTTGATGCGGATTTTGCAAGTGCTATGGTTAAAATGGGAAATTTGAGCCCACTTACTGGAACCAATGGGCAGATTCGTACCAATTGCAGGAAAATCAATTAATTAGTTAAGAGTTTAAGTAATATGCATCGTCAATATGAACTTATATGAATTGTAATAAAATATTTTATGTTGTGTGTGAGTAAACTCAAGTTTGTAACGTGTTTGTATTTTGTTTTAAGAACAAATGTTTGATTGAATAAAGACTGAATTTTCATTAAGAATGTAACGTGTTTGTATTTTATTTCTTTTGCAACTTATCAATGGTTTCGACCACGGTCAAATAACTCTTTTGAGCAAACTCAAAATATTATAAGAAAATATTAGATCACAGTGTGATATTCTGTAAATTACTAGAAATGTTAGTCGACAATCTAATGTTTTGTCTATAAGATTGGCCAATATATGATCATCCATTAGACTAATATCCGGAAGGGTAATTATCCGAGGGCAATATTTGCTTTAAAAAAAAAATTAACTTAAATTACCGCTCATCCAACCACTTAAAACTAAAAACAAATAGTGAGCATACAATATAAGTGTAATATATATATATATATATATATAATTTATGTATATCGGCTCGAAAAAATAAAAAGTAAGCCCGCCGGCTATTTGGGTAAAGAGCAAGAATAATATAAATGGCCACCAACATCTTGAGTAAAATAAAGATGACTGATCAGCCCCTGAATTAACACATATATAATATCTACGTCTAAGCTGTTCTTCTTTTATTCATCTAAGTTGACCCACAATTGAAATTATTTTAATTAAATGGCCATTGTGTACTTTAAAAGCTACATATTTTTCAAGACAAAATGGGTACCATACGGATTAATGGCTGCATTGAAACTAATTAATAACCCATGTGATGACTTAATTAGTAATATTAATAGTGTCCGCCTAATGTTAAAATATTCAAGTATTATTTTGATGTAAACATATATATACTAAAATCATTTTAAAATACAGTTGAAAGCATTCTTGGCTGATCCAAACCCTCTTGACTTAGATGAACTTATATATACATAGATCGATCAACAGCAATACATTCAAACAGTTTCACAACTGGAATTCGGAGAAGGTAGAATATAAGCAGATCTTATCTCTATCTATATACACAAATCCATATTAAAATTAAGTCTATCACGTTTGTTTTAACACTTGAAAAATATATATTTTTTTAAAAAGATTTCTATGTTTTTTCCCGTATTAACAGTAAAGTTCATTTAAAAAGACAATTATTGAGTATTAATGCAAAATAGAGATATCCAAATTAGTGAAATGAATAATATTTAGATTCATATAATTTGCCCTAACTAGTTTGAGATTTCAAATTCCTACGCATCAAGTTAATATAAAATGATAATTAAGTTTCACTATGAAATACTTGTAGGCAGGGGGGAATTTAGCTACTAAAAATGGGGAATTTCCCGTAAAATTAGATAGTTTATGTATATATTTTTTAAAATTAGTATAATATTACTTGCTGGAACTCATGTTATAAGGAGACTGAATGGTGCACTTGATTAAAGGTTCAGTTATTTACCACAATGTCTTGGGTTCAATCCCCAATATATACATATATATATATTTTTTAATAGTGCACCCATGTTGTAAAAATCCTAGAATCGCCTCTGCTTGTAGTTGTAGGTATATACTTTAGATCTGCCTCTATAGATAGGTATGAGTCAATGCCTAACCGGCCAAATGGTAGTCTTTGTCAAGAAAAAAAGTTTCCCATAGTATTCTTTTTTTCATTATTAGGATAACTTATTTGTTTATTTCTTATACTTGCCAATTTAGAAATTAATTTATAATAGAGTGGCTAGCCTATGATCATCTAACTAATCCTACTCTATTGATGAGCTCCACACGCCAAGAAAACCAAAACCACATACGTAATTCTATATAAAAAGATACATTCCTTGCTACCAAGAATAACCCAAACTGCGTACGCAATCATTCTCCAGTTTCACGCTCTATTTTTTCAGATTAATTGATACCATAACTAACCCGCTTGGAAAGTTTCCAAGCTAACGAAAATGTGTTTAATTATAATGAGATTATTTTCATCGTTTACTTCAAATCAAAAATCAAACATGGCAAACCTAATTAAACGTTATAATTAGCTATAATGATAGGGCTCTAATTTAGCAGCCTACATATATAGTTTATTTAGGGTCATTACTTTGTCATGACATCAAAACAAATTTTATTTTGCTTAAGGAATCTCTCGATAGTTGCAAAAATCGTTATTAAAATTAACAACAATAAAATAAGTAGTAATAACAACGAATAGAGAAGACCCAATCCGTCAAACCAGATTTTAATCTTTTTTTAACTTTTTTAGATGTTTGATAAAGTAAAAAAACAATTAAAAAAAGCTAAAAACTGATTTAAAAAAGTTAAAAGCTAAAAGCTGAAACCCCCAGCTTTTTGCTTTCAGCTTAAAATTCTTGTTAAGTTTGACCAATACATTACCCTTTTATCCCTTATAGTTTTTCCTAATTCCAACACTACCCTCACTTTTTTTCAGTCCTAAAATGTTTAAAAGTGTTCTCTTTTCTCTCACTCTCGTCCCGCTTCTCCATTTTTTCTTTTCTCCAACAACAAAAAAGTGCTTAACAACACTTGTTTACCAAACACATTAACAACTTTTTTTTCAATTTTCGCACTTTTTATCCAAACACTTATCTACTTATTTATAAGCACTTATTTTCAGCTATTAATCACATTGATTAAAAACTACTTTTTTTAAGCAAATCCAAATAAGCTCTAAGTCTGGTACAATTTTAGGGGTTTTAGTTATATTTAAAGAGTAGAGAATTTTTACTCATAAGATGCAATTTAATACTTAGTTATAGTAGAATATTATCTATTTTTCAGATTACAAATCATACCTAAGAAAAGAGAAGACTACCTGAGTATACGTTTTCTCTCTTCCATACGTTGCTAAGTACATTATACGATACGATACGGTACGATAGGATACATTAGTCCTTTTATTAACTTGGTTAAAGGCAATACTAGCTTTTCACACGTGCAATTGCGTATCTTTTTACGGATATGAAGTACATGCATTAGTAGTATAAAGAACTTTTACATATTAATATAATTTAAGTTTTTATTTTATTTTATGTTATTTGGCTTAATTCTCTATTATCAATGCTTGCTAAATGGTGTTACCCTTAATGACTTGATTATATATTTTCTTTACACTATCGATCACAATTCACAACTAAAACTCTTTGAAATGAGAAATGCACTACCAGAAAATAAGGAATTAGCGATGAACGACATTTCGTAGTTAAACAATAAAAATTCCATGCTAATCCCATTTAGTTACGAATTAGTGATGGATTATAAGAAAATTCAAACAAAGGGATGTGCTTGCATGTCTATGAAATACTAAAAGAAAAATCTCTTCCAGAAACAAAACAAACAACTAGCTAGAAGACTTGCATGTCCAATATAATTGTCCATCACAAAAGCTATGAAAATAAGATACAATTCATCATCATCATCTAAGATCTCTCTAGCTATAATTGGAGATACAAATTGGTTTGTATATATATATAATTATGCTCTTAATTATCAGTGACAATTTCGGGAAAAAAAAAGTGAAACTAAAATCCTCCAAATATCTCTGTTTCATTTTATGTGACACACTATTACTAGTCAAAATACGATATGTTATTATTGGTAATGGCACTAAAGTTTGCCACACTAGACGAGAGCGCGGGTGTGTACAAATTTGATGAAGCTGACGAAGCAGAAGCAGAAGCAGAAGCAGAAGAAGAATTAGATGACGAAACCACCACCACGGACGGTGGTGGTGGTGGTGGTGGCGGAGTAGGAGGAGCTTGTGGCAACTCAGGTGTCACAGAGGTGGAAATAGATGCAATAAGACTATTAGCAGCTTCTCTATATTTGTATCTTAGAATTTCAGCCCTAATTGCATTAAGCTCAACTTGTAAATTTTGAAGTTGTTGTTGTAGAGTTGAAATTGCACCCATGCATCCATACACTGGATCTCTTAGCCTCACATTTGCTTCATATACCAAACTGTTTGCTGCATCTGCTCTTTGACTCACTGGCACTTCCTAATCAATATTTGGAAAATAAATTAGATAATATAAAATCAGAGGCGGATTCAGAATTTTAATTCTGTGCATGGTTTCAGAACTCTGATTCTAACCAATCATCTAGTTTGAGTTCTAGGTTCACAGTTCAGTTTTTTCAGCAATTCCAATAAATTTTAGACAAATAAACCTGGATCTAGGTTAAAAGTTATGGGTTCAATTGAGCCCACATCTGTCCCGGTATAGTCGTATAAAATGACAAGATGAAGTTCAAGGGTTTTTATAGTCATCTTAAGTTAATATATAATAATAATTCACAAACAAATATCTAGTGAATTTTTTAATAAATATAAATTCACCCTGGCAAGAATCTAAAAAAAGGTTGTAGGCATCAAATTTAATGAATGTTAACTTGTTTATAAGTTTCAAGCCTTCTTAGATCCGTCGCTGATTATAAAAGCTTGTCATGTAAAATACTTTTTTTTGTTTATTAGTCTCACTTTTTAAGGGCAATTATCTTTTAAATGATCTAGTAACATTAGAAGAAAATTATATTATTAGTGTATAGAAGTTAAATTCGAAGACAAATGATAGATATATATGTGTAACTGTTTTTTTCTTTTGGAGGGGGGGGGGGGGGGGGGGGTTGGTTAGCTATTTGAATTGAGACATACCAGGAGCAACTTGGAGACATTGCTAGCCCCAAAAACTTTATGAACAGCAGCAAATTTGTGAGGTTCATGTGGGGAGAAATAAGGAGAAAAAGGACATTCCTCAGCACATCTTCTTCTTAAAAGCTTACAAGCAGCACAAGGTGTAACATTGTTCAATGTTGTTCCTCCTGCACCACCAGGCCCCAATACGTGTCTTCTTCCCATTTGTTGTTGCATATGTAGCTGTGAATTTGATGCATCTATGATCTCTGTCTTCAACTTCTTTCCCATCTCATCCAATATCTCCCTATTCATCCCAACAAAGTCAAATATGTTAGGACCGAAATAATCAGGTGTCATGCGGAAGCTAATAAAGTAAACCTTGAAAGATGCTAAGAAAGAAGACAAACGAGAAATATACCAAAAAGATACATAATAATTTAACGTGGTTCGGTCAATCGACCTACATCCACAAAAAGAGATGAGCAATCCACTATATAAAAGAGAGTACAAAATATTGAGAGAAATAACCTCACAAAATTCACTAAGAATAAAAAGGGTTTCACACAAGTGATAAAATATACATCCATCAGCAGCCGTAGATAGATGCGGATTCAATATTTTAAGCTTATGAGTTGTGAAGTTTATTATATGTACATATTCAGTCAAATTCTCATATAAATATGCAGGATTTTGACTAGAGTTACTGGATTTTGTCGATCGCATACATTCCAAACTATCTTGCTCTGTCCATCGCGGCGGAGCAAGGATATTCGGTGAGGAAATTCGAATTATGAAATAGTAATTAAAACCACGAAGAATCTAAGAAGATTCAACATCTACTATTATACATAAAAAGGAGGAAGTTGAACTTGTATATACAGTGTAACTTTCTGACGAAAAGGATTCAGATGAAACCCTTGTGCCCCGGCCGTACCTCCGCCCTAATTAATCTAGTTCTTGAAAGGAATTTAACCAAAAGAAAACAAAGAAACTTTATTGATTTGTACATGTAAATTAAAATTATGTACCTTTCTCTTGACATTGATCAAGAAGATCTTTGGTTAGCTAGCTCCTTTGATGGAAGATAAATTGGAAACTAAGATGAAGATTGAGTTTTAATTTTAGAGTAAAGAGAGAAAAATGAGAAAGAAGAAAAATGGAGAAAAGAAGTGCTTAAAAGGCAAGACAAAGGTTATTATAAGAGATAATTAATGTTCTTTCACAAGAAATTTTAAAAAAATTATTGATTGCCAGCTGAGTCAAAGCTTGCTCACGTGTGACTAATTGCACCTATTGACTTTTCATCCCTACCAAACTTGGGTTTGCTTCATAAAATAAGTTTTATGTAGTGTCGGTATAAAAATATTTACACAATCAAATTACTATAAAGTAGTTATAACTTTACATTTGTATGACAAATTAGTATCGGTAATTGATGATAAAAATTACATAAAATGACAAATATTCATAAAGTTACATAACATGACAAACATTCATGCCTAATTATGCTCCATAACAATAGTTTATTTCAATTATATTTCGCAGCTAATTATGTTTTAAAACTATTGCTATTTGTATTTGTATGTCGTTCTCTCAATCAACACTCAACTATTTTTGTATTTGTATGCCTGCATTTATATTTGTATGCCGAGATTCCACAAAGTATACAATACAGATTTGTATTTGTATGTTTGTATTTGTATGCCGAAATTTCACAAAATATACAATACGGATTGTATTCTCTCAATCAACACTCAACTCTATTTGTATTTGTATTTGTATTTGTATATCGAGATTATACAATTGCTATTGAAAATGTTGCTACGGATTATAATTAAGCAAAAAAATAGCTACGAAAACCTAATTAAATTCCTACTAATTGTTGTATATGAAAGTTACTCTAAAAATAACCATAACTTATCAACTAAGTATAGCATAAATAAGTCCTTACACTATAATTGCATTATTTTTAGTCTACATAACTTAAATCATATAAATAAAACATATCTTTTTATGTACAAAGTTTTCAGAATGTATGTTTTCAAGTATAAGAAAGTGATCGACAGAAAATGATTTTAATGTGAATGGTGATTCTTTTTTTCCTGGTAATAATATGAACTGAATTTAGACAGGTTTGCAAATTAAATAAATAAGTCCAATTTCTTGTGAGCATCCACTTTCCTATTTAGTGTCAGCATCAATAACCAAACTCCTTTACCCGTTGAAAATAATTTACATGTCTTCTTGGATTCTTACTTCAAAGACTTTCAACGCAACAACACATGATAGCCAACTTCTTTTTTTCTAATATAACATAATATATAAAACGATCGATTCCAAACTTGATGATTATAGTGAAATGTTGTAATAAAAGATTATCGTGATAGAGAAATCTGACTGTATAATGTAAAAAATATTGTATACCGGTCATGGTAAAAGTTAGTATAAGATGTGGGAACATGCATGGAAGCATTGGGAGGATAAAAGATTTATACCACAATTTTTTTTATTGGAAAAAAGAGTGAAGGGTTGCTTTAAATGCAAGAGAAATGCAGAGATCTAAGTTTAGTTTGACCCGTATTTTTAGCCTACAAAGTCGCCCTACTGTTTACATTAGAACTCACCAATTATTTACTTATCAATAATTAACTTTCACCAATAATTACTGTCATTCATATATTTTAAGTAGAGTTTAATGCATCAGAGTGAAAATTAATTTTGACTAAACTTATAAGCCTGATATGGGAGGTGGAAATTCAAACTTAACCTAATACTAATAATAATCTAATAAAGACTCTTTTCAAGGATGCAATAGTCAATGGAGATATGTAGAAATTAACCAGTATGGCTTAGTATTATAATTACTTCATACGTATAAGAGGAATTGAGGTGATTATTAGATGGAGGTAGAAGTAGCAAAATTAATTATGCGATAAAATTATAACTCATTCACCACGACCAAGGTTGGACTGATTATTAACTCGCTCATTTATTAGCTCAATCCATTCTAATCCAACTCATCAAAGTTTGAGTTGATATATCTAGCTAGCCAAGATTAATCTATTAGAAATCTTTTTAAAATATTTTCGAAATGATATTTTATTATATTTGATATGATATATATAGTCATAATAAAGAAAAAATATTAATTTTAAAAGATACTGAAAATTTATAAAAGAACAAATAAAATAATTTAAATATAGTAAGAGTTGAGCAGGTGGAGTTATGACCCACATTTTAGCACATTTCAGTCCAACTCATTTCATCCCAGGTAACGTTTGGACGAGTCAATATTTCGCTCATTTATTAACTCAACCTATTTTGATCGCCCAAATTCAGCTCAACCCGTCCATTTGTTATCTATATATATGGATATATATGATCGAGAAACTAATATCAATCATATGACCAAAAAAAATAAATTAGATGCTTCGTCCAATGAGAATATCAGTGATTTCTTTCCATCTTTCCTCACCTTCACATGCTTCATTACGTACCATTAAATTCCAGTTTGATATTCCCATTGTTAATTTGTTCATATTTTTATTCAAAGTAGCTGGGAATCTGTTGCCATGCATGTGGTTTGCCACATTTTAAAACATTTATTATACTGTGTGCATTCATGAAAATTAGAGGCTATATAGCCTATATGCTTAATCTATATGCTACAATAAGCTACATATAGGGATACAAAGATAAACTATGCATGCAAACTAAGCCAAAAAAATGCTATGCAAGTTTGATTGGGCCCTAAATTGTTTAGTTTGGTATGGCTTGACAAGCCTTGGGCTGTATGCTCCAAAGAGTCCATTTTTTCACTTGGGCCAAGAATAGGATTGGGCTTGATGAACATTCTGTAAATTTTTCCTTTTCGGTTCGGGGCTGTTTTGCAATTCAATTAGGATTGAAGGTAGAGAGTGCTTACTATCCGAGCAATTCATATGGTCAGTTTTGAGCAAGTAGATATTAGTAGTATAAGAAGATTTTACTTTCAGTCACATCTCAGAACGATTTCGTTTATGTACCCCTCTTTGCATCTATTATTCTTGAAACTTTAATTTATATTCGACATGGTCGTAAATAATTCTTTTCTTTGGCCCGCCTTGTATTCTTTTAGGGTGTGTTTGGTATTTCTCATCTCCAATTGATCAAACTTTTTGAAATTTTTTTTTCTTGAAAATGAGAAAAGTGACTTTTCCTTAAAAAAACAAGTTCGACACGTTGCTCCACATTCACAAACACCACAACCCCATTCCCACCAGCCCACACCCCTACTTCCCTCCACCACCACATATTATTTGTCTAACTTACATACAATGTCATGATACAAATTCTTTTACGGTAATATTTTCTTGTCTACGTAATGAACACAAAAAAAAAGAGTAAGAAAGTATCCACTTATTTTCCTGAAATTTATATTATATTTTCTTTTTAAAAAAATACATTTTCCCTCCTGCCGTGCACATCCTTAGTGTAGATGACTTAGAAAATGATGATTATATTATCTGCAACTGCAAGGGGTCATGATTGGTCCAAACACCCCATGTTCGTGACTCCAAACAATTTGCTAGCTCCAGCACATTCAAATTATTGCTTTACCTACAAAAATTATGAAACTATAATGGGTCGTTTGGTACGCCGAATAAAATGAATATTTCAGAATTAAGTTTGATATTAAATATATTTCATGTTTAGTTGACGGTATGAATTTATCACATGGTGAATTTATATTGTCAACTAAACATAGTATAAATCTAATATCAAACTTAGTCTTAGAATATCTCACTTTATCCCATCTTATAATTTTAGGACTATAATCTCGAGATAATTTAATCTCCGTACAAAACAACCCAAGACTTTAATTTTGATAAAAATGGCCCTAGTTCCACAGTTCTCAAGCACTTGATTTGACTCCTTTAATGAATTTGTTGGATCTTTTTAGCCAATTATCCCAAGTAGATGAACTGTGCCTGTATCATAATAAACAACTTTTTCTCAACTCTTTTTTATGAAAAAAAAGATATTTTCTCTTCCAAAGAATCAAAGTACTAAGTAGTAATTATTTGTTCTCAGTTTCCATGCTAGTGCTGAATTCATCACAAGAAGGGATCAATTACAGTCTTCTTTAGGAACTAACATAGTTCTCTAATAAGCAAGTAGAGATTTACGGAACATTCTTTATCAAGATCAATTTGAAATGTTCATGTTGTTTCCTATCTAGAGAGGGACATCAAAATCCTTTCTATTGGTTGTTGCGTAGCATTTGATTTAGATGAAAGGCAGACAACTTTTCGAGACTTATTTTCTAAATAAGCGACAAAATGAAATGGGAAGCGAGCTAATGAGTGATGAGTGCCTTTTTAGGCTTTATTTTAAAAGGTAACATACTGGCTACATACCAATATAACCAAATCAAGACAAGATGGAGCATTCGTTTAACGGCTGCAGCCTGCAAGTTGCCTCTGCTTAGCTAGCATAGAAATAGATTCACAAATAGCAATAATCTCTATGTGAATCTTCTCTCGATCATTTAGGCTGAATCGAACATTGTTAGGCTAAATTGCCCTATGGCAACAAGTACCCTGAATAACAATTTGATATGATTAGTACCAGGCATGTTTTAGAATACTTGTATTAATTCTTTTTGGTAATTAGCTTATATTGACAAACAAATAACATCTACTCCTCATCAAGTTAGAATCACGCGCTTATATGAATCTTCACTAACTATAATACTGTAAATATATACCAACTAAAACCAAAATGAACACTTCGAATTCTATTTTTATTTTTAACAAGACAACACACAAATAATATAGACAAGAAAAAAGTATTTACAATATGAACTTCCCCACTGTGTGTATGTTTTGCTTTACATTAACTCTTTTTTGAAAAAAAAACATATCCTACATCTTTTTTTTTCTTTTCTTTTTTTTAGTATAATAAAAGAAAAATCACCCAATGCTTGAAATCTAGCTACCGGAAACCTGAAACTCTGCTCTCGGTTGGCTCAGAATTCCCGGCTTCAATTTATTCCTCCATACATCTTTATACAAATCAGCGTCACCATCACTTTTTTGAACTTCCACAACTATCAGACGTTCGGTCAATCGATATACATCCAGGCTCATCGTTAATTTACCATTTTGCAATTTCATCTCGATTCCCCATTCTTTCTTCTTCTTCAACCTGAAATTCTCCTTCTTTGACAGCTCTTCAATTCTCTCAATTACACTCTCTGGCGACTCTTCCACCACTATCCTCTCCAAATCATCCACCGGATTGTTCGATTTGAACAATCCCGAAATATTAAATCCCGAAGAGAATGAAATTATATCAAACGCATTCAAACAATTTGACATTAACGAATCCTTATTTTCTTCCTCTCCTGAAAATTTGATGAATTTCAGTCCCTTTCTGAACCATGGATCTCTGATGATTTCTTCAATCGTTATCCTCGTCGCCGGATTTACATCCAGAAGACGAGACAATATCCGCTTGACATCCGGAGACGTCCACCTTGGGCACCGAAATTCGCCTTTGTAGATTTTTTTGTACATTAGCATCAGATTCTGATCGTAGAACGGGAGGTAACCGGCGATCATAACGTAGAGAATAATTCCACATGACCATACATCGGTTTTAGCTCCGTCGTATCCTTTAACCGTCAAAATCTCCGGTGCTACGTAAGCCGGAGTTCCACAAATCGTATGTAGAAGCCCGTCGAATGATTGAATTTGGTCAGTTGTGGCACTGAGTCCGAAATCGGATACTTTGATATCACCATTATCGTCAATTAGAATATTTTCTGGTTTTAGATCACGGTGGTAAATTCCACGTGAATGGCAGTAATTCACCGCGGAAATCAGTTGTTGAAAGCATTTACGGCTGAGATCCTCGCTGAATCGTCCTTTATTGGCGATTCGGTTGAATAATTCACCTCCTTTGACGTATTCCATGACAAAATAGATCTTCGTCTTCGTGGCGAGCACTTCATGGAGTCTGACGATGTATGGATGCTGCAGCTCACGCATAATGGAGATTTCGCGTTCAATTCTTTTGTCAGGAAAACCATCATTGTTGGAAATATTGCTCTTGTTAATTACTTTGATCGCGACACTCTTGCCACTGGTGATTTCCCTAGCGTGGTACACTTTGGCGAATGCACCACAACCAAGTAGCTTTCCGAGCTCATATTTTCCGAATATGCGCTTCTCCGGCATCGGTAAGGATGCCGGGGGCAATTAACGGGGTGGTTTGGTTTATTAGATGTGATTAACGAAGAATTAAGAAGCTAATGGATTGGTATATATAGTTTTTTTTCTCTCTCCTAATTGGTGTGTATATAGGAATAGTTCAAAAGAGGAAACTTCTTGTTTAAGTTTATTTTGTTTTCGTTGTCTTCTACACAGTCTACTTGTGTTATATAGGACGTCTTTGTTTTCAAATTCATTCTCCTTTCTTTTTTTTTATTTGCGCCGGTTGAAGAATTTTCTTAAGTGATATTTTTTTTCAGTTTTCCAAATAGTCTTTGGTACCCGCATTAAAGCCTAATTATATTGAGATTTACATCGAGAAGTCCTATTTTGTAGGGGCTTCTAACAAATATGACTTTGTATTCGGGTTTAGGGGGACTCAAACGAAAATCTCTTATTAAGAATGAAGGAGCACGTACTTATTATTTCACCATAATTCTTGTTGGTGTTTCCACGTGAATTTGGACTTTTTCTATTTTTGAATTAGCCATCAGATCAGTCAGGAATATTATTTTTTCATTCAATGTTCTTAGTCAACCCAATAAAAGGTCGGTTTTGGCTGTGGTTTACTGGTGGTGTACACGTTTCAGTCATCCAATGAATCTCAATTAATAAGTATTGTTTTCTTTTTGATAAAGCCGATTAATTTTGCTTAATTATATTATCCAAGCAAAAAAGTTTCCCGCCCTTATCTGTTGTTTCCTTATCCTTTTAATTCATACTCGTAAAGATTTTAATTTTCATGAATGTAGAGTGCCATTGGCCCAACTAATATGTAATTATGATTTACAATAAAAAATGAAGTCAGAATATTCACTTAAATAATCAAAATATAAGAAAATATATCGTCTCTTAACATAATATAATTTTCAAATCGGTAAAGTTTCACTAAATAAGGGTTGCTCCGCCATTGTTTATACAGACTTACTAGTAGTATGGATATATATTTTTGCAATTAATTATTCAACTACTCCTATATACTCTATACGATTTTGTCTAAAAATTAGAGGGGCGTTACAACCAAATCAACTAGAAAGTAACAGGATTAGTTTAGTCAGTAATAAGACCGAGTACACGTTAGTATTATTTTTATGAATAAGGACGGTATTAGTCCAAATTAAGCACGTAATGCATAAAAAATATAAAGTCGGTCTAATTAAATAGTAATTGATTAGTTATGCAGGGTGTCAAAGCTAGCTTCTAGGTTCCTTATTGTTGGTGCAGTTGAGATATGAGAAAGGTAACAACAGAGAGTATTAGAGTAGAGAAAACTATTATTCCGTCATTTCAATTTGTTTAACCTACTTTCCTTTTTAATACGTTTAAAAAAGAATGCATTTTTCCTTTTTAGCAACTTTTTCATTTCAACTTTCCACGTGACATGTTTAAGACCACAAGATTAAAGAACAGTTTGGTATATTTAACATATCTTTAATTTTTAACCATAAAAATCAAAAGTCTTTCTTTACTTTCTTAAATTCCGTGTCAAGTCAAAATAGGTCGAACAAATTGAAACGGAGGGAGTATTATTATAACCGATAAAGGTTGTCATGTGATCAGAAGGTTACTAGCTCAAGCCATGAAAATAAATTCATGTAGAAATATATAATAAGATTGTGTACAATAAACTCTTGTGGTACAATTTTTTTTCAAACCTTGCATATAGCGAAAATTTTGATGCACCCAATTGTTTTTTTAAAATAATTAAGATAAAAGAAAAATGTTTCATGGGAGAATGACGAGTGTCCGCGGTTTATTTGACTAATAACGCGTATACTTGGTAGATTAGCCAAGGATTGCCCACATGCATTTTCCACACACATTGTTGTAAAAATAAAAGATAAAATCCACACACATTTAACACTTTTGACAAGCCATATCTAGTAGTACAATTATTACTCTTATTGCGTGTTCACATCACACTATATAGGAAAAATCTATATATGCTTAGTTCTTGAACTTGCTTGAGCCATATATTTTCAAATTTTAAGCTAAATCGCTGAATGTCCCATAGCCCTAGAGCTTACACGAAAGCAGAACAGGACAATAAAAACGAACATTATAACAGAGGTCGTGGTCACCGTGAATTCTCACATAACGTGTTCGGTCATTATATCTGGATCTGTCCGGAGCCACTCTTAGCTTCTCTTTAGACAAATGACTGTCTGCTGAAAAATATAGAGTAGGATTCATCTGTGTGGTGAATGAAAGAACACTCATTGAATGAGTTGACCCTAAACCTCTTGCTCTTTAAGAGAGTTTGTCTTTCAGCTGACCTTTGAACTATCTCTCCATTCACAAATAGCTAACACATTATCACAAGAACAAGCCCAATTCTTGTTTATTTACAAATCAACGGTCATTAGCCCATAACTGCAATGTTTGGGCATGGTTTGGGAGTCATGCCTACGTTATTAATATAAATTTCATACTCTCTTTTCCCTTTGTTAGGGAGCGCTTTACCTCCCAATGTAGCCGGGCTCCAATGCGGGTACCAAACGCCAAAAAAAAAAAGTCGTGTTTGAATTAGCTGTTTTTGTGGAAAAAGAATCCTTCACAATCTCTTGAATATATTATCATGATCTAAAAAGTGAGAAATTGTCTCGAGGAAAGAACTTTGGTTTGATTTCAAACTCCTCTTTCGAGTTAAAAGAGCCAATAAAAATAGTGCATTTTTTAAGAACTCAACACAACTGCCGTCACATATTTGGAGAGTCCGTGCAACATATATCTGATCTGTTATTGCTTGATAAATTTCAATATCTTACAACAGAAAAGACTATAATTAAGGTAAATGATAATCAAGATTATAAGAACCACAATTTCATTGCAAGATTCTTTTTGGACTGCTATTATCATCCTTAATATAGCTATTGGAAAACAAATCTTTGCAAAGCTCACCATAGAATCTGCACACCAAGTCAATGAAGACAGGACTTTTGAGATTCTTCCAACAGTATAACAATTCTTCTACATCCATTAAATCCCTCATTTTTCCCTCTTCAACAATCATTTCTGCCAGATAATTCTCGAAGCTTCTACATGCATCTTCCACATCATCCTGAAATATTAGTACTTCTTTTTTAGTAGCTCCACTCAATCTTGCATAAGCTGGAGTGATTGGTGAAGGAACTGGTGCTTTGATATGTCCTGCATGACAAAACATCGACACGTTTTTAGTAACTCGTTCAATCTGCCCAAGTTTATATAGATTGATCCAAAATGACCAACTCGCTCTGTAGTATTGTCACACGAGTTAAGTATTTTTGAGTCAAAAACGGGTCAAAATACAATCTGAACCCAAACATAGAAGAATCAAATTTGAAAATTGAGAAATGTAAATTTTGGATATCTTAAGTTAATCATTTAAGAAAATTGCATTAGTTTTCACTTAGGAAGTGTTCTGATGCACGTAGTTTCCATGTTCATGCAGGATCGGGGGAAGGGTCGTATCCTAAGAGATATGATGTAGTTAGCCTACCAAGAGACAAGCATCAGTAACTCATTACTCGAACACATAACCTATAAAATCACATGAATATAATTTTATGATTGCTTCAACGCTTTCCTTAAAAATTGGATGGGAGGTTCGGTCATGTTTGGTGATCATCTTATGATCAATTACTTGACCCAACTCATTTTGACTCAAGCAAATTGATTGATTCATGCCCGCTTTGACCTTCTCAAGGATTTTTACTAAATTAAACCGTCCATTTGCCACCCCTACCTGCATCGGAGAAACTTTTGAGCTCCATGACTTGGTCCTCCTCTCTTGGTTTTGATCTCCTTATCGAACGAAACACCGAAAGAACTTGTGAAGCTTGCTTTTTACGGGTGCTTGTATTGCTTTCACATCTTATTGAAGGGCGAAAAAATCGAAGCCTTTTTATAAAGAGGGGCTTTCTTAATTTGAACTTGAACAACTTTACTATTTTCTTGCATGGATTGAATTTGAAGCAACATGAATTGTTCATTTTCATTTTTTTTTTGGTACCTTAAACGGTTGAGAAAAGAGTGTGGATGATGTATAAAAAAGTGAATGATTGTTTTATGCCTTATCTAATTTGCTTTCAATTTGGTATTGACAAGAGAGTTGTGGGTGTTATATGAGATTAAATTTGTTGAGGTTGGTGTATTGGTGTGAAGAATAAGTTGTGGGTTGCACGTTTGATTTAGAAGAGAGGAAATTAAAGGTGGTACACCATGAAAGAAATGTGACCAACTCTTGCTAGTTGCTATTACTAATACAATATAGTTTTGATCATCTATATTTAGTTGTTTACAGACGTGATGCTTGTTAAGATACGAAAGAAAGATGATACCACTAAGGGTGTGACGGGATGAATGAGATTCTTTTGTTATAATCTGATCAAATGTATCAGGTTTGAGCGTTGGAATGAGGGAACTCGTGAAAGGGAACGTTTCTCTTTATGAGCCTTACATGATGCGAATCTAAATTAGTTGAGTCGGTTTAAATTCTGAATACCAAGAGACTTTACAAAAAGATAACGATAAACAAGATGATTTCGAGAAGCATTAATCTATCTTCCAACAACAATTATATGGTGAAATAGTTTAGGTGCGCGTAAAGTATTCAATTATAACCTAAAAAAAGACATCTCCTTATTGATCTTTCAACTTCAATTGGATAGGTTGAACTTTATTTTTGCCCACCCATAAATCATCAAATTCTTCCTTATAAGTAGTCGAAATGTTCAGTCTCACACCTTTTTATCCTTTAATTTCATCTTCTAATCCAAGAGTTCACACTATTGGGCCCAAAATATTTTTCCTGGACACATATTTTGAGTCCAATAGTCCATGTAATGATGGGCCTATTAGCCCAGGCCTTTCATAGCTTGAAGCCGTCTGTGAAAATTTTGTCTTATACAAGTGTGTAGATACGTAATACTTTTTGAGAAATCATTCGAACATATATAATAGGCCGACACTACTTGAAAATAATACAAAGTAAAACCCTAAAACTACTAGAGTCTGCGTAGAGCCTATTCAAGCACATTTACAAGATGAGTTGTGATAATAGGTCAACAATGCTGGTGCAAAATCTTGCCTTACGCTATTAACATATTTAGATAAAAGTGACATGAAAACATGAAGACACAACAAGGTTCCGTTTAATTATCTATAAGCATCAAAATTAATGCGTACTTGACATGTTCTTTTAGCAATTCGTTAGGATTTAAACAGAATTTATGATACATCAACATATGAAAGCTTGAGATTTTATAATACAACAACATATGAAGCATGCTTCTTTTTAGAATTGTAGGCACATTGAGAACAAAACTTCCAAAGGATTTTTTCTTTTTCGGTAATAGATAAAAGACTTGATTATATTAAATACTATGCATCATAACAAAATTTAGGGTCACGCTGGACCAAATGAGTTTGGGTACTAGAGTCAGCAAGTCTACTATTACTATTACAAGCCCTAATGTTTCTAGCAAAAGTAATTTCTAATGTGTCTGTTATAAATACATCAATAACAAACAAAGGAGGATGAACTATATATATGTCACCAAAAAGTTTAGAATGGGAGGTGAGAAACATCAGTATCATTCCTGATCAGTAACATAAGATTCAGTACTTGATTGAATTTTTGTTCCACCACAAGAAATTCCATATTGATTGATGAATACTTCATTTTCAATAAATATTGAGTCAGAAAAGTCATCACCTGAATCAGTGAATTCATCTTGGGCAGTCAGAAAAGTAATCAGGTGACTCCATACATCTCCTATATGCCCCCCCACCCCACCACACACACACAAACCTTGATTCTTTCTAATTGAACTTTATTATGCGGGTCGTCAACTTACTGCAACTCTCGTCTTTTTTTTTTACTGCATATGTATGATTATAACTTTAGAAACCAAGATTTATATGAGATGACACGCGATACAAGTAATTTGGAGACTTCAATTAGATGCAATATATGTCTCCATGTTAACGCAAGCTAGATGTGGACTATATATTATACCTTTTAATAGTAAGAAAATGTGACAACAATTGCCATAATTCCTGGGGGGGGCTTGGATGTTTGAAGACCACAGCCTTTCTGTAGACATATGGGCATGTGTTGTTTACTAATGATAAATCATCATTTTGTCACTTCATCTTTTATCTATGAAGGGGCCAAGCCAGAGGCCTTCATAAGGTACTCATTTCCTATAAACAAATAAATAGACAATTGATAATTCCTCAAATGACAGAAAAAAGCAAAAAATAACAAGAAAAATTTTCAGAAAAAAGAGGACACAGATTCTTCATTAATCCCAAGTAAACTTCTAAAAGATAGTGGGTTACTCTTTTAAAGCATTAGGGTTCCTTCCTCCTCATGCCCTCCTTTTTCTTTTTCTTTTTGCGTAAATGGCGAAGATAGACTTTTCACCAAAAAAGTTTAACGTCTATTATATATACATAAAAAAGTTAACTCTATATATATAGTGTGATTTTTTATTGAAGGGACATCCCTCTAGCTCCGCCCCTGGTGGGGTGACGGCCTAACGGGTAGGGGCGGAAGGGGATTTGGTTCACACTAATATATACAAGCTCACTTTTTTATATGCTAGATGATGAACCCCTTCCACTGGTGACAAGCAGAGATTGATCTAAGATCAGTCAGGTTATGTGGGGTCAGCTCGAGATATTTGCTTTAGAATCAAATTCTGTATATATTCATGGGAAAAAAAATTAAAATATAATAAGATCATACTCATTCTCAATACACAAACTTTAAAATAGGTGTGACAGTTTGTCTTTTGACTTTTCATTACTGTCTGAAGTATGAAAAAACTAAACTTCCCCATAACCTGCCCAAAATATGTATGACTGCTGGCTTACATAATAAAAATAGAAACCACTGTTCAGTCTGTGTGCTCCACTTGCTCTTCATGACATATCTTCCTATAGGGTCCCCCTTCCCTTTTTTCAACACTATGTATATCTATTTATTTAGCACAAACTTTCATTCTTTTGCTATGATATATAGTGGGAATTGGGAAAAGAAGTAGAAAGAAGCAAAGGTATTCATTCCTTCAATGGGTAATCACAAATTCAAGTTTTCAGATATGATGCCAAACACTTGGTTTTACAAGCTTAAAGATATGAGTAAAACCAAAAACCATAAATCCCCATTTTCATCTTCTTCCACTAATAATAAGCCACAGTTTTCTCAGCCAAGATCATCATTCTCTTATACTACTAGAAAGTCCATTAGAGTTGACAAGATTTACAATTCTCATGCTTATTATAACTTTCTTGATCCACCAAGAAGATCGTCATCATCATCATCAAAGAAAAGATCCAAGAGAAAGACCATTTACAAGCCTTCTCCTAACAACAACAAAAACACTTGCGTCTCAGTATCAAACAAGTTGGGGTCGGCTTATTCTGTTTCCTCTACGGAAGAAGATAAATTCCCTGAATTGGATTTTCTCAATTCCCCATACTCAGAATTTGACTCCGCTGCCTCAAATTGGCCTAATTCTTGCAGTTGTCACTTCACTTCTTCAGCTACTGATATAATCATAGACATGAACGACAAAGCTCACTTGAACGAATTCAACAATCTAGATGCAGGGTACGCGTCATCAATTTCAGAGCTTGATCAACTTCCTCCAATTGTTACGAAGCATTCAAATTCTATCAAGAACATAAAACAGGAAGTCGTTAAGGCTGGACGAGAAACAGAACCTACAAACAGAGTAAGTTCCCCTGTTTCAAGAAAACATTTCTCCAACTCTTCTGGTGTAAAACTACGAACAAATTCGACTAAAATAGCGAGCAAGAGAAATAGCGTGTCATCAAAAAGGAGTTCCAAGGCAAAGAAAGAGAGTTGTTCAACTTCAACAGGGACTAGTTTTGCTATAGTGAAGGCTTCAATTGATCCTGAGAAGGATTTTAGAGAATCTATGATCGAAATGGTTGTCGAAAACAATATCAGGGCGTCGAAAGACTTGGAAAATCTTCTTGCTTGTTACCTTTCATTGAACACAAATGAATATCATGATCTTATTATCAAGGCATTTGAACAAATCTGGTTCAACTTGTCTGACCTTCACTTGTAAAATAAGTGTACCACTTTTACACTACATTTTTCTAATTAGGCTCCTGGTTTTGATTTTCTAGTTAATCAACTTGGTTATATCTGCAAATCATTGTACTTTTCGATTTCGCTCCTTTTCTCCTTTTTTTCTGATCAGTATATATTTGAAGGTTCTGTTGGAAAACCCTTTTGATTTCCGGTAAGAATGTAAATGGAGCGGGGTGGAACAGGGCAAGCCTTAACCCGCCCTACCCTTCCCTGTTTACAGTTTTGTGTTATTTAAGTTTCACGGCAGTTGTAAAGTTAGAAGCTGGAAGCATTAGAAATAAGGACTAAACGCGAAAGAATTCAAACTCTATTGACTGATAGTGTGAAAAATATCTATACATGAACATGCAAATGCAACCAAAAGTTCCAAGGCATCCTTGGGAAGTAGCAATATCTATAGCTCTTTTTGGGAAGAATGGGGCAGTGAAAATTGTTGTAGAAACTGTTACAAGTATAATCACAGAAATTTTCTTGTAGGTTGAGGCATGTTGTTAACGATACTATCCTTAATGATAAAGTCCAGCCGATCAAGGAGAAATTTTCTTACTCTTTTGCCTTCAGGTTCATTTTTCACATAAACGAGTCTATTCTCTCTTTTTTCCTAGCTCTTTACAAGTTCATTGAATGATAATTTCTTATAAAGTAACAAAAAGATTCATCCTAATTCATAAGGAATGCTTTCTTTTGAGATGCCCGTTATCCTCTGATATCATGTTGAAGCGTGTGATCTAAAAGCTTAAGATGAGATAGACACATACTTTAATATTTGCTAATTACTCCGACCCCTTAAAGATAAACTCATAAGAAAACATTGAACTGAATACTCGTTCATGATATAAACATTTTAGGCAAGACATTTAGATTATTTCACATTTTTGTGTTCTCAATTTGTTCATCCTTTGTGTTAATTATAGTAGAATATATCTTGTTCTCCACCAGAGAGGCGATGCTCATGCCTCTTCTTTCTCGATAGGATTCCCATCATTTTCAGTCTATGGCAAAGGAGACCCCCTTTTCCCCAAATATTTAGTTGATCTCTCACTTTCTGAGTGTAGACAGAAGAGGTCCACATTAGAATAAACGTAGTGCAGATACAGAATGTGAAGAAGATATATTGCAAATCATAAATAAAGCTAGTACTACTTTAAAGTTTGCATTGTTGTCAATAAAGTAAAAGGTGGCCGTCTCTATTACAGAATTGTCAAATGAGTGAACACCTAGATAAGGGTACCCTATGGCTGCCTTTAATTTGCACAAATTAATAATGCAGTTTTTAGCTGTTCATTGATCACCAAGTTTCCTTTTATGGGAACACTATTAATTGTCTTATCAAAAAGATTGAGAGTGAATGTTAAGCCTAATTCTTCATGGTAATTGTGGAGATTAATTAATGAAAAGGACCACAAAGATGTAAGTATATAGGCCAAATTAAAGATGTACGTTGTGTTTCAATTGTGTTGGACATTTAGAATCTTGTGAGTTGCTATTGCCTATTGTTGTAAAAACTTAGTTGAGGATATGTCCTATTAATTATGGAGGCCGTAAGACAGGTCACTTCACTTCCCTTATTGCCTATTGTCTATCGGAAACAGTCTCTCTACCTCATTGTTGAGGTAGTGGTATGGACTGCATACGCTCTACCCTCCCCAGACTCCTCTTTGTGGGAATATACTGAGTATGTTATCGTTATTGTAATTTATGACTCAATACCACAAGGTCTGGTAAGTCTTTTTTTTAAAACGTGAGATTTATAATCATAAAAATAAGGTGTGTTACTACCTATAATAGGTAAAGATGATCCGATGATGCAAATATTCTTTACATTATTGATGTATATATCTTAAACTCAAAAAAATAAAAATGAAATATCATACTTGGGATTTAAAGCCTCTTTCCCACTACACCCTCTTAATTCCCACCTCCCTTGGGCCACAAGACTAATTCGAAACTTAGATTTACTATATAATGAAATGAATGAACTCAGAATCAATAAACTCAAATTTTAACTCGTACTCTGAGTGTTCAATAGCTATAAGTCTTAATACATACGTCTAAGTTGAGTTTGAGACGGTGACACTTACTACATGCATGCACAGTTAGTTACATAAGTTCCGGCCAACATGTAACTAGAAAGAAAGAGAGAGAAATTGACAACGTTAACAGTAACACCCGACCCGAATATTCTGCGTTGAACATACGTAGGTTTTGTCCTTTGATAAAAAAAACAGGGCAGGGTCGTTAGGGAACTACTAGTACCAAACTCCACATCTAGTCACGAGATACCGATCGACGATATAATCATTTTCAACATAGTATATATAAATTCAAAAGTAAAAAAAAACAGTAAAGTGCACTAAAGCTTTCGCTATGCGCGAAGTCGAGAAATTAAAAAAGTATTACTATATATAAAATTGATTTTACCCTTGTTGCATATTGTAAATTTTCTATCAAGAGGGGTCAATTGAACCCTTGATAAAAATTAGCTTCACCCTTGATTGAACTTATCAAATTTAAATTTTGAATCTGTCTTTACTACTCACCCTATAAGGGACAGAAAAGAAAAACCTTCCTCACGCTCCTAGTTTGCGCTAAACTACCTTAATTTAACACTATTAATAAAAATAAGGTGAATATGTGTATTAATTAATCATGTTTATTTGGTGGCAGTCCATATAAAACACATAGCATTATGTAGTAATTTATTACGTTAATATAAACACGGGTGTGAGTAAGATTTTCCTTCTTTTTTTTTTTTGGTGCGATGTGTTTGTTGGCATTTTTTATTAGAACTTAATATTCTATTCTTGTGAGTAAATAATAATTAAAGCTCTCTGTTGTGCATGCAAGGATAAAAGAACATATCTTTCATTAATTCTAGTTGGATATTAGCTTCTAGCTAGTCATGTTAAAATTCTCTTTCTAGTTATACTCTGCACGAAATTGATATATTTCAAAAAATATTTTCGTCCATACCAAACACACCCTTCAATTAATGTTAGTAAGAACAAAATGAAGGAATTTAATTTTTATCCCTTGTTCTTTTTCTTGGTTTTAACCATCTAGATGGCGAGAAAACTGACTTCCGACAAAGCTGTTTTGCCTTGGATATTTTGAATTTGTTGACTTTGATTAATCCAGATTCACATTGGATCAATTAAGAGGAAAACGCTCCCTATCATGATATTTTCAGTTTTGGAGCTCAAACCTAAAACTTTTAATTAAGAGCGAAAAGATGGTATATATCAACCACATTGCATCTATCCCTTTTAATATAAGGAAAGAAAGAACCAAGAAGATGCATCCACGTACCAAACAGTTAAAACTATAACGTCCTTTGTATACCTGGAAATTGAAGTGACCTTTGGGAAAAAGTGAAGCCTCATCATTCATGAAAGATCCACCATCAAGATTCTGTTCACAAAAGTGTAACAAGCATGGGGCAAATATACCCATTACTTTGCCATTTTAATCAATTATTGAAATTATAACTCACATAGCATGCCATTGCCATTAACAAAAATGCTAGACATATTATTATTGCACAAACTTAAACTGTTTTACAGTCACAATTAGTTAAGGGTGGTAAAAGTAACTCATAAAAACATGACCCGGCCAAGCGGTTGATGTTAATTTGGGCCGGCTAATGACCTGCCTATTTATTAATTCAATTCATTTTGATTCGCTCCAATTCAATTCATCTAAAAGTTGAGTTGCTATGTAGCCCAACTTGATCGATGAGAAATAACCTTGTCAAAATATTTTTAAAAAACGTTCTTAGCACAATAAAGGAAAAAAAAAGTGTTGTTAAGCGATTAAATAAATTATAAGAAATCAAACAAGGAAATTAAGACTTAGTAAGAGTTGGACGAGTTGGGTTACGACCCATTGTCTGGTCCATTTTGACCCATTAAAAAGAAAGTTCAACCCATTTTGACCATTAGCTGAGCTCAGTAGCGTGAGCTTGTGATCCGAGTGGGGGCAGTAAGGTGATGGGAACAATCACGGTTAGTCCTATGAGACAAACATGGATAAAAAATTCAAGATCATCCATTTTCAAGATTATTGGGCGTAATTTCCTGCAAAAATGCTACGTATGCAAGTTCATTTGGGCCCAAATTGGTTTATTAACCCCCTCCCACCCCCCACCCCAAAACAAATCAACTCATTTTCTAACTCAAATTCAATCCATCCACTCATTTGATACCCCTATAATCAGGCAAGATCAGTACAATGTGTATGGAAAGTATAGTGAAAATGGAGTTCTTGTAAGTGGCACAAACGAAACGATATGCAATAGCAAATTATGGGCCTATCCTTTTGGGCTTTGGTCAGAAAAAAAAATTAATTTTGTTGATGAGTGCATATATACACGTGAAATTTTCACCGATTCTCCCTTTTGAGATAGTTGTCTCTCGCAACTTATGGACCTTTTGGATTGGTCTAAAGATCCTTTTCGAGTGAACGAAAAATCTTACGACAAAACGTTAAATCGTTGTCTAAGATTTTATAGACGTTAGATGACACTCTAATGTTTTGTCAGCCCCAAGAGTTATGTTCGCACAGTTTTAAAAATAAGGACAATACGTAAACGCAAGAGGGTATTTATTCTTGCATCGCTTGAAGGTACAAATGTACAAAATTTGAACACACTTTTATTGTCATTTATACCAGCTACCTAATTCAAACTCTGATCTGCCTGTATACTCGTCCTTAGTATTGAAGTTACATATTTTGGAGAAGAGAAATCAATGTCTGCTTGGTTTGTGACCTTGTCCCTTACCATCACTCGATAATCTCATCGAATAAGTATAATTCATCGATCGAGGACTCCTCTTCAAATCCTCGTAAGGTTGTTGAAACCCGATATTTTCCACAGCACCAACCGTCTTGAACAATCGTCTTTTGTGTACTTCCTCTACCAATGACTTGTGCAACAGCTGGCTCCGCATATCCACTAAGGACCTGTTCCTTGTTAGTCTGCGCGTATCAACTTTGCCCTTCTCTTTAGCAGTGGAAGAAGTTCCTTTTAATTCTAGCATAGCTTTGCATTGCTTGTAGCACGTTCTTGCCAAGGACTGCCCGGGGCAGAACCGGGAAGTATGATGAGTAATTGCAGTAGCTGGTTGATTTTGTCTTGTAGAGGTTGTCACAGGATCATTCTCATCATCGGAGAAGTAATTGAAGTTGGAATAGTTTGCAGAGTGTGACGAGCTTTGAGAGCTCGTGTCATCATACCTATCACCTGCAAGAGAACAATGTAGTCTCAAAATAACAAGGCTCAAGCAAAATGTAGCGACAAACATATAAACAATTACGTCTTGGTAACTTTTTCTGGTTGAAATATGTATGCTAGTTCTTTAATTTAACTCAACTAACACATATGTGGTTCATTCTCAACAATGCGAACCAATACTCAAGTTAATTAAACAAAATCTGTCAACGATAGAGCAAAGACGATGTATGTGGAATTGGTAATATAACACGAAATTAGATAAATTACAATACCATGAAGCCAATGACGGTCATTGGTGTTTGTGTCAATCAATTGAGAGGAGAGTAGACCTGAAAATGACACTTGGGAAGATGAAGAAGACGAGAAACCTTGGAAAGGGTTATGGCGATCGTTATCATCATCCTTATAGCTTAGCACATGGTAATCGGCGGATTCAAACTGATTCCATTTCTTCCACTGAGGTACCAGGCCGGATATTTCTCCATCAATCATATTAGCTATTTCACACGGCTTCCAGTCTGTAATTTCCAATTCCTTCACCATTTCGTTTGCAACCTCCGTGGGGGTGTCTGTCACAATGTCGAATGGGAAATACACATTCCTAACATCACCTGCATGGACAGTGTTAAAACTTTAGCGAATGCATTCAGCTTCATGTGTTTATCTAGAAGCTGGACTAGTAACATCTTTTTTTCCTTTTATAATCCTTCTCATTCTGCTTATGGAATCAAATTTTTCCCTGAGAAGTCCTAATCCTTCAAGAACAAAGCTGAGGTCACAGTAGATAGAAATTTGATAAAATATGAAAGAGCAGCAATACCTTCTTTACCCACAATCTGCACTTTAAGAAAAATGGTATCATCGTCAGGGTTCAATTTCCCGGTGATGGTCATATTAGTCCTTGGAACATCCTCATTCAAGTGGAGGTCCTCGATAGCAATTTTATCATTCAAGATAGGTTTTTGAAGTCGCATCATTGTAACCGACTCACCATCAGCATCGTCAATCACAAGGAACGGATCAAGCATTAGTTCTTTAGCTGATAATCTATTTGATGCTGGCTCCAAGCATTTCCTAATGAACCTTTGTGCATCCAAGTCTTGAACTTTATAAAATGCCCTTGGCCTCTTACCCTGAATTGGGAATAAAAGGGCATGCAAGTAAATATCTGGCCGACTGATAATAGCTGTCGAAAAGATACTAAAAAATAAAGCATCTTACAGAGGTCACTTTCTTGTATATTTGCGCAGGGTTAACACATTCACTATATGGATATTCACCAGTAAGCATCTCCAACATGCACATGCCAAATGAATATACGTCAACAAGCTCATCATAGTTCTCGTCGTATAATTCTGGTGCCATGAACTCAGGTGTTCCTATTGCAATAAATAGAAATAATAAGCAATTGGTAGTAATTGTGGAATGTTTGACAAAACACTAGTGCACCATAGATTTGATTGAAGCTTATATGCAGAAAAATCTCAATATCAAGGCCAGTCTAGAAAAATGCATTCTAGTATGCCTAAAAAACGTATACAAAAACAACTATGCCTCAATTCCAAACAAATTGGATTCACCAAATTCAAATGTATGATTTCAGAAAATGTCACCGCTACTTGGTACTCGGCAGATATTTAACAGATTAATGACAAATGTTCCAGCCAGGACAAAGGGAAGTGGGAGATGGAGTTACCTATAATGCTGTGTGCTCTCTGTGATCCACGAAGAATTGCTGCCAAGCCCAGGTCCCCAATCTTCACTTGTCCAAGATGACCATTAACAAATATGTTATCACACTTCAGGTCTCGATGGATCACTGGAGGATCATGTTCATGTAAATAAACAAGACCTTCCAGAATTTGGTGTGCCCAAATCTTAACAGCTCGAATATCTACTCGCTGATATTTCTTTCTGTATCTGCATTCAATCAAATGTACCCTGTCAGCAAATCCATCACAGATATTTACATTTACTGTAGGCTGATCCTCTGAATCTCCTAATAATTGTAATAGGCATCAAAACTCAAATTTAAATTCTTTGGTTTTTTCCTGAGACATTAAGCAGTAAAGGTGACAGATCAATAGGATATAACATGTAAGACACAACCTATGGAGAAAAAAGTTCAATTAGTCTCATAAACTATCACGATCAGTCATCGAAATTGGGACCTTTAAGTCCGGGGGGCCTCACATGAAGCCTCAAGCAAATCCACTAGGTTGTAAACTTGCAATTAGTTGCAACATTAACTAGTGGCAGATTTTCTAATAATTCAAATCGAAGCAATTGGATGTCCAACTCGGGCCTATATGACATGACCAATCAATAGATACCACCTTTGTCATATATTCCACACACCACACAACTAGATAGATATCATATTCATGGAATACGATTCACATTCAGGAGGCCTTGGTGGTGAAATGGTAGACACGTGGGACTCAAAATTTCGTGCTAAAGAGCGACACAACGTTAATTTAACGATTAGAACCCACCGACTCTAAATTATGGATTCATCACTACACATAACTTTCAAGATACTGAGCTTCATAACTTTAAATCATTGCAACAAGAACAACAACAAAACTGCTCAAGGAAAACCGGTCCAAAGCAGTCCAGAAAAAGAAGTAACTGAAGTACAGAAACAGCAGATAATAGCAAAACAGTAGAAAATAACTGAACAGAAACTGCAACAAAACAATATGATAATCGAGATACAAAGAATCAACAGATAGTACCAGAAATCGAAGGACAAGAAACTACAGGAAACTTTAAATCATTGCAATTCGAATAAAAGATAGCGATAGAGAAGGAACAGAGCATTACCCTCGGAGAGTACCGGAAGTGAACATCTCTGTGATGAAATTAAAGGTCCTCTTTTCGATATCGATCCAAGAAGTATAGAATCTCATGATAGAAGGATGATTGAGGGTGCTAAGCAAATGAACTTCAGAGTAAAGCCTCTCAATATCTTCTGGTGACTGAAGCAAATCATTAAGTTTAATTTGGCTCCATGCCACTTCCATACCTACCAACTCATCAATTGCCCTATACACTGTTTTCATTGCCCCTTTTCCCAATACTTCCTCGAACTGTCCGCACATGCATAAACACCCAAACACCAAAACAATCAAGAATCATACATAATTGACTCAACTTACAGTAATTCACAACAAAAACTAGCAACTTTATCAGTCCCCATTTATGGAAATCACAACAAATCAAGAATTCTAAATGCATAAAAACCCAAACACCAAAATAATCAAGAATCATACATAATTGACTTAACTTACAATAATTCACAACAAAAATAGCAACTTCATCAGTCAACATTTATGGAAATCACAACAAATCAAGAATTGTAAATGCATAAAAACCCAAACACCAAAATAATGAAGAATAATACATAATTGACTCAACTTACAATAATTCACAACATAGTTAGCAACTTTATCTGCCCCATTTATGGAAATCAACAAAAAATCAAGAATTGTAAATGCATAACTGATCAGCCTAATACAGACCATCATCAACAACAAGCAATTTAAGGTTTATATAAGTTTATGTTATAACATGCAACAAAAAGGCAAAAAGATTGAAACTTTATAAGAAAAAACAAGTACTTACACGTCCATAACGACCAGTAGGATCAGTTTCAACATACCCAAGATCATCATCCTCTGATTCTTTCAAGTTTTCTGAAAATCTTCCGTTATGCATATTACAGAAGAGTTCCAGTTAATCGAGAAATTGGGTACTTGTTAAAAAGGGGAATATAAATTATTTATTTGTGGATCTTAAGAGTTACGTGGGTGGCTAAAATTTGTATTTTAAGACTCAGTAAAAGAGGTGCTTCAGAGAAGCCAAAAGAGTTTTGAGAAATTGTAATTGTTGTTGGCAACCATTTGATTGAGAAATGAGACAAATGTTATAGGTGAGTGTGTTTTGATTTGACAGCAGAATAGCATAGCACAAGTGAAAATGGCTTGTACAGAAGTTGGACCAATAGAGTCACATTGGATTTTCTTGGAAAAAAAAATTAGATTTTTTTTGGCCAAGTTTTGGATTTTTCTTGAAGGTGAAAAGAGGAAATTAGAAAGACAAATTTAGTGACACTAAAGAGACTTGGACCTGAAGAATCTGTAGCTATGGCTTTGGTGGGATTATTTGTTGCTGGGTGACTGGTGAGAGAGAAAAAAGAGTGCAAAAAGGAATATTGGAAAAGATAAAATCTTTAGGTTAGATTTTTTATATATGAAGTGATTAAATGACTAAAATTAGTGCATATAGGGACAAGAGAATTAGAGGAAAGTATGAATATGAGTGAGACAGATTCAAGATTTGAGTTTACGAGTATCTCGGTTATAAATTTAGGAAATAAATGTAAAAATAATAGGGCAAAACGTTTGGAATTATCGGACTTCCTTAAAAATTGGAACAAGTAGTTGTCGGTCGATAGTATAAAATGATGTCAAATAAAAAAAATCAACGATTGATACTACATCTTAACTAAGGTTAGTGCATACAGGGACAAGATAATTAGAGGAAAGTATGAATGTGAGCGAGACATATTCAAGATTTTAAGTTTACGAGTATCACGATGATAAATTTAAAAAATAAATGTAAAATTGATCGGGCAAAAAAAAAGTTGAAATCGTCAAACTTCCTTAAAAATTGGAACGAGTAGATGTCGGTCGATAGTATAAGAAGACAAAAATCAGCGAGAACTTCTTCCCTTTTCTTTGATCATATACATCTTAAAATAGAGCAAAAATTTCGACTCAAAAAAGTATAAGTATATAGCTTATTCAAAAACTCGAGATTATAAATACATTCGATATTATTTTTGATCATTTATGAATTATTGTGAGCGGCCTAAACTTCGAACCTTATTTGTTTATGGCTCTAACTATTTGAAATTTTGAATACAACATCCATCGATGAGTGGAGGCACTTTCACAAATAGAGTTGGCATTTGACAACTTGACGCCCACTAATGTAATACATACATATATAAGTTGAATAGATTAAACATTATTACAATTTATTGTTTATGATATTATGAATTAAATGCAAGTATAATCCAGAAGTGGGTAAGATTGAGGAAGACATTTTATTATTTATAATAATAAAACTAATTAATTGTCAAGCTATATACACGCCGTTATGGATTTCCAAAAGGCCACGACCAACTACGTGGGAAGGACTTGATGTGTTTTTTTTTTTTGTGTGGCATAAATTTCATTTTGGCTATTGAGTGGATAATTTTCATAAAAAGTTGAGATAATTAATTGTATTTTTATTACCTATGATTAATAAAAAAAACTTTAATCTTTGCTAGGATTTTTTTAGTAATAAAATTTCACTACTAAAGAAAACGGTCAATTGAAATATTTGAAAACTATTATTGATCTAAGTGAGATCTGTACTTTGTCAACAATTCAAAATTTAAGCATAAATTGTTTAATTAGTTTTTTGTAATATTAATAAGTAATCACACCTAATATTTTCACGAAATCAATGTATTTTACCATGGTGAAATAACACATTAATTGACAATAATTAGGCAATAAAAGAGTATGTAGAAGACATATATTATGTCATGCGATTATTAATTTGATCATATATATTGGATACAGCATGCGGCTACTTTAAACTGATATTTTCAATGATTTGATTAAACGTACTCGAGTATTATTATTATCATAAGAAAATTGAAAGGCCAAGTTTGACTATTGCAAAAGAAAAATAAAAAAGAAAAGTTGACACTTGGTGGTATATTATCACGTAACGATCGCATTTTAATAATATAACACTAATTATAAACAATATCTAACCAAATTAATAAATAATTAACTTCAATTGATGCACGTACTCTCATCTCCTGAACAGTAAAGGGAGATTTTTTAAATTAAAGAAATTAAATAAGAAGTTGGTCTTTGACTTGGCTTTAAAAATAAATATAAATTCTTACTTTATTTTTAAAAGTATCTATCAACTAATTCACACTTAAAAATCAATTACTTGATATTAAAAGGCGTTGAAGTCATGTTTGGCTGGTTAAAATATTTTGAAAAATATTTTTTTAGGAAAGCTAATTCCTTAATTAGGGAAATGACTTCTCTAATAGAAGCAGAAAAAAAACAAGTTTCATAAATGTCATTCCAAGTTCATTGTCTCCTCCTCGTCCATCAGCGCCACAAACCCCCACCCCTTGATCATGCATCCCACACCCCGCCACCTCGAACCTTCACTCCTCAGCTCATAGTGGTTTGCTTGATTATTACATATAAATGTTTTTGAGATAAGTAAGTTCATTTATTTTTCAAGAAAATATTTTTTTTCGTACTAAATACACCCGAAAGAACGTATTTTCTTCTTTTCTAGATCCTCTGGTTAGTTCAGTTGACATAATTAATTTTAGATATGTAAATTTTAATTATAAAAAAATAATGAAAATCTGATGCATGAATTATTGTAATTAGTTATTTGAATACATCATCATTTTATGTTGAATTATATTCGTGATTTCGTTTAATTTGTACATTGATAATGACTGGAGGTAGCTACTCCGGACCCATCACGTTGGTATACAATGAACATAACAAGTTAGGAAGAATCCAGTCTATTTCAAATGGAAAAGAAAAAGAAAAAAAAATTAATAAAAGAAAAAAACTGAAAATCTAATGATTATGCTCTAGCGGTCAATAAAGTAAAACAAAAATTAAGAAAAAAGACCAGAAGTTATAAAAAGATACTCGTAATTTTTTCTCAACGTTCCTATTCTTTATGAAAACAAGTCGATACTTATGTTGGTGAGAGATAGTAAATACTCAAACGAACAATCGAGGTAAACTCAAACTCACTCAAACATTTTCATTATTAAGAAAAAAAGAAGATAAAATATGAGAAGTCTCTTCTTCTTATCTGTTTTACCCAATATTTGATACCTGTTTTAAAATGCCTACTAATTTAAATTCACGTTTCGTAAAGTCCATCAAAAGAAAAACACTTCCTATTAAATATTTTTTCATTGTCTTGAATATTACAGCTTGATTAAAGATTACCGTTTGTATCCATCGGATCACAACCAATAGGTAAAGATGAAAAGTCTAATCTAAATTCATTTTCCATCGAAGAATGAGTTGACCAAAAAAAACGCTTCATTTTCAATAGCATATATATGTAGCAAAAAGCATTAAGAAATGTGGGGTTATATATCTTATTTGACCCCCCACTAATATATGTTTTTTATTCTTATCCACACATAATTATTTGTAGGCAAACGGCATCTCTCTTATTGTGGGCAGTACCAAAAATTCTTCTCTAAATCAAATCCCACATGATTGTATTTGTATTATTGTATACACACTTTTCATCTCATCTTATGTAATTATTGATGAAACAGAAACTATATTATTATTATATATACACCAGAAGAGATACGATTTGCACGTGTTTGTTATATCCCACTTTGAGACAAAATAATATGGATTTTTCGTTACTTACTGTATTTGCTTCACATACATGATTTTTTTATGTATTTTATTTGAAGCAAAAATATATCTATTGAAAATAACCTATTTATCTTTTTAAGGTAAAGATAAAATTGCGTAGATACCACCTGCTCAGATTCCACTTATAGAATTACTAAGTATATTGTTATTGTTGTTGTGGTGGTGGTGTTGATTTTGGGTTCTCAAGTTTTAATTTGCAGCTTATTAGGTTTAAGCTATAATCAATGTGCATATTTCACAAGAATCAGAGATTAATGGTTGTTAGAATAATTATTTATGAATATAAAGACATAAGACTAAAAGGTTTATTAGGTTGTACTTACTTTAAACAGAAGGTTTCTAGCAAAGTAGCAATAATATGAGTTGATTTTTGAGGAATATTAGGTGTAAAATTTCTGACAAAAGGAATGGACTTTTTCTGAAAAAAATCTCTTCATGTAAGTAAATCCACTCTAATACAATTTTGTGTCAATAACAGTTAAAGTATCATCATGATGTTAACTTAGAGGACAAAAATGACATTCTTTTAATATAGAAGACTAATAGTCATATTCATATTGTTTAATAAGCTAGCAATTTATTGAATTTGTAAGAACGTGACCAAGGAGTACTAAGATCGTTATTATGATAATGAAAGTTAGATATACTTAATCAAATGAAAATCAAGATTACTTTATGCTAATTAAAATTTTAGTTCTATTAGACTTAAATAAGAGAAAACGTAATCCTACTATATAATTGATGAGATTCCCAATCAATAAGATTGGGTGATCCATTAACCTAACTCAAACCTAGCTAAAAGTAAATATACCATTGAACGATCTTTTCTTTTGATCCGTGAAAAGATATACTATAGAGGTTTAAATTTATTTATATGAAGTACGAAGGAATTTTCTTAAAATTTTTTTAGTCGATCTGGAGATCATATAAAAGAATCTATTTTTTCGTTTCTTTAAGCCACTAGCAAACGACTTATGATAGAGCTCGCCTAATTTATCTTTGACAAATTAGTGTGGCGTATGTTGAAGACAACTGTATACTATTGTTATTGATTTCATTTGAGATGAACCTTCTTAATTCTTAGTATTGCTTCTGCCTATTACTATTAGTTAGAGTGATGACTCAAAAGCAAAAACTCTTAACCATTATTCCTCAACTCTAAAGGGCGTGAATATATAGATCAAGGAAGAAGAATTGAAGAAGGGAGAACGAGCACACATAGACCGATTAGTTTTGATTTTTTGTACGTTATCGTGAAATTCGTCATCAAGATGGATTACTTATGATAGAACTCGCCTAATTTAACTTTGACTAAATGGACAAAATAGATATTCCAATGCCAAAAAAGCAACCAAATTTTCGTTTCATTAGATCACTAACAAACGACTTTTGATAAAATCACCATGTTTATATTAAGCATAAGCAAATGGGTGAAATAATTATTCCAATATCAAATGTATCTATCGAAGGGTGTCTTCGGTATGGAGAAAAACATTTTCCATAAAAAAACGTTTGATTCACAAATTTGACTTATAATACTTTTTTAAAAAACTTTTATGTAAGCTCTACCCTATATAAAAGAAAAACAGATTGACATATGCAGGTCAGCTGGCCTGATACATCTCTGGCAATAACATCCTGGTTGGCACCATTCACCTTTTCTTTTTTCAAAAAAAAAAAATTAGTTGTGTGCCAGTTTGTACGCACCTCAACTATCCTATGGGTACCTGCTACCTTCTATCAACACGAGTACATAGTAACTCTAACCCCTCCCCCTTCCCTCAAGGCCTATACAAATGGAGAGAGAACACCTAATACCTTGTCTCAGCTGAGATTCGAACCATGATATCTCAAAGGTTTTCACCCACTTCATTAATCACCAGGTCACACCCTTGAGTGCAGCATCATTCATCAAAATAGTTATCCAATCAATGATTAATCCCACAAATTAATACCAAAGGTCATGTACTCACTGTTGTCACCACTCACCAGACATCAAAGATGAAGAGAAACCGATGAACCAAGGTGATGTAAATGCAGCCAAATCTCCAGAAGGGAGCACATACTACAGCCAACCAGAGATTAGAGATGAAACAAAACTGATGAGAAGAAAGAAAGTCAACGGTACCAAAATGATTAGAAGCTAACAGGAACCAAGTTTGCAATGGTGATAACCCAGGAACTACAGCATTACAGCCAATGCAGCAACAACGAAGCGCTGCCAAAGAAACTGTACAATATGCATATCTATGTTACACTACGTTCATATAGTCGGCGGCCTCAACCAGATTGGAACTAAGCTGTAGTTGCTGTACTCTCCTGCTACCAAAAAGGTACTCCAAAAAAAAAAAGACATACTCGGATTTACTGTCTAGAAGTTTCCCTTTTATATCTGATATCTGCCTAAAGTATCTGCTTTTGTTAGTTTTCACTGTGAAATTCCCTTTCAGTCTTCATTCCAGTAGAAAATCCTAAACCTTCCACAATGGCAAAGGAGGGAAGTCATCTTCGTTCTTCAGCCGCAACGAATGCTCTCCAGCCCTGAACACCAAATTAGAACTTAAGATAGCATCCGGTAACACAGATCATACTACTACTCCACAGTCCAAAAATAGAAAAAGTAGGGAACTTTTCCTACCTTCCTTGTTTACTACATGCAGGTTTTGAAAGCTGCACATTTTGCGGGACACTTGGCATAAGGAGCACATCACGAGAAGTGGGTGAAAGCACATCCTCAGAGAGATTACCCAGAGATCCAAATTCAATTCTGCATGATGACTTCGAGATAGCATTGGCATGAGAATCTTCGAGGAGGTTATCAGATTGGCTAGGTACGGCTAACTTCTCATGGCCTTGAACAGAAGAGTTTACAGCTGAAATCTCCTCTGTAGACTTTTCTGAATGATTTGCATCAGAAAATGCAATGCACTCGTTACTATGGGTGCCACTATGCAAATGCAACTGACCATGACTTCCTGGTACCTTACTCCTAGTCCGTCCTTTACGTCTCTCCGGGTGATATTCCTGAAAGGACCGAGGGTGATACAAAAACCGCCTCAAGCTTTACAAAAAGGGAGATACTTATCTAAACAAACTGAGATACACAAAAGATGGGAAATAAACTGGCCAGAATGTAAGAGAAAACTACCGTATTCAGAAAGTAGGTGCCAGTTCCTTGTGCCCTTTTTTTCTCTTCAGAACCTAAAGTCGCAGTAGATGGTAGAGCATTGCCAGAAGGTTGAGCAGCTGGTTCCACAAGCATACCATTCCCATTTGTTCGCCAAAATGAGTTCTGTCTAAGTGGTATTGATTGTCGGACAGTATCCCAAAAGTTTTTGTTTTGAGATGGAGGAGGTGATGATGGACTATTAAGCACCGGTGCTGACAGAGAAAATCCATAGCAACACTGGCCATAGAGCAAACTCCGTATATGGCTGTCATAGTCCCCACTTAAGTCCACCAAAGGATTCATAGCTTCAATATCTCCAGGTGTGCTCGCCAAGTCCCTTTCCCCTATATCGAGAGTTAAGCTTTCTAAAATACTGGTCTTTGGACTCGAGATTGCTGAACCACCAGATGAGAAGTCCTCGCTATAATCTGTACCTGCTTGGTAAATGCTGCTACTCTCCTGAGGGCACTCTGTGGTTTCCACCCACAAACCAGAATCAGATAGGTCACTTTGGCACAAATTCTCAGGCCCACAGTTCCCATTTTCAACACATGATTTACTGAAATGAAACGGAGGAGCATAGTAATGCTTCCAAGAAAGAGAACTCATGGAATTTCCATTAGAACAACAGTCATATGTGCCATTTCCAACACCAAGATTTAGAGGTACAGAAGCTGAAGGATCATTTGCATCCCTGTATAGGCAGAATCTTGACACTGCTGCATCATCTGAAAAGGAGCCAGTTTCTGACACCATATCTGAAGAAGCTCCATTCATCAAATTACTCAACAGCTCATTTGATATTGAATTATATACCTTTTTCAGGCTATCATTCTCAAAATCACCATTTGATGATTTCAGAAGCATTCTAGCATTGGCATAAAATTCAGCAGGGGATAATGAAGAACTTGTGTCTTCATCACCAAAAATTAAGCAGGAATATTGTAAATCAGCCACATGATTAGGTCTATGCCTCTCAATAGTGTTTGCAAAGAACTTCTTGATCTCATCGGCAACTTTGTCAGGTGGTGACAAAAGAATGTCGCCAAGCTTGCGGGCCCCATACTTAAAAGCTCTTTGAATTCGATAGAGATTACCTGAAGGGAATCAAAACATAGTTTACATGTGAGAGAGAGAAACACAGACCACCTACATACCAACTCAAAGCACCACAATCATGCTCTTTCCTGGACATAACATGACAAGCACATTCTCAGTTTCCAAAATTTCTCTTCTACAGGCATACTAACTTTCAAATTACTTATATACTCCTGGGCAGGAAATTGTGAAACATATTGCTCATTATATAACTAGAGGTGGTACTACTTGTTAACCCAACACAACTGCATGGTTACGAAGCAAGGGTTTAGTGCTTTTGGTAGCTACAGGAAAAACAGAATGCATAGATGAAAAGGAAGACTTAGGGAAATGTAGACAAAACAAGTAATCTCATTTGTGGCCAAAACAGCAGAATCAGATCATAAGGATCTCCCATTCTTCATAGATTCTGACTCCCTGAAGTACCAGAAAAGCATAAAAAAAAACAAAGAAACAAAAGGGGGACGGGTTTCCTACATAACAATCTTGTAAACCACAAGAGAGAAATTATTCAAGTTGTACCTTTGCTGACACTACGCCCAATGTTATTATTTTCCTTCAAGGGATCGATTATATTTAGATACTTTTGTTGAAATGGTCGTGTGTCCGTCTCAAGACCCCTGGATGGAACAGAGAACATTTCCATACTGTTCTTTAAAAACTCATCACTAAGCAACAACTCGTTGCTTATATAATCTGGCATCTCAACTGCAGACAGATAAAGGGCGAGTGTGAGAAAAAAACTGAATAAAGAAAAATAAAATCTTCACTCAACTGAACCATATACCACCCAAAAGCCAAAAAAGGGAGAAACACCAATCTCTTTGTAAGCTTATGCATAAGTGTGAAAGGAAAACCTGTAGAGGGCTGTAGACATCTAAAGGAGATCACAAACTACATCAATGAATTATGAAAGGAAGAGCATTGCTTACCAAATAACTCAGGAAGGGATGATTTGCATACTGGACCATTCAAACTGATACAATAGTTGTCCCAATCAAATTTGCTGTAGTAATCCAAAAATCTATAGAGAACCTAAAAGCAAGCAAAAACAGGAATATAAATACACTTATGCTTGCATGAGTTGCATACCAAGCTCAATGCAAAAAGTCAAAAAGCACAAACAAGTAATTACCGCCAGAGGACCATTTAACGATGAATGGAAAAGTTGGAATATAAATAAGACCAGTGTTTCCAAAGCATATGTAGAAAGCAGACCATGATGTGCACCAAGAACACGACTTTCATAATAGCACCAAGCCTTTATCAAAATAATGCTACGTTTGAAGAGATGATTTTTACCAACAAGGCGATCTACCTGCGCGCTCATGAAACAGAGAAGATGACAAGAATAAAAATTAGCTGTCCATTTCCTCATTTAACATGAAACAGAAGAATAAAATGTATTGATTAAAATCACAGGGAAAGATATTTGGTTCTCCAATGTTTGCAGGGAATAGAAGGACGATGAAGTAGAAACTCTAGAGAGTTTAAAAAGACATTAATCTGAAGGAGACAAATAAACAACTAAACTCTATCAGACATTTTTGTTTAAAAAGCTAAATGTAGTTCATTTTAAGCACAGATTGCATTAAAAAAATTAGTAAAATACTGCAGAATGGAAGGATATATGGATGATGTCAACACCCAGTTATACATATTAAACGAGTAAAAGTTTACTACAACCTGGTAACTAGAGAGGGAATTGGTCTGGTAAGAATGAACAAAAACCAATCAACCAAAAGATCTCTATCCAACAGCATACTGCAGTAGCTAAATCAATACCTAAGACTAAATGAGGTTCATTCTCTGTTTTAGAGATTCCAATAAACCGTTTTCCAGTTCCAGTTGTTCCCGCTTAACCAAGACATGCTAAACATCTTGTGTATAAGAGTCTTTGAAACAAAATTAAAGCACAAAGGCTATATCACATTGACACACTGTCATTGACCCGCAACCGAGCACCAATAGGGACAAGATTATTTGAATCTTGACAGTTGCTATGTAACTTACCTGCTCAAGGAAACAAAGTGTGCAAAGTCCTCCTAACTGATTAAAGGATATATCTATCACAGTATTTTGTACAATACATTTCACGAGCTTAACCTGCCATGAGAAATTCAAAACTTCTCAATATTAAACAGATAATAAATGATCAATTAAGCATTAATCTATTGAATGACTATAGATAGCCAAACTAAATAGATAGTAGTACAACTCTATAAAACAACCTTCAATTATGATAAACATTCATCAAGCAACTAAAAGTGCAAGCCACACCCCCATGCGCGCGCACCAAAAAAAAGAAAAAGAAATAGGCATGCTAAAAGCTCCACTATGCTTAGACTCAACTATCCAGCTTCCATAGGTGGCAGGATATCGAGATAAAAAAATTAAAACTATTTGTTGCTGCAAAGAACTGTGAAATACTTCATCCAATTCAGTTTGCTTTACAGACTTTGAAGGTTTGAGTACACTTCTATCATTAGAGTCAGGAAAGAACCTCAGCATCAATAAATTGGGGATCCTTGACATCATACTCAGTATTTTCCTTTAGCTCTTCTTCCTGAAGAACAGCGAGAACATCACGGGCTAATGTTTCTTCAATAATAGGACTGCTAAAAACAGTCAAATCAATGTCACCATCCGGAAGGTAGGTCTTCAGTGGCACTGATCCATATGAGAAAACCTGTATGACAAACAAGTATAATCCACAAAACTCAGTTAAGATAATGAAAAGCAAGATACACCTAACAGTTTTAGAAAACTTAAAACAGAAGTGACATAGTTCAAGCACAATATGTGATACTAAGCTTTATTTTCAAGTTCAAGAATCAAGCACACCAGACTCTGCAATATTGGAGCTGATGCCAACTAAGGAAGTAAAACGTAACTTGAAGCAGGGGTGATACAGGATTTAAACATTGTGGGTTCGAGTTCGGAATTCTAACACAGAACATTTGATTTACTGGATAAGAAATTTATAATTTGTCCTTATTTAGTGGGATATTTAGCACATATACAGGGTCCGAGCCAAAGCTACTTGGTTCGGAGAGATGTATGCTAGATCCGACCCTGATTCAAAGAGAAAAAGAAACATTCAACTATTCTGTGGGTAAGTAAAGCTAGAGAAGACTTGAACACTTCATATGTATAGAGTTGTTCAAGTTAGTCGGCTGGAAAAACGGATTCATTTTTGACTAAGTTATGCATTTACGTTAAAACGGTATTAGAATTAAAAGATGAATCACACACTTCAGTTTTAATCTGATATATTTGATTAACAACATAAATTAGTTTCCTGAACTTGAATTGACTCATAGGTGTATAAAGAATTGCTTAAAGGGGCAAGAAACCACTTGACACGAAATGAGAGAAAAAATAGTTATGGAAGTGAGTGTTGCCAGCCTCATTAATAAGGAATCACCTTACACGTTTACTAGTAGAAATTAGTGAAATATCATTCCCGATGCAATGCGGCAGGTCATTTGACGTATGCTCTTAGAGAGAAAACCGTTTACACTTTTATTAGTGAAAAATAAAAATGCAATTCAAACTAATTACACTTTTAGAAGTAAACATTACGATGAAATATCTTCGTTAACTGAAAAGTAGATGAACTTGAGTAAGTAGTAAAGCTGCCAGAAGTGAATCTTCGGCTTAACACTACAATCAGCAGTAGAACGTCTAATATTTTTAAAATTGGCGACCAAGGCGGTGGCCTGGCCTCGCGGTTGAAGAGCTGGAGAGACGACCTTCCGAACCAAGGTCCTAATCTCATGAAAAGTGGAACTAATATTAATTGAATTCTTCGCATCTTCCTAAACCTTGATGACTCGGTAAATGTGCTGGAGAGAAGCAGCAACGACTAGGTGGATTAGTCGAGGTATTAGCAAGTTGGCACAAACAACCTTACCATTTTTGTTATTAGAAAAAACAAAAGTCTCTTTCAATTCTGTTTTGATTACACTTCGATAGAGCCGAGGGTCTACCGGAAACAACCTCTCTACCCCATAAAGGTAGAGGTAAGGTCTGTGTACATCCTACCCTCCACAGACCCCACTGGGTATGTTGTTCTCTTCCAACAAACCCCACCCCCTTCTTTCATACCATCTTAGATTAGTAGAGTATCCCTTGAGATTGTAAACAACATCAAGTTCTTGTCTGTTCAGCAGATATGAACAAACAATCCAAGAAAAGGTAACACAACATTTTGTAACCCCCAACAATTTGACCAATCCCCCCCCCCCCCCAAAAAAAAAAGGAAGAAAAAAAAAACCATTATTTTTCAAAAAGAAGTTATCAATAGAAAGCTAAAAGATAGAATTGGAACAAACAACATGCAAATTCAGGAATCAACAGCTACAATTCCAATTTATATAATCCCAATTGAGGAATGTGACTCTGTAGCAAATAGATTAATAAAATCAAAATCAAAGCAAGCAAATGTAAAATGACCTCGCATCCAAGAGAACATCTGATGAGTCTCTGTACATAATCAACAACATCTTTCCTCTTCTCCTCAGTATCAAGAGTCGGATGAACACAATTCACAACCTCTTTTATAGCTTCTTCACCAACAACCCAACAATCCTCTGTAACTGCCGAAGGATCAGGACCCAAAGTTTCCCAACGGAGCTCCATTTCAACCCGGTTACCGATTCCACAAGAACCCATAACCCCACCCCACCCCTTATCAACAACAACAAAAAAGGAAAAATCTTGATTATACCCAAGAAAATCGTAGGGTTTTAGAGACCATTTGACAACATGGAATGTTCTAGACAGAGTAAAAACGAATGGGTAAATGGGGGATAATGAGAGGAAAATAAAAAAGAAGCTATATATAGTATTTATGGCATGTATATTTGTTTGGATATCAGCAATCTGATTGTCTTTAATGTCAAGGAAGAAAAAGGGAACAAAAAATTCGGAGAAGGAGACAATTCTCAATTGCCCCCACCTCCCCCCCCTATCACCCCCCCACCCCCGTCCGTTCTTGTTTTCTTCCTCAAAATCCAAAAAAAATTCACCTTTCTTCACATCCGTTTCTCTAACTGCAACTACGTGCAATTCGTATAGGCATGTGTGTGTATATATTGTGTATATTATGTATATCAACGTATAATTTTGGGTTTTTTTCTTCTGATTGTTCTGTTTTCTGTCAGAATCCGGTGGCGCAATGTTCAAATGCCGTTATTGGAGAAACATATCATAAATTATCCAAATTTTTGTTACGACTTTAGTTCCCAATCGAATTTTATATATTACAGTAAATATTTTTTTTTCATTTATTTATCTTTTTTAGGAACTCTCATTTTTTGCTTTCTGAGTCAAAATCATAATTTTAATATTGGAGGTGGAGGGCGTTTATCACTTTATCTCCGAACAACCTCTCCTGTCATATTATTTTCTTTCATTCTATTGACAATTGAAGAGTTGTAATTAATAATATTTTTCATATAATTTTTAAATATTAATTAAATTAATTCTCGAAAAGCAAAATAGTCACATAAATTGCACGGTATTAGCAAAATGTGAAAAAAAAAATTTAGAGAATATTTACACTTTTGATTTATTTACTATTGATTTAAAAATTGTACCTATTTAAATCGTGAGAAGGATCGAGGACTACTCAGAAATAACTTTTAGAGCAAATAATAAATGTACACTGAAATAGTAATATTTGTGTCAGGATAGGTTGTCAACGTCACGTTATCTTTTTTGGATACGACTTTTTCTCAATCTTACGTAGACGCGAGATATTTTTATACCAATTACTTTTTTTCTTAAATGATTAGATTAAATATTTCAATTGTCGTTTGTCCATTATATCTGTCAGACAAAATTCATAAAAAAAATTACTAACTAAGCGTCAAATAATATATTGATAAAATAAATTGTCCATTACATCTGTCAGACGAAATCCATAAGAAAATTTACTAAATTCGCGTCAAATGATATATTGATAAAATAAATTATCCATTCTATCTAAATCAGACGATATCCATAAGACAAATTACTAATTTTGCGTCAAATAATATATTGATAAAATAAATTAAAAATACTCTATGTTAAATAAATCATAAAGTGGTTCTTTATATTATAACAATAATAATATCGATCTAATTTCACAAGTGGAGTCTAAAAAGAGTATTATATATATAGTTTTAACCTTATTTTGTAAATGTAGAAAAAATACTTTCGATAGACCCAAATCAAAGAAAATATATAAAAAATAGTAAAAAAATAATATAAAAAAGTCAAACAAATTCAACACATATATACTAAAAAATTATTTGAATATATGTCAATAAAACTATTTATAAAAATTATGTGAAATAAAATGGTACATTGTATGTACTAACTTTAAATTTTAGATTTACCTCCATTGTACCCCACTCCATGACCCATTCAAACCAACTCCCTTTATGGAAAAATCCTAAAACAAAAGAAAGAGAATCTCCAACTCTTCTTCCTCCATTTTATTCCTATGACAAATTAGTTTGGAGAATTATTAATTTACCTTTTGAGAAATAATAATTTTAGTCTCTATATTACAAATTTATTTTAATTTTGATCTTTGTGTAGTTAACTAACTAAATATAATTAACCTTTAATTAATATAAATGTACGAGTTTAATTCTTCAAATTAACGAAAGTTGAAAATTTAACGAAATAATTAATTTTAACAACATAGATAATTTTAAAAAATTGAGTTTTTGTCCATATATTAATGATTCTTTCAATTGTTTTAAGAATGGACGTACATCATGATACATATTATCTCATACTTAAATGGAAGCATGTTGAATTTTTTTCACGTTTTCTTGTTGAATTTATTTTCTTTTTGAGAAAAGACGGTTTTTTTGTGGGAATTCTTTGAACAAGAACATGTGGAATTCTTTGGTGTGCATGACAATATAATTCTTTGAACATGAACATGAAAAGATAATTTCTTTTTAACCAATTTAATTATGATTTACATCGGAGATGAGTTGATGATGATAACGTACAACCTCATTATTGTGCTTGTCAATGAAGGCTAACCTTCCGAACAAACTAACATTCACTTTGTTTTTGTTGTTGTTTTAATTTTTTATATTTTAAAAGTTAATTATTCCGTTAGTTTGAAGAACCAAAATCGCATATTCATATTAATTGAAGATTAATGATTCTTAATTGAATTATACAAGGATTAAAATTGGTATTTGCTCTTACCTTTATTTAGTGAGGATAAATAAGAAAATAAATATTTTAGCACTTACATTTTTTACTTTAAGTTGGTGTAGATTTGGTTTACAATTAAAAGAATTTTTTGAAGTTGAAAAATGATTTTAAAAAATTAAAATTGTGTTTGAACATGCATTTCACTTGAAGAAAGAGTTATCAATTTTTCAAATTTGAAAAGCTCGTCGTCAAAAACTAACCAAAAAGTCATTTTAATGTATAACCAAACTTTTTTTTTTTAAGAAAAAAAAAGAATTTTTTTTTCATGTACAAAGTTTTATATTTTTCTAGGAGTTGTTAACTCTTTGTCGAGATTATATATGCCTGTATAAAATATAAGTAACTTTAGTATTTTTATATTTATTTTTTTATTATTATTATTATTTATATGAATTTAATATAGATGAGTTTCAATTGAATAACATATTCCTAAAAATATATATAGTTGATTTCACATCAGTAAGGATTGAGTCGTATTTATTATTATTGTTGTGATAGTCTTTCCACATTTGTGAAATCGAGATAAGTCAAAATTATATAATTTCATTGTTGACAATAATTATTTTTTCTTCTAAAAAACAAACGTAAATTTCAAAATCTAGACCTTTGGGGTGGACCATCTTGATATTTTGTCTTAGCAACTTTAAGCATTTTTCACATGCATCTCATTTTAACATTAATATATTCTTATACTCTGAATATTTTAATAAAATCGTTTTAAGGTATTCCACTAAAATTAAACAATTAATACTACAAAAGAGTTCCCATATTAATATCGTTTAGGTAATGGAAAATCAAATGATTTATTATTTTAGTCCAATGTGTAACATATCAAAGTAAAAAATTAATCACGAAAAATCAACCATGTGTGACATATCAAGTGCCACCATGTGAATACCAACTTTCTTGTCGCAATATTAGTTTTAATCTACTTATCTTTATTGTCTCATGGCTTAAAAAGAAAAAAAATTACACAATTAATATGGTAACAGTTAACAAAAAATTATTAATGTTATTAAATTGCGAAATCATCTTATTTAAAGGCTTAAAAATGACAAATATAGTTATTTAGTTATATTTTTAACAGGCGTAAATACTTTATCATTTTATTTTTGTAACTAATCAGTAATCACCCAGCTCCAATATCAAAGCATTAGGTGACGAATTTTACTATCTAAGCAGGCCGATCTTTTTTCTTTACATTATCCCAAGATTTTATGATATTTTGAGACTGGACTCGCTTTGTAAAGTCCCATAAAATTTTGATGTCCATTGTATATTTGTATTATTCCAACCAAAAAAAGAACCATCCTTCTTTTTTTAACACAGTGATAAAAATACTGTTCCTATCATTCAAGGAAAAGCCAAACTTTATATACATAATATATAATTTTCGTCATTTTTCAGAGTTCTGTTACACAGCGGGTCATACAAGTTTTAAGGAATATGTCACCTAACCTTCTCTCTCCATACATAATTCTTTTTTAAAAAAAAAATAATCCAATTCTTTATCTATACATCTAAGAAAAACTGTTTAAATTATTATACTGACAATGCGAAATATTTTTACTACTACTATCAACATAGTTCTGAATGTATAAAAAGAATCGCGTTTCAAAGTGGTCGAGCACCATGAAATTTTAGATTTAAATTTTAGCGGAAACAAAAACACTAAGTAATTCTCTTTCCATTTGTCCTAGCCTTGATGGACAAAATTACCTAATACCTGTTGCTAATGGAAGGTAGCAAATATCCCGTAAAATTAATCGAGATGCGCCTACGTTTTAAAGTTTAGTAATGGCGTAGAGAACAAACTTATTGGGTCACAGTTTAAGCGTGTATACTTTCTATGACCTGACTGTATACAATAGTTCTGTTTGTTTTGGATAATGTCCCTTTATACGTAATAATTGTTGGCAGTAGCAACAAACTCTTTTAAGTCTGAAATGGATAAATATGTGGAATCTTGAAAAATTGCAAGGGGGACCATAATCATATAAGTCGTTTAGTAACCTTAATCATAAGAATATTCTTTTAAAAGAACCCTTTTTATCTCTCTTAAACACCTAATTTGAAGTTAACACTCAACTGATTGAATGAGAATCACTTGCAATCTTGTGTCAGTCACATATTTAGCAAAATAGACATGATGACTCACATAATTGACTTCAATTTATTTGGGATTGAAACGTAATTGTAATATTTGGGGAAAAGCTTGTCAATTATCATAGTGCATTATTATGTCAACTAATAACTATTAGTTGAGTGACCATCCGAGAAATCAAACCAAAAAGAATACTGAGAAACCACTTCCACAACCCATAACCTTCTATTTTTAACAAGTATTCTGTACCTTTTTATAAGCATTGAAAGGAAAGAAGAAATGTCTTTCCAACTTTACGGAGCTACTTTTGTATCACAATCAGTGTAGTGCAATCACCATGAGGAGTTAATCTATAACTAAAAAAAGGCAGCCCGGTGCAGTAAGCTCCCGCTATGTGCTATTAGGAGTTAATTCAACTACAACTTCCTAATAGGACCAGTTGCTTTTAAGGTAACAGTCTGAAAGGATATTATTCCTTCTTACCTCGTGCAACATCAACCAGAAATCTATTCAGATGCTCGCCAAAAATCTTGGTAGAGAATGACTCAGCAACGTGCTGACGAGCATCTCGTCCCATTTTTTCAGACATGTGAGGATCCTGAATAAAATTAGACATTGCTGAAGCGAACTCCCGTGGGCTAGGGTCACAGAGGAAGCCCGTCACCCCGTGCTTTACTGTCTCCACTGGACCCCCACTATTGCAGGCAATAACTGGTTTATAGGCTGCCATTGCTTCCAAAGGAACGATGCCAAAATGCTCATCCTACTCTTCCAAAAAAAAGAAAATGTCATCCTACTTTCAAGGTGAAAGAAAAATGAGAAAGACGAAGATGCTCCGTCTAACATCACGAAACTATGATGATTAAAGGTCATCATATTCATAAAGGGAAAACAAATATTCCTTCAACAAGTTTCCCTCAAGAAAAATGTTTAGTTTCCTCGTTGAAGAGATATCAGAATCAGACATACCTTTGGTGTATAAAGAACACATAGGCATTGGCCAAGGAGTGCATTTCTCTCAGCAGTAGAGCAAGATGTGATGAATCTGACCCGCTGAGAAACACCTTCCCTTTCTGCCAACTTTTTCAGTTCTTCCAGATACTCAACATTCTCTCTAAGACGATTATCAAAGCCTCCTGAAATAAAAAACAGGAAGACCTCCATTAACATGCAAGAAGATTTCTTTTGAGCATATATTCAGCCACTGATGGTAGACAACAGGTATCTTGGACTCGTTTATCGAAGCATACTTTAAATCCATATATTTAAGGTTTTAAGGGCACATAAAAAAGGCTTATCATCAAAGGGAGACAAATACCCAAATAAATTCCTCCAGATAACTTCATCAACAACTAGTAACATCTGATATTTGTATAGTTTCAGGGCACTAAATATCCTTATCATTTACATGAGATCAGACAGGCTATATACATCAGACAAATTCATATATCTTATTGGTTCTCTACGAACTCTCTGCATACCTCTAACAGAATATAGAATTTTTTGAACAGACAAGATATATAATGCAAATCAACCATACAAGATAAATACCAATAGCAAATAAAAGAGATGACAGAAGCAAAACAGAGAACAAGATAATGTTGGTGGATAATGCAGCATACATTGAACTTGAAGAATTGAATAAACTTGCCTGCAACAGTCAAGGAAAAATCATTCATGTTAACTCCTTGATGATCATGGACTTCATCGGTGTGAAGCATGGCAAAGGCAGATATTGCCAATTCTATGTTCTTTTTTCTCTCAAATCGATTGATGGATAGAAAGTTCAGCCTAAAAGAAATGAACAACTGAAGTTATCTCTGTATTGTTCCAATTTTATTGGATGTCCCCGAAAAGACAAAAGAATAACTGAAATAATACTAACATCTGATGTTTTAGTTGTGTTTCTTTGAGCATGGAAGGGCAGGAAGTCGGGGGCAGGCAAATTTGAAAATTAAAAGAAAAAAATATTGAAATCTGCTGTGTTAGTGCTATCAGACCTCAAACTAGAAGGTACCAAGAGGTGGAAAGGTGTCTCTTACTTGGTAGCATTAGGTTTCTCAAACTGATCCACATTAACCGCTGGGTACAAAACAGCTGGTTTAATCCCACGTGTATCTAGGTTCTTGAAGGTTGATGCAAAAGTAGATGCTGTAAACCTGCTGTTAACCAGGATCAAATCTGCCATTCCTATAGTTTGACCAAGCAATCAAAGAAGAAGCGGATGTTTGAACAGATAAGAAAACAAATACAACGTTGATTAAAGAGAAACAAATGCCCAAGGATAGAAGGCAGACTGTCAAGAAAGACCTGTTGTTATTTCTTCTATGAAGTCAATAGGTTTCCGGTATATCCTCCTAAGAATAGTTGTATGTTGTGCCAGCAAGAGATCTGGAAAATGGCAATAGAATACAACCTGCATGAGGTATAAGCTTCATATATCTCAATGATCATATCTAAGTAGTTGATTTTATCAGATCCATCCAAATACCTTTGCAGACTTCTTTAACTTCAATAGCGGAACGACAACAGAGACCTGATCTGCTAGTATTATATCAAATGAAGGCCACATAAACAACAAGCAGAGAGCAACAAACATGCACCGCAAGTATGCACACACTGCATGGAGCCGATAGAAGATATGGCGGGGAAGGAAAGCACCATATACTGTAATATCAAAAACACCTGTAAAGTGTGTAACGTGTATTTACATCAGTTAAGTAAGGGCACAATGGGTGTTTCTTTGGAATATGAATGGAGTGTAGAAAGTAAGATTTCTAACCAGACAGAGTCTCCTCAAAACATCGATTTTTATCATGGTGTGCAGTAAAAATGTGAACTTTGTGCCCTAAAGAAGCAAGTTCCATAGCAGCATCAACAATTAGCCTTTCAGCTCCACCTAAACATCATAATATGTCAGATAGAGGAGTAGAAAAACGAAGAAACACCTACACACATGATAAAATGTGTTTATAATCTCAGAAGACGCAATTTGCGCACACATAATAATTGCACAAGGATATTAATTACTACCACCTGTCCAACAATTCTTTTCCTTATCAATCAACTACAACTCAATTCAAAACTCACTGAGTCAGCTTTATAAATCCTCTATCAGCTAAAAAATCCAGAAAGGTATGTCATCTATCTATATCTATTCTGCTGCGTTCAGAGCACGTTCCGATGACTTCACTTTATAGAGGATTCACCATATTATGACTATCTTTATGCTAGCTGCCAACCTACTGCAACTCTCCTATTTTATACTTATCGTACCAGCTATGCGGAACTCACACAGGCAGAGCTATAGTCCCCTTTCACTATACAGCGAAAAATGTCTAAGAAGATAAAAGTTACTCCCTCCGTTTCAATTTGTTTGACTGGTTTTGACTTGGCACGGAGTTTAAGAAAGTAAAGAAAACGTTTGAATCTTGTGGTCTTAAACTAAAGATATATTGAAGTGGTCTTAAACATGTCATTTGAAAGTTGAAATTAAAGAGTTGCAAAAAATGAAAAGAGACATTCTTTTTTAAGCGGACGAAGAAAAAAGGAAAATAAGACAAACAAATTGAAACGGAGGGAGTATGATTTTAACGAGTCTAGGAAATGAAAGGAACATCATTCATCCCCAATCATAGATTGACATCAACAAAATTGGCTGTAAACGCAGAAAAAAATATCTTTCATGTGGAAATAAATACCCAAATAAAATATTAAGGGGAAAAGGTGGAGGTTTTTAGAAATTTACGATCTTCTACTAATAAATTCATTTGATCAATGAAGCAAGGGATTCAACAAATTGCAATGATAAACAGATCTATTAAATAAATATAATAAGATATGTAGATAATAATATACCGATTCCGAGATCGGGATGGATTATTGCGACATTCATCTTCGAGCTCCCTTTTTTCTCCATTGTTATTTGTGAGAAAAAACAGAGGTAAAAAGAACGGGTCAGTGATGAGTTCTAACTTCTAAGCCCACCAGACTGCTTCACTTCACGGAGCTGGATGTAAAATTACACTTTTAGTCCGTCGCAATTACTTTTTAAATATATTTAAAAATAATTTAATTTTAATATAAAGTTTAAACCCACAAATAGCTTAGACTTATATTAGGCGACAATTGGACTAGTATTTTATTATTATTATTTTTTCAAATTTATGTTCGATAAATAATGTCACGTAAAATTAAAATAAAAGAAATATTTTTGTTTTTGCTATGGTGGAGTGCTTTTTACTAAGGAGCACGTTAACTAAATACTTGAATAGGATATCACAAATAGCAAATATCGAGTGAGAAATAAGAGAATATTGTTAGATTGTAGGTATGTTATGATTAGTAAAAATGTAAATGACAACCTTTGAAAAAGGGTAGTTTGGTGCATTAAGTTTTTTATTATGCGTGAGGTCTGAAAAGAAAAGTCAAATCACAAGAATTTATTATATGGAATTATCTTTTGTATTTCTGTAAAAAATTATTTTCACATCTCAAACTCGTAACCTCCTGATCACATAATAACAATTTTACCGTAAATGACAAACTCTACGAATTGTAACCAAATTGGCAAAATCCTACTCGTTAATTTCTCGACAATTCAATCTTATGAGCCCTTTTCTCCCTTTCCCCTGTTACTCCTTACAACTTCCCTTAATCAATTTTATTTACGCAATTTTATGTAATCACCTTAAATAGGGGAAGAGAAAATTTACATCTGTACAATTTAATTTTGAAAATTACTACGTAAAACTCTCATATAGGGGAAGAGAAAAGAACTAAAACAATTTAAGACTTTTTGGCAAACGAACAAAGAAATCTAATTCAAATCAGATTTCAACATCTTCATTGGCTTCATATGAAACTGTCTACTCCGAGAAAGAAATAATCTGAGAGCTGCTGGAGAACATAAAACACTTAACTAAGAAAAAATGTATAGTATATGCATCTCTAACTCGTACAAAACTCGATAACAAAAATGCTACGTTACGACAACTATCCTTATCCTTCAAATCTACCAACTGCAATGCAAAATAGAAAGCTATATTCTTTTCAAATGCTGTAAGTTGTAACATATTCTGTGACGTATGGAAAACTTTGCAGCGACATCTTCATTGCTGAAAATGTCTACCTATACTCTGATCAACCGCTAGCCAATAGCCAACCGTTTGAAACTTTATACGTGCTGATCCTTGCTAGAATTCCAGCCAGGGGCCTTAACAACAACACTATCCGGTAAATTGCCAGAGCCTTTTTCAACATTTATTAGAGGATCGGTTTCACTTTCCTTTACCTTCAAGCACAGCAACAACAGAGAGAATTAGTAAACCTATGTTCTAAATGCATAACGGAAAGTTGATAATAAAACGCAAGTCCCACCAGCTTCTGGAACTATGACATTCGGCATTAGCACTAGAAGAGTAGTGGTTCAAAATGAAGGGAGCATAAGGTTTTAGATTTTACCTTTCTTCCAGATCTGCCTCTCCCATGAGGCCATGACCCATGCCACTAACTAATTAAACCATTTTGCAAGCAAATCATATTGTAAATATAGTGTAAAATTCTTTATCTGTTTTCTTTCCGTCTAGTACTGCAGTGTAATGAGGTGACACAAAAGGAGGCAGTAAAGGGAGCACAAGAATTTAATGACAGCTTTCTTCTAGATCTGCCCCTCTCATGACTCATGCCACTAACTAAACGATTTCAGAAGCAAATCATATTGCAAATCTAGTACTAGTGTAATGAGGTGAAATGAAGGGAGGTAGTATTGGGCATAATGGACACCATTACCAATCATCTTGCAAATCAAGATAGCACAAGTTGGTGTATGACAAAATGGGTACCTTTTTGTCTATGTCCCTGCAAGACACTAGCACAATGTGGAACCACCAAAAAAACAAAGGTGTAATACCTGAGAGAGAAGGGATGCAGCCTCTATAGACTTCTGCTGGCTCTCAATGGTGCAACAATATGAATAGAGTATCATCCCAAGCATAGCAATGACGATACCCAGAATGTTTCGCCAGCTGAAGGGATCACGAAGAAGAACATACCCAAAGGCCAAAACAAGACATGTTTTTAGATGCCCAAGGACCTGATAGGTGACTGGAGAAGTCTTGCCAATTACCAAAAAAGTACTGAAGTTCACGGAGACGGATATAAGGCAGGATAGGACAATAAAGGCCTGCCATCAAAATGTTGTAGTTAATGAATAGTGCTAATATCTAACTTACAACTGAAAATAATTTTCTAACTTACCAGCACATTTGGTGTGTAGTTGAAAGCAAATACATTCTGATTTGTCAAAAGCCCATCCAAAAATGGTCCTACTATAAACAAAGTAATTGATTGATAAGGACAAGACTGATACAGGAGCTGGGTTGAAGAAACCTTGAACTTCTTCTGGATGGTATTTGTCATCTAAGATGATGGGTTAAGATATCCAAGCAAGAGAAGATATAATGTGATAGCTGGGAACTATAGGTCCAACATCATTTGCTAATACATAGAAAACAACTTCCATAAAATAAATCTTATTTGCCTAGAATAAGGTTGCTAAACAGGGATCTATGAAGTGATCAGTGAGGCAAAGAACAGAAAAGATTAATTGACCACTAAGCAAAGGATACAATCTGCGCAATACAAGTGGTGACAATTGCGAACATAGATAAAACAGAACCCAGTAAATTGAGCTGCAAATCAGTTACTGTTGCAATTCCAACCCCAAAGAGAAGAACGGTAAGTGCAAGCTGGATATTCCTACTGCAAATCATAGTTGAGAGAGAAATCAAGTCGTTACTAAATATGTACAACTAAAAGAGTATTTTCATAAACGCTAAAGCAAAAGAGTAAATGAAAGCAGAATGTTATTAAGATAAAAGTTTCACTTCATGGAGACTAGCACACTCCAGATCAAGAGGTACATAGAGGTTACTTAGATCAAAATTATGGACCCAAAGGAGCCCTATTTGTGCACGTGGATACTCTACTTGAGTAAGAGTCTATCTTCATATGCACCACCCTTTAAGATAGTTCCTTGACTTACTGCTCCATTACCATTACATTTATCTGATAATCCACCAGTTACTTGCAACCTCATAATTGAATCTATCTCAGCCTTAAATAATTAGCCAGTAGTTGAATCAAGCAAGAAAGCCCTTCCTTGAAGAAGAGTTCCATCCATGTTGACAAGGACTAAGTTGGCGGACTCTTCACTTCCGGGTGCCGCACCCGTGTCGACACGACGTGGGTGTGGGAACCGTACTGGATATGGCTAAACAATTTTGGGTACTTTGACCAAAATCGATAGAGAAATTCACGACAGATTCAATGATTCCTGATTCAAACTTAGTAATAAACAGTAAAGAGATGTGTCTGTATTTAATAATAATTACAGCTTTGAGCTTTCACTCCCGTGCATTCCGTTCCTTCCAAATAGTCCACCACAATTTAGGCATATTTTTATAACTCTACTTTTTGATGTTTGAAATACTTTTAGCCGAATCCCCCACCCCTATCCGTACCTAGATTCATACCCCCGAGTCTTAAAATTTAGATCATGAAGGATTCGACCTCTAGATCCACACCCGTATCGGACACCCGCACCCTAGTCCGAGCAACTTAGCCATCAGATGAATGCTCGAAAGCATTTTCATCATCTTATTCCTATGTTCAATATGCTTGGAAGAGAAAATTTCTCCAAAAGAGAAATAAAAGTAGATGTGAAGATAATGTAATGTGATCCTCTATCTACCTAGTGTAACATTGCTGATTTTTTGAGAACTTCTTGTGGAAATAGTAACGTCAATTTGAGTAAGTCAATGTTGAGTACTTTTACCTGAATCTTTTCCTGTAGAAAAGAGTCTCCAAAAGAACTGTACAGGGGATGATTGCTAATTTTGTCATCTAAAATGCAAAACAATGAAGAAAATCAGAAAAAATTAACTGCATTTAAGTTTCTAAAATTAATCAGAAGCTAAAAGGCTTGCTTTGTAAAGACAACTTAGAATTGAGTTGTGATGAATGTTTGAGAGCAATAGGGAGCAAGAGGATCTCATCACATCAAGTAAATTGGTTTCTAATCACAAAAGCGAAAAAGAACCACAAAAGGAAGAAGTTTGCTGCCCTCCCCAGGAAATGAAAATAGAAAAGAACCTTACAGTTCAGCTAGCTATGTTGATTATTAATTTCATAATGATCATTACGCATTTCATAATAAGATTTTGTTAGCACATCTTGATGTGAATAATTTAAGGTTACAGTGGAACAAGTTGCTATTTCAAGTTGTAGATCTTATAAAACCTAACTGCTCCAAACAAATTATCACCAGAAGACTGACTTAGGTGGAAAAGCTATCCCAGTGGATACATTGTTATACCTTGAAACATAGGTGCAGAAAAAAGGGGACTAGGAATGAGAATAAAGAGAAAAGAGGGAAAAAAAGAAGATCTTAACCAGATAAATCACTATTAAAGGCAGCCAGGACCCCAGGTAATTTTTTTTTAAACCAGATAGTAATTAACAGAAGAAAGGAAAAAGAATGAACCTGATAAAAACCAACAGAATTAAACCCCAGGCTTAGATTAAGAAGTCCAATAGAGGACCCATTCAGTATTCCGAAGCCCATAACAGCTTTTGGATCAAAAGGCTTGTGCTCAAAAAATCTCATCCATCTTGCCACATGGAGAGAACAAAATGTAACTAGAAGATGCCAGCTTGTCAAAGTCGTAGCTGAGAGAGAAATATAAGAAGTTAGAACTCAAAACCAAATGAGATAAGAATGAGAATTTCTTATATTAGGTTTTGCAAGAACCAAAGTAGAAGTGCCAACAAATCAACAATCCCCTAATCCAAATTGGATCATTCTATTCCCAACTCCCTTATTTCCTTATCAAAACAACAACTACTACTACTACTACTACTACGCCTTAGTTTCAAGCTAATTGTGGTCCGCACATTCATCCCAATAACAGAAATGATAAGGATTTAGGAAACTTTCCTGCACAAGCTCTTCATGAATCTCATAGAACCGTGTTAAAGTGATCAACGAATCAATCAACTATGCCGCAATCCAAATAGTTAATGTTGGCTATATGAAATCCTCTATGTTGATTCTGCTCTATTTCAACGTATCAGTTAATTTATCTTTTAAGGTAAATTAAACATTAATCGTAAAACAGGTACCTAATTTCACAAGGCACGTTCTACAACAGAAGCAATTCACTTGTAAAGATCAGTCATTACACTAATGAACAAAAGAAAAATAACAAAACACCAGCCATTATTTGCATTACGAAAAAAGTTACCAAAACTCACCAAATGTAAATCCTAGTGTGCTAATTAGCGCTTTATTGCAAATTACAATGGACACAGAAGACACCACCGACAAAGTCAGTGCCCCAATCGTCCCCAGCTGAAACCTCTGGCTTTCGGCCATTTTTCACTCCTCCAACAAATTCCAATCTCAAAATCTGCACATCAATATAAATTTCCACCTCTTAATAAAACATAAACCTAAATGCAAAACATCTCGCAATTTAACAACCGATTTTTTTTACCTTATCTCAATCGTGCGTCCATGAATCATACAAAACCAGCTCAGCTGAAAACAAACGTTCAATTATATTAAAAAATGAGATTTATTCAACGAGATATACCGATCCAAACATGTACAACAAATTTAAGAAAAATGCAGTGTACACATATAGAAATTCATTTTAAACAATACAAAATTTAAGATTAATATATTAAATTATAGATCTGAATTTTTGATTTTTTTTTTTCAATATTCATACGATTATACGAACAGGTAAAAGGAGAGAAAAAATGGAGGAAGAAGAAGAACCTGCAAAGCTTCGGATCACGGAAATGGAGCGAAGTGATGTATGCGCTAAGTGTTCGATAGATGTTAAAAGCATTACAAGGAGAGGGGAGAAAATTGCACCACTGACATTTATACTTTCTGTAATTTAATTTTTTTTTTTTTTTTTTTTTTAACTGCAAGGAATTTCGGCTAGCTTTTCGCCTGCGGATCATGTGACTGTGAGGGGTGGTATATTTATGAAATATTTCGGGAAATCGATGGGCACTTTTTTATTATAACAAAAAAAATGGCCCTTTGCGACGAGCATCCTCTCCTCCTGATTTTAAGGTTATAATTTTGAGTTATCAAGACGGGAGGAGAAGTAAAAAGAGATTGTCCTTTGCGATGAACGTCTTTCACTTTCAATTGTAAGATTGTAATTTTGAGTTATCAAGACTTGAGAAAAGGTAAAAGAAGATGATCCTTTGCGATGAGCACCTCCATTTTTTATTTTAAGATTGTAATCTTGAGCATGTATTAGTCCAATATTAGACGTTGATAGCATGTTCATCGTTCAATTTTAAGCAAAATACTATTTAAATCAATATTATTCAATATTTTATAGTACATTGAGTGTTTTGTGCGTGAAAATAATTTATTTATTTTAATTAAAAAATAATATTCTCCTTAAGACTCGATAATAACCACAATTTTATATTTAAATTTTATTCAGTATATGATGAAGACCAACACCCATCCTTTCTTTATGGAGTACTATTTTGTACTATATTATTTACCTGCATTAAATAAAAGTACAAGGAAAATACAAATATAACAAAAAGGATAACAATTTATATCTATTTGAAGGTCGTCTTATAATTAAATTGGAGTATAATTATATAATTATTTAAAACATAAAAAATACATGTTCAATATTTACGGTTACACTCGAATAATAATAACATACTCAATATAATTTTACAACTCATAAATAGAGTTTACTAAAAATAATGAGCTTACCTTTACATAGCTTACTAAATTCTTTTAAAATAATCTTAAAAAGGATTGAGAAGATCTAAATATTCTTTTGTTCTACTTTATACTCTGTTCCTATACAGAAAATCAAATATTTAATTATAAGAAGTTTTAAGTTATAGTTTTGTATTATTCAAAATTATTTAAAATGATTTAAGAAATCAATTTTCGAATTGGCACAAATTACTAAGTAAAAGAATACTCAGGACTTCACCTTTCTATTTGAAAAAACAAACGAAGGAATTATTTAATCGGAGTAGCGCCGGAGTATTTTTGGTCGGAGCTTTTATGCAACCGGCGAAGAAACTGAGAAGCACCCGACCCGACCCGACCAAACAAAATTGATTTCTAAAGGAACCCTAGAGTAGCTATTCAGGCGCTTTCAAGCACTTCATTCAAAAATCAATTTTGGGGTTTTAGGGTTCCATTTGTTGCTTTTTACGAATGGATATCGACGTTAATATTTCCCAATGGATTCTCGAATTTATCCTCCGGCAACCGCTAGACGACAGCATTCTGAACGATCTCATTCAGGTTCTTCCACTCCCAAACAACAATTCGAATCTCAAAAAGGCGCTGCTCATCAGGAAAATCGAATCTGAGATTTCGAACGGTTCGGTTACCGAGAAAATCCTCGAATTACTCGAACTAATTGAGGAACTAAATCATCAAGAAGGAATTGAAGCTTCAGAGGTGATGAAAGCGGCGTATTGTGCGGTGGCAGTGGATTGTACGGTGAAGTTTTTGAATAGTGAAGGGGCGGGAAGTGACAAAGGAAAGTATTTTGAAGCTGTAAAGAGGATATGGAAAAGGAGAATCAATTTAATGGAGAAAATGGAGAATGTAGGTTTTGTATCGGATGAGTTATGGAATTGGAGGGATGAAATAGAGGCGGCTTTATGGGAAGATAGGTGTTCTGAGAGGGTGATAAAGAGAAGTAGAGGCGTATTCGCTGTTGAGGCGGTTAAGGGTTTTGTTAGAGAAGCTAAAGAGAGAATTGGGTCTCCTTTTCTTGAGGTTGTGGCGGAAACTTACCAGACTGATGATGCGGTGAAGGCATTTGTTGGAGGGTTGAACAAAGAAGGAACTTGCAGGAAAAATGACAGAGGTAATGTTGTAACATTATGATATGATCAAATTTGGGATGATAAATTTGTACCTATGATCTGCTTATTGCTCCAGTTCAATGAATGATGACCAAATTCTGTATGTTGGTGTTAAATGCTGAATAGTGTGCTTTCTGTAGTTTATATGGGCACCCTTGATAAGATATAAAGGAAGTGCTTTTGACATTTCCTTGTAATACCAATATCAAGTTATCCTTGTTAAGGGGTAAAGATTACTTTTTGACATTTTGCTTGCAGAACTCGTATCAATTTTTTGAGTTTTATGTATAGATGATGTTTTTTCTGCTTGCAGAAGTGTGCAAAGGAAGTGCATTGCCCAGGAAGAAGCATATTGCTTTCAAACGCACCAGAGGAGCAGGTGTTAGGATCAGTGATTCTATTGAGTTGGAACTTGAGGCATCTGGTGGACAGGATGATTTACTGCCTTCAGCTGAAGTTCAGAAAGCAGAGAAAGCACTTAAATTGAGTTCATTGGAGCTGCGTGCTATGGTGAAGGATCCTCTACCTGATGCATTACGTCTTGCTGAGACTTTGTCTTCTGTGGCAAGGGATAATATGGGCCATCAGCCTGCCGAAAGTAACAGTGACAGAGCCCCTCATCCAACGGCCTCCAGAAGCAGAATGGTTCAAGCTAGTGGGGAGAACTGTGAGGCGCAGCATAATTGTCATCATAATGCTGCATCCAAGCCAGACCTACTTAACCGAAACAGTACTGCCCATACATATGAGGTATATGCATTGAAAAAGTTTCTTGCCTCCACCGACTTTAAAATGAATGGTCAAATGCTGCTTCATGTATTGATGCACAATGCTCTTCAATATGCTCTTGAATGTATAGTAACTTGAAGTCTTCAATGCAAGATAGTCTTGTTTATTCTCAAAGCTTTACTAGCCTAGTGACTATGATTTTTTGTAACCAAATGTGCAAAACTTTTTGCCAAGCCAAGTAACAAAATGATTTTTGTAAAATAGTGAGGTTAGGTCAGATATTAGCTCTAAATTTGGTTTTTCCAGAGGTATATTAGAGCATAAACATTAAGACATATTCTTGTTTGAAATTTTTTTCCTAGGTACACAAACTGTATTTGGGAAAAATATCCAAATAGAGAAACGAATTTGCAGTTTTATGCTTTCTAATGTAAACAAATGCTGAATTGTATATACAGTGGGACTCTTTTTTAGATGAGTTAAATGAAGGATCACCAAGTCGCGTGAATCGGGTTACATTACCTAGCCCAAAGAGGACGAAAATTTCTCCCCTGAAGAAGTATGAATTTAAAAAAATCACCACGAGGAGAAAGCCCATGAAATGGAGTACGCTGGAAGAAGACACTTTGAGAACTGGTGTTCAGAAGTATGGAACATCTCTTACTTCCTCTGACTTTAAAGCAGTGCCAAGACAGGGTTTAGCGCTCTAAATGTTTTCCTTTTTTTTTTTTGGTAGGTATGGTTCTGGAAACTGGAAGGTCATCTTAGATACTTATCGTGACATATTTTCAGTGAGGACATCAGTAAGTGCTTTCTGATAATATTTATAGACTGGTTGTATATTACTCCTACTTATGAAGCCTAAACAATTTTGTTCAGGGTGACTTGAAGGACAAGTGGAGAAACATGATATCGTAGATATCTTTTTTTTTTTGAAGAAATTTGCTAATGTATGGGAGCCTTTTGTTTTCTTAAACAGAGGTATGGCCTTGCATATTCTTTTGTATCATGTAAATATCAAACTGTCCCTGTGTATCTTTTTTTGCTGTTGTATTTCATGTCTCTCTAGAGAAAGCTATGAGCATGTTCGTTTTAAAGGTCATACTTTTATTTTCAGTTTAAGAAAAAAAACTCTCAAGGATCTGCCAAAGTTTAGTCCCTTTTTTTTTGTCTTCCTTATCCTTCCAGCTATATAACACATTAAAGTTGTAGAGCAGCAGTAGCTTGCTACAAGAAATGCAAGCTTCCTTAACTACAGCTTCAGTTTCATACTGCATTATTAATGTTTATATTAATCTTCACCAACTGATACTCTAAACTACCTCTCCAAAATTTCTTTCGTGAAATGCAAAAGAGTAGATTGCTACTAAGAGATATGAGTGTCGTCTCTCGATTTGTTCTTGGTGGCTATATGGGGGTTCCATCGAACCATAAGAGCATCTCGAGCCAGTCCTACAATGGCGACTCAGTTTCAAATAGATCATGTTTGCTAATAGTTCTTGCTGCTATGTGTTGGGCTGAGGGCAATCATACGTTGTGTTTTACGACACAATGGAAGACTTCCCTTTGAGTCCGCTGAATCTGCAACTGCACGTTTGGCATCAAATGGATTAGAAAAGGATGAGTTGAGAAAGATTCGGGTCCTAGTTTACGAGCCAGGACTGAAGATGGTTTCTGTCATGGAGTGTCCAATATGCCTTGGAGAATTTCAAGAGGGAGAAAAGTCGAGAATGTTGCCGAGATGTAATCATGGTTTTCATGTTAAGTACATAGATAATTGGTTTTCTTCGCATTCGTCGTGTCCAACCTGCAGACAACTATTGTCATGGCCGGAGAACCAAGAGTTTGGAAGGGGTTTGAATGGAACTGGAGAGTAGCTCTTTGCCTGGAAAGAAAGTTTTTTCTTGTTTCCCACCTATGTTCACGCACATTAGAGCTCGACTTATTTGGATTCTCATTGTGTATGGCCCATTTAAGGGGAAACGCTCCCTGCCAAGATGTTTTCCATACTCAGGACATGAACCCTTAAGGATAGTAGTATCATCTACCCTTTTTGGAGAAAGAGTATTGGCAAATGGAAAACAGTTATTTTCTATCACTTCTTAACGTGCACAAAAAAGACATGGCTATTCATTGTTGAGACGTGTTAATATAATTAAATAACTTACAGTATGTCATCTTTAATTCAGTTTTTAGGTGAGATAGTCACACACGTAAATATGGTATCAGAGCTAGTTTAAAGGTGTTGACATGTGAGTGGACCTGTTAGAACATAATGTAATTAAGTAATTAAAAGCATGTTCTCTTTAACTGTTAGAATCAGATCCACATATGACGATATGTTGAGAGATAATATAATTAAATATCTAAATGTGCTTTCTTAAACTTTTAAATGAGATGGATAATTCCACATTTCACATTCTTCATGGATCCCGAAAACTTCACGGTTTTTTGATAAGTGACAATATTAATATGAGAATTAAATAATGACAGTGATTATTTAATAGATATACTTTTATTTGTAGATATTTGATTCACTAGATCAAATGGAGTATAAGATAACAAAGTATAATATAAATTATATGTTTGATTTAAACTAAGATAATTTGGAATAAAATTTAACCTTGTCTTCCTTGAAAAAGCTTTGGAGAATGAAAAATGTGTCATTTTATTATTTTATTCCGGAATTAATATCCCACGTAGATTGTGCCCGTTGTGGTATAAAAGTAATACTTAATACTACCACTGTTGTGTTATAAACCATACCGGAATTTCTAATACCAGAATCATAAATTGTCCTAAATATAAAATAAAATAATCTCATAATTTATTCGAAATTGTAATTTCTTATCTAGCGACCAATTCACTTATAGAGAGAGTTCGCATTTATTAAACCAGCAAAAAACAAACTACTTTAACGCTTCTCAAAGACATTTACCCCCTCCGTTTCATATTAGTCGATCCCTGTTGATACACAACCCTTAAGACAGTTTTAGAGATGTATTTTACTAAAGTAACATTATTAATAATGTTTTGAAACTCTAAATTGAGTATTATTACTTTATGTAGTTATTTAACACTAAGAGCTCGTTTGATACGACGAAAGGAATAACTGATCCGAGATTAATTTTAGTATGAGTTTATTCATGTTTAATTGAGATAAAATCGCGGAATAACTTATCCAGAGATTAGTTAATACCGAAATTTGTGTTATTTTTATCCCACATTGGAGTAGGATAACTAATCAAACGTGCCCTAAGGATAGTATGAAAAAAAGAAGTTATAAAACTCTCTTGATTTGCTAAAATGGACAAGTAAAATGAAACATTTATTTTTGATATAGGGGCCAAGTAAAATAAAATGGAGAGAGTAACTTATTGCCAAAAAACAGGAAATGTTTTGTACTCCTAATTAATGTTTTTGGGGGGTGGGAAAGAGAAACATGACAGATAATTTGAGACGAAGGGAGTATAAACTTCAAATCTTCACTTCGGTTGCTTTTCCTTGATAGAGTACAAATTAGGCAAAAGAACAAAGTACATTTTCCAGTAGAAGGTATGTATGAGAACCCACAAAAAGTGAAGGAATTGAAGACAAAATAGACTCCTCCAACTGTGAGCATGTATAACACCTCAACAATGAGGTTGTGAACAACGCTATATATCTTAACAAAAGGCTCATATAACTGGAAAAAACAAAACAAATTGCCAAGTGAAGATAGGGAATTAATTACGCTTCGTTGCCTTTACTCTCCGGTTCAACATCTGCAGTTTTCACGAATCCGTTATCAGGATGGTGCCCTTCAGTCTCACCGGCAGTAGCTTGTGACAGTAAAGAGTTGCCCAGGCTCTCGAGCCCGTTCTGTGTTAGATACTCCAGTGGAAGGTTGGCAGCATTAACAAGGGAGGTCATGCTCATTCCAGCAGTGGCCTCTGCTAGCATGTCATCATCACGGTTCGGATGGCAGTTCAAGTCCAACTGTCCCTTCCCGGCTGCAAACTCCTCCGTTTGATCCCCATTTGAGTTCCTTTCATTCTCAGAGTGATTCATGTGTTCGTTCTCGGAATGATTCATTTGAAGCAACTCTATTCCACTCGTAGTCCCGTCTGTTTCTGATTCATCTTTAGGAGGGACCTGATCCTTTGCCTGTGCAAGTTCAGCTTCTCGTTCTGATTGTTTTTTCTTCTTACGCATCATCAGTGTCTTAAAACGACGTTTCACAGTCAAACAGACGTTGCACTTACACGTGGGCTGGTGCTTTCCCTTCCCACTTGGAGGCTGAATGCACACAATGCAACTGCAACCAGGGCGATGACGAGGATGTTTTGTTGTGGCTCCAACTGAAGGCTCTCCCAAGTCGCCGATGTTATCTCCTAAAACAGCAAGTGTTGCCAAAGCATCTAGCCCAGAAGGCTCACAATCTTCATTGTTTTCTACAAGTTTTCGCCTCTTAGGATCTGGAATGAGGAGACAGTAATAGTGAGTCACTCGGATTATATAAACAAAGGTGACTATCACTATTTTTGATATAATTACAGACACATTCATCATAAACCGGGTGGCAACAAAGAAGCTCTCGAACTTGCTAGAATCCCGAAGGAACATCAATGTAACAAAGGCCTAGATTGAAGATTTTCAATTCCAAAACAACAAACAATATTTTAGGTTTAACAAAGGGTTTTACTTGTATGATGTCTTCATTACAGAAGGAATTGTAACACGTTTTATTTGACATCTCTTAGGACAAAAAAACAAAAAAGAAAGCTCTTCCGCTCCAACCATAGTCAAACAGATTTCCTAAAGTGTAGTGCTTTGAGCCGATAAACATAAAGATATAAATGAAAAGTTGACTTCCTAGCATCAGGAGAAAAGTCTGTTTAACAGAAGTTCCTACAACCAACTATAATAGGTGTATTTTGTAAATGCAAGTAACTCGAAAGTGTATTTTGAAAATGCAAGTAACTCGAAAGTGTATTTTGTGAATGCAAGTAACTCGAAAGTGTATTTTGTGAATGCAAGTAACTCGAAAGTGTATTTTGTAAATGCAAGTAACGGGAAAGTGAGTTACTTGCATTTACAAAATACACCTATCTGTTAGGAATTGATGGTTCATCTTGAAGCTTGTACATAGAACTACTTTTTCCTTGTGAAAAGTGCCCTTTCAGCGAAGAAACCTTTTAGAAGCTGTTACTCAAAAGCACATTCAAATCTTAATTCTATCAGCAACTAAACCCATTTAAATAACATATCGTCATTCTTGTCCATGTAGACATATATTTCCTTACTACTTCATGATCATATGAATGTGAACATTGTGAGTCATTAACGAAGAATCAAAAGAAAGAAAAATATAGGAGGGAAGATTTCTGTTAAATAATGAGAAAAGATATCCAATACCTTTGCCAACTCTAAAGAGCGCTTCCAGTTCCCTCGGATTAATCTCATCAGGAGCAGCACAAGAGCATCTGTAGTAAAGTTGGCAGAGAAAGGGTAAGAAAATGTCATTCTTCCGAGAGTATCTATTTAATCTCTGGACAAAGGTATACCATAAGTATCACAGCAATCAAACATCCCGATGAGTAGTTATAGCTAAAAGTTAATATATGAAATAGCACAATTTTTGTAGGCTAATTCCCACAAACAAACACAGACACAGGAAAGAAAGCAAATGCATCTGAAAAACATGACGCATTTATGAGCGGAATTACACCCAGATTTATGGTTTACCTACCAAGAGAACACCATATGGGCAAAACGCAAATTTTCTTTTTCTTTTAGCAATGTGATATCTTGAAAATGAAAATGATATAACTACTCTAGTCTCAAACGTGAATCCGAAGTGGGAGATCGATGGAACCAGATATAGACCTTCTTGAGTCCCACATATTGTCCGAACAAGTCCACTTTGCAGGAACGAGAAAATTCACCGGCAATCTACGCCATTTAGAACAGCTGTCACATTGAGCCCATTGATCCTGATCCCTGTGCAAGGGTACAACTGAAATCAGCATTGAATTCCAACAAAAACAAAATATTCGTCAGATAGCAACCAAACAGTGAGATTGCATTCACTCATTTCTATAAGTGTAGTTTTGATATGACCAGCAAAGGCAAAGGTGAACATTATTGACAAACGCAAAACTCTGCCCTGAGCTTTTCAGATTTTGCATCTTCAATGGTGAAATACGGTTGAGCTACAACATATCAAATTTCTCAAGTCTGCACAAGTTGATCCATTGACATAATAGAGAACTACAAATAAATTTCAGTCAGTACATTAAGTTTATCCCTTACCCAGAAGATCGGGCAGTAAATATTGTCCTCTTACCAAAAACTGGTGGTTCCTATAGAGGAAGAGAAAAAGAGCATTAGACTTTCAACGTCTGTCTATCATTGACTATGAAAAACAAATAATATAGCATTAAAAGAAAAGAGAGAATTTTTGTAGCGCATTTTGGTTGCACTTACTTCATATTCCTCAAATTCACAGTCCTCAATCACAACAATGGCACGCTTGGCAGTTGGAGATGGCCGGAACAATTCTTGTATTTCTTCCCAAGTGATTCTAAGTTCCATAGCATCATCAGCATGCATAAGAAGCCTCTTATTTTTGGACCCGATGTTTCTTGACTTTTTCTTCTCTGACATTGGCACTTGCCTGTTCACTGAATCATCGCTTGTCCTGGCTCCATTCTTTTCATGTTTCGATGGCAAAGAGAATTCGCATTACGGGAAAGAGCAGATTCAAATGCTGCAAGCATGTGAGCATACTTGCTTTGCAAAGAGACCTAGAAGGCTAGAGTAAACACTCACCGGAAAGTTTTCAGCCATGCCAGAAAATGAAGTTTCTGCAGAGCCATTTCCATTGGGAAGGTTAGGTGTTTGAGAATCCTGTTTTGCATACGAAAAGAAGGAAATAAAACTACCATAAGAATCAGGAAAGAAAGCTGACTATAGCAAACAATGGTTAGGTAGATAACCTGCATGTCGACATTGTTTGTTGCCTTCCGAAATCCCATAACAAGCTTTCCTCCCGGATCTATTCGACTGAATATCACTACAACGATAGACCATAATCAGTAGTTCTATTTGAAAATCACTATCACTATCAAATACAGAGTCAATTGATGACCAAAATAAAGGAAAGACAGCATCTACAGTCTGATAACTAGCCATTGTGCCAGAGATGGAAACATATATTTTTATGTAAGATGAAAGCATGAATATTTACCAGTATCACCAGCTTGCAATTGCATATTCTGTATACAAGGGGTAACACCCTCCAAAACATACATCCGGCTGTTGTTATTGGGCCAAAATCTGAATTGAAATGTCCACTCTTTACCCTTTATGTCCTGAATCCTTATAGGTAGACCCTCCGATTGGTTAATTGGAGGAAAGTATGCCTGCATAGAAATTGGCATTGATTAAGCAGAAAAGGTGCATCGCAAGTTAACCGTTTGAGACCATAAAGATACCAGGCAAGATATCATATTGTCCTAACTTCACAAAGTACAAAAAAATATGAAGAAGTAACTATTACTTCAGCACATGCTTTTGGCAGAACCAGACGACCTATTCGTCCAGCATCACTGGCACTTAGGACCTTCTCAAACAGTGGTACGATAGTGGACTTTAAGCTGAAATTCCAGTTAAAGTAAACAAAATTGATATCAAACCTGGGAATGGAAAGTGAAAAAGAAACCATACGTAGAGCCTGCTGATCCCATTGTGATAAATAGGAGTGATACACAACTCAAAGATAACTAATAGCAACCAAAAGAAATACGCTGTCAAGGTCTCAAGGATACTCTCCAGATAATTGCTGCAACTCCTGGTCTGTAATCCGAGGCCAGTATCGAGGAAGTAACTGATTGCGGCCACCACGCCCTTCAGCAGGCGGTCTTGCAATCCGTGCTTGTGAAGCCATTCCTTTGATTGATTCAGAACCTGAGGTGGGGCTAGGTTTTGGGGGCTTGGGCAATATATGGCGTGCCCTTTGGCCCTGTTGAAAGGGAGAAGTTTTGCTTTGTTCCCTTCCTTCAACATCTCCACCAGGAAAAAGCTGTCCTGAACTTGAAGTACCAATTGGAGTACTCAAAGAGAAATTTAGAGATGGATGATTAATTGATTCATACATATCTTTAGCTCCTTGACTTGGTCTCTCATTATCGGGTTTGCCAAATAGAGAACCTCCAATTGGCTGCTGGTTCAGATTTGAAAAGCATGTACCGACATTACCAATAGGAAGCATCGTGTCTTGCTTCTTGTCATTCTTTTGAGTTTGAAAGAGTTGACCAGGCTCATTGGTCTGCATAAGCCTTCTTCTGTCAAAGTCATTCTCATCCATTTTATTCTCAACGCCCAGTGCACTCTTAGATCCCAAGGTGCCATTAGGAAGATCATCACCAGGTATCTGCAAAAGCATTTATAAGATGATTAAGACTCATATTACGTTAACTGACCATCGGCTAAATTTGTCAAAGAGAATACTTTCGGGGAATAAAATAATTAGTACATGATCTTGTGAAGTGGGCATACACATTCAAAGAACACGTAAAAAGAACTCCAATAAGATAAGTGAAATAAACGAAAGAGACAAAAAAGAGAAGCTATTCATTTGTCAATATCTAGAATTTGTTTGTTTCTTTCAGGGATTGGGTTTTGGCTTTCTGGTGGGGTTGTCTTTCTATGTTGCAGGGACACAATATAGACGCAAGATTTATAATTATAATAAATCGAGAAACCAAAATACATAGCACCCAAGGGTGTGGCCTAGTGGTCAATGAAGTGGGTCAAGAACCATGAGGTCTCAGGTTCAAATCCCAGCGGAGACAAAAACACTAGGTGATTTTTCCATCTACTCTAGCCTTGGTAGACAGAGTTATCTGGTACCTGTTGCTGGTGGGAGGTGGCAGGTATCCCGTGGAATTAGTCGAGGTGGGCAACACCACGGTCATCAAAAAAAAAAAAAAAAAAAAAAAAAACATAGCATGCTTGCTCTAACTGAAAAAGCTGCATCAATGTGCCCAATTACTATGTGAAGGGTAGAAAGTAATATACTATGGTGGCAGTTACAATTTTCACTCTGGATGGTTACTCCAGCATGGAATCAAACCGCGAAGAACCTAACTCTTCTCCCATATCGGAGACAAATTATTTTGACGCTGCCTTTTTAGACACTGGCTTAGACACTAAACCATATCTTTAAAATATTGTTTTAGATAGTTTTCTTAGGACACGACAACTAAAGATAAGACAATGTATTCAAGTTTACCAAGTAAGCTTGACAGAAAGAGCATATATCAAGTATGAATGAACATCTGAATATCAAATGTTAAAGCACGCAAAAAAAAAGTAAAAAAAGAAAAAAGAAAAAAAGAGCAAAGCTGTTGTGTCTGTGTTGCATGGAAGCGACACTTGCATGGACACGATACAGACACAAGACTAGCTAATTCTAAGAGACCTAGAAACCATACACGCTTGCTCTAAGTGCAAAAGCTTCCTTAATTTGCAGAATTACTATCTGAAGTTTTGGAAGTAATATAATGCAGTGGCAGTCCAAATTTTCACCATTGATGGTTATCAGCATGGAATAAAACAGCATTTGACTTCAGTCTTCTCCCATTATTGGAGACAGCTAATTTTGACCCTGTAATTTTAAATACTTCCACAAATCTTTAAAATCAACAACAACTACTAATACTACTAGCGCTTGATTCCCAACTACAAACCTCTCTATAACGGCGTCGTTGTCTCAATATCTCATTGCTGCTATAGCGAAATGTTGTTATAGAAAATATATAATACTAGTATAATATAACATGAAAAATTGATTCCAGAAAAATCTCGGCTGTTGTAGTGAAATGTTGTTATAGAGAGGTTTGACTGTAGTTGGATCACTCTATGAATCCTCACTATCTGTTTTGCTCCATTTGGAACTACTTGCAAGTATTATTCGAATAATTCAATAACTCTCTACCTCTTACTACATATACATCTCTACACAGACTAAAAGACTCTTATCATAGACTGAACCTAATATAGCATGCCATCATGAGTAAGGATTATTTAAATAAATTTTCTTAGTACATGATAACTAAAAATAGAGAATATATGTCAATTACAAAGTAAGCTTGCCAAGAAAGAGCAAAAAACATATTTGACAAGTGAATATGTGCATATGAATACTAAACGTCAATAACACACAGGAGAATTTATTTTGAAAAAAAGGTTGATATATTGATTGATTAGAGAAACATAAATAAATAAAGGGAAGTACGTACATACGTCGTATGTACAATTATACAAATATCTTGACCCACGTACCTTTCTATTTACAATTTTCTTGACCATTTCCTTCAACGAAATCTTTTTTCATCTTTCAAAATCTTAATGTGTAAATGAACAATTCCAGATTTTCAATACCATTTCTTTAATGTGATGAACCTTAAAACCAAGTAACCAACAACAATCACCAATTTAATTTTTTGATCCATTCCAAAAAGTTTGACGTCTTTCCACGGATGAAATTATTCTTCCTCTAATAATTTCAATTAGCAATCCCTATATCCCAATTTTTATTACATCCCTTCCATTTTGGCGCATCCGAAAATATTTCACACCATTCTACTAATATATATTATTTTATACAACTTTCACAAGTTCTTAGAATTCAAATCTATTCACCTATCAAATTTATGAGACGTGAAATTTTCCCTCTTAATCTAGTTCTTTCAACTATTAGGTTAATTTGTTCTTACATTACTAATTTATAAAATATACAAGTCAAATGATATCTTAAACTACATATCCAACCAAATGGAGTCACCTAAATTAAAAGAAAGGAGTAAAAACTAACGCTGTAATTTATTATTTCACATCTTAGTAACCACTACTCAATTCTTACATTCCGAATTATTATTATAAACACTTCTTTATCAACCACGGTACAATAATCTTAAACATTTTATCTCAATATCTACACAAGTTAAAGTAGGTATTTCTATCGGGAGGAAGGAGTATTCTTGACAAACTACTTCATTTTACTCACTTGAGTTATTGTTTTAACATGCTCTAAAACTCTCATATAATTTTTCTTTTTCTAATCCCTAAACTAGTCAAATGCGATAAATTAAAATAAATAGCACAAAACATGTGAATGGGGCATAACCCTTTTACAAAGCTCAAGGACTTCAAGCTATTTTAGGTACATCTCCCTAAAGGTGAGGTTACCAGTATATTTCGTGTTCACACATCCTCATATTGAGTTATTGTAGTAAAACGTGTTGGAGAGAAATTCACTGTTTTTTTTTTTTTGAAATTCACTGTTTCTCCTTTTTCAAAAGGGTGTTTATTTTATTCATAAAATAAAATTGCACTAAGATGCTTATAATACTGAATTTTTTAAGACTACAAGGTTTCTACTCTTAGTCTAAAGTTAAAATTTATTCTTTTGATTTTTTTTAGAATGGTTACAGTGTATTCATCAGCACAAAACACGGGCTAATTTACAACCAAAAAAAAAAAGACCCAGTGGTTTAATCTGTCCTTTTCTTCTTACAGGAATTATTTTCTTTTTCTTTTTGAACAACAAGACTTTTCTACATGATTCTGAAGCCATGTTGGACTTCATGAACTCATAATACAACCTGTGAATCTCTACTTTTAGGTTTATACTATTCGAAGTAACTCCAGCACTTCCTTGGTTCTACTTTTAGTGTTTTTCCCACACCAATGCAGCAACCTACAACCAGCTTTGCCATTTCTAGAATCTGCAACATAATAGGGGTAAACAGAAGCAGCAAACCTTCCTACTCCACTAGCAGAGAATATATAATGTAAAATTACTCACGAGATCTAATGAAGAACCAGATAACATTAAAGAAATTACCAGAGTTTTCGAGACAATGCTAATATATGGTGTATACTTGATCAAGTTATTGTTAAGCATTAGTTATCCAAGTACAATGATGAAACTGAATATGGTGCTGAGATATAATATAAGCATATAAATAATGATGAGTTAGTCTCATTAATCCAGAATAGGAGGGAGAGAGGCAGAAGACACGAGACTCGGGTTCTAGGTTCACTTCATAACGTGCATTACAGTGCATCTAAGCCATCACTACTCAACTGTAAATATTTGGATGATTTCTAGTGAATTGAGAAGATTGGACTGTGCATGTCCTTCTCTGTCCCACCAAAAACAAAAATAAATAACCAAAAAAAAATAAGAAAAAAATAAGGATACCTGTATTGGTCTGATGGAATGACCATCCAAATGGCGTGCACAGATTATACATGCAACACCTCCATAATCCAAGTACTCATACAAATATTTTGATGCAATGCATCCACAGTGTATACGCTGCCAGACCAAATGAAGATAGAATCAAAAACACTAGTTGACCATGCAAATCTAGTACATGATTCAGTGACCTACCTTTCTACACGTTCTGCATTCCCTCCAACCAGATTCATCCGGGTGGAATGTTTCACAGAAAACAAAATTCTCGAAAGCAGATCTGCAGACAAAGATGAGGAGAAATCACAAACCTTTGGTTTACTGATTGCATAATTAACTAATAAATAGCTAGGCAGAAACACCATAAAAATTACAAGTCAACTATATGTCAAAACTGATGAAAAGGCTCTGACTTTGTGACGCTTGTATAAAAGAAGAGCAAAGGAAAAAATCAACAATACCAATATGAGTCCGGAAATACAACAGTGTCATACAAGGGAGCTCTAAGAAAGAAGTTTAATTTCCAACTATAAGACCTTATACTTTGATTTTTTTTTATAATGTAAGGAAACAACTATAAGAACTTATACATCCGATTCCAAGAACCAAAAAGAACCACATTAACAACCAAACAGTTAACAAAGATGCTGACATACCATTTTACATGGGAAAACCAACAAAAACAAACAAAGCAAGAAAGTACTAGTGCCTCAAACTCGTAGTTATTTGTGCAAGTTATCATCTTGGAGCTCCATGCATCCAACTATAAACGCCTTAGTGGTTTAAGAGATAACATGGAAACACATCAGCCCAAAACTAATAAAAGATCTCATTTTTATTTCTAATGACCGCTAAATCATCACGTAAAACTCATTTGACTTTAGTTAAAAGCTTGAAAATAAGAAAATGAGAACAAAAGGGCACCATAGGGTCCTTTGACTTCTAACCTCCTCCCTCCTCCCCCAAAGAGAGATTCTATTTTACCAAAGCAACATGAATTGACTTGAACACAATTACCAAGGCTCACTCTTGAAGGATAAATTATAGAGTGACAAAATTAAATGTGATATTTGAGTAAAAATCATAAATTTAGGAACAATTCCATAATGCAACAAACAGAATTGCCACCCCCTCTATTTCAGGGAGATCCAAAACAAAAACCCACATCCCCAAACTGCCCTTTACATCAGAAAAATCAACTCAGATAATATAGTAAAAATTAGGACATAGAAAATTAATTACCCGCAGTTGTAGCAAAGCTGTGCAAATCCACCGGATTTGAATCCCCAACCTTTCTTCCATTCAGACGACGTCGTTGCACGACAAAGCTCATTCATGCATATCATTGACCCCATTTTCCCCCAAAAATCAAACCTTTAACAACAAATCTTCAAAATCAACAAAAACCCTAAAAAAAACCATCAAGAATACATTAAACCCAGATCAAATAAACCCCAAAAAATCACAAAAAAAAAACAATAACACTAAAAGTACAAACACTTACCACACCCAGATGAAAAATCAACCTTAACATGAACACAAAATTATAAAATCTTGAACTGAAAAAAAGTGGGTCAAACAGAACAGAAATCAACGGCGGTGGTCGGTGGTTGGTCGGTGGAGAAAAAAAAAAACAGAACAGATAAAGATTCAAATTTTCAATTACATGGTACAGATTTACATATATCTAGAGAGAGAAGAAATTACAGATAATTTTTTTTCTTTAGAGAGAGAAAGTTGAATGTGTGCATGCAGAGCAGAAGAAAGTTGAAGCAAAAAAATGGATGCACAAAATGCATGCACGACACTTGAAGACACCGCAAGGTCGTCTCTTCTATACTTTTACATAATTTCCTTTTCATACGTTTAACCCAAAAATTAATTAAAATTAATTAATTTTCTAATTATTTTATTTTATTTTTTCAAATTTTTCGGACAGTGATACGATTGACCTCCTATGGCTTCGTGGATTCCCATGTCCTCTTTGGTATTATGACGTCAAAAATGTAACTTCAAAGTTCAAATTCAAGATTTACTGTGTTACACTTTGACTGAAACTTACCAAAACTTACCCGGGTCGGGTAAATTTTCAACATGAATGAATCTAGGGTATAGGTGGACACTTTTTAAAAAAAAGTGATATTTCTCATATATGAAAATGTGTGTCATTTTCACTAACATTATGTGACGACAATAATAACATACTCAGTGAAATCTTATAAATAGAGTCCGAGAAGGATAGAGTCAGGGGTGGAGCTACACTGATTTCAGGGTGGTCAGTCGACATCCTTCACCGAAAAATTATATTGTATATATAGGTTAAATCTTATTTTATATTGGTATAAGTAGAATTTTGAACACCCTTTGAAATAATTAAGAGCAATAGTTTAGCGGCAAGGGTATGCATAAAGGTGTATGACGCATAAGTTCAATTTCTCGCATCTGTAATATCTTCTTTTTTTTTATGTCTTTTTTGCTTTAAAATCGTAAGCTATTAAAAATGCAAAAATATTTGACATACGACAAAGCACCAGCTCAGCGATAACTGTTTGCTCTAAAATTGTAAGCTACTAAAAATTCATTGTTTGGTAACGACAAAGTACCAGCTCAGCGGCAATGTTTGCGATTATATGCAGCTCACTAAAGTTCAATTCCCCATGTCCTCATTTTTAATATGATTTTAATATTTGCCTATTTTGCTTCAAATTGTATCATTGTTGATTTTATTAAAAAAAAATATAATTTAGTATATATCGCTTAGTTTGAATTTATTTTCTTTTGGTGCATCAAATTATCGAGGGAAAAAAAAACACATATAGGTTTGGAGAGGTTAGAATCAGGGGCGGAGCTACGGTGATGTCAGGGTGGTCCACCGAACATCTTTCGCTGTATATATAGGTTAAATCTTACTTTATATTGATATAAATAGAATTTTGAACACCCTTTGAAATAATTGAGAGCAGTAGCTCAGCTATAAGGATGTGCATAAAAGATGCATGACACGCAGGTTCGATTCCTTGCGTCCACAATATTTTTCTTTTTATGCATGCCTTTTTCGCTCTAAAACTGTAAGCTACTAAAAATGCGATCTTTGACATACGACAAAGCACCAACTCAGCGGCAACATATTTTTGTGGTATACCTTTTTTGCTCTAAAACTGTAAGCTACTAAATATGCAATCTTTGACATACGATAAAGCACCAGCTTAGCGACAGTATATATGTATATTAATTCTTAGCATATGTGTTGCACGTGGATGTCTAATCATGTAGCACACAATTTTGTAAATTAATATAAATATTACTAAAGCAATATTTGAGTAAATATGAATATTATTTTACATGGAGTAAGGTCTGCTTTAGCAATTAGCATATAGAAATTAGAAATTTAATTTGAGTCACGTGAAAAGTTATAACGATAATATTACTTATATTTATTCATATAGTTGTTTATCTACAGTCTTTCTGTTTTAATGATTTTTTTACGTTCCTTGTTTTGTTAAAATAATATGGTAGATTTTTTATTTTCCAATAAATTGGATCCATTATTAATTAGAGAAAAGGTTATGTGAGAGACACTAGTTCCGATCGATCGATTGGCCCATCTAAAATTTAAATAAATTGACTTTCTTATTTTGAATCTTTTTGTTTTGTATGAAATTATCATTATTAAGCATATAATGATGAACTTTATTTAATTTTTAATTTATTTTATTGCGTCTGTGTTAAGCTGTAGAATTTAGCCACGCCATATGCATTTTGGTCAAAATGAAATTTGACTATGAATAACCTAGATAATTGCGATTTCCTTCTAAAAACATGAGATAAAGTAAAATATTCTTAAATTTTTCATTGGACATAATAGAGATATATATTAGTTGCTGGCACGTGAATGTCTAATCATTTAACACACAATTTTCTAAATCAATACAAATATTACTAAAGCAAAATTTGAATAATATGGGTATTATTCTATAAGAACACTCAGCATATACATATCAAAAATATATATAAGTTTTAAATATCTAGTAAATGCTGCAAGTTTAATTATTTAATAGTAAATTAATCATTCGTTTAGTTTATATATGAGATTATGTTTAGCATTTGAACTTTAGTTTATATTCTAGCTAGGAGTAATAATTTAGACATAATTGTATGAGTCAAACATAGGAAAAATATTGAAATATTTTTGAAGAATCTTTTACCAGTCAATTATTAGTTTGTTGTAGATATCATGCTTAGCTTTATTTTATTAAGTTACAAACTTACAATTAAGACGACTAATTTAATTAAGAGAGGGTATTAAGGGCATAATTATTTTAGGTAATGACTAGCATGTTGGTTTAATTATATTTTTTTGACTTGATCATATATATTATGTACTAATTATTTTAGTTTGTCGTCAAAATACTACAAGTAAAAAATAATGAAAGAATTAGTTGAATCATGTATATATATTTTAAAACTATTTGCAAATAATCTCAAATAATATATAGTATTGGGATGTTATTACTTCCTAACCTATATATACATAATTATGATTATACTAACGAGTGAGGTCTGCTTTAATAATTAGCATATAAAAATTAGAAGTTTAACTTGAGTAACGTGAAAAGTTATAATGACAATATTATTTATATTTATCCTTCTTGATTGTTTATCTTTAGCTTTCTTGTCTTAATGACTCTTCCTTTTTTTTAATGTTTCTTTTTCTAAGTGTTAAAATAATACTAGTAGATTTTTCATTTTTCAATAAATTAAATCTGTTCTTGACTTAAAAAAAAAAAAGGTTGTGTGATACAGACACCAACCCAATTCGATCGCTCAGTTGGCCCACTTAACAAGTGATGAGAATTTCAATCGAATTTAACTAGTCGGCCCATCTATTCAGAATAGTGAAGATTTTCATCAAAATCTTCTTGCCCATTTAAATTTCACTCGAATCAAAACCTTTATATATTCGTAGGTTTTTTATCCAATTTAATAACCTATTTATTGTGTTTTCGCATGAGCTCATTATCTGATGCAGATTAAACATAATAAGAGGTAAAATGAAGAATTGATAGCTGTCATATAAAATAACACGTCTTTGTGAAAGGTGCATGGGTGACTAATTTGTAAAAATAATAGTAGTAGGTATGCATGGTTAATTTCTAGTTTGATATAACATTTACTAGGGTTGGTTTATTATGGTACGCACGATGCCAAATTCAGAAAGATTATTTAGGAGAATGACACATCACCCAAATTAAATTTGCTGCATTATATTGCCGGCTATGACACTGTTCCTACACCAACATGTATTCATGTCTAACCTTCTATAGGTTCTGCTAAAATTGGTAAAATTTTGGGTGGTAAATAAGTCTATAAAAATATGACTCGCTTAATTTGTTTAAGTTTGGATGGACTAATAACTTGTATATTATTAATTTAATTCATATTTATTTGTTTAAGTTGGGTTATTTACTTGTTTTTTTGGATTAGATATGTAGTTCAAATTGATCAATAAAAAATCTTATAAAAAAATTTAATTTATTTTTTGCATTAGTATGTCACACACATAGATATATATATATATATATATATATATATATATATATATATATATATTTTGAACGAATGTAAGAAAAAAAAAATGATGATAAAATTTGGTAAGAGTTGGAGGGATTTAGTAACTCATTTGTTAGCCTTATCTTGACTCAAATTATTTTAGCTTAAGTAATCTTTGAGTGAGTCAACGATTTACCTTATTTATCAAATTAGCTCATTTTAATACCATTAAATATGCTCTTTGATATTTTAAATTATTAGTACATAATTTTTACGATTTGTAATATTTTTTATATAATTACTAAATATGTAAAATCGTATTTCATAAACCTGGCCTAAAAATGTATATCCGAATTGATGGCCAAAATAAAGAACTTTGACACTCAAAATTCGAACTATGTTATATAAATTGGGATGGAGAAAAGTATTTATTGTGAATACGTCTCTTCGTATACATCTAACTGGAAATGCATAATTTTCATTAAGTATGTCAAATTAGCAGATTATGCTAGGGTAAAAAAATTTCTTAATTAAGTAGATAAAATAAATGTCGGTATATACCATAAATGATGTCCATCCTCCTTTCTCTCTTTTGCTTATGTGACTGGTAAAATAGGGCAAGGAAATAAATAATTTGGTCCCATTATTCCTGCTTATTGCCAAAAGGACAATATATGACTAGTAGACGCTAGTGCTCTCCATACGAAATTCAATGTGCTTGTTTTTTCAGTAAAATCCAAGTATGAGGTTTAATATATATCCCCTCTTTTTCCTATGCATGGAATTGTTATTGTTTTGTTTGCATGTGTATGGTTTATTGGTTACAGATTTGGCAAAATAATAGCTTTAGGAAAAGGACAATTCATGAATAGCTAGCCTGCCAAAGTCATTCATGTGCATTGCATAACTAATTCCTAAAATACTAGACAACTTTATAATTCAGCTGCTTTGTAATTTACTTTTTCAATTGTGAAATATTCTCCAACAGGAGTAGGGTTAGGACAACTTGAACATGTTTTTTGTGCACATATATATATACAATAATCTACTCCCTCCGTCCCATATTAATTGCTCACTATACTAAAAATAGTTGTTCCATATTAATTGACCACCTTACTAAATAAAGGAAGCATTAATTAAAATTTTCTCATATTACCCTTGCAATTAATTCGTTTTGAAAGTGTTCACATTTGTTTGTAAAGTTCCAAAGAAGTTTTTTAAAGGGTAAATTAGTAAAACAAGTTTCTTATTTACTATTTCTTAATATGCGTGTAAAGGAAGAGTGTGCAAATAAAATGGGACGGAGGGAGTACCAATTAATGTGGATTGTGGTGGAATGATTAAGATCCATCTCAATAGGATCCACACAAGAAAAATCATTGGTCATTATTTGGTTATTAGCGGGATCCCGTAAACGTTCGGGTCGAAATATGACTTTCAAATTAAGTTTTGAATTAGTATGGGTGCTGCCAAAGGGAGTGGTGATGCCATACGCAAAAAGGTAGAGACTCATAGAATAACAGAGGCAAATAGAGCTTTGCACATTTTCATTAATCCATGAACATAATCTATATATACATCTCGATCGAAAAAAGAATCAAGAGAAAAAGAAAGAATCGGATTTGACCAATAGATTTCTCGAAACAAACGAAAGATGAAACATAAATCATGGATCAACTAAGCCTTCTCGGGGACTTTCTTAAAGAGGAACCTCATGTAAATATCATGAAATAAGGTTTGATTCTATTCATGAAAATTTCGTAACTATTCCAAAAATGAAAAGTTCGACACAATTAGGATTTTGTGAACATATATATATACAATAATCTACCAACATGGTTTGTGATGGAACGATTATCAAAACTCACGTTCGAGCCTTTGAAAATGAAATTATTGGGAGCATCGCCCCCAGAAATATGCCTTGTATTACACGAATCCAAATTTAATTGGGTTCCAATACATATATATAATCATCATATCTGAAACCATAAGACAATACTAGTAGTATACAATAGTCGTCTTTGAGACTTCTGTCGCTGCCACAAAATAAATACGCATTATACAACAATCATATGATTAAAATCTGTATTAAAAAAAAAGAGAAAAGATTACAGTGCTTTTTTCTTTTTACAAAATTTAGTAAGTATAATCACTATGCCTATTAATACACTTGCTATACATTGAGTATACACCAGCGATAAATACAATCTATTACAAATTAAATAGGTAGGTGAAATTTGTTTAGACAGCTGGCTAAAAATGTTGAGATCCCTATTACAACAAATTTTCAATAATAACATTTACGAAATAGTATCCAACAACTAACCCTTATATAAATAAGATCCTTAAAACTGATCAAGTTCATTAGAAAAGAATGAACAAATTTTCCAACAGCAAAGATTTGTTTAGTTGTCCAAAATTTTCATAAAGTATATTGGCCAGATAAAAAGATGAATAAAAGGGAAAGTGCAAATAAAACTAGGAGAATTTTTTAGGAAAATTGCAGAACTAATAGTTGACAAGCAAGTTGTTCGTTTTGTTCACCAAACCATCATTAATTTACTAGTTACTCGTTCTAGTTCCCCGAATAAGTCCGCCTTTTGTAACTCTCCTTTGGAGGGCCTCGAACAATTGAATCTGAATCGATTCTTGCTAGGCTCTTTATGAAAAGGACGATGAAACTTGATCAAATACAAATAGGGGAATCAATGCCACATCTGTGATCCCAAAAAGCAAAATAAAGGCTCGTCGAACGAGTAAGAAGGCTCGTACTTTGGAGGACGTCCTTTTAGTTCGGATGCTTTTGATAGTGAGTTTTAGCCGCTCCTTTGAGCTGTAATTCTCCATGTATAGTTAAACTTTTAATATTAATATAACATTCTCATATTTTATTTTAGGAAATAATAATATGTTTCGTTGATCACAAGGTGTTTACGACAGGTATCGTTGGCCAGCTAGACCATGACAGTTGTTTAGGAGAAACAAAACAAATAATTTGTATTTTGATTATAATAAATTGAACATTCAGGAAAAAAAAAGAAGCAAATATAAAAATAAAAATCTTATATCTCAACATCATTTATGTAGATTGTAGAGATTTATTATGTTAACGTGCATTGTACTAAGAGGTCAGTTGGTATAAGGATGAGATAAATATAATTATCCCATGAACTGGGATATGCTTTGAGATTAGACAAATGGTAGTATAAATAATCTCAGAACTAATTAACATCTCTAATCAAACGCAAGATAAAATAATTTTATATTTAATATCGAGATTCTAATCACGTATCTCCCATACCAAGCGACCCCTAACAGGTCATAATTTGAAGAAATGAAGTAAAAGGTGAAAAAGTGGTAGAAGGATATTACAAGAATGGGCCTTAGAGAGTGGGTTTGGGTTTTGCTCATGGGCTGATAAAAGATGAGCCCATACAAAGCCCATGCCCATATCACCAAACAACTTTTTTCATCCAACCACTCAGACAAGTAAAAATTTCCTACGCATCTTATTTTGATCGTCTCATTTAATTAGTATGAACAAACACAAATCTAACTTTAAATAATTTCAAATAAATCAAGTAATGTTTAATTTTTATAGCCAAACGCCTATTAATTGTTGAGACTTATAAGTACGTTGTTCTCAGTTTCAGTTTGTGTGACACTATTGTTACGTGACTTACATGTTAGTATATTCTCTGTTTCAGATCTGTCCTCGAGACTTCAAATTGATGTTGCTATGCTTATTTGTAATATATTTTATGTCAAAGAGTTTAATGCCATGTGGTCACAGTAAGTTAACATTTCGTCAGTTTCAGTTTATGTGACACTATTGCTATTTGGGAAGTCAAAAGAGATTTTTTTTTCTTTGCTAAAAGCAAAATATGTAACCAGCAAAAGAAAGATGATGCATTTGTTGAATTTCTTGTTCCATTGATTTATGTTGTTACAAGTTTTTGATGAATTGATGCAAGATGTGCCTGTTACAATAATGGCTTTTATTTATGAATAGGCTCCCAAACTGAGAGTGCATACATGATTCTTCCTTTCCAGCCCTGCAACATCCAGTTGCTATCTTCATCAACTAGAAAATCCGTGTGATAAAACATTTTCACCTTGGTTTTTACTTCCTTGACGATGTCTTGATCCAATGGAAGTTGCCTGAAGCCCGCTATCTGATTCCTCACTGACCATTGCTTGTAACTTTCCGGCCTCTCAACTCTCTCCGTCCCTTCACAAGCTATCACGTTCATAATATCTCTCCCGAATACTTGCTGCTCAAACGTCATCCTTCCTTCATCTTCTCGTGGCATCGTGGCTTCAAACATGTCAAATTGTGACGAGAAATGGAATAAAGCCTCCCGGAATCTTGTTGTGAAGAAGGAGGCATTGTACATTGCGTTAACGATCCCATGGACGAAGTAATCCGGATTTATTTGCTTGATCAAGTTAAGGACAGCTTCTCTTGGATTTTTGTTGCCTTGAGTTATTACTGTTTCGTCGGGGACATTCTTTAGCCTGTACAAACAATTGACCACCAATGTCTCATCTCTGTCGATATCCAGATCTTCTAATGTAATCTCATCCCATTTCTTTGCTATTGCTCTATACTCAAAGGGAACATCAAATCTCTTGCAATAATTCTCCAAATGGCGTCCTGTCTCCTCGACTCTCTCAGCTGGTCGAAAACCTGGCTGAGGGAAATCAATTCCTGTGATTCGAAGCCTTGGAGGTCCCCCGGGCCTAAGGGAAATACCATGTATTATACAAGGCCATTGAAATCCATATAGGATACCGAAGTCTATTATATGAACCCTTGGTGATTCACTTGTTAATTTCGCGATAGACTTGTTAGCGAATATGTTTGACATCCTCTTGAATGGACAGGCAGTTATGTAGACCGGATAAGCTTTTAAGAAATCTGCAGCTGATATTTTCTTACTTGTGACCAATGTTGCATCACCTCCAGCAAAACGAGCTTCGAGGGCATTGGCAAAGCAATAGGCCAATCTTGCAGTAGCGTCACCAAAGGGTGAAGAATGCTGCCTAATTTTCTTGAGAACCTCCATGAATGTCTTGCTGTTGTAGCTGGCTGCAGCCTCCGCGCAACGCGTTAGGAGGCTAGTAAGATCAACTACTTCACTCGTCTTCACGCCTTTTTTGGTGCCACGAGGCCTTCCACGTTTAGACTGCTTTATATGACAGCTCTTTTGCTTGTCCCATGCTGCATTATCCAGTGACGTTGCTGATTTCGATCGATTTTCATAGAAGGATGGATTCATGCCTGGACAAAGAAGCGCCTTGTCGTACTTCTCCTCTGTTTTCTTATCCTCTGTTTCCTCTGTTCCATTACTCGCAAACTGCTTCGAATCTCGCCCTTTTGAAGCGGCGCCATTTTCTTCTCGATTGTGCTTCTTGTTCCCCTCTAGATTGTTCACACCATTGGCTTCATTAGCTTGATGATAATTGTTTGCATTCGGTGAGTTCACGTCGCCCCCATTAACAGCACCAGCAGCAGCTTGCTGATAAAAAAGTGAACAATGGTCACCATCCAGATCAGAATTGAAGGTGGACTCAACAAATTGATTCACAGCATCACAGTAATCATCTTGACAATGAATACCAGTACTATTAACGAAATCGCGATGAACTGGAGGAGGATTGAGTGCATCATAAAAAGATTTCTCAGCAGCTTGAAGAGCGATGCAATCTTGATACATACAAGGCCTATCTTCCAAATCATCTTGATCTTCCATAAGCATCTGCTGTATATACTTAAAAACACCGTCGAAATAATCGCCTTGGACTACTGTCCGATCACTACCACTGCCAATAACAACTTCTTCCTCTGATGGTCGTCTGCTTGAAAAGCAGATAACATCATTAAGACTTCCTCCTCCATAATGATGATCACTACCGAATTCATTTCCAAGATTATTACTGTTCAAAGAGAAACGATGACACAATTCAAATCCATCAGATGATCTATGATCACCTGAGAAATGGGTGCTAGTATTCATCATAGAAAGACTTTTTTTTTTATTTTGTTTTTTTAGTGATTGTGAAGTGGATTCTTATTCTTGATGAAGATGGAGATATATAATACTACTAGTACTATTATATAGTAGTAAGAGAGAATAATAAGTCGTCACTTTTTGATGCTCTAAAGTTGCTACATGTGGCTCATGAAGTTTAACTTTTTTCTTGCACGTTTTCTTTACTTGCCACCTGGGTCTTTGCCTGGTCCTTGGTATATACAACTTTTTGTGCATTACTTTTATCAGGAGAAGTTAGTTATAGTTTAGAGTATAATTATTATTAATAATTATAATTTGCTTAATTATAATTACTAGCTATCGTTTTGATTTAGTATATTCGTATCAGTTGTGTGCGTTCATTCAAATTTATTATACTAAATACATGTAATTGCTAAAATAGATCATATGCAACTAGTATAATATTATACGTATAGATAGACTTGAAATGGACGAAAACATACAGAAGTGGCAGCTATACATGGGAAATGGTACATGATTTTTTAATTTTTTCTTTTTTTGTCAATTTCACAAAAGTTGATTATATATTTTGTATACAAGCTAGCTGGGGCTCCCCTTGGGAAAAAGAGAAATTGTAAGAAGACAACAGCCGAAAATAAAGGGGGATGAAGGAAACCGACCGTACCTCCCTTCCATATTAGTTGTTCACTATTTTTTTTTAATATATTTTAAAAAAAATTAATTTTATTAATTTATCTTCTTCTTTTTTATAAAAAAAAAGAATTAATTTTCAAACTTATTTATACTTTCAAAAGAGAATTAAATTGAAAGAATAAAATAAAAAAATTGAAAAATAATTTTATAAAAAACTATTTATAGTAAGGTAGATAATTATGATACAAAGAGAATACTCCCTTCGAATCACTTTACTTATCATATTTTTTGTTTACATGTCCCTTAAGAAAAATATTAACTAGAGTGTAATTTGATTAAATTATTTTTATTTAATATTTTTCTTTTTTGTATTACATTAATATCTCTTCATATTTATGAACAAGAGTAAAGGTGAAAAAAAATAATTAATTATATATTAGATCATCTATTTTTAGTAAAGACGACAAGTAAAGTGATCCGAAAAAGAATAGTAAAAAAATGTTATTTATAGAAGGATAATGATGATTTTGGGTGAATTGAGGGAGACAAAGAGGGCTGGGGTGTAGGGACAGGACTACATGGCTGGCTGGACACATTTTTGTAAATCTCGAAAATCAATTATTGTTGCCACTCCATCTGGTTCCTTAACATGTGACTATCACCACTTTTAATGCGATCTATTATTTTAAAAATACTAAACTAAAGTTATTAAAATATTTTCTTGGTCGACTCAAATTCGCCCGTTAAAAATATACTTCATTTTCTTCAACTCATCTTTCTAGATTTGCAAATTTTCTTCATGACGAAGCCACATTTGCTTAATGGAATGTGTGACACTCTTTCGCATTGTATATATCATTTTATATCTTGATAATTTTCAGTAAAATTCAGCCCATTATGCACCTACTTGTTTCTTTCCCCTCTTTTCTTTACTTAATTGATATGTACTACAACTTTATCGATGTGAGCTTGCTTAAATTGTCGATTTTAAACTCGAAAAGGAAGAGGACTGCAGTGGGCTTGTGAATTTACGACGAATCCTTATAATATAAAATTATGATAATAATATGATTAACTTGAACGAAAAAAATGAGAATTCGTATAATCGATATGATAAATTTGTTTGGGCCAATTAAGTTGTAGTTGTTGTAAATGAAAGAAATTTCATGTATACACCTATTTTTTTGCGCAATATAATCTCTATATATAACATATAGCTAATTAGACCCCTTGAACGGCGTAAGACCCCATCCTCTTGGAAATTGCATCAACAAAGCCTCTCGCGCGAGCGGTGGTGAACGAAGCGAAAGCGAGAATGTCGGTTTGGGTAATGCAAATATTGGTGAGAATCTAATGTCCCAAAATTCTAAGGGTTCCTCCGCAAAATTTGTCCACGGAGGGTGAGTTAGGGCCTAAGATCAAGCCGAAAGGCGTAATCGATAGATAACAAGTGAATATTTTTGTACTATCCCTTGTTGGTCTCAAGAGGCGGAGGAGACTAGATTAATATAAGGTGTCCCATATGCATATATATACTAATACAAAGTCTGAGAAAACTCCATGTAAATACAAAGAACCAATGTTCAAATTATTAAAAGTAAATGACAAGGCATTAAGGTCGTCTACTAGATGATATAAAGAGCCATGGTAATTAGATGAATAATTATGTAACTTAACCAAATGGCACAAACCGTTTATTGATTCTTTTTTTCCTGTTAGTAATTTTCAATTAGTATATATGTGTGTGCGTGTGCTATATATTAATGCATAAATATAACATAGTTTTAACATTTCACATTCTAAATTGGCTCAAACTATCATGAATAACTCAATATCAACTGGATTTGAGCCCCAGAGATGAAGAAATAGGAGGAAATGTCAAAATTTCAGAAAATTGATATGCAATTTTCCAATTTTTTTTTGGTAGGATGGAAATATCTATTACTATAACATTAATCAAAATAAAAAGTTATTAGAACTTCGTTTATTGCTCTTCATTTATCTGGGGCGGGTTGATGCATACATGTTGAAAACAACAAATTATGCTCTGCGAGAAAGGTTGAAGTCTTCACGAGTTTATACAAGTTTGTCTCGCAATTGCACCACTTGTCATCCCTATAATAGTGATACAAGATTCTGAAACATGTTCATAGTTCACCAACTTTACGCCCCATCTCAATTCATGTGATGATGTTTGATTGAGACACACAAAAAAATAAATAAATTGTGATCTAAAACAATTTATACATATTTGTGTTATTATAAATTACTCAATATATAGTAAAATTAAAAATCTAAAATTATTTTTAAAAATATATATAAATACGTTTTTTTTAGATCAAACCAAGAAAGAATAACATTTACCTAAATTGAAATGGAGAGAGCAATTGGGATTGATTAATAAAGTGCTTTTGGTCACGACAAAGAAAAGTACCTAACTATATAAGTTAAATTTGTTTAAAATATGGGGCAACATACCTAACTTAGGTTAGGTGAAAAATAAATAAATAGACAAATCAAAAAAAAATCAGTTCAACCTACTTATTTTTTCTTTCCTTTGGGAGGGTAGACAAGGGACACCAACTATTTACAAGTATTCAATGTTACCTCATCAAATTAAAAAATGTATGACATATGTCTTTTATATAAATTTTAAGGTTTAATTATAGTTAAGTAACATGCATTTTCATTCTAATTTATTACTTGATGAATGATAAAATAATATGATTTGGTGTAATTATTAATACATCTTCCTCCCTCTCCCTCAATTTGAGGCTTGAACCACGTGGTGTCATAGAAGAAGAAATTAGTAGGTGGTCCAAAAGTTCAATGGAAATGACAATTTTGGCTCAAACAATGCAATTATAATTGGGTTAAGGCATAAAAACCTTTTGAAATTATGACGAAATTTTTAGTTATATATCTAAGTCATGTGAGGTTCTTATTACTTCTTGAATTTAATTTTGTTTATATTATGTACACTTCTAAACCATTTGAAGATCATATTACCCTCTTGAATTATGCGAGGATCTTATTATCTCCTGAATTTAATTGTCAAGATTGTAATAGGCTTTGTGTTTAACTTGTTGTGTCTATTAATATACTCTTGTTGCACAGTTAAGTGCATTTTTGCACTGATTTTTGTATTTATGGAACTCTATCACTCGTTTTCATATCTGTAAAAATTATTCTTGATATTTCGCACAGGTTTCCTTCATTTATGAAGCTGTCATACTTGTAAAATTGGTATTTTACATAGGTTTCCTTCATTTATTTGATGTATAAAACTTGCAAGTCGTTGTTCTTGTTCGTGTCATTGGATTAAAATTGAACCAAAATTCCAGAAAAATTGCACCAAAACAACAGTCGAAACTAGACCAAGATTCCACCAAAAACTGCATTAAAACAACAAGAAAAACTGCAAAATATGTAGTACTTAAACAACAACAAAAACTAGATAAAAATAATTTAGGAGTTTAAATATTACAGAAAAATTAAATTCATGTGGTAATAGGATCCTCCATAATTTATTGGTGTAAGTATAGAAAAGTTAAAGTTCAAATGGGAGGGGTAATAGGAGCTTTGCATAGTTTAGATGTGTAACTGGAAATTTTGTCATAGTTCAAGAGATTTCTTATACATTATCCCCAATTAATTCTTCTCTTAAGTTCTTATGAGAAGATCCAAGTTCATTTTGTACCATTGTTATTATGGTCTAATTTTTTATTTACTAGGATCAAAAGTCTCTTTTTAGGTTGACCAGAAAGACAAGTTACCATTGTACATCAAGAGAACACTTTCAGATAAAAGTAAATCTTATAATGAATCTTAGTCCAAGAAGAAGAATGTTTTCTATAAAACTTATAAGCTTTTCACTCAAAACAACAGCCATACTTATCAATTTTCTTCAGAGCCCCTTTAACTGATAGTATTACAAAGTTTAGAAAGATCTTGGTTTCATCACAATGGTGGAATGCTTCAAAATGTGGAGACTGAACTGTCCACCTTTCTCCGAGGTGTCGAGCTTCGACTGCCCTGGAGGAGGCAACATCTCAAAGTTCTGCACCAAACGTCCCAACGTGATGCCAAGAATTGGCAGTGCTAGGATAATTCCGGGGCAACTCCTCCTACCAACACCGAACGGAAGAAATCTAAAGTCGTTGCCATTGGCCTCAACGTGCTTCTCCTCCTCGAAGAACCTCTCGGGCCTGAACTCTTCCGGTTTCTTCCAGTGAGCAGGGTCGTTAGCTAGCCACCAAGCGTTAACCAAGATTTTGCTCTCAGCTGGAATATCATATCCAGCAAGCTTTGCATCATGAAGGTTCATGTGTGGGACTAAAAGAGGAATTGCCATCCGGAGTCGAAGAGTCTCCTTGATCACAGCCTGAAGGTAAGGAAGCTTGTGCATGTCTGGCTCAGTCACTTGCACTCCTGGTCCAAGAACTGTATCAATCTCGTCACGGAGTTTCTTTTGGATGTGTGGGTGGTTGACTAGTTCCGCAATACCCCATTCAATAGACCATAATGTCGTTTCAATTGCTGCTCATAACAATAGGTAAGCATATTAGCTTAATAATCAATTGCCAAGAAGTTTATGAACAGATATAAACAACAAAACATGCTTCTTCAATGGTTCTAAATGCTAGTTTTGGAACAATGGTAGGACGCGTGGCTCTTTGAGTTTTTCCTCATCAAAGATCACTTATTATACAAGACAATGAAACGAAACTACTTTAGGACCAGAGGTAATTCCAAGATCTACAGTAGAGTGAGTTCAAAATGAGTATGGTTTCGTTATATATATATATATATATATATATACATATATATATATATATATATATATATTATAAATTCTTCTTTCATATGCATACACACTTCGAACCAAAAGCAATGAGTTCAGTAAAACTCATAGAACCCGCTTAAATCCATCTTGGTTTGGTAGTCTTATAGTATCAGATTTGTGGTAACTAACTAGTCCTGGTAGATAGCATAGAAACATCACTATTACTTATATCATAAGGTTCACTTTATTACTTATTTCCGGTTCTACTTGAATATTACCATAACAGCTTATTTTCAAAAATTACTTCAGTGCTTTTGTTTGTAGATAAAATAGTGATACTAAAGACCTTTAGTACATTACTCCACTATCATGATCATAATTAACATGAGTTGGTATAAGTCATTACTCATGGACAGTTAGATTCCCTAAAATGTGCACCAACAACCCTGCTCTACCTAACCCCCATCAAGAAATTGGTAAGTACACCAACCATATCAAATTGTTACCTAACTAGAAAGTCCATTCTGATTAAAAAGAAAAAAAACAATTATTCTAGGGGCCCTTATTTGGAACTTCTCAACTACTACTTTTGATTAAAAAACAGAGTAAATTGGAATAGGGCTCCGTCAGGATTCCCCACTGCTGCCCCTCATAGGAGTCTGGGCCGTGTCTCAATCCCAGTGTAGTTGATCATCCTCTCGGACCAGACCAGCTACTGATCATCACTTTGCTAAGCGATTGCCTCACTAACTAGCTAACCAGATGCGAGCCCCTCCTGTTGTTCCCCTCCCAAATGCATTCACTTATAAATTACTTTATTCTTACTAGGATGATTAAAAATCACTTGACAACTGATAAAAAGTTCCTTAAACTTGGTAATAAGTGGAGGTTTTTGTCATTCTTGGTTTATCATTATAGGTTTAGGTAAAGCTCTTCCACTTGGCAGTTAAACACACCATTCAGCCTCATGGATGCTGTTATTCTCATCCAAAATGAACTCATAAGAATACCAAACCAAGTACTGTTAAAAGTTATTTTCAACCTTTTCACTAGGAGATGCACATACTAAACCAAACTAGAACAAAGTATACACAGAGAATGAAAAATATGTTATTTTGAAACGTACCAGCAACATTGATGTTCTCAACAATATAAAGAACGTTATCCTCATTGATCTCTCCCTTCTGTTGAGCATCAAGAATGTGATCAATGGCACATTTTAGAGCATTGTTGTTCATACTCTTGGTGTTCGAAAGCTTCCTGCGCAAAGCAATAAAAATGTTACAAACTATTATTACCTCAAAGCACTTCAACTAGCACTCAACCTATACTGCCTAGGGAAATTCCAATGCTTTACCATGTGGTAAAGAAGCAGTCTATGTTATCTATCTTTTGGTTTTTGCATATCCTTATAACAATATTTGGCTAACTACCTTTATCTCTCTTTAAAAAAAGGGGTTTAATTAACATTCCATTAGTTGTAATGGCAAGAGTACATCTATAAAAAAATAATAGTAAAGGATTCTTTTTGTTTTCTGAAACATCAAATATTTTGAAGCAAATTTAAGTCGCCATAACGACTAAATTTTAAACAAGAGGAAGTACTCCCTTCAATCCTTTTTATTTGCAGCTTTAACCAAACAAATTTGGTCCAAAATACTAGTATAGCTTTAGGAAGGTTCCACATTCATCCTTAATGCTCCATCTTTTTTTTTGACAAGGTAAAGGTTTATTGACTGAGTAAATAAGAAGGTACCAAAATCAAAAGTTAAAAGAGACTGCTGGGGATAACCAAACGTTAATGCTCCATGATTTAGTCAAAATCTAATAAAAAATTGGACCATGGGCTAAACTCAAGCTCAAAAGCTATCTCAATTGCCCAAGACCACATGAAGAGTTCGATCGCACCATCCCACACCAATGTGGGACTTCCGACACCACCCGTACACACAGGTTTACCATCTAGAGCATGGATAAGATACATGAGGCCCAACATCGATAAACCAAGAATTGGAATGGCTTGACGCTGATACCATGATAGGAAAATAAACATTGGGCCTAACTCAAACCCAAAAGCTAGTTCAGGAGACGAGGATTGCCCAAAACCATATAAAAGAGTCCAATTGCACCATCCCTCATTGATGCAAGACTTCCAACAAAATCCCCTAAATAATTAATGCTATTTTGATTTGCTTGCCAAAACTTTAGAATGACAAAGTCAAAGTTCTGGAAATCCAGAGGGGGATTTAGTCAAAATTCCCAATTGGCTAGAAGAGAAGATGCCTTATGACAAGGCAATTGTTCTCTGGGGGTGGGTGTATGGGAAAAGATTCCCATTAAATAAACCATAACGATCAAGACCAACTATGTGTGATGTGATCTCCACATCCCTAAATATCTTTACCAACAATAGACCTATTTTACAGGAGAGAGTGACTAAAGATTGGTTCTTTAGGTTGATCCTATATCCTAGACATTTACATTAAGAGAATAAAACTGAGAAAAACAACAAATTGAACATAAAGGAGATAAAAAGGAACTGAACTTACTTTCTTTCATCAACAAAGTAATCTTTGAATAGCTGCAACCTCTTCTCCTTAACCTCCTTACAAATCTTCAAGTAACCTCTCAAGAAAGGCCTCAATATTGGGATAAAATCACCATAGTTGTACTCAAAGCTCTGAGCCAATCTACTCCTCTCACCATTCAAAGTTCTAAGCTTTACAAAAAGGGGATCATCTTCACTCTCAAATCTCCTATCAAACATAATCCTAAACATATTATTGTACATCATAAGTTGCAATCTCTTCCTCAAAACAATCCCATTAGTTGCAGATTCAGGATTCTTCTTCACATCCTCAATCACACTAGCCACCTCAAACTCCCAACCCTCTCTGTACTGCTGCACAACTTTATTAGTAAAAAAGGGTACAGTCATAATCCTCCTCATTTTCCTCCAGTGCTCACCATATACAGTAAAAACCATATCTTGACCCTTTCCAGTAAAGATATCAAAAACAACATTTCTTGTTCTTGAACCAAATTCAACCCCTTGTGTGTGTAAAACTTCTTTTGCTAATTCTGGGGATGACACAACAACCAAGTTGCGTTGCCCCATTCTCAACAAAAAAACTTCACCAAATTTCTTGGCATAATCAGTGAGATTACGATGGTTCAAATCATCACCAACTTGAAGCCAATTCCCAAAAACTGGGACTGGAATTGGACCTGGGGGTAGCTTAAAACGCTTGGAACGAAGCTTAGAGACAACAATAGCTATTAAAATGGCAAAGAAAAGACCTATTAAGGTCTTCTCTAGTAAGAGAAGATCCATTTTTGGACAATGGGTAATAAATTCTTTGTGGGGGCAAATTCAAGAAAAAGGATGTTTTTGTACTGCTGAGGAGAAAAGTGCAAAGTATGGGTATTTATAGAGGGAAAAAAGGTGGAGGTTAGGTGGAAAGTAACGGCGTTAAGTTTAACGGAATGGTTGATGGGGTTAGGTAAAGGAAAGAGAGAGATTGTGGGGGGTTTGGTGAGCTTGTAAAGACTTAGCTAGGTGCATACATCATTAGTGTTTGACTAATTTAATTATAAAGATAAGATTGAATTAGTCTGGTAAAATTTTGAGGATATTATCAATTATCGTATAATTAGAATTTGAATAGAAAGAAAATAATCTCATAAAGAATTCATATATTTATTTACAAAATTTATGTATTAGTTACTTATTTATCTCATGTGAAAATGAGTGAGACTGAATTTATTAGGCAGCTTTCTAATTTGTACTACCAAATATGTTTATCGTTGTTGAGAGTTTGTAAAATATAGTCCATTCAATTTAATTTCATATGGTGTGTTCGATACAAAGGACATTATTTTTTCTTAAAAATAAATTAGTTTCTTATTTATTTGTTTCTCAATATCGGACACACCCTAGATGATATAAATGCTAGAATAAAAGAGTTTTTATTAAACATTTTTAAAAAATAGTTTGAAATCTTTTCATATAAACTAGTAAATATGTATAATATATATTTAAAAATGATGGGTTTTAAGCATTTTAATATTTATTTTTATAATATTAAATTGTATGAAATTGCATAATATTTGTGCAGTTACTTCATTTTGGTGCGATTACTCTCATCACTTAGTGGCTTATGTTACTATTCTTGAGCAGCCATTTTAATGGCATCTATTGCTGCATATTAATGCCATAATGGAGCTTTTTCATGGTGGGTGAAATGTCACTTTTTGCTGCTTATAACGTTGCATTTTGCCAACTAACGGCAGTGATCCTTTGAGCATGAATGTGATTCTTTACTCCTCTCATAATCCTTGCTCATTATTTCACATTATTCTACCCGTTCATTCCTTGTAACTCATGTAACTCCTAGTCCATTTATCTACCAAATTTATTCTTCCTATTCAATACTAGGATGAATATTCTCATCTATGAATAGAGATGGTCTTGCATATTTTTTAAGTACAAGAAAATATAGAGTGTAAAAAAGAGAGTTTTATTAGTTGAAGGAAGGTGTTCTTGTGTTGGAGCTTTGGACTCAACTCTTATCCAGAGTTTGTTGAGTTATACTTTGTGTGTGGGCTGTTGTATCGACTGTTGGACCGGTGAAAACATTTGTTGCAGTGGGCTTGAATCTCCTTAAAGAGAGCGAGATATTCGCGCCTCAACCAGAAGTTATTTTATTTTATTCATTGTAATTTTTCAATTGTAATTATAATATTTCACCAACAAAAAATTATAATCAAACTCCAAACTCACTTAATTAATTTTGACTAGGTCAAAGTATCTTAGTTCTTATTCAACTCTAAGGGATCGGTTGGTGTGAGGGATAAAAACAAATAGTCTTGGGATAAAATAATAATTCAGAAATAAAATTTTAGTGTCTTGTTTGGTTGTCATGTTTGGGATAACTTATCCCACCATTTATACCATATTGATGGGATAAGTTATCCCACCAGGATAGTTAATCCCGGGATAATTACTGCTTGGATAACTTGTTCCCAACCAAACGACCCCTTAAAGGTTTCTTTTAGCTCGTCTTCCCAACTTACTTAATTAACTTTGACTAGGTCAACATCCTTTTTTATTCAACTCTTAAAGGTCCTTTTTTGCTGGTTTTTCCAATTCACTTAATTAACTTTTACCAAGTCAAAATCCCTTTTTATTCAACTCTTAGGGGTCGTTTGGTAGAGTGTATTAGGACAAATAATACATGTATTAAGTGTGGTATTATTTAGCACTTTGTTTGGTAGGTTATACACCCTATTTGGTATTATAGGGTGTATAACTAATACATCACATTCCATTGTATTAGTAATACGCTGATTTTAATACATGGATTAAATATGGATAAAGACAAAAATACCCTCAACCATTAGGATTCCAACTCAATTTTATTTAAATTCATATTTAAATGTCATATCAAATAATAAGTGATTAGGATTTAATTCTCCAAAAAAAAAATACTTATATGATTTGAATACCATATTTATCATTATATTAATATAATATAAATACACATTATTGCCACTTAGACTTTATTAATTACTAATATATTTCTTAATTCAAGAATATATTTATATTTTTGTTTTTAACTTATATTGTGGTAGTGAAATTCAAAAATCCTCAATCAATTAGAATATTTATTTTGATAATAAATTCATATTTAAGAAAATAAAGTAAATTGAAAGAGCCAAAGACATGTATAAGTAAACTATCAATTTCTAAAATAAATTAGCTCATAGTGAAAATTCAGATAAAATTTATCTCAAAACAAATTTATAAACCTTATACAAAAAAGTATTGAAGTTTCAAATCAAATTGCACATCAGCTACGTTGAAAATAATTTTGAATACTATTTTATTTTCAAAATTAATTTGTTAAGGATTCAAAATGTAAAACTAATTATATATATTTTGAATAATTAATATAGCTATGCATGTGTGATTGCAAGTTAGTGGAGGTAATAATAAAGCTCAGCAATCAAAATATACAAAGCTATAGAATGTTGAGGGTATTTTGATAAAAAAAAATAAAAAATTATAGTAATATATGTTAATTTTAATATACCAAATCAAATACTTGATAAGAAATAAGCTCAACATAACTAATCCCAGCACTACTAATTCCAGCATTAGTAATACACTCTATTCAGTACTATCCTTATACACTCTACCAAACGACTCCTTAAAAGTTTCCTTTAGCTCGTTTTCCCAAGAGGGTGTCATTAGATAAGATAAAAAAATTTACAATATAAAAAAGTCAATCTTTTTAAAATCAAAGTATATAAAAAAGAAAAGTAATTATCTTGCACACGTTGCTTGGGTTTTTCGTCACTTTGAACAAGATGTATATGCAACGTTTGTACTATTTTTTTTAGAAAAGACTATCTATTCTTGACTAAAACAAGAGAGAAAGAGAATCTCCACCATTTAAAATTTAGAGGATTCGTGATCGACACTCAACTATCTTTAAATTGAGTGAATTAATTTATTTTTTCTAACTAATTTAAGTTTATTCAAGAAGAAAGACGTAATTTTCACCATCTAAAATTTAAAAGGTACATGATCGATGTCGATATGAAAAATTGAGTGAATCAATTGAGATCCTCTAACTAATTCAAGTGTGTCATGGAAGAGACATAATTGCCATTATCCAAAATTTAAAGAATTTGTGATCGACACTCAATTATCTTTTAATTGAGTGAATCAATTGACTTTTCCTGACTAATTTAAGTTCGTTCAGAAAGAAAGACGTAATTTTTACCATCCAAAATTTAAAAAATACATTATCAACATTCAATTATATTTAAATTGAGTGAATTAATCGAGTTTCTCTAACTAATTCAAGTGTGTCATGAAAAAGACATAATTGCCACCATCCAAAATTTAAAGGATTTGCGATCGACACTAAACTATCTTTTAATTGAGTGATCAATTGAGTTTCTCTAACTATTTCGTCTGTTAACACACAAATAAATAATTAATGGTGAGTTTCAAGTTGTATAAAAATAAATAATAAACAATTCCCCAAATATTAGATCTAATTAAAATACATAGTAAATCGTAAAAATATCTAATAAGAGTTGATACATATCGATCGGCATCCCATGTTCTACTGTTCATCAGAACCAAGATTCGTAATTAAGTAATAAAATAAAAGAAATACAGTTGAATCTCTTGTAGTAATAACGTTTGTCTCAAAATTTTATGGATAAACAAAATTATGCAAAATTAACCTTTTGTACCTTTTATATTATTAAAAAAAAAAATACTTGTTAAATTTAAAATCTCAATTGATTTTCATATTTCATTAGTTATAAATTGAAAAGGCAAATATTAGTAGCCTTTCTTGTGAAGTTATGACTATCACCTATAGACATTATTTAAATACAATTTGTTCCTTAATCACAATTAAATAATGTATATTTACGTACCAATTGACTATTTGACGAATAATAAGTTAATATGATTTTGTGCAATAGTGTAGCTTCATCCTCCCTACCTCTTCCTTTATTCGAGGCTTTTATCATGTGGTAGTAGGTGGTCCACCAAAGTCTTTAAATAAAAACACATTTCTTCAGTGGAATGATCACTCAACTATTTTTTTTCTTCATTTCAATTTCCTCCGCAAAATAAGTGACTTTTTGAAATAACAATTGTTAATTGAATGACCATATGAGAAATTTCGTCAAAACTATGCAATTGTCAGAAAGGCAAATTACCATTGTGCTTCAAGAAAATACATCAGATAGGTAGAACTTATAAATGAATCTAGTCCAAGAGGACTAATATATGACATAAGAAAGAAGAATGTTTACAGTCAAACTTGAAGGTTTACACAATCAAACAACAATCATAATTATCAAATTTCTTCACAAAGTATTACAAAGTTTAGAAAGATCTTGGTTTCATCACAATGGTGGAATGCTTCAAGATGTGTAGACTGAACTGTCCACCTTTCTCCGAGGTGTCGAGCTTCGACTGCCCTGGAGGAGGCAACATCTCAAAGTTCTGCACCAAACGTCCCAACGTGATGCCAAGAATTGGCAGTGCTAGGATAATTCCGGGGCAACTCCTCCTACCAACACCGAACGGAAGAAATCTAAAGTCGTTGCCATTGGCCTCAACGTGCTTCTCCTCCTCGAAGAACCTCTCGGGCCTGAACTCTTCCGGTTTCTTCCAGTAAGCCGGGTTGTTAGCTAGCCACCAAGCATTAACCAAGATTTTGCTCTCTGCTGGAATATCATATCCAGCAAGCTTTGCATCATGAAGGTTCATGTGTGGGACTAAAAGAGGAATTGCCATCCGGAGTCGAAGAGTCTCTTTGATCACAGCCTGAAGGTACGGAAGCTTGTGCATGTCTGGCTCAGTCACTTGCACTCCTGGTCCAAGAACTGTATCAATCTCGTCACGGAGCTTCTTTTGGATGTGAGGGTGGTTGACTAGTTCCGCAATACCCCATTCAATAGACCATAATGTCGTCTCAATTGCTGCTCATAACAATAGGTAAGCATATTAGCTTAATAATCAATTGCCAAGAAGTTTATGAACAGATATAAACAACAAAACATGCATAAGTAGTTCAAGAAGGTGGGACGTGTGACTCTTTTAAGTTCAGACCGCATCAAAGCTCACTTGTTACTTACTACAAGGCGATGCAATCAATAAAACAACTTTAGGACAAGAGACGAAACCAAGATCAACCGTTATTGAGTTCAAAATGTTTATGATGTCATTATATGTATATATTATAAATTCTTTTTTCATACGTATGCACACTTCAAATCGAAAGCAATGAGTTCAGTTAAAACCACAGAACCCGGTTATATCCAACTTTTTTGGGGACTTAAGTCTTATGGTATAAGATTTGTGGTACCTAACTAGTCTTGGTAGTCTAGTCACTATCACTTGAATCATGTGGTTCACTATTTCCCCTTCAATTTGGGAAACTACAGGTTCTACTTGAATGGTAACATAACAGCTTATTTACCACAAGAAATTTGTATTTGCCTATGTGGTACCACAAACCAGTCCTTGGAATGTGATATCAAACTGTTTTAACTCATTAGAAAGCCCATTTTGATCGTAAAAACAGTTATTCTTGGGACCCCCTTATTTGGAAGCTCTCAACTACTACTTTTACTACTACTTTTGAGAATAAACAGATAAATTGGAACTGGAAAAGCATTCACTTGTAAATTACTTTATTCTAACTAGGAAGATTAAACTTGTAATATGTGGAGGTGTCATTGTCATTCTTGGTTAATCATTATAGGTTTTAGGTAAATTCTCCCACTTGTCAGTAAAACCAGCCATTCAACAAATTATATTCCCATCCAAAAAAGAACACCAAATCAAGTACTGTTAGAAATTCTTTTCAACCATTTCACATACTAGAAATCACTTAAACCCAAACTAGAACAAATTATATTCAGAGAATCAAAGATTTGTTATTTTGAAACATACCAGCAACATTGATGTTCTCAACAATGTAAAGAACGTTATCCTCGTTGATCTCTCCCTTCTGTTGAGCCTCAAGAATATGATCAATGGCACATTTTAGAGCATTGCTGTCCATGCTCTTGGTATTTGCAAGCTTCCTGTTCAAAGCAATAAAAAAGTTTACAAACTAAAACACAAGGTCTCACCATCAAGCTATCTATAGTACCTCAAAACACTTTTAACTAGTACCCTACCATACATGATTCCAATTTTTCTGAAATGTCAACTAGGACTCTTTTTTCCAAATTGATACTTACTGTTCCAAGATTTAGTCAAATACCCCTTTTATGATTAAAAACTCCTTCCATTTCACCTTTTCTGTCTTAATTTCAACTTTACACATAACACGATTAAGATCACAATACTAAAAAACATCTTGGTACATTCTACATATCTTCGGTGTATGATTACAAGATTTAAAAGTATTCTCTACTTTCTTAAACTCCGTGTCAAGTTGAATCAGATAGAGAACTAATAAAACTGAGGGAAATGATAAATTGAGCATAAAGGGGTACCCAAAAAAAAGTGAACTTACTTTCTTTCATCAACAAAGTAGTCCTTGAATAGCTGCAACCTCTTCTCCTTAACCTCCTTACAAATCTTCAAGTAACCTCTCAAGAAAGGCCTCAATATTGGGATAAAATCACCATAGTTGTATTCAAAGCTCTGAGCCAATCTACTCCTCTCACCATTCAAAGCTCTAAGCTTTACAAAAAGGGGATCATCCTCACTCTCAAATCTCCTATCAAACATAATCCTAAACATATTATTATACATCATAAGCTGCAATCTCTTCCTCAAAACAATCCCATTAGTAGCAGATTCAGGATTCTTCTTCACATCCTCAATAACACTAGCTACCTCAAACTCCCACCCCTCTCTGTACTGCTGCACAACTTTATTAGTAAAAAAGGGTACAGTCATAATCCTCCTCATTTTCCTCCAGTGTTCACCATATACAGTAAAAACCATATCTTGACCCTTTCCAGTAAAGATATCAAAAACAACATTTCTTGTTCTTGAACCAAATTCAACCCCTTGTGTGTGTAAAACTTCTTTAGCTAATTCTGGTGATGACACAACAACCAAGTTACGTTGCCCCATTCTAAGCAAGAAAATATCACCAAATTTTTTGGCATATTCAGTGAGATTACGATGGTTCAAATCATCACCAACTTGAAGCCAATTACCAAAAACTGGTACTGGGATTGGACCTGGGGGCAGCTTAAAACGCTTGGAACGAAGTTTAGAGACAACAATAGCTATTAAAATGGCAAAGAAAAGGCCTATTAAGGTCTTCTCTAGTAAGAGAAGATCCATTTTTAAGGACAAAACGGAAATGGATTCTTTCGGGGTAAAATTAAGGGAACTGGTTCTTTTGGTACTGCTGAGGAAACGAGAATGTTAAGTGTGAGATTTATAGGAGGGAAAAGACGGAGTTAGGTGGAGAGTTTAACGCCGTTAAGTTTAACGGCGTGAGGAACTGGATGGTAGCTATATGGGGTTAGGTAAAGGAAAGTGAGATGAATGTGGGGGTGGGGTGTTTGGTGAGCTCGTGTGAAGAAGAATTCACTAGATGCATACAACCATTAATGTTGATTAATTTAATTTTTTAATTTATTTGGGTGAATTTTTGGGTGAGACTGAAATATTAGGCGGCTTTTCTCTCATATCCTCATTTTTATGTCATTAATGAAAAAATAAAATAGAAAAATGCAAGAATTTAATAAATTTTTAGGGTGTGTTTAGTATGAAGGAAAATGTTTTATGAAAAACAAGTTGGTTTCTTACTTATTTTCTCATGTTTGGTTGGTGAGTGGAAAAAATATTTTTCAAAAATATTTTCTATTATTTGATTGATGAGTGAAAACACATTTTTTAAAAAATATTTTTTTATTTTTAATTAGAGAGTAGAAAATATTTTCTAGGGGTAGGTCGGGGGTTAGAGTGTGGTGATGGGGGGTAATTAAAAAAATTATTTGACGGAGGTGGGTGAGACCAAAAATGTTACTTTTTTAAAAAGTAAGTAATTTTTTTAAAAAAAATTGAATTTTGGGTGGGAGGGTGGGGGGAGGAGGGGAAGAGATGTGGAGTACCAAAAATATTATTTTTTTTAAAAAAATAAGTAATTTTTTAAAAAAAAATAATTAAATTTTGGGTGGGACGGGGGAGGGGTCGGAGGCGTAGGGTGGGGGGTGAGTGGGATGGGGTGGGGATTTGGATATTACTTCTTTTAAGAAAAAAATGTATTTTTTAAAAAAAATAAAAATTAGTTTGGGTGGGTGGAGGTGATGATTGTGGGGTATGTGTGTGTCGGGGTGTTAAAGTGGGGTGGGTGGATGGGTGGGGTGGATACAAAAAAAAAAAATATTTTTTAAAGAAAGAATTGAAAAAAATTAAAAAAAAATGGAGGTGGGGTGGGTGGGGGTGGGATGAAATAGAAAAGATATTTTTAAAAAATTATGTGAGGTAGTAGAGGTGGGGGGTAGAGGTAAGGGTGAGAGTAGGAGGGTGGATCAGGTGGAATTGGAGTGTTATGAAAGTGAGAACTTGTTTTTCCTACTTTCATTAGAGAAGTTATTTTCCTTATTTTGGAGAAAAATATTTTGCAAATTTTTTGATCAACCAAACACAAGAAAATTGAAAAACATTTTTTAGAAAATATTTTTCTCCATACCAAACACAGTTTTAGTATTAAATAAAAATAATTTTAGAGATTAAAGAGACATTTAAATTTGACCTCTGCTAGCAAGTAATCACTTCAACTTTGATTATGTATAATTAGACACCTTTAACTCATCTCTATTTTGTCAGTTGAACACTCTAATTTACAAAATAATTATCTAGACACCTTAAAAATTTATGTATCACATTAGCATATAATATCCACGTTAGATAGTGAAAACGAGTTGGAATTTTTAGTTTTCAGTTAAATTAAATTTATGTATACTCTCAAAATTAAAATATTTACTTACAAATCAAATTTAAATATCTATTTATATGTATATACCTAATTTATAATATTTCAAAATAAAGTATACAAGATTAGATAATGATACGAGGTCATATGATATCATTCTAGTTGTATGATAATAATAATTAGATTACTTGAATTTAGATCTAATCAGCAGGTGAAGGCCACGTCATTGTTTGGCAAAATAGATTTAAAAAATGCACGTAGTGGTTATTATAAACTTCATTATTTATTTAAAAGATGCACGTAGTGGTTATTATAAACTTCATTATTTTTAATTTGTCTGACCCACTTTTTTTTTAGTTCATTTTAGAAAGAATATTTTTTTTTTTAGTAACTTTTTAATTTCAAATAATTCATTCTTAAAATGAAGGACATCAAAATAAAAATAACTGGGTCAGCTTAATATTTTGATATTATCGCAAAAAAAAAAAAAAACTTTCGAACTTTTCAGAGAAGGTGGTATTAAACATACACAAGCTGATAAATTATTTTTCTTTTGTTGAAAATATTAGTATTAATTTTTAAAAAGGAGCCAAAAAGTCAAATTATAAAGAAATAATCCTAAACAAATAATTTAATCCTGTTTCAATTTGCAATTTCTTATTCCTTTTTGAAGTAGTCTAAGTACTGTACTTTAATCAGTCATTGTATAATTGACATTTTAGTGATATCTGGCATTTGAATCCTGATTAGTATATGGTTTTAATTTACCTACTTATAAAAGAATCAACCAGCTAATTAGTTACTTAAATATTAAACTTGCTATCTGTGGGCTAGTTGGTGAGGTTTATAACTCCAATAATTGATTAGTAAAATAGTTAATCACTTAATACTATATATGATTAGGTTGAAGAAACTACACAAATTGAATCAAATTGTGAAAATATTTACCTAAAAATGCCCCGACCCATAATAATTTCAAGCGATACTCCTTCGGTTAAAAATTATTACCCGCATGCCCCGTTCTTCCTTTTTTTGGCGGCTGCCTCATCCCCCCTTTTCCTTTAAAATTTTATCCCTTTCTTTGTCCTTTATACTTTTTACCTTTTAAATCTTTTTCTTTATTTTAAGGAGAAACAATTAAATGTTAAATAATTAGTTTTAAATTAATAAATATAAAAGATTAAATAATTTTAAAAAAATTAAAAATTAAAATATGAAATAATTATTTTTAGATTAATAAAAAAATAATCAGGCAACAATAAGAAATAATTAAGAAAAATACTAAAGTCCACTAATTTATTCATCAAAACGAAATTAATGAAAATATATTTTTACATTATTTTATTTTTGCAAATAAAAATTAAATTTATATTTAAAATATGACTTTATTTTTTGTAATTAGTTTTACAAAATTATTCGTAACTTACTAAAATTGATATATAAATTAAAATATCAAAATTAAGCATAAATTTGTGATACCCTGTCAGTACATGATATGTACCACGTGAGCATCACAGAGGACTAAAAAATGTTGAAGTTGGCCTCAACGATATCATGTTGGTATATAGATACACTATGATGGTCACGAAAGATTGAGAAATATCTCACTGAAAAACTAAAACATACCTTGATGATACCATGCCAATATAGATATACTATAATAGTATCATGAATGATTAATTTAATCTCATCGAAGGACTGAAACAAACCTCAATAAAAACACTACTCAGTTATTCTTTGATATCATCATAGTATATTATACTTTGATGATATCAAGGAAGACGAAGCAATTCTTCAGTGAATACACTGCTCAGTTACTCCTTGATACCACCGGAGTATATTCATATACTGTAATATACTGTGATGGAATCAAAGAGGAAGAAATAGTTCTTCAGTGAGAACACTGTTCAGTTAGTCTTTGATACCATCAGAGTATATACATTATACTTTGATGGTATCAACGAGGAAGAAGCAGTTCTTCAATGGAGACACTACTCAATTACTCCTTGATACCACCAGAGTATATTCATATAGTGTAATATACTGTGGTGGTATTAAAGAGGAAGAAATAATCCTTCAGCGAAAACAGCGCTCAGTTACTCTTTGATACCATCAGATTATATTATACTTTGATGGTATCAAGGAGGAAGAAGCAGTCCTTCAATAAAGACACTGCTCAGTTACTCTTTGATATCATCGGAGTATATTTCATAAACTGTAATATACTGTGATAGTACCAAAGAGGAAGAAACAATTTTTCAGTGAAAACACTTGTCAATTATTCTTTGATACCATCAGAGTATATTATACTTTGATGGTATGTAAGAGGAAGAAGCAGCTCTTCAATGAAGACACTACTCAGTTACTTCTTGATACCACCAAAGTATATTCATATAGTGTAATATATTGTGGTGGCATCAAAGAGGAAGAAACAATCCTTCAGTAAAATCATTGTTCAGTTACTTTTGATACTATTAGAGTATATTATACTTTGATAGTATCAAACAGGAAAAAAACAATCATTTAATCAAGACAATATATTGTGATGGTATGATGGAGGGCTGAGGAGTGTCTCATTGAATGATTGAAGCAATCCTCCATGATACAGTCATAATATATCTATATACTGATATGGTATCATAGAAGATTGCTTTAGTCTTGCAATGAAACACTTCTTAGTCCTTCATGATGCCATGTCAATATATAAACATGTTATAATGGTATCTTGGAGGACTAGAGTAAACCTCAATGAAATCAGTAGGGAAAAGAAAAAAGAAAAATAAAGAAAAAGAACAAAAAAGTGAATAAAATTAAATTATGGAGAAAATATTTAAAAAAATTAAATAAAATAAAAGAAAAAAACAAAAATAAAAGAAAACAGAAAAAGTCAAAATTGAGTATGAAATACGATTATGATGAAAGATATTAAAAAAATATGATTTTGAGAAAAAATAAATGCATGAAAAAGGAAAAAAGAATAAAGAAAAAAAGTAAAAAAATAAAAAAATGTTTACCATCAATAAAAGTAACGAAAAAACATCAATGAAATTAGATTATGGAGGAAAAAGGAAAATTAGAAAGACAACAAGAAATAAATAAATTTAAAAGTACATAGGAAAGAAAAATAAAAACACAAAAATAAAGTACTTAAATTTAATTGTTGTGAAAGAAAAAAATAAAAAATTAACATGATTTGGGAACAAAATAAATGAATCATAAGTGAGAAAATAGAAAAAATAAAAACAAGAAAAGTAGAAAAGAAATGGAATAAAACAGAAATGCCAAATATTTTTCAAAAGAAAACAAAATGACAAAACACAAAAGACAAAAAAAAAGAAGAGGATGACGCTGATGTCATGATGACATCAGTCCAAAAAAGAGACATTTAAAAGATAAAAAAAAACATAAAAATAATGAGATATTTAAGGATAAATATTTTGACTTTTTGGAAGTACAAGTGTTCTTTTCTTTTCTTTTCTTCCCCAACTGATTATGGCTTGAACATTTCAAACAAGTAATGTAACTGTAATCAATAAATTAGAGTCATTTTTTTAGTCTAATGCCAGACACGTATTCAATTAACTATTTATCCAAAAATAACAAATTTCATCATATTAATCGTGCCAAACATTATTACAACAAATTAAATCCCATTTAATTAGGTCAGGATATTTCATACCCCAAAAAACTTTGTGCCTCCATAAATAAAGGAAGTTTAATTATTCTAGATTCAAATCTGCTATGCCACTCTGCATAAATATTAACAGCGTGTAGCTACGTAATTTGAAGGATGGTGAATTTAATAATTTTTTGTTGAAAAGAATATTTTTGATATATATTGACGAAAGGTATTTAATTGATCACTTTTTAATTTAGCTACGAAGGAATAAAGATCTCTGACCATTTATGCATAACTACACCATCCTTAATCTGCATAATGACTGATGATTTTAAATACGATATATATCTCAAAAATTATTTTTTATATATAAATATATATTATTTTAAATTTTCTTAGCAAAATTTTTGATTCTATCAATGCACACATATAGGAAATAAAACGTTCGTCCATTAATGATACCCTGTTGCCAGCGATAAAAAAAAATAGAGTGAAAATCACTTACACCCCTTAACTTTGCTTTAAAAATTAATTTTCTCCCTCAATTTTGAAAAATAATCATTCTCCCCTTTTTTTCCTAATTTATTTTTCTAAATGTCTATTCTATCCTTATATTTTGAATCATTATCTCTTTTTTTTAATTCTTTAAAATTGTAATATTTTCATTTTTTAATCTATATAACAAATTCTCTATAAAAATATTATTTTCGCTGAAGAAAGAGAAGGAAAAATTTGATTGAGTATAAAAGTTAATGTCGTCCTATAATAAAATAAAGGAACAAAATTAAAAAATAATTTTATTAATAATAATGAAAACTATAATGTAATTACTTTATATTTTTTTTAAATTTTAGAGTGTATATATAGATTTTGAATCCATTCAACACAGGACTAGAGGTTGACTCAATGTTTTAGAAGGTTCAAAATTTATCTTGAGATTTCAAGTTCAAATTCATATATATACATATATATTTAATGCATGTGATATTAGAATAATAATTATAAAAAATATACTGGGTATGTTGTTGTTGTAATTATAAAAAATAATATTTAATATTATAACAAATTTATAAAAGAATTATTCTACTTATAATATTAATGAACTAAAATAAAAAACTATAAATACTTAGATTAAAAAATAAAATATTATATATAATATAATTTTCCTTTTTACATAAATGGAGGAATAAATGTCAAGGATAAAATAGACATTGCATATGATAATGGGGGAGAATGATTATTTTTCAAAGTTGAAGGGAGATTGATTTTTAAAGCAAAGTTGAAGGGTGTAAACGATTTTCACCCAAAAAAAAATTATTAACTTAACCTCTTTTCTGGGAAAATATTTATTCACAAGTGTTTATATTAAATTAATATAATTTATCATGATTAAATAGTTTATTAAAGTAATTATATATGTTAACTAATTATAATTAAATGACAATTGTATATATTTAAACACGGGATAAGTTTTTAACCCTCAGGGACCATTACTTGATGGAGCAGAACAAAAGAAGTCATCAATTTTTCCACCAAGAACTAACTGAACTCTCTCCGTTTTTAAATATTTATTATTCTTATTAAAAATAAATATTCATAATACTTATTATCTTGTAAAATCAAGATATAATTAATTATTTATTTTTATTTTTACTTTTAATCATAAATATAAAAAAAAATTAACATAATGCAAAAAAAAAAGTAATAAATAAAAATAATTTAATCAAATTATCTTTTAATTAATATTTTTTTAAGAGACGTGCAAATAAAAAAATATGACAAATATTTAAAAATAGAGAGAATACTAATTAAATTGCCAATCAAATTGTGATGAGATGAATAGAATTTCTTTATGTCTAATCAAATGTTTTGATTTTGAATCTTTAAGTGTGAATTTTATTTTTTGTTAGAGAACATTTTTCTCATTTAAATGACCTTTACATGATACGAATTTAAATTAATCGAGGTCTCAATATAAATCCAAAAATAAATACTCCAATTAAATTAGGTATTCCAGATAGAGGTGTGCAAAAATCGATTTAACCAATAAACCGAATCGATAAAAATATTATTGGTTTATCGGTATCGGGTTATTGGGTTAACGGGTTTTTAACGGTTTTGTAATTTTTTTTATTGGGCTATCGATTCGGTTTCGATTTTAAGGTTTTTGTTAATGGTTAAACCAATAACCCAATAAGATTATATTAAAACTATATTTTTATTCATAATTATAATAGTGACTTTAGATTTTAAATATATACCCTATTATTCTTTTGCATTTTATAGTTATTGTCTTAGTGGTGTTGTTTTCTTTCTAAAGATGTTGGTTTTGTGGGGTTCTACCTATCAATGTTGTTTTTCTTTTTGAGAGATTGCTAGCGTTGCTACTGCATTCAAATTTGCTAATTAACAAGAAAGAAACTAAGTTTGTTTTAGTAAAAACGTATTTAAATTTGCTTATGCTTGTAATTTGTATAGACTTTTATGCATGAAGATAGTGTATATATGTAGATGAAAATAAGAGAAAGCAAAAAAAATTATAGAAGCATTTTCTTATCGGTTTAACCAAAAACTGAATCGTTAAGGACTAAATCTGATTAATCGAAAACCGATAACGAATATCTTATTGATTTGGTTATCGATTTTGCATGTTGACAAACTAAAAATCGATAAATCAAATTGATAATACTCAAAATCAAACCGAATCGATCGATGCGCATCCCTAATTCCAGAACGCGGGCTCTGCATGTCCACATGTGTACCCTCATTAAATGCATGCATTTTACCGGTATAAAGGAGAGACGTGGAACTTTCCTAATACATAAAACGCATCAACATTAATTTGCGGCTCATATTTACTCCTTCCGTCTAATAATACTTGTCCAATTTTACACATTTTATAAAAAATTATAAATAAAAAGATAATTTTATTATATCACTTTTGAATATAATAAATATAATATCTTAAAAATATAATAGAGAAATAATTATAATTAATGATAAAGATAAATTAAAAATTAAGTGTAAAATTATCTCCTGATTTTATAAATTAGATAAGTATTACTAAATATTTATTTTTAGTATATTGGACAAGTAAAGAAGGAGGGAGGGAGTATATTTTTTAAATATGTCGACTTCGTTTATGAACCACAATTTTCTTCACAACGTCACAGTAGCTGTAATTAATGATCTCATATGCTTACTGATGGGGTATTGGGAAAGAGAGGGACGCATTTGAAATTTTGAATTTATAATTTAACAAATTAATATATATAATAATAATTGAACTAATGGAATGATTTTGAGTAAAATATTTTTATATATTTAATGAGTAATGAATGTAGTATAAAATACATACATGCTCTAATTTAGTAAAAGTTATTAGCCGATTCATCATTCACATTAACACATACTAACTATTTTACTAGATTCACCTCTGGAGTACTGAGGTGTCATGTATTTATTGTGTCATATTTGTCAAAATATGTTTGTTGTGACAATAAGCATGATTTAGTGATAATTATGTTTGTCAAAATACTAATTATATGTGAATTTTATCCAATTCCTCTAAAATCAATAATTAAAATGCATCTGACTCAAATGTCATAATATATATATATATATATATTTAATTTAACTCAATCCTAGAATCTAACTCATGTAACTATTATCAAAGATCATATAAATTTGAGTTTTAAAGCTATAAGTTTGATTCCATGATTTAATTAAATTTGTAATATTCTACTTCTCTTATGGGAATATATATATATATATATATATAAATTACTGGACTAGACAAACATAAATCCCTATATTATATAGTTGAACAATACTTTAAAAAATTACGTAATATAGAGCTACTTTTAATTATATAGCATTTAATTAGTATCAGAAAAGATTTTCCTTCTCTCATCCACTTTCTTCTTTTTTCTCTCCCACAATTCAATTCTCCCTCAATTTACTCAACCACTTCTTCGGTTGCCGCTTGGATTCCCGACGGCGTCCACCATCTTCTCCGGTTGATTCACACTATCGTCACTACTCCGGCGAACCCTTTTTCTCTAAAACTAGCAATCATCGGTGTCGGCGAAACACACTGAATATCGTCGACGGACCACCACTGCTCGCCGCTACTCCAACAAGCATCATTATCGTCGCTACTCCGGCAAGATCAAGAAGGCATAGATCTGTCCGGCAAGGTCCAGATTCGAAGGCTTCTCCGGCACCCGTCGTCACTCTCCTCTCGACCTCTCCTCCCTCCCCCCACTCACACACACACCCACCGCAAGAATGACTCCAACAACCATCATCGTCGGCGGCAGCAAGGGGTGACTGAGCCCTCCCCCAATTCATGCCTTCAAGCCCCAAAATTAAACCCATCAAACTCCAAAACTTTACAAAAAACCCACCTTCATCTCTTCCGTTCCCACCGCCACAAACCCATCAAACTCCAAAACTCATCAAACTCCAAAAACAATCCAAGAATCAAACACGTCTCAGCCATTCGATCTCCACCTTCAACGACAACAAAAATTGCTCAAAAATATTCCTCCTTATATCTATTGTGGGGGTTGCATTAAAAGAGATAATTGTGATACATGTATCAAAAATCTATGCACATGAAAGAAAAGGCTAAATGCATCAGTTACATCAAATTAGTGATATTAGTATCATTTATCACATCTTGGTAGCTTTTCAATTATGGATATAGGTATCACAAACATGAAACATGAACTCTTAACGAACATGAAAAAATGGATATAGGTATCACAAACATGGATACGTGTATCAGTTATCACCTTAGATTTGATTTACGCCAAATTTGTTATTGAACGGCGCAATTTATGGCCCTAACTAATATTGTATCACACGTATCAAGTTCTGAATCGTGATACCGAGGGGGAGAAAGGTTGTTGAGTTACATAAATAAGTAAATTGTTGCTCTGCTACGTGTATATATATATATACACCCTTTTATGGGTTTCAGTATTTAACTCGGAGAGATTTTGGCCATCTTGAACAATCACTTTTGCTTATTTTTCCGGCAAGATATACAAAACTCAGTAAGAATAAAAGACATATAAGAAATTTAAGAATAGAATAATAAATTCAAATTCAATGTGTTCCAACGCAATAATGGTTAATTTTGAATTTTACTCATAGAAGACTTATATGCAAAACATTCAACTTCATTAGTTTTATAGAATTGGTCTATATATAATAAGCGGAAAAGGGCCAAAAATACCCCTGCACTATCTAAAAAGGTTTAAAAATATCCTTTATTCATCTATTTGGCTAAAAATACCACTCAATCCATCTTTTTGACCCATTTTTAACCTTAAAACTAACATCTCTTTTTTCTATTAATTTTTATTATTATTATTTATTACATGACACCTCTCTATTGGACAAAATTAAAACCCCAACCCACCAAACTTTTCCCTCCTGCCCCAACCCAATTCCAATGCCCCATGACCCAAACCCATTTAAAAAAAATCATTAGCACACAAAATTATACATCTCTCTCACCTGAACATAATCCCATTTTTTTCTTCTTTAAAGCTTAAAATTCAGCAATTTCAAGGCTAAAAATTCGGCTAAAATGTCCTGATTTCTACTACAATAAGAGTATTCGTTTCGGTCTTGTTGATGGTAGAAATTTGTGGCACTTTCGGAGCAAATGCAAATCGAATTGCATCTAATTGGAGCTGATCTTGTATCGTTGCAAATGGCAGTTATGTTACTGCTGGTTCTGTTGATGGACTTGTTCATATTTGGTCGATATCAATGCTAAAATGGTAAGCTAATTGAAAGAACACACATCCCTAATACGTTGTTGTCCATGGAGTGATCTTGGTAAACCTTTGGCTACCTCAGATAAGAGTGGAATCATATGTATTTAGTAGTGATTAATCAGAACATTGATATCACATGTATTTGGTCTCTCTTTGAGCTCTCGGGATCATTATTATCAGTATTGTTTTGTAGATTTTCGCAGGATCTCTCTAAACGTATATCAGCTTTGGAGTATGTTTGAGCCAGAATTTTAGCCTTCAAAATACCTGAATTTTAAGCCTTGAATAAGAAGAAAAAAGTGGGATCAAGTTCAGGTGAAAGAGAGATGTATAATTTTGTGTGCTAATGAATTTTTTTAAATGGGTTTGGGTCATGGGGCATTGGAATTGGGTCGGGGCAGGAGGGAAAAGTTTGGTGGGTTGGGGTTTTAATTTTGTCCAATAGAGAGTTGCCACGTAATAAATAATGTAATAATAAAAATTAATAGAAAAAAGAGATGTTAGTTTTAAGGGTAAAAATGGGCCAAAAAGGTGAATTAAGGGGTATTTTTAGCCAAATAAATGAACAAGGGTATTTTTAAATCTTTTCAGATAGTCCAGAGGTATTTTTAGCCCTTTTCCGTATATTAAGATGAGAACAGGATTGTCTAGAGAAATAATTTTGTTGACAATTGTACTATCACTTTCGTGTTTGGTGAATGGTGATATTACTAGTCTGATTATTTTAAATTCATATCTCGTAGAATTTATAATAGGAGAAATGTTTTCTATTAAAATTCTATTGATTTCTAGACTCGAAATTTTGATAAAGGTGAAGAAATTTTATCATCTCATATAAGTCATGGTTGGTGGTGTTAGACAAATTCTGAATAAACTAATTGAAAGGTAGTAATTTATTAATTCTCTATGCATGTGAAATCGTACTTTTCTACTGTTTTTCTAATAAAGAGAATTAAGGACTCTTCTAATTAGTAGTACTAAAATTTCTCAAGGCTTATTGAATTTTTCTTTTTTCTTATTTTTTTTCTTTTTGGCTTTCCTTTTGATGAAGTCAAAGTTTGGTGCTTCATCACTTTCAAACAAAAAAAAAAATGTTTTGAAGGAATAAACAAAATAAATTTTTACACCACAACTTGATAGGCCAACTTTGAACTTGGAGATAACGGCCGTTAAGTTTGACGGATGATTTTCTCACTAGAATATGGAGAGTTGGTGGGTTAATGTTAATCTATTACCAATTGGTCATCAATGTCGTCAAAGGTGTTATGTGGCTTCCACCATTTTTAGAGATCTAGCACATGTTATCATTAAAAAAAAAAAGTCATCGAATAACTAGTAATTCATTCGTTTTAATTTATTTAGCCTATTTTAATTGATATGAATTTAAAAAAAAGAAGAAAGAAGACTTTTGAATCTTTTGATTTTAAATTAAAGATATATTAATTATATCAAAATACACTTTAATCTTGTAATTTTAAACATGTAAGATATTTGAAATTAAAGAGTTACTAAGAAAAGAAATGGTCATTCTTTTTGAAATCGATTAAAAAGAAAAGTAGAATAAATAAATTAAAACGAAAAGATTATCTATATAAACCAATTGATTTAGGGGGGTAATGGGCTTGCAACTTGCTATTATTATTAAAGTCAAAAGTTTTACTAGTTGATGATATGATTAAATGACTACCTTTTTATTCGGTTACTTTTTTTCTAATATCTTATTTCAAACTTTTGTTGTTCTTTTGGGAACAAAGAACATAGTTTACATTATTTTTTAAAATAATTAGTAATAATTTATTTGGCCAAAGTTCTAAAATCAGCTTATTTTAATTTTATTTTTTATTTTTAAAAGTGATTTTCAAAAAAATACTTTTGGTGAGAAACAATTTGTGTTTGACCAATAAATTTAAAAATCATTTTGAGCAATAATTAGTGTTTGATCAAATTTTTTAAAAATACTTTGACGAGTTAGTTGACATTATTTGCTCCTTTATGTCTTATCATTGTTCGCTTAGGCCTTCAATGAGGAAGCGATTTTTTTTCCAAAATTTCAGAAAAAAAAAAATGAAATTCTTTTCGTATCACAAGTAGAGTCTGGATTTAAGTTACCAAGCATAGTTGGAATTTGAGATATGGTTAGATTTTTATCAGTTAAACATAATGCTTTCGAATATCTAATCCTGCTTTAGAAATTTATTTTTGTAGAAGAACAAAATCACATCCGTTCAAAAGACGATTGTGATTCGGAGCATGAAAGTCTCAATGCATCTGAATTCGAACATCGATTTTCAATTTTGAAATTAAAATTTTTATGTTTAAAAACTGTAATATTTTTTTTATAAATTCTAGTAATTGTTATATCTATAATATTTTAAAAGATATTTGAAACCAATTGAAATTAAAGGAAAAATTACTCTTTGACTTCTATAATTTGTGTCATTTTTTTTAGAGCGGAGAGAACAGTTAATATAAGCTCTTGATCATATCTTTTTTTTCTAAAAAAAAATTAGTAGGAGAGATAAATACAAAGTAGAGAACCGAACCCTCAAAAGTGACCGTTCCAATAGTCAAACAAGATTTCCCTCAATTACATCTATACCCTAATTTAATTTAAAAAAATTGTGCTATAAATGTGTCCACATCCGAAAAGCCATCCACCAACTAATATGGAAAAGGAAATTTTAAACCATATGACAAAAACCAATAGTATGTACAAATTTATTAACTAGCCCCTCGTTGAATGGCTGGAGTTTTTCAACCCATATATATCATATATAGAGTACTAAAAAGGACACCAATGGGAAAGGGGACTAATTATAAGCCTTGAACTGCTGCTGTGGGCGTGTACCCTTGGAAGGCACAAAAAGCCAAGAGGCCTAACTTTTTTTTTTGAAGAATTAACTTACAAATAGCCGTCTATCGGACAAGATAGAGTTGCTCGGATGATAAACACCTTTCACTTTTAAACTCGAAGGTTATGAGTTTGAGTAACTAAGGAAACGAAAAGGATAGAAGCTCTTAGGGAGGGATAAAAAGTAAAATAGCTATCTATCTAATTGCTTAAATTAAAAACAGCACCCGAATATATAATATATGCATAGTTTATGTATATCGATTAGAGCTATTTATGTGAAAGATTTTTTTAATCCAATCATTTTAAAGTTCATAACGGGTTGAAAAGCATTTATCATATGTTTCAATAGACATGAATGTGTGGCAATTATTTCCACTTTGGGCCAAACTTGCATTTTTTTCTCAAAAGACTTGCATCTTAAAAGTAATTTTTCTTTCTTTTCAACTTTTTGTGAGGGACTTAGTTCGAGAAAACGACCAAAATGGTCCTTGATGTATAGGGGTTGGATTATTTTGGTCCTTTATATATACCACTTTATTGAAATAGTCCTTGATGTATATAAAAAATGATCATTTTGGTCCTTAGCCCTAAATTTAACAGCAAAACTAAAAAATTTCGTTAACTCTAATAGTGGGTCCCACGAAACTGAAAAATTGGCAGACCCTTTCTCTCTCAATCTTCTTCTTCCGACATCAGAAGTCAGTTTTCCATCTTCAGTCCACCGCCTGCCATATCCTTACAAGGAAAATAACTCACACTACACTCATATCTTATCTCCATCTAAACAATAATCTCAGTAGCTCCCATTTTCATACATACAAAAAAGAAAAAAATCGTCTCTTTTCAAGCTTTAACCAACTATTCTCTCTTGTTGAAACTCTATATGGGAAGGATATAACACTTCATTCCTCTATCTTTTCGTTTTGCCCTTTGTAAAATTAATAATTTTTCATGTATTTATTTTTTTATTTCGTTGTTCAAATAAAATGGTGAAAACTGAATGGACAAAGGTAGAAAATATATATCGTAAAGATATTCTTTTGAAATCGGAAGAGATCTTTGTGTGTCAAAGAAGATTTTAATAATGAAAAGAAAAATAAGAGTACCACCCATTGAGATTTGCAGAAGAATGACAGAAGAAGAAGATTGAGCGAGAAAGCGTCTGCCAATTTTTTAGCTTCGTGGGGCCCACAATTAAAGTTAACAGAATTTTTAGTTTTGCTGTTAATTTTAGGGCTAAGGACCAAAATGATCATCTTTTTATATACATTAAGGACTATTTCAATAAGGTGATATATATAAAGGACCAAAATAGTCCAACCCCTATACATCAAGGACCATTTTGGTCGTTTACTCGACTTAGTTCATACGCATACCAAGAGTCATTTTCCATACTTGTATTAGAGACGTCATTTTCCTCATTTTTTTTCCATAGACAGTTGTGAATTTTATAATAAGTTGACGAGTTTGACAAAAATATATGTATGTGTGTGCTGTTTTGCTACAGGAACAGATGAGCGCCTGTAGCTGTGTGGATTGAGCAACTGTTTCCTAAGTCGTAGGTTCAACCACTAAATATTTTTGGAATTTCAACAATCATCTTCTTAGGTTTTCGATAAAACATTTTCTAGTTAAATCAATGTCTGAGTGAGTATGCAATTGTAAAGCAGAATGCTGAAATGCCATTTACTAACAAAAAGTGCAGCACTGAAACAAAATGAAACTTGAATTCTGAAACATAAAAAGCAAAGTATAGGTTAGAGGAGTGTTGTAGACAAAATATAGGAGAAACAATGGTTGTAATACTGGACCGATGCCTTTCACAAAACAATTTCTTCTTGTCTACCTAAGTCTCTGTCCGATTCTTGAACTCTCAACCTCAGCCTTTCTACCATTTTACCAACCAACTCAAAACTACACATCAACATCATTAAGCAAATGCTTGATCATTTGATCTTCTTTACGACTTAGGGGTCAGCATCAAGCATTGCAACTGATCTCTCTCTGTTACTACCATTTCAAGGATATTGTTCAATTCTTCGACATTGTTCTTCTTCTTGAATCAACTTTCTACCTTATTCATGGATCTTTTGTTCATGCTTATTCAGAAACTACATTACACATTTTCACATTCCAATTTTTCAACGTCCAAGTGAGCCTTGGAAGGAAATCACTAGTAAAAAATTACGTGGCCACGCAGGCAAATATAAGCCAAAAACGAAAGTATAGCCACATTTTATAGAAATACACGAGATAACATCTCACCAAATTAAATCTAAACTGACTCTTCTTCGTAAGCAAAGTTGCACCAAACGTCAATATGTTTCCTCAGGTTAAACACAAACCAAAACATACAAAACTCCAACATACTCTATTACGAGAGAAAAATGTCCAACTAACAATCCACAAGCCGGATCAGGTCCCAGCTTTACGACGGCCAACACGAGCAACGAAACCAGCCTTGATTGGAGCAACTGATCTTCCGGATCCACACTGCAAAAAATAAACAACCAAAAACGAGAACAATTTAAACAACCAAATTGGAAAAAAAAAAAACAAGAGGGGGAAAATGCAAACAATTTTGAAAGGTGATCCTTTGAAAATAAGAAAGCAGTTATTTTCCTCTTCTTTGTTCGAGGTAAAAAGCAGGCAGCCATCCTTCACCTCTATTTCAGGTTTAAAGAGGATGGGAATACTAAAGCATTCTCGAGGATAAACAGATATCACATGAGCAAAAGCATAAGCAATTCATTCAAGAAAAGCAACCCAATATAAATTAAGATAAATGGAAGGCCTGAGATCTCATATTACTAAGGCATATAAACTGGTAATTGAAACTTCACATTCTAGAATCTAGAAGCACCAGCACTTGCTCTACAAAACCCTTATACCCCACCCCCAAACCCCAAAATCATCCTGTATCCCCATTGTTTCGAAGGGAAGAAAAACCTAAAAATATCTAGACAATCACCTGCCACATAGTCTATTCTCTATTTGTCTGATGGAAGATAAATTGAAGCACAAATTATAAAGATATGCTTTTAAATTCACAAATATTAAGGTTGAATGAAGATAATAAATGGATATCGGGTCTATTGTAAAAATACCTTCTCACATCTGAGGAAGAAAAGACGGTTCTCCTTTGAAAGGATAGTATCTGGACATTTACAGCCATTGCAAATGACATACTCATCTGAAAGCAAAAGAAAGTTGCCAAGAGAAGGCTGTTATATTGCAGGATGCAGAAGCGCATAAAACAACCCACTATTAATAAGTAAAATTAGAAAGAATGTCGTCTCTGAATAGCTTGCATATAGATCAGGGGTTGGCAACAGGAACTTACTGACATATCGCCGGAGGATTCCTTCAAAATTCTTAGGAGCAAACCTTCCCTTGATGACCAATCTTTGCTGCCCATCAAGTGATCCACTAGTCCCCATTTCAGCCAGCAAGAAAGTCATAACATGCTCAGGCTGCCTATGCATCCTATAAGCAGAAAACAATTACTCAAGCAGTGCAATGAGATAGAACATACAGAAAGATAAACTGACCAAAAGACACAGGGAATCCAATGATAACCTTCCATTAGTGATACCACTATAACACACTACTATCAATCATCAGACATTTTACACCATTGACAAGTTCCAAAGACCAACTCCAATCAACAATTAGATTTTAAATCATAATCTAGTTTGTAAAATCAAATTCAGCACCTATACTCGATCAATTATAATAAAATAACTATATTCTTCAAACTCACTCCTTGATCTTCACACCAAATACAATTGTGTGAAACGAATTTCAGATAGAGAAAGAGCTAGTTTGCTAGAGGTACACACAAGGGCTATTTCAGTGCAGCAATATTTCCCTCGTGTTTGATGTTTGAGCCAACTTGAGTATTTATGATGCATGGAGTGGTTTTCCACAGGAAATTGATAATTTCAGGTTGCAATAATTAGCTCGAAAACCAAACAAATTTTGAGCATATTTCTGTAGTGTCTCATAGTGGTGTTCCAAGTTTTCAGGTTCCACTTTGTACAGATGAGAAGATATTACAGTACTGGTCCAAAAACTAATTAGCACTGTTGAGTTATTACCTATCTCAAGAACACAGCAGCAGGGTTTTCAGAGTTGGTGAAATCATTGTGGCAAATAAAGATGCAGGTTTCCACGGAAATTTCATATTTTAATTAGTTAAAACAACTAATGAGAATTCTTAGCAATGTGAGGCAGCAATGTAAAACACGACTATTTATATTGTGATTGGTGTCAATATCAAAGTACAAGCAATTCCAAGCTGTGAGGAAATTGGCATGGTGCAAATATTGTCTACAAGTTGTCACTTACTAAAGCAATTAGCATATGATGCCGGTTGTCAAAACAAATACAAAATACGCATCCGTGATGCTGAACATAAAACATTCAATCAAAAACAACAAGTGGACGACAGCAATTGATGCAAAGGTTACAAGGAAAGAGAACCAAGTGGAAAAAAAAAACTTACGTCTTGCAAAGATCCATGAAATTCACAAACACAGTTTTCTTTGTGCCTTCACGAAGAACTTGGGGCGGCCTCATAACTGTCCTTCGCCTATCTCCAGCAAGCTCAGGATTATTCTCACGGAGAATGTTGAATACTCTGCCAAGAAGCTGCAGAATCGAAAGCGAAAATCAATTGCCATCAACAAAAAGCCTAAAAGCAAACCAGTAGTGTGCATCAGGAAAGGACAATCAGATCTATCCCGAATAGCAAATCAAGCAGGCAACCTTTGGACGAAGAAGTACAATGGACATCCCCTCTTTGGCAATATACTACTAGTCTTACAGATTCCTTATATTAGAACAGTATGCAAATGATACTGCCCTTAAACTCAGCTTGTCTTAGGGTTATTGAGTTATCCATCAAAAAGTGTACATAGGCATAAGATAACCGTCAAAGTACCAAAACATGTGATAACTTTTTGAAACTTAGGGTGCCTTGGTTACACAACTACACAAGGTTTTTAATCATACGCCTGGACTGGTTCTGTGAGGTTGGCAGTTATGCATTATTACTCAGTTCAAAAGTTCATGTCTGGAGTAGCTACCTATTATCTTGGACAATCTAGTGCATTCTGAAAAGTGTCTCTTAGCAGGTATATGCAGAAAATACGAACAATTAAGAAAATACCTCCTCATATTCATAATCTCGATCAGTTCCCTCCCAAGGTAACTGTTGTAGGACAATTTCTCCAGCTTCTTCATCATCTCCAGGGTGATCTAGAAGAAGAGAGCAGGTTATCTCAATTATTACCACAATTAAACTCGACAAAGCTGAGAATCGAAGATCTCACCATCCACATCCTCGCCAATGCTTTCCTTTTCATCACTCAGGAGATCAGTGTGTGCCTGCACAATTATAAAATGGTTTGTGATGGGCCATGACAATGGATCTCAAGAAAATACTCCTATTGTATCATTGAGTGAATCTCACTGGAACATTTTGAGATCATACGAACAAGCCTTTGATTATTTCTGTGGCACTTCAACCCTCGTGAAATCTAATACTACTAAAACTGGCCATGTTTTGGTGCCAGGGGAGTATGAAAAATGGGTTTTTCGAGGTACATAAGAAAGAAATAAAACAAGCTGCCCTTAGTCATCTCTCCACTCCCACCCTCTTTTTCTGTTCCCACTCCATATATGCATAAATGTTCTTATCGCACCATTCAGTCCTCCACCAGTGTCCTCTTCCAGGAGGGGTTGGTGCCAGAAAATAGATGAGGGTGCAAAGTATTCACTGATAATTCAATCAAAAAAACTCCATGTGGAAATGAAAAAAACTAACCGGCTTCTTCTTCTTCTTTTTACCAGAAAACGTAGCTTCAAGGCCCTCTGAAACTGCATAGCAAAACAAATGAGAGAGATCACATTCAAGGTTCAAATGTTCTTCCGTAGTCTTTATTTTCAGAGGTTGTGTGCATGTGCATGAGTGTGCGTCTTTTGGGGGTTTTGGGGAGGGGCAAGAGGTTGATTAGGCGATTATACACTACCACCTCTCTTGAGATTATGGAAAAAAATAGGTGAAACCAGGTTTTACAACTAACGTACCAGATAAATTCTCAGTTTTTTCAGCCAAGCTATCAACAGAGTCATCTGCGGGATCTTGAATTACAACCTTCTTCTTTTTCTTCTTTTTTGTAGGATCAAAAGGTGCTATCTGCAAAAGTGTAGAAAGAGAGGAAAAGATAATGAAACTGAAGTAGCAATCACACACAAACTAGGCTCAGTATGATCTCAACAACATGTCAATTTGAAAATCGATGTAACACCAGTTACTGTTTTGTGTTGTATATTTGGATGCAACTGAAGAGGTAAACGACCAACACCATTTCTATCTCCAGTTTGATGACAACTCTGGCTACAACCTAACGGGGAACCAAATGCTCCCTCCCCTGCCCATACACCCCTAGCAAAAGCATAACAGGTTTGAAAAATCAACTCCTTGCTAATGGGGCCACAAGAGGAGCTCCGTCGAAGCACAATTATTTTAGTTATTTAGATATTCTTGCAATTAGACCAACCAACACAACTTAGGTTACAAGTGAATCCTATGGTGTTACTTGTTCTCCTGTATGACATGAACTGTTAACATTAAATTGTGTAGGTAGTGATACTATTAACAAAAATACAAGCTATCAGAATGTACAAAAAGGAAGAAAGATCCATGTATAATTGAATTAAGTATCCATCATTTTCACTCAGGCTCTTCTAATGAGGCATGCATGCTTAAAGACCAATTCATTTAAAGTTCAGAGGGTAGAGAATTGTTATCGTTCTGATGCCAATGAACTGCTAATATTAAATTGCCTATCTGTACTATTATCAGGGGATCAGTATCTCTAACTGTTTAACAAATTTAACCACGGTAATTTCTTTGTATCTGCCTTCACATTTGGTGTTTCATATTCACTCTGATCCAAGCATCATGAAGCATCAGAACCTAATGATAGAGATTCCTTGTGCAGATCACATGATAAGTTATTGCTCTCTGATGCTGGATGAGCTCACTTGCACCTTCCGTTTCCACCATTACTCTCCAGCCCTACACCACCTCTAAAATGAACTATGAATAGAAAAGCTTTCTGCTACTTGTTACATTCCACTAGCTAAGAGAGGAAAGAAGCCCATCTCAGGAAGTATGCTTCTTTTCCTACTTTTATTTTATATTCTCTTTAAGGTCATTGCAGTCAGTTTTGCTCTGGATTGATTTGCAAAGAGAACAGGAACTCCTATTCTACAAAAATCTTTATTGATGATATTCTAACTTGCCCTTATGCACATAGATTACTACCAATAAAGAACGTTAATATATCTACGTCTTGTCCACTTTTACACATTCAATAAAGAAGCCAAAGCAGACATTGTTTGAAGAGATAACTTCATACAACTGTGAACAACGGACTTATGAAAAACTAAGCACTTTGTCCAACAACAACAACATACCCAGTATATTCCCACAAAGTAGGAACTTTGTCCTGACAACTAAAATATAAAATTCTCAAGGATTTAAGTCATAAAATGCTTGTCAATATACTTCAATCATTTGTAAAAGGTTGTTTATCATCTTTTCAGGTTACAAATTTATGTCTTTTATAAACAGTTACTTATTGCTTGCCTTTTAAAATTGTGTAAACATTCTTTGCAAAAAAAAAAACAAACGCAAGCCTTAATTAGGGCTTATTATTTAATGTGCCTTTTTGTTGGTTAAAACTCTTTAAGAAGTATTCAAACAGCATAATACCTAAAGCCAGGAATTACTGTTCTCATAGCCGGACAATGCATAAACACAAAGGCATTAACAAGAGATGATGCAAAGAGATATAGCAAATACGGAAACTTCAAACAGTATTACTCTAAAGAGGAACACAGACAGAGGAAAAGCTGAACTTACATCAGCCACCAACTCGTTTTGATTCTCTTCGTCAGCCATGATTGCACTAAAATCTAAACCAATACGAATCAACAAATTAGTGAACACAAATATCTAATTTGGAGTAATATCAGGTAGCTAAACCCTAAATCCTTATAAGTAACTTCTCTAGATGCTCCAAAATACATAAAAAATAATTCAAACTATAGCAATCCTCGAAATAGAGAAAATTGTAACAATAGCTCCAGAAATTTACCTTGTTTCAGATAAATTCACACAAACAGAAACATGAATGTAATGTGTATTATTACTGCCACATAAACCCTAAATCCTTCTGACTAGCTTTTCTAGATGCTTAAAAATAGAGAAAAGCGTAACAATAGCTCCATAAATTCACCTTGTTTCGGATAAATTTAATTTCTATTTTTTTTTATTTTTTTTTCTCAACCTTTATTTTTCTTTTATTCTTTTTTCTATGTTTTTTTTTTCAATCTTTATTTTTTGTTGTCTTTTTTTTCTTCGTTTTTTTCTTTTTTTCTCTCAACTTCTATTTTTTTATTTTTTCTTTGGTTTTTAATTTTTCTTTTCTCTTTTTTTAATCAATTTTTTTGTCTTTTATTTTTTTTATGAGATGTTATATAACTCTTGCTTTAGAGGCAAGACTTAGCCCAAAAACATTCAAACAACAAATTACGCCCATGAGCAAGACTTGACACTAGTATATTATGTCTTGATTTATGAGATGTTTTATAACACTTGTCTCATAGGCAAGACTTAGCTCAAGGACCTCTCAAAAAATACAAGTTACGCTCCATGGGCAAGAGTTCACACTACTTCATTATGTCTAAATTTATGAGATACTCTATAACTCTTCCTTAGAGGCAAGACTTAGCTCAAGGATTTTCAAACAACAAGTTATGCTCCACGAGCAAGACTTGACACCACCTCATTGTGTCTTGATTTATGAGACATTCTATAACTTTTGCCTTAGAGACAAGACTTAACCCAAGGACTTCCAAATAACAAATTACGCCCCATTGGCAAAAGTTGACACTACCACATTGTGTGTTGATTTATGCGATGCTCTATAACTCTTGCCTTAGAGGCAAAACTTAGCTCAAAGACTTTCAAACAACAAGTTACGCCTCATTGGCAAGAGTTGACACTAGCACAATATGTCTTGATCATGAGAGCTCTATAACGTTTGTCTTAGAGGCAAGACTTAGCCCAAGGGCCTCCCAAAAAACAAGTTATGCCCCATGGACAAGAGTTAACTCTTGCCTTAGAGGTAAAACTTAGCTCAAGAATTTTTCAAACAACAAGTTATGGCCCACGAGCAAGGCTTGACACTTCCTCATTGTGTCTTGATTTATGAGATGTTCTATAATATTTGTCTTAGAGGCAAGACTTGTTTCAAAGGACTTCCAAACAACAAAGCACACTCTTAAGTTTACTTCGATTTCAAAGAAAGAAGATCTTCTTTGTGGATTATCCAACTTTTTGTTTATTAGCAAAAAATAATAGAGGTTAAGAAAAAAGAAAAAAAAAGAGAAGAAAAAAACAGAAAAGGAAAAAAAAAGATTTAAAAAAAAGCGAAAAAAAAATAAAAGTTGAGAAAAAAAAAAGAATTAAAAAAAATAAAGGTTGAGAAGAAAAAAACGAGAATTAAAAAAATTGAGAAAAAAGAAAAAAGAAAAAAATAAAAAATTTAAAAGATAAAAGAAAAAAAAATGAAAATTAAAAGTTGAGAGACAAATGAACATGGAGAGTTATGGTGTAGAGGGGCAAAAATGTATATGTTCTATACATAAAAAGGAAAGAAAGATATTTTTTAAAGACTTTTCTTATAAGGGCATAAATTGAAGAACGCTCACTTTTGAGGACACTCCGTGTAATTTCCTGAGAATGTTAGGCTAAATCGCGGTTTGACAAACTCATAGAGTTTTTACAACATATCCAGTGTGGTACCGCAAAGTGGGGTCTAAAGAGGGTAGAGTACTGAGTATACACAAATCTGGCCTCTACCTCAGAGGTAAAACAGTTGTTTCCGACAGACCTTCGACTCAAGATAAAAACAGTCCAGAAAATAAAAGAAACAACCAGATATAATAAAATAGCACATAGTAGCAGCACAATACTACATCAAAATAATATTATAATCAAAATCCCATGTAATAACAGATAAAAAAAATCGAAGAACAAGAAATAAGAGTAATACTATGACTACTAAAATGGACAGCAAGTCAATACACTCCTACTATATGGGCATACTCTTATTTCCTACCCTTCTACCCTAATTCATATTCTCCACACCTTTCTATCTAAGGTCATGTCATCATATCTCGTCTAGTCACCTCTCTTCAATACTTCTTGTATTCCAATTGTATGAAAAATCCTTTTTTTTAATCAGCAAGGGTATGAAAAGTCTTAAAGGAATGAGTTCCAATTTGTTATCTCATAGAAGCTTGTAAACACAAAGACAGATTAAAGACTCAGATTCATAATTTTACTTTCTTCATCAAATTTACTGAGTTCAGAATCTATTATTTTATCTATATATTAAATGAAAAATTAACACAAATACATAGTCTAAGCCATCATCTATGGGGTTCAGATTAATCCATAGCTTATTCATCGGATACTCCCCGATTTAAATGTCAGTAACATACAGTATTAAAAATGAACCTAAGGTATAAAACATACAATTTGTAAATTAGAAGAATGTGGTATAGAGGGATAAAACACGGAAACAAACTTACGGATATCAGATATTTACACCAAATCATATAATAACTTCTTTAGGTTAAATTTATAGTTTGATTTCGTGTAAATATTGAGTACGAGTAAATATTTCATGGTAAAACACTGGTCTTGCTTGTAACTGGTCTCTATCAGTTGAAGATGATAGAAGACGACATTATGACTAGAAAAGTCATACAAATGTAGCGTCCTTAAACTGAACGTGCTTGCTTAATTGGTGGAAAAGTTTGAATTGTTTCTCTTGAAAAAGAAAGAGAAGACTCAGTAGAAAACTACAAAGTCTTTATGGAGTTCTTGTTGTCTTGAATTTAACATCAATATGTACATGCTAGTTGATTTTTGTGAATCACACACACAAAAGCACCGCTAGAAAACATGAAATTAGATATGAAATTTATTGGTAATCCCTAATCCGTCTCTAAAATACTTTTAGCTAATTAATTTTTGTATAATCTATCACTATGCGGTTAGCATGGAATTGATGTTTAGCTAATTCTTATTTTCTAGTAGTGAAACTAAAAGCATGCTAGGAAAAGCACAAACTAAACTCGGCAACCAACATGTCATGTCCTTATTGCTATTGGTATATTGATGTGAGGAGCATTATTTATTTGTTCTTTTCTTTCATTAAAGAGTTTTATTTTTTGAATCGATTGGTCTATTATGATTTAAACGTATAATAAACTTTGTCCTTCAGTGACTTCTTATTGAAACATTTGAAGCTTAATTCTCAAACCCTTATGCCAAACAAAGTTTATCTCAATAACACAACCATTTCAAATAATATTCATTTTCAATTTCAAACAGAGGTGAAATTCAGTCATTTTGACCTAAATTTTAATATGGCTGAAGCTTAGCTATTTTAATTGACTCATGAACTTCATCCATATATGAGTAGATTCAGTCATTTTTATCTGAACTTTAAACAAAAATACTTAATTTTCAGTCATATACAATTTTACATACCGCAATAAATAGCTATATCCAAATAAAATACCCCATAGAATTTTTACTGACATCTTCTCTTCATCAACTTCTCTGTTGTCATTAGTGATTACTTTCAACTATAAATGGGCCAAGACAAAGACAACCACACAAAGCACTCTTGTAAAGACTCTTGGGTTCTCTTAGGCCCTGTGGTTCTTGGATGATTACACATATGCATATATTATATTGTTTTTTTTTCTAATTTGAAACTTTTTCATAACTTCTTGATGGTGGTTCAATAGGGCAAAAATTATTGCTATTGGTGTGCATATTCATGCCCCATGGGTCATATGCATCATGTTTTAATTTTTAAATAATTTAAGTGAATTCAAAATTTGAAGTCAGCACGTATAAATAACCACCCTCGCTACTTTTTGTGATAGAAATTGATCCCCATATTTTAACCTCAATTACTTTGACCCATATTGAACTTAATCTAAATATACTATAGTGCAAATATGGATTCATTTGATCTGTTTTTATTTTGTCCGATTTACTTACTTATTACTAAACAAATATAACATCCCTAATTTAAACAAACAAGATCGAGGTGTATATAAGAGAAATACGAGTTGTTTTATCTGTCCCGCTCTCAAACGTATATGATATATTCATGATCATACATACTTTCTGACCGACGCAATAAAAAAAGAAATTACGATCTTGTGAAACACTTCAATCATGCTATATAGAGTTTATTCTATTTTATTTTTTTTAAGAATAAGCGATATTGTCGAAAAATGATTTCCATGTCAATTTTGGTCAATGGAGAACTTAAAAAAACTAAGAAAATAATGTTAGCATTATTGGTCTAGCATCCTCATGTTTTTCTTATGCCCATAAAGAAAATAATAGACTCTTAGGGTGCGTTTGGTACGAAGGAAAATATTTTCGTTCAATTTTTTCATGTTTGGTTAGTTAAAATATTTTGAAAAAATTTCTCTAGGAAAACAAGTTTATTTAAAAAAGAGAAAAATGACTTTTTCAATCAAAGTAGGGAAAACAAATTACATAAGTGACATTGCAAGTTCATTATCTCTTTTTCACCCCACCCCTTGACCATCCCAACCCCGTCACCCCCATAGTATTTAGATAACATATAAATACTTTTGAGATAATGTTTTTTACTTACCTATCAACTATTAGAAATTAAGTAAAAGAAGTCACTTATTTTCCAAATATTTTCCTCATACCAAACACACCCCTAGATATATTTCTAAAATAAAGGAATATACAGTAAAGATGAAGTGGATTTGCCAAAGGGACACATCTAAATGTGACAATTTCCTTCCTCATTATATTCATCAATTGAATATTAAAAATATCAGTTGAATCAGTAACTTAGAAACCGACTATACTTGCCACCATTTGACTATTATAATAATATTGCTTGTCTATTCTTCTAGGGCCCTATAATTTGTTATTAATGACCCCTCATACACAAATCACAAAAGTAAAGTCGCCACTAATATTTGTATTGAAATAAATTATTTATATTATATTTTTGAGGTGTAATTTTTTTCTCAAACTCTATTTATACAGATGACTTTGTGTATCGAATTATCCTTTTTTAATAACATAAACGTATAAACTTTAATGTCAAATCCTACGCGTAAGTGCGTAACCACACTTTTGTATAAAGAATTATACAAGGTACTGTCATATAGAGTTTTCCTTATATAGAGAGGAATTAATTTACTGTACTGATAATGAATCAAATTATATCAAGCAACATGTGGACTGCTTAGGCTTCGTTTGACCATAAAAATCAAAATTTTCTTCACTTTTTAAAAAAAATTAAAGTTAGAGTTGTGTTTGGTCATAATTTTTGTAATAATTATCTATAATTTAAATGTATTTTTTTTAAAAAAAATATATAATTTAAATGAGGTTATTTTATAAAAAAAAAATTAATATTTTTCTCACAAATATTAAATAAGTAAAATGTAAAATTAAAAATAATAAAAATAGATATTGGGCTGTTTTAACTTTTCATAATATAACTTCAAGTTATATTTGAAATTTTTATGATCAAATAATAACTTTTGAATAAAGTGAAATATTTTTTTTAAAAAAATATAAAAATCTCTCGCGGCCAAACGTCTACTTAGAAAACGAAGTGGACAACCTGCTACAATGAATTATATTATTGGAAAAAAATAATATGTTATCCATTAATATAAATAAAATGCAATTGTAATTGGTCCAAATGTAAAGACAAGTAGTAGTAATAAGTGGAGTACTTAGTGGAAGGCGGCTATATATATAGAGTTGCTTTCGGATCTATTTGGTCACCAACCAATAGACCCCACTGAATCCTATTTGTTCGTATTTATCTTCTTTTTTATTAAATCTCCTTTTTCTTTTTGGGTCTATATTAAAGTTTTTTGATTTGTGGAATTTTGGTTACTCCTTAGCCGCCTAAAATTTCCTTTCCATCTGAATATCGGATACTCCTATTAAAGCTCGATTAAATTTAAATTCACGCATTATAAAATTTATTCTTAAAAATGGTATTTATAACATTTTTTTTACAATATTTAAATTTAAAATCTCTAATTAAAGATGAACGAATTTTAGTGGGTGTTTGGCCATGAGAATTTTTCACTATTTCCCTGAAAATTATTTCACTTTTTTTCAAAAATAGTGTTTGGCTATAAAAATTCCAAATACAACTTTGGAAAAGTGTTTCCAACTCACTTTTTTCACTTTTTAAATTATTTTAAAAAAAAAAAAACTAATTTTTTTATTTTCATAAAATAACCCCATTTAAATTATATTTCATTTTAAATTATATTTTATATTTTTTAAAAATATATATTTAAGATCTAGATAATTATTGCAAAAGTTATGATCAAACACAACTTCAACTTCAACTCGACGTTTGAAAATTCAAAAAACTAAAAAATAAAAATTGATTGTCATGACCAACGGGGCTTAATCATTCCACCTTTAACTCATATTACTAGCCGCCGTGGCTTTGTGGTTCTGCATTAAATTTGATAATTCAATTTCTATTTGTTTCAAGCTACGTGTCACACAAGAGTGCCACATATTTAGCTTGAAAAATTAGTATCCATGGGAAAATGTTATGCTGAATGATATATATGGGTGTCGTTCCTTGGGAAACATTCTATATTTAAAATTAATATATTTTATAACAATAACTTTTAAAATTAAATATCATATCACATAAATGAAATGGAGGGAGTAAAAGAATGGATTGTAATAGTATCATTGATTTGTTCTATGATCACATTAAGATAGCAAATTCTAAAAGAGTGCAGCTTATGGTCTAACTTTTTTCACATACCTCGACAAAAGTAGCAATTTTTAAAATTCTTTAGTCATTGGAAAGATTAAATATTACAATAATAATTATAATAATTATGTTTTAGTTTCAAACAAAGTTACAATTAACTATATAAATTCATTTCATTTTACGTACTTCATTTGAAATTTGGAAATTTTTCATTAGTTACATGTTTAAATCTTCATTCTTCAAAGAGAAGAAATTTATTTCATTGAATACAACTTTTTAGATTAACACAATAAATAATCTCTCTCTCTTGTTATTTTACAATAATAATAATAACAAATTCACTATAATTTCACAAGTCAATTTTAAAAAAATAAAATATTTCGTTGATCTTACGTTTACACCCTTGGCTCAAATGATTTTACATTTTGAACTTAAAAAGCATATAACTTAACTTGTTTATCGGAATCATAAAACACACCTTGATGGAAAAAATACACACATACCCCTTATCTTCATTGTTAATTAACTCTATTTCTACATACAAAATTTTTCATATTACAATATTGACCCCCACAATTAACAGAAAAATAAAAAGAGAAAATATCTCACAAAGTCTCCGTATGAATAGGCTGCTAATCAACTATATATTCCCGCCAAAAATGCCACGTCACCAGTCAACTAACCACTGTGACCCCATTTGCCAAAATAGACGAAATAGCCCCCGAGTACGGCGCTCTATTATCGAGCTTCAAGGGCAAAATCGTCAAAGTCAAACTCGCCGAATTGTTCGCCGTAGTATTTCTCCGACATAGAAAAATCCGGCAGCCGGAAAAGTGGGTCGACGTCGAACCCAAAAGCGTCCACTTCACAGAACCCCAAGTTAACAAACGGCGTAAAATCATCTTTACAGAGAACTGAAGTGGGTGACAAAGCGACGTCGTTCTCACTTTTCTCTCCACCGTCGGCAACAGACTCCGTTTCCGTTTCCGTTATCTCCGTCGTCGATACCGTAGGAAAGTTTGTAACGGCGTCGGGACCTTTGAGCTTAACGGCAGCTTTATCGTAAACGGTAGCTGCTTCTTCCGGGGTATCATAAGTCCCCAACCACACCCGTTTTCCCCGGGTCGGGTCCCGAATCTCTGCTGCCCAACGACCCCACGGCCTCTGACGAACACCTCTGAACTTTTTCCGGCGAGTGACGTCACTCCCCGGCGAACTCAACCTTCGTTTTTTTTCACCGATCGGTTTGGGTGATGGAACGAAGTTGATTTCCGTCACGTGCCTCTTCACTCTCCGTACAGTATTTCTTCCTTCATCATCGTCGTCGGAAGAATCTGTAGCATCGGCATCTGTAAGTATAATCCTCACAACTCTCTGTAAAACCTTCATATCTGAATTGGGTGAAATTTCACTGTTCTCAGCAACAATATGCTTGTTTTTTGTTACTATGTGTTGGGTGAATTTAACGATCGGAGGTATATTCACTGAATTTCCCGCCATGGGTACACCAAAAGCTTAGATTTTTTCACAAAAAGAAGCAAACAGAGCACAGAAAAAGCGTCAAGAAAACACCATCATCCGAACAGAGTGAAAACTTTCAAATATGTAGACATGAACTATCAAGAACTGCTACGGAGATGAAACTAGTAGTAGCAAAAAAAGAGTACTACTATTGTAACAAGGAGTGAATAAATTTATATGGGGCTTTAGCCTTTATAGTCCACCAATATTGTTGCATATAAGAGTAAAAGTGTGGGAAAAAGTTGCTACTGGTACAAATACAATGATTTGAGAAACAAGTTGATGTGTGTGAAAAGGAAAAGAGGTTTCTTTATTGTTTTGGCGGGAAATAAGCACCACTTCTCAGTCTCTCTCTGTATAATTTGTATGTAATAAAATTAATGGACTAAACCAAATAGGAGGGAGAGAAAGAAAGAGAGAAAGTGTAAACAGAGAGAAGATAGGAGGTTTGGTCTCCACTCAATATATATAGTGCATGGGGTATTGGCCATTGAGTAGTATAGGAGTAAATAGTACTCCTCCGTCCCATTTTATATGACATACTTTTCTTTTTAATCCGTTTCAAAAAGAATATTATTTTTTTATAATTAGTAAAAATTTAACTTTGAAATTTCTCTTTTACCCTTAATGAAATGATTTACAATCACACAAATATTCAAGGATAATTTTGAATCACAAATTTCAAAAATCTTTTTTTTTTTTTTAAACATCGTGTCAAGTGAAATGATGTTTCATTAAAATGGGACGGGGGAAGTAATATACAGCTCTCTGAAAGGCCACATATACCACCACGCAGACATACCAATTTGGGGCCCCGAATCGGATCCGATCCCACACTTAGATATACAATGTGAAGCACAACAAAATTTGAATTTGGATTTATGGTATATACTTTAACAATTAAAAAAAAAAAGGCATTTTGGTGCATTACATCTCTCGCTATACGCAGAGTTTGGCAAAAGGCTTTTGTAATGTTTAGATAAAATAAAAAGTGATTTTAAATACTTATTTTTAAGTCAAAAAAATAAAAAATCATAAGTCAAAATTCCTATATTATTAATACGCTTTTGCTTTAGTTTTTGTCTATTACTGTGTCAAGCTTGTTATAAGAGAATTTCTTTTTGTATCCAACTTAATTTAACAAAACTCTTGCAACTAGTAGAGAAGTACTGTGCATAAGTGGACTAAATGCAGAGTGTGGACTAATAAGTGGATATATGATCTTTCTTTATTTGGATTTGTTTCACTTGAACCGATAATCTTTTGGAAACAGCCTTCTTACTTTCACAAGGTAGTGGTAATGTCTGCGTACATTTTACTCTTCTCATACCCCATTTATAAAATTTCAGTGAATATGTTATTGTTGTTGTATCCAGTAAAGAATGTAGTAATACTTTTTTATAGTACCTATAATAAAATGATTTATTATAGTCACACAAATATGAAGTTTTATTTCAGACCGCACATTTTAATTTCTTTTTCTTTCTTAAATTATGTGAATAATGTCATATAAATTGACACCTAAAGAGGTAAAAATTAAGTACTCCTTAGTTTTATACTTTGATTGAAAACAGGAGGATCTTCTTTACAGCTAGTGATATTAGACATGTCAAACACCCCCAGCCCCACACCCGGCAGCCCCGACTTTCTTTTTTGTCCTTGCATTATAGTTCCTTCGTTTTTAAATACTTGTCACATTTTTAGTTTGTATATATTTTAAGAAAAACATTAACTAAAAAATAATATTATTTCTCATTTTTGTACTATATTAATATCTCTATATTTATGAGATAAATGTAAAAATAAATAACTAATTATGTCTTGATTTTCCAAAATGACAAGTATTATGAAATATTTATTTTTAGTACGAAGGATAAATATTTAATAACGGATGGAGTATATACATAGCAGAGGCCAGAAAGTCTTTGGTCTTGCATTTTGCTTTTTACCTAACTGTGCACCAATTTCTCTCTTGATTTTGGAATAGGAACTTTCAACGAAGCCTCCAGAGGAAAGTTCGACCTTCTATTGGATTCTTTTGAGGTTTTAAGAAGCTATAATGAGTCAAGGTCCTACCTTTTCTGTATAATTATAATGAGGATTTGACATCAATCAATCAATAGAAGAATTAGAGAAATTAGGAGGAAACTATTGTGAGGTTGACATACATTGTTTTGATTTGAAAATTTTCAACCAACCACAGAACTTACACCAAGGGAAGTAATACTTGAACCTTACCTTTAATAAATCCATGAGAAAGCTAAAAAGAAGCTACTATATTATTTAATGAGAAATGAAAGAATTTTAAATTGAGTGAAATGACAAATTTAAAAATGAAAGAAAATGAAAAGTTCCTTTTTACAAAGGAATTCTGTCCCTTATTGGTGAGGAAAAGCATGACTAGTGTACTTATATATAGTACTTCTTCAAGCTCTTAAAGAGTTGAAAAGAGAGTTTTCGCTATTATCGTCGCCCGACTTTGAATTTGGAAAGACTTGCGTCTCTTGGTTTTGAAACCAGTCTCTACCTATAAATATATATATATCCTCCCGTTTAGTTTCCTTGCGAAATTTCCAAAATACTTTCCTTTCTGCACTTAGAAAGTAGGTTCGAAGTGTGATCGACTGTTCTTTGAGTTTGTCGTACACTGGAGTTTGAAGTACCATTGGCAACACCGGTGTGGTTTATCTATTCTATTCTAGAAGAAAATAATCTTATACCTCGAATACTAGAAGGCGATTAAGTTTCATAAGGAATCAGCAGACTCAAATTTTTTCCGACTCTTCTCCATTTTTTGTTTTTGTCAAATTATACTAGCATAAAATGTCATGGCATTAGGAAAGGCAATTTAAGATATATATCGAAACGTTTGACTTGAATAAGAAGCAAAGTGAAGAAAGACCTTATAGCATGGCACGTGAAACTAATCTATAGGCTAAAAAGGCTTGTTTGCTTGCAAACCAAGTGACAATCATTTACACATATATTTTTCTTTATTAACCCACTGTTGCACAATCAGCCTACTGCCTACCCCTTCCAATTTCAACTCAATTATACCAACAGACAAAAACTTTTGCCTCAAAATAATGCAACTCCAACATCTGGAGCTTCCTAATTGCACCACCATCCTTTTGGCCCTTCTTGATAGTGACCAAACTCTAACCCCTCCTTCCATATTTATGAACCCCGCACACACAAGTTGAACTACCAAAGTGTAGCTAACCCTAACTTTTACACACACAACAATATACTCTTCCAAGAACTACTACTCCCTTCGCCCCTTTTACTTGTTCAATATACTAAAAATAGATATTTACTTTTATCTATTAAATTTATACTGGTTCCGTTTTAATTTATTTGACCTACTTTTCTTTTTAATATGTTTCAAAAAGAATGTCTCTTTTCCTTTTTAACAACTCTTTAATTCTAACATTCCACATGGCATGTTTAACACCACAAGATTAAAGAGCATTTTGATACATTTGAAATATCTTTAATTTTTATCCACAAGATTCAAAAGTCTTCTTTACTTTCTTCAACTCCGTGCCAAGTCAAATTAGGCCAAACAAATTAAAACAGAGGAAGTAAAACCATGAAACAATTTACTATTCATTTTCCAACATTTAAATAATTGTACCTCCTCAATTCACTTTTACTTGTTCATTTGGATTGTGCACGCCCTTAAGAAACAATGACTAATATGAATATCTTACCACAATATCCATCATATTAATTGATGTGTACTCAAGTCTTGAAAAATGATTTAGAAAATAAATAATAGTAATTGTCGAGGGTAAAGCATGAAAAAATTATATTTTTCTCATGATATGCTAAAAGCGTAAATGTAATTTTAATATAGTGACAAGTAAAAATGAGCAGAGAGAGTGATAATTAGAAGTGAAAGTAGAATTATTATTTTCTTTACTATTTTTTTTTTATAGTGTGTCAAGTTAAACATGAATAAGTAAACATGGCCGAAAGAGTGCTTGACAGCAGCCGCATATTTACAATTGGCATATTGACACACTGCTTAACGTGTGCTTCCACCTCTTCACGAAATTGAGGGGATGCGACAATAAAGTTAGCACAATAACATCATAAGTAAACGATTCCCAAGATTAAGATAATGACCTCAGCGTGCAATGTAGTCAGTCACCCTTACGTTCTGCAGACGGTGATTTCCTACTTTTCGAGAATCATCAGTGCACAGCCCCCTACACGTTAATTAGCCCCTGCTGAAACGTCAGAAACCTCTTGCAGCTGTCTTAAAACGACATGACCAAATGGCTTGAATCCAGAGTCCCAGTTCACATGAAAAGAAAAGTCTACAACTTCAAAGACCAAATACAACGGAAAACTTACCGCTGAAGAGGGCAGTGAACTGCATCTTTTAATAACTGTTCTCACGATTTAGCAGAGGAACTACCTACACTGATTTTCAAAACATAACAGATCACAGAAAAGAGTTGCGGTTTAATCACTGGACTTTTTTGCCACTCAAAAGAACGCACCCATACAACACATTCAAATAAACAAAAACGTACGAAGGAGCAAAAGTAAAATTACATTTCAGGTTCTCCCCTCACTAAAATTCAACAAATAGATATTCACATATTGAAAGATCTGTCTTGACATGATCGCAGAGTCTTAAGTAAACTGATTTTCTTACCAACATTCTGTTCTTTCATCTAAAGCACAATGAAGACACTGCACTTAGGAGTGAAAGCAAAATGAAGTAGTTGAAATTAAAAGTGTATCAGACAACACTGGAGGACACTTTTGTGGTCATCCCATAGCATATTTTTGCGTCCAGCTACGAGCAGTGGTCTCGTATTTGGCCCTGTCAGTCTTGTACATATGAGCAATTTCGGGTACAAGTGGATCGTCTGGGTTTGGGTCTGTCAATAGGGAGCAGATGGACAACAGGACCTAAAACATAAAATAGCCTGGTGAGACAAAATCCAAAAGACAATTGAAAAATAAGAAAGATAAACCAGTGGAACTCTTCCCTCGCCCCTTTTCCAGAAGGTTTAATGGTGACTTGGTACATAAACTGGTTTTCATCGCATTTTAGATAGTTTAATAGAAACGTGCAAACAAGAGACATTAAGCAAAACAAAGATAATAAAATAGAAGACTATCCCACTAGTTGATTATCTAAGACAATACAACAAATTTTAGAAAATAAATCATCTGAATCAACATCAACTAGAGGGAAAATGGAAGACAGAAAGTGACAATGTGCCATAAGTAGTTCACCTAATTTCTACCAAAGATTTAGCAGAAGCAAGTGAGAAGTGCTAGTCATTACATCAGACAATAATAATATAATACAGTAATATAATTGGGGCCTAATGTCAAAAGGTATCTCACTTGTCTTTCTTTATTAAAGAAATGAGCATGAGACTTTCCCTCACTTACCTTTCTTTTATTCTAAATGGAATCATTACTTGCTAAGGTGTTGTTTGAAATCTGTCAGTTGGAGAAAAGGAAAATAACAAATATGTATTTTGAGTTATTAAATCACGCTACTTATTAAAAACAGATAATATATACGTACTGTTTTTTGTTTAAACAAGTCATCATAATGTTTAGTTACTGTTCTAGAATGATGATACTGTTCTTTCCTCTTCTACTCTGTCCTTTCTTCTGATTGGCATTATCACTCGCATTCTCTCTTCAAATACAAATGTACCAGTCTAAACCACCATATTTCCATAGCATGCTATCACATTAGTAAAGCCACAGTATAACTTGCCAATCACAGCTCTCACATTCAATTATATTGACATAAAGCGTATGCAACTAAATATGCTCCCACGTAGGATTATTTGGCCTACTGTAAGCCATGATTCCAATGGCTTGAAGTCCTTAATTATAAAGAGAGAAGAGATCAAGACTCAGAAGGTTTAGACAACAATACATAACAAAAGTCGACCATTCTCCACCAAATATTATCACGCACCACCACTATCATATTCATTTTATTAAATCTAGTCTTTGGCTAGGATTTAATAGCAACATTTAATTGGATGTAAACAAAGACCAAGATCTTAACCTTAGATATGGTCAAAGCTGGACTCCATTGCTCTTTAAGGATATCCAAACATATACTTCCATTGCTATTGATGTTCGGGTGGAAAACCTTAGTTCTGAATGCAACCTGAAACAAATAAACAATAAGATGATCAATCTTGTCTAATCACCACAAAACCCAATCATGAGTCAACAACTCTTAATCAAACACATTCTCAGAATTGGCAGAGAAGAACTCATACTGCAAATCTCAAACAGTGCCTGAAACAAACAAAATCCTTAAAACCTACACAACCACCATGAAGGTAAACCGTAAACCTAATCTAGCAGCAAACAAAAACGCCAGCCATATACTACACTATGTTACGAGGATTTTGTGGTGTAAAAGAGCAGAACACTTATAGGCATGACAAAACAAAATGGACAAAAATTGTTATGCCCATGATTATTGAGCTATAATCTTGAACAGCACCCTGAAGTACCAGCTCACTGTAGCACCAGAACATAAGAGATCAGGGAGAAGATAAACATCTTAACAAAAAGCTTCAAATGTCATCTCAAATAGTGGGAAAGATCGTAAGGAAGTTAAAGGTAGTAGTAACGAGTATCCAAGGCTTGCTGAAATTTTCCAAACAGAGATGGAGCTATTTGTCAATTTTGAGTGTATTCCACCATGTATGTCCGTGGACTTATCTCTGTGGTATGTAAACCAAGAAACCATTTGCCGACAAACAAAATGTCGGCATTTCTAATGCTAGCGTACCCCACATTCTACTAAAAGAATAGAGATCGCGAAGTAGGCAGTAATTTGAAGGTTAATATCAGTCAATTACATCACTACATATATATGGACACAGCTAAGCCAGTGAGGTGTCATCCATGAAATTTCCTGCTTATTTTAAGAAAAGAAAAAAATTATCATAGAAACATATATGCACATATTTGAGATGCATTCAGTTGATTCTTTTGTATTTGGTTAATTCATGCAAAATAATACTCTCTAGCTTATAACAATAAAGAATGTAAAGGGACAGACAGATCTGGACAATGATACTCTAAAGCATAGGCATACCTTTGGAGGCTTGAAAGGATAATCAGGAGGGAAATGGATTGAGACCAAAAATACACCTCCTGCATAAGGGCTATCTGTAGGCCCCATGATTGTTGCTTGCCAATGGAACATATCCTCAGCCACTGGACCTGTATTATACGAAATATTCTATTTAATATCGACATAACAGCCATGTGATTGAAGTACCCACTTTAACAAATTACAAATGTATAATCACACTCAGCAAATTAAAGCCAATCCTAAAAATCAGACAAAATAGCAATTCCTCATCAGACAAATGACAGAATATACATTACGAGAAGTACAAGAAAGAATGCTACATAAATTTGATGGACAATAATAAGTAACATTCACAATCTTCAGAGTACCATATATTGAATGCTGATTCTCAGAAGTGAGAAAGAGAAACCAATATAAAGATGCAATACAACCAGGGTTGTGCACAAGCTGGTCAGACATCACTATCATATAACAAAAAAGTAAAAATAAACAAAAAATAGAGATAACAAAATCTGCATTCAGCTGCTGTTAACTCATAATGGATCAACCAACTAATGATGCCACTAATGTTTTTTTCATAACATCAGTGTCCAAACTTGCTAACAAACACGTTGAGTAACCAACACTACCTACTACCTCCAACTAGTACATGTATCTTATGACTTGTCACCAAAGCATAGACAAATGGGAACAATTCACCTAGTACACCTCTACCGAGATTCAAATCTTGGATCCTAAGGTCGTTTCTCGTTACTCCGGCTCAGTTCTTAGAACTGCTACCTACCACCGGGGAGCTAATGCCACTAATGTTATAGAAACGAACATTTAAATCATGCAATTCTACTAAATCAGACTTGTTCTTCTGCTACAACAGTTAAACTTAGCAGCATTAGCATCACAAAAGCAGCATAAAACACCAGAAATTCAATCACGAGGACCTAATTATTCGCCTTTTAGCTAACAAAACTAGCACATAAGCTCAGCAACCATAAAAAAGGATGGAGAGCCGACATACCAGCGCTGCATGATGTGGGAGGATCCTTCTGCAGATCCTTAAGCTCCTTCAATATACGCTTCGACGCCATAAATTAGCTCGTATACCTTCAATTTCAAACCCTAAACCAAATATAAACACAGTATTTTTCATCAAAATCCACAGATCTCTAAATTCAACTAAAGTAGAAAACAATTAACTTATACACACACAAATTACGGTCGCAGAGACTAGAAAACTGAAGCTTACATCAAAATAAACAGAAAAAATTACGAGATCTAATGGATTGTTCATGCGAAAAATCATAGATCTTCTTAATTAGTACTCCAAAAGTACCTGAAGAAGGAAGATGTGGAGGCGATTGATTGAATTGAGTGCAAAACGGAGATTTGTAGAGCTCGGGATTAGGTTTTGAGCCAATGCTATGGAAGAAAGGGGGAAAACAATAAATATTATTCCTACATAACGTATAAGAATGCTATTCGTAGCCATATTTTAGAGTGGGGTCCAGAAGCAAGGTTCTAGAATCATCTACTGGAGTCATAATGTGCACATTGCTTGTGGGAGTGGCACTACTTTAGGACCCATGTTTAAATCTTACCCAGAATTTGTAAACTATTTAATGTTTAATCATAAATTAAAAAGTGGGAATATATTGTAAATATTGCTTCTTTTTTTCTTTTTCGTGCCGTTAAACTTTAGGAAAATGTGTCCTAGAGTTCAACTTTTTAAGTTCAAAGTATCAAGATATTATTTCTTCAAGTTCATTTATTAGTTCAAAATTTCAGGATATTGAGTTCTTAAGTTGAAATTTTCTGAACATTATATTCTTAAGTTAAGTTTTTCAAATCAAAGTTTAGGATTTTCAGCTTTTAGTGTCATGAAGTTCATTTTTAGTTTAAACTACACGGACATCGGGTTCTAAAGTTCGAAAGGTGTAGTTCAAACTTCATGTTTGCTTGTGACCTGAAGTTCAATTACTATTGCTCAAACTTTAGGCCATTGTTGTGGAGAAGAACAAGAAAACAATTATGATAGTAGTGACCAATTTGATGTAGTTTTATTGTGACTAAATAAATGCATATGTTCATGAATTGTGTCATTACGTTTGAATTCATAATTTAAACTTCAAGATTCTGTTTTTAAGTTTGAACTATGAATACTCTTGTAATAGTAACGTGACAAAGCTTATACGATATGAAAGTCATGTTTGGTTGCGAGATGAAAATTCTCGTTAATGTTGATTTTATTTAAAAAGAAGAGTACATATATAAGAAGATTAGTTGGCACATCAGTTTTTAAGTACTGGCTAAATTTTAACAACAGGCAAGGAAATGGCTATCTCTGCACTTTTCACCCTGGTCTTTAAGCTTTGCACTTCTTCGAGTTTGTAGGGACATGAATGGTTTGATATTTGAAAGATTTGAAAGTTGAAGTCGCATTTGAACATAAAAAAAGTATAATTGACATTTTTGGGAGTGAAAACTTCATATATATTTTTAAGAACTTCTAAACTTGTTTTTCAAACTTCAAATTCCGTATTTCAAATTTGAAGTTAAAATAATAAGACAATTTAATAAACAAACAAACACTCACTATAAATATTATTTAGAAAAATTGTTTGTTTATTAACTGACCCATTATTCCACAATCTATTTCCAGTCCTCGTTGATTAGTATATCACAGCATACTTCAAATGATTTCATACCAAACACACACCAAATGAACTGTTTGGACATATTCCACAAATTTCATTCTTTTCAAGTGACCCTTGATGAAAATAACCATCAATCAGTTGTTAATAAGTGCAGTGCAGACAGAAATCTTACAACAAATGACAGAGAGTTCTTAAACCAAAAGAAAGAGGAAGATTAACTTGTCTAATGTCTCCTAAGGAAAACAAATCAACAAATCCACACTTTCCATTAGATACACTTGTCAATAAGGTTGAATTAGAAAATTTAGGGAAAGAAAACATGTATGTTGTTGTACTGGGTAATCGAATGGAATGGAATGAATTTCTTAGCACTTACAAATTGTAAGTCAAGAAAATCCAAGGAATCAAGGGATATGCACATTTGATCATAGGATCTATTCTCTTTCTGAAGAATGCCTGTTATCAGAGTTAGATTGTCTGACCTCTTCAATCATTCTAACAACTTCTTCCATGTTGGGTCGCATGTCCGCGACCCTTGCAACACATGCCATAGCAATTTGCAGCATCTGTACCATCTCTTCTTCAATGTTTTGAAATCTCATCAAATCGACGTCAAAAACCTCTGATGTCCATTCCTCCCTGACAACTGAGTGGACCCACCTAGGAAGGTCAACCATGTCATCACGCCCCGGTGATTGCATTGGCAGCTTACCAGTAAGCATCTCAAGTAGTAAGACACCGAAGCTGTAGACATCGGATTTATGACTATGCTTTCGGGATTCTATCACCTCAGGAGCCCGGTACCCTGGATAACGAGATGGAGGTGCCGGGAAGTTCATTATAGGGGCTAAACCAAAATCTGAGACACAAGCTTCCAGATCTTGCTTGAGTAGGATGTTCGAGGACTTTATATTTCCATGAGTAAATTTTGGACCACCCATTGAATGGATGTGGGCAATCCCCTTTGCTGCTGCAAGAGATATTTTAACTCTCGACTCCCAGTCCAGTGGAGTTCTTCCAGGAGTCCTGTTTCCTAAATGATAGTGGGGTTTGATAGGGATCAGAGAACAGAAATATCAGCAGTACGTAACATTGGCAGTATACTTAACATTGATAAGTTTATGCAGGTTAGTGGATGGGGATGAGTTCACTTCTCGTGTAAGTCTTCCAGGATAAATAATAGGTATATCATGCATGAAGATTTTCAGCACTAGCAGCTTTCCAGTTACAAAAGCGGCAAGATAGTGCGAGTGATAAACTACACCTTGCATGGACCAGTGATAGATAAAAGAAAGCCGGCAAGTGTCAATATGTTGCTACAGAAACAATAGATACAGAATCACATAAGAGCAGTTTATACTCATATAATAGACCTAGAAAGATCAAACTGATGCACATATTCTAAATAGGACTTGTTCTTCTCAAAGATTACAATAAGCTACAAGAAAGAAATACTCCTTTTTCACACCAGTTCACAAGTTTAAAAGTTCAAACACAAATTGTTTAGATTCGTTTAATAATTTTTAGGGCATTACTTGAGTGCAGTTTGTATTGCGTTAGGAGTTTGCTATTAGTCATTCAATGACAAAGGGCGTATCAAGTTGCTCCACCAAACACCATAAATAGAGAAAGGAAATGACGACGAGAGCATATGATGCCTTACCATGCAAGAGCATTGACAAGCTGCCCATTGAGAAATAACCATACACCAGTAGCTTCTCATCCTTGGAGTAATAATAAGCACGTAAAGGAACCACATTTGGATGCTGTCCAACTCTACCAATAATTTCCATCTGCTGTTCAAAGTCCTTCTTCCCTACAATGACCTCTTTTAATCTTTTAACCACCACTGTAGTTGACTCCTCCAAAATAGCCTTATAAGCAGTTCCAAAACTCCCCTTTCCTAGCACTTCAGCTGAGGCCCTCAATAGGTCCTCGAGATCGAAATTGTAAGAGTTGCCTTCAAAGAAAACCAGCTTATTTTTGTCAGGTTCTTGCACCCCACTACCAAACTCTTCTGTCGGCTTTTCACTCCTTCCTCCACCCGAAGATTTCCCTTTCAGCACACCTCTGCCATCACCCCTTCTCCTTTTCAGGCAGCACAAAACCATGATCACAACTAGCAGCAAGACCAGCACAACCCCTCCAGCAGCAATAGCAAGAATAACTCCTAGTTTAAGCTTCTTCTTTGAGCTTTTTTCTTGAGGGTTTGGGGAAGGTGCAGGTGATAAAGGGGAAGGGGAAGGGGATGGTGGTAGAACAGGGGAACAAGGATTTAAGGGTAGTCCACACAAGAGTGAGTTCCCCGCAAAGGAGGAATTTGGAAACTTTTGGAGGGATAATGGAATAGAACCATTAAGATTGTTGTGGCTTAAATCTATGTGTCTTAGCTTTGGAAGAGTAATATTGGGTATGGGTCCAGAAAGCAAGTTATTCTGGAGGCTTAAACCAGTTAGCTGAGACAAATTCTGAATTGTTTCAGGAATCTTACCGGTGAATAAATTATGAGATAGGTCCAAAACATTCAGTTTATTCGAAAAAGAAGCAGGAATAGGTCCAGATAAGTTATTTTGCTGTAAGAACAGGGAGTGGAGAGAAGGAAGTGAAGTGATAGCAGAAGGAAGGTTTCCACTGAGACGATTGGATCGAAGGCTGATAATCCTTAAGCTATCCATCTTCCCGAAAGTATTTTTTGGAAGAGGACCAATGAGTCCAACTCCTGGAAGTCGTACAGCCACCACATGTGCCCCATCATTACTACAAGTAATGCCTACCCAAGAGGAGCAGATAGGAGTGGCAGGATTCCAGTTGATCTTCCAGCCATGTGGGACTGCTGCAGCGAAGTCAAGAAGGGCTTGTTTGTCCGAGTTTAGATCACCAAGGCATAGAGGAAGAAGAGTTGCTACAACAAAAAGAGAAAGTAGCAGTTGATTGGTATAGTAGATTCTCATGAGGAAACCTTCAACTGATTGGAAGCCACTATGCTGCCAGTATTGTGGTTGTCCTGGAATAATAAAGTAGATAAACAACTTGAGAACGAAACAAACTCCAAAGGGGAGAGAGGGAGGATAAAAAAAGACATTTTGATATAGCAAGCATCTATGCAGTCAAAGTTATAAAAATATCCTCAAGAAAGATGTTTGGAGATGCAGTTCTGCACTAAATTTTCATGAACTAAAACTGGATGACTTTTTATGGATTCCAAATAACAATTAATCTGTGACCCATTAATGTTTCTCTTTGCAAATACGTTCCAAAAGCACATAGAAATGAACTAGAATTAGATAATTCCTTATGAATGCCAAATAGTAATAGTTTTATGTTTAACTAATTTTTCACCATCTGCAGAAGAAGATCAATAAAACTAATCATGTTCTCATGGAACCAGAAAAAAAGATGCAGCCGGTCAAATAACATAATATGATGAAAGCTCTGCTGACTTTGTTAAAAATCTTATCCACCATACTAACAACATATAATTACTTCAAAAGCTATTCAATCTCATATTCACTGATGAGAAGATCCATGAAATGAATTTCAAGTATAAACACAGAAGTGAGGCAGTGTCTTCAAATATTACCTAGAAAGACATCTATTGTTGAACCACTTAAATGATAATCAATATTATCTGTCTGAGCCTACAAATAAATAATAGAAATGACTCAGTTTTTGTGAAGTTCAAAAATTCAAACCAAAAACTTTCAGATGAGAAACTACAGAAAAACAGATTTAGATTTAACATACTGGAAAGATTGAGATGAAGGAAAATACAAGCATGACAATGACGTTAAGCACAGGAACAATATATTTTTTGCTTTTCATAAAATGCATAAGAGAAGCGGGAAAGCAAAACCAGAAAACTTGCCATATCACTTTCTAAGCTAAAAATAACGAAAACCTTATTGTACAAGGAAGTGGGCGAAAATGTTAAGATGGACAAATAATACCCCAAAAAAAAGAAAAAGATGCCAAGAGACACCGAACCATGTACAATATTAAACAGCTCAAAACAGAATTATTAGTGTGATTAGAAAGTATATAGTAGGAGAAGAAACATTAACAGAAAAATCTTCGGTTTACAAATATTCCATTTTCAATTTCATGAACAAAGAGTCTTGAAGTAGAAGAGCAAGAGCTATTTTATACAAATAGCTAGCACTTAAGTATTCTAACCTGATATAGTATCTAATAGGAAAAGGGAAGGAGAATAACCACTCCTTAACCCATTTAATCACAAGTTTTTCACCCTCGCGATATTTCTTATCCAAGATTGGAGCTTGAAACAGTTGATGAAGAAAAACTACATTAAAGAATCTACCAGATCATGGGGATTTTGGGGGCTGGGAGGGGGGTGTTTTTACCAATTACCACATTCATAATTCTTCTCTCAAGTAAAAATGTCAAAGAGAGTTAGGTAAGTTGGGGCTATTTAACAACCCCAAGTCTTATGAGGTCCCAGTAATAGGGAATCCTAAACTTCCATTAGACAAATATAATCCAATGATACACTCTACTCTCCCCAGACGTCACTTGTAGGATTACACTGGGTATGTTGTTGTCAACGAAGCATACAGTGAATACTGAAGAGCATACAAAAGCAAACATGGTCTTGCTACTTAATAGTCCAGGGGTGCAAGCCGGAAAATCATACTATATATACAAGTTCAAAAAAAAATTATGTATATTTAGTATATGTATAATCCCCTTGGTTTATCAGTGGGCTTCTTTCTTTATATATTGAATCACCTTATTGAAATCCTAGCTCCATCACTGCTTAATACTCCTCCCTCCAATGGGTCTTATTCTGCCTGACTTCGACAGGGATTTCCTAATAATATTTTAGAAATAAAATTCAAAAGCTACACAAAAAAAAATACTATCAGAAAACCTTTAAGAATCGTAGTTAAAAAAAAAATGAACTGTTCAATCTAACAATGCCAAACAAATTGAAATCGAAAGAGTAAACAGATCTGCCACCAAAATTGGCAGAACAAAAATCGAGCTGAACAAATACAATGAGATAAAATTCATTAAAATACATAACAATACGCAGTGAATTACCTCGAAAAACTAAAAAAATCAAGAAAGCCCTTCAAGTATTAGAAGGAATTAACAGTAGCCATGAACCTTCAAATCGAAACTATCCAGTGAACAACAGTAACCACATTTCGCTCAAAGTGAGAAATCCACATATCGAAAAAAAGACCCGACCCGACCCGATCTGTGTTAATGGTGTAAATGGAGAATGTATGTGGAGAAGAAGGAGAGTGTTTAGTGCAAAGTGGAGAAGGGAGTGAGAGGTGGAGAAAGGGTAAAAGGGGACGATTTTTGTAATGAATCAGTTTCTTCTACTGTAACAGCTAACAGAACCTACATGTACTATTTTGATTATTCACTTTTTCTTTTTATTTTTTTATAATGTTGCCAAGATAAATAATAAGAGAATAATTGTCTCTACTAAAAAAATATTAGAGTAATAATACCTATACGTAAGCACCGGTCCTTTTTTTAAAAAAAAATTGACACCACTTATAGGATCACACTGGTATATATGTTATTGTTGTTGTGTTATATTTTTTTTTATTAAAGAATTACATTTTTTTTAAAATGAAAACTTTTAGTGAATTATTGAAGCTATCAAGAGAATATAATATGATCGAATCTGGAATTCATTTGATAAAATTGAAAACAATACTTAAGAAATTAATTTTGTACACCTTGAGAAATAAGATTCATAATTTAATATATATTATTAAGAAATTAATTCTGTACATTTTGAGAAATAAGTTGACCCGATATTTGGTATTTGAATTGAAGTTCGACTAAATCCGGATTCACATTGGGAAGTAACAAAGGTAACTCCGTATCAAGGAGATTCGGACCTAAGACTTCTGATTAAGAATGAAGAAAATATATTATACACACATTCAGTGTCTAGTATTCACATTAGAGTTCGATCAAATTTGAATTCGTGTTTGGAAGTCTCACATTAACAGTAAAGATGTTCCCTAACAAAGGCGACTCCGTATCCAAGAAGACTCGAACCCGATACTTTTGAACTTACGACTCCATCACAATCCTTATTGGTAGTAATAAAAAGGTATGTATTCTGAAGTGAAGTTTGCACTTGTGAAGGACAGTTGGATCACAAGAAGGATAGGTTGGCAATTATTTCACCCTTTTAGAGGTAGAGGTGGATGGTTGAAGGCTTAGTTGGTGACTTGGTGTATATTTAATGTATGTATAAAAGTTACTCATTTTCAATATTTACATCAAAGTCATATATTAATTTTACTATAACTAAATGATTAATTGAGATAAGACCATACACTAAATTTAGCATTTCAACATAAATTTTGGATCAGATTTTAGAAATTTGATCTTCAATATTTAGTTAGTTTTTGAGAGAAATTTCACTTACTCACAAAAATTCAAAAAAAATTCAAATAAAATATATGTCCAAACACAACTTGAGTTCCAAAAATCATAATTTCAAAACTCAAATTTTTAAATTTCAAGTCTCAACTTCAAAAGTTATAACCAAACAAAAAATAATTAACTATGGTTAAGTTAAGGAAAATTTGGTTTTGCACTCCATTTGTAAATATTATTTCAATTATATGTGTTTTTTTTCACAAGAGATCAATCTGTAAAAAGTAACATAAAAAATCTGTAAATAAAATATATTATAGTATAATAATAATTTTGTAGGTCATCATCTTTTCTTTGTTTTGTAACTGTTAGACCTGACCATCTTTAGTGTTTGAAAATTAACATTTCATTTTGACCGAATATGCTTGTCTTTTTGGTTAATACTTTCTAAGGATTCTCTAGACAAACTAAAAATTCTTTTTTTGCTAGTCATGCTTGAAGAAACAAGGTGCCCAAAAAAAAAGAGGAAAAAGAACAGGACAATAAGAAAAATACAAAAAGGAAAAGGAAAGAATGAAAACCACATGCTCCCCAATAAAGCATATGAAATTGACATGATACCTTAATTATATTAAAAGAAGGTTTAATTTTGGGAGATTTAATTTTATAATCTTTTACAAACTTATTTTGAGTTATTAGAGATTTATCATTTTCGTACATAAGAAATCTTCATTTTTACTTGTAAGAAATATGAAAAAGTTATTTTCTTCTATCATTTCCTCGTTAATATCGGAGTAATTTCGTAGGAGTGTACAATGGGCAACTGTCAAATTGATGAACCGTTTGACAATTACTGTCAACAATTCAGGGTATTCTTGTGTTTTGCTGTTTGATATAGACATTAATATTTTACTAAAAAGGTAAAAATATGATGAATTTTATGTTACGAAAAAATAAAAAACAAGAAAACAACAAAAAGGAAGTTACTGTGAAAATAGTACTAGCAAGTATGATGCTCGACTTCTGATAATAGGGGCAATAGAAAGCATGCGTTGAAAAATCCCTACACATAACCATCATAATGTTCGTATTTGGTGACAATTATTTTTATGGTAAATTTAAATTCATATGACATAAGCATTATTACACAGAATATATGTTGTTATCTTGAATAAGGCTATTACTAGGGATATCAAATACACGAGTTAATATTTGAATGTCTCAGTGCGAAGGTGTGAGAAGCTTATTATGAATGGATTCAGAAAAGATAGACCGAAGAAGTTTTGGAAAGAGATGATTAGACAAGACATAACGCAGTTCTAGCTTACCGAAAACATGACATTAGATAGATTGTGAAGGACACGGATTAGAATAGAAGATTAGTTGACAACAGAGTGTTGTCTTTTATAAGTCCACACTAGTAGTTGTAGTTCTGCTCATGTAGTTTTTCCTCTTTCGATTTTTGTTATTATTTGTTATTTCTTGTACTTCAATTTTCATAATATTTTGTTGTAGTTACTGTCCCTATTTGTTGTTTTGTTACTATATGATACTTCTTGTACTTCTATTATTTCCTTTTCTCGACTACTTTGGACTTTTTTCCCTTGAGGCGAGGGTCTATCGAAAACAACCTCTCTACCTCTGAGGCAGTGATAAAGTCTACATAAATTCTACCATTCCAAGACCCCACTTTGTAAAATTATACTGCGTATGTTGTTGTTGGTATCAAATAGATGTGTTAAGATTAAATTTAAACGGGCCAAAAAAGATTTTGTTAATTAAAAAATTACTTGAGCTTAAATAAGTTAAAGACTTATTATACCTATATGACACATCAAACAAAAAAAAACTACAAATCCAAAGCATATTTAGTTCCTTTAACCCAACTCCTGATAAGATGTAAAAGTCTACTAAATGAGAATCCAAAAGTAAATGAATGGGATGGGACTCGAGTGTCCAGAACAAATGTCTTTGTAAATGGCTGTCTTGGTGACAAATTCTCTCAAGGACATGTTTCCTGATCTGTTGATCCTTGCAGTCTATAAGGGTGTTTTTTTTGTGCTTAATAACAAAAATTAAAATGGATGAACTATAAGGTAACATTTTCAAGATTTGGAAGAAAGAGCACAATTGAATTAGGTGGTCTTGGAGTTGTACAATGAACAAGATTCCTTGGGTATCAATAAGCACCAACTTCACCAATAGGACAAAACAACTAACAATTAAGAGATGCAAAGGCCAGTCAGCAAAATGTAAGATGGAACAAACAATAAGACAAATAAAACAAGTTATTCCAGGAATGACCAGCTAACCATTTGAAATAAGAATTGACCTCATCCTTATAAGTCATTAATCTGTTTGGAGAGGACCACACACAGCACAGCAAGCAAAACACAAGAAGAGAAAGAGGAGAGGAGGGGGGGGGGGGGGGAATATAGAAATGCCATGCCATTAGCTGATCATTATTTCAAAACCAGTTACTGTGTTAACAAGCACATTCGAGAACATCTTTTGGAAACATTTCACAAGTAAACAGTGCAAGTAAGAAACAGCCATTGTTTAATTTTATCTAGCAGATTTATACAGGTAGTAGGACTTGAACATAAAATTCTCTTGACTCCCCATAGTAGTCTACTAGTAGACGGCTTAGTGACTAACCAACCAGGTTTATTATGCCATAAAGATCCAGATTGTGACCATGGAGCAGGGAAAAAGAAGATACACATGCTAAAGACAATCGCGCTAATTTAAAAAGTGACAAGTCAAATGCATATTTTAGGGACATGGGGCATTAGTAATTTTCAAAACACGATCTCAACAAAGGGGCAACGACAATGATCACAGTTCACAGATTGTCAAGCTTAATGCACATGGCTATTCAACCAAATTAGCCATTTCATATGCAGAAATGATATTATGTGAGAAGTTATCAGTGATGTAGGCACACCTTTAGCATTAGATGTTGCTATGAGAAACAGAATCAGACCTGGTATGGCTAAAGTAAAAGTGGAGATAGACTTATTTAACCCCCACCGGAAACAGTTGGGTTGGTTTAGACTTTGAGGAAGAAATATTTCCACTAAAGGTATATGCATAAAAGCTAGAATAAGAGGACATCCCCAATAATTGTAAACATGGTAGAAAAAATTGGGGCATGTGATGATGAATACCAGAGTTTTAGAAACGCAAAAGGCAGCTAAAATCAAGAACAATGAAGTAAGAGTGGAAATGGATGATGTAAGTGGTCGGAAAGGAGAAACTTTTCATTGCAAATTGCAATCAAATAATATGCTTATGCTCTGTGTTTTCCGCACCTGGCCTATATAGTGGAAAGGAAACACGGACCAGTGATGAGGAATGAACAATCCACACGCTAATTCTGTGAACTATATACTCCAATAAATCTCTCTAAAATAGTTCTACTCTGCTCTGGGATGAGCAGTTAAGCCATCAACATCTTTAACTCTACTATGAGATGAACAATTAAGTCATCAAAACAAACATTCAACTTTGTGTAGTACTACTACTACTACAACAGCGTACCCAGTGTAATCTCACAAGTGAGGTTTGGGGAGGGTAGAGTGTACGCAAACATTACCCTTACCTCGAGGAGGTAGAGAGGTTGTTCAACTCTGTGTACTCTAACATACATAATCGCACAGGTGGGTATGGGGAGGGTAGAGTGCGGTAACTTAACTAACATATAAATGAAAATATGCACCGGTAACTTAACTAACTTATCTTATTGCAATAATCATATCATAGTCTAACAAAGCACATAAGAATTGCAAATAATCATACAACATATGCATGTATAAGATAATACACACAACACCGATACTAACTATAGCTCGGTTCGTATGTATAGGCTCATCCTCTTATACATAATCACCCCATACTTGTAGCATTCAAACATCTCTATTATAAAGGCCTATTGAATAGCCCAAAATCATCCAAGCCACATATCAGTACAATACATATATGAACCAAAAATTTTCCAACAAAACTCAAAATTTGATAACTTAAAACATTCTATAAATTGAAAACAAAAAATTAAAGCATCTCGGCCCGAGCAGTAACAGATCTGAGCTTGGAATAAACCTTACCAGCAGGAGAACCCAAAATGAGACTACAAAGTGAATCTCTAGCAATCTTAATGTTCAAAAAAGACCCCAATATATGTATCTTCGAATCCGCAATTACTATCCTAGTCTTCGTCGCGTTTTCAATAGCAAATTTCGTCTTTCCTCCTTTCCCCGACAATCTACCAATAGCCCTAGACAAATGCTCACCTCGCAGAGTCTTCACATCCTTAATCTCGAATGAATCGACATATAACTCATCGAGACGGAGCAATGCAACAGCATCACACACATCAAACCCTAGCATGAAAGCATGAACGAAATCAGCGCACTTCTGTAAGTTGCTGACGTCGGGTGTGTCGGGTCGGGTTTTCAGCTCGACCCGACGTTTCTTGAGGTTCATACGGATATCAATCTTCATTTGTTCGAAGATTGGATTGTAGATTTCCATCCATACTTTTTTCAGCGGAGTGTATCGGTGCTGTGGTACTGTAACTTTGCGGAACTGGACGTGGCCGTCGGAGATTTCGTGGGCCTTTAGAGGTTGAAAATTGGGTTTCGCCGGTAAGATTGCCGCCGGTTGCTCAGCCTTCGGATTGTCAATATCCATGGCGGCACAGGCACGGACAGAGGAAGGAGGGGCACAAGAATAGGGTTTCTGAGAGGTTTTTCTAAAGCTACAAATCTACGATATATATACATTGTCAATTGAGGCTTTGGGAGTATGGAGTACATGGGCCGAAATTCGGGCCCAATTATTTGTCTGGCCTGGTGGAAAGGCCCATACCTTACTTCAGTGGTTGATTTACCTGCGAAAGCCGCAAATATACCTTTTAAAAGTCATTATTTAGATTTTGTTTCCATTTTTAAAAGTAGACTCATAAAACATTAGACAATAATTTTAGATCATAATCTAATAAACCGTGATTTAAAAGATTCATAAAATACAACTCTTACAAGTTAAATAGAAAGAGAATCATTTACTATACTCGACCGGTCCCAACTTACTAAAGTTTGAACATATTAAACTGGTACTCCTTCCGTCCATCTTTACTTGTTCAGTATACTAAAAATAGTTATCCAACTTTATTTGTTCAGTTTGAAAAATTAAGAGATAATTTACCATTTTGTGTCTATTTTACCCTTTTCTAATATTTAGATGACTTATAATTAATAAAAATAATATAATAAAATTATCATTCTATTTATTGTTTCTTGAGAGATGTGTCAAGTCGAATATCAATAAGTAAAGATGGACGGAGGGAGTAGTATAACGGGTGCTCCTATCCATATACTATTTGGAGAATCAAAAGTTTTTTGTCTGGCTATTAGTTATTCTAAGTATTTCTTAAATAATTTGAGTTATAACATTTATACCTACTTTTCAAATATATAAATTTTAGTTCAATTTGAAGAATTTTAGATTTTTTTTCTTTATGTTATCTAAGTTAAGTCTGCAATAATTTCAAGAAATTATAAATCCTCCAATACAACTTTCGTCCATATTATTTTAGGCCTACGGCCTACCTCATTTCTCTAGTAATATCTTCATTTACCAAAATTTCTCACCTATCAGACCAGTGCATCTCTAAATCAAAAGACATGACCAAACTATTGAAGGACCTTGTCTCATTATATCCTCAATAGTGCTACTTACACCTGAGAGGAATGTATTGCTAAATAAAAAGAGCGATGAAACAAACCAAAAGAAAATGTACAACTCCAGCTTAGATATGATGGCAATAAGTCATACCACAGAATCTGGTACTGAAATGTCTGAAAAGGTCCAAGGACACACCCCGTCACAATGAGATACTAATGCAGTTTGTGCGAATATGCAAAATAAGTAAAAACTCTGCATGTCAAATAGATGTCTAGACTGCTAATAAGAACTTCGTGAACGAACAAATAATTGAACTTGAATTGTACAAGCCATTAGATGTTTGACAAACCAGCAGTCCAATATAATCTTCAACTAGAAAATTTTCAGAGGTGGTTTACAAGGTCGATCTCTAGAATATTTGATCATCTATTTTTAGAAATCACTTGTAGAACTCAAAGTCAGTGTCCGGCTTCTTTACATTGGTCCGGTAACCCTTTTCAAAGTCCTTGGGGAGTATGACATATCGATTCTTTCGCACTGCATGCATACCTGCTTCCTGACAAATAGCTGCAATCTGCAGACATTGCAACATGCATCACAGTCGTGTTGGTCAAATTGACTCTTCAATTAAAGGTCATTCCCATTTTCAAATTAGAAGGATCAAAGCAGACACAGCAAAATAAAGAACAACTACTTAGGATCAGTAGGGGAGTATCCTGTTCTCTGTCAAAAATACATTAAGGGTAAAGAGACAAACCTCAGCAGCACTAATTTTATCAGGGCGAGAAACATAATCTTCCAAGTCAACCTCGTCACCTAAGTTCATCTTAGCAGTACAGACCTGGCCAAAATGTAAGATAATGAGTGAGAGGCACAATTCAGAAATCAATCTATCATAACTTCCTCCAACATTTTTCCAATCTTAACTTCTATTTGTTTGGTAACAGGAAATGGGGTTAAAGAAAATCCTGAGTGCAAAATCTATCAAAGTTCTACCTGAAAAACAAGCCTCTTTTGACGCCGATCAGGCAAAGGAAATTCAATCTTCCGATCAAGCCTTCCAGGACGCAGAAGTGCAGGGTCCAAAGTATCAGCTCTGTTAGTTGCCATGATAACTTTCACATTCACAGTCTGGTCAAATCCATCCATCTGCAGAAGATAAACCAAAAGAAAACCTCATAAACAATGCAAAAAGTGGAAAATCTGACGGGATTACTTTAGGAATTTGTAGAAGCCTACCTGATTTAGCAACTCCATCAGGATACGCTGGACCTCCCTATCAGCTCCAGTCTGAGCATCAAACCTAGCAGTAGCAATTGCATCTACCTCATCAATAAATATAATTGCAGGAGCATTTTCTTTGGCAAGTCGGAAGACATCACGAACCATTCGCGGACCCTGAACAGTCAGATAATAAGTGAGGAAAGTAAAGCTTGAAAGATAGAAACAAATGGAGTCTTGTCATTGTTCATGGACAAACTTGACCCAAACTAGGAATAAGAATGAGATTAATTGTGCTAAGAATTTTAAATTGAACTGAAGTTGCATCTCAAATAAAAGTGTTGCGCAGAACATGCTGCAACAAATGTACAATAATGCACTCCAAGCTGCATGTTGACAGAACTGAAATGTTCTACTCGATTGGTTGCAGAAAGTTGGTCTGTCTTTAACTTCTCAAAAAGAAAGAGAAAAAGCTGGTCTGTCTCTATAAGTATTAATGAGTGGTTCTTCTATATGGTGTTATAATTCAAGAAATAGTTCTTAGTTTCAAACAAGAACAAGGAATAGCTCTTGCACACGATGTTTGCTAGTCAATACAACAGGAATAGGATATCCGATGTCCCTCATCTTTACTGATCTACATATTTCATAATCAAGATATTTACTGATCTATATTAATAGCGCCTTCTTTTACATTGTCTGTACGATGCCTAAGGAGTTTTTAGAGGAGTATCCAGCTCGGTGCCAAATATGTGTGTAAAATTCAGGAGTTCATGAAGTCCAAACAGTAGCCACCAATCAAGAAATTAAAAAGAAAAGAAGTCTTAGACAAGACGCCAATGGTTTCTTTCTTCCAAATTCCTTTCTGTACAATAGAAACGAACACTTTGACTGAATTAAAATAATGCAGTCCAAATGGTCTGAACATTAAAAATGGGTGAGTAACAACCACCTTGACACCTAAAAACAAATTGCTCAGGGTATTCCATTACTTCAATGCATACCTCACCCAAGTACTTCTGAACGAATTCTGACCCAACAACCCTTATGAAGGCAGCAGTAGTGTGATTAGCGACAGCCTTTGCAAGCATAGTTTTTCCAGTACCTGGTGGACCATAAAGCAAGACACCACGGGGAGGATCTATACCAATCTGCTTGTACAATTCATGATGGGTCAAAGGTAACTCAACAGCCTCACGGATTTCCTGCTTTTGTATGTCACATCCTCCAATATCCTGGTTGAGGAAAATATAAGACCAAGAAAAAAAGGAAGACAAAGAAAAGCACTTAACAGAATCCTATATTATATCAGGCTTCCACTTGCTTGCTTGTAGCAGTAACATGTGACACGTGGCATGGATACATGCATCTGTAACGATCATTTATCAGGATAAAAGCATAATGATCATTCCTCATTAGTGTTCTGACTACAGAACTAGATGCATTCTTTACTTATATCACGCTACCACACTAGTGTTTCATGATTTTGAAGAAAAAAATTGGAGAGAAGACTACGAGTTGCGCACTCCATATCATGTTCTTTTCCTTTTGAAGGCTCACTCCAAACCATGTTTCCATGTATAAATAGATAAGTGAACTAAGATTACAAAATCCGTCATTGATCAGTTAGTTACAAATTCATTTTTATCACTTCCAAACCTTTTCCTTCTTTCCCACAATAAAATATAGGTTGCATACAAAAAAGCACATTCACACAATATCCACATTCATCCAGGATACTACATTTATGAAACACCGGATATTCAAAGACACCAATAAACACTTTTTGTTATCCTAAATCTTTTGAAAGACATGTCCTGCTTTTTTTGTTTCTTTTGTCTTTCTAATCAGATTCTTGAAGCAAGAAATGCTTCTTTCTGCAACCCATAAACAAGGTTTACAAATTTCTTTTTCGCTTTTGTGAACAGAAAGATGTGGTTGATGGAAGCATTGCACATATGACAACTACTATAAAGACTATAGAATGAGTACTAAATTTAACGGCCTCTTAGAAGGCCAAAAATAGGATTTTGGATAACGTTATGGAAAATCCATGGTACTACACATGTTTATAGACACAACAGCTGCAGTTGTAGAACTGTAGTTAATTATCACGGACAGGGTGATATGAAAAAAAAGAATACATTGTGCATACGATCGTATGAGATTAGGGTAAATAAGAATATATTGTGCATATGATTGTATGAGATTAGTGTATTGATTGATTAAATGGGAACAAGCTCCTCAATGAGTTCACAAGTCTCTTTTTTACAAATGGAACTTCTTCACTTGGTCTTTAAATTATTACTGGAAATCTTGTCATCCTTGTGATATGTTACACAGTACATGATAAGTTGATAACCAAATAAGAGCAAATGAAGTATTTTAACATTATATTGGAAGCAGCATTCACCTTCTTATTTAATTTGGTAAGCAATAAGGAATAAATGAAGGAACTTTGATTCTCCTAATCTATTTTATGGAAGTTCTTGGTTGTGACACTTTGACTAACTAGCCTTCATTCTGCTCACCGAAGTTGTCCAGAGTTTTTGTGAGCTATCGCAAAAAAATTCTTGGGATTCATTTATCGATAAAGGTAAAGAATTTTAGTGACTAACTGGAAATCCTGCATACAAGATGTATGCAAGATAATTATTGGGTTTAAAATTCAGGTTTGGATGTTGGAGACAGTTCATCTAATGAAGCCTACATCTAGCTAATAGTCAATTCTGAATCCAGAACTCATAAAGTAAAACCTAATGCAAAAGTTCCACAAGTCATGAGCTCACACTATAAACTCTAATGAACCAATTAAGAAAACACAAGGTAAAATTGACCAATAAACCCTAACATTGCAGCCAGAAATATTATTACCCTAAAAAAAGTACTAACATAAAACCCTAATCAGTGTATATCAACCATTAATTAACCGCACAATTCAGAAACAATAAACTTACATTGTAGGTAACATCAGGCTTCTCAGATTGGCTAAGCAGCGAAATACTCGAGTCAGCTTCAGGAGGCAAAACATCAACAAGCGCATTCGAGTGACGATGCAAAGCTACAGAAGCCGAAGGCTTAAGTAACTCCCGATTAATCGTGCTTAGTATCCTAACGTAGTAATTAGATCCCGTAGTCGAACCAACAATAGCGTTATTCTGGTCAATCATCTCCATGAACTGTCCGATTACTAACGGCACCGACTGGATCCGTTTGACCTCTTCCTGTGCACGCAAATGCTCGCGACGGAGATTCTTCAGTTCGTCCTTAACGTATTCCTCTTGGATCTCGATGAACTCCAGTTGCCGTTGTAGAGATTTCAGGCGAGCGTAAAGGTCGTCATCGCCGTTTTCGGAGGGGAGATCGTGTGAGGATGAGTCGGGTCGGGTCGCCGGTGGCTCCGGGAAGGGTTTTGGATCGAGAACCATGGGTGTTGCCATTGTTGGAAGAGGAGAAAAAAGCTAGGGGAGTTTGATTACAGAGTGGAGAGGAGAATGGAGTGTGAAACAGAAATTTTAGTAAACCGGGTTCTCTGCTTTATGGGTTTCCGGAGCTAACGAGTCGGGTATGGAGCTACCAGTTTTATAATCTGTCCAATCAAGTCTTTGGGGAAATTAGGAAATTCTCAAAGTTGAATAGTAGACAAAACAACATTGCTAGTGTAACTCCACTCAAATATATCTAGTATAATTTATGAGTGGAGTTTAGAGAGGATAAGATGTACGTACATTTTATTGTATATTTAAAAAATAAAGAGGTTATTTTTGAAAGATACTTTGCTTAAAAGGAAAGTATCATATGGATAATTATAAGAAAAGAGACACAAAATTAGCAAGATACAAAACAAATACAAGGACATATAATAATACACATTGAAGAATAAAAAATTATGTGATAACTAAACAATACTACTAAAAGTACACAACACTCAACTATATTAATTTTCTATCCTTATCTCAACCTTTATACCTTTCTATCCCACATCATGTCCTCAATCAATCGAAGTTATACCATGTTCTATCTAATCATCTTCACTAAAAATTTTCGTTCCTTTCCTAACTCTGTTATAGTCAACCTCACACATCTCTACGCTAGCACATCCTCGCACCTCTTGTTCACATGCCCAAAACATCTCAATTTCGCTTCTTCCATTTTATCTGATACTTATGCCACTCTCACCTTGCCCCATATAACTTTGCTTCTAATCATGTCTCTCTTAGTATGCTCATATATCCACCTTAGTATCCTCATTTCTGTTATCTTAATCTTCAAAAAATGGACGTTCTTGACTAACCAACACTATAATCCATATAACAACATTGATCTAATCACCGCTCTATAGAATAACTTTTTTTGTTGTGGCAAAGAAACAAAAAATCCGTATCAACAAAGATTGTGTAAAATAGTAAATACATTTTTAATTTTAATTAAAGTTCTCAAATTTGAGTCTCGAGGAATACATAATCGTCTTTGTTAGAAAATATTTTGTCGCAATTGTTTGATGCTCTATTTTCTTGCCCACATCTAAAGGATAGCTACTTTGAAAATCATGCTAAACACTCCCTCTCCCCTTTACTTCTTCATTCCTATCTTAATCAACTAAATATTAGCTAGATACATTTGGAAATTGGAATAGATTGTGAATGCTTAAAAGAACTAAAAAGGCAAACTTATCATAAGAACAATAACGGGTCAAGTAACTTATTGCCGACACGGGCTTGATTTATTTGACTATGTCGGCCCAGGCCCATCTATCTTTTGTGACGCATGCCCAGACGTAATAAGCCCAAACAATTTCTAAGCCTAATACCGCTCTTATATAAGGTTTAGGGATTTCTCTTTCTTGTTTCTTTACAGAACAAGCCGCAGATCAATTGCAGTGACCCGCCCCCATTGAATAGCCATGGGGAGAAGTAAGTTGCTTCGCCTTAATCCCTATTTCTCGTTTTTCATTTGCATTATAATGTATTATTAGACCAGATCTGAACAAAAAAATTGGGCTCTTACGCATATCCATGAGGTTTAGCATAACATATGATATGATTGAGTTTTGTACCATGTTTAGTATTTGCATAATTTTTTGAAATAGTGGTAGGTTCATTTTTATTATTGCAGGAAAGAGGAGTCTTTTTTTTATTAGGTTAGAGTTTTTGGTTGTAAAGCAGCTGTGTACATTTGTTATGTGAATGTGGTGTACTGGTGTTTATTTGGTTGTATCCATATTTGTTTGTTTGTAATTTGGGTGATTGAGTTGAGCTTAAATGTCCGGAGATTTGCAGGGTGCTTCTTTGTTTAGATTTCGAGACGGTTTTAATGGCTTTCTATATAAAGTTAATGACTTTTTGACTAATCCTTTAGTAATCAGACATTCAGACTAGATATTGGTAAAATGGGTAGCTTCAAGATGGAAATATATGACAAATTTTCTGTATCCTTGTTTCTCTGTTACCTTTTTTCGGCGAATTTACTTGTGAAGCCAGTTTTTTTTCCCCAACCAAGAATCTGAGCTGTGAGAAAGATCAAGGAACAATAGGAGATGGTGAATTTTGTCTTTGTAAGCAATATTGCATGCTTGGAAAATGGAATGAACAGTTTTTTAGTTTCTTTGTGGGTCAAAGAAAACTCATTTCTTACCGTGTGTGAGAATTGAAGTACTTTATATTATTACATAGTGAACTATGTGATGCACATTTTCTTTGTAAGTCACATATGTCTATATCTCAGATATGTGCCTTTTGTTAGACTAGCCTTGATCATTATTCTGTTATTAAGTGTGAATACATGTATGGAAAAGCATGTTCAGAGTTCTGGCACCAATAGTGGTCTTCCACTGATACTCCAGTCAATATAGCTAGTTTCAATGTATGTTCTATAGTAATGATAGTTCCCTAGCTAGTCTTTCCTAGCTCATTTATGGGCCAGCGTGTAATGGTTTGGATTCTTTTACACAGGACCTGCAAGATGTTACCGCCAGATTAAGAACAAACCTTACCCAAAATCACGGTTTTGCCGTGGTGTTCCTGATCCAAAAATCAGGATCTATGATGTGGGCATGAAGAGAAAGGGAGTTGATGAGTTCCCCTTCTGTGTACATTTGGTCAGTTGGGAGAAGGAGAATGTCTCAAGTGAGGCACTTGAAGCTGCCCGTATTGCTTGCAACAAGTACATGACCAAGTCTGCTGGGAAGGATGCTTTCCACCTCAGGGTCAGGGTTCATCCCTTCCATGTTTTGCGAATTAACAAGATGTTATCGTGTGCTGGAGCTGATAGACTCCAAACTGGCATGAGGGGAGCTTTTGGTAAGCCCCAAGGTGTTTGTGCTCGTGTTGCAATTGGTCAGGTTCTTCTCTCTGTTCGCTGCAAGGATGGAAACAGTACCCATGCTCAAGAGGCTCTGCGCCGTGCTAAGTTTAAGTTCCCTGGCCGTCAAAAGATCATTGTCAGCAGAAAGTGGTATGTGTTCTATCTGGTGATCCGCTTTGTATTTTCATGTTACTGCAGCTTGTTTGAGAACTTTCTGCTTTTTCCATTTTAAGAACTGTTCTGTTATTTGTGAGTTGCATGTAAAGATGGTGCTATATTTCCTTTGCCTAGTTATTCAGTTTAGGTAGATTTATTCTAAGAAAATACCCTATAGAAAATTACATTAACTCCTGTCTTTGTATGCCAAGTTTGCTTTGTAATTGGAAGTTTTGCCCTTCTTCTCTTTGGGAGATGAGCTCCGTGGGACTGTTTTCCATCTGAGACTTTACAAGTCCCGAGATATCTTGGTTTTTGTTGTCTCCTGGTAGTTCTGAGCTCTGTTTCTACTAATTTGTCTAGAACTGTCTTGTTTTAAGCAATCTACTCTACCCTACTGTTGAAGCTACGTTTGAGCATGGTCTTTTTGATCGTTTTATATAGTTGGAAAACTTGTGCTTGAATCTCACATTTGCCTCTCTGATTCTCAGGGGGTTCACTAAGTTCAGCCGTACTGATTATCTGAAATACAAGTCAGAGAACCGAATTCAACCAGATGGTGTCAATGCAAAGGTTTGTTCTATTCGTATCTCTTTTTTTATTTTTTGAAACTATTGTTTTTGTTTTGCTCATTCACATATCTTGTTGCCGGTACCATATTGCACTGCACACATTGCTTGTTAACTTATTTGCCTGTTCTTTTGCTTTTGCAGCTTCTTGGCAACCATGGTCGTCTTGCTGCACGTCAACCTGGAAGGGCCTTTCTTACATCTGCTTAGGGAATTGAAGTGCCATAATCCTACAAATAGCCCATTTAGTTTTCTACTTTGTTGAGTGAAACTGTTACTTGAATTTCTGTCTTTGCATGAACCTTATCAGTATCCCTATTGAACAATTTTATTTAATTATATTGCGTCTCTTATCTTACTCTTTCGATTAAGAGCTCATTTCTTTGACGAATTGATACCTCTCATGACAGGCATCATAGAAAGACAATTCTAATTCATATCTCCGACTAATAGATTCTAATGACTATTTTCTCATGAAAATTGAAATGCGGTTTGTTTGCTGTGAAAACGTATATTTTAACAAAATGGTTTTGTGCAATCAAGAAGTTATAATTATCCTTGACAACAATTGCGCTTAAAGGAAAACCTACAAGCCATTGAAAAGAAAATCTAAAACGAAATTTTTACTTATAGTCGGTATGATACCTTTGGGCACGATGATAGTTTAGTCTTGGTAAAATGCTATAATATTTTACTATTTATATAAATCCTTTCATCATCCTGATCAAGTTAATAGGCTTATGAATTGAATACACATGGAGAACCAAGACTAGCTAGATTGCCCACGAGTATGGAAATCTTAATAGACATTGCACATTTTGGAATTCTATTATTGAGCAAACAGTGAATTATTCTTTATTTCAGTGTCAGGGTGAAGGGAACAATTGATGAAATAGCAAAATATGATTTTTACTGTTTAACAGAATCCAACTCGGTACAAGGTTCAGGATGCACAAACATTTCAAAAGACCAAAAAGCAACTAGATTGCATCTAATAGGCCATAAAAGTAAGTATCCTCGGAATGTTGGTAGAAGTTCCAAAACATGACTTATTAATTCTTGCTCAAAAACAGAAATACAAATAGAGGTCCTGCCTCGTACAAATGGGCAACAGAACTTTAGTATCTGTGTTCTAACTTCTCCTTCTCCTGGAAGCGCTGCACGTACCTGCATGCATAAAGAAACACCATGGCTATCAACTAAGCAACAACAAAAAGCAAAAGATATATCTGTTAGAATATCAACCAATAACATAGGTATTTCTAGAACCTAACTTGGCAAAGAATTTATTTTAAAGAGGTGAACTGACTCAAAAAGCTCAAGCCAACAGAAGATTTAAACAATTACCACAATCTCTCGATAAAATAGTCTTAAGTGTATATAAGTGAATCCACTCTATGCCTAAATGCAGCTCAAATTCTATGATCCAGATTAATATCTCAAGGATAAGATAAATTACAACTTGAAATAACTAAGATTTTTGCAGCAGTCACTTTCACTTGCTCGGAGACAAAGTTGAACAAAATAAAGAAAATAGAGGAGAAATAAGTTAAATCACATTTACTTTGACCATATAAGAATCTTAAAAATACTTTAATTAAGATTCAGTTAAAGAGGCATGATATCACTAGAGGCCTCTAGTGATATAAATTGTTCAAGAATATATCACCAAGTTTACAGTCTACAGTCTAGAGCTGTAGACTTGGTGATATATATTTTTTGACATGATTATCTAACTAGTGTCAAACACTTACTCAAATGTTATATCTTAGATAATCAAACTAACTTCATCTAGAAACTAGCGTGAAATGTTTTTATATTATCACATTTTACTAGTCAAAAACATAATTTAAGATCAAATTGATGCTTAAGCTTGTATGCTTTACCAAGCAGCCTTTCATTACTCAAATGAACCAATGTGCAACGCTCCCTTTCTAACCCCACCCAAAAGAAATAAAACTCCACACAACATGAACGATACAAAACAAAGGAAAATCCTATTGACCTTTCCTTTTCAATCTGTAAGTAGGCTCGAAAGATGTTGATCTCAGCTTCAGCAATTAAATACTCATAGAAGCAAATGTCTTCAACAAGGACAAAAAAGGCTTCTAAAAATTATAGTTACTCTTCGTTAAGTAAGATTCACAGTGTATGAAGGTTTCACGTGTCATATGGGTCGTCTACGCAGATACCTCCAGGCACTCTGATCTGCCGACAAGAATGTTTGGCAATCATGATCTTATGCATATTCAATGATAATATGTTATATTTCAAATTACAACTAAAGCCTGAGCAACTAAGTTCCCATACTAAGCTACAGCCTTCGGTTGGACTTGCTATACATTTCAATCCTTCTATCCTTGCAGCATATCCGAAAACATATTGTAAGCAGGTAAGAATAATTTGATTCAAGCTAAGTGCTCCATGGCCTAGTCTTAAAGTAAGCAACATCTAGGAACATCAGATCTTTTCAAAAGGCGCTCTAACATATTATTAATGTACATAAGAATCAAATGGTCTCTGCTAATGTGAGTTTCTCAAAGCACACCCAGCTCCAAATCCAGAGACAAAGGAAGAGGTTTGACATAGGTCAATGAAAACAGCCTATCAGTTTTAACTGTGATGTATCCTTTGATACGGAATTTATTAGGACGCGCTCATCTAGGCACGCACCTAAAATTGGAACCCTAATATAACCTGAATAGACTTAATAGAACAAAATGAATATATCGATTGACACAAGAATCAAATCAGCTACGAACTATCATATTTGCTAATAAGCAACTCTATCGAATTCCTATTAAAAAAACAATGAAATTATCCACCAGAACGTAAATCTACGCCGTCAAGAGTGGAACCAATTTGTTAACAAGTACTTTGGACGCGGGAATCAAAACGACGAAGCAAAGGAAATAGAAATGAAAAATATTTACATGTATATTATCATGAAACGGTTCCAACTAAAAAAGTTCTAGTAGAGATGATTAATATAGCCAATCTCATCGATTTGTTTGATTGAAGGTACTTACGAGTAGGTGCCGAGGAGAGGACCGAGCAAGAGAGTAGCGCTGATCCAATTTTCAGAGACTTTGTGATGGATTTTACCAGGAAGGTCTTTCCATAGACCTGGCATAATCTTCTGTTGGAATGGAGATAAAGCGTAAACAACTGCTTTCAGTTTAACTGGTTGTTTCCCCATCTTACCTCTATTTTAATGCTGATTGATCCTTCTGTATCCGATGAACAAAGCTAGGGTTCCAGATTGAGAAGAATGATAGTAGTAATTGGGATTTGGTGGGTGGAGGAGGAAGCTTCGTCTTCCAGAAAATTCGTTTGGGCTTCTGGGCTCAACAACTGTAGCCCAGCCCATCTTGGATACTTGACATTTTTTAAAAGAAAAATTGAGTGTATATTAGAATATTTTTGACATTTTTACATACCAAATCAGTTCATAAGAATTATATACAAAAATAACATAACTTTTTAAAAGTAACAAATATAGCCTTTTCTGTTTTAACAAACAAGGTATTTAATATTGAGATATCCTTTCTCCCCCATAATTTTGTGATGTTTTTTCTTTAAATTTTATTTTTGTGCTGAGTGCTGATAGCCTTTTATTTATTTTTTAAAAAAATACTAATATATTACATGTATATTATATTGTGACTTTTTTAAACTATATTTATATAATATATTACATGTATGTTTTATATAATATAATATATTAATATATAAAAATTAAAATATTAAAAATTATTAGATATATTATAAATTATCAATATATTAAAAAAATAATTAATATATTATGACTATTTCAAAATATTATATTGTGATTATTTTATATAATGCTAATAATAAGAAATTATTAATATATTACATGTATATATATAGTTCATATATTTATTATTTTAAATATACAAATTGTATATATACAATATAATATTAATTGAACAAAATAATTATACATATTATTTAAACCTACACAATATATTTTACTATATAACAATGATATATGATGTATCACATACATCACTAAAATAAAAAAAATCACACAAGTACAACTAATTCAATTTGCATATCAATATAATATTTATAGTATAGTAGTATACATTTGTATTTGAAAAAGAGAACAATTTAAATGTTGGGTTAATATACACATAAAGAAACAAAGACTAGAAAAAGGAAAAGACAGAAATTCGAATATAAGAAAAAAGTTAATTGGTTGAAAAAAAAGAAGAGTAAATGGCATAGGGGTTACGTTTTTTGTAAGAAGCTAATATTAATTAGTCATCGAGTTTTCTTTGGCTATTATTTGAAATATCAGTTATTGTGCTAAAAATATGTAATGTTCTTTTTAATATTGTATAGTCATGTAAAGTCCTCAATATTTTACTACTGTCTGCTATTTATTTTATTCTCATTCTTCATTTTTTAGACTGCTTTTATGTTAAGTAGGGGGTTTATCAAAAATAGTTGATCTACCTTATATGTGGAGGCCAAGTCTATGTACAGTCTATCCTATCCTCTCCAAACTCTACTTTGTGAGATTACACTGAGTATGTTATTGTATTAGAATCTGAATGAAAAAATATAATACGAGTACTTTCGGATTTAATATACGGAAAGTAAGCACATGAATAAATTTAAGGGAGTTCGACTACTATTATAATACATAAAATTAATTTTAATCATATATAATAATATAATTTTCCACCAAAAGGGCTTCAGATGAAGTCCCTTAGTGACTCCACCCCGAAGGCCTTTGTACTTGTTTCAATTTGTCATTTCGATCCTTGTACTCGATGAAATTGTCCAAAATATTGATTTAGAACAAATTCTAACACCTAGATGAAACTCTATGGAGTGTAGAAACCGAAATAACAAACTGAAATAAGTACAAGATCTGTCGAACTATTCCACTTTTAACAAAAAATAAAAAGAATTGGCCTTGAAAGGGTAAAGGCTGATAAAAACATGCCAAATTTAGTTACGTATTCTTCCATATATATTCTCCCTCTGTTCCATATTAGTTGCACACTTTCCTTTTTACACGCATATTAAGAAATCATAAATAAGAAGACTATTTTACTAATTTACCATTTAAAAAACTTCTTTGAAACTTTACAAACAAATATGAACACTTTCAAAAAAGAATTAATTGTAAGAGTAATATGTGAAAAAATTAATTAATACTTTCTTTATTTAGTAAAGTGGTCAACTAATATGAGACAACTATTTTTAGTAGAGTGAGCAACTAATATGGGTCAGAGGGAATATATATTAACGTACTCCCTTTTTTTGGTAAGCGTTAACAATATACATTAACATGCTCTTAATTAATCCTTGTTCTACCTATAACCCCCTAAGAATTTCTTCTTTTCATCGGCGAATTTGACCTTTTCTCATTTGGAAATTTCAGAGCACAACAACTCAGAGGTTGAAACATGAAGCGTATTTGATGGTCATATTGGATCAGCTGCTTGCAGTTATAGAGATAACATGGTTTTAAATCCATATCATGGGATTTACAGATAGCAATCTATATTTAACAAAGGATGAAATAAATTGTAACTTACAAATCCCTAAAAGGAAAGGAAATCACCCTTGTTAACTAGCTGTCAAGAACAAATAAATAAAATAATCATTCTACTTCAACAACAAACAACTACAGTCAACAAGATCAGTTTTGAGCTTCTCTTCAAATCTGCTGTTTTTTCTTTGTCACATACTATTTTCATCACGTTAACGCCACAAAAACGCGCTGTATTTAGGTGCAGATTAGCATCCTCCTGTCTGGAGATGCAAAGCAGCTGTGCATATGCACCACGAATAGGAGCAATCATCACCAACCAGTTTTGGCTCGCTTCATCCCGCTTGAACTAAAAGGAGATATACTACCCCTTGGTTGGGGGCTCTCTTCTCTAAAATTGTTATTCAGCAAAGCAAGCTCTCTAAGCTGTTGCCTTTTATATATGTCCTGCGACTCGTCCTGCAATTCCACCAAATGAACATGAAATTAGCAATATGATTCCTAGAAGATGTCAAAACCATAAAACAGTGATCTTCTAACACTAGTTTTCTTACCTACCTTTCAAACTGCTATATATTCTCAACTCTCTTGGCAAATCATCAAGTCGAGTCAAACTAAGATTATCAGTTTGACATCGAGGAAGTAGTAACACTAGACCTTTATCCTACGGGGATTTAGTTCTACGAGTAATTAGGCACCGTCTTAGGTGTGAAACCAAAAAAAAGTATGAAACTTACAAACAGATCATAAGAGATATCTTCTTCTTCTTTTTTCATTCAGCATGTCCTTGTTTGGGGGACAAAATAACTCCTTATGCATAGGTAAGAAATAATCTCAGATTATTCATGAAGTGCAAATAATTATCATGCATCATATCAGCTGTTTGCATATGTCAACTGTTTCAGTCTGTCCATTTCAATTCATGATTAAGAACCACACAAGTACAAGATAACGAGTGTTTTGTCTGCAATTGCTTATAGCTATATAAGTCGGAGTCAAAACGTGCTTACCACAGGTCTGAGCAACTCTTCAATAATTTGGCTAGCTTGTTTCAACCGTGCGTCAACTATATTGATGGGTAATTCTGCCTCAAGTAGAACATGCAGTGGCTCATTGAGGTGCTCATAGCCTGGAAGGCCTCTCAGACTCTCCTCCTTCAATAATATAAGACGAACACAGTGTAAGTAAATATAAGACGAACACAAATGCAAGCAAAAGAGCAGAGCAGCTATAAAATGGACAGAAACTGTATGGAGTGCACCATAGAGAGAGAGAGAGAGAGAAAAGCATACTACGAGAATAGTTGGACGAAAAGCAGGACAGTGCAGAAAATCTCAAAGGAACTTACTTTTTCAGGGTCTTTTATTGAACCCTTTCCTCTTATAAACACGCGACATCCAGTAGATGCTTCCACCCGCTTCAGAGAATTACCTCGAGGTCCTAAAAGCCGTCCAACAAAGTTGAACTGTGCCATGAGAAATGTACGATTCAGTGCAACTGATTTCTACTGCTCAATTAATTTGACAAAATATCAAAATATCTCCAAACACATCCTTCTACAGTCTACTCCCTTCCTCCATCTTAAGTGAGTTACTAATTACGCGTTTTATCACATAATTATTGGTACAAATTGGCATCTCTGGGAGTTGAAATTGATATTTTCAATATTACTTGGAGTTTAATGTGACATGTACACCAGCTAATGCAACCTATCACTTCAAAGGTAAATCCAAACTAGATCCATACAGAAATAGATGGCAACATTAAACATTATCAACTGTCAACAAAGTCGGCTTACATTCGGATATCTGTCGACAGGTATATCCAAACGCAACACCCGCTTCACAACAAATGAACTTGGACTTCCTGGTGAAGCTTGCCAGTCGATGGGCCTTCCCTGTGATCCACCTAATCTTTGCTGCAAAACGAATTTCAGGGATATCAATACAACAAGCAAAGCATTAGGAGTAGAAGCAACAATGCCATTGAAAGAATGAAACACCAAGGGGAGGGGGTGTCAGTTAGCTGCATATCTTCCTGGAGCATGTAACTCAAGTGGAAGGGCTTGAAAGTGCAGAGCGATCACTAATGAAAGTGACGGATAATTATTAACTCATTTTCTGTCACATTGAAACTTCATGAAATCCAATAAAACCAAAAAAAAAAAAAGACGATAGTGATGTAAAGAAAAACTGACAATCCCTTTGAACACATTAAAAAGTTACTTGGCACGTTTTGAAAACTAATGAAAACCGGACATTACTGCGTGTTATCTAGTAAAGCGAAATGGAAATGGGACAGGAGGACAGAGTTCTACCAAATGAAACATGATGCCATGGTAGTATAATTACCCAACCTAGGTTGCAAGTTGTTTTTCTCTATTTTCAAATGAAGCTGTTAACCGTAGACCGCCGAGTCCAGAGAGACTATGTAAGCACATGCTGATGTATGCAAGTCTCCCTTTTTAAATTGACCCATATGTCACCAGTCTGCTATTACAAGGTTCGATGATGTGTGTGAACAGTAATAGGTGTGAACTTGACTCAAGCTTCTCAAACAAACAAAAGAACTTTTCTAGTCCTCAGCTTCAGCAAAGAATAAGATTAAAAGATTAAGCAATTATTTTAGTTCAACCTAGAAAGAGCGCATTTGAAATGTAAATTTCTCTGGAGATGGATTTCAGCTGGCTACTTCTAGATTGTCGCCAACCCCCTGATCTTTCAAACTATAGAAATCTGAATCAGGTCATAAGAAATATACAGATGATTCTTGATGGTATGATGAAGTGTTAGCATAGTTTAAGAAGAAAGGAAACAACGAATGATGTATTTAAATTTCTAACTCAAGCAGAACGAGAAACTGCTAGTTGTTTCTCTCCTGTGTTTCATCTTCTTCCTCCACTTCATGATTTTGCTCCTATCATGAAAATGAAGCTGTTTTCTGTAAGCTAAGAAGGTAATCTTTTGGTTGGCTAGAAAGCTCACAGCAGTCAGTGTCCTAGAAAATTTGTATACAGGGGAGTTGCAATCATCTTATACAGAGAAAAAAATCTCATGTTATTGATTTCATTGTGGAAGTATTTTACAAAAGAGGTCATGTCATCACAAAGAAACTCAGTAGTCTACCGACTAGTAAGATGAGGTTTCTTTAAATGTAAAATTATGCAGTGCCATCCAAAGACCAGGTAGGTTTGCGGTTCGTGGTTGAGTCCCCCACTTCAAATTGCTTTCAGTTTGTCCTTTCCTTCCAAGATTTCTGTGGAGCTTCAGCATTGGAAGTGCCAAAATTTTGGCACTGTCTGGCCTTGGCAGTTGGCACTATCTAATTTCATCTTTTTTGGAAGTGTTGTTTGTCGTATATTCTTCCAATGAGTAGTAATTTTCCAAAACACTTGATACTAATTGTTATCTTACAAAGTCTGGGCTAGCAACATAATTTAGACTGAAGTTAAGTCCTACTTCTTCATTTGGAGGTACTTTCAAGACTATAATCATACCAGGAACTGTAATCAATTTCTCATTTCAATAGTTGGTTAAACTGGTTATAGAAAGGCATCAGATCTATAATTGGACCAAGGATCATGGTTTTGCAACCAGAAAATTATTGGACTATGCTGAAACACTTGTTCTGTAAACAAGGATGTTTGTCCAGTGTCCTCTTGAGAAAGGAAAGATTAAGTCAGCCTAAACAGTCAATGTGATACTGAAGATGAATTCACCATAACACAGTAATGGCTGTGATGGTCTCTGTGTAAATGTTATTCTGTACTCAAGTTTTCCAATAATGATGAAACAAATTATTAAGTCATAACAAGAGGGTGTCCCTCATGTTAACCTACTAACGATAACCATACACCATGTTTGTGTTTCAACTAGCATAGACCATGAGAAAGCCTCCTATCGACAAACACATAAGACACCTAATACGGAGACAGAATTAGAACAGAAAATTCAAAAATTGTGCCAAAAGATGAGATAAGCGTAAGCTGACCTCTTGAAAGGCATTCCATCCATTCCCGTTCCAGCCACCTAAACCTTTTCCTCCAACATGCTGCATCATGTCAAATGAAGCCACTGGACTAGGGCTTCCACGTTGTAGTCTGTCATAGTCGCTGAGTACTTGGTTGGGAATCATTCCAGAAAGTCTAAGTATTTCTGTCAAAGAGATTGAAACTAAAATTCAGAATTTTCCATTTGGAGAATCACTAAAGCTATTAAGCAGAATGTACATCAACTTAAACCGTATTCACCTGCATATGTGCCCACACAACGAGACTAACCTAACCTCATACAATTTGCTATAAAAGTATTTATCTGCTACAAACATTTCTTTGAAGAATAATTAGGTTCACATCCCAATCTGTAATCCACCTCGTTCAAAACGCCATTGGAGTGAAGTTTATGTGGAATACACACTTCTCAATCGACATAATAAGCTTAACATTACCTAACGGCCAATACTTGATCCTGCTTAATTTACTCCTGTGATGATACTGTTTGAATAAACAAAATCTAAACCAATACAAAATACATATCGAGCTTTGAGAAACTTACTAAAATCTCATTTCAATCCTCTCTTTACACAAATCTCTTCTTTTGCCTACTCTTTGAGCTAAAAGGAAGATTTGATCAATTTACAACGTTTCTTCTCTTACACAATTCAAGTCCGCCACTTGCTTTTCTACTATTATTACTTACGCCGTTTCTTCTCTTATACAATCCAAGTCCACCGCTTGCTTTTCCGCTATTGCTGCTTACAACATTTCCTCTATTACAAAATTTAAGTCCGTCGCTTGCTTTTCCTCTATTGTTACTTACGTCTCTTCTCTTACACAATTCAACTCCACCGCTTGCTTTTTCGCTTTCGTTACTTACACGTTTCTTTTCTTACACAATTCAAGTCAAGATAGTCAAGAGAACTTACTAAAATCTCATTTCAATTCTCTCTTTACACAAATCTCTTCTTTTGCCTACTCTTTGAGCTAAAGGCATACTGCAAACCAGCAGATTTGATCAATTTGGCTTAAAATCTACAACTTTGTAATGATTCTTTTCCAGTCATAAACATTTCTTGAAACAACAGCAGACAACTTCTTAACAGATTAGTGTATAGATTGACAAAACAGAGCAAACTAAAATCTCATCAGATAAATGCACAAGCAACTCATACATATTTTAACAGCAGCAAATAAAAATTCAAGATATAAATCAACCTTGATTCAAGAGTCGGCTACATATTGGAAGAACTTGTGTAAAGGGTCCAAGCTTCTGCCTTTCTGCTAACAGCTCTGTCAAGTACTGACTACAAGAAATTTCAAAAAACACCCAAAACAAACAAAATTGGTTAAAGAATCAATCTTGCATAGAGTTTTCAACATTAAAATTTCAAACCCCACAATCTTATATCAAGAAAAAATAAAAAGATTTAACCTTTACCTATCAACATCTTGGTTGGTCCTTATATGAGGAGAAACAGCTCTTGCAGGTGAGAAATTCAAGTTGTGATTATACAAATTAGACATGAACTTGAATTCAAGAAAAAGGGTCTGTGAATAAAAAAAATTGGGCAGTGAAGAAAACAACAAAGGGTTCAAGAGACAACCAAGATTTTTTTTTAATTTTTTTTTTGGTTATAAAAAGAAACAAGAAGAAGAAAGCTATGAATCAGTGAAACCCTGGAAAACAGGGGAGAAATTAATAGTGAACTGTATTTTTTCTAGAGTTGGAGTTGGAGACTTAAATAGGTGTGGGGCATGTACTAGCCCACGTTAGCAGCAGCACCTCCTTTTTGTTCTTGTTTTTCTCTACCTAGTGAAAAACAATTATCGCAATTGTGATACGATGAATAAGATTCTTCTTCGTCATATCAAGAATAATTTTTTTTTAATAAATTTTATATAACGAGAATCTAGATTAATTAGTGTTCTATAGATACATAACAAGAATTTAAATTGAATAGAATTTTCATGTCATATGAAGGATGAATAAGATTCTTCCATCATATGAAAAATAAATAAATTAGTAGAGATCATTTTTCTCTTTAATGAGTTTTGCGCAACGAGAATTCATATTAATCAATGTTCAGTATATACGAAATAAGAATTTAGATTAATCAATATTTAAATTTCAATACGAGTATCCAGTACTGGATAGAAAATAAAAACAAAACATTGTAAACAGTGTTTTTTATTTTCTTCTGAGATTTGTACGTATTCGAATTGCGTACACGTTTTATATTCAGTACGTCATTAAACTTTTTTTTTTGGTTGTTACTGTTGAAATTTGAAAATATTTAAAATTTGCACTCACTTTATTGATTATTAGGTCATATCATTGAATTTATAAATTAATATTTAATTTCTGCCGGTCCAATGCGCTAAACTCATCTCGTAAAGGGAAAAAATCAAAATTTAGTTGTCTTGTTCGCCGCTTCGACGCATTTTCTTCTCTCCCGGTATCGTGTCACACAAAAAGAAAGAGTGCAGAGCCCTGGCCCAACCTGTAAATCCGCTAACGTAAAGCGAGGAGTTGAGTCTGAACTAGGGGTATAGTCTATTTTATAATATACTCTTCTTCTATCACAGAAATAGCCAAATCGAAAGTTAAACATAACTTCAAGTCAATTGAAAAAGGAAGCGATGGTAACCTCTACAACTTTGTCTAGAACCGAGTGTCCCGCCGTGTAGAAATACTCACTCTAACACTATAGCAACCCCACCCCCAACTCTAACCGAGAAGTACCCTCCACCCATTTCCATTTTTCCGTGTGCCTTTATATATATATATATATATATATTATATATATATATATATATATATATATATATATATATATATATTGTGTGTGTGTGTAAAAGTTTTTGTATCATTAAATCACTTTAAAGATTGACAAATCATAACAAGAAAACTAGTTATTGCTTGAAAAATTAAAGAATTAACTACATAAAGGATTTTCTATATTTGTCTTACAATTTAAATAGAAGCAAATGATTCTGTAAATCTGATAATTTTCTTTACTATTTTTATTGATATTTTGTGAAAAAAAATCATATAACTAAATTAATATTTGTAATAAATTACAAAATCAAATCTCCCATCAACCTAACAAAACATATCAAATTACACTAATTATATAATAATTATTTTACATTATTATATAAGTTAAATAATATAAATAAGAAAAACTTAATTTTCCATAAATTCCTTTTCCTTTTTAATAACGGTATGAGGAAGAGGTGAGATAATTAGTTTTGTAACTTTATTCAATTCAAAAAAGTTGGATTAGTGTGCCCTATCCAAGTGAAAGGGGGCATGCACTATTTCTAATTTTGCCTTTTCTATTAAATTAATATTTCATACATTACAATAAAAACTTATTTACAAGTGTTTATGTCAAGCTAATAAATATATGATACAGGTTAAAATATATATACTTATCACTTAATTATTATTAATTAATATACTTTCACTTTATTAAATCACTTAACAATAATAAATTACACTAATTCAATACTATAAATATTCGATACAAATAAGTACTCATACATTAGTGAGTAACATAATATTTGGATTAGAAATTTTAAGAAAGAAAAAATGGTCAGGAAAAACTAGAGTATGGGTGGTTTGGTGTGAGGTATAAGATATAATAGTATCGGAATAAAATGCAAGATTATTTTATCTTGCGTTTGGTTGGAGGTATTAGTTAGTCCCGGAATTATTTATCCCACTATTTATACCATAGTGATGGAATAAGTTATCCATATACATGGTGGGATAGCTAATCCCGGGATTAATTATCCCGAGATAACTTGTTCCCAACCAAACGATCCCTTACAATATTAATAAATTAGTATCAGCACAAGTGGCAGAGTCCAGCAGAAAGCATCTGCCAAAAAATTTAGCTGTTCCATTACAAGTGCAGATGGAAAAAATTTATCCGATCGAATATTTACATCAGATCAATAAACATAAAATATACATCTTTCATATACAAATTTGTCATTTAGTCATATGATTAAGTAACATGCACTATTATTCTAACTTTAAGTTAACTACAATTAAAATGAATGATCAAATATAAACACTCGATGTGAATAAATATTTTACGATTAAACTGTAAAGTGAAAGATACTTACCTGTCATGAATTGTCTTTTGCAATAAATTTTAAATGACTGACGAAATTCCTGAACAAACGAGCTCATGACTTCTCTAAATGTGCGCCACTGTCTTTTTCTATTGAATTTATTAATACTACTACTAATTATAGCAAAAAATATGTAAATGTTACTAATAATGCATTTATTTATTTATTTATTTATTTATTTATAACATCACTGTCAAGCTATTTCCAAAACCTTATTGAAGTTTTTTTTATTGGACAATTATAATCAATTTCTCACTTCAATTTGAAGTTGAATTTTTCATATTTAAAATACTGATTCTGACCAGTAACTACTTTTTATAAATGAGGAACTTTTTCCCTCAATAACTTCAACATTTTTCAATTGAAATGTACCTTCAAACATAAATCTATTTTTTTTTTATTTTTTTTCAATTCAACTTCAATTTTTCCATTTTACAAATATAATCAAATCGTGTCTAAACGCCTATTTAGATATTTGGTATAGTTACATAAAAAGACAACTAGCATTTCTCGAATTCGGCGTTCATACATATCAAACTAGCATTTCTCGCATTTGGCGTTCATACGTATCAGACAAGCATTTCTTGCATTCGGCGTTCATACGTATTAGACAAGCATTTCTCGCATTCAACGTTCATACGTATCAGACTAGCATTTCTCGCATTCGACATTCATACATGTCAATCTGTGTTTATATATACCAAACTAGTAAATATAAGACACGTCTTGAATTCGTTATAAATATCACGTGCAAGTAAGTTTTTTACCTAGTCAATTTTATTCTATAATAATATTAGGTGTAAGTAATTTTTTTAAAAAATTTCGTCACAATATAATGATGGAATATTTGTATAACCCAAGCTAGCATAGGATTCCAAAGAAGGGGAACAGTGTACTTGAAAATAATATGACCATGCACGTTGGACAGAGACAACAATGTGTGGATCGCAATAAAGCCCCCCACCTTCATAAATTATTAATTCTCTTTTTAACTTTATATACAACCATACTGTAAAAAAAATAAAATTGAGATCACCCAAAATATATCTATGAGTAATCCTTCATATAAAAATTGAATTATATAATTTTAAAAAGAAAATAAATTACATGTTATCACAGATAAAAATGGAATCAACTAAGAAGTTTTATCGTTGATCTATAGCTAAATTACTCGTAACTAATAAGTTTATTAGATAATTTATTGATAGTCTGTCGTAGAATAAAATTAGCGATGATTTTGTTGTTTAACTAAAAAGATTGTCCACGCTAATTCCTACTTTTTGGTAGTGAGCTTAGACCATATATTCTTGATTTTAATAATGATGGTGTTCGAGTTAATCTGTTCACACGGGCTAATAATTAATTGATACTTATTACTATTACCTTCCACTAGCATAATTATCACTTATTAGATAACTTTGCCTTTTAGGTTTATAAGATGCATATTAAAAAATGACTTCACGTTTAATAATTGATCGAAACTCTTTTTTATTTGTTTGGCCGCCCAATTTTCTCTCGAGATGCTTTCTACTAACAAAAGGAAAAACACCAACAAGAAGACTCCCAAAAATCTTCGATTTTGTGCATTAATTAATGGTGGGTTACCTTCTTTTATTTCTCAATTTTAGGCGATAAATTTTCAAAAATTATTAAGATTTTTAGGGAAAAAAAAATCGACTTTGTTCATAAATGATGGATTACGACATTCATACGAGCATTGGACTTCTGATACATACTCTTGTATAAATGATTATGCTTATGCAACCAAATAAAATCAAAATATAAAGTGCACAATTGATGACCTACACTTATATACATACAAGCAAAACACAAATACATGTGCAGAAGTCTATTTCTGATATATACATGATGCATAAATTTAAAAAATGCAAGCGTATAGGTTGTATGCATGTCAATTGTAGGTGTGGCGTTTTAGGGTGATGTTTGTAAAGTGTTTGAAGTGCACTTTATATGCTAATATAATTCATACAGAGTGCAGCTTGCGTGTTAATGCAGTGTGAAATTATATATGTGTTGATACAACTAAATTGAGCGAACAGATATAGTGTATCCAATGAAATTGTACGTGTGTTGATACAATTACGTTGAACAAACAGATACAATGTATTCGGTGAAATTAGGCGAACAGATACAACGTATTTGATCGAGCGACAAATACAACTCCAAAACAATAGCTATGAATTATAATCAAACAAACTATAACTACTAATGATAATTATACTCCAAACTATGAATGCTTATGAAATTTCCTCAAAAAATAATTCCTTGTATTCTATTTTAATTTTATAAAAAAAGATTATTTTTTACTCAAACAAATGCACCGAGTGATCAATTTCGTCATCAAGGAAGTTGCCGCCCGGAGTTTCCTATTTTCCTTTAGTGTTAGTGAAGTTCGTCTTAAATTGAATTGTGATTTTATCTTACATGCATCGACAATATAAAAAAAATAAAATTAATACTATGAGATCACCTAATTAAAAGTGACAAGATAGGCCGGAAGCGACTTATTTCTATTCTCGTTGGAATTATTGAATATACATGAAAAATCTATAGATCGTAGTAGTTCGTCAACCTCTCTCACTAACATACGATACAATTTCAATTCACAGCACGACCAAAAAAAAAAAGAGGAAGAGTTTCGCTCAATTGGCCTTTCTACGATGACGAATGCATCTTTTCTCTTCTCTGAAATCTACAACCAGCAAGTGAATCGTAATTATTCAATATTAGTTGAATTACTTTTTAACTATACTGAAAATCATCTTTAAACTATCAGATTATTCTAACAAAATATATATCATGTTTTAAATTTAAAAATCTTTTCTAAGTTAGTAATTCAACTAATAATGAATACTCACGATCAGTCATTTTTATGTGATCTAATAGTATTAATTTTATTTTTCTATGCTATCAGTGCATGTAAGATAAAATCACAACTCAATTTAAGATGAACTTCATAACTTTAAAGGAAAAGAGAAACTCCGGGCGACTTCCTTGATGGCGACATTTACTCGATGCATTTGTTTGAGTATAATAAGTTTTTTTTTTATAAAATTAAAATAGAATGTAAGGAATATTTTTTGAGGAAATTTCATAAACATCTATAATTATAGCATATTTATTATTAATAGCTATAGTGTATTAAATTATGACTCATATCTATTGTTTTGGAGTTGTATTCGTCGCTCGATCAAATTCACTTTATCTGTTTTCTCAAATTAGTTATATCAACACATATAATTTTATTGGATACATTGTATCTGTTATTTCAACTTAGTTGTATCAACACATACAATTTTATGATATACACTGTATTCACACGCAAGCTGCACGCAAACCGCACTATATTAGCACATACAGTGCACTTCAATACACTGTAGGTTATTAGTTTTGCACTTTATATTTGATTCTATTGGATTGTATAAGCGTATTCATTTATACAAGGGTATGTTACGTTTTAAAAGTCCATTTCTCGTAAGAATATTGGAATTCGTTATTTATGCACAAAGTCAAAGTTCCTTTTACCCCAAAAAACCTAACAATTTTTGAAAATTTATTACCTAAAATTGGTTTCAAGGAGTAAATCATAAGGTTTCAAGTAGAAGAATGGAAAATTAAGGAAGAGTGGAAAAGAGCAGGAACAGCCAAATAGTTTCAAGGAGGAAATTGATGTATATTGGATAATTGCTAAAAAATTCAAAGTGTAGCTATACTTAGTTTTTTAAACTATCACAATAAAAAGTAAATTAAAATTAAATAGTGAACTGTATTTTTCTAGAGTTGGAGTTGGAGACTTAAATAGGTGTGGGGCATGTACTAGCCCACGTTAGCAGCAACACCTCCTTTTTGTTCTTGTTTTAGGCCTAGTGAAAAGCTCTCTATACATAATAAATTACCGTTATTGTGATGGGATGAATAAGATTCTTCTTCGTCATATCAAGAATGAATTTTTTTCAATGAATTCTATGTAACGAGAATTTAAATTAATTAGTGTTCAATAGATATGTAACAAGAATCTAAATTGAATAGAATTTTCTTGTCATATGAAGGATGAATAAGATTCTTCTATTGTATGAAAAATAAATAAATTAGTAGAGATTAATTTTCTCTTTAATGAGTTTTGCGCAACGAGAATTCATATTAATCAATGTTCAGTATATACGTAATAAGAATCTAGATTAATCAATATTTAAATTTCAATACGAGTATTCAATACTGGATAGAAAATAAAAATAAAATATCGCATAACGGTCTTTTTATTTTCTTCTGAAATTTGTACGTATTCGAAATGCGTACACGCTTTATATTCAGTACGTCATTAAACTTTTTTTTTGGGTGTTACTGTTGAAATTTGAAAATGTTCAAAATTTACACTCACTTTATTGATTATTAGGTCATATCATCAAATTTATAAATTAATATTTAATTTCTGCCGGTCCAATGCGCTGAACTCATCTCGTAAAGGGAAAAATCAAAATTTAGTTGTCTTGTTCGCCGCCTCGACGCATTCCCTTTTCTCCCCGATATCGTATCACACAGAAAGAAAGAGTGCAGAGTCCTGGATCAGCCTGTAAATCCGCTAACGTAAAGCGAGGAGTTGAGCCTAAACTAGGAGTATAGTCCATTTTATAATATACTCTTCTTCTATCACAGAAATAACCAAATTGAAAGTTAAGCAAATCTTCAAATTAATTGGAAAAGGTTGCGGTGGTAACCTCCACAACTTTGTCTGGAATCGAGTATCCCGCCGTGTAGAAAGACTCACCCTAACACTATAGCAATCCCACTCCCAACTCTAACATTAGCAGCAACACCTCCTTTTTGTTTTTGTTTTTCTCTACCCAGTGAAAAGCTTTTGTATCATTTTTTGTGGTAGGATGAATGTGATTCTTTTGTATTATACGAAGAACGAATCTTTTAATAATTTTATGTGATGAAAATCTAGATTTATTAGTGTTCAATAGATACGCAATGAGGAATCTAGATAGAAAAGGATTCTTTTATCATATGAAGGATGAATAGAATTCTTCTATCATATGAATTTTTTTTAGTATAAATTATTTTTCTCTTTAATAATCTTACGCAATGAGAATTTCGATTAATCAATGTATAATACAAATGTATCAAGAATCTAGATTAATCAGTGTTTAATTTTCAATACGAGTATCTGATACTGAATGAAAAAATAAAAACAAAATATCGCATAACGGTATTTTTTATTTTTTTCTGAAATTTGTACATGTTCGGAATGCGTATACGCTTTATATTCACTACGTCATTAACATTTTTTTGGTTGTTACTCCCTCCGTCTATCTTTACTTGTCCACTATACTAAAAATAGATGTCCAACAATATTCGTCCAATTTATGAAACCAAGAGATAATTGTACATTTAATTTCTAATTTACCCTTATTATTAATTATAGTCATTTCCCTATTACATTTTTTAAGACATTGTATTTATTATATTCAAAGGGTGATATAGTAAAATTGTCCTTCTATTTATAATTTCTTAAAAAGTGTGCAAAATTAATAGGGGACAAGTATTGTTGGACGGAGGGAGTACTGTTGAAATTTGAAAATGTTCAAAATTTACACTCACTTTATTGATTATTAGGTCATATCATCAAATTCATAAATTAATATTTAATTTCTGTCGGTCCAATGCACTTGACTCATCTCGTGAAGGAAAAAGCCAAAATTTAGTTGTTTTGTTCACCGCCTAGATGCATTCACTTCTCTCTCCGATATCGCCAATATGAAATTTATATTTTTGAAATAGAATTAACTTATTTAACTATAATGAAAATCAGTTTTAAACTAACAAATATTCTAACATATTATATATCATATTTTAAATTTGTTTTTTCTAAGTTAGTAATTCAACTAATAATAAATAATTATGACCAGTCACTTTTAGGTGATCTGGTAGTATTAATTTTATTTTTCTATATTGTCAGCACATATAAGATAAAGTCACAATTCAATTTAAGATGAGCTTCTCTAACTCCAAAGGGAAAGAGGAAACTTCGGGCGCCAATTTTCTTGATGACGACATTCACTCGATGCGTTTGTTTGAGAATAATAAGCTTTTTACAAAACAAAAATAAAATGCAAGGAATAATTATTTTTTGAGGAAATTCATAAACATCTATAGTTTAGAGTACAATTATCATTAGTAGCTATAATTTATTTAATTATGATTTATAGTCATTGTTTTGGAGTTGTATATGTCACTCAATAAAATTTGTTGCATCTATTCACTCAATTTCGCTGAATACACTAGATTTGTTCGCTCAACCTAATTGTATCAACACCCATATAATTTTATTGGATACACTGTATCTATTCGCTCAACTTAATTGTATCAACACATATAATTTTCACTGGATATACTATATTCGCACGCAAGCCGCACGTTATATGAATTATATTAGTACATACAATGTACTTAATAATCATCACCCCAAAATGTCACACATAAAACTGATATGTATACGATATACACACTTTCATTTTTTTAGTGTATGCATTATGTATGTATCATAAATAAACTCCCGATACATGCATTTGTGTTTTGCCTGTATATATATGGATGTATTTGTCTGTGTAGGTTATCAGTTTTGCATTTTATATTTGATTTTATTTGGTTGTATAAGCATATTCATTTATACAAGGGTATGCATCATAAGTCCATTTCCTGTAGGAATGTTGGAATCTGTCATTTATGCACAAAGTCAATTTTTTTCTCTCTAATAACAATTTTTGAAAATTTATCGCCTAAAATTGAGAAATAAAAGAAGTTAATCCTCCATTAAATTAATGCACAAATCAAAGCTTTTTGGGAGAAATAGGGAGAACTTTTTTAGTTGTTTATGAGCCACGAGTTATAGGGCTTGGGCTTTCAGACTATATTGTTATGGGCCGTTGATTGTTATAAGGATAAACTACCTAAAGATACATATCTCCTTATCATATTTACTAACTTTCACACTACTTTATTTTAATTACTTAATATACCATATGTTAATCAAAAATTCTTCGGATACATCACCTCACCTCGGATACATCCCAACCCTCGGATACATATTGTAACTCCTTAGATAAATGCGGATACATGTTGTAACCCCTCAGATACATGCGGGATGCCGATGTATCCAAGATAAAACTAAAGATGCCGATGTATCCGAGATAAAACCATGTATCTAGATGCCTTATGCAATGTATCCGAGTGGTTTGGGATGTATCCGATGGGACTGGGATGTATTCGAGTGATTTGGAATGTAGCCGGCGGGATTGTGATGTATCCGAAGGGAAAGTAGTGGGAAAAAAGTAATTAGCTCCTAAATGTGTGTTTTAGGTAAGTTACCTAATTATAATTGTTTGTTGGGACCAATGAGAGACTTTGACACCTATAAGACACATACACAAATTGAAAAATATCAGACCAAGCTTCAATGATCTTAATTTATGGTGTTTTCATATCATTATTTTTAAAATGTTGATAGGAAGAAAACAAAAAACAAATGAATATTTCAACCCAAAAAAGAAATTGATTAAAAACCCAAAAAATTAATTATTTTAATTATAAATCACAATAATTATTAATTTAAAATATTTAAAAAAATATTGTCCTTACATCAAGAAATCGAACATAACACTTCATCTAACCTAATAAACCATGCACAACCTTACATACAATACTACTAACAAGCATCAAACAAATCCTCAAAGACTTAAAACTAGGAATATAAAAAGGTTCAAGATGAACTCAAAATCCTGGTTTCACCGCTGATTAGCTATATATAGATCCTTTCTATTCAAAGGCGGCTAAATCATCATCCTCATCCGGAAGTGGCTATCAAAAACTCTTGTTCATGCAATTGCTGCGTAGCTAAGTCAAAAAATACTTCTGGTGGAGCAAGTGCAGGCGACTTCACAAAGTAAAGATTAGATTCCCAAGCAAGCCTCTTAGCGAGGTACAAAAAAGGCTTCTCAAAATTATAGTTACTCTTCGTTGATATCTCATAGTATTGCAAATTTCTCTTCATGTGGTACATAACTTGCTTTGCCTTAACCTGCCTGTACCTCGCATCAACTTTGTTTCCACAAAGAACAATGGGGATGTTGTTGCAAACCCTAGAAAGATCGTGATACCACATGGGAACATTCTTGTAGGTCAGATGGGCCGTAACATCAAACATGATAATTGCACATTGGCCATGAATGTAGTAACTATCACGAAGACCTCCAAACTTCTCTTGTCCAGCTGTATCCCAACAATTAAATCGAATTTTTCCTAGATTCGTGAAAAAGTCTAAGGGATGAACCTCCACACCAATAGTGGGTTCGTATTTTTTCTCGAATTCACCAGTGAGATGCCTTTTGACAAATGTTGTTTTACTAGTACCGCCATCGCCCACTATTACGAGCTTGAAGCTTGGATAATTATCTAAAATTTGTTGGTTTGGTAGCGCCATATTGAAGGGGGGAAAATGCAGCAATAAACTTCAAGAGAGAGCTACGGTTTTTGTGTTTATTTTGTGTTTATATATTGGGAAAATAGCTTTAACTTGAAGCCACTTTGGACTTATTTTGCTTAAACTTTTTGTGCAAATATACACTACAATTTTAGAGTTAAATAAATATGGTTTTAATTTTTAAGTAATTAATATTACCTTTTTGAATATAATTTTAATTTACAAAAAAATGAGAGTAAAGGCAAGTTGACTCCAATTTATACTCTTAACAAAATAAATTCCTAGTTCTACTAGGTAACCAATTATTTATTTACTAATCCTGATGGTATTTTTTTTAATCAACGTCATAGTGAATTAATTCCTCAAGGGCTCAAATAATTATTCTCAATGTAATATAGTGGTACTTGCCTACATATTCAATAATTTCTCCTAATTTGTAAAGAAATAACAATTGGTCCAAAATAAACTATAATTTGTACAATATCAACCAGTATTGCGACGATAAACACTCGGACACAAAGGCAGATACCATGGCGATATCGAATTATCTGAATTCACTGTTTTCGAGATCGAGTTATAAGTTTATATATGAAAAATTACTAAAATTGTAACATAAGATAGTATGTTTAAATTTATAATTTTAAAAATCTAATAAATTTAATACATAAATACTTTAAAAGTTGAATTCATAAAATATAAACTTTGTATTTTAGATCAGCATATTAAGTTTCTAGCTAGACCACTAATGTCCAACTAAGTTAAATTTCTTCATAGATGTCTCGGTATTAGTGGCTTTGATATAGTCATTTGTTTCAAAATTCAAACATAAGCTTTCACAGGTCAAAAGGAAGTAATATCAAGTTTTTAAGGAAAAAAAAAGTATTTTTGAATAATAACAGAATTCGTTTTTTATAAGCTAAAACAGTGTGTAACTTTTTACAAAGTATTTTTGAAACCTTCGCCAAATACAAACTGGTGCTTTAATATTGATAAAAGTACTTTTAAAATTAATTAGATAAATATAAACTGCTACTCTTTAAAAATAATATTTTTTTTTGAAAAAACTTAATAAGTAAATTTTAAAAGTTTAGTCAAATAGACAGGAAGCTGATTAAAGGCCACACTAATTTTTTAATTTTTTTTATGGTAAGGCAATTTATTAATTTAGAAGCTTCTTTCTTCTTCTCACACTTAGATAAAACCCCACCATATTAGAAATTATATTATACCGCCTTCACTACGTCGACTTTTTCTCTTTTAATTACCAAAAAGTAAAAGGTCATTGATTAGTTCAACTTAGTGACTAATTACTGAAGCAATCTGCTACTTGTGCAGGCTAAATTGGCTAATTGTGTTTTAACGACATTCAAATAACTTGGCATAATTCTTTGGGTACTTCGAAGTTGCATTTCTTTTTGGTCATTGAGGTTCCGATTAATCCAAATTTTTGCCGTGTAAGGCCTATTTAAGGGGGGAAGCTGTCCCTAACATGATTATTTCCATATCAAAAATTCGAATATGAGACCTTTAGTTAAAATGCAAGGATCCTATCTAGCCCATCACAACCTTTGTTGGTCTATGCAGTGTAAGTTAATTAAGTGGAAAACTAACTTGATTCAAAATTGACATGTGCTGGTGAAATTACAATAATAATAACAATTACAATTGAAAAAATAAATGAAGAAAACAAATTATCTTCTTGACTGAGGCGCGGATATCTCGCTCTCTTTAAGGAGATTCAAGCCCACTGCAGCAAATGTTTTTATCGGTCCAGCAATAGTCTTCTTGATTTGTCCCTCCAGGATACAATAACCCACACACAAAGTATAACTCAACAAACTCTGGACAAGAGTTGAGTCCAAAGCTCCAACACAAGAACACCTTCCTTCAACTAATAAAACTCTCTTTTTTACTAACTCTTTTACACTCTATATTTTCTTGTACTTTTAAAAATATGCAAGACCACCTCTATTTATAGGTGAGGTATTCATCCTAGTATTGAATAGGAAGAATAAATTGAGATAGTAATGGGTAGGTAAATGACATATAGATTATACAAGTTACAAGGAATAAATATGTAGAATAATGGATGAACAATAAGTTAGTGGTTATAGGAGTTATCAAAAATCAAAGGTCAAATTCTACCATTAAACACAAGTGAGTAAAAGGGCATAAAAATGCCATTCAAGACAATGGAAAAATGCAGCAACGTCTTGGTCTCATCATGGCCACTAAATGCCAAATGATGTAAATGAGAAATGCAACATTCCAAATCCATAATGCATAATAATATTATATGATATTAATATTAAAATGCTAAAGACCCATTAACATGCTAAGTGGGGAGGGTCCAATCTTTTTTAAAGTTGTATTATTTCACCTAAAAACGTAAGACAAAAGTCATTTTATCTAATGACTATGCCGGATTTTTGACACAAGTAGACAGGTTAAATACCATTTATTTCCCATTAAAAAAATGATGAAGGATAAAGTTTTCCAAGGTTCATAAGTGATCATAATCATCGTCAACAATAGAAATTGAATTAAGTGACTTCTTTTGATAATTGCAAATTAAGCAAAGTAAAATGTAGAAATGGTTGCTAGAAAATCAGTCATTTTCTAGGTTGCTTCAACTCTTCAAAAAGACGCCGCACTCGTGTTGAATCTTTCAATAATGCACTATTTAATAAGGATTCGACACGCACCCAGTGACATATTTAAATAGTCCAAGCAACATAGGTCATTTACTGACAAACATCGATCTTTTGGAGAATGTTTTCCTTTCCACCAAGCACACCTTTAAGGGAGGAAGCCCATTCGGCTACATTCAATAATTTTTGCTCATATCATATACTTATGTTACAAAATTCATTAAACATATACACATTAAATTTAGAATCCAGATATTAGCACTTGAAATCGATAGTATTCTAAAATTAAAAATCATCCCTATTTGTGTCCAAATTTTCTATTTTGACTCAGCTATGGTACTAGTAGCACCATCCAAGATTTTTTCCTAGTCTATGGGGTTTGGCAACTGACATACATATATTTTCTCTTTCCATCCATCAATTTCTATATAAAGAACTTTCTAACCAAAATATAAAGCAAATAACCAGCCCATATATAATCCTCTGAAACACAACAACAACAACAAATACAAGAAAACTGATTGATCCATATCCAAAAATGTTGTTATCAATAGCATTAGTGTGTGTATTTGGTTTACTTTTTCATCTTTACAATTCACTTGTAACAAAGCCAAGAAGGCTCCAATCAGCTCTTAGAAAGCAGGGAATAATCGGGCCACACCCAAAATTTCTTCTTGGTAACATTTTGGAGATCAAAAAATCACGTGAGGCTGCTGCCAAAGTTGCCTCAAATGGAGATAGTGTAGACTTCCATAACTGTGGAGCAACTCTCCTTCCTTTCTTTGATCAATGGCAGAGACAATACGGTATGTTAATATTATCGGAAACAACTTTTCTACCTCCCAAGCTAGGGGTAAGGTCTGCGTACACCCTACCCTTCCCGGACCCTACTTGTGAGATTACATGGAATATGTTATTGTTGTTGTATTTAAAATTCTGTCTTCAACAACTCTCCCGTGTGAGTTTAGTTCTGTTTTCATAAGTCAATCACGTAAAATTTCGTTTTGATAATAGGTGTCGCTGAGACTTAAATCTAGTATTTCTGTTTGCTGTGATCACTTCATTTGTCAAAGCAAGCATATATGATTTGTTTAGTTAATGATGTCTACAACACGCTCCTTCACGTGCGGATCTAATTCTTTTTTCATGAGCTAAGCACGTAATAATCCTTTCGGGTAATAAGTAGGTAGTGCAAGACTTTTGTTCAGGCTGATACTATGTTGAAATGAGTTTAAGTCATATACAGTGTCAAGTTATCTAAAAGATATTTACAAATAAACTTCCTTTCAGCGTAAGATTTGTAATGTTGAAAAGAAGGACAGGTTACTTACTGCAACATATAAAGGTGACACGACGGTGTACGAATTCCAACTGATCAGTTTTTTTTTTGTGGATGAGAAATGAACAGGTGAAGTATTCATGTTTTCTCTTGGCAACACACAAATTGTGCATGTGACACAACCAGAAATGGTGAGAGAGATCACTACTTGCACATCTTTGGATTTGGGAAAACCAACATATCAAGCAAAAGAGAGGGGCTCTTTACTAGGCAATGGGATCCTAACTTCAAATGGAACTTTTTGGGCACATCGAAGAAAAATTCTTGCTCCTGAGTTATATATGGAAAAAGTCAAGGTAAAAATTCAATTTTTTGGAGTTCTGAATTATAGCAAAAACACTTTGCTAGATACTGGACGAATTATTTATACATATCAAGTGAATATTTAACACAGATCTGACTCAAAGCTACTGAATTTTTCTGAACCTGTAAGCCGAAATGTAGGTCTCCCCCTATTTCCAACTCTATATATTGTTTTAAGTATTTCAAACTTTTTAGCGTAAGTGTAATTTAACCTGTTGTAGCAGATGATTCAACGACGACTCTATATTTGTTGACAAAATTATTGATATTTGTGCCCTTTTGGGGTCTGGATGCAGGGTATGATAAATTTAGTACAGGATTCTGCATTAACTTTGTTGAGTTCATGGAATAATCAAATTGAAGCTCAAAGTGGGATTGCTGACATTAAAATTGATCCAGACATGAGAAGCTTCTCTGGAGATGTAATTTCTAAAGCATGTTTTGGAAGCAATTTTTCCAAAGGAAAAGAAATCTTCTCTAAGCTCAGAGCTCTCCAGGAGGCTTCATCCAGAAGGTTCCTATCTACCGGAATTCCTGGCATCAGGTACATTCCGAAAGAAAATGCAAAATTATTTTACCTCACGTTTAGTTTAACTTTTGATTCTAGTATAAGTCATCTCGGGAGATAAATCTATATGCCATAAGATTATGTGATGATTAGGTCGAATAAATTCTTATGAAATAAGTATTCAACTACTTGTGAATCCACGAGAATATACAATGTACTCTAGGGTCAATACGACCTAATGCTCCTTGTAATTCCTTTGTTTTAACGTAATAGAATGGGTAATTATATTTCACGATTTAAGAAAAAAAGAAGTGAACCTACGAAAACAATTTCATTTAGGGCCTGTTTGGAAAGCCATCTTGATAATTGGATTTGGTATAATTGAGTGTAATTACTTGGTCAGCAGGTAATTTGGTGTAATTGGCAGGGGTAATTACACTCTTCAATTCACAGGAGGAGCTGTGAATTGCTGGTAATTACATGGTGTAATTACAAACTGATTACTTTCTAATTTCATTTTTTTATTTTTTTGTTTTAATTTATTTTTTATTTCTATTATTTTAAATTCTTTTTTATTTTTATTATTCTAATAATTTTTAAAAATATTTTTTTTATTTTTTATTTTTTATATTTTATATTTTATTTCCTTCTCATTTCCAAACCCTTACTTCTTGTGATTCTATATGATTGTTCGTATTATCTATTTTTTTTATTTTTTCATTTAGCATAATTTAGTTAGTATTCTAATTTTTTAAGTAAAGTAGAATTCATTGTTGAATAAGGTTATATACTTAGAATTTTCTTTTCTTTTGAATCATATTTAGTACGTTATATTGAAATTTGACATAAGAGTATTATGTTAACTTTTTTGTTTTGAATTTTGAACTTATGTTATATTTCAGTTTCATTTTATTTGTTTTACTGGTATTGACTTAATATTTCACATTTCAAGCAATTCATTTTTTAGTTAGAATTGATAGATTATCTTTTTGTCAAATGTTTTATAATTTTATGACATTATATTTATAATATTAATCTTTTTGTTAAACATGTATTTCATGATGTTCTTAAAAATCATATACTTTAAGTTTTTATGATTAATTTAATTAAAATATACTAATTTTAAAAATGTAAATTAATTATTTTTTTATAATATTATTAGTTAAGAATATATATTAATTAATATATTTCAAAAGACTATATATATATATATATATATCTTAAATATTTAATTTAATATTATTTATAAAAGCCTTTATTTGTTTAGTATAATTTTTTAGTTTTTGATAATTAGCTTTTATTAAATTTTAATATAATCATGTGATTACACTTGTAGAACCAAACAGTACACTTATAATTACATTGTAATTACATTGTGACAACCAAACAAATATAATTATTAAATTATGTAATTATTAGGCTGATAATTGCTACACTAATTTCAATTATCAGATAACTTTCCAAACAGACCTTTAATGGTTTTCAAAGAGTGAGGACCCCCCAGCCCCCTCTCTTTGGACCACAATTCATCAATGCAATTTTAAAAAAGGTTGCCCACTTTAATTTACTGCTATTATGAATTTGACAGTGGAAAAGTCTTCCCCTCTATTCGTAGTCAAGGGCTGACCTACAAATCCATTAAAAGGGTTTGACAGAATCCAGTATTTTGTTCATATACTTTGTAATAATATTTTAAATTAATATATACAAGTAATTCCAGTAAACTATTTTTTCTAAAATGCACGACGTATTCATAAACTAAAAATTTTAACTTTGCCTCTATGATTAATAGAGTATCAAATAAAGAATGTCTTTCTGAAATATCTTGACAAGTCGTCTCATGTATTAATTTTGGATTACATATCAACTTAATATTTGGATGAGCTGAAATGGTTTGAGCTACAATATAATGAGATGAATTAGTTTCTTCGTTTCAATTTGATTGACCTACTTTTTTTTTTGGTCCGTTTAAAAAAGAATGAGTTTTTTCCTTATTAGCAACTCCTTAATTCCGACTTTCCACATGACATGTTTAAGACAACAAAATTAAAGGATATTTTGGTACATTTGACATTTCTTTAATTTAAGACGACAAGATTTAAAAGTCTTTCTTTATTTTCTTAAACTTCGTACCAAATCAAAATAGGTCAATCAATTTGAAATGGAGGGAATAATAAATAAGTGGATCATCGACTCGCTCAAACTTAAACATGTTAAAAAGATGATGTTTTTATGGGCTGATTTATTGCCACCCTGATGACGATGTTAAACATTGGACAGTTTTGACAATACTCAACCTAGTTTGTTGGATGGAACAGATATATTCCTAGCAAGAACAACAGAGAGACATGGGCCTTAGAGAAGGAAATCAGAAAATTGATCTTGAAAATAGTGAAGGAAAAAACAAGAGGAGAAGAAGCTGCAGCTGGAAATGAAAAAGATTTACTGCAAATGGTTCTTGAAGGAGCTACAACAAACACTGATGAACTCAGCCAAAATGCAATTGATAATTTCATAGTTGATAACTGCAAAAACATTTACTTGGCTGGTTATGAGACCACTGCTGTTGCTGCCACGTGGTGCCTCATGCTTTTGGCTGCAAATCCAATTTGGCAACAAACTGTTCGTGATGAGGTCCTACAAATTTGTAAAGGCCAAATTCCTGATGCTGACATGATTCGACAGATGAAACAGGTACTCTTTCCGTCTCAAAATAAGTGTTTTTTCCGTCTTAAAATAGGTGTTATTTTAGTAACAAGATTTTGTTCCGAAATAAGTATATATCATCTTAAGAATTCACGACAAAATTAGTACTCTCCTATCTCAATTTATATGTCATACTTTACTTTTTAGACAATGCCAAAAAGAATGATACCTTTCTATATTTAGTAACACTTTAAAATGTCAATTTCACCCTTAATGAGATGATTTATAGCCTCTCAAACACCTATATATGAATTATTTTAAACCACAAATTTCAAAAGTTTTCTCTCAAACTACATCATATAAATTGGAACGGAGGGAGTATATTTTTTCCAACTATACCCTTATACTCCATCTTCTTAATAGTGTATAAAACACATTTATTAAACAGGGATAGTCTAGTAAACTACACATTGTATTTATTGATTTCTTAATGGAAGTAAGTTTTACTAAGGTGAAACATATTTTGGGACCTAGGGAGTATTTCTTTTAGAGTTAATTTCACATATGATTCGAAAATAGCCTTTCTACGAGTAAGGATAAGGCTGCGTATACATCACTCTCTTCAAACTCCATTTATAAAATTACACTGAATATGTTAGTAGTTATAATTTCACATATGATCTTCGAAAAATAAGCTATAAAACTAAATTTTGTAACCGGGAATTGCACGGGCTAGCCACTTTTTGTGCGAATATAGAATGATTATATTAATGTTTTCTTATTGTTACATTAATAGAATTTTCCAATTAGTGTTAAAATAAGTCAAAATATTGTTGATTAACACATGTTAATACTATGATAATTTATCTTGATTTGCAGTTAACGATGGTGATTAACGAATCATTGCGTCTTTATCCACCAGTATCAGTGATATCAAGAGAAGCATTAAAAGAAATGAAATTTGGAGAAATTAATGTTCCTAAAGGTGTCAATATTTGGACATTGGTTACAACATTACACACTGATCCAAATATATGGGGAACAGATTCATACAAGTTTAATCCACAAAGATTTGCAAATGGAATTAGAGGTGCATGTAAATTCCCACATGTGTACATGCCTTTTGGGGTTGGACCAAGGGTATGTTTGGGACAAAATTTGGCTATGGTGGAACTTAAAATACTCATTTCTTTAATTTTGACCAAATTTTGTTTCACTATTTCACCAAAGTATGTTCATTCTCCAGTTTTGAATTTGGTCATTGAGCCTGGACATGGTGTGTATCTATCACTGAGGAAGTTGTGATCAAATAGAGTTGATCTTGGATGCTACAGTTCCATTTATTTTTATTTAAGTAATGAGCAGATAACAGTGGCGATCACGGAGACATGATTTTCACTAAGAAATTCATTATCTATGATATATATACAAAAAGAATAATTATTATTTATATAGCGTAATTTTTTGTCTAAGAGGTTATATGATCCTAGCTCTTCCACCCCTCTAGCTTGGATATTGTAAATTACTACTAAATGGAGCTTGGATATTGCTACTTTTTTACATTAGTTCTATTTATGTAATAGGGGCAATGTAACTATAACTTACTTTTTATATGATGCAAGAAAAAGAATATTGAGATTTAGTGTTATGTATACGGTATACGTTCTCCATATATTTACGTGTTCACAATAAATAGATGCCAGTCACATTCATTTTTTCGCAGTATTACTAAAGAACAAAGTAACTAAATATATCTCGTTAGTGCTAAACTTACGTTAGGGGACGTCTCTGAATTTATCCCATAAACGTATGAATAATATGATATGCATTTGGATATTAACTTCTACCACTTAATCATGAGTTTGATTTGGTAATATACATTTTTACATGATTTTATTAATTCGTAAGTCAGAAAAAATTCAAGCCTTGAATAATTTCATCATCCGTAAAAATAAATAAATTGTAGTACTGTTAGGTCACGCGAAGGATTTCTATTATGTACATGTACTAACACACCTTAAAATGTGAGATTTGTAATCTTGAAATAAGCCGTATTACGTGTATATCTCCTTGGATGACCTGACAGTGTGAAAAAATATTTATGTTCGGAGTATATTTTCCCCCCAGTATAATATAAATCCTGTAATTATGCGAAAAGGCTGGATAACATATGGTTATGGTGCAATTTGAGGCACCCCTTTGACTCTCAGTTCGTTGGACTCTTTGAATAATTCAGTAACAGTCTAAAAACAAGACGAGTTGAATAGCTCTATGAGTAGTTAGATAGAGAAGGAAAACAAAAATCTAACTCCATTAATCCTCACTTCTTCAACACAACAAACAAGAAGCTAGACACATCAAAATTAAGGAGAAAATCGAGCACGGTTAGATCCTCGTACACGTTTATCTTTTAGGTGACCTGAGAGTATGTCTATATGTCTATTGAACTTGTTCTTTTTCTTGTTGTTGTTGTTTTGTTTACTTGAGTTTGATATTTGCAGGGGAATTGATCAAAATGTCCAATCCAGTGGAGGAAATTGTTAGTGAATCTAAAATGGAGAATAAGAAAAAAGCCTTTAATCAATATGATTCTTCTTCTTCTTCTTCATCATCAACAGATGATGATTTTAGACGCCAAGCTCATAATAAGAAGATTCACCTCTTTGATCGTCACAAACCTATCCACTCTGCTTTAGGTGGTGGCAAATGTATGTTTTCTCAAGTTCTTTATGTGCATTTTTCGAGTTTTTAATTTAAAAATGGTCTCTTGAATAGATATTATCTCTTATGTTCGCGAAAAAATTGAGCACTTTTTGTCCAACTGACGAACATCTAGACATACTAATAATGGTTGTCTCGATTGATCATTGATGTGCAAAGAGTTACAGTTTTGAGTTTGACATCTAGACACGATCCTGATAGAGATCTTCTTCCCCAATTTGCACTGATCATACTGAGGAAAACAAAATTTCCATTATTTTAGAATGATTCATTTGGAAGTTTCGTCAGTTGGACTAAAAGTGCTCAATTTTGGCAAACTTAAAGGGCCATATGTGCTCCGAGTACTATAAAAAAAGGACGAAACGCAATGGAACATTTGCGTTAAAAACTCTACACAACTGATCATTTTTGAGGTAACTGATGATTATTAATCTGTGCTGAAAATGACTGGATCAGTGGCTGATATTTTACTATGGAGGGACAAGAAGATTTCAGGAGGAATGCTTGCTGGTGCCACTGTCATATGGTTTCTCTTTGAATGTACTGGTTATCATTTGCTCACTTTGATTTGCCATACTCTTATAGCCTCCTTGGCCATCTTGTTCTTTTGGTCCAATCTCTCCTTCTTAGTCAACAAGTGAGTTCACTTCTCTTTCCCTTAGCTAAATGTTTTTGTAGTGAAGATTTAAAGTTTTTTTTTTTTTTTTTTGGTTTCCACCCTGGTGCTCGGTACCTTCATTGGAGCCTGATTTCTAAACCCTTTGCCACTAAACTAGAAGTGTCCCTTATGCTAAGGAGAATCAACAATTTATATATATCAAAAAGATTGTTTTTACCCTATTTGTCCCTGTCTGCATTCATGTTTTTGCTAGCTGTGCCTCTTGCTCGAGTGTTCCTCCTGAAGTAATTATTTTAGGGGGATATTGATCATCTTGTATTGTCTAGCAGGAGTTTTATAGAGTTACCAAAGATTGAATTGCAAGAAGAGTTATGGATGCAAATGGTCCTCTTACTGAGGGATCAATGCACCTGTGCAGTTGGTATCTTTCGAGAAGTAGCATCCGGAAATGATTTGAAGAAGTTTCTCTATGTACCACCTTCCCACACCCTGAACTTGTTTATTACTAGTAAAGTCCATTTCAACTGCAACAAGTTCATATGATTATGATCATTTGCAGGCAATTTTTGGCTTGTGGATTGTTTCCATTGTTGGCAGATGGTTCAATCTTCTGACCCTTGTATACCTCAGTAAGTTCTCTATACACTTTCATTTTGTTTCTGCTAGCAACGCAAGACTAACTTATGAAATTTCCTCACTGGTATGTGGAAATTCAGTGGTTTGGTCGAAGTGTAACCGGTTTTTTTGTGTCCATAGTGATTTACCAAGATAACCAATTTTTCATTTTTTGGACAGTATTTGTCATACTGTTGACAGTACCCTTTTTGTATGAGAAGTATGAAGATCAAGTAGATGCCTATGCAGAAATGGCTATAAAAGAACTCAGGAAACAGTATAGTCAAGTGGATGAGAAGGTTCTTCAGAAACTACCAATTCCTTTCATAAAAGACAGTAAGCAGGACTGATGCAACTCTTCTCTCAGGCAGATATTCCTTCACTTCAACAGTAGATGTAGACTTCAACTTCTTTTTGTTTCATAAGCAGTATTAAATGTTATGACACTCGATTTCATCTTGCAATATTGGCAGCTCTAGTGGCTCTTTTTGCAGTCCTATTCCGTTCTTTCATGCATTTGTTGGTTGAATTTCACTTCTATACACTGATAGAGTAAGATAATTGTTACACGATCATGTTCAAAATTGAGGCAATTTCCATGGAAAAAAAAACGAGTAGTCTGGCCTAGTTCTTGTTTGTTTTCCTTAGTGGTATAGTACGGCACATGCGAAATCACAACCAGAGAGAAGTAACGATACGATAGATCTGTAGGAAATAGAAAAGTACAAGAATATTTGACATAATATGCAGTGGTCAACAACCAAAGGCTTGAAACAGATCAAAGGTGAGCAACCAAATAAACAGAGTAGTATTGCAAATTAAAATTGAATGGCATACAGGAAATTGGGATGGAATAATTGGTGAACTAACGAAAAAATCTCTTAGATCACATCAGAATTCAGAACCAACAAAAAAGAACCTGGAAAAAGAACATTCAGTTGCTAAACAAGCTCGATGTACGCCATCGGTGCATTGTCCCCTCGCCTTGGTAGAGTTCTTATTATCCTAGTGTATCCTCCATTTCTCTCCCCATATCTTTCTGGGACTTCAGCAAACAAGGCGTGTACTATCTGCTTCTCGTAGATGAATCCAAGAGCTTGCCTTCTCTTGTGAAGTGAGCCATCCTTTGCCATCGTGACCATTTTGTCAACATATTTTCTAACTGCCCTGGCCCTCGCTTTAGTGGTCTTTATACGCCCATGCTTGAGGAGCTGAGTTGTGAGACCTCTCAGAAGTGCCCGACGCTGATCTGGAGGTCTATTCAGTTTGGGCACCTTCCTGCCATGTCTCATGGCAAAAACTCGGCCACCATTATCAATAACGGTGAATGAGTGCTCAAAACTTGTTGAGTCTGCAATATAAATTAAAGGTATACTTATGGTAGAGCAATATAATTTCACACACAAAATTGATCACTGTATAATGAGTGCTCAAAACTCTATGCAGATTTGATCAAAGATCATAAAACAACAAATTCGGTATAATCAACACTAGAAGGAGAGTCACAAATCAAGAGCTCAATAATATGCAGCAGGCTGACAGGGAAAAATGTTCACAGACTCTTGGGCATCATAGGACACAATCTAGAAAACTATATAATGCATAGAAAAGTAGAACATTTTCACCCTAGACGAACTAAAAGTACTGATACAAGAGACTGGTTTTGAAGAGGAAACACCATTAGTCTGGTTCAGTTCCACCATAAGCCAAGTTTCATGATACCACCTACCCCAAAATCCATAATAACATATGTGTCAATGGACCACTAATTAGTCCCATATATGTCTATGTCAAGCATGGTGGATTCCATATTTGGAGTATTGTTCTTGACAATCCAAGTAGTTGTAACTTTTCTTTTTCCTATTTTGATAAGGAAAAATAATTGTACTTCTCCAGTTAAAATCCAAAAACATCCCCTTTTCCAGTACCTTACTTAACTCTAGCAGAAGAAATGCAATACCAGATAGCAACCCCTATACATGATAGGAGCTAATCAAGAATTCTCTATTATACCGTGATAGCAACTGCTATACATAATATTTCCACGACTCCCCACCAGGGGCAGAGCTACAAGGCACACCTCGACTAAATCCACGGGATACCTGTCACCTCCCATCAGCAACAGATACCAAGTAACTATATTCACCAAGGCTAGTACACATGGAAGAATCACCAAGTGTTTTTTGTCTCTGCTGGAATTTGAACCTACGACCTCATGGTTTTCAGCCCACTTCATTAACCACTAGGCCACACCTTTGGGTGCTAATCCAGTTAAAAGTTAATACGTATAAATAATTTATCCAGAATCCTGTAAGTTGTGTTTTCTAGAATCGTGAACTCATGAACTGAAAATCCTAGCTCCGCCTCGCTCCCCGCCATTATACACCACAATTAACAAGAAGGGGCTTAAAAGAAAAGGAAAATCCCCCAACTACAATGGTAATGGTAAAATAAAAGAAAAATGAAACCCTCGACCCTACCAATAGCTCGAATGCAAAAAAATTGGGCTTCCTTACACTAAAAGATGCAAACTTGTGTTCATCCAAATGCCATAGGGAGCACAAGACAAACAATGCAACATCAATGGAATTATAATTCATACTAAGTGGCACCCATTGGAGGTAAAAGGTACAATGGTGGTTTAGAATCTTGAAAAAACATATTTTTGCACGAATTGTAAATCAGAAAAATTGTACCTTGGGAAGAAAGGGACAAAAGTGGATGCAGGGGAGCAAGACCCACGAAGGACTGAACAATTCTTGAACTGGACCTGGGTTTGCTTATGCTGAGACGAGAAGGGGAAGACCCACAAGAGAATCGAAGTGAAGAGTTGGAAATTGGTTGAATTGAAGGGAGAGCCGATTTCAGGCAAGACATGCTCCATGTTGTAGAAGCCATATCCTCTGGTAGTTTGATTTCTTGGTCTCTGCTTATGTTCCAAATGAGTTGTGGGTTTATCTGAATAGATAAGTGATTTTTTGGTACCCCAATTATACTCTATATTTTCCTCAGCCCCTCTAACTTTTGCTTCTGTCATTTTTGACTTAGCTTAATTTTTATTTTTATTTTTTAAAAAAGAAATCTTTGTCAGTATTCGGATTAGTTTGTGCACACCTCAACCATTTACCTACAATGCATGTATCGATTAACTCTGCTTAGAAAAATAGAAGAAATCACTTAACATTTTTCAATCTCTATTCCTATTTAAACTTCATATTCGTTGGTTGAGTTTCACTTTTATGCAATGACGAGGTAAATAATTGTTACCCTTTTTGATTGCGGGAATTTCCATGAAAACAACTATATTTGATATAATATGCCGTGGTCAACAACTAAGGGGGTGTTTGGCCATGCAACTTCATAAAACACATTTGGCCATAAAATTCCAAAGTTTGAAAAATATCAAAAAGCTATTTTCACTCCAATTACTCACGAAAATTCAAATAAACAACTCCAACTTACCGCTCTAATTTTCAAATATCATTTTTCACTTTGAAAACAAAAACTAATTTTTTCAACTACTCGCAACTTTCATGGCTAAACACTCCCTAAATGTTTGAAACAGATCAAAGGTGACCAACAAAATAAACAGAGTAAAAACTGCAAGTTAAAATTGAGCGGCATACAAGGAATTGGGATGGAATAATTGGTGGAGCTAACAAAATCTCTTAGTTCACATCAGAATTTCAAAAAAAAATATTCAGTTGCTAGACAAGCTCGATGTACGCCATTGGCGCATTATCCCCTCGCCTTGGTAGAGTTCTTATTATCCTAGTGTATCCTCCATTTCTCTCCCCATATCTTTCCGGGACTTCAGCAAACAATGCGTGCACTATCTGCTTCTCGTAGATGAATCCGAGAGCTTGCCTTCTCTTATGAAGAGAGCCGTCCTTTGCCATTGTGACCATCTTGTCAACATATTTTCTCACTGCCCTTGCCCTCGCTTTTGTGGTCTTTATACGCCCATGCTTGAGGAGCTGAGTTGTGAGACCTCTTAGAAGTGCCCGACGTTGGTCAGGAGGTCTGTTCAGTTTGGGCACCTTCCTGCCATGCCTCATGGCAAAAACTCGGCCACCATTATCAATCACGGTGAATGAGTGCTCAAAACTTGTTGAGTCTGCAGAACAAATTAAAGGTGTAATAATAGTAGAGCAGCACAACTCAACATGCAAAATCTGCATCAGTAAAATAAACTTCTTTTTATAAAGGAAAGAGTAGAATTAACTAGATAAGTAATCCTCAAAGTTCAAGAGTAAACCAAGATATATCCCTATGCATTCACACTCCTGAGACAGTTTCAAATCTCAGACATCAACATCGGCTAATCAGTTCGCTCAAGCCTCCCTCTTCTGTAAACATTACAATTATCACAAGATCCAATATTTGCAGACAACTAGCAGCATGTTTGGAATGATGCAACATCCATACATCAGACTCTATGTAAGCTTGATCAAAGATCCTAAAACAGTCATATTAACTTAAGCAACATTACAAGGAGAGGCATAAATATGCTGCATGCTATACAGGGGAATGATGTCCGCGGACTTCTGGACAACGTTGGGCATGGTCAAGACCAAAAGAAAAGCACCTATCATTGAAACTTCATTAGGAGTAGACAAGCGAACTAGATGTGAGGAGGAAACAACCGTGCTCTAGTCCAGTTCCACCTTAACCCAAGTCATATCATCGCTACCTAAGCCAAAATCCTTAAAACATTTGTACCCGTGTTACATTACCTAGTACACAGATATTATACATGTTTCCACATTTGAATTATTTCATTCTTGACAACCCAATAGAAAAATTGTGACTTCTCCAGTTAAATATCCCCTTTCCTAGAAGTACCTTGATTACCATATCGCAATAGTAGCCTGTAGCCGCTATCAATAGCTTCTTCACACACCCCACCTTAACATCCCACAACTATAACAAGAAAAGAATAAGAAAAAAGCTAACTCTCTCGCCTAGTGGGAAGTAAGGATGCTATTCTCTCTCCCCAATACCCACCCTAACAACAATGAACTCGAATCTAATGAAGGAGATTTGCAACTTGAACAAGGTGCACGGGATCTTTCCCTCCTTTATGCAACTTAGTACCATTCCATAGCTTGAATGCACCAAGGGAGTGCCTTCCAATTCCACACAAAAATATAGATTGGGTTTCCTTACACTAATAAGATGCAAACTTTTGTACATTCACATGCCGCAGGGGACAAACTAACACACAATGTGACAATTTCAGTTGAAAAAAAATAGCATATCACCAAAAATAATGTAGACATCGCAAAGCAGCAGAAAAACCAGGAATTCTAATAGGGATTCAAAAATTGCAAGAGTGTAACACCTTAGATTGAACTTGTGACCTAAAGCAAATTTTCAGCAACATTTCCCTGTACACTAGAAACTTCCTTATGTTAAAGGAATTCAACAATTAATCTATAAAAAAAAATTGCCTTTTTTATTAAAAATTGCAAGGAAACCAGGAATCCTAATAGGGATTGAAAAACTGCAAGAATGCAACACCTTATATTAGAACTTGTGACCTAAAGCAATTTTTGAGCCACATTTGCCTGTACACCAGAAACTTATGTTAAAGGAATTCAAAAAATTTATCCAAAAAATTGTCGTTTCGATTGAACCCCTTCAAAACATGTACCCCCACCCCCCTGTTTCCAAGGGCAATGTAGCAGCATGAGTCATCCACCACCCCACCCCTTTTTTTATACTTAAGTAACACCCATTGGAGTAAAAGGTACAATGGTGGTGTTAAAATCTTGAAATACATCTTTTTCGCACAAACAGTAATGAGAAAAATTGTACCTTGGGAAGAAAGTGACAAGAGTGGGTGCAGGGGAGCAAGACCCACGAAGGACTGAACAATTCTGGAACTGGACTTGGGTTTGCTTATCCTGAGGCGAGAAGGGGAAGACCCACAAGAGAATCGAAGTGAAGAATTCGAAATTGGTTGAATTGAAGGGAGGGCCGATTTCAGACAAGACATGCTCCATGTCGTAGAAGCCATATCCTTAAAGCTGTGTTGTAATGTTCGGGATGAGTTCTTGGTAGGTATATCTGAATGGATAAGTGAATTTTGGTACCCCAATTTATCTTTATATTTTCCCTCCGCCCCTAGACTTTTGCTTCCTGTCATTTTGACCCGCTTACACTTTTTTTTTTTACATCACCGCGATATCAAAGCTCAGTTTGTGCATCCGGCTTCTCTCCGTTATCGTTTTTCCGTTTCATCAAGTACACATCTAGACAAAAATTTGCATCCTATTAAATTTTAAAGGTTAAGATTATACATTAACAAGTATCATAATCTTAATTTGAGTGCAGAAGAAATGCTTGTAATCTCGAAGTACTTCTTCTTTTATATATTAAGAAGCAATGGGATAATATAAATATCCGTTGGATTACCCATTTTTTACCCATATGGATTTCATTTTTTATCTGTCCATATCCGACTCGATCAACCCGTTTGCCACCCCTGCCTAGGAGCATCAATCTGATCATGACTCCTTCAGAAGGCCAAAAGAAAGTTTGATAAATGTGGAGGCCACACAGAAGATCCCAAATTTGAGGTGGGCTGATCAAGAAATTTGATTTGATGATGGGAAAGTGGCCTGATAATCCTTGGGGAATGACATGCAAATCTTTAAAAAGTTTTGTGATCCAATCCTTTTAATCTTTTCTTGTTCTACCCTTCAATTCTTCCAAATGCCGAAGGATCCTATGAGAATTTTGTAATCATGCATATATTGCTGTTTGAAGTACCAATATAATTATATGATATAAAGCCACTTAGCACAGCCAATAATAGCAGATCAGAGAACAAACAAAACATAAAACAACAAGAATGTTACTACATTGAACTTGATTGATAGACACAACACAAGCTATCTAACACTAACGTGTGACCTTGAAATTAATATATCTCACAATAAGATATCTAGTTCCTACTAGAAATGAAGCTTTTTCTTCTTTTTCTCTCTTTACGTATTAAAGTTCCCAACTTCTGGTTCGAATAAATTTAGCTCCAGGACCTGCATGATAGTCGATACTTAATCATGATTGTTTCTGTGCTATTCTTGCGAAATTACGGATCGTTTGATTCGCGGACTAAGTTATCCTAGAATTATAGTCCTGAGATTATAGGCCGCTTGAAAGCTATTTTTTCCATCAATTCTCTTTACTAGCAAGTCAACAAATGCAAGGTATACAGGAAAGAACTATTAACAACAACTCCCTTTACTTTTCTGCTCGCTCGATGAAATTATTAAATCATACAATGTAGAATACAAAGAACTATTTTTCAACTTTTATCAGCTTGTTAATTACGTTGAATTCCCATCACTTGATTAAAAGAAATATTTATTTAGAGGTTGAACTTCTTAATTACATACATAGACACGTACTTATAGTTTATGCTTAAAAAATATTTAAATCGAAATAGTGGATGGTAGGATTTTTAGAATATAAGTGCACTATTAAAAAAGGGAGTAAAATATATTAATTAAGTGTGAATTGATCCTTATTCCTCTAGGTAAATAATTCACATTTAGTCAAGTGCACCATTCAACCTTCTTGGAGCAAGAATGCCAATAATATTATATCAATTTTAAAAAATACTTATATAAAATATCTAATTTTATAAAAAAATCATAAGTTCCCGTGCACTATAATTTTCCCTATAAATTCGCTCCGCCTTAAAGTCAAAAGTGTTACTTGCCAGTTTTAGCAAGTTTTTAAATGCAAAAAACTGTCGGTAGGTATTTAATTAATTAAGCTCTATATCATGCATGAAAGAGAGTTTTTTTTTTTTTTTTCTTTTTTTACAGAATAAAAATGTCTGTTATTAGTGTGAAGGAGACATATTTGTGTCATTTGATACTGTTTCGCTGAAAAAGTATATACAGTAGAATAGATCCATGTTATTTGAAAAATAATGTCATACATCACTAATCTGTTTGAGATAGAATATGAATAAAACATTTTCTACTCTACATGAGCCTGAGATTCGATGTTAGTAGCTGGTGGCATCACCGAATAAGCTTGATCTGATTGATATGAATCAAAACGATGATTAATAGAACTTAAACTAAGAATTTGAGAGCATAAGATAACAGTAGAAGATTATTTACTGTTATGATCCTATTGCAAAGTATGGGATTTGAGTCCCACAATGATTAAATGGGGAGCTGATATGGGATTTACATAGCCTTGGACTCTCCCACCTTAATAGCTAGCTTATGGGGTGTGATTCTCCTGAGGGTGTATCAATGGTATCAGAGTCACTCACCACCCTCCATGCCCACCGTGCCATGAAGGCACCTACAGTGAAACCGTCGAGGACGATGGATGCGGAGCGTAATAATTTGTTATGATCCTATTGCAAAGTATTGGACTTGAGTCCCATATCGATTAAACGGGGAACTTACTAAATCCTAGGGAGCTCCACAAGTATGGTTGCTTCCTCCAATTGTGGCTAAAGAGGTGTCCGACACCTATAACTGCTGAGTCAGAGTTAACCTATCGTATCTTCCACATGTCCTTGCCTGATTTGGCCACGCATTTGATCCGATTTTTATCCCATACAATATTACAGATCGACATACGACAACAATAACAATTACTACACTTTAATTAAGAGATATAGGTCTAATTACACTACGTACACACAAAAGCTGCATACGACTATATAGAAATTAAAAAACTACTCGTGCTATATATAAGTTTGATTTATTTCTACAGAAAAGCAACACTACTAAAGTGGTAGCAGAAAGGTCATTTTCCCTATATATATCATCAAATATATATTGTCTCAAACGTCTTTCACATATATATTAAGTCAATATTATTGTCACCTCAACTAATCAGCAGAGGCAGATATTCATAATTAATTAGGATCTCTAAAGATTTTTCTGTTCTCCAGCTAATTTTTCTGGACCCCATGCTTTACTTTATGCCCCTTAAATACTCAGTTAAGTAAGTCCATTTGCGTTAATTAAAAATTAAACCTACATACCAAATTAAACAAGTGCTTTAATTTATATATTGTCGGTGATGAGTTCTACATTAAGCAAGAAGAATAAATGTATGCCATGTTCAGCATGCAAGCTTCTTCGTAGGCGATGTACTAAAAATTGCATTTTCTTGCCTCACTTTCCCTCTGCTGAACCACTTAAATTTATTGCTGTCCATCGCATTTTTGGTGCCAGCAACATCAGCAAAATATTACAAGTACGTATAATTCATACTAATTTTTAACCTTCTTGTTTATATAATGGTGGTGTCTCTGATCTGTCTCTAGACTAGCTTGCGCTATCTGTTACCCCCTACTAACATAAATACCAGATAATTCTAAAGAGATCACCAGAGCCTTTAATTAATTTCTACTTGGATTTGAACCACAATTTCTAACTTTATATATTATAATACAATTCTTGAATGCCAAGATTGCTTCAAGTGTAAAAGAACTAGATTTCTACACCACATGAAACTAGTTAATTACTTGAAAAATAAGGCGTAACATGCTGCAACAGGTTAAACAATTACACTCATAAATTCATCGGCTATTATGTATACACATAAAATAATTTTAACCTTGTATATATATAGTGTACTTTTCTGGTGAGGGGAGTTCAGATCGCACCGCTTAAGCTGTTCCCCTATATATGATGATCAGTATATATTATAACTTAAATGCATATAATCAATATAATGCTAAGAGTGCTAGTTATAGTGATACTTCAAGAAATGAACCTTTTATGTTTGGTATGTTTGACATTCATTTGCAGCAGGAGATACCAATGGATAATAGAGAAGATGCAGTAATCAGCATGGTTTATGAAGCTAAAGCAAGACTCAGAGATCCAGTTTATGGCAGTGTAGGCATCATTTCTGCCCTCCAGAAACATATATTTCACTTGCAATCCGAGTTAAACGAAGCTTCAGCTGAAGCAATGTCTCTCAGAACACAGCTATCCGATGCTTCAATATCCTTACCCTCGTCACTACTGGAAGGTTCTCCATTCACTCCCGAGAACCACGAGTTTCACCATTCCCAGAAGCCGAGCGAGCAAAATGCATATGCTAATAATGACTCATATACCTTGCAGCTTCTACTTCCAGAAGCAGCAGACTATTGCTTCCAAGAAACTGAAGTTCTTCTTCCACTGCCTTTCTTGAACATATAGTTCTCTCAATATGGACAACAATAAAATGTCAATATTTGCTTTCATTTAACAAACACTTTATCATGTTTTTTCTTCCATTGCTGCTCATCTAGTAAAGTTACCAAATGCATAAGTGGATTTAGCCAAGTAAATGTTCCAAAGCCACAAATATAGCAGGTTCTCACACTGAATAAAAGAGGATTTATGTTGTATACACTTTACTACCAGTTATTTTGTGGCAGTGCTCTGTTTCTGTCTGTTATGTGTTACTACATATTACTTCTTATCGTCTCTTGTAGTTTTATCGTGTATTTGTATCCTGTATCATTGTTACGTCCTTTTTACGTCCTTTTTAGCCTATTTTTAGACTGTTTTGTCTTGAGCCGGAGGTCTATCGGAAACAGCCTCTCTACCTCACCTCTGAGGTAGTGGTATGGACTGCGTACACTCTACCCTCCCCAGACCCCACGCTGTGAGAATACACTGGGTATGTTGTTGTTGTTGTTGTTGTTGTACACTTTACTACCAGTGCAATTTTAAGAGATTATAGAAGGTTACCAACAAATTGCCAGTGAGCAACTGCAGCTGATTCATGAAATTATGCACTAAACAAACTGTACTGCACGAAACCGAAACCAAATAACTATCAGATGACAATTACGAAGAAACTATGAAAGAAAGGTCTCTGAAAAGGATGCTTGTAAATAACCCAGGCATTAAAGCGAAATAAAACCTTCCAGCATAAATCATTGTCCTACATTTCAGTATCATTAACCGAGGTTATCATGGAAAGAACAAACATTCAAACTCATTGATATAGCACAAGTATCTAATATCAATACCGCAAAAAGTTAAATAAATACCATGATGATGTCAATGACCCACAAAACAAAACAATGACGAAAACATGTAAAAGTTAAATCTTCGTATGCAATCAATGGCCTATTTTTGAATCCTTAACTGGGATTATCCGGAAGAACGAACATTCAAAAATCATTGATATAGCATCAGTATCTTGTTACAACTTCAAGTATATATGACAGGACAACAACATCAGAGTAAGAGGCTTGAAGGATATTGTGATGGTCAGAACTACTATCTATGCCTATCTTGTAAAAGAAGATTTAAGTAATATAACCTTCAAATTACAAGGTAAAATCAGGGACAACTGTTTACAACTGAGATATTCACCCTCCGCGACAAAATGAAGGGTTTACATTGGCTGAAAGGTAAGAGTTTAGTAAGGATATAATTATGTGAGAAGCTGGGAGGCAGAGGATCAGAGACCAGCGTGATTTAGTGACCATGTAAAAGATCCTCGGGTTCCAGCTCCACCCCTAACCTATGTTTCATGGAAGCTTGACTATTCACTGGTAATTTGATTTTCTTTTGTAATTCGACAAACCTCTGAATATCAAAATCATGCTTCTTGATCAGCTTCCTCTGCCTTGAGAGGAAAAGCCTCTTCAGCACATCTTGGTATGACGGGTCTCTAGAAGTAACAAGGAAGTAAGCATAACCTACTACTATTCCAGCAGAAGTTGTAAAAAAAGCAATTGGCTCCATCACATCCCAAGAGAATTCCCAGAACGTAAGACGGAAGAAGAGCCCGACCTGCAAAAGGCCAGCCCCTAAACCACACCACAAAATGCGGCGCACATGCTTATGTGCAAGCTCATCTATTTTATCCTTTTTCTCCTGCAGAATCTTTAGCTCCTCTATTGTGGGGTCATCTTCAGGTAGAAGCGCTAAGGGAACTGCCTTTCTAATTTCATCCACTACCTGAAAACAAAAGGAAGAAAATGAAACTGAATATTTCAATAGTGAGAAAGCTTTTAAGAGGGCCGGCTAGAAATGGACTTTCTATTAAGAAATGTCACTCAAATTCATATTCAGAAAAAACCAAGTATGCATTTAAAACTCACACATTCTTTACTTTCTTAGGCAACTTAAGCGATAAATTTGTGATAAAAGAAAGCATAGTTCTAACTCTTTCATGATTTCCTAATTCTCGTTGTCTCATTAAATTAGAAAATAAGTAATTGAACGATGTTATGCAGATACAGAAAATAACATAAAATGCCCCATAAACTTGCCCACTTAACTTGATTTAGCAATGCAACTTTATGGGCGTTTCTTTATCCCCACCCCCCTAATTCTAGCATGAAGTGAAATTAATACCCCCTTACCAGGTGACGTATCTGGGAAGCGCTTGAGGAGAAAAAATAACATTAATAATGGTCTAAAGTATACACATGTCATCTTTTAATTGGATATACAATAAGTTAATACTTAATTATGTTTTTTACAAAAAAAATTCATTTTAGGGTTTCTTTTTCTTTCTTCCTTCTCTTCTTATTCTTTTCTCCCTTTTCTTCTTGCTTTCCAGATCTTCGACGTCTCGCACTGTATCTTTTCCTCTCCTTCACACCATTCTCTTTTTCTTTTTTGTTTCCTTGTAAATAAAATTGATTACTAGGTTTAATATTGCACATAATAAAAGAAAGATCTAATTTATTTCTTAGACATTAGAAGTGGGTTTGATTGGCTGGAAAAGTTGTTTGCCGGCGCCATTTTTTCCCGATGAACTTGACCATGTAAATGTTTCTTTTCTAAAACACTCTCCTTAGATCTTACCTTTTATAAATCGAAATCTAAGATTCAAAAGTAGAAAGTGAAGTCCTTCCACCTTTACTGGAATATCAAATTCTGGCTACCTTTCTTTTCTCTATATAAATGTATATCTCATCAATAAACTACCATGTTAAAAAGTTCCTTGAATAATGAGTGGGCTGTATGGGGGTTGTGAATCTGATTAACTGAATTTTTTTTATCATGAAAGTGCAGCTCTATAAGCTGCCATGGATGTGCGAGAGAAAAGAAAATAGGGAAAGAAGGAAGAAGAAGGGGAAAACTAAAAGAAACAATAAAATAAAAGAATAAAAATAAAAACAATTAAAGAATTGGTGTTATACACGTGTCAGGCGTGTGTATAACACTGAACATTAATCTGGGATTGTTTTGGGAAAGGGGTACTAATTTCACTTCAAATTCGAAAGGGGGTAGATAAACACCCGCTGTAGTAAACTAAGTTAAGTGGACAAGTTTGGTGGGGATTTTTATGCATTTTCTCATGAAAATACAGAAAAGAAGTAACTGAAGCATGGGATGTCCATGCAAAATTAGGCATATTTAAACTATCAAGAACCTACCCGATTTCGAGCAATATGAGACAATGTCCACAGACCACAATAAGGTTGTTAAGGAATGACCAGACTAACAAGAGTTTGTTCTCCACAATTCTTATATTGAAAGCCTATTCAATAAGTTTCAGAATGCAACCAGCATATCAAACATCACAAAACTCCAATCACCACCACCACCTACCAGACTCCCTTACACCTTTCTTTGTGTTTCTCATAAATTCTCCAATCAAAGGCAGAACATTCACACTGATTGACTCTGCTAAGTATATATTGATCTAAGGAAACTGTGATTCAACTAGAAACACATCAGTTAATCCAAGCTCACACCATTGATTGATACCATTTTCTTGAACTAGTGATGCCAATTTCCTGATGTAATTAACACTTATTAACCATTAACAGCTAATGCTTAGGATAAACTTATCAAAATAGGTCCTTGTTACATTGCATATATACCAAAGGCAGACAGAAAAAGCAGAATAAGTGAGCTAAGCTAAAGAAATTATGTTGTTCTTCATGTTGGTTCTTGGAATTTTAGCATATACCACTGATTGTATGCTTTTACGTTTCCCCTTCTATGTTACCGTTACCACTAACCGTTTCCCCTCACAACACCCAAAAGGGAATACACCATCTGTTTCAATTTATTTAATTTACTTTCCTTTTTAGTCCATTCCAAAACGAATGTCTCTTTCTTTTTTTTTGGCAACTCTCTAATTTCAACTTTCCACATGGCACTTTTAAAATCGCAAGATTAAAGAATATTTTACTAGATACAAAAGTCTCTCTTTACTGTCTTAAACTCTGTGCCAAATCAAAATCAGACAAACCAATTGAAACGGATGGAGTATTATTCCTTCACCCATCTTAGAGGTCAATAAACCCAAACACCAAAGCAATATTCCCAAGGATCTCACATTTTTCATGATCTCTTAGATATCACAGCTAGACAATGTAAATTTCACACACCAATCATCAATCAAACACCTTTTTACACAACCCCAAATCCCCAAAACAATGAAAACACATCCATAAAGATAAAAAAACTAGAAAAGAACAAGAAAATCACCTTATCAGGATGAAGGTAAACTTTATCTCTGAAAAGCAAAATAACACCAGCCTCATCAAGAACTCTAGCAAAACCAACAGCTTCATCGTGGGTTTTAGCCACACCGATTTTCTGACAGGCCTTTAACAGATCCACATACCCAATAACCTCAGTATTCTTCATCCCCAATTTCCACTTCAGCTCCTCAACATTCACCAATCTCATCAACCTTTTAGCTTCCTCATGTGTAATAGTATCCCCATTCACATTCTTGTTTTCCCCACCCCCAATTGAATCAGTGCTAAAACAGTACCCACCCATCATTCGGGTCGGGCCGAACTGATAATCCAGACCCAGAAACGGCCTCATCCCATAGTTAGTCCTAGCAGCCGATGTAGTAACTGTCCGTTTCAATAAATTACACGAAGTTCTCCACATTTTTGCCAATTTTTTTTTACAGAAAATTAAATTAAATCAAGAAGAAAGAAGAGTTTTAACTTATAATAATACGAGAATGGCGGTCTGGTGTTTTGTAACAGTTGAAACGGAGTTTACGAAAGTCCGCTAAAAGAGAGAGAAAGTAGCCATGTTTTTATAGGGAAGAAGAAAGAGAGCATTACTCGGAGTATGGTAGGGTTTCCAGCAACGCACGGTCTCTTCTATTTATGTTTTCGCATAATAACGTAACGTGCTTTTTAATTTGGCGTCCGTAAATATTTTGAGTGTGCATAAATAGACAATAAAATTTGTATCTCTTTTATTTCAATTTGTTTTAAGGGTGTCCCGAAACCGGACTAGCCCAACCCGGTAAAAATCCGGTCCGACCTGGCCCATAGTTGAAGGGTTGAGTTGGTCCGGATCGCCTACTATAACTGAAATCGATCGGTTCAATTTTTGAACCTGTAATCCAAAACTGATCGTATTCGGTCCGATTTTTAAATAATAAATAAAAATAGTAATAAGTAATTTGTATTTTATTAATAGATTTTAAAGAAAAATAGTTTTTTAATGTAATTCGATCCAGCCCGGTCCGGTATAACCCGAAATCGAACGGGTCACTTTGAATCCTTTTGGAACCGGATAGGATCAACCAAGCCCCAAACCCGGCCGGTTTCATTATTGTCAACGCGTCCCGACCCACTAGACACCCTTAATTTGTTTGACCAACTTCCCTTTTTTAGTTCGTTTCAAAAAGAATCTTTTTTTCTTCCTTTTTAGCAAATCTTTAATTTTAACTTTCTATATGACATGCTTAAAACCATAGGATTAAGGGGCATTTTAGTACATTTGACATATTTTTAATTTAAGATCACAAGATTCAAAAGTCTTCTTTATTTTCTTAAAACCTGTGCTATGTCAAAATAGGTCAATCAACTTGAAACGAAGGGAGTATAAAGTTAGATAAATACTCCCTCCGTTCCATATTAGTTGATCACTTTTTTTTACACGTATCTTAAGAAATCATAAATAAAAAAATAATTTTATTAATTCACCTCTTAAAAATTTCTTTAAAACTTTACATATATTTTTCAAAAGAATTAATTACAAGGGTAATATGGGAAGAATTTAATTAATGCTTTCTTAATTTAGTAAGATGATCGACTAATACGAGACAATTATTTTTCGTATAGTGACCAACTAATATGAGACAGAGGAATAATTTATTTATTTTTGTTTCAATTTATTTGACCAACTTTTCTTTTTAGTTCGTTTAAAAAAGAACGTCTTTCCCTTTTTAGCAACTCTTTAATTTCAACTTTCCATATGGCATGCTTAAAACCATAGCCCATAGGATTAAATGACATTTTGGTACATTTGACATATTTTTAATTTAAGACCACAAGATTCAAAAATCTTCTTTATTTTCTTAAATATTGTGCTGCATCAAAACAAGTCAATCAATTTGAAACGAAGAGAGTATAAAATTAAATAAATAAATACATACATTCTACATGATAACTCACGTGAGATACATTCTAACTAATATTATATCACGTAAAATATTGTGTTTATATATTCAATTTTATATAAATTTAAATATTTATTTATGCATAACTTAAATATTTATCACAACCAAATTAAAAGAACACGTTTATGCATGTATTATGCCATTGAAAAAAGTGGCAAATGTTTCGGCGAGACAGGGCACCTCATAGGAAATTTCCTAAAAGATTGTAGTGTTGTGTGTGCTCTTTTTGGATAAAGTGGGTCTTCACTCTTTGATGGGACAAAGACCTTGGTCTATATTTGATTAATTTAAATTTAGTGTTAAATAAACTTCTTCTAATATGGCTTGAGAGATAATAGAAACTTAATTACCATCGTAAGAATTTGATTTACATACTCTCTCCGTTTTTATTTACTTGTCTATTTTGAATTTCACACGTCTCTTGAAAAATAACGGTGGTTAATATGAGTATTTTATTATAATATTATATTAATTGATGTATAAGTCTTTGATCTTGATAAATGATTTGGTAAATAAGTAATTAATGTTGAGAGCAAAACAAGAAAAATACTAATTATCTTTTTTTGATATATTAAAACTAATAAGTAAAAATAAAAATTTATTTTTATAATACTGAATATATAAAAATAAACAATGGAGTATATCTTGTTTGATTTTTGGTATAATTCAGGATAATTAATGTGAGATATTGAATAACTTATACAAAGTTTAATATTGAAACTCTTCAAATTTATCCAATTCCTTTGTTTCCATCCATATCGCCACATGGGAGAAATATGGAGACACAAAAAAAAGGATCACGTCAACTAAGTTTATAATTATTAAAGGTGTTAGAAAAAAATTTAATTGGCCAACGTAATTACATCAATCAACAGCAAAAAATTATGTCAAGATCTAATTAAAAGGCTAAACAAAGATAGCATTTCTTTTTTATTTATCATCCCTTTTCATCTTTTAGATTAGAGGAATCTACTTGTAATAATGTGTGAATCTGTAGCTTTTTCTTTTATGCAATTAATTGGAGTATATGAAATATGTAGAATGTGTTTGAAATATTTTAAGACCAGTTTAAGGGTCATGAATACATACCATAATTTGTATGTTAAAAGGGACGAATCTCTTTTTTTAATTAATAAAACGAAAATAATTGCTTGATAATGAAGAATCCACTAACAAACATGGCAGGAATAAATTAATGCAATAGACTTGATTTAAGATGTGTTTTATCTTTAAATAAAATAAAGTAAAGATTCTTATTATTGGCATACCTTTCCTTGATATCTCTTCGTTGACAAAAAAATAGGAGAAAATATTCTGACCAAAGTCCCATTGTCAATTCTTTTAAGAGTTTAATAATTATGTTATTGCAATCAAATTATTTTAAAAGTAGTTAATAGCATACAAGATATTTACGTTAGTACATAAATTAAATCCGTTTTTTGAAAATTAAAATTGAAACAATGGCTGTTTGGTAGGAATTGCAAACGAAGAAAGAAAGCCAATTTTTTTTATGAAATACTTTTTTCTTTAAAAATATTTTTGTTTAAGCAATCGAAGATTTTTTTTTTTTTTTTTTTTTTGTGTAAGCATTGTTTTTTCAAGGGTTGCTTGGTTGGTCTATGCCAACAATTTGCTTGTCAAATTTGACTTGCACGGTTGGGTTTCTCTTCATAATTATCCACTATCTTGTATGACACGTCTTTTGTGGTACTATTTTTTCATATTTTGGATCTTAGCCAAATCAAATTGACATCCGGAGCTGATTCAATCGTTAAAGTATTGTTCATTTTAAGTCTAGGTGTGCACAAATTTATTTTTTGTTATTTTTATAGTCGATTCTGAACTCATTCTTAAAAAAATTCTAACTGTCTTCTTCCATCATACAATGTGGGGTCTGCCTAAAATGTATTGTTCAGCTTTTTTTTAGAGGTTTGCCCTCCGTCATAAGCATCACATATACGGAATTAAGAACCTTAGGCCAATAGATATGTATACACCTGTACTCGATCATTATTTCTTCATAATAGAGCCATGCTTTGTGTGTGTTTATATATTTTGGAAAAGAAAAACGTTACGTAACATAGACAAATAATATTAAATTGTTGAAATTGAAAGCAATAGATAGGTAGTATAATATATGCGTCTGAACTCATTGACAGCTGCAATCATTTTAGATCACATTTACGCATCACACAAAATTCTTATTTTCCACCAAAGTCACTCTCACCTTATCTCGGATAACCTCATTTCTAAAATATACATACATAGCAAGAAAAAAAGTAATTTCTTTTGCTGTTATATATATTGGTTGGTGCTGCTTTATTCAAGATAACACTCATGGGCAATGAGACACACGGCTTAGTGCGCCTTGCATACACTGAACTGCAGCTTAACCAAGGCAAAGCACTGTCCCCAAGTTTTTCTGAGCTTTTAGGGCTTAAGCGCGCCCCTTAAATAAGCCTTGACGACACATCATCACTTGACTAATTGTGGTTTTGTTCTTTTGTGTTCAGTCATCAGTGTCCATCTCTGTTCTATTGCTTCAATAGTTATAGAGGATGGACAAATGACTGTTATTCATCAGATTTCCCTCGATATTTGCTAAATCTTGAATTGTGATCATCCATCCTAATCTTTTCTAAGTATATGGCTGCTGATCCTGCATGTTGTAGGTATTCGGAATTTACATATTTGGTGTGGAGTTGATTGGCCATAGCTACAAAGCTATAGAGAAGGAAACGGCAGTCCACTATTGGGTTCTGAAGCAGCTCCAAGAAGGAAAAAGATCATTAGTGGATAAAATCAATTCTCCTAGATAATGATGAATTGGCTAATAGCATCACAGACATTGCAGTGAAATGTGTGAGTGAGGATCCAAATGCACGTTCAGATATGGAGGAAGTCTTTGCCAACTTGTCCAATTTGGTAGGAGCAACTCTGAGTTAAGGAAGAACAATTTGGTAGGAGCCAAGGGTTTCCGGAAATAGCCTCTCTACCAACACGAGGCAGGGGTGCAAGGTCCGCGTACACTTTACCCTCTTTAGACTCCACATGTGGATTTCACTGAATATGATGGTGGTGTTGTTGCTGTTGTACTTTGTTAAGCTTATTATGAGGCTTTATATGCTCAAACAGTTGCTTCATATGAATCATTTAGTCATCTCGCAGGCAGTGGCGGAGCTGCAGAACACGTAGCTTTGGCCCTGACTCTATATTTGACTATTTGTATCAAAAATCCACTCGGTATGTATAAATAACTTATCCATAATCCAATAAGCCATCTTTTCTAAGATCCAGAACCCATAAACTCAAAATCCTGGCTTCACCTCTGCTAGCACGGACATGTTTACGTATTGCATGTATTAAGGTTGTATGGAGGCGAAGAAATCAAAAAGAGCAAACATTAGGAGGGTCAAGATCTAGGAAAAGATTTGATTAAAGGCCAATAAGCTTTTTTAAACAATGGAGGTTTCTGGGCTAGTTTCTGCGCACGTAGACTATTTCATTAGGTACCTGTCAATTGTCATCTCTCACCAACATAGCTACCGAATAACTGTGCTACCAAAGCTTAGGTAGATAAAAAGAAATCGACTTGATACTTTGAACCCTTGGTCTACCAGGTTTGTACCAGAAGTGAACGAATTAGAAACAATGCTTACTAGATGGAATTTAATCAAAAATGAAAACTTCGAATATTTTTCTTATATAAGGAGATGAACTATTCCTCAAACATTGTACTTCATCTTCAAGGCAAAATCAAAGCTTGATACAAGCTCAAGTAAACACGCAAAAGTTCAAATCCTAACTGAAACAGGGATGAGAAACAACTAGTTATGCAAAGGCAACGAAAGCTCATACAGGAATCTCTTACAAGACTTGGCCAACTTAACCAGCTCCTCTGCATTTTCAATCTTGGATTGTTCAACTAAGCCATCAACAACTCTCTGCATTATATCTCTATAAACAAGTACTTCTGAATCGATAGCTTTCGTGCACAAGTGCAGCGCAAAATCAAATTCTTTCATGTCACAAGCCAAAGGAATAAGCATACGAAACATTGCAGCATCCGGCAGGCAATCATTTTGCACCATCTTCGGATACCACATATTAGCCTGCTCCAAATTTCCCTTATCAACATACATTTTTATCATAGTATTGTAGGTGAATTTGTCCGGTTTGAAACCCTTGTTAACGATCTCTTCAAAGAACTGAATCGCGTTCGAAACCTCAGTAACTTTAAGTAAACCTCGTAATCTAATATTATAACTGCAAAGATCAGGAAGAATATTTCTCTTTTCCATCATAATCCACAAGTTTTCAGCTTCAGAAAACCTTTCCCTCTCATAAAGCGCGGTTAACAACGTATTACAAGTCACAATATCTGGCTTAATCCCATGATTTTCAATCTTATCCATCAAATGCACAGCAGAATCCACAGAACCAGCCTTGCACAACGCCTTCACCGCGATGTTATAGGACACTAAATTAGGCACAACAGACAATTTCTCAGGCAATTCGCAAAACAGCAAGCCAATTTCATCATATCTCTCTGATCTGATGCATGATTCCAAAAGGGCATTGAAGGAAACGACGCTCCGCGAACAATCTAGTTGAGGCATTTCGTCGAACAGTTTACGTGCATGATCATACATCTTAGCTCTACCGTAAAGAAGAATAAGGCCGACGACAAAGGACCCGTCACGACTGGGTAGTGTTTTTGATGTTCGATGATTTCTTCGATGCCGGAAAAGTTTTTGGCTTTGGCGAGGCGGTGAACGGCGACTTCATAATTGTAACGGCACCGTCGGAACTCAGGGCATATTGATGATCTTTTTAAGAAATTTACAATTCCTTGGTGTGTATTACTGGGGGTGTTTAAAGAGGTAAATGTGGGTTCAGGGGATTTTGTGGCTGCTTTGTGGTTGTTTCCGGCGAAGATACGCCGCAGACGGCGGACAGTTGAAAGAGTGGACATTTTCGGTGTGATGAACTCAATTGAAAAAGCGCTAACATGAGATATGATCTTTAATCCCTCTTATGACATACCAAGCGCTAACATGAGAAATGATCTTTAATCTCTCTTATGACATACCACCTATCGCACCAACTCATAGAGATATTGGGGGAGAAAAGTTCAAGTGTACATTTTTCACAGTCAAGACCTCTAGTTTCCCATAAATATGTGCAAACTTAAATCATTTCATAGGCTAGTCTCACATAATGTTCACCCACTTCACTTCATTGACTGTTAGGTCACACCTTATCCTTAAGGGTGCACCTCTAATGTCTCTTTTACATGCATATCTATTTTTATGCTTGAAGTATAGACTTTGCTAATACCATACAATGTATAGAATAGCATTCTTAACCATCTTCAAGTGGGGATACAACAATGAGGCTTGAAACTAAGTGGCCGTTTGGCCATGAATCTTTTTTAGGAATTGAATTCCAAAAATCATGTCTGGCCATAAAATTGTAAAACACCAAAAAGTTATTTTCATTTTTTCCGCTCCAAATCACTCACAAAAATTCTAGAACATACTCCAACTTGTATTCATGGCCAAACACTATAATTTTCAAATATCATTTTTCACTTCGAAAACAAAAACTATTTTTCAAATTTCGCAATTTTCATTGCCAAACGGGCCCCAAGAATACGAATTTCCCCACCTTAGAAATATTAACAAACTTCAAGTGGTCCAGTGGGCAAATGCCATGCCACTATTGACAAACACTAAATCAGAACTACTATTTCTTTCTGAATGAATCTAACTCCACAACGTTCGATGGCCATATTGTTGAAAATATTGCAAAATCAACTACTGGTGGCTAGTTACAGCACCTGATGCTCTTGACCATGTTGTTCAGTAAAAAATACAAAACTGATGCGTTGATTCTTATTGAAATGAAAAGAATCACCTACGATGCTTTTAACTGATATGATCAACTGAAAATTTATCCTTGTCTAAACTAACTGCGTCCTCTATTCGCCCACTGTTAGCCCAAATCCGAACTTGTAATCTTTCTTTTTATGATCAACCTGCAGGCGCCATTGGGAGCAAATTTACAACAGTTTAGCCAAAGTGCATGAGACTAGAGACTTGTAAAAGCAAGGAAAGTTGTTTTGAAAGTAAAAGCTCAAAAAGTAAATCATAATCGAAATTTGTATGCCATCCTAAAGAAAGAGAAAAATGCACCCACGAAAAAGATGGGTGGGATGGGGAAGAAACATTTATATAAAGAAATAGATTAGATCTGCAGTACATATGACACTTACCTCGGCAGAAATTATGAAATTAAGACCCATGTTCAGGCGTTCTTCCAGTAAAGCAGCAACACAGCCGTTGGAATCAATCTTCCCTCTAAGACGACACTGCAATGCACATAATATTACTGATTTTCAAGGAATGTAAACTCTTCAACTATAGCTATGCACCCAAAACAGCATGAGAAAGTCAAAACATAGACTAGTATTAACTGTTTTGTGATCAGGATAATATGCATAGCAACTAGAATAATGCCAAATCTTATGCGTAAGATTTATCAGCAAAGATGTCCTCAGTGAAGCAACTAATGCATAAGACACCGCACTAACCGAAGAAATAGTTCAATTGCAAAAAGCCCAAAACATGTGGACCACAAGTCAATTGGCAATACAACAACTGAAATTCAGGAAACTTGTAATTCCTTTGTAGTTTGCAGCAACCTCTAAATGTGATGTAGTGACAAAAGACAAATTGAAATGTATAGCAGTTAAACACTTGCTGAAAGTATTTCTTTACCTAAACTTGCATGAAATATCAATAAGAAAATGCTTAATAATATGTTACATTTTATAAAAGGGATGATTTCAGGTTATGTGCGGAAATGAGGCATTAGAACCCTCCCCACTCCTTTTCTTCTTCCGCCAAAAAAAGAAGAAGAAGCCGCCTTACACTTATTTTCAACTGATGAAAACGAGAGGATATGCAAATGAGAAATCAAGCAAGAAAGCATGCTGCATACACAATATGCACGCAGATCATCTCTGCATAGCATGGACATGGAAGAGGTGGTAGTCAAAGAGTCTTTTACAGAAGGGAATGAGAATATTGACGTCGTTCTAGCATCAAGGTGTCAAAATCTAATGGCAAAAATGATCTCTTGGAATCTGCATGTAATCAGTTTGTAATAATTTTGCCAGAATCAAACCTGCACGGCATTTCAATTAGCGCACACGATTGCAGCAGTGCAATACACTCATCAAAACCAGATGACAGATAGATACTGAGAAAACTACAACTTGCAAGTGCAAAGCTTTCCAGTCAACATTTTCTAATTGTTTGTTTTCCACAGAAATTACCTGCCGAAGGATGTAATCATAACCAACACTTGCTGTAACATCCCTAGACATATAATTGTACATAAAGTCTGATGCTAGAGACACCTGCATGGAAGAAAGGCGTTAAAAAAATTGCCAAACCCACTCATCATTAACTCTATCTCTAGAATAAAGAGTGCCTTTTAAAAACCTTTTCAGAAACTTTCTGAACATAGCCCAGTGCAACTATTCCAGTGCTAGCAACTTGCCCTGTAGCAACCTGCAGGCAGAATGAAACATGCACTAATTAACAGAAAATTTGAATCAACCAAGCAAGTTGTAACACATTAAACAAAAACCATAAATATTAAATTCTGGTGAAATCAGCAAATGAAAACACAATGGAAGGTACTTCTGTAAACTGCTTAAATATGTTTAAAGAGGAAGAGAAGAAACAGCTTTGATTCCGTGAAATTCTGTATCACGAAAATATTAAGACAAGCTACAAATATCAAACAATTTGCTTTCCAGAAGACCTTTCAAATCTAATCTAAAGGACTTATTAATACAGAGAATAGGGAGATCCAACAATGGCCTCAACATTTCCAGAGATTTCTTTCAAAAGAGCTTACTAGTTGAACCCTTTGAAAGGAGAACACAATACACAACAACAACAACAACAACATACCCAGTGTATTCCCACAGCGTGGGGTCTGGGGAGGGTAGAGTGTATGCAGACCATACCACTACCTCAGAGGTGAGGTAGAGAGGCTGTTTCCGATAGACCCCCGGCTCAAGACAAAACAGTCTAAAAATAGGCTAAAAAGGACGTAACAATGATACAGGATAAAAAACAAGATAAAACTACAAGAGACGATAGGAGAACACAATACCTAATGGTAAAAATTGAAGTCCATCAACTTTTAAGCATTACGACTATGTGAACAAACACAGGAGATTAATTAATAGGAGTAAACAGGACAGCAGGGTTAGAAAGGGAAATACATATTTTCCTTTTTTAAAAGAAAAAGATCAAATATTTTCCTGACACAAGCATGTGTCGATCATCAGACCTTGATTATCATCCAGGACGCCTAATTGGCATGATAAAAACACATTTATTTACGGAAAACAAATCACGGAGGAAATAAAATAGGCCAGGTCGATTGATTTAAGTTGCTGGCAAATGCCTCCAAAAAAGAAGAAAACGCTGCTATAGTATCCCCAAAAATCTGTCTATTACTAATAAAAATTGAACTACAATATCTCGAGGCAGACCCATGATTTGACCGCCACGTGCACCATTACATTAAATGAAAATCTATCACCAGTCATAGAGACCGATAATAGTGGGCGTATTCAGTTGGTTCGCGTTTAATATCAATTCAGTTTAATAGATTTTTAATTTATAAGCGATTGATGAATCACAATTAGTTCAATTCATTAAGATTTTTCTCTCTCAATATGGAGGGACCGAAGGAGCCTTCTACCAATGCACCAGCTGGTAATTTGTGCATGCAGGTGCGACAACTAATATATCTCTACTTCTTGGAGGTAATTACATGTATATTAAATTTCCCGGTGCCGGTGCACCCTCACCCTAACACATCAGTCCGCCTCTGCTAACATCAGTTAACAACTTCATGTTCTAAATGTTCTTTCATACATTTATATATCTTCTTGTTATGTTAAGACCTTCAAATTTTATTTTTGTTTAAAAAAAGAGCACGCTACTCTAATAGGAGTATCTAATAACAGGCACTTTACCATCTTATCTGTGTTGTATCGAGCAGCATAGCCAATGCCAGACTTCCGATGCTGACCAGCCCAGAACACTTCACCACCTAGAGACAAATGTGGAGTGACACTCTGCAAAAGATATAAAGGTGCCGTAAGAAAATTTAATTAAGAAATACATTGCTTGATCAAGAGGATTGAAAGAAATATAATGTAAGTGATATATACCCAAAATTAAGTAAAACAAACTCCAATCACAATCAAAGGAAGCATAAGCAAGAAATCATCCTGCTTATATATTAGTGATGAAGACTGCAATATCAAATTGCTTCCAGCTGGTGGTGTGTAAGAAGTCCCATGGAAGTTAGCAAAATTGTCGTTATTTTCTGTTTGCTTTAAGACCTCCAGGCCATTGAATAGATGCTGCCTTTTTAATTCAAAGCTAAAAGTATCATAATCATGCAATATTATTCACATGAGATGACCTTCACTCAATCAAGAAACTGCCTTTACAAAAGATCCAAGATTTATGCATAAGTGGCACATCATATGGAGTAAAGAGTGGCACATCATATGGAGTAAAGAGTGGCACAATCAGTTGGTTATTTTCCTTACCACTCGAGCTGCATTAGTCACTAGTTTTTTCTCTTCTTTGCTTTTTTCCCCAGATGATCTGATTTTTTGACACACGACGTGATATTTATTTTATGAAATAGAGACGACAACAACAACATATATACCCAGTGAAATAGAGACACTACAGGATATTTATCTCTAGCTGACACTGGAAGAAACTTCCCTGTTGTTTTCTCTTGCTCTATCTCCCAATCTTGCTAAGTCTCAGTCCCAGTTGCCATTGTGGTATTTATTCTTACCGTTACTCTAGCCTTGATACACTACCCCTCTAACGCCTTATTCCAACTTTGTGAAATTGTGGCGTTCCCTAGCTTGAACCAAAATTGACTCTGTTTGAAACTTCAATATATTTCATGTAACTTGTGGACATAAATGTGCGAGACCTTTAAATTGGTTTTCCCTGCAAATGACCAGAGACAAGGCCATTTACTTTTGAAAAATATTAATGCTTTTAATGATGTCTTTCATTGACTAAATTGCAGAGTTGCAAGTCTTGATCGTTTACCTGGATGTAGTTGGCTCCAAATAATGCGCCATTCCCGAATTGAAATTGTGTTCTGTAGTCTTTACCCTTTACAAACAATAAAAGACGAGAATACACAATTGTTAGTAGTCCTAAGTCATCTAGGCTATACCTTAGTGTGTGCATAGTACAGGTTGACTGAATCAGAAATAGAATGTCGCTTGACATTCCAACTGAAATCATAAATTAAATCAAATGGCTTGCATGAATTGAATTTTGTGCATATAAGTAAAGAAAAGTACCTTGTAATCGAAATTAGCCATGCCATGTGACATGTGCGGCTCACCCGTTAACTGATAAGTATAAAAATATGAGTTATGCTATATATAATTGCTTGCTGAAACTATTAAAGGTAAGCAATCAAATACGCATACCTGCGCATTGGCCTTCATTGCAAGATTCTCAGACAAATCACACCTCACTCTTGCACTCACCCTACCGTCTGTCATTACTCTCCCAAAAAGCATCAGCTGTCGGGAAATAGTCATTGGTCCAATACTTAGATAATCATATGAGTTTCAGACACTAGATAGGGATAGTATCAACTACACACCTTAGGATCTATAAAGTTGGCACCAAACTCATAGTGAGCAGTCGGAATTTTGACTATATCTGCAGACTGAGTAGGAAGTTCCGTGGGTCCCATAAAAACACTAACAGAAATAGGAAGCAGATTTATTTCAACATTGAGAAAACACCTCTCCCTCCAAGAAAGGAGAAAGCATAGTGATAAATCTGATACATATCTTTAGAAATGCCAAATCTACCTGTGACTGAGTGAAAATCTCTGATTAAGTCCTCTGGTAAAGTCAAAGCGCATGCCTTCAAAAAGCTCAGGCTTTAAAGACACTGCCAAGATAACACATGCATTAATTAATACATCCCTTGTGTATACAGAAATACACCAATAAATCGGAGCCTTAACAGCAGGTCAGGCACTGGATATGTTTAACTTGACAATGACTTAGAGACATAATATTGATGACAGCAACAACACTAACATGAACGACAATAATAACAACATTATCAGTAAATGCATTCAAACTTCTGCTAACAGTTCAATACTAATCTAGCTTGCAGCGCACTATGAATCCGACAAGTTTGATCCCACTCCTCTTCTTCCAATGTTAGTTGATATCGAATATACACACTTTAAAACAATAAAAGCTACAAATTTTGTTGTCAAATCCTATACCACACAGTTTCTCGTCTTACTAACTCACTTATCCCTTTTTTATTTTAGCAATATAGCACCGCTGCACATGAACTTCAAATCAGGAAAGTATACATCATTTGGAATTGACACTGCCTATCTGATACTATCAATTAGATTAACAAAATAATGTAGCTAAAACTAAAAGCTTCAATTACATTTCACCCTAGCTATACAGTAAACAATCGGTTTGGTCGCTAATATTAATCCTTCAAATCGATTCCTGATTTCTCTCTATTCAGCTCAATTTAATTCCAATACAAATCGAGTTAGAGCAAAAAAAAAAAAAAAAGTATAATACTAACTTAGAGCTTCACGGTGGATTTCTTCATAAGGAATAGGACAAGGCAAGTTGAAGTAATCGACTTTCTCCGGTTCGATCACCGTCGGCTTTGAACCTGCCGGAGAAGATGTAGTTGCCGGAGAGACGAGAGTAGCCATTGTGTAAATAAGGGAAAATGTGAAAGAAAAAAAAATACAGCAATTTAAGAAGAAAAAGTCGATGTGCTTCTTCTTCTTCTTCTTTTTGCCTGAGGGAGAGACAAGGGAGAGGGAAAAGAAGTTCAGTGAAAGCGACGAGTAACATAAAACCCTCACAAAACCCCTAAAATCAGTTCGGCGGAACCCGACCCGTTTTTTAATATGATACTCACGCCGTTTTAATCTATTTTTGTGATTTTAACTTAATACGAAATTTAAGAAAGTAATATAATTGTTGTGGTCGTTCAGTGGTGTGTTTGGATGGTTGTTAATTATTGTATTGTGTTGTTAGTTTAAATATCATATTTATTTTAAGGTTAAACTATCTAAAGAGACATACATTCTTACCGTATTTACTAACTCTCTCACTACTTTATTTTAATTACTTAATATACCACATGTTAATCAAAAATCACTCGGATACATCGCCTCACCTCTTGATACATCGCCTCACCTCGTGATACATCGCGTCTCACCTCTTGATACATCGCCTCACCTCGTGATACATCGTCTCACCTCGTGATACATCGTCTCACCTCGAATACATCCCACCCGATGTATCAAAGGTAAAACCAAAGAATGCCGCTGTATCCGAGTGGTTTTGGGATGTATCCAATGAGATTCCGATGTACCCGAGTAGTTTGGGGATGTATCCCAAGGTGAGGCGATGTATCCCGAGGTGAGGGATGTATCCGAGCGGGATGAGGTGGGAAAAGATTAATTAGCTCCCAAATATGTGTGTTTTATGTAAGTTACCCTTGTTTTTATTGTTACTTAAATTTTATTGTATCGTATTATTAAAATCAATCGTTAGATAACTACGAAAAGTCTCATTTTTTTGTAACGACTGATTTTATGTGATCGCGTTGTCATCTTATAAGTGTTTTATTTTATTTTTACTTATTATTTAATAATTTTATTATATTCTTTATCCTACTTTTTTTAGTAGCATTATCCCGTAATCTACTTTTCTTGTAGGTTATTCTTTAAATTATTGATTGAGATTGTGTAACGACAGAAATGAATACAATTCATCCAAATATCATATTCATTAATACAGTATGAATTTTTACACTTGGGACATAACTTGTTATGCCTCAACATAACTTTATGAGATAGTATAATATAAAAATATAAACTTATACCCATAAAAAAATATTTGCTATTCGTTATCATAAATATTTTCAATCACTTTTTTACTACTTAAGGTGACGAAGAATAATAATTAAAAATTATTAAATTTAAGAATAAAAATTAAAGACCTACCAAAATGGGGAATTTGTGGGAATGACCCGAAAAAGACATACCTAGGCCCAATACACCAGATTTTCGAACAAAGGAGAAAGATACTTTTATGGTCCCAATAATTGGTACTGTCTCTGCTCTTTTTTAGTCTTTTTCTGACCAGTCAACACTGTTCAAGCCACCTCCGACGACCCCGCTAGCCCCCGCTTCCGGTAAACTCCTCCTTCCTCCGCCTCCCCACGGCCTTATTCTTTACCACAGCTCTTTGTATCTATACACAAGTACAACTATTTTTGTATCTATGTCAGGATGATTCTTATGTGTTTGACAAAATGACATACTACTATTTGGAATCAAGAACTGTTTTTTAATTCTTGCTTTATTCCATTTTTGTAACTTTTCAACATTTTGGGGCCTCAGAAGCATAAGGGGTTTCAGCTTTTTAAGTTAGTAGTAGATACATAGTACTGTTAATGGAATAAAGAAAGTCAAAAAGAGCACCACTACACCTAGAGGCGGAGCTAGGAGTTTGAGTTTATGCGTTGTGGATTCTAGAATATGTAGCATATTGGGTTCTTGATAAGTTCTTTATATATATCAAGTGGATTTTTTAACACAAATACAGGGTTTGAGCCAAAGCTACTGGGTTCTGCCGAAGTTGTAGCTTCACACCTACGATTACTTTGTGTTTTTGTGTGTGTATAGCCAATAGCTGATGTGACTAATCTTCAACTTCTTTATCTACTCGAAACCTGATGGGAGTACGGGTTCAAGAAGTGTCACATATGATATGATTTTAGTAAAGAGACATTAATGAGTAAGCAGATATGCATATGACTAGAAAGACAGAGAGCATTATTCTCTACTTAAGTCTCTTAGAGGACAACTTTTTGTAACCCTTAAAAAAACAGGTTTAACCAAATCACATCCACCCTTCTGCACTTGTTCTGATGGGGCTATCGTCTATAGTACCCTTATCCGCCTGGTAATGCTAGAACTTCGTCTGTGGTGATACATTTGTTGACAGGCAATTGATCAAGGGGCTCTTCTTGACAGCTGAGCTCCTTTTATTCATTTGGAATTTTGAGTGCATTTGGAAATTGGTTGTTTAATGTTAAATGTTTAGTTTCTATCAGTTCGAATAGATTGTCGGAGGAAACAACAAGCGTTGGGTGAAATAGTGCGACTATGAGGGAGCATAATCTTGTTCCAACACTAACATCTAACTGCTCTACGAGTCAGAGAAAAATCTTAAAAACAACAAAATATGCATAAGTTTACATAGAAAAGTTGATATAAGCCAAGGGCTTGCTGGTGTTCGTACTCCCTTCTTTCGTGTTGTATTCGTCAGCTTATTCTCTTAGCGTGAAAGTGAATATTCTTCTCCCATCCCTCAGGATATTCTTGTGCAATCAAGACGAAGCATTGAGTATTCTAGAGACCTATTAATGATTAACTCATGAGAGGATGGTGATGTGGAGGAGTTGCATTATATTTTATTCTTCTTTGCTAACCTGGGCTTTCTATGGTGGAACTTGACATGATGAGTGCAACTAAGCATGATCTTTTCAGTGATTCTTAAAAGTTGACCTGTCTCAGAAGTTATAGTACTCACCTTCCGCAGAAACAATTGTTTTCTTTGACTTATTTATTTTAGTTCCTAACAGAAAACCGATCATGGTTCTACATTCACCTATTTTTCATTCCTCAGGAGCTAAATGATCAAAGGTTTTCACAGAAATGAATCAACTCTCTAATGGCTTCTCATGGCTGAATTTGGATGTCGCTGATAGCCGGGATGACACAAAAGCTCTTGGGGAAACTGAGACAATAAATGGAAGAGGTAAGGCTGGGAGCAGAATTTGTAAATAAGTGCCAGCGTCATACTAAGATTTGTAGATCAATAGCTGTGTTGAAAAAGAATAGTTCAATATTTAAATGGTCAACAGGAAAAGGAGGGAATAATAGTTAATCCCCAGTTCGCAACATTCTTTTATTACCACAAACCCTAACATTTAGCTATCCTTGAGAAAATGACAATTTGTGACCTCTGCAGGTAAAGCCAAGGAAAAAGATGACAACTCAGGAGAGTACAAATTGCCACTTGTATGGATTGACCTTGAGATGACTGGTAATAATTAGTTCATGACTAGTGAAATTGGTCTGGTTCTTAAAGACGCATACTGAAGCACATCGATCAACATATTTTCCGCATCCTTATTTACTATTTGCCAAAATAAAGAGATGGCTATTGATTATCCTGAAAGATAATAATTCTGTTATCCTAATATATATGAGTTCTACCAATTTTTCTTTCAATATTCAAATTCACCTCTCTTTAGATGCTCTTCTTGGATACCACGGAATCCTTAGGTCCTTAATCTCTAAACTATCATTGTGTTACTAACAATGGATCCTGGATTATGTTAAGTGGTACGTAATACTTGCTTAGTAGATAGACTTGGAGGATGAGATTCCCTCGAGTATAGAGTTGCTAATACAATTAAATTGAGAATATGCCCGCATCTCAAACATAAGCTGGAGAATTGTAGGACCAATCAACTTGATCCCAAACATAAGCTGGAAAAATGCATTGTCTTGCATATCTTACATCCTGATGCACCAAACAACAGCAGCATTGCACATCTCCAAAAATACTCTTGAAGATGAATATTTGGTAGTGTAATTTTCTTTTGACATTTCCGTCCTGTGTAGGTTTGGATATTGAAGTCGAAAGGATATTGGAGATTGCTTGTATAATTACAGATGGAAACTTGACCAAATCAATTGAGGTAAAATTGTATCACCTTTCTAACTTATCCCATATTTCTATTCTAGTTTTGCACGCTGTTAACATCATAATCTATTCAATTCCACACATCCCTTTTTGAAGTTGATAATTTCTCTGACCATGTGGTTATTAAGGTAAAGGGAGATAATGGTTGAATATTATGATATAGTTTGAAGTTAGGAGGAGAGATAAGTAACATGTAAGGTACTTATCACCATAATGCCAATCGGCTTATGAAATTTCTCTCTGCTTTGCTCAGGGTGGTAATATCCTTTTCTGTAATTTACAGAATTTTGTCCACCTTCTCTATCATTAGAATTTTTCTGGCATGACCACTTGTGCGTCCTATACATCTCTTCAATATTTTCTCATTCTTCTACCAACAGGAATTCATTTTCTGCTTTCAAAAATAGGGTCCTGATTTAGTTATACATCAAACCAAGGAGTGTCTGGACAATATGGGAGAATGGTGTCAGAGCCATCATGCGGCAAGTGGTAAGTGTCTTAATGTGTATGCATAAGGTTATAAGATTGCCTTATGAGAAGTACGACTAACATTTCACTATAGAGTACATTTTGTTGATTCTATTGTTTCTTCAAAGATGAAACTTAATGTAATTTAGGGTTGACTCAGAAGGTGCTCAAGAGTACCATCACTGAAGAAGAAGCAGAGAAGCAGGTATCACATTCCTCTTTATAAGCCAAAAAAATGTTTTTAAGCTGGTTTGACCAGCTTTTAAGCTAATCCAAACACCCTCGAAGAGTTTCTAATATGCTTCTGTCATGGACATTATCCTTTGCTTTCAGACTAGAGGATCATATGATTTATTCAAAAGAAATTAGATTTTGAATGTTATCACATACCAAGTTTTTAGCTATATGTTTGATATTGTTGCCATGATTCAGCTGCATGGCAATTCTGGATTTGAAAGAACCCAGAGACATCCACACCTTTCTCAGCCTTTTGGCTAAGATGACATGTGATTCACATACATTCCTCATGCATGTGCCCTGGGTTCTACAAGTTGGTTCGTTAGATTAATATTCCTTTTTTTTTCTTGCATCGTGCAGGTTATTGAGTTTGTCAAGACAAATATAAGGACGTATACACCACTGCTCGCAGGAAATTCAATCTATACGGATCTTCTATTTTTGAAGGTATGGTGTATGTTTGTCTGAATCTGTAGATACCATTTTGAGGAACCTTTCTACAAATTGATGGATGTGGTTACTATATGCTTTAGGTGGCTGTTTCACTGAACTTCAGGATTATTCTATATTTCTACTGTAGTCAACTTGATAGCCCTTTGATGTTGAGGCATGTAACATCACCAGTTATTTACTCTTCTCCTTCTAATTTATTTGTTACAGAAGTTTATGCCAAATTTGGCAAGTTTGTTTTCGCATGTACTTGTTGACGTCAGCAGTGTAAAGGCGCTGTGTCTTCGTTGGTATCCAAGAGGTAAAACTATACTGCATTTTGAGGTTTATCTGGTCTATTCAATGTTTCGGGGGGGAGGGGTGTGTGTGTGTGTAAGTGTTTGTTTCTCAATTTCCACTTTTACATGTTGTATTTTGTAGACAATAGGAAGGCTCCTAAAAAGCAAAACAAGCACAGAGCTATGGATGACATTAAGGAGAGCATAGCTGAACTCAAATACTTCAAGGATCACATATTCAAAGTCTCCAAGTCTAAAAAGTGACAGTGATGGAAATTCTGATCTCATTATTAAGAGTTCTCTAAATGTGGTGTTACCTGCCAGTGTAAAGTGATTCTGGCTTTTAAATGTAGATGTCTTTGGTCTAAATTATCAGCTCTGCCACTGATTTTATACCATCACATTATTGCTATCATATGTAATTTGGGGGAGAGAGAAGTAAGAAATTTACATCCCTGACCTTGAAACGACAGCAGAAATGTTCACGGCTAGATGGACAGTCTTGTAATGTAGACTACTGAGTTCCAACTTAGAGCTCCTTCTACTCTAAACTACTGTGTTCCTATTTGGAGCTTTTCACAACAAAGTCAAAGGTCTGTCGGTCGTAAAATTGACATGCCTTCTAATTGTTGTTGACTTTAAGCGCACCTGACCTGCAATCGCTTTTCTCATTATTCGCAACTTAAAAACTAATTTTGAGAATGTTTATTGATTTGTACATTTGTTTGTGTTTTTGCTGCTTTGTAGAGCCGAAGGGTAAAAGTAGTCCAACAATCCTATGATCATATTCTTGAATTTGGAATGAAAACACCTACTATATCTAGTTCTCCAATTAAACAAAGAAAACAATACTCTAGAAGAATAAAGAGATTGTTCATTAGTGTCAATTTTAACCCAGAACCCAATTTCATTCAATTAAATAGCAGCCTTATTTTAATTCAATTCAATCTCAGCTCAATTTCATTTAAATTTTAGCCCAAATGATGTCAATTTTAAGCCAGAACCCAATTGGGCCAATTTTAAATCCCATTTCAATTTAATTAACCCCAACCCATATGACCCATGACCCGACCCATATCCTTGATTTTAATCTCAGCCGTCCATCTCCTAGCTCAGATGGTCCTACATAATGTAACATCAAGGTCCAAGACACATTGTGATGCTTTGCCTCTCTATAATTAACTAGAATTCTTTTCTTGTTTTGCCTTTTCTTAAATTGTGTTTTAACCTTTAGAATTGTAATGGTTTTCTTTCCTTATTAAATGTGATTCATGAAAACATGCTAACATGGTAACTTTAAAATATTATTGCATAATTCACGACAACTTTGTATGTTATATATGGTAAACTGAGGGCTTCGAATTCTTGCTTGTCTGATTGGCCTTTAAACCAAATAACAGTTTTTTCTTGGTAAGTCTTTGAGTGAAGCTACTCAAGTAATTTGACTTTCTTGATTTGTTCTTGATTTATTCTTCCCTTGACTTGACTAATTGGGACAGTTTTTACTGCATTGTTTATGGTAAACTTGGCTTTTCTTTCCTTAACTGGTTTGGAATGGCCCTAGTACTTAACTAATTATGGTATAATTTTGACTTGTTGATTGAATGGCTCGACTTTAGGAGAAAAATACTTTAATTGATTTCGACCAAGAATGGGTAAAATTTGGTGAAATAAAGCTTGTATATTTTTAAGAGTCTGGATTGTGTTAAGACTTTGTTAAATATCTGATTATTCATACCTATTTAGATCCATTAAGCGCTTTTAAAAAGGACAAAATAAATACACTTAATGGGCTGGATCTGAATGGTTAAGAACCAAACTTAAAAAGCAGACACACTTAATGGGCTGAATCTGAATGACTAAAATTCAGACTAGGGTTAAAGTTTTGCCTAACAGTCCCTAACTAGTGTACCTATAAATACGTTTGTGACATCGGTGGTAGATATATACTAGAAGACTCTAGGGTTCGCTAGATCAAAGGCAATTCCTACGATACTTGAACAACAATGGGTTGAAGGTACGTTCCAATTTATTTTTTTGCTGCGTTTTGGATCTGCTTGTGTTAAAAATCAACAAGAGATTCTTAACGTTGAACTCGTTAGATACCAAAATGTCTATCTATATATTTCTCAGTGTCCTGACGATACACTGAAAATAAAAAGCAGATGAATCAAGTCGATCTTTAAAACTATTAATTTTAGAGCTTATCGATTGAATTCATTGGTATGCGGTTTTCTTTCATCTGCTTAAACTTAAAGAAACAAACTACTTTACAATTCGAATTCAATCGAGTCCCGATATGAATATCAAACTAACATATAAAAACCAAAGAAAATCTCTTGTGAATATTTTACTAAAGGGGAGCAAAGAATAAAGAAAAGCCAAACATGTCATTAGAGCAGTCTAATCACGTTTTAAGTAATTGCTTAAAGATTTACTCAAATCTTTTTCTCAGCATATATAGCACTAAACACTTCTTAATTGCCAAAAATCTGTAGGTTTCATCTGTTTGTCAAAGATGTTTTCGCAAACAGAAGGAGAGAGATTCATTTTCATGGTATTTTAATGGCATTGGGTAATAATAATGGTGGCCAAGGAGGGACGGACAATGCGAATGACTCAACAAGTAGAGGTGTTTCGATCCTTGTGATGGGTCCGAAGACGGTGCTTCGGAACTATGCATACCTCAATGATGAATGGACTCCCGACGAACATTCCCTCATTGAAGAATTGCTTGCTAAGTATGTCACTTATCCTTTCTTCCTCTTTCAGTCTTGTGCACGTGATTGTTATGTTTGTTAGGATGTGTAGCTTTCATCTGTGAATTATTACTATTTGTACTGGCATGCCTCAAACGCTAATATTCAACACTATTCCCGATTCCTTTGCTGATTAAACACCCCAATCAGTGTTAGAGATCGAGCTCTCCGGCCAATCACTGACACTTAGTTTGGAACTGAGCAACAACCAAGAGATAATCATCGATATCCATAACCCGGCATACCTGGCTCAGATTTTATCTGAAGGAATGCGGCTGGGTATAGAAGCCTACAACAACCACAATTTTAATTTCTATTCCCAATAGACAGAATTCCCTTTTATCACCCCAACAACAAGGGGTCGCACTACTTGCCCCCTCCCTTCAATCCCAGAATCCAGGAACAAACAACCCAATCCCGCAGATCTTGGTTCCAACTTACGATCCTTTTGCTCCTTCGAGCAGTACTCACACCCCACCTTCACACCAACCAGCACCTCCCAGTCATGGAGAACAAAGCAAAGACGACACAACTCCTCTTCCATCAATGACACTCCAGGGGGGAATTCGCCCACAGGTTTATGTTCTCAACTCCATGAAAAGCTTCCCCGTAGAGGAGGAATAAATTTAAAAAATACATACTCAAATGCCCAGTACGACTCATCAAGTGCACCATGGATATCAGAATCATAACAAACTCCAACTCCAAAAACTTTGGGGTCTTTTTAGTACCAACACTTGTGCCAGAGAACCATCGAGTCGATGATGACGACGAAGAACCCCCAAAAATGACTCTAATGATATGGAATTATCGTGACTCCAAACAATCTGACTTTCGTATAAGTTTTCGGTCTATGCTGGACCATCACCCGACCATAGTGTTACTCTTCAAAAGAGAAAATGATCAAAATGGTCCTTAATATATATGTGTTGCTTTATTTTGGTCCTTAATATATTCCACTTCACTATTCCTTTAGGGTAAAGGACCAAAAAGAACATCCTTTGTTATACATTAAGGACCATTTCAATCAAGTGGGATATATGAAGGACCAAAATAAAACAACACTTATGCATTAAGGACCACGACAATTCCATATCATTAGAGTCATTTTTGGGGGTTCTTTGTCGTCATCGTCGACTTAACGGTTCACTGGCACAAGTGTTGGTACTAAAAAGACCCCAAATTTTTTGGAGTTGGAGTTTGTTATGACTCTGATATCCATGGTGCACTGCTGAGTCGTACTGGGCATTTGAGTATGTATTTTTTTTATTGTATTCCTACTCTATGATAAAGCTTTTCATGGAGTTGAGAACATAGACCTGTGGGCGAATTCCCCACTGGAGTGCCATTGATGGAAGAGGAGTTGTGTCGTCTTTGCTTTGTTCTCCATGACTGGGAGGTGCTGGTTGGTGTGAAGGTGGGGTGTGAGTACTGCTCGAAGGGTCGTAAGTTGGAACCCGGATCAGCAGGATTGGGTTGTTTGTTCCTGGATTCTGGGATTGAATGGAGGGAGCAAGTAGTGCGACCCCTCGTTGTTGAGGTGATAGAAAGGGAGTTCTGTCTATTGGGAATATAAATTAAAATCGTGGCTGTTGTAGGCTTCTATCCCCAACCGCAATCCTTCAGATATAATTTGAGTCAGATACGTTGGGTTATGAATGTCGATGATTATCTCTTGGTTGTTGCTAAGTGTCCATGATTGGCCGGAGAGCCCGAGATCCAGCACTTATTGGAGTGTTTGATTAGCAAGGGAATCGGGTATGGTGTTGAATATTAGCATTTGAGGCATGCTAGCAGCCTAGCAAACATAACAATCACGTGCGCATGTTTGTCGGGAGATCCATTCATCGCTGAGGTATGCATAGTTCTGAAGCGCCCGCCTTCATCGGACCCATCACTGGGACCGAAACCCTTGCTTGTTGAGCCATTCGCATTGTTCGTCCCTCCTTGGCCGCCATTATTATCACCCGACGCCATTAAAATACCACGAAAATGAATCTCTCCCCTTCATGTTTGGCTTTCCTCCTCAAAACACACATGACACAGCACCAATACCCCTAGCCGACGACTTTAGCTTCACAAATATAGCAAATGTTCTGGAGGAATGGCTCTTGTGTGGGAAAATGATTTTGTTGCTGTCGATGGACTTCCGTCGAATAGTGAAGAAATACATTGCACTATTCAGGTACGTCCGCCCTCTTTTTATCAATGGTCATTTTATGTTATTTATGCTAGTACAATTATAATATGTTATTTATGCTAGTACAATTATTAATTAAAGAAGTTTATGGTCGTAAAAGAAGCAAAAAGAGAGAAATCATCAATAATTTGAGAGCACGAAAGAGGGAGGTTTAAAGGAAAGAAAGGGAATAAAGAGAAAATCAATAAGTAAATTTTAGAAAAAGAAAAAGAATTATAAAAGTTGGTAACCTACTATACGAAGTCAACATTATCTGATGGTGTAAAAAAAATGATAGTACCTTAGATGCATAAAACTTAAACTCAAATTATAAATGTAATAGTTGTGATATTTCAATGGCAATTTTTTCCACATACATTAATTAATTAATGCCTACGCTTATAAACCTCACAAAACGAGACAAACATATAACCATATCATTTCATGAAAACAAATTAAAAAAAAACATCAAACATCATTCATGCAAACTCTTCAATTTTAATTTCCTCCAAATTCTTCAATTCTTTTCTTGATCATCATTCATTTCTCCATTTCAAAATCACTCCCCAAATTTATTGTGGGTGTGATTCCTTTTTCTTTGTTTCATTTCATTAATTAATTAGTTATTACAACTTTCATGAAACAAATTCATGAGAAATTAAAAGAGGCATAGGAAAAAAAAAATTGACAAAAAAAATATATGAGTGGAGGTGGAGAGGATGAAGGGTCATTGGAATTTACACCAACATGGGTGGTTGCTGGTGTATGCACTGTCATTGTTGCAATTTCTCTTGCTGTTGAACGTCTCATCCACTATACTGGAAAGGTCTTTTTTTATTTATATGTATATATAATCTTTTTCAACAATATGTTTTAATATAATTTGTTATATGAAAGTGCATGGTTATTATGTTCTTTAATAAAAAAAATTGTTGGTATTTCTGAGAAAACAACAATTGCATGCATTTTGTTGTCACAAAGCAACAAGGTGAAGGGGAGCCTTGGAGCAACGGTAAAAAAAATTCGTGTGACGTATAGGTCGCGGATTCAAATCGTGGAAGCAGCCACTAGTACTTGTATTAGGGTAGGTTGTCTACGTCACACCCCTTAGGGTGCGGCCCTTCTCTGAACCCGAACAGAGATGCTTGATTGCCCTTTTTATTGCATCTGAAAGGTTATGTTTGAATCCACAGTTAAGAAATAGACATATATAAAGATGACAACAATAAGAATAGGATCTTTATGAAATATTGGTTTTTGCTCTTTTCTTTTTCTTTCTCTGGAGTTAATTTAAATTTCAAAGTTTGCTAAGATACCTTCATTTTATTTGTTTAGGCTTGTGATTGTTATTATTGTTGTTGTTATTGGTCGTTGTTGCTTTGCCTTATTCTATAGTTGCTCAAGTTCCATTATTTTGCTAACAAATATATGCAACCACTCTATGGCTACACCACAATGAGTCAAGGGTAGTCAGTTGAGCACACTTCATCGGAAACTTAATTATACTATGTATATAGGTCAAAAAAAAATTTCGTACATATATATTGAACCTTTAACACCCTTAACGAAATCTCTGGCTTTTGCTACTGGTGCAGCGTTTGAAGAAGAAGAAACAAAAGCATCTCTATGAAGCCCTACAGAAAGTTAAAGAAGGTTCGAAATCTCCAACATTGTAGTTCTTTAAAGTTTAAATTGATCAATTAAGGAGGTTGCATTTATGAACTGTATTGTGAATGTGTATGTGCAGAGTTGATGCTCTTGGGGTTTATTTCCCTGCTGTTAACGGTATTTCAAAGTCGCATTGTCAAATTCTGTGTGCCTCATCGTGTCGTAACACACTTACTTCCATGCTCGTTATCGTTGGAGGAATCTTCATATTCATCTTCATTGTTGGAGGGTTCTTCATATTCATCTTCATCTCCATCTCCAACTCCATCTCATGAAGAGCCTCATGCTAGCAACCAACCGGTTCACTATCATCCTGGTCCTCACCATCAACGGCATTTGCTTGCAGAAGAAATGACTGCTGAGGGTTACTGCCATCATAAAGTACTTAAGTCATTGCTCTTATCTTACTCTTACGTCCAGTTACTTTGCGTTGGCGATGTTCTGTTATATCAGTTTCCTGTGGTCAGGGGTGGAGCCACTATGCAATTTACGCGTTTGGCAGAATCCAGTAACTTTGGCTCACCTCCTGTATTTGTGTTAATCTATTCAGGACCTATTAAGTAAAACGAATTGTGGTTCAGAACCCATAAACTATAAATCCGCCCCCTCTGTGGTGCTAGGTTTCATTACTTTTACAAATGTCTAGCATTCTTTCCGTGCTAAACCATTCATGAGGTTGTGCTGGTTATTTGAAAATCATCTAAAATCCTTCAAGATACTCCTTGTTTCTTTTATATGATATCTGTCTTGCTGAAAGAAAAAAAGAAATTTGTGTTGTAACTTTTTTGGCTCTATAATTTTACATCTCTCCTACTCTGAGTTATCGTCTACTGCATTATTGTGCCAAAACAAACAAAATTGTTGGTACGGATTCTTATTGATTTCAAGTAAGACGAGCTGTGAAAGATCGATATTGTGTTGACTATTTGCAAAATCTGGTTCCGAGATATGTTTAGCAAGTTTTCCTTTTATATTAGACTATATGACTTCAAACTTTGGTGTTATACGCTATTCTTGCACTGAATTCCAATTATAATCCTTTTCATAATTTTCTCAGAACAAGGTCCCCTTACTATCTCTTGAGGCGTTGCATCACCTTCACATTTTTATCTTTGTCCTAGCTATTGTGCATGTGACTTTCTCTGTTCTGACTATTATATTTGGAGGAATAAAGGTCAGCACTAAGCTTTTCTGCTTCAGTTACTTTTACGCTGGTTTCTTTTACTTTGTCTTTCGGGTTAATTCATTGTTTGTAATCTTTTTAACAATGGCCTAGATACGTCAATGGAAGTACTGGGAGGATGCAATCGTAAAAGATGAGTATGAATCCGAACATGGTATGGATCATCTTCCATGACGAGTTACATCCAACATTTTGGCACAACTTTTTTTAATACGAAAGAGTCTGATCTGTTTTTTTTCCCTCATATGCTAGAATAGCTAAGTATAATAGTTGCAAATGACTAAAGAGCAAAGGAAGAAAATGGTTAAAATGAAAAGCTACTAATATTAATGTTCCATTTTGCAGATCAACTGAAACCTGTGCTTACCCATGTCCATGAACATGATTTTATCAGGAATCGGTTTCAGGGTATCGGTAGAAAATCAGCCATTATGGGTTGGGTGGTAAGCACTTCCCGTCCCTACTAAGCATGTTGGCCATTCTCCACGAACAATATGGCATCTTTGTATTTGTCCATATGCAAAAAAAGCCTTCTTTTTAGTATGTCTAAAATTTTAGATTACCTCAGCCTATACTCATTTCTTCATCTGTTTTGGTTTATGTGGTTTCTGAATTTAGAATATAGACATGATTATATGTTGGGTAATCATAGAATTCTCAGAGTTCATGAAACTTTTTGGGATCGGTCTTTACGTAATTAGTTCTGGAGAGTCTAGATGTTAAGTCTTTTAAACTTTGGATTGAAATAAATAATGTATCTCTCTGTCACTGTCAAGATTTATCCTGCCAACTGGTCCTCAAATGTCTAGTTCAGAAATGGTCTATTTCTGGTTGAAATTTTATCGGTGCAAATAGAAAAGAAATATATCAGAAATTTATGCTAGTGAAGATGGGGGAGATGCTGTTCGTCTATGTTTATGTGCATAAAATGTCATTTCTACTCCATTTTTCTCTAGTGTGTGATTGTTTGACATACACTCTCAAATGAGACGTGCATCGTGATAGACTCATATGGTTACCTTCTTTCTTTCTCCAATTCAGATTAGTATCTGAGTTCTGTTTCATGACTCCAATAACTCAAATTTCAATTTTTAGTTGTCAATATATGCTTTGGTTGGTTCAAATGACGATATATTAGCATAAACCCAAGTTTAGTAGGACATTAAATGTTGAAGCATGGCGGACAATTTAAATGTAGCAAGTATTGGTCCTTATTTGTTAAACATCATGATTGAGCTATACCGAAACTCCAAAACTAGCTTGAATGATTAGAACTAGAGAACTTTTGAGGTATGTAATTTATAAGAAAACAAAACAAAGAAGTTGGAGGACATATGTAAAGTTACTGATATATGATTGTAGTTGTCTTTGGATAAATTGTCATAAGTTTACAACTTACTGTGCTTTGGTGTGTGAAAATTTGCAGCATTCTTTCTTCAAGCAATTTTATTCTTCTGTCAACGAGTCAGACTACAGAGCGCTTCGTTTGGGATTCATTATGGTAACTATGTTCTTTTGCCATAGTTGTTAGATACTGGCTTCTTGTTTTACAATGTATTGGGTGCTTTGTACTTGGCTTATACATAATATACTAAAAACATACTCGATGCGTAGACGCATTGCAGGGGAAATCCAAGATTCAATTTTCACAGCTACATGATACGTGCACTTGAAGACGATTTTAGGACAGTTGTCGGTATCAGGCAAGTGATAGGATGATACTAAATAGTCATTTTCCTCTCCAACGCTTTAAAAAGAGTTTGAAAACGTTGCTTCTCACCTTGGGTTCTTCAAATTAACTTGTTACTCTTTCCTTTTGTTTGTTGCAGTTGGTATCTATGGATATTCGTAATCCTCTTCTTGTTGCTTAATATTAATGGTATGCGCAGCTCAAACTTGAAATAGACTTGTTCACCTTGCCACACTGCTATGATTTCATTTGTACCTATAAGCATGACAATTTAATGAGTTCCTATTTGGAAAATGTTAATCGAATGGTAGTTGTTTTGCGTATGTATACAGTATCCTTCCATATTGTTGTGATACAATCAATGTTCCTACTAAAATGCTATCGTGCTTCGTGCTTTCGTTTTACATGAAGTTTTCAGCACTCCTGAGATGATAAAATTCCTGATAATATTGTGAAAATATAATGCTTGCATGGAAGAACTTGCATACGACTTTAGTTCCTGTTAACAAGGTTCTTTTGTTGCATATATTTTTCTGGTCATTGTGTTGTGGATTATGATCTTAAGGCTGATACATCATTATGTTTGTGCAGGTTGGCATACATATTTCTGGATTGCTTTCATTCCTTTTATAGTGAGTGACCTTATCACAAATTTTACTTGTGTAGTTTCCAATGTTTCAGTCTCCAAATCTGTGAATTAACATTCAGGACACGATCACTTCTCGTGATAGCTGTCAATTTAGGACAAGAGTATCTGCTCTGGTACTCGTATTCAAGTCATAATCAAATGCTAGACAACATCTGTATCGAGCCCTAAATGTTATTCCGAGTATTAAACATGAAAATTTCTTTCGTCATGTATCTGGTTTTCTGTATTCTGTCTTGTTTTTATGTTTGCACTACAAATCTTATGCAGCAGGAAGCTAACTTGATTTCTGTGTGTCCTTTCATTCTTCATTTCGTGTTTTTCAGCTTCTGCTTGCTGTGGGAACAAAGTTGGAGCATGTGATTATAGAGTTAGCTCATGAAATTGCTGAGAAACATGTAGCAGTAGAAGGTGAATTGATTGTAATACCATCTGATGATCACTTTTGGTTCGACCGTCCTCAAATCATCCTCTTCTTGATACATTTTATTCTCTTCCAAAATGCTTTTGAAATAGCATTTTTCTTCTGGATTTTGGTAAGCCTAGTAATCAAGTAACACAAACATTCAATTCAGTGTTTAATACAGTTCAATTCTCTTTTCCTAATTTCATGTTTTTTGATCTTTGTAGTTCCAATATGGCTTCCACTCCTGCATTATGGGAAAATACGTGTTCGTTATTCCTCGGCTTGTCATAGGGTAAAGTTCACTACTCCTTATCAGTTATCAGCTCTACCCCCCGCCCCACTCCATGGCGGAGCCAGGATTTTCACTAAGGGAATTCTTAATGTTCTTGTATTTCTTGACCTTCTTCTTTCACTTTTCTGATATCCCATTTGTCAGAATGTTCATATTTGAAGGTTTTTTTCCCATCTTTTCCAGGGTATTCATTCAAGTTTTATGCAGCTATAGCACATTGCCACTTTATGCTTTAGTTACACAGGTGAGTATTTACTCAAAACAGTTTAACGAAATACGTTTGAATTCTATCGATGAAACTTAAACCCGAATGTCCTAAATATTATTTTTTTTACATGAAATTATAGATGGGGAGTCATTATAAGAAGTCGATGTTTGATAACCATGTTCAAGCTTGCCTTCTGGATTGGGCTGAGAAGGTGAAAAAGAAGAAGGCACTTCAGTCTGGTAGAACTAGCTCTTGCCATTCAACTGAGGGTGGTTCTCTAAGATCAACAATGTCTATAAATGGGCACAAAGATCTCCCCCAAAATGGGGTTTAGCCATGTCATTTGGACTGTATTTTGTAAAACTGAGGTATGATCAAATATACCAGTTGAAAAATTCAATGTTCTGAATATGTATGTATGATAATAATGCCAAAAAGCATTAGATTTTTGTTGTGCAAGATGAATTGAAATGGAGAATCATGGTCAGTAGAATTCAAAACGTCGACCTCAACTTGTTTGGGACTGAAGCATAGTTACAATATATCTTAGGCTATCACTAAGGTGAAGGGGCATTTGTGTATTCCCTTGACATTTTGATGTAAAATGAATTGGATATATATTTAGTTTCCTCTTGATATCAGGTATATAATGTACCATTTGTCCACAGCATGCATTTGCCAACTTTGGTTTGTATTTCTAAATGATGTTTTCACAGTTGGAGAGGGTTCTTCCCCTTTTTTCTAATTGTAAGCTTTGAAGTGCTTTTCTTTCCATCAAATTAGTAGTTGCATTGGTCGGATAGACCCCAACCACAATATTATTCATGCAGCAAACGCCCAAGAGTGTGACCTAATTGTCAATGAAGTGAGTGAAAATCATAGAAGACCAAAGCTCAAATTCTACCATTGACGAAAAAGAGTCGGTGGGTAATTTCTTCTATCTGCCTAAACTTGATGGGTAGAGTTATCGGATGTTTGTGCTAGTGGGAGATAAATAGGTACCCGGTGAAATTAGGTTCACGAAAGCTGGCCTGGACCATCATAATTTGAAAAAACAGTGCAGCAAATAACATAGAGCAGAAAAATGTGGAAAGGTGCATCATTGCAACTTTAATGATGCAGAAGCAGAGTTTTTCTCAAACAGGTTAAATATGAAGTGGTTATTCAGGATTGATGATGGCTTATAACAAGAATCTAACATTGCATTGCAAATAATTCTGAAACTGCATAACTTAGTTTTTGAGCACTTGACGGGTAGCAATTAGGCATCGAAAATGACATGTGGATTGAGTATTGCCATCTGAAGTTTGCTTAGAAAATCCTTGTGCCCAGTAGAAGATCCAGCTCCTGCTTGAGACATTAACTGAAGACAAAAGATAAATGTTCAGTATTTATGGAGAGTTGCCCACCGGGGAAGGGAATGGGGAGAGAATAAGCAGACCGTCTCTTACTTGATGTGGAAGCACAGAATGCCCCCAAGGTGATCGTTTTGTGTACACTACAGGCCTTTCTGCATAAACAGAGCAGACAGCCAAATTAGTTGTGATCAGAAGAGTACAACAACGTACAATTAACAATGCCTCAATCCGAAGCAAGTTGCAACTATATGAACCCTTACTATTTTTTCTCTATTTAAGCTCATCTTAATCCAATATTATATATACAACAATATACCCAGTGTAATCACACAAGTGGGGTGTGGGGAGGGTAGGATGTACATAAACCTTACCGCTACCCTTGGTGGAGCAATCCAATATTATATACTCCATATGATAAAAAAAATAAAAAATGTAAATGTCTTTTGTTTCTTTATTTAAAAATATATAGTTGAGAAGCGCAGATGTAGAAATTATCTTTTTTTGTTTTTGTTTTTTTAACTGGAAATTGGAGAAATCGTCTACTTCCATTACTAATAGAAGTGAGATTTATTTATGCCAATGTCTCCTGGAATTCTTTCTGATCTACGGCGCACAGTCATCAAAGCTTAGTTAGCAATATACGACTAGCTGAAGACAATCAACGCATTAAACAGATAATATTAAATTCAATACTTTCTGCACTCCTTTTAACACGGAGAACTACAACAACAAAAACATTACTTCTTGCAGTTTTCAGCCATACAATCAAAGCTAGAACTCTCAGAAGAATGTGCGGACATACTCAATGATACAAAAACATAACCCAAATCAAAGTGGTAGAATGACATCCTTAGGAAAATGCAAGTCCACTTTATTGCTCTAAGCATATTTTAGACTCAAGGACCTCGACACTTGGCATTAGTATATAAGGTGATAAACGCTAAAATCCAGGCCTGCCATTCAAACTTGGCATTACTACCCAGTCAGCATGAAGTTTGTACACAAGAATTCAACAATCCCAGAGCATGCTTAGAAGTGTTAACATTTTTTCTTTTTGGGATGAACGAGGGACAATTTATTACTTTTATTAGAAGTGTGAGCATTCAGGATACCCAGGAGGTGAATGATATACAAAACAAAAAATCAGACTCATTCCAGGCTTAGAAGTGTTCAATATATCATCCAAAAGAATAACTGAAGTTTACAAAACAAGCAGCAGAATGGATCCATTATGCAGTGAATATAGATGTTCACAAAATATGAGTTTCTAACACAAATTGAATTGCGAAAGACGGGAAAAAGTATTCCAAATAACTTCTCTACAGAGCAAATCAAGGAAGAAATCAGAGCAATTGATTAGCAGAGAGGTACCCTTTAACTTACCAAGAGAATCTTCTCGTAAATTATTGTGAGCATTCAGAGCAGCCGCCCAGCCTATAAAAAAAGATGAAGCTTCATCATCATTCTCACTTGTGACGATCATCTAACTAGAGGCATCATACAATGTTCATGCACAAGACTGGAAGCTGGTTACCAAATCATCATAATATCATTACAAAATACATCACCAAAATATCTAAATTACGGCCCCGGTGACACTTAGGAGCCCCACCCCACCCCCCACCCCACGTGATAGAATATTGAGCTGTCTTCTCCCCATGGACTGCTGATGTCAGCATACTACTTTGGTGTTCTACTGCCTAGGATCAAAGTTTTCATGTTTTTTTTTTGCACTTTTTTTGGATGGGTAAAAGGTATTGTATTAAAGAGCAGCAAAACTGCTGGCAAGTATTTACAGATGAAAGCCTTATTACAAGTTGGGTAATGAATTCAAAAGGTCAACCATGGGACTGAGATGTTGTTATTGTTGTCGTTGACAGTTTCTTATTGTCACTTGTCAGAAGCAGCAATTACTCTTTCCTATTAAACCTGATTAATTCGTCGTCTCCTTGATATATATTTCAATTAAATGAAAATTTTGGTTATTTTCTTGATATACACACTGTGAAACAAGGATGACAGGACTGTGCATCAAAATGGTGTACTGCAAAACAACACGGATGATAGTACTTGGCACTAATATGTCATCTTGAATGACAACTTTCACTTCTAAATAACCTCAATCAAGATGGTAAGCATTTCATCAAAGCAAAATGCAAAATGAGATACCCAATGGAAAATTGTCATACCAAAGACTAAGCGCATTTATCTATTCTTCGGTGGATTCCAATAAGTCAAAAGTTATAAAGCTACTACACTTTGATATGTATAATGGATTTTTCAACAATTAGGTCCAAAAGAAATGCTACGAAAAATAGGCTAAAGTAAAAAAATTAATTTGAAGAGCACCAGTACATGCTCAAAAATGATGGAAGAATCACATCAAAAGCTAAATCACCATTTATCTCTTATACTTCACTGTATGATTCAGCCTCTATCGAGAGCTCAACATCGGTGTTGATAACAAAGAGAAATACACAAAACAAAACTTAACGCAAAAAAAAAAATTGAATCTGAATAACTGGTCATCAAAAAGAGGCATAAAAAAAGGGAGAACTGAAAAGGATATGGAAGGTATGACAATGTAATTGAGATAAAAGTGATTAAATAGATAAAGGAATTGATAAAATTAGGAGTTCATGATTTGATTAAAGAAACATACGATCATTCAGTAGCTGAAAAGCTTCGCTTGTACAACATCCTTGTAGCGGTATTAACTTTGTCGGAGGATACTCATTCACTCGACTGACACCAGCATCAGCTACAGTAGATATAGACTTAGAGGCACTCATTTGGTTCTTCTCTCCATCACTAGCATAGCTGCTAGCTCGTTCAAGTCTATCTGTAAGGTAAACCATTAGAGAAAGGTCGATCTAGATTCCTATTATAGAAGACTAAATCCAGACAAACATCCATATGCAAAGAACACAAGTTATCCTATTTTTTCAAAACATACATCACAAATAAAACTAGTCAACCAGTTGAGAGTATAACACTCTTTAAAGGTTTTATTATATGTCAATAGTTCAGCTCAGATTTTAGGAAGTATTTACACTCCCCTGTGTTTTCTCAGGGGTTGGACATTGGCTCATCCTGTTGGTGTCTACTAGTGTACCATGTATAACCTTAAAGAAGGGTCAATTCTACTAGTTGATCACAGCTAAAGACATGTGATACAGAGTGTCCCTAGAAAAAAACTTCTAAAATCCAGTAGAAGGCATCCGTAGCAAAACAGAAAATGAAAACTGCTTCCTTTTCTAAAAAATTAACAGTTGTATTGAGCTGTATGCTTTGTTGATTGCTAAAACAATAATAAGAGAGAAATATTTGGAGCTACATTGAAGTGATCAACTTTAAAATGCTAGCTTAAATGATCCAAAGGATAGCTTCCACCGATTGGCAGCTAGTCTGGAAACAATCTTACAATTCTCATGTCCAACTAGAGTTAGCTCATTTCATCGGAAATTCAACTTACATCGCAGCTCCCAGACTTCCCACTTTCAAACTTGTCGCTATCGACACGGGCAAGTACTGATGTATGATCACCATTTAGTTACACCATCAGATTTGATGTGCATGATATTTTTGAGAGCCAAAGGAGATTCTTTTTAGATAGGTCATTCAAGAACAAAAAATAGCCGTCTAAGATGAACACAGTACTCATCATGAGAGCTACAACTAGCTTAGTTGTATTTATCTTTTATGAGAGATTAGTCTTAATGATAACTGCACATTACATGTAAATTAAGGCATTAAAATTAGGTTAAACTACCGAAAGAGACATACCTCCTTACCATATTTACTAACTCTCCCACTACTTTATTTTAATTACTTAATATACCACATGTAAACACTTTGATACATCGCTCTAGGTCGTGATACATCGCCTCACCTGATGATACATCGCTCCGATGTATCAAAGGTAATTATCCAGAGGTGAGGCGATGTATCACGCCTTGGAGCGATATATCAGAGCGAAGTGAGGTGGGAAAAAGAGTAATTAGCTCCCAAAAATGTGTGTTTTATGTAAGTTACCCTTAAAATTAACCTAATCTCAATTAATAAAAGGTAACTTAAATTTTATTCTAGCTGGATCGATTAAAACTAGTTACCTCCTCCAGATTTTCGCCTGCCGAGTGCACGATTCCTGGTAAAAAGGACAAAATCACATGAAATTAATTCAACAAAACACGTCTATATTTAGCAATTCAATAAAAGATATCCTGATTTAGAAAGAGCGATTCGTTAATCAAAAATCATTATGATACCTCTGATTGGGAGGAGCATAACGTTTGACGGTTACGGTACTGTCGGTGGATGATGAGTCTGCAGCAGGATGTTCCGGCATCTCCACTTGGTATTCAACAATAGTCACGCACCACCGCCACCGCCACCGCCACCGCTGCCGCTGCCGCCGCACCGCTTGTTTTCTGTGAACTTCCGGTGATATTCTCAGCTGAGCATCAGAGAACGTGTGATGAGTTCATGCTTTCTGCGACTCGGAGAGATGAAGGGAGGGTTTTGATTGATCGATTGTGATATTTTTGCTTGCTTTTTAAGAAATAGAAATCACGCGCTTCTGGGAGAGTGTATGTACTCTCCAGGTTTTATTACTATTTCTCTTTTTGCTTCATCAATTATTGTTGCCTCGACGTCTAAGAAAGTGCCTGTCAGTATATCTCATTGTTTACTTAATCAAATAAATCATCATTTGTATTTGAAATAAACCAGACCCCACGCTGTGGGAATACACTGGGTATGTTGTTGTTGTATTTGAAATAAAATAACTTTCGTTGTGCTTTCCTAATAGGCAGATTTACATTTGATTTCATTTTATTTGAATCATATTAAAAAGTATTGAGAATAGACTGATTCGTGTTTGATCCTCGTTTGAGAAAAAAAAAATTACTGCAAACTGTAAAGCAGAATTTTGGTCTTCGTCAATTATTTTAGCAGTTTTTTTCAAACTTTTACCAAATTTTGGCTAAAACATTCAGCAAAATTTCATGGAAAAGGGAATTTACTTCCCACAAATAGCAAGTAGTATTAAGTATTTATCAGTGTCAAACTCAACTGCAGGGATAAAACACTTGCATCCAATCGTCGTAACTAAAACTCACCTTTCACATCGTGCAAAAATATCATTCTGATACTCAATACAACATCAGTTCAAAAAATGATGCAAGAGAGATTTGTTCTTCTCATGCAGAAACAAATACTTTAGACATAAATGAATAGGGAAAATACATTTTGTATAACTTCACAAATCAATGATACAATGCTCTTTTCACGCTGCACATAATGAAAAATGCCTGACATTTTTCCCAGAAACCAGTCAATTCAAGTGCATTCATCATAAATGTCTTTGGCACTGACATTAATTTACAGCAACAGAGTTAATATATTGCGCTTTACCATCACTGCTATAAAGGCACCTTTTGTCGGCCCAGCAAATGCCACATGATGAGAGAAGATTACAATGCACAGTCACCACGAGCATTGCTTTGAAGCTGTTCCTACCTCTTCTATCAAAAAAGTCTGAAGGTAGCTCAAAGCTAATGAATGCGCGCAGCATCTAGAAAAGCTCCTCTGAATTGAATTTGTTCCATGCTTCCTATTGCAAGATATAGAACTTAATAAAGAGCACAAGAGACTCAAGTATAAGAAGTGACATAAGCAGTGACAACTAAAGGATCTTTCAATGATGATTCCGATAAAGGCAAAAGGAAAGACTCCAAGTAATGAAACTTGCCATTTGGCTGCATAAGAACCCCTCCTATAAAACCACAGGACATCTATTTTTAATAGGCTTCATTAAGTTCAAAACCCTTGACCCATGGCTTGAAAAGCAACATATCAGGGGGGAAAAGTGGGATTGTTGGGAATTTGGACTTATGGGTCCACCCAGCCCATAACCACATACTAATTGGTTATTAGTTTCTCATGATAAAGGAGTAAAACCTCCGATTATTAACAAGAAATGTGCAGGGCATTTTAATAAAGAACCAAATTCGTATTGCACTGATGGAACATCATGTTGACCAGCGATAAAAGTACCTTGAGCATGTCAAACACCTTCTCAGCAATATATTTCTGTTGAAGGGTGGCGCCTTTCTGCTGCACTTTATCAGGATGGATACACAATGTTGCTTTTCTATATACCTTTTTCACAGAAGCACCAGTAATTAAATCCGTCAAAGAAACAGGCTGCCAACCGCATTCAGGCCAAAGCACCTATGACACAAGTCAATTTGATATCTTTATCAAGACCATTCTATCAGAAGCACAAACAATCAAATGTTTCAGAAATTATAGGTTTTCCCATTCATAAATAATTTATTTGTAAATGTCGATCAAACAAATAACGATTTTCCCAAGATCCAAAGTATTTTGGTCTCTGTAGATGTTCAATGCATGTGAAAGTCTTTTGGTGCATAAACTTCTATGGTTGGAAGAAAAATCTGTTATCTGATGTGATGGCTTCCTGTGTATGTGTGTGTGCTTGGTGTTTTTTACCTTTAACAACGGTGCTGTTCAAGGTGTGAATAGGTAGAAGGCAAACCCCACCCACCCCCCAACCCCACAAAAGGAAAAAAAATGACTATGATTAGCAAGCAAGTAAATACAGAGATAGCAAAATGGATCGGATGTACGTGTCATTTGTTTGGCAATTTCTATTCAAGAAAAAGAAACTCCTTTCAAATTTTCTCCTCTCTTGCTAATAACCAGGTGGTGTGTTAAGTGGAATCTAGCAGTTCTGGGGTACAACTGATCTCCTCATATAATCGGACATAAAACGGAACATACATATTGCATAGTTGATAGCAGTGCACGCAGATTTCCTTCTTTCCCAGCAGCCCATCGCTTGATTTCAAAATCTAGGGTCTCAGATATTCTCTGTAACAAAAAGTAAGCAACTATAACATGGATAAAATGGTAAAAATCACAGCAAAGACAGAGCAATAAGAAAAGGGATGAAAGACGCCACAAAAGACAATAGACAAAAAAAAAAAAAACTCGTGCATCCTAGAAATATTGATGCATCTAAGCTCTGCCAGCACACAGTTTAGTCAGGAGTTATTAATCAGCAATATTCAACACATTTAGCTACACATAGGATAGCATCATGAAGCGAAAGGCAAAGCCTTGAGGAGTCTTTTTCTTAGTTTAACATGATTCATTCAGCACCAAAGAGAAGAAAGTGACCCTACTGATATCAGACATGGCTAGTTCAAATTTGCATCTTTAAACAAGATCCCAAAGTTTAGGCAACATTTGAAGAAAGAAAACCTTTCCAATCAAAGTTCGAAAATACGCTTTAAAAATGATGAGGGGCATCTAAACAAGCACCACAACGACATGATTGTTTTATAACTCTGTAATTCGATATCCACATGTAAAAGTGGTATACGAAGAAAATTATAGGCATTATTTTTTTGAGTATGGCACTAATTGCAACAAGCACACAATAATTTATAAGTAGCACTAATTGCAACGAGCACACAATAAATTATAAGTACTTTTGCAAGTTGTGTATTAAAACAGCACTTACATGTCTTTCCTGCTGCTCCATCTGAACTTGAAGGTCACGTTGATTCTTTTCAGCCAAAGCTTTGGCCTGAGCAAATACATATCATAAATCATATACAGAGCTAAACTATGCAATACATACTCAAAGGCTGTAAACAGAAATTTGCCCCGACAATCCAAACATGAGAGAAAAGACACATGTGCCAGGGGGCCTACCGCACGCTCCTGAGTTCGTTGATGGCGTTCCAATCTAGCTCTTCTTCTTTCTTCGGTTTCCCCTTCAACCTCTTGAAAATCTCCAGATGACGTGGCAGCTGGTTAAGTAACATAATACAGTATTCAAGAAATAGATGAGAAAGACATAAAACCAACAACATGACACATTTAGTATTCCATTAGTTTGTCTGTGAACATATTATTGCCTAGATGACTTCTTAAAGTATAAATACAATATAAACAAATAGTAAGAAATTGAGACAGTTAAAAAAAAAAAAAAAGCATCTTCTGTACAATTAAGGGAATTATTCAAGAAAAACTGATGTGTTGAATTAAGTTGTAATTGCATGGCATTAATTCAATTGAAGGTAAAGTTGGAGACAGTGAAAAGCCGCCAAGGTAGTTACTCTAGCCTGCAAGGCTTTACTTGTAGTACAGACTACAGACTAACCCCCTGAATTTTGCTAGTGAAGCCGCAAAAAAGTAAGTACCTCCAAATATTGAAGAGAGATCATCAACAAAACTTGTTGTTGAAGATGCCTTTGTCCTGTTGGAGGAGGTTGTGGTAGATGAAAATGTTGGTTTTGGCCCTCCACCACCTGCCTTGTTCTGGAACTGTGAAGCAAATGAAGTCTCCTAGAAATGACAGGTGAATAAAAGAAATAGTTACCAAAATGAAGAATAAAAGATCGAGCGTAGCAAAAGGCTTAAATTGATATCTTGTGTTGTTTTGTTTACATTTACAGAAGAACTTGTTCTTGTCTTTGGTGCACTATTGGCTCTAGAACCCATATTGAAAAAGGATTCAAGATCATCATCATTCTTTTGTTGGTTCATCTTTGCAGCAGCAGCTGCCCTTTCTCGAGCCTCTGCAGCAGCTCTCTCACGAGCCTCGGCGGCAGCTCTTTCTACTGCAGCTCGTTCTGCTCGACGTCTTACCTCAGTCTCAGCCTTTGCAGCTGAAGCTTTTTCACGTGCTTCTTTTTCCCTTGCCTCTGCAGCTAGCTTTTCTGCTCTTTCTTTAGCTTCTGCTGCAGCTCTTTCGCGGGCTTCCGCTTGTGCTCGCTGAACTGCAGCCCTTTCAGCCCGTCCTCGAGCTTCAGCTGAGGCCTTCTCCACGGCAGCTCTTTCAGTTTTTAAACGAGCATCAGCAGCAGCTCTTTCTCTAGCTTCTGCTGCTGCTCTTTCTCGTGCTTCCCTAGTAGCCCTTTCTACAGCTTGCCTACCCCTATCTCTTTCTATCTCTCTGGCTCTCTCCCTCTCCCTCTCGAGTTTCCATTGTGCTCTCTCTTCCTCTTCTTTTTCCCTCTGTTGACGTTCACGTTCTAATCTCTCCTTGTTTTCTCTCAATTCTTTTTCTTGTGTCTCATGCATGGCTTGTTCATCCCTGTCCAGGTTTACAGCCTCCTTACTCTTAGCTGCCTTTGCATATTCTCTTTCTCGAACTTCCTTAGCATGTCTAAATTTGGCCTGAGCTCTATCCATAGCCTCCTTCATTGCAGCTGCTGATGCAGCAGCTACTGAGTTTGCATTCATATCTTCACCAGAAACAACTTCTGCATTTTCATCCACACTATGGGGAGACTTGCCCATGGCAAATTCATCAAGTTCATCCAACTGAGAAGTTGGAGGGCTCTTGGCTGCAGGACGAACAAGCTTAGGACTTTGAGAGTATTGGTTGTAACTTGGAGAAGAAGAATAGATGTCACTCTTCTTTCTTGCATTTGAAGCAAAGGAACTAGCCTCTGACTTTGAATTTCGCCGTGGAATTGGAGGAGGAGGCCGTGATGGAGGTGGAGCTCTTGTAGGTTGTGTAAAAAGAGGTATCTCTGATACACTAAGCCATACATCATCAGAAGGATGCATTTGGTCCTCTGATCTTGGGGACGTATCTGATTCGAAGTGTGTTTCATGAATATTGCTACTTGCATATGGAGGGGGGGAACCAGCTTGACCAAAAGATCTCTGGGGGTCAGCTGAAGGCATGTCAAACAGAGGAGAGTCCTGAAAACCATCACCGGGCACCTTTTTCTGTGAGCGGCTATCAGAAGATCTAGAAGAAGATTTTCCGATGTTTTCTCTTGAAGAGGAGGCTTGTGTGTCACTCCTTCCTGATCCTGGCCTCTGAGGGCTCCCTCCCGTCCCTCTGTTATTCCTAGCAGGGTATAATGGAGGGACAGACTTACTAAAACCATTCAGTGGATCTAAATCATCAAGAACTCCTCCACTAACCGATGAAGCTTCAGATTTTGCATTTCCAGATTTACCGAGCTGACCAATCTGTTCAAGTGGATCCACGAACTCCCCCGGGTTAGACGAAGCCGGCATTGAGGTTGACCCTAAGCCTACAAAAGGGTCATCCAGCCCACTAGAACTTCGATTTGAATTTCCAGTGGGTTTGGAGTAATGACTAGGCTCTGCAAATGACCTGTGAAACCACCAGTCCCTCATTAGACAATCTAATTGCAGGATAACAAAGATTACAATTTGGCCGTACATTTGATTACATCAATTTATTCTAATTAACAACACTAATTGCAACTGATATGCCAAGGAAAAATGCACCTACATGTCACCTACAGTCTAATCAATGTCGTTGATTGAGACACCTGTTCTATCTTGTCTTCTTCTTTCTATATTTATTTGCTCAAAAGAGCCAGTCTATTTTTTTTCTAGTCAGTCTGATATTTTAAAAAGAAATTCGTGAAAAGTGAAAGGGCTAATGATGAAATGAACTGACTTTGTTATACAACAAGACACACAAACTACTAAGCACCAACATTTACCACAGAAAGCTAACCAGAATTATATGTATTCCACTACAACTGTTACATATTTTGTATTTTTATTGTTTGGATAAAGTACCACCATTTTTTTGTAAAGTATGGATAAACCGATAAAGTACCACAGTTACATATTCTTTGTGCCATCTCTTAGAGTTAATACGCTGTTCTTCACCTCATTAAAGCATTTTTTGCTTATCGGGAGCATATAGACATGATAAGGCAAGTAATTCCATAAATTAACAATGATAAGAAATAAGGAGTTTCCAAAAGTTAAAAGATACAAGAATTTTGTAATACGTTCCATATATCCTATTCGACATGCAAGAGGGCAACGCTCGTTACATGTTAGCCCCTTTCAAGCTGTATTCAAATAGCCTAGACAGTAGTATGTATGTGAACAGTGTGCAGATGGCCTTCTGCAGTATCCAAATTCCTGTTTACCCCCTTAACACAATAATGTGTGTGTGTAATCCTAAAGAAGTAAAATGTTCTCTCTTTGCTACCTCCTTATCACAAACTAGCCGGGATCAGCTATATAAACAACTTTAGAACAACTATGTCTTAATTTTGTACCAATTCCAGTCATTGCTTTAATTTCACTGAGAAATAGCTTAAATTATCTAAACCACAATGATCAGAGAAACAAGTGGAGCTTTGAGAAATATGACAAAGTACCTCCTATTAGTGGTGGAAGTGCTACTCCCAAAACCAGCTAACAAATCATCAAACTCTTTGGCATTCGAGCTCGTACTACTCTTAGGCTCTGTTACCTTCTCATTCGACCTCAAATTCCCCAACAGATCACCAAAGTGCTCGTCCTTAATCTTTGGTTGTGGTGGTGAAGTCATTGAAGCAAAAACGTCGTCGTCAAATCTCATAGTGGATGCAGATTTATCAGATACCGATTTGCTCTTCAATCCTGGCAATCCATCGAAAATATCCTCATCGTAAACTGGCTTATCATACACCGGAACTGACGATGTTTTATTGTTGCTGTTGGCATTGCTATTCGAATCCTTGCCGGTTTTGAAAATGGAATCGTAATTGATATCATTCATTGACGATGATTTATTGCTGTTATTACTTGACTTGGTGTATTTTGGAGGTCCACCGAAGACGTCTTTGTACATTAGACCATCAGGATCATCATCATACAATGGTGTAGACGACGATGATCGGACGGAAGAGGAACGACGATCTCCACCGTCGGATCTCATCGGAGCCGATTTTCCGGCGGGTCTAAACCCGAAATCTCGAGCCAACACATCGAGGTCATCCATCGAACGGTCAGTATTCAAGCCGTTTCAGATCTGGACCAAATTACCCTCGGAAACACTGCAATTGCTGCTTGTATGATCTGAAAATTGGAAGGCCAATACGGTCAACCCGAAGAAATGTGAATGATCAACAATTACAACAACATGAATAACATGAATAAATATCTATATGTATATATAAGTATATGTACGTATAGGTAGAGAGAGAAAATTGGTGAATTAGGGTTTGAAGAGGGGAGGACTGTTTCTCTCTCTTCTTCTTTTTTCTCTCTTAGTAAATTCTTTTTTCTTTCTTCTTCTTCCTCCGCCTCCGTCGACTACTTTTCTTTTCTTGTTTCTCGGCGATTGTTTATCTCAGTTGTTATTGATTGATTGGGTTCATTTTTCCTGGAAGAACCTTTTACTTTTTTGGCTAAATTTTGATTCTCTTTTATTTCATTCCGAAATTTTTTATTCTAGCCTAATATATTGTTGGGCAGACATAAAAATGGCAAAGTGGTAAATATTTTTCTATTTCTGAATCTTATTACTAGTATTTATATATTAGTAGGAGTACTATTTTTTTGTTGTTTTCTTTGTTTTATTTATCGTACTATTTGTGATTACTATTGTTCTTTTCTTCATTGCTTTTTATATGTTTCACTTGAGCCGAAGATTTATAGAAACAATCTATATATCCTCATAAGGTAGGAATAGGACTACGTATGCATCATTCTCCCAAAACTTGACTTATGAAAAATACACTAATTTACTTACTTATAAAAGGCAATAAGCAGGCAGCAGGTCGACATGTTTGCTTGTGTTGCATGCTTATGCTGCATGTTTGGATATTATTTTTTATATTTTTCTTCGTTTTAATTTATTTATTTTACTTTTATTTTTAATTTATTATATATTTAAAAATTACGTAAAAAAATAATATAATTCACATAATTAATAACTTAAAATATTTAAAAGATATAAAAAATTGATTGACTTGCGAAATTTTATTACTGCCACATTAATTGGGACAGAAGAAAAGTACTACAAATTACAATAATTAACAACTTAAAATATTTAAAAGGTGTATAAAAAAATTTAGTTGACTTTCGAAATTGTATCAATGACACATAAATTGGTACAAAGTGAGTAACATATATTATTTGAAAATTACATAAAAAGTATTATAAATCTCAATAGTTAACAACTTAAAATACGTAAAAACTATGTAAAAAATTTGATTGACTATCTAAATTATAAAGGACAACAAGGAGGATCGAGGTCGACATGCCTGCTTGCATATTTTCTTTTATATTTTCTCTATTTTAATTTGTTTATCTTACTTTTCTTTTTAAAATCTATTATATATTTGAATATTACGTAAAAAGTACTAGAAATCACAATATAACAACTTATGATATTTAAAAGACATAAAAAATTTAGTCGACTCTCAAAATTTTATCAGTGCCACATAAATTGTGACAGAAGAAAAAAAATTATAAATCACAATAATTAACAACTTAAAATACTTTTTTAAATGGCAACAAGAAGACACGAGGTCGACATGCATGCTTGTACTGCCTGCTTGCATATTTTCTTTTATATTTTCTCTATTTTAATTTATTTTATCACAAATCACAATATAACAACTTCAAATATTTAAAGGACATAAAAAATTTTATCAGTGCCACATAAATTGAGAAAGAAGAAAAAAGTACTATAAATCACAATAATTAACAACTTTAAATTACCTTACTTATAAAGGAGGATAAGCAGGCAGCTGGTCGGCGTGCCTGTTTGTGCTGTCTGCTTAGATATTTCATTTTATAATTTTTCCGTTTTAATTTATTTATCTTATTTCTAAAAATTTGTTATATAATTTAAAAATTAGTATAAATCACGATAATTAACAACTTAAAATATTTAAAAGACATGAAAATTTTTGCCTGCTTTGATATTTCCTTATACTTTCTCCATTTTAATTTGTTTATCTTAGTTTTCTATTTAATCTGTTATATATTTGAAAATTGCGTAAAAGGTACTATAAATCACAATAATAACAACTTAAAATATTTCAAAAACATAAAAAAATCGAACGACTCTCAAAATTTTATTAATGTCACATAAACTGGGACAGAAAAAAAGTACTATAAACCGCAAACAATTAAGAACTCAAGATATTTAAAAGATGTATAGAAAATTTAGTTGACTCTCAAAATTGTATCGATGCCACATAAATTGACACAGAGGGAGTAACCTATATTATTTAAAAATTACGTAAAAAATATTATAAATGATAATAGTTAACAACTTGAAATATCTAAAAACTATATAAAAAATTTGATTAACTATCTAAATTCTATCTGTATCACATAAATTAACACAAAAAACGTAACATGTATTGGGTCCGTGCTGAGCACGGGCTTCGATATCTAGTATATGGTTGTTGTTGTAAGTTCAAGTTTTCGTAGACTTTATTAGGAAAGTTATATCCTAAACTAAATTTTTCTGGTATGAATTTAAATGTGCCAAGTCTCAAAGCACGAAAGACTGGTGAATATTAATTCATTTTTAATTATGAATTTTGGATTTGAGATCTAATCATTTTTTATAGGTGATAGTATTATATATCAAAATATTATTTTTGACAAGAATCCAAATTAGCTAAATATCAAATTGCATCATTATTGTATCTTACCTTATCAAGAATAATGATTTTGTTCTTTTGTATTAAGTGGTACAACAAATAAATAGGATGAAGTAATATAAATGGGTTTAACAGTATATTTGATATTTTTATATATTTAATTTGTTAAGGTTAAATGTTACTATTCTAATTATTGTAGTAGTGTTTGAAACAAATAATTACACTATCTATTTAAATGAGTATCATATTTTTGACACAAGCATATGGTTGCTTGGTTGATTTGTTAACTACAATGAAAACATATATATAAAATTCCATTTATAATAAGATAGAACAGAATGCTTAAATTGAAATTTATTTGTTTCTATGTTTTATAAGACAATTTTGCAATCAAAGAAAAGGTCTTCATCATATTTTATTCGATTTACACGTTTGTAGTTGCCATAAGTAGTCAATTAATTTGGTTTTTTTGATCGAGACTTTGAACTTAATAAAACCGGATCAACATAAACTACCCAACCACATTTTTTGTTGTTTTTTTAATCTCTTAGGGCTCGTTCGATTGGGAAATAAGTTATCTCGGGATTAACTATTCCAGAATTTGTCATTCCAAGATTATTGTTCCACTTTCAGGGCTCATTTGGTTGGAGAACAAGTTATCTCGGGATTAATTATTTCGGATTAGTTATTCCATGATTGTTATTCTATCCTCAACATGGGATAAAAATAACACTACAATCTCAGAATAATAAATTATGAGATAAGTTATTTTGTGATTTTATCCCAATCAAACATGGGATTATAAACTCATCTTAAATTTAATTCTGCGATTAGTTATCACTTATCCTCGTACCAAATGACTCTTACTGTGGAATAAAAATAACACTATAATTTTGGGATATTATCTCGCAACCAAACATAAAATAAATTCATCCTTTAATTAATCCTGAGTTTAATTATTTCTTATCCGTCGTACTGAACGAACCGTAATTAGTGCATTGTGGGATTGAAAATAAAAGGGAAAGGGAGAAGTGAAAATCAAACTCACATGTATTATGTGAAACACTTTAACCAATATTACAAGGGGTCGTTTGGATCGCAAACAAAAAATATCATGATTGTATTGTGGAGATGATAATATCAAGATTAAATAATGACAAGATTATTTATTCAACACTATATTCTTTTGGTATATATATGTTTGGTTCATTCAATTTAACTAATCCCACATTTATTTCGGGACTGTTTTCATTTATGCCATGAACCAAATGAATCCGTAGAATATTAGGGGTCGTTTGATAGTTGGTTAGAATTATGCAGACATTAGTTATGTAAGTATTAATTATTCATCTTTTGGCTTGCATAAGATAATACATCAATTTCCTTATAACTTATACATAAATTAGTTATATGCGGGTTTCAGTTTCTAAATTGCAAATCAAATATCGTATTAACTTTATATATGAATAACTTATTTTCATTTAACTATCAAATATTGTATAACTTATACTAAATTAATACATGAATAAATTACTTCTTTACTAGCTACAAAACAATCCCGAGTGTTCGGAGTATTTTGTCAATTTTTTCCAAAAAGTAAAAAAAAATAATTTGAAAGATGTACTTTGATTATTCAAGGGCATGACACCTCAAGTTCAGCTTCTTTCATATAAAGCTTAAAGAAAATAATTGGAAACAAAAAGTATATGTTTTGAATCTTTGTTTCTCATATCAATTGGTGCCCAGCTGTAATGGGTGAGATTGTTCAATCTAATGAATAATGACATGTCCCTTTTACTTTGCATTTGGAATCAATAGGTGCTCACATGAGATTCAAAAATCTTTTTTTTTTTTTTTTTTATTTTATTAAACTTCGTATATATGTGATGGTCAAGACAAAAAAAATGAGGTTGAGATAGTTTGAATATGTAAAAAATAAACACTAATTTTGAAATAAAGTAATAAATTTATGATCAAACGGGTCCATAATTTCATTTTGTATTTTGAAAAGAAAAGAGGATGTATTTTGGTTGAAACAAGCAGATTGTACGTATTCCAAGTATAAAATAAAGTGACATCAGTAAACAATTAAGTACAAATTTGGCAAAAAAATGAATAAAAACAAAAATGGTCCATGCAGGTCTTGAACTTGCGACCTTCGCGTTACTAGCATGACGCTCTAACCAACTGAGCTAAAAGGGCTTATTGTACAAAAGCATTCAGTTAACATACTTAACATAATCCCATGCTCCTCACAAAACATTGGATTCTGTTGCCAGTTCTGCGCGCACATTTTATAAGTAGCCGTTGTTGTCCGCCTTCACCATTTCAAATTCGAACCAACAAAATCAAAGCTATAGAAAAAAAACAAAAATGCCATCGACAGCTCCATCACCTTTTCCCGACAATCAGATCCACCGGCCAAAAATTGGCCGGAAACCGCTTCAACCTAAGAATACTCCGGCAACTCCACTTACCACAAATCCAAATAAACCTGAAAAATGGATCGAAAATTCAGTAAACAAAGAGAATCTTCATCCAGATTTTTCGACTCCGAAAAAGGCAATAAATCCAATCAGCTGTATTCAGGCAGCTGAACCATTCGATTCATCGCTAGCTGAGGAGCTCAGTGCTATTCGTGAAAAGCTCGAGAGGATGAAAAGCGATAAAGAGAAAACGGAGAAGATGTTGAAAGAAAGGGATCTGATGCTGGATTTGCAGATGAAAGAGCTATTAAACAGAGGAGAGCTGCAGAAACAGCTTGAGCTTGAAGTTGATCGGCTTTTCCGATTGAACGAGCTCAGATTATCCTGCACGGTAACTCTTATCTATTTTTGTTCCGATTGCTTTCAGGTGAATTTTAGTCTGACCTAAAATGGAAAGCTAAAAAGTTCCAAATCTGCGTTTCTAATAAAAATGAAAAAAAAAAAAAAAGATTATCGAATTTTTTGAATTGTTTCAAAAAATTACTCTATATATATAAGGTAATTTTATTTTTATGAAATATATATAGATTTTGAATCCCCTAAGCACAAGACTAGAGGTTGACTCAGTGGTTTAGGGGGTTCAAAATTCATTTTGAGGTTCCAAGTTCAAATCCCAAGCAAACAATGAGATGTAGTTGATTGATTGATTGATAGATTGATGGTGGATGTATATTGCAGCAAAAAATTTCTCCAATTCGAACGCTGAGGGAGAAGGTAGAAGAAAAGAAGATAAAGGGAGATCATCTAAAGGCAAGTAGAACATTTACTGGCTAATCTCCTCTTGTACAACAGATCTACAATGAAATTTGATTACATTTATCTGATGGAACTTAGATAATTTTAGTGCATTGAATCAAGTTTAGAAAGCATGTTTCTGTTTCTTTTATTGACGTTGATCTGGAAAATTTGTATTTTCTTGTAGGAGCTGAATTACGATGAAGAAGATGAAATCATGACCGATAGCTCATCGGACAAGGATCCAAGTGCATAGGGAATGAATTTATAGCTATAGTCACAAAGATATTGCTTTGCATTGTCTAAAAATCTCCTACCAACACATCATTTTCCTTTTCATACAATTTGAACCTTCAACATACTAGTTGTTGGTTAATTGTGTCATGTTGGATTATCGTTCTATTGTATAAATATATATTTGGTTTTTATCAATGTTTGTCCCTTGAAATTATTCTATTTGTTTTGGTTGTCTATTGCGATTGATCTTTGGTTTAAGTAGACTTTGATCTTTGGTTTAACTTCTATGGGCTGCGTAGTTTTCTACTTAATTTTTGGATGGAATAGCTGCGATGCCATGAGTTATTATCCTCCTGCTCTTTACAACAACATACCCTGTGTAATCCCACAAATGGTGTCTGGGGAGGGTGGAGTGTATGCCGCCTTACCCCTTGCCTTGTGAAGGTTGAGAGACTGTTTCCGAAAGACCTTCGACATCCTCCTGCACTTTGCCAGCCTAAATGAACTACTTTTGTGGTGGGTCTTCTCCCCTCATTCCCTCAGCCTTAGGTTGGAAGAGCTTTAAGTTAGCCTTAGGTTGGAAGAGCTTTAAGTTACTTTTGTGTTGCCATCCTGCTTTCCCCTGTGTGACATATCCTCTGGCACCACAGCACTAATGTTTGGAAGGTTAGTAAGTCTCTGCATCGATCTTTTTCGTCTTTATGTTCTTCGTTTGATTAATTTCTCTTGTTGAAATGAAAGATAATCCCCGAGTTCTACTGAACTGTTGATGTTTCTTACACTAAATAGAAAAAATGTTTCTTACACTAAATAGAAAAAATGTACTTACCATAGGAAGAAGAACTCTGTTACTCAGCTTGGATCGGACTGGATTAATAGCTTTATAAAGTTACTACTCAAGTTCTGAAAAGAATTGGCTCAGTTTTATGTAATGTGTATAGAGAAAATACAAAGGAAAATCTTCAAAAACAAGAAAAATAAACAACAATATTACATGAATGAACATAAACAAAAAGTTTATCTATTTTCTCTTCCACAACCTGATCTCAAGCATTAAAGCAGTGATGAATAAAATAACCAGAACAATAGAAAAACCAGCCTTCCAAGAACTTCCTGCATTTCCTAAATGGATACCATAGAAAACATTTATTGTTGCCAAAAATATCAAAACTCTCCCTGAAGTGTAATGGTACCAATTCCAATATTTTCTTATTTTTGATTCCTTGTCTGGTCTCACCAATATTGCAATAACCTATCCAATAAAAGAAAAACAGAAAAAATGAATATCAATAATCAAAATCATCAATGTAATTTTTGTAAGTCGAGTCACTTCAAACAACTTGAGACAAACCTGCAAGCAACCAAGAAGAAGAATGAAGATGCCGAGGCCTTTGTGTCTATTGACATTGTTCTGAAGACGACTATTGAGAACGAGCCCACTGATAACACCCGCAAATCCAAGGATGAACCCTAACGATTGAATGGTTGTGTGAGAGTAGAACCAGATTGGATCATATTGCCTCAAGTATCTAGCTACCATGACTCCAATTGGCATGAAAATTGCCCAGCCAAACATGTTTAGAAGTCCATGGCTTCTCCTCAAGTTTGCATAAAGTGTCTTTGTTTCACTTTGACCTGTTTTACAACATAAGCACACAAAATTAGTATACTATATACAATATAGTAATTGAGTTCACAGTCAAATATTTATAAATATTTAGTGTATTTCTTGATGCATATACAAAATCTAAGGAAAAATTACTGGGTTCACGTGACTCATAACGTATAAACTAGCTCCGCCCATGCTTCTGTCCCATTTTATGTGGTAATATTTGAGCAGTCATGAAGTTAAATGCAAGTACTAAAATTACATTGTAGGTTTTGAGAGTTGTACATTTTCATTTTCACCATAATAACAAGGTGAATTTTTGTATCAAGTGCGTCCTAACAAATTATGTCATCTTCGGTTTCCAAACGTAGAAATGTGACACTCTTTTTAGGATAAGTTTTTTTTAAAAAAAATCGTGCTACATAAAAGAGGACGGAGAGAGTACTTAAAAAGGATTCTATCGAACAAATTCACTTTGTGTAAAAAAAATCAGGAAAAAACATAAGCTATAATATCTCAACCCCATTACAATAAAACTGTTTCACATTGAATCCAGTTCAATCAACAAAGTTGAACTCAAACTATTAAAATGCACTAGACAGGACATTATTCAACTGAGATGTTATACCTACTGCTACACCATAGTAATTTTCTTCTTTAAAAATTAAGATTCGGTTTGTCTTAAAGAAAACTTATTAACAAACAAAATTTGCTTTCAACTTCCTGAAGTCAAAGACGTAAAAACTAATAAAAGCTACATATGTTTGTTGGCACTTCAAATATTATTATTGTTGTTAATAGTATATAAAGTAGTAATAGATACATTTGTTGGTAGTTGGTACTATCTTCTTATTCTTTGACCCAATTATGATTGCCTTCATTAGAAGCTGTCGTGGAACCCACCCACCCACCACTAGTCTCCCTAATACTAGTAAGGTGTTCTCTTTTTTTTTTTTTGCTGTTGTTGGGGGGGGGGGGGTCAAAAACAGCCATTTTTCTGGATTTGTAATTGAAAAATAATCACAAATTCAAAAGTCATTGAAAAATAGTCAATTTTTGAAATTCATAACACTGTCATGGATTTCAAAAACCATGGCAATATCTTAGATTCGAAATTCATGGTACTGTCATAATATTGCCGCATCAGAAGTGAGTAGTACTTTTCAACGAACTTTTAGATACCGGCTATTTTCCAAAGAAAGAGTACAAAATGTGGCAAGCTCAAACAATTTTGCCCATTTTTTTCCTCACTAGGTGTTTGGTATTTGCATTCAGTCTCAGATGCCGATTACAAAAATACTTCCCATTTCCTACTAGGATTTTTTTCATACCAAGGATGACTCAGACCTGAAACACTATTAAGGCGAAGAGATCATGTTCACCCCGACACAATCTTTAGTGAATAGACTTGCAATACCAGCTAAGACTAATCAACTTATAAGGGGACTTTTTGATTTGTTTTTCACAAAATTTGAACTCCATTCACTAACCTGTGTTGTAATTCAAGGAAGTGGAGGTATGATCCTGGTGTTCCGTCAACCGGTAATCGGCGGTGGACGGCAGCATTCCCGTCGGACCAACGGAGTAGATAAGCCGATTATTGGGCATTTCAGTGTTCAACTGAAAGGCCAAATAGATTCTGGAGTTCTCAGCTATAACGGAGGATGTAAAGTTGACAAGCTGGAGATTCCCCTCAGCAGGCAACACCTGATCGGAAATTCAAAATTTAAAATTTAGTCGATTCAGAATGAATATGATCTTATTATCTGTACACATTTTAATTTCTTAAAAATATATATATATATAGCCAAAAACAATAGTAACATGTCCTAGATGGACTATAAAATAGGGGGGAAAGGATCAAAATTAAATACCCCATTACGATCCGAAATATAATTTGGGACTATTCATTCATTTGGCTTTAATGAAACGTGGACTCAAGGTAAAGCTGCAGGGCATAGACGTCAATTGATGCTAAGTTAAAAGGCACGGTTTTTTTTTTCTAATGACGAGAATATGAATGACTACATAATATAACGGAAGATAATATTAAAATCGACCTGATTGGGTGATTGTCCGCCAAGAAAATACTTCTTCATAGTGGCAGTTCCGTCATTATCCACCCATCCAACAATTGCAGTGGAACCAACCATTTTACCCTTTTCTGAAAATCCCATGGCTATGTATGCATTTGTGTTTGGTGCTGATAGAACAAAACTCCACACATTTGTATCTGTTCTCATATACTTGAAAAAGAAAAAAAAAACAAATAAGGAAGTAAATGTTAATGACAGTACTAAAAATCCCTAATTTCGACGAATTCTGTCAAAAAATTAGCGATTTTCTGGTAGTAATAACGGATTAGAGAAGGGAATTGACAATCTAGTTACGTACTCTGAGGATGTAGCCTTGTTGATCCCATACTGAAAGACAATGAAAGGAAGTTGTGTCGAAGAGAATTTTGCTTTTAAGGTTGAGATTGGAACTGCAGGAATCTGTGTTGCTGTTGTCTTGAGAATTCACTTTGAGAATTTGGGAACTGATAAAAATTTGGAAGATGATGAAGAAGAAGAAAGAGAATTTGAAAGATGTGTTCATCTTTTCAACTTTTTTTTTTCTCTCTCACACGCACAGAGCTGCTCTCTGTTTCTTTTGTGGCAAATAGGTGGGAGAAAATGATTGTACATGGGAAGTAGTGGCCTAGTTGGCTATGTGTATGGAGAGAGAAGAAGTGTGTGACATCTCCGTTTCAATTTTATTACGGAAAAACTGCACAAATTGGATCCAATTTTGAAATTATTTACCCAAAATAAACTCAACTCAAAGTATTACCTTTAATAGACCTTCAACTCAAACTAATTACCCACTTGTCCACTTTCTCTTTTTCTTATTTCGCGCATGACGTCAGCATGACATCAGCGTCACTATCTTGAATTAATCCTCTGTGATACTCTGTCGGTATGTTGATACTCTATCGGTATCATATATAGGACTGAGCTTAATCCTATGTGATACTCCATCGGTATATTGATACCATGTCGGTATCATATAGGACTGGACTTTTTTTTAAGAAATAATTAAGAGAAAATTATTAAAGTCACAAGTTTATTTATTGAATTTAAAATTAGTAAAAATATATTTTTATAATTTTTTTTCTCTTTTTGCAAATTTTAAAAAATTGTATCTAAATTATAATTCTTTTTTTTAATTGTTTTTAAATTAAAATATTGAAGAATGAAACATACCTTAACGATATCATGACAGTATATAGATATACTGTAATGGTATCATGGATGATTGCGTAATTTCTTCGAAGGACTGAAGCAAACCTGAATGAAACATTGTTCAGTTACTCTTTGATACAACCTAAGTATATTATACTTTGATGGTATCAAGGAGGAAGAAGTAGTCTTTCAATGAAGACACTATCCAGTTAATCTTTGATACCATATATACTCTGATGGTATTAAAGAGGAAAAAAAGAGTGGGCGCTGACGTCAGCTCGTTTTTTTAATTTATAGATAAATACAATTTTAGGATAAAAAGGGTATGAAAATAATGGGGCATTTGAGGGTAATGAGGGGGGGGGGGGGTTTATAAGTGTTCTTTTCCCTTTTATTACTCCCTCTGTTTCAATTTGTTTGGTCTATTTTAACTTGATATGGAGTTTAAGAAAGTAAAGTAAACTTTTAAATTTTATGATTAGAAATTAAAAATATGTCAAATGTACCAAAATACCCTTTAATCTTGTGGTCTTAAATATGCAAAGTGGAAAGTTGAAGTTGAGGAGTTGCTAAAAAAGGAAAGAGACATTCTTTTTTAAACGTAATAAAAAGGAAAGTAGGCCAAACAGATTAAAACAGAGGGAGTAATATACTACTCTCAGTTTCAATTTGTTTGGGCCTATTTCGATTTGACACGAAGTTTAAGGTATGTCAAATGTACCAACATGTTCTTTAATTTTATGATATTAAACATGTCATGTGAAAAATTAGAATTAAAGAATTGCAAAAAAGGGGAAAGGATCATTCTTTTTGAAATAGACTAAAAAAAAGTAAGTCAAACTTAGTCGAGAGTTTATCGAAAATAACTTTTCTACCTTCAGGATAAGAGTAAAGTCTTACACAACTACTCTCTCCAGATTTCACTTTATAAAATTAAGCCAAGTATATTATTGTATTCTACAACTAACTTAGATTTGAATCTCAGTTCATTGATTGACTGACATGATGTCTGGAAGTACTATTAAACAAAAATAGAATCGTTAGGTAATACGTTGATGTAAAGATTAGTATATCTTGGGCTGTTTGCTACGTATCTTCCTTCACATTTTAGGCATTCCAATTTTTAAATGAAATCACCTATAAGAACTAACCAAACTAAAAGTATCAATATTAAATCAATTTCTTTGGATGTGACATTATAAAAACAAAACAGCCTCTCTACCCTTGAAAAATAGAAATAAGATCTCCGTACAGACTCTACTTGTGAATTTCATTGTGTATGTTATTGTTGTGACAACATAAAACGAGAGTTTTGTACATATGCTCCTTTTTATTGAGTTTAAAATTTATATACTGACAATGTGAAAATAGTAATTACAAGTAACATTTCATAAAAGTGAAATTAGTAACTTGAAAAACAAGCACGTTAACGTCATTAGAATAAAAATTCTTACTAACATATGCTACAAGTTAAATCCTTCATTAGTTGCCAATCTTCCTTTCACAAATTGGTAGCAAGAGAATTGACAGCTCAAGGGAGGTCTCAAAAGTCAAATATAGTCCCCAATATTAGAAAAATATTTGAAGAAATAATGTAAACATATCATGGTCCTTTAAAGAATATTTCATCGACAGCCACTACGTGTGTGAATCATCCAAAAGGGACTGTAGAATAACTCGCAAGCCACATAGGAGGCAAATCAGACAGGAGATATAAACTGCTCTAGGCAAGTCAGGCACGACTAGCTCGACTGAGAAGGCGTTGGCGTAGGAAAGCAATCTCTAGCCTCCCTTATGGGATACCAATGCTGCACCAACCCAGACACCCTTACGAGTACCATGTCCATAATCATAGCTAACAAGCAGCTCGAACTACATACAATCTAACTAACTACATACAATTTGATAAATGCTACAAAATGTGTCCAAAAGATAAAGAGGCCACAATCTTCATGGAGCAAAACTATTGTATATATTTATGACATGAACTTCGATAAAGAAAAAAAAAATTAACAACAAACAAGCAATCAATAGACGGATGGTGTCCAACTTTTTCTATTTAACATAGAACCAGCAAATTCCTAACATTATTCCAACAAAGACCAAAATATATAGTTAAAATGTTAAAAGAAAAAACAAAGTGCAGAAACAAACTCCAACGCTGTAAAAGGAACAAAAACAGTATTAACTTGGTGCAAGTTTATTGTTTACTAAGCGATTGAGAGGGTCTCAACTACAGGAAACTCGCGTGAAGCATCTCCAGAAAGCCCGAGACAGGAACAAAACAGGACCTCATGATTTATCTGGGAACGATGGTGATCGCTGAAGGATTGAGTTGAGGAGCTCTTCATTTAGCTTTATAGGGAGTGGAGGCATCAGAGCCATCTCTGACGCATCATTCAAGCTGCAAGAGAATGTTTATTTCAGCATGTAATGAAATGGCAAGCAAGTCGAGAGAAGTCAAGAAATTATGCACCTTGTTGAGCATATAATACAAATATATACTTTAATTTGTTTGATACACTTCCATATTTTTCCAGGACTTTAAAGGAACTTTTGGGGGTAACAACATTTCTTCCTCTCTTTTTGATAGGTAGCTAGTTTTTCTTTCTTTACCAAAAATGTTGGTCAATCTATCTTCTTTATTTGCAATATGTGCTTGATAATACGATGATAAAGGACACTCACTCATGACAAAAAGCATGGAAAGGAGATCCACTAATGATAAAAGGGAATGACAAGACGAAAAAATAAATACATGCATTAATAAAGATATGCAAACATAGAGAGAGAGAGAATAGAAGGATAATCAATCATACTTATTTACGATGCTGCGGAGATTGTTTTGAGCTTGGAGGAAAAGGTCGATGTTTTCCTGGAACTGCACCAATCACAAAAAAAAGGTAATGCTTTACATTGAGAATTGCCAACACCACCAAAATCTATCCATGTAACTTCATCACGAATAATACAGAAGGCTCGTCATTAGGCAGTAGACACAGCATGCAAGACTTGCAAGATGCTGTCGCATCACTACTAAAAAATGATAATTATCCCACTGGAAAACGTTCATTGGCTATTCCCACGGATATTTTGATTGAATCAGTGGGAAAAGAAAAAATAGTAATGTTTTCATATAAATATTAGGAAATTTCCCACAACTTCAGTGAGAATCTGTTTCCCACCATGCATTTTCCCAGTGAGCTAGTTCGATGCGAAATGAGAGGGAAAATCATGTTCTATAGCACAAATTTCCCACTGATTCGCAGTGCGAAAAACCATTGTTTATAGCAGTGCATGGATGAGTGCACATGGGGAAAAAAAAGGAGCATGCAAGCAAGAATATCATGACGCAGCAGCACAGCTAAAAGAAGCACTGATAGTTCTGTATCTTCATAATTAAGAACTATTTCTGAATTCGCCTTCAAGACAAAGATCATCCCCTATAACAGATTCTCATGCCTGAATGCTTACTGGGTTTGCAGAAGTTAAAACTCAAAAATGCATATATAAGTATTGCATATATCATATATAGAAATGAGTAGAATAAATAAAAAGAATCCCGTGCCTCCTTCAAATTGAACCTTGTCACTGTAGGGACAAAAAGAGGATCTAGATATCTTTTCCCTCATCATTCCAGCTAGAGGCAAAATTTCAGCTACTTTCTCTTCAAACCAGAACAGCCGCTCTACTTCTGAGGTGGAGGTAAGGTCTGCGTACCTCTACCCTCTCCAGACCCCACTTTGTGGGACTACACTGGGTATGTTGTCTCTTCAAACCAGGCAATGAAGAACTAATCTACCCCCTTAACCTTCATATGACCAACGTAACAGAGATGAATATTCTTTAATTCTTTTTATCAGTAAAGATAAAAATTCAGTAAGTAGGAACCAGCATTAAGAAAGTGCTGAAATACATACAATAAAAGTCTAGGAGGCAGTCTCCCCCTATTGCTGAAGGGAGCTGATATAAGTCGAACATGCTGTCAGCGTTATATATTCAAATTTACACCAGTAAGGGAGCCGAATAACAACAGTCATATATTCTCCTTTTGGAATAAACTTATTACAGACGTAAACAGCAGACAGTATCATTATTAATGCGTGTCACAGATCACAGATAAAAGGGGTGAGGCAGGGGGTAATGTAAATCTCAAAACCATTAACTGACCTTAAAAGTGTCCGAGTTAGCAGAAATTTGATCCAATGCCTTGGCATTTTCCTCAAGAAGCTGTCCAGTGAGACCACCAATGGCTGCAAAATTACAAGACTTACATACACCATATATGTCCAAAATGAAATAAGAAAAAGAGGACCTAGATAATAAGCTCGATTTTTTCACATTGGCATATCACGGACAGAGAAACAGGAGCATGAAATGCATATCATTGAACTGTTATTCTATCTAGTATCTACATAATGTATCAAAACATTCTAAGTTGGTTATAAGTGCACTGGTAAAAAGAGAATTTCTCTACAAAACCACGAAATAAGACAATAGGATAAATTGGAGCATACACAATAATCTTTAGGATCCAAAGTTTCAATTAATTGCTAACAGTGATGGAGCATGCAGAGAATCAGAGTTCATATTACCCCAACCACCAACTTAGATATTGATTAGTACAAATAAAACTCAGTGATCAGCATGAATGAAACTCGGGAACCTGGAGGCAGCTCTTCCGCTCCACACATATAGGGAGCAAAACAAGGTGGCGGACATGTTAGCGAAGGAGGGAGTAAAGGTCAGACCATATGGAAGATGCCAGTTTTTGGAAGTTCCTCCAATGTTTGTTGCGGAAACACTAGCAGCAGACACTCTAGGAACTACTTTTGTTAGGAAATCAAGACAACTAATATTAACCTACTTGTCCAGGATGTGGCCCAGAACACTAATCGTATTTTGGCTACTGGAAGGGGCATCAACCGTCTAAATGCTTAGCTATTCTAATATAACATCCTTCTTACCAAAAAAAAAAAAAAGAAGAATAGCATCCAGCATATAGCTGATATATAACTACTTTTCTCAGAGGAATATTACATAGCATTGGGAGGGAGAGAAGGGGAATAAGAAACTCAGTGAGTGACAGTATAACCACTTTTCTCAGAGGAAAATTACATAGCATCTGGGAAGGCTGATTTGGGGGTGGAGGTGGGGAATAAGAGATTTGGTGAGTGTGTGACAATGTTTTTTCTTCTTCTTTTTTTGGGCGCGGGGGGTATAGTAAATCCTACCACCCAGAACCTGCCCTGTCAAGGAGTCAACTGTGGCCCTTTCCATATAAATAGTTGTTGAACTTTTACAGTGGTTAATAGCATGTTTGACCAAGCTTCCAAAATCTACTTCTTTTGAAAAGTGATTTTTGGCAGAAGTGTTTTTTGTGTTTAGCTAATCAATTTGAAAAGCAATTTGCAAATATCAGACCAGCAATTCTTTCCTGATCAAGGTTCTAAAAGTGTTTGTAGAGAAAAAGCTATTTTTTTTAGCTTCTACTACTATTCAAAAATCCTTTCCCACTTTGCTCCCTTGGTGACGCAAACACCCAAGATCTTGGCAGAAAACTAAACGGTATTTGCCACAGGAGCAACCTCAATTGTCTAGAGAAAACAAAGTCAGCTTCTATCCACATAAAATTTCATTTCAAGGGCAGTCAGAAATGTATGAAATTCCAACATGTCCAACTTCGTAATGTCAAAACATGCTCACCAAAAAAGAAAAAAGCTCAAGTCAGCCATAAACAATCATCTACAAGTCAATTGTTCAATTAGGAAGAGATTTTTAAACTCTTTTTCTATTAGTTCTCAAATAGAGTGATATGTTCTTTAAAATCATAAATAGATTAGCTTTTTAGAAAGCACCAAGTAAAGTTGGTACTTGGTAGAGAGTGGGCTGTAGTTGTGAGTTGTGACCAATATCTGAAGACTTAAAAAATAATAAAGGAACACCTCGGAAAACGTTGTAATATCTAAAATTACTCATATTGTTCATTTAAGTCATCAAGCACATAAATCTACACAGGACTGCTCAACTTGAAATACTCTCTGTAAGCGTTTATTTGATAGTTATCAGAACCTCTTCAGTGATTTAGTTATGATCATCAAGAGGAGATTATACACTTAGAAATGCATACCTCCCCTCTAACATGTCCTTCCAGGCAGAACTACTATACTCTTGAGTGCAAAAAATAAAAGCAGAGAGCTCCAAACAGCATAGCTCCAGGTTAAAAATCAGTTTCTCAAATTTCAGTTAATCTTTAAAAGTGGAATCAGAGGCATAAAGACCAACCTTGGTAGGAAATTTGACCATCACTGTCCATTGGCATAACAGCTCGAGCATAGGGAGCACCATTTATGCGATTAGCAACATGAGTTAATTTTGGCATAGAATCTGTAAGTTTTTCCTAGAACCAAAAAACAAGGGAATCAATGTACAGAACAGCTGTCAAAAGTTGAGACTGCAAGCAAATATTTGACGAGATTTAGCTAGAAGGGTGAGTAAAATAGAACAACAGAAGACATATTTCTGACTCTGAAAAACTAATGTCAGCTATACAGCAAAGCCTTCTTTTTGGGTCTCTACATATTAATTGAAGGGTTAACTTGGGTAACAGATAAAATCATGATTACTAAACAAACACGTGACATGTGCATATGTTACATATACTTGCTCTTTTTGTGTAAGCACATCAGCCTTTTTGTTTATGTCATATGCATACGCCTATATAGTTGTCTGCTTCCAAGATTTCAATCATATCAAAGTTTCTCAAATGACGTGGATCTCACATCAAAAGAAGAAATTAGATTGAGAAAGCTGAAGAAAGAATGATGACAAATATAAGATCAATAAACTCTTCATAATGAGATCAACATGGTCCATGGCTACATATGGATGGTTTAAACCAGGAGCAGGCGTGCCTCAGTTAAACCTCAGTAGCAGTATCATTGCCCCACGGGGGAATATGGCTACATATGGATGTTCGTTGAAACAAAGAACATTCTTCCAACAAAGAGACACTTGCTAAACGAAAACACCCTTTCTTAAGTATCTATTAGAGAGGGCCGAGAACCATGTGCTGCAATTAGATAACGCACCTTTTTGCCTTTATTTTTCCTTGAAATATGATCTTCTCTTTGCTTCCCGTTTTCCTTATTCTGCATCAATAAAGAGAAAAGGGGAAAAGAGCAGTTAAACGCAGTTATTATGCATTACTGGGAAACAAACTGATTTATCTCCAAAAGAAGACATTGTAAAGTCTTCCTGCTTCTCAAGTAAAATTATTGTAAGAATACAGTAAACATCAATTTCCACACTTGTATTCACACAGCACTTTGTTCTTCATGGAGTTAACATTTAAACTAGAAGCCAAACCTTTTTGGAGAGGTTAAAAGCAACCCCATTCAAGGAAGGCAGGACCCGCGAACTAAAAATGAATATCCATTTCTCTTATTATTATTATTATTAAGATGGCTTAATTAATTTATAACTAGTTTTAGAGGACGCACTTTGCGTGTCTACTTATATCGATGAGTATAATATTAAAAAGATCAAATAAATATTAGTACATAATGTGTTTAAGTTATCAAATAATAATTAAAGAAAAAGTGTAAGTTCTGGAAAATGATTAATATTGATCAAGTTAGCTTAAATCAACAACGGAAGAAATTCTACCATACAAAAATCCTCAGACGTATAATGTAAACACTAACAGAGTAACAACATACCAAGTGTAGTCCTACATAGTGGATTCTGAAGAGGGTAGCGTACGGAGACCTTACCTCTACCTCAGAGGTGAGGTAGAGAGGCGGTTTCCGATAGACCCTCGGCTCAAGACAAAAACAATCTAGAAAAAGACGTGATGAAAGTACTAGAGACCATAGATAGTAACAAAAACAACATATAGTAGCAGAACAGTACTACAAATAAATAATACTATAATCGAACTACACGAAACAACAGATATTAACAAAAATCAAAGAACAAGAAACTACAAGCATAGTACTACGAACTACTACTAAGGGCAACAAGACAATGCAGGAACCTACTAGAATGGACACACTCCTTCCTACTAACCTTCTACCATAATTCGTGCCCTCCACACCTTCCTATCTAAGGTCATGTCCTCGATAAGTTGCAACTGCGCCAAGTCTTATCTAATCACCTCTCCCAATACTTCTTCGGTCTACCTCTACCTCTCCTGAATCCATCCATAGTCAACCTCTCACACCTCCACACTGGGCATCCGTGCATCTCCTCAGCATATGCCTAAACCATCTCAACCTCGCTTCCTGCATCTTGTCTTCCATCGAAGTCACCCCACCTTGCCTCGGATATTATCATTTTAAATCTTCTCTCTCCTAGTACACCCACACATCCGTCGCAGCATCCTCATCTCCGTCATTTTCATCTTCTGAATGTGAAAGTTCTAGACTGGTCAACACTAACATAGTTGGTCTAACCACCACTCTGTAAAACTTGCCTTCAAGTTTAGGTGGCATCTTCTTATCACACAAGACTCCGGATGCGAGTCTCCATTTCATCCACCCTGCACCAATACGGTGAGTGACATCCTTGTCAATCTCTCGATTTCCCTTAATAATAGACCCAAGATACTTGAAACTACCTATTTTTTGGATAGCATGTGTATCAAGCCTCACTTCCACGTCAACCTCATGTGTCACATCATTGAACTTGCAGTCTAAGTATTCAGTCTTGGTCCTGCTCATCCTGAACCCTTTAGACTCCAGGGTTGATCTCCAAACCTACAACTTAGCGTTAACTCCGTCGCAAGTCTCGTCAATCAAAACTACGTCATCCGCAAATAACGTACACAATGGCACCTCACCTTGAATCTGCCGCGTCAATACATCCATCACAACACTAATAGAATAAAATTTTAATATTAATGAAAAACATAAGTTCAGAAAACATATCCGTTTAACTCCGACTTTGATCAACCCATAGCTTCTTTCTTCGCGTCTGACAAGAATGCCATAGCAATTTGAATACCAACAGATATCCAACGCCGATTTACTAAAATACTAGATGGACACAACTCTAGCTGAATTCAAAGTTCACTATAAGCTAAAATATAAATATTAGTACAATTAATATAAGATAATCTTAATTATTTATCTCGCCTAATAATTATACAGACTTTTCATACATGTCTTTTTATTTATTGTGATTAATTAACTACTATTGCATTCAACAAAGACTCTTAACTTTCTTTTGTATTTGAGCTTGTTACTTGTCTCTCAACCAAAACTTTAAAGAGTATATGATACCTCCATATTCAAATTTCTGACATACAATCAAACTTATCTTTCTATAGTATCTTTTTTCTCTTAACTATCAAATTTTGTAAAGGAATAGCAGAAGAAAATATAAATTGGGGAGACCTTCTGCTAGCCCAAGATCGTTAACTAAGATCGAAAAATGCAACTAAGAAGAGGAAGCTACGAAAGGAGATAAAGGAATTTGGGTAGAGAACTTTGTTATGGAAGAAGATTAGGTTGAATTAGATTTATTTGGGTTGATTACAAATGTACAAGACATCCCTATTTATACTTCTAGCTACATCTACAAGAAAATTCTAGTAACTTTATTTTCTACTCTTGATAATTGTCCAAGATACTACACTAGACTATTCTAGAAACATTACTAGAAAAATCTATGATATTCTAGAAAGTCAACTTTAACTCTTTCACACTCCCTCTTAAGTGATTTTTTGGAAACTACCCTAAGCTTGTCGAGGAAGAACTCAAACTAAGCTTTGAAATGTGCCTTCAACATTCCTGACTCCTCTTGCTTCTTCAAATGATGAAGATTTCTTGTCATCGACTGGACCTGCAAAGAAACATGAATATGTACTAACAAACATTTCATTTCTGTAATGTACCGGCTTGACAATGTTTCCTTTTGGCCTTTGCGAACCACGTGAAGCATCTCCTTCCCGAGTTTTATGTTGTTGAGTTTCCGGGCTCCCCTTTTCGCTTGACTTCTCAGCAACTGTATTATCGGGAGAAACACTTGTGATAGGCAAGTTTGGAACTATGGGGTTCAACAATTTAGAACTCTCTCCTTCCGATGCAACTCCGTAATACATGGAAACTTCATCAGTATCAACCTGTTCATCTGAATCAGTAATAATATGACCATTAACTTTCTTCAAAACCTCAACACAAGCATAGGATCCACCACCGGATTCCATTTCCAACTCCTCAATAAACTGTTTGTCAACTTCAGAGTTTTCAAAAATCATATCACTTGTCTTTCCATCTGAAATTGGGACTTCAATGGCAACTTCTTCATCTATTTGATCTTTAGTTTCTCCATTTGCTTCCAATATTTGTTCTGACCCAGTGATTGACCTTGATATGTCAGATGATTGACCAGAGACTTCAACTTCCACTGCATCTCCCACAATGTCGCTTAAATCCATCCAGACAAACTAGTTGAATCTACCGATAACCCGATCTTGAAATAAATTCCAGAAGCCAATCTATGGCTATGGCTCTGATACTAAGCAAAGAAATAGCAGGAAAAAATATAAATTGGGGAGACCTTCTGCTAGCCCAAGATCGTTAACTAAGATCAGAAGATTCAACTAAAGAAGAGGAAGCTACAAAAGGAGGAGGAAGTTAGGTAGAGAACTTTGATAAGGAAGAAGATTTCTTGAATTAGATTTACTTGGGTTGATCACAAATGTACACGACCTCTCTATTTATACTTGTTTATGGATGGTTCTAGATATTCTTCTAGATACATCTACAAGAAAATTTTAGTAACTTTATCTTCTACTCTAGATTATCTAGATATTTCTTCAAGATAATTGTCCAAGATACTACACTAGACTATTCTAGAAACTTTACCGGAAAAAATCTATCATATTCTAAAAAAATTAGCCTTTAATATTTTCACAAATTTTCCTTCAAAAAATGTTTTTCTTCAAAAAAATGCAAGTTCTCTTTTGTGTTTTTGGTTATTATGTAATACTACAATGAATTTTAAAATGTCGGCGCTAATGATAGTAACGTTTAAAAAGAGATTTAAACATTGTATATATTTAAAAAGCAAAAGGCACAGAGTCAAAAAACCTAAATATTGAAGGAGTGCCGATTGATATTCCCAACTTTTGTAATAGTCAGTTCTTACTTATTCTTTGTGGACTTTGCCGTTTTTAGTTTTCTCGTTTTTGGCAAAATTGTTCTGTTATATAATTTAAACCAGGAAAAGATATAAATAAGGTATTTAATATTAGAATTTTTTATATATTTCGAATAAAGGACGAACATAATGCACAAAATTTAGTTGATTTAAAATTCCATATGCTAGGAAAGAATCTAAAGGTTAATTTGTCCAATGTGAAATCTATTTTTAAAGGATAAAAAGGTGAATGACATTTCGCTTAGAGGCTTCATGAAGATTATATTTATATATATATATATATATATATATATATATATATATATATATATATATGAGAGAGAGAGAGAGTATATAGATATATAGCTAGATGTAAGTTTTTAACTATATTCTCTTGTAAGATATTTCTTTAAATCATTATATTAATATGACTTTATCACATTAAAAAAAACAAAGAAAAGCTAAACTTGCACCATAATCAAGAAACGACGGGTTGTCTTATTCTTTTTCTTCTTTTTATTTGAACTCTGACCAAATATTATATTGTATGTTTATCAACTATTTTATTTTATATGTTTACTAATACTGAAACTCAGAGCTTATCCCCTAAAGTTATGTTACATAATTAAGGAAAGGATTTATATGTATTGAAATCATAATCGATTTTAAAGTCTTAAATATTAGGACATTCTACATTATTCAAACAAGGAAAAGATTTAATAATCAAAATTTTAGTCCATTAAAAATCCTAAATATTAGGAAAACAATAAATTACACTTTATCCAATGTGAAATCTATTAGGAGAAAGACATTTCACTAAAGGAGAGATACTTCAGGTACGCGCGTGCACGTGTACTCCTGTCAGTGAGTATAATAACTACAACAACAACATGAGCAGTGTGATCCAACAAGCAAGGGTGGATCTACTAAGAAGGGAGGGGGTGCCAGAACTGTGAATACACATGTATGTATGTATGTATATACAGGAAATAGTATAAAACTATAAATATATAAAGTGGCACTCATACTAACAAATGGTCATTTGGTGCCAGTGGCCGAGTACTGAAATTTCTGCCCACAGGGCCGAAGATCGAGCCTAGCCCACAACACTTTTATAGAGCAATTTTGTCCTCCGCATTTAAGAAGCTTATAGCCTGGAGATTAGTTCTCCTTTTTCCTTTTTTTCTTTATCTATTTTGCTTCTTTTTTTTTTCTTTCTTTTTCTTTGTTTGTGTTGACTCTTTAATCCATGTGAGTTCCTATTGATATTTTTTTTAAAAAATTATTAATTATTTCTTCTGTTTTAAAGTTCATAAGAGTTTACTAAGCTTTTGCTTTGAGCATCTAAATATGCATGTATAGTGAGTTTTAGTTCTAAACTATGAAAATTATCCATTCTTGAGTCGATAGCTCCCGAATATGAAAATTCGTCGAGGACAGTTATAAATACATAATATATTTCAGTTGATATTTAGTAATATTATTGAACTTTTATGCTACAGATCCGAGAGTCCTCTGCTTGAAACTACCAAGATGAACAATTAAAGTTCATAACCTATCGCTTGAACAATTAAAGTTCATAACCTATATTCCTCCTACAAATTTTAACTATTAATGATTTTCCCATGTTACATAAATTCTTTGATTGTCTAGAGTAGTCAGGAATGAACTTATTGCTAAAGCTATTGCATTAGTTATACATAGCATAATACCCAAATAGAGTGTTAGTTATACATAGGTTGAAAAAAGTGTACCAACCAAGGTATTAGCAATATACAAAGTTAATGCATGCATTATTTTTTCTAATGCATCCTACCAAATGACCAAGTGTCTACGTTATGCAATAATGCCACTGGTTGCCTTGAGACCATCCAGAATGGCTATATCTCCACATTGACCAGATTATACATTGACGGATGGTGTCCCATGTTTGCCTTGAGATGCTTGTTTATCATCTTTTGATTTCTCCAACACTGATTGCACCTTTAGTTGCTGGATATCACCCAATAAATGCTCAAAAAAGGTTGGTAAATAGCCCCAAATTTGGCAAGACACTGTATGATGCAGAAATTGTTCTGAATCATCCGATGCATCTATACAGAGAAGCATCTAGTATAGTGTATACATACTTATTCCCCTCCTTAGATTTTCTCGAGTAAGAGAAGCTCTGTGTAAGGCAATCCAAGTGAAACATACTACTTCCAATGATGCCTAACTGTTCCAAAAGGTTTTCTCATGGCGATTGTCTGCTTCTAACTGTGTTGTTCAGTATTCTATTTCACTGTAAAGAACCCATTATTCGCTACATTCCAGATCAGTCTATCATTCTGTGACTGGGGGAAAATCTTGGTTAGCCACTCTCTCAATCTCCCAGTGAAAAAAATTACTTCTAACTCTAGGTTCCATCTATTCCTTGTTCTACAATCAGCCACTAAGGCCTCTTGGTTCATCACTAAGCATATAGATCATGCAAAATCTCCATTAAAGATGAGTCGTCCAACCATACGTCCTACCACATCTTGATGTTCTTCAAATCATTAACTTTCAAATTAACTAGATTCTGAAATTCTTACATTAAGGGCTCGTTTGGTTGGGGAACAAGTTATCCCGGAATTAATTACCCCGGGATTAGTTATCCCGGGATTGTTATCCAACCCTCAATGTGGGTTGGAATAAACAGTACAATCCCGGGATTACTAAACCCCGGATAAGTTATCTCGCAATTACTAAACCCCGGATAAGTTATCCCGCAATTTTATCTCAATCAAACATGGGATAAACTCGTCTAAAACTAATCCCGGAATTAGTTATCCCTTATCCCTCGTACCAAACGAGCCCTAAGTTGCAAATGTTTTTCCAGACAGCGACACCATAAGGAATACCTATTTTGTCCGATCCTTCAAGAAATCTCACGATAGCAACAAAAAGAACACTTCTGTTTCACCGGTAGCTTTTGCCCACCCAATTAAAATTTGCTTGAGAGTTTAAGTAAGATCTGTGCCCCTACCCCCTTCCTAAGTCCCTCGGGCCCCAAAAACACAAATTGTGCAAGAACGGTCATGGGCTCCACTAATTATCTGGTCAGCTTAAAGAAAATAATCTCTCAATCTTGAACATTCCCAGGCTCAACATCTTCTAGACTCCGAATCAAGACTAATAGCCTAACTATGTACCAAAATTAACATCCTCCGGACCAATTTCTTACCAAGTCCTACTTTTGATGTTTACATCTTAAGGAGCGTGTCAGGAAAACTTTTATTCAACTAATACCAACATCTCAATTATGGAGAGGCTAACAAGTATGCTTTGAATGTTAAAATTGCCTGTGATAACAGCTGGTTAACAAATATGCGAATACAACAACAACAACATACGCAGTGGAATCCCACAAGCGGGATTTTACCAAATATGTGAATAAATAGTTAAAATTAATATGGAATCATAAGACTTACACTCATCCATCTACATCTTAATATTACATCTCGTAAAGACTTGTTTTTTAACTGCATCGCAATTTGAGCATAACGATACATTTCTCTTTCAGTTGCGTATCTGCAAAAATAGTATTTCACTGTCATTTTAGGCATAATATTCATCAAACTAAACTAAGCAAATCCAAAGTAAAAAAGTGATAGAGACAGTCTGGCAGCAGTATAATTCGAGAACACGTGAGCAAATAGAGTCAAACAGCGATTAGTCAGAAGATGACCAGTAAAGTTGTATTGCGCATAAATGCATAATTCTGTTAAATATAACAACTAGGACATTTACATCTGCAATAAGCCTTTCATGAAAATGCTAGAAAAACATGATGAATGAAGCAGAGGACTATTATCTGCTTTGAAACAGAATTTCTCACGCAATCTAGTTATTTTCTACCCTTTACTCACTGACTCTAAATGGCAACCACTGTCAAAGTAAAATCATAACTTGATTCTGGGAAATTAACTATTCGTTCTCATCATAACACTTGTCTTTTCAGGAATATGCAAGTATCAATGGGTATCAATAATTGCACAGCTAATAACTGATAATAAGTCATGAAACAATATATTTTTTCATCACATGACATTATTATTATTAAGGCAAGCCAGATGGCCAAGCCACAAAAGCGAGGGCCCCAATTTTTTTCATCCGGTGTTCGGTACCTGTATTAATTTTTTTTTCCTATCGATTCAATTGAAAAAGTGATCTCTAGCAAAAAAAAAAAAAAACATTCAGAGGCTCGAAACCAACACCTTTGGTCCTAATTTTTCTTTTGAAAATTATTGAGCAGAAAGAAAAACAAGGGAAAACAAGGGGCTTTAGGCCACCGATGTCATTGAGGCGCCTGATAATGACCAACAAATGACGATTCACAAATGAAAGCTACACAGCTTAGCAAAAATAATAATCACGTGCACGAGACTGAATAAGGAAGAAAGGTTAAGTGACATACTTAGCGAGCAACTGTTCAACAACCGATTGTTCATCGGGAGTCCATTCATCGGCGAGGTGTGGATAGTTCTGGAGCGCCTCCTTCGTGGGACCCATCACAGAGTTCGCCGGAACCGAAACGCCTTTGCTTCCTGAGCCACTCGCATTGCTAGTCCCTGCTTGGCCGCCATTGTTATTTCCCACCGCCATCAAAATACTTTCTGTTTGCGAAAATGCCTCTGAGAAAACAATGAAACCTATAGATTTTTCGGCAATTAAGAAGTGTTTAGTGCTCTATATATGCTGAGACAAAGATTGAGTGAATCTTTAAGCAAATACTTACTTAAAACGTGATTAGACTGCTCTAATGACATGTTTGGCTTTTCTGAGTTTCTCTCTTTCTTTTTTTTTGCTCCCCTCAAATAAAATATTCACAAGAGTTTTTTTTTTGGTTTTTATATGTTAGTTTGATATTTGTATCCAGATTCAATTAAATTCGAACGGCAAAGTAGTTTGTTTTGTAAGTTTACTCGCGACAATCTTTTAAGCAGATGATTAAAACGCATACCAATGAATTCAATATCAATAATTTTAATGATAGACTCGATTCATCTGCTTTTTATGTTCGGCGTATAGTCGAGATTTTGAGAAATATATAGATAGACATTTCGGTATTCAATGAGTTCAATGTTAAGAATTTGTTGTTGATTTTAACACATACACAAAGCCAAATACAGCAAAAAAATAAATAGAAACGTACCTTCGGCCATAGTTGTTCAAGTGTTTTAGGAATCTTTTGATCTAGCGCCGATTTGTAACCCCGGATAGTAAAAACCCTAGAGTCTTCTAGTATATGTCTATCACCAAAAGATGTAATAGATTCATAAACGTATATATAGGTAGGTTAGGGGTTGTTAGGTAAACTTTTAACCCTAGGGACTTCTCCATAAATTATGATTGTCGTAGGGATTCATAATTAATATTTTCCTTTCATACACATTAAGACCACGTTTGTATGTACTTAATGGAGGTCTGAATCTTATAAAAAACACTCTTAAACCATCTTAATCGTAAACATGTCATGCTACTTAATTTTTTCCGTAATTTGACATTAAAAAGTATTTTTCAAATGAATTAATCAAACACATATTATTTTCCTTAATTAGTTTGAAGAGAAAGATCATAGATAAATCATTTAAACTAAATCCTATAAAGCAAGATTTGGTTAGAGCCTAGAGGTTTACAAGTAATCAAATACGAATTATTTATTCTAAAAAAAGTACTTTTGTGACAATTATTTTGATAAAAGAATTTCATAGATAAATTATTTAAACTAAATCCTATAAAGCAAGATTTGGTTAGAGCCTAGAGGTTTACAAGTAATCAAATACAAATTGTTTATTCTAAAAAAAGTACTTTTGTGACAATTATTTTGATAAAAGAATTTCTCGAAATAAATATTTTTTTGCAACTTGGCCAAATAGGCTCTTGATGTTAATTTCAACTATTGAAAAATTAAATTGAGCAAATCATGTTTAACAAGTATTTTACGATTGAAATTGTGTATTTATCGATCATTCAAACTTTTGCTCTTTTTTTTTTTTTTTTTTTTTTTTTTTTTTTTTTGTAAAAGACGAGCTAGTCCAAGATTAGCATCCAACTATCAATATATTCTTGAAATTGCTATTGTGACAAAAGCTCAAGCTTTTAACTAAATCCTCAAATTAATAACAATGTGACTCGGACATTAGTTCAACAGACCAAAACAATTTGAATGGTAAAATCAAAATTTGAAGGTAATTCACTATTGTTGAACGAGCTTAAATAACAATAATAATAACATATTCAATAATTTCATAAGTGGGGTGTGAAGAGGATAGAGTGTACATAAAACGTACTTCTACCTTGAAAGGTAAAGAGATTAGGTTAATTCTGAGAGATACTCGGCTCAAGAAAAAATAACTATCAGAGGTGAAAAAGTCATGTCAAAATACTATATAAATTATATCAAAGCAAACTGAAAAAGAAAAAAAAAATGTAACTGCAACAAAATAACACAATAATCAAAGTGCAGTAAGCAACAGGTAAAAACACACGTCAAAGGACATGAAATTACATGAATAATACTGTGACTACTAGTAAAAAAAAACTAGCAAGACAACGCTCTATTACCTACTAACTCTCCACCCTAATTCTGTCCTCCACAACCTCCTATTTAAGGTCATGTCCTTCGTAAGCTGAAATTGCATCACGTCTTGTCTAATCACCTCTCCCAATACTTATTCGGCTTACCTCTATCTCTCATGAAATCATACAAAGTCAATATTCACACCTCTGGACTGGAGCATCCGTGCATCTACTATTCACATGCTCAAATTATCTTAGCCTTGTTTTTCGCATCTTGTCTTTCACTGAGGGCATTCTCATCTTGTCTCGAATATCTTTGTTTTTAATCCTATCATTTCTGGTATGGTCAAATATCCATCTCATCATCCTCATTTGCATAACTTTAATCTCATGAACATGATATTTTTTGACTGATCCATACTCTGCTATATATAACAAGCTTAAATTTGGATTTTAACTTTGACAAAATTTTAGAGTTAGTGTTATTTAGACTTCTTAGAAATAGTCTAATGAGGTTGCTTACAATAAATTAAAGTCATTTAATTGAGATTGATTTGATTTTAAACAAAAATTACACTTTTATACATGACAAATATATTATGAATTTAGGTGTATAATTATATATAAGAGGTATTTATATATGTTCTTATATATATACGTTCTTATATAAAAATTAACTTCACTTTTTTTCTTGTACATCTTTTCAAATCTAGATCAGTTCTATTCTAGATCACTTCAAAATTAAGTTTTAATCTCATTTTAATATGTCAAATCATTTGAAAGATCACCCAATTCAAATAACTAACAAAATTTCAAAATTTCAATTTTCAAAAAATTGAAGCTTTCAACGACTTTTAATTGTTCTATGTTAAGCGAAATGTAATCAATCAATATAAAAAAATACATATTAGAAATGTGTCGTTAATATTGGGTTAAGGAATGAAAAAAATAGTGATATACAAAGAGGACTAAATTGAGTAAGAAGAAATATGAGTTAAATTTAATAGCATTGTTGTCCAATTAATAGAGAGTGTAATTATATCTAAATAATAATGAGTATTTTTTGTTGGGTCTTTTGATTCACATATAAATGATGGGGCAAATAGCGTTTTCGATCACTAAGTTATTGCCTTATTCTAATCTTGGTCCTTATATTATTTAGCTAAACACACTAGACCTTCAATTAAGCTAAGTGTGTGATCTTTCTCCGTTAAGTTGATGGATATTAATAGTTTGTTTGACCAAACTTCTAAAATCAACTTATTTTGAAAAATGCTTTTTTCATAAACGCTTTTTAAAAAAGTATTTTTGCTGAGAAGCTGTTGTGTTTGGTCAATACATTTAAAAAACACTTTTAAACAACAATTAGTGTTTTGTTAAGTTTTTTAAAAGTGCTTTTAAGTGTATTTTTCTCAAAAGTGCTTTTAGAAAGAAGTTATTTTTTTTAGCTTCTTAAAAACAGTTTCTGTTACTCCCCAAAAACACTTATTTTCTCCCCAAAGCTTGCCAAACACCTTTTTTTTTTTTTAAAATAAACACTTTTGGAAAAAAATAAGTTTGGACAAACAAACTATAAATAGTTAATCAAATTAAAGTTATTTTTGATGTACTATTCCTTGCGCCTCTTCTCAAATCACTCACAAAAATTTAAAAATAACTTTAATTTATATTTATGTCTAAATATAATTTCGATCTTTAAATATTATTTTTAACTTAAAAATAAAAACGTACTTTTTTTTAAAATTCATAATTTTTATGTCCAAATATCTACTAATTTTTAAATAAAATGAGAAATTAATCCAAAAAAAAGTGAATAGAGTAATTTTTATGACCAAAGTATCCTAAATTTTTTCCATGGAACATACAATATAGTCAAAATGTCAAATGGGCAAAAAGGTCAAAAGAAAAACATCAGCCATCTACTAGGGTTTTAGTGAAGTATAAAAGATAGCTCCGCAGCGGCAGTTGCTTTCCTTCCCATTAGTTTCTTCTACTCCCCACTTCCCCCTAACGGCCGCCGGCGGAGGCTAATCCAGGAGAAACAATGGTGAGATTCGCAAATTTGAGCTTCTTCATAGCTTCCGTATTTCATTTTTTGGTTTTGTTTTACACTTCTCAATGTCTCGTTGTTGTTTTAATAGCCGATATTTGGAATAGAAAGAGCGTAGAGTGCTACATTTCTGTTTTAGGAAAACGACTTGTATTTTTCTTTATCGCATCTCCATAACTTAACGGTTTATATGAGTTTTTCTATGTTTATGCTGAAACTTTTTCCTGTTTGTAGTGTCTGCTGTTTACAACTACATTGAGTTATCTATTCTGCTCCACTAGTTCTAAAAAAAGTTGTTCCTCTCTATTTTGGCTCTGGTTTTCCAGTGTGCAGTATGAATATCTAGAGATTTACCCAATCTTATGAGTAATGGCTACAATTGTGCACAAATTTCTTAGGATCTTGTCTAATTTGTAAGGATTGGGCTATATATGCAATGGTAATGACATATAGTCTGTAGATAATGTGCAAATCTCTTTTTTTTTCTTTCGATTACTTGGTTTATTTGACAACATGGAAATGATCTTAATGTTTTCATTGAGAACTTAAAAAAATGTATCTTTAATGATGTTGTATTATCTCTTTCAGTTTGTGGCTTATTGATGTTTTGATATTGTTTCAACTATATTACCTAGAAAAAGTGGACAAGGTTGATAAAAAACATCTAATGTACCTCAATTGAGAAATTGTTGAGATCTGAGATGAATCATCAATGTTTATTCCGTTCTATCTCGACTCATGCTGCACTTAATTTTTTGCCTTACAAAACCAATTAAGGTTTCTATTATTCTAGCAATTTTCTGCCAACAAATAAATCATACATAAACTAAAAAGATTATTAGGAAAAACTGTACCTAATGTGAATGTACCAACACAACAAAGTGTTCTGATGCATGTTCTTGTGCTTGACACTGTTAATAAATTGTGTTACAGGCCTTCATCAAGGTGCAGAAGACAAGGGCTTATTTTAAGCGTTTCCAGGTTAAGTTCAAGAGAAGGAGAGGTATAGCTTATATTCTTTTAATCCCCTTTTGTTTTGTTCTCAACTTACACAATTCACTATCTGATTGTTTTCAAATTTCTACTATCTCGCAGAGGGAAAAACAGACTATAGAGCCAGAAATCGCTTGATCAATCAGGACAAAAATAAGTACAACACTCCAAAATATCGTTTGGTTGTCCGATTTGTATCCTAATACTTTTGCTTTATTTTAAATTATTACTTACATGGGATGGCTTCCTCATGGGATTTTGTGTATTGATTTGACATGTATTGTCCATTTAATATTACATGGTTGGTTCATGAAATTGTCACAGTGAATGTGTGTCACATGATTGATAGTGACAATAAGATCATCATGAATTTATGTTGTGGGTCAGGTCGATCTGTAATATTGAAGTTGTGGGCGCGATAGCTGTGCTGGGCCTTCACTGTGCTTCCTTAACATTTTTTTCTAGACTAACAAGGACATAATTGCACAAATTGTGTCGGCTAGTATTGCCGGTGATATGATTCTTGCTTCTGCATATGCTAACGAGCTGCCTCGTTATGGCCTTGAAGTTGGATTGACAAATTATGCTGCTGGTACTTTCACACAAGCTATTCAATTTGTTTGGTTATCTCACGTGAAAGTCTGTCGTTCTTATTGAACTGTTAACTCATTTACATTATTTTAGCCTACTGCACTGGACTTCTTTTGGCAAGGAGAGTTCTCAAAAAGCTTGAAATGGATGAGGAGTATGAAGGGAACCTCGAGGTAATTGCAGATGTATTATAGTGTTATGGGTGTTTTGTCCTGTCTTGTAGTAGTAGAGCTCTTATTTGCTAGCTGTTTTTTCAAATCTTTACAGGTCAATGGTGAGGATTACTCTGTTGAACCTGCTGAAAGCAGGAGGCCTTTCCGTGCTCTCTTGGATGTTGGCCTTTTAAGGACTACCACAGGAAATCGTGTTTTTGGTGCCCTCAAGGTATAATCTTGCTTTTGGTATGAGTGCTGCATTTCATTTTATATGTCTCTTATGAGATCACGCCAAAGGGTAAAATGAGAATCTTTAGGTTAAAGAGTTCCGATATATCAAAAGGTAAAATGAGAATCTTTAGGTTAAAGAGTTCCCATGACCCATATATCAAAAGGTGTCAATCATTTTGGAATGAACCAATGAGGAATGAATGCCATATGAATAGAATGAAGGGAATAATATTATATCAGGGTAAAAGATATAGCCAGCTGCTATGATGGTTTTTGTGAACCTTTTAATGAATAGTAGCTACTTGCTTACACCTCAAAAAATACGGCCTTGTGAGACCCTGAGAAATTGTCCGAGGAAATAAAAGAGTATGGGTGTGCTTTCAGACTTTTATAACGTGGACTTTTCTAAGTTAATGGGAGTTCCTACTGTCCAAAACCCTTTCTTTTATATTTTGAGTTCTGAGATGTTTTTTTTGCATGCCATGTTACTGTTCATATTTACAATGGATTATTTGTGCCATATGATCTTCCATATGTTCTTATTTAAAAATAAATGCAATTCCTTGCTTGTTGGATTCAGGGTGCCTTGGATGGTGGACTTGATATTCCTCACAGTGAGAAGAGGTTCGCTGGATTCAGCAAGGATTCCAAGCAACTTGATGCTGATGTTCACCGCAAGTACATATATGGTGGCCACATTGCTACATATATGAAGGTAAATAGAATGGTTATATAAAATCCTTTTATAGTTTCCTATAATCATCAAATCCAAAGAAATGCATAATAGAGTGTTATGATGTGATCTTGTATGTTCTTCCCTTCATCTAGGTGCACCCCAATGTCTATTATGCTTAAACCTCTTCCTTCTTTCTGCAGACTCTGATTGAAGATGAACCAGAGAAATATCAGACTCACTTTAGTGAGTACATCAAAAAGGGTCTCGAGGCTGATGACCTTGAGGAGGTGTACAAGAAGGTTCATGCTGCCATACGTGCTGATCCAAGCCCAAAGAAATCCGAGAAGCAGCCTCCCAAACAGCATAAGAGGTCTAAACTCGTCTTTAGACTGATTAACTTGTCATCTTTTTTAATTTGTTTCACATTTTTATTAAAAATCTATTTCAAGCTTGTGTTAGGATGTGTTGGGTTGTCTGAAGGATTTTCAATTCGTCCTTGTCATTGAATATGAAATATGAATTTGATGCTGTCTGGATTAATCATTTCTAGAATGCCATGTAGGAAAAACTATCGCATGCTGTCTTCTGCCTGCAGCAATTAATATGCTAGTATTGTCTGTTTTAATATAACCCTATATTTATTCAAGGTTATAGGAAAATTATGTCCTCTTTTCCTGTATGCTACCTTTTCTGAATATTCATTTTTTGATACTTTTGCAGGTATAATCTGAAGAAACTAACATACGAGGAAAGGAAGGCTAAGTTGATTGAGAGACTGAATGCTTTGAATTCAGCTGCTGGAGACGACGACGATGATGAGGATGACGAGTAAACTGCAGTGCAAGAATGCTGAAATTTTATTGTTGCTTATGTTCTTTTTATACTCTGTTTTTGCTTCTTTATTGAGATCTCAATTTTGCATGGTCTGTAGAATGATAATTTACCAGTTCGAGAATGTACTAGATTTTTATATACTCAATCAGCCTTGTAAATCTGGCTTGGAACCTTGCCAATTTATTATCGCCTTTGTTGGATTCGTTTCTGGGCCATGTCTTTTCACTCGCTCTTTCTAGCTGCTGGATATTTGCGTTGAATGATGTCTACTTATCTGGCTCAGTTGTGTGCTGTCTTCTCCCAGTAGTTCTGTTTGGGTATTTTACCTAATTTTTCTCATTTTCTCTCTTTTGTTATGCTTTAGAGAATACGTCTCCTATTTGTCCTTTAATCATCTGTTGTATTTTAGCTTTTTCGTGTGGATGTCAGTCTTGGATTCGTCCTAGAATTTGTAGGGATTTCATGTTCAAATACTAACTTTTAACCATTATAGTTGAGGTGTAAATATACATCTCACACAAATCTCATTATACTTTTGATCCAACTGTACCCCTCCCCATTTTAAATACCCGATTCACTTTATACTTTACCCATTTAGTCCATTCCGTACTCATTCCCTCTGCGTGAGTTCAGTTCAGTTCGTTTCATCATCCTCTGCAGAGGTTATTGCTTTATAACTTCAAACTTTGTTGGGGACGAACAGATTTGTTTGTGGAGAATAAGAGTATATGTTTGCCCTCATCCCACTTGTGTTCACCATGATCCTTCAGGGGCATTGATGATTTGATTTTGACCGGGATCAACAAGTATTTCTGCCGTAAACATGGTGAGAAGAAGTGGAAATGTGATGAGTGCTCCAAGAAATATGTTGTTCATTCTGATTTAATGGATCATTCAAAGATTTGTGGAACCAGAGATTATAAATGTTATTCCTTGTGCTCTTTTAATTTGTCACTGTTATTTAATCAACAGTATGCTTTTCGAGCTCAATTTGATTTTTCTCTGGGTTCTAAAGTTGATAACTTCAGGAGGGATAGCCTTATCACCCATAGGGCGCGATGAAGAGATGGGAAGAAGATAATGTAAAGAAAAAGAAAATGGTTGAGTTCGTTTGAAAAGTGAACCGGGTAGTATTTAAATTTGGAGATGAGTTATTTGTTTCTAAGCTTGCCATATGTATAATGAGAGAGTTATATTTGGATCAAAAGTATAATGAGAGATATATTTAAACTTTACAAGTTGCGCGTATTAAATAGGTTTAGAGGATGGAGTATTTGATTAAATAAGTTTATTTGTTAGCAGGAACACCCGCCAAAGCATGATTTCAAAAGTTGATGGCTTGTCTCCTCCTTCGCCAACACTTGGCGACTCGATTACTTGCTGTTCCATCAGCACTTGGATATAAATGGATGGAACATTTATATTGCCCTGGACGGTTTACAACACTTGCAGCAGCAAGCCAAATGCACCCAAATTACCGGAGAACTTTTTCCCATATATACCAAGAATGTGCAAAACATTGCATCCAGGAACCAGGCAGGCAAGCTCATGCTCGGATGATTATATCTGGGTTTCAACCCACTGTTTTCGTCACTAATTGTTTGATTCAAATGTACATAAAATGCTCCAACTTGGGTTATGCTGATAAAATGTTTGATAAAATGCCTCATAGAGATACAGTTTCTTGGAACGCCATGATTTTTGGGTATTCCATGGTTGGTGAGTTGGACAAGGCACAATTAATGTTTGATTTAATGACTGAGAGAGATGCAATTTCTTGGAATTCTTTGATCTCGGGGTATTTGCAAAATGGTAATTATGGGAAATCAATTCAAACTTTTATGAAAATGGGAAGAGATGGTATTGCTTTTGACAGAACAACTTTTGCTGTTATTTTGAAAGCTTGTTCGAGTGTTGAAGATTCTTGGTTAGGGGTGCAGGTGCATGGGTTAGTGGTCAAGTTGGGTCTTGCTACTGATGTGGTGACGGGGAGTGCAATGGTGGATATGTATTCGAAATGCAAGAGATTGGATGAGTCAATATGTTTCTTCAATGAGATGCCTGAAAAGAACTGGGTTTCTTGGAGCGCTCTGATTGCAGGTTGCATTCAAAATAATGAGTTTGCTGATGGATTACAGCTGTTCAAGAAGATGCAAAAAGAAGGGGTAGGGGTGAGTCAATCTACTTATGCTAGTGTCTTCAGGTCTTGTGCCGGGTTATCAGACTTAAGATTGGGTTCTCAATTGCACGGTCATGCATTGAAAGCTGATTTTGGATCTGATGTCATTGTAGCGACTGCCACTTTGGACATGTATGCCAAATGTAACAGTTTGTCTGATGCTAGGAAGGTATTCAACTTGTTGCCAAGTCATAGTTTACAATCCTATAATGCCTTAATTATTGGGTTTGCCCGTGGTGATCAAGGATATGAAGCTGTAATACTATTCCGGCTTTTGCTGAAGTCTTGTCTTGGGTTTGATGAAATAAGCCTATCCGGTGCATTTAGCGCATGTGCAGTATTCAAAGGGCATTTAGAGGGAATGCAGCTACATGGGGTAGCTTGTAAGACCCCTTTTTGGTCCAATGTTTGTGTCGCAAATGCCATTGTGGACATGTATGGCAAATGTGAAGCACCACAAGAAGCTCTACGTTTGTTTGACGAAATGGAAACAAGAGATGCAGTGTCTTGGAATGCAATAATTGCAGCTTTCGAGCAGAATGGACATGAGGATGAAACTTTGGTACTATTTTTTCGGATGCTTAAGTCAAGGATGGAACCAGATGAATTCACTTATGGTAGTGTTTTAAAGGCCTGTGCAGCTCGTCAAGATTTGAACACTGGCATGGTGATTCACAATAGAATCATAAAATCAGGGATGGGGTTGGAATGCTTCATTGGGAGTGCTGTAATAGATATGTACTGCAAATGTGAAAAGGTAGAAGAGGCAGAGAAACTTCATGAGAGAATGGAGGAACAAACAATCGTTTCTTGGAATGCAATCATATCGGGCTTCTCATTGCGTGAACAAAGTGAGGAAGCTCAGAAATTCTTTTCTAAAATGCTGGAAGAGGGAATTAAACCTGATGACTTTACCTTTGCAACAGTTCTTGACACCTGTGCGAATCTAGCTACTGTTGGACTCGGAAAGCAAATTCATGCTCAAACTATAAAGAAAGAATTGCAATCAGATGTGTTTATAACTAGCACTCTTGTTGACATGTACTCGAAATGTGGAAACATGCAGGATTCCAGGTTGATGTTTGAAAAAGCACCAAAAAAGGATTTTGTCACATGGAATGCTCTGGTTTGTGGCTATGCACAACATGGTCTTGGAGAAGAGGCTTTGCAGATCTTTGAAAAGATGCAACTTGAGGATGTAAGACCAAATCATGCAACTTTTCTTGCAGTCTTAAGAGCTTGTGCACATATAGGGCTTGTTGAGAAAGGATTGCAACACTTCAATTCAATGCCGAATAGCTATGGATTAGATCCTCAGTTAGAGCATTACTCATGTATGGTTGACATATTAGGGAGGGCGGGGCAAATTAGTGATGCACTGAAACTTATTCAAGACATGCCTTTTGAGGCTGATGATGTGATTTGGAGAACTCTGCTTAGTATGTGTAAGATGCATGGGAATGTGGAGGTAGCCGAAAAAGCAGCAAAATGTCTCTTGCAATTGGACCCTGAGGACTCGTCTTCTCATATACTTTTGTCAAATACTTATGCTGATGCAGGAATGTGGAAAGAAGTTGGTGAAATGAGGAAAGTGATGAGGTATGGTGGGCTCAAGAAGGAGCCAGGTTGTAGCTGGATTGAGATCAAGTCAGTGCTACATATGTTTCTTGTTGCGGACAAAGCCCATCCAAGATGCAGAGAGATATATGACAACCTTGACGCATTGATATGTGAAATGAAGCGAGTTTCTCATATACTAGATGGTGAATTTTTGCTCAGCTGTTAGGCTACAGAAGATGAGCATCAACACCCATTCCCCGAATGCAGAGTTTCTTGTTTTTAAGACCAATTCAGTTGGAACCTATTTCTGGTTGTGATGGAGGGAGGTATGCAAGGAAAAGAAGCTTGCGTCACGTTGACCCAAGGAAAAGCTTGGGGATAGCCGAGAGAGATGTTAAGTTGAATGTGTTGGCTGATCCCTGGACTTCACTAGAAAATGTTTGGTCTACCCCGTGGAGAAAACGAGTATAGTTTAAAGTTTTTTTTAAAAAAAGTAATTTTAAAGGTCACCCCTGGCTCATTTGTGCTCGTTGGACCAAACAGTGACAACAGATCCTTGTACTGTTTGACAAAATGCACTTCTGCTGGTAAGGGGAAAAAGACCAGCGAGCATATTTGACGGGATTTGGTTGAAGTTGAATGCATTTACTTTCCTACATCATCAGATTGTGCGGTTGTATACATTAAGAAGGTGGTCAGGAGGAAACGAAAATATTGAGAAAATTGTCCTCCAGATTTCATCGCGTAAAAGAATTGCTTCAAAAGACAATTTACAGAATATTAGAAACTGTAAAATAGTTGGGGGTGACATTGATGATTGAAATAAGAGCAAGAAATAACCATAGCCAGAGAGAGAAGGGGATGACATTGATGATTTCAAAAGGTTGCTTCTTTACGTTGATGAAGCAATTATTTTGGCTGAATGAAGAGATGTCTATTGATGCTTGGCATGGAGTTGTTTATCGTACTTTTCTGGAGTTCCATCTGTTTTATATAATTTCTACCCTTTTGGGGTTTCTTTCGTTCGATTTCAATAATTCTATGTATCAATTTGAATACACTCTGTCCTCCTTTTCGCACCACAAAGGTCTGATATATTGATAAAAAGTCCCTCTTTCGAAATCTCTTACGGGACATGTTGGTTTGCATTTTGCTGGTAGAACACTACGTTTCATAGAAAGGAACCATAAAACAAAGCCAAAATCTGGATTCATTCTGCAGCATATTAGGTGGCAAAGTCACCAATAGTACATATCTTTTAAGCACCACAAATGTTGAGATGCTATTTCGATAAGACCAGTAAAGTACATCAACATCATCCCATAATCTTTAGAAGAAGAATGTATCGCTTATAAATAGCAAGCTGAGCGCTAAACGTCTTCATAAAGCAATAAGGATCTGATCTTACAACCCTTGTCAAATTTACCTGATCAAATCAGACCATCACTTGGACCAATAGGAAATGCAGTAAAACTTATCGCTCAGATTAAAAAACTGCTGTTGTGTGGTTGTTTAGCCCTGTGAAACCAAAAGATAAAAGTCAAGACACTTTCAAATGCTGAACCCAAAAAATAAAAATAACTCATGTCAACTTTTTTGAGCAAATATGTTCCTTCATACTCCTAATATGATCTTGATAATTATACAGTTCCTAAGTCGACAGATTACTCATGGGGTTTAACTTTGAGTTGGGAGTCCAGCTACCTTCTCAGAAAAATGCAAAAATCAATAGTAAGTGAACTGCAAAGCAAAGCTTGAAAACGACCCCAGCCACTTGTTTGTTACCTTCAGAGAAGCAAGAGTAAGCTTCTTAAAAAGATGAAAAATCTCATGAAAAAGAGCCTATGGGAGTGTTGAAAAGGAGATACGGAGAACAAGTGATGAAACAAGAAAATACACACGTATTCTCCTCTTATACTCTGTTAACAGGATCTCCAATTTATACTAATAAATGAATGAAATACATAAAGGCATCTTTTAAAGATTCTGGAAGTGCATACCAAAAGATATGCCTGAATTCGTGCGGAAAAAAAATATATATTCCAATACATTTTCTTGAACATGATAAGTAGTTGGTCAAATTCATAGTTTTAGGTCAACATGTAAACTCATAATGAAGTGAAATATTTATACAAAATAAGGAGATTTAGAAAAGCAACTATGCTAGACCATTTGTAGGCTAGGCTAGGCTAGTCGTGCATAGACAATTTTCAGATGATTGGGTTTTGATCAAGAAGGAACTGTGACCACAAAAATGGGCATTCCAGTGCTCGTTTATGTATGTACAAGGATACAGAACTACATAATGGTGGGCTAATCATCTGAAAAGATAGAGCATTGAGCGAATCAACAGAACATGATGACATTTGACCTCCAAAAATGTCAATACTAGTTGATCGGATCGCAAACTGATCAAGCTTTAATTCATCCAGTTGAAAATAATCTTATTAGATAATGATGGTCATCTAGATTGTGTGGAAGTGAACTTACCCCCTGATCCATTTGCTGGCAAGCTGACATACTGAGGACATGACCCAGAAGAGACTCTGCCACTTTTAATGATAGATCCACTTGCACAATCACGAGGCTGTAGCAGAGACAGGAATTAAGAACCCTATTCACATTATTTTGATGATAGAAATGGGAGCTTTGGGGATAGTAGTCTGACAATATACAATTAGACATATTTTTATTAACTTAAGCAACAGACAGTTATACATAAGATTAACCAAGCAGAGATTTAGAATTAAGAAGTCCTTTTATCTGCTAACGTGTAAGATAAATGAAATCGGAATGGACGCATTGAATCATCCACCTCTAAATTGTACACTCATCACATCTACTAGTTAGATTTGGACAAGGAAAGAAGTTAACTGCAAACACGAGTTGCACTATTGGAGTACATATTAATTTTTGCTGTGGACTAACAATGGCAGACATCTTAAGTGAGGCCATCAACGAAATGGGAATTTTGGGGATGAAAAACTGACAGTATACAATAAGACATGTTTTGCTAGTAACTTAAGCAATATACAATTAGACAAGATTATCCAAGCAGAGATTTAGAATTAAGATGTCTATTTTATTTGCTAACATGTAAGAATTAAGATAAATGAACTTGGAAAGGAAGTACAGAATTGCCATCTCTAAATTGTACACTCATGATATCTACAGGTTAGATTTGAACGAAGAAAGAGGTTAACAAACAAGGAGGCACTATTGAATGATATAATAATTGATGCTGTAGCCTAAACAATGGCAGACATGTTACATGACGGCCATCCACACTGCCTATAAAATCAAGTAATTTTGCATTAAGTAACTCTTGCAATTATTCATTTAGAGGATCAGAGAGAACCAACCTGGAAATCCTTATAGAAGCATATTCTAAGTTCCTCCACTGCATCGCCTGAGCATATCAACTCTGGAGTTGCATGAAAGGCATTTTGAATGGCTGAAATGATGCCTCCCCGTGGATATTTCTCAGAATTTGATGGTACATACCCGGCTTCAAACAGAACTCCCTGGTTAATTTCAATTTTTAAGTACATCAGTGGTGGTCAACTACCAGGCAAACACACTATGTAATTATATGAGTAAAAGGAATAACATATAAGTTTTCAACCAAATGAAATGAAGCTGTAGTGACCTTTTAAAAAGAAAAAAAACATTTCAACATGGAATGCGAATGTTAAGTAATTCAATGCTTAACATCCCAAAAAGTTATGGTACAGTTCATTAAGAAAGAATTCAGCACACATGAGAGGAAGTATTCACTTTTTTCAGTATAATAAAGTCCAACTGCTAACTTTCTTGGTATATTTTGCATCTTGACAAAGGATACTCTGATGAGCAGTAAGTTATTGCATGAAAGAAATTCCAGAAGGCTGCTGTAAATGTTACCACAAGCTTGTATATCTGACATTATAGACGATCATCCATTTAAAAGTTTACATTGGCCAAGAGAAATGTTCTATGGAAAGATATTGAGAATACATGTCATTTGACATAATATATAAACCAAGTTATTCGGAATGAGCTACTAAACTGCTGCCGTGTCTGACACATCAAACAATTTCTTGGCCCCAATACTGAATGTATGCAAATAAGTAACTAATTCAAAGTTTAGAATCTTATAGAAAATATACAAGGCAAAGTTTATTGGAGTAAATAAAAAGAACAACAATCAACTTACAGTGACGTTATATTTGAAGTAAACATTCAATGTCGTCAGGAAGTACTCATACTCATCATGGACAACTGGATAAGAACATGTCCCATGTTTTTCTGCAAACAATGACATAAAATTATGAAAGATCACACTACATATGCAAAAAGCATCTACCAGTCTGACTTTTGTCCCTATCAGATATTTACGAGTCGAACAAGCACAAAAGTTTGAACTTTAGGTTGGTAAGGCCCCTATTTTAACCTCTTCATATCCTCCATATTAAGGTGAGGTGCTTGCTTCAGAAGTTAAAGGAAAGTATTATCCATCTGAAGTATATTAAGGGTTACAAAGGCCAGATTAAGTTATCCCACATTTAGTGGAAATAACATTCCAGACTGGCCTTAACTTCAGCTTAATTATCTGTAAACGTTCATAAGATAATTGTTTTTATTTTAATTTTGACTTGTCAAAAAAATAAGAAACATAATGTAAAATGGGAATGTACAAGGACTGCAAAATGTTAATGTAGTTATATCCAGGAGAAGAAGGAGCCAATATTGTTAGAAGATGTCAACAATAAGGTACTTTCTATTTTATACATCCTTCTGGTAAGGAAAGAATCTTGCTTCTCACTTCAATCAAAGATCTTGCTCAAAGCTATCAGTTCTCTTGCAAGAAATATACAAACTGAATATAAAATAAGGCAAAGAGAGATTACCCCACTGAAAACGAATATCTCCAGGTTCAGCATAAAAAAATGCAAGAAGGACATGTTAGTTCCTTGTATTGTATTGAATTCTTTATCAATCATTAGTACAAGTAACAACGAAAACCACCTCATGAGCCCAAAATGATCCTTTCTCATGATGACAAGTTGAGGTGGCACTGCAACTAAAAGAAGGCCAGTACTTCTTCAAGGGCTTGAGCAATGTTGAAATCTACAGAACGAATGGATATATAAGCTCAAAAGTCAAAAATGTTTCAGACTTGGTGCTGGTGAATATTTATATAAATATGAAGTAGAAAATGGATGTGCCTTAGAGTGGAAGAAATATAAGCTTCTTTACTCAGTCTCATCTGCTGAATTCTCAATATTCTGTATTATCATAGATCCTTCTGTCAAGAACTTGCAGATGCTCATATTAAATATATTACTAAGCAACTTGTCAGCAAAGATATTGACGGGCTTAACATTCTAATTGTATCTGCATACTTAATCCAGAACTGTAATGCCATTTCCCCGCATAAATCAAGGTAAGGACCTTAAAGCAGTATCATGAAAGGTGACAGGCCTATAAAAGCTCCATGGTCCGCTAGTGTCGAGCACAAAGCACTATTAAAGTGTCCATTTCAGTGAAGAAAGTGCAGATGAAAAATGTAATGCAATAAAAATAACAATAAAGGCAAACAACAGTTATATGTATGAAGGAATTGAAAAATAACTGCAAGGGAAAAAGAAAGTGATATATAAAAAATAATTTCAATCAAGCATTGAAACTATTTTAGTTTTCAAAACAGATACAAGGATGCATTTTGAAGTATCTAATTCAGATTCCACGACTATTTTATTGTACCAAATTTTTTAATTTCCATCCTAGTAACTAACTTATTTTATCTAATGTTTTAACTAATATAGAGATTTGCTAGCATATATATATTTGTTGTTTACCGATGTCTGGTTCATGATAGAACCTATCGCTTTTAAGGAGCATGTCTTAGCACTTCGGTGCTGCATTGAACACCACTTAAGCAGGGCGCAACCCCTAGGCCAACCATGCACTAAGCTTCAGGGCTTAAACACGCCTTTACAACACTATCTTATATCTAACAAAGGGAAGTCCAAAATCGCAATAAGAGCACATTAACTTTCAGGTTTTTCCCATTCGTACAGTTTTAAAAGTTAGACACTTGTTTGGATGAAGTATAGCTTTCTATTGAGATTATATTTTATATTTCTGAATAATCACAAGTTAATACAAAATACGTTGCAAATCAACTGTTACAAATAATGCCATACACTTTAAATTTCTGATAATTAAATCCAGAAAAGACATCTTTTTATATCAAGGAGAAGTTCAGGATTGATCAAAGGTTACTGGAAAAGAAGTAGCAGCACCTTAAACTAATAGCCCGTAGAATGAAATGAATGTTCAAACAAAACAGATTATACACCACGAAAGACAAACTTATATGCAATTTAAGACTCTTCAACAAAAACCAGAAATATGAATGAATGATCTGCTCATAAAGTGTAAGTATGATGCTAGAGGTGCATCATGTAACTCCGCTGAATTCTAATTCCCAAAGTTATAAGCTTTGGGAACCTCCTTACGGATGGATAACAACATTTGCAACTCCAAACATTTCACATTTGTCTTGAAATTCTTCATTTGTTGGAAGCTTATTCTCTGTGACAAACGTTTCTGGATTTGGAGTCAATAACAGGTTTTGACAAACAATATAAACAGTTTTTCAGTCGCGTATTACCCTATTCAAGCCCACCAACACTTGCAGATGGGTGCATTATGGAGACGAATTATTTGTAGCCTTCACAGCCAATAAACTGCTCTACCTTCAAAATATATGAATGTTTTGGGAATGAAAGCACACACCCATCTTCCATGAAAGAGAGTGCTTCAGGTCTTTAACTAAACATTAACAGTTCTACCAATCAATTCTCCCTTCAAACAGGTCTTTGTCTAAATAACAACAGTTCCACCAGTTAACTCTCTCTTCAAAGAGTCCCTGTGGAAACAAATGGTGGTCCGGGGAAAAGGGTTAGCAATATACCTCTTTCTTATCAAATTCGGAGCCAGAACAACATGCAGGCCAAGTTCCGTCATTGTAATCAGCCCAAAGTCCATCTGAAGCATGAGAAACCTTATTCAATTCTAGCTCTCAAATTGCAGAACAAGAAAACAATATAAGAATACATCATTCCTAATCGGAATAAGACTTACGAATCGTGAATACAGATGGTGAGTTGGAGCTGAAAAAATACATCACACAAAAAAAGGTAAGCCTCTCCCTTCAAATGTCATGAAATCCTTACAAAATGCACAACTAGCTTAATTTAATAAAATTCGTTACACATGATAAGTAGTATAATATTACAACCTGAGAAAAAAAGAGGTAAAATGAAGGAAACAATCGACAATTACTCTGCCTCCATCTGGTGAATTCATTATCATTTCTCTAATTTTACTATCTGTCAACCACCTGATAGACTAATAGACTGTTTGGCCAAGATTTTGGAAGATTTAAAGTGATTATTTTAAAAGATGAGGTTTTCAAAAGCTTAAATTTTTTAGCTTTCACCAAAAACACTTTCAAGAAAAATACACTTAAAATCACTTTACAAAAAAAGTTGATCAACTACTAATTACTACTCAAATATACTTTTTAAATTTATTGGTCCAATAGTACCAAAAGTACTTTTTTGATAAGCAGTTTTCACCAAAAGTACTCCCGCCGTCCATTTTTAGTAACATTTCGTTTTACAAAAGTCAATTCGACTCAACTTCAAAGCTAAATTTAAAATTTAAAATTTAAATGGTAAAACTATACGAAAAGTTCTATACCTCAAAAAGCAAAACAATAACAAGTAAAAGGGGACGGAGGGAGTAACTTCTCAACCAAAAGTACTTTTTGGAAAATCAGATTTTAAAAGTTTGACCAAACAATTTTACGAAAAAATAATTTGAGATATGAAAGAAGAAGAAAGAGAAGTACCGGCAACAGGCATTGGAAGAGCAGCATTTGGTGGTATTCCGGCAAGCCGTGCCAGGCCATAAAAGAGATAGCTTGAAGTAATCGAACTCTCTCTGGTGTCCGCTTCCCCTTCGTAACAATCCTTGTTCCGCATCCCAACTACCGTTGATTTGGATAACAGAAAAAGCTCCGATGAGCAAAGGTAACAATTTCATACAGAAAATCGCTTTGATTGTAACGGAAGCCATTGCTCTAGCCAACAATTTTCTATTACAGCTTCTAAGTATGAAGAAGATACAGTCTCCGCTAATGCCGGTTTGCAGAACGGGGGAGTTGGGATTGTTGACGGAGGAAGATAATTTCGCAGTTAATTTCTGGATTCTTCTTTCATGCTAAGCATCCTTGTAAGTTAAACTAGTAGTAATAATAGCAAACTAAATTACTAATCCAAGTTTATAGGAAATTACAAGTGATTTTTATTCTAAATAGTATCTGGATTAAGATAAAGTAACTTTTACGTGATTTATAGGTTAGAGGTACGAGTTCAAAATTAAATATTCAAAACACTCTTAAAATACAGCTTATTTGTAAATCATACATGATCTGGGACGATATTTATTTGTCTATATTATGAATTTTAGTTATGAAATCAACTTTATCGCTTAAAGTAAGTTGCTTACATTACAAGTATGGTTTTTTCTGAAATTAAATATTCAAAATATTCTTAAGATGTCAGTCAATCTGTAAATCTGGCATGATCTCGAGCAATCATTTACTTATCTATATTAAGAGTTATAGTTATGAAATTAGTCACTTACACTTAATATAGACTTTTTACGTAATATGACTAAATATAATCCTTTATGAATTGACTTTTTTGATAAAAAATCTTGATGCAACAGTAAAATTATATTCGTATAACTTATATGTCACGGCTTTATAAAGAATGAATACAAGATTAATCGCTAGTTGCTAATAATAACCAATGCATTTTTCATATTCTCATTATGTCAATTAGCTTAGTATATATACATGTAAAATCGCATTATACCTTTTATATACTTTTAAATTTTCACACACAAAAGAAATTACATTAGTGGATTTTTCAAGTCAAAATTGTACTGTAGTAGAACTCCCGGAACTTTCGGTCTTCATTTTGCCAAGTACATGAAATGACAGAAAACTCCTTCAGAAACCAGGTCAGATAGGGGCAATTAACGTCAGATACAAATAGAAAAAACAGTCACGACATCGCCAGTAAAATATTACGATGTCACAATAATAATAATAATACGCACGCCGTCATTGGTGTCAATAACTCTGCAAAATTAGACGAAGCTTTACGGTGATTTCCAAACCCTAGTCCCTGAGTTTCTTCAATTGGACGACAAACGAGCTTCGTGCTTCAATTGGATATCTCGAGTAAGCTACTTTTCGTAGTTGGCGATTTTGAATTCTCTATTTTTATGTTTTTTTTTTTTTTTTTTTTTTTTTTTTTTTTTTGTGATCATGTAATCTTTAACTTCAATGATCGAGATGTTTCTTCATTGATACAGGGATGTGCGAAATTATGAAAATTTGGAACTAAACTCAAATTTGTAATGACATCAGCTTTTTGTGGTATCAGGATTAGTTGCTTAAAGTTGTAATTGGAGTTCATGTTCATTGACGTTTATACGGTTTTATTGGTTTTACTTTCTTTCTGTGGTGGTGGTGGTGGTTGTTAATAGTCCCCCTGTTTCAATTTATTTATTTGTCTGGTTTTGACTTGACACGGAGTTTTAGAAAGTAAAAGGACTTTTGAATTTTGTAGTCTTAAATTAAAGGTATATAGAATGTATTAAAATGTTTATTAATTTTGTGGTGTTAGACGTGACACGTGTAATGTTCAAATTAAATAGTTGCCAATAACGTAAAGATGCATTCCTTTTGAAAACGGACTAAAAAGTAAAGTAACACAAACAAATTGAAACGGAAAGATTGTGTTTTTCTCTATTGTCAGTTGAGTTGTAGTCGTCTCCTTTTTTTTGAGCCGTAAGGTGAGTTTTTTTCCTTTTTATTGTTCAGTATTGTCAAGGATCAAAATGTTTGTTTGAGTTGCATTACTGAAGTAACTCTTTTAAAAAACTAATCTTTAGGCTGAAAAAACTGTTTGAGTTGCATTTGTGAAGTAACTGTTTGAATAAAAAAGCTGATCTTTAGGTTGATTATACATTATTTATTGGGAGACATCGGACTTGGGGAAGTAGATAACATCGGTCGTCATTATGCACAATTTCTTGGGACACTGTGCACTCTTAGGGGTCGTTTGGTACACTGGATAGGATAAGGAGGGATATCCCAACTCATGGAATATCCCATGGGACTATTTTATCCCACCCTCCATATGGGATAGTAATCCCACCATTTTAGTACAAATGGTGGGATAAAATAGTCCAGGGATTAGTTAATACCTCACACCAAACATGAGATAAAGTTAATCCAAAATTTTATCCCGAGATTATTTTCCTTATTCCACGCACCAAACGACCCCAATAACATTGAACGCCATTGTACATGATTTTTTGGGAGATATTATTCTTAGGACCAGTTTGGGTCCTTGTTCTTTTTCTTTTTCCTTATTATTTACTTCAATTTCTTTTTGTTGTATCTATGCTTGGTCCAATAAGACCTCCCTATCCACTTGAGAGTAGAGGTATAGAGATGGGATATGAAGTGATCTCTTTGTCAGCTCATATGCTAAGTTTGTCCTTAGTTGAACAGATAAGAAGCTGTCTTTCTTACTGTTAGTGTCGCTTTTGGCCAGGGGTGGATCTATAGTAGTGGGTGCGGGTTCCCTGGAAACCCACACCCGCTACCGTAAAATCCTATAATTATATAGAAAATATATTAAGGATATAACTATTTGCAGATGGGAACCATAACCAAATTAGTGGTTGGTTCCATGGCAAGAGCGGAATCTCTAAATTCCTTGTAGTCCGCAGTACGCCGGATCAAATCCCGGTGGATACGATCCTTTTTTAATTTAAAAATTCTACGCAGTTCTTTTTTGAAAAAAGTAAAATCCTTTTCCATTTTAGTTTTATACGCACAGTTCTTTTCTTCTTTTTTTGTTTTATAGTAAAAACCTTTCCATTTTAGTTCTATACGCGCAGTTATTTTCTTCTTTCCTTTTAAAAAGTAAAGACCTTTTCCTTTTTAGTTCTAAAATGCAGAAACCCAACACAGTCCTACTGTTTCACTTTTTCTCCTTAGGGTTAAAAAATTGCTTTGGTTCTTCTTTCAATGATCAACCACTTAGTCCAGCTTAAAATTTATTTTATTGGGAACCCACAAGCTTAAAATCCTGGATCCACCTCTGCTTTTGGCACCCTTTATTCTTTTACTCTTGGTATTGTGGTTTGAACAGAGGCGGTAGTAGCCCGTGCCAATCGATGGCATTAAGGCAGTATTTATTTGAAAATGATACTGGCAAGGCTTATGAGCTCTATTAGTATTTTCTTTTTGCTCTATGGTTGTGTTATGGTTACATTCTCCAATTCCATTTTGTTTGCATTCTAGTCGTATGAGTAGAATGACCTTTGCTGCGTGAGATATTTCTGGATTTTGTCTTACCTACCGATACTTTCCAGGAAACAATGCTCTACTCATATACTGGCTGCTAATTGATGGATCCAGATAGCAAGAAATTTGGAAGAGGTGATACTTTTACATGTTTATCTTCCCCCTCAAAAAATAAAAATAGGAACATACAGTCTCATTGCTTGTTAGACATGTTGACTACTGCATGTCTATTCATATGATTAGAATGCAATTGATGAATAATGTTCTTTATTGCGTCCCTCAGTTGATGTAAGGTGAAGGTGACACATCGATTGATATTCTTGCTCAGACTCCTGTTGGCGAATTTTATTTGCTGCTAAAATTTTGTTTTATAGTCCTATTGCTCGTGCTCTTACTTTCATGAAGTAAAGTTATTGTTCTATTGCCACTCATTTATGCTGACTTCTTCTGCTTACAATGATGCAATTGCTTTCATCCATTTTTTGACAAAAGGTTGTGCTGCTTCTAAATCTTTGCAATCTAAATGTGGAGTAGCTGTTTGTCAGAAAACGAGTTTTGCAAAATTTTGTTCCAGTCCATATAGAAATATGGGCCTGAGGCGTTATCCTGCAGATTTGGATGGCATCAGTTGTTAATGTAATGCTCTAGGACTCTGATTTTAGGTGAAAAACTTCCCAAAGGATTATATTGAACAAGGTCTTTGGGTAGTCGGTTCCAATTTAAGGTTACTGTAGAGACCTATGGAATGTGGAAGAGTGTATAGCTAAGCTTCTGTAACCCCCCCCCCCCCAAAAAAAAAAAAAAAAGAGAGAAACACTCGGCATTAGTTGAGTTTCTTATTCAAGGTGTCAATTGTCAGATGAACATATAGCAGAGGAATTGTTAGTTTCAAATGAATATAGGCAGGCTTACCATTTTATTACCAACTGACTGCAGATTGCATCTTGTGGTCTTCTGCCATTGTTGTGTTGCATATTCCTTCACCTATATATGTTGGTTCCTAAAGTTCCTTAGATCAATCTCTTGATATTCTGTTGAAGACTAAAAAACTGTCGATTTTTGTTCTCCTCTTTAGAATGTTTTCATGTTTAATAAAAATATCTATAGTTTATAACTGTTGTTGATTTGGTCCAAATATATTGTTAGGGCCAAGAGAACTCACAGGTGCTCGTGATCTTATTAGTCATTTCAAGTTGTTGCCTCATTATGAGTTCTTTGGTAAGAGGTCACTTCCATTATCAATTTCCGATACACATTATCTCCATAATGTGGTTGGAGACACAGAAATTAGGAAAGGGGAGAAGATGCAGTTGGATCAGCTCACACAGGATACTTCCTTTTCAAGAGAGGCAAGTTCATGCATTCGCCCCTTTGACTTAGATATCCTTAGAGAAGCCTTCCAACTACGTGAAACGGCTCCAGTCAATTTGTCTCCTGTAAGATATCTGCTTTTGAACATGGGTGATTTAACTCCATTTGTTCATCTTCTTCTAAGCTACACTCTTATTCTTTATGATTTCTGAAGTTGGAGCTTTTGAATTGAGTTTCCTCAAAGTATGTGCTAAAGCATAAAGTGGTTTTTCTTGTTATAATAGTTGCTGATCAGTAGGTCTTTCATGGTGTTTGATAGTCTGACAAAGGTACCCCCACTATAGCTGGAAAATCTAAAAGCGAGGTGAAAGACAAGGAGAAGAAGCATAAAAAACACAAGGATAAAGACAAGGAGAAGGACAAAGAGCATAAGAAGCACAAACATCGTCATAAAGATCGGAGTAAAGACAAGGACAAAGAGAAAAAGAAGGATAAAAGTGGGCACCATGATCCTGGTGCTGAGCATTCAAGGAAACACGAAAAGGTCTGCTGTCGTCTGAACTTTAATGATTTTGTTTCAAAAATGATGATTCTCATGGAATGCTGTTACTTTGAACATTGTCTTAGGTTCATATTCAGAAGTTTTGAAGACTGGTTCAACATTCTCTTAACTGAATAGAATCTTTTAAAGTAGATGAAACTACAAATCGCAATAGGTGCCAGTACCATCGTGCTGACTGTTGCCCTTGCTTTCCTGAATTTTAACTTGATAATTTAATCCGTTTGTTTACATTATCCTTTTCTGTTATAAGTTGCGTTTATTTATCAAGTGGGAAAAAAATCGAGATAAACTAAGGTTCAACTTTCTAGGGATCGGACTAGAGGTTTTGAAATGAACTGCCACTTGGCTTTTTCAGTTATTGAGGCGAAACGTTGTTGAGTCCGCTGTTATTTGATTTAGTTTAGTGATACATATCTTTTACATTGGTAAAAGTCTGATTCACTCCTTTGCTCTAAGATTAACCTCATGTTGCAAAATTTGTGCAATCTACTTAATGAGATGTTGACTTTGTAGTTTTTCTCTTTGATTGTTTGATTCTTCCATTTTCGCTTTAAGTTCTTGCCGGGTGGTGCTTAACTATTGAGGTGCGTTGTAAAAAATCACCCTTGCTGACTTCGACTCTGATTGCAACATCTTGGAATTCGGCAACCAAAGAGTCATACTTCACAGTACTAAAAGGGATAAAAGAACTCATTGGTTGTGATCTTTTTTCTTAAAATGATTTCAGAAAAGGAAGCATGACGAGGAGGATCTTAACGGTGTCCACAAACACAAAAAAAGCAAGGTAAATTAAAAGATATTGGATTCATATAATATTTTTCTTTACTATATGTTGAACCCTGTTTATTGAGGAAAAAATATATCTGCAAACCTTAGTTTTGTGATATAAACTCATTGCATGAGCAGTATAATCCCTACACTTAACATACATTCACCTTTTACTAATATTACTGTCACCTTACCTGCTGAAATGTTGCAGCACAAGAGCTCAAAGATTGATGAGATTGGTGCATTAAAGGTAGCCGGCTGAAATGTGCATGTGGTGCATGTGGTTCTATAATTTATACTGTCCCAGATTTTGCAGTTGAGAATTTGGAGGTTTCCTTTATTTACAATTGTGAAATATCAGAAGGTCATGTCATGATCTATTTCATTAATTGAAGAACCTTATGGCATGTGCTGGTGTTGTCATCTGTATCTTTATTTGAGTGAGACTGTTCCTTGGAAGACATGGCTGGTCAGATGCATCAAAAACATTTTTGCGTATTCATGAGTGCAATCTGGCGGTTTTGATTTATTTAGCTCAATCTTTTTTTCCTTTTTCTAAATAACCATCTTGAAAAAGTAGGCATGCAACTAGCCTGGTTTCTACAGTGATAAAGGACCAGCATCTGCATGGCTAACAAACTTTTTCCTGCCTGTTTTGGATATCAAATCAAAATTTTCTCCTCATGGAAGTCAGGTGGAACTATCTTATACTCCTTTGTCCTTTTTATCAATTGTTTAAGGTTTTGGCACATGCATTGAGAAAATTATTTGCTAGCATTAAGCATAAGGGATATTTGACTAATAAAACAAGGTACAAGAAAGCCTATCTTGGAAAATTTTAAACATTCATGAAAAGGTTTGCTGTTAGAGATTCATCTTCATCTAGGATATGTGATCATGGTAGTGTCCTAGATGCACTGTCCTTGAGCTTAAGGTGTAAACCTTTGTCTATGCGTCCTGAATGTGCTGGAGATATGAGGTGAAACTGGTCAAGGCTAGTTGGAAAAGGATGGAAGTTTCTAAACCATACTGGATTAGTGCTTACATCAATAAAGAAAAGCAATAGTAGAAGTAATCAAATGTATTGCAGGTATTTTTGTATCTTCTGTTTATCTATTATTATTTTGGCTCATTGGAATTAAGTAATACATCATCATGTACTTCATTTGGGATGATTTTTGTTTCCAGTCAACATATGTGTGTCTGTAATTGTTAAACATTTTCAGTTTTGTGTCATTGAAAGTTGACCCTCTGACCAAGCTGTCATTAATCAAGTAAATGAACTGGACCAACTGACCAAGCATATCTTTTTTTGCAAGTAACTGAGTATCTCATTGAAGGAGGATCCTCTCCAACTTAGATGATAATATGAGTTGGAAACATGGCTACTTGAAAATGGATTTATGTGCAAGTCTCATGCGCAGTAAGGAATCCCTGATTTTTCAGAAACTTTGCTGGTGGAAAAATTTACTGAATAGCCAGTGGAATTATAAGAAAGAGAACTTGTAAGGTTTATATGTATGTGTGTGTGTGTGTATAGAAAGGCTAAAAGGACATGTTTGAAGAGTATTCAATATCTGAATTTAGAAAGGCTTGCATTGGATGAAGGATAGAACTTTTATTCAAAATAAGCGTCCTCTTCAATCACTGCACCATTCTGAGTTTCACCTTAAACTGATTTCTATAATGATCATCTGTTTACGTGCAACTAACGATTTTAGGGTTCATTTCGTTCATGACATATGCTGCTTAACATTGAACGCATGTTTTCATTTGGAAGTGCACGATTGGAAATTGAAAAGCTATTAGGTTTTTATATTAGGAAATATTTCACGTGCTTCGATCTTTTTATGCTTGTTCGACACTTTTTCTGTTGTGGATTGAAGGTCCCTGTGGACTGATAACTTACCAATCCCAAATTTGGAGTGAATTGAAATGAAACATTGGTACTGTGAGGAATTTTCATTACAAACAAGGCAACTGAAGAAGTAATAAGAAATGGGTAGTGTCTATTATCTTTTGTATTGGGAGTTCTGTTATTTTCCTCTTCTTTGTCATGTATGATTTACCAAGTTTACTTGATGTAGTGCTCTTGATATCTACTTGGGTTTTCTACAAAGATCAGAGGTGCTCATCATAGTACTTTCTCTGTGTTGCATAATATTTCTTGTCTTTTTGCATGCATAATAGCCTCAGGACGCATTTAGTTCAAGGTACCCCCTTGTGTCATATATTAAGGGCTCCCATTTAGTTGACAGTGATGGTGATGAGGACCTTGATCCGTCTTCAGGTTTGCAACTTGCTGCATGCTGTTGTGTGATTCTATGTTTCCCTCTTTCGGGACTCTAATCTCAAGGCTCAGTCTTAACCATTTGGAGCTTTGGGTAATAAGATGAGAAGGTTGAGATGAGTGTTGGTCTGCTCTTCTGTCATTTGTCTTCTCCATTGAGTTTGAAGGTTCACTTTTCAACGGCATTAAGCATCTGCAGAGAAAGGGGTATTTTAAAAAAAGGTGTGGCTATATTGTCATGAATGGAATCACTTCTTTGTATATACTAGGATAGAATGAGATCAACTAACTCTTTCCTTGATGAAATCAAGCTTAATTTTGTGTGTTTGGCCAATTTTATCGGCATTGGACTTGACTAAGCTAATTGTTAGATGTTCCTAGTAATCAACATGTAAATTTTTCACACTTCTGTTCGAAGCGTGGACTAAAATGTAGCCCTGCTGCAATGTATGCCAAGTTTATATAATTAGGCAAAGGGAATGATTTGGACACAATTTTAGGCACTTGCTATTGACTTGTTACTATAGATTTTGTTATTTGATGGCCATGATTTGAAATTAAAGTACTCCTAATTGGCTAAATCAACACACAAAAACTTGAGTGTTTGTTTTGCTACTCCGATTGTTCGACCTAAAAAACATGGTGGTTCTAGTTCATCAGTGCTCTTTGACAAGAAAAGGTAGAGTATTTGTTCGAACTCCTCAAAAATGTTGCTGTACTCGTGTTGGATCCTTGAAAGTTGCACTAGTTTTTCTTTCAACTTAGCTAAAGTCTGAGTTTTCATGACAGAATGATGAGGACTGGTGTAGACTTCAATAATAGTGGTGGTTTCTCTCTTGTTATGATTATGATGATAAAGAAAGCTTGAGGGCAATTGTCTTTTTGTATTAGGAACAATAATGAAGGGAACAGTGGTCTTTGTTGCTATAGATGCGTTGCATGTAATTCGGTATGTGCAGTTTTAGTAGGAAGCAAAAACATCTGATGTTAGGCTGGACGAACATGTATTGACAAGTCAACATCTGGATTTCAAATTTTATTTATGGCTTCTGGCACATTGCATACACGGAGGAATCTTTGGCAACAACACACACAAAAAAAAAGATTAAAGTTATATACACCGATAATATTCACACTATTAGTGTAATTTTTTTTTACCTATTATATATAGCAGGTTAATTTTCATTTTTATCAAAGTATTAATTGTGTAAAAATATTTTACGTCGTCTAAAGCATCTTCAACTCTTTTCCTCTTTTCTTGCTAAAGCATCTTTTCACTTAGGGGAGCTAAGTGATAGTTGACCCTTTTTGCTTTATCTTTTGTTTTCACTTTTCCATTTCCAGCATTTCTAGAGACTGGAAATCATTGTTCAATTGGAATCCTCAACAAATATGTACACTAGTAGGATAGTTAATACCTTTTTTTGCAAATTAGATCAATTGCGTCACTGCAGAAGAACCCCTTTCTATACTATGTTTCCCAATACAAAACCGTCATCCTCCTTCTGTACTCGTTAGCAATATCAGATCAAGAAAAGGAAGTTACGTATAGATGTAGTGATACTTTTAATAGAACGAACTATGAGGACTTCATTCAAAGCGAACATATTACACTATTGAGCTTTATGATAGAGGTAAATTGGAGAAAAATGATTAAACACTAAATACACATTTGGTGCCACGAAATAATTGAGAATTATGATGAGGTTAATATAAATTTTATTTTATCATGAATGCTACGTCATTTTTGATCCGCACATAGTTCAAATGCTTGAAGGCCCGCTAACACAAAGTGATTAGAATCATTAAGCTATGTAGGCTCTTTTATCATTAATTAATCGTTATTAATTCCATAATAATATAGTAGTAATATTGAGTGCGATGCTGAATCGGTGTGATAATGATGGAAAAATTTCCTTTCAAAAATGATTTAGAGTACGGACAAATTCAGGTCATATAAAAAGAAAAAATGATGGAAAGATAAAAGGTAAAGAGAGATTCTCCACTAAAAAGCTTTTTTGGTATTTTTAGGACTTTTTTCTTTATCTTTTGGGGCTATAATTGTAAATAGACTTTCAACTATATGCAACGACAATGTAAATAATTCTTACACTTAATGTTAAAAATATAGTTTGATGTACTAAATTCTCGCAATGTGTGAATTCGGAAGAAAGGCCTGATCACAATGGTTTCTTGTACAAAAACAACCGTACACTCAATGTATTTTACAATAACATATTCAGTATCGTTTCACAAGTGAGATTTGAGGAAAGATAGTTTATACACAGACCTTATTTTTATCTATATGGGTAAATAAATTATTTCTGATAGATCATCGACTCAAGAAAATCATTTTTTCGAACAAGTTTAAAAGAAATATAAAAGATAAAGTAGTAAAAACAATATGATAGCAGGACTTTTCCAAGATGTTTACAAATCGAAACGGCTAGTAGATTCTTCAAACTTTTCTCTCTATGTCATTGAAGCTATCATTTTTATCTTTTTAATTTGTTACTTTATCATAGTAAATAAATCTTTTATTAGTGACAAATAGTAAATATTCATTTGTGTTTAAATGATTAATTGTATTATTTCAGGTCTCTCATCATTTTAAGTTAAGAAAAAATAATACCAACAGCCTATATGTGTCCATGCAGCTCTACATTATTGGGGAAACCGTCTGTCCTAAAGTCTAAAGACATTTTGGAAAGTTTGGTCCCAAAATAACATTATTGTACTCAAACTTTACATTATAAAAAAGAAAGATTAATTATACTAATGGGAAACTTGTCCAAATTTTTATTATATAGTTTATCCATATTTTTCTGGAAGGCCTTTTGCATGTCTTGTGAGTGTGCCAAAATGGTTGCTTCTTCCAATTCCATGAACTGATACAACTTCACATGATAATTGGACTCATTTGCCAGTTGTTTTTATGCATGTTACGATACTCTCTCCGTCTCAACTTATGTAATATCATTTGATATAATAATACACACGATTTTTCTTTTTTTAAAATAGTGATTTAAAATATATTATAGATATTTATATGTAGGGGTGGAGCCAACTTGGGGTCAGGGGTTCATACGAACTCTCTTCGAAAAAAAATTACACTATTTATTCATGGTTAAAATTATTTTTTATGTATATATAATAAATATTGAATCTCTTTAGTTTAGTTCATGTGTTTACTTCTTCATATTTTGAACCTCATAATGAAAAAATCTTGCTCCGCCTCTGTTTGTATAATTATAAATATTTTATTAAGGATAATAAAAAGTTAAAAATTAAATTATTTTAAAATATAAAATTGTGTCATTTTTCTGGGATAAACTAAAAATGAAAGGATATTAATTAGATTTTACTTCATTCATTCCCAAATATTACTAGTAGTTGTTTTGGACTTTTAGAAAATTCAATTTGTTCTAAAGTGTGTAACAATTTAGGAAAACAGAAAATATTTATTTTATTTTTACAAATTCACTCGTATGACTTCAATAAGTGTAATATTAATTAAATGAATGAACTGTTTAAATGAGAGATAAAGTATATATTATACGGACAGAAGATAATAAATGCATTCTTTAAAGGAATGGATCTACCAACCATCAGAAACATTCAATTTATTTAGCACTTTATTTTGTCCGTTACAAAAAGTCTTTCTGTAAGGTTATCTAGGTAAAACAAATTACAATTTGCAACTTCTAACTTTTTAATCAAGAATTGTTTGGATACTAATGGGCAGCTCAATTATGCAAGGATATTTATAATTTTTTAGATAAATCTTCAGATCGGATGTTTAGAATTAAGCAAGTATCAACAGTCTAGCTTCCTTGCTTCTGATGGTGAATTATTTGGCAGGTTATATCAACAGAAGAAAAAAAGAAATTTTTAGTTTTTGGTTAATTAGACTACACCTAAATTTGAACGGGGAAAAATGGATTTGCAGTCCTCTGCCTTAGTATTACCATCGGCCATGTCGTCAAAATGCTAAGGCGTGTCAAGAACGTTGTTCTTAAGAATATTCCACCTGATATAGGTGTATTTCCAAGATTCAATAAGTTTTCTAATATAAAACTAGAAATACATAAATTAACAATAACTTATACGTAGTTTAATTATATGAATATTTTTATGTCGATAATACATAATTTAAATTTCTATAAAAAGAAGTGTATTATTTCTCTTTGTTCGCCTTGGTCTTGATAACTCATTTTGAAACACAATATAATAATAATGCATTACTAATTTATATACCTACTGTACGTGGGAGGTGATTTTGTGTAGATTAAATATAAGGGTAATTAGGAGAGCACTATTGTCTATGTAAGTTTAAAATATTTGTAGATCATTGTCGGCCACATTCTTTTGTATAGTCAAATTATACTGCTTCTTTAAAATTAATGTATGATACTATTGGTGTCTTCTAAGAGCATATATTAGTACTTTAATTCATCACTTATAATAATGCAATGTAAGTATGAACCATGCAGCGCAGCATCCAAAATTCCACTACTAATTAATAAATAAATCCAATTGTCCTTTGTGTTCTTTTAAGAAAATTAATCAAGTTTAAATTATTGCTTTACATCTACAGTATAATGTCATGATGTATTTAAGATAATTGCAATATTTTATGGTACTTTAAGTATGTATCAAAAATATTTCTCCTTGAACATAAAATTTTAAGAAAGTAAAAAAGATTTTTTAAATTTTATCATCATTATTTATAAAATTGTTAATCCAATATTAATAATTCAATAACACTTTTTTCAATTTAGATTATCATAATTACGAACACTCAAAGATGGATCACTTGATCATGGAGAAAAGAAAACTAAAAAGGGGCCACTTATGAGTAACGACGTTATAACTCAACTTGCATCGTCACTTCACAACAATAGACACAACATCGTAGTGGAGTGATAAGTATTTTTTTTTATCTTTAATAAGAGATTTTGAGTTTGAGTTTCTTTGATTATAAAATTGTCTTTGTTAGGAACTTTCTAACACGAATTTAGATTTAGTCTCACTCCAATATGAATACGGAATATACGTGGAAAACCAAAAAATAAAGGGTAACTTACATAAAACACACATTTTTGGGAGCTAATTACTTTTTTTTCCACCTCACGTCGCTCAGATACATCACCCTAAGGCGCGATACATCCCCTCACCTCTGGATAATTACCTTTGATACATCGGGTGGGATGTATCCGAGGTGAAGTGATGTATCACATCTTGAAATGATATATCCGAGTGTTTATATGTGATATATTAAATAATTAAAATAAAATAGTAAAAGAGTTAATAAATAGTTTACCCAAAAATAAAAACAGGCAGCACAAAGTGTCTTTCACAAGTCCAGAATATTATTAGCTGGATATGCACCACCCAAAATCTGTGTCTTCTATGAGTGTACTTTTTTATGCACAATAATTACTCCATAATCTCCCCCATTTTTCTACCTTTACACACACAGGGAAACTTTTTCTCCCCTTAGATTTTTTCTTTCTTTCTCCCCCTGCTTTCTGTCACTCTCTTGGTTCTTCTCTTTTCCTCTCTTCAAGTTTCTGTCTTTTTCCCCTACTGTGAAATCCCCCGCCCCTATGCTTCCAGTGATTTGTCTTCTACTTGCATTTTTTCATTGACCAAATTCCAAAAAAAGAATCTTGCTGAAAAATACCAGATTATTCACAAGAAAAAAAATATAATGTAGAAGAAAAAATAACTCAACAGTGAGGAGGAACTTCTTCTTGATTCTTGATTCACTGCAAAAGTATTTCATAAAGTAGTCATTTTTTTTTCTCTAAAGAAAGAATCTGTAAAACAATGGTGGTTTCCTTTTTCTTCATCTTCCTCCTCTGTAACTCAGCTCAGTACTACTACTTATCATTTGCCACAACCACCACCGGCTCCGCCGTCAACCGCCGTGTTCTCCATGAACCTTTATTCCCAATAGACTCACCACCACCATCTTCACAACCCCCAATACCCTCTCCTCCATCTCCCACTGAGTACCCATTTCAAGGTTCTATTCCTCCTCCTGATGACAACAACAATAATAACCCCTTTTTCCCAACTTACCCTTCTCCTCCATCTCCCCCTGTTTCCCCTCCTGCTGATTTCACTTCTGTTCCTGCAAATGTTTCTTCTATTATCCTCCCAAATAACTCTAAATCTAAGTCTGTTTCCTCTAAACTCATTGCTACTGCCATTGTCTCTGTTCTTGCTGCTGTCATTGTACTATCTATTGCTATCTTTTTGCATATACGAAAGCGAAGGAAACAGAGCAACCCAAAAACTCAAAGATCTGATAGTAATAACAACAATGGGCTTAGTCGGGACAGTGCTAAGAATGATACGAACAATAATATTCCGAAGCTTCAAAGACCATCTCAAACAAGTTCGGAGTTTCTCTATTTGGGTACTCTTGTCAACTCACATGGCGGAGTTGAAACACATCAAGGTCAGAACCGTAATAATAGTAGTAACCAAAGTCCAGCTCCTTCTTCGAGGAAAATGGACTCGCCGGAGCTCCGTCCGTTGCCGCCGTTACATGGACGGAATGTGAGACAGAATTACGGGAATACCAGGTTTTTCTCCGGTGCTGCTGAAAATGATGTGGATTTTTACTCTTCTGCGGGATCTATGGGTGGTAGAGAGAGCTCTATCGGAGGTGGATCATTGTCCCGGAGAGATTTTGCTGCTGTTGAAGTTGAGAAGTTTGGCTGTAGTTCGTCTTCTTCGAGTTCATCTTCGAGTTCCGGGTCGGGTTCGCCGGCCCGGTCTGTATCACTGAGCATTTCGCCACCGGCGAGTTTGAGTCCAAAAAGGGAAAATTTAAGACCTAAGTCACCGGAACTGGTGGCTGTTGACACCGCTCCGCCACCTCAGTATCCACCTCCACCACCACCAGCAAAGCCTATTGTGCCACCATTTGCAGAATCTCCATCACTATCACTATCACCATCACCGCCTCGTTCGTTATCTCCAGAGAGATATTCAACCAGAAGCATGGACTCATCTCCCGGAATTTTCAATCTTTTGGATCAGGATGTTCAGTTTCCGGTGAGAATCAGAAATCACATACAGCATGCTACACCAGCTTTTGTTCCGCCACCGCCACGTCCACCACCACCACCACCGCCACCACGGCCTTTTAAGAATATGGAAAGCCCAAAAACACCCGCACCTCCAGTTCTTGAAACTCCTTTAAAACCCATAGGAATTGAGAGTCCAGTATTGGTTTCTCCAATGGAGTTGCCTTCTATTTCGGAACATATTGAGAAGAATGATGAGAAAACTGAGGAGCCCAAACCAAAGTTGAAAACTTTGCATTGGGATAAAGTGAGAGCAAGTTCGGATCGCGAAATGGTGTGGGATCAACTGAAATCCAGCTCATTTAAGTATGATAATCTGTAACTCTTACTACCTTGGTTGCTCAGACTCTTCAAAAATGCGGACGGGTGCATGTGGGATCCATTTTTTGAGGATCCGATATGGTTCAACAACTTTTTTTGGAGAGTCCGGGCAACATAACTTACTAGTACTTTGTAAAATTTCATGACGGATATTCATTGCCTTTTGTTGTATAAGTTTAATAGAGCTGATTTATTTGCAGGTTGAATGAAGAGATGATAGAAACATTGTTTGTTGTAAAGACTCCTACTTTGAATGCAAACGACACAGCTAGACGCCCTGTTCCCTCACCGAGCCAAGAGAATAGGGTACTTGATCCAAAGAAGGCACAGAACATTGCAATTTTGCTAAGGGCCATAAATGTAACCACAGAGGAAATATGTGAAGCTCTTTTAGAAGGTATTCATCATTTTCACTGTTCTTTGAGGAGTTTTAACTTAAATACATCGATATTTATGCTATTAGGCGGACCTAAAAGATAACTACGGGTAACCATCCAGATTCGTAGTCTGGAAAACAAGAAAGGTTACCTACTACAATAGGTTAAAATGCTTGATACTGTAAGAGTTCTTTACATTCGGTGGTTTATATAAGTTAAATCCCTCTCTGAATTGAAAATTAAGAGCTGAAAATGGAATGATGGAAGTGTGTGTTTAATGTTGCCAAATAAATCTTCTGCTGAGTACTAACTGAGGCAAAATCACCCAGTTTATATTTGAACAAATGGTTGAATTTCTGGATTGCTTTCCCATATTAATACATGGCTCTTTTGTAGTAAACTAATATAATGTAGATGATTTCAATGCTTCAGATGGTAAAGCCAGGCTGACTTTTTTGTCGTGCTAAAGTTATGTTCCTTTGCTCCCAAGGAATTCAGGGTGCTCATTGTTAGGATGTAGCATCTCACTTATAGAGGAAAAGCCTTGTAGTATATGGATTCTGAAACCATGTTATAAGTTTATCTTCACTAAATGTTCTTTGTTGGTATGGCAGAAGTTCTACCATGCCTACAATTCTACCTTCAGTAACTGTTCTTTAATGGTTTCATCAATAGGCAGAAGCTCAAGTGTATCTAGAACTTGTAAGTGTTTGGATATAGGAGAATAGACTGCTGTAACAAGTTACATTTTCTATTCAGGTAATGCTGAAAATATTGGGGCTGAGCTCCTTGAGATTTTATTGAAGATGGCTCCATCCAAAGAGGAAGAACGTAAGCTAAAAGAATACAAAGAAGATTCTCCATTCAAGCTCGGGCCAGCGGAGAAGTTTCTGAAAGCAGTTCTTGATATACCTTTTGCATTCAAAAGGGTGGACACTATGCTGTACATATCAAATTTTGATTATGAGGTCGACTACCTCAGGAAGTCATTTGAAACTCTAGAGGTAATTATTTTAAGTCATCATCAGCTTCTACCTGTTATTGATTATTTATTCACAAGAAGAATTCAATTTTTTATCAGAAGAAAACTCGTATAACGTATTGATGCTCAACACTAACAACTAAAAGAAGCAAACAAGTTTGTATTTTACAAAATCAAACGCTGGAAATATTAAAAGTTATGTTACTTTAAGAGGATAGTTTGTTCAATGTGTTGATCTTGTGATTAGAATCTGTGAGCATTTTTTAATTCAACTGAAAGAGAAACGCCGTCTGGGGAACAAGCAGAGATCCTATTAACTTGATATATATCTGTTGTGTCCATATTTTAGGAGATTTGCTGCTAAATATTGGACTTGTGAATAATCATCTAAATAATCTGAAATTTCCTGTTAATAGAACGATGCAAGTATATACTCCTCTTTCGCCCAAAACTTTTACAAAAAATGAATATAGGAAGTTTTTCAATTCAATCGTGAGAATACAACTTGTGATTGATGTCCTTATAAAGCTTTCCTATTACAGGCAGCATGTGAAGAGTTGAGAAGTAGCAGAATGTTCTTAAAGCTTCTGGAAGCTGTGCTGAAGACGGGGAATCGCATGAATGTTGGGACAAATAGGGGTGATGCTCATGCCTTCAAACTTGACACACTGCTAAAGCTTGTAGATGTCAAGGGAGCAGATGGGAAAACAACGCTTTTGCATTTTGTGGTTCAGGAGATTATAAAAGGTGAAGGTGCTCGTCTTTCTGGAGGAAATCAGAATGAACACTCTACCGCTAATGATGACGCTAAGTGCCGTAAACTTGGCCTCCAAGTTGTTTCCAACATTAGTCCAGAACTTATAAATGTTAAAAATGCTGCTGCCATGGATTCAGAAGTGCTCCACAGTGATGTTTTAAAGCTTTCTAAGGGGATCGGAAACATTGCTGAAGCTGTAGGATCAATTGAAGCCATTGGATTGGAGGAAAGCAGTACTAAAAAATTCTCCGAGGCCATGAACAGGTTTATGGAAGTAGCAGAAGAGAAGATTATAAGGCTCCAAGCTCAAGAAACGTTGGCCATGTCGCTGGTAAAAGAAATAACCGAGTATTTCCATGGAGATTCAGCTAGAGAAGAGGCTCACCCTTTCAGAACCTTCATGGTGGTCAAAGAGTTCCTAATGATTCTTGATCGGGTTTGCAAGGAAGTTGGAATGATAAATGAGCGGACAGTAGTTAGCTCTGCTCATAAATTTCCAGTTCCAGTTAATCCAAATCTACAACGTGTCACTAGCGGATACACAGCTAAACGGCAGCATAGTTCCTCTGATGAGGAATATTTATCTCCTTAGTAGCGTTATTTGGTCAAAATAGGCAACCCCTAGTTTTTGCTTTTGGCCAAAACCAATGTAATATACTATAAAGGTCATGTAGGAGTTTGCCTGAGACTCTGCACCACGAATTTTCGAACTCTTAAGTTGTATTTATATAGATCACTGTATAAGATATTAGAATTTTTTTGTCCTTTTGATATGTATAGACTATAGAGCAAGATTTTCTTCTACAAGTTAATACATGAAGTCTGTCTTGTTATTCAGTAAGGTTAGACAATGATGCAAGATTTGACAAGGGTAACCTCTAAAAGCAGAAAGAGGAACTTGCGAGCGTGATGCCAGTTTATGCTTTTGGCCAGAACCATTGCAATCTACTTTAAGGGCTGTACAGGAGTTTGTCTGAGATTGTGCAGGAAAAACTTTTAGACCTCTACTTGTAAGTAGCAAAAATGCCTTCCATAGAAACTAAAGATTGTCAAAAGAGAAAGTAGTAGCATTATCACAGCTTAAACAATAGGGAGGTCCAATTTGAATCTTAACTAACCAACATTGATTGACACAGGATGCAAATGATGGCGATTCACGAGCTCTTATCCACCTCTGGCAGACTTGTATACTCTTGTCCTGTTGGTTATAGAGCTCATTGGGAACTGCCTTGTGCATCTTCAAGCACTTGAACTAAGGCATTGTTTAATCAAAGTCTAATGCATTACCAGTGTTCTTTTCTTTTGTACCAATCGAACTATACAAAAATAAAATAGAAAGTTTTCAATCGTCAACTATGCACATGTTTGGAACATTTTGAGGTCAGCTTTGCGTGGTTGATTTTTTCAACTTTGTCATGCGTTTTGGAGCGAATAACTGCTTAAAATAAAGGTCATTAAGGTTACATTTACATATATATAATAGAGATGTACCCGCCGATCTAAAGAGCTGTTCAGATTGTTGATCTGCATTACTTGTTCATAACATGAAAATATCCTTTCATTGAAAAACAGAACCAAAAGAAAAAGGTAAAGAAGAAACAAGAATTAGACAGAGCCATCAGATCTGTAAAAATCTCTTCACCATTAAAAATACAGAAAAATTGCACAAATTACATAAGCTATGAAAAAGGGCCATACAGTAGAATGATCTATATAGATAGTGAACGTGGTATTTGTACAGGATAGAAAAGATTATGCAGAACAGACAACCTACAATTACAGAGGATTATGATTCTATTAAATACTGTATCTTACCTTGCTCAACCATTATCCACGGGCCTCGTTTACTTATTGAGCAACAATGAGCTCGTCCATTTGAAATCCGCTATCACTCTCTGAAAGCATCAAAATGTCATCATCAGTTGTGAAATGATATCTCTCTCCGATGGCTCTCAGAAGCTGATACAGTTCAAACATTGTCGGCCTCTCCTTAGGAGCAACAGACAACACACATCGACAAGCAACTTTAAGGACCTGGAAGATCTCACTGTCATAACCTTTACTAGACAATGAATGGTCAATCGCGTCTTGAAGCTTAGATTCACCAGAGAGTTGTGTGATCCATTCCACCAAATTTCCCTTAAAGGTCTCAGGAGCTTTGGTGACAGAAGTCGGTCTCTCACCGGTAACTAACTCGAGAAGTACAACACCGAAACTGAACACATCACCTTTTGGTGTAGCCATGAGAGTTCGTGCATACTCAGGAGCAACATAACCAAAGTCCCCGAATTCCCCATTGACAAAGGTACTCAAATGAGTGTCAACTGGATTCATGAGCCTCGCAAGTCCAAAATCTGATATTTTAGGTTCAAATTCCACATCCAGCAAGATGCATTTAGAACTAATATTTCTGTGAATGATACGAGGATTGCAGTTGTGGTGAAGCCATGCAAATCCTTTGGCTGCTCCAATGGCGATTTTCATTCTCATAGGCCACTCAAGAGTTTTTTCGCCTTCACTCACTGAATGTAACCTATCATGCAAGGTGCCATTTGGCATGTCTTTGTAGACCAACAGCCTTTCTTTTTTTGCCATGCAGAAACCTAAAAGAGGAACCAGGTTATGGTGCTTTACCTTACCCAAAGTAGCCATCTCGGACATAAACTCTTTCTCTGAGTGTTGAGTATTCTGCAACCTCTTAACCATAAGTGAAGTGCCATCATCAAGTACTGCTTTGTAAAAAGTCCCGGTTCTTCCTGACCCAATAATATTGTTTTTGCTGAAGTTGTTAGTGGCCTTCATGAGATCACTCAATCTCATTTTTGAAGTAGACTTCTCAAACATTGAAAGCTGAAAATAAAGCACCTTAAGTCAATTAAGAAAGCTTGAGCAAGAGAAAAATCACACAAGAGCAGGTGAAAATTCATTAGTTAAATGCTTATATGAAAAGACGAATTTATGATTCTAAATATGATCACAATTCTACAGTAGAGTCTGTAAACAAAAACCACAACCCACTAGAATTGATTTTTGACGTATCAACATAGCGCGAACAGGAATTTCAGTAATGAGAGTTTTCAATGATTCAGAGGAGTTAAAATTCTCACCTGGATTGCCTTGGTACCCTTAATACTCTTCGCCCATTTATTCCCTTCAGGATCATCTTCCTTTCTCCTCTTCCTGGATATCTTTCTCATATAGAAGAACATACCAACAGTCAACAATACAGCACCTAAAGTCACCCCACCAACAGCTGCACCGACAATGATTCCAGTACGAGGTTTCTTAGAAGGACCCTCACACTGAGGTAATGGTGCTCCACACAGTCCAGGATTATTGGCATAGCTCTCTGCAGGAAAAGTTGCATTTCCGAAACGTGGAACTGGTCCAGTCAATCGATTGTTTGCTACAGAAAAAGTCTTGAGTCGACCAAGCAGGCCAATTTCTGGAGGAATTTGACCCGCAAACTGGTTGTTGTCAAGTTTAAGGCTGTTCAAAAAAGAGCAGTTTGCAAGATTAACTGGGATTTCCCCTGATAGTTTGTTGGATGAGAGGTCCAGCATTACCACAAAGCCTATAAGTTTGGAGATATCAGATGGAATACTTCCATGGAGCTCGTTGCTCGAAAGATCTAATGATGTAATAGAGGTGCAATTCTGAAGACCACGTGGAAATTTTCCCTTGAGACCCATGTCAGGAAGACTGATACTCAGAACCCTGGTTTCATCAGGATGCCAACACTGAATCCCAGTAAACTTGCAGATGAAACCTTCGGTCTGATTATCGAATTTCCATGTAGTGTTCAAGAAATTCAATGGATCTTCTAGTGAATCTTTTATAGATATCAGACAGTCAATGTCGCTTTGAACAGCATAGCAAACAGCGCAACTCAAGACCAAGTAGATCAAAATAGCAGCAAGACTGGTAAGAGCTCTGTTATCCAAAACCATCTTGGTGAGAGGCCCAGTCATAACCGCAACAATCGACGGTCCTAATTAAGCAGTTGACTGAAACATTTAAGATCTCTACAGACTAGTTTGCAACCCCCAAAAAATTCATTGCAAGAACAAATCCAATTTCTCCTGAATTAAATCCAGTAACCTAGAAAATATTGAAGGAAAGTTTAAAACTGCAAGGGAAACAAAATAAGATGATGAATCAGTTTTATCAATCAATCAACTATGCCTCACTTCCAAACCAGTTGGAAAAACTATATGAATCTATGTATCATCCGTTCTATTCGGTCTCATTTCATATCAATACTAGATAATTTATATTCTAGAGCAAATTAGTGTTATTCCCCAGAACTAGAGGTACTCAAATCCCACACTTACAGGACAACCAAAATAAATATTTATAGGACAAAGTCAGATACAAGCAGAAAACTGTTCCTCACAGATTTTAATGGGAAAAAGGGCAAACAAGGAGGCAAAAGAGACTTGGGAAGAGAAAAGGAACAATAGCAGCAATCCAAGAGATGCACTTACATAAAACTGTCATCAACAAAAGAAAAACTTCATTCAAAAGTTCACGCCTTTCATGTGGAAGTTGAAAAAGAAAAAACACCCTACTTGATATAAACAAAACACACGAAAAACTTTATTGAAAGATGATTTATCTGGACCTTACAAAGCCACAAACACCTCCAAGATGAAGTTGAAAAAAGCCCCTTTACTTGATATAATACAACGATGCCCAACAAGCAACGCTAATAGAACCCAGAAAAGGTTCTGAAAATCAAACAACAAGAGAGCAAATTCCAGTTCCAGAAAGAAACGTTAAAGTTGAGAGCTTTTTGACCATGACTTCCAAATTTCAACAAATAATAAACCACTGTCCTTGTTCAAAGTATTCAAGAAGGCAACCGATGTATTAAAGAAACAGTTAGTTACATATACTAAGGTCAAATGAAATAAAAATAACTTTATCCAAAATACAGAATTTACTTGATCTTCCACATCCACAAGCACAAAAGTTCACACCTTCAAGAGGAAAGTTCAACAACAACAACATACCAAGTGTAATCCCACAAGTGGGGTGAGGGTGGTGTGTACGCAGCCTTACCCCTACCTCGTGAAGGTAGAGAGGTTGTTTCCGATAGACCCTCGACCAAATATGCAAGAGGAAAGTTCAAAAAGGGAAAAAGACCCCAACTTGATATAAAACAAAACCCATCTCACACAGGCCGCAGAACCCAAAAAGGGTTCTTAAGATCAAACAACAGAAGGCCAAATTCAACTTCAATTTCCAGAAATATAACGTCCAGAACTTTTCTATACAACTTCCAAAATTCAACAAATTACCAAGTCTTTATTCAAAGCAGCCCCCAACAGAATAAAGGAACAATCTTTCTATAAGTCCAGAGCTTTTCTATAGGACTTTCAAAATTCAACAAATTACCAAGTCTTTATTCAAAGCAGGCAACAACATAATAAAGAAACAATTTTTAATAAGAAATTAAAGAAAGAATTAGGTAAATTATACCAATAAACAATTTGAGCATAAAAATATCAAAAGAAGACCAAGAAGTTATAGATGCAATATACTTACAGCCCAGTTGAGATTATCAAATGCTGGATCTTGAGAGTCAATTTCAGAGAAGAAAAGGGGGAAAAAAGAGAGTATTTTTGATGATACAGTTTTTTTTTTCTTTGGTCAAAGAAAGAAGGCTTACAGTGAGAGCTAAAACTGAAAATTTAGCCGAAAAAAAAAAAGTTGAAAAAAGGAAAGAGTGTTAAACGGGGACAGGCGACGACCAGTTGCTTGACTTGATATTTCATTTGTTGTTGGAAAGTTTTTTAAGTGTGAAACCCATGATTATTCTTTGATTTTCTTTTTCCTTCGATTTTTTGCTCGGTGTTCGATATTTATATTAAAATTTGACTAAATTCGAATTCGTATCGAAAAATCTCATATTGAGGTAAAATATTTTCTAACAAAAGTGACTCCATATCTGAAGAGACTCGAACTCGCTCGAAGCTTCTAGTTAAGAATGACCGAGTGTTTATCACTCCAGCACAACCCTTATTATTGATTATTCTTTGATCTACTTGCTCTATCTTTGAATAAAAATAATTATTTTCGATAATATTTTATTTTACTTGTCTATTTTAACAGATCAAGAGAATCTTATTAATTTCTTTTAGTATTAAATAATTATATCAAATAGTATATAATAATTAAATTTAGAATAAAATATATTTTTAAGTAAATATTTTTTAGAAAAATATGTTAGATTAATAAGGGTCAGGTAATGTGAAATAGAATAATTCAGTGAAATACTCAAATGGAAATATTGATTCAGTGAAATACTCAAATGGAAATATTGAAAATGAATGAAGAAAACATATTTCTGACTTTTAGGCTCCTTTTTCCCCTTTTCACACCTGAACCTAACCGTCCACATTACTTTTTAGTCTTTCTCAAAATTTAAAAAAAATAATAATTATAAATACAAATAATTTATTTTTTAAAAAATTTAATAAAATGATAAATAATCATATAAATATCATAAATTTTAAAAAAATTACTTTCTTTTATTTTTTAAAATTTTATGATAAGTCAAACAATATTATATGAATTGGGATAAAGAGAGCATACATTTTTTGGTCCATGCTCCATTATTTTGCTTTTGGTTTGTCTTATTTATTTTGTTTATTTTAGGGACATTCATTTGTTCCTCTCATATTCTAATTGAAGAAAAAACATTCTTAAACAATCAAATACTGTAATAATAGGATAATTTATTTTACGAAATATTTGTATCAAATTAATAAATATATTATACATTGTATGTGATAGAGCAGGGTGACCTATTAGTGAAAGTCAGACGAATGAGAGCCTAACGGAAAAAGACATAAACGAGATCAATCTAATTTCAAAAAAACTGATTCAATCATTTTTGTGTCGCCGACTTGAGTCTTGAAGCCTTCTTAATTTTTTATATTATTTTTTAATTGAACTTTCTAAATCTATATGAACTATTTATGATTGTCAACTAGACTCTTTCGAAATTGCACAAATAAAATAAAAATAAAAATCGCTCATCTACTTGTGACAACGTATTGATTTTAAATTGGAATTATTCAAGGTAAATCAAAAAAGCTATAAAATTTGCCAGTTTTTTCTACAATTAACATTTCCAATGAATGTTTAATATATTACATTAGATTGATCAACTATAACACGTGAAGTTTCTATCCTACATATGTCTATAACTGGTAAATTAGTAAAAATGTAAATTAGTAAAAATGGAAATAACAGAGAGGGAAGTAATTAATACATGTTGTGTTGCACGTGTAAGACGAAAAGTTTGATCCAAACCTATAATCAACTTTGAAAATATATACGTACATGTTTTTGCTTAACATGTTTTTCTCACTATATTTAGTGAATTGATTTCAAAGGCAGACTTACTGTTAACATAATAATAATATTTGTTGAAATTGCCAAAAACCAACAAATTATATTTTGGAATCGTTCTCTTTTGCGCTTCTGTCAAATAATTAATAAGTTTGCCTTTTAATTTCTAACAAGATTCTTTTTCTTTTTTCCTTTTTAGCAGCACTTTATTGTCAATAGCGAATATGTAAAGGAAAAATAATTCAATTATAATATTAGAATAATATATTATATATAGTTCATGTAACAAAAGACACCTTATAATTTACAAAATAATCATATTTTAGAGGGGTTTTATGTGTTAATTCTAAGTTCAAATGACAAGTGTTGTGCCACGTGATACAATTTTAAAGTTTTTTAGGAGCATAAAATATACACGAATAAGTACTGAGTCGGGGAAGGGATGGTTTAACTCATTGAAAGTTGTGGTTCAATCGAATAACAAATAATCTAAGTATGAAACTTATGAAAACGTGATAGTTTAGGAGGTTTTTAGCCATAGCTATAAACTCTATTTTTTAGTTACAAGTATTAATGATTTTTTTTAAACACTATATTCTTTTGTTAGTAAAGTAGTATATGTTCTTCCCTCTACACCAGTAAACTTTAGTCACCAAATCTCATAAGAATCAATTTAAATAACGTCTAGTCTTATTTAGTAGGGGTTGTCAGATAGGTAGGTTGAACTGAATTTTAGTGGATAAGAATAGATTGAGTGAATAAATGAGCGGGTCATTGACTCGTTCAGAAGTTATTTGGATTAAAATGAGTTAAAATAAAGTCATAACTCAACTCGTTCAATTCTTACTAAATTTTAAATTCTTTATTTGTTTTCTTATAATTTGTTTAAGTACGTACCTAATAAAACCTTTTTCTTTATATTATAGCTATATATAACATATCAAATACAATATATTTTTTTTAAAAAAAAAATTAGACAAGAAGCCTGTTTGGATAAACTTATAGCTTATGGCTTATAAGTCGTGAATCATAAGTTAGGAATTACTATAAGTTAGTATGATTTTTTGAGTTATTTTATTATTTTTGCTTAAAAATAAGTGCTTAGAAAATATTATTTATTTTACATAAACATTACAAAAGTGTTTAAAAGTTATTTTGGCTTAAAAACACCTAAAATAAGTCAAATCAAACAAGCTCAAAGTTTCTCATGGACCAATTTGAGTTGTATATCAATTCAGTTTTTTAAATGGGTTGAATCAAGCGAGTTAAAATAGATTGGGTTAATAAAATAAACGAGTCACTAATCCGCTCAAACATAACCCAATCGAAAGGATCATAATTTTGTGAGCTAATTTGACCACTCAAATATTTTATATAAATTATAATATATTATTCAGAATTACTATCTAATAAGAATGAAGAAGCAGGCAGCAGGATGTCAACATGCCTGCTTCTTCATTTATGGGTCCGATCTTCATTTTAATTTATATGTCTATTATATTTAAAAAATACGTAAAAAGATAAATTACAATAGTTAACAATTTAAAATATTTAAAAAGCATAAAAAATTGACTGACTCTCAAAATTTTATCAGTATCACATAAATTGGGATAAAAGAAGTAACATATATTATTTTAAAATAATGTAAAAAGTATTATGAATCACAATAATTAATAATTTAAAATATTTAAAAGACATAAAAAATTTAATTGACTCCAAATTTGTCAATGTCGCAAAAATTTAGTAGAGAGAATAACATATATTAATTGAAAATTACGTAGAAATTACTATAAATCACAATATCTAAAAACTATATAAACAAATTAGGGTGAATCTCCAAATTCCATCAGTGTTATATAAAAATATATATTATAATTCACAATAACAACTTAAGATATTTAAAAATCGTACAATTTTTTTTTTGATAGACTCTCTAAATTTAATTTATGTTACATAAATTGGGATAAAAAAATAGTATACGAGCTGTCGATAACTAATTTAGTTAAAAGCACCTAAAAGACTAAAGCAAAGCGAGACAATTAGTACCATAACAATTAACATCACGAAAAGGAACTTGTCATCACTTTTGAAATAGTATTGATTCATTTAATTTGCTAGCATGAGATTTTTCTTAAAGTTGATCAATCTTTAACTTTAAAAAAAGGTTTATTTTCACAATTATTGAAATTGAGCTATAGTTGACCTTTCCACAAATCAGATTGCACATTATGAACCAAACAAAAAATTAGTTTTTTTAGTTATAAATTAATTTAGTTCACAACTATATTATCAGTGGCAATGAATGCAAGGCTCCACAACGTTTTATAGTTTGGAAACCACTTGAGAATGCAGCGATCGATACCTTTAAAATATGTTAACGAACATATAAAATGGTTCGAGGCTTATAGCCGTTTGACTAAATTTTTAAAATTAGTTTATTTTGTAAAGTGTTAAAAAATATGTTTTGTGAGAAATGATTTGGGCTTGATCAATAAATTTAAAAGTATTTTTGAGCAATAATTAGTATTTAATTAAACTTTTAAAAAATATTTTTAAGTATATTTTTAAAAGTGCTTTTCAAAAAAGTATTTTTAAGAAAAAAATATTTTTTTTAACTTCGAAAAATAACTTTTGCTACTCTCCAAAAGTACTTATTTTCGCCCAAAAAAACTTGACAAAATACCTCACTTTCTAAAAATAAATATTTTTTAATCTTTTTAAAACTTGACCAAACATGCTATAGTATCAACAAATAATGAATAAAGTAAAACATTTAGGACTCAAATGCTTAAATTAATTTGTCATCTTATATGATCGAGACAAAAAATATCTTTTTTTTTTCCCGTTTGCTTAAGTTTCGTGGATAGGACTATACATTATTTGGGCGGGTGAGAGTTTGTTATAACATATAGAAAATGAATACCAGCATATGTAAATTAATACTTTTTTTAATCTTAATTTATGTAATACTATTTGAATTTCAAGAGTCAAAATTTTCATTTTTAGTTTCAAATTTGAATATGAAATCTCTAGAATATTGAAAATAAAATTTACATATCTAAAGCAACAAAAATAACAAATTCAGTGTAATTTTGAGAAGGGTAAAGTGTATGTAAATTTTATTTTTATTGAAATAGCGGAGAAACTATTTTCGATAGATTCGCTCAAGAAAATATAGTCCAAAGCAGTCCAGAAAAAGAAGTAACAAAAATAAAAATATAATAGAGCATTCTAAATAGTAATTACGTACAATAAAATAATACGATAATTGAAGGACAAAAAACTACATAAACAATACTATGACTATTAAGTATAGACGAATAGCGATACAAATCACTATTACCTATTAAATCTTCGACTCTAATCCATATCCTTCACAATATTTTATCTAAGGTCACCTCCTCGATAATCAGTAGCGAAGCCAGGAAGTTGATGAAGAATGAGTTAATTTTCTTCTTAGTTGTGTTAATAGTGTGCAAAATTAAATATACATTCATAATAAGTAACATTGAACCTATGTACACCACATAATTTTTCGATAAAGAGTGTGCTAGCATCAAATGCTAGTTACAATATGAGTTCCAAGGAAACCAGCGGAGGCACTAATGTGAAAAAATTGAAACATCGATTTTGAGGATGTAGTTTTTGAAAAAATAGATCGACTTGTCATATAACTATTTCAATGAAAAATATATCTATGAGACCTTTCTTTTCATTACGAACGATACGTTTCGCCTGCTCCTTCCACGCGTCCAGTAGCGCTCCTATCCAGAGCGAAGAGAGGAATTGGATCATTCTTCGCATAAGGTGACTCCGCCAATGTGGATAATCTGAAATTGTGTCATATAATGTTTAATCACCATGTCATATAAATTGAGACGGAAAAAACAAAAAATATTTTTAAAAAAAGCTGTAAAGGAGTAGTAGTGTAGTAGAAAGCTCTTTATTCATTGTGGCTTGTGCGCTGTCTGCGTGAATGAGTGGTCTCTGTCGGGTAGCTGTATAGTAATATATATTTGTACTCTCCATTTCCACTTTCCTCTTTTTCTCCCTCGAAATCCCTACACCAAAACCCTCCCCCCCCAACCGAAATGGTCTGAATTCTCCGGCGTTTTTTGCCGCCGACACTTCTTCTCCGCCGCCGATCGTGTAAGTTCACTCCGTAATTCTCTTTCATTTGCTGTATTTTGCTTCGTTACTGTCACTCAGTACTTTTAGATCAAGTCTTAATTGTGTACAATTAGCTTGTAGAGTTGTAATTTTTATCAGTAGTTGTCAAGTTTGCTTCTTTGAATGCTCGTTGGAGCTTCATTTGTTGTTGCTATGAGCTTTTTTGGATTTTTTTTTTGTTTTGATAATTGATCTTTTATTTTTATCAGTAGTTGTGAAGTTTTCGTTTTGCTCGTCGGAGCTTCATTTGGTGAAATTATACTTCGTCTATTCACGGGTTATGTTGCTGCCGGCTCTGTTTTTTTTATTTTTTTTATTTTTTATTCTTATAAATAAATTTTATTTGGTGATTGGTGTAAGTTTTTTGTGTGATTTTATAGCTCTTTTAGTAACGTAAATTTTTTTCAATGCATTGTATGGAGTATTATTTTTCTCTATCTGTTGATCCTGAATTTCGAGTTACTTGTTGTTTCCATGTGTTGCCTGTTATGGTACATTTACGTGTAGTCATTAGTTATTGGTTTAATTTAGTAGTTTTACAGAGTTACGACGTCAAAGAAATGATCATGACGGTTCTTCTCATACCAAATTGGATAGGGAAAATAATCAAATATGACAAGATTTGGAGTTATTTGACGTAGTTTTTGCTTTTCTACTGCATGCATGCCTTTAGTGATCTCGCAATAATTTTTTTCAATATTAAGTACAATGAGCTAAGTGAATTAGTCTTTTATGATAACTTTGACATGGTCATATAAGATATAAAAGAGATCACAACTTACTAGTATTATCAATGGCTGCTACGGGTTTGACCAGCTTTTAACTGTAACACAGGGATGTTACGATTCACGATGTACAAATTGAAAATAATGAGGTCCTGGGTTGCATAGTCTTGCAAGTAATCAACACTAAATCGCGTTCTGTTTTACTCTCCAAGGGCTCTCACCTCCCTCCCACCCCAAAAATAACTGTTCTTTTTTCTTCTGTTTTTGGGTCTGGCATTTTCTCTCTTTTCGGCTATGGGTGAAGAATCTGAAACTATGATCACATTTGGGTTCTTAGCAACCCTTTAGAAAAGAGTAGCAGGTATTTTATACTGGGAAAGGCTCTATTAACTGAAATTAGTTTAGGAGCATTTATGACCAACTCTGACATACTTTATAAAAAGAAAAGATGAAGGATTAGAAGAAAAAATTAGGTATTGAGATTCTTAAAACAAATTTTAATTAGGCTTGTCTTCATACTAGTACGTGTGTAACATGTTTGACCTCTTTCAATAATCTTTCTACAAATTATAATGCAACATTAAGAAGTTCTAAAATAAAAACTTCTATAGTTGTTTTATTTGACAAAAGTAGGTGCATTTTGTCGTTTTATCACCGTCATCTAAAAACTTCCCTAAAATTTCAAATAGTTTCAGGGAGTTTCCGCCATGGAAGATACACAATCAGTTGCAACATTGATGGACTCCACAACATCTAAGATACAACAACTACAGAAAGCATTTGCTGAGTTGGAAAGTCACCGTGCTGTTACTCTCAACCTGCAGTGGAAGCAACTTGAAGAGCACTTTAATGGGCTTCAGAAGTCCTTGAAGAGGCGTTTCACTGAACTGGAAGATCAAGAGAAGGAGTTTGAGACAACAATTATTCAATCTACAGAGATGTTGGTGAAGCGTCAAGCAGCTGTTATTGCTAAAGAGCAAGCTTCACTTCAAAGGCTCCAGGAGAAAAGAGATGCAGCAGTTTCCGCCATTGCTATTGCTTTGGAGAAGCATAGGAAGCCTTGTTCTGTGGAACCAGCTGTCATTAATTGTGAAGTTCAAGGCGATCCATCCATTCTGGAAGAAAAACCCGATAATTTCATAGAGATTGGGCATGTTGCAGAGGATACCTGGAAAACTTTTCAGGATGGTGTTGTGGAAGTTAAGTCTTATCCAGAACTAGTAAATCTATGCCGAAATATGGATTCTGAAGGCCTCCACAAATTCATATCGGATAACCGTAAAAACCTGGCAGCTCTCAGGGAGGAGATTCCACTTGCTTTAAGAGCTGCAACCAATCCTGCCTCTCTGGTTCTGGACTCACTGAACGGGTTTTACAACTCTGATGTGTCAATTTCTGATGCTAAAAAAGATGCTAATCTTTTGGGACTGCGGCGAACTTGTATTATGTTGCTGGAATGCCTTAGTACTTTATTGAACACCCTGGAAACAGATTCCATTTCAAGTATAATATCAGAAAATATAAGAGGCCGTGCAAAAGCTATCGCTGAGGAGTGGAACCCAAAGTTGGATGAACTTGACGTTGATGCAAATAATGGAAATTCTTTGGAGGCTCATGCATTCTTACAGCTACTTGCTACTTTTAGTATAAATTCCAATTTTAACCAGGAGAACTTATCCAAGCTGATACCAATGGTTTCACGTCGTCGCCAAACAGCTGATCTCTGTCGTTCCCTTGGATTATCTGACAGAATGCCAGGTTGGTTTCCGCAAATAGTAGAATTTACTACTCAAGGATTTTTTCTACTTTTTCTAATTTTATGAGTTCTTTAAGGCCTCTTTATCGTCTGTTTCCTTTTCTATTTAATCCTTTTCTTATCTCCCCTTCCTACATTCCTGTTTTTTCAAAGAGTAATATTATGATGGTTCAAAATAGTCGTATCATGGTAAAAATTGACGTTACAGAATGCAATGTTCTCATCTAGCTTGTAGAAAGTCTTAATTCATCTGGAGTCTATATATTAATAATTTAAATTTAATACGAATGGACAACTTTAAAATAGGAAGTAACATATAAAGCTAGAATGATAAAGCGACTTGAAGCACATAAGGAATTCACCCGACACTAGAGTGCAAATTGAATACATCTCATCTTAGAAATGTCTATTTTTTTGGCTTTTTACTAACAGGAACGATTAACTTATACTATACATTTGACGGTGTAAAACATTTTAAACATGTTGTAGCAAGTTAGTTACCTTCTTTTCTAGGTTACTAGTCCATACTTTAGTATAGTTGATACTTTACTAGTCAGTGCATTCTTACTTATCAAAAAAAAATTTAGAGAGAAATAAAGAAAGAAGTAAAACTTCATATCTCTTATCTGCTTGAATGGTTTGCTGCTTGCATCTATACAGGTGTTATTGATGTGTTGATAACTAATGGAAGACATATAGATGCTGTTAATCTAGCCTTTGCATTTGAGCTGACAGAGCAGTTTCCGCCTGTCTCTCTACTGAAATCCTACTTGAATGAAGCTAGCAAAGCATCCACACCTCTCAATTCTGGAAATGCATCACCTACTGTGCAGGTTTGTTCCTTTACGCCTTGGTATAATTTGGACTTGGCATTTTTCTAATCATATTGCTTTCGAAATGAAGCCTGTTCAGTATTTACTGTTGTGTCATGGTCCATGTATAAAAACCTCTTTTTCCTCCCGTTCCTTGAGGCATGGAGGGGGCGGACAAATAGTGTATGCAAGGGTTATAAAGTTGATGCTCTTGCATTTAGTGTTAAATCTTCTAGTTGATCATTTTCTCTAGAAGCAACCCTGCATTTGGGAATAATTAATTGTTTTTTTCCAGAATGATGTCAATGAGAAAGAGTTGTCTGCACTAAAGGCCGTATTAAAATGCATCGAAGACCATAAGCTTGAGGAGCAATACCCTGTGGATCCCCTTCAGAAAAAGGTTCTTCAGCTGGAGAAAGCAAAGGCAGACAAGAAAAAGGCAACTGAAGTTGCGAAACCTCAATCCAAAAGGCCTCGTCCCAATGGTGTCGGAAATGGCCCCCGAGTAAGTAACGTTGTCACCGAGAAGAACTTCTATCCCAGAATGATTGATAGGTACCCGCAACCCGTTTATGACAGACCATATGCTTACCCTGGACCGACCAGCTCCCACGTTCCACCATTCATTGGTGCTCCTGCCTACAACTTTTCTCCTGGCCATGACTTTTTTGGAAATGGCTACCATTACCAGGCGCCTTACCTGCACTGATCAGGAAACTTTGATTATTATCCCTTTAGCTGCTAATGTTTAACCCTTGGAGTTTGCTTAATTTGCTCGTGTGGGCGAATCTTAATACTGAATGTAGCCTACTTGTCTATTTCTAATCTGGTGTAAAAGCTGATATTTTGATCTTTGAATATATGCGCTGTCTTTCATGTTTCTATCCATTAATCTCGTGTTAACATTGGTTCTTTGCTCATGCTGTTTCTTGATGTCTCTGAACTCAAAATTCAATGACTTCAAATGGACATATTTACCAAAGAAAAATGAGCAACGTGCTTTATAAACCAATAAATTTGGCTTATCCTTTTAGTGATCAAGTGGCTGTTTGACTAGTGAAAATATACAGAAACTAAACTAGTTGAGCTACTTACTGGTGTATCGATTCAGGGAAGCAAAGAAATGCCGGTTAAGCAAATAGTTCTTGTCCAGATAAGAAGTCACCCGTGATTTCATAGTTTCATTTTCGGTTGATGTAATGTGGATTGGGATTCTGATAGTCAAATCACTGTGTTCGTTACTTATCTTCCTTTCAATTGAATCTATTCGAAGGTATCCGAATAAAATAAACTACCTTAAATTCAATCGATTCTATTCAAAGGTGTCCAAAAAACCACCCTTAGCGAATGCTTTGTAATGTAACCTAACAGGGCATTATGCTTTGAGTGGATGATCATTATGTGAATGACTTCTACGTAATGTAATGTATATGTAATAGAAAAGGTGGAGTCAAATGTCTCTCCCTTTTGTTTATTACGAGCTGTTACTTATAATTATCTTCAAAGCAATCTAAATAATGTAAAAAGCAATTTACATTTACATTATTAACGTATCTAAGTTTTGAACTTACAGACGAAAAAAAGGTCAGTTGGAGTCAGCTATCATAGATCATCCATTCTTAACCAATGAGGTAATGGATAAGGGATAACGTTCTATTAGTTTATACCCAATCACAAGCTCCCACGTAAGAGCCATCCACCCTCACAACCACAAATTTGTGAGCAACACATTTTGTCGCCAAAAAAAAAAAAAAAAAAAAGAAATTCCCATATTCATGTTTGAATCTTAGTTATATTCCTAACTGACCTAAGTGTCCAAACAATATTTGCAAAATGGCTACTGCAGCATCCACCATGGCTAGCCAGCTGAAGAGCAGTTTTGCTTCTTCTTTAACCAGAGGTCGTGGCCTTGTTACTCCCAAAGGCATTTCTGGTGCACCTTTTAAGATCTTTCCATCAACAAGAAAGTCTTGCTTCACCATCAAGGCTGTCCAAACTGATAAAGTAAGATACCTAATCATCACTCTACTTATTATCATGTTTCTTGATTTTCAATACTACTTTTTTTGTGTTTGCGGGAGAGCCAGGAATTCTAACGAGGAGATTCAGAAAAATGAAATTCAAACATATGCTACCTAAAGTAATCGTTTAAGGGGAAGTTATACATTTGGCCGATCTTTCAGAAATATGTACATCGTTAGTTAATATACATATGTTATGTGTATGTTATACATCTATCAGCTATTTTTTAGATGGACGGGTTTTATGTCAATTTCTCATGTTTAGTCACCTTTGACTAGAGATTCATCAATAAATATACATACATATATACACAAAAAGAATTATTATCTGTATGCAAAGGGTAGGGCTATGTACAATAAAGGGGGATTCAATTGAATTCCCAAAGAAGGCAAAAATTATTTTCTTGCATGTATAAATTGTTGAGTCCCTATAATATAGGGGGAACTTTTAGTGTACTGGTAATTGGTAAAGATGGTTAAAAATTGCCTTAGGTCATAGCTTCAACTTTCAAAGTGTTTCGCGCTATCAATGGCTATAGCCTATATGCATCATCTAATTTTTCGACAAAGAAAATACAATTGAGCCCCTTTGGACCATGTAACTTTACTACCTTTTTTTTGCATTTTTGAATCGTACTCAAACTTTTAACTCCACCATTGCCTATATACACTATACAATTTTTCGACAAAATGAAATATAAACAAGGTATATCTTTTTGATCAGAGGTTGAATCAATCATCATCAGAAGAATTAGGCCAAAATATAGAACTCAATTGAACCCCCTTCTATATCTGTGCCAGATTTTGGTTAATGGGCTCTTAATTATTCTCACTAATTCATGTTTTTTTCTTCTTTATTTGCCTTTGTTTGCAGCCCACTTTCCAAGTGATCCAGCCCCTGAATGGTGATCCCTTTATTGGAAGTCTTGAAACTCCAGTGACCTCAAGCCCATTGATTGCATGGTACCTGTCCAACTTACCTGCCTACCGGACCGCAGTGAACCCACTTCTCCGGGGAGTAGAAGTGGGCCTGGCCCATGGATTCTTACTAGTTGGCCCATTTGTAAAGGCTGGTCCACTAAGAAACACAGCCTATGCAGGTAAAGTTGGACTTAGAATTTTAACTTGACGAGTTCAATCTTTATATTTTCACCACAATAATCTGCCACTCTCAGATTATTGTACTGTTAAAATCATTCAAAATTTATGTATACAACGTGTATATCTAAGTTCTGTGTCGAAAATATTGCCACTATTACTGCAGGGGGAGCTGGTTCATTGGCAGCAGCAGGACTAGTAGTGATCCTTAGCATGTGTTTAACAATTTATGGAATTTCATCATTCAAAGAAGGAGAACCATCAACAGCACCAGCATTGACATTGACTGGCAGGAAAAAAGTGCCAGATCAATTGCAAACAGCAGATGGATGGGCCAAATTCACAGGTGGATTCTTTTTTGGTGGAATTTCTGGTGTCACTTGGGCTTATTTCCTCCTATATGTCCTTGATCTTCCTTACTATGTCAAGTAAATTTCTTTAAATTGATGTAACTATTCTGAATGTTAAATTGGATATGAAAGTTGTATATTGAACAGCTGAACTCTTCCAGGAGTGTAATGAATTTTTACTTTAAGGGCTAGGCGTATCTGCTCTGCACATTTCGTTCTTGATTCCAATTCTTTCCCTCGGCTCTAGTTTAGTGGTAATGGCGCAACGCATGATGTGTGTTAGGTGCATGTCACGGTTGAAAACTATATCACAAACAAATCGAGAAAAATCTAATATTTATGTGGAGAAGAGAAAAGGGGGATTGCTCATTATCCATTATGTTTCGAACCTTGAGTCAGTTCTTGAATATTTCAGTACAAAAAGAAAAACTCTCTCCGTTCCTTTTTATTTGTCATAGTTTTCTTTTTAAGAATCAAATAATATAACATTTGACCAATATTTTAAAATATAGTTTTTTTTATCATTTTGATATGAGAAAAATTACAATATATAGTACTTTTTGTATAGTTATTGAATATCTAAATTTTAGTTTTAAAATATTGAATTAATCTAATCTAATTTAGCTTAAGAATTAATCAAATTGACTCTCGACAAACGGAACATGATAACTAAAAAAAGAAAGGAGGGAGTAGTTGGTTTCTCCAAATCAACCAGTTCATGTTGGATGGTTTAAGCTAAAGACTAAATAAGCTGCTATTTACGAATCACAAATTTGGTTTTAAGTGGAGAATTGAAAAGGGGGATTCGTTGTTTATTCAATTATTTATCTAGGGGTGTCAAATTTACGAATTGGATTAATTTGGACGGATCAAAATATAAATTGAGATAATAAATGAGTGAGTCATTAACCTACCTAAAAGTTACTTGGCTATAATGAGTTGCGCCAAAATGCGCTAAATAGTCATATATCAATAATATTTTGACAATATCTCTCGTGAATTAGTTTATGCTAAATATCAATTTTTAGTTTTTGGATGAGCTGAATTGAGTAGGTTAAAATGAGCGGGTCAAACAATCTGCTAAACTTAAACGGGTTGAACGAGTCATGTTTTAGTGGATTAATTTTTCTACCATCACTAGTATCCGCTTGAAAAGAAATCCTTAATATTTATTTAGTGAAACAACGAAAGAATAATATGTAGGATGACTCAGAAAAACATGTCTTCCACCTTTAATCAAAAGTCTTGAATTCGAGCTAAAAGCCTTTTAGGAGGGAACTCTTCGTCTTCTTTAAGAGCTTTCTCGTTGCAATGTCCAATTACGAGAATTAGTTAGCCTAAATATCAAATATTAAAGAAAAAAAAAGGGTCTTAGTACGAACACAATGGTATTTGATCGAGAAAACTTATTTGTTTAATCAAATCTATTAATGACTGTAGTATAATTTAATCAACGATTATATTGTGGGATAATAACACTTTTAGTCCGAAATTATTGATATATTATACTTTTGGTCCTTATATATATAACTCAACATATATAATTTTAATTTAATCAATATATGTATTTTTTGTTCCTTCATGTAGAAAATTTGATATATTTTACTATTTATAAAACTATATTACCAATGACAATGAATTAACAATACAAATTTAACATAACACATAAATAAGTAAATAGTGGAATGATTATTTAATAATCATAGTAAATTTGTGAATATTCACAAGCAAAGAGATCAAAAGCACACAATTCAATTGACTTTAAAATTAAGTTACTCTTTTGTTTCAATTTATTTGTCTTACTTTTTCTTTTTGGTTTATTTCAAAAAGAATGTTTCTTTCCTTTAAGACCACAAGATCAAAATGATATTTTGATACATTACACATATTTTTAGTTTAAGATCACAAGATTTAAACAACTTCTTTACTTTTTAAAATTTTATGTCAAGTCAAAAACCGGACAAATAAATTGAAACAAAGAGGTATTATTTAGTTAATTTGGTGTAAATAGTGACTACAGTAATTTTTTTTTTCTGCAATCGAGTTAGCTATCAATGATCCATTCTTGACCAATGCGGTTCGGATAAGGGATAGCGTTCTACTTATAACCAATCAAAAGCTCCCACGTAAGTGTCAATCCAGCCTGAGAACCACGAATCTGTGAGCCAAAAGATTTTCTTTGGCAGTCATAACAGGACTTGTCTGCATCTTTTGTTATATTCCCAACTGATCAAACAATATTTGCAAAATGGCTACTGCAGCATCCACCATGGCTAGCCAGCTGAAGAGTAGCTTTGCTTCTTCTTTAACCAGAGGTCGTGGCCTTATTACTCCAAAAGGAATTTCTGGTGCACCTTTTAAGATTTTTCCTTCAACAAGAAAGTCTTGCTTCACCATCAAGGCTGTCCAAACTGACAAAGTAAGATACCTAATCACTCTTCCTTTTTTGTACTTAAGTACTTGCTTTTTTTGGGATAAGTATGATGTTTCGGATTAGCTAGTGCGTGCATCGACTAATTCAACAGTGTATCGATCAGTCAGGGTCAAATCAGTAGAGTTTGTTGTAGATTCTGTATTTGTGTTTAGAAAGTTCAGTTAATATGTTCAATTATCATGGTGTCGGGGTCAGTTTGAGCGATGTCGACTAATTCTACAAGGTATTAGGGTAAAGTTATGTGTTCGGTAGAACACAATAATTTAGTCCAGATTCTGTATCTATATTTAAAAAAGAATTCACTTAATATGCATAATAATCTATGCATAACCTAGTAATAAAAAAAAGGTTATGGCTTAGAATCCATGAACTTAAAATTTTCGATTGGCTTCTAGTTCTTTGCTATTTCCCACTAACATAGGTATCGAATAACTCTGCTCGTCGAGACTGCAACATATAGGAAAGATGACCTAATTTGAATTTCAGTAAGTGAGGGAGATAGAAGTTGTAACTGGAGATTTTAAAAATTGTTAGAATGAAACACCTAGGTTTCAAAACCTGCAACCTAAAAGTAACATTTTCGAATCAACATTGTCATCACATTAGAAGTTAATTCTCAACTTTGCTTTGTGTTGTTTTCTTTTGGTTCTTGGTTTTGCAGCCCACTTTCCAAGTGATCCAGCCCCTAAATGGTGATCCCTTTATTGGAAGTCTTGAAACTCCAGTGACCTCAAGCCCATTGATTGCATGGTACCTGTCCAACTTACCTGCCTATCGGACCGCAGTGAACCCACTTCTCCGGGGAGTAGAAGTGGGCCTGGCCCATGGATTCTTACTAGTTGGCCCATTTGTAAAGGCTGGTCCATTAAGAAACACAGCCTATGCAGGTAAAGTTGGACTTAGAATTTTAACTTGACGAGTTCAATCTTTATATTTTCACCACAATAATCTGCCACTCTCAGATTATTGTACTGTTAAAATCATTCAAAATTTATGTATACAACGTGTATATCTAAGTTCTGTGTCGAAAATATTGCCACTATTATTGCAGGGGGGGCTGGTTCATTGGCAGCAGCAGGACTAGTAGTGATCCTTAGCATGTGTTTAACAATTTATGGAATTTCATCATTCAAAGAAGGAGAACCATCAACAGCACCAGCATTGACATTGACTGGCAGGAAAAAAGTGCCAGATCAATTGCAAACTGCAGATGGATGGGCCAAATTCACAGGTGGATTCTTTTTTGGTGGAATTTCTGGTGTCACTTGGGCTTATTTCCTCCTCTATATCCTTGATCTTCCTTACTATGTCAAGTAGATATTTCAATTTCTGCAATTGATGTAACTATTTTGAATGTTAAATTGGATATGAAAGTTGTATATTGAACCACTGAGCTCTTCCAGGAGTGCAATTTAACTTGTTCTAGCAAGTTACTTGTCTTATCTTCCAAGTTACTACTAATTTTATTCTTTATGAGTTGTAGTTTTCTTTAGTGCTCTTTTAAATGACTTGATTGTCAATGTGCATAGAACTTAAACCCATACTATAAAGTAATGCATGACTCTAAGTCAAAGAAACCGAGATGATTGGACGATTTCAAGAATTCAAAATTTGTGTATACATACTATAGAATAATCGAAAAGTTGGTATGGTACAAAATATTTAAAATAACAGACCGAATTTTTTTCAATTTCCAACGTCTTAACACAAAAATATCCTTTAAAAGGAGTCATATAACTAAAAGAATATATGTAAGGAACCATTTGACTCGTAAATAATGATGGATATATATAGACGTAAGCACATTTTCTTCGACTACCACAAAAAAAGAAAGATATATTCGTTAGGTGCGTCGGATACAGTGTATCTGGAGGCGAACTCAGACAAGATATGTAATTATTGGAAATGTCGTCGCGTTGAGTAATTAGCACCTATACTAGCTTGTTTTATGAAATTTCCTTAAAAAAAGAATGCAGATCTCTTCCCTTTTCTTTAGAATATTATCTTTAATTGTAACTCACTCTATTCCACTTCTATCATAGCCTTTTTTTTTTTGATGACCGTGGTGTCCAGGCCAGCTTTCGCGCACCTCGACTAAATCCACGGGATACCTGCCACCTCCCACCAGCAATATGTACCAGGTTACTCTGTCCACCAAGGCTAGAACAGATGAGAAGAATCACCTAGTATTTTTTTTGTCTCCGTTGGGATTTGAACCTGAGACCTCAGGCCTCAAAGCTCTTTAACCCACTTCATTGACCACTAGGTCACACCCTTGGGTGCTCTATCATAGCCTTTTTCAAGTATGCAAAAATTAGTCCAAATAAAAAATGCACAGTTCAACAAATTCTCTCTTTCTCTCTCCATGCAAATCATGCATTAAAATACTTTACCTCCAAATTAAGGATACACAAGTATAAGACCTCAAAGTAGAACAACTTAGATAAGCAACATTCCTAGACAGCAAATACATAACTACTCATTTGAACTTCAGAGCACAGCCATGGCACCTTCAGGGTATGTAGATTACATTTTTAAGTAATTGTAAAGAATATTTATGAATTATGTTGCTTATTAAGCAAGTGCAAGCTCTATTTATAACAAACATTTGCTGGTAATCCAGAAAAATCGCGAGTTACACACACTATAATCAGTTAAATTGGAGTGATAGAACTGCTAGTATATGTATAATTTGAATCCTTCATTTTTAGGCATCTTAATGTGTTAGCTTTCTGATTATGTACATGTTTAGAGAAATTGGTCTAAGCATGCTTATTATCTATCTCGTTTCCCAAAACTGGTCCAGACATATTCAATATGATATACATTTCAATGATGCACCAATAGCTTCTCCTGTGTGTGTTAGATTATCCCACATAGATTGAGAGAATTGTTTGTTTTCTCCTTATACGATCTCAGGCAATTATCACCTCATGAGTTAGCTTTTGTGGTGATATTAGAGTCAGATTCACCCCATTTGTGCTCCATGTTATGTTATGCTCCATGTCGTCAGGTCTAGACTTCAAGGGAAATGAACTCTTGTCTCCTTTTTGGTCTTGGAGCCTCTAAGTCTATCTTCTTGTCATACAAGAATGGTTAACTTTCTTTTTGAATTGTTACGAAATTTAAAAGTTTTAAAAAAGACATAACCTATATATACATCTTGCTTTTGCCATTTGCCAGAAACTCAGGCAGCAGTAGCAAGACCAGTGTGGTCGTGACAGCCCTAGACGGAGTCATAAATGTGAACTCACTTTTTACCATTGCCATCTTTGTGGGGCTATCTCTAGCATCTCCAGGCCAAAAGAGCCTCAACAGTAGCGAGCGTTGCCAGCCAGGGATTCTAACAGTAAAACAACTAGTAATCTTCGAGGTGCTTTCGTTCAGTTTCTTTCTCTTCTCATCACTAGTGGCACAGGCCATAAAACTCTCCCTCAATCTTCTCAGCAGCGAAGAGTTAGCTCACGGTTTCAGTGTTGTTGTCAATGAAAAAATCCTTAAAACAGGAATGTTGATGACAGCCATCTCCTCTGTTATGGGGTGCTTGTTTCTCATGGTTTCTATGTTGAATGTGATTGAGATCAAGACTGGGATGCTATTCTGTGGAGCTAAATCTACTATTATATCAGTTACTTTCCTCATAGTACTCGTGGTTTCTGGTCTTCTGGTCTATATTTCTGCAGCATGGTATGCATTTACCCATGCACGCGTCCACCTCCATCAATAGAGGACTGGTCGATAGTTGTTTTACCAAGCTTCTGGAGTTCTACCCAGTCCTCTTTTGTGTACTACAGTATTTTCCAATAACAGCGTTGTCTGGACTAGTTTGTGTGTACCTCAACTATTCTACTAGACACTTGCTACCTCCACAAACACACGTAACAGGTACCAGGGCAGTAACTCAACTAGAGATTACACAAGCTTCATCCCTATCTTGGTTTTCATATTTGGTCCGGTAGCCAAATCTATGGCCAAGTCACAGACCTTTGTAAGGGGAACTGTTATTTCAATCTTTTTTTAATTGTTTGGGTGATGGACAGGAAAGTCCACAATGGAAAATCATATGGAAGATTTTCCCTGTTGTCTAAGATATGTAATATAGTAATAAATAGTTAATTTATCGCACTAATGCATACTGCAGTGTCTTATATTTAGTTTTTAAGTAATAATCTTCAGATTTTATTTGTTGTTGCAAGTTGCAGAAATACCGAATTTATTTTGGCATCATACTGTTATTATCTTTTCTTTCATGCGACCTGGTAAGTGTTAGTATACAAGACACTAAACTAAGAAATATAAAGGGAGAACAGAGATATAGAATGACATGTTTCAGCAGGAAGGGGCAGATTTCTAGGACGTTTCATCTTAATATTATTCCAGCATTGTTTCTAATGCAGCCAATTAAACTCAACAGCCATAAAAAGAAATTCAGGAGAAGAAAATTGTGACAATGTTATTCAGTTGAGGCTTTTGGATATCAATGTTTAGAATCACCTCAGCGGGTCTTAGTCTTCTGCTCGTGGACCTTGACAGCAGCACATATTTTCTTCCAGCAGTGGATCACTATGAGAGATGGTATCCAAACCCAGAAATGATTTGCAAAGATATAGTAAGCATAGTAATAGAAGGGGCTTGTAGAAAAATTATCGCCTTCCAAGATAGCTGTGATGAAGTATACAGCCGTGCCATAGAGCTGCCCCAAGCAAATGGCTAGTTGAAGTACGTGCCTGTATGACTTCTTAGCAGCTATAGCATACCTGTCAATGCCAAAAGCACAGTGAGGTTGACAGAAGCAAACTTGAATACATGCTCCTGCCAAGTCCATATACTTTTACGAATAGTTTGGTTGAAAGGATTAGTCAAAATGATCCCAGCGTCAAACTGGTTTGGAAACCACGGTTTTCCAGAAAAAAAATACGCATGATTAATGCAGCATTTGGGTGGTTGTATAAGAACACATAATCCCCAATAAACTAATGCAGTGTTTGGTTGGCGCTATCAAAAAATACCGACACTAAATTATACGAGAATTTACATGTTATTTTATGCGGGATAAAGTGTGGAAAAAGAATAGTGGAGCATTACGAGGATAAAAGTATTCGAGGGCAAAAGTACCCTTAAAGTAAGATATCCTTACATTATATTCCTTGTATCATTACTTTCTCAATTTTTTTTTTTGAGAATGGTAATATTACTTTCTCCAAATTATATTCCCTGTATTATTATTATTATTAGTTGATAAGTTTTTCCTTGTATAATTATTGCATAGTTAATACTCACTGCATAACAATCCCTACATTATTATTCAATGCATAACAATCCTTCATTGTTATTTCCCGCATAATAAAATGTACATCATAGTCCATGCATAAGTAGCATATAAACAAGCAACCCCTTAGGATAAGCACGATAATTCCGACATTCTCAAGGTGCATGACAAGTTAATATCTCTTGAGAATGATACTTACACTGCAAGTAGGCATGCTGGCCCCTCTATGACAGCTGTGATCCCTTCAACACTAACAACTCCAGAATCCCGCCCTACGTATCTTGAATCACCTTTGCTGTATTCTTTCCCTGCAATATTTTGTTTGTGTTGGTACTTTTGTAGGCCAAATCAGAAACATATCCTAATAGAAATGAACTGTTCTTGTTTGTAAGAAGACTTGCTAAATTGAGACTTACAGAGTTCAGCAAGGTAAACAGGAGTAGTCTTTTTGTAGAAATCTGGAGTAAAAACAAAATACCCCTCAAGGACCATGTGGGTTAGGCCCGTGAAAATCCACCAGCACATGAGCATTCTGTCAGTTTTTGATATTTTAGGAACAAACCCTAGCAAGTAAAACATGGAGAATGAAGTTAGAAAACGAAACAAGGCCACAATGGGGAACCGAAAAGATGGGTTAGCATATAGAAATTTAAAACACTAATGCAGCTAAAATTTTGAACTAGTACAGAATTTGTAGAGATAGAAATTATTGAACCCCATTTCAATATGATAGTAATTTCTGTCCTGATTTATCATTCGCTACTAAACTTTGAGTACATGATACTAACAGTCTAACACTAAGGGGTTGCATGAGCTTAATTGAAGAGTGAGATAATGTTCAAGATTGCTTGAAGTCCTGGCTGAGGCATAGGATAAGCTGTACAACTTGACGTTTAGGGTTCAATATCTTCTTTCATCCCATTCATAAGTCAGTAAAGTTGCGGGTTGACACTAACATCAGCCTGGATCCTCTTTTTTCTCTCTTTACTGTCACTTGTGAGTGATACTTTTGGAAGCATCATCTACGGAATTATCATCTCTAAATGGAACATAACTGACAAAATAGTGATCCAACTAGGACATAAGACACCCAACATGTATCTGCTACAAAATATCTCCTTACAAATAGTCAAAGGAATATCTAGTTTGAACAAAGAAGTCATTTGAATCTAAAACATGGAGCTGGAGCCTAGAAGCATAATGTTGCAGTAAATACGTTAAACTCTAAAAAAAAAGGGCAGACCAGCAAGCTCCCGCTATGCGCAGGGTTCGGGGAAGAGCCGAACCACAAGGGTTTATTGTACGCAGCCTTACCCTGCATTTCTGCCGGAGGCTGTTTCCACAGCTTGAACCCGTGGAAAAATTTAGTCAAGGTTGTATCAATTGCCGAAATACCCTTTCATATTCAATTCGACTTCTTTCCCTTCTAGGCAGTTACTAGAGTATACTTCATAAAGAAAAATAAAATGAGAACTTCTAACTGCTTCTAAAATTAAATCATACAAGAAAAAGCAGAGTGAACTGTTTGCAATAAGTACTGCACTAATCATTGAATAATTACCTGAGAATATCCACATGAACAACACAACCACAAAGGATGAGAGGCCATATACACCAACAATGTGTGACTGTGAGAGGAATATGGGAACAAAACCAGGCAATTTTAAATCCTGCGGAACGTAGGGGTGAGATTCTCCTTGAATTGTCATTTCTTCTCAGTGCCTGACTTGAGGACCCTTTCCTGTGATCTGCAATTCACGGAAAGAATAGAGTCCATACATTAGAAAAGGTGTTACTCAATGAGCTACTCCATGGTTTTCACATTTCCATCTTACTTCGCTTGTAAGGATTAGTTGAACTCTAATTTGACGATCTAAAAAAATTAGAGAGGGAAACTGCACTACAGCTATTACACTTTTTAAGGAAACAGGGCACAAAAGGTGAATACAAGAATTGTAGTGAAATCAGGGGAAGTGATCAATCAATTACGCCTCAATCTCAAATTAGTGGGACTTGACTATGTGAATCCAGCGTATCTGTTCCACTCTATTCAGCTGCATTTCATTCTAATGGAAAAGTCAAATTAAGGGCTCTCCAATGTGTTCGGCACGAAGGAAAACAATTTCCTAGAAAATATTTCAATAATGAAGTTATTGGAAAACACTTCTTTTTTCCATTATGGCAAAACAAACACTTCCCTTTACAAATATCGCAACTCCTAATATACATACTTTCTCCAAACAACACTTGAACATTATTTCAATCAATAACATAAGAAATTTCATCAAATTCCCAAAGCAAAACATTATTTAATTCTCACACTTAATTAATATCAATCCTTAATAAATATTTTCCAGAAAACATTTTCCACTCACCAACCACACACTCAAAAACTTTTCCAGGAAACAATTTTCAAAACATTTCCCTTAATACCAAACACAACTAGGTCTCTATATCAGTAATGCTGGTAAAAAATTGAAAAGAATGAGTAAATTTCTCAAAGGTCACAAAAATATCAAAAACCAACAGTATCTAGACATGAAAATTAAGGTTAAAATCTCTAATATTCCAATTAACCCACAAAACTAGATCCCTTTTTTACTTTAAGGCAGCACAAATCAAAAGTACAAACAAAACATACTAGTAATTACCCTAAAGGAAGAGACTTTCACACTTGTCAGTCAATTTTATTTACATATAATAAATATTAAATCCAAGATATACATAATTCTTGAGACATGCATACACAGACAAGAGCCTGGTGACACCCCATTTGGGTAAATCTTTAAAATAGCTCAAAAAATACATTAAAAATACAGGATTACAAAATCTCTAATATTCCAATTAACACACAAAACTAAATCCCTGTTTTACTTTCAGGCAAATGTAGCACAAATCAAAAATACAAATAAAACATACTAGTAATTACCCTAAAGGTGGAGACTTTCACACTTCTCAGTCAAATTTATTTACACATAAAGATTATAATAACTATTAAATCCAATATATACATAATTCTTGAAACATGCATATACAGACATGAGAGTATTTAGCACCCCATTTAGGTAAAACATTAAAATAGCTCAAAAAACTCCATTAAAAAGAAAGAATTACAAAAAGGGTAATATAGAGAAAAGGGTAACTCTAAGAAATTTCAGATTCAGTGAGAGGTTGACTTACCGGCGATAAAGAAGAAAATGGAGCAAAGCAGAGAGTTGAGAGTAGAGCACTGAAATACAAATAAGCCCAAGATTTGGGGGCACGTGAAAAAGGAACACAACGCACGTGACATAGATTTGGATAGTATAGGAAAATATATTTTTTTTCAAACAGAAAAGAGTAAAAAGTATTTTTTAAAAATGTCTTAGTTAATAATTTGGTCTAAAATGCCGCTATAGAACTTAATGGGTCAAAAATGTCTTTTCCTAATACTCTCTCCCTCCATCCAACAATACTTGTCCACAATTGACTTGACACAATAATAAATAATAGGTCTAATTTTACTATGTCACCCTTTGATTATAATTAATTCAATGCTTTTGAAAGATGTATTGAATAATAACTATAATTAATAGAGAAAACTAAGAATAAATGGATAAAAATAAGTAAATTCATTAATTTTCCAAACTGGATAAATATTATTGGACATCTATTTTTAGTAATAATGGACAAGTATTGTTAAACGAAGGGAGTAATTTTTTTTCTTTTTAAGCACATTTTATTCTTGTTTATTTTCTTTTAAAATCAATTTAATTAATAAATAACTAGTTAAATTGTGATTTGCAATCTCTGAAAGGAAAGCGACGTAACCAATGAGGCATGGGTTGTTATCACATAGTATAATATTAGCTACCACCTAAAATAATTTGAAAATACTGGTTATAGCTTAAAAGATAATGTGGAAATTAGCTATATGTGTAATTAATACGATGACGGCGAAAATAATTTGCATGCACCTCGGCTATTTCACCATCCTTTTACTAGCACATGGTAATTTTGCCCACCTAAAAATATTTTTTGGAAATAGTATTCCAGGCACTGTACTTGCATCAATTCATTTTTAATACCAAACTTTTTTTGACAAAGACTCAAACGCACGCCTTTGCAGGTACTGTCACCTTTATATTTTTCTTTTTCTCTTTTTCACATGGAGAATACAATTGACAAAATTATTTTCTTATCACCTTAATATAATTTGTTAAGAAGTGTTTGTTGAGTAAAAAGAAAATGAAGAGAGTTTTTGAGATTTTTTAAATTCTGACTTGAGTCCCACCTACCACAACATTGATATTATGATAAAAATGGTTCCTATTTTATATTGAGTTGCACATGGAAGACTGTGCCATGTTCAGTGAGGGATGCTATCTCTTAGACAATGGGTTCATCGTGTTTTCCATGTAGAAAAATATCAAATTATTTTTGACATACTAAGCACATTTAATTGGAAACAACCTCTTTTACCTACACAAAGTAGAAGTAACGCTGCGTATATATGAGTAAGTTTTTTCTTGTGTAACCAAATCATATTAATTTATTGTAGTCATGTGAATATGAGATATGAGTACGTTTTTTCTTGTGTAGACTCAAAAAAGGCAGAGTTTTGTGAATGGCACCAAGATTTTGAAATGAAGATTATTGTAAGCTATGAATGAACTATATATCAAACTGCAAGAGCTTAATACGATTAGGACTGCTATCTTACTGAAGAATTCACAAAAAGAGTACTATAGTAGCATTTCTTTTCTGCTCAAACATGTGAACTTCCACTATTAGGGAAGAATCAACCCTTTTGGAAAACAATAATCCTATAGTGTAGGAATACCAGAAAGAAATTGGCAGCTAATCAGTGAAGCGATCCCAGTTTCATATGTAAGAGATGTGTCATTTAATTTCCTTATCACTATCACCACCACTGGTCATTGTGACAAATTCAGATTGCTAATGTTGTAATCGTCTTTGTTCAGCAAAACAACTTTGTCAACGTGTGCTCCTCTACCACACTGTGTTGTCTGGGCTCTCATTGAAGGCAAGTTAACAGCTGCGACTGCACATTTTCGCCACTTCAGTCCTAAGAGTTCTATTGACAGGGACAAAATTGCTGCTTCTGGCCTGCTGCAAACTGTTGACTATAACAGGTTCACCATCCCTCTCATTTAACAAACCTCGCTTAGATGAGAGACCCTGGGATAGAGTTTCCAACTTTTGCTAACGAATAAACCACTTTTCATCTTCTCCGTTTCTTCAAAAGTGATGCAGCTTGCAGAATCATCCTATCAACCTCATCAAGACCTGGTGTGTCAACATCTTTACCTGGTGATTTCTCTTTCCTCGAGTCAGAAGATATTTGACGCAAATGCTCCTCAAAATCCTGTGCATCTCCATTGCTTTGCACCGGAAACTTTTCAAACACATCCAAATAAAGTGGTTCTTCAGGCTTCTCTTCATGCTCTTCCTCAGAGTCTGTCTCAAAAATATCTGAAAGATCTTCAGAATCTGAGCATATATCTGTATCTACCATGGAATCATTTTCTTCACCCTGTTCTTCATTTTCAGCCATTATCCGTTTGAGCTTATCAGATGCCTCAATTTGCTGGTCGGAACGGTGTTCAGGGCTAAAATTCTCAAAGCCAATATCTTGATTTTTGTCAGGAGCATCAGTTTTGTTTTCAGCTTGCAACCGAAGCAGCTCAAGATCTTGCTCCAGACGTGGAATGTATCTCTCAACAGCTCTCAAGGAATCTCTGTACTTAGATTTATCTAAGGCCTGTACAAGGGGCAATAACAAACATAAGAGCGCGAAAAAGTGGGGGTTCACATAATAGCACACACAAAAATTAGCAGACGAGTAACAGAACCTTTTTCCTGGAAAGAGTACTTCTCGGAGACATTATCTCAGTTGGTGGTTGAGAGTAATTCTTTCCCCTGTACATTATAATGGTGTCATCATCCTGGATATCAAGAACGATTCCACCACTTAATCTTGCAAGCTCTGCAGCAATTTCCTTAACCTCCCTAGGAGAGAACGTTTTCACCACCACTTTCAGAGTTTGATGCTTCTTCCAATGCAAATGCATATTAAGGATCACACCCTGGTATATCCCACGTCTTCCAACTGGTACATAATTCTTGCACTTCTCCCCCATTTTCAGGAAGTAGAAGTGTTCTTCTGGTGTCAATATTTCTGGGTCATGGGTAGCTTCCGATTGCTCCTTAGGCTCAACCTTTTTAAGAGCTTCAACAAGTCTCTCCTCCTTTTTCCGTGCCTAGAAAGATGAAAAATTTGCAATCCCTAAATACTTCAATTGTATTTGAGACTAGACATTAAGTAGGTGGCACAAACCATCCATAATTGTGTTGGATCCCAAATTGCCATAAAGTAATTATCCAAACAGTGATTTATTCTTTAGCATCTCTTGGCAAGTAAATAAGGGAAGAAACTTAAACAACAACAACCAACAACAACATATCCAGTGTAATCCCACAAGTGGAGTCTAGGGAGGGTAGTGTGTACGCTGTAGAGAAGTTGTTTCCGATAGACCCTTGGCTCAAGAAAATAACAAGAGTGAAGAAACCAAGGCAGAATATTAAACAAGGAAGTGAAGAAACTTAAGTCACAATAAAAATGACGCCACAACCACCACAGCTGAGATATCCTTTTGACATGACTAGATTGATACTGACAGTCCATTAAATTATTCAACCTTAACAAAGACATATATTAGGAAACATAATATCTAGGTTCAGAAATGGCAAGGGTAATACTTTCACGAAACAAATGATTAGAACAGGCACATCTAGATAACTAGTCCATTCCCATAAACTTTATTTAGAGTAAAGTATATAAACAAAATGACCACAATCTCTTGGAAGAAATGCAGAGTAAACTGAAAACAGGAAAGAGTATAACCAACAGATCTATATTGAAGATACCAACTACTTGGGATCAAGGCTTATTTGTTCTTACACTTAAATTAGATCCATATTTGTTAAGACATTCTACTTAGGCATGTTATAGACTTGAATGTCAGTGCAGGGGATTATTATGAGTATTGGCATGAAATGATGCCTGGACACAGTGAAATAGATATAGAAGATTCATATAGCCAATCTTAATTAGGTTGAGATTGAGATATAGCTTATTGGTTGATTCAAAGAAAATAAAGATGCTTAGAATTGTCAAAAGCAAAAGCGAATGGTAATTCAAACAGATTGAAGCCACCAAAATCTGTGCAACATAAGTACTTCAAACATCATCATTTTATTTTTATAACCGTGGACTTTGTCCTGGACTAGTTCCACAGGGTACCTGCTACCTGTCACTAGCACAGGTAACGGGTTACTTCAAGCATCATCTTACAAAACTTCCACTGGACTAAATAACATGCTACAAGAAAAACATTACCTTCCTCAATTTGAAAAGGATTCTTTCTTCAGCTGTCATTCTTTGGAACTCTTTCTTCTTCTTCCACCTGAAGAACTTCAACCACTTCACAACCGCTCTTTTACCCTTCAGTTTCTTCCTCTTGATTTTATCTTCTTTAACCTCACCAGAACTCTCTCCAACAGCATCATTCCCACTGACATTCGACATTTCCCCTTCCCCAGGTTTTCCAGCTGTACAGAAATACCGAGCCGAATTTACCAATCCAAGATCACATTTTTGTAAAATTAAGCTTGGCCCAACTGTGACTCCTCTCTCAAAAACCTTGCATACTGCATTAAAGAGACTAATATATCATGAGATTAGCAAAATTACTGCTTCAAACCAAGCACTTATCAGTGTAAATGCATGTTGTTTGCAGAAACAGATTCAAAATTTTAAGTAATTTAGTACAGGTTCCACTAACCCACTACACCCACTAATTTTTTTTTGGTAACAATGGGCAAAAAGGGCAGCCGGTGCACTAAGCTCCCGCTATGTGTGGGGTCCGGGAGCCGAACCACAAGGGTCTATACTCTATTGTACGCAGCCTTACCCTGCATTTCTACAAGAGACTGTTCCTACAGCTCAAACCCGTGACCTTCTTGTCACGTGACAATAATTTTACCAGTTACGCCAAGGTTGGAATTAAAACAAATATAAATTAGAGAAGAACATAGTTGTCTTCAACATATACCTGGTTTGCTGGGGAAAGGAATGGGATAAAACGGGTCGGAAGATGAAGGGGTGTCGGAGCTGCCGTGATTTGCAGAGAGTCGCCGGAAAGAAACCTCGCCGGAGCATTTTTCACACTTTCTGGTGGCCGACGGGAAACTAGTTTCTTTCCGGGATAGTTAAATTGGGTCTAATTGAATACTTTGCAGGCTTTTTGTTAATGGACTTGGGCTAGTATGGTCTTCGTTGAAGGCCCAAACCATCACTCATGGTGGGTTTTTAGGTAAATTTAAGAAATAGCCAACTTTTTAATCTTTGTGTAATTGAACAATATATAGCCATTGCCATGGTAATTAATTAGTTATAACTTGATGTTTTCTACTTCCCATAATTTTTCCAATTTTAAATTTCAGAACAATGTCATGGATCGGAAAGTTAGCAACATAAATGGTAATTTGTTTATATTAGCATACTATTCAACAGATTTTTTTTAATTTTTGTTTACAAATTTAGCCCATAAAAATATAACTCATGCCAGAGAACAAAATTCCAATTTGTGTAACCTATTTTGCACTCTCCATGCTTGGCTCAGTTCAAATTTAAACGGATTGATTTGAATATATATTTGTTAGCGAGTTATTTTGTTATGAGTTCAATTAGTTAAAAAAACTCTCTTTTCCAACACATTTTTTTCTCTATGCTCTTGAGTAAAGTGTTAATAGAAAAGAAGATGGAGAGGAATTAATCATCTCTAATGTGACACGTTCCAATTTAGTTACACGATCAATGAAATCAATCGGTAAATAGGAAGAGGGAAAAAATGGTCCCTTTTACCGACTAATCCTTCAGTTCAACGGTTTTCATCAATAATACTAATCCCTCTATTTGTCCTACTCCAAATAATAAAGTAACAATACTAACTTGATTTGGCATTGAGATGTAGTTAATTTTAATAAGGAAATCACCATGAAAAAGAAAAAAGATATCAAAAAGTCACACAAGTATATGATCCAAGATTAAAGATATATGACATGCAATATTGCTTCTTTCAAAATGCCACATACAAAAAAAAAAGATATACAACCCTATATCCTTTTCTTTTTCTTCCTTTCATCTAATAATTTCATGTCAATGAAAATCCACCACCTTTCATCATTTGTCTAAATTCCTTAAAATCAACCATTCCATCACCATCTACGTCGACTTTCATGATCATCCTCTTACAATCTTCCAAAGTTTTGCCTTGTTTCAATCCTAATGACCCCAAAACGGACCTCAATTCTTCCACTGTTATATATCCATCACCATTTTGATCAAACACGTTAAAAGCTTCTCTCATATCCTCCTCTTCGTCCTTCTCGTCCATGATCGACTTGTACAATGTCCCAAATTCATCTACATCGATATAACCATCTCCATTTACGTCTATTTTTTCGATCATATGGACAAGTTCTTGTTCCTCAATGTGTATTCCCAAGCTTTGTAACGAGTCGTTGAGCTCCTTTTTCGTAATGGTTCCGTCTCCGTTACGATCGAACATTTGGAAAATTCTATGTAGCTCTACGGGGTCCATTTCTTGGATGAAATAAATTAAACACTTCTAGGTTTTAGTATAAAAGGAAAAGGATTTGGGTTTGGGATAAATGATAAAAGAAGCATAAATAAAGAAGATGGTTTATGATTGAATGAATGAAAAATGGAAATGTGAAGAGAAAACAATAAGTGGAATAATATTTCTGAGAAGAGAGAAATATATGGCTAAGGGGTTTAAAAGGGGAAGGGCAAAGAGGGGTGGTTTGAGGACACCCACTAATTTCGTAGAATCAATGATATTCTTTTTGAGGTATATATTCCTTTTAAGATATAAAAATAACCCCAAGATTCAATAATATCGAATTCCAAACGTATCAAATATATGTTTTGATAAATTAGATTTTGTTTCAAAATGTTTGACGTTTTAAAAGAAACATTTTGTTCCAATTTAGTGGTGTGTTAAATTTTTAGGAGATAGATAAATAATAGTAGTCTAAACAATTGAACAATAGATACTCGCCCTAGGTGTTTACGTCAAATTAATGAATGCAAAATACTTGTTTATTATACACACGTTTCTCACTTAACCATGGTTTAGTGATATGTTATTATTCTCGCTTTAATTTTTAGATGTGAATCTTAATTGCTTAGTTTGATATAAATGCCGGGTACGTGTAAGCAATGTTGCTCGGACTCTTCAAAAATGTCATCGGGTGCGTATTGAATCCTTCAAACGTAGTGCATTTTTGAAAGATCCGATACGGGTTCGACAATATTTTTGGAGAGTCCGAACAACTTAGCGTGCAAGTATTTAGAAGACCCTTTGAGTGGGTGAGTTTGGAGGGCATCTGTTGAAAAGTGTAATTGTGGTACTCATGTCTGTAGACGTGAGGTAGAGGGTTTAGGACCAAGTAAATTATAGTGGGTGTTTACTAATAGTATCCAGCTAAATATAGGCTGGAGAAACTGATAGATCCAGCAATAAAGTAGTAGTAATAAAGTGACCATTTAATCATTGTAGGGACTCTTTTAAATCTGATTTTGAGCTGCTACTCCGTGGTTTATGGCGGATCCTTTGCAAAGATTATGGGGACCAAGAAATGGTACAGTTGAATTTAAGATGACTGCTCTGGTCTAATCTGTGCATGTGGTTATGACCTCAATACCTAACGGTGTGGCCTAGTAGCCAATTGAGGGGGAAACTCAGGAAATCAAGAGTCAAACATCATCAAACACAAAAAGAACTTTCAGTTGGGTATGCGAACAAAGTTTCATATTGAAAAAAAACTGCGCAAGCTTAATCCAAATTAAAGCGAACAATATACCATCATGATAAAAGTATTTTTGGGCTGGTTGAGTCTAATAATTGGTATCAGAGCTCAGCAGACGAGTATGAAGATGACGAAGTGATGATACAACACTCAATTTTACTACTTTTACATGCTAAAGGTAGCTAGGAGACACACGCACAAGAAGAAGCTAGTTCTTGCCTACAGAAGTTATAAATACTCGATTTACTACCTTTACCATGCCAAATATAGGAGAGCATGCGCACAAGAAGCTAGTTCTTGGCTTCGGTGGCCATAAATTCTCAGTCATGTAAGTAACACAGTAAATCTCAAAAATTGACATGTGAATCACAGTGATGGTCCACATGAACTTACTTCAAGGGCTTATTGATGGGCCAATTGTTGCAGGGACTTGTTAATGGGCCATAATTTGAGAAGGAGATTGTACTTACACGTACATATAAGATGTAAAGATACGTGTAAGTATTTACTTGGTAGTTGAAAAGTTTGGGCCGCTACATATAAGATATAAAGATTGCAAAGATACTCTTAATGATTTCAGACAACAACAATACCCGGTGTAATTTCATAAATGTGGTCTGGGGAGGGTAAGATGTACACAGATCTATCCCTACCTTTGTGGGATAGAGAGGTTTTTGAGGCTCAGGAGAAAAACTTTCCGAGTAGGGTTGTTGGAAAAGAAAATGACAACAAGACTAGCCCAAGGCGGATAGTGTCACACCATTATCTCTACACTACTTAGAGAGCTTGTTCATGCCCAACTGTTAAAGACAGTAAGAGGGTTGTGTCTTGGCAGTAACTCATATGCCAATTGTCCATCCTGTTGAACATGGGCTAAAGGAACAAAATCCAGAAGCATCAAACTTATTAATCTAGAAACATTTTCTGGAAATCTAATTCATTAAATAAGTTGATATCTAGGCTGCATAAGAAGAGAGAATTTCTTAGTACAGCTACAGCAGCCACCGTCCACGGCATTTCACTTGGCATGGTAGCCATTAATAGAATGGCAAATCTGATAGATTGGTTAGTTCCAATAATTAGTTCATTGTTGACTTGTTTGCAATGCATTCCGACTAAAAGATCTATCAAGCTTTATCAGATAGTCTTTACATAATGGAAGAGGGTGCACAACTGAACATCAAATAGAAAACTGGAATTCAATATCAGACTAATTGACCACTGAACTGTTCCACAATTAACTCTTATTGGAGATAGAAAAGCATAAGTATGTGTCAAACTGTGTCCTCCAAGATCTCGAAACGAAAGATCTCATGGACAAGTACATAGAAAATCAAATCTCATTACTCTCAAAAACGAAGATATGATTAGTTTTGGATAGTGTGTGTTAGCTCCAAGTAATCAGGGAAAAAAGAATCCAGCAGTACTGAAATAGGTAGGCAGCAGAGGAGGATCTAAAGAAAATAGGGAACTCAAAGAAAATTATGAAAGCATATTACAAGTTGCTATGTGTAAATGGGTGATGAGATGTGCCAGTGCAGTTTTTTTTGCCAAAATCCAGTCAAGAAACTCACCTTTTTACCACCTCATCCTTTACACATATACTACAATTACTGCTAAAGAGCTTTAGGTGAAGGAACACTACAAGGTGGAACTTTGAAGTCTTTCTGGCTATTGGAATTGAATTTGCTAGTTCAAGTTTTTATCTCAAGCCTATTGTGGAACACTGGAAAATTACTATTGCAGGCAACAGACTTTGCCCTACACTAACTTCTTGACCTAGTTTCTCGCTGAACTATAAAGTTAGCATACTTCCAAGCAAGTCTAAGTGCTTTTATATTTGTGATCCCAAGATATGAAAATGCAGGTTGCACCATGAAGATATGGCACATTGAGAAGGAGGCTGGTCTGATAGAAAGTAATAAGAAGCAACAAAAGGTAGATAGACATAAGTAAAAGGACTTGGGAGGAGTTGCCACTATTCATTACAGAGAGAACTATGTAATGAACATATGGCTAATGAGCACATACAATGGCAATAGACAATGAGTAGAAAGATGGATATGCTTCATGCAATAAGAAATATTTCAAGGTTGATGATCTGAAGTAGTATTTCAAGAAAGTAAGCAGGAAAAGAACAAAAATCAGAAGTACTCTGATTCAAGTTCAGAAAAAGAAGGGGGGAGGGGGGTGGGGGGAAGGATGTTTTCTACTTTTTGGAACTACATCTTGTATATAGTCGTGGTTTTTTTCCTTGAGAAAGGTAACATGTATATACAGTCATGTTTTTTTCATTCATTCAATAAAATTTTATTAAGGAAATTGAGGCATGCCATTTTTATAGGTACTGATATTGATGGACGCCTAACAATGGAAACAGATATAGGTCTAAATAAGCCTCCTTGCAGAAGTGATGGGAATAGTAGAGAATAATAGAAGAAAACAAACATCTAGAGCTAACACATGATGATGCTCATAACCTCAACAAACAGTAAGCTGGAAGAATGTTAGCCAAGGTGAAAAACTAATGGCTGTCTACTAACCAGTTCTTAAAATAAATTTTCTATGAGCAGTGATACTCTGTTATATTTCTGAACCCTGCCACATAAAAGCTCTTTACCCGGTCTGGAAAGAAAGGAATTCCAGATGTTTTGAGAGAAAAAACTGTGATCTACAGAATGATCAAATTAAACTGCATCAAACTTTTTTGTTTTTGGTGGAAAACAGATATATGTAGAAGACACTGATTCTATTATAGATATCCTAGGGTCTTGTTAGGAGTTTGAGTCAGTTCTCTGTCATTGTTCATTTTGCTGTAAATATGGTTTCAGTACAACCCATGCACTGTCATGTGAATATACACAAATGTTACCTTCTCAAAAAAAAAACTCTTTACCTGGGATAGTACTTTGTGCCTAAGGTACCTTCGAGTCCTAGCACACCCAAGTATGAAAATTTGGATTTTTATTTGATCTCAGGCATAGAACCACATGTCCTCCTGATAAGGAGTGTGACTAGAATCCGTGCAAACTGAACCAGGACAATTTCCTCACAATAGAATGAATTCTTGTTGCTTTAGAAGGTCAGGAGCATAATTTACTCAGTAAATAGTAGCTTATACGTACCTATAACTAATTGTAACGAATTCCTGTTACTTTAGAGGGTCAGAGACATATTATACTCAGTAAATACTAGCTAAATACATTACAATTAGTTAGAGGCACATCCAGTAGCACTCGGTGTTTACTTGCAGCTGATCGGCGATCAATGCTCAATAATTCTTGTTGCTTTAGAAGGTCAGGGACGTAATATACTCGATAAATAGTACTCCAGCTAATACATTACAATTACTTTATAGGCACATTCAGTAGCATGCAATGGTTAGTTGCAGCTGATCTGGCGACCAATGGTCAAGACAGGCTATGATGTTTTCCACCACTCACCAAATTTAGTAATAGCCTTATTTCTCAAGTCGGTAACACATTTTTACTAACGCATAAACATGAAAATCTTCAGACTATGTTCTTTATCAAAAAAAAAAAAAAAAAAAAATCTTCAGACTATGTGATTGCAGAGTAATTATAAGCTCACAACAACAATGCGTCAATCACTAATTAGCCGGGACCAGCTATATGAATCTTATATATCCATTCTGCTCTACCAAACCAATTCCTTTCTAGTACCAGTAAATTAACTTGTCATTATACCGACAAATGCAAAGACAGATAGATATTAGAGAAAATTCATACAGGAAATTCCAAAAGTATTAGTTTAAAACGAACAAAGTTGTCAACTTTCAGACAATTTTGACAGAAATTGCCTATGAAGTGCCATAAGTTCCACATATTATTAACTCAAGCAGAAAAATTCCAGTTCAACGACTTAGAAAAACATTTCATTTTCACCTTTTATGGGATATCCCATGGCTTAGCCTCAGGAATTGCCACAACCATTCCTTGAAGCTCCGGTGAGAGAACCACCTGACAACCCAGCCTAGAATGCTTGTTCAAAACCCTAGCCCTAGAGTTCCTCTTCAGCACATACTGCTCATCGTAAGAAGCTTCTGGAAGTTTCTCGAGCCATTCTTGAGCAATGTGGACCTCACACTCGGAGGAGCAAGCATCAATGTCTTCAAGGCGATGAGAATCCGGGTCGATTAACCCGTGATTTGTTAGGGCTTTGAGAAGGGTTTGACCCGAAAGTCCAATAATCTCCCGTTTATGGCCTTCAGGGTCAATGGCGGAGAGCTTGACGATACGATCGGAGACTTTGGCGGAGCCGGAGCGGGATGAAGATGACGATCCCGAGGCGGAAGAACGAGTAATTGAAAAAATCGAAGGGTTTCGGGCGATTCGTGAGGCGAATCTGTGAAGATTAGCGACGGCCATCTTCGAATGTTTGGCAAATTTGGGGGAAAATGAGTGCCCTCGACTCTCTAGTATAGTGTGAAAGGAGAAAGCTGTATTTTTTTATTTTTTTATTTTTTTATTGTTGTTTTAACAACCTTGGAAATATAGTAATTTATTTAAAGGGTAAATTACAGGTAACAACTGTATTATATGATTTGTTGTTGATTAATTTATGTGATACAAATAATTGGATTTGAAATTTTATATACAACGAAAGACGTTTAAAATTTGTGATTTAATAACCAGCCTTAGATATTTGTGTATCTATAAATCATTTCACTCTCTTCAAAAGGTATTTTCTAAATAATTATGTAAACATGTAAAATTACAACTGTGCGATTTCTTACCGAACCATGGGAACAATCTCTTATAAAAATGTAAGGTAAGATTGAACAAAATATGATTGAGATTTCCCTGGACCCGTGCATAGTAGAAGCTTTGTGCATCGAGCAACATTTGTTTTCTTCGATCTATTTCAGAATTCAACTATTTGTAAGGTAAAGATTGAACAAAATATGATTGGGTTTTCCCTGGACCCATGCATAGTAGAAGCTTTGCGCATCGAGCAACATTTGTTTTCTTTGAAATATTTCAGAACTCAACTATTCTAAAAGGATGATCTTGCTAATGCGTTTGGTGAGAAAACTCAGTTTACCTTGGCTTTCACTTGGGATATTCATGGTGTAATGTGTCCAGTAGTCGAGCCACCTTTGTCCAAAGGATGCTAATTGACATCTCTTCGCTCGAAAATTACAATGTAAATAGATTACTTTTATATATTATATTGTATAGTGTGTGGGAGATGAATACTGGAGAGAAATTGATAGGAGCATGCCTCAACAGTCAGAAGATACATTGGCTAACAGATAAATTATCATTTCATATTGCTGACTGGAATATATATATATATCTTCAAATACATTGTAAAAATCTAATATCAGTCTCCTTTCTTTTCTCTTTACTAATATTTTCCTATAGGGAAAAAGAAAAATCTCTCTTGTATCTCTGAAATAATACTAATTCAGTCTTCATTATTCATATTATCATATTTTCGTGCTCTCGAGCCAGCGGGAGTAAAACGCCAATGCCTCTTGTGGTTTGTACTCTGGCACGGTGTGTCCAGCTCCCTGAAGATTTCGCAAATCAATCAATTAAACCAGAGAGAAAAAAATAGGAAATGAAAATATTTCTTGATATGAACATACCTTAATAGTCAGAAAACTGATGTTGGCATAACCTTGTATGTAACTGCAGAAAAGGTTTAAGCATTTAAAATGGATTTTACAGAATTGCAGCACATTAAAGAAGTTAAACATGAACAGGATTTAGCAGGTGAAAACACAGACATACCCTGCAACTTGTTCATTCACATACCAAGGCCTCCATTCATCCACGATCGGATATCCAAGTGAACTTGTCCATTTTTGTGAACCAGTGAATGGTACACACATATCGTGATCCCCGCTGCAAGAACAAAAAATGAATATAATCGTTCTGATTATAGAATATACATGAAATACATAGGGACAACCAGTTTTCTCTATAGGTGTTTTACATAATAATAAACGAGTAACTCAAGAAGACAGAAAAAATGCATAGAGGAAGTTAAGAGACTTAGTAATCTGTTGAACCTGTATATGAGTGCCCGATATCCCCGAGCTGTGAGGTTTTTGTGATACGGAATCATGCTTCCAGAATCATGAGTAAAAACTATGTTGTTGCATAGCTGCCAGGGACCTGACACATTTTTCTGTTGTACCATAGGATTGAACCATAACTCGTCAGCTCTATTTACCGTAAATCATCATCTTTAAAGCTAGTACAAGATGAGAAAATTTTATCTTACTTGTTCAGCATGAATTGCTTTACGAACATCTTCATTGTTTAGCCACACAGTAGCAACACGATCATCCTGCATATTTCATTCCAGATTATGTGTCTGTTAAAGAGAACAAACAAAAGGAAACAAAAACTCAAGAGTGACTTACAGTGCAACGGACATGGTAACCACCATTGAGAAGCTCCGGCCAACTTGGGACAAGTCCCTCTCTTACTGGAGCTTTAAAAGGCCATGCACGGCCAAACATTCTTTTTCTGACAGGAAGAGGCCTTTCTGTCTTACCTAGTATACGAAAGCTCATTGGCAGTTTTGAGTTATCAGAGGTAACTACACTAGGTTCAAAGCTGTGGTAACACGATTCTAGAATGTCATACACGTTTAGATCATTAACAACCTGCAATACGCGAAAAAGGTGAATTTGGGCCAATAAAGCAGAGCAATGAATTGCTGTCACGACAAAATGAATCAAGTATGACAGAATAACACCTTACCCGATCAATTTTTCTAAGCTTGTCTAAACAATCCTGACTCGCTGGATCATAGAAATTTCCATGGCACGCAACAGTAACTTCCTGAGCATGAAAAAGAATAATCAGTAATTTGCTGTCCAGGCAATGATTATGTTTTTGCTGATATATTGGAGTGGTAAATGTATAAACAAAGCTTAACATTTGTTTCGTAACATCTTTTTTGGCGGATTAGAATTCTAAAAAAGTTCAGAAGTCGAATGATTCAAGCACTTAAAAAAATTGAACAAGAAGCAAATACCTCAAATAATTCATCTGAAATAAGGCCCATACCATGTTGAAATGGAACGAGAGCATTACCGTCTATTTTTTCATCTGTCACGCCATTTCCCACCATGTAACCCTGTGCAATAGAACATAAGGAGTTTAGCCCAGACAACTACTAGTTAACACGCGAAAATCTTGAAATGTATATACCTTAAACATGGACGGCTCAATGGGATTAGTGGACAAAAGCCAACCGTTAAGTAATTGTCTCGGGTATATTGAATAAAATTAGTATAGTGTGCGCGTGCATCTCGTGAGATAAACTCAAAATTATTGAGCATTGTTTAATATATATGAGAATAGAACAAATACAACAAGAGTAGTTTGGCGTATATATACTTAATTGAAATAAGATTGGTAAAATTTATATATATAACAATAATAACTTTTGAGGCCTAAAATTTTGCTTGATCTAAAACAAGTGCGGATTGAGTCGGCCCTGACCTTAAAGTTGATGGCGGGCTTTACTCCAGCATCAATACCTAAAAACATAAGCAGCAGAAGGTTAGTTTGATTAGACCCCCCTGCCCAACATCAACCAATACATGTTCATTTAAGATCGAGATTACCTTTTGCTACTTCAGAAGACACAGTTGGCACATATATTCCAGCATAAGACTCTCCAGAAATGTAAAATGGGTTCGCGAGGAACTCCGGGTAGATCTCAAACCACTAGCAAGAGCATCATTTAGTAGAACCATGAATGAGTTAGAACATAGCTAGCGTAAAACTAGTAAATTTAACTATCAAACTGAGTTTATGTAATGTTACCTTGAGGAGAAACGAGTGGGTATCAGACGCAGTTTTTAAGTCTCCTGTGTTGTAGTCAGATCTATTTTTCGAGTAAGAAAATCCAACACCAATAGGAGAGTCCAGATATATTACACTGGAAACCTGGAAGAATCAAATCATGTACTTATATTCAAAGTGAGTGCCTAATGAAATGCAAGCATATGATCAAGTAGAATGAACACAAATAATAACCTTGGACCAACTGTATGGATTGTTATGCAGAACAGGCAGGCTACTATTTGTCTTTCCCAACTCAAAATTAAAAGGTCCTGCAATATAAAGAAACACCCTTCCTTGATATAGAAAAGAAGAAATATGGCCAAAGAAATCATTTGCTTATGATGGATGAATAAGAACTGCATCTCTATGGACTACATTTCCAACTAAAAGCTAAGTTGCGCAGACTCTTTACTTTCGATGCAACACCCGTATAAGATTCTTCAAAAACACACTACTTTTGGAGAATTGACACGCACTCGCTCAAATTTTTGAAGAGTCCGAGCAACATAGACTAAAAGAATCAACTGTATAAATATAGGCATTTATAAGAAGTAGAGTTGTTACCATGCTCATAGACAAAGCCATCGAAGCTTGAACAGCCAGGTCCACCATTGAGCCAAAGAACAACTGGATCCTTTGATGGATTTCTTTCAGATTCAACAAAGTAGTAATACAATTTCTTGCCATGACTTTCATTTAATTCAACATACCTGAAAACCCATTTCAAGAAATATTCAGAAAAGTACAAAAATCATGGTAACAACAAACAACAACATACTCAGTATAATCTCATAAGTGGGGTCTGGAGAGAGTGATGTGCACCCAGCCTAACCCTGTGAAGGTAGAGACCGTTTCTAACAACAACATATCCAGTCTTACCCCTTAAAGATAGAGAGACTATTTCCGATAGACAAAAATCACCATAATTCAAGCAAAAATGAACGTTTTTTCCATCAAAATCACAAACAGATAGGTTGAAAATGAAGAAATTAATACAAACCCAGCATAATGTTTTGACTGAAATTTGCCATTGAAGCCAGGGATTTGAGTTACCAGAGCACTCTGAGGTGCCCCTTCTATTACCAAAAACGAAAATGCCAAGAATGTTACCAGTAAAAAAATATTTTTTCTTGCCATGTTGGTGTATCAAAAAAATATTCTTTGATGTTTTGTTAAAACAACACAAATGATGGGTTTTTATAGTTTGAGAAAATGAAATGTACCATCATAATAATAACTATTCCATCTAATCTAGTTTTCGAAATACAGTAAAAAGTCAATTTATATAGGAAAGTGATTATTATCTGATCCTTACATAGTTAAGTGTTCTTTTAATATTGATAAGTGGGTATTTATCAACTTATGTTCTTAGATTTTTGTAATGTTTGACTGAGAAATGACAAAAAAGGTCTCTTATATTTGAAGTCGTGTCCAAAATAGTCTCATTTAAGTTTTAACAGTTTTAATCTTTTAAGTTTGCCACAAGTTAACAAAAATGGTCTCTTATGTTTGAGATTAGGTTCAAAATAGTCCCTTACATATACAATTAAAAGTTTTGGTCCTCTAAGTTTGCCACAAGTTAAAAGAAATGGTCTCTTATGTTTAAGAATAGGTCCAAAATAGTCCCTTAAGTGTACACTTAACAACTTTAGTCCTTTAAGTTTGTCAAAAGTCAACACTTTTAGTCTCCGGCAATTTTTTTTTAAACAAGCTCTATCTGTTAAGATTGACAAGAAATGTGAAAGGAATAAAAAATAATTATAAGAAACAAAAAAGTCCCATCAAATCCTAAATTATGCAACACAAAGAACTACACTAGGCGCTAGAAAGATAGTATAAAAATAATTAACAGTAATTACACCTGAAAAAAGCTACACCAAACGATAGCTCTTCTTTTGACTATGATTGGGCCCTGCAGTGGTAGAACCTGGTGAACCAGGAAATAACAAAACTACAAAAATTGTCACAACTAAAAACAAGCAAATAAGGATGGACGAAAATTGAGGGACACTATTAAAAAACCAATGGTTCTGCATTAGAGCATGCTGATGAGCTTAATTAAGTGTGGGAGATGTATACCAGAGAGAAACTGATATGAGCATGCCTTAACAGTCATAGGATACATTGGATAACAAATAAATTATCATTTCTTATTGCTGACTGGAATATATATCTTCAAATACATTGTAAAAATCCAATACCAGTCTCCTTTCTTCTCTTTTCTAATATTTTCCTGTAGGGAAAGAAGAAAAATCTCTCTTGTATCTCTGAAATAATTGGACTTTAATGTCTTGTATACAGGCGTTTTTTAAAGAAAGGTAACATGCATGTACAGCCATGTTTTTGTCATTCATTCAATAAATTTTATTTTGTGACCATGAGGTCATGGGTTCAATCCGTGGAAACAGCCTCTTGCAGAAATGCAGGGCAAGACTACGTACAATAGACCCTTGCGGCCCTTCCCCGACCCCGCACATAGCCAGAGATTTAGTGTACCGGACTTCCCCTTATTCAATAAAATTTTATCACCTCATCCTTTACACATGTACTACAATTACTACTAAAGATCTTTACATGAATGAACACTAAAGGGTGGAACTTTGAAGTCTTTCTGACTATTGGAATTGAATTTTCTAGTTCAAGCTTTTATCTTGAGCCTATTGTGGAAATTACAATTGCAGGACCTAGTTTCTCGCTGAACTATAAAGTTTACATACTTCCAAGTAAGTCTAAGTGCCTTTATATTCGTGATCCCAAGATATGCAAATGTAAGTTGCACCGTGAAAATATGGCTAAGTGAGAAGGAGGGCTGGTATGATAGGAAGCAGTAAGAAGCAATAAAAGGTAGATAGACATAAGTACGAGTGAAAAAGGACTTAGGAGGAGATGCCAATATTGACTACAGAGAGAGCCATGTAATGAACATAGGGCTAATGAGCAATGGTAATAGATCATGACTAGAAAGATAGATATGCTTAATGCAATAAGAAATATATCAAGGTTGATACTCTGAAGTAGCATTTCAAGACAGTAAGCGGGAAAAGACCAAAATCAATAGTTCTCTGACTCAAGGTCAGAAAAAGAAGGGGTAAAAAAAGGATGTTTTCTACTTTTTGGAATACGTCTTGTATACAGGCGTTTTTCTTTTTTGAGAAAGGTAACATGTATATATAGCCATGTTTTCATTCATTCAATAAAACTCTATTAAGGAAATTGTGGCACACCTTTTTTTAAGGGTACTGAATTTTATGGATGCCTAACAATGGAAAGAGATATAGGTCTAACTAAGCCTTCTTGCAGAAGTGATGAGAATACTAGTGAACAATAGAAAGGATACTGGGTACAGAAAGAGCCTGTAGGAGTCATAGTTTAATACAAAGATTGTGTAATAAGATGGTATTTTCCATCTTGAGGCCTAGCAAACCATAATAAACTTCTTGGAAGGGGGTTGTGGTTCTAGGTGCTCTTTCAGTGTAATACTTTTGCTTGTCTATGATAATATTTCACATTTATTACCAAAAAAGAATGTTAGCCAAGGTGAAAAACTAATGGCCGTCTACTAACCAGTTCTTACAACAAATTTTGTATGAGCAGTGATACTCTGTTATCTTTCTGAACCCTTCCATATAAAAACTCTTTACCCGGGATAATACCTTGTGCACTCCTTGTGCCTAAGGTCCCGATTCGAGTCCTAGCCCTCCCAAATTCGAGAAGAGTGCTCGGCCTTGGTTGAAACAATAATAGGATATGAAAATTTGGATTTTTATTTTATCTCAGGCATAGAACCACACTTCCTCCTAATAACGAGTGTGACTAGTATCCGTGCAAACTAAACCAGGACAATTTCCTCACAAAAGAATGAATTGTTGTTGTTTTAGAAGGTCAGGAGCATAATTTACACAGTAAATACTAAATACTAGTAGCTTATATGTGCCTATAACTAATTGTAATGAATTCTTGTTGCTTTAGAGGGTCAGGGACATAACATACTCAGTAAATACTAGCTAATACATTACAATAAGTTAGAGGCACATCCAGTAGCACTCGGTGTTCACTTGCAGCTGATCGGCGACTAATGCTCAATAATTCTTGTTGCTTTAGAAGGTCAGGGACGTAATATACTCTGTAAACAGTACTCCATCTTATACATTACAATTAGTTTATAGGCACATCCAGTAGCATGCAATGTTTATTTGCAGTTGATCCGACGACCAATGGTCAAGAAAGGCTATGATGTTTTCCACCTCTCAACGAATTTAGTAATAGCCTTATTTCTCAAGCCAGTAAAACATCTTTACAAAGCCATAAACATGAAATTTGTTGAGAATACAATTAAATACTCCCTCCGTCCCATTTTATATGGCATCATTTGACTTGTCACGATATTTAAGGAAAAAAAGAAGACTTTTTAAACTTTTAGTCTAAAACAATCTTTAGATATTTGTGTGACTGTAAATTATTTCATCAAGGATAAAAGAGGAATTTTAAAGTTAAATTGTTTCTAATTATAGTAAGGTGACATTATTTTTGAGACGTACTAAAAACGAAAGGGTGCCACATAAAATGGGACGGAGGGAGTAATAAATTTGTCCTGGGATCGAATCTCACTGCCACCCATTATCAAAAAGAATCTCCACGTGCTTGGCCCATAGTTGTATGAATCTTATATATCCATTCTGCTCTATCAAACCAATTTCATTCTACTACCAGTAAATTAACTTGTCTTCGTACCGCCAAAGACAGATAGATATTAGAGAAAATTCATACAGGAAATTCGAAAAGTATTCATTTAAAACGAACAAAGTTGACAACTTTCAGACAATTTTGACAGAAATTGCCCATGAAATGCCATAAGTTCCACATATTATTAACTCAGAGCAGAAAAAAAACCAGTTCACAGACTTAGAAAAATATTCATTTTCACCTGACAACCCAGCGTAGAGTTCCTCTTCAGCACGTACTGGAAGCTTCTCGAGCATATCAATGTCTTCAAGGCGATGAGAATCCGGGTCGAATAACCCGTGATTGGTTAGGGCTTTGAGAAGGGTTTGACCCGATAGTAATTTATTAAGCAACGAAAGAATGATCTTAAACATGTCATATGGATGTTGGAATTAAATAGTTACTAAAACAAGAAAGGGTCATTCTTTTTTAAACGGACTAAAAAAAGTAAGTTATTCTTTTTTGAACGGAGAGAGTATGTTATATGGCTTGTTATTCTCTTTATTTTAATTTATGTGACACGATTTGATAGAGCACAAATTTAAAGAATAAAAGGATTTGAAAATCTTAGATTAAAAATCAATTTTAAATATTTGTGTACGCTAATTCACTTCGAAAACACCCTCTCCTTATCTTCATAAGGTATATATGAAAGTAATGCAACTATGTAATCATGGGAAAATACAACCTAAAGACTATGAATGCCGAGTAAAAAAGTTAGAATGGTTTCTTCATTAACCATGGGAACAATCTCTGAAATGTAAAGTAAAGTTGAACAAATGTGATTGGGCTTTTCCTGGACCCGTGCATTGTAGAAGCTTTGTGTATCGAGTAATTCTTTTTTTTTTTTGAGAAATTTCCTTTTTGAAAATAACTATAATTTGAGCCTAATTAGAAATCTATAGCTATATTTTGGATATTTATCATTCATAAAAATAGTTTGAGAGAGAGGAGAGAGGCGAGGGAGATTGAGAGAGGGGAGAGAGACTAGCAAGATTTGAGAGAGAGTGGACGAATACAGGTTACATTCGACGAATACAGATTGTACTAACGAGTACAGTATGATACATACATGTTGATGCAAGTTATATTTAATACATACATGTTGTATCACTTATATTCATTCGCTCTTGTATCGCTTGTATTCATTCGCGAAACAAAAATACAGAAATACATGTTGATTCAGGTTGTATTCTATACATACATGCTGAGTTGTATCACTTGTATTCATTCGCGATACAAAATTACATATTGTATTCGATATATACAAGATTGTATGTTGATACAACCATTAGAGTGATATAATTGATAAAGTCTTCCATTTCTTTTTTCCCTATGTATTCATTCTCTATATTTGATAGAATACAATTGATACAACTGAATGAATTGTACGTCTCTGCTATGGAGTATCATATTGTGAAATATAGAATACAAAGAGAGAAGGGGAGAGAGAGGCGAGCGGCAATCGAGATTGGGAGAGAGATGCTAGAGAAAGTGATGCATGATTATGAAATGTAATTTTTTTCAAAGTATGACTATGCATATTAAATACATATCACATATTTATTATACCATGTTAAAATATCTTCTTTTTTTTTCCTTCAACCTATTTCAGAACACAACAATTCTAAAAGGATGATCCGGCTAATGTGTTTAGTGAGAAAACTCAATTTACCTTAGCTTTCACTTAGGGATATACATGGTGTAATGTGTCCAGTGTGGAGCCACCCTTGTGCAAAGGATGCCCATTACAATGTAGATAGATTACTTTTACACATTATATTATATTTTATAGTGTGTGGGAGATGAATACTGAAGAGACATTGATATCAGCATGCCTTAACAGTCAAAAGATACATTGAATAACAGAGAAAATATAATTTCTTATTGCTGATTGGAATATATATATCTTCAAATACATTGTGAAATCCAATATCAGTCTCCTTTCTTTTCTCTTTTATAAAATATTCCTGTAGGGAAAAAAGAAAAATCTCTCTTGTATCTCTGAAATAATTGGACTTTAATGTCTACTAATTCAGACTTCATTACTCATATTATCAAATTTTCGTGTTCTCTAGCCAGCGTGTGTAGAACGCCAACGACTCTTGTGGTTTGTACTCTGGCACGGTGTGTCCAGCTCCCTGAAGATTTCGCAAATCAATCAATTAAATCAAAGAAAAAAATAGGAAATGAACATATTTCTTGATATGAACATACCTTAATAGTCAGAAAACTGATGTTGTTGGCATAACCTTGTATGTAACTGCAGAAAAGGTTTAAGCATTTAAAATGGATTTTACAGAATTGCAGCACAATACACAAGTTAAACATGAACAAGATTTAGAAGGTGAAAACACCAGACATACCCTGCAACTTGTTCATTCACATACCAAGGCCTCCATTCATCCACAATCGGATATCCAAGTGAACTTGTCCATTTTTGTGAACCAGTGAATGGTACACACATATCGTGATCCCCGCTGCAAGAACAAAAAGTGAATATAATCGTTCTGATTATAGAATATACATGAAATACATAGGGACGACCAGTTTTCTCTATAGGTGTTTTACATAAATAATAAACGAGTAACTCAAGAGGACAGAAAAAATGCATAGAGAGAAGTTATGAGACTTAGTAATCTATTGAACCTGTATATGAGTGCCCGATATCCCCGAGCTGTGAGGTTTTTGTGATACGGAATCATGCTTCCAGAATCATGAGTAAAAACTATGTTGGTGCATAGCTGCCAGGGACCTGACCCACTTTTCTGTTGTACCATAGGATTGAACCATAAATCACCAGCTGTATTTTTTTGTTTTTTGAGTAAAGGTAAATCACCATCTTTAAAGCTAGTACAAGATGAGAAAATTTTATCTTACTTGTTCAGCATGAATTGCTTTACGAACATCTTCATTGTTTAGCCACACAGTAGCAACACGATCATCCTGCATATTTCATTCCAGATTATGTGTCTGTTAAAGAGAACAAACAAAAGGAAACAAAAAATCAAGAGTGACTTACAGTGCAAGGGACGTTTGCACCATTGAGAAGCTCCGGCCAACTTGGGACAAGTCCTTCTCTTACTGGAGCTTTAAAAGGCCATGCACGGCCAAACATTCTTTTTCTGATAGGAAGAGGCCTTTCTGTCTCACCTAGTTTACGAAAGCTCATTGGCAATTTTGAGTTATCAGTGGTAACTACACTAGGTTCTTTGCTGTGGTAACACGATTCTAGAATGTCATACACGTTTAGATCATTAACAACCTGCAATAGGCGAAAAAGGTGAATTTGGGACAATAAAGCAGAGCAATGAATTGCTGTCACGACAAAATGAATCAAGTATGACAGAATAACACCTTACCCGATCAATTTTTTTAAGCTTGTCTAAACAATCCTGACTCGCTGGATCATAGAAATTTCCATGGCATGCAACAGTAACTTGCTGTCAAGGCAATGATTATGTTTTTGCTGATATAATGGAGTGGTAAATGTATAGACATAGCTTAACATTTGTTTCGTAACATCTTTTTTGGCGGATTAGAAATCTAAAAAAGTTCAAAGGTCAAATGATTCAAGAACTTAAAAAAATTAAACAAGAAGCAAATACCTCAAATAATTCATCTGAAATGAGGCCCATACCATGTTGAAATGGAACGAGAGCATTACCGTCTATTATTTCATCTGTCACGCCATTTCCCACCATGTAACCCTGTGCAACAGAACATAAAGAGTTTACAACCCAGACAACTAGTTAACACTTGAAAATCTCGAAATGTATATACCTTAAAGTTGATAGCAGGCTTTACTCCAGCCGCAATACCTAAAAAACATAAGCAGAAGAAGGTTAGTTTGTTTAGCCCCCCTGTCCACCACCAACCAATACATGTTCATTTAAGATCGAGATTACCTTTTGCTACTTCAGAAGATAGAGTTGGCACATATATTCCAGCATAAGACTCTCCAGATATGTAAAATGGGTTCGCGAGGAACTCTGGGTAGATTTCAAACCACTAGCAAGAGCATCATTTAGTAGAACCATGAATGAGTTAGGGCATAGCTATCGTAAAACTAGTAAACTTAACTATCAAACCGAGTTTATGTAATGTTACCTTGAGGAGAAACGAGTGGGTATCAGACGCAGTCTTTAAGTCTCCTGTGTTGTAGTCAGATCTATTTTTCGAGTAAGAAAATCCAACACCAACAGGAGAGTCCAGATATATTACACTGGAAACCTGGAAGAATCAAACAATGTACTTGTATCCAAAATGAGTACCTAATGAAATGCAAGCATATGATCAAATAGAATTAACGCAAATAATAACCTTGGACCAACTGTATGGATTGTTATGCAGAATAGGCAGGCTACTATTTGTCGTTCCCAACTCAAAATTAAAAGGTCCTGCAATGTAAAGAAATACCCTTCCTTATTATAGAACACAAAAAATATGGTAAACGAAATCCTTTGCTTATGATGAATAGGAATTAGCAACTGCATCTCTATGGACTACATTTCCAACTAAAAGCTAAGTTGCGTGGACTCCTCACTTTCGATGCAGCACCCGTATCGAATTCTCCAAAAAAAACTTCTTTTGGAGAATTGGCACACACCTTGACATTTTTGAAGAGTCCGAGCAACATATACTAAAAGAATCAACTGTAAAAATATAGGCATTTATGAAAGAATCAAGTCTTTTATCTGATTGAGTACATCGATTAGAGTATTACTATCTACTTTTTCTATTTTAATGACATTTTCCATTCAGAAAATGAGTGTTAACCATCAGAATGACTATTATGTTTTAAAGAATATTCAGGTTTAAGACAATTAGGATCTTTCAATTATTTACTTTTTAAGAATATAAATTAGACCTCTTAGTTGATCTATGACAACATCAATATGCATATCGTTTGAAAATAATTTTTTACTAATTGAAATCACCTGCAAACAATATATCATACTCTCTCTGTTTCAACTTGGGTAAGATTTAAATATAGGAAAAATATACAGCTTTATTGATAAATAGTGGGCCCCAAAAGTTAGGGGGCTCTGCTTGTATACAACAACAACAATAACAACAACTTGAAATCCCAAAATTAGCTCATGAAATCATTACTTGTTCAATCTGCTTAAGTTTGGATTAATTATTGACTCGTTTATTTATTAGTTTAGCCTATCAAAGTATAGACATATACCTATCCCAAATTAATCCTTTAAAAATCTTGTAAAAATATTTTTACCCGCCCGAATTCAGCCTAACCCATAAGTAAGAAGTAGAGTTGTTACCATGCTCATAGACAAAGCCATCAAAGCTTGAACAGCCAGGTCCACCATTAAGCCAAAGAACAACTGGATCCTTTGATGGGTTTCTTTCAGATTCAACAAAGTAGTAATACAAATTCTTGCCATGACCTTCATTTATATCAACATACCTGAAATCCAATTTCAAGAAATATTCAGAAAAGTACAAAAAAACACCATAACAATTAACAACAACAATATACCCAATATAATCTCACAAGTGGGGTAGTGTATACGCAGTCTTACCTCTATTCTGTGAAGGTAGAGAGGTTGTTTCACATAAAAACATATCTGATGTAATTCCACAAGTGAGGTCTAAGGGAGGGTGGTGCGTATGCAGTCTTATTCCTATTATGTGAAGGTAGAGAGACTATTTCCAACCCCGTATAAGCCCATAGGTGGGTTTAGGAAGGGTGGTGTGTATGCAATCTTACCCCTACCCTCGAGGTTGTTTCCAACAACAACATATATAACGTAATCGCACAAAGAAAGTCCGGAAAGGGTGATATATGAAGATAGAGAGGTTGTTTCGATAGACAAAAATCACCATAACTCAAGCAAAAATCAACGTTAGTTTTTCCCTTCAAAATCACAAAAAACAAAAGTTGAAAATGAAGAAAATAATTACCCAGCATAATGTTTTGACTGAAATTTGCCAGTAAAGCCAGGGAGTTGAGTTACTAGTGCACTCTGAGGTGCCCCTTCTATTACCAAAAACAAAAATGCCAAGAATGTTAACAGTAAAAAAATATTTTTTCTTGCCATGTTTGGTGTATTACAAAAAAAATGTTCTTTGAATGTTTCCTTAAAACAACACAAATGATGGGTTTTTATAGTTTGAGAAAATGAAATGTACCATCATATAATAATAACTATTCCATTAATATTTGCTTATAAGGCAAGATTAAGGTAATCTAATCTAGTTTTCAAAATACAGTAAGAAGTCAATTTATATAGCAAATTCATTATGTATGTTCCTTATATATTCATTGTTCTTACCTTATAAGTTGGTATTTTATTGACTTATGTAATGTTTGATTGAGAAAATAAGAAAAACAAAATTCATTATATTTGAGGATAGGTTCAAGATAATCATACACTTAATAGTTTTGATTCTTTAAGTTTATTATACGTTAATAAAAATGGTCTTTTATATTTGAGAATATGTTCAATATAATCTTTTAAATATACACTTGACAATTTTGATTTTTTCAATTTGTCACAAACTAACAAAAAAATGTATTTTATGTTTGAGGATAGGTTCAAATTCTCTCAAGTACGCACTTTTACTGCCATAAAAAATGTCATGCCATATGTAACTCAATGAATTTCAAAACAAAAAAAAAAATTGTTTGTTATTTTTTGTGTTTAATTAAATTACGTCACACAAATTGCAATTTATGCTATATTTGTTTTATCAATTCATATATGGGTTTTCAGAAATATTGATTGAACTTCTTGCTCAACATTAAAAGACTTTAAAATAGATAAAATTATCATTTACTATTTTATTAATATTTAAAAATTGAAAATCAATTAGTTACTAAACCTTTTTCTTTATTCATATTAGGTAGAAAGTTCTAATATTTGCAACTTTAAATCAATTAATTATCTTACCTTGTATAAATACTACCAATAATAATATTAAGATTTAGTTTGTAGTGATAAGTTTTTTTCCTTATTCATACGAGGTAGGATTCTAGAAAGTTTTAATATAGGATTTTAAATAATTAATTATCTTACTTTATATAAATTGTACTGCTAATAGGACTTTAAATTAATTAATTATTTTACCTTATATAGATTGTACTAATAGTAATATTTAGATTTAATTGGTAGTGATACGTTTTTTTCCTTATTCATATTAGGTAGGGTTCTAGGAAATTTTATTATAGAACTTTAAATTAATTAATTACTTTATATAAATTGTACTACTTATAAGATGTTAAATTAATTATTTTACCTTATATAAGTTGTACTGCTAATAGGACTTTAAATTAATTATCTTACCTTAACAGATTGTACTAATAATAATATTTAGATTTAATATATAGTGATATATTTTCCTTATTCATATTAGGTAGGATTCTAGGAAATGTACTTGTTGGGTACTCTGCAGTTTTGGTGAATAACAAGTAGAATGAAACAGGTCAGTTAAGCTAGTTCACAGGAACGATATCTCAAAGCAGTTGAACGTATAGTGAGATCACTAAGTGACAAAGGACAGAGGAGCAATAATCAAGGAACGGATAGAGTGACTCATGATAAACCATGTGCAAGATCGAGGAGTTGGAGTTTGACTACAACACCTAAAAAAAGGCACGAGTTTGAATACAAAAACGAGTCTCACTTAGAGTAGAACTCTAAGCAAGTAGAGTTCGGATGCGAGAAGGAGTTCAAATGAAAGAAGAACTCCTTGAGGAGTATGCATAAATAGCAGAGCTGCTATCCAAAGTAATCACGCACTCACAGAGCAAAATAAAGGCAATTATGAAATTGACTTTAGCAATTGCAACGGAGATTACTGAAGAAACACATTGAAGAACCTAGTCCTAAGTACAGAGTCTAGCTAAGGTATCTTAGTAGTGATGTATTAGGAAGTTGTTCCTTGAGTTATAATCATAGTTCAGTGGGTTATAAACTGAAGTAGGATTATTATCTTCAAGTTGGGTTAACTCGAAGATTTGGGAAACACAAACCTCGGGTGGTTGGTGTTGTTAGGAGCTAAAGTTTATAATTCCTAGGTTACATCAAGTTGTAATCAATTTAGTTGAGGCTCATTGTGTTAGTAAAGTTGGGTTTAAATCCATTGTTTATTTAGTTACTGCGTTCTCGCTGTTGAAACACGTTAGGCAACCTGTTTCATCGATAGACAACTACTAGAGTTAACTAACTAAATCAGTAGGTCGTGCAGACTATCAGTACTAATATTTAGGACTTAAATTAATTAATTATCTTACTTTTAATAAATTGTACTACTAATATTTAGGCTTTAGTTTATAATGGACTAATAATCTCTTTAAGATCCTTTTTTTTCTCGTGGAAACTTTGTTATTTTTATTCTTGAACATTCTTGAAAAAATATATTCCATCCATATAGTGTAACGATGTGTTTTCTTGTCATTAGTTCATACCTACTTATTCAACATGGCAACAACATCATATCCGGTGTAATCTCATAAGTGGGGTCTGAAGAGAATAGAATGTACGCAAATCTTACTCTACTCGAAAACAGTGCCATAAAAGCAGCATAATAGTGTAAAAAGGTATTATGCAATAGGATTGATAATTAATGGACAAAAGCAAATGTTTTGAGATACTTGCAGATGAGAGCTTAACAGTCAGAAGGTACAATGGATAACAGATAAATTATCATTTCTTATTGCTGCCTGGAATACATGGTAAAAATCCAATATCCTTTCTCCCTTCTCTTTTATAAAATTCTTCTGTTAAGAGTCACAGGGAAAAGAAAAATCTCTCTTGTAGCTCTGAAACAATTGGACTTAATGTCTACTAATTCAGTCTTCATTATTCATATTATCATATGTTCTTGCCCTCTAGCCAGCGGGAGTAGAACGTCAAGGCCTCTCGTGGTTTGTACTCTGGCACGGTGTGTCCAGCTCCCTGAAGATTTCGCAAATCAATCAATTAAATCAAATTTAAAAAAATAGAGGAATGAGAAAACTTTCTTGATATGAACATACCTTAATAGTTAGAAAAGTGAGGTTGTTGTCATAACCTTGTATGTAACTGCACAAAAGATTTAAGCATTTGAAATGGATTTTACAAAATTGCGAAAGTAGTAGAGAGGTTAAAAATGAATATGATTTAGAAGATGAAGACACAGACATACCCTGCTACTTGGTCATTCACAAACCAAGGCCTCCATTCATCCACGATCGGATATCCAAGTGTTCTTGTCCATTTTTCTGAACCAGTGAATGGTACACACATATCGTGATCCCCACTGCAAGAAACAAGAAAATGAACGTACTTGTTCCGATTATAGCATCAAAAAAGATCTCAGATAATTTGCATGTAATCAGGTACATTGTGTCATTGTCACTAACAACATTTACCTTAGGCAGCCTAATTTTGAAATGACATTGGATTCTTGAAAGCTATAAAAGTAGTTAGTATAGAGAAAATGAAAATCATGTCAAACTTTTTTGACATCACAAAAATGGAAAGAGTGTCATATAAGTTGGGACATAGGAGTAACTGCAACAGATCTACTAGAAGCGCAGATGTAGACATTGTCTTTTCTTTGACGACTTGTGTACCATGCTAGTCATTGACAAGTCTTTACAATTACATAGCACAATTAAATTGGAGTGTGAGGAACCATAGATGATGTCAGATTTGTATCATTTGAATCTTTGTTTCCACATCTCCCACAGTATATTGCATTTTCATGCAATAACGAGTATTATATCTACCTTCTATCTTGTAAGAGATAGTTGCAGATTCAGAAATTAACTTCAATTTTCAAACTAACATCAAAATATTCCTCCCTCCCCTGAGTTCATTAATTGGTCTCACAACCATTGCTTTTATCATGAGTACTGCACACTTAACATGGGGGCTGTCATATTCGAGAAACCTAGACTTATTATAATCCCAACAAAAATGTGTCTTAGTCAATAGAAATATACATGAAACACATAGGGACGGACAGTTATAGGTGTTTACATAATAATACACGAGTACCTCAAAAGGACAGAAAAATGCATAGAGAAAAGTTAAGAGACTTTGTAATCTATTGAACCTGTATATGAGTGCCCGATATCCCCGAGCTGTGAGGTTTTGGTGATACTTAATCATGCTTCCGGAATCATGACTTAGACTTATTCTGCCTGTGCATAGCTCCCAGGGATCTGTGGCAGTTGTCTGTTGTACCATAACATTGAACCGTAAATCACCAACTCTATTTTTTTTCTGAATAAAGGTAAATCACCATCTTTAAAGCTAGCACGAGATTCGAAAATTGTATCTTACTTGGTCGGCATGAATTGCTTTACGAACACCTTCATTGTTTAGCCACGCAGTAGCAACACGATCATCCTGCATATTTCATCTTAGATTATGCGACTATTAAAAAGTAAACCAGTTATGTATAAGGAAATCTACTCCATTAAAGAGGTCACTATAGGATATATTGAGGGTTCTAAAACAAGCAAGTCCTTGCAAGACTTCAAAATCAAGATATGAAATCCTCTAAGAGGGAATAAAATAAGCTCGAAAGAACGAAAATTTACAGCATCAGAAAATCCAAGTTCATTCAAGATTAACAGGATGGTTATTTGTCCCGAGCTTACAGCCTTTTCTTGTTCACGGTTTTTTATTGGAAAAATACAAAAAAGCGAAAGAGCTTGAACAAGAAAAGGCTCATAAAGCTCTACTTCCCCACTCATCAATTGATTAAGAACTACACAAAAAATATGCATAAAAGAAGCTTGACAGATAGAGCCTTTGTCATATTGTAAACAAATCATTAGTCTATTACTCTCAACAATTTTCTACAGTCGCTGTGACTATATTAGCTGTGAGCCTGTGACATTACAATTTTTAAATTAAATTATCCTCTACATAGAATTATGTTGATTTTTTGAATAGGGGAGTATTTGTTGTCTTGGAAAGAAAGAATTCAACATTGGGAAGACAACAGTTAGACAACAGAGAAACTGGATAAGAATACTTAAAAGATAAACAAGTAACTTTCATGGAAACCAAAAGAGGAAGCATAGCTACAGCAATGAACTTGTTTTGATATAAAATAAGTTGAGTTGGGAATTGAATGGAGAACAATTAGTGAACAAACAAAAGGAAACAAAACATCAAGAGTGACTTACGGTGCAGGGGACTTCTACACCATTGAGAATCTCTGGCCAAGTTGGGACATGTCCATCTCTTACTGGAGCTTTAAAAGGCCATGCACGGCCAAACATTCTTTTTCTGACAGGAAGAGGCCTTTCTGTCTCACCTAGTTTACGAAAGCTCATTGGCAATCTTGAGTTACCAGTGGTAATTAGACTAGGTTCTTTTCTGTGGTAACACGGTTCTAGAGTATCATAAATGTTTATAGCTTCAACTGCCTGCAATAGGTGAAAAGGTGAATTTGGGTCAATAAAGCAATTGAATAGCCGTCTCAACAAAATGTATCATGTATGACAGAATAACACCTTACCCGATCAACTTCAAGAAGCTTTTCTGAACAATTATTACTCGTTGGTTCATAGAAATTCCCATGGCATGCAACAGTAACTTCCTGATCATGAAAAACAATAATCATGGACCAATTTCTAATAGACAAAGAGGCAATGATTCTGTTTTTGTTGATAAATTGGAATGGTAGATGTATAAACATAGCTTAACATTTTTTTCGTAACATCTTTTTTGGCGGATTAGAATTGATCACTATCTTCAGGCAATTTCATTGATGTTTGATAAACCGTCTAATTAAAAAGCATTAGAGGCTTCAAAGAATCATGTTTTGCCAGCTATGACTTCTAAAAATCTAAAAAAGTTCAGAAGTCAAACGATTCAAGCACTTAAAAGAATTAAACGAGAAGAAGCAAATACCTCGTATAACTGATCTGAAATGAGGCCCATACCATGTTGAAATGGAACAAGAGCATTACCGTCTATTTTGTCATCTGTCACGCCATTTCCCACCATGTAACCCTGTGCAATAGAACATAAAGAGTTTACAGCCCAGATAACTAGTTAACATGTGAAAATCATGAAATGTATCTACCTTAAAGTTGATAGCGGGCTTTACTCCAGCCGCAATACCTAAAAAACATAAGCAGAAGAAGGTTAGTTTGTTTAGCCCCCCTGTCCACCACCAACCAATACATGTTCATTTGAGATCCAGATTACCTTTTGCTACTTCGTAAGACAGAGTTGGCACATAGATTCCAGCATAAGACTCTCCAGATATGTAAAATGCGTTTGTGAGGAACTCCGGGTAGATCTCAAACCACTAGAGAGAGCACCATTTAGTAGAACCATGAATGAGTTAAAAGGACATAGAAATAAATGAATTTTATTATCCGGAACAACTATAAAACTTAGAACTCTCCCGGTGTGAGCTGCTGACATTGCCAGTCCCAGGTCCCGAAGAAAGGAGTATTACAGTAGGTTGATTGCTAGCGTAAAACTAGTAAATTATCTATGGATCTCGATTTAATGTATTGTTACCTTGAGGAGAAACGAGTGGCTATCAGATGCAGTCTTTAAGTCTCCTGTCACGTAGTCAGATTCATTTCCCGAGTAAGATAATCCAACACCAACAGGAGAATCCAGATATATTACACTGGAAACCTGGAAGAATCAAATATGTCCTTATATTCATAATAAGTGTCTAATGAAATGCAGACATATGATCAAGTAGAATGAACACAAATGATAACCTTGGACCAACTGTATGGATTGTTACGCAGAGAAGGCAGGCTACCACTTGGCTTTCCCAACTCAAAATTAAAAGGTCCTGCAATGTAAAGAAATACCCTTCCTTATTGTAGAACACAAGAAATATGGTAAAAGAAATCCTTTGCTTATGATGAATAAGAATTAGCAACTGCATCCCTATGGACTACATTTCCGACTAACATCTTTTACTTGAGCTGGTTAAAAAACATTTCAAATCTGTCAAGGAAGAAATCAATATTTCTATGTCAATGGCAGAGACTGTCAAATCAAAAACACAGTTTTGGTTGACCTATTATTTATGTAAAAATTAAAAACTTTTCAACCTTTATACATTGAATGTGTAAAAAAAAAATTTACACTATCAAATCACTTAAAAGATAACTACAGGTAACCACGCGTCCGTAAAAGGATAACTATCAAATGACATAAAAAAAGAAAAGGCGCAGCCTGGTGCACAAAGCAACCCGCGTTAGCAAATTTCGGGGAAGGGGCACACCTCAAGGGGTGTGATGTAGACAACCTACCTTTATACAAGCATCAGGGATGTTATGGACTACAACATGTGAAAATACACAGATAATGTAAAGATTCTTTATCAACAACAATAACATACCCAATGTAATCCCACAAGTGGGGTCTGGGGAGGGTAGAGTGTACGCAAACCTTGCCCCTACCTCGTAGAGATAGGGAGGTTGTTTCCTATACACCCTCGGCTTACATAACATACAGAAGAAAAAATAAAGATTCTTTACCCTAGAGATTAAACAATTGCGCTATTAGTCCCTCATTCTAAGTTTGCAACAACAGTATGGAGACAGTATTTTCACCAAAGGGGTTCATCATCTTCTATAAAGCGGGTTAGGATGAACCACATTCCACCCCTCTAGCTCAGCCTAAGTAGAAGTAGAGTTGTTAGTTGTTACCATGCTCATAGACAAATCCATCAAAGCTTGAGCAGCCAGGTCCACCATTAAGCCAAAGAACAACTGGATCCTCTGATGGGTTTCTTTCAGATTCAACAAAGTAGTAATACAATTTCTTGCCATGACTTTCATCTATATTGACATACCTGACAACCCATTTCAAGAAACATTAAGAAAAATACAAAAATCAAGATAAAGTTTAGATCTTTTTCTCAAAAAAAAACACAAAAAAGAATACAAACCCAGCATAATGCTTTGACTGAAAAGTGCCATTGAAGCCAGGGATTTGAGTTACTAGTGCACTCTGAGGTGCCCCTTCTGTTACCAAAATCCAAAATGCAAAGAATGTTAACAGTATATTATAGTGTAAAAAAAAGTTTTTTCTTGCCATGTTTGGTGTATCAAGAATCCTTTAATGTTTCCCTAAAATGATGGGTTTTTATAGTTTGATAAAATAAACTATACCATCATCACTCCATCAATTTTTGCTTACAAGGAAAGATTGAAGAAAATGACAGGAGATAAGGTACTCTCATTTGGTTTTCAAAATACAGTAAATTAGTTATAATCTGATGGTTATATACTTCAGTGTTCTTTTATACTAAATTGGTATCACTGAAAATAATTGAACTTTCTTACCATAAAAATAATATAATAAAGTAATATTTATGATATGAATTTGCTGACGGAAAATACTCTGTTATTTAATCATTGTGGCTGTTGAGACTTCTATGCTATTAGGTATTCCTGTCAGTATTCTTCTCTGTTCAATTCATTTTCTATCTAGGGTGTGTTTGGTACGAACTAAAAAGATATTTTCTAATAAGTGATTTTCTTACTTATTTTCTGGTGTTTGGTTAGTAATAAGAAAATATTGTTTCAAGAGTATTTAGGTAAACTAGACAAATACGACACTGAACTCGACTTCGATATGAGACCCGACTCTTGACCCCGACCCAAAACCAGAGACCCAGGGATCCAATCTCGACCCCGACCCCTGACATCCTGTCTCTCGACCCCGACTTGGGACAAAATGCCTGACCTCGACCCTAAACCCAACTCTCAACTTCGATCCGGGATTCGATTTTTGATTCCAACCTCGAACACGATCCTAACCCGAGTGCAGGTCGAGATTTGAGAGGCGGGTCAACTTGGGCCAGGGCCGGGAGTCAAGTGATGAGGTCGAAAGAGAGCTTTGGAAAATATTTTTCTTACTTTATGAAGGGAAGTCATTTTTCTTAAATTTGAGTAAAGTAAGTCTATTTGAAAATATTTTCCAAATTATTTAAGCCAAACAAACATGAGAAAATTGAAAAATATTTTCCTTCGTACCAAACACACCCCTGGTGTATTTATCACTTCATTTCATTTTACATGACATTACTACTTATTAGCCCATTTCAAAATAATAATGAACACATTTTATATTTAAAAATAATTTAATTTTTAAATTTTTTATTTTAATATAGTAACATGCTTCTACTGCCACAAAACTTTCATGGCATATTTAATATCACAATCTTTTTTTAAAAAAAACTTTATTTGTTATATTTTGTGTCTAACATACTCCCACGCACGTACGATACCTTTTTTGCTTTTGTAAAGCAAAAGGCTAATTTGCTGTTTAGATTATAAATTTATTCAAAGTATAGTAAAAGGGTGACTGTACATACCACATCAATCTATTTCTTATTATTTCTTTTCTTTTCATTTTTTTCTTGTAACAATTCCACTAATCAAAAAATTTTGAAGTTCATTGATACTCATCCTCATAGTAGTTATGTCATGTATGATGCATTATTTTGGACCAAGATTTTATAGTCAAACGCGCCTAGAAATGTTTGTAGATAAATATTTGATCTAGCCGGCAATCTAGGTATGTTTCGCTAATTATTGAGTGATAGTTCACGTAGAAAACTCACACTTTCAATAAAACTGAAATAATTAGGTGTGTTTTTGACCCTTAACTCAACCGATCGCGCCTAAAAGCGTTTGTAGAAAAGGCTAAAGGCTGTGACATGAATTTTAGGGGTCGTTTGGTATGAGGGATAAGAACAAATAGTCCTGGGATAAAATAAATAGTCTAGGGATAAATTTGGTTTCTTGTTTGGTTGTCAAGTTTGGGATAACTTATCCCACCATTTATACCATAGTGAAGGGATAAGTTATCACATATACATGGTGGGATAAGTTATCCCGAGATAACTAATTCCGGAATAATTAACCGGGATAACTTGTTTCCAACCAAACGACCCCTTAGAAAGGCAACTTGAATAAAGACGATTTTATCACTACAAGACTCATAACAATAATAACCATTATATGACTACTTTTGTGTAATTCATAACAACCAAACACCTCAAAAGAATACACTTTTGTAGAAATATTATACATCACAAGTTATTGCATGGACAATATGACTTTGCTTGTTTGAATCATTCAAATCTTTTCATGCCAATTTTTCCATAACTTTTTGGTACTTTTAGTTAGGGGTCTCAAATGAACAAAATGGATTAAATTTAGATGGATTGAAATTTGTTAAATTAATAAATGGACGAATTATTGCTTCTGCTTAAAAATTATTTGAGGTAAAATGGGCTAAAAACAGATTATTATAACCTAAGTCATTCAATTTTTACTAAGTTTTACTTTCTTTGTTTGTTTTTTTAATAAAATTGTACCTTTATAAACTTAACAGTAAAGTTTAATGGATGAGTAGGCAATCTCGGCACTAAACTCATTGCAGAAAGAGACAGGCAGCACGACGGATTTTTAAGGTGAGTGACAAAATTTTCATTGACAATTTGAACTACATACCAATTCAATTTTTAATGAGTTGAATGAATTAGCTTAAGCTAATAAATGAGCGAGTCAATAATCAATCCAACCTTAAAGAATTATATTTTCATGGTCTAATTTTACCGTTCCTATTTTAATATTGGTATATACTTTAGAATCACAATAATAAATCTTATCTTTCTACTTTTGGCCTACTATTTTAAAGTTCAGACTGGACAAAAATAATAAACCATTTGACGCTGTGGGACCACCATGATGTGAGCCAAAAAGGAATTAAATTAATCAATTCACCAACTACTTTATCTAATTAATCCACTTCTTTCACCATAATACCCTTGATAATATTTTTTAAATCCTTCTTTTTTCTCCAATTTAAAAATACGTTTATATGTTTTTTATGCTCGATATTGAACCACTCGTAAATTAGGTACCGATTTCCTATGTTTGTGGCCTAAAGCAAAATAAAATATAGTATCAAATGACCCTTAAACTTATTTTGTAAAATCCATACGGTAATGAGATACAAAAGAAACCTCTTAGGCTTTTGTTCAATTAATAACCCAACACATAATATGTGGGTTAGATGAGGTCATGATATCTAATTCTGTTGTACACAAAAACATGATATTGAAGGGGAGAATGGTAAAAGAAGGGGTCTATTATCCATCGAATTTTGGATCTTGTGTCACTTGACATTAGAGATTTATTAAAAAAAAATGACACACACAAGAATTTTTTTCTGATGCATTATGAATTGAACATGACAAAATGTAATAGCTAAATCAGGGAAATCAAATTGAAATTAGAAAGTAAAATCATCAAAAAATAAACATAAGAATTTTTTTTTAGTAATTAGTATACACAGATGAGGAAATATTATTATTGAAGAGGAAGGTAAATATAATATTAATACAAACAAAACAGAGAAAAACCAAAATATCTCCAAACGCACTGTAGTACTATCGAGTTTATCTGGATTCAATAATTTTTAATACGAATCATAAATTTAAGTGTAAAAATTTTCCAAAATTATACAAATAAATATCAGACAAATCTATAACTTCAAAAACATTATGAATTCAATATCAAAACTTTAAAAATTAAACTCATGAAATTTAAATCCCGACAATTCTAACGAAACAACTTGTATATGAGGTTGATGAATGTTATTAATAGACTTAACTTGCACATCAATCATTTATCATGTGTCAAAATGCAAATTGGTCCCAAAAGCTAGGCAGTGGACGTGGCCAATAATAAATGCCACAACAGAAAGCAAATGCCACAAATTGAGACATCCAATAAAACAAGAATAACAATAAAGAGGAACCTTTTTTTTTTTCTCCCAATAAAGAGAAACTCAACCACCAAACAAACCGCAAATAAAATGAATGCGGAATTAATCAACCACCTCTTAAATTTATCAGTAAATTTAATAATTTTTTTAATTATGATCTTTTTAATTAAATATTTAAACACATAACAAATTGTGCTTATTACTTATTTTCAGCTCATTATTTTAAAAAAAAATATTCTTCTTCTCAAATGTCTATTATATAGATATATTAACTATATATTACATCTTTTAATTATATATATCAACTTCAATTTGAACAAGTTCGAGATTTTACCATTTATTGAGGTAAAAACTATTTTAAGTGGTTGGTTAACTTATCTATAATGGATTTTGAGAACAAGCACATAAACTTTCTCAAATTTGAATCGGAAGTATATGATAAAAACTTTTTATTAAATGTTTAATTAAAAAATTATAATTTAAGTATCTAAATAAAATAAAATAAAAACTGTGGATCGAAAACCGTTGTTGTTGCTGCTTTAATTTTGTGCTTCTTCCAATGTCGTGGGACATTTTAAATTGAAATTATTTTCAAAGAGAATATACTAATATATCTTCTGTCAACAATAATTTCCACCAATAACAAATTATCCACGATAACAATCCAAATGCTAGCTTTAGAAAACAAAATATTGTGTGTGTTTTTGGCACAATTGTTTTATTTTTCTTGTCTCTAAATAAGTTTAATTTTGGTTTTATATTTGTAAATGAAACGGTATAATCAAAGTACAATTAAATGCTTTAAATTTAGTTTCATAACACTTATCTCCCTTTGGTGATTTCAAATGTTATGCTTACTTTTTATAATAGTAATAACTGTTTTTACTTATTTATTTTAATACAAAATAATTACAATCTGACCCAATAGTGATTTCGATGACTTTGCTAAATGATTTCTTTGCAAAATCTATTTAGCCATTCCAAAGTCCAAACTAGAGTGCCATTAATAGTAAGGATGAATACAGAAAGATAATTTACGATAAACTAAAATTAAAACTGAGGATAAAATTAAGCAATTTCAAAAAGTAGATGGGCAAATTTAAACATATTTTTAATCTATGTTGCGCGGACTCTCCAAATATGATTCTCCAAATATACTGCCACACTTGTGTGGGAACCTCCAAGAATGCACCGCTTTTGGAGGATCTAGCACGCATTTGTCGTCATTTTTAAAGAGTCCGAACAACATAAATTTAAACATGATAACGATACTTCATTATATCATATGTGAATTTCCATCAGTTTAATTGGTGACATGATTTAATCAGAATCCACCAATTAAGTGCAAATAAGAGATGTGCGTAAATCATCATTCATTTTTCGAATATCAAAAATAACATTAACCGTTCACCAACAATATTGCAATAAGATCTCTTGGCCACTTACAAATTGAATAGAAGAAGATGACCTTTTCAAATACCATAAAACTAAAAAGAAAATGTAAGCGGCCTACAAAATCAGTTCTCCCGATATCTCCTAACATTAGGAATTAAGAAAATGTGTATCATACTAATAAATAAAAATAGGAAGGACCTAGTTATAATGAAAACAAGCTTTTCTGGTAAATTTCAAAACCAAATACAATTGCAAGAATAAAGCATCTTGAGCAACTCCAAAACCAATTGTAAATGATCTAAGGCATTTTCTTTTTAGGTCATAGAAGAACAACAAACTATCACACATAAATATTACTCCTTCATTCCATGCCTTGATGATAGGGAAAATATACCTTCGGCTGAAAACTCACAAAACTTATGCTATACTTCTTCACCCAATTGCTACTTATTTTATCCTCAAGTATCCACAGGTCTAGCATCGCAGTTGTCTCCACTAAGTAGCCAAGTGGTGTCGCACTTTATAGGTGGGAGTGGGGGGGGCTAGCCTCCACTCCACTTCTCCTTATTAGTAGTAGTATTATTTAGTATTCGTATAACTTATATTTTAAGGTGTTTTACTATGTTTGCTTCAGGCAGGGTCTAGTACACACGGAATATGTTGTTGTAATATTTGTATGAGATAGGGATCAAAAGCAGGTACGTACCTTTTTGTGGAGTTCCCAGATGTGAATTCTTTCCCGTTCCCAGCTCTGAATTTCTTCCCCTCTATTCATATTTTGCTATGGCACAAGGGAGACGAGCTTGAATTAATATGGGTGGAGGATATATATATATATAGCACAAGAGGAGGTTTTGTCGATTAGGCCTTCATAGTTCATACTCCTATTTCTTCTCCACTTCTTATTAAATTTTTGGTGTGGGGTGGGGGTGCAGGATATCAAATTGACACTATTAAAGAAAATAATACACTTTTTCGGCCTACGTGTAAATAATGTTAGTATTAGTTATACATCCTATTTGATATTATTCTACTTATAACTAATACATAGCAAACCATCATATTAGCAACACCAAGATTATTAATATATGCATTAACATGATCAAAGACACAATCGCCCCGGAAAGTTGTACAAAGCTAAAGAACTTAAATTTAAATAGGGGCTTTAGTAGTTCTGACGAACTTATGAACTGACGAACTCAAGAGTATGATGGCATAAATACTGCATCTCTCTTTATAAAGATACAACCTATTTCATACAAACCACTACATTGTGATTTCACAGTTTTACTAAACAACCACCTTATTAATATAAATGAATCAAATAAAACCAATGAAAAGCTGTTAAAAAACCACAAGAAGCTAATATAACACTACTTTTTGATGAAAACTTTTCAAGTTGTATCTCCATATACTGAACAAGAACTTCCTAAACTTCCTCATTCAAGAGACGGAGCAAGGCATTCGTCTACCATGTCGACAAGGTTAGGGTTTTCCAATGCTGCAGCTACTCGTTCTTTATCATTCAACTGCTTATTTACTGCAAGCAGAAATCAAGTGATCAGTTGCTGGAGTAGAGCAATAGCGGACTACTCTTAAAAAGCTCTCATGTGGTAATGCTTGATGATCAACAACAAGAAGCATGTATTTTTTTCTTTTGGGACAAACTTACATTAACTAAAAGCGTAAAAACCATTTACAGAGAAAAAAAATGCATAATCAGCTCTAAGCCCGTGTGGTATGCTAAGAAGAGCGAATATAATTTATAGTTCGTGAGCTTTGCACGAAAAAGGAGATGCCCTTTTGTCAAAGCAAATAGGAAGGGACAAATGCTGGTCAGGCTGGGTTCAAATAGGAGAAGCCCAGCAGAGTGACAGCTAAAGAATTGGAGCTTACTGGTTAGTGGTGACTAAATATTGGATGTTGTATGACAGATTCAGAGAGACAGACAAATACCTGCAGCTTCTGTAGCATGAGTCCCAGGTGCTACTCTAATATCCACCTGGCAAGACAACAAGGATATGTTACTAAAAATACAAGCAAAACGAAAACTTGCAAATAGATTAATATTTCCAACAATTTAAAGTCACAGCTAGATATCAAGCAAAAACGTCAATGATAAAAAAGTTGCATAATATTCCAACATAATAAATGATTTTCGATAGAAGTCGTTGAATCTTGTAGTTTAAAAATGCAACTAGAATGTTGAAATAAAATAGAGAGACTGGTTACAGGTCTGATATAGGTTATCCATATCATATCATACAGGAACATCCCAAAAGTATTTAAAGCAGAGAAAATTGAAGTCCAAGGAAACAACTTTTGAGGTTTAAGTCATTGACAGTTCTAAGAAAACACACACACATAGCATATCACCTAAAGCATAATATTCTATCAACTGTAATATGCTTTTTACAGGGAAATGATGTGTAACACACACGAGTCTGTTTAATCTAAATAGAAGGATGATAAAGCATACCTTATAACGTGAAGGCAAACATCGCATAAGTTTAACACGCAAGCATAATCCAATAACCGTTGCCATGCTGCAATGTTCCACAGTAGGCGTGAATGTGACCCTGAATCGAAGAACTTCCTCTTCTTAGACAACACGAAATTGCCAATAATGAGGAATCTAAACAGAAACATATGAAACGGATTTAGTTCTCACCTTACATAGCTTCGCCTGTCATCTACCTCAATGGCATCTTCTGTTATAACTTTCAGCTCTTCCAGAGAATAGGGATGCTCTGGATCTTTTATATCTCTAAGATAGTGTAAGAATGTTAAGGAATGATTAGCTTTTCATAGATATCAAGTTACCCCCGACAAATCAAACTTCATACTTGCTTAGTTCCCTTCGAAATGGCACAATGATGACCCAAACAGGCAGAAAAAGATTTAGAAGGAATCCTATCAAAACACACAATCAAATGGATTGTACTCATGTTACTTGTTGAAGGATACTGACATTTGTGAAGCAAAAGGGAAAGTATAAAATAACGTAAAAATTCATCAAGCAGTAAACTGAAGATTGCAATCATGTGTAAACAATTGGTGACCCATAATTTAATCGAATAGGAAATATACAAAGACTATCGATGCCTGATTGGACAGTATCACCTCAAATCAGAAACGGAGGCAGCATGACCCTGAAAATTTTCATGATATGTGATCCTAATATATTCTACTAGCTAAGAATAACAAACCAATGCACACTTCAATTTGCCATGGCCAAAAGCCCAAACAATGTAAGCAAATGTTGAAGGTGCAAATAATGCATGCCTTCATCACCCTCCCCTCTCCCCCCATCCCCTCAAAAAATCGAAGAAAAAGCAAATAATGGCAAGAAAATCATATGTCAATTTCTTTAGTGAAAGACTTCCAGAAAAATCAAGCCAAAGATAGCTACTGCCATGTCTCTACAGAAAATGGAGCATCATAGAGACTGAGCTATACTTTTATCCTCCTACATCTTCCCTATTTCGGTAAAGCAAGATTAGTATTTGGAGGCATGTGAGTTGAGGCTTTCCTTCCCGAACATTTATAGAATCTCATGCCAGAGAGAGCTGACAATTCAACAAATTCGTATAAAACATGAAGGGGAAGTTCATTGGAATTTGAAATTTAGGAGGAATCCCTAGGATTGGGATATGGGTGAATCTCAAAACCTGGTTGATCTTCTGTATAGACAGAGTACCATATGCTACATCGGATCTGGAGCATGAGGAGTAGGGACGAGTTATTCACAGTTAGAGTCATATTAACAGAGTTTGTTAGTGCGAGAGGGGTCGGCCTTATACATTTCTATTTGGGTCCCTAGGACACCCAAGAAGGAGTGTTTCATTGAGTGGTTGACAACAAGGGAAATGATAACATGAAGAGGAGGATCACCTATATTATTTTGTGCTTATGTGCAGAGTTTGGGTGAAGACATAGACCATCCTACTGCTACATTGTCCAATGGCTACAAGGTCAGTAATCCTAAATTGGTTTGGAATACAACTGATGATATCTGAAGGACGCGTTGCTCACTTGAGCCTTCACAAGGAAGAAGATACGACTGATGTCATGGCATTTGATATGCCTACTTCACTCCAACTTCATTTTTAGGCTTTAGGCAAAATAATAAGTGAAAAAACGATAAAATGATCTTATTATAGCAGAAAAGAGAAAGCTTGCAAACATATTTCGTGAACCAAGGAGCAAAAGGTTTTCTCCATTCATTGTCTGCATTGAACGACATGTCCCATTAATAAATAATTTTAAAAAATTATGAAGAAAAGGAGCAAAAGATTCTTTCTTCACTTCATCTTTCACATTGAACTACAGGGTACAAAAATAAATATCAGAAACAACAATGAGATTAACTCTACTTTGCAAATTCAAAGACCTCCTCTAGGTATTCTGCAGTGTAATATGTTATCGCTACTCATAGACTTAGCATGCTAGTACTGCCGCATTTGAAATCTGAATGATTGAGAATAAAACTCTCACAGATTCTGAGAAGGATGCATTTTAGCCTCCTAGATATTCCCTTATCATAGAAAGAATAATTTCAAGTCAAACATAAAAGGTAAAAAACAACATTAGATTTCAGCCATCATTGGCTCAAGGATGATAGAATGCAATCATTTAGAAGGATATCAAAAATTTCTAGCTGGTCGATAGTGTCAGCTGCATATTCATTCACACTTGGAGCAATCCTAGCTTGACGCTCCTTCTTCTCATACACAATGGGATTGGCATTTATCAATTCAGAAACCATTTCAAGTCTGACCTTGTTAAGATTCACCTGTCAGTTATGATGTCTGTCAAGATCATACAAAGCCTACTTCTGAGCTAAAGAACTTCCTTTGCAATAAGAATAAATAAACTTCCAAACTTCAAATTTGCCTCTTTTTTTTTTTTTTGATTTCCCACCCAGTTCCGGTACCCGCATTGGAGCCCGACTAATCCGGATTCGCGCATTGCACGGCCGATTTCTGGAGGCAGCGCTCCCAGCAAGATTTTTCCATTCCCAGGGCTCGATTCGCACCCTCTGGTTATGGGTGAAGGGAGCCCAACCATCCCACCACATGCCCATATTGGTCAAAATTCGTCTTTCTTAGTCATTCATTAGCTTAAACACCGCTTTTTCTAAAACCTCTCCTTGCATAAAAAGAAGAGATACAAATCTCCGCAGAAAACCCTCATCAAACAGCAGAATTTTTTTTTACAAAAAAAACATTTATTACCCTCATCAAGCTGAAGTAAACAAGGTATTACAAGCATCCAGCTGCCAAAATAAAAATAGAAACAAAATAGGATTCAAGTTATATACAGAGGTAAATAACTTTGCCAGCATTTGGCCATAGATTTTGGATCAAATTTTGAAAAATTATTTTCAAATACTTTTGATCAGATTTTCAAATATTTTAGAGTTCCCCTGGTCAGAAATTCCACTTCCACTCGCAAAACTTCAATCTTTTTTTTCTAAGTAAAACACATGTCCAAACACAACTTCAAAAACTCAAATTTTCAAGTTTCAATTTCAAAATCTACGGCCAAACGGGAGCTTAAATTCAACAAAATAATAGTTATCCAGAACCCTCATGACTTTCTTTGAACAAACTCATATAAATAGACGTTTACTCATCCAAACCCATGTGAAAAACACAACAAAATCACAATTTTTTCTCGAGGGTCGTCGGAATTTTCCCCAGAAAGAATCATAATAATTAATAAGCATAACAAATTCAAGATAAATAATCGCAAATTAAATAAGAGAACAACAAAAAGTATATGTTTTATTTTTTTAAAAAAATAGATTATACTTACAAATTGGATTTCCAATCAGAAGAAGTCTCTATTTGGGAAAGAAGGAGAAGTAGCAATGAAGAGATATGGCCGAACAATCGGATGTTGGCGGGGAAGAAAAACTCCTAAGTTTTGGGACCTTTTACTTCTAAATTTTTTCTTTTTATAGGATTTAGTTATCATCTTTATTTTTCAACGACCTCCCTCGAAATGGACCACGTCTTTATCATCTAAAAATAAATTTCTATCATTTTTTTTTATAGAAAATGATTTGTTATTATCACATACGATTTAAATAACTTTACAAAAAATTTACAAATCCGTCAATTGGTTTTGTTTTCGTAAATTTTATAAATTATTTAACTTAAACCTAATTTTAGAAAAACTTCCCACCTCTCCACTTTGAAATAACTTTAGATATGCATGTATATATAAACTTTAAGAGGTCGTTGGGTAGCCAGTTAGAATTATGCAAGTATTAATAATAAAGGTATTAGTTATGCCGGTATTAATTATGGAGATAAATAATGCACCAATTGGCTCATAACTTATTAATTGTATACATAAATAACTTATTTCCTTAAACTAGTTACCAAACATTGTATAACTTATACAAAATTTAATATATAAACAACTTGCTTCTTTATTGGCTATCAAATGACTCCTAAAAATACTTGAATTTCAGACATAAGTGCATAAACTCCAGGCAAAAATGATTGAATTTCAATCATATGTATTTGAACTCCGACCATATAACATTTTATCAAAAGTTAAAGCTTTGTCACACTTAACTTCAGACACATGTTTGAAGTTATTTCGAAGTGGATAAACTTGTAAACTTTTACGGAATATAAGTAAAATAATGATCCCAAAATCATTGAATGTTAAAAAAGATTATTTAGGTCTTTTACATACAAATTCACTTCTAAACATATAGAAACCCAAGGTATACTACACAAGATCTCTTTCACAATACAAAAATAACTCTAACTATATTCACAATATAAGCTTCTTTTTTTTTAGGAATACTGCAACAGAACACTGATTGACTACTTATAAAGCCATACACCCTAAATTTTCAAAATTTCAATCAAAACAAAGAACTTTGGAGAGAAAAAGAATTATCCAGCGCACATAAAAAATTTCCCAGTTATCTGTTGCTGTTGTCTTCCATTGAACACTCAGAAGCAGTATCATCCAATGTTGAGGTTGAGATTGTGTCCACTGAGCTGCTATCACTATCTGAAGATGTACTAGTTTGGTCCTCCATTGGTTGTTTCAAGTGCCAATACATTATACTTGCTGTGAGTGTAAGCATCATCTTTTGATTTACCTGATTAAACACAACCACCATTATATTATGATTCTGCAGTATCATAGTAGTCAGTAAAGGACACAATGCAAGCATCAAATGGGTTAATTTCACGAAAGGTCACTATTATTATGTCTTGTTTGTTTCCTCCTAACGACTCGGTTATACTTGCAAAAGAATTGTCAAGTAACTTTCGTGATATTTAGGCAAAGTTGAGTTACAATGCGTGAAATTACGCCGCATGTGATTTTACTTGTTTTAGTATTAGAGGCAGCAAATTTAATTGCCTGAAAGCTAAAGGCATCACAGGTTCCTAAGTCTCCTTAAAAGATAGAATGCATCAAACATCCATGCATATTGAGCAAACGAGTGATTACCTCAATCAGATCTTCGGGTAACAAAAATATTGAACATCCAAGTTTCCTTGCAATACTAATAATGTAGGTTGCGTTCATCTTCTTTTGCTCCTCTGCATGAACCAAAATTTTGCATTATTAAGAAGTCTAATGTACTGGAAATCATGACTGAATGGAGAAACACAAAATGAGTAACTCAAAAATATACTATGGATGATACAAGGTCAATAATGTGGACTTCTCTTAGATCTTTTGGATTCAGACAAAAGAAGGAAACTACCACTTTAGACAGTTCGACTTAAATTGAACTTCCTTATTTGGCTGAACAAGTATATTAAGTTACTTTAACTACATTGAATGATCTCAACTGGTTAGGACTATCCAGGTTATGGATGCATCTGTTCCTCTTTCTCAATTTGACAGGCCATTTCTTCAGAATGTTTGGATGATTCATTAAAATCACTCTTAACAAAGGCATGTTGATCCTCTAGAATGTGTATATGTCATTGGGAAAAATCAGAGAAAAGATTTCATAGGCAAAATATGAATAGAAATTTGTGAGACATAACATGCTTTAACTAAGAGACCCTTTCTAGTAAGACCATGGCACTTCCTTTATTCAAGTATCATCTGACTAAGTGATTCTGAAGTCAATTGGGTGTCAATAAATAGAGGATGAAAAATCTTGGTCCATGTTTTCAAAGATCACTGTATTCAATCATATAATATTTTGCCTTCACATCTCAGCCACCACACAAAATTCCCGTCCAATATTATTTTGATAGATTAGCTATTGGAAAAAATAGCAAGAAAGAACAATGCCTCGTGTTGATACTAACAAACAACTAAATTAAATTAGAACAACTGAAAGAAGGAGCCTATTTGAAGTCTGAAATAAGATTACCAGTTTCTCCTTTTGTAACAAGACTCCAGTTAACAGCTCGAGGGTGTACAGCACTAAGCAGCTCAAGGAAAAAGATGCCATCTGACAAAGTCTTATCCTGTAAAATAAACAGACTCAGTTCTCTGTCTCACGATAATGAGAGGTAAAAGAGGTGTATGCTAGCCAACTTGTGGGGTATTATTCAACTAGCAATGCCTCATCCAATAACTATATCAGAATATTTGATCTAACTTCGAGGAATAATAAGATGCACATACAGCATCCAATTGTACCAAAAACAGGTGTCTAATTGAAAATCACACTGTATAGAATTACAACTTTCTTTGCAAGCCATATCAGGTAATTTTACACCAGAAAAAAAAAACTTGTTTGTCACGTTCTGTGATCTAACTGAAAGTTTGATTAGTTAGGGCCTTTGAGGTTTACATATCATGTGTATACATGTATAATCTGCCTAAGTAAAACTTGAACTTGATGTGCACACTAACATTATTTTCATGCCTTTTAATTACCGATAACAAAACATTGCAAAGCAAGGTTCAAAACATTGAAAATAGATGCTATATGCACCCACCGACACACATGCACACAAAGCTAATAATGATCATATGCGTGCTAGCAAACCCATGCTTTATCAAAATAATCAATTGAAGGCCTACTCAACTCTATTGTTCTGGATCTGAAAATGACTGATCTTTAGAAATTATACCTTAAAACTAGCCATGCGACTCTTGCTTCCTGAATTTCTTACTTTGCTGTTGGACCACTCTAAGATATCTGCATCAGTAATTTCCTTCCCATTGGAATGAAATCTCAAATTCTTCAAGAGCTGAAGCATGTTACATCGCATTAACTGCCACAAGTAAGCTGAAATAGAGAACAAAGGATGTTGGTCCAAAACAGTTTCAGTTAAACCACCCCTCCCCCGTCCTCGAGAACCAAAAAAAGCATGTAGATATTACAGATATGAATAAATTTAAGGAGAAAAAAAACGAAGAAGAATAAAGGATGACAACACTTACCCAATATTAATTTCTTATTTCCCTGTACAATGTCATTTCCCGCAATATTTACAAGAGAAAACTTCAGTTGCTTCCCGATCTTCACAACTTGGTTGCAGTTTTCTACTTTTCTGAATGGCATCTTAATTGGAGGCTTAGTAGCAATTTTCCAATTAACAATTCCAGGAGACACCTTGTCAAGTGTCTCTAAAAGCAACCATCTGGAAAGACACAAATATTCATTAGATTGAAATAAATACACCTGCGCGCACACACACTCATAGAAAGTGATCTTTGTATGAATACTTAACACTTTCATGAGACCAGATAGATGTATAAATGTCATTGCATGAGCAAAATTAGATCAAGACAGAGTTCAAAGCCTAAAGTTTAACTTAGTCAGGAGATTTTGTAGTAACATGAAATAAGCCCCCTGTCATGGGGAAAGTTTGCAGTACTAGGTAACTGAGGTAGCACTCACCCATTTCTGAGATCTTCAAAGACATTGTCTATGTAAGCTGAATTTCCAAGACTATTGATCCAAAAGCGGAAAGCTCTCTCTTCCCTGGACATTTGAGCTTCATCTGGTGAAATCTCCAGAAAGGATATTTGCTTTGTTTGAGTTGATAGCCCGTTCCTATGGATAAGAGGTTTATGGTCAATTCAAGATTGAAACAAGTAATCAAATAACTAAATTTTACAGATTAATATCAGTCCCTATGAAATGCATAGCACCAAACTTGCTATGAAGTTATAACCTCTCAAACTTGACTAGCTGAATTGGCTAATCATACAATTGGTTATTCTATTACTTAAGTGTGGCAAAGGAACAAAATTGTTTATTCAAGTCACACTGCTGGCATTCAGTATGCTAAGAAAGAAACATGGTAAAGCATCAAGACACGCTGATTTAGAAGCACAAGAGATAAAATGCAAACTAACATGGTCCATAAGTTGCACATATTCTGTCTATATTGGTAATCAAAAAACAATTAAATTACCAAAACCTTGTCCAACAAGAACAGAAATTCTTAGAACACAAAAGGTTTTACCAGCATCTTCTTCTTGTAAATGTGTCATACACAAGAAAACTTAAAAACAGAAATAGTCAGCAAGTTCATACGTAGACCTCAATGAAACACTAGCTTCTTACCTGTGCTGAAAGATATGCGCCACAAATGCAAGGTTAAGATTTGGAGAACCTTCTATAATATCTTTAGCTGTTAAGTATCTTTTGCAACCCATCCTATCCGCATGTTCCAAAACCAACTTTGCTCTTTCTAAATGGTCTTTCACAGTGAGTGTGGTAGGATTAATGTACTCCGGGGCAAGAACATTTAAGAGGTGAGCATAAGCTTCTGCATCCTACAAAAGCAAATGGATGGCTTAAGAATCAGCACTATACACTCAAAATGGATAAAGAAATTACACGAAAGGGATGAAGAGGAAAGCTATTTTCTTTTATTTCTGGGGTAGAAGGACAAGAAAGTCTTCCACCACTCATTCTATAAAAATAAATAACTTATTTAAGAACTCTCAGATCCTCTTTTATTCTATCAATGGATAAATTATTTAGAATTTCTGGGAATTGGAAAAAGAAAAGAGAAAAAACACCACAGTCTCCCTCTCTGAGGGGAAAAGATTAGCTTTAAAAGACCAAGGAAAATGTCGCAGATATCAAAAATTTGCATATTCACACCTAATTGATGCAAAGTCCAACTCATTTTTATCTACCTTTATGTCAGATGAGAAGTTTGTCACAATTTTCTCGAATTTAGCTTTCTTCAATTGAAAATTCATCCATCTGAGCAAGATTTTTTCTGGAGGTAGACTCATCAGCTCCTCTGCATCCTGATATCACAGATTTGAGATAATCAAGTATAACACAAGTTTTGCCGCAAGTTGTCAATTAATGAAGCATTGATGAGTGTATGTGTTTACCTTGTTATCATCAATTAACTCCAACAACTGAGGTGTTTTCTTTAAGTTGAGGTCTGCCAATAGTTGAATCTAAAATAGCATGAAAGAAAATCAATGTTTCAAGTCCTGCGAGCTAGAATGTATGCTGGTGATTTTTAATATCTTAATGCTGATCCCTTCATCTTGTAAGGCAATCTATTCGTACTAAAGTCATCTCATTATTTCAAAGTTTTGAAATCCACTGAATGATTCAGTAAGGACACATTTAGATTACCTTAATGATTTGAGATATCACTCCAAGAACAAGATGCCTCTGGAAACCGATAAAAAAGACAAAGTATTAGACCAGTATATAACACTAAGTTAGATAAAACAAGCCAGCCATAAAACCTCAGACACAAAAAAAAGTTCAGGCTGATAAAAGTAAGCTTATGAATATATCTGAGGAATACCAAAAACATGGAACACATCTTTGAAATCACAATCAGAACATGATATTGCACAGAAGAATCATAGGATGGAGGACTAAAATCAATATAATCCAGCCACAAGACCAGAGAACAAGATAATGTCGAGGAAGCAGGGAGAAAGACACATGATTGAGTCATATCACTGAACATGCAAGAAGAGATTTGACGTCACCCCTCAAACATAAGTTTCAGGGTTACATTTGCATTCAAATAAAAAGAGAAAGGCAATTCAGCTGATATTACATAAATGCTGCTCGAAGCCAAAGGAAGAAGATAGAGATATTTAGACTGTGACATGGTTTTATGAGTAAGGCATGCTGAAACCAAGTTTACAAACCACAACTGATGGGATCCTTTGGTAACTCAATAGGGAACAGAGTGTCTAATTCGTCGCGAAATTGTGTCCCAAAATTTATAGGACAAATCCATTGGAGAACATATTGCTAATGTGAAAGGGATACATACCCTTCCTTCAATAAAGTCTTGCGTGCCAATATTCACTAGAGTACATCCAATTGCCTTAGCAGAGTTGAGGCACAAGGTATGATTTTCATTCCTTTCCCATGGATTCAGCATTCTCTTCATGTTTATTGCCCGTTCATCAATTGTTCCAGGTACAGCCACATTGATAAGCTTGCTGCAGCAAAAGAACAATATTATTAACAATCTAGTCAAAGAAGTTTTACATACATGAGGCATATTAATATACAAAGTGAAAGATTTGATGCTCACCAAATAAGAACTCCATCCTTGGAAACCTCAAAGAGATCATTAGTTAAAGGATCAATAGGAAGGTATTTCTTCAAAAACTCATCATCCGCAAGATAGCTGTTAATGTGTGCAACATATGATGCCTTCTCAGATTCACTAATTGTGTGGAGCAATGTAGAAGTTGCTGACTTGACAAAAGCTGATGAACTCTTTGCAGTATTTCCCATCCTTGCAGCAGCATGGGCTTGGATTTTCAAATAAACCTGTCATGAGTTCAACAATTCTTGTGTTCTTAGACAAATCAAAACGACAAATTCTTGACGAGTACGTTCTAACAAAGTTTATAGATAGAATAGAACTACTTAAACCAAATGCTAGTAGACTACGAATGCATTTGGAGTCAAAATTGCAGGGTTTGAGGGAGTATACTTGTGGGACATTAAAAGGTCCTCTTTAAGCTATTTATTCACTTCTTTTTTCATCTTCCTCTTCCTAGTTGTTAAAACAAAATCTCAAACCTCTAAATTTACAAGGAGTATCATCTGAATTGATTCACTTATATTCAAAAGCATGGACACACAAAATTATTTGAAACTATTGAAAGCTTAAGGTTCTCTTTCTGTGCCGAGAAAAGTAAAAATAAGAAACTTCAAAAAATAACTTAAAAGACAAAATCTCTAGCCAACTGAATCAAAGTATGGATTCTCAATTCCTTTTTCTTTTACCATTGTCCTTTATTTTTGCTTATTTGGAAGAAGCTCTGTCTGGAGGTACAATAGAATGTTCCATATAAAGATAATTCTAAATAACAAAAGATTTTTTTTTTTGATAGGAGTAATAGTACAAATTGAATAACGAGTAAATGTAGCTGCTCCAATGTACTCCAAACACAATGAGAAAAAGGGGTTATGAAGGAGAAATATACAATAGAGCAACACACATTCTATTGCTTCTAGGGAACGAGTAAAAACAAAAAATTTCCAATCAAGTTAGCATTTGAATTCACCTTTCTAGCTGTTCCAGACCGTTTCTACAGCTTCTAACAGGAAAAAGGATCTAGTATCCTCTTCAAATTTGAAAAGGCAGAGTATCGACTAACAACATTTTACTAAATGCAAATCGTGTGTTACCTGAAGAAATAGCTCGAAATCAACATCTTCCTCCAAGTTTTTGTAGGAATCTCTCAGAAACGACTCTCTTTCTTGCTCTGTAAGATTCTCCCCAACGTGTTTTATTCTCGCCATTTTGGAAGGCAAGTCTGCAAGCGTCAGACCTCCATTTTCTCTCTTCATTGCATTGAACTGCAAATTACAAAAATCCGCTTAGCGATCAACAAATAAAATCAATAAAAAAACAGCATCGATCCAACACTTGTTTAGATCCTCCAAAAATCCATTCCTCTTAGCTAAGCTTACATACTAGAATTATTAATCAATACATTAAATCAATCAACTACACATCTATCCAAATTTTGTTGAAATTCCTATATAAATCCTCAAAAAATTCATTCCGCCTAGCTTAAGCTCACATACTAGAGTAATAAATCAATACATTAAATCAATCAACTACGCATCTATCCAAATTTTGTTTTAGTCGCTATATAAATCCTCAAAAAAATAATTCCGCTTAGCTAAGCTCACATACTAGAGTTATTAATCAATACATTAAATCAATCAACTAAGCATCTATCCAAATTTTATTGAAATCGCTATGTAAATCCTCAAAAAAATCATTCCGCTTAGCTAAGCTCACACAACAGAGTTATTAATCAATCAACTACGCATCTATCCAAATTTTGTTGAAATCGCTATATAAAATCCTCTAAAAAGTCATCTCACATCAGCAAGAGTTATAATTAATCAAATTATAGAGAAATTGAAAATTGAAAAACTTACGTGAGATTTCAATCGCCGAAGTTCAACCTGAGTGAACTGACTCTGAAGCCATGGATCAGATACAAAAACACCTACATATCCAGCCATTGTTTGATCTCCTCTTGATCAAAAATCTCCGATTTTATAACGAAGCGAAGAAGAGAAAATGATTTTCTGTAGAAGAAAAGAGAATTGGGTGGAGATGTTTCTCTCACTAAGCAAAAGAGAGAGTGAGAGAAGCATGTGATTTTGAGAATGGAAGTGGGAGAGGGCCTAATAGTAGTACAGTGTAGAATGGGGACACAGAGGAGCTGTCAGTATTCAAATTTGTTCTCAACAAAAATTCAAATTATGACAGTACTATCCCTTTTTAACCGCTATCCTTATATTAACATTAATTAATTAACATAATAAAGTCATTACTTAAATTAACATTGTTTATTAATGATATAGCAGAGGTGGTGACCATTACGGGTAGTTTAGTAAGTAGACTAAATTATCTTGGATTATTATGATTTTTAGATTAATTTATTTCATTGAGAGATGGTATAAAATAATTTCAAGTTGAATGAAATAAGGTGGAATATCTTTGGCTTAATCGTGTGTACTTAAAGATTGTAGTAAGGTAATACTTCGTCCATCCTAATTAAATATGACAATGTTTGACTTGGCACAAAATTTAGAAAAGATGGAAGATTTTTGAAATTTGTTGTTTAAACCATTTGTATAGCTATAAATCATTTTATTAAGAGTAAAAGGGAAATTTTAAAGTTAAAGTATTTTTGAGATTATAGAAATATGACTTTTTTTTATGGGACGTACTAAACATAAAAATGTATAACATAAATTGGGACAAAGAGAGAAAGTATTTCTTCATTCTTAATCAGAGGTGTTGGGTTTCAGATTTGATCCCTGAATAGGATCGCCGGAGAGCATTTCCCTTCAAAATGAAACTTTTCAACACGAATCCGAGTTATTAATAAAAGGAAATATGGTATGTTTAGTCTCCGAGTTATTAATAAAAGAAAAAAAACACAACTTCCGCATATTCTAATTCTAGACCACAAAAATCCTCGATAATTCTTATTCAATTACAGCGATGAAATTGCATTCTAAAAGTGGATTATGCTTCACCCCATTGCATTTAAAGTAATCATGCTATTTAATTTAATTAGATCTGTTAATCATTGGATCAAAATAGCATGCATTGTTAAATTGAAGATAAAAAATAATGCAATAACTAATGGACTAAAAACTCCATTTTCCCATATAAAAATGTACATAGATTTTCGAATTCTATAGAAACTAGAAATATAGCATTTGCTTTTTGAAATTAAACTCTGCATAATTTATGCAGGATTTAATACCAAAAACCAAATAATGTACCACTCGTATTAGTTATGCAAATTTTACAGTATACGAAAAATAAATTTCTTATGCTTCAAACCAAACGACCCCTTAAGTGTTGCTCCATGGACAGGGAGGGGCTCTGTTTACGCTTATTTCATTTTCACCTTGCTTCACTTTGGTAGTTAGACATGGCTTACTTGCTGTGAAAATCAAGTGTTGTAATGAACTACTATAATGGACCTACTTACCTACTTGACATTTTCTTCAGGGTTACATCTCTTTGTAATGAACTGTTCCGATTTTCAATAATCTCGAAGGCATGCAGCAAAAAAAGATCGATAATTATTATTAGTTGAGTGAAAATCAACCCGACTTTAGACTGTGCCCTACTGGTTACAGGCTATAGCCACCGTTTTTCTAGCTATATGTAAATGAGATTACTAGCTAGTATACTGAAGATTAGAGGTGAAAGGTAAGCCGTGTCATTAGGGGCGAAGTCAGGTAGGATCCAGGGGTTCATCCCAATAGCTTTTGAAAAAAAACTTATACTATTTATTTATAATTGATTTTTTTTTTTTATGTATATAGAGCCTGTTTGGACCAGATTATAATCCTCTTTATAACTTTTTTAGGTGTATGGTAAAAGTTAAAAAGCAATTAAAAAAAGGCTAAAACTGATTAAAAAAAATTAAAAGCTCGACATCTTTTCTAATTCCAACACTACTCTTACTTTTCAATCCTAAAATGTATGGAAGTACTCTTTTTTCTCTTATTTTCATCCCACTTCTCTATCTTTCTCTTTCTCCTACAACAAAAAAGTAATTAACAACACTTGTTTACCAAACACATTAACAATTTTTTTTCAAATTCAGCATTTTTTATCCAAACAATTATTTACTTATTTATAAATATTTATTTTCAGCTTTTAATCACATTGCTTAAAAACTAATTTTTTTAAGCAAATCCAAACAGGCTAATAAAGTAGATGTTGAACCCTCTTAACTTCTTCGTGTGTTTACTTCTTCATTTTTTGAACCCTCTTAATAAAAGATTTTAATTCCGCCACGGCTTATCGTGTTATTAAAGTCCAAGTAAATCCTTGTGTATTATGTGAGGTTTGGAGAGCATTTTCAAACTTTATGGGTATGGATTTAATTCTCTTAATTATTGAAAGGGATTAGTTCACTTTTCAAATTGTGAGGTCCACGCACAGACAGATGACTTGCTTTGATTTTTATTTTTATTTTGTAATGAGTAAACATAAAACTTTCACCCTACGTGAGAATTGAGATTGATTAAATAGAAGGGTCAAAGTCAAACAGTAGAGATTTTGAATGAAACCTAATTAAGCGGTCGATTGCTTGTTATTGGACTGAGACGAACTTAAATAGAGTGATATGAAGAGTGACGATTCATACATATATATGGCTCACCCCAATTTGTTCGTGATGGTTAATTATGTTTCGAACTTTTTCTTTCTATACTTAGAATTTTCCTGATTTTTTTAGGTTTAGAAAACTCATTGTTCTGATAGATTTGGGAAAGGATAACATATATTGTCCTCGACTCCTCGTAGGATTGAGAGAACTTTTCTTTTTAGGATCGTTTGGTACGCGGGATAAGGATAACAACTTGAAATTATTTTATTCTTTCTCTCATGTGAATAAATTAGTTCAGAAATTATAATATAAAGAGACTAGGATAATTTAGTCTGCACCATTCGACCCCTTATATGTTTGGGATTTTGGATCTATATATAATATAGGGTTGTAATTAGGATCAAATTCATAAGATTATACATTTCTTCTCTTTCAAAGTAAAATTGCTTCGAAGATTAGACTTAGCCTATAGGACATTTCATTAATTATCCATGTGCAAGATTAATTGGGGAGGGGGGGGGGGTCATATTTGCTCCTTGTACAAAAGTTTGAAAATCTTCTTCTCCTAACAATATATAGTATAGAACAAAAAAGCAAAATGAAAGGCATAAATCTGAGAGACAAATGTGATCTTCAATGACAAAGCAAATCAAAGCCACACATGATGATCAGTGGAACCATCATACTTTTTAACATGTCCAAATCACTAGTAATGATGATGATATTTGTACTACTACTCAATATATCAATGGAATCACAAATTTTAAAAGTTTTGGGGTGGCAAAACCCATGTGTGGATTGGCCCTACTTGTCCTTCACTTGTGGTCTCATGAACCAGTTCTAAACTTCAACAACCCCAAAACGCTTGGTAATTGTTGGGATCTTTACGTAAATAGCAGATTGAATTCACTAGATATATATAAATTTAACTCGATTATACATATAATACACTTAGCAGTTATTTAAACTATGAGCTAAAAGCAAGCGCGCCTATCTTATATATATGAGAATTGCTCATGATCTTACATCAACGAGCCAAACCGAGACATAAAAGATCAAATACGTGATCACCAAAAGCAAGCTTGCCTTTTTCTTTTCGGGTGTTAAAAAGAAAGATATTGAATCGAAAACTGATATGTTTGGTCATTGATTAGATCGAATTGTTTGTGTAACTTTGCTAACTCTTCCGACAATGAGAAAGCTTATAACAATGGTCCTATAATTAATCATTAATTGTTGTCCAAATGAATCTTTCCTAATTCTCTTGTTGTTAATAATATAGAAAGACTAATTATTTATGTTGCATAATTGTAAAGCATGTGATGCTACTTAAAAGTGATAGAAAATATGCAAATGTTGCAGTGTTTAATTTGGGTAAGTAGATGTAACACAAAATTAATTTGATCTTCTAGCTAGTTGGTACAGGGCCAACTTATAATTAAATAGAGTGCCCATGGGTAATATTGTTCCCCCCATCTTTTCTGTGTGTCAGATATTGGCATATTATTTTATCCTTTAAAATGGAAATCAATTAATTGGAATGGGTCACGTTTAGTTATAAAGTGTTTTATTATAATGCTTCACAGCTATACTATACCCCCAAAAAGGTGCATGGGACACTTGAAAAGCAGGATGGATGGGGAGAAAGATCATTATGATCTTACTTAATCCAGTATTTTCTGATCTTAAGAAATATTCTCTCTCTTTAATTAGAGATTTAAAATTCGAGTTATGAAATAGAATTGTCTTTGATAGTTAGGAAACATTTTTACCCTCCTAATGAAATTCTTTATGTAAATTCAAATTAGTTAGACCCTTTTTTATAGTTCATCGTCTCGATTGTTTAGCAATTTTTTGATAGAAATGTATATGTTTGGAACATACATTTATTAAGAGTCAAAGTTGATCAGTATTCGCATCTTTTATTTCACGGGTAAGCCATCGAAGGACGATAGGTTTTGGGAAAACTTGCTTGTGTCTACAATTTCCTTTCGTCTCATTTTGTATGACACTGTTTGATTAGGTATTAATTAAAAAAATAAAATAAAATTGTGATCTAAAAAAACCCTTAGTCATTTGTGTGATTATTAATCATTTCATTAAGGGTATAAGTAGAATTTTAAAGTTAAGTTATTTCTAAATAGAGGAAGATGATATTCGTTTTGCAACAAACTAAAAAAGAAAACGTGTCATATAAATTGAGACATACGGAGTATCCTCTACCATACGATCTTCATCCCTATGACCAAACAGTATGATATGATGAATGAAATTCCTTCATCCTTAAATATCTCAAATACGTGCCTTAATAAAAAAATAAATTCCTGATGTAAAGTGTTTCCCTTTAAATACCTCTATACAATGTGAATCCAGATTAATTAGTAACGAGTCATTAGGCCAAATTTGAATATAGAATGGTTTTATCTTCTTCTTTTTTTTTAAAGATTTTCATCTCTCAAGAAGAAAGAAGAAACATAACATGGATCTTTATGTTATGTCATGTCATGTATTCCATAGTGGAAATTGAAGTATGTAATAGAAACTTTGTTTAACTATTATCACATATGATAAATGGTGTAGCCCGTTTTCAAATTTAACTCGAATCACAAAGTAATCTAGACAGAATGAATTAGGAGGAAATAGCCTCTATGAAAATGTGAGATATCACTTTTTTGGCCCATTACAATTCATAAATATTCTTTTAATTATGACCCTTTTCCACACGAGATTGGTAAATAAAAAAAAAAACACACTTTATAGGATTATTTTCTTTTATTCAAAAGTTATATACAAGCTAATCCGAACACCATCGTCATTAAAAAAAATATTTAAACTTTTGCTAGCTTTCCGTTGATGGTGTGATAGTGCCTCTGACCTCAAAATAATATCCTCGACAAGTTTTGTGTAACAGAATATTGACTTGGATATAACAACATACTCAATATAATCCACAAAGTGGGGGTCTGAAGAGGGTATATCGTATGCAAATGTGTGCCTGTTAGTTTTGGTCCCTGAGGCCTGAGTATAGGGTCATTGGAGAGCGTTTTACTCCCAAAATGAGACTTTTCAACATTAATCCGAGTTATTAATAGGGGGAAAAAATCATATTTGTCATTGTACTCTCACGAATGAGTTATATTTGCCCTTCGTTATACTTTTTTAATATCTTTTGCCTTTTTATCCAACTTTAGGGTCATATATGCCCTTGTATTCTTAAAAAAAAGTCATATTTATCCCTACGACATTAACTGGGTACCTGCTAGGTACCTCTCACTAGCACATGTACCGGATAACTCTGGTAATAAACATAATAGTTGACATACGAAGAATCATGTCAAATAGTGCACGAATGATAATCCAAGTGGATTGGACTAGGGGTGTGCAAAAACCGATTTAACCAATAAATCGAACCGATAAAAATGTTATTGGTTTATCGGTATCGGGTTATTGGGTTAATGATTTTTTAACGATTTTGTAAAAATTTTTATTGGGCCATCGATTCGGTTTTGGTTTTAAGGTTTTGTTAATGGTTAAACCGATAACCCAATAAGACTATATCAAAATTATATTTTTATCCATAATTATAATAGTGGCTTTATATTTTAAATATATACCCTGTTATTTTTTTGCATTTTATAGTTGTTGCCTTAGTGTTGTTGTTTTCTTTCTAAAGACGTTCGTTTGGTGGGGTTCTACCTATCAGTGTTGTTTTCATTTTGAGAGATTGCGCGCTACCGTTGCTACTGCATTCAAGTTTGCTAGTTAACAAGAAAGAAAATAAGTTTGTTTTAGTAATAACGTATTTGAACTTGCTTATGCTTATAATTTGTATAGACTTTTATGCATGAAGGTAGTGTATATATGTAGATGAAAATAAGACAAATCAAAAGAAATTATAGAACCATTTTCTTATCGGTTAAACCAAAAATCGAACCGTTAAGGATCCAAACCGGTTAACTGAAAATCGATAACGAATATCTTATTGATTTGTCTATCGGTTTTGCATGTTGATAAACCAAAAATCGATAAATCGAACCGATAATATACAAAACCGAACCGAACCGTCCGATGCACACCCCTAGATTGGACTCCTTAGACCCCTTGGCCCAAAATGAAGTACCTCACGAGATGCTGCAATTTCGTACGGAAGAGATCTCTTATTGTGTATCACAATAGGCACTACGAATTGTGAAAGGAACATGTATTAGACGTGTAAAATTTGAGAAAGTTTCACATGAATATTCTACCATATTGACAATTCAAGAATCACTATATGAAATTTTAATAAATTTGAAAGAAATTATATTGAGAAGTACTATTTATATGGAACTTCTGTCACATCTTAATTAAGGGTCTTTAGACCATCTTACATAGAAATCATTGATAACACATAAAGTAACATATAGCGAGTTCCGTTAGAGGACAGTGATAGAGTATCGGCATGATATATTTGTATGTTTTATTTTCGATTGAAGCATGCTTCAAGTCTAGCTTTGAGACATTTACTGTAGTCGGAACCTTCAATGCACCATTTAAGGCCAAAAAGCACGGCCTTTGCTTTTGCCCAATTGTTGATTTCAGCACCCAAAGGAATGGAGTAAGCCATGCATAATAAGAGCACTCATACTATCTTGTGACAACGCCACCACCTTTCAAACTCATAATATTACAATAGTATTGTACCTAATTAGTATTATTGACAATGAACTATGCTTTTGAGGATAACAAATAGATCCAATGATCTCGAATATAAAAAAAGAACTAGCATGATGTGAGATGAGAGGAACAAATTCTGGTATCCTTGTCCCCCATTATGTGTAAATAAAGTTACCTCCAAGACATTATCATTGAATTTTGCACTAGATCCACTTGTCTAATTGAAATGAAATGGTAGGAAGAATTGAAGCAAACTAAGGACCCAAACACTGTCATTTAACCTTTTCTTTATTATTTCAAAAAAGTAGTAACACAAATCTCGAAAAAAAATTCAAGTAGCAAAAATTTTTGTTCTATTTTTTTAAAAAAAAAGAAAATTCCATCTCCTAATTACTATTTGAACTGCTTGTTATATATATTTGAAAAGTATGGGGAGATGAAAATGAAAGTGAAAATGGATGAGATATGTCCACATAGTGACTTAACACGTGTTAGTCACTATGTTAATAGGACCTTGAAAATATGCGCAAAAACTTTTTCAAAGTAATAATCAAAAGTATCTAATATAAATACTTCATCATGTATTCAATTGAAATATATCGAAGTTAGAGTTTCTACGGGATTATAGATCTATTCGGCCTTTTTGTTTTTTCCTCCATGCAACATTAAATTATGAATCTATCAATGGGTGAATTATATTGTAATTTGATGAGAGACAACAATGAAACTTGAATATAATAAACTTTCCTAAAATAACAATGTAGGTTACTCAAAGTATCCAATTACCTTAAGATCTATTTTGTCCATTTAAAGCTTAGCTCTCTTCCAAATATCACTTCTCTCTGCCATTTTCCCTCTTTTTACAACTTTGACCTAATAGATGTACTTTTCATTAATTTCGAACCAATGACAATTCAGAATTTAAAGTTTATGAATTTAATGTAATATCAATTTTTTTAATAAAAATCATAATATGTGTCGAAGAGAAATTGAACCCTCGTCAAAGAGTGTAACAAAACTTTCATTACTAGAAACAAAAGTTTTTTCCATCGTGAATCAATGAGAAATTTAGGCTATACAACATGATATTTTCACTCATTTTCCATGAACCAACTCATTGGGAAAATGCATGGTGGGTAACAGATTCTCACTGAAATAGTGTGAAGCTTCCTAACTTTTCGATATGAAAACATTACTATTTTTTCTTTTTTCATCGATTCAATCAAAATATCTGTGGGAATAGCAACATTTTTTAGTAGAAAAATAGTAAGCAATTTTTTTAGTAGTGTTCAACGAGTTCTATTTCTATGACCAAGAGACTACTTTATTAATGAGTTCCAACAAATTTTTCTTATAAATTTCTCAATGTAAATACAAGATAAACACGAAAGTTACTGAATTCACGAAAATCCGCTCTCACCATTCTAGATCCGTCCCCCGGGCATAACCCATCTCCTATGTAACTCTTTGAAGGTTAATACACAAGGTAGGGACCCCCATAACATAAACATGGGCAAGTATACCATGTGGAATTTATTTCAATATTCAAAATGGAATTTTTTGTTGAAACAAGAATGTGGGTGTATCCAAGCTTAAGATCTTTTGTGTCCATATAAAGCTTTGCTCTCTGCCAAATATCATTCATATAGGATAGGCAGAGTGTGACTTATCTCTGCCAAAAAAATTCCTTTTTTTTACAGCTTTGACTTGTTGCCTTTCACCTACTTATAGACTTTGCAGTAATTTCTTCCCCCTCTCTCTGCGCCGTTGCAATAGTTCAATACACCTAACAGTTTTAGACCTATTAGCCTATTGCTTTCGTGTTGAATTGACCTATCCAATTTACATTCCCTTCACCTTTTCTTCTAAAATATATATCTTCGGCCCATGGGCGTGGCTAGTGATCAATAAAGTGGGTTAAGAATCATGAGATCTCATGTTGAAATTATAACCGAAATGAAAATACTAGGTGATTCTTCTCATCTGTTCTGGCGTTGATGGATAGAGTTACTTGATATCTGTTGGTATCCCGTGGGATTAGTCGAAGTGAGCGATAATTGGCCCGTACGCTACTGTCATCATGGTTCTTAACCCACTTCCCGTCTCAATTTTTGTGAAATTACGAAATTTAAAAATAAAAAGAAAATTTTTGATAGTCTAAAATAAGATAAATATTTGTATTGCTAGAAATTAATTCATCAAGAGTAAATTAAAATAAGAATTTCAAGTTAAATTATTACTATAATAATATCTCAGTATAATCCACAAATGAGGTCTGAGAAAAATAGGATATACTTAGGGGTCATTTAGTAGCTGGTTAGAGTTATATAGGTATTAGTAATATATGGATCAATTATGAGGAAATTTATGCATTATTTTATTTCGAATTAGTTATAAAGAGTTTAGTTATTTATGTATTAGTTATTCGTATTACTTATTCCACCTTATGCAGATTTCTAAATTACAAACAAAACATCATATTAATTTTATACATAAATAACTTACCTCCTAATCAATTATCAAACATGATAAAGCTTAGACAACATTTTATACCTGAATAACTCAACTCTTATCAAATAACCAAACGAGCCCTTAGAACTTACTTCTACCTTCCTATATTAAAAAAATTGTTTACGATAAATCTTCGATGCAAAATAACAAAACTAAATTATTATTATTTAAATATATGAAAATGAATTGACTAAAAAATCGAAATCACTGTTAATGTGAACCGATTTACGAGATGCAGATATATCAAAAACTGAATTTTAAAATATATAAATTGAAAAAGGCTAGAAAAAAATAGTGTGCACGAAGCACGAAGCATTTCATAGTGACGCGTGTGGGGTTGAAAAGTCTATTTTCAAACTTTTTAAAGTTTCCTTAAATTTGAGTCATTTGTTGCTTTTCATTTTCATAATTTCAGAAAAAGCAACACTTTTGTATTATACTGTCAGGCTACATTTGTACACAAAAATAAATTAAAAAATAATTTTAGAATAAAATACAAGATTATTTTATCATATATTTGATTAAAAATACTTATTTTCTTTATTTTTATATGTCATATTTTGATACTATGCTTATTAAAAAAAATGATATAATTGTTTTACCACAATATCCCTATTAAGTGATGTTTAGTAATATTAAGTATTGAAAAATGATTTGGAGAATAAGTAATTAATATTAAGAGTAAAATATGAAAAAAATAATTTTTTTTTCTTGATATCTTAGAACTGACAAGTAAAAGTGAAATATATTTTTAGAATAGTAGATAAGTAAAAATGAACTGAGAGAGTATTAGTTAATCATAAACACCATTTGTACTATGATGATAGAATAAGTTATCCCATATATATATATATAATGCGATAATTAAACCTATGTGATAACTTTATCTATCTCATCTTCTATGCTAAATATTTTCTTAAGGTTCATTTTATATGCGGGATAAAATGAGATATTTTAAAATAAAATTTATATTACATCCAATTAATGTTATAAATTTAATCTAAATTAATTATCTCACCTCTAAATAAGATAAATTAATCTCAAAATAATTTAATCGGCGAAGCAAACGAAAAGAATGTTGATTGATTCACTGGTATATACACTGTGTCAACAAACTGGAGGAAAAAAGTAGTAGTAGTGTTACTGTATATAAATTCCCTTCCCCCACCTATAAAGCAAAGCAAATAGACTAAAGCTGATTTCTTTTGCTCTCTCTTGTCTGCCTCTCCCATTTTTGATATCTGGGATTTCGACTTTTTATCTGTTTCTCTACTTTTTTCTACTGTATATATACTAACTTATTGTACTAATTGTTGTATTTCTTTGAATAGCAACAATTTGGATAGATTCAGAGTGATCCTTTAAATATATGTTTGAGCACTTTCAGTCCTTCAAATTTATTAGAAGTAAGCACTTTTGGTTTCGTCGAATATTCAATGAATTTTGGCTATTAGATTTGACAAAAAAACTGTGAAAACATAAAATGATTTAACTAAAAATATTAGAAAATTTCGTCAAATCTCAAAAATTGCAACATCAAAAATTACGCCAAACACCAAAAAGGTAGCAAAAATGCACCTCAATATTTTGCATCAGGCTTCAGAAATAAACCAAAAAACTACTAGTAGTAGAAATTTCAAAAACTACAACTCCAATTATGACTTCATGTTATATCCTTTTATTCACTAACGTTTGTTATATATAACAAACATCATGGAGAACAAAAGTGCGTATTTTATGACAAATTTTAAAATTTAACAAACGAGAAATCGCACTAGCTTAATTAGTTGGTTAACTAAATTTTTGCTTTCTTGGTTAAAGTTCAATTCTTAGCTTGTAAAAAAATACATTTAAGGGACCACTTTTTACCTATCCCAAAATATAATGGACCATTTTTGTTATTTTGTTGTCAATGTCCTGTATTCTCTTCTTTTTTATCTTTAAATACCCACCAAAAACAAAAACTTACACAACATAAAGTAAACCCTTTTCACAGGGTCCTTTAAAAATTCTCTCACATTCCTCTGCATCCATTGAATATCCAGTTGATAGAAAACAACCCAAAAGAAAAAACTTTGAACTCTTTAGAGTGAGTTACTAATCTCCAAGATTCTACTGGTCACTCTGCTGATTACACCAAAATGGATGTAAGCATTCGTCCAATTTCTTGTTCAAAAACGAGTTTTATTATTACTATTCCGTTCTTGATTATTATTATTATTTTTGTGTGTATGTACGAAACAAACAGGAGAACAAGTACTACTTGAAGAGAAGTCAAATACCAGCATTTGGTAGCTGGGATTGTAACAATGATGATTTTCCAATTCCATTTACAGAGTGTTTTGAATCAGCTAGACAAGCTGGTTTGCTTCACTACAGTTACTCACAAGATTCAGATTTGTATGTAACTGGAGATCTTTACCAGAATCATATTGTTACTCCTACGATGATCGTTGTTCCTCGTCGTAAGGTACTTTATTTTTAAGTACCCTTTCGATTTAATTTATGTGACATAGTTTGAATCGTTAAAGAAATTTATGTTATAAATGAAGTTGTTTCAAGCTTTTAGTTTTTGAAATAAGTATATAGAGAGATAAATAAGGGGCAGAACATACAACAGAAATGTATAGTGTTTAATAATTTGTACTTAAGCTAATAATGTGTTTGACTAGTAGGACTAGCAAGTGTATTATTGTTCAGTACTGTCAAGTTATATTAGGTAACATTTATTCTTACTGCTTCCTCCGTCTCAATGTATGTAGCATCCTTTTTTTTTAGTCTGTCTTAAAGAGAATGTCAGCTTCTTATAATTAGGAATAATTCAACCTTAGAATTACTTTTTTACTCTTAATGAAATGATTTGCAGCTACACAAATATGTAAGTATTATTTTAGACCAATAGCACTAAATAAGTAAAACGGTGCTACATAAAATGGGACGAGGGAGTATTATTTTTGTTTTACTTTATTTGAGCTAAAGGTCGTTTGAAAACAGTCTCTCTATTCTCACAAGGTGGAAGTATAACACTGCATATACACCACATTCCTTAGACTTTACTTGTGGAATTACACTGAGTATGTTGTTGTTGCGTTTATTCTTAGTGCATTTTATTTATATGTTGTAAAATTTGCCAACCAAGTGATGGATGAGATTTTAGCACTTAGGTAGGAAAGTTTTTCTAATCTTAGTGGATCCTATGCAGTGTGAATCAAATTAGTAAAAGAAATTTGGTTTTGGACATTGGATGCATAAAGGGTGAATAAAGAGAAGCATTTTTTGTTCTTTGCTTCTATCCTCTCAAGCTTTTTTCATTACCTTTTGTTTGTACAGCTAGTCATTTTTTTTGTTTATGGTCTAAACATGCTAAATTAACTATATTATTATTTTATTTATTTATTAGTACTCCAAAAGTTAAAAGTTTGAAAATTTGCAGAAAAAGGTAAGTTACAAAGAAGCAAGAAAAGAGGCATGGGTGATGTGTGATAATTGTGAAAAAGAAACACCTACCCATGTTCCTCTTTCTCCAACTCCAACAGCTAGAGTTATGCCAAAAAAGCCTGTTGATGAAGATCTCTACAAGATTTCTCCTGACTTGCTCTACTCAAAAATGTCTAAAATGGTAACTTATTTTTTGCTTTTTTTCGACCGGTATACATAGATTATACACATCATACATGTATTATACATCCACTGATTATTTTTAGTTGAAGCGGTTGGATGGATGACTATTAGGTTGATTCTATTTACTAGTTGTTCAAATGTCTTTTGACTTCTAGCTGAGTTAAGAGTTTTAGCTATAGGTTAGGTAGAATCTAATAGTTTTTGACTTTGTATATATAAATAACTTATCTAGAATTTAGTTAGTTTGTCTTTTTTAAAATTTAAAAAAGTGAAACTCCGCCCGTTTTTTAATTTGTTTGTCTGGTTTTGATTTGAGACTAATAAAGATACCTAGATTGTACAAACTAGGGCTCTTGTAATGTCAAAGGCAGTTCAAAATTTGGTAAAAGTCTCTCTTTAGTTACTTCACCCATACTCATTCATGTACCAGAAAAGATGGGACTTTCTGTGGACCAATAAAAGGCAAAATGATCATCCTTCTTTTCTGTTGTCACATCTGAAGGGACACTACTTAATTATTAAAGTGGTAATCTTTTGTGACAAAGGATAATAAAAAGAGAGTTCTAACTGTAGTTAAAGTTAATCACTTTTTGGTGTTTATTTTAAAGATTTTAATTGCACTACAAGTTAAGGTTCAACTACTCCTATCCTAAGTTCTATTATTAAGATAATCTAATTTATATAGAAAAAATTCTAAAATATCCTCTCTTTTTTTTGTTTTATACTTGTGCTAAACTTTTTTTCCTTTTGATTTATTTTCACTTATTGCAGAAAGGCATCAGAAGATTCATTTCAAGCTGCTTGTTTCCAACTTGTGCTTGTTGAATTTAAAGCAATGCATATAAGAGAATATGTGTTAATATTCCTAGTATTATAGAGGAGATGTTATGATGTGTTTTGGGAGGTTTAAAGTTTAAAGCAGTTAAAAGTGGCCAAGAAAAAAAAATGATATAGAATGTTGGTCATCTCAAGAAGGATAAATATATCATATGTTACAACAGAGAAGTCTTCTTTTTACTTCTCTGTTGTTGCTAACAGTATGTTTCTTCTTGGAAGTATTTTGATGTCCTAGTATACTACTAGTGGTGTTGGCTTTTGTAATTTATAAAATTATGAGTTGTATGGGAAGTTGGGATTAAAAGGTTGTTATATTACTTTATGGGAAAAACAAGAAACTTCCCTTGTGCCTTTTGGAGTTTCATTCTTTTTTTTTTGTTAGTTCTTCTTACTCTGTTGTAATTGATTATCAATAGTTAAAAGTATCAATTAATCTAACCTTATCACTATTGGAAGTTACCCAATATTCACTTGTGAATGCTTAGCAAAAATATTTCATATTTGAGTTTATGTTTTATGCACCGACGATATAAAAAAAAATTACACCAAGTTATTTTTCATTTAATAAAGATGAATAGGTAACTATGTTGCCTACTGTAATGGTTAAATTGCATTAATCGTGTAAAATATCTCAATACTGTTATATTTCATGGCAACATCCAACGCCGGAAGTGTAAAAATAATATCACTGTCAGTATATATAACTTATAGCCTCAAGTCGGACCAATCATCGATTTCTAAATTGTAAGTGGATTTATGATCTTATTGGAAACATCTTTATACTTACCCTACCTTCCCCTAGAGGCTTTTTTCTTTTGATCATAACAGGAAGATTAACATAAATTCTAATATCTGATCATAACTACTAGAGATTTCACTTTTCGAACAGTCTAAGGACTACTTTTTTGCTTTTGTCTGTCTTAATGGATTATTAACACTGAAATTAAAGGTGGATTTGAAAGTCTCTAAAGAGGGATTCACCAAAAGAAGCAACAAAAACAACTTTAGTTGACTAAAGAGGGAATTATAAAGATATAAATCAAGGGAATATTTCACACTAATCAAGTGGCAAAATGGATCCAGTTCATCAAAGACAATACATAATAATCTAACTTGCCTCTCTTTATCAATGCAAAGAATATTTCCTCAAATAAAGACATAAGCACCTCTCTAGGTCGGAATTATTAGTTACACACCTAAACTTTTGCACAAAATTTTACATTTTTGAGTTTATCTTAGCTAATGAGTTACTATTAGCTTAGAAGGCATGCAGGAGTTAATTAGACCTACATGATTTGTTTGAGAAAATTGCTCACAACTTTGGATAATGCATCCATGCAATTCGATAGTCTACACCATGTAACATGAGAACAAGTATTTTAACTTCAAGAACTAAGGATAACACTTCAAATATGGTCGATATATATCTTGTTTGTCTTATATATGTAATTTTTGTATATATTTATACTAAAATTTTGTCTTCGCTATAGAATGTTAATATTCCTTCTACTCTTTTTGGAACACACTTTCGTGACATGCATACATGATAATTAGTGCAGGACACATGTTTAGTAATTGTACTATGAATCACATTCTGAAAAATATTGAAGGTAGGAAAGAAGAAACAGGGCTACATACACGCACAAAATACATATGAAATGAAGAAACTGACTACGTACAGAGCACAATATACAAAGAAGAGCAACTATGAAGATTGCAGAGCCCCAACACTTGCAGCAAGTTCCATGACCTTGTTTCTTAAGCGCTCAGGGTAGCAGAAGAAATCAACAAAAACTCGTCTCTCGATAGTCTTCTCTGCTTTTTGATGTCTGTAAATCTGTTTTATGACGAAGATTTCATTTATTAGTTTCTATCTTCTATTTCTTAAACCATATGAAATACAGAGTAACCAGCTGAGAAATAAAACGGCGCCAGATAATAGCGATGGCGTTCTATTTAGGGACAGAAATAAGAAGATTTGAGCTGAAAGCTTACTTCATTCTTCTTCAGATGCTCACTGGTCACGTCTTCAATGGCACGAGATAGGTTCTTATTGTAGTCTTCCAATGTTGCTAGCTGCTTCATTAGTGTCTATAGAGGGAAGGACATAAATGAGAAGAGTTAATATCTTCAAGGTTGATCAGAAAACGGAACTGACGTGCTGAGCGAGTAACCATTCAAAAGTTATGCACCAAAAAAGAACATTATACGTCTAATTTCAGAGCAACCTAACATGGAACAAAGTAGGAACTGTAGTGGAGATCCGTCTTATATGATTATTCATATAACTTGAAAGAGTGGTAACCTATGCAATCAAGAACATTATTTTTTTCCAAGAAACAAGAGATAGTGGTATATCATCAGAGTCCACGAAAAGAAAAGGGGTGCTCAATTGTGATCCGTACATTATGGAATGGCAGAGTGAAAACACTTCTTCACTAGAAAGATACTCCTATTCAAAAGCAAGATGTATTGTTCTCCATGTATTACTTCCAAGAAAAAGAATCTAAAATTTCAATATGGAAGCAGTGATGAGTTAAGCAGTGGAAGTAAAATAAACCTCGAAAGCCTTTGAGCAAACAGAGAGAGGAGGAAAAGAGAAACCATATTCACAGAAAGCAAAGGGCATAATGGCAAATAATCTTACCTGAGGAGTTAAAATTGGTTGAGCAGTTGTCGATGAAGCAAACAATAGCTGCTGCAAGCTTTGAAGAAGAGTGCACCTAATATATGACATAAGAAAGGTATAAGATGTTTTCACACCATGACATGTTTACTCTCAAAATCACCATCAGTATTGATTAAATTATTGAAATGTCATTATGAAGGAGTACAAGTCAAAGCAGATTGTAAAAGCAAAAGCAAAAGCAAACTCATAGAATCCAGATAACATATATTTGTTTGAAGTATTGATTAAACAGGGAGACCTCAACCTACAAAACAGATCATGAAAGGTAAAAGAAATATGATTTATGCAAAACGGAAAGATTCTTAGCCACCCTTGCTACATGGTAGCCTACTAGCCTTAAAGCAATTTTTACGAGACTCCAATACATAACCATCCCAAAAGATTTCAACAGACTTCTTAAAGATTATCCGGTCCAAAACTCCCATCTTCCATGAACAATAGTACTAACACAACCTCATGGATCTTTCAAGACACTTCACAACTACATCCTAGGAAACTCAAATATGTTGATTAGAACCAAGTTTACAGGCCCTTGTAGTTTAAGCAAGTCATTACTTGTCAGAAGTAAACAGAAAGAGACTACAAACTTGACAATTTTGCAAGCGTGTGTTCCATGCATACCTTATACAATTATAATGAGCTAGAAACAGATCAATAGGCAGACAGAACTGGTATGTGACAGATTTCTTTTTCCCTCTCAGACTGATTCATCAGGACTACACATGGCGTTGACAGTGCGATATAGTGTATTGTGCACATCCTATTCTAATGTTTCGAAGATGTCACCAATACGATTAGTGTTGTCAGAATACCGAGAGAGGAGTGGAGTTTAGAGACTGGTATAATTCAACAGAATTAAGAACTTACAGTTTATTTATACATTGATCTCTATCCTGAGGAAGGGTGTGTTCAAGGTCATATTGTAAAGACATCAGATCTGAACGAAGGCTTGATATCTGTTGAACAATGCCTGGTGCCGATACATATGTTGATGGACCAGCTTGGATATCTGAAGAAATGAATTAGTGTGAATAATAAACCAACAATGGTAAAGTAATATTTCAATGTACAGATCCATTACTTGAATATAAACTTAAAAGGTCCCTGATGCCATGAAGAAATGTATCGCGATCATCCACTGCCCCTTGTTCTTGAACATCAGACGCAGCTTGAATCAGTGCCATGCACCGACCCTATAACAAAAAAGTTGCATGAGTGGCCAACTAAGAATGCCCAATTAAAGATGTAAATTTTCTTTTATGAGGCACCAAAGGTATAACAATCCTGTGTCCATATTTCAATCGGCCTCCTACATTGCCCTCTTAAACATGCATCAACCGGAAACACCACCTCGCCATTCCAAGTTCCTTACTAAAAGTCAAGTACTTCAATCAACCAATCAATCAACTACCCTTGATCCCAAATTAATTGGGGTCATCTATATGATTACTTTGTATCCATTCAACTCCATTCAGCATTACAGCAACATTTTAAATAGTTCCATAAAGTTCACATACTAAGTTCCACACAAACATGCAATTTTTGTAGTAAAGAAAACTTTATATCAACATTCCAGCTTCACCCCTTTTATCTTTCAGTTTATGAAAGTTAAAAGAAGTTTGGGTGGCTAGGGACGTAAAGTATTAAAAGTTGAATTAGGCTTAAAAATGGGAGAAGGGAGGAACAAGAATAAAATCAAACTGGTGAAGGTTCTTCAAGAAGTTCCAGACAAACATGCAATTTTTGTAGTAAAGAAAATTTTATATCAACATTCCAGCTTCACCCCTTTTATCTTTCAGTTTATGAAAGTTAAAAGACTTTTGGATGGCTAGGGACGTAAAGTATTGAAAGTTGAATTAGGCTTAAAAAATGGGAGAAGGGAAGAACAAGAACAAAATCAAACTGGTGAAGGTTCTTCAAGAAGTTCCACACAAACATGCAACTTTTGTAGTAAAGAAAATTTTATATCAACATTCCAGCTTCACCCCTTTTATCTTTCAGTTTATGAAAGTTAAAAGACGTTTGGATGGCTAGGGACGTAAAGTATTGAAAGTTGAATTAGGCTTAAAAAATGGGAGAAGGGAAGAACAAGAACAAAATCAAACTGGTGAAGGTTCTTCAAGTTTAATTCAAGTCTTGTGATATGACTCCTTCTACGCATATACTTACCACTCTGCCTTTTGTTGCTGACAGGTATCCATGCAGCTCAGACTCAATAACTTTAAGCAATGAAAATGCCCCAAGCATGGTCTTCTTTTCCAACTGACATGCTACTTTCAGAAATTGATGCCTTGCAACATGATTAATTAAATGATTTATGAACTGCAAAGAAACCATAACTAAGTAAGAATTACAAGAATTTTTAAGCATTAATGTACTAAATTAGATACCCAGAGGTAGCTAACAATTGGAACCAAGAACAACATGGTATTAGAAAATGCTGCAAGTCAAATTAGCAAAAGAGAGCCATTAATATCTGCTCCTTATGATGGTTGTTAGTAGAAGAAATGAAAAAAATATCTGTATAGGGAACACATCACCCTGTTTTACACATACCGCTTTTTGCCGGTTAATGTAGAATTCTTGGCGCATGACCTTTAGATCATAGTCTCCTACATATTCCAGAAGAAATAGCATTCATCAGATAATTATATGCTAAATAAAATTTTAAGATCACATGGTCAGACGGCAATATTATACCTTCCAAGATGTATGTGTCCTGTAGCTGAGCCAGCTCCCAGCAAAGATCAGGAATAGTCTGAAAGAAGAACAGCAGTAGGTAATATGCCCAACTATGACATCAAAATCTAAGGACGTCAAAGAATTCTTGAAGTTGTCTTGAAATTTAGAATATGTCTGTTCATTCTGAATCGATCACCTCAGCTGATATTGAAGCATCACCTAATCAACGATCTGATAATTCTATCTCTTGGGGGAATACCTGACGACTTCTCTTGTTTCATGACTAAGTAACAAATAGCTGGAATATGACCAGAAAAGATAATCCACAAGTGCTAGACAAACCTCTGATAATAACTTCTCTTCTTTGCGATATAAAATTGAGATTTCTCCAACTAGTTCAGCATGTTTTCTCCTGCAAAGAGATGAAGAATTTTATGATAAAGTTGCCTGCAAGCAAATTCAGGGAAAAGAAAATTAGGATGTTCATTTTTAGAACTACAACGTTTAATAAAAGGCGAGTATCACTAAATAAAGAGATACCAACAACTACAAAGTTTATCAACAGATAGTAGATAAATACATTCCACAATATTTCAAAATAAAAACTATTTGGGGATGTCACAGAAAGAAAAAGAACTAGCTTTCAATGCATATTTTCCATTGCAGTTTTTTCTATCTATTCCTCGTTATTATGATTTTCTTTGGTTCGTTGAATTATCATGATCATTTTTATATATAATGGCTTCATCTTGGGAAGCTCGAAAAATTGTGACCAATAAGGAAATTATAATGCAACTATGACAGATACTGCAACAGGTCTCACTCACTTCCCTACAGGTAGAAGCTAGTATTTCTCCTGCACAAATGTGATGGTTGATGGATAGAACAACAAAATGCCACAAAATGACAATTCAGAAGTCAGAAATTTATTCGGGATTGCGCAGCAATGTAAAATCAGTAAATAACTAAGCTTGCAAGTTCTGTAGAACAAAATGGAGCTTCTTAACCCTCTAAGTACACCCAGTTCCAGTTTCAAAGTTTTTAAGGATTTTCTACATTTTATTTTTTTGGGAGAGAGACGGATCTGGGGGTTACACTTGAGTTTAATCGGAATGTCACCTATCATTTTGTAGAAGTGAAACACGAAAAGTTTCCATATATTGTCTTGATATGATCAAAATCGTTGATACTCCTTCCATTCCCGTTTATGTTTACTACAACAACATACCCAGTGTAGTCCCACAAGTGTGGTCTAGGGAGGGTAGGGTGTATGCAGACCTTACCCCTGGCTTTGTGGAGTAGAGAGGTTGTTTCAAATAGACCTTTGGCTCAAGCGAAAAATCGAGTTTCAGAGCAGGTTGCAAAAAATAAGATGCACGAGTAAAAAGCTACGTTTATGTGACACAATTTCACTCTTAGTCCGTTCTAAAAAGAATGACATACTTCTAAGATGTGGTGTCACACTGTTACCCCTTAGAGATACAAAACCCTTCATATGACAAAAGCAACACAGCCTCAGAGAATGGCCATATGTCACTAACATCATAATGCAATAGTCCAAATAGAGCGATACACCATGAACACGAAAATCAAGAAACAATATCAGTTTTAGGCACAGAGGAGTGTTGATGACATCTACCGAAGAGAATGAAGGTCCAGATGAATGTGAGCCTCATCTGATGTCACTTGACCCTTGAGTGCAGTAAGAATAGCTTGTTGCTTAGCATTCTCAACTTGAGCTTCTATCCATTGCCTCTCACTTGGACCAAATCTGTTACGAAAAAGGGCAACACATGAAGCTGGGTTGACAATTTCTCAGATATGATTAATGATTGACATACAGGGGAGGTACTTCCAAGTAGTAAACTCTAATATTCTATATTTCTGTACTATAGGAACCACAAAAGCAAACTTTCTTCCACTTCTAATGTTATATGACAATTAATATAGATGACCAAGCATCCTGTTTCAGGAATTTCACAAAAATATTAGGATACATCCCAATAAAAGCCAAAACATTCAATAGGAAAGAGGTAATATAAAAAGTTAAGAAACATGAAAACATAAAGCGAACTCCCATATAAATTGTCCAAGAAAGACATCTTTGCACTTCCAATCTGAAACATAAATTGCTTAGATTAAAGCAAAAGAAATGGTGCATACATGGACCGAAGGCGTTGCAATTCAGAAACACGCTGGTGGTGAGACTTTTCCAGATCTGCCATGTCACAATGAAAAATATTTCAAAATCCACCTAACAACCACATACAATAACCAGGAACTTCTCCAATTCTTAGGAGATAAAATCTCTCCGTCAATAAGTATACGAGCAAATCCAAACACAAACATATGCTCAACTTGCAGAAAACACTGCTGTGAAAGGAGGTGTATGAATGTAAATACCTCGTAGTAAAACGTTTGATATGTCATTAAGGCTAACCCATGAACATTTTGACTTTCCCTCCTCTGCAACTAATCTGTAGGGACCCTAAACCACAATAAACCAATAATATTAAAGTCAAGACACTGAAATGCTATAAAATAGATCGGGAAAGAGCAGATTAGATGGGAAAGGCCAAGGTTTTTCAGCTATGCAGACAAACATTGTAATGGTTGGCTGGATGACACGTGCTTGTTAATCCTAAGGCCAAGCCCACCAAATGGGATAACCACAACGCATGCAAAATGTTGAGGACTCAAAAGTAAAATATTTGATATGTCATATACGTAAAAACTCGACTTAGCATCCTCAGCAATCAATCAGCCGTACCCTAAAATCAAGTTGTACCATAAATGCACAAAACTTTTAGTCATTGGGAATTTGAGATCCTAGATAATCTAGAAGAGCAGATTATATGGGACGGTCCAGGGCTTTGGCCAGGCAAAGGGACATTTTCAAGGTGGGCAGAAAGGGTACAAGCTGGTCATGCTAAGCCCAATTCATTCACGGTATTGCATATGCATAGCCGCTATAAAATTTCAGCATCTAAAAGTAAGATCGCATATCATGTACTATACAGCAAGAAACACAAGTCCCACAGTAAGCCTTCCTATATTCGTAGAGCTGAAGAGAATGAACTCAACATTAGAGATATAACATTTTAAGAATTCTATCTCAAAAATAAGAAAAGTTCCAGGGAGTGAAGTTATACTTTGGAGGTTAACATTTCAATGATCAGATTAAAATAACCTTTTTAGCATTACAAAGTCAGACCTTCATAGATCAATAAACAGGTAAAAAGAAACAAGTATTCATGGATCAACACGAAGCAAAATCAGTTCACAATTACGCACTATGTCTATACCAAAATTGTGTGCAAGTACTATGTCTAAGGTTTGATGAGTTTCCAAATATACGTGACATTACTAGATTTGAAACTAGAAACACTTTGCGAAACATCTTGTAATATATGAAGATACCATGGTGCACCAGGGTTAAGAAGATAAGAATGCTCACAAGGGAAAGAACCAAGTAAAATAACAATATTCCAAACGTACTGTATCTAGATGCTTGGTAAACCACTGATTCAACTCCTTTACGCAAGATGCATCCCCCAGCAGATATGCATGGAAGTCCGAGTAAGAAAGGTATATTCCATCTTCTACAATACAAATGAATTTGGAATATCAAAGAGATAGTCACAATACTAAAAGGAAACAGATAACAACATACCAATATAGTCCAACAGGTGGGGCCTGGGGAGAGTAGGATGTACGCATATCTTTACCCCTACCTTTGCGGGGTAAAGAGGTTGTTTCAGATTAAAAAAAACAGAAGATGAATCAAAGCTCCCTCAAATAGATTCTTAAGTCTTAACTCCCTCACCTTAATTATGTGAGTTACTAATTGTCCTACGTGGATTGTGTAAGGAAATCCAAATGATTTTTAAGGTCTTGGGCCACTTCACCAATTACCTTCTAATTGAAAATGAATCATAGTTCAAAGAGTGTAGCACAGGAAGGAAAACAGAATTTGCTCAATTCAGATTCTCGTTTGACCTGCTAATTTTAATCATGTTGGAACCGCGACATCCAAGTGAACCAAGCAATAGACTATTACAGCTAGTCTGATTAAAATATGCAGCATATTATAGAGTATACACAAGATATGTGCACAAACACATCATTTTTGAAAGCAAAGCAGTAACCAGCACTCTTCTTGAAAAAGCATAATCCCATCTTTTTGGAGAATCTTAGTAGTCATTACATTGTAAGCATCAGAACTTACAAAAGATCTCCAGGATTGTGAGTTTTGACATTCAAACCAAAGCAATAGGAAATCTTCTAATTAATATATTCACCACACGAACCCATTAATCAATAAGAGAAATTTTCGTCGTAAGAAAAAAATTAACGTACCATCCCCTGAATGATAGTGTGCCAACTCTTGTGCAGTAGAAGCCATCCTTCCAAGAACTGCATTCATCTACGTATAGTGAAGCATTTTAGGAACCATATAAAATTTTAACACATTATCGATATATGTACATTTCCTAACGGAAGTAAATAAATTCTCACTAGCAAACCAGAATTATAGAGACAAAAGTATAGGATGCCTCCAACTTGGAGAGTGGGCCTTGGGCAGCAAGTTTCTTTAATGGATGCATTTGCTAAAGATATGGATTATGGAGAGGCAATAAAAATTTCAGAAAAAGTTAATGTGCTAACATTAGAAAAATGGAAATAGCAAAAGGCAAATCTGATGCAAAATAAATGTTTTGATCATTATGACCATAAACATAGCACAATGAATCAATACCTTGAGATATGATGTAAAGACGAACTTAAATAACAAACCGAAGAGCTAAGAGTTTAGGTAATTCAACGGCATGCACTTGTTCCAGAAGAATTTCTTTTACGTCACTTTGCTCAATACTTCAATGGCATTCTTTTTGGTAACCTACTTCATCAATGTCATTTTTTTTTTTAATGCACCAGAAAAGTGCCGAATGGAATTGCTACAATGCAATACAAGGCTGAAGCCCTCTAATTATTTGATCCAAGCACCCATACATTGGGAAAGTTTTATATGTGATAGTAAAGAACTCTTGATCTTCCAAATCCTTCAAGTGCATCTTTTCTTTCCCTTTCAAATGTCAACCAACTTATGCATTTCCAGATTCTCCTAAAAACACTTGAAGGTGCTACATTCCATGTTTGTTTCTATCTCTCACCTGCTATCCTGTATGTCTAATCTTCCTGAAGGAGTTTTAACATCTTAAATAAATAATCATCAGATAACAAAGTGAAAGAAGATGAAAACCACAAACCAGTTGTCAGATTAACATCTTCAATCTACCACTTAAACAAGCCAATATTATTAATATTCTCATCCTATTCCAAATACTCAGCCGTCAAAATAGCATTTAAGCTATGTTTGGTCGAGTTACAGGTAAAGCAGAAGAAGAGTTTACTGTGGACCTGCCTACATAATCGCCAGGCCTCACTGTCTTTAAAATATCCTCACATTAACTGATTTTACATATGCAGCCATAATAGGAGATGATATTCTTTGTATAAACTGCATGTAAGTAATGCAAATAAGATAAAATAAGGTGCATTTAACTGGCATACCTCTAAATTCCTTGCTGAAAGACTATCATCTGTGGTAGCCTGCTGTCCATTAAGAATAGAAGTTGCTGCAACTCGAGCCCTTCTTCCCTGAATCAATGTAGAAGCCTGCCCAGTGAGCATATCATATTGAGACTGCAATCGTCTCAGCTGTTTCTGCAACTCCAATTCTTCAGCTTTTAATGCTAAAGTTGCATCTCTGATGATTAAGCAAACCATCAATATCAGAGAAAAACAGAGCAAATGCAATAAAAGAAAAATAAATACTCTTGAGACCAATTCATTTTAATATACAAAGGAGCAAAGATGAGGTTCTAAGAATGTCATATCCAGAACTGAAGATTAATCAGATCAATGGTGAAAGATAAACTACTGCTGTTGCAATTGAGGTAAGGACAAGAAAAATGTGGCCTTCACATACCTATGATCGAGTCCCTGTTGCATCATGCGTTTCATAATATTTTTTTGAAACTGGTAACTTTCATGCATTTCATAATATTTCCAGAAACACAACATAACATCTGATCTTTTATCTTGTTTTTTATCATGTATCTTTTGACTTGAGCCGGGGGTCTATCGGAAACAGCCTCTCTACCTCGCCTCTGAGGTAGTGGTATGGTCTGCGTACACTCTACCCTCCCCAGACCCCACGATGTGGGAATACACCGGGTATGTTGTTGTTGTTGTTGTTGTTGTTGTACAACATAACATCTGAGGTGCGAACCCAAAGATAACTGTTTCTAAGGGGTCTGCTAACTCCCACAATCTGAGAGATTTCTATTGGTGTACCCAAATGAAGGTATTGATCGGGAGCACAGAAAGTATCAAAATATAGTAAAAGAGAAACAGACCACGAGAAGAAGTAAAGATGAGATGAAAAGCATGTTTGACTAATTTCTTTAAGAACTATTTAACGTATTGTTACATCATGAGTAAATATAATACTGGATCAGTGATACAATTGAGAGTATAGGCACATCACAATGTGAATGTGAATCGTTCAGAAACTAGAACTAAGTCAACAATGTAATTTGGGCATTTATAGGCACTCAAACTTTGAGATAGAATAGTAAAGGTTTAGCAATAAAGAACAACAGATCTAAGAGACAATAGTCATCACCTTATATCCTTCAATCCTTCTTCGCTTCCGAAAACTGCCTCTTGGTTTTCTCTCCTTGTTGAGAAGGCTGAAATGCTGTCATAAGCAAAGTCTAGATCTTCTCCCTGCGAAGTCATTGCACAGGGTGTTTGTATACACATAGTGGCAATAAGGAATAAAGAAGGACATGATAGCAAACATCTTCAACTTCTATTAAATGAAAACTCCTAGTTACATACAAAAAAAAATATAATGAAAGCATACAATGAGGCAAAAAATCTAAAGGTTGAACAAATGATAAGTAATTATCAATCGTAATGGTTCTAGATATTACAACTCACATTGCAACTATGAACCTCCAGAAATTTTTTCCTCTCTTCTGAAAAACACACGAAGTGAACTTTGAAAAACCTTGACAGATGTCTTAACAAGTGAGATAAGGAGTATGCATAATGCAAACCCCCTAATGAATATATATCAGCATTTGTCATATATACCATAGGAGGCATGAAGGCACCTTTAACTATACCACCAAATTCTTGAGGTTTCATCTTTCAACCAGACTGAAGTAAATTATTTTTATATGAAATGATAGTTTCCCTCAGCTTTATTTACTTTTAACTTTTGTGTCAGGGGAGGGGGTAAAGGGTGTGTGAAGGCATGACAACGTACCTCCAACAGTTTTTCCTCATGTAAAAGATGCTCGTACCTAGGTTACAAGAGAAGATAATATTTAAAAGGATGAATAGTGTGTTCCATCTATAAAAATAGAGAATTCTGACGAATGCAAGAAAAAAAAATTGCCTAGATAGGGTAGAAAGTCAAGATGAATTCTATAAATACTATATTGTCCAGAGATGTCATTTCAAGCAACTGAAACACATCGCATTCTAATGATTGAGAACGAGGATAGAGTCATATTGACCAGTATTTACTTCTTTCCACTTTTATATGACTAGTTTTTATCAAGAAAGGGAAAGTAAGTGAAAACGATCATAGGCCTATAATGATCATAACCATGAGATCTAAATTAAAAGATATTAGTAACTAATAAACGCATACAGCAATTCCTGAAGGAAAGCTCAAGAGATAATACAACAACTAATACTATTACGCCTCAACCCTAAGCAAGCTAAAGAGATAATGAAAGTTGAAAATACTTTTCAGTAGAAAACTCACAATTATCACTGTGTATACTCATTGAACTATAAACGCATCAATGACATCTAGCCAATATATCCTAAAGCTTCTCTGGCCAATGTCCAAGCCAAAATATATTTCTAAACAAATGAGGAAGGGAAGTCCACTACACAAGATTGAGTCTTGCAGATATTCTCCTATTCATTCAGGAGTAAAATCCAAAGCATAACTAATCACAATTGTGTTAACATCCCCATTAATGATGTCAAAGACGTCGAAATAACATTGCTTTAGTAACTTTGAAAGAAATATTGAATCTAAAACAAATTCGATTGCAAGGTTGGCAGTCACTACAGCTTCCAGATAGAATTTCTAGACGTTTTTTGACACTTCTTAAATTATACACACAACTAAATCAGTTATCCGGATAGAATTTCTAGACGTTTTTCGACACTTTTTAAATTACACACACAACTAAATCAATTAGTAAGAGATTAAACATAAGACGTTAAAATGGCACGGGTTAGTAACTTTGCAATTAGAAAACACAATAAAATGATAAAAAGTACAGCTTCCGATGAATCCAATATAATAAATAGAATTGTAAATTCTCTTTTATCTTCTGAGACGTTCAATTTACACAAAACTATACACAGAACCGAAGAAATCATGTACTGTAGCTCAAATGACATTGCTTAGTAACTTTAAAATGAAAAAAAATAAGTAAACAACAAATTTAATAACAAGCTTGATACTCAGTACAGCTCCCGATCCACAAATAAATTGAATTTTAAATTGCATTTTATCTCAAATTTCGATCCAAAGCAATTTTGTAGAATGTAGGAAGAGAAAATGAAAATGAAAGAGAGACTTCACTGTGTGACTTCGGAAGGGGAAAGGACATTAGAAGGGCGAAGGCTGGAGCAAAGCCAATCGAGTACAGGTCGAGCGTCGTCGTATTGGAAAGGCCACTCGAAACTATCAGGATCAAGTGATTCGTGACCTTCGTATCCCAATTCCCCAAGCAATGCGCATAATCGCGCACCCCTCATACTTCACTGCTGCTCTGTAGATCGGAGTTGTCAATTGGTTAAAAACGCCGCCGGCCGGGAGATGCCTTTTGGCGCCGGCACTGACCTAATTTGGGAGATTTTTCAGAAATTTGAATGTTACTCAACACAATTGGTACCGGTACATTGAGTTCTCGAATAGATATGATGTTTCAAATTTAATTTGTTTTTTTCTTTTTCCCTCTTCTTTTTCTTTTTTAATTTCATAAAATTAAATTGCAAGGAAAAAGAACCAGCTTTTAATTTTACTAATTTTTAAGCTGAATACACGCGTTGCAACTCCAATTTTATTTTATTTTTCAACATTTGTAACTCCAATTCATGTAAGCTAAAAGCTATAAGATGGTATTTGGGTTGGCTTTTTTAGAAATATTTAATTTTTGGCTTTAAGGTTATTTTTATATTATTTTTTTTAGTCTAAAAACAAATGCTTAAAAATATTTTTCATCTTTACCAAACACTACAAAAAATTAAAAAAAAACTTAAAAGTCTCAAAACACTTCAAATAAGTTAGTTCAAACACCCTCTTAATTAGAGGTATGCAAAAATTGGTTTAACCAATAAATCGAATCGATTAAAATATTATTATTAAATCGGTATTGAGTTAACGATTTTTAAACAATTTTGAATTTACTTATACTTGTAATTTGTATGGACTTTTATGCATGAAGGTAGATACATATGAAGATGAAAGGAAGAGAAAGCAACAAAAATTATAGAAGTATTTTCTTATCGGTTAAACCTAAAACTGAACTGTTAAGGATCAAAAATCGATTAATCAAAAATGAATAATGAATATCTTATTGATTTGATTATTAATTTTACATATTTATAAATAAAAATTTGATAAATCAAATTAATAACATACTAAAACGAACCGAACTGAACCAATCAATGTGCACCCCTACTCTTAATCACCCCAACCAAACGGGACCTTATAACGTGCTCCTCGGGCACCTACCAAATCTTAGCGGGTCTTTCAAAGAAACCATTCTATACCTCAAAATCACCTTCGAGAAAAAACTCCAATGGCTTCTCAAACCCTAATTCTCCATAACCCAAATCTTCCCAAAACTACCCTCCTCTCTACTCCTTCAACCCTCATCTACACAAAACCCAGAACTATTTCACTGTTCACGCGGCCAAATTCACTCGCAGCTCCTTCTCTGCACATTCTTAAATCCAAGAAATTCACAGTTTCAGCATCATCATCAACTGTTCTCGAAAACCCATCTGCGAAATTCACTGTTGACCCTTTAATCACTCGCTCTACGCGGACAATTACAACCTTTTTTGCAGTGACTTTAGCTGTCTCGAAATTGGTGTTCCAGAAACTGAGTTTTAATGGATTGGGGCAATCTCTAGCGTACTCTGCAGGGCCAATGTTCTTCGCGGCCCTTAAGAATCAGCCTACAACAGGAGGTTTGAATACCCCTTTTACTGTGGTTGCAGCTGGAATGGCGAAATGGCTTGATATTTACAGCGGGGTTTTGATGGTTCGGGTTTTGCTCAGTTGGTTTCCGAATATACCATGGGATAGGCAGCCATTGTCAGCTATTAGGGACCTTTGTGATCCTTATTTGAATCTCTTCAGGAACATAATTCCTCCAATTTTTGACACTTTGGATGTGAGCCCCCTTTTGGCTTTTGCAGTTTTAGGTACGCTTGGCTCGATTCTTAATAGCAGCAGGGGAGCTTACTGAGGCAATTGATCGCGGATGAGATTTTTATGGAGTAAGGACCAATAATGCTTTTAAAAATACTTTCTTTTTATGTTGGTCTTTTGATACGCGTGTTAGAGTTTGAGTGTTTAATGGTATTGTAGTTGTAATGTTGATTTCAGAAATTTTGGTACAACTCAAATGTTATGTTATTTATATACTTGAATGAGTAGCTAGTTAATGGGTTGAGAATATAGTGGTTGTTTGCCCACTGATAAATTTTCTACGACACTGGCCTAGTAAGAAAAGTGATCCTGTTCTTGCAATCTGAATTTGTGTACTATAATGGGTGCTAAAGTTTAAATGACAATGCCCGTTTTGGTTATGCTTTGTGGGAATGATGCCAGGGTTAACGTGAGGAGGATGAATAAACTGAAAGCTTTCTTTGAATATTAGTCAAGTTTTAGTGATCGGAAGTGTGTTCAAAGAAGTCACCTATGATCTCTTTTTAAAAGATGTTGATTGATCAGAGTTCGTTTGTCAAATAGAAATGAACTAGACATGCTATTTTATATGTGGATTTTGAGCTAGACATGCTATTTTATATGTGGATTTTGAGCTAACATTTGACTAACTCTTCCAATTTCAACATACATTACCCTATTATAGCTTCTTTTCAATGCCTTGAGTTTTTAGCTTTTGAACTGAGATTGATCTATAGGATGGAATAGATGTCTTTAATAAAACTGAACAACATATAGAATGCATGAGAAAAGTTAGGCTTATTCTACGCCCCTTTGTTTTTTCATAAGTCGAATGGACTTTAGTGTTATTGATTGGGGACATTATCGTAGTCTTATCTGCAACGACTTAGCACATCACATTCCCTGGCATTGGGTTGCCTTGATTGGAAGTTGAGACAGATAGTATCATACTAATCATAGCATGGTTACCACGAGTCATGTTAATTGTGCGAGAGTGTCTTCTTTCTGTTATTGCTCTTTGATCCGCTGTCAAGTCTGCCATTATTGTGGTTAATGCCCTATATACCACTCAGCTATCAGCAAAGAATAACACATTATTTTTACACTACAACAACATACCCAGTATAATCCCACAGTGGGGTCTAGGGAGGGTTGGATGTACACATTCCAGATAGACCCCCGGCTCAAATAAAGTGATTTTACACTCAGTATGATTTTTGACAAATGTAAGTAGTGATCCTCACAGAGCTTCCTTGAATACAAACGTTTTCACTTTTCATCATCCATGACTTCTTCAGGATTCTCACATGTGCTGATGTTCTCAAAATGTTGATCGTTTATTGTCTTGTTTATGTATATTTAGTGGCAAGACCCTAAATTATTTTAGGTGAAATTGCAAAAGGTTTTCCTATTGTTGGTGTATATTTGCAGGTTGTGATAGGTAGTTTGTCATCCTTTGCATGTTACCAATCTAAGTTTGCTATAGGAACTTAAAAAAAAAATGGCATTTGAGTGTGTTGATAGTATAAAAGTTCATTTTTGCTGTCAGTGCATGAAAGTGAAACTTTAATGGCATATGTAATTGTGCTAAGATACAATCAAGCCCAAACGATCAAAATGTTGAATTGAATCGTACCAATCTCTCTGCTTGGGTTATTACTCATTTTCGTACTTGTTGTTTATATTTTCCATTTGTTTCTTTCCATTAAGAAAAAGAAAGAGGATAAATAAGATTCTCTTAACTCATTCTAATTTAATTATTCGTGATTGTTTATTTCTCTTTGGATAATAAGTACTGTTGTAGTTGATATTCTTGTAATTGATTTAATACGTATTTTCTTTTATGATTTATATTTCAAATTGGATCCATCCCTACGATAATTAAATGGATTGAGTTGCTAACATGAAAACATAAGAACTCAACTTTGTTGCTCTGAAGGTGGCATTCATTTGCTCCAAATAATGGCATTTTAAACTCAGCGAAGACAAATTATTTCACTAAAATAGTGTAATACTGACTTGACATACACGTGCAAAACGTAGAGGAACTACTATACATAAAAAAGAAATAGTTTGCCCTCCACATTTAGCTTTATTCATGTAACAAAGTTCTACACTAGACGTGTGCATATTACAGATGAATACGAAAATCCGATGAAATATTTACTAACGTCACTTATAGACAGATTTCATTTTTAACCGATCAATATAATAACATCTAATTATCGGGTTATCATTGCCTATTGATTAGGAATTTGAAGTAAACGAAAGAGCAATTAAGGCTCATATTATAAGTGATATTGCTAAAATACATTCTTCACCATTGTATTGCAACATATGATTTACTGATATTGTTATAAGATGCACCACTTTCTCCAAGTATGATATGATTATATTGCTAGCTTAGTGATCCCTTCTACACAGGTTATAACTTATAACCTCTATTAAATTTGGACAAGTTTATAACAACACTTTGTCCTAAAGTTATTTTATTGATGAACTCCTATATATTTTTCATAGATACCCAATTCACATAGCTTAATCTATTCCACAATTCCATTTATTTTTTTGAAGGACTAATCAGAAATTCTAGTGTAATATAATATTGTATCACTTTATATAAAATAATGGTCTAAAAGTTCTCCGTATTAACCATGTGTTTAAATATGAAAAAGATCTAAATATAGTCTTAAATTATTCAAAATTGAGAAGATATGTCCTTAGTTAATAGTTCAATAGTTGATTCTAAAATGTCTTTCATTTAACTGGATCGACCAATTAGCCTAATTAGATGATTAATAAACGAAAAGACTACACCGGACAACGTAGATATATCTTTATACTATAACATAATATTGATTTCCATAACAACACATAAATCTTCATAACAAGTTTATATATTATATTACAGAAAATTATAATTTCAACAACATATATTATAATAAGTTAAATTACACGGTTAATTAATTAGCATAAGGGAAATATTTGCGAACGGAAAAAGGGTAAAGACAAGTAATAAGCCTCTATCGAACCCATCTGAATAACTAATTTCTTCAACATCCGAAAATGACCCGCCATGAACCGCCAGTAAACCACCGCCGGACGACACCCGAGCCCGAATCCCCGACGTTTACCTAGCCGAATGCTGCTTCCTTTTCGCCTCTTTATGTGTCGGCGCCGCCTGTACCACCGCCGTATCACGGCGGAGTTGGACCATAAGGAGACTTCTACACCACCTTTCTTAAGCATATTATTTATGAGTTGTAATTTGTAACTATATAGAGGAGCATAGTTTTTTTGTTGATATATATATACACGTAGTGTGGTCCTAGTTAAACAATAATTAATGTTTGTTATCGAAGTAATAATTACAATCAATAGGTTTATGTAATGTTGATGTTGATATACAATTAGAAGGAGAAGCGGATTCAGAATTTTAATCTTTAAATGTTCAATCTTTATAATTATTAGCAATAAACTTATTATATTTTTGAAATTATACAGAGTACTCGGAACAATTATTCACTTTAGTAAATTTATCTTTTACGTTAAAAGTATTGAGTTCAGATAAATTCGACGTAGTAACACTATATCGGCTGCTATAATTATAATATTATTGGAAAAAGAGGGAATTTGGTCTTTTGAAACATGTTTAGAGCCGGAATTAGTACTGTTAAGTGAGTGTCATCATTAGGGGAAGATGGCTTTCTTTTTAAAAAAAAAATTAAAGCACTAATTAATGAGATTTCACTCTTTCATGGATATATAGAGTTGCGGATTTCAGGGAATAATAATTATATTTAAGTAGTTCTCTTTCTGCTTCATTACTTATTAAGCAAAGTAATTGTAATATTTTAAGATTTTGGGCGGTGGGAGTGTACGGGAATATTTCCTTTAAAAAGCAGTATGTAAAACATGAAAAGCAACCAATATTATGATTGCGGTGAAATGATTGTGATCCCACTATTTTTAATCAGAGATTTTTTGGGAATAGAAAAAGCTCTGTCGAAGGTGCTACTTTCGAAATGAGTCTTGCAATGCACGAATTCAAATTTAATCAGATTCTATTAAAAATATCGAGCGAAAAAAAAAAAATACAAAGCAAGTCATGTAAGTACTAATTATTAGAAGAAAAAAAATGAGTGTTTTTTCATCTCATGATGAAACATTTGTTATTATATATAGCTAGCTAGACCCAAAGGGCTCTCCATCGATCCACTTTAATTTATTTATTTGACAGATTTAACGCGTGAAATTCATCACTATTTTGTAAGGGCGTTGAGACCATAGCATGTTACACATCTCAATTTTTGTTACCCAATATTGGATTCCCTTGTTATATATGTTGTCTTATGTCTACCCTTGAGCGTTGATTTTAGCATATGTTGGGTACGTGCTATTTTTGCGATACACAATAAATTGTATTCCTACATCAATTTAAAGAACATGTTACTATTAGCTCTTTATATGATTTTGGATCAAATTACTAATAAACTAACTTTGTGGTTAAATTAAATCGTATATCCATTTTCTCTTAGCAAAAAGACCAATAGATCAATGCAGATTGCAAGTTAAATACTTTTTTCTCATCACACTGTCAAGGTATATAATTTAAAATCGTTAATGATATTACGTTTATTCATTCATCATAATCTACTACTTACAATGACTTCAAGTCATTCTAAAAAAATAAAAATAATTTAGTACAACTACACTTGGACACATTATACATTATTTTATTATTTGATTTGGTCATCCTTTCTTTGGCTGGCTTCTTAAATTCGTGCTAAACAGTTTAATTGTTATCGTTTTGTGTTGGATTTTTGCTAAATATCCATTTTAGAAAACATCATCAATAAATTAAATAACTGAGCAAACTTAATTAGGATTTGAATCCACAAATAATAATAATATCACCTTAATCAATGTATGGACCTCCCTATTTATAATGATATCTTGCAAATCTATTTAATTCTTTTTCAAAAGAGATTTGAATCCTATGATATATTTCACAAGATTATCATAAGAAAAATTGCATACATTGATGTAATTTTATCTATTGCATCTTTTTTTGGGTAAGGTAATTTTGATGTCCCGATTAATTTGAGCACCTCATTGGGATGGAGAGAGTACTATAATTCAAGTAAAAAGAACTTTTTTTTGGTTTCCCACCCGGTGTTCGGTACCCGCATTGTAGCCCCGACTAATCCGGATCGCGCGTTGTAGGACCCATTCTGGAGGTAGCACTCCCAACAGGATTTTCTCCATAGCCAAAGCTCAAACCCGAAACCTCTGATTAAGGATTGAGCTGTCCTTATGATACAAAAAGTAGGAAAAACTTTAATCAGAATTGAGAAAGCACATTGAATGGATTGGCAAAAGAAGGATATGAGTTTCAACTGCCAAAACAGTCCAAAATAAATGCCAGATCTTCCATTAATACAAAATGGTAAATGACTCTCAGTTCTAACAGCTGTTAAAAGTCCTCCCCTATTCACTCAACTCCCATGACACCTAACTTACCATATATAGCATAACATAAAAAAGCAATTTCCTCCCTCCCTCCCTCCCTCCCTCCCTCGGAGATCTCGAGTTTGAAACTTGAGGCTGATACGGAAGCTTCTCCTTGACTGCATGATGCAAATATAAATTAGAAAAAATTAGACAAAATATCGCTTGAATTAAAAAGATTTACACAAAAAATAGTCTGTCCACTTATTTTTTACTACAAAAAGTCATTTGGCCAAAAATATTTATGAAAAATGGTCATTCGACCTTTGTTATTGCACCCAAAGTGTATATTACTTCTTTTCTCTTCCTTTTTTTCTCTTTCTTTCTCAGCTTCCCTTTTCTTTTTTTCACTCCTTTCATAGTTTTTCTGTTGCTGTAATCTATAAATATTGTATTGTATAAACAATATATATTGATGTATATATATCTCTGATACATTGTTATACATCATATATACACAATTTATACATAATCGATACATTACATATACATATGATACATACAACTATTTTTTTAATTTTTTTTCCACAGTAGTACATTTTCGTAATAACCCCTGTAAATTAATGCCAAAGGAAAAAGGGAGAATAATACTTCTGGTCATTCATTTATCTGTAATTTCATATTTTTGTCCATTATTGATATATTAATCAATACATTTAACCTTTAATAAATTAAAACGTATGCTTTTGATACTTTCACATAGGAATACATTATATTTGAACTATTTTTAGAAGAATATTACTTTTAAATATGGGGTAACGACATAAGTTTAACATAACACAGGAGTAATAAATAGTAAAACGGTTAATAATCCTAAAAATATATGAATATTCATAACCAAATGTATCAAAAGTGCACATTTCAAGTAACTGAAAGATAAATGTGCTTTATTCAAATACCACACGAACTAAAACTAAAATCTACCAATAACAGAAGCACCAAAAAGTGATACCCTATTATCATTCTGCTAGATGGTCCTCCAGGACTGTTGTTTGTACGCACCTCGACTAATTAATTATCGACTTGTTCTCCATTGGATTTCTTAACAGGGTATTTGATGGCATTAAGTTGCACTTTACGAAGAGCAGCTTGGCCAAGATCAATACCACAGATATCAGAAAGCCTAACAAGGTATAACAAAACGTCAGAAAGTTCTTCACCAAGATGTAATTTCTCATTTTCTTTCCAATCTGGTAAACCCTTTGGAACTTCTCCTTTCCACTGAAATATTTCTGATAGTTCACCAACTTCTCCAACCTGCAAGTGTATAGTAGTAGTAAATAAATAAATTTAATCAATTCAACAAAAAAGAAAAAAGAAAAAAGGATAAAGAATGAAGTTGATTTTATGGACAATACTAGGAAAAGCACAAAGAACAAGCCCTGTTTTTCCAAGTAATGAGTGTGGCGGAGCCAGGAATTTGGCGAAGGGTGTGCGCATATTTTCTTCTCAGTTATGTTAAGGATGTGCAAAATTAAATTATGCACTCATAATAGCTAATGTTTAACCTCCTTTCACCACATAATTCTCTGAAAAAAGTGTGCACCAGACCACCGTTCACCTAAGTGGCTCCAACCATGGTAATGACGAGCTTATTGACAGGAAAATTTTAAGACAAGAGTGTCATTTCAAATTGTAAATCTTAAATTAGTATGATATTTTATGACTGTAAAACAAGAGTAAAATGAAAAGTTTCAAATATATATAAAAAAAGATGTCTGACTTTTTAATACAATCTAAAAAGAAGAATGAGTGTCACATAAAATAAAATCTAGGAGACTATTTATCAAAATAAGTCTTGAAAACCTTCTGAGCGTAGCCGGCTTTGTTAGGAGACGTTTTACCCTAATAAAAACTTTTTGGTGCAAATTTAAATTTAATCGGCTTCAATACGAATATCGGATACTGAACTAGAGAAAAAAAGTGCTTGACAACCATCTCTTTTACAAACCTCTCTTTTTTGATCCACCAAACTCTTACAAGTTGAAATATTTTTCTCGTGTTTTAAGAAAACAAATCAGAAAACAGACAAAGACTTCCACTTGTAACACACAAAAAAAATCTAAGCAACTTCTAGACACACAAACCAAAATCATTTTGTTTATTGATTCAAGGAAAACAACAAAAAATGGAATTTTTTTTACATAGAATTAAAGAACGTTAATCAAATACATAAAGGATCACTCAATTGTGTGATTAAATACATAAAATTTTCAAATCCCATTTTGTTGTACCAATAAATTATGATTATCATGATCCTTTCATAACAACAACAAGTATATACAACAACAACAACAACCTGAGGAGGATATAGTGTACACAGACCTTACTTGTTTTTGAGTTAGAAAGGTTGTTTCCTATAGACCCCAACTCAAGACAGAAACAGTATAGAAAAAAGATAGTAATGAAAGTATAACAGACAATAGATAGTAACAAAAATAACAATAAGTATATGACATGCACAAATCGAGAAATGATCCATACCAAAGCCAAAAGAAGATTTCTTGGGCTATGAAACTTCTCCCAATCTCTTTCTTTAGCAAAGTCATCCATTTTCTTCTTAAGAAGATCAAGTGTTACACTACTCATTTCTTCCTCCCCTGTCATTATTGGACAAAGTTTTCGTCTAAGAATTGAACACTGACACAAATAGAAAAACAGAAAGACAGAGAATTGTTTCTGTGATTTGCTCTTTTAGCTTTACTACTCCTACTATTTATTTACATTAGACAGACCAAAAAACAGAACAAGTCTAATCTTGTTTGCCGCACCGGAAACCGGCTATTCCCTGTTTCCACACCCTAGTTCTTTTTCTGTTATTCATTTGGTCTTACTTTTTTTGTTTTAGGTCCATAACCGGTTTGAAGTTTGACTAATCCAAATTTAGGTAATTAAGTTTTTTAATTGGTAATTTTTGATCTTATCCCTGTGATATACATGTGTAATTTAAGAATTATACTTATTACTTTAACTCTTTTTATTAATGAATTTTGTTCTTATCCTTGTGATATATGAGTGATTTAGGACTTATAATTAAGCCTAAAATTGATAAATTTTGATCTTATCCTTGTGATATATGAGTAATTTAGGACTTATAATTAAGACTTTTAATTAGTAATTTGACCTTATCTTTGTGATATTTAGTAATTTAAGACTTATAATTAAGCCTTTTAATTAGTAAATTTTGATCTTATCCTTGTGATAAATGAGTAATTTAGGACTTATAATTAAGCCTTTTAATTAGTAATTTGACCTTATCCTTGTGATATATAGTAATTTAAGACTCATAATTAAGCCTTTTAATTAGTAAATTTTGATCTTATCCTTGTGATATATGAGTAACTTAAGACTTATAATTAGGCTTAACTTTTTGACAAGATGAATTGAGCTATATAAATTTTCATTTCTTTAATTAAATTCATATCAATACTCGTCGTCTATATAAAAGAGCAGAATAATTACGATAGGCATACAATGTAAAACTTGACAATTTGGGATGAATCGTCGTAATAGAGAAATCAAAATGGTAATCACTTGTATTAAATAAATACATTTTAGTAGCATAAATATAAAGTGTGAATAATTTATTTATTTTTCATTTTAAATTGTCAAACTAGTCCAAATCAAGGATTCTTCTAACCAAGATACTAGGGAATACTCGTGTGTATTGGGGTCCATGATGTTTTATTATTTAGTACTCCCTCATCCCCGGTTTATTTGTTTTTCTTTCATTTTTAATCAATTCAAAATAAAAATAAAAATAACACATTTTTATATTTAGTAATAATTTAATTTTAAAATATTTATTTATTTTAATAAAATAATTTATAGTCACACGTAGTATATTTAAGATCATAAAATAAAAAGATATTTTAATACATCTGACATAACTTAATTCAAGTTCACAAGATTCATTTTCTTTTTAAATTTCATGTAAAATTAAAATAGATCATTCTTTTTAAAATGAAGAAAATAATTATTATAATTTATAGTACTTTTCAATAGTAATTGTGTCAGATAAATTGAGACGAATTTTTTATTATACTTATAGTTATTGTCGGTCTAATGACGTGAGCCAACAAAACATAGACTTTGCTCGAGACACTCAAACTATTCGGCCAATTATCTTCGAGTCATACCTCTACTTTTTGACTCTTTTAATTCTTCCTCAATTATTACCCACTAATATTCTCCATCTTAAATAAATTGCCTAATTTATTTAGTTTTTGGGAGATTAGTAGTAGTAAAAGTACACTCTCCGGAGCAAAAGAAATAATTTTTTTAAATTTTTTTATAATTTAAAATAAATAATTTTTTCAAAATTTAAAAATGTATTAATTAATTATTTTTTAAAATTATCTTCCTCTTTAATACTTCTTCCGGCTCAATTTAAGCAAATGTATTTTTGATCGTAATTTTTCATATATCTTTTAAATATTTTGAATTATCAATTATCGTGACTTAAAGTATTTTTTACATAATTTTTAAATATATAAAGTTTATTTTAAAAATTTAAAGATTTCATGCCGAAATTAATGGTTAAACATAAATTGTTTGACTCTCAAAAAATAAAAAATATCACATAAATTAGGATAGAAAAAGGAATTTTTTTTAATTATCTCTAGCTTTAAGAAGAGTTTGAGAAAAAAATAAAAGAATAATAATGATATATTATTTTTATAATTAATATTATTAACTAACTTTTTAAAAAAATTATGCCACATCATAAAAATTTATTTTATTTTGAAGCAAAAACTAGAAAGGGAAACATAAAAAATGAGAATTGTTAGGCAGTCAGAAGATTCTGCGAATATTACAATGACCTTTTTGAATGAGAGATAGAGAGAGGTCTATTTTCCGTGAGCCGACAATAAGCGCGAGGATTGTAATGGAGCGATATGTATTTTTTTATTGGGTTTCTCTGAATACACCGAAATATTTTTGTTAGAAAATGATTTACCCCTTATATAATTTTTTTTGATATAAATTTATATTTAATTGGACTTCATACAATTATCAAACATAGAGTGAAAAACTAAAAAGATAAAAAGCAATAAGCAAATAATAGAACCAAAACCTTTTCTTCACCACATTTAGTTCTTTCATTTTCTTTTAATTAGAAGTTTTGAATTTGAGCTGTCAAAAAAAAATGATAGAAAAACTTTCCCTCCGTATATACACAGGAGGAGGTAGCTAGAAGTTAAAGTAGGAGCTCGGTTAAATTCAATATTTTTTACATAAAATATATATTTGTGTTAATAAATTCAATGAATATATACACTTATTAAATTTAAAATTCAATTATTAGTACTAAATAGAATCTCGTAAATCTCTGATACCTTTGTGTAGTTGGGATTTTTATTGTATAAAGGGTTTAAATATTGTTCTTTTTTTCAAAATAGGGATATTTATCATCATTATATTTTCATACAACAACAACAATAACATATTCAGTATATTATTTTAAAGTAGAGTTTGGAGAGGGTAGAGTGTACATAATTCATACCTCTACCTCAGAGGTGAGACTATAATAACGTGTACGGTATAACCATTTGATTTTAAGAAGCAAATTGTTGTGTGAATGAATCAATATCTATACATAAGCCAAGAGGCAGATCTTGTGCCACTCCACCCGGTCGTATGAAACTGGCATGCATCCTGGCTCCTGAGACTCTTTCATAGAATTCCAACAATTTCTCTCGCTCCTCAAAAGCCCACAGGAACAGAGTTGATGCTCCTACATCCGCATGAGTAGTTAAAGCAAGTGAATAATTTGAAATTCAAATTATTTCACGGAATAATACTCGTATATATTGAGCTCGTAATGGTACCTCGCAATTTAAATAACGCAATCCGTACTTCTATCTCCAATTGAATCATTTTACACGAGTGTTATGTTCAATGTAATTTACCAAGGTAAAGCAAAAAAGGCATCAAAGAAGAAGTTGCATTAGTCAAGCAGACACTTGAACTTTTTGTATAAACTTTCAAACGCTAAGCTTTTCTGCATTCAATGGATGTAGATTTATTTTGGTCAAGCATCCCTCATGTTCATCTGACAATAAACTTTAATTTTATCTTATTTCAAAAAAGAGTGATGTAATAATATATATCATATATTTTAGCACAAAAATTTAAAGACCTAATTAAGTGTCATTAGTACATTAGATAGTGTGCTTCTATGGTCGGTAGTTTCTATTTTTTCCGTCTAAAAAACATTTGACACAAATAAATGATCATACTCTCTCCATCTCATATTAGTTGGTCATGACTTACCTTTTTACAACATGTTAAAAATAATAAATAAGAAAATAGTTTACTAATTCACTCTTAAGAAACTTTTTTGAAACTTTACAAACAAGTGTGAACACTTTCAAAAAGAATTAATTACAAGGATAATATTAAGAAAAATTTAATTAATATTTTCTTGATTTTGTAAGGTGGATAACTAATATGGGATGAATGAAGTATGTAAATATGTAGGCATCATACTGCATTATTTGACAACTAAAAACTGTCACTCACGTGTGAACACGTGGTTGTTCTTAATTATGGAGCATAATCTACTAGCTTATGGTGCTGATTTTAATTAGTTTGTTAAATAGAGTAGTGATTTTCCATCCATGATCTGCATATCCTTCTTAGTTCTTTCTATATTAGTTTGTTATACTCCAGAGATTTTTCAAAATTAAATAAACGATTCTCACTGTAAATTAAATAGTCAGTCTTCTAATGAATATTCGATCGAATAAAATTCCAAGAATTATTCAAAGCATTCATATTATCATTATCCAATTTTAAATCGCAGTGTGGACGGAAAGCAGTTGTTCTTATCCGAATTCTCGAATAATTAATCCACAAAATTCAACATTAATGATTTTGTCAGTTTTGATTAATTAAGTCTAAGCCGAATTTAGGTGATCTAATTAATAGCTAAGTTTAGTGCTAATGTACAGGTGTTTATGCTATTCATCATTAATAATTAGTAGTAGGTCATAGAATAATAATTTTTTTCGTCTAGTGATCATAGGATAATGAGTATTCAAGTGAGTATAAGATCATGTCTTGGACGTTATTAGCTTAGGTTAAATAGGCCAAAGATACTCTTATAATGATGTTATATTATCCGTTTTGGATCAAATTCGTATGTTTTTTTTTCCTTTCAAAAAGGCTCGAACTATTAAGAATATCAACAATCTTTATATGTATTTTTTTTTCCAGCTATCAATATAATTTATTCGCTCACCCAACAATATTTTTCCTTTAAACAACATTTCACATCGATCACTCATTATCTTATGAACTTATCTGAAGACTAACGGTGCATAACTCAACATGCATCAACCGAGTATTTATAGCCACCAAAGGCCCCTAATTAACTTCATTTTGTGTATGTGTCTTCAAAACTACAAGTAAACTTAGTAAACCTGATTTACCTGCCTGTGAACGAGGAAAAGCACTAAGTTGGGCCCCACCCCTTCACTCTGCTATCTCCGTACTTGTCTCATTGAATCATAAGCGTTATATCAATTATTGGGCTAAAACTATCAAATATTCTTTTAGCATGACGTAATATCGACTGCTTCAGACCAAACCTACACGATTTTCCCAAAAGACCTCACACCATTAAGAGTATCACTACATTATATCAGCTAAAATGTGAAACTTTATTCACATACTCAAAAGTTTTGTGGTATGATCTTATTATTGGGTTCAATGAAAAGAAATGAAAGGAAAATGGAGGGTAAAAGGGTGTAACTTTTCAGTTGAAGAGTTGCACCTTTCTAAACCATTGTGACCTTTCCGAACCAGTGCATCTCTTCCGAAGAGTTGTATCATTTCTGAACCAATGCTTCTCTTTGTGAAGCAACACTTTGTTGGCTATAAATACCCTTTGATCCTTCAGATTTTCATTACGAATTTTTTGATTTTCTAAAAGAATTCTTGTGTGGTTTACTGCTGTCGAGTGAGTTCGCTGTCACGAGCATTTGAGGTACCGCTACTCCGGTGAGTAAGTCGTTCTATCCTGGGAGGATATATTCCAACACCTCGGGTACATAGAGGGGAATAATTTCCTTAAGAACACACTGTGAATACAGTGGGCTCAATTTAATTCTTCATCTTTTTTCTTGAATTTTTTCTGCAAATTATTTTTGCTTACTGTTTTATTGTTTGAATACAGATTGGATAACACTTATTGGCTTATTGACTTCTACAATGAATCGTGATGGTCCATATATGGTACGTTGTTAAATGAACAGTTCTCCTAGCATTTACATACTACGATCATTTCTTGACGTTATTATTGACCTCTTGCCAAATTCTAAGTAACTTTATCGAGATTAAAAGTAAACTATAAAAAGATCGACTTCTAATTTTGCAAATTATGCTAGTTCTAATTTTAATTTACGAGCAACTTGTGCGTGGCATGCATGACATTTTGCCTGGTCTTAAACATAGAGTAGCATATAGAAAAAGAATGGTGCAAACATAGATGGCTTAGTTTGACAATTGGATAGTATAGTTAAGGAAATTAAGAAAAGAAAAAGGGAATCAAATTGTGTCCTCTTAGTGGTTAACATGATATGAAAAGACTCAAAAAAGATTGGTTTCATAAAAAATTGATAGTACGATTGATGGACTAATTAAGTCAAATATTATGTGAATTGGGGCTTTAATTTGTATTGTTTTTTCATTTACAAGCATATAAAACTACTAATGTAGAGTTCAATCAAAGGTAAAGCAGATTCTGTAGAACTAAATGAATTGGGGGGTCCTGGCTTCTCTTCATATATATATGCTCAGAGAGAGAAGGCTTTTTTGCTATTTCAAGTACAAAATGAACAGATTCTGGACTTGATTACACATAATATATTCTTGCCCAAATGATACTCTTACGTGGTGTGATCTTGTCCGTTTTTGTCAAGCTAGCACATTTTTTCCAAAATAACTCACACCATTAAGAGATTTTACACTTTATATATAATTTCCTAATCTTTTCAGTTACCAAGGTGAAACTTTTGTTCTCACACCCAACAATCTCCTTAGAGGGTCAATTTTCGAGATTCATTCTATGTCACTCACATCATTTGAGTATTTTCAAGTTCGTAGATACTCTTACATAATATGATATTATCTGCACGATTACTACAAAAAAACTGTTAAATTGTGACGGTTTATTTAAGGGTGTCATGAGAAACCCCCATTATATATTTATTTTGTGGCGTTTGTGTCAACCCCCACAAAATAGTTTTTTTTATGGCGGTTTAAGTGTGGGGGTTGTAAAAAACCGCCTCTATACAATTAATTTGTGGTATTTGTTTCAACCTCCCCAAAATTGTTCTTGTTGTGGCAATTTTTTATGGAGGTTTTGATAACCTCCACAAATACATTAAATTTCAACCGTTTGAGAAATTATTGCAATTCAATACAATTGATGATTACTACTAATGTAATTTTAATCATTTTTCGACCTTATTTTCTTTAAAAACACTAAAACAAACAACACATTCTAATTAAAACTTTGTCAATTAAGGCAATTTACCTCAAATTTCATCCCTTATAATTTGTTGGGTTTTTTTTCTCTCTCACATTCTTCCACAACAAAAAAAAAGTCCCTAAGATATAGGTTTTTATAAACTTTTTCAATGTAACAATAGAATGTGACAAATGATTGACCATAATATTGACTAAACTGAGACTAATGTAGAACGCGCCATCACAAAATTAATGTGTGGCTCAACAAAAAGTTAGGAACGATCGTTGATCTTAGCTCATCTCACCATTACAAACGATATTTATCTCTAAAAAAGAAAGAAAAATAACATGAAACGTGAATACATCAAAGTACTAAGTAAATCTATTTGAACAAATACATGATCGACGTGATCATTTATATTGTAAAATAATATGCTTTATATTGACCATAAATGATATTTGAATGCGTAGGTGTAATAACATGTTAGGTCGTTTTGAGTTTTAGGGATCTTTTCTCTTATTTGAGACATCTTGTGAGTTCATTTGATATTTTATGACTTATGAGTATGAGCGGAACATTAGAATCAAAATTAGAAGTTTCAAAGGTTAAGAGCTGACCAAAGTCAAATATATGATTCAATGATTTTAGATTCATGATTTGAAAGTTCCTATAGATTCGTATTATAATTTTAGACTTGTATGTATGTTTAAATTTCAATCTGAGGGGTTCAGATAAGTTTCAAATGCAAATATGCCACTTCAGCTGCATCAAATTATATATTTTTTCTGGTATAACATATTAGACCTTCATGATAGCGAGATAATGGATCGTGATCGCGTAGGATGTGTTAGTCAGGTGTCACGATTTTTAGTTGCTCATGACTTATGAAATAATTCTCGAGATAATTTTATTAGATTTTGGAGTATTTGACTCTTTTATTTATGTTATTACCTTTCATTTTAGTATATTCGTGTTGTATGATTTGCATGTCGGGTTCGATTTAATGTCATTATGTTTTAAATAAAGAATTTTTTATAAAAATATATAGTCTAATAAAAATAACCACATCTACATAGCTCATATTTTTGCATTCCATCGCATAGCTTATTTTTATACGGTATATAACATTATACACTTTTTGTATACAAATGTATAAACTTGTATAAGCATGCATAATAAGGTATAAAATGTATTTATACACTTTTACATTATTATACACCTTGGGTAAAAATAAGAATTGGGCATCAAAATCTCTCAAGGAATTGATCGAGTTTTGATTTCAAAGATTTAGGTTTCTTGAAATTTGGAGAGCTGACTAAAATATTTGTATCTAAAATAATAATAATGAGAAAATTAATTAGTGTTGTAAGTATTTAATTTGTCAATGAATTTAATCATTAATGTTGTCTTTACTTTGAAAATTGAGCTCTACAGTTTTGGTCATTTTTCATGGTGATGCTTTAGACAACTTTTATTCTTTTTTCCCACCATTTGTCACATGAAGAATAATGTCTAAAAATCAGGCTTGTAATTGAATAGTAACATAAATAGTATATCTTATCAGGAGAGAATCATAAATATTTTTAAAACATTTTTTACAAGATAATCTTATACAAAGTTCTAAAAATTTATATTTCTTGCAAACATATTTCTATTTTTTATTTGATTTGATTTTTCTTGCTTAATTCAAATCAAACCAAATATTTAAGCTCTTTAATCAATTTAATTCGATTTTTAATTTGACTAATAATTAAATCATATCATGATAATAAATTTAGATGCATGTAATAACTTTAACATAAAAAAACTCAATTAATTTTTTTTTTTTTGAAAAAGCAATAGAAACATCATTTTAACTTTGTTAAAACTCTTGATTGGTCAATTTAATTTTGCTTGGGGAGAGTTTTTAATTATAGGTTATTTTTGTTTTATTGTTTAATCCACTTTATAAGAAAGTGTTTTTTTTGTTTGGAAACAAATCCCCCCCCCCCCCCCCCCCAAAAAAAAAAAAAATTCACATTAAACTTTCCCCAAATATCAAATCTCCCACCCAATACCTATAACCCCCCTTCCCCACGATGAACACCCCTATATCCCATATTAGGTAATTGATAATTGAATTCGATATTTTTTTTTGTTATCAATAAACATATTAGGACATGTTTATTTGTCCAATTACATATACTTTTTTTCATTATGTTTTCTATGTTTTGCAAAATGTGCGTTTATGGACAATCTTTGAATATTTTTTTTGGTGTGATTAGGAAGGGTGAACTGAAGCTCATTGATGCACAACAACTTGAAAAGTACGATCACAAGATGGAGAATTTCATTGCTGATTGTCATATGAACATTGAGAACTCCCTATTCTAAGTCAAGTTCTAATTGTCATACCCATTTAGCTTGAGAATAGTAGTATAGTACTCCATTCTATCTGGAATGGAATAAGTAAAGCTCAATCTTTTAATGAATTCATACAATTTTTACTATCCTTGCTATATGCTTACTATATCAGAATTATAATTTATGATATAAATTTCGTTTAATTTAATAAGGATTTGAGTTTGTATTGTTGTCACTATGGCTATTTTTAATTTATGAAATTTGACTTGTACTATATGTCATTTAGTAAAATTATTTGTTTAATCAAAATTGAAAGAGGAAAAGAAATTTCAATAACAAAAGTATTGTGGTGGAAATAATTAATTGCCACTATTTTTTTTAAATCATTTACATCATATTGTGGGGGGTTATAAACCCCTACATAATTTTTTTGATAATAAACTAAAATCATATTGTGTGAGTTTATAAATCCCAATAATATCTTCTTTTGAAATAGTAAAATCATATTTTAGGGGTTATAAACTATCACTAATTATCTCTCAAAACCTCTACAAATTCAAATTTTATTTTGTGGCGATCGTCGTGGAGGTTGTGAAAAACCGCCGCAATAATGTTCGTGGCATTGCTAATTGTAACGTTTTTATAAACCGCCACAAATTTTTTTGCGGGGGTCAGAAACCTCCACAAATTGACTAGAAAACCTCCACAAATTAGGTGTTTTCTTGTAGTATATATTTTCCTAAAAGGTCTCACATCATTAAGAAATTTTACACCTTATATATGTAACTTTCAAATCTTTTCAGCTAACTTTTGTTCGCGCACCCAACATATATAATCTGTTTTGGCCCGGAATTGCCAGTTCTCCAGGGACCACTTTCATTTGCCACTTGCAATTCCTACCTTTCTTTTCAATTATTTCTTTTAGAACCTTGTAAGGTTCCTTTCCCACTTGCCCCAAAACCCCTAAAAACATCTCTTCCATTAGACTCAGACTCAGATGCGGATTCAAGATTAGATTCGATTCTATACTTAAGTGATATTTTTGACAGAATTTAATAACTTTAATTCAGACCCTATAAGCACGAGAGCTTGTGGTTTAGAACACAACATCTAAAAACTTGGATCTGCCTATGTTCAAGATATAATTAAACTGGACAAGTTCAAGCTTAATGTTGTTACCACTAATTCCGTTGGGATATTTCTTGTAACTTAGTGATTTTTATACACATATATCTAAGCTTTGTGTCTAAAATAGTAGGTCCACCTGAATCCATGAAACTCATGTTGCATTCGCCTCTGCCAAACTCAACAACAACATACCCAGTGTAATTCCACAAGTGGATCCTCAGTTCAAGTAAAAGCAGTTTGCCTCTGCCCCAACTCATAAGGCTTATACATTTAAATTGATCGACGCAACTATATTTTATATCCAGTAGATCAAATTAGCTACAGCCTACAAGTCAGTTTTATGCTTCAGCAATTGTTGATCATCATCTACAGAAAAATGAATTGGAAGAGGAAGAAAGCTAGCTACAAGAACCAATTTACTTTTCAAAGAAAAGGCATAACAAATCCAAATACAAATTTAATACGTTACACATTATTCAATCCAGAATTAACACAATCAAAATCATCAGTGTTCTGTTTCTTTAGCTTTTACCAAACAGTTTTAGAGTTGGCAAACACATTTGTAGTGATAGGGGCTGTTCAATGGGTCATTCTCATCTACTGGAACTTGTTTTGCTCTACACTTGTACTTTATGCATCCTCTGCATTCGTTGTAGGTGCATTTTGGTGCCATTGATCCTATCATCAATCTTCTTGAATTCAATATCTGTTATATATACATAAACATTAATTTTGATCTTATATATACACAGTGAGCGTACTTTTTTGGTTCAAATAAACCTCCTCGCATCCCCTAGCTCCGCCCCTGGTTGAGTCTAGTCATGACTTTGGAATAAACATAAGATAAATGAAGGGAAAAATATGTATATTACTCCCTTTACTTCATTTTACACAACGTTATTTGACTGCACGCAAAATCTAAGAAAGAACGAAATACTTTTGACATATTCCAAACGTACCCTTAAATGTTATGGTCTTAAATATGATATATGTTTCTAAAATTAACATGTTATCGAGGGTAAAATAGGAAGTTAAAGCTATATTATTTCCTAATTATAAAGAAAGTTATCATTCTTTAATTTGTTAAACGGAATGAAAAGAAATTAGCGAGATGACATATAAAATGGAATAGATGGAGTATATATTGTACCCCCTCCATTCCAATTTATGTTGCTCTTTTTTTCCTTTCTCGAGAGTCAATTTAACTAATCTTTGAAATTAAATTGGAGTATACGTTTTGATCCTACCTTCAGTTGTAATTCCCTGTGAGGTGCAAAAATGGCATAGGCACTTGGATGATGAGGAAGTGTCACTTGAGTTCTTGACCCTGAAGAAAGTAAAATAACAAAGAAGAAGTAGTAAAGTAGTGGTTTAGTATTGACCATTCTGGAAAGGATTATATTTTCCTAATGAAAATGAAAATAAATTATATATTTTTGAAGGATATGATAGGAAGAAGAGGTGGGATATGAAAAAAGATTGTGGCTGAATAAGGAGAATATATATAGTAGTCATAAGCAGTAGCGATATCAAAAATTCCGTCAAGAGTGTCCATAGTTTAATATGTACAATTTTTTGATGAGGTAATTCAAATGACCACCCTTCGTTTTATGTAGCTCCGCCACTGGTCATAAGTGATTAGTTGGCTACTTTACGCAGTGCGAATTTGAATCAATCAAGATCATTAAATTTCAAATACTAAAAGGTACATTTGTTTTAAGATAAAAAGTGATATTGCCAGTGAGGATAGTATGTATTTTACATTACAGACAAATGTACATTAATTATTATTATACCAAGTACTTGTTTAGTTGTACACTTGTGAGACTGTACATAACAATGATCAAGTGGGCACAAATCATTAAAGAACCCTTTTCAGAATTATATTGTTGTTTCATCCTAACCAAGAATTCTGAAATTGCTAGTCCAGTAACTTTTAACAATGAACATTACCAAAATGTGAATGTGATATTGGTTACTGTAAGTAGGGGTGTCGAACTGTACTGTAGGAGAGAAATCGCCTTACCTGAAACCCCATAACTCTCAACCTATTTCATTAACAACTAGGTCACACCTCGTGAATGTGATTTTTCTTTCTATATATATTAATGTCAATGAATTGTAAACCATAATATATTTTATTTTCGTTGAAAGACAAAATAACAATATGTTTGTCAATAAACTTGATTGAGGATATATAGATGTGTTGATATATTTACTTAGAGGGACAAATAGGCTCATTAAGTTAAATTTGGATGGGTCAAAATATGTCAAATTAGTAAATGGAGGAAGAGCACAAGTAGTTATATTTAGGAGCCCTATGAGTCATGAAGTTGAATATCGCATGTCTGAAATTTTAAACTTAAGATATACAAATCTGAAGTTTGAGACTGTCAAACTTAATTTCAGACCCGAATAGCTGGAGTTGGTATATTACATGTGGAGATTAAGAATTCAATGTGTGGCTAACATGTTTGGCAAATCTGAAATAGGAAAATAACGAATTGATGCACATACTCAACACACTTGAAGAGGGCAGACACAAATTTTAGCATTTCATTATGGGCAAACAATTTAATAATCACCAAGGTATATATATCATCAACAATGGTATGGAATGCATATATAAATATGATTTTCTTAATAATTATTTGCATTTAAAGGATGATTTCATTTTATATGTGTGTGATTTTATAGTCAGACAAGTATTACAACATGTTTTAATCTTATAGTCACACAAATATTAAAAAATATATAAAATCACCATAAGTTTATAAAAAAAAAATCTTTCTTTCTTAACTTCATAAAGAATAGCTGGTGGATGTATAATATATGTATAATTCATGTATAAATATGTATGATTGTGTATAATCTATGTATACCGACTAGAAAAAGTAAACAATAAATTTGTCCGGCTATTTGTGTGAAGATCCCGTTAAGATTGGACAATTTCCTAATTGATACAAACACAACACTAAAGAAGACAAACACAAATTGTAGCATTTCATTATGGGCCAAAAAGATTTAGCGGAATATTGCATAATCTTTACCAAAAGTATATATGGTTGATATTATAAGATTTTTATAACTACCTACCTTTAAAGGATATCTTCATTAAATAGGTTAATTATTTTACCAGTCAAACCTCTCTATAACAACCCCTCGTTATAACGACATTTCACTGTAACGATCCGATTTTCTCCAGAATCGATTTTTCATGTTATATTTACGAATTAATACATGTCCTAATTTCCTTTTTCTTGATAATAATTATTGATATACATAGAGGAATTGTATACATCACTTTACAAACATGTATTCAATGATAGTATATAAGTTAAAGTTGTAAAGTTCTCCTCAAAACAAACTCTCCCTAATTTTCTATTGAAGAATGTCAATAGGCTTGATATTATTAGGGAGGGAAAAGATTGTGCTCCTATTCCTTCGTAAGAGGGGATACAAGTATGATTAAAGAATGTCAATATTTTTAGGCTTAAATTGATCAACAACCAGGTCTATCAGAAACAGCTAGGTATATATTCACATGCACGTGAGACCGTGAATGAAATAATATAAGCTTATTACACGTATTATTTTCAGAATATCGTAGAAAAATCAACCTAGATGCGTTTTTGTAGAATCGTCAAATAGCGTTCTTTCTCTTCTTCTTTTAAAGACGTTACTCGTAAATTAATAAAATGTGAGTGTAAACAACTACTAATTTATTGAATCACTTCAAAGTGGGAACATTGCTAATTTGTTCCTTGTTACAAAAACAGAACTCCAAGGAACACAACGAAGACGTAAAAACTAGCATTGTTACTCCATATTCTTGAAGATCCACCCATTTTATTTTCACTATTTCCATCACCACCAGCGGGGGCGGAGGCGGGGGCAGGAGCAGGGGCATTTTTCCCATCGCCACTAGAAGAAGTAGTCAAATTTAGAGTGCCTACAGATTTCAAATTGTCGGGATCAAACTTATGCACCACTGGCGTACCGTCTTTCACCGCCGGTCCAACTTGCCACACCTGATTTATCTGTTGTAATCGAAATAATCAGATGTCATAAGAAAATTAATAATTTCAATGAAAATAAAAAGGATACACACCAAAGCAGATACAAGGAAAAAAGTTCAACAATTGACCCACATTCATAGACGAGAGAACTGACTACAAAAAAAAATTAAGGTATAATTTTTAAAAATAATAATCTCACAAAAATCACTCTTAAATTTTTTATATAACCAAATAAAAGAAATCGAGTCCAAAATATTTACTTCAAGAAAAGAAAAAAATGAAAAAATTATACTTGTTTTTCTAAATAAAGTTCCAGTTTGGTAATCAGAGGCATTCATGCAGCCTTATAGCATCGGACTCAGCTGAACTACTGTGTATGCAGCTTTATTCTTACCTTGTGAAGGTAAAAAGATCCGTTGGCTCAAATTCACTTAAAAATAAATATAATATGAACTCATTACTTAAACATTAAAGGATTAAAAAATTAAAATCATAGATTCAAACTCTATATGATAAAAAAAAAATCAGGACAAATATGTAATATTACCGTGGTGGTCATGTTTGACGGTAGTACCAAAGTAGCCAATATTTTCATGACGCCATTAGAGTACTCTGCTTTAGAATCCAAAACTTTGAACAAAAGTGTATCAGTTTGTATAATTGATCTGTACGAAGTAAGATTGTAAGTTTTAACAATCATCGATCCATTTGAATCTTTGAATGCGATAAATGACTGAGTACCGAGCATAGTGGGGGTAATTGGGTTGATTCCCCATGAAATCCAGCCATTAGAAGAGGTTAGAGGAGCAGTGAAAATAATTGAAAGTGTGAAATTTGTGGAATTGTAAGTCCAGTCGAGAGACGATTTGAGAGAAGGGAGATTGGTGCAGTTGCCGGTAATATTGTCGGAGATCGGCGTCGAAAAGGACGAGCAATTGTGTGATAGTGCAGGGGAAATTAGGAGAAATGTGATGAGGAAGACGAAAGGGAAATGGAAAATAGAGGCCATTTTTTTTGGTAACACTGGTGAACTTTAGGGAAGGAAATCGGTTATATTGTGATAATAATAGTACGTAAATATTTTGTAGGTTATATATCAACATCAATAATATTTTAACCAATTGTAGTCCGTTTAAAAAGTACGTATAGTATATTCTATATTTGGATTGAATTTATTGTTTTACTTGTTTTTCATGAAAAATATTTTGTAGAAAATAAGTGAGTTTTTTGCTTATTTTCTTATATTCGGTAGGTAAGCAAAAATTATTATCTTAAAAGTATTTGTATATAATTTAGATCAATACTATGAGATTATAGTATTTGTATAGACACATTGCAAAATTGTGTTCGGGGGTTTAGGCTTGTTGGTGTTTGTCGTTGTACCAATGGTAGTATTATAGTCCTTACTTGTGATATCTGTCATAGTCTGTTGTTTTGCATTGTTCCCTTGTTAATTAGTTGCTATATTTTCTTTCATTATTTCCCTCTGCTTTGTACTTGGATTTGTTGTACTTGAGTTGAGGGTCTTTCGAAAACAGTATCTCTACCTCTACGAGATAGTGGTAAGGGTTGCATACCCTCTACCCTCTTCATACTTCACTTGTGCGATTAAACTGGGTATGTTGTTGTTACTATGAGAGGTGTGGGTGAGTAGGTAGGGGTGTGGGATGATGAGGACGAGGGCTATGAGGGGTAGAGGTGAAGATGAGGTGTGTTGGAGGGTGGAGAAGATATCATCAATGTTGAATTTCATTAATAAAACTTGTTTTCCCAGCTTTCATCAAGAGAGTTCATTTTTATTTTTAAGGAGCTTGTATTCTAGAGGAAATGTTTAAATATTTTACCCATCAAACATGAAAAAATTGAAAAACAATTTCTAAAATGTAATATCATATTGGAAAACACACCCTTAATGATAGATGTTTATAGTTATCCAATGTTATATCATATTTAAGATAATAACTGTTAAAATAATTAAGCAAACATTATAATTATGAGATGTATAAAACCATAAATTTTAGAAGTTTGTAAAGAATTTGTGCCTCTAAGCCTATCAAATGGGTCGGATGGGCACATGTCTAGCCCGGTAAAAAACTCAAGACCATAATGATCCAATTGGACCCATGGGCCCTATATGTTAGCCCGGTTCTCGGCCCATCAGGGCATCAATCCGATTAATTTTTCCTTAAATAATTGAATACTAATATTAATGTAGCTAAATCTAATTCATAATTTTGCATAAGTATCTAATGATTTTCAAACAAAAATACATATTTTTCCTGCTTTTTCTGCTTATTCTTATGCATCCAGACATATATGAGTGAAATTTTAGTTAATTTTTAACACGTGTTTCAATCATAAATGATTGAGCGTAAACATACATAAAAAAAAATTAAAAGGGTTTTAAATGCATTTGTTAAATTTCTTGTTATTATGACAAATTAATAATTAAAACATATTTTTTTAAATAATTTTTATATTCATTTCATACCTGAATTTTTAACCTCAATCACGATAATAAATAAATATAAATTAAATGACAACCAAAAAATGAATATTTGTGCCCATATGTTGTAAATTTCCACTGAAATGTACAGCACGCGGAGGTATGACTTACAAGTTCCAATTCTTAAATTACTGAGAAATTTTCAATGTGACCTGCTTCAAGCTTCAAGTCAACACCTATTTATTTATTTATATTATTTTAAAAGCAACTACAAATAAATTAAGAAATGATTAACAATTTAAGGGAATGAGTTATTACAAATCAAATCTACATCAATATGGAAATGAGTTAGCAAATAATTAACTAAATGAACTGTTTGACGTACAAGATTATTATTTTTTCATCTGTACTAATTTTGATGGAAAAAGTTATTTGATATCCATCACGGGTGGCATTGGTATAGCTATATTGATGGGAGAGCAGTCAGTCAAACATCTTTCGTCGAAAAATTATATTGTGCATATAAAAAATAACACTGTGTATATAGGTCAAAAATAACTTCTTAGAGATATATAGTACTCCCTATGTTCAAAATTGCTTGTCACTTATTTCTTAATTAGATTTCTACTTTTACTTGTCATTTTTGACATATCAAGGAAGAATAACTTTTTTTTTTTATATTTTACCCTTGGCATTAATTGTTTATTCTCCGAACTAATTTCAAGACACAATAGTAATTAACCATTAATTAACAGAGGTACTATGGTAAAATAATCATATTAATAATTATTTTCTTAATGGATGTGCCAAGTCAAAAAAGTGACAACTAAAAGTGAACGGAGGAAGTAACATTTTGAACACCTTTAACAAAATTCATAGCTACTTCACTGGTTGGTGGGACGAGGTGACACGTATTTCGTAAAATTAATTAGGTACGTGCGAGCTGACCCAGACACCATAATTATAAAAATACAATAAATACACTCCACTAGATTATTTAACTAAAATTAGCCTCTACTTAATTGACAAATAGAAAAGCTGCCCAATCACATTGCACTGTTAAAACATTTTGGCGCACCATCCATCAATATACATTGACGACGCTTCCTATTTTCTGCACATTTTGGTCTCAAATTTTGCTCTTCGAAATTTCCCGGCGACCCCCCTCCCCCGGCTGCCGCTCAACAAATTTCAATTTTCCAACCTTCCATCCCTTTATATGTATAGGTGTATGTATAGGTTTGGAGGAGAAAGAAAGGGTTAACAATTGCGTGTTGGTGATTTTTTCAAGATCGTAGAGAAATGGCAGCAATCGTGGGTTCGAAGCAAGCGGAACAACTGAAGCAAGATGGGAACAATTATTTTCAGAAAAATCGATTTGGGGCTGCCATTGATGCTTATACCGAGGTACTTTTTTTAGTTAGTATTAGGTCAAATGGAATGGATATTCCTCTTTTTTAGTTTATATCTGCCGCTACTGAGGTTTCTTTTTTTTAGGCGATTACTTTGTGCCCTAATGTTCCGGTGTATTGGACAAATCGTGCTCTGTGTCATCGGAGGAGGAAGTATGTGTTTTCTTTCCCTTTTTCTTTTGGTTCGGTTTGATGATGTATTTGTAGATGTTTATGCATTACGGTTGTTGTTGATTTATAGTGACTGGAAAAGAGTGGAGGAAGATTGCAGGAAGGCTATTCAGCTCGATCACAATTCTGTAAAGGTGCGAAATGTTGTGATATTTAGCTTGCATAGTCCTTTTTTCCAATGTGGGGTTTTCATATAAGTGCTCTAGCGAGCCAAGGGTCTACCGGAAACAGCCTCTCTACCCTTACCCTCACAAGGTAAGGTAAGGCCAGTGGCGAAGCTAGGATTTTTGCTAAGGGTGTTCAATACTTTAGTATATGTTTGTAAAAAGTTGTTTTCGACCTATATGCTTAGTATTATTTTCTATAAGCACAGTATAATTTTGCAACGAATGATGTTCGAGTGACCATGCTTGGGTTAATGTAGCTACGCCACTGGGTAAGGTTGCACACAGTCATACACACCACCCTCCCCAGACCCCACTTGTGGGATTATACTGTGTCTGTTGTTGCTCGTATCAATGTTGATATTTCCTTTGTTCTTTGGATGGATTTAGGTGTGTTTTGGCGTTTGACTAAATTTAGTTTATTGATCTCATGTATGTTAAAAATCCTCATGGTCATAACTAGTTTAAAAAAGCCAGCTTGGTGCACTAAAGTTCCCGCCATGCGCGAGGTTCGGGGAAGGATCGGACCACAAGGTTCTATTGTACGCAGCCTTACCCTTCATTTGTGCAAGAGGCTGTTTCCACAACTTGAACCCGTGACCTCTTGGTCACATGGCAGCAACTTTACAAGTTACTCCAAGGCTCCACTTCTTCATAACTAGTTTGAAGAGAGAAAAATGGAAAGCTGAAATCTTAAATGTTCTATCGGAGAAATAGTTCGCTGAGACAGCAGTTACCTTAATAGGATCACTATAAAACAACTTGAATATGGTATTCTTGCTAGTTGCACAGAATTAATGCAAAGATCCTCTGGAGGTTTTAATGATGTAAATACTGGAGATTGTTAATTTGTTACCTGTTATTTAATGAATTCAAAGTTTTAGGAGAATAATTTAGCTTGTTAGAACATCCACATAATAACAGATGGCACTAAGTTTGAATAATTTTACAGAATATCTGTTTATTATCTGCTGAATTTATGGCCTTTCTAAGTTGGTGTAGCTAGAAATTGTTTGTTCCCTAAAGATAATAACCTAAGAGTGATTTCTGGATAAACAGGCCCACTATTATCTTGGTCTGGCATTGCTACAAAAGGAACAGTATGCGGAAGGTGTGAGAGAATTGGAAAAGGTATAAACATCGTCTCTTACAGATGTTTAAATATTTATCTTGCAAGTGTCCATACATCACATTGGTTCTCAACACTTTTGTGTCGCTCTGTGGTGTCTAATCTGTATCCAAACAGCCTCGTCTGTTTGTAAGTTTAGGCTGCTGCCCTAAATGTTTATGAAAATGATGACATGACAAGGTAGGTGTTTCCTCCCCTTATAATTTGGTCAGTCATTATGCATTCTTACTTTTGCTATCATAGTTTCCTCTTTCATGCTCTTGCTAAATTTATGCGAATGCAATTCTGTAATTAGGGAGTATTGTGGCTGCTATTGTCACTGCTCATTTCTTGATATATTTTACATATAAAATTGAGCAGGCTTGATTGTCGGAAAACAAGTCTCTGAACCTTTTATCATTTTGTTTGTTTACTTTCTAAGTGTGCATTTTCCATAAAAGTGCCTTAGGTTCAAACCTTAACTAAAACTGATCTAATATCACCTTTATGCTTTGAGCTAAGTAATCATGTACAGTAACTCCAATGTGCTATTTCTAGCTTGCTTCTGACGAACATCTTGGCCCTAACCATGTATACTTCTTTACTCTTTCAATAAAATTTCTTTTTTAACCAGAAAAGAAGCTTACTGTAAACCACAGGGATTAGCGCCAAAAAATTTAATTAGAAACCAACACTAGCATCTTTCATGTGTAAGTTGGATCATCTTGGTGGTGAACTATTCTAGAAGTGGCTCTTTGAAGCTTTAGGAAAATAGATGTCAGGTGAGGTGCGAGAGATAAATGAACAGGTATGTATGCTAGAGTAATTGGTTTAATGTTCTTCTTTTGTTTTAATAATGATGGTGTTCGGGTCAGCTTGTGCACACCTAGACTATTCCACCAGATGCCTGCTACCTCCCAACTAGCACATACACCAAGTAACTCTGCCCACTAAGGTTTAAGCATATGAGAAGAAAACACCCAGTGATTTTGTTTGTGTTGGCTTTATGTTTGTTTTTAACTATGATAGTTATCTGGATGACATATTTTGGAATTCGCATATTATGAAAACCCATTGTGAAAGTAAATCTTTTAGTTCAGTGGAGGAGAGGTGACCTTACTGGGAAATTGTTCGACTCGTTCCACATTTCTTTTTCAAGGGTGAGTTCACTGTAGCTTGAAGAAGTGTTGATATTATTCCTATTACTTAAACCTGTGAAACAGACGAACTCCTACAGATTAATGCTTCCAGGCTTGGGGTCTGGCTTTGACTTCAATAGTCACACACTTACCTACTTGAAGCTCTAACTACAAGAATGTATGTTAGAACACATGTTAATTAACATACTACCATTATTGTGTTTCCAAACAAGTTTTGGATAAATCTATCAACAATCATTTGTTCTTTTGATGTGCGTAGTTGAAACTTTGCTTTCAGGGAAGTTTGTTCTGCTGAATTATGATAGTTGAAATGATGATTTTAGGGAAGTTTGCTCTGCTGAATTATGACACAGCTCTCTTCTATGTATCCTGTCAGGCATTAGACCTTGGAAGAGGTGCGCATCCAGGGAAATACATTGTTGAAGAGATCTGGGAAGAGCTTGCGAAAGCAAAATACATGGAGTGGGAACATGAATCTACAAGGCGCTCCTGGGAGCTTCAGAACTTGAAGTAATGACTCTTCTTATGTCGCTTATAAATTTCCGTTTGTTGGATTGTTATACCAACTACATAGGTCGTCTCCCCATTATTTTTCCTGTGTATGTGCCTCAGAGAATCCTGTGAGTCAGCTCTCAAGGAGAAACATGTGCGCGATTGTTCTAAGACAGAAGGGCTCAATGATGAAAACTCAACATCTCGTTTGAAGCAACTGGAAGCTGTAGGCGAGGTTTTCATGAAAGCTGCAGCAGATGATACTCCAACCGAGGTAAGCATTCGAGCATTATCAACTTAGTCATTTCTCCCTTTCATAAGCAAGTATGTTGTATTACCCTTTGACACTAATACAATTCGTAGGTTCCTGATTACTTGTGTTGTAAAATCACCCTTGATATTTTTTGCGACCCTGTAATTACTCCGAGTGGGTTTACATATGAGCGGGCTGTGATCCTTGAGCATTTACAAAAGGTAAATTTGTTGCTCTCCTCATTTCATCTGTGTTTTCCATTTGATTTGTTTATTTATAGTCCTGATCCTGAGCATGGCAATTTAGGTGGGCAAATTTGATCCAATCACACGAACACCACTTTTTCCGTCCCAGTTGATGCCAAATCTGGCCATAAAAGAAGCTGTGCGGGCATTTTTGGATAGGCATGGCTGGGCATACAGGATACAGTAAAATTTTCTTTTGTATGATCGATATCGTCTGATGCTTGTCCTTGGTGGTGCTAGTGAAACCAAGAACAGAGCCAGGAGGGGTGGGAGGACGCATCTTTTGGTGGTAGTCATCTGGTTAACGGCTTCCAATATGATCCAATATTAACATGGTTTCGCATGTAATTCATGTTAATCACAGTTGTACAGTGTAGTGCTTTGTAATTGGCTCGTTGGTCTTCATTAAGTGTACAGCAAATCATCACCAGCTTTTTGTAAGATGTTATAGTGATACTGTTGATCAAATGAAACAATAGTTTTTTGATGTACAATGTCTGCTTTCGTGTGAAGAATTTGACAAACTTAAACTAGCTTCTGACTTTGTTTTGCAACATGTTCTCCATCAATATAGGCACAAAAGGGGAGAGCTGAAGCTTCACTTTACCCAACAACCAAGGGTGAGCTCTAGTGGTCAATAAAGTGAGTTTGAGAATCATCAAGTCTTACGTTCAAATCTTAGTGGAGGCAAAAACACTATGTGATTTCTTCTAATATGTTTAAACCTTGGTGGATAGGGTTACTCGGTACTTGTGTTGGTGGACGGTAGTAGGTACCCCTTGGGATTAGTAGAGGTGCTCATATGTTTAAACCTAAGTGGGTAGGATTACTCGGTACTTGTAAACCTTGGTGGACAATAGCAAGTACCCTTTGGAATTAATAGAGATGTAAGAGGTGCGAATAAGTTGGCTAGAATACCACGGTTATCGTAAAAATTACTCCCCTGGCCCTCTGAAAACAAAGCCTCAGAGTCCGATGTCTATCATTTTACTTCACAATTCACAATCCAAGAGTAGTATGCTTGCACCATATACTAATATCATGACAAGAAAGGAATTGATTTATTTATTCTTTTAAAAAAGTAGGAATTGTTTTATCTGTTACCATAAACTGATGCCACAATACATATAAAATTAAAGAAACAACATTTTTAAAAAATGAACCGTAACAAGGAGACAAGTGGCACTTTTATTCTACTTTTTTCCACATGCAAGGATATAACCACCAATCAATAAATTAAGAAACAACATTTATATCTATGACGAACAGAAGCAGTACAACTCTTTATACAAATTGTGAAAGCTAAAAATTTATTTGTATCGAGTGTTTAATATTAAACTTATTATGATTAAGTGATATAAGAAGTATGCAATACATATTAATATGATTAAATAAAAGAAACTATATTCAAACACAATACATATACATTGACTTGATATAAATATTTGATATCGGATAAATTTTTATCGAGAAAAAGTGCCACTTGTTAATAAAACAAAAAATAAAGCGTCATAAAGTCCTTGGATTTTGACCCTTTGCGTAACCCAACCCCTCAAAGAGAAAGAGAGAGAAAGAGGCTATAAGAACTTTACGAAGGGCACATTGAGCTTCTACAAATACCCTAAAGTCAAGCCAGCAAAGAACCAACCAACTCTTCTTCAAAGGCCAACAAATATATTTGAATAATAAATATTGCCTTATCGTATCTCTTGAAAAACACATTATCCATTATATATATATGTTTCTTGCCACTTGTCCTCAATCTTCTCTGTCTATTATACTATTTTTTTTAATCATTTCAATGTCCAAATGTCCAAACTTACTTATTTGATCAATTCAGATTTGTCAGGTTAAGGACACTTTTACTATTCAAGATGGCTATATGAATGATTCGGAATTTTCAATTCAAAATATTAAAGCAAAATGAATAAAGTAGTTCAGGACATTATTTTTCATATATAATGATAGACAAGTGTATTTCTCTAACTTTATAATATGTTCAAACAAATACTGCCTCGGCGGATATCTTTATTTTTATGAGCCAACTGAATTTTCCATGTTGTCAACGACGCTTAGCTGCTCTGACCACTCAATTAAAAATTTATAAAATCGTAATCGCCCATATCTATGGCACGTGAAATCTTAGCTAAACTATGCACACAATGTGCATTTGTCGCGTTACACATTCTAAATAAACAATCACTAATCACAACTAATTTTATTTTATCCTTTAATGAGGATTGTAAAACGATATTTGAAATTAAGGAGTTGCTCAATATATTCATGTTCATCGGCCTATTTAATTTGATAAATGGCCAGCACACTCCATCATCAATCTTAGGACCCGCTTTGCCATAGATAATTTTTGAGAAAAAAATTTGATAACATTTGTCAAGTTTTAATAAAAATTCTAAGATACCAAAATCTACAAAAAAGGTGAATTTTGGACCCAAATCTAATTTTTGAATTTTTTAAAATTTTTAAAACATACACCAAATTTTTAAAATTTATAAAAGAAGAATGAAATATTTTTCTTAAAAGCTATGATCAAACAGATATTGAAACTTCCCTCAAATCTAATTTTTCAAAAATATTTTGAAATCTATAACCAAACACTAGCTTAATATCGTGGATTTGAGTCGTGAAAACTCAGGCGAAAAGTTAAATAAACTATTCCCTTCGTTCTATTTTATGTGGCACTTTTTGACTTGGCACGGTGTTTAAGGAGAAAAAAAATAATTTGAAACTTATGATCCAAAATAATCGTGAAACATTTGTGTGGTTGTAAATCATTTCATTAAGGGTAAAAGAGGAATTTCAAAGTTAAATTTTTTCTAATTAGAGAAAGATTGACATTTTTTTGGGACAAACTAAAAAGAAAAGTGTGTCACATAAAATGGACGGAGGGAGTATTAGTTTTAACTTTTTTTTTAATCGAACTAATTAACTTTTCAATTACAATTTTCATATTTTCATTCATGAAAGAACAAAGTACAAACAATATAATTTTATAAATTATTTCGATGTTTAATCAAATACAAGTAATATGAATGAAATAGAAAATCAATAAATGGATATATTACTTTATTCCAAAATTTGATTAATTGCTGCTATCTGCCTATCTCTATCATCTAGTACGGGTTGTCGCGGGAAACACCGAACAGCCGTTCACGGCGGCAGCGTGAAAACCAACCGTCCGGCACTTCACCGCATTCGTCTGCTTCGACGGTGACAACCACGCCGGCGAATTCGCCGACGGTAAGATGTTGGTCGTCCTTTTGTACGCAGCAAACCACTTGTTCTGCATGAAACGGTGTTTCCTCCATGGAGGAAAAGTGAGCCCTCTGCTTTTCAACGACCGCCTCGCGGCGTCGCTCATTACTCTCAGTATCTGCTTCAACTCATCACTTTTGCCTACAAAAACATTCGGCAATGACTGTAATAACCTTTCGTACTGAACCGTCGGCCTCGCGATCTCGAACTCCGCTACGAAATCGAGATCGACGAAGTAACGATTGATTATCCGATTAGCGGAATCGGATTGGACAATGTCGATAAACTCGTAATTTCCGGCGGATAGTCCACCGGAGCTCTCCCATTTCGTCTTGCAAGCCGCAGCATTGTAACCGAAATTCCTAAGATACGACATTACATTCCTCTGGAGCATCGATTTATTCGACTTATAGCACGAAAACACTTCCAATCCCTTAGCAACACAAGACACAATCACATTACGGAACAAATCGAGTTCGTTGCAGAAAACAGGGCTCGGCATTTCCTCAATCCTGTCCATTGAATCACACATTGTTACATCAGGCTCAGAATCTGAATCATTAACTCCGCCATTAATGTTTTCTTGATCACCGAAAACGAGATCGGAGAAACTAGGAGAAGCAACATCATCATCATCAGCGTGTGCACTGTGTTCACTGCCGCTGCTAAAGTAGCCGATCTCTGGTTGTTTCTCAGTACGGCCAATAATCCGAGCCTTCATTTTTTCGTCTAACGGGTCAGTAACTCTCTTCATTCTGCTAAAACCAGACATTATTTTTTTTTCCCTAAAGCACAATTAATTCTTTGGGGCTTTATTAAAAGAGGCTAGCTAATGAGAATATTCGAATAAAACTGGAATTCGAAAGAGAAAAAAATGAAGAGTGGATAATGCTTTTTGAAGTGATTAATAAAACAGGGGGAATGAGTCATAGACAAAAAGGATATACTGGGAAAAATTCTGGTAGACTATGAAGATTAGATTAGCACGTGAGGCAAAAGGCATTAGAAGGTTAATTGAATGCTTAATTAGTTAGATAGATATAAGTGTAGGGGCATAGGGGGTACATATGACTCTTCGTAAAATCGAAAAGGTAAAGACTAAAGAATAATAATTGATTGCTGCATGGAATTGGATTGAGATAGGAAAACGTGTTTTCGATAGCTTCGAATATAAACTAATCAAAAATAACTATCAAGAATTATAGGTGTAACAGATGAATTGTAATACGAAACATTTACCATGAACAATAAGGAGATTTTCGAATAAGCTAAGAATCCAAAGTTCCTCTTCGTCCTATAAAAACAACGATTGACAATGTCGAAGAATTGGGAAGGCATTTGAGGAATAGTGATATGTTATGACATATGGCTGGTTTGATTTATATACTGAAGGATAGTTGTTATGACTTGGGTTACAAGAAACTGAGCTGTAGAAAATCTTGAGCTAATTTGGAAATACATTTGTTATTTTTCTTTAGAATATAAAAGGACGAATTGACTCTGTATACACATTATTGGTTATGCAATAAAGTGACCATGGATCCGAAACTCAATGCCAAACTTTGAGCCCAAGCAAGGCTGTATAGTTGCCACATAAGCATTAGTTCATGTTTACTAAAAATAATAATATAAAGTGGTAAGTGCTCTTAGGGCCTATTTTGGCATGCGAGATGAAATCGTGATATGAAATAATACGAGATGAAGTTTTAGTTTTGTTTGAACATGCAATTTGGATATTCTTAAGTTGTATTTCTTCTCATAAACATAAAAACCTCATAAGTTGTGAAGACTATCAAAATTTCTCTAATTCTTATACAATCTTACCAAATAAGCAAAAATTCATAACAAAGTATAATACAATATCACAAAGTTATGCTAAAAAAATTACAACATTTATTGATCGCACTTTAGTTCAATAAAAAGTAATATTGAACATGAGTTTTAGTGTATCGCGAGGCATATGCGGTGAGAGTCACACGTACGGTAACGAGGGGGCGAGTTCACATCTATACGTGTAGTGTGGTGCTTAGTCCTACCCATCATCTACTCTTTAATATATTATCCCACATAGTACGGACAATCTCCCTAAGTTGAACATGCATTTCTCAATAAAATGACCAAGAAGACGAACTAACATTGTTACTTTGAGACGTTTGTTGGTCAATTTCATTAGCAACTATATCATGCTCATATTTCGTATATATTTAATCACTCTTTTGATACTCTTGCAAAAAAATCATTACAAGGCCTGATATAAATGCTTGCAAAGGTTGATAAGTAATGCAAACTTACAAATTTTATTAGTAAATATGGTTGGTAGATATAAATATACTCGTAGTAATTTTTAGATTTAGAGGGAAAAAATATTTTTAAATAAAATTCAGATTTTTTTCATTTAGACGAAAAAAAGAACATACTTGTACTTATTTTTAGATTTATATTGAAAAAAATACTACATAAACATTAAATTAAACTTAGGGGTCTTTTTGTACAAAATATAAATTTGTGGGTCAAGTTTTATATCTTTTTTGAAAATTTGAGATTTCATCTCATGAGTTGAAATCATAAAATGGCATGTCCAAATGCTGATTTCATATCATGATTTCAAATTACGAGATAAAATCGCATGTCCAAATATTAACTTATATTCCAATTGAATTCAGGCTGAATATGCAATCATCTTTGTTAGAAAGTGTTTTATCCCCAATATTGTATTTCCCGGGTGCAAATCTAAATTTAATCAAATCCAATATAAGGATCGGATGGGAAATTAAGAAAGGGTCATTTTTTAAAATTCTTTTGCACTAGGTCCAAATGGATTGGAATTTACATCAGTTTCTCGAACTATTGCGCTGTCACAAAATACTTTGAATAATACAAGTGTTGCCTTTATTGATATGATTTAAAATTGGCCATTGGACAAATTAAATAGTACAACTCCCTAGTAAGTGAAAATTATACCTTATACCTCTATTTTAGATATTTCATAGTGACCTTTCATTAACATGCTATGAATGTGCTGCCGGCTTTTAATCACTCATCACTTCATGCATGTACCATGGGTTTAATTTTAAATTGATTCTGATACAAATTATTAGTGGTCTGTACACAAGTTACAACAGTTTGTGTATTTTTCAAGTGAGTATATATTTTATCTCTTTTACATTTCTTCTCCTTTTTCCCCGTTATTTGGCGTGTATACATGAGGTTGTGACTTACACGTAATTTTTGTGTTCTTTTCCCTTCTTATAATTTTATAGTGACTTTCCTTGATAATAAGATGAACATGATAGGCTACAGGCAGCAATTTTCAGTTTTATATCATTACCTGTAATATTCTCACACACAAAATAATACAGAAGAGTGTGAATTCATCTGTTTCTAGAAATTGACACTTAAAACTGTTGTTTATATTTACAGATTACAGAAACCTTAAATTCAAGAAAATGAAAATATAAAGTAAGTTGGCCCAACATGAACAAGGCTATGATTGGCCACTTGGGCCATTGGGGCCTAAACTACTCTCAATTCCACCGTCCATAAGTCCGCAGTATGCTAACGTTCTGTTACATTTGGAGCCCATTAAGAAGGTTGCATAATTCTGAGATCGAGTCATTAACCTCAGCAAATTGTCACTCATAACATAATGTGCACAGATAGCCACTTTGAGAACCCCTATTTAAGCCTTTTACAAGGTATATTAAAAGGTTAAACTACCTAAACAGACATACCTCCTTATCATATTTACTAACTCTCCCACTACTTTAATTTAATTACTTAATATATCACATGTTAATAAAAAAAACACTCGGATACATTGCCTCAGGTCGTGATACATCGCCTCACCTCAAATACATCTCACCTGATGTATCAAAGGTAAAACCAAAGAATGACGATGTATCAGAGTGGTTTTGGGATGTATCCAATGGGATTCCGATGTATCCGAATAGTTTGGGGATGTATTCCGAGGTGAGGCGATGTATCCCGAGGTGAGGGATGTATCCGAGCGGGATTGAGATGGGAAAAAAAGTAATTAGCTCCCAAAGATGTGTGTTTTATGTAAGTTACACTAATTAAAATTCACCATTTTCTATAAGTTTAGTGTTAAAGAATGAAAAAAAGCCCACCTTGGTGGTTAATGAGATGACTGATCTCCTTATAAGGCTTGAACAATCCTCCTCCCTTTGAATTAGTTTTTGGGGTATGAGTTAGGCTCAAAGCTTAATTTTACATGATATCTCCTGGACGTGAGGTGGGGTGTTAAAGAATGAAAAAAAATCTCACATAGTCTCTTTATAAGGCTTGGACAATTCTCCTACGTACCTAAACTTTTGTCTGCAATTGACTGCTGCGCCTTGTTCATTTTTTAGCTTCAAGTTTCGGTTAAAGAACACCGACACAACAGTTACGTACTTTAATTTTCCTATCTCAAAACTTTTAAAATATTTTATCGTATATTCATATATGAAATCTTTAGATTTTTTTAAAATAAAATTTATATATTTAAAAATTACATACGGTACTATAAGTCATTGTAATTTACAATTCAAAATATTTAAAAGGCATATGAAAAATTTATTTGACTCTCGAGATTCAAAAAATATCACATAAATGAGGAGAATATTGTTTTCCAATAAAACAATCTAAAGCAACCAAGAAATTTAATTACTTTTTAAAAAAAAAAAAAAATCTCCATCAACACGCGCGAGCTACATAATGTTGCTAATCTTGTCATCATTAAAATTGAAAAGCTTAATTTTGCTTGATTTGTGCTGTGCACGTACATGACAAGCAATAGACACAACATTTTATGACACACACACATATTATAAAAATAATTAGCTTGTGTAAATATGTCACTGTACAGACCATCAAGGAACATTGTCTAATTTTTTACTTCTTATTTCTGCTGCTTTTGCTGGTAGACAATGGCTACACTTGATTTAATTCCTCATTATTTTTTATTTGCTTTTCAATCAACGCCTATTATTTTTTGTAGTGTTCCTTAGAGATGTTCAATAATATGTTGATACTCCCACCTTTTTGCTTGATGAATTGAACTTAATTCTTATTTATTGGATTACGTAATTTCTTTCTTGTTAATTGGTATTGTAGCACATTGAACTCAGGGACGGGTGATTGGTAAAGCAGAATTCAGTAACTTTGATCTAATATATATAATATATTAAGAAATTTATTAAATATATTCACAAATCAAATTTAGAATTTAATTGCTAGCAGTTGAGGTCAATAGACTATGATTCATAACCCAAAAAGCTGATTAATCCTCCTCTCTGAACTAGTATCTTTTTCACAAATAAATCCACATACCTAGTCTAGATATAAATGAAGTTACATAACCACGATAGAGGAGCACTTTGTACAAATACAATGTGTATACGCAAAAAATTGTACAAGCAATTTCATAACGGCTATATTAGTCGCAACAACACCATGCAATAACAATAACAACAATAACAACAACAAATTTAGTATAATTCCACAGATGAAGTTTCGAAAGAATAATGTGTATGTATATAGTAGACCCTTATGATAGTAGAGAGGTTGTTTCCCATAGACTCTCGGCTCACGGAGACTCAACAAGCATGCACCATGATGACCCAAATGGTGTTTCAAGTAATTAGTTTTCATCTTATCATATTCATGTTGATAATAAATCTTTGGTACATTGCTGTAAAAACTTGGACATGATCGAATTGTTTGGCAATGAAGTTGTGCTGGTCAAAGACAACGACTGAGGCTATAAATGAGAAAAATAATACTGCAAGAAAAAGGCTATCAAATAGTAGTTGAGACTAAAGAGATATCCAATGACATAAATGTCTGTCAAAATAGATAGTCAAATATTGCTAAAAGCAAATGCCTAATAAATACTCTTCCGTCCAATATTATTAAAAATAGATATTCATTTTTATTTATTCGATTTAAAAAATCAAGTGATAATTTACTATTTTATACCTATTTTAGCCTTATTATTAGAAATTTCAGGGAATTGATAGTTAGTTGCACAACTTTTAAGAGTATAAATGACTTACAATAATTAAAGGTGATATAATAAAATATTATTATCTTTGATTTATTAAGGGGTGTGTCAATAATAGCTCAATTATTGACCTTAATTAGAGCATCAAAGAGACTAGCAACAGTTTATATAGTGTTAGATCCTCCTATTGCATAGCCATGGAAGTTTCAATGACCAGTTAATTATATAAGTATTTAACAATTAAGTCGGCATCATAATTCATAGTGTTTGAACATTGACTAGAAAAAGAAAAAAAGAAAAACCCAAAATTAGGAAATTTTATTTATCCAGGTTTTCTAATATTTATTTTCTCAACTTCTACAGTATATTCTCATGCTATAAATATTTTTAAAATTACCTATATCATTCTTTTACGTATATATTATCAACGGATACTTGTGATAGACTATGGAATTATGTGTAAATAACAATCTCAAATTAATATATACCAGCAATTATAATCAAATTCGTAATTAAATATTTAATAAATTTGTTAATACAAATGTACGGCTTAAGTAAAAGCTACTAGGTTCAGATGAGTTGCGATTTGCTGTGCCAGCAAGAAGCTATTTTTGCTTCGAAAAGGATACCTAACCACATGCATCTATTGCAAATCCTTTTACCTTTCAATTTTTTTTATTTTTTTTTTTGCTTCTAAAATCATATTCTCCCAGTGCATTTGCTAATATCTAGTTAGGTAGTATGATTGGAAATGACTAGGAGTTATGAATCTGTGACCAATTTGTTGTTAAAAAGTCCATCTTGCCTAGGGAAAACTCTACTTAAACTAAAGACCTGGAGTAATATTTAATTATAGATTATAAATCAAACTTCAAATCTCTGATATGTCTCTAAACATTATCATCTTTTTTCTTTTTGGGGTGTTTCACGAGAGACGATTCTAGAATTTCTAAAATATGAATGCACAACTAAAATAATAATGATATATATCCCTACTTCGCAAGGTAAATAACTCAATTTTTAATCAAGTGTACCATTTAGTCTTCTTGTGCATTGCCAACAGGTCATATTATACTAATTTTAGAAAATATAACAGACCTAGTTTTACGAAAAGACCACGGGTTCACGTGCCCTATTTGTTTAATATAAATTCACCCCAGTGTTCGACACTCAAAGTGTGACTAAGCTAAATTCGAATTTACACCAGAAAATCCCACTTTGAGGGCAAAACATTCTCTAGCAAAGTTCTACATCTGGGATTCGAACACGAAATCACAATAATTGATATATATTCAATAGATTTTCTTTAATAACAAATATCAAGTTTGGACAAAAGCTATATTGATCGTCTGAACCAAAAACCAAAAGGCTAACACCGCTCTTATATATCAAGAATAAACAGCTACACACTTACCACTACACCGCCATCCTTTTATATCTATCTCTAAACATTACCATCTTTCTTATATTGTAAAACGTGGTGCTATTTGTGGTTGGTATGGGAAAACAGGATTTTCAAATTATATACTTATGTTAGTTGCATGATTGCATATACCAGTGGGCAGGAGTTGGCAACTATATGGCTGGCATTGCGGCTGCAATTTTTAAGGCATAACAGTACTGTCAATTGACAATCTCCAATTCATATTCCCACTATCAGAGAGGGGTCTTACAAATCATTTGTTTTTGGACAATATATATCTATTGACAAAAATGTATTAATTTGGGGTTTCACTACGTTTCTTTATAAAGGGATTCTTCCACAAGAATACAGATACATTTAATACTATGTAACATCCTATTCAAAAGGGTCAATTACTTTTGTAATCCCCGCTGTCAATTTACGTGACACTTCTGTTATCAATCGTGTTCAAATTAGTAACCCAAAAAATAAAATAAATTAGAAAAAAATAGAAATACGGAAAGTATTAAACAAATGTTTAAGATCACAAAATTTACTGTGTGTCCTTAAGTAATTTAATCCCTTCATTGTACTCGAGGTTGCAAATTAATTTCTCCCAAGATAAAATGAATATACCTGATGTTGATGTAGTAATGCCTCAAACTTCAATACCTTCGTGTGAAATGAAAAATAAATTTTGTGTAAAAAATTTATCAATCAATCACATCAAAAATCGAGCTAGTCTGAGCCCAAACGACGACGGCGGCGACGGCGCGAGAGTGCACTCTCTTCTCAACTCTTTAAGAGCTAGAAGAAGTATTTTTTAAAGCCCGTTTTGATTAAGCCTGTCAACCGGGTCGGATCAACCCGAAATTAAACTGGACCAACTCGATTTTTGCACCGACCAGACCAAACATGTGTAAAGGGGGCTGGGCTGGGCTGTTCTACCTATTGGGACCGGTACCGGTCGGTTTACTTTTTCTAACCCGGAACTCGAAATCGGTTAGTCTGGTACTGTCAAATCATGAACAGTACAGATTAACATAGTCCGGCCCGGACTGATCAACCCGGTGACACTTATAGCCTACAAATATTATTACCGTTGGACACTTATTAATAACTAATAAGAATTGAGACATAAATATTAAGCATTAACTAAAAAATTATATTTAATAAAATATACTTCTAAAAAAGGTTTTTTTTTAATTAATTATTGAGTATTGCTTACTAAAATATATGTAGCCGTTTAAGACTTTAAATTTATCTTTAATTAATAATTTTGTTTTAAAGAAATAATATTATTTTATTATCACCCAGCCCAGACCGGCCTGGTATAGCCTGAACTCATACGGGTCACTTCTAACTCACCCTTAGTTTGAATTGGCTTTTGACTTTGGACTTAAAAGCTAACTTATGACTTTTGGCTTATTTTTAATATTTTAGCTTAAAATTAAATGTTTCTAAGTACTTTTTTAATTTACCCAAATACTTAAAAGTTTTTTTTGGGAACCCCAGAATAACCCTCAATCGCTACAACTTCTGTCACAGTCTCTGCCCTTCGGGTTAACACTTTGTGAGCACTGGGTAAACCCTAAGTGCTTAAAAGTTATTTTAACTTAAAAACACTTAAAATAAATCAATCAAAACATGCATTTCTCTATTCTACCAATGAGAAAGAAATGAACTTTCCTTTCATTTTGCCTCTATCAACATATTCAAATTTCTTATTTTTAGTCATTCGTCTGAACATTTTTTTTTTAAATATTTTAAAATAAAATTTATATATTTAAAAATTATATAAAAATATACGATAAATTACAATAATTTAAATATACAAAAAAACATATAAATTTTTTTACATAGACTCAGAATGTACAGAATATACTAATGATTCAGACATATTATCTTGGAAGTATTGCATGAATAAAATAGAAGATCTTGTCATAAGATATCATGTCTTCAGACATATAATAAATATTGAATTTTCTTTTTTCCGTATGTTTACTTCTTCTTTTTTTTTTTTTGAATTTCTCAATGAATTTTTTTTGGTTCCGCCAGAGCTAACTAGAATTGATTGATTGACTCTTTCCTTAAAATATTGCACAACGTAAGCCATACATCTAGGAAATTAATTAAGTACATTCTTAAACGTTTTTTCAGCAGAGATTATAGTGGAAATTTGGCTTAGAATTAGTCTTGTATAGTCAAAGTGACATCACATTAAAGTGTTTTGAAACTTCTTACACCGGCACATAAAATTCACTATTAATGAATTTATTATGTAATTATGATGTGTAATTTGACTTGGCACAATCTTATTATATTACTCTTAATTATCAAAATTCTTTAATATATTGAAAAATAAATATACTTAATAATAAGGGTAAGATAAGTAAAAAATAATAAATTACTTTTTAATTTTTCAAACTGAACATCTACTTTTAGTTTAATAAACAAGTTAAAATAGATATATGGAGTAACTATGGTTACTACTGTCATATAATTGTAGTACTATAGATTACTAAAACTATTATTATATATAATTAATGCTAAGCCAACATTATCCGATTTAATCGGAGAAGTTGGAATTAACGCAATGATTGACCTACAAAAAACACGTTATTAAGGGTTAGTAGAAAATAATAATTTTCCCATGATAACTTATTTACATAACTTGTTCACACGGATGTGTGCGCATATCAAAAGCGATAAAATTAAGAACGAGATCATACAAAATGAGGTTGGAATGGCTTTTGTGGCGGATAAGATAAGAAAAGCGAGATTGAGTTGGTTCAGACATGTGAAGAGAAGAAGCACCAGATGCACCAGTGAGGATGTATAAGAGGTTGACTATAGTAGGTTTTAGGAAAGGTAGAGGTAGGCGGAAGAGAAACGGGGGGAAAATGATTAGACAAGATATGACATATCTTAGTTTACTGAAGACATGACCCTAGTTCAAAAGATTTGAAGGTCGAGAATAAGGGTAAAAGGTAGTTGAGCATTATAGTATTAGTTAATATACGCATAATATCTTATTTTGTTGCCACTATTATCTTTCTATCATGCTTTAAATACATTTATTTTTAGTTGAGGATCTATTGAAAACGTCTTTACCCTACAAAGGTAAGCATATAAAGTGTACATCTTACCCTCTTCAAATCCCATTTATGAGATTACACTGAGTATGTTTTACAGATACAACAATGCGCTGAGGAGATTACGCGCACAAAGGCATGGAAGTCTTCCGTCAAATTTCATTTGACAAGTTAAACTCGTCTAAAGATACTGTGTTATCTTAACACAAGGTGATATATTTAATTTCAGAGTTGAAGGTTGGGCATTAAACTTCCCCTCGTCCGTTTTACTCAGCAACAGAAATAAGTTACTATAAATGTGAGACAAAAACTTTTCCTTTCCCCCTATTTAATTCTCTTCTCCCATTTCCTTTTCCTTCTCCTCTTCTCCATTTCCTTTCTCTCTTCTCCTTCTTCTTCGTCAACATTTCCCAAACAACTTCTTATTTAATGGATAATGACCAATTCTCTAATTTTGGCCTCCATTTTGAGCCCAAAATTCCAGTAAATACCCTACATTCACTTCAAGAACCAAGTTCAGATTACTTTATGAACACCCATTGGGACAATAATTCTACAGATCATCAATACACCCATTTCGATTCAGCTTTGAGTTCCATAGTCTCATCACCAGTACCTTCCAACTCTGTAAATTCCAATGATAGTTCATCTCTTTGCGAATTGATTGGGAAATTGGGTTCAATTTGTAGTTCTCCTCCAACCCCATTCACTAATAGTAGTAGTAATTTGAATAACTGTAATTCCACTAGAACTTCGTGTTATACTACACCATTGAACTCTCCTCCAAAATTACCCAGTTTGGGGAATTCACTTCTTATGAATGCTCCCTCATTTTCTTGTTTTGGTAGCCGTAGTTTCAATGGAAGAACGAGTCAAATTGAGCTAAACAGTGAAGAATCGCGTTATGGATCTGGTACTGGGGTTGTTGGGAGAGGAAATTTGACAAGAATATCGAGTTGCCCTTCTGTTGAAATGATGAGTGAAAGATTGAATTTGGGCAAAATTTCAGTTAATGTCAAAAACTCTAATGAAGAGTGCTCTGTTTCTGAGCAAGTCCCAAGTGGTGAAATAGGGTCGAAAACAAGAAATGTATTCAATTCTAGGAAAAGAAAAGAAGTTTCAAGAATGAAAAATTGTGTGCCAATTGTAGATGAAACTGAAGATGGTACAGGAAAAAAGAGATCAAAATCAACAGAAGGTAATGGGAGCAACAATGGAACTGTTAAAATGGAGGAACAAAAGGGTAGTGAAAATGATGGAGCTGAGAAAGAAGCAAAAGAAAACAAAAAGATTACAGAGCCACCAAAGGATTATATTCATGTTAGAGCAAGAAGGGGACAAGCCACTGATAGCCATAGTTTAGCTGAAAGAGTAAGCCTCTCAAATTCTTGATTTTTTAAAAAGTTTAAGCCGTTAGAAAGTGCATATTTTTATTTACTTAATTATATTTTCAACACGTCTCCTTGTGTTAGCTTGATTCCGAGTCAAACAAGTGGAAATTCATTTTGATAATAGGTGGCTAGTAGAATTGATCTTAGGACCCTTTCCTACTCTACTTTGAATTGTGTGACCGCCTTATCTAAAAGTTCACCTTTTTATTTACTTAATCATATTTTCAACGGTTTGAAGGCCAAATTTTCATCTGTCAATATTATTATGTAATTGGTGTCTTGTTTGTCATTTGATTAGGTCCGCAGAGAGAAGATCAGTCAAAGAATGAAGCATTTGCAAGATCTTGTACCAGGCTGTAACAAGGTTTGTCACAAATACTTCAGTAATTTCTTTGTTTCTCATTTTCTTTATGATCACATGGAGGCTTAAGTTTAAGTTCCATTTTAAGTCCAGTTTTAACCTAAATAAACAAATTTTACTAGGTAACTGGAAAAGCACTGATGCTCGACGAAATTATAAATTATGTCCAGTCACTCCAACGCCAAGTTGAGGTAATTCAAGATTTTGATGTAGCATACTGTGAAAATAGCTCACGAAATGTGTTTTGGTTCTTCTTCTAATTGATACTTAGTATATTGGAAACAACCTCTCTAGTCTCTACCTTCCTAGGTAGGGTTATGGTCTGCGTACACTCTACCCTTCCCATAACGCACTGGTGGGATTACATTAGGTATGTTGTTATTGCTTCTAATTGATACTTATTGCAACATTTTGTAGTTTTTGTCTATGAAGTTGGCTTCAGTGAACACAAGAATGGATTTTCACATAGATAATCTCCTTCACAAAGAAGTAAGTGTTTGATATATATCAGTAAATGGCTTCCTTGTAACAATTCATTTTACATTCTAATGGAAATTCATGGGGTTATTTTTGCTTTACTTCAGATATGTCAACCAAATGTCTCTTTGCACCAACATGTGTTTCCAATAGATGGATATGGTGAAACTCTTACTCAGGTAAATAAACCATTTAATCACTCGTCGGTTATATGAATCCTAACTGACTATATCGCTCCATTTTAGCTCATCTCCGTCCAATATTATGTAATAGAAAAAAGTACTATAAGTTCAATATTTTCCTATGACATTTTCTGATATGAGTTCATTTATCCAGCTTCCCACAATCTGTGAGGATGACCTCCAAAGCATTGTCCAGATGGGATTTAACCAGAATCTGATACTGCAGTCACAAACATTCCCTGGTAAGAAAAGGGGAAGCAATTTCTTTTTAGGTGGGGTGGGGGTGGGGGGGTTGCAGGTATGATATCGGGGTCCGCACTTTCCTCTTGAATGACCTTTTGAAATATTTACTACAGTTTTGATAGGAAGTGCGGACCCAGTATTTTGGTATCGACCCTATTATATGTGCGAAAAATAAGTATAGATAGCGACGCTTATACTATAAATTTCAGCTGATAATGAGTTAGAAAACCTCAACTTGTGATTAATATATTTGTTTCTTCTAATGCAGTGCCTAATTCTGAATCTCACATGAAAATTGAGATGTAATCACCATTCATTTGTTCACAGGAGAAAGAGCCTGCTGTATATAAGCAGAAAGTTTTTTAGTTTACTCTGCTTCAGAAATTGCTAATGAACAAGATTAGGATTAGTATTAAGGGATTTAATTTCCCCACTTATTGTAATCTATAATTGATTTGAGCATTCTAATTTTTACTTTTATTGAGCTATTATAGTATTTATTGTATAATGTTAACATCAACTCATGTAAGACATATTTCTCTGTAAAGCAATGAAAGATGGAGATCTTATTACAAGCTTTAATTATTCAAATAATTGTTTCTTAGTGTTCTTTTGGGTAAATCATATCAATTGACAAGATATATTTCAAATCTTCTAAAAGATTTGCTTATGGTTGGTGTCAAAATAAACAGTGATTCAATTCAGAAAATTTATGATTATTTAGTTAAGTATGTTGTAACCAGCTGTTTGAGTGACCTTCTTAGCTCAAAAGTCTCATAATGAATGATTTAATTAGTCACAATTCTAAAGTAATTAGCTTGAGATGGCACATTTGAGTCAGCGGTGGAGCTAATTTTTTTACTAAAGAAGTCAAAATATAAAAAAGTAAATAAAGAAAAAAGTTAACGGGATTCAATACATAGTATATATTGTATATACATATATATTTTTTTTTTACCTATTTACACAATATAATTTTTTAGTGAAGAGGGTGTTAATGGAACACGCTTGGATAAGGGTGGCTTCGTCATTGGTTCGAATTATCTTGCATGTACTTTAGCTATTTCACTGAATATCTGCTATCTTTCATCAATATAAATATTAGATAACTTCGCTCCATTAATACTTAAATATGAAAAGAAATCACCTAGCGTTTGTTTTTCTCTAAAGAAATTGTCAATAGTTTTCATCCAATTTATTCACTAGCCCACACCCTTGGATGCCATGATAATACATTTTCTAAAGGGATAATTTTCAATTGATTAACCAGAAAGAGAAGCTTCTGTTATTCTGTTTTACAGTGCTAAAAAGTCCAACTAAACAAATAATAATAATAAACCTTCTTGCAAAATTTCTTAATAAAAATATAATTATAGGTTAAATCTCAGGTTGGCAATTGGTCAGATTCTGACTAGACCCAATGAATCAGAGGACTTTAATTTTCCAACTAATCCAAAATAGTTAAATCAACCAGAAAAAGGTTAAATAAAGTATGGAAAGATAAAATAGAAAAAGATAGATTAAAGATTAATCATTTGATAGAAGAAAGTTAGTAGAAATAAAAATCAAGTTTATTGGGTTTAACAAAATATATCTACTTTGCAGCCTTAACTTTATTATTTTAATAAGAAAGATTCTTTCAAAATGGATCTTCTTTCTCTTTTGTTTTCTATTGTTAATATAAATTATTAATTACATAATAATATTTTGCTAATTATATTTAAAGATATATAGGCAGACAAACTTGTCCCCAGCCACATAAAAAAAGAGAAATTTTTCTTTAAAAAGGTAAATTGTCAATCTAATGCTCTATTATTAGGGTTATTTGGATCTGTGTTCACACTCTTAATTATATCAAATAATTCCAATAATATTATTTTTCAAGATTTGGATTACTATTTTAAAGATAATTTTCACAATGATTTTCCAGACAGGACTTAGATGTCTGTTCTTAGTCTAATGTAAATTATTTTGGCTGAGTAAAGACAAATAACATATGTAATTCTTTTTCCACTTCTATTTGGATGTTTCCAATTTGAAAATTTAATCAAGAAGATTCCTTATTTCTTAAGAATACAATAGTAAGGACCACCAAAGATTGTGGTAAAATAATAAGTAGTTAGAGATTTTGTGTTTGAGTCTCGAATATAAAATTATCGTTAGTAGAGAGAACTTTAACCCTAAAGTGAAAATTTTCGTTATGAATTCGAATTAGTCGAAAACACTGAATGAAAAACAACAAAAAAATAAAGACTAATCAGTAATGAATTGAATTAGCCAGTAAAACACATTCGAGAAAGAAATATTAAATTAACACTCTATCGGTAATGAGTATTTCGTACCAACTAATTTAAAATCTTGAATCCATCTACATTAGTATAATATCTTTCACACGAATATTTATGGAGTGATTTAACCAGGGACAAAATTAGAGAGGCAGAATATCAATAAATTTAAATTTAAAATAAAAACTAGATGAGTGAAACTTATTGACGTAAAAAAAGTGTCATTTTGAAGCTTAGCGTCTCTTGTAACTCTCCGATTTTGGGAAGAAGTGGCGATCATTCTCAAGAACCAAAAATACGAGCGTAAAGGAAGATATTAAGAGACTAAAAATGAAATACTACAAGATTACTGGGAGTAATAAAATTAGTCATTAATTACTAGTTAAAATACCATGAGTGATAATGATCCTTTATTTGATTAGACCCTTGGGAAAAAAAGTAATAAAGCAAACTCTCATAAATTATTTTATGAGGATCCAAAAAGCAAAACGAACAAAGTTAGTGGTTACAGTTAGTGCTTCAGTAGTTTCTTTGCTTCGACTCATTTACTTAACTTTTTACTTTTTACAATAAATAGTAGGCGTTATAGGTTTAATGCTTAAATCTTTAAAGATTAATTCTATAAAATTTAAATCTCAAATTCGTCTGCCGTTAATTACAGTCATGAAAATGGAAAGAACAGTGATTAAGAGAAAAAAGATGTTTTAGAAGAGAAATTCTCTACTTGCACGTTTCTAACTTTGAACAAATTAAATTGGCAATTGACTTGTTGTTTGTAATCCAAAATGGGTACAGCTATTCTTGAACATGTTGCCTACAAATCTGGATTTAAAAAGAGTATCTCATCTATTTGGCATTTGGGTTCTAAAAAATAAAACATAAAAATATTTTTGAAAGATAGATGAAGTCATAAAAAAACTATACAATATGTGTATCATAGTGATTAAAATGAGAGCATCCCTTTCATCGAGACAAACAACCCATTTATGATCTAGAACACAGGTGCATCATTAAAGAAATGAGAAAAAAAAAAAATATTAAGTCGAAATTGATCTTCATTCCTCTAGGTATAACTTAGCATTCAACCAAATGCAACATTCAACTTTTTTTAAGCATGAGGACCAACAGATAATATTTAATCGATATTAGAAAATATGTACATAAAATGTCTTGTTTGAGAGAAATCATTAGTTCACGTACATCACAATTTGCACAATAATGGGTTGATGTAAAACTTCAACATAACAATTGAAAATAGATAGTCCCTATTGACATCAGATCTATTTTCATGCTCCAATTTTTAAAATTTATTGACCATTAAAAGTCTTCCAATTATATTTGAAAATGGATTAGTGATCTATGAAATCAACATAAAAACCAATGGTTGCCTAATAGTAGTTATTATGTTAAGTCCCTAAGTGATGATGCATGTGAATAACCTTGTTATTTATTAGTACTACAAATTGCTTTTAGTTACATTGTCAAAATCATGTGCCAAAAACTGTGATAATGGTTTTCATACAAGGAGAAAAAAGGTTAAGAGCCTCAACAAATTGGACACCATTAAAGTGAAAATGACAAGCCAAAAAAAGTAGTGAAGTCTTTATCAAGAAAAGAATGTTTAGACAGATTTGAGGTGAATAGACACTGACTCAAATTTGATAGCTTTTTGTAGGACAGATAATAGTTAGAACTTATAAAACTTAACAGACTGAATCACCAAATAGTTGGTCTCCCCAACAGCCATATTTTGCATCCTATGAAATTCACTTTACATTTACTAAAGTTTACTTGAGATTCAACCAATCTTGAAAGTGGAGTGGACGGCTAAATTCAGTCATCAAGGACCATAGCATAAAAAGTTGTGGAGTGTATAAGCCCCCTTAAGGTATAGGGGGGACTTTCTTGTTATAGTAACTGCGAATAAGCAAACTATATTAAAAAAAACATACTTGAACCTTGTCCTATGAAATTCACTTTACATTTACTAAAGTACACTTGAGATTCAACCAATCTTGAAAGTGGAGTGGCCGGCTAAATTCAGTCTTCATGGACCATAACATAGAAAAGTTGTGGAGTGTATAAGCCCCCGTAAGGTGTAGGGGCAACTTTCTTGTTATACTAATTGCGAATAAGCAAGTAGCGACCAACAACCTGCTTGTTATTGATATTGATCTAGAACCTTGAAGTCGGAGCATGTAAAGGAAAAAGAGCTTGTACATCGTTAGTTATTTTTTTAGCATTTTCTGTTTGAGTTGTTGACCGTCATTTAAGTGGTAGATGCAAAGAGAGATATACATAGGATCAATTGATTTACTAAAAGATTGGAGGAAAGGAGGGGGTGGGGGTGGGGGTGGATGATCAAAATTCAAAATTTGGGATCCATTGATTTACCAACCAGTATCAAAGAGCAATTATAGTACTTCAACTAATAAGATAGTGTAGTTGGAAGTTTTCATTTGGAGTGGGATGTTCTTTATATTTGATTGATCATTTGTTGTTAGGATGTCCTTGTCTATGTCAACATCATTTGCTCTTTTTTCACAGCTAAAAGTGGTTGTTAGCATTCACTCATGGTCGTGTTTCCTCGTTTGATGTAGGACAAGTTAACATTACTTACAAGTTTGGAAAAGAGGAGATTGTACCAAATATGGTGATTTTGGGTATCTTCAATTCCACTAATTTACAAGGACAAGGACCACACTTACTTGGCAGAGTCCGGGAGAGGGCCGTATAGAAAAGGGGTGAAATGTTGACAACCTATTCTAACGCTGCATAATGTAAGCAACCTCCATCCGTGGAATTATCCATGACTCAGAACCGTGACCTACAAACAACTTGATCATTACCCTATTACTCCCACTACACTAAATGAATATTTGAGAAAATTAAAGATCTATAAATGAAAATAGATATTTTACGTGGAATGCCCCTCAACACAAATATTTCACAGAAAAGAATCAATTATTTGCAAAGCTAACGACTACACCACTAATTTGCAGATACTGGAACAATACTTCATGTCCAAACAGGCTACATAAAAGACACTGCCAAACAATTTATGGTGGAAAAAAATCCAAAATTTCTTGAAAGCCAAGAAAGGGGTCGTAGAAATAAAATCATCACTGATTCAGTGCTACGTTCGAGTATAGAGCCCACCAAAAAAATCAAAATAAGCTGACAGTAATGAAGGCCAACAATAAAAAACGAAGTCGAGGCATCAATGTCAACTCATGGCAAGATTAAAGAATACTCCATATAGGAAAAAAAAATCCTCACAAACCAAGTCAATTAACGGGTAAAAAGGAAAAACATATAAATAAGATCAAAAATTGAAGAGCTCTAATTAAGCAGCTGCAGCCTTGCCCTTCTTCTTCTGTAGTTTCTTCATATAGAACTCAAGTTCTTTGCCCTCCAAGATATACCTGTCAATTGCAATCAAATATCATGATTTAAGTGTAACAAATGCAAAAAGGTTCTCATAAGGCTTGGGCAGAGAAGCAGGGCTGTGAATGTTGGAACTTACCCATCAGCTCTGCCACACTGACCGGGCCGAGATGAGATGCAGGCCAAGAGTCTACCAGAACCAAACTGTTCTTCAAGGTGAGAATCAAGTTTGCGATCCGTCTGGCGCTTCTCAATTTTTCGGAGTACATGGTTGCTCTTCTTAGTTTCCTCAGCAGCAGCAGCTTCTCCCTCCTGCCATGTGTCAACCAAAAGAAAATCATCAACATATACGTGAAAGAAGGAAGCTATCACTACTTGGTCATCGCTTTGGACATTCAGATCCTCAATATATGGAAATGTGATGATATATAAAAAATGAATAAATTAGTAGCTGGAGTTGAAACAGATGTAGGTAAAGTGAGTATGCAGGTAGTCAGATACAGCAGAATGTGACTGAGCATGGATCAAACACTATGTAAGACAACTTTTGCTGCATCGTTAGAGGTCAAGAGAATCCTCAATAAGACCTATGTTTTCCCTTCGCTTACACATTTCCTATAAGATCGTGGTCACCAGAAATAATTCGCATGGCATGATGAATTGTGATTGGATTGTAAAATGAAAGAGTTGTGGGAGCGAGATAGTAACGAGAATCAGCAACTACTAGTCAAATGATGTTAATAAAGTATGGAAGTAAGATAACAAAATTTGGCTACCTCCGCGGTTTCCTTCTTAGCAGCCGCCTTCTTCTTCCTACCAATTTCAACACCATAGTGCTGGAGGTACCACTGTTTAAAGGGTGCTGCATCGACCTGAACAATTGCACTCTTGACTAGAGTCTGTGTGCGAACAAGTTCATTGTTCGAGGCATTGTAGACCACATCAAGGATACGAGTCTTACGGGTGGTAGCCTCACTACCCCATGAATAGTTTCCTGTATCCAATCTCAGTGCCCTCCATTTCACATTGCCACCACGAACACGAATGCGTCTGACAGTCTTGTTACTTGAGATCTTAGTATTACCAGGTTGACGGCCAAGCTCGTACCTTTAACAATAAGAAAACAGATAAATCTTTCCATCACGACATCACAACAACATAGTTAATTTTCTATGGATTTTTCACATCAGCTATGCTAACGATAAGTTTTTATAGCAGTCATGTTGTTGTAAGTATTTTATTTCCATTCCTATCTTAATCATCAATTCAATTTACACAACTGCAGATTATATTGTTCCATTATCTTAGTTAATCTAATAATTGTTCCTCGGGATTAAGGGTTGCTCAGTAGATGGCTTCCCCAAACCTCCACCATGTAGGTGGGGCTTCGATTTCCCGTAGTGTATTCCCCTCTTCCCTTCCCCCTATGGGCTATGTATAATAACTTTTTTTAAAATAACCTAATATTAATTCCTATAACTGACCCACAATTAATTTTGGATTATGTGTAGTTGATTGTTACAGATCTTACAACTCTGGGACAGGACTACTATATGTTTGTAGAAACAAAAAATAAATTGTTCTCGAGGAGATGCAGAAAATTAAGAGATCTTTGCAGGAGCTACATAAATCATGAGCATCAATATATATTCGTTAACCCTGGCAAATTTACCAATAAATCACTATTCTAAATCACTAATTCCATGAGGAAAGAGAACGAGTGATAGAAACAGAAAGTACTACTATAATTACGACTACTACTACCTCATTTGAAACAACAATTAAGAACAGCATGGAATCTATCCCGTACCCGGAAATGAATTCAATTTCTGGTGTTTGGTACATTTTCCATCATAATGATAAATGATTCTCACTTATGCACGGAAATCGTTTCTCTTTACTACTATCCCAACATTAACTCCATGTCATTTGCTCCAACTACCACTTAGACATCATTATCAATCTTCACAAATCAAAATATTCCGTCACAACACTATCTAATTAATACTCTTCTTATCGTAAACAGATAAAGACTTACATTACATGGACTAGTTACGAATATGTGTGTGTTCATATACAATACGTTTAAATGCAGTAATTTGATAATTTTTTCTGTGTATTTAAAAGAATACGCAGTGAGTATCCATAAACATGTCACAAACAACCGATCAATATGAGCAAAATTAAGAATAACAGAAGATCAATGCAACATAGATAGAGACGTAAAAAGGCAGCAGAACTAACTTTCTCTTCTTCCTCCAAGCTTTCTTCTTGCCACCAGTGGCACGTCTTTTGTGCATTGAGTCTCGTGAGATACCTTCACATCCATAAATAAATCAGTAAAATTATAATAAAATTCGTCTGTTTTTTCCATCAAATTGCACATTGAATCAGCGGAGAGAAGGAGAATGAAGGAAGTAGAGGGAAGCAACAGGTTCAGATTCGTACCCATGGTTACTGAGAGCTAAGCCGCAAGCAAAGAAGCACTCCCTCACACCACTCTTACACTTTGAACTAAAACCCTAACATTTTGGATGAACAAGCCTAGTCCTTTAACGATTTGGGCTGCCCTGAACTTCTGTCATTTTTGGGCTTTACATTCTTGGGCTAGTATCTTCATTCTTGCATCTCGATTCAAACCATAATAATTCAATGCAAAAGTCGTTTATATCATTTGGTTCGACTTTAGACCCTTAGGGGTCGTTTGGGAGTGACTTATGCAGGTATTAAATCATGTATAAGTAATACCATGCTTGTTAGCTGGTTAGGCGGTAAGTTATTCATGTATAAAATTAATACAATGTTTGATTTGCAATTTAGAAATCTGCATAACTAATACATGTATAAATTATGAGGGAATCTATGTATTATTTTATGCATGATAGAAGGTGTAATAGCTAATACATGTATAACTAATACCTGCATAACTAATACATAGATTCTCTCATAACTAATTCCTACATTACTAATACCCGCATAACTCTTACTATCTACCAAATGACCCTTTTGGTTGGGAACAAGTTATTCCGAGATAATTAATTTCGAAATTAACTACCCTGAAATTAGTTATCCCACTATATATATGATTTATACTGTGTCTGATAGATGGTACAAATTTATACCATCTACCAAACGCAGTATAAATTTTATCATAGACTTGATCTTGAGATATCCCACCTTATTCAGCGTACCAAATGACCTCTTAAAGTCATTTCATTGTGTAGGTGGCGAGCCCGTTTGAATTAGCATATTTTAAGTATTTTTAAGCTAAAATAATTTTTAGGTATTTTTGTAATAATTGGGGAAATTAAAAAAAATGCTTATAAACCCACAAAAGTCATAAGTTTAATTTCTAAGTTATGACTTTTGACTTGTAATTCAAACTCTTAGTCCCTATTAGTGGGATATCCATAATTTAAAGGATTTGAGTTCAACAACAATAACATATCCTTTAAGCTGCGAGATCAAGATTATTCTAAAAGTATGATTGATTACCAAAAAATATGATTTTCTTAAAAAACAATTTCAACAAAAAAAATATGATTGATTATCTATATTGCGCTTGGCATATCAACTTTGACTCTATTTAATGTGTTTTTCTTTTTTGCCGAGACTGTTCAACCTGTAACTTATAAAGGGCTAAATCTCTCTAGCAATACACTCCTTTAGTTCACATTTAGTTAGGGGTGTGCATCGGTCGGTTCGGTTCGGTTTTGTATATTATCGGTTTGGTTTATCGGTTATCGGTTTGTAAACATGCAAAACCGATAACCAAACCAATAAGATATTCGTTATCGGTTTTCGGTTAATCTTAACGGTTCGGTTATCGGTTTAACCGATAAGAAAATGCTCCTATAATATTTTTGATTTCTCTGATTTTCTTCTTCATATATAGACTACTTTCATGCATAAACATCTATACAAATTACAAGCATAAGCAAATTCAAATACGTTATTACTAAAATAAACTTATTTTCTTTCTTATTAAGTAAAAAACTTGAATACAGTAGCAACAGTAGCAATTTCTGAAAAAGAAAAGCAACACTGATAGGTAGAATGCTATCAAACCAATGACTTTAGAAAGAAAACAACAACACTAAGACAACAACTATAAAATGCAAAAAATAATAGGGTATACATTTAAAATCTAAAGCCACTATTATACAATTATGAATAAAAATATAATCTAAATATAATCTTATTGGGTTATCGGTTTAACCATTAACTAAAACCTTAAAACCGATACCGAACCGATAGCCCAATAATTTTTTTTACAAAACCGTTTAAAAACCGTTAACCCAATAACTCAATACCAATAAACCAATAATATTTTTATCGGTTCGGTTTATCGGTTAAACCGATTTTTGCACACCCCTACATTTAGTCCATGCCTTTTTTCATCCAGTTACTAAACCACCCTGAGGATATAATCAGCTGCCTGCATCTTTGCTTGCTATTCATTACTCAGCAGGGAAAAAGCTGATTTTTACCACATCAATTCAACTGACCATCAATTATATTCCACTCAACAAAAGGACCACATAATAACTAAAGTATGGAACACCAAAGATACCAGAAGAAAATTCTATTACAGGAGGATCCAACAATATCCGAAATACCCAATGCAGAATCAGAAATTACAGTCAGGTTATTCACCAAACACTTTTCCTAAAATCCCACTATAACAACTCCATGGCAGATATGACATCTCATCGGAACCGTCAAGGAAATGATGCGATACTTTAATGTCATGTCTGAGTTAAAGTTATGCCTTGCTATCTATGCTCATCGGTTCTGGTTCCTTGGGAGCAGAGTTCTGCATAACACAATGTCATGATTCAATAACAGAACAAGAAATAAACCTCGAAATCAAGGGGTTATAAAGTCTTGACACTTACAGCTGAGTTTGCTGCATCCTGCTTATTCAACTTCGCAAACATGTTCCCGTAAAACTTTGCATCCTTCTTATTGATTTCCTTGACTTTCTCCTTTAGAGCTTTGTATTCAAGCTTCACATCCCTGGATATCGCATAAGAGAACAATCTTCAGCACCATGACTGACAAAGATGACAGCTCGGGTATAATATATAATGGACTTGGTTGTATACCTGTTGTCAGGATCAATCTCAAGAGCTTTCTTAATGTCAAATTCAGCCAGATCAAGATCAGCCATGTTCATATATGCTTGAGCTCTGCGATAAAGAGCTTTGACATTTGTACTATCCAGTTCCAACACCTACAGCTCACACAAACAATCATTGAGAAAAAAAGTAATCAAGTGAATGGTACTAAAAGGATGAGTATCTTTTGAAGGGGGCGGATTTCTAGGTTTCGAGTTCTAAACCTTGGTGCACAGTTTCTCGGCCTGCTTGTAATCTTTCAATTTCAACTTGCAAGCTGCATTATTCAAGTTGCAGGTGATCTTCAACGCTTTAGACTGTTTCTTTTCCTCCTCACTAAAGTTAGTATCATACTCGATGAATTTAGCAGCCTGCATTTGTTAAACTGTGCAGTTAGGCAATCCTGGCACATCACAATAGCTTCTCGCTCTTGACAGACGAAAGAACCACTAATCTAGTTCTAAACAACATTGTAAAAGCTAAATATCTACCTTCTCGTATCTCTTAGATGCCCTTGCGTATTTACCAGCCTTGAACAGTGCATTCCCTTCTTCTTTCTTTTTGCCAGCAGCCTCAATTTTCTCCGGAGTATTCATATCCCATGATTCCTTGTCCTACAGGCCACCAACGAAAGAATATGACTAAGTACAGCTCCAGAGAACAGTGCCATATAGCTAAGGTTAGAAAATAAAAAGAATCAAAACATCACATACCTTGACAAAAGAAACAAGCTCAACCTCATAATGCACAGTTGAATTAGGAGGAACAACAGCTAAATCTTGCTTCAACTCAGATGAACCAAAGGCATATTCAGGTGCAATTATAACCAGCGCCGCTTCACCCTTCTTCATTGACATGACAGCTCTATCCAGCCCATCTATTACTTGTTCTGTTCAGGGTAATAGAGATAAATCAATAGTAGTTAAAGGATTATAGACCAGTGAAAATCACAACGTAAGATCTCTGTAGTTATAAGAATGTTCCGGAGTCATACCCTCATCTGTCTTAAACTCAAAAAGGTTGTCTTCATTTTCCCCATCGTGGCCCTTCTTTGTGAAGACTGTGCCATCTAGCAACTTGCCGACCAGTTTTACTACAATATGCAAATTGAAACAACAGTGAGACTCCATAGTATTCATGTAACTTACAAGCACAAACTAATGAATTTTTCCCATGACTAACATACATTTAACAACAGCTCCTTCGTTGGGTTTCTCATATCCTTCCCCTTCTTTCAAGATCTTCTTTACTACTTTCTTGTCATCGGTAACATTTGAAACAGTTTTCCACGAGACCAACTCCAAGTTGATCTGCAATGTGGCATTAGGTGGAACTGCTCCTCCATCACTCGAGGCTGGTTTTCCTTTCTCTCCAAAGCCATCTGCATCAAACAAATCAGACATGTTAACAACAGCCCTCTTATCGGCAGATGGCTACAAAATCACTCGTTAGCAAGCATCACTTACATTGCGGCTTCACTGTCAGTTGGACCTTTTCACCTTTCTTCATAGTTTTCACAGCCTTAGCAAAAGCAGGACAGAAATGACCTGTTCCATTAAGGATGTCAGAACACAACTGCATTATTTACCTAATAAAACATTGTGGGACATATGAAGTCAAAGGTTACCGTCTTGAACAGTGAACTCCACTCCATCTGATTTTCCCACCACTGTACCATTTTCGAGCTGAGCTTCGTACTTGACTAAATTACAGAAGGCAAAAAAAAGATGCTTAATTTATGTTCCAAACAGCTATAGCATAGTCCCCTTATGATCTGAAAATGATAATACATACCTAATACTTCATCAAGATCTTTTGGGTTTTCCCATTTCTCCCCCTCTGCGAGGATCTTTTTGAAAATTCCACCATCCTTGCAAATGTCTTTTACACTCACCCATGATAGCAATTCAACATCAAATTGTAGAGTGGCATTTGGAGGGATAGTTGGAGGAGAACCACTCTCTCCATAAGCCAGCTCCGGAGGAATGGTGAAAATAGCATTTTCACCTTTCTTCATCGTCTTTATACCTTGATCCCATCCTTTAATTACTTGTCCTATTAGGAAATAAAAAAGTGTCAGCGTATCTGTTTAATCTTGAAGCAAAATCTAATTCATCTAGTGCAAATGCTAATTACAGAGATATCAGAGACTTCCTCATGATGAAAAATTCTGTATTTCTTGGTTTTCCTATGACTTCTCAGATAATTTGATTTCAAACAACTCAACTCTCTGTTTGTAATCTTTGACAAGCATCATCATCTCAACCCTTCATCTCTAGGATTGAGGATGAGATCTAATTTGGAATGCCAAAAACCATTACAATCATCTTCTATGGAATACAGAAGAAGAAAATCTCGGAGGAAGCTGTAAAAGTGCTAATGGACAGCTTCACTACATCATCAGATTCTGGTAATCATAAATTTACCCGTTTTAGTTCATACCTTCTCGACAAGCTACATCCTACTTTAAACTAAAGGACAAGCTTTACGTGCTACCATATATTTACTAAGCCTTTAGAGGAACTGTGATAAACAGGCTCCCCAATCTCATATTATCTATACTGGTCCTATTGGAGCAATCAAGCTTCATAATACATTAAATGCTCAAAATAGACTAGTTTTAAAGAGTCATTGAAACAGATCCGCCAAAGCAACATAATAATGTCATGTCTGGCAAAGTAAATTTCATTTGTTTTATCAAATCACTGAAGTTTATTCAATAACCATTAACCAGCAAATACAAAACGGTAAGGAACGTTCACTAACCTTGACCGAGAGTGAACTTGAAGGGGTCCCCCCTGTCGCGACTGGAATCGAACTTAGTTCCATCAAGCAGAGTTCCAGTGTAATGAACTGACAATGCAAAAACCAACGTGAGCTCAAATAACACAATAACACGAACAAATTCAAGTTAACCGCAAACTAACTAATTCAAACACCATAGCAATGAGCTCAGAATTAATCCAACGACCCTATCGAGTTCAAAATACTAATTAACAACAGCAATTTAGGCATAATAGATAATACAATTGCAATTAATTAATTAATCCAGAGACTATTGTGAGCAATAAACAACACATTAACATAAACAAATCTCAGATTTATTGGCAGTATAAATAATAATAATAATATGTAATAATTGCAAATTAATTAATCCAAAAACCAAAGCAATGAGCTATTGAGCTCAGAAATAATCCAACGACTCTATCGAGCACAAAATACTCATTAACAACAGCAATTTAGGCATGGCAGATAATACAATTTGCAATTAATTAATTAATCCAGAGACTATTGTGAGCAAAATACAACACATTAACATAAACAAAGCTCAGATTTATTGGCATAATATGAAAATTAATTACCTTCGACTTCATCACCAGCCTCAGGAGTCTCCCAACCTTCACCTTCCTTAACAAGCTTCTTCTTCAATCCCTGATTTCCAATTTCCTTCTCCTCTCCGACTTTCATGATCGGACTGTCTTCCGGCAGATCCATGTCCTCGTCCATTCCATCTACTGGTGGAATACCAAAATCCTCATCCATTCTTCCGTCAAACACAATATGCACTCACACGAAGAAGATTGATTTATTGATTGATAGAATCGAGCCGAGTTAATCAAATAATGGTATTGTTGGAGATGGAAAAGGAGAAGATGGAGGCTTAAATTGTGTGAAAAGAAAAGGGGGGTTTAGGTTCTAGAGTGTTCCAAGGTTTTAGAGGGAGCTTAAGCGTGACGAAGGGTCAGGATGCTTCCAGATATCTTTATTTTTAAATAATATAATTGGGGAGATGGGGACCACTGTTCTTAAAATCTTATTAATCTAACGGCTGATCTTTAATTGAAGCTTGAACACAGAGTTCGGTGACGAATGAGATGGGCCGAGTTTGGGCTAACTAAAAAACGGGTCGTAAAATAAGGGGAAGTGCACGCATGGCCGATTTCAGGACCTTCATTTAAGGTATAGCCAAACTTCTTGAGTATTTGCTATTTTCAAATTTAGGAGTTTTAGTCACTAAATTAAAGATAGTTTATTGAAAAATTAACTCATATAGCCGCCCATGTAAGTTTTAAACTTTAGATAGCCATATTTTATTTTTGATATAACCAACTTTCACATATTATTTATTTTTTATTTTAATTATATTCGCGGATTTGTAGGGATAAAGATAGGTACAAATCTTAGTTATATTTATATCCCTTTAAACAAGGTAAATTAAATAATTTTTTTATTAAATAGTTACAGTACTATATTTAATGTATAATTAGTGTATCGAAGTTACTGGTAAACATTATACATAGATATATAGTGTATAATTGATAATCTATGTATAATCTATATGTATTCCTTATACATTAATTATACATTTATTACACACTAAATATAGACTATAATCATTTAATTTATCTTTTTAAAAGAATAGAAATATAAATAAAATTTATATTTATCTTTATCCCAACAAATACGTGAATAAAGTCAAAATCCTACAATTACTTAAACTATATAAACTGACTAATAAAAGTAAACAACATGGAGAAGTTGGTTATAATGGGATTGTCAAAATAAAATATGATTATTTTGAACTTATAACTTATATGGACGGCTATTTGAGTTGTTCTCCCGTGTTTATTAAGAAAGTTACTAATATTTATGTATAATTCAAAAATCACTTAATTATTGACATGAAATATTTACTTTAAGCCCCCCCCCCCCCCCCCCCCCCCCCCCCAAAAAAAAGAAATAAAATGCTATCATTTTCATTTCTTGCAAATGGTCATACTACTCTTATCAACTATTGTAATATAAGACTTGGATAAGAAAGAATTTTTGGGTTCCTTTGGATTCTGATCATTTTAGAGGAACAAAGGATGATGTTAGGTAACAAGAACCAGAGAGTTGCAGATTTTCATGAGGGGATCAATAATATTTCCTTGGCATTTGAACATTCCCTATTGATCGACCTAAATCCCGAACTAGTTGGGATCGACAACATAAATCCTCTATGTTCTGGTGTCTTTGAAGATAGGAAGTAATTTCTCAAATTTATGTGTTGTGGTAAAAATAAAAGCTGGCATTCCAAAACCAAGCAGCATCAGGAGAGAGTGTTTAATTTCCTTCAACATTGTCTTCATTTTACTTGACCATTGCTGGATGAGCTTCAAAAATAGCTCTCATGTTTACAGGGTTGAAGTCTGTTGTCATTCCCCAACACCAACAGTAAGCAAATACAAGTAACCAAAAGACAAATTGTAGATATGTTTCATTAGCATCTCCTTGACAATGACGAAAGGAAAAGTACGTAATGTAGTAATTTGGAGCCTGAACTTTGTCCGACAAAAGGAAAACTTGTTAGAAATGCACAGTCGGCCAGTAGAAAATCAAAACTGCCAAGAGGTATTACAGACTCGATTTGACAGGACGGGCATCCAACTCCTTGTGGTAAGCCTACTACAACAACTATTATGTTTAAATCCCAAGTTGAGGTCAGCTATATGGATACTCACTCTCCATCCCTCCTTGTGGTGAGCCTACTACATTCTCATTAACTATGGGCAGCAAGAAACCAGTTCACGGGCACATGCAAAACACTTCATGATTTAGCAAACTCTCAAGTCTCAAGTCTCTACTGGCATGATGGAAGCATTCAGCAACAAGTATCCAACATATCAGCTGTTTGCCTGGACCGACCTTTCATTTGATCATTCATTTTAGTCAGCACCATGAGATCTCTGACTCTTTTTCCCTTGAAACTATCATTTCATGCCCAACACTGTTTTCAGCTTGAATACATAACGATATCCAAGTGCCCAGACTTTTTCTACAATCACTGTTCAATGAAGTGTTTCTCCATTTTAGTGTCTGATTCACAGTTCCAAACAGTTAAACTACTTATGCATTAGTTTAAGATCCATCTGCCAAAGAATAATCACCCCATTTCCTCGAACATTGTCCTTGTTGTCAACTGAATCAGCAACTTTGTAAAACTTTCAGCCTGGCCAAACGAAAATGATCCATCTGCAGAAGTGCAATGTAGAAAAAGATACTCTGGTTAACCAAAACTTCACGGCATAATAAAGCATGCTGAAAATGCTGCATTTCACAAAGAAAGTTCACTCAGATTTCCCTGAACAAAGAACTCGTATTGCAGCCCCCTCAACCAGGTAGTGGGCATGATCCAGCTTTGTCATTATCAAGACATGCAAATTAATGGGCAAGGCTCGGTAAAAGAATTTCACCTCATATGTGCTATGGTGGAAAAGATGACTCTGAACAGCCAAGACTTGCATTTTCGAATCTAATTGCTGATAGCATTTCTGATAAACAACTTTTCGTTCATCGGGCGGGCAAAAGGTGTTGATAAATACTGAAAACATAAACGTATCAAAGTAGATACTTAGTCTTGATTAAGAAAATATAAAGTATTCGACAAAGACTTGTAAGTCTTCTCATTCATTAAACTATCCCTTTTCTTAAATTCTTCAAGAAGTTCGAGCGCATAATTTCCTCTCCCTTCCCTACTCAATTCTTCCAACACAGTTTTATAAGTAAGCTGATCAGGTGACAACGAATTATCCAACATATCAAACACCACCTCAGTGGCATCCTCAAAGCGACGCTCCAAAGCAAGACTGCAAACCAGTATCATATAAGTAGATCCTTTCGGAACAAACCCTTTGTTCCTCATTTCCTTAAAAAATTCAAGCCCCTGATTCACTCTTCCCTTCTCACACAACCCTTTGGCTATATAGCCATACGTAAAAGCATCAGGCTCACATCCATACAAACCCATTTCACGAAAAACACGAATAGCCTCATCAACCTCAAGACACTTAGAGTAAGCCTTGATTATCATATTCAATGCAAATGTATCTGGAATCACCCCGAAAGACTTCATTTGCTTCGTTAATGATCGAACAGAATGTAAATACACGTAACAAACATGTAACTTGTTAAACTTACTGAGAAGAGCATTCAGCAGCAAATTATAAGTCTCTAATGACGGCTTAGCATCTTCACATTTTGTCATTTTCTTGTAAATATCAAATGCACGGTTAAATAAGAATTTACGACCGCAGCAAAATTTAATCATGGAATTGTACAGAGGGAGGCTCGGCGGGCAAGCGCCGGCGAGAACTTCCTCGACTAGGGTTTCCGCAACGCGATATCGCTTGCTTGATACAGCAATGTTGATCATGTTTAAGTAAGTTACATGGTTGTGCTTGTAGCTCCGTTGTTGGCCGGTCCACCGGAAGATATCGAGAGCGAGGTCCGGGTCGGTTTGGGCTTTCAAGGCTTCGTTTACATCAGCTGGTGTGAACCCGGGTCTGAGATTGTTGATCCATGATTCGAACTGTTTCTCCATTGGAGTTCGGGTACGGGTTCGAAGGTTAGGGTCTGGGAGTTCATCGGAGAACTGCGGCGGAGATGTTAGGGTTTTTGGGTGGTGATCGGAGGCGGACGAGCTGGAGATAGGGCGGAGAGGTAGTGAAGAGAAGAGAGAGGAGATGATCGGACGGTGTACGGCCGGCCGCATTTTCGGTATCGGAGAGAAGTGACAAGGGTGTGTTTGGTTTAGTTGCTGTGATTTTCGTACTTTTGGTCATTCATACTTTGGGCGTGGGCTTAAAGATAATTAAATTGTATGGGCCTAGAGGCTATGTTGGGCCCAATTTTCGGTTGAGCTGTCTATATTAATGGCCCAACTATCCCAACAACAACAATATATCCAATCTTACCGTTACAAGACAGAGAGATTGTTTCGATAGACTCTCAACTCGAATAAAAAATATTATAAAATAGTTCAAAAAATTAATTCCTTCAAAACCAAACAATTTTGGAGTTTCGACAAACACTTTATTTGCAAATAATGAAATAGTACTTGGAAGTAAATATTTATGTTACATTTTGTTAACAATTTCAACTTCAACTTAAAGGGAGATAATTTTAAGTTGAAATAAAAAATTTAATCATAAATTTTTATGTCCAAATACAATTTAAATTTTTAAATACTTCTTTTATTTTAGTTTATGTGATACTATTGTCTTATTATTCTATTAATAAAAGAATGATATGTTCGCCTTTTACATTTAATTTGAAGATGATATTCTACACGATCTAGTGTTTTAGTAAATTTAAATTACAGGTCGCCTATGACTGAAATACGTTGCCTAACGTGTTCCAATTGAAACAGTAAAGACAGTAAGTAATGAACACGATAGTTTTACGTGAAATTATAAACTTTAATTCCTAAAAACACGCAAACCTTGGGAATGTTTGTGATCCCAAGTCTTTGAGTTATTCCAACTTGAAGACTAAACTCCTAAATCAGTTTATAACACACTAGTACTAAAAAGACACGAATTATAACTCGACTAATCAATACTTAAAACTAGACTCAAGAACTGTAAAGTTTATTCTTGTGAAACAAGTTCTTCAATATGGTTCTTCATATTCGGGAGCAATTGGATAGCTAAGCAAAAACTCTCTCAAATATTGTTCTTGCTTATTTGCTCGTGTTCTACTTTTTTTTCTCTTAAATGCATCAATCTTGTTTTGGAAGTCCTTGAATATTTATAATTCTGATTGATATTCACAACCAAGTAAACTTTTTAACTCCACAAGGACTCACATGTTTCTTGGACTCTCTTTGTAGTTAAACACTATCTCTAATTCATATTTTATGCGGACTTTGAGTTCTCGGGCAAGTAGACTTCTAACTCAACAAAATCTCTCTTTTTTCTTATATTTTCTTGGTCTATCCATATTTATACTCTTTATCTCTTTATCATATGTGGACTCTTATCTGATTTGTGCTTTGTGTAGACTTTGAAAACTTTTCAGACTCCTTTATTTTAAAAAATCCTGATGCTTGCAAGTTGGACTATGCGTGATCAAAACATACAAGAACCCAATATAAAATAATTTAACTTTAATTTTGTATTTCATTCTTAATGAGAAGCTTTGATAGCCCTACAAGTAATATAACACGTTTAAGATCATAAATTTTAAAAATTCTTTAATCAAACAAATATTATGACATAATCTAGGAACAATTTGTTCATGTAGATCTTCTATTTCATCCGAACTTGTTAATTACTTTGTACAAATTTACAACGTAGAAACTCATCTTCCTTATAAGATTATTGAAGGACTTCCATTTTTTTCTTAAACTTTATTTTCAATTAAACTATATCACATAAATTAACACACAAGGAATATTCTTTTTCAAAGTTAATTATTCTCCTTTTTTGCACTTCAATGTGTGGATAAGTTCTTGTTTACCCGAGCCCAGTCCAAGCCCAAGCTTCAAGCCCAAGTCAAATTCCATGAGAAGACTGGTTCTTCCGTCCAAATCGCGTGGTCGAATGAAAGGTCAAATACCAATTACATCCCTATTTTTCTTGAGAATTTCAAGTAGTACCTGTTCACGTAATGGCAGAGGTTAGTAATATTACGAACCATTAGAGGGTAAAGTCGTCATAAAATAACCGACAATGGATAAGTTTGAAAATAACAAGTTGGCATAAGGGCTTTTATGTAAACTTACTTTAAAGAGGACCACTCCTTTTCCCCACCACCAAGCATCTTTTGCAATTTTTAATTTTTTTTTCTTTTGATATTTATTTTTAAATTTCTCTTGTTTATCTAAAAACCTATTTTAATATAATTTTAATTATTACTTTTTATATTTCCAAAATATATTTTGGTTTCTTCTACAAACGCTTCTTCATATGATGATTTTGCTGTTACATTATCGATCGGAACAATTATCTTCTCTCTAGAAATCTTCCTTTCTCTCGATCTTTCTCTCTCTAGATGTTTGTAGTTTCACTGTTTCTCCAGCATTAAGCGGTGAGCTCGATTTTATTTTCTTCAATTTCTGTATGTTTTCTATTATATCGTGTTTATTATACGTTTTTCTCTAGTGGCTGGGGAATCTACTTCTGTTGTTTTGATCAGAAAATATAATGAATAAATTCAACTGCATTAAGCTGTGAGTTTGATTTTTTTTTTTTTTAAATTTCTGTGTTTTCTATTATATCGTGTTTATTATACGTTTTTTCTAGTGGTTGGAGAATCTACTTCTGTTGTTTTGATCAGAAAATATCATGAATAAATTCAATTTCATTAAACTGCGAGTTCGATTTTTTTTAAATTCAATTTCTGTGTGTTTGCTATTGTATCGTGTTTGTAATACGTTTTTTCTAGTGGCTGTAGAATCGAATTCTGTTGTTTTGATCAGAAAGTCATGAATAAATTTAATTGCATTATTTGTCTGTAGCTTCAAATTCAATTTTCTTCCTTTTTAGCTGTATTTTTTTGGTTTATGTCATTTGCAATCAGGACTATAATCTGAAGTGAGCTGATTTTTTTTTTCTGTATTGATTTGGATTGGTACTAGAAGAGTTACTGGAAAATCTACATCTTTTTTTTTTTGGTTCAAATTTGCTGTCTGATTTATCTACTATATAAACATCCAGCTCGTCCTGTATTTTTTAATATCTGGTTTATTACATGTTTTTCACTAGGAATTTTGAGTTTTGATCATCGCATTGATGTGTATTTGTGTATTTAATTTACCAATTACCATAAAATATCATTTGATTTGTGCTTATGGTGGATTGTTTTTAATTTGTAATTCTCCTTTAGAGCACTTTTTTTGTTGACGGTTGGCACAAATAATTGAAGCTGAATCAGTTTACTATTTAGATGTAGATGTCTTGTAGAAAATTACTATTACCGCAAGAAAAAGGTGAAGCTAATTGCTCCTTACGTTCACAGATAGGTTCAGATCTACCCTTGCGGTAATGTGTTCATCTGGACCCAGTACTTTTGATGTGGAGCATATATTTACGTGTAAAAACTCAATAAAATTATAATGGGTTAATATGACATTAGAAATATAATGGGTTAATACTAAGAATCTTAAAAGTTAAATCGAGATTAAATTCTGGATCCGCCTCTGTTCATGGATATAAAGCTATATGAATAGACTAAATAATAATGCAAAGGGTGATTTTTCTTCTACAGAATATCAGCCTGCATATGCTACTAGCTATTTTTATATTATCTTTTCTATTCTGTTTGACACATAACCCAGGGATTTTTTTTTTTAATTTTTCTGTTTGTATTTCCAATCCAGATTCTTGAATCCTTTAACGCATTGAAGGTAGCATACATTATTCATGTTCTACAGTTGTCTCTGACTTTTCTGAAACTTTTTGACAGATAAAAACATAATTGAAGCTCATGGAAAAGAGACGTGTTCATGGTTTGATATTTTGTCTTCATGCCTGACCTCTTACTTTATCCAAGATATAGCATTTGGCAAAAATCGGTGGCTGCCTTTTAGATGATAACTACTGATTGCAGCTCGTGAAGGCTGCATTTAAGCATGTTGATAGTCTTTCAATTGATTTTCAATTTCTTTTGTAATGAGAGGTGGATTTTTTACCATTTACCGTATCGTATGTTGAACATAAAAAGTGATATATGTCAACAATCACGTGAAGATCACTGTTTTTACAGTGTAGAAACCTCTATCAGGAGGTTAGAGGTCCATTGAGAAAGTGTTGGTCCGCCAGTCATTGTAATCTAAAAATGGAAAGGTAATTCATGTTCATACCCTATTTGGATATTAGGAGGTGGTTCCTTTTGATGATCTGAATCTTTCGTGCTTTCTTGTGTGGAACATTATAATTCCAGATATAGAATATTGAAGGAGCTTGGAGATGGAACATGTGGTAATGTATATAAGGCCATTAATACAGAAACATCTGAAATTGTAAGTGATTGTTTTTGCTACGAATTTGTTATGTTTTATATATCGACACATGTTTTTCAGATTTCTTCATTTATTTGTTGATACCAGTGTTTTCGAAGGCGCTTTTGGGGTGAGTCTCGGGGTGGGGTGTATCAAAAATGCTTTGTGAAGTAAAAGAAAGGCGTAGATCCATAGGGAGCATCCCCTAGAATTTGGGCTGGCGTTAAATTTGCTTTTTATTGTTTTAAAAGTATTTTTGCTATAAAACATGTTTTTATTATTGGTGTAATGATATTTATACTTTATGCTATCATATTTTCATGTTGTAGTGTTTTTTTCTAAAATATACAAATAAAGAAAGCAGCTCTCATAGAAAATGACACTGCCATAACTTTTTTTTTTTTTTTAAAATAATCATGTCTGAAATTGATAGGATAGAGATTCGGTAGCACTATGTTAGGAGGAAACTTTATCCATTTTTTTATCATTGCTCTTGCACTTTTTATCCTTCTCCCTTTTTGAAATATATAAACAATAATCAGTGCAAATATTAGTTGAGGGTGAGAAGGACTAGTAGATGTGGAGATTGATGATGAAATGGATGGATGATGATTTCATTTTAAAGATTATCTCGTCTATTATCATTTTTTGTGTTGCCTTTCTCAAATAATAATTATATTATTTTTTCTATATTATTGGCGATTTATTTGCAGAATTATTGAAAATTTTACTTGTGCTTATTTTCTTAGTAATAAAATTATAAAATTGAAGATACATGAGATATACGCTCCGTAGATCCATGAGACTTACGCCCCGTGTTTCGGGGCTTATGCCTCGCCCCGTGCTGCGTAAAACGCCTTGTCTCGCGCCCCCGCCTTTTAAAACGCCGGTTGATACATGGAGACATTCCAGAACAATGTTTACAAAATCTAAGACTTGAGTAGGAAGCTTGTGCGTCTGGCAGCACCAGGAATGATTTTGATCTGTGCATGTTTGAATAGTTGCACGTCTAAATTAATAAAATCTTATAGTTATAACTTATAAGTACCAGAGCTCAACATGGTAATTCTTGGATTTGCTCCTTGGTTTCCTTTGTAATGGCAAATTATTGGTGCATCTCTCACACAACAGTACTAACATGTGTCAAATCTCAGTATAGTCTGGCTAACCAGAAGTACCTTTTGAGTGTTGACTGGGGGTCTGTTGGGTTTAGTCCCATACATAATAATTTGTGAGAGCCATGTCAAAATTTCGTGTCACATATAGTCGAGCCATCAGATTAGTTTTTAATCATGCCTATGCTATTTCAAGACTTGAGAATAATAAAATTGACCTTTTCACTTTCTTCTTTGCTTCCTTTGGAGGGAGTTGTCTGAGAGGCCTATGTTCATTTTTTCTCTGTGCTCAGGCATCTCACAGGATGTTGATTCCTCTTTGAGATTGGCATCTCACAGGATGTTGATTCCTCTTTGAGATTGTAACTTATAGATTCATTTCATGTATTGCAGGTTGCAGTAAAGAAAATGAAGAGGAAGTTCTATTTTTGGGAAGAATGCATTAATCTACGTGAAATAAAGGTGTGTGGATTTCCTCTTATTTGGTCTCATATTTGATGGTCTGAAGGCAAAAACTTAAAACATATTGATTCAGAAAAATTACCGTATTAGAAAAGAGTTTCTTGTACATATTATACTTGGTGCAAGCTAAGCTTTTCGATCTTACTCTGCGCAGTCCCTCCGTAAATTGAATCATCCTAACATCATCAAACTGAAGGAGATTGTCAGGGAGAACAATGAGCTTTTCTTCATACTCGAGTACATGGTACCGGTTTAAGATTTTTGGCTAGATTTCAATGAGTTTTGCACCTTTCTCATTGTCTGTGCTCTAGAATCTTTCGTTCAATTTAACATAACGTACATTTATGTAACTCTGGAAATTAGTGCTTTCAGTTTCAGAATATCGAAATATTATGTCAAGATGAACCTCTAAATTGCTCCTTTCAAATTTTCTAGGAACGTAACTTGTACCAACTAATGAAAGAACGACAAAGACCTTTCCTAGAGGAAGAGATTCGAGGATTGATGTCTCAGGTGTTGCAAGGACTTGCCCATATGCATAAAAATGGTTACTTTCATCGGGACTTGAAACCTGGTATCGAAATGTCATGTGGTCTATTTACTTTCTTTATTTACGGCAGTGCGAAGCTAAAGTTACACTTGTTCTGCCTCAGAGAATTTACTGGTGACGAATGACATAATTAAAATTGCTGACTTTGGGTTGGCTAGAGAAGTGTCTTCATTACCTCCTTTCACTGATTATGTTTCAACTCGTTGGTGAGTTGTCTTCTCTAGTTTGGTGCATCCTTTGTCTCCAAGTGCTAGTAAATTTTTTGCCTCTGATGGAAGGATGTTCTAATGTCTTTCAAAGGTACCGAGCACCAGAAGTTTTGTTGCAATCTTCATCATACACACCTGCTATCGGTATGCACTGTCAGTACGTTCTTGCAATTTCAGAAGCTTCTTGTGTGACACTGGATCATGTTTCATTTGACACCAATAAGTTTCAGTATGTTTAGAAGCTAGGATTTGATAAGAACTATCCTGAAATTTTGTTCTTGAATCTTGACGGCTGTTGCAGCTAGTTTTCTAAGTACTTTGCTGAGCAGTATGTTTCGTGTTTGTTGATATTTTACGGTGTGTAAACAGTCTTTCTTTAAATGTTCTGTTAATTTTGACGGTAAGCATATTGTGTGACCTTCCTGGCTCGTTGAGGGTACTATAACCTTCAATGGGTTCTGTGAAGGTTGTGTAAAAGAAAGTAAGGAAGTGCCAGGAATTGCCTTGGACCAAGTTCACCATGCCTAACACAGGCCCATCAAAGTCTCGACTTCAAAATTGCTGGCTTGGTTCAATAATAAAACTGGAATATGAGACATTTACTGATGTTCTCCTAGTAGAAACTTGGAATTTCCTTATGTCCATGTTGTCTAGCATGATATTAGATGTATGTACAAAAAAACTTGGGTTAGTTTTCTACGACATTGTTGACCAGTGACTTGGCTCCTTTTTAAATTCTTGAAGTTATCATACGTTTATTCACTACTTCACATGCTTGGGTTTGTCAATTTTTTTCCTTCCTTTTTTTAGATTGCTTTATTTTAGAATTTTAGTAGTTGTTCTATGATCTATCCAAAAAAGTATAGCTCTTTGAACTACTATTATTTAGAAGTTCTCAAACATTCTTAAGTTTGTTGGGCTTACATTAGAAATTGTTCAATGCGTGGAAAGAACTCTTGGATAAAATTTCATGTTTGTTTTTGTTGGTTAAGTAATCTTTTTCTTGCCTCATGAGTATTAGGTGAATGATGGAATAAACAGCCAATTGTTGTTATTTCACTAGTACTTTTTATTTCATAATCCTGCATATATCCTCCTCTTTATTATCAGCTGCTTTAACATACTTATGACTGTACACAGATATGTGGGCAGTTGGTGCGGTGCTTGCTGAACTTTTCACTCTTTGCCCAATTTTCCCTGGTGAAAGGTGATTTCATATCCCATATTATCTTACATGATCAAATGTAACTTACAATTGGATGATGTAGTTAGCTCCAAGAGTTTGTGGAGCATATTGTCCAAATTCTATGGTAAACTGAAACTTGATTCATATCATTTTGGAGAACTATATCCGTTGAGAGTAATCTTCCTTTTTCTCTGGCCAGTGAAATTGATCAGTTGTATAAGATATGCTGTGTTCTTGGACCGCCAGATTGGACTAGCTTCACAGAACTGAGAAGTCCTTCGCGGTTGTTTGATATAAGTTGTTTTGATGTAAGTCCAACACGAACTTCTTGTTAGTTTGCTGTCGGTTTCTTTTGACCTTTATCACAACATGTGAATGATCATCAGATCTTTTTCTTCTTTTTCCTGATAGATTGCACCTGCCAATCTGTCTGATGTCATTCCAAATGCTAGCTTTGAAGCTATTGATTTGATCAAGGTATTCCTTATAGCTGCATTTTACATTGCTGGCGTATTTTATGCACGAAATACGAAATGATGTTTAGCTGATCTATCCCTCACTTCATGACGTAGCAACTCTGCTCGTGGGACCCAATGAGGAGACCAACTGCTGACGAATGCTTACAGCACCCATTTTTTCATGTAAGCTATTTTATGTTATTTGTCGTTTGCTTCAATTTTTGTTGTAATTGGCATCCTTCCATGGAGATTTGAATAATTGCCACTTGCTAATGAATAGGTTGATATGCGGATTCCTCGTCCTCTAGGGGATCCAGTGCAGAGTAATTCAAGTAATGTTGGTAAGAACTCGTAAAATACTTTTAGCATCTATAACTATCTGCTTTTCAGTTCATGAAGCTATCCTGTTGTGCAGGACCTGAGCCTAATCTTGAGTTGAACCTGTGGGATTTTGGTACAGAAAAAGATGACTGCTATCTTGGTTTGACTTTGGCTGTGAACCCTAGTCCCTCTTGCCTGGGTATGAACTTTTAAGATTCTTATTATTTCAGGTTTATTTCCGTACAACATCCTTCCATGGATATATATATATATATATATATATATATATATATATATATATATATAAACCCACTGTAGATACATATAAATGCTTGCAATGCACAATTGTCTATTTGTCGCGACAATTGCTTTTTGTTCATGTATATCCTGGAATTTTTTAATAATTGACATTTTCGTCATTGTGTCTTTTTCTATCTTGTTGCTTAGAAGCAATACCTACACCGATGTGTCCACTAAAAAGGAAATATATATTCTTGATATGGTGGTAATCCAAGTTTAAGCACGTCTCAAATTTACCCGGGGAAACATATTTGTAAAGGCGCTGAAATCTTACATATAAAGCACCCTTAATGCAAAAAAGGTATTTGTCATAGTATCATCTTTTAAGAGCATGAGGACTGACGTCCTTGCTTACAGTGGCGTAGCCAACATTTTCGTGAACGGTGTTCGAACTTTAGATAAGTATATAAATTTCTCTTTTTGATGAATGGGTGCACCGAAAATTTTAATTGCCAAACAAGTTTTTTTTTTCAAAGTACAGCAGCGAGACTTTCAAACCAAATAAGTGTTTTTGTTCTTTTTTTATAGAGCAGTTTTGGTAGAGTAGTATAGAGCTTTAGTTTTTTTAAAAAATTAAGTAGCTTTTTATCAAACAATATCTCGTAAGATTTGTTTACTAAACAAATTTTAATGAAATAGAAAAGAAGAAAGAAAGTCAAAGACCCTTTTTGGGCAACTACTGCTTTTAAAAGGAAAAACATTATTCCACTTGATACCACTGAGAATAGATCCTGCGACTCTGCAGGGCTAGCAAGATCTCTGACCAAGTCTACCTTGCTTAGTTGTGTAAAGGGTGTTCAAAACATTATATATATTTACATAAGCAACATTTTACCTATCGACACGGTATAATTTTCCGGTGAAGGGTGTTCGCCTGACCACCCTCGGGACACTGTAGCTCCGCCACTGCTTGCTTAGTAATATGTCTTGCTTTAATTTTTCAAGTTTTTGTTTTGTTGTGTGCACTCTCTTTTTCAGTTGTAGCTTCCTGAAACAATTTACCTAACCTCATTATGTAGATTTATTTCCTGCAAAGATAGCAAGTAAAAGTCAAAGTACAGGAACGGTGAGTTGTCTTTTCTTTTCTTTTTATATTTGGGTCACTTTCTTCAGGGATTTCTTTTCATAAGACTCTTGATTTTGATAAATTCTTCTAAAAGGTTTTTAATAACATTGGCAGGATATGTTGTTCTGCCCTGGTTTCCAAGATCACTCACAACAATCAGGTAGCTCATATACTTTTCCTCGTAGTGTAATATCTTGTTGTATTAACCATTTTTTTTTGTTCTGGGGGTGGGTGGTTTTACAATTGCCTTGTGTTAAGACTCTTGAATGAAACCTAGAATGCTGAAAGGTTTGTCAGGCATATTATGGTTCCTTCGCGGTATTTAATGTAGTTGCTTGAAATCTTCACCTTCTAACTAATACTTATTAGAGTTGTCATGGCTGTGTTGATTGCTTCTTTGCAGTTTTCTGGTCATTGTTTCCTCCTGATCACCATCAAATATCTACTCCGGTGGACTCCTCATTGTCATTATCATTCAGGTTAGTATCCATTTATCAAATTTGGTGGGTTTTTGAATAATGTATTCCCCTGTGGAGAACAGAAATGGAATCGTCTTGCTACACAGTGTTAGTGGGTTGTTGAGTAATGTATTCCCCTATCGAGAACAGAAATGAAACCATCCTGCTACCCAGTTTCCTTAACAATTTTATGTTCAATGTCGTTACTCATATTAGAGATTGAACGTAACTTAGTCTTTCAACTCTCAACTCCCCCCTGCTAAACAGGTAGTGTCAAATACATGTCCTCAAGAAAACCAATAAGACCCAATTGTATCACAACTTGCCTGTCATTAACAGGGAATGAAAGGGGGGGCATCTGTCTCTATTGATCAGAAATATTATCTTCCTTTTTTTGCATGGAACTGCTAATTGAAGCTGCTTGTAGGGCGACATCTTATGCCTATTATATTGTAGGGCGACGTCTTATGTTAAAAGTTAATCAGTATTACAGCATGAAACTAAAGTTCTCCCTTTATTTTCGTCTGCAGCACAATTCCACACTCAACTATTGGAGCTCCACAATCAACTGGTTTTGGCATGACATCTATGCAGACTAACTTCTTGGAGCGCCCCTTTCTGGCTATGTCGTCCTCCTTCCAGCAGGGACGTTGCCTTTGAGCTACTGATCTTCAATTCTCTAGTTCGGCAAAATAAGCAACTATAGTAGGATTTAGCTGTAATCTGTAAATGCAATTGGCAGCACAATTAAAATCTATTTACTAGATTTTTCACTCTCAGAAGATTTTCTTCTAAAGATGTTGAGTGACCCATGCCCCTTTTATGCGGTATAGTTGGTGTCCTTGTGGGAACATCCTTATAGAAGATGCCTGAAAGATACTATTGTAATTATTAAACCATCATAAAGGGGAGAAACATACAACTCACATTCTTCGCATACAACTTGTATTACTTGCAGTAATTGAGCTCAAGGCAATACTAAAATTGTTCATCTTTTTGTTCGAATACAAGATTCATAATGGAAATTGGAAACGTGTTTAACATACTGTAAAGTTTGGTAAAATTGTTGGCAGATTTTCTCGTCCTCTTTAGAAGCCAAGAAGCAAATTTCGTACTGCAAAATTACAAGTTCAAATTTCAATACTCTCTCATCAGTGTTATTTCAATTAGACATTCCCTATTTCAGGATCCATGTACAAGTTAACAAATTATTCACGTCCAATTGCCTAAATCGACGATACATTTTGTACCTTGCTAAAAAAAATCGACCCTTATTTACTAATTACATAATGTTCAATCAAATTTAATTCTCTGTTCATACGTTTTTAATAAATCCGATTCGTGATCGTCAAATCAAGGTAAAAAGTTCAATCAATTACATAATGTTCAATCAAATTTAATTCTCTGTTCATACGTTTTTAATAAATCCGATTCGGGATCGTCAAATCAAGGTAAAAAGTTCAATCAAAAGGTCAAGTGTCGAGAAAATAGTTCATATAGTATGTTTTGAACAGTTTTGATCTTTTAAGTTTGTCAAAAGTAAATATATTTGGTCTCCATCTAATATATATGTCATGTCAAATTTGACAGAAACTTGGAGAAAAATAAATAAATTACCAGGAACTCACATTTGGAGGTATACTTTTGTGGTTTCTGTTATTTTTTTGATCTATTTCTAAAGTCTATTGCAGTATAATTTTTTATATGTAGGTTCTGTTATGTTGAGTCTATTTTTCAGGGTCTAGTTAATTTTGTGTTGCAATTTTTCCAATGTTATCAAAATTGTTCATACTATACTTTATTTTAAATCTACCTCAAACATAAGAACAACAATTTTTTCATCAAATGTCCAACCTGATTAATTTTTGTAACTGTAACGTAACCTCCTTAATTAATGAAAGTCATAATGAAACTGAAAAACTCTAAAAACCAATCAACCACCGCTAAAACAGATGACACGTGGCAGACACCCACGATAATCTTCCAAAAAAACACCGAGCACACTCCACCCTGATTCAAAAACCCCTTTTCTTTCTTCAACTCTTCTTGGCTAAGTAAACTTTCAATTCCATCATCAGCTTATTGAGTCCACTCTTTCTTCTACCTTAAAGAGTGGATTTTTCAAAAACCCAAAATCACAAGAAATATTTACTATAGTGTTTGCAGGCTTACAGTTATGGGTGGAGATACAACACCCCCTAATCCTCCTCTCATCTATTCCCCTGGTACATTATATGATTTTTTTTGGATTTTTCACATTCCTTGCATAATTTAGATATGTGTGTTTGTAAAATATGGTGTGTTTTGAGAACCATGAGCTTCAAATTCTAGCGGAGACAAAAAAACACTAGGTGTTTTCTTCCCATTTATCGTAGCCTTAGTGGACAGAGTTACCTGTTATTTATATGTTGTTGGTGGGAGGTATATGTTGTTGGTGGGAGGTGGGAGCTATCCGTGGAATTAGTCAAGGTGCATGCAAGCTGGCCCGAACACCACGGTTATGAAAGAAAAAGTATGGTGTGTTTTGAATTCAGATTAAAAAAAAGAAGAGGTGTAGCAGTAGGTTGATAGGTAAAACTAGTTTTGAACTTCTGATCATATAACTCACTGGACTAATTTGGAATTGAGATAAACAATTGATTGATTCTTGCATAAATTTTTCTTATTTAAAAATCTAGACTGAATGTATTGATAACGCTGAAAAAAGATTGAATTTTTGGTACTTGCAGAAGAATCACCTTTTGATCAAAACTTACCTGAAAACCCACTATGCTCGCCTACGTTTCTCAGGTATGGACTCTCCACAGGCTGTTTGTGTGTGTGTGTGTGTGTGTGTGCGTGTTTGTAATATTAGTGGTTGGAATTTGGAATGTGTGCAGTGGTGGTGATCATCCTGGCTCAGAAGTGGAGAATGGGGAAGTTGGAGTAGGTTCTATGGATTTGGAGGAATTCGTTCGAGCTTCTTCAAATATAATGGATGAGGTGAATAAAAAGCGGATAAGGAATGTATATATGGATGTTCTCAAGAGCTATGATGAACTGAAGTTTCATAAGGACTATTTGAAGGAAGCCAAAAATAAAATCTTGAGGTACAGTAATTTATGGTAATTCGTTTTCTATTTTGTTACTATTTTTCTCTGGGAGATAAGTAACTAGATATACCAATTTAACAATGCTCCTCAAATTTGTTCAACTTATTTATTTGTGGGTGCAGTGTGTTTCATGGTCTTGTTTGATTTCTCTTCCTCTGATTCAAAGATGTTCCTATGAATGTTGCATTTTGGGTTGTATTACTGGACAATTTGTTAAGCTCCAGAATCTGGGAAATGACGACAGCTAGTCTCTATTTAAGTTTTGAACTAGGTTGGAAAATAATCCAGAGCCTTTATCCCCAGTGTTAACTATATCCTTTTTTAGTGGTTGAGGTAGAGATTTGGGATAAGTAGCAGACATAATGTAATACACACCATGAACAAGAATTAAATCTGAAACATAATTCTGAGAGACCCCCTTGGAATCCATGCTCAGTTAGAAGATGGGAAAGCTCTTTTTGCTCCCCCCTCACAACCCCCCCCCCCCCCCCCCCCCAAAAAAAAAAAGGGCGCTTTGGTAACCTCCACTGCAAGGAAGAGAAGCACCGTTTCTGAAGCAAGACTGGAATCTGGCGACTTCCAAAAGTAGCTCATTCCCCAGTTAGGGTAGTAGAACTGAGCTAGCTTTAGATCTGATATGGTTCAACGGTAAAAGTAGTACATTTTGTGATGTGTGGTAGTGTGCGTCACCAGCTTGAGTTGTGCTGTAAACCAAGTCTAGTAGTTAAGTAGAGAAGAGTAAGGTAGTGGGCTGGACCCATTATTCTCCAAGTTTCAAAGTTATAAACAACTGATCTCTCAGTTACCAAAAAAGAGTGTGCAAGCTATTTTTATGTTTGGAAGTATATGGTCAGATGTTTACATCAGCTTAAATGTTAATGAGATGCTTAACACAGCTCAACACACACCGATGCTGTATTTAACCATGGCAGTGGAAAAGCTAATCTCGTTCCAGTTTATCTGGGAGGTTAGATATGGCTCGTCTTGTGTGTTTATTCACTTGACGGCCTAGAGACAGCTGAATTTGGATTAGTGCCATTTAGTTTCTTAATTGTACACGGTAGAATTCATAATAGCATATCGTTCTTTGTCTCGGGTTACTTGAAAATACTATGCATTTGCTGAGGTACATGGTAAATGAACACCTACAGCTACACCCCTGGATCATGGATTGAGGAGGTGGATGGCATGAAAGCGAGTGATTACAATATACCAAAAAAGATGACACTCTTGTTGATTGGTCCAAGAGGATCTGGAAAAAGCAGCCTCGTTAACAAGATTTCGAGGGTGTTTGATGATGATCCTTTTACACCAGAAAGAGCTCAAGTATCGTGTATGTTCTCTTTCTCCTTTTCTCATGTAATAAGTTAAACTCTGATAAAGGTAATCGGAAAGAATGTGAGTATCGTGTTTCCTTTGTTTGTCCTAGATAGTAATGCAATCAGATTGTTTTTTTCTTTAAATATTAGTTGTCAGATAATTAACATGTCATAACAGCTTCATTGTTCTTGAATCTGTGGGTTACCAGATTCTTCTGATGGAGATGGGACATATTTTCTTCACGAGTACACGATACCAAGAGGTTCAAGTTCTCTCTGTTTGTATGACACACGTGGTTTATCGGATGATTTGAGTGAAAATAAGAAAATGGTGAAGCGTTGGATGACAAAGGGGGTTCGTCATGGGAAGCTAATAACGAGGTTTATACAATTAGTTTTGAATTTCCTTAAACAAAACCTTACTTAGGGTACCTCGACTCTCTGAAATGTTCCTTTTGGCAGGGATTCTGATGATGCACATCTGAAGGCTAAAGCTCGCCGAAATAGATACTGTGCCACTGAGACCAATGTGGTTAATTGTGTCATATTTGCTGTCAGTGCGGTCCAAATTCTACAATCGATGGACAGTGATGACGAAACAAAGAGGCAACAAACTCAAGCTGTTGCTACAACTTTCAACTACCCTCTCTTGTCATTCAAAGGTATTAATTCACTTTAGTTAACTTTGTTACCACTTCAGTCTGTCTTTTGGCCTTTTAAGAGCAGTGTAGTTGATTAAATATTATATGCATTTTGTGAATACTAAAGAATGTGTAGACAGACACAAAGTGTACTGGTTCTGTTAGATAACAATTAATGTTAATTGGAGCTCCATTTATCAGAATATGGGGGAGTTCATTGTGGATTTACAAAATAATGTTGAAAGTAATAAGGAAAAAAAAATGTTAGCCCATCCAAAACAAGCGTCAGATTGATACCCATCCAAAAACAAGCATCAGATTGATACTAACTTTATAACATATTTCAGTATTTATCATGTCGTTGTCTCTTTCTCGTTGTTGGAGCATGTTTTGGCTCTTTTAATTTACTTATTCTCGCCATCTCAGATGAAAAGCCTATTGTTGTGCTCACGCATGGTGATTTACTTTCACTTTCGGACCGTACGCGCATCCGCATGTATTTGGGACAGCTGCTGGGTATTCATCCGAAGAAACAAATTTTTGACATCCCAGGTCGCATCAAGATAAGTTAGCCTGCTAGTACATGAATTTGTTTAAGCTGAACAAAACTCTAACCCCCCTTTATTTTCCTCCTTTTGGTCTTGTGTTTTCAGAAAGTGATGATTTAGGAACTAGGTTGACTATACTCAACATGCTTCGCCATTGTCTTAAGCACGCGGACAAAAATCTACCCTTCAAAAATTACCAACCTTTTGAAGGCCCATATCGCAGCAAGGTGAGATTATTGTTAGAGAAAATTACATGTTTTAGGTGGTTTCCCTTCTTTGTTAGCGACTTCTTAAAGTTCATTTGTCTGTAAAGATAGGTTAAAACTTGTAACGTACATGCCATCATTGCCATGGTTGCACCATCAGTTGATGGACATCTCCTAGATCAAAATGGGCATTCAGTAAACACTTCAATCTTCTACCTACAGTCCTTTGGGAACAGTCAATTAGTTAAGCTGTAATGCATAACTAAACACAGCCTTTGATGTTGGTCATTTTTCACTTGTTCGCTTTGCCTCTTGGCAAGAGTTACCTATTATGCTACTGCTACAGAGATCTAGGGTGTCACATGTTCAGATGATGTCGAACCTAGGCAAGTTAAAGTGGTTCGAGTAAATAAAGAGTCATGTTGCAACCACTCAAAGTTCACTTGGGTCCGAATGGGTTGAGGAGTGAGGCATAGTCCAAGCCATCCATGATCCAACTAGAGATCACTTCTACAGTTTTTTTTTCTCTGTAGCTTTACAGTTGAGTTGCTCAAATTAGTTCACTCTGCAATAAAGTAAAACTACTATAGGCAAAAGAATTTGGCTGTAACTTCCTTTTTTCGAGTCATCTACTATTTAACAACCCCAACTTGCTTGGATTGAGATATAGTTTATTCCTCTATTATTTGGTTAGCAATGTAGCCAAGTCTGTTGGACGATTGATTTGGTGCTGCTCCTATTTTGCCACTTAGATGAATGTCTCCCACAACCCACCTAACCTGTTGAATTTGGATGCGTACACTTTATGGTTCAATATTGACATCCCTACTAAGATCCAATTATGATATTGCTATTTCTAGTTCATCGGGATATATTTGCGTGCACAACTGATTTTTGTTATAGCATTCAACTGGTATTATGACATAGATGGAAAAAGTACTATGCATGTATGCATAGTTCTAGAGATGATAATTGATTTGTGCTTGTCGTAAACTGTACCATACTCTGCTTCTACGTGTGCTCTTCAGTTTAAATTACAGCTTATCGTGCAATTTCAACTCATGTAGTACCCTTTTTACTTCTAGGGCGCCTTGCAGATGCTTGTGTTACCTCTATTGGCATATGCGGCTCTAGCAATAATTTTCGGAATGGGGATGATGTTCATGAACACTCTCCAAACCAAGGTTGCCCCTCTTCCCAGTTCACAGGTATTGCAATCACATGTACACATAGATTGGAATGCAACTACCGTTGATTCTGTGCCCAATCTTCAGCCTGAGGCAATGCAACCACGTGTGAACTTAGATTGTCATGCAAGTGAGGTTGATTCTGTTCGCGATTTTCACCCTGAGGCCCCCCAATCAGATGAGTACTTAGATTGTCATGCAAGTGAGGTCGATTCTGTTTGTGATATTCACCCCGAGGCCCCCCAATCAGATGAAAAGTTTGATTGGGGTGCAATCCGACACTTATGGTCTGACTAAGCTTATTGATGAGCTCAGATATATAGAGGTTGATGCATTTATCTAAAGCTATTACGTTTCAAGAATGCATGGTTTCTATGTGTATAAACTGCATAAGCCGTCTTACCTTTCCTTGTATATAGGAACTTTCAGCAATAATTCTCATGGAAAAGAGTGACTTCTTTAGGAACTCTTTGTAAAGAAATGATCATTACTAGTGTTTAACTGTGCTGTTTTACTACTGTTGCTGTTGCATAAGTGACTATTTAGCATCAGTTTGCTTCGACGAAAAAAGAGCTTTTGAAAACATATGAAGTTTTCGCCAAGTCTCGTCACAAAATGCGCACAACATTTACTTGTGTGCAAAAAACTTCTCCAGAATATGGTGGCGTAATATGAAACTATCCTATGGTTTATTAGTTTTTGAGAACAATGGTTCCTGGTAGATGTACAGGTAGTTCTATCAATATCATTTTTTTGATCAATAAAGGACTGTCCTAACAATGGGAGAAGCCAAAGGCGGATCCAGGATTTGAACTGTACGGGTTTAAGTTCGGGATTCTATCAGAATTCATATAATTCACTGGGTTCTAAATCAATTCTTTGTACTTGAGAACAAGGAAATAGAACAGAATCATTCGGGCCTAGTGAGCTGAAAAAGACTACCTCAGATGTGTCGATATCAATGGTGACTCATTATTTCGATGAATCATTTCTTCAGGAGATTTTGAAAACACATACATGGTTTGGAAGCCAAAGGAAAACCGATACACATCATACTGAAATGAATTCAATCAGGACTTCAATAACATTAATATTTTGAAAAAAAGGATGGAAAACACCATGTATATGCTATATGGCACAATGGGCCAAGTATGACACTTCAATCAGTGGCAACTGCATTAGAAGAAAATAAATCAAGGGCAACTTTAAAAGATTGCTGGTATGGAACCTTGCTCATGCTACAGAATATAAGGATAGAAGAAAAAAATCTATAAAATTTCATCATCTCATTTATCATTATGCTGTAGAAATAAAAAAGAGGACCTTGTGTTCGAGCAAAGGACCTACATTCTTGAATTCAGCGCGAGTTTACTTCTCAACTCCTCCAGTTTTACCTGAGTCATCTGAAGGACAAGTACTTAGCTTGCTGTAGCCTGTATATTTCCTTTAAGAAAAGACATCACTTTCCTGCAGAACAAGAATCTGGGAGGCTCTGCAAAAACTTTGCTCTTGCAACAGGGTCAGTGGAAAATCGACCCAACACAGCAAATGTGGCTGTGTTGCTTCCAAACTTCTCGATTCCTCTAGATATCATACAGGTGTGATTTGCTTCCACAACCACAATTATGTCTTCACCTAAAAACGATGAAACAGTTTCAGCTATCTGCCTGGTAAGCCTCTCCTGTACTTGGAGTTTAAAGCCATAAAAATGGACTACGGATTGCACCAGAGGTCTTCCAACGGGGTTCACTCCATCCAAAGAGTGATAACCAATGTGCACAACGCCTTGAAAAGGGAGTAGATGATGTTCGCACTGGGACCAGAACGACAAATTGAGCTCGGAGCAGATGCCATCTTTAAAATTACCAACCTGACCAGAAGGACTTTGAGTATCTATTCTACTTCGAACAAAGCCATTCAGTTTCATCTCTAAATTAGAGTTTCTAAAGTTCATGAACCACTTCACGAACCGAGATGGGGTTCCTACAAGTTCTTCTCTCAATGGATCTTCGCCCAGAGACTTAAGTATTGAAAGCACAGCATTTGTCATAGCTGAACTTGCTTGTCCTGGCCTGCCACAAGATTGAGATGGGCACCATGATTGGTTAGCGGGCCTAGGATGGGCATTGTCTATGTTTATACCTCGGAATTTCAGAAGACTCAAAAAATCAGTCCAAACATCAGCATCATGATCCTCAAAAACACCAGAACCTGATGTGGCTATTTTCTTTACCCATCCTTGGGAAGTCGAGTCGAGAAATGCTGATTCAAAATTTGGAAAATGAATATGCACACACTGTAGAACCACAGCAACACCTGTTGGCTTGATTCCATGCTGCAAAGCAGTGCAAACTTCATCAGCAAGGCGCTGTGGACTTTGGAGCCGTTTCGCAAAAATATCAGCAACCCGAGAGAGCTTGCTTAGTCCTACAACCCTTTTTCCGGATGGAACATAACCTACATGACACTTAACCTGGAATGGAAGCAAGCAAGACTCACAGTATGTAAAGAGATCAAGATCTCGAACAATCACAAGCCCACCAACTCCTCCAGCCTGACCACTTCCACCTTCCAATCCAGCTTCAGGAAATAACGCGCCATGAACGATATCATTCACTTTTTGTTTGTAACCTTCATACAACACAAAATATGAAAGACTAGAGTCAAACAGTAGTTTAAAACATCAATCCACCAACCCACCTACAATTGATAATATCAACATGTTTCATGCTATTAGAAGATGTAGATTTCCTTCGGATACAGCATGTTGAGTTCCACAACTATCTTGCATAAGATAGAAAGCTACTAATGACTTGGAACACTTTGTTATGATGTTATCAAGTTCTTGGTGTTAAAAATATTCCGCAATGAAAAGCACTGCAAGTCCACTGTGAGGCACAATTTTAACTTATGAGACAATTACAAGTTGTTTCAACCTAGAACAGAAATCCAGCACTATCTAGCAACCAAGTATCAAACTGTAAAATGCAGAAAGGAACAAGGAATAAGAAATACTGTTTCATTAAACAGACAAGATGATTTCATACTATACATTTACTAACAAAAATGGTTAGAGAAAATAAAATAATCCAATCTGTCTAACGAGAGGGGCTTCATTTAACAGCCTCAACCTCCATTTTGGTGGACACACCAGAATGGCCAAAAATAACCTCTACGCTGTAAAATTGGGCCACTTTAGAAAGTGCAGCGCTGAATCCATCTAGAAAACATGAAATAGAGAAGTTTCCTGGAAGCTTTGTCGACTCATACTTCACTAAATACAAAGCTAACTAACAGGTGTATTAGGAGATTAGTGAACTGTCTAAAGGGGACAGTGGAAAGCTGGAAAGTCCATTGATCAGGAAGTAACGGCAAACCATCCAAGGATATTTTTGGACCATTTGGAGGGAAGGAACTTGAGATATTTTGAGGGGTTGGAAAACACCACCCTGACCTGAAAACCTTTTGAAGTTTGAGGCAATCACTGCTTCAATTTTCCGGAATAAATATTCCAGTTACAAAACGAAAATAATTATTTGGTGTAATGAAGAAAATGAGACCTGCAAGTACTTCTAAAACTTAATTCGTCTCTCTTTTTACCCCCAGTGTCCATCTACATAACTTTTATGAAGTACATAACGGTACAAAAGATGTTGTTTAACTTAAATATCTACTCCTATAAAATGACAAAGCTTGTTTGTCTGGTTAAAGCTAATTCCACCACCCTATCCCTTCTCTTTCCTTTTATACATAGAGGGACAGAGTCCTCATAATTGCAGAACCTTCAGTAAGGGAAGGGGGGGGGGGGGGGGGGGGGGGGGGGAAGAGAAGACCAATTCAGTAAATTCTTCAGCTAAAAATTGTATCTTTGGCAGTTTTCCAACAAGGACAACACAGAAACTAACAGCATGAGACAAAAATATGCATTCATTCATACTATTTCAATAGTTACAACAATCTATCCAGTATAGTCCCACAAGTGGGGTCTGGTGAGGGTAGAGTGTACGCATAACGCACACCTTACCCAGGCTGTTTCCGATAGACACTCGGCTCAAGGAAAGCAAAAACACAACATTTATGAAAGACATAAGCAGCAATACTATTTCAGTATTTCTTACTAATAATACTTTGAAGACACAAATCCACACTAACAAACTTTCCTTTCCCCAGATCTCATGTAGTAGATAAAAAGATAATAGATCCATTGATGCATAACAAATAAAAACAACTATTTATAAAATCCAAAAGGGTGTCAAAATTTTCACCTCTTGTTCCTTGTCTAAGAGCCTTAGCAACACGAAAAGGAGTTTTCTTGATGCCTTCCCTATTGATATCTTCACCCAAACCCTGCAAGAGGACTCTTACAGCATCCTCAATAGCCAGTGTTTCAGGCTGACCCTCAAAGCCAAGCTCAAAATTCACTTCGTTCTCTATTTCTGCATGATAGTGTCCCTCATCTAATGCGCCCATTGACAGAAAAAAACGAAAAAAAATATACAACAGATCTTACCCAAATGAGAAAAAATTGAAATAGATAAAAATCAAGAAAGATTTAAGCCAAAGATTCCAAATTTGAGACACCCAAATGAGGAAAATTTGACCAAAAATGAATTGAAGATTGGGAATTTGTAGGGCTGCTATTGATGAACATATACTATAAGATCTGGGGATGAGATGCATATGTGATATGCATTACTACAAAAACTTTGCAGCATTTTAAAAAGGTTTTTTTTTATAAATAAAAAAGGCGTAGATAATAAATAAAAATATGAAGAAAAAAAAATGAAAAAAAAATGTAAGGTTGCAGTTGATATTGGAATGTGTGGAAGGCTTTACCTAATTCTGTCACGGCACTTGTCAAGATCAAGATCTGGGTCGGTCTAAGCCGAGGCGGGATCAGGTAAGGTCGAGGAGTTCATCGAATTTATTTGATGAAAAATACATTATTTATATATATATATAGATGTTGAATTTCTTTTACTTTTTCATGTTTTAAATCTCTTTAGTGACAATTCTAACTCCATCAATTATGAAAATATATGTCACTAGAGGTGTTCATGAAAACACGACCTAACTAGTTTAGTTGATTTTTCACGCGTTAAAATTAAATCAAATCAATTAAATTACTTTTGAACCTTTAAACTTCAAATTTGACTCCTCTTAGGATGAGTGTACTGGCCACTGTTTATTTGGTATTGGTTGGTAGGTCCCTTTGTTATCTATAAAACCAAGTGGGTGGGGGAATTGAGATGCCACTAGCCAGTGACCACTAACTAACTCATCATATTTTCTTCTACTTTAAGTTGCGCGGACTCTTCACTTTTGATATCGCATTCGTATTGAATTCTTTAAAAATACACTACTTTTGATGAATTCAACACGCATTCATTAACCTTTTTGAAAAGTCCGAGCGACATAGTTTCTACTTAAACCTCATTCTGCTCTTCAATTTCAACTATGTGGGACCAAATTTGCCATTTCTGGAAGCATAAGCACGACATAGAAAGTCTATATTTTCAACCATCACTGAAATTTGGTGGAATTTTGAAAATGCATCAAAGCATGATTCTCTCCCTCGATTAAATAAATAAAATATATATATAAGGACTAGTTTGGTTTTGGTGGGGGTAGGAGAAGGAAAAATCGAAGGAGTGGATTACTCAATGAGGAATCGAACTTACCAATAAAGTGAAGGTTCATGCGCTCAATTAATTGAGCTATTAAGATTTCTAGTGAGATTCAAATGCTCTTCCTATAGTATATGGACAAAGAAAGACGATCATAAACTTTACAAAGAGACCATAGAGAAAATTCTATCATAATAAAAACTAGGCAATACAATCTCACGAATTCTCAATCTCTATATCTTGTGTCTTTCTAGTGATTTTTTTTTGGGTGTAAAAGATTCTTTTTTAATTTCTCTTGCATCTTATGAACCTTTTAAATCACTATTTAAGAATTTATTTTGTGCAAATTAACAATCTTATGAAAAAATGTTAGATCGCAATTCAATTTTTTTTTACAAATGAACAATCTAATATTTTGTCTATAAGGTTGCACAATGTATGAACAAATCATAATACAAGATCTAAAATATTCAGAATTCACTAATAAAATGTCTGTCAAGTGATGTTAGCTTGATTTATGTCCTTCCTTTCGTTGATAATGTGTTTGGCATTTAACTTGACTTTGTATCTAGTCAAAAAGGACAACTTTAATTTGGTGGAAAGAATTCTTTTAATTTTTTTTCCACACTGGATTCGAATTTTAAAGTGAAATTTTCACCAACCTCCCAATAAAAAAAGTTGGTAAGAGTGGTGATGACAACAACCACGATATAAAGAGCAAAGAAAAAATAAAGGACTTTAGAAATGATATAACAATATATTTAAATTTAATATCCAAGTCAAACATCCTTAGTTTGTTAGTATATAAATTATTTCTTTCTGTTCCAATTTATATAAGACTATTTCCTTATATTCTGCTTCACAAAGAAATGACATACAAATAGATATAAAAAACATTTAATTTTATCCTTCACGAAATTTTTTCTAGCTACACAAATATTATAATGTTATAAAGTATTATTATTATAGTGAATGTACCTTATTACGTTTCTTAGGAGAAAAGTTAGGAACCTTAACTTTGGGACCAAGTCAGTTTTCCCCTATAAATAAAGAGGTTTTCCTGTTGGGATCGAAATCGAGAGGGCGTCATGCGGAAGCTATTAATTACAAACCATTAAGGCGATAAATCAGATGACAAAGAAAAACATACTAAAACACAATATTATTATATGATTTGGTCAATTGGCCTACATATTAAAAACTAAAACTAAAAAACATAAAGACTTATTGGGAGAATAATCTCCCCCTAAACGAAACTCTCTAAACGACTACATTGTGGATGCTATTGTGTTTGATTTGAGAAGAGGGATCTTCAATTTATAGAAGTCTAAACTTCTCCTCCAAGAAACGGTTAACCAATTATGGAAGAGTTATTTTCCTACTAGGAAACCTTTTCCACCAAGAAAACCTTTTCAAGGTAAAACACAGTTATGGTATAATTCAGTAAAGTAGGAAATTCAGGGCAAACCCTAACAAATCTCCCCTTGGCCTGAATTTTCTGGCAAAATAATCTTCATCATCTTCTTCTTCTTCACATCATCTTCATCACTGCTGCTTTCCATGGTTAAAAATAAGATTTAAAATATTGTGGTTGAAAATGGTTTAAAAAATATTTTATTTTTATTTTTAAAGATGCAGCAACAAGTATGTTGAAAATATGGTTGAAACTTGAAACTCCTTCTCCACATGTAGTACTGGACAAAAATCTTCATTATCATCAAATTGGTTGTAACTTGATTTGAAACCGCCTTAAACCTGTCTTCAACCTCATTCAACCATCGGCTCATTGAACCCATTGAATCGTTGGATCGTTGGATCGTTGAACCCATTAGATTGTCAGGCTCTGATACCACTTGTTGGGATCGAAATCGAGAGGGCGTCATGCGGAAGCTATTAATTACAAACCATTAAGGCGATAAATCAGATGACAAAGAAAAACATACTAAAACACAATATTATTATATGATTTGGCCAATTGGCCTACATATTAAAAACTAAAACTAAAAAACATAAAGACTTATTGAGAGAATAATCTCCCCCTAAACGAAACTCTCTAAACGACTACATTGTGGATGCTATTGTGTTTGATTTGAGAAGAGGGATCTTCAATTTATAGAAGTCTAAACTTCTCCTCCAAGAAACGGTTAACCAATTATGGAAGAGTTATTTTCCTACTAGGAAACCTTTTCCACCAAGAAAACCTTTTCAAGGTAAAACACAGTTATGGTATAATTCAGTAAAGTAGGAAATTCAGGGCAAACCCTAACATTTCCTTCGTTGTATTTCATCCTATGAACCCCTGAATCCCTCAATATCAAGAGAAATAAGAACTCTTCTCTTCTCTCATTTATTCTTCTTGTTCTTATTATATTATTTCATAACACGTTATCAGCACGAGATTCTAACTAGCCGAGCTTAGGTTAAAAAGTTCAATTGAAAGTCTCGAAGAAAGGAAAAACAAACAGAGGGTTCATAGTTCACTTCCTTTTTCTTTTATATAATTTTACCAATTTTTTGGGAAACTTTTCATCCACTTTATTAGAACCAAACCCATGCAAGATATTTGATGGAAGGGGTCATGTGATGGGAGCACGAGAGATGTTAAGATAACCAAGTGACAGTTTTCCAAAGTCCAACTCAAGCACATCGTTGTTTAATGTGGATGAGTTTGTTTATTGTATCAGTTCATAGATGCGAAATATATACACATGGTAAGTGGAATCAAATATTGCAATAGATTACCAGGTGAGTATACAATAAACATATTTTTGTGGCAGTAAATATGATTAATGATAAGGATGGCCGAGAGTATAATATATGGCCATCATGGCTTGTGTTTAAGTGAATTTCAAGTTTCTTTATGCTTTGATAATGTCTTGCTATTAATGATATGATTTTATTAGGTCTCTGAGATTTGAAGAGCTATAATGGTTCACTTGACCAAAAGTCGTTAAATCCGTCCCATTGATTTGCTCAATTCCATAGTGTGAATGTGGTAGCAGCACAATAAGTCTGAAAAAGGACAAGTGTGTCAATATATGAATATGAGTGTGGAGGACAATAATAATAACTCCTAAAGTAATAATTGTTTTGAAGCGTGGTATATTCTAAAAAATATGTTAAAAAAAATTCTCCACATCATATGTATGCCTCGATTTGCTCCTCATGTAGCAATATCTTGAAAGAGGTTAAAGCTATCGTAATTTGATATGCTTAAGGCACTATTATATTCCATTCATGGGGAATGAGAATTTTGATTGATACAAATATAGATCCATTCCCTGAAGTGAATGTGATAATATTTAGTAATGCATATAGATGCAAACGTATACTTGGTTGTGACTACATCACAATTCACCTCCAGAAGAAGTAGAATAATAGAGAAGAGTTATTCTGAAATTTACTTCCGAAGTAGTAAATATGAAATTCATGCAATAATAAACTTGAAGTTTACTAAAGAAAATTGCACATGTCAAGATAAACTTGGAGTTTACTAGTACAAATAATTTTATTGTTAGCATGAATGATTTTGCCATCCCGAAGATGTGCACATTGAATACCGGACGTACACTGAAGAACAAAAAGATTCTTCAAGACCCGTTTTCATGTTGTTTGTTCTCATGATAAGTTGATTGGATCAACTAGTGTTGGGATTGGATCCCTTAAAATCTGAAAGTATAAAAGGTAAATATGGGCCCGTTCACCTGTCATGTGATATCTTAAATAGATGCATCAATGAGAGATAAGATTGTCACATGTACGCTTATTGTCAACATACAGTTTGACATTCGCAAAATTGCTTACTCAAAATAATTGAGTTAAGAGCACAACTTTCACATTATGTAATCAAGACAATTAATCTTGATAATGTTGATCAATATTCAAACTGATTTGACATTAAATGCCTCAGATAAAATAGTTGAACTATTGCTTATGAGAACAAAGCTTCATGTGTTGGCTTGAATTATGTCAAACGAATAAATTATGGATAATTCCCTCTCTCTCAATTGGTTCATGGTCATGAACCAAAGGTTATTCATCTAATTAGTTTTAAAGTGTGGTATATGATTAATGGATATACCATGGTGCACAAAGATGAACTCCTCAAAGAAGATGGAGGATATATGTTAGCTTTTCTAACATAAGGGGGAGAGAATAAGCACCTATGAAATAGTTATGAATTATCATCAGTATGATCCTTGTTCAAAAGATAATTCAAGTCAAATGCTAAAAGTATTTGTTGACCCAAAATTAATTTCATAGTTAGCTGCAAATGCTCCTACTGAGTGTTCCTGAAAAACAAAGTCTATGGCATGCATGAAGCATGATGACCAATCGGTTCAAATTGCAATAATCCTTGAAAAAGAAAGAAGAGCAAATGATCAAATGATCATAATAAGGAGGCAATATGCTCTTAAAGAGCCTATGACGTAACACTTCATGAAACCTCATGAGAAGTTTAGGTACCTAAGAAAATAATGAAGTGATGAGATCTCAATGAATTATGTCACATTGCGAACGGATACAAATGATATATCATCAATGATATCTTTGATACAATATAGCGCAATATTGTAACATATTATGAGGATCTGAATTCTACGCCTATTAAAGCATGCTAGCGTAGAAATATTTATCAAGTGACATAGAAGGATGCATTTTGGTAAGCGTAAAGCTTATTTGACTTGCAATCTAGACACTAGAAGATGTCGTTGTGTCACTTGACAAATTTGAGATGAAAATCCTTATTGGATTAAAAATGCATGTAGCATATACGAGTTTTTGAAAAAAAAACTTATTTATAATCCTCATATGGATTAAATCAATCAAGATCGATCACTTGAATTGAAACTCTTGAAGAGTTTCTAAAAGTAATAGATTATCTGCTTAAAGAAGTTGAAATGAGAAACATGCAAAATTTGATTGGTCATGAAGTACCATATCTTGTACAATTATTGCATTTATTTATCTTGCTATAACTATGAGCATAATATAGTTTCACTTCTATGTAGAGATATTGAAATAAAATCAATTGCAAGTTCTGATATGAATGTGTTTATCCTAACAAATATTGTCAAGATTTTGTTGGTTAAAATGCAGGGCATTTATAGGATATACATAAAGTTTGATCTCAAATAAATTATATGTGTTCATATGTGAAGTACTACCATATCTTGGCAATCTACAAAGCAGTCTACTGTAGATACTTCATCAAATCATCCTGAGATAACAATTGTTCATGAAACAAGTTGAGAAGCATACATAACATAGTTGAAAGGAGGATTCATAAAAGGAGATACAACGAATCACATTTCACCAAAACTTTTCTTCACACATCTCCAAAGGAATGGTGATATCAACATTCATCGGATTTATTTGAGTATGAAAGATTTATTCACCAAGTCTCAATCAACTACAACTTTTGAGAAGATGGTGCAGAAGATTGGAATGCGAAGATTCAAGTCTTTGGATTGATGTTCTCATCAAGGGGAGTTAATACGCGCTGTACTCTTTTTCCCTCACAAGGTTTTGTCCCACTGAGTTTTTCTTGTAAGGTTTTTAATAAGGCAGCCAAAATGCGTATTATAGAGATGTATACTCATTTTCCTTCACTAGAATTTTTTCCACTGTGTTTTATCTAGTAAGGTTTTAAGGGGGAGTGTTATAAAGTATTATTATTATAGTGAATGTCTAACTTATTATGTTTTTAGGAGAAAAGTTAGGAACCCTAACTTTGGGACCAAGTCAGTTTTCCCCTATAAATAAAACGGGTTTTCCTTCATTGTAATTCATCCCTGAATCCCTGAATATCAAGAGAAATAAGAACTCCTCTCTTCTCTCTTTTATTCTTCTTGTTTTTATTATATTATTTTATAACATATAACACGCTTAAGATTATAATTTTTTATAATTTCTTGTCGAATCAAATTACCTTCGCATGAATTGAAAAGAGCCAATAGGACCGAATGGAGCAGTACAATTCTCATGTGGGCTGAACCATTTGTATGATATTTGGGCTTTGTTATGTCGCCCAGCTGGCAATATACATTCACAGCCCAGTACCTTGACCCGAAATAAGAAAGAAGCCAGTACATTTCCAAGCCATCAATGGAGAAAAATTCTTCTGCCAAGCCATGGAGTCATCATCCTCTTCACCATCATCATCATCATCATCATCACCACTTCCAGATATTACATAATTGTCCATTACACAGCTACATGTTGCAGCAGGGGCGGAGCCAGGTAGGGTTAAGGCCTTCTGCGTAAAATTACACTGTTTATACATGATTAAAATTAATTTTTATGTATATATAATACATGTTGAACCACTATAGTTTCTTAGTGTTTTTACTTTTCATATTTTGAACCTGCAGAGCAACAGGCATGTACCAACATGTCCACTTTTTACTCCTTCTCCATTGCTGCAAAACCCTGAACACAATTTGAATATGCAGATTTCTGAGCCTAATGTCAGTTTTACCGATTCAAGGTAACTTCCACTCAATTCCTTCGTAGGTCTTTTTTTTTTGGTTCTTCAATGATGAATTAATGCTTCCTTGGGCTTTGATTGAAATTGTATTAACTTGAAGATTGTATTTTCTGCACAGTTTTCTAATTTTGCTTGTAAAGTAGTTGTTGCTACACATAGCACTTTGATTTTGTGATTAATGATTATATAAAAATGCCATTCGTATTTGTTGATAATAGTTTTATTTCCTGGTATTATACCTCCTTTTAATCATGATTTTCTGTATAACACAAGTTTAAACATCAGCACTACTGAATACCGAATTTCTGATTTTGTTTAGAGGCTAGAAGTTTCTTTTGAGGCACAAAGGTCAAAGGGTGTGGCCTAGTTTCACCAAGGTTTCTGTCAGTGGTCAATGAAGTGGTCTGAGGTCTTAGGTTCAAATTCTAGTAGAGACAAAAAAAAATACTAGGTTACTTTTTCTAATCGGTCTTAGCCTTGGTAGACAGAATTAACTGGTACTTATTGCTGGTGGAAGGTAACAAGTATCATATGAAATTAATCGAGATGCGCACAAGCTGGTCCGTACACCACGGTTATTAAAAGGGAAGTTTTTTTTGAGTCGAGGGTCTATCTGAAATATCCTATCCACCCAACAAAAATAGAAGTAAGATCTACGTACATCCTACCTTCCCCAGATCTCACTTGTGGGACTACATTGGTTGTTGTTTAGTAGCCAAAAGTTGGTATATCCCATGACCACCTTTCGAATGAAGAGCCTGAAGTGTGGATTTCATTTTTCCCCTTGGGAGTTCTTTCCTAGTGGTGTATGGGAACTGGGAAGTACCAATCTACTGCATCTATAATAAAACGGTGGTTCAGTGATGGTGATGGTATTGGAATAATATATGTAGGTAACATTTATTTACTATCCAAGATTATCGTGTTCCTCTAAGTGTGTATTGGATTGTCTAATATAACTACTTATAAACAAATACTCATTCTAGGTGGAAATTTTGATCTGGATATGTGTACTGTATCTTCGAGCTTTTTGTTTTTGTTGTTTGATAAGTTAGAAGAGAGAAAAAAGCAGAATTGCTAATTTTGTAATAAGTGAATTTAAAGATTAAGAGTTGACCACGGACAAATATGTGTCAACACGAACCCCTGAGTGGACGGGAAAGAAAGGATTTCCGTTAGCAAATTGAGAAAAGATGTTACAAATAGTTTGTGGAGATCCCAAGTGACTACATAAGAGACTTATAGGAGCATCAACTGCCCCATCCAGCAATATACACCACATCTCTGCCTTCACACTCTCTCCTCCTTGTCCTTCCCAGCTGGCTCTTTTCCCTCCTTTTTTCCTTGTCCTGGACAGTTTTCCCATCAGTCCTTTTCCGTTCCCAGAGCCCATTTTTCTTATGTAGAACATCTCTGGGAGTCCTACATCTTCTTACTGAATGCAACCAGCCAAGCGATCCTAATTCTCTCGACTCAACATAACATTTGAAATCCATTCCACACGTTCAGAAGTTCTCTCAGTTTCAGAACTGTGCATGTGCAGTGGTAATATTGAGTTGATTGCAGCTGAATTTGGGACTCAAGAAATAGGTGCAAAGTAAATAGTGGTTTCTCTGCATGTTCTGTTTGTCAAAGATAATTGAATAGAGGAGGGAGTTTGTCCATCCCAAACATGGAGAAGTACTTGGTCCAACTTTTCTTGTCTTTAGTTAAACATGGAGAACAGCAGAAGTACTTGGTCCAACTTTTCTTGTCGTTAATTAAACATGGAGAAGGACTTGATCCAACTTTTCTCATCTTTTAGTTTATTCTTGGAAAAGGGGATGACGGTTGGTTTTGGCCTCACCTCTTCCCCCTTCACCCCCTCCTCCCACAAAAAGGAATATGAACTTTGAAGGACCGAGTGTTAGTGGGTGATAGTTGAATGGTTGATCTTGTCTGTTTGTTCTAATGCTACATTCATTTGAAACATGAAGTGGAAAATAACTATGTTGGCTTCAAGGCGGGTACAGACCCGACGGCTAAAAGGGCTTCTTTTCCGAGTCCCTTTAGTCGCGTCTTAACATACTCTCCTCTAGCGCCAATGTCGATGAATCAAAGGTGTCTGTTTATGGTATGGAATAGGAAGAGCAAGAATGGAACCGCTATCGCTTGTCCTATCATCCGCGATGAGCTTCTTTCATTCGTCAGTAAACTCGCAGGAAATAAATATAGATTAGCTTGGAAGTTTTAAGAGAGTTTCAATGGACCACCGCATATAGAATATGGAGGAGAAGGATACAAAACCACGGACTTGAATTTAAGGTTTCGGGAATCAAGTAGGTGTTGTAGGCGAAATTGAACCTAGAACCTCACTGGCGTGATTCCATTTTGGTATAAATGTGAAGCTGTGTTTGAGATGTTACCATTGTGTTAGAGCTGTCAATATTAAGGCTCTTTCATCCTGTAGATTTTAACTTTTTCTGTGTCTTCATCTGAAGAATGATGCAAAATGAAGGTCAGGACTTAGAAGATGAAGAGGAGGAGCCTATTTTTGTCCTTACAGATGAATGGAGAGATTTCTTTGCCAAATCTGAAGCTAAAAGGAGACAAGGTATTTCACCATTTCCTTCTCTTTTAACTGTACAACTTTTGCTAGAGACGTAATGGACTAATGTATGTGATTGGTCTGCAGCAAAAAAACATGCTAAGAAGAAAGGGAAGAGTAAGGTCACAGATGGGAACACACCAGCATTGGAGGACTGACGATGTGAAGAATGAATCTGCTATATGTCCAGAGAACAAGACCAGCATAAACCCCTTTCGATAGTTTTGACAGTATGTCGAATATCTTGATTCCATAGCTCAAGAAATGTGTCCTTGCTTGAGAAGATGTTTAACTATGACTATCACCTGGAGAGGAAGAGTCTGAAGCTGATGTAGTATGCATTTTTCAATTGTTACCATCCTTGTAATCATTTACGCCTTTTAAGTAATATTTCTATGACATCCTTGGTTGATGTATCGTTTCTGTCTTGTTAGTTGCAGTTGCTGTTGTTTTCATCCAGAGCTATCTGCAGATTTCTGCTTAGTTTTTAATTATCCACCACATGAAAAAAGAGAACGAGGGAGCCAACTCTTTTTTCAAGTATTAACTTTCAGATCATATCACAAGATTCTGCTGGGTGCTTGTTTGAATTAGGCGCGAGGATTAGTTTTTCAACTTCATCATCCCTTTTGTGGGAATATAATTCGAAATGAAAAATTTCAAGAAACTTATATTCTTCCAAGAAATAGATTCAGAATTAAGGTAAGGGATGAGAAATGTGAAAATAACAGCTTCCGTTTTTAAATTTGTGAAAAATGTCGACTAATCCATAGGCGGGATGAGTTATAGTAATTAGTTCCAAACCCGAGACAAACAGAGACGGATAACCAGACTTGCCGAAGCCGATGTACAAACAGAAGATCTGTTTTGACATGAAATGGATATATCCATATATCTTTGACTCATTTATGAGATGATAAAACATGGCAAAAGCTATACCAAAAATTAGTTCGCGTAGGAATGGGACATATTGGGTGGGCTATATCAAACTCGCATGCCCAGTAACCTACACTAACCCGCCAACTAGGATCCAAATTTGAAATTTTCCTTGGGAGGCATTGGGAAAGATTTGAAAACGTTACCCTAAAATGTCGTTTATCCTTTGTTGACTAGCAAATGTAAAGAAACTGAAAATGTCACAATGCCCAAGTATCAGGCATTTGATGTTTATGTCCCTACGACGACCTCAAGTTAATATACAATAATAATTGATTCACAGTCAAATATTTATAAATATTTAGTGAATTTCTTAATAAATACATAGATACACAATGTCCAGGCTAGGTGCCATTGTATCAACTACCTTCCAGCTAGCTTGCTCATGGCAGCATTTACCCTCTCATCTGAGATCGATCGATGGCCGTCATAATAATCTAGTATCTCCATTGCTATATTTTTCACCTGTCAACATTAAGAACTTGGTTAAAAGATGATGCTGGAAAGAATATACTCACTGCACCAGCTGTTTAATACTAAAGACAAACATGACAGGTTGTCTGACAGCAATCTGATTATCATTCTTGAATCAGTTCCATGGTGGAACCATTTGCATCATATTTACCTAAACACCAGTGTAGATCATTTTGCCGAAAACTGTGATTGATCAAGTTTTTTTCTAAGCATAGACAAGTTGTTTCACCACCCACAATTGACATAGCAAAGTACAGATGACAACAACATACCCAGTGTAATCCCCCAAAGCGGGATCCGGGGAGGGTAGAGTATACACAGACCTTACCCCTACCTCAGAGATAGAGAGGTTGTTTTCGATAGACCCCCGGATCAAGAAAGTACAGATGACATCAAGAAAATTTTACGAGTTCACAAAAATCCCAAACCAAAACTCCAAAATCAATATAGAGCAAAATCAATCCTCTCTTATCTTTTTTTGATGACCAATCCTCTCTATCCTCTTTACAGTGACTTACATACATCTCTACATGACAAGGTAAAAATCATGAAATACTTGGGTAAAAGATAATGTAAAGTCGCTTCTCAGAAAAAGATAAAATGAAATAAGGAATAGTCTACGATGGTCTTGTTATATTTCGAAATCATTGCGAAGAGTTGAGCTTGCATACATACCACATTCATATCAACTCGAAGCTCCTCAAACCAAGCAGTAGTATCCTTATCCTTCAGCACACTTGCAATATATATGCAGGCTAAAGTAATCAAATGTGGCGGATGAATGAGAATTAGGTCCATCTTATAGGTGTCATTTATAAGTCCCCTAAAAAGAAGGCAGAAGTTGTCAAGATAAAAACAAAATGAATGTAGAATTTTAGAGAAAATATCATGGGATGCAATATTTTACAGTAATCTGACAAATTTCGCAACTGGAAGTCAAAGATACGAAAACCTCTGAAAGTTTCTTACCAAGTCAATTGAGTTGCATCATTCATGCCGGCATCCTGAAGGAACCTGCCAATTGAGTTAAGAATCAAGTTGTATACTGAGAGAAATTGATCAGCTACACAGGGAAGACCATAATTTGATTGTTTGGAGAGGGCAGGCCAGATAATAGAGAGATGATAATATGGTTGCTTAAAAGGACAAGAAAATATAAAACTCTGTACTATAGCGCGAGCTGCAAAAGAGACGTTTAAGCTCTTTAGAGACCGTCCAGCAATCGAAAGCTATCTGGAGATTGGATTAATGAGGCATCAACTACAAAAACTTTGAAACACTACCAGAGCGATTTCATTTATGCTGAAATCAAATGCCTCACTTTTAATATGTACATTCAGCAGTGAGACACTGAAGCCAGCTCTTTTTTTTTTTTTGATGACCGTGGTGTCCGGGCCAGCTTTCGCGCACCTCGACTAAATCCACGGGATACCTACCACCTCCCACCAGCAACAGGTACCAGGTAACTCTGTCCACCAAGGCTAGAACAGATGGGAAGAATCACCTAGTGTTTTTTGTCTCCGTTGGGATTTGAACCTGAGACCTCAGGCCTCAAGGCTCTTTAACCCACTTCATTGACCACTAGGCCACACCCTTGGGTGCTGAAGCCAGCTCTTGAGAATAGATGCATACCATTATGAAATCAGATCCCATACTTTCATGCTTAAAGAACTCTCGAAGACTGCAAAAACTGTAAATACATGGCTATCTACTCTAGTCTTATCATTCATAGTAGAACTCCTTCATTATTAAAAGGGTAAATTACGCCTAAACACCCCTGTAAAATCAATCAATTTTAAACTACCCCTTCTGTTTCTAAATCAAACACTTAATTTCCCATCTTAAAATGAGTTAACAGTCGCTGTTAACAACAGCATATAAAATAACTAAACTAACCTTAAAACAGTCCTATATTGATTTTCCACAACAATACTAACACTAGTTCACTTCAATAGACAGACTTACCTTTGCTTTTGTGTGCAAGAAGCTCCATTGCAGTTCAAGCATGACGCAAGAAGAGAAAGATTGACGGTGTATTAACATTGTTAAATATTTGTGTAGGTTTTACATATTATAAGGGAATTAATTGTTTAATTTAAAAATACTGAGAGTGTATCTGAAACTGAATGATATTATTATTAAAATACAGGATATACATGAACCACTTTTAAGATTCTATAATTTCTGCTGCATATGGGTGCAATCTGAGGCCCTGACAAAGCATACTCACTGCAGAAACCAATTACGATTATGGAAGTACGGAAACCTTCAGCGGTAGTTTGCTTACGACTTAAGGGCAAGGAATAACAATCTTCTTCTCAAGAGGAGCGGGACTGTGGTATCGGCAATCATTTCGCACAAGGATGGTGATAGATTAAGCTCCCAAGTAATATAATCTTTTCTTCTTTTGAATGTTAAGAAAATCTAGGAGATACTTACTGTGATAATGAACGATATGGATGATACACGACTAAATAATAGTTTAGCGCTTCCAAAACTTTCATCTCCATGTCTAGTATGTCTTTTATTTCATACTTATACTTCTCATCGGAATCTGCATAAGCAAAACAGAAAAATTAGCATCTTGCATTAGAAATTAACTGAATTGGGCATGTAGCAACAATAGGATATCATAACAGGTACTTTGTCATATGAATCAAAGAAGTACTTACATAATTTCTTGATGTAAAATACAAGAAGTCGGGCCTGCACAGTGCTTTCTTCTGCTTTTGATGCCAAATACAAGCAAGTTGGAGCAACCAGACGAGGATCATACTCGGTCATACTTCTCCTATGGCCAAGAATAAAGATGGTTAGAGAGAATGGTAAAGTAGAATGGTTCAAGGAGAAGCAATAATAGGCCCATAGAACAAAAGTGTGATTTTAAAAGTTACAATTTTAAAACAGAAAGTATATACAGCGTCCAAATTAGAGAATTCTCCTTTCAATTAGAATGACTTCGTCCAGGATCTATCCCAGAAAACAGTTAGCACAGGATTCCCAAATATAAATATAAAACTGGTCCAACAACCAGAGCTGATGGTGCCACTTTAGTTTTTAAGATAACATTTCTTGTAACATATGAAAGCATATGACTTCATATTTCATTTATGCATGCAAATGTGATTTATTGTACACATATTTCTTTTTTTTGTAAGAATAGCTAAATTCGTCCATCCAATATCCTTTCTGAATCAACTTATTTATTGTACTTAATTTGCTTCGGTCTAGCAAAGTCATTTGCTGATAAAGTGGTTCTGCTAGAACATAAGAAATCACAATTTGAGTGGCCATAGCTGGTGATTGCGCATATCTGTGAGGAACTCCTTTGGAGAAGTGACTCTTCAGACTCTCTCCCTGACTGCACAGAATTTCCCCATCCAGTTCTGCATCGGAACATTATTGCCAGTAATACCAATCTTCTTTTCTCTTAAGTTCTACACTTCGTTTACAGCACTGATTCGCTTTTCCTCTTGCATGATCCATTTAAGCAAGCTAAAGAATTTATGCAATGTCTCAGTTTCAAAAAAAAAAAAGAATTTATGCAATGTCTCAGTTTCCAAAAAAAAAAAAAGAATTTATGCAATGTCTTTAAGAACCATTACTCCATTGGTTGATCATAATGTCATTGGCTTAAAGCAATATGGATTGAGTTGTCGGATTAAAAGTTCTAACTAATGTACCCTCCACAACAACAAACTGAAGATACATCGAATAGTGTACTTTTCTGATTAGGTAAATAATTTACAATGAATATTGTACTGTCCTCCTAATACCGAAGATAGCATGATATACCTGACATATACGCGTCTCATGTACGTAATTGCAGTAGCAACAACCCTGGAAATAAACCACATATTAGATACTAGATTACTGGAAGTAGCAAAAACAGGTGCTTTAAGAAGAAAATTACACACAAACACATTGTCAGTTCCCCTCTGTGAAAGTTAGGGAGATACATGTAATAAACACTCAGGTGCAAAGAGCAATCTTTAAAAGTTTATGATGAAAACAATAACTATGTCGATAAGTAATCCACATCGTATAAGCCACATATTGAGCAGAAGACACACTTATGTAGTATCAGAGCATTGACGTTCCTCTATTTTCAAGCAAGTCCTCTAACTATTTCAAATTTGAGAACCTGTGGTTGCACTCTAATGGTTTCTTAGACTTGGTTAAAGATTGGTGGAACTCTTATTCAATCAGGGGCACTCCATTTTATTCTTACACAAAAGCTCAGAAATTTGAAGAGGAACATCAGAAAATGGAATAGAGAAGTTTTTGGTAAACTTGAGAACCAAAGAAGCAAGGCTTTAGAGGAGCTAGAATTACTAGAGCAAATTGTAGAACAAAGATCACATTCAGCAGAGGAGAAGCAGAAATCCACAAGCCTGAAGCTGGAGCTGAAACAGTTAGCTATTGCAGAAGAAATCTCTTGGAGGCAAAAATCTAGATGTCTTTGGTTGAAAGAGGGGGACAAGAGCACTAAGTTCTTTCAAAGAATGGCTAACTCTCACAGAAGATACAACACCAGTGACAAACTGAAAATAGGGGAAGAGGTCACTGAAGATAAAGGGCTGATCAAGGATGGCATTCTTGACTTCTACCAAAAACTTTACAAGGAGACAGGATCTTGGAGACCCTCAGTTGGCTTTAGGAATCTTTCAACTCTTAGCATTGAGGAGATGGTGGAACTGGAAGCTCCCTTTAGTGAATCTGAAGTTCTCACAGCCCTCAAATTTTGTGCACCAGACAAAGCACCCGGCCCTGATGGATTCACTATGGCTTTTATCCAAAAATCGTGGAATTTTATCAAAGCAGATATAGTGAGTGCTTTGATGTCTATGATAACAACATCGAATGAGCATACATTTTTAAGACCAAATAGCTCTTCCAGTTTTTCAGCTAAAGGTTATGACCCTCACAGAAAACATTATGCTGTTAAAGAGACAACGATGCTGATGAAAGAACGTAAGAAATGCTTATTACTTATAAAAGAAATTTTATAAGCAGCTGAGGAGAGAAAACAGACCTTTGTCTCACTTTCACATTTTGAGCCAATCTTGCAACATCTGAGGGAGAAGAAAATTTAACAAATCAAACGAGATGGAAATCATAATCTTGTTATCAATCATAATCTTGCACGGGACACTTTAATGTCCCCTCTGGTATTCATGTCAAGGGGATCAAGCACATAACATGCACATCAGCTTTCCTAAAGTACATCTTGAGCTCTCAAGTACCAGCAGTTTTCATTCTTCCAAAACGAACCTCCAAGCCTCAATGTAGTTTCTAAGCAGGCAATAAATCTTAAATGACAGTTTTTTAATAGCTTGGGTAATCAATGAAAATTCTAAACTAGAAGGCAATGACAACATAAAAATTTCCCATTTCTGGTCTTCGGATCTTGATTAATGGTATTAATTTCTTTCAAGATAGGAAATTATTGGGTACCACTAGAAATAGCTGAAAAGGAAAAGAAATTCTTAATTTTAGGACAATGGAAATTACTTATTATGCGAGCCAAGATCTGGGTCCATGGTGCACATCAGGAGATAAGACATGTAAAAAACTGACAAAAATTAGATAATAGGCCCGCCCTTCTACCCTTGTCCACTTAAATACCAGACTTTAGCCTAGAGCAGGAGTTCGAACTCATGACGTGCGCCTAACCTACATATCACGCGCTACGCTCTTACCACTAGACCAACGCCCTGGGGCCTCAGGAGATAAGACATGTATGGCTATTATTATTATTGTTGTTGAAATTTTTTTGGAACAAATATACTCAGATGTGGTAATTACTAAACAAATCAGAGTAAAGCTACCATTTTGAAAAGGGGTATTTCAGGAATCATATGAGGAAGAATAAAATATGCAGCTAACAAGGTCGCAAAACGAAATTCAAGAAAGAAGTAAACACCATTAGCTGAAAACGTAATGTAATATAATCTGCAAACTCAAGCAAGTGATTAATGCCCTTGAAAATTCAAATTAACCTAAAAAGCTATATACTTTAAGTCGATTCCCAAAAGTAAAATCTACATTGAGAACGCCCAGACAATGTAATATAATGTGCAAACTCCAGCAAGTGATTAATACCCTTGAAAATTCAAATTAACCTAGAAAACTATACACTTAACGACTGATTCCCATAAGTAAAATCTACACTGAGAATGCCCACACAATGTAATATAATTCGCAAACTCAAGCAAGTGATTAATACCCTTGAAAATTCAAATTAACCTAAAAAGCTATATACTTTACGCCTGATACCTACATTGAGAACGTCCACACAATGTAATATAATCTGCAAACTCAAGCAAGTGATTAATGCCCTTGAAAATTCAAATTAACCTAAGAAGCTATATACTTTAAGTCGATTCCCACAAGTAAAATCTACATTGAGAACGCCCCACACACAGGGGCAGATGTAGCCTTTTGCCTATGCGTTCATCTAAACCCATAAGTTCAATGCCAAGAATCACACAATAGACCCTTGTGATCGGGCCCTTCCCCGAACCCGGGCTGCCCTGCCCCAATGCTAAGAATCACACAATGGACCCTTGTGGTCCGGCCCTTCCCCGGACCCGGGCTGCCGTGCCCTAATGCTAAGAATCAAAAACATTGAACCCATTTAATTTAAATCACCCATCCACCTCTGCCAACACAAGAAGCGGACATAGAGAGATAATGGGAATTACAATTGGACATATGCAACTTGATGAGCTTGAAATCATCGAGAGTGATGCCTCTTTCTTTATCCAACTGATGCACAACGTCAACCTCTTCTGGTTCCAATAGTTCTTTGCTGCAAAAAAAAACAAGAAAATGTCAAAACAAACAAAGAAGAACAAGAAAGATTGAACACGAAAAAATGATTTCTTTTTTCTTTTTTTAGACATACTACTGAGAAGAAATCCAGAAATTGGCAGCCATTTGATGGAATTGAGAAACACCCAGAATCAAAAAATTGGATCTTTAACTACTTTAACTTGTACGAATTGGACAACTGCTCCAGGTTCTTCTTCTAGTAGTTTCTTTTTCCCCTGTTTCTGAGAGACGAAAAAGGAAAAAGGAAACAAAAAGAAATGTATCAGCGTCAGCTCACTGTTTTGTTGGGCTTAATAACTATCAGCTTTATAGGGGCCCATGTAGGAGTCGGCCCAACCCAAAATCTCGAGTTGATGCTGTTATGGATGTTAGCCTTACAACTATTTAATAAATGGCCATTTTTATTTCTCTTTCAACTTAATGAGTTTTTTAGTCTAAGATATTTTCTTTCAGCAAAATGAAAATTTATAAGAAAATATTAGATACAATCAAAAAAAATTGTAGGTTATTACATATGTTAGACTACCGTCTAATGTTTTGTCTATAAAGTTAAGCAACATACGAACAAACATTAGACCTCGAGCCTAACATTATTTGGAAGGGATGAAGTATAATTTCCCAAGAACTATATTTGCACAATAATAATAACATATCCAGTGAAACTCCACAGAAGTTACAATTTTTTTGCACAAATCAACCTGGTAATAGCATATCAAATGTTCATGTACTTTTTAATAGGGGGCGATTCTCCTCCTTAGATAGGCTCCACAGAAGGCATATTCAAATTAGTCTAATTATTGAATATCAAATACAAAATGAAGATGAAGATATCAAGTCAACATTGATTCTTCTCAATTTTTCTTTTAAAAGACAGATCGGTGCATTTAATTTTTTGCTATGCGTGAAATTTGGAAAAAAGTCGGATCAAAAAAGACTATTTCTCCAACTCAAATCCGTGAGCCTCCGAATTCACATGACAACAACTTTATCATTTACGTCAAGACTTCCTTTCACCGTTGATCCTTTTGAATATGAAGAAGAAGAAAAGTGGAAAGCGACTACATCCATCTTTTCTTGCACCAATCTATAATATTAAGAAGGTCCACTATTTATTAAGTGCAATTATTCTCTTATTGTGTAATTTAAAAAAGAAATAACTATATTATCATAACGATGGGTGTTATTCTTATAGGTCAATGTTATTTTAGAAAAATAAAACATAATACAAAAATCGATTACAAAAAATATATAAGTGAGAAAAGTCAAACTTGTCATTGTCAAGACACTCCTCATCTTCCCATTGCTATTGTCAAAGGATGTCTCCATCAATTCCTCGTTGATATTTTTTGTTTATTATTTGGTGTTCGATATGCGCATTAAAGCCTCAACTAATTCGGATCATGCACTGTAAAATTCATTCTGAGAGTGAGCTTTCAATAGAATTTTTTCTATACTCAAAACTCGAACTTGATACTTTAATTAAGGATAAAGCAGTCCCACCAGCCATCACAACATATGTTGACATTTGAAGCATCTTATTTTGGCTTTATTTACCACCCAACCCCACATCAATTATGCTTACCTATAGACAAATCATCAACACCCTCATAGCAGTCGACTAAAAATAGAAGATTGCTGGCCTGAGAAAAAACGACCTCTCTCGATAAATATGGTCCAATTTCTTCAAACAGTGGCTATATTTCTAATCTTTGTATCACTTTACATGTTATGGAAAACAAAGATTCAAGCCAAGAATAGTACTAAAGTCACAAATATACCACCAGAAATCCCAGGTGCCTATTTTCCAATAGGTCACCTTCATTTATTCATTAGCCAAACTCCACTTGCACTAATTTTGGCTAATTTGGCTGACAAATATGGCCATATTTTTACTATTCGTCTAGGTACACATCGTGCAATTATAGTGAGCAATTGGGAAATTGTTAAAGAGTGTTTCACAATAAATGATAAAGAACTTGCGGGTCGACCCGCTTCAAGTGCTGGTATATATCTTGGTTACAACAACGCTGCGTTTGGTTTTGCTGATTATGGACCTTATTGGCGAAATATTCGCAAGTTGGTCTTGTTGGAAGTTCTTTCAAGTAAGAGGCTTGAGCAATTCAAGCATGTCCGGGTCACCGAGGTACTGTTGAATTGTGTGATCATCTTATTCCTCTCACGTCCTTGAAGAATTCTTTTAATATTGGGTGACAATGAAATTATGTTGAATCGTGAGACTATCTCATTTGAAATTTTAAGATGTTAGAAATGGTGTACATACATTTAATTATCTAACTATATTATGTTATATCTGAACATGTTTCTTCATGTGTGAGCCTGATTCTTTTTCATGAATCAAATTTAAAATGTTTTAGTTTTCTTTGGGTGAAGATCAATGACAGAGTCAATAATTTATATAAGGGGAATTGACAAAAGATATTAAAGTATACAATTAGAATTTGAATTTGCGACCTAAAGTAATTTTTGAACCCCTTTGCTACGGTAAAATCTTTGCTTATGTCAAAGGGATTCTATAGTTAACATATAGTCAAAAAAATCGTTATCAACATTTCCTCTCTTGTGTGGACCTGATTCCTTTTTTATGAGTCAAACACGTGAACATATTTAAGCATTTTTTGATGATGTTGAGATTTATTTTGTACTCATACCTATTCCTGCTCTAGTACAATATTGTGATAATCTAAAAGTCTAAACGGTTAGAAAAAAGTTACATTTTTTTAATTACATTTGACTATTCTCAACAGGTAGAAACTAACATCAAAGAACTGTACTCATCAATTCTGAAGAGTGGGAGTACTGGTCCAGCAAGAGCAAATATGAGTCAATGGTTTGAACAATTGAGCTTAAATGTGATAATGAAGATGATTACTGGAAAAAGATACAAAACAGAAGATGAAGCAGGGAGACATTTCACAAAAACCACCAAGGAGTATATGTACGAGTCTATCCAATTTGTGTTATCAGATGTAATTCCATTACCATTTCTAAAATGGTTTGATTTTCAAGGGAGAATTAAGTCTATGAAAAGACTGTCACAAGAAATGGATAAGATTGTGACAAGTTGGATAGATGAACATTTGATGAAGAGAGAGCTAGGGAAAAATGATGACCAAGACTTCATTGATGTGATGCTTTCTAAGATTGATGAGCAATTCATGTATGGTTATACAAGAGAAACAGTCATTAAGGCAACAATTTTGGTAAGTATTTAGTTTTACTCTATGCATTATTTCGTTGTCGTTACTGTTCTTTCTTCTATAAGTTTATGTACTGCTCTCCGCATCACATTATTTCGTTACTGTTACTGTTCTCATTGTTGCATACCCCTTTTAAAAGGGTCTGAAAATGCTTTATTTAAGTCAAGGGTCTATCGAGAATAACCTCTCTGTCTCTACGAGGTTGGGGTAAGATCTGCATACAATACTCTACCCTCCCAACACTCTATTTTTTGGAGATAAGTCTCTACTTATATATATTTTGGGACCAAGAGAATACTGGTATTTCATTGTTTGATCACCTCAAAAGTTTATGGTTAAGTGTTTGGTGTTATTTGTGGTGTTTTCTTGTTCATATTTCTCAAAGGCTAATATAAATTTCACTACATTGTTCTTTAGAACATAATCTTAGCAGGGTCAGACACAACTTCAATTCACTTGACATGGCTGTTGTCCCTATTATTGAACAACAAACATGTAATGGATCAAGCACAAGAAGAAATAGACATGAAAATAGGCAAAGAGAGATGGGTGGAAGAGTGTGACATAAAAAATTTAGTGTACCTTCAAGCTATCGTTAAAGAGGCACTTCGATTATATCCACCAGGACCGTTAGCAATACCACACGCTGCTATGGAAGATTGTACCGTGGCTGGCTATCATGTTCCAAAGGGCACTCGATTGATGGTCAACGTATGGAAATTACACCGAGACCCTCAAATTTGGTCCGAGCCTGAAAAGTTTATGCCCGAGAGATTCTTGAAAAGTCATAGCGAATTTGATGTTTCTGGTCAGAATTTTGAGTTTATTCCGTTTGGTTCTGGTAGACGATCTTGTCCGGGGATCACCTTTGCGATGCAAGTGACACACTTGACACTTGCTAGGTTGCTACAAGGTTTTAATTTTAGTACATTAGGGGACATGCCGGTGGATATGACTGAGGGCAATAGCGTAACTTTGCCCAAGGCAAATCCATTGGAGCTATTGGTAATGCCTCGTTTGGCACCTATGCTTTATCAATTCTAAGGAAAATTGTTTTTCAAGTGTTGTTAATTTTTATCAAGAATTGAGTTCCTTGTATAATATTGGTGAATTATGTTTTGTTTTTCAAATACCAAATGGGAAGTTTGTAAATAACATTGCAAATTCACACTCGGTCCCTCCGTCTCAAATTAGTTGTCATATTTTTCTTTTCGAAAGTCAGTTTGACTCATTTTCAAAGCTAAATTGAATTAAATCAACTCTATTTGTTATATTTAAAATTTAAATATTCAAAAACTATACGATAAGCAATGCAAGTTGCAATTTTTTCATATTAATTTGATGAAAAAAATACTTTAAAATATTAATCAAAGTTCATGTGATTTGACTTTCGAAAACCGAAATATGACAACTGAATTTTGTTGTTCTAACCTCTTAGGGAGATTTTGGTATTTTAATTATGTATATTGTCCTTTTCCCCTAGCTGTTCCAGTACTGCACTTCTCATTTACTTCTACTTGTAGTATAAATTTTGGTTACTTACATAAAACACACATTTTTGAGAGTTAATTACTCTTTTTTCACCTTATTTCACTCGGATACATTGTCTCACCTCTGCATAATTACCTTTGATACATCGGAGCGATGTATCACGAGGTGAGGCAATGTATCAGAATATTTACATGTGGTATATTGAGTAATTAAAATAAAATAATGAAAAAATTAGTAAATATGATAAGGAGGTATATATCTTTTGCTAGTTTAATTTTTTCAACAAAAAGAGATGTTGGTTACATGCAATGTTTGACTAATTTTTTGCAATGTTTTGCTCCTTCCCATTCTATGGGTGAATTCCAAGATTAAATTAAAAAAACTAAATTAGTTGAACAAACGGAAATTTGGTTCAACTACAATATTATTTGTTGCAAATTATTCTCCAATCATTTCCTAGTCAGAATTGACTTTCTTGAATATATAAAAGATCAAAGAAAAAACATTTGGTTTAGACAAGTACTATTGTACAGTCAGCTAAGTATTATCTAAATTAGACAAGCATGTGACTTGTGTTTCACCAGTTAAACATCAAATACTAACAAATATTACTTCCATCGCAACTGATGACACTCCCTTTTCTTTAAAACATGGTACTAATATTAAATCTTTCTACGATAATTTATAATCACACTTATTATCTATGACTTATTTTGAATCACAAATTTATAAACTTTTATTTAATTGTTAAATTTCGTACCTAATCAAACGTTCATATAAGTCGAGACGAAGGAGATACAACATTCTTTCATCGAGAACTATTACTTTTAAATACACTCCTTCCGCCCATTTTACTTGTTTTTTTTCACGCCCCTTAAAAGTATTAACTAAAAGAGTAATTTGACTAAATTATTTTTATTTATTCTTTAATTTTAATTTAATATTTTTCTCTTTTTCACCATATTAATTTCTCTCCATAATTATTGAGTAAGGATAACAGATGAAAACTAATGCTTCCTCCATTTCAATTTATTTGACCTATTTCTTTTTAGTTCGTTTAAAAAAGAATGATCATTTCTCTTTTTAGTAACTCTTTAATTTCAACTTTCTACGTACGTTTAAGACCACAAGATTAAATAATATTTTGATACATTTGACATATCTTTAACTTGACACTACAAGATTCAAAAGCCGTGTCAAGTCAAAATAGACGAAATAAATTGAAATAGAGAGTATACGAGTTTCTGAAATTAATTATGACTTAATTAATAATTAAAAAAAAAAAGACCAAATTTGACTCATATAATGTAGGGAGATGACAAAAATCCACCAAATCCGTTATGGAAAAGTATACTGTCCGAAATACCAACTAATTTAGTGTCCTACGTAATCCATTACACCCCAAAAAAAATATTTTAAAAAACCATCCTAATTAGGGAAAATATTTAATAATCCACGTGTCCATTTCCTATTGGTTAGACTACGTAGACCAGCCACTGTAACCCTCCACGCTGTACTTTTCTCTACAAAAAACTCCACCATTTTCAAAGCCTTAAAAAGCTTCTCAAAGAAAACGTTAGACAAAAAAGGAAAAAATAAAATAAAAATCTCCGGCGATCGGAAGAGAAGGCGGTGACGGAAAATGGGTCAAAAAGGGTACCAATCGCCGGCGAAGAAAGTGTTGTCATGGGTTCGAAGAAAATCTAAAAAAGTGAAAATCTTTTTGGGTATAATCACAGCAATCACTCTGTTGGTGACTCTTAAGTTAGTTGTTCATGATCACAACTACTTCTTTGTTATAGCTGAAGCTATTCATTTGATTGGACTTTTGGTTTTGATTTACAAATTGACTACCCTCAAGACTTGCTCTGGTAAAATTTAATTTCAGTCATAAATTCTTTTTTATTTTCTGTTAATCTGACAATTTAATTCTCTGTGTGTAGTAAAATCTGGGTTTCATGGGTAAAGTTCCTTTCTTTTTTTGTGATTATATGCTTTTAGAAGTGTTTTGGTTATCCACTTTTAGATGGATATACCAGAAATGATTTTTCTTTATGAGTTTTATCGGCTTTTGTTTTACCCGAGGGTGTATCGGAAACACTCTTTGCCGTTTCTCAAGGTAAGGTTAAGATCGCGTACACATCACCACCGTTCCTGGACCCCACTTATGAGATTAAACTCGATATATTGTTTATTTTGTTTTGTTTTATGGGCGAGGGCTTCTTGGTTTGTCTGTGGCAGCTCTCAAAGAGTGATCTTTTTGTGTCCCTTTTTCTCCCTTTACACTCAACTTTGCTGACATCTTAAAGTTGGGAATTGGGGTATTCTATGGGAGCTCTTTCATATACCCATTTTAACCCCCTCTCGCCCACCCCTTGCCCCACAAGAGAAAAAAAAATTGGGCAGTTTTAATTTTTCTTTTCTACTTATTAAAAAGACTCTTGTAATGAGCCCTTCAGAAACAGCCTCTCAAAAAGTGACGTAGGAGCAAGGTCTACGTAAACTCTATACTACCTAGACCCCAACTGTGGGATTTTAATGGGTGTGTTGTTGTAGTATTAAAAATACTCTTACAGATAAACTAGACTGTAAGTCTTGGCGAATTTTGGGCATTGAATTGGCTATTTTAGTCATGTGCCTGTGTCCATTGTGAACCTTCCAAGGTCAGCCATTTTCTGATTGATGGGTAAAGTAAAACACAAAAATAAAAATTCAAAACAAAGTTCAAGATGAGACAGTTGAATCTGACTTGGAGTTAGTGTCATGGATTATTCTATTGCTAAAAGAAGAAGGGTGTGTCAATTTTATTTTTATTTTTTAAAAGAAGGGCGTGTGATATTTGCTTCATAGGGAGCCTCTGGATAGTCCGGAACATATTGTGCCTGTGGTCCTTGTAAAAATAAAAAGAAAAAGAGAAAAACATATTGTATTATTCTTTAGACAGTTATGTGGTGACATAAAAGAGTTGATTCCTTTTGCTCAAGGAAACATAAAGCACTTCAGTGGTGTAATTCTAACTTTAATGTTGTAAAAATGCAATCTTTTACATTACCAATTACCACTGGACGAGGTGTTTGTTCAATTGTCTGATGCGCCTTTTTACTCCGACAGATCGATAGATGGTAAGGTAGTATGCTATTTGTATATTCCTGTTGTATGAAATGTGTTACTTTGGAACCTTGTTATTACAGGCAGGATGCAAGAAGTCCCAAGTGTGCTGTGGCACGCTTAGATTGTCATTCTTTTTACTAGACCTGAAGAAAAGATCATTTTTTCACCATTTGTTTGATATGCTTTCTTCTCCTGCTTTGTCAGGCCTTTCATTGAAGACTCAAGTGCTTACAGCTATATTTTTGGCCGTAAGATTATACTGTAGTTTCCTCATGGAAGCAGATATCCACACTATGCTAGATCTTATCACCCTTGTGGCAACATTGTGGGTCATATATATGATGAAGTTCAAGCTGAAGGCATCCTACATGTCAGATCTTGATAACATGCCCGTATACTATACGGTAAATGCAATTTCACCCATGGCTCTTTTTCGTTTGATTGTTGTTGAATCAAAATTTGAATTCTGGTAGTTTCTTGAGTAATTAAGCTTGTATAAAACAATTACTTTTGTTAGAAAAGTTATTTCCACGTTCTAATGCGTGATTCCATTTACTCTGTCCATGATAAAACTTTACTTTTATGGCATAATCACACTAAAACTATCGAACTGTGTAGACTTAACTAATTAGTGTTTGTACATACATGTTTTATTGTTAGAAAATATTCAGATGCACCAAGGGTATGACCTAGTGGTCAATGTGGTGGGGGAAGAACCATGAGATCTCAGGTTCAAATCCCAGCGGAGACAAAAACACTAGGTAATTTCTTCCATGTATCTAAGTCTTTGGCGGGCAGAGTTACTTGGTACCTGTTGCCGGTGGGAGGTAGCAGGTATTTCATGAAATTGTGGAAATGATAAATGCATGTAACTAGTACTTTCCAGTAGGCAAAATCTGCAGCTGCAGTTTACACTAGGTAATTTCTTCCATGTATCTAAGTCTTTGGCGGGCAGAGTTACTTGGTACCTGTTGCCGGTGGGAGGTAGCAGGTATTTCATGAAATTGTGGAAATGATAAATGCATGTAACTAGTACTTTCCAGTAGGCAAAATCTGCAGCTGCAGTTTGGAGATAAATTTGTGTATGTTCTTTGAGCTTTCTGGAAGTAAATAGAATTCCCGGCCTTCTCGGTCATGGTATTTGTACTAAGCTGCTATGATACATACAAGACAATGACATCCTCTGCGCAGATAGTCCCTTATAAATGATTTCTTGCAAATAGAATTGCTTCCTGATATTGCTTTTGAACCACGCCACTCCTTTGCACAGATAGTTCCTGCTGCAGTTTTAGCCTTCTTTGTCCATCCTACTACAAGTCATATTCTGATAAACCGGATGCTCTGGGCTTTTTGTGTATATCTGGAATCCGTCTCAGTGCTGCCTCAGCTTCGCTTGATGCAGAATGTTCAGGTTCAAATCTCTTCTTTTCCAGAAGACTAAAAAAAAAAGATTTCACGTCTTTTTCTTGATGTTTTTTCTTCTGAAACTTGTCTTACCTGAACAAAAGCTAATAGTATTTTATGTTCTTGCATTTCAGATAATTGAGCCATTTTCAGCCCATTATGTTTTTGCACTGGGTGTTGCACGATTCTTGGGTTGTGCTCATTGGATTATCCAGGTTAGTTTCAGAGTGTTATCTTTTGCTCTATAACTTCTTGAATTAATAGCAGCCTGGGCCGACATCCCCTTCCCCGGCTTTCCTCAGCTTAACTCATTGCTCTAGAATCGAATTATGTATACATATATGAGACAACTTAAATTATTTAACGTATTAAGAAGACAGATTCATTCTGAACTCACTTACGCTAAATTTTGGATTCGCCTCTACTAACTATATGGTCCAGATGGCAACAACATACACATTTCTCCATTTTCAGCGCGAGCACAAGCTATATTATCTCCGGACTTGAGAGTTACAACTTACAACTATTCTTATACAGGTTTATGACACTGCTGGAGCATATATTTACTTGGCTGGACGCGGTTACTTCTGGATACCCATGGTCTTTTTGGCAGAAATGGTTCAAACGTTCATCTTGGCCGATTTCTGTTATTATTACGTAAAGAGGTGAGACATTTATCCTGCGACTAATTCAACTGCTGTTCATGTGAATCCAACTTCATTTACATGAGTTTTTAACAAATCTGCTGTGTCGTCTTTCTTGATTTGCAGTGTCATGAGCGGCCAATTGATCGTTCGCCTGCCAACGCCGGTGTAAAACGCTAATGGCTGTATCAAAGAGACTGTAGCATTTCGTTGAGTAGTTCTTAAGTTACTATGTGAAATGAAACTCCCCAAGTTTTTGTTTTGGAGATTGGCATTTTCCCCTTAATTAAAAATCTCAAGCATTTAAGTTTCAGGGATAGTGAATGGATCGATCTTCGCTTTTCTTTTTTCCCCTATGAAGAATTTGACACAACTCCGCCCTTTTGACAATTTTTTGAGTAGTCTTTTCAGTAAATTTTTTTATATAAGACAGACACTAACGTATTATGTCCATCCTTTTTAGGAGGACCCACCAGAACAAAAACAAATAGTGCACCGTTACTCACCACGTGTACATTTCAGCACACATTCCTAGGAGAGACATCAAAATCTACTTCTCCCAATTGAAGAATTTGCACTTCTTTTTCCTTTTGACAACTGTTTGAGTAGTCTTTTCAGTAAAGATTTATGCACAAGTAGACATCGAGGTGCGAAATAACAACGTGGATAAGAGCTTTTAGGAGTCATCAGCTTGTTATTCATACTGGACTCCGGATCACTATGGCCCCCAATTGTTTCTGTTCCATGGGTTAGTCTAAAAGCACGTAAATTTATATAAAGTTGAACAAGTGAATATACGAGGCGTCATCTTTTTTTAAAAGGACCCACCAGAACAAAAACAAACAGTGCACGATTACTCACCACGTGTACATTTCAGCACACATTCCTAGGAGACATCAAAATCTATTTCTCCACTTGTTGGAACAGACCTATTCAATCCCTTTTTCTGTTCAGTCGGACACGTTTCACCAAACTATTTACCTCAGTAAAACGTGCCACCGTTAGAATCCACGTGGCAGATAAAGAGCATCCAGATTTTGAGGTGGTGGATTAAACTTTTACTTAAACGCTGGATTAATTGATCTTACGTGTCATGAAGCTCTCAGTTGATCGTCTCTTTTCACGCCACGTGGCGTTCGTTTCCGCCCCTTCCCTCCGTGTCTCTACATTTACTGCTTAAATAAATACATCTGTTTTTATCTTCTTTGTACATCTCAAGAAGAAGAATCTTTTTCTGAAATACAAGACAGACGAAAACAAAGTTTTTTTCTTTTACTGTAAAAAGATGTTGGAGCATTTGAAGGGTAATTTTGAGGAAGATGAAAATGGGATTGGATTGAGTTTAGGCTTATCAATTGGTGGAAATTACACCAAGAAAATTGATCAAGTCTGCAATTCAGATGATAAGATGTTAATAGAGCGGCAAAGGTCTCAAAAGAGGGCAATGCATAGAGAAATGATGGAGAATGAAGAAATAATGTCCAAACAAACAGTTCTTAGAAAAAGGGAAATTGGTACTATTGGCAATGAATGTTGTACCTATGACGATAATCAGAATCTTGCAGTTCATAAGAAAAATGCGCTACGGGGGAAGGAATATTGTCGAGGTTTTAGGCTTTACAATGAGAATAGGGGTGGCATTAATATGAGTTATAACCAATGTGGAAGTAGTGAGTCGGAGGAAAATTTGTCTGGCAAAAGTTTGTCGAATGGATCTATGGAGAGATGTTTTAAGAATTATAAAGCGTTGTCGAATGGATCTACTGAGAGATGTTCTTCGACAATTTCAGAATGCCAAAGTTTGTATCCTAAAGGTAATCTATTTAATTTGAACTTTCCTAACTTGCCTTTATTTTCCTATTTGTGTGAGTTTCATTGTTGGTTGAAACAATATGAATAACGATCGAAGGTTGTAATAGTGTTATGATTCTATTGCAAGGTACAAGACTGGGTTCCATGTCGGTTTAGTGGGGAGTTGACGTGAGACTTTTATAGCATTGGGCTCTCCAAGCTCAATAGCTAGATTTTGGGGTGTGGTTCTTCCAGGTACTATCAAATAGGATGTGTGTGCGTGAGTTACCTTCGCCGTTTACCCGAGGCTGAGATTGGGAACTTCTTATAAAGGAAAAAAACAATGTGTGCCTAGTAAAAAGGAAAAATTGTGACCCTAAATAGTAGCTGAGGTAGGATTTTCAGTACCGGACACAAATTTGAATTAGTAGGGGTGGTAGGTTTCAACTTTCAAGAGTTGGAAGGAAAATCAAAATGGTCAAAGTAGTTGAATAGAAGGATCACTATGGCTATAGCCATTGGTAAGTTTACCAAAAACGAAAATGATCCATTTGATATTATGGATGACTAGTTACGGGGCCTATCAAGAAGGGAAAACTTTGATACGATAAGTGGCAGAAGTAGGATTTTCACTAAGGTGGTGTTAAACGGCTAACTATATGTAGATGAAAAAAGATTGAACTTTGGGCTCGGATAAACTCGCTATCTGCCCCTCTAGCTCCCTACCTCCTTGACAAAGGAAGTACTATAAAGAGTCTAAATTTATCGACTTCATTTGATCCTAATAAAGTACTTATGTGGCTTTGCAGGTAGAAGCAGTAGTGATAATGCACAAGGGTATCAAGATGCACAATTTGAACTACTTACAAGTAGTAATGTCATGCCAATCAAAGAGGAACAAGACCAAATTACAGAGGAAAAGAGAAGAACAAAATCTTCTCCTATGAAGCAGCAGAGTGAAAAGTCTGAAATCAAGAATTGTGACATGATCCAATTGCTTTCTCGAATGCCATGTGTTTCAGCAACCGGTACTGGACCAAATGGAAAGACAATAAAAGGGTTATTGTGCAAGTATAATAGCAAAACGGAGATCAACATTGTATGTGTTTGTCATGGAAAGTCATTTACCCCTTCTGAATTTGTGGAGCATGCTGGGGGTGTTGATGTATCCCAACCTTTGAGACACATCATTGTAATCCCCCCCTGTTTTTGATGGACACCCAAATGATCTTTCAACTTCTTTTTTGCTCACCTATATATTATATCGAGACGAGCTTAGATGAAGCGACATGAATCAAGAGGATTAATATAGTTGACTCGGGTTAGATGATGTTGATTTTCTTTTGTTTCCTCACTTGAGTTACAGTTTCATTTCATGCTTAGGATGACATAACCTTAAAGTTAAGGACGAGGTTCAAACGATGCTTATTAGTCAAGCCTAAATGGGTCCGTCTGTAACAATGTAAAGCCGCCGCCTTTCTGGATGTTGAAGCATTTTTTTTCTAGCTCAATCTCGCGTGCCTAAGAACTTTTACTCTTTTATCAAACAAAAGTAACATCTCATTGGTACCAGTTGTATATATAAGGCTATTTCTATATTGTAAATGTTTTTTTAGTACAAGTAATTGATAGATATCAGTGACAAATCGAATTTATGTTATTAAACTTCGCCAGACACATAATTGGAGAAAAGCAAGAAGATGGTTGCTTTGATGGAGGCAGTAAATAATTTAGCATGAGTTAGCTTTTTAGACAAAATCAAATTGTAAATCGCATCAAATCGACAAGTCAAAAAAAAAAGAACCCGATTTGGTTAGACTTGATTTAAAATTCATCTTATTCAAATTGAAGCGTGGATGATGTTAGTGATGAATATGAGAATGTACACTAACAATTAAAAATCCTCCTACAAAAAAATAAAAGGGATACTGAGATAATTTTTTTTTTTCATCCGTAACATAAAATACTTTTCAAGCTCCTCACCTTTTCAACACAAAGTAGAAATTATTTCGTAGGATTTCTTCCACGACTAAATGTCAAGAAAGTGAATGATAATTTGTGGTGTAATGGGGTAATTATCTTACGGAGAACATTCAATAGTAATTACATGAATTAAAAGGAATAATGATACCATTTTCTCTTTTTTATGTCCACTAACTAATATATTATAATACACTTTAATATTTTAATTTTAATATTAAAATGCACATAAAAAAAATGCACATAAATAACAAACATATCAAATGAGATTTTTTTTTGGTCCAGACTCCAGAGTGAGGTGGATTCTTTACATGGAATTTTTCATTGAAATTTGAAAGCAGCATAACCCCATAATCATGTGCGTAAAATGGAAGCAATAAACAAAAATAGAAGACACAAAAAATAAAAAAGAATTAGAATGCTAACACGAAGTACTAAAAAAAAATAAAAAAAAATTGAAGTACTACTAACAATTGGACCCAATTTTTTTTATTTTTTTTTTAAAAAAAGAAAGAGAAGTACTACTAACAAAGCAGTGTCGAGGATTCTGCAAGTTGCAAACGTGCAACTAACACCACCAAATAGTACTATTGATCTCTTCTTTTATTTATGAAGCATTCAATGTTAACATTGAATAATAAATACATAAAATCTGCTCAATATGTATGATTTAATCAATAAATACCAGTATAATTAATATTTAATTCAATACATTACTACTTCATTTAATCACAAGGTCTTGCTTCTACACGGAAACGAAGACCTTCAAGAACAAATATTAGATCGGGAAGAAAAAGGGAAAAAAAGGTAAAGTCTAAAGTGCATATGACACAAAAAAGAAATCCTATTTCAGTAAGACTTGATCTGAATCGCAGTTCAGATTCAAGTTGGTTCAATGAGGGCGATCGCGAAAGTCACCGAATGGGTGAGTCTTTTAGTTCTCCCAAATTAGAAATTCAAAGGAGAACGATGCAGATACCCGGGTCGGACACGACTTCTTCTAAAGCTGGAAGACCATCGGAAAACACTCAGGATTATAGCATATCGTGAAAGAAGCATACTAAACGACTATTTTTATGATGTAGTTATAAGATCTGTTTACATTTTACCTCCTTATGCCTCACTTGTGAGATTTCATCGGGTATGTTGTTGTTGTACTACTTCATTTGATCATGATTATTGTTCGGACTCTTCAAAAATGATAATGAATGTATGTTGAATTCTACAAAAATAATACGTTTTTAGAGAATTCGACATAAATGCAGTAACATTTTAAGAGAGTTTGAGCAATATATATAGATGGTATAACTACTAGTAGTAGTAGGAGTAGTACTTATTTGGTGTAAATATAAATTAAGTTTAATTTCTGACGAGTCACTACATCTCGCGTATAAAATTCCACTGTGGAACCCTTTCTCTCTCCTTTTACCCTCTCTACTCGCGTTTCTTTGAGATCCACCACAGTAAAACCCTAGCTCCTCCTCCTCCACATCTAGTGAGAGAAAGAGAGACGAAGAGAGAGAAGTTCAGCGACTGTACAAATCCAGGTAATAATGTTTAATCTTATTCTTTTTTTTTTCGTAGATGAACTCCAATTTTCGAATACAGTTTATTTTTTCACGTATTTGTTCATGTTAGATCACGAGAGATCGTGAACTTGTTTTTAAATTTTTTTTTGGTTAATTTTGTATGTAGAGCCTTAAATAGGAGTTCGATTGATTGACTATGGCGGCGGAAGCAGCAGAAGCAGCAGAAGCAGTAGCGGCAGTAACACCAGTTTCTGCTCAAGTTGTGCGTATATATAACATTGCGTTTTCAGATTTTCATCTAGTTATGGATATTCATTGATTTCGATATGTTTTGTATATAGGTTGCGAATGCATTTGTGCAGCAATACTATCATATATTGCACCATTCGCCGGGGCTTGTATTTAGGTTTTACCAGGATATAAGCAAGCTTGGACGCCCCGAAGATGATGGATCCATGGGAATCACTACAACAATGCAAGTAAGTGCAAGTGAACTATGCTTCTCATATACTGTGTTATTTCCTTTTTCCCTGTATTGATTTAGTTTCAGAAACTTGAAACTTAATGAACGATGTGCCTAAATATTTTATTGTTTGCTAGGAAATTTTTGTAAGAATTGATGTTAGTTGATTGATTAGATGATGAATAAAGGATTTTTAAGGGCGTCTCAATAAAATTAGTGGCCTGGCCTGTTTTTGTAAAATTTTTATTTATTAATATGAAGATTTATTTGTCAATATGAAGATTTGAATTGTTTAGTTCAAAGTTTTAATATATTCTTGATAAAAAGTAATAGTTTTTTTTTTTTATAATCTTCAATTTTGTTTCAAGTGAAATTAAAATCATAAAATTCACTACTAAGATTTTATTGGGGCCTCAAAATTTTGACGGTTTAAATCAAACGCTACACTAGCCTCACCCTTGAGGATTTGAAATCTGTTGAATTTATTTTTATTGCTGCAGGTAAAGATCACATTTCTTAGATGAAATTTCATTAATCATAAGCAGGGTTAGGTGATCACATGTAAAAATACATTTTTCTAATTAATAACGGCATATTTTTATGGAATAAATGGTTCTTTATCCCTTAATTTGACTTTGCACATATATTGGAAAGCTTAAAACTGGAATAATGTTCTTAGTTGAGAGAGCATGTTCTATATCGACCTTTAGTTTTATGTAGAATAATGTAGAGTGAGAAGTCATACTTACGGGCTTTGTTAGCTGTAGAGATGTCGGGAATACTTGAATTTTTGATGCAGGTTTTTGGGTTTGGAGAAGATCTAATTGCTTTTGAATGACTTTAAAACTGGTCAACCTTGAGGGGCTCACCTTTTGGTATAATAGGGAGATATATTTATCATTTTCTGCTGCTCTGTCTTGTTTTCTCTAGTGATCTTTTGAATTAACAATGCTGGAGTTGCTAATGCTCTTTTGTTTGATGTCAAACACAGGCAATAAATGATAAGATACTCTCACTTAACTATGGAGACTTCAGAGCAGAGATCAAGTCGGTGGATGCCCAAGAATCCTTTAATGGTGGGGTGCATGTCCTTGTAACTGGATATTTGACTGGGAAAGACAACTTGATCCGAAATTTCTGCCAAACTTTCTTCCTAGCACCGCAAGATAGGGGTTACTTTGTCTTGAATGATATGTTTCGATACGTAGAGACTGTCAGTCAGCATGATGCAGTCCAGGTTCCAGAAACTGATGTTGTGGCTCCTGTCATGCCAGAGCAAAGTAATTACAACAATTGATTGGTTCTTTTGGCAATACCCTAATTAGAAACTGACGAAGTATTTTTTACTAGTTGTTGCAGATCCACCTCCAGTACAGCAGAATCACATTCCTGAGCAAAGCACACCACCAGCGGAGGAAGCTGATGTGGGAGAAGTTTACAACCCACCTGAGAATGGTGATGTGTCTATTGTTGAAGAGGAAGTGCCTGTGTCTGAGGTTGTCGATGAAGTCCAAGATGACTCAGAGGTGGTAGTTGAATCTGACAACAAAATTGGGGAAGTTCCTAAGAAGTCATATGCTTCAATTGTAAGTGGTCATGGGCAACAATTTACTGGATGCATATTTTTCTTAGTGTATACTTTCAAGGGTTTGATTAGCAACATTAGTACCTCCATACTTATATTTGCTGCCGATAGTTTAGACAGATTAGCATTTGCCAAGTCTAGCTGTTGTGTATTCAAATATGATTCAAGATTTCTTAGTTTAGAAATTTGCAATTTGTTTCAGGTCATGCATCTTAAGGAAAGTGCTGCAACCTTCTCCCCTCCTCCAGCACCTGCTCCTAGGAAGCCTATGGCAAAGAGTGTTGAGCAAGTGAATAAGCCTGCTGCCACAGCAACTGATGGCCCATATTCCAGCTCAGATACTGTTGATAACTTAAATGACACAGAAGGCATGTAACTGCAGAGTTTGCTTCTAGTTTTTTAATCCATTTAGTTTTTTTTCACCATGATTTGTGTTGATTTCTCATTCTTGTGTTTGTTAAACCGCCTCCAGCAGCTGATGGCTACTCAATCTATATAAAAGGTTTGCCTATGAGTGCAACTGTAGCCTTACTTGCAGATGAGTTCAAGAAGTTTGGGCCAATTAAAAATGGAGGAATTCAAGTCAGAAGTAACAGGGTATGTCGGTTTGTGCTATTTTCCTGCTAATTAAAGATAAAGCTGAATATGTGTGCATTCTTTTTGCTATAAGTTCCTCCTCTGCATTAATGGATTCTTTAATCATAAATTGGTTAATGGCAGCAACAGGGATTTTGTTTTGGATTTGTGGAATTTGAAGTGGAAAGTGCTGTGCAAAAAGCAATCGAGGTATCTCATTTTTACCCCTCATGCATGTTATGTTTTATAAGATGGAGTGGATGAAATCGAGAGGAACTGGATTAAGGAAGTACTTTTTTTAAGGTCTTGATCAAATATTGAAATTGTGTACACCTTCATCAAATATTGAAATTGAGTCAATACTTTTAACCCCAATTTGACTCTCTGTTTTTGTAATTTAGTCATCTTGCCGTGGATGATTTGTAATTTAATGCCTTGTAATATTTTCGCTAGACCCTCAGTTGAAAAGAAATTTATGTCATTAGGTTTAGTTGAGTAGTTCTTTACGGGTTAATTTTGGCTATTAAGGTATCACTAGTTGACCTAAACTTTCGCATGGATTGATTTGTTCTGCTTATCAATGAATATATTCCCTGTCTAACCTGTAAAAATTCAGACGGGTTACACGTTTGTGGGTCAAACTTGGTACTGTCCAAGTTAACTATTTGTTGCTTGAACAACCTATCGAAGTGTGGCGGCTTACAGTTTTGTGGGTCTACTTTGAGACCCCTTATCCTTTAGTATGGACATGGTTAATATGGTCAATCACATTAGGCCTTTGTTAACAATTCTTATTGTCAACTTGGCCAGTTCTGCAAACATTATACTATCTCCTTTGCATTTTGTTTGGCACTATTTCCTTTTTTGTCATCTCTAGAAGAGATTACATGTCTGTTGGTTTAGAAACTATATGATATACTTCCCCTTTTGTAATTTGACATGAGTTATTACGAACCCCACTAGATAGAAAACAGACTGTAAGGTCAGTATATTTGACATGTGGCTATACCGTGCATTCCAAGTTGTTGCATAAAAACTTTAAGTTGCACAGTACTGAAGTGGTAAAAGGTAGAGGGTGGACAGATTTGTCGGTCATAAAAAAGAAGAAATTACTTTAAGAGGGAAGAATTGTTAAATTTGGTTTGGAAGATTTCATGTGGTAGGTCTCAGAAGTAGATAGTGGTTTTATTGAAAATGCACTTTTGGTCATGTTGGTATGATTATCATTTAGGCTAGGAATTAGGATGCATGCTATTATGTTATTCCCCATCCGATGTGCCTCTTTTCACCTGCTCAGTTTACTTTTGGGCTTCCTTTTCTGCAGGCTTCTCCAATTCTAATTGGTGAACGGCAAGCTGTGGTCGAGGAAAAGAGGTCTACCAATTCTCGAGGTAAGTTTTAACCATTTTCCTTGGAAGTAATTAGAATGACCGATGCATAGCCACCAGGAAAAAATTACATATTCGACGTGTTTTGGATGTAGTGAAGGACATGTTTCTATAATTGGTGCTTCTATTTGTTGTTTTTTCACTTTCCTGGTAAACCATTGTGAAACGAGGAGCTGAAATGGCATTTTTAGCGGGCCATCAATATTTTGGGTTTTTATGTACATAAAGGTGAAATGGATGTAATCGAAGCAGATAATTGAGCTGAACTTCATTATACTTCTTCTCTGCTGCAGGTAACACCAGAGGTGGTAGGTTTCAATCTGGAAGGGGTGGCGGATTCAGGAATGATGGAGGAAGAGGGCGAGGAAACTATGGAGGTGGCAGGGGCTATGGTCGAGATGATTTTAATGGAAGAAATGACTTCAACAACAGGGGTGGCAATCGTGGGGGGTCATCAAACCGTGGGGGTGAAGGATATCGGCGAGCTGACAATGCAGGCGGACGAATGGGTCGTGGTGGTGGAATGCCTAACGGAACAGCCAAAACCCCGGCACCTCGCTATTCTGCTACAGCTTGAAGAGTGGCAGCTTAGTATTATTATTATTTGAATTGACATTTAAAATTTTTTTATGTTACGATGGAAAGAAATTTTGTCAAGAGCTATGATGTTTCTCAAAAAGCTCTATTTGCTAATTTTTCTAGTTTAATTTCCTTTTTTTTTTCTGGTTAATCGGATAGGTGAGGTAGGAATGGAGATTTTTTAGGAGATTTCTTTGTGTAGCATACGGGTGTCGGAGCCCCTAGGAAGAGATTATACCGTCATTCGTGGGCCTTTTGCCTTTTTTTGTATTGAATTATTGTTGGGGGCTTTGTGGAAATTTATTTATTTTAACTTCTCTTTTTAGTGTGACGTTTTTTACCAATGTCGCAAGAAATGTGTTTATTTTGTTTTAATACTAAATATAAGGGAGCCTGTGCTAGCACGGGTTCAATATATATTATTTTCTTATCTCAATTTATGTGACACAAGTAGAATTTAGATAGTCAATCAAATTTTTATATATATAAGTTGTTAACTATTGTGATTTGTTATACTTTTTACGTAATTGTCAAATAATATATGTTACCCCCTCTGTCCCAATTTATATGGTATTGGTACAATTTCAGAGTCGACTAAATTTTTTATATATCTTTTAAATATTTTAAGTTGTTAATTATTGTGATTTTTAGTACTCTTTCTTCTGTCCCAATTTATGTGACACTGATTAAATTTGGAAGTCAACCAAATTTTTATTTTTAAAAAATATTTTAAGTTGTTAATTATTGTGATTTACGGAATTTTTAAATATATAACAATTAAAAAGAAAAAGTAAGATAAACAAATTAAAACAGAAAAAAATAAAAGGAAATACCCAAGCAGGCGTGTCGACTTCGTGTCTGCTTCTTCTCAGCCTGTGTTAGCACTGGCCAATATATATATATTATTTTTTTGTCTCAATTTATGTGACTCATATAAAATTTAGATAGTCAATTAAATTTTTTATAAGATTTTTAGATATTTTAAGTTGTTAACTATTGTGATTTATAATACTTTTTACGTAATTTTCAAATAATATCTATGTTACTCCGTCTATCCCAATTTATGTGACATTAATACAATTTGGAGAGACAACTAATTTTTTTATATTTCTTTTAAATATTTTAAATTGTTAATTATTGTGATTTATAGTACTTTTTTTTGTCCCAATTTATGTGGCACTGATAAAATTTGGAAAGTCAACCAAATTTTTATGTTTATTTTAAAAAATATTTTAAGTTATTAATTATTGTGATTTATACTACTTTTTACGTAATTTTCAAATATATAATAGATCAAAAAAGAAAAGTAAGATGAACAAATTAAAATGGAAAAAGTATAAAAGAAAATATCCAAGCAGGCACGTCGACCTCGTGCCTGCTTAACTGCCTCTTGTAAGATAGTGTAAAAGGTGGTATCTGGATAAGTTTGTGCACCTTGACTGTGCCTGGCACTTGCCATCAGCGCAGGCAATGCACAATGGTGCCCATTCAAAGATTTTTTAAAACAAGTGCAAAGAAATTAACTAACGATTTTAGTCTGGATCCTGGTCTCTAATGTACAGTATCCATTGACGGCTAGGACATTCATATTACAAACATTGTGAAACAGAAGAATGAGATAACATGAGATCCTCGTCTAACACAATCTCGAAGGCTAGCTCATAGACAACCTATTTCCCAACTGATGTGCGATACTTAACAAGAATGAGATAACATTAGATCCAACTCAGCGTGATAGTTAAGAACACAATCCTTGGAAGTAAACAGTCAAAACAACGAGACTTGGAGAACATGAGTAAGAAAGTTGAGAGGAAAGCGAAAACTGTTATTCTTTCCATGTGCCCATTTAAGCACCAATTTACAATGAATGCACCCGAATTTTGTTGGCTAACAGCAACGTATCCATGAGAATCGTATACAATGTAATAAATATATGCAGGCTGAGAAGTCATATAAAGTGGTCTCACTTGCATATGATAATAACAACACACTTACTGAATGACGACTTCATAAGCATCTGGCACAAGACATTTAAAGTCCACAGCCTCCAGGAGTTAGCCTGCAAATCATTCAGCAGTTTTGGGTACTGTTTATTGTTAACGAGAGAGTGCACTTGCTAACAAGATGACTGTCCATAGGAAACTCTAAATCTTTGCACTAACAACTTGAGATGCAACTCATATTCAAAAGGAAATCACAACTGAACCACCACACCAGAGTGACAAAATTAAATACCAGACAATATGTTTGCTTAATCATGAAATCTGTAATACATTACTACCCAAATATCTTAACTCTGCAGTAGCATTCTGAAATAATAGAAAAAGATATATTATTTTTACTTCTGGTCCATAAAAATAGTAAACATCGTATAGACAATTGAAAACTAAAGCTAAACTACTGCTGGAGAAAATAACGAAGACTTGGATAGACAAAATACCACCTACGGCATAGAAAATGAGCACTAATTTTCCGTGTGAGAGAGCAGCAACAAGTCATATTAAGGGATGCTTGCAGGAATAGCTTGTTGAACCCGTGAAGCAAATATCCACCTGACCTCATGTATTTAAAGCCCGAAATTACACGCCTGCACATACTCATTTTCATAATCCACATACTTCGTCCAAAGAGGCCGAAATTGGTTCATTGCAATATCAAGCCATGGCTTCATATTCCCATTAAAGTGGACAACTGCAGCATTATTGATCTCTTCCATACTGATACTTGGATTATAGCCAAGCCCTAAAACATGCCAAGATTTGTCCAGTGGCTTTGTTGTGGAGTAGAATGTGATTAAACCTGGAGGCAGCGTACCCAATTTCCATAAGGTCCGGTTTTCATTCTGCAAAGATTCGAAGCCCCATTAGTTAAAATAGTATAAACTTGTAATTCAAACTGTACAAGTCTAACTAATTGAAATGCGGTGCAGCATGAAACTTCAGAGGTTGGAAAAATTGCTTTAATTGAAACAGCTGCAAAAGCTGGTATATGCTACTAAGTAATCTACCAGAAGCAAGACACCATGCTAATAACCTCTTCAGATCGCAGCTATAACAACTGGACATAGTATGTGAAGAGCTCAAAACAGACCAGCTCAAGATATGAAGAAAAAGTAGAAAAAAGATAACCATATTCATATGTATGCATGTGTACGTTAACAAGCATGCCCGTGCGCGCGCGCACAGACACAAAGAGAGAGACCTATATTCTTTATTATAGATCAAAAATGCAGATCCGTGCTTAATAAGAACCATGCAACACAACGGGTGCGTTTGGTATTAAGGAAGATGTTTTCTAAAAAATAAGTGATTTTCGTACAAATTTTCTTATATGGTACATAGATAATATTATCCCTAAAGCATTTGTGTATAATCTAGGCAAACACTATTGGTTTTGGAGGTGTGTGCGTGTGGTGGTGGTGGGTGGGGGTGGGGTGGGGTGGGGTGGGGTGGGGGGAACACTATTGGTTTAGAAGTGGGGTAGCTGGGATGGGGAGTGTGTTGAAGGATGGAGAGGAAAGAATCAATGTGAAATGTCACTTGTGGAACTTGTTTTCCCCACTGCTAGCCTGCTACTAGGGAAGTCATTTTCATCATTTTTAAGAAACTTATTTTCTTAGAGAAAATGTTCTACGAGAATTTTGGCCAATAAAACATGGGAAAATAGAAAACCACTTTTTTTGGAAAATGTTTTCCTCCATGCCAAACACACCTAAGAACTACCCATGTAAAGTTGTAAACTAACATTTTTGGAATGAAAATAATTACCACCGCTCTGTTCCATTTAACGTGACACACTTTTTGCTCTATAGTCTGTTTTGAAAAGAATGACACCTTTATATATTTTGAACTTTCCATTTTACTCTTAATAATATGCTTTTATAGCATCAAAAAGATTATGGCAGGGATTAAGACCACAAGTTCAAAAGTCTTCCTTTCTTTCTTGAACTTCATACCAGTCAAAAATTGCCACATAAAATGAAATGGAGAGAGTATATCTTACCAGAGTCTGCCAATAATGGTATTCCTCGGTGAGCTTCTCCCTCCTCCAAGCATCCAAGTCAAAGAAGTTCATTCCATAAGCCCATGCACATGCTTTGGGGTTGAACTTCGCTTTGATCAAAGGATGAGAGAAATTCATGTATTGTGCATAACGATGAAATGAACCAAAACATGTTTCCACAGCTCCATTCACCTTACCATCCATATCTATCTTCCATAGACCTGTCAAATCCCTCTGAACAACTATATCATCATCCAAGAACAATATCCTGTGCAACTTGGGGTACAATTCTGGTAAATAGAATCTAATGTGGTTCAATATTGAGAGATACTTCGGGTTCCTGAATTTCATATTAGTTGTATCCTTTGTCGCATTCTCGAGCTTATTCTCAAAATAAAACTGCTGAAGCTTTGCAGATTCAAGCTGTTTAAGTACTGGAACATAGGAAGAATTCAGGAACTTATAATCCTCAACCGCCTTCACTTCGATAAAAGCCCCATTATATTCTTTCATCTTGAACATAACTTGCATAGCCCCAAGATTCATTTTATCAGTCACCACGTGAAACACATGCTTCGATGGGTCTTTCGAGTTTTTAACTGCTGAATTCACCACAACTGAAGCAGCAAGCACATTGTCAGAGAAAATTGCATAATGATAAAGGCTAGGATCCTCGAATTCTGGTGGAGTAGGCTTCCCATCATCTGTATACTTATCAGGATGTGTGATTCGCTCATCCATTAACCTCATTGCCAAACAATGCACGCTCTTTGGGATAGACTTGGCAGCAATCAAGCTCGAGAAAGCACCTTGCTTCTTCGCCTTCGTTAGCTGCTCATTGACAGCAAATATTGTATCTTTCAGCTTCTGAATCTTTAATTGATTATCAAATGACTCTTTTGCCTCAGCAACAACTTGTCGAGTGACTTTAATCCTTTCCTTCACCTCCTTCTCAAACTGCCTAAGCACCGGCTCGTTCATAGAGTTACCATCCGAGTCAAACAGTGTGCGATATGAAGGTTTTGAAATAAGATCCGTAAAGTTCCTAGATAACTCGGCAAAAACTCGAACGAGTTTCGAGTTCTCGAGCTTCAGCTTCCGAGCATAGGAAGCATAAGCCAGAGCCAATGAGCGGTGATCATCTGCTTGCTTCTTGATCTGATCTAGCCGCGGCTTCAATGGATCAGATTTCAGAGCCAAAACTGACCTTCGTACTGATCCAACTCCACTTAAATCATGTGAATTTCCCTATTCAACCACATTTGACACTGTCAATACAAAATCTACTTAAGGATAAAGTAGATCAAAGAAAACTTATGCCATTAAGGCATATAAAACTCAGAAATCATAAAGACCTCGCGGAATCACACAAGCTGAACAACAAGTCTAGAATCAGTAAGCACGGACAAGTATTTCGAAATTCATGAGATGATAATAACCAATCAAATCTTTCAAGACTAAGATCTTAGTAACTAGAGAATATATATGCGTACATAATAAGAAGAAAAAAGAATCACAAAACATAGAGTAAACTTCTAGATTGAGATGTTAATAACTTGAGAATATATGCATATTTAGTACGAAAAAAATTACAGAAGTATTGAGTAAAGAGCTTCACAAAAAAAAATCACAAAACATAAGAATAAAATAGTTTCACAATCAAAACTTCCAGATTATGATCCTAATAACTTGAGAAACTGTGCATATTTAGTACGAAAGAAATCACAAAACATAGAGTATAATAGTTTCACAATCAAAGCTTCCAGATTGAGATCCTAATAACTTGAGAAACTGTGCATATTTAGTACGAAAAAAATCACAAAACATAAGAGTAAAATAGTTTCACAATCAAAGCTTCCAGATTGAGATCCTAACAACTTGATAAAATGTGCATATTTAGTATGAATAAAATCAAAAAAGTATTTAGTAAAGAGTTTCTCACAAAAAAAATCACAATGAAATGTTTCCAGATTTAGATCTCAGTAACTTGATAAAATGCGCATACTCAATATGGAAAAAAATTAAGTACTAAGAGATCATAATAAAAAAACTCTCCAGATTGAGATATTACTGTCTACTCAATAATGAAAAATTCACAGATAAAGTGAGAACGGAGAAATGTGTACTTACGGCGCCGAGATCGGAGAGATCTGAGGAGGAAGTGAATAGAAATGAGAGAGCTAAGAAAAGGAAAACAGCGACAGTTAGAAATGACGCGAAGAGTTTGAAGGTGAGCCGTATGCCGGTGCCGGTGACGGCGTTGTTCCGATCGGAAAATGAAGTACGGGAGCTCCGGAGAGCCATATTGTGGTCGGAGTAAGCAAGTCTCCGAGTCCGAGATATATTGCTTTATTTTTTCTGGTAGTTGCGTTGGGAGTATTTATTTTGTTTAAAATTATGGAGTGTGATTATTTCACACTATGGAAGAAATGGAGAAATTGGAGAGAGGCAACTGGCGAGTGAAGAAGATACGCGGATTTGACGGTGGAGTTGGGTATGGGTCCCACGTCTTTGCTAAAGGAAGTGGGTCCTACTACTTGTGAGTTTATCCTTAATCATTTAATTAAGACTTGACCGCACACTAAAAATAGTTACTCCTAGGGCGGTTCTCAGTTTGGTTAAAAATCAAATCAAATTAGTTTAAAAAATTGATATTTCATTTGATTTGATATGATATGATTTGGTTTTGAATTTTAAAAATCGACATTATTTAAAAAAAATTATAAAAATAACCAAATCGAATCGATAAATTATATATACAAATTATATAATTATTTATATTTTATTATATTTTAATCATGAACTTAACTTTAGCATATTATAATTACTCAAGCCCGGTACTTTCACCCAAACCCGACAACCATCAACTTCAAGTCCAACACTTTAATCTTTAGGTATCTAAGTTCTAACCGTAGAATCTCACTTTTCATTTTAATTCTAAAATAATGCATATTTTTGTTTTAGTCCATCTCAAAAAAAATATCACATTTCTATAATTAGAAAAGATTTATCTTGAAAATCCCCTTTTACCTAAATGATTTATAACCAAACAAATGTTCAAGGATTATTTTGGAACACAACTTTCAAAAGTCTTCATTTTTTTCTTAAATAATGTGTCAAGTCAAAGTGTGTCGCATAAAATGAGACGGAAGGAATTCGTCTTAATAGGTGTGGTTTGCTCAATATTTCATTGTCGACTATTCTCGATAGGTTTACACAAATATCCTATTTTAGATTACTATTTAAATTTTACGCCTATTTTAAAATGCTGTAAGAATATAGCTTTGGAGGTTGACGAGATATTAGAATGTCGTTTAATATCTACAAAATTTTAAATGTTGATTTAATGGTTTTTCATAAGTTTATTAACTTGCTTAGAAATGATCTTTATACCTTAATCTAAAAAGTCTATAAATTATGAGAGAGAAAAAAAAAAGTTACAAAACAACGATTTCAATAGACCTAAGATAATTTTCGAGTATTAACCAGATCTCTTTTTACTTTTTGTGACTACAAAGATTGTTAAATTAAGAAAATAAACTAGTATAGTAATTTATTGAAATAATAATTACAACATTGCATCACTACTTACAAATATAATGGTTAAATTCTCACTCAACCTTTCCTTGTACAATAGTATGCATTTGATTGATCAATAATTTTGATCCGAACTATAAATATTGAGAAATTTATTAAATATGTATATATAACAAATTGCAAATATAATAGCATAAATATGTTGCGAGTTTGGTGATAGCCTTGCAGGCAAGTAGTTTCCAGAATCAGTGTCAGAACCAGAATTTCACTAAAAAAATTAAAATATAAAGAAATAAACACACAAAAAATATCTAGGTGATTCAATATATAATATATACACATAACTTTTTCTTTTTTTTAACTTATCTTCAATGTGTAATTTTTCAGAGTGTCAGTTAGCACCCTTTTGAGCAAGGTGGCTCCGTCACTGCTCACTATCTCAAGAGCAAATTCGAAGTCAGTTCTCAAGGTCAAAAAGCTCGAGATTGAGTACACTTATATTCCAATTGACTAGCTTGACTAGTGGTCACAAGGGGGGGAATTGAAAATGATGTTGTTTGGATAAGGCAGGCATAATTGCTAACTCTTCATTGCATCAGTATTACTTCATTATGTTAGCTGATCTGCAGATTCTTGCCCTAGCTCCCTTATGTGTAACTATATTGTGGGATCCTGATATTTTCCCCAATATTTCTTAACCTTTAGATTTATAGAATTCCCCCGCCTTTTACTGTTGCAAGTAGGCAAAATTGAGCCAGACGGCAAAATAACCTTTGATCAAACAGCACTTGACTACTGTTGACATTTGAAATCTCAGTTTACTTAACATAGAGCAGATATGAAATGAAACTCTGTCTGTGTGAGCCTGTTCAAATTGCTGGTTAGTTCCAACCTTGGATATAGGAAGAGGGTTGCCGTAGGTTGACAACTAGTGTAGAACTAGTCGATATATGATGAATTCTTACAATACAAAATAGAAATGAGCTTAAATTGATATGCTTAGACAGAAGGGAGTTATATAGCCAACCTCAACTTGTTTGGGATTCAGACATAGTTGCTGCAGATAAAATGTTTAGTTCTTGTCATGTAGCTACAATACATGAAGCGATAAAAATACAAGGAAATCACTGCAAAAGTTACCTGGAGAAATACATATTATATTGTAATAGATGTATATACTAATACAAACAATTTCTTTTAGCTGCTAGTTTTATTCATAGAAAGTAATATAACAACTCTAGAATCTATCTCCACAATGCACCTTCTTGTTATTCTTGATCACATGATGTAGCCATTTAACCCCTTTAATTGCCTTAGAAATCCTCACAAGATTAGCCCTTCCCATTCCCAAATTCATTTTCCTAGCTGACAACTTTAGTGCCTGTAAGCAACACAACTGCTCAATGGGCTCATTTATCTTCTTCTTTTTATTATCTCTTTTTCCATAGTTCTTCATAGAGTCCATTTCATACTTTTCCCACAACAAATCCATACCTTCACCACATCTATCACTAGCACTGTGCCTTTCCTCATAAAATTTGCATCCCAATGTCCTTTTCCAATCTTTTGCTTTATCTACCTTTGCCTTTGCCTTTGCCTTTGCCTCAATTTTCTTCTCTTCAACAGTATCACCCCATGTCAGATTTTCAAACACATCAAGTTCTTTCAAGAAGTCTTCCAGTATCTTCTTGTTCTTCATTATGCCCCTAGTACTCCCCATTTCAGCTGAATTTTCTCCCAATTTATCTTTCAAATAAAGATCATCATCACATATGGATGTGCTAGAGCCATTATCATAACATGATGACTCAAAAATTGAACTTCCACTTCCCTCAGCTGATTTACAGTCCAAGAATTCAACTGGGGTCTCTACAAGAATTGAACTTTCACTTCCCTCAGCTGATTTACAGTCCCAGAATTCAACTGGGGTCCATTCAAGAATTGAAATTTCACTTCCCTCAGCTGATTTACAATTCAAGAATTCAAAAGGGTGTCTTAAAAACACCATTTTCAAGAATTTAAAGTCCTCCAAACACCAAAAATAGTCATTTTCATGATCACTCTGCAACCTTATTCTTTGCACTATAGAATAGTATGCAGAGAGCAGAATACTGAACTTATCTGATTCAAAAAAGTCCGCGGGGACTGAGTTAAAGCAGAGGATGAAGGAAAATAGCAAAAGGGGATAGGAAAGAAAGGATTTTGAGAAGAGGAGGAAAGGAAATAATGAAGTAAGAGTAGTAAATAAAGGATTTGTAGAATCGATAGAAAAGCACAGCTCAGACATTTTTATTGCTGAAGTCTAGTAGTGGAGAACAAGGGGGGGAATTGAAAAATGGAACATGGAGGAGAAATGGAGGAAGAATAATAAGTAAAAAAGGAAGAATCTTGTGCTGTCTTTGATTAATTAAACGTCAACTGTGAATAACTTAATAGTATCATGAAGCAGGGGAGAATGAGGTTTATTTTTGTTCTTATCCCGTGTTCGATATTCTTTTTGGACCTCGATTAATTTCTTCCATTTCGGAGGTAAAACTCTTCCTATCGAAGCAATTTCATATTCAGAGTTCGAATACCATATCTTTGATTAAGAACAAAAGAGTACTTATCACTCAACCATATCCTTTGGTGGTGAGAGAAAATGAGTTACTAATAAAGGTCTCAAAAAACTAGAACAAAGTTCGACCATAAATCATCATAGTTCAGTTGAATCATTCTTATTCCCTATGAACTTTTGTGCAAAAATAAAATAAAGAAACGCTTAACTTAAAAAGGAACGAAGTCACGAACTAACAATCGAAGGCATCCTCATTCTCCTTAGGATTTTTAATTTTGTCTTCTTTACCAAATAATTTGCCATTTTTTGTCAAAAATTACCTAACCCCCGTTGGAATCTTTATGATTGCCCTTTTATTACTCCTCCTAGTTAGGTGAATTTTATGTAAATTGTCTCCGGTTATAATCTGATGAACAATTTACTCCATACTAATTTTTTTTGTTACTAAAGTATGTCTCACATAAAGGGGGAGCATTATCGCATAAATGAGCCCTGCAACATATGAATCTGAATTGAGCTCAATGCGAATATCAAATGAGAAACAAAAAGATATCAACTAGAGTAATCAGAGAATCTAAAGGGTCATATGGTTCAAAGACAAATAGTACTGAGATGGAATTAAGCATTATTCGTTACGGACTGTTTGGGCATTGTTTAGGCCATAGTTTACAATATATAAGAATAGTTGTACTACTGGTATTAGTTGTACATAGGGGAGATTTGCATCCAAACATTGTACTAAAGTTTAGTACCAACATTTTTCCACCTACAATTACACCATATTAAACGACCCCTAACAGATATTACGTAGATGCCCCTAGCACCCAATTATACAAATCCTTTCAACAATAAATAAGATAAAATTAGATCATGGAAAATCGAGTACCCCCAGATAAAATTCCACCATATGCTATCATTTGTTTTCCCCTAATCCTCTTCTTTGCTTTGGAGCTTGGTACGATGTCAATGGATAACCATATTCCAAACCAATGGTTACACACACTACTGATTCTCGAGATCTAAAACAACTTTGTTAAACCACCATTTACCACTAACGTGACACTCATTAGTTCCAAAATCGAACGTTTGGATAGGAAATTAAAACCAATATTAGTGAAAGATCAAATATCTTCACAAGATATAAGATCTATTCAAATGTCAAATGCAGCACATATTCAACATCTTGTAAAAGAGTTGCTTAACAACATTCCAGATATTCTAAAATAAGTTTACATCTGGCAGCTCTCATTCATTCATAACAGGCTTGTTTTCACTTGCTTTCGGCCTCTGTTCCTTGGGCTTCTGCTCTTCTGTTTTCCTGTACAATTAAACAAAAAGTTTAGACACGCTGCCATGATATCAACATCAAAGCATAAAAGGCTAGTATGACGTAAGCTTTATAGAATAAGAAAAAAAGAAGTGAAATGGCAAACTATGACAACACGGCAATGAAGGGACAGAAACACAAGAAGTTGACACAAAAACTGCATTAGATAAAGATAAGGAATGCTCTCAATAATCCTCTTAGTGCACTTAAAACACGTGTTACTCAAAGTCTCCAAAGATGTTGCCACACTTGTATTAGACCCTCCAAAAGCTATGCACTTTTGGAGGATTCGACACATCCAGCAATATTTTTGAAGAGCAACATAGCTTAAACGCTAATAACAAGCACTCTAAGCCATCTTAGACACTCTAATCTGAATGTTTCTGCTTGCCACAAGTAGCTATTTCTGGAAAAAACACCATTTAGGAAAGCACTGAACGTTGCACTTCAAACCCATTAGAAGCACTATATAAGCCATCTTAGACACTCAATCTGATGGTTTTGATAATTGAAGAGCTGGCTTGCCACAAGCACAAGCTTCGTAACAAGAATCATTACAGATTGTATTAAGCCAAAATCACATTAGAAAACAATTTTTAGCAAGATAAATGCATCCTGCCAGACATCATGAGATGCTAAGTGTTCAGATACATGACATTTAGTAGGAAAATCTCTCATCATTTCGACTGATATTACTTCGGCTTCTTGAAAATATTAAATAACTACTGAGCAAGGCATAGAATAACCCGAAATCAAACATGCTTTCTTATCGGATTATTTCTGAAACTGAATCAAAATTTCGGTCTTACACAAACACTTAGCCAGTAACAATGAAGTATATCGACAAAGCATGAACATAATATAAATTCATTCACAAATTGCCTATCAAACATATTTACAGGTCAAACACTTGATACCTCATCACTATCACGCAATAGAGCAGAACTAATTCAGAAATTTACATACAAAATTTATACAAAGCTCGCAATAGAGCAGAACTAATTGAGAAATTTATACAAAACTCGCAATAGAGCAGAACTAATTCAGAAATTTATATACAAAATTTATACAAAGCTCGCAATAGAGCAGAACTAATCGAGAAATTTATACAAAACTCGCAATAGAGCAGAACTAGTTGAGAAATTTATATATAAATTTTATTCAAAGCTTTGAACCTAAAAGGAACAACAAATCGGAAAACATTGCATAAAAACATAAACATAAAAAATTGACCAACGAAGAATTTACAGTTCACGAGAGAATTTATATGTACCTCTTGTCAGAGGCACCTCCCTTCTGGCTGAGGAAGGATCGGAAAAGCGGCGAATTCACGTCGTAAATCATCGTCGTTGGTCGGCAACAAATTTGTCAGATACACAAAACCCTAATCTCCGGTTTGCTTACTCTCAGCTACTGTTTGATAATTCGCTGTTCAAAAGCTTTATATAACTTGGGTAATTGGTATTGGGCCGACAGTTGAGAGACCTTATGGGCTAAGTTGAATTGGGAATACTGAAACATAGCCCAGATACATCTTTGTTGGTTTCTTTTGGTTTTCACTAATTAATTAATAATTAATAGCGCGACGGGAGTGGCTATTGCGTGCAAATTTATTTACGGATCTATATGCTGTGATTGGAATTGGAGTTCAGCTTTGAGATGATATTAGTCATTGGGGACCGGCTCAATGAGCACCTTTGGGCAGTGCTTTTTCGATCAGCTATGTGATTTATTCAGAGGGACAGTTAATCAAGACATGCAGAAGTGAAATACAAAAGAGGGACGAAGAATTCTAGTTCTAGTTGTTCTTCTGATTATGCACTAGTAATCACTACGATCAGGGTTCGAAAATTATATACTATTACTATTTCCTCAATTGGTGATCGTTCAACGAGCTATTTTTACTATGTTTGTCACAGGAAGAAGCTTAGCAATCTTTGTGAGAGGGTGTGTGGATTGACTTATTATTAAGGTAAACATATATTCTTAACTAATATTATAAAAAATAATTGATTTATATTTTTTAAATTAGTATGTTTTAATTAAATTAATCATAAAAACTTAAAGTACATGATTTTTAAGAACACCATGAAATGCATGTTCAACAAAAAAATTAATATTATAATTATAATGTCATAAAATTATTAAAATATTTAACAAAAAGATAACCTATCAATTCCAACTAAAAAATGAATGACTTGCAATGTGAAATATCAAGTCAATACTAGTAAAATAGATAAATTAAAACTGAAAATATAACATAAGTTCAAAATTCAACACAAAAAAGTTAACATAATACTCTTATGTCAAATTTCAATATAACGTATCTAAATATAACTCAAAAGAAAAGGAAAACATAAGTATATAACCTTATTCAACAATGAATTCTACTTTAATTTAAAAATTAGAATACTAACTAAATTATGCTAAATGAAAAAAACAAACATAAAATAAATATAAAATAGATTATACGAATAATTACATGAAATCACAAGTAAAGGTTTGAAAATGAGAAGGAAATGAAATATAAATAGTATAAAATATTTTTATTTATTTTTGAATTATTAGAATAATAAAAATAAAAAAGAATTTAAAATAATAGAAATAAAAAACAAATTAAAACGAAAAAATAAAAATAGAAATAAAAGGACGAAATTAGAAAGTAAATCAACTTGTAATTACACCATGTAATTACCAGCAATTCACAGCCCCCTGTGAATTGGAAAGTGTAATTACCTCCTGCCAATTACACTCAATTACCTGCTAACCAAGTAATTACATGACCAACCAAACATGTCAAACTGTGTAATTACACTCAATTACACCAAATCCAATTACCAGGGTGGCTTTCCAAATAGGTGTTTTTGATTTTTAAGCACTTTTAAAGTTTTGGTGGTATTTGGCAAAGTTAAAAAGTATTTTTTAAGCATTCACTTTTAGGCCAAAAAAGTGTAAAAATAAGTCAAAAGCCCCAAACTTTTGACTTTTAGCTTTTAGCTTTTAGCTTTTAGCTTTTAAGATACTCTTTAAAAGTCAATCCAAACACTTTCTAAGGTCATCTCTAAAACAGAGAATGGTTGGAGTTGCTCTTTTTACTCTCTATATTTAGAGAGTAAAATATAGTGTTGTTGGAGATGCCCTAAGAAGTAAAAGCAGAGTTGGCTAGCTACCGACAAATATTTTACATCACTAACCCGATATTGAGCATCATTTAACATCCTTATGGCTTCTACTAGTCTAAGCCTGAGAGTGAAGTCATTCCTGTTCGAACAAGAGAACTGCCGTAGGAGAAGAATAGGTAGGTTTGACAGGATTTGAACCCATAACGTCTTTTTACCCAAAATAAAGGCACTACCAAACTGTTACATTCCTTTCAATTGGTCTACAACACTGACATTATAGAGAATCCCTACCCATCACCCTCCCAGTAAATCGAGCCTCATTTTCAGTCGCCCTCTACATTGTTATTTTTTTCCATAGAGTACCATTTAATCGGCCTAGACAATGTAGATGAGCAGCTCGTACTCAAGCAAGACAATGTGAACTAAATGACCGTAGCAACTAGCAAGTGACCAAAATTGAAATGAAATTGTCATCGTCATTGTAGTTAGTGTACTTAAGATCTTCCAAAAAGTACTATGTATAAAATACTCTCAAACTGGAGAAGTTACATGAACTATTGAGGTAAATCAACCCTCTCCTTATGCGGTACTAATAAAAATAGATGAATCCTTCAATTTCTTTAGCTCGTTTTGGATGTTTCTAGAAAGTCTGAAAAATGGTTACGCAGCAATACGATAGTGTTTGGCTAGCTTGCACACATCTCGACTATTTTATCAGCTGCCTCACACCAGCAAAATTACCTAAGTAATTTTGTCCACCAAGTTCATGAATCATACCCCATGTTTGACACAGATGGCTTGAAGCTCAACTAAAGCTAAGCTAAACAGCTAAAAATTGTCAACAAGTTCTCATGAAAGTAGTGAAACAAGACAAACGAACTCCAAAGTCACTCGTCCCTTGGATCGTGTATTGATGACAAAATGCTCAGGATACTTCTTTAACAGCACCAGCAATCCATACCATGGCTTCATTTTGGCTTCCGGGATGGGATAGTCCTCCGATGTTAGGTACCTTCTCACACGGCTATGGTGCCAGGTATCACCATACTGTTCGACCAACTGCAGTTACATAAGCTGGCTATCAGCCAAATGTCCAATTCTGAAACAAAACACAAAAGTTTCTGTGCATATGACCCAAAAACGGGGAGGGAATCCAACTACTACTATGATGATGAAGCAGTAAATGGTATCTGATATACTAATGGAATGATAAATCAGATATTGTTTTTAGATGATGAGACAGGGCTGTGTCTATTATATTTGTCATTGAGAACTGCCACTTCACATGACATGAAGATGAGTTCTTCCAGACCCACCATCTGAGAAGGAAAGCATATAACCACACAATTCTTTTCTTTCACCCATTGATAGCTGAAAAAGATCTACCATTTAAACTTGCTTGCAAATAAAAAGTAGACAGTTCCGAAGTGCAGGCTCAACAAGCAAACCAACAGAGAGATAGTATGTGCAACATGGAATCCTCGCCTATGGGTCTTCAGGTATTACGAATCAGGTCTCAGGAATTAATAAGAACTATAATTAAAGAAAATTTAACCCTCGCCTATGGATACCTACAAAATGTCAAATTTCTGGATAAACGTCATATCTGAGTCTCTATTTTTAGTGGATCAATTAATTTTAGATATAGGTCTTGCTGCTAAGGCCAGTGATATTCAAGAGAAATGTGATCCGGGAGCAGCAGAGAGAAAACAAAAGAAGATAATAAAAGAAAGATCCCCTTGAATATCAAGTGGCAACAACAACAACATACCCAGTGTATTCCCACAACGTGGGGTCTGGGGAGGGTAGAGTGTACGCAGTCCGTACCTCTACCTCAGAGGTGAGGTAGAGAGTTGAATATCAAGTGGATGATAGGAAAATCAAGAGAAAGATAATGAAAGAAATAGCCACTTGAATTTCAAGAGGATGATGAGCAACAGAAGATGTAAAATAAAATAAAAAGTTCCACCCCATGCGCCAAATTTGCATTTAGGGGCAAAAGTAGATCAGAAAGGAGGAAAGTGTCTAGTTATGCCTTAAATAGTTTACTAGATTGACCTTAATTTAACTTCACATTCTGAGAATTCAGGGTAATAAGAATGGAGGGAGGAAATAATACAGCAATAATTTTTCCCGTTTGTTAGTTTAGTCTTTGTTTCAAAAATAAAAGTTTGTCTCGTATGACATATATGTATCTAACTTTAAATTACCTCAGTATGAAGCTTCTCCATTGGCATCCAGTCTCCTGGACCACAGAGATCAGAAAGCACATTAGCTACAGATGACACAACATTCTTCTCTTCTAACTGCAGGAGCTGCTGATTGTCAGCATCCCTGTCAGCATGCAATCTTCCATCCATCTTCTTATCTGCAAGAAGTTTTCAGCCAAATAACTTTCACACTCAAACATCAAGTTCTAACATGTTTCGGACCGATTAAGAAAAGGTTCGAACAGATTTTGAGATAAAGATCCTTGACAGTTACATTTTGTAAATCATATACGCAAGAAAAATGCCGCAGTGGAGTACAAATGTACAAGGATGCAAAGGTAAAAAATGAAATCTTGCATTCATATCATGTTATAAATGTATGTACAAATTTTGTTAAGTATCCCAAAAAGTTTTAAGACTTCTGTTTTTTTCCTAGTGACATCATTAGAATAGTACTGGTCTGACCACGTTCAAGATTAATTTACTAATCTGCAGCAAATATCCTTGCAATGCAAATTTAGGGGTGAAACAGTGCTTTAAGTACCTGCAGAGGCCAATAATTGTCAATCAATCAGCTACACCTCAATTCCAAATTAATACGACCAATGAGTCCAAGACAAATTAATATGTCATCTATTCAAAGACGCCTCAAAGTAACAACATCACCATTTATCATTCAAATTATTGATAATGATGCTTTATTTTTATACACAACCACTCGGCCACTTGCTACTCAGGAACCCTTGTTAAGTGTTTTTCTAAGGAGTACATGCCTCTCTACACAGAAACAAATTTCTAATACTGTGTATGAAACATATTGCAATGAAATTTTAGTTTTCTCTCTCTTTGTGATCTCCTTTTTCAGAAAAAGGAAATAACAAAGAGATAAAAGACGTCAAGTCTAAGCAGAAAAAAATGAAGTCATCCCACTTGCAATGTAGACATTTGATATTTAAATTGATGATTTAGCTGCTTTGATCTGTAGATGTTTTCCAATAGCTACAAACATTATCATTGAAGTGAAAAAGACTGAAAACAGCCAGATAGTTGTATTGTTGGGTGAGCAAGTGCAAAATTAGTTGAAACATCTAGGAGCCATAATTTTGTGCAGACTCAATGTAGTTAGAAAAAACAGAGAGAAAAGATTCCAACTTCCCAATCATAATTGATCCTATTTGACTAGAAATGCCATTTCTCGAATGTCCTAGAGAAACAAGAAGAAAACAAATTGATGAACATAAGCCTCACTATATAGTACAGTGATGACTTTCACCTGAAAACAAAAAAAAAACACCATTTCTTAAAAATGGTAAAATGCAATTACAGGTTTCAGCTCAGCAAGCTTTTGATGATCTTTTTCCTGGTTGATCATTTTCTCTCTTCTCATATCCAAAGATCTAAGGGATGCTTCATTAACTGGAGATCCAAATCCCAACTTTGACTACAGGATAGTTTGCAGGAATAAAGTACCTTGAGGAGGTGTATCAATTTTACTTTTTTTTTGATAACCAACTAACTGGAACCTTGAGGAGGTATAATCATGTCTTTGCACTACCAAGTAAAGGGACAATACTAAAAGGTACATGGTGGTATTCATTATTTAGATAAGAGAAACAACACCAAACCACAACCAATTATCAGAGGGGTTCTAGGAAAGAGAAGGCAAAAGGAAAAAAAAAGTGTATTACTGTTACATGATCAGCAATGAAGTTTCTACCCCTGAAGCTTGAAGATTGTAAGACACAATATATTTGCAAATTCTAGGAGGACTATGCACCAAATAATCCACGCATATTGACATTAGAGGCTACAAAGGTGCTTGCCATCACAGCAAGCCACTTTTATGTTTTGGTGATTTCATAAACAAGTCTACTGAAAGGTGGAGCAAATTTATGACTTGTAGCTCTCATGGGGCAGCAATTTTGAAATACTAATACAAGCCTAAAACCCTGTCCAAGCCAAAGCTGAAAATCATTTTTGTTATTCTCCGGATGCTGAAAATCCCCGCTGTTTAAGGAATTCTGTTTTCAGAATGGTCTAAAGAAGAAAATATGGCACGTCACTGACAATAGGGTAATTCTACAGAACAAAAGCACCTCTATCTACAAAGTTGTTCAGGGAAACACCGGTATGGAAATGTCAATAACTCCTTACATGTAGAAAAAGAAAAGGTGACTTTTTTATTATCTAGTAATTCACAAGCATAATAAATCCTTCACAATCCTCAATTAGCATCCCACAAACAGAAGTTAACATTGAGCTCAATTGAAATAAAAATCCAAATACAAAGTACACCCTGTATAAATGCAAGGAAGAACCTCATGATTAACAAAGATTAAAGCTTTCCTGAACAAATACCATAAAACAGATATACAAAACTTACTGACCTAATTGCCCAGAAATCGAAGCTTTCCCACTGGAACCACACGAACCATACCCATAGCCGCCGCCACCCTCAACAGCCCCTTCACCCCTCCTCATCTTCTTACCTACAGAACCACCACCATCATCATCGTCATCATCATATTCCTCCTCGTAATACTCTCTCCCTCTAAACAAGCTTTTTTTCCCTGCCCTGCCATACCCCACACCTACATTCGCCGCCGGAGACGGTGACAAATGGGCCACGGCAACAGGACCCGCCACCGGATAATTCACATTAACATGTTGTCTAGGCCCACTAGGCCCACCAAGGATACTACGAATTGGAAGAAGGAAATAAAACTCTTTATCTCCGATCTGAAGAAGGTCTTGAGAATCTAGCTTAATGGGTGGGGTACCAGGAAGATGAAGAACACCTTCAACTGAACACCCGTTTTTGCCTAACACTTCAAGGGCAAAACGACGTCGTTGGAAGTCGTAGAAGATGCGAGCATGGTGACGGGAGATGTTCATTCCGCCGCCGAGAGATGATAAGTCAACATCCACCGTTGATTTCTTGGAATTCCGGCCGAGGATAATTGAGTAAGTTTGCATGTAATACTCGAAATCTTCACCTTGTAGCTTAGCGAATCCGGCTTCTACATCGCTCCCGCTGCTGCTTCCCATCTTAACGGAGTAATAGGTAATGAATAACCGAAGTTTCTTTTCTCCGGCGAAAAAAAGAGCGCTTTTTGGGAAGGGGTTTTTTTTATGCCGGAAAACTTTATGCTAAAAAAACAAAACCAATCAGATTTTGGTAATTAGCAAATATTTTTGGCTATTTGAGGGGGGAAAAGTAAATATTTACTGGAAAAAAAACAGCATAGTAATCCTATGAGTTTAGTCCTAGGCTCAAGTAAAATATTTCAAAATAAATTTAAAAAAAAAATATAATAGTGTAAAAGTAAATATTAATATATTTTTTTTAAAATAAAAAATATAATAATCAAATCAAAGAAAATAATCGATAATAATCAAAATTGAAGGATAAGATAATAAGAAAGTAATAATAATAGTCTATTTGGACATGCAATATGAAATCATAATATAAAATCACCTATGAGGTAGAAGTATGGACTGCGTACACTCTACCCTCTCTAGACCCAACGTTGTGGGAATACACTGAGTATGTTGTTGTTGTTGAATATAAAATCAAGTTGATATGAATTTAAAATTTTGTCTGGACATGTAATTTGGATTTCTTAAGTTATATTTTAGTTATAAATATAAAACCCCACGAGTTGTGAATAATATTAGAAATTTCTCAATTCTTATATAATTTTAGCAAATGAGCAAATCATAATTCATAAATAATATATTGAAACATCCTAAAGGACTGTATTGATAAATTGTGTATCTCCATGTTTTTTTTATAAATAAATATTTGTGATTATAAATTTTCAAATAACACATAATTTTATTAGGATTCACTAGTAAACAACAATAGTAACTAGTGGGGAGCCTTGGAGTAACTGGTAAAGTTGTTGCCATGTGACCAGGAGGTCACGGGTTCAAGCCGTGGAAACAGCCCTTTGCAGAAATGTAAGGTGAGGCTGCGTACAATAGACCCTTGTGGTCCGGCCCTTCTCCGGACTCCGCGCATAGCGGGAGCTTTAGTACACCGGGCGGCCCTTTTTTTTTTTTTTTATAATCATTGCATTACGGCACGGAAAATCTCTTCACGCGAGAGCATAAGTATTTTTAATTTTTTTTGTAAAATTTAATATAATGGGTCTTTTTTTAACATAGTGGTACGGACTGCGTACACTCTACCTTTCCCAAACCCCGCGTTGTGGAAATACACGGGGTATGTTGTTGTTGTTGTTGGGTCTCTTTTTAACAAAATAAACTTATGGGTCAAGTTTTACATATTATTTTTTTTGAAATTCCAAATTATGTTTTCTAGAAAATAGCCCAGGCCCATTTACTTGCTATTATATGTACTGAAATTTCTTAAAGGGACATAGCTGCTGAAGCTTGAAAAGTTGGAGACTTCAAACTAGGGTTTTGTCAAGATGATCATTCCAGTACGCTGTTTCACCTGCGGGAAGGTAATTTTTATTATTATTCTCTCTTAATTCTTCATTATTTACAGAAAAAAAGCATAAGCAGTTAATCGTTCTTGATTTATTTTTTTAAGAAAAGAACTGATTTTTACTTGATTGTTTTCTGAGTGATTAATTTTGTGCATAAATTGATTTATATATTTAGGTCATTGGCAACAAATGGGATGAATATCTTGATCTTCTCCAAGCTGATTACTCCGAAGGGTGAGAATCGTTATATACCCTAACCCCCTTAAACCCTCCCCCGAAAAAGAACAGAAAAAATGCTGCTTTTTTGTTGTGTCTGCCAGTAGCTATTTCAGTGGCCTTTTGGATTGAAATTTATATTATGGAACAATTAATTATGAAAGATGAAAACTTTTGATAACCCAGCTGAAAATAGGCAGCAACTGCCTCTTTTGCCCCAATGAGTTCCCCAGTGAGTTGATAATTTGACTATTTTTTACATTGTTAGTCAAATTATCGGGGCTTGGGACGTAGAATGCAAAGCTCACATAGGCGGATTTATACAGAACCATGCACCAAGAAACTGGCAGGACCCTGTAAAATTGTTTGACTTTCACTGATATTTGCATGGATTTTTGTTATGTATTATCTCATTGTGCAGGGATGCACTTGATGTGCTGAATTTGGTTCGATATTGCTGTCATAGAATGCTTATGACGCTATTTCGGTGTTTTTTTTAATTGGAGTCATATCTTGGAACAGTTAATTATAAAAGATGAAAACTTTTGATAACCCAGCTGAAAATAGGCAGCGACTGCCTTTCATCCCCAATGGCTCCCTATTGAGTTGATAATTTGACTATTTTTTAAATTGTTAGTCTATATATCCGGGCTTGGGACATAGAATGCGAAGTTATACCAAACCATGCACCAAGTATTTACTTCAAAACAGAACTGGCAGAACCCTATGAAATTCTTTGACCTCCAGTGATATTCGCGAATCACGTGGATCTTTTGACATGTATAATTTCATTGTGCAGGGATGCACTTGATGCACTGAATTTGGTTCGATATTGCTGTCGTAGAATGCTGATGACACATGTTGACCTCATTGAGAAGCTTCTCAACTACAACAGTACGTTCCTCCTCTTTCCCTCCTTGAATATATATGATGTTATAAACAAGTATTATATATTCCACAAAAAAACATTTTTTTATGGAAAAGGTACATTTTATCTTGAATTATTAATGTTGTAGTATGCTTGAAAAACTCATAGAACTTGCCAATTTAAGACTTTCCGTCTACTCCTGGGCCTTGGCTTTGCAAGTCTTTTTGTTCGATATTGGTGCATAAATATTTGTCTCTAGCCTATTTAGCCGAATGACAAGGCTATATTTATATTAGTAATATATCCTTGTCAATCTTGTAAGGATAATTAAGGGGGTGCAATTGAAAGGCATTAGAATTGGGTAAGGATATTGTACACTGTCATAGGGAGAGCTTTCACAATAATTACATGTACACCCCTAGGGCCTTAGTAGATCCGCCCCTGGTATTCAGCAGATACAACCTCCTCTTCGAAAAACTAGCTGCCTTCTGTAATCGACTGAGAACCTGTAAAAATTGCTTGCAAATATTTCTATGTAGAGGTTATTGTGCTAGTGTAGCTCCTGTGAAGGAGACACTACTGCCCTACCAGTCCCCTTCGTCTTATCATGGAAATCACTTTGAAATGCCCTGACTGACACTACCCCTGTTTTCTTAGTCAAGCAATGAATATCACCTCACTGACAAAGAGGTGATGCTGCTGCTTAAGTTAAGACCTAGCCAATATAGAATGGATAATCTACATGGTTTAACTGTTGAACTCATCAAAAGGACAAGTAGGAAATACTGTACTCAAGTCGTTCTGCGGAGAGTTTTGTACTTGGAAAACCCAGATAAAACTATTAGTTAATATTTTTATCTTTAATGTTTCCACTGTGATCAATGACGAACTTGATTGACTTTCTTAAGTACTCTGAGATCTTTTTTTTTGTTGTTGAGGAACTCTTGTTCAGCTGTGGTAAATAATCAAATTGCCATCCTTCCTTTCGGAGGAGTGAAAAAATACTATGATGGCTCCGTTGCTTTATATGTTTCTTTTTTCTTTTTTTTTTTGTCTGTGATTCAGCAATCCCAAAGTTTCTTTTTAATCCGATCAAATAAGGAAAAAATCTTCTTCTTTTTTTCGTACTCTTTCATAACATAAATATTGTTAAGAACTCTCCGGCATGAAAACAAAAAAGTGTGTCACTAAATCTAGCTCCTATAATTTATAAGTTCCATCTTCCATGGTGCTGTATTCGGTTATCACTTCTCATTACTTGCTGTTACATGAAGCTGGCTTTGGTACTAACATGGTCATCTTTTGTCTCTCCTTTTTTTCGTTTTTCTTTGGCAGCACTGGAGAAATCCGAGGGCAGTTGAAGCAATTCCCTGAACTAATGAGCTTTAATTAACTAGTGTTTATATCTAGAACGTTTATTTTTAGCTGTAATCCTGTTTCTAGTTGTAAGGAGGTAGTAAATTGTTCCCATTTGAAGTGTGCCTTTTGAATTGTGCGACCACTAAACAGTGGGAATGTGTGATACTGCAAGCTGTTCTTGATTTTTGTTGGTTCTGAATCTTCTGGTTGCCTACTTACAATGTATTTGCTGGTTTAGTGAAACTGAAAACTTTAAAGTTTGGACCTTCTACAAGTTTTGCCTTACATTTTAGTGCGATAAGTTCCATTTACAGTTTGTTTAGCATTTCAGCATATTAGACATTAAGATAGCCAGGAAAGTTAGAAGTTGTTCCAGGTACTTCCATTGCCAAAATGCCTCTCGCTTTTATTGTGTTGTCCTACTTCATGTGGGAGAGGCAGGAGGCTAGCCTCCCCTCCGTTTCTCCTTATTCCTAATCATACTTAGGAATCACATATCTTCTTTGTTCTTTGGTGTTTATTACGATTTGTTGCTCTTATTTTCTTATAACCGTGCTTTGAATTCTTCTTTTCTTTCAAGTCGGGGTCTATCTGAAACAACCTTTTTACCCCAAAAGGTAGGGGAAAGGTTTGCGTACATCCTACTCTCCACACCGGGGATTCTACTGGATATGTTGTTGGAGTTCAATGTTTTTATATAGTTTTTGTATGTATATAAATTTACTTAGCAGTTGACCTTTGCTTTCTTTGTGAATCTAATCGAGTAATTAGTAGGTATTGGAAGGAATAAAATAGAAAATAGAGTAGAATAAGAGAGAGAAGGAAATTGCTTCAAGCTCTGCATGTGAAAGATGGTGGTTTGGGCAATGATCAATGTGGAATTGAGCTGTTTGTATTAATCAATTTGAATTGAATCATTGGTAGATAGGAGAGCTGTGGTACATGTGATTTGCTAATGGTTAGTCTATATCATATTTATAAGTAGCACTTGAAAGGAAAGTAGACAGAAATCTCATGTCTCGTGGATGATAATGATAAAGAAGAGTTACCAGTTTCTTTCTAGGATGAATTTGGATATACTATTCCATGTGACTCTGCCGGGAGAAATAATATAAAAAGGTCTTATGTAATGTTTACCAATTATACAATATCTCATTCATATGCACTTATGTGAAGGGTGGTCATAAATCATCGAAAATCGAATTATCGAACCGAATTGGAACTTACCATATCAAAATGTGATTACCCGATTGGATCAAACTTTGAAATTTTGGTATTTGGCATCTAATTTTAATTACCGGTTACTGAATTATTGAAACGAACTATGAAAATATCGAACTGAATATTGAACACGCATCCTAATGAATTGTTTACCATATACATGAGTAACATTAACGAGCGATTGGATGTCTTGATTGACCTATATAATTAGGGATATATCTCGTAAAAAAAAACCGTTCAATACATAATTATCCTACTAAAATATAATTTATCATATTCATTACTGAATTATCGAATATCAAACGTCAACTCCTTACTTACTTGCCAATACCTTTAAAACAAGACGTGCAATATGCACCATGCTCATAAACATTTTCCTTAGGGTTGGGAGTTGAGTGGGAGAATGTAAAACAAACGTGAACAATGTTAATGCACCAAAGTGATAATCTGGAAAAGGAAAGAGGAAAATAATACTCCCTCCTTCTGTGTTTTATCGTAATTTTTTCATATATGTTTTACATATTTTGAACTGTCAATTATTATGATTTTTAATACTTTTTACGTAGTACCCAAATATATAAATTTTATTTTAAAAAACTTAAAGATTCATGTTCAAATTCACGGTCAAATGTAAACTGATTGACTCTCGGGAAACGAAAAGTGTCACATAAATTGGGATGTACTCCTTCCGTTTCAAATTGAGTGACTTGTTTTGACTTGACACGAAGTTTAATAAAATAAAGAAACTTTTGAATTTTGTGGTTCTAAATTAAAAATTTGTCAAATATATCAAAATGCTTTTTAATCTTGTGGTCTTCAACAATAAACATGCCATATGGAAAGTTGAAATTTAAGAGTTGCCAAAAACGAAGGGTCATTATTTTTTAAATAGACGAAAAAAGAAAGTAGATCAAACAAATTGAAACGGAGAGAGTAGTACTCTATTGTTACATTACCATTACTTATGTTTCACTTCTTGATTAAACTAATTCAATATTTTTGTTTTATGTTAATCTTTTCCATGTCATGCCTAATTACTTTTCTTTTTCTATAATTTTGAACAGAAGGAATAATAAAAATACACTACAAAATAAAAGACTTACCATTTCTGCAGTTTCCTGTCTCCTGCTCATCCTTGTCCTTTCTATCTCTGACAGAAGGTTTTACATTTTTTCACTATTATATACTCCGTCCGTTACTTTATATTATCTAATTTGATTTGACACGGACTTAAAAAAAAAAAAAAAAAGTGTAATTCGGATTTGAAAAATCCCATTTTTTAAGCATAATTTGAGCTACTTGTCTCCCATTTCTCTGCAATGCATTCTCTTTCTATAATCTGTATCTACCAAATATTCAATGATAGTCACCACACCCCTTATAGACTGGTCTGAAGTTACCTGGCAGATGTCACAAACTGGCATTTTGAGCTAAAAATGCAATTTCACCTTCAATTCTGGATCTAAAGTTACAATCTTTCTTGATTTTAAAGACACCCCATTTGGTTTAAAGCTATAACAATGGTGGGTTTGGTTGATTCTTGGTGTTTCTGTAATGGGGGTGGCAAGTCTGAGAAAATGAAAGCTACCATTTTTTCAGGGAAAGGTCCTGCAATGGCTCATATAGGTGTGAGTGGCACTGGTTTCTTGATCCACCGGAATCTACTGCTTACTACCCATGTAATTCTTCCTTCTGTAGCTGCTGCTGAAGCTGCTGCTGAGATCCGTCTCCAAAACGGTGTCGTTGCTTGCCTTTTTCCACATAGGTAAGGTTTTGCTATTATTGACTTTTTATCTTTTGTATTCAGGTTTTTGCTTTATAGAGTGGAAATTGATACATATGGTTGACTCCAATTAATTGGGATTGGGTTGTATTTGTTGCTGCTGTTTTATTGTAATGTCCCTTTGTTCAAGACTCCAAAAGGTGAAAAAACTTTCCTCTATTATGCGAGTTGATTTCTCAGATGGTCTCATTTTCTTTGTTAAAGAAAATTGGAATCTGGAAGAAAGTGACTTTTTCAGATAATAACTATTAGTTGATGACCATATGAGAAATCAACCCTCTGTTATACTTGTCTTAGTCTATTGAACACCTAATTGACTTAGGATTCTGTTAGTTTGTTGAACTTTTTTTGGCGAAATGTTTACTCTTTGTAAGTATGCATCAAATCATTGGCCTTCCATCACCTACATTGTATAGGAATATGTCAGAATCATATTCTCCGTCGACAGACCTTCTCTTTATGTGGCATTGACACCATTTCAAGCTTTAATATTGATATGTCTTTTGAAGCTATACATAATATTTATATGGCTACAGGAAAGAGTAGTATTTAGTAGTCAAAACAGTCTTTCTCAAACCGCCATTTCTTGTGCACCTTCCTGATCTCCAGATTACCACCATCACTATGTGTTGTGACTGTTGAGAATATAATTAAATAAAACTGGGTTCTCTACCGAGGGTCTATCGGAAATAACCTCTTTACCTTCACAAGGTAGGGGCAAGGCTGCGTACCTACCACCCTCCCCAGACCCCACTTGATATGGTCACACACTTCAACATGGTATCAGAGCAGGCAGAGGTCCTGGGATCGAATCTCACCGCCACCCATAATCAAAAAACAATTCCACGTGCTTGTCCATGACAAAAAGAAAAAAGAATTTGGCCTGCACGTGAGGGGGCGTGTTGAGAATAAAAGTATGTTCTTTCTAACAGGTTAAGCTTTTAAATGAGATGGTCACACACTTCAACAATGGCAACTATTGAATAGATTGGAGTAGTCCTGCCAAAGAAGTTTGAAAGGTGTATGGCAGGCTTCAGCTTGCAAATATTCTTGTTAATGAACTCTGTAATGTCATTCACAAGATTGATTTTTGTGAAGCGGATTCAAACTAGCTCTGGTGGTGGTAGGTGGGTTTGTTGGTCTTGGATCATTCTGTACTGGATGCCGCTTGAAGTCGTACAAAAGGCTAGAACTGCATGCATCGCCAAATGCACAGTTGAGTATGAGGTCATGGAAGAAGCAGCTGCTAATGTTTCATTTGTTCGTATACAATCATTTGTTTCCATAATGTAGGCTGTTCCCATGCGGAGACTGCACTTTTCTGCCTGATGCTTATGTCTATTAAAATTGATTAGGGTGTTTATTAGTTGAATTGCTTAAAAATCACACTACTTGCAGAAGCGAGAAGCTTATAAGTACTTTATACGTATTGAATTGAGTTATACGATTTCCCTCCCAGGGGAAAATGAGTAACTTAATAAACCTCATAAACACTCCCAAGTTAAAGAAGGGAATACTAGGATTATAGGGTAGTAATAATTAGTCTGTGTCCCCATAAAACAAAACATGCTAGAATTTTATGAAGGGATAGTCTGATTGCCTTGTCAAGTGAGTACTACAACAACGACAACAACATACCCAGTGTAATCCCACAAGTGGGGTCTGGGGAGTGTCAAGTGAGTACTAGTGCTTCTGAAAGTTGTTTTGCTTGATCCTTTATTCCCATGAATCACAAATTTTGCAGTGAATGTATATGTTCCAAAAAGTATTTAAGAATTCAATCATAAGACTAGGGCCAGAGTTGATTGAATGGCCCAAATGGGGCGGAATATATAGAGGATTCAATTGTTGACCCCTAACTAGTTTGAGTTGAGGTGTAGTTGATTGATAATCAATCACATAGCAATGGTTCAGATTGGAGTCATGAATAGTTTACCTAGTGGTTAAAGCAACTTAAGCATGATTACTGTGCATGGATATCACACTTGACCTTCCAAAACAAAAGTACATATATGTGGCATCTCAATTCCTGCATTTGCCTGATATGATGTATATAACAAGAGAGCAGGAGAACATCAGATAAGATGCAACGAGGATTAGATCTTCTAAGCTCCCCACTACATGTTTGATGTTTTGCAGAAGATGAGCCAGGTCTTTGGGCATTCAATCTGTGTAAGAACTTGGATTTTGGAGCTAGAAAATCCAAGTTTAGTCGCCGATGGAATTTGTGGCTTTAGATAGTGCATAGTAAATTTAAGTGCATGCGTGTTGATGTATATACAGTCATGTTTTTCTTGTGTTGGTTCTCAGCAGCTCAAGGTGAATTGATTATAGTTATAATCAGGTTTGAATTTCTTTGACAGGCTACAGTAAAGGTTGCCAATAGATACTTGTAGGTTATTAAAAATGCAGCATTGATCCGTAAAATATCATTTAGCTGACGTCTTTCTGATAATGAGAAGAAAAGAATAAAACTTCTCATGTAGTCATGTTGGCATGCCAACTATGAATGCTTTATTACTTGCATCAGATTGGCTTTTAGATTATAAAGCTGAAGGTTCGATGTCAGCTTTTGTTGATCAAATTACTTACATTCTCCTTGTTTCTTCTCTATTTTTTGGTTGAGGGGGGATATTCTCGAAGTTGACTGCTATTAGGCAGTAGTTCTCCTCATTTTTTTCAGATTGAATGCTTAACTTTATTTTGTTTTCTGACTAGCGAATGCTTCTGAATGTTATGCATAATACTTTGCGTATATTTGTCTACCTGGTCAAGCAAGTTCTTTTTCTTTTTTTCAGGCCATCTCATTTTTATGTTTAGCACATGGTCAAAGTCATTTACTTCTCATTACAGGTTCTTTATTACCAGCTCCGTACTAGATCTGACTATAGTGGGCCTTGACGTCATGGATGGAGACACAAATGCGCATGTTCAGCAACCTCACTACCTGAAAACTTGTTCTAAACCTAATCTCGAGCTGGGTAATGTCGTTTACCTGTTAGGTTATAGCGAGAAAAAGGAGTTGACAGTTGGCGAAGGAAAAGTGGTAATAGCCACTGATAACCTTATAAAACTGTCAACTGATGGAATAACTTGGAGGCCCGGTTCTGCTGGTTTTGATGTTCATGGTAATCTAGCCTTTATGGTATGTGATCCTATGAAGCTAGCAACATCTCCCAACTCAAAATCCTCATCAACTTCACCATCCCTATTATCATGGAAAGACTGTCCCATGCAATTTGGTATACCCATCCCTATCATATGCGACTGGTTGAACCAACACTGGGAAGGAAGCCTTGATGACCTCAACAAACCAAAGTTACCGCTAATTCGGTTGATGTCTGCTGGTCAAAGAAGTGAACATTCTTGTGCATCCTTCACAATGCGGCGTGTTTTTAAGTCAACAGAAGCTGAAAATGACGGGACACCATCATCGTCAAACCGATTGCCCCGACCTAGAGAAGATCCTGGACCAAGCTGTTCTGCTATTGCCACTAATTTGGAAGAGGAAGCAGTAATTACTCATGTCCAGGGAATTCCAACTCCTGAAATTTTCGAGTCGCGGAGGTTAACTTCAACACCAGTTGAGAAGAATGGGAATACTCAAATTCAGCTTTTGGATATTAACTTCCCACCAAGGACTATAAAAGCTGCTCATGTCGGAAAGATCCTATCCAACTCTGATGATAATTGTAGCAACAGTGCGAGAGAAGAAAATTCTAGTGACATTGGCCAGGCAAGCCCTGTGCCAGATGCTGAAGTTGCGTCCACCGGATCTGTTAATGAGGCCCAGAGTGAGGTTGAATCAAGTTGCTGTCTCATAGAGGTATTGGAAGCTCAAAATGAATACAGCAGTGATGGAGAGACGACAATGTACTCCGCAGAAACTGCTGAAAGCAGAAACTATCCAAGTCCTAAAGGGGGAAGGTTTCAGCAAGTAGGAAGAAGCCAAAGTTGTGTTAACTACAATAGATGGGGGCCGGTTTCAAAAAATTCAGCAACTCGTAGGGCAATGCAAGAACAGAAGAGGAGCATTATTCAAGGAAGAAAGGTCTACTCCCAAGGGGAAACTTGTCAAAGGAGTAATGACTATTACAGCCCGACAGTATCTTCAATCATGAAGAAGCGGAACAACTTGGAGCCGCAAATCAGACCACCACGTCTAAGTGCAGGAAATTCATCGCCAAGATGGATGTTCTGATTGATAAATTCTGAAAAACTCATCTTTATGTCACTCTCTTTTTTTGGGCTTATACTGTAACGATATGCTGAGACTACATTGCAAAGAAATTTAGAAAGCTGGAGAAAACTCGAGCAAAGGCAATTTACTGATTTTCGATAGCAGTGCTACAGGTTATTGGTCTTCCACTGGAACTTCAATGACATTCTGTGGACTTTATGTTGGAGAAAAGATCCCTGAAACATCTTCAACAGTCATTTTCACCAGTTAAGGATTGGCTAGTAACTGCTACTTATCATTCTGTTTACGGACAAAGCAAAATAGATGAATGCAACATAGAATTCAAGTGTGATGGGAAGTGAAACAAAAGCAAATGTTCATACTGTGTTCTCTCTGAGGTAAATAATACTCCGGAAAAGTGACTTGCTTTTTCTGAAGATTAAATTGACGACCTCATTTTGATGGAATTCTTTATTATGCATATTTACATTTTACTCTATGCAAACCAATAAAATAGGCTTCACTTTCATTTTCATGTCACAGTAAAGCTCGATTAGTATGGAATCAGAATCAGAAAGTGTATTTTGTCCTCTTTGAAAGGTTACTATGCAAGAAATACTTGACCAAATGTCATTGATACAAACTATCGTGAGGGCCAATTTGAATCCCCAGAAGCTGGTCTAGTAGAAACTGACATCACAACAAGAAGTAAAATCCCACAGGTGGGGTTTGAGGAGAGCAGAGTGTACGCAGACCTCACCCATTACTTATTTGCTCAATCAAAACTTCCAAGAGAACAGACAAAATCACTAGAACTTCCAAACATGAAAAGATAAGTACAATGCTAAAGGTCTCATGTTCAAATCCCTATTTGTCCAAGCCTTCGTGGACATGGCTATCCAATACCTATGGAATTAGTTAAGATGCACATGGCTATCCAATACCTATGGAATTAGTTAAGATGCCCACAAATTAGTCCAGACATCACAATTACAAAAAAGTAATGAGCCCGTGTGCGCTACCAACACATGCACCACATAATTCTGTGCCAATACCATTTAGGTTGATGAGAAAAAATCACCCCAATGTCGACAGATGAAAAGAAATCAACTAGCTCACGAAATTGTGGCAGAGAGTGCTCCACATTATGACCAAAGACAATAAGAACACCTACTTAATTGCCACTCCAATAGTCAATATCTTCCCTGCAATATAGCCTAGGCCCATACCATATTCTATCAAGCTATTAAAACATCTATAATTTGGAAAAGGACCTGAACATTTATGTGACAACCACACAAAAATTGGTCAAAGTTAATAAAGTTGAGGTTCTTTGTTTTTATTTTTAATGATATTCTTGTATTCTTTATGATTAACTTGTTATTCAATTTCAATTTAATAAACTTAACAAGTTATTAAAACTAAACAATTAAAGTAACTCAAATAAGACGACTTAAAATAACTCGATTTTATTTTCTAATTTCGTCCAATTGTGAAAGGGGTTTGATTTGTATCGAGACTATCGACGATTTGTAGAACTTAAACTCAGAGACATGAACATGTGAAGATAGATTTCATTCAAATTGAAGTTCAAAATCAAGATATACGAGTGTAAAGTTAGGTTTCGGCAAACCCTATTTTAGATATATACTTCATTCGAATTTTGTCGACTTCAATTTTATAGGTACAAAGTTGATTTTGAGCCGACTAAACATTAAATATTTTAGAATTTTCAATTATATTTCAAACAATGATCCTCCAAGTAGTTAATTTGCGGTCATTTGCACGAATGTCTCTATTTTAGGACGGTGTGACTGAAAATATTTTTGATATTGGAAAAACAAAAAAAATTAGAAGGCAATAGTTTATATTTACGTATCATAATATAACACAAGTTATGAATTGAAGACATAACAAGTTATGCCACTTAATTCTTACGAAACTTATGTCGTTACATGTAGTGGCAGAACCACATATAATTAAGGGGTGAATTTTTTTTTTTTTATGTATATACACTACGTTGACACCCCTTGGCTTCTTCATAAATTAACTTCTTTATATTCTGATATCTCTTAGTGAAAATTCTGGCTCCACCACTGGTTACATGCATGAGTTTAGTTTCAGAACGTTATACCTTAAAAAATGTATAATCCACAAGGTATAACTTAGCTCCTACAGAACTTATGCTTCTATCTGCATAAGTTTTGTTCAAAACCCATAAAAAAGCATAACTTATTTTTACAATATCTAAATATATTTCTTTCGAATTAGATATTCTATTGGACTACAAAAAAGAAGAAGTTGAACTCTTTCTAAATCACTAGCTACAATTACCTGCAATAATCAGTCTACTTACGCAACATTTGCTGTAGGAGCAAAACTTAAAAGAACGCCAATTTTGAGGAACCCAAAGTTGATTATTTTGCACCCACTTGTGTTGGAAAGACAAGACATTTATGGTTTGTATCGAATCGGGCCGGGTTAGGTAAAATTTGGCAGGAAACTAATGGCAACATTTATTAATTTCTTCTGTAAATGCACTTATCTCTCTCTCTCTCGCCTCCCTCTAAACTTCCTCAAACACCTCAACCTCGATCCCATCGACCAAAAAAATAATAATCAATAATATACAGAGCCAAACTCCGACACTCTTAATTTCTCTGTAAAAAATCCAAAAAAATAAAAAAATAAAAAAAAATCTCTCTGCTCTGTTGCGTCTGCAAATCTTTGCAGCTGAAGTTCATAGAAAAAAGATTCATTTAATTGATTTGATTAGATCAAACAATGTTGTGTCGGGGGGCGTTTCAGTCTTGCAATGCAGCAATTGGGGATCATCATACTCAGTGTTCTTCTAAGAGATTTTTCAATTTGAATTCGGTTTCAATTGGGTGTAGAAAACCGGTTGTTTCTTCGTCGACCGGGGTACGGTCCGGTCCGGTTCTTGCTGTAGCTACTAATGATACTAAGAGTAAGCAGATTGCGTATGAGCCGAGTCTTGCGGATCGGTTGAGGTTAGGGACTATGTCGGAAGATGGAATGTCGTATAAGGAGAAGTTTATTGTTAGGTGTTACGAGGTTGGAGTTAACAAAACTGTTACTGTTGAAACTATCGCCAATCTCTTGCAGGTCTGTTTTTTTTTTTTTTTGGGAAAAGATTTAATTTTTTTTATTGGTTTTGCTCTTGATTTGTCAATGCATGTCTATTTCTCGAAATCATCGCCGATTTTTAGCTGGTGAATATGAGCTCTTGATTTGTCAATGCATGTCTATTTCTTGAAAGCATCGCCAATCTATTGCAGAGTCCAACTTTATGACAAGATTGATTCTTTTTGTGTTAATCAGCTCTTTCACTGAATTTCAAACTGCTTTGTAATGTTTTTACTTGAGCAGAGGGCCCGCGTAGGGGTAAGGCGTGCGAACACTCTACCCTCCCCAGACCAGACTTGTGGGATTACACGGGATATGTTGTTGTTGTTGTAACTCTTTCACTGATTATGAGCTCTTGATTTGTCAATGCATGTCTGTTTCTCGAAAGCATCACCAATATATTGCAGGTCCAACTTTATGACAAGATTGATTCTTTTGTGTTAATCAACTCTTTCACCGAATATGAGCTCTTGATTTGTCAATGTTTGTCTTTTTTTTTCCCTCTTCTTCGAGATGGAATGGTGGGAGTGTAAAATTTTGGGGAATTATCTTTTGCTTGGTTTACTCTATCGTAGTACTCCCTCCATTTCAATTTGTTTGTCTGGTTTTGACTTGGCATGGACTTTAAGAAAGTAAAGAAGATTTTTGAATCTTGTGGTCTTAAATTAAAGAGATGTAGAATGTACCAAAATGTCCTTTAATCTTGCGGTCTTAAACATGCCATGTGGAAAGTTGAAATTAAAGAGCTGCCAAAAAAGGAAAGAAGCATTATTTTTTAAACGGACTAAGAAGGAAAATAAGACAAACAGAATTGAAACAGAGGGAGTATAATTTTATTTTGGTTATGTATGATTATATGGGCATAAATATATCTAAACTCTGTGATGTAGGAGGTTGGATGCAACCATGCTCAAAGTGTTGGATTTTCAACTGATGGATTTGCAACTACCCATTCCATGAGAAAATTACATCTTATATGGGTTACTGCTCGCATGTACATTGAGATCTATAAGTACCCTGCTTGGTAATCCTTTTATACCTTCGCGAGTGTTCACTATACTGGTTTACTCGACAAGGCTGTTGCACCCATGGTTAATGTTGTCTGTGATATGGAACAGGAGTGATGTTGTTGAAATAGAGACTTGGTGCCAAAGTGAAGGCAGGATTGGGACTAGACGTGATTGGATTCTCAAAGACTGCGCTACTGGTGAAGTCATTGGAAGAGCAACCAGGTCCAGAATTTAAGTATAAATTCCATATATAGACCTAATAGAAAGAATTTAGATAGCACTAAAAGAGTTAATATTCTTGTTTAAAGCACATCTCCAAGTGGACTTATCCACTCACAAAAAAATGCACATCTCCAAGTGGACATGTATACTTCTAGGCTTGCAGTATTCCAGGCTTAAGTATATCTATTGCAAATGCTTAGCCTAGTTGATACATATTGTTTTCCTGTGAATTGCTTATCTTTTGCGTATAACCTCCCTCACAAGTCACAAGTGTGGTCTATTAGTTTCCATGCCACTTGGTTATTAAATACATTTCCCGCAAAGGCAGCTTTTGAAACGAATGAATTCCTTTTGTAAGTTACTGCATAAAGCTGAAAGGACCTCCATGGAGTGTTTTGCTTCTAAATCAACCCGAGTCAATATATTTACTTTGTGAAGAAGTCTGTAATTTGGCAGTGTAAATGATTTTCACTCTTGTATCAAGGTCACGGATCCCACTTTTGACAATCTATAAATCCTTTCTTTTTCCTATATTGCTTGTCAAGTTATTCTAAAAACTTAAATTAGGATGTTATGATATCTGATTGCAGCAAGTGGCTCATGATGAACCAGGACACTAGACGGCTTCAAAAGGTCACTGATGAACTTCGTGATGAGTTAGAGACCTATTTCCCAAAAGAGCTGAGGTAAACTTAGATTCCTCTTTTCATTTTTCTTCTTTCCCTTCCCTTTCCTGGAACTTATAATTTCTTAAGTGAGTATTCTTGTAAAATATAACTGTAATGAGAAACTGTTCATTGAACTTCTTTTTTTGAGATAGAACTGTTCATTGAATTTCTTGAAATTATTATACAATGGTTTGAATGGTGTTACTGGGTACAGCTTCTTGCTGCTGGTAGATGGAAATGAAACAGTTCAGATCATTTTAATAATACTAAGTTTGATATGTTTTGCCGAGGAGGTCTATGGTTCAAGTCATATAGCCCTATAAAAATGTATTAGGTAATCGACCAAGTAATCCACATACATGATAAAAGAGCATTCCAGAGTTAGTGTACTTTGTTCCACTTAATCCCTCTTTAATGGTCACATATCTTTCCGGCGAAGGAATGGGAATTTCTCCTGTTACATGAATCCAATTTTCATGTCATCAGGGATACACCATCTTTGTTTCTTGTTCAAAATATTCCTTCATACCATTATCAAAAGGATCATCAATAAAAACTTATCCTTCTAACTATCATAATTTACATTAGGCCTTGAAACCATTTGTTCTGCTTTCTGGAAAACAAAAGGTTGTTTCTTAAAAGCAATTCTTCAAACATATGCATAACCAATTCTTCAAAACCAAATCCAAGCACGGTGCCACCGCACACATGGTTTTGCAAAAAAAAAAAAGAACTAAAACCAATCTGTTTTTTATCCAAATGCCACCTTATGGTGTCCAGTTTCTTTCAACCCTGGTGCTAGCTTGTTTCCCAAACTTACAACTGTAGTTAGACTGTCAGACAATCATATGTGTGTCTTCTCTATCAAGTCAACTCCAATCATCAATTTTACATTTTTATATCTCATTGAAGTAATACACTTGAGTCAATCTGACTTCCTTTTCTATTTACTCACTATGTTAAAATCGAGTAGACTGAGGGTGGCTACTGAGAGAGGAATTGGACAAAGGAGCGAAATGACGGTCTTTTACTTCTACATTTCCGAAATAACTCGAGGGTAGGGGGATTCCCTGAGAGATTTCTGAAATTGGACTGAAAGGAAGAAATAGGTATTGGTCTTTCACTCCCTTCCACTTTTACCAACTTAGGGATCTGAAAAGTACTTCACTCTGGAGAAGCAAAAAAAAAAAACTACCCCTCCCCCTCCTTCAACCAAACATAAATAAATTTTATATACTTCATAATAACACTTGCCATAATTGTGCCATGTGTAACTTGTTACCCTGTCTACTCTATTTCATATGATCTGCAATGTCACTGACCATGATTTCATCACATGTAAGTTTGAGTGTTTATTCTATTGGCAGCATTGTTATTGTTAAGGGGCACTGTGTTCTTGTTTGACTGTTCACAATTCCAGGTTAGCTTTTCCTGAGGAGAACAATGGCAGCCTAAAGAAAATAGCAAAACTTGAAGATCCTGCTGAGTATTCAAAGCTAGGACTTGTGGTAAGTATCATTTTAAAATCCTGAGTTCAGTGACATTCTTTTTCAAACACTCAGGATATTCGGTGTTTTGTTGGCAGCCACGAAGAGCTGATCTGGACATGAATCAGCATGTAAACAATGTCACTTACATTGGATGGGTTCTTGAGGTTTGTAGATGCTTCCTATCTCTAGTTGAATAAATGGATCTGGCCAACCATAAATACGGTGCAATAGTTTTTTTTCTTCTTGTAACTAAAACTGTTCTCCCCACTGAAACTTCTTTTCTGCCATTACCGTGGTAAATTTAACAACAGTGCAGAGATTTTTGGGGTCTTTTATTGTCTTGCTCATAGAACTTTTGTTGCTCTTCATTGGGATAAATTGTTACCCTAGTCATGGAAAGTCATTAGAAGTCTACTTTCTCTGTTTTGCTAACACAAAGCTTTTCTGCTGGCAGAGTATGCCTCAAGAAATCATTGATACACATGAACTGCAAACAATTACAATAGATTATAGGCGTGAATGCCAGCATGATGATGTTGTCGATTCCCTTACAAGCGTTGAACCTATTGAGGATGCTGATGCTTTAGATATCCATGGGGCTAATGGATCTGCTACTGCTCCAAAGGATGTAAACAAGAGCTTCTTGCATTTGTTGAGATTATCAAGCGATGGACTTGAAATAAATAGGTGTCGAACTGAATGGAGAAAGAAGTCTGCAAGGATATAAGACTCAATGTGTTCTATTGTTCATTGTAGCCAAAGTACTCGTGGAGGAGCTCTCTTCTCTTTCTTCGTTTTTCAACTTTCCATGTCTTTCTTTTCTCTGTCTTTCTGCAGTTTTTCATTGTTGCCCTTCCTTTTTTTCTTCTTCTGGAGCTCTGGATAGATGGTTGAGATGAGGCTTCATTGGTTCTTCATTGGTTTGTACTAATGTTTTAGTTATGCAAACAAACAGGATGAGAAAAAAGTGTATTAGTATGGGAACAGTAATTATTTTTTTCATGTAATTTATGGCATGTAACTCCTGCTGGTAGCTTCATTTGTTCTCAACAGTTTGAGTAGTCTGATTTCAGCATCATCTTTGCACTAATTATGTCCTTTTAAATCTTAAAGCTAGTTGTCAAAATAAGTGTTCATTAAGATATCTTTATACGACAACATATCCCGTATACGCAGATCTTAGTAGGTAGAGAGGTTGTTTCTGATAGACCCTCGGTTCAAGAAGATAACAGCAGTGAAGAAATCAAGACAATGTACATTAAAGATATCTAACATCTTAGTTATCATTTTTACCATGCTAACTTAATGTTTATAATAGAGATTTAAAATGCTTCATTTCGACGAATTCCATCACTATAATTCTCTTGAAATGATTAACCAACAATTTTTCATCGAGTTTCATTACAAAACCATAAATACATGAATTTGATTTAGGAACAAACAACACATGATTAAAACAATAAGTAGACAATACAATTGCAAAAATTCAGCTGAAAGCATAACAAATACAAGAAACCACTAGCCCAAACTTATTGCTACAAGAAGTCTCGTAACATAGAAACGATTGGCATTGCGCCGTAGTTTGTTGATCTATTTACACGTCCAATATAGCTTTAGATCACCAGAAAAACAAGTCCCTCATTTTCACCAAGGAAAGCAGCAGCTCTGCAAAATACAGAGGAATGAATAAGAACAAGGGTGAAATAAATGGCTCATCATAGCAACGCGCGAGTCATTTACTATTGAGAGATAGTAAGTAAAAGTATGCTCTTTCTATCTGCTTAATATGGTAACAGAGCAAGCAAGAGATCGCCCAGCAAGCAAGAGATCGCACAATTCAATGTGGTACCAGAGCAAGCAAGTGGTCTTTGGACCAAATCTTACCGTCACCCCCAGAGTATGTTTGGCCCATGAAAAAGAATTACACATGTTGAGACATTATATGTTTAAGGAACTAAATGTGCGCTCGAACTAAATGTGCGCTCTTTCTAACAGTTTAAACTTTTAGATGAGAAAGTCACATGATTCAATATTTACTATACCTTCTGCTTTTCGTTTCGCTGTTGCCTTTGTGTGCTGTAAGATGGTCTACCAACTGTGCCTTGCATATTTCCAGTATCAACGTGCCTTTGCTCTCGCACCTTGTTAAAAACCTCAGTGTAATTTTCTGCATCCTGAGGATCATTGTCATCCCATTCGCCAAATTTTGGAACTACAGTTCCTCTATCAGGCTGTTTAGAAGATGGAGAATTCATGTCAATTTCAATATCAACCTAGACTCAAATTAAATGATATGAAAAATGAACTAGACAAAGATTTAATCAGTTGAAAAGCACAGAAGCTTCAAAGTGATTAACATTTTTCGTGCAGATTTAGCGGCAGCATGAATCAGCTTGATCACAAATGCAACATTCAGTCTACAGTATTTGTTAACTAGTAATTGGTTACATGTGATCCAAGGGGTACAATGCAAGAGCCATTAGCTACTATCAAAACCAAAAGTATCAAGAATATAACTTATATACACTGACAGTTATAAAAAGAACTTACACTATCAATATATTACCAAGTTATTGATCTCACTTTTTATAGATCGTAACCTTTAGTTATCTTTTAGGTGACAAGTTACTAATTAGCTTGTCTCTGTCAAATAAGATAAATAAGACATGCTATCACAAGTTGAAAATCTAGTCTTCCATATTATGCAAGACGAAATAGAATAGGAAAAAACGTACACTTTCGTGCTTTTGGTGCCTCCCAGGAGTAGCATGAGAACTTTCAAATGATCTTCCAGGAGTACCATGGCGACTGTCATATGAATTCTTCCCTTCCCAAACAGGAGATGCAGCTACACGTCCGGTTACCTTTGCGTGGGAATTTGGGTGAAGTGGTGATTTCGGAATGCTGTGATCGGACCCTCCACTTTGTCTAGAAGGTCGACCAGAATTTGATCCACGACCTCCATTACGTTGATGAGTAATTGGCTCATTGCGGGCTGGAGAATTAGCACGAAAATCACCATCTTCTCTACCCACCCCACGCTTGTTTGTTTGCCTAGTTGCATCCATCCCCATTGGTCCTTCTGTCTGAGTTTTAGGCCTGGAGGGAGGAGCAATATTCGGAAACATGTCGGGATTCTCTTGGGGGTCATTCGGATTTATCATCTTTCCTCCACGAGTTTTCCTTGCGTTTTCAAAAACGACAGTATAGGGAGTGTTGTCTTCACTTCCCCAATTACCAAACTTTGGCACATTTGCACGCTGCAGTAACAATGAAGAAAATTCAGCATATTCTGAGTGTGCCTGCTACGGCGGAAGTCATTTTGCAAGAAAAATATTCAGGAGTTTATAATTGAACCTGAGCTAAATACTTGAAATAGATCCAGATATATAACAACAAAACTACTTATCAATCCAAATATCCGCGGTCAGCTCAGGGTGGATCTAGAGGGTTGGTTATGCTTTCACATGAACCTAGTAGCTTTCGCCACCACTCTGTACATATATTAAGAAATCCACTAAATATCTATATTAACTTGAGATCAATATAGAAACTCATAAACCTATGATTTCTGCCTCTGAGTCAACTACATAAGCTCATCTCAATCAAATATTGTGATAATTAGTTTCTCTCGAACTACAAGTTATCTACCATTTCTACTTGCATATGAATCTCTACGAAGACCAAGTGACTGCTAGCAATAGAGGTGGAGCAAGGATTTGAAGTTGTTTTAAAAAAAAAAGAAAAAAAATTGGGGGTAGGAGATTACAAAGTGGGGAATCGCACTCTCACCAATAAGGTGAAAGTTCATGTAGTCAACCAACTGAGCTACTAAGACCCTGGATTTGAAATTTGTAGATCTGAATTTGCGACAAAATTCATAGCTCGTGTTAGTTACTGGATTTACAGTTAAATATTTATACATATTTTAATCGATTTACTAATACAAAATTCACATTTTTAATCGATTTACTAATACAAAATTCACATGATTGATACATGTACATACACCTAGCAATTCAACATAAAATTCACGATATTTCACCGAATCATGGAATGAAGAGATTCTGCTCGTCTCCTGAACTAAATTCTTGGAGAAAAAAAATCATTTTCTGCTTAATCCCGCTTACTAGATTTCTCGTTTGTTAATTTCCTGTTGTCTTAACAATGAATCAAATGAAAGTGAAAGAAATCGAATTTCACAAATACAGAGTCTAAACAAAAGCTACTACTCGTCCTAACCTGTAGCTTTTACCCTGCTCACAAACACAAACGTACTAAACTTCCAAGTAATTAATCCTCCCTCAGCCACATATTGCAGAGCAATTTGGGAAAACGAAAAAAAAAATGCGAAAAGAGGCAAACAAGTACTTACAGCCATTGATCTTCTTAGAAAACTCGATAACAGTTCTTTCAGAGTACCGGAAGAAAAATATCAACAAGAGAAGCCAAAAAAAGGAGAGAAAAAGGAAGGTGCAGAGGTTGAAGCGTTGAAGAGAGAAGATGTATATATATAAATGGGTGAGAATTTTCAAAAGGATTGACACTGTCCACCAGCACGTATTGGTTGACTATTCTCCTCTTAACAGTATTACACCCTGTAATGTCGTCGTCTTTCCCAAAAAGTCTTCCCCTCTTCAATTTTACCCCCCAGAGCCCACAGCCTGTACTATTGCTTATTTATATCTCTGTTAGTTATGAGTCCTTTCACCATTTTTACCTTTTTGGAAAGTTGGGAAGACAGAGCCAGCATTAATTTCGATCATGTTCTTTTATAAGCTCAATTTCAGCACGCGTTTGTAAGTCGAGGATCTATTGAAAACGATTTATCTATTTTCACGAGGTAGAGGTAAAGCTTCATTACATATAATATTTTTCGGATTTCACTTGTAAAATTAGATTGAGCTTGTGTTGTTATTGTTGTAGTCTTAATCTAACTATTTTTGGAAAGCTTGTACTCACTCAGGTTCTACACACTTGTCATTCTTACTATAAATAGATAATTCATAATACTTGTCATTTTAAGAAAATCAAGACATTATTAGTTGTTTGTCATAAATATGACAAGATAATAAGATGATGCAAAAGAGAAGAAGTAATAAATAAAGATAATTTAGTCAAATTATCCTCTACTTAATATTTTTCTTAAGAGGTGTGGAAAAAAACATGACAAGTATTTAAGAACGGAGGAAGTAATTTTTTTATTTATAAAAAGAAAAATAGAGATATATGATATATCAATGCAGTACTTTAGAATATTCTGATATTTTGTTTATGAACTATGATTTATTTACTTGGTAAGATTGTATAAGAATTGAGAAATTTTTTATAATTTTTATAACTTGTGAGGTTTTATGTTTATAAAAAAAACAACTTAAGAGATTTAAATTATATATCTAAATAAAATATTAAATTCATATCAATTTAATTTTATATTGCATATCCAAACAAGCTCTAAGTTAAGAGCAATTTCATTTGTTGCCCGCATCTTTTGATTGTACCGTACTCTGTTCTCTAGCGTCATTGTACTGTTACCCAATAAAAGGTCACAATTTTCAATAGTCAAATACTCGAATTAAAAGAAAATTACAAATAATATTATATAATTTAAACTTGTAATGTTGTAACTCAAACTCTGACAATTAATACTACTAAACATGTGGTTTTATTTCTACAGATGAAATAGGATAATTTTGCTCGTTTATTGGATTCCTAATCTTTTTAAATTTAATTTAAAAAAAAAAAATTGAAAGTGAAAGCAAGGACAGGATCATAGCACACCAAGTTGGACCATTCAATAGTATGGTGGAATTCTTAATATTCCTTCAATTAATTAAATATTTCGAGTCTGAATTTTAAAAATAAAAAATATTTTAATAGTTAGTAAGCCTTTAACTCACGAATAAATATTTTTTATTAAAAAGCTTTAAAATATCTCACTTGAAATTTGAAGTTGTAAATCTCTTGTGGATTAGTTTAACTCAAACTCGAATTAATCGAGCCAATAGGTCTTTATATGTTAAATTGGAAATAAAGCAAAAATATCAAGTCAACATTTGGTGAGAAAATGAGTATTTTTTATCACTTACAAAAATAATTTATTTATATTTTTTATATATAAAAATAATATCTCTTACAAAAATGATTATAAAATAAAAATAAAAATATAAATAGCTTACAAAATCAATTATCCGGTAAGACTGGATCGTGACTCGTTCTGTTTGACTTTTTTGTTCAACAATTAATATTCCAGAAAGAAAAAAATAATAATACTTCTGTTTGTGTGAGCCACCATCTCCCTAAGTAAGTTGACTAATAATCTAATATTCCATACTAATTATTACCCATTAAATATATGCAAATTTCCACTTGGTGAATTGGTGCCTTTTCTTCTCATAAAATAAATTAAAATTATGAATGTGTCTTTAAATTTTCAATGTTTGATGGATCAATTTACCTATAGAAAGACATGAAGTATACATGTTTCGAACTTACCATCCTATTTTAATTATTGGGCAACAAATATGTATTTAAATATATTTAAAGAGATTCCTAATAAAAGTATAAAATCTAACCAAAAACTACAAAATTTTGTCCCAACTCGTATCTAATATTGTAGTTCTACCCCTGATACTTAGCCTTATTTTCTCAAATCGTTAATTTAACTTACTATGTAACTTAATAGTATTAAAGAAAATTACTACGTTGTATATGTGTATGAAAGTTAAACTCGTAATGAAACATGACGTATGTTGATATATTACATTCATTAATTCCTTTTCTGAATTTCATGCATATATAATATATCTAAACCAAAACAGAAATACATATGATTTATAAACATTCTGGGAACCTAGCTCCATTTCTCCTACAATAACTATAAATCATATTTTGTTGTCTGAAATTCCTCATAAGCTGCAACTGATTTGGGTCTAATTTGGGCCTGGTCCATGGGCTCAGATCTGGGGGATTGATGCAACCATAAGGGCAGCCAGAAATATTAAAGTCTTGATAGTAAGCTAGAAATGGTGCTTTGGCCCAATCAACATATCCAGCCCATTCCACACTTTGTGAATACCATAGACTTGCTTCTACCCACATTGGTTTTGTTGGGAAGTTTATACCTCTCATTGTGTTGTTCTTGAATGTCCTTATTGGTATGTTGTCCACAAAAAACCTACAAAAATATCAAGGACATGGATATGTTAGAATGAGGTTTAAAGAAGTCAATCGGGCGGAGCCAGAAATTCCAGTAAGGTGATTCAAGAAAATACTAGAATGAGATATTTATCACTCGTTAAGGGAACAATAAAAAGAAATTACCCTTGTTACATAAGTCAATTTTTTCTACAAAGGGGACCTACTTCTTTAGTTTAGGGGGCTATAGAGTTTACTTGCTAATTCTTACTAACAGCACAATCGTGAGCTTCATCACTCAACTCTAAATCAAATTAAAAACACTCGGCCTGTTATAGGATGACAATCCTTCGCTCCGAAAGGTGGATCGACTCATCTCAAATTTTCATTGAAATAAGACTCATACGAATCCATCAAAAGAATTAGCCACGCTCATAAAAATATCAACAAAAATAAGAGGATCTCTCCCATTTTATGTGTGTGTGGAGGTTGGGGTTGGGGGGGGGGGGGGTAGTCTTGATGGTCAAACTAGTACTTAAGTTTGGGTGTGAATTCACACATCCATGCCCATTCAACACTTATTGAGTAGGTAAGGTAAGACAAATCTACTGAATATCGATCTAATAGATACTAGATTAGGTGCGAGGGGAAGGGATGTTACTATTGATGGACCGATATTACCTGCTATCTCCGATATTACCTCTAGATAGCTTGTTTTTACAGCTCAAGTATGGATGAAAAAACTCACGTTTTTCATTATAAGTTTACGTTTTATGTGCCGATATAAAAAGTATTGTTGCTTACACTATACGTTGTGGACTGTAAAGAATTTGATAAGTATGATAATCCTCAGAAGGATCAAAAGGAAGTTGATAAACTTCTTCTCTGCCACCCAAATCATTAGCAAATAAATTTGTCTGCAATTTCCCTTCCGTGCCTACAAATTCAAAGTCTATTTCATCATGATTGACTCCATGTGCTTGATCATCTGAAATCAACTGTCATAAATAGTCGTTCACTTTTCAGTTCAAAATTATATATATATATACCATTTATATATATATCGATAAAAGAATAATAATAGACGTACGTAGAAAGCTGTGATGACTCCATTGGTCTTCTTGTTTGGTATCTTCATTCTGATTGTAAATAATCCAGATTCGTATTGTACTTTTGATCGAAATCCAGCTCCTGCATCATTAACCATTTGATAAAAATCGTAAATAAATGTCCACACCAATGTCAAGAAAAAATAATTAAAAAAAATGATGTTGAAATTACTATACTTAGTTCATCAATTGTATAATAATTGTTGATAAATGATTTTTTTTTCATATTTATGTGACTTACAAGGGTATTTTTAAAAATGTCATGGACAATTGGACATGACATAATTTCTTGTAATGTAAAAAAGAAGAAAAACAAGAGTATCTATTTTTATGTTAATTTAATGTGGTGAAGAGTCAGTAGTACTAGGGTCTTCGAGTTGAAATTTTCAACTATAAACAAGTGTAGCAAAGTCATCTTCATTCTCGATTTCTATTGTGACAGAGGAAGGCAACATAATAAAGTAATAAATAAAGATAAATTAGTCAAATTATTCTCTACTTAATATTTTTTTTAAGAGGTGTGGAAAAAAACATGACAAGTATTTAAGAACGGAGGAAGTAATTTATTTATTTATAAAAAGAAAAATAGAGATATATGATATATCAATGCAGTACTTTAGAATATTCTGATATTTGTTTACTTGGTAAGATCGTATAAGAATTGAATTTTTTTTGATAACTTTTATAACTTGTGGGATTTTATGTTTATAAAAAAATAACTTAAAAAATTTAAATTACATATCTAAATAAAATATTAAATTCATATTAGTTTGATTTTATATGCATATCCAAACAAGAGTATCTATTTTTATGTTAATTTAATGTGGTGAAGAGTCAGTAGTACTAGGGATTTCGAGTTTGAATTTCCAACTATAAACAAGTGTAGCAAAGTCATCTTCATTCTCGATTTCTATTGTAACAGAGGGAAGTAACATAATAAAGTAAAAATCACAACTAGAGTCAGTCCGGATAAAAGAAAGAATCCAATCTCGAAGAAGTAATTATATAAAGTGGCAAAACTAAGGCAAATTTTATAGATTTAATTGAATTTATTCTTTCAAAATTTACTGACTTTAAATCCTGAATTAAACAAACACAAGAAATTAAAGGAGGACAGAGTTTTGAGATATACCTGAGGATCTATCCAAAAGTAGTTGTACTTCAGAACTTTGGTTAAGAAAAGTTATATGATTTTGACCCCATAAAGGATCATAATTTTGATTAAAATCAACAAAAGCATCAATTGTTGACAAAGTAAAAAACAGCAAAAGACTAATGAAACAAAAAGAAGCCATTGATAGAGAAATACAACTTGTCATCAAACTAATGACAATTTTACTGACTGCTAATTAAGTTTTGTTTACAATAGGTTCCAAACACTTGATATTTATATTGCCAAATAATTTGATTGGTAAGTTCTTTTATGGTAAATACTTATCTAATGCAAATGTTACTCCCTATTTTCATTTTTTCTTATTTATTGTACTAAAAATGGATGTTCAAGTTTAGAAAATCAATCTATAATTTATTGTTTGTGTCCATTTTATTCTTGCTATTAAATATTATTCATTACTCAATGTATTTTTCAAGGCATTAAATTTTTTATATTCAAAGGATGATATAGTAAAATTACCCCATTATTTATTACATTTCTTAAGATGTGATCAAGTCAATAGTGGACAAGTAAAAATGAACGAAGGGATTAATATAATTTGGACTACTTTTGTGGAAAGTAAATCATCAAACTTTTGAACTAACCAAAAAGAATTGTCCCAAAATTCTAGAGAGTCAAACGATAAAAACTTTAACTAATATAATATATTATCAAGTTTATATGAGAAAAATTGTAATATATAATTTTTACTAATACGTAGATATTATAAAATATTGAGTTGATCTAATCTAATTTAACATCAAAGATTAATCAAATTAGCTCTCGAGAAATGAAACACGAAAACTAATATGGAAAGGCGGGAATAATTAACTTTGATTCCTTAATTTTGACCTCTTTTTTCTCCTTAATTGGATGTTTATTACTATTTGAGTTAAATTAATAAGTTATTTGCCTTATTGGATGTATGGTAATTTTTTTTGATAAAGTTCTTTGTATTCGCCAGCATGAATACTTTGCTTACGTAAATGCTTTTTAGCTCACTTAATTATGACTTATAGTAAAAATTGTTGACAATATTACCCTTCACTTTCAAAAATAATTTGGATATATACATGAAGATGAAGTATTAATTAGTTTCTCATCTTCTTAATTCAATAAAATGTTTGACTAATCACTCGCTATATAATGTACTCCCTCCGTTTTTAAATATCTGTCATCTTTACTATAAATAGATATTTTATAATATTTATCATTTTAAAAAATTAAGACATAATTAGTTGTTTGTGTTCACTTTTACCCTTAGTCATAAATATGAAAAAATATTAATATAGTGCAACAGAGAAAAATATTAAATAAATAAGAGTAATAAATAAAGGTAATTTAATATTTTTCTTAAGTGGCGTGTAAATAAAAAATGTGATAAATATTTAAAACGGAGGGAGTATTCAAGAATCTAGTTACTTCAACTTATATCCTTTGGTGTGACAGTCAAAGATGAGTAAAAAGTATTGACTGAATTTAAATATTTGGATAAAATACAGTAGAATAGTAGAGAGAATAGAATAAGTATGATGAGTGTCAATTAGGCTATTCAATCATTTTGAAAAATAATACTCGGATTTATCTTAATTATTGTGCTTATTAAAAATAGTCGAGTTAAAATAGTTATTGTTCTAGAAAATCATAATATATTAGTAAGTAATTTTTTTTATTTTACCTTTGTATTAACTATTCTTAAGATAATAAACATTAATTACTTAGCATAGATTTAAAAAAAGTGTAAACAACATAAAACACAGTAGTTTGGTCCCTAATTACGTTTTATCCCACTATTTTAAAATATTATATTTTTTCCGGTAGTTTAAAAAAGGAAAGACGTGTATCCTTTGTATTTTCGTGTATCCTGGATACATATAACCTCTTCATTAATGGTAAATCTGTTTCTATTATGGCGCTTTAAAAGGAAATAAAATATTTACAATTAATGAGGAGTAAATCATTAATTGTAAATCTATTACTATTAGAACGCTTTAAAAGGAAATAACAGATTTACAATTAATGAGGAGTAAATCACGCGTCAATCACTTTGAAATGCATCTGCAGTATCCTCATCTCCACAAACAACTGGAGAATTCAAATTTCAATTTAAAATTACTTGGATACACATCAAACCAGCAAGTAACTCCATTATACATGATACATGTAATAATAGATCTCAAATATCTAAGGATACACATTTAAACAACAAACAACAATAGGTATACTTGGATACACTGTTAACATTGTATCCAAGATTATAAGCTTTGATACATTATAACAGTGTTAAGGATACTTCTCAATATCTAAGGATACCCATCTAAACAGCAAATAGATATAGGTATACTTGGATACATGTTAATATTGGATACAAGTTTGTAAGCTTGGATACATTGTAACAGTGTTAAGGATACATGTTACCAACATCTCAAATAGCAGGTTGCAGTAGTATTGGGATACATGTTAACATGAATTAATCATGGATACATGTAACACAAGATTTGCTTACAATGTTATCCCTGGATACGTATTGCTTTGTTTTGATTTGAAACTTTAAATTTACAAAAGTTACACATTTACAACTCAGATAGATATATGTATACTTGGATACATGGAAAATAACAGATACATGGTAACAAGTTGGTAACACTGGAAAATAACATCTGGGTTTGAGTCCCTTGCTCTTGATTTCAAATTTTTGTGCAATTCATTCATTTTGACTTGATCGTTTCTAAATTTGGATCTATTTTCGGCAAAGTCTTCTTCTTCAAAGTCTCTAACAGCCGGAATAAAGGTCGGAGAAGGCACTTCATTGTTCTCCATTTGAGATATACCTAAATCAAATGAAGGCCATTATCAAGTTGGTATTATCAAGTTAGTATTGTCGGAGAAGGCACTTCATTGTTGGTTACTTGGTATTATCAAGTTATCTGATTCGTTATCCATGAAGGCAATCGTTGATTCGTTATCAAGTAATTGCGCTTATAGATTATGATAACTTAGAACTAAACTATAGTAAAAGTTGAAAAACGAATTTTACCAACCTCAACAATGGAAGATTATGATCCAGCAAGCGCCAATTTTTTTTGAAAAGTGGAGGAAGATCGTGTGGAAGATGGAGCCTTGGTTGAAGGCGTGATTTGGGGAAAACGATTATAGAGAGAGAACAACCGTTGCCTTTAGATACAAGTTGAGTGATTTTAGGCCATTTTTTAGGGATTGTGGTGGATACAATTTTTTAACAATGTAATTTCAATTTAATGGGATAAATGTAATTATTTTAAAGTATTGGGATATTTAGTAATTAGGGTAAGGATATTTGATTATTTATATAGTTTTTCCTTTAATTTACACACACACAAAAAATAAATATGAATTTGATAAGTTACATGCTTGCCTGCTAACTCATATTTTATAGTGCGTTATGCTCTCTGTACAGAATAAAGCATGCCAGAGTATCAACTAATGGTATTATTATAAAATAAAAATATAATTTAATTAGATGAGATAAACAAATGAATTACCTTGTGGTACTTGGCCAAAATTGAATATTCTGATTTTTTTTCTATAAAAAATAATTTAATTAATTTGGTACACTAAAATAAAAATTAAACAATTATTCGTGTAATTAACCCCAATCTCCACGATCTGCGTGATATGGTTAATTGTTAATTTTTTAGAAAGCTTCATACCATAGGGAATAGGGAAAAACTTTGTTATTGTCCTTTAATTGTGGTCACGTAATTTGTCCTATATTTTTTGAGAAAATGACCTCACTACCATTATGTCCACAATCATCGCTAGACTATTACTCATTTCGTTCTTTTTTAGTTGTCATAGTTTTTGTTTTACGAGTCAAACAATATAAACTTTGATCAATATTTTAAGATATAATTTTTCAGTATATTGCTATGAGAAAAATTACAATTTATTGTACTGTTTTGTGTAGTTTTAAAATATCTAAATTTTAATTTTAAAATGTTAAATTAATCTAATTTAGTTTAGCTTTAAAAATTAATTAAACTGACTCTCGAAAAATGAAACGTGACAACTCAAAAGGAACGAAAGGAGCACACAATAACAATCATTAGACATTACCACTATTACGACACGACCAACAACTATTACCGATAATCATCTCCATAGTTACTATTATATCCATCAATATTATTATTGCCGTCCCCCATCAACCATCTTCACAATCACAATTATCACAATCGTCAACCACCATCATCATTCTCAGCCATTGATACCTACCATTCATTATCATTCATTACTACTAATCACGATCGTCTATTTCTGTCAGCTACTATCACAATCACTACCAACTATCATCACCACTTCTTTTAACCATTCAATAGTCATATCTAATTAAAATATCTTAATACTAAATATACATTTAATTTCAAGATTTATTAATCTTAGTATTGAAGTGGTTAGTTTTAATAAATATAAATAAAGGATTAAATATGTTCATAATAATAAATTAATGAGAAGGAACATAAAACTAAAAGGACCACGACCGATTATAGTATTAAATAAACTCACGCGAAACAAAAGGGGAGAAATGTTGGAGACACAGAATGATGGCCCCAGTAAATAACGGACTTTGAGGGCCACTATATACTCTCGATACGGTAATGGACGCATCCTTTGAAAAAACAATTTATCCTCTCATCATACTCATATAAAAAAAAATAGAATTTATAGTATTTTTAGTACTCATTTTTGAATATAAATTAATTTATTATTGAAAGTGAAACGTTATTAGTAAAAGTGAATGGAGAAACTTGCTAGAGACGATTAGTTCAACATATATATAAATCTATCTGCCCATAAATTGCTTCACCCACTCAAGACTGTACGCCAACGGGAACGGAGAAAGCATTTATTTGTGGTTATCTAAGACACACCAGTTCACTCCTGGTCGGCACTTTCTTCCATATAGCATAGCACCCATCATTCTCACATTTACTCTTTTCAATCTTCCCTCTGCACGGCCATTTTTAATTTGTGGGGTTCACGGAGATGACTGATCTACCCATGGATTTCGATACTAACAGGTATTTTTATTTTTTTTTCATTTTTGATTTCATGCGTTTTCGTTGAGCCCCAGATGATTATATTTGGGTTATTGCTTAAATATAGCAACATGGTCAGTGATGATTTTGTATAGTTGACCTTTACTTGCTTGCTTGGGATTCAGTTCTGTATTTTAACTTTGTCAGTCGTGAAAATGCTGGAAATGGAATTGCTTTTTTTTCCAAGTGCATCGTCATTTTTTTATTTTTTTTAATTTCATGTGTTTTCTATGCGCCCCAGATGATTACATTTGGGTTATTTCGTAAATAGAGCAACATAGTCTGTGATGATTTTATATAGTTGATCCCCGACTTGCTTGGGACTGAGCGTTGTTGTTGTTGTATGAATGTATTGGGTTATATGGTTCAGTTCTGTATTTCAACTTTGTCAGTCGTGAAAATGCTGGAAATTGAATTGCCTTTTTTTTTTGTTTACCCCTAAGTGCCTTATCATTGTTTTTTTCAATTTCATGTGTTCTCTTTGAGGCCCAGATGATTAGATTGGGTTGTTGCGTAAATGAAGCAACATGGTCAGTGATGATTTTACATAGTTGACCCCCAACTTGCTTGTTGAGCATTGTTGTTGTTGTATGAATATAATGCGTTATATACTTGTTGTTGTTATTGTATGTATAATGGGTTATTGTTTCTTCGTCTTTGCTTAGTTTGATGGTTCATTTCTGTAGTTCATGCCTTTCTTTGAGCCCCATATGAATATATTGGGTTATTACTTAAATGGAGCAACATGGTCAGTGACGATTCGTATAGTTGATCCTTACTTGTTTTTTGATGGTTATGTAGTTCAACTGTCTATATATTGTGTAATGGCACCTATGCACATGCTAATTTCGTCTAGTGACTCAATTTTATGCTTCTGTATTCTGTATGTGTCATGGGTGATTATGCCTCATGCATTTCCTGCATTTATGTTTCCCACTTTATGGATCAAAAAGAATATGTAAACTTCAACCCTTTTAGTGATTGAAAGATTAATGATTCTTTCATCAAAAATGAGTTTTGTTCAAGTAATGTTTTTACACGTTGAGAGGTAGTCTTAACGTATATATTTATTATGAATAACAAGTCGAGAATTGAACGGATTCATTGTTTTCTTTGATGTGACTATAGCACCGAGATATGGGATTGGCAATGTGGGGAAACTTTTCTTGAAGACAGTGAGAACTTTGGTAAGTGTAGGCTCTGCTTTCCCTAGTAATTTTAAGTGACAAAAGATAGTTGAGTGGAGTCATCCATGTTAAACAGGGATGCAGCCTCAAACAGATGTATCAGGATGTCTATGGACTGGTGTAACTGAAAATAAGGAAGATATTTCCTGCATGTTTGATGATGAGACAACCCCAGTAAAGGACTGTGGTGACTTGACTTTCGATGTCAAGGGTAAAGGATCCACATTTAACAATTATCTTTCTTCTAGTACTTTGTAGTTAAAGCATCTTATCCTGATTTACGTGGTTTGATCCAGATGTTACAAGCAAGAAATTGGAGCAGTGCACAGAACCTTCTAAACCGGCAAAAAGACGTCGAATGCTACAATTTGATGCTGAGATCCTGGATGCTTCTGGTCCAAACGAAGAGCTTGCGTTAACTTTCTTAAAATCAAAGGTTACTACTACCTTTTGCCATGTGTTTTGAGATGTCTAGTAAAGCACACAGCTAATCACACTTGAGCATTAATAATGTGTGTTGTTTCCCACACGTGAAACCAAGTTAAGAGTGCTGTTAAGCCAACAGATCAGTAGTGGAATTTGGTCTGTAAGGAAACCTCATGTTACAATGCACCTTTTCAGTTCCGCTTCATTTTACATGTTTATGTTACTAGGTAACGCAGAAAAAGTATCTGAGGTAGAATTTATAAAAGTGGCTTTACATGAAAGTGGATAATGCAGGAGAGGGATGCATATTTTGAAGAAGCTATTTGCGAGGTGTCAAACTGGTTATCCGAATGTGCAGGTCAATCTATGCAACATTATTCTAAAGTTATATCTGCTTAAACTATCAAATTTTTTATTGACAGAATATGTTTTTCTAGATGGTGCAACATCTTCGGCTCAGGAAGGCTTGGATGAGTCATCTGAAGAATGGCTTACTGATTGCTTTAATGATCCTGAGTTGCAGATTATTTCCGAGGATATGTAATTTTCAACCTTAGTCTTCCGTGCTCATAACAGGTTCTAGTTATTCTCTGTGTGCTCTGCTCTAACATATTTAGTTTAACAGGAGTACATCTGGAGTATCTGATGTTCAAGCAGACACAATGGGTAGGGAATCTCTCTATCCCTTGAATGTTCTCTTTCTTTTGTTCTTCCTTTCTTTCTGGTCTCCGTCTCCTCTATATTCTTCACATGCTGGTGTTCTTGTCTTCCTTTTCATGTTATTCTTGTTTAATATTTGATTGACGTCACATTATCTGTTGCAGAGGTTGTCAATTCCCCGCCAGATTGCGAGATAACTATGGTTAAAAGCAGCAGTCCTGCTCGTACTTGTGGAAACATTGTTTTCAAAGGTTAGTCCTTTATGTATGATTACATTCAGTACTTTATTTATAGTTTACACTTATTGAATCATCGAGTCTCAAATAGCCGAGAATTCATTACATTGTTAAAAAATCCCCTCGCAGTAATATTGTCAATAGCATGTGCTGTTCAGTGTTTCTTTTTCCCGCTTCATTTATATTGCATGAAATCACATGGCAAACTGGCTGCTACTGAGCTCCTATTCTTAACTGACTATGCACTCACAGGTAGGAATTCATACATACAGACTCCTGCGAAAGGTGCATCTTCTGTAGTGTACCCATTTGGATTTATCAAACCCTGCAGCGTTCGAGGAGATGTGACTTTAAAAGAGATTAACAGAAAGATACACACTCCGCCACCATCTAAATCAAAGCAAAGCAATCAAGATCCACCTTCTTATCCGACATCAGCTTTTTCCGGGAAGCCTGTCATTGGCAAGACGAAAATTCACACAGAGGGCGGAAGAGGCAGCATTACAATCATGAGAACTAAAGGATGATCTTGAAATGATTTGTTCTTCGACAAACTTTAGCATGAGATTGCTCCAAATTCCCTTGACAGAGCAATTTCATGGTACTGTTTTAGGTCTTCAGCACATAAGTTGAGTTGTGAATCAGTGTTTATTAGGGAGAAAATGGGGAGACTTGCTAGTGAATCAGTCTCCCATTATTTTGGTATCTCCATGTATATTGGTTTATTAGATGAATGATTATCTATTTTGATAAATTAGCAAATTCTTCTAGTACTTATCCATCAGGCAATGTAAGCATTATATGAAGGATTCTACACATGCAATGTAACTTGTTATGTCTGAATGATGCTGGATTAGGTAAATATGGTTGTATTTGTACTGAACTTGATGTGCAGTAAAAGTTATGAGTTCAAATCTTATACACACATGTGTGTGCGCGCACGTCAAAAGTTACAGGTTCAGATGAACTCATAGGCTACATCCGCCTTGAGTACAATATCTTTTGAAATGTTGTCCGCTTGTCAAGCTGTGATATTTTGAAAGATGAGACATGGGTTCATGCTACAGAGATTGGAAGACTCAAGAAGGAGGACCTAAATGCCCTTGAAAATCTTAAGACTCAATTTTGGACGTTACCATTAAATCTTAATATGGTCTTTCTATTTATTTATTTCTTCCTTGTTTAACAAATGTTTCTTATGTAATATGGAACTTGGTGTTTCTTATTAATAAAAATACAAATTATTTACGATGAAATCTTATATATTTGAGTTTTCATGATCAGTGTTTTTCTTTTAAATCATTGTTTACGTTTAACATAAAGTCACGGATAACGTGTAAAACGGCCCAAATAAGTGAATAATATGTGTTTTTTTCGTAAAAAATAATTATAACATTTCTCATACTTTACCATTAGACCTCCATATTTGTTTTAATTAAGAGTTTTGAATAAGATGAAAAAGTTTTGTTGAGAGCATCATCCCTAAATATGAACCTCACCAAAGACAAACTCAAATTTCGTTAAACTCGAATAAATACTATAATATTAAACATCAAGCGAAAAAACAAAATAAATATAAAAAATTATAAGCTCGGTGGAAGAAAAAGTGAAAGTCTTCTGGATTCTTCTGAACTCTAGTATACAAAATCACCTTCTCCCACGAACCACTCACTCTCTCCAATTTAATTTAATAATAATCAAATTATTAAAAATTGTGCTCAAATTTCAATCTTAAGCTAGCAAATTCCCGTCCATTGTTCAATCAGGTGAGTACACATTTCTCTTAGATGTAATACTATTAACTTGAGATCGTCATAAACTTTAAATTCTGAATCGAGAAGTAAAAACTAGAGCTTTTTCTAGTTTAATCAGTTCCGATATAAGTGTCTAATAGCTTGTTTGGGCAAGTTTCTAGAATCAATTTATTTTGAGAAGTGTTTTTAAAAAAAAAAAAAAAAACTTTTGGTGGAAAGCCATTTATGTTTGGTTAATAAACTTAAAAAGCACTTTTGAGCATCAATTATTGTTTGGCCAAACTTCTTAAAATTGCTTTGAAGTGTATTTTTCTCAGAAGTGCGTATAGGGAAAAACTACTTTTTTTAGAAACTTAAAAACAGCTTCTGCGGCTCTTCAAAAACACTTATTTTCTCCCAAAAGCTTGGTCAAACATCTCATTTTTTAAAAATAAGCACTTTTGAGAAAAAACAAACACTTTTGGGGGGAAATAAGCTTGGTCAAACAGGCTATAAGTTTGACAGAGAGACTTGTGAATTCTATGGTCTTAAATTAAAGATGAGTGTTCTTGGAATTGGAAAACTTACTAAATATGAAAAGGACCTCTTTTTGGGACGGATCGAAAAGTAAAGAGAGACATCTGAATTGGGGGATGCAGGGAGTATTATATATTCAGGCTTCTTTCATATTCTTGCTTATACATGAACAAGATTCTTTCTTCCTTGTTTGGTTGCCTAGAAATTGGGTTGAAAGTCTGAAAATAGAACTTTCTCTGGGGTAGTCAGAATATTATCTATTGATATTTCTTTTAGGTTGGTACCTATTCATAAACAAGATTCTTTCGATCCTTTTGTTTGGTTGCCTGGAAATTGGGGGAAGGATCTAAAACTAGATTTATTATAGATGTGAGCTTTGTTTAAAGTAATCTCTCATGTTGATAAAATTCGAGACCAGAGGCAAATGCAGCCTATATTGAATGGGTTTAACTGAACCAATGTTTTCGACATTGAACATGTATGTGAAAATTCACTAAATTTTCAGCGGATATTAAAGTTTGAACTCATAATCTTATGCAAAACGTCAAAGGTTGAACATATGTAGTTTAAATTGTGGGTCTGCATCAGTCTGAGGTCTTATCTATTTTTTTCTTTTTGGTAAGATGTAGATGTTGCCATACATCAATTTGATCCCTGCCTGTTTTGGCCTTAACTTAAGCTAACGCGGGAACCAGAGAGACCGAGATCGTGAAAGGGCACAAGCCAGGGGGAACCACAAGGACAAGACGCCTAAAAATGATGGATTAACCCCTGAACAACGACGAGAAAGGTTGAACTTTACTTGTTATCTGCCTAAACATATAGGCATGTATGGACTTCTCAGCATTGCTTAATTCATATTCTTGACATGGATGTTGTGTTCAATATTTCAACAGGGATGCAAAGGCACTTCAAGAAAAGGCAAAAAAGAAAGCAGCACAAGCGGCAGGTGGATGGAATATCGACAAATCGGAAAGTCATAACATCAAGAAGAAATAGCTGGGAAATGGTTTGATGTAGATTAAGTAAAGGGGGGATCTTATGTGTGAATCTGGCATGGGTTATGGATTCTTGAGGTCATTGTTCATCATGTCATTTCAAGTGTCTGAAACTTTTTCTTCTCAGTAATTCTTGTGTCTGGCATGTATGTTTGGCTTTTGTACCTTTGACTTGTGTTTTGATCTGCAATGAAATTTCCTGTTGTGATTAGTCTTACTCGTATGTCAAATAATTTTTCTTCTTCTGAAAATCTTGCTTCTGAGTTGCCATTGTACAGTTGAATTTATGACTCTGGCCACATGTCACTAGATCATTCGTCCACCTCTCTATTCAAATTTTCACCTCATACACTTAGTTTAATTGTTGATGTATTAAATTGTACTAGATTTTAAAGTTTTGAAGAAATTAGAACTATGTTTGATGTTGATTTCTGTTGTTATGCACATTGTAGGAAAAAATTAAAAGAAACATAAAGTGATCTTAGTAATTGTTGATTTGGCTAAGTGATGATGTAGTTTGAACTAGTGGATGTCTACTACAATTTAATGTAACTCAATACTAAACACACACATAGAGAAACATATAGCATAATATATTAATCTATCCATTGAGTGAAAATCTTGAGATATTAAATTATAAATTTTAATTAAGGTAAATAATTGAGGTGTGGATAAGATGATCATGACATTATAATAACTAAAAGATATATATTATTATAAATCAAATGATATTATGCTATACTCTCAAAAAATTAAAGGACAAATAGAAGGAGGAGAATAGTTACTGTAAAAGGACATTGGGTGTGGTTGATATGAAGAAAGATATTTTACGCAAAAATACTTTGTTGAAAAATAAGTGATTTTTACCTTATTTTTGGTATTTATTTAGTAAGAATAAAATATTATCCCATAAATATTTAAATATAATCTAAGTAGATACAATGACACCGAATGCGGACCTCCATCCTTTAACATGGAAGTGGATCCCTATTCTAAAACCAACCCGAGACCCTATTTGACATCAACACCAATCCTAACCTATCCTTGACCTGACCCTAATTTAGGATCTAACTCCCAACCCCAAGTCAAGACTTGAACTTGACCTCGAGTTAGGGTCAGGATCAAGTTGAGTTTCGAGTGGAGACCATATCTCGGGTCAAGGTGAGGGTCGGGAGTCAGATTTTGGGTCTCGAGTCGGGGTAGAGATTGATAGTCGAGTATCGAGTTGAGGTCGAGGTTAGGTGCGAAGTCCACATTTGAGGTTGAGGTTAGGAGTCGGATTCCGAATTAAGGTCAGGTCAAGGTCTGGAGTTGGGTCCCGAGTCCCAAATCGAGGTCGAGAGTCGAGAGTCGAGAGTCGAGACTTGGGTCTCAAATTTGGGACTAGGAATTGGAATCTGGGTTGGGATTGGGAGTTATGTCAAGTCGAGGTCGGGGTTGGAAATCGGGAGTCGAGTCCCGAATCAGGATCGGATCCTAGGTTGTGGTTGAGAGTGAGTCCTGAGTTAGGGTCGGGGTCGAGAGTTGGGTCTCCAGTTTGGGTTGAAACTTGGGTCCCAGATCGAGGTCAGAAGTTGGGTCCAGATTTTAAGTCAGATTTAGAGTCGGTTTTTGGTTCGGGATTGAGAGTTGGGAATCGTGTCCTGGTCAGAGTCAAGTTTTGAGCGAGGTCGGAGGTTGGGATCGTGAATCTGGCCCTAGGTCGAGGTCAGAGGTCAGGAGTAGGGTCTTGTATCAGAGTCAAGAGTTGGTTGTCGAGTGTTAGATCCTGGGTCGGATCGAGTGGTGAGGTTGAAAGAGAGTTTTTGAAAAATATTTTCTTTATTTACGTGGGAAAGTCATTTTAATGTTAGACACATACAAAAATATATCACCATCATATCATACTATATTATAAGTGGAAAGCCGCTAAGTTAAAAGTTGAATTATAAAAATACTCTTTAAAAATAAAAAATTAAATTATCCTTAAATATTATTACTACAAAATTTCCCTTTAAAAAGTAAAGAATTAAATTACCCTTAAATATTATTACTATACATTTTTGATAGTGAAAACACTATCTCTGAATAATAAATTTAATAGAGCGTGTGAAAAGAAAAAGAGTAACAGATGATTTTAGTGGTGGAAGCTAAAAGGGCGAGAATTAGTTAAGTGTCTACACACAATTAAGAGAACGGGTGAAACTATAATATTTTAAAGTCTAATAAATCACTACACTAATATTATAATAACTACTATATTATTGTAAAGTCTCTTCCACTACTCTAAACTGAATAGTATCTAAAGTGCAACATATGTTCTTTTGTTCATCTCCATATCAGGTAACTACAAAAAAAATTCCTAAACTTAATACTCACCACAATAGATCATGGAATGCTAACATACATTATTATTTAAAATTCAATTTTCAGTATGTATTCTTATTGTTATTTATTGATTTATTTTATTAGTGAGTTATTAGTTTAGTGGAGTACCTTTGTAAAAGAAAGTCAAGTAATATAATCAAGTAGCCTCATTATTGATTGAAAACATGATATTACTAGAATATTCACTATATTTAATATGAACTTATTGTGAGATGATCAATTTTATAGGATATTTCATATCTGTCGTTTATTTCTATTTTATCTTTATATGCATTATATTTAGTATATAAAGTTATATATAATGATTAGATGGTGCATTTCATATCATCCTCTTACTTTGCTTTTTGTTTCCCCCTCTTTCCTGTTTGCATTTTTATTTTTTTTATTTTTTTTGTGCCATATTAAATTGATATACTTTTATGAAAAAATAATTAATTTTATTTCTTAATTTACAAACTAACAAAAACATTTTTCATTACTCTCAAAAGGTGAAATGTGGATTTTATAGGTTTTCAATGTTCAGTAACTTGACAAAAAATTGTACACTTTATTGAAATGACAAATAAACAGATTATATATTAGTAGTATTTAATTATTTTAATTGAAGTTTTACTTGTATAAATGGATTTAGTGACTAAAAAGTAGGATTAATGTTCATCATTTTGTATGTATGCGCTTTGATATACTTTATATGATTTAACATATCAGTTGATAGAAATTTGAAACTAATTATTGAAAATGTTTGGTATGACAATCGATTTACATAACTAAATTTAGGTGTATTCAACTATTAAGTAAGTCGAATCGACTCAGCATTCAATAACTTGAGCTTGTATTTAATTATTTCAAATTTAGTATCTAAATATATTATAGCATTGAACCATTTTAAAATATTTGTATTAGTTAGCATGGGATACACGTGCAACGCACGCATTTGGAGACTAGTAGTATAATATATTAATATTATAAATAAATAATTATGATCTATCAGTCAATTTCATTAAGTGAAAATCTCGAGATATCATATTATAAATTTTAATTAAAGGAATAAGATAATTGGGGCGTTATAATAACTAAAAAGTTATATAAACGTGATCTATCAATTAATTTTATTAACTGAAAATCTCAAAAAATCGGAATACGAATTATAGTTAAATAAATAGTTAAGGTGCAGATAAGATCATCGGGACGTTATGATAGCTAAAAAGTGATATAGACGTGATCTATCAGTCAACTGCAGTAACTGAAAAATTTTGATATATCAGATTATAAATTTTATCAAGACAAATAGTTAAAGCGCGAATAAGAAAATCAGGGCGTTATAATAACTAAAAAGTGTATATATATTGTTATATTGTTATATATCAAATGATATTATGCCATACTCCAAAAAATTTAAAAGATGAACAAGAGAAAGATAACAGTTAAGACATTATGTTCGTGAAGACGTATAAGTTTAGAGAGGCAAAAAAATCAGGATCTAAATTGACCCAAAATTGAATACCCAGCTCATTACTTTGCGAAGAGGAAAGAAGAAAAACAAAGAAGAAGACGATTCAGGAAGGGAGCATTTTCAATTAAATTATTTTAAAATATTTATACTGATTAGCATGGGATACACGTGCAATGCACGTGTCTGGAGACTAGTAATATAATATATTAATATTATAAATGAATGGCTGTGATTTATCAGTCAATTTCATTAAGTGAAAATCTCAAAATATAAGGTTATGAATTTTAATTAAAGTAAAATAGTCAAAGTGCGGATAGGAAGATCAAAGTGTTATGATAACTAAAAAGTTATATAGACATAATAAAAATCTCAAAATATCAAATTGTAATTTTTAATTAAAGTAAATAGTAAGATGCAGATAAGATCATCAGGGAGTTATAATAACTAAAAAGTTATATAGACGTGATCTATCAATCAATTTCATTAATTAAAAATCTTGTGATATCAAATCACAAATTTTAGTGAACGTAAATAATTTTTTATATTATATTATAAGTGGGAAGCCCTCCAAGTCAAAAATTAAATTATAAAAATATCCCTATAAAATTATAATATTATGGACAAAAATGTCAACTCAGTTATAGTCATTTTGTACTTGATATTATATCTCAGTTTATAAAAATGTATTTGCACTTGAGTTTTCAAAAGCTTTAATATCATTATATATTTTCCAGAGCTTTTGCATTTATGTTCTAGTTAGATGCTCATGATGTAAGTCAAGTGATTCTCTCGAGCCAGTGATGACTTCGGGTGTCGATTACGTTCAGGACCTAACCTCGAATTATGACATTATTAATTATAATAAACTTATTAATTATTTAATAGAGATTATAAAAATGAAGAGTTGTGATTTGTGAGTTATGAAAGTGGAATATATAATGGACTTGTGGGGAAAGAAGCGAGAACTAACATGAAAAAACCTTGAGGGTTAATGTTATATTATTTTAATTTACTTGCATGTTTTAATGATAGACAAAATGTGTGTACCAGGTCCTTATTCGATCACAAACACGTGTGTCACATGGATTCAAGGACAAGTCAAAGAGAAGTTATTTATGAGAATTAGAATTATATGAGAATTTCAATTAGTCAATTTTTTGAAGACCAAGAAAGAAAAACCTTTTGTGTTTGAGACTTTTTTTATAGTACTTGGACGAAAAGCCCACGAATGTGAATGCTCACCATTCATCAATTTGAGCTTGTATTTAATAATTTCAAATTTAGTGCCCAAACATATTATAGCATTAGTTATACCATTTTAAAATATTTATACTGATTAGCATGAAATACACGTGCAACGCACATGTCCAAAAATTAATAGTATAATATATTAATGTTATAAATGAATAGTCGTGATTTGTCAATTAATGAATTGAGCAAAAATATCGTGATATTAGATTGTAAATTTTAATTAAAGTAAATAGTCAAGATGCAAATAAGATCATAGCGTTATAATAACTAAAAAGTTATATAGACGTGATCTATTAGTTAATTTCATTAAGTAAGAATGTTGAAGTATCAAATTGCAAATTTAGTGTAGTTATTGTGCGGATAAGATAATTGGAGCCTTATAATAACTAAAAAGTTATATAGACATGATCTATCAGTCAATTTTATTAATTGAAAATCTGAAAATATTACAATATAAATTCTAGTTAAATAAATAGTTAAGGTGCAAATAAGATCATCAGAACGTTATGATAACTAAAAAGTTATATCGATGTGATCTATCAGTTAATTACAGTTACTGAAAAAATTTGAGATATCAAATTACAAATTTTATCAAGATAAATAGTTAAAGCGCGAATAAAAAAATTGGGGCGTTATAATAACTAAAAAGGTATATATATATATATATATATATATATATATATATATATATATATATATATATATATTATTACATGTCAAATGATATTATACCATACTCCAGAAATTTTAAAAAAAGAATAAGAGAAGGTAATAGTTAAGACGTTGTATTCGTGAAGTCATATAAGTTTAGAGAGGCAAGAAAATCAGGACTTAAATTGACTCGAAATTGAATACCCAGCCCATTACTCTGCGAAGAGGAAAGAAGAAAAACAAAGGAGAAGACGATCCAGGAAGGGAGCATTTTCATTAAACTATTTTAAAATATTTGTACTGAGTAGCATGGAATATACGTGCAACACACGTATTTGGAGACTAGTAATATAATATATTAATGTTATAAATGAGTAGCCGTGATTTATCAATCAATTTCATTAAGTGAAAATCTCAAAATATCATATTATAAATTTTAATGAAAGTAAATCGTCAAAGTGCGGATAGAAAAATTGGGGCGTTATAATAACTAAAAAGTTATATAAACGTAATTTAAAAATTGAGTAAAGATCTCAAAATATCAGATTGTAATTTTTAATTAAATCAAATAGTCAAGATGCAAATAAGGTCATCAGGGCGTTATAATAAATAAAAAGTTATATAGACGTGATCTATCAATCAATTTCTTTAACTGAAAATCTTGAGATATCAAATTATAAATTTTAGTGAAAGTAAATAGTTTATACTATATTATAAATGGAAGCCTGTCAAGTCAAAACTTAGATTAAGAAAATGTCTCTATAAAATCATAATATTATGGACAAAGATGTAAATGAGTTGTACTCGTTTTGTACTTGATGTTATATCCCAGATTATAAAAGTGTATTTGTACTTGAGTTTTCAAAAACTTTAATATAATTACATATTTTTTTAGATCTTTCACATTTATGTTCTAGTTAGATGCTCATGATATAAGTCAAGTGATTCTTTCGGGCCAGTAATGACTTCTGGTGTCGATTACGTCCAGAACCTAGTTTCGAATCGTGATATTATTAATTATAACAAATTCATTAATCATTTAGTAGAGATTATAGAAATAAAAAATTGTAATTTGTGAGTTATGAAGGTGGAACATATAATGGACTAGTGGAGAAAGGTGAGAGAGAACAAATATGAAGAAATCTTGAGGGTTAATGTTATATTATCTTAATTTACTTGCATATTTTAATGATAGCCAAAATATGTGTACCAGACCTTTATTGGATCATAAACACGTGTTCACATGGATTCAAGGACAAGTCAAGGAGAAATTATTTATGGGAATCAGAATCACATGAGGATTCCAGTTAGTCAAATTCTTGAAGATCAAGAAAGAAAAACCTTATGTGTTTGGGATTTTTCTTATAATACTTGACGAAAAGCGCACGAATGTGAAGGCTCATCATCCATCAATTTGAGTTTCTATTTAATCATTTTAAATTTAGTGCCCAAACATATTATAGCATTAGTTATACCATTTTAAAATATTTGTACTGATTAGCATGGTATACACGTGCAACACACGTGTTCAAAAATTAGTAGTATGATATGTTAATGTTATAAATGAGTAGCCGTGATCTATCAGTCAATTTCATTAAGTAAAAATCTCGAGATATCAAAATATAAATTTTAATTAAAATAAATATTCAAGGTGCGGATAGAAAGATTAAGGCGTTATAATAACTAAAAAGTTATATAGACTCAATCTATCAATCAATGAATTGAGCGAAAATCTTGAGATATCATATTGTAATTTTTAATTAAAGTAAATAAGCAAAATGCAAATAAGGTCACCAGGGAGTTATATAACTAAAAAATTACATAGACATGATCTCTCAATCAATTTCATTAAGTGAAAATCTCGATGTATCAAATTGTAAATTTTAGTGTAGTTATTGTGCGGATAAGATAATCGGGGCGTTATAATAACTAAAAAGTTATATAGGCATGATCTATCAGACAATTTCATTAAGTAAAAATCTCGAGATATCAGATTACAAATATTAGTTAAACAAATAGTTAAGGTGAAGATAAGATCATTGTGGCGTTATAACAACTAAAAAGTTATGCAGACGTGATCTATCGGTCAATTTCATTAACTGAAAATATCGAAATATCAAATTATAAATTTTAGTTAAATAAATTATTAAAGTGCAGATAAGATCATCAATATATTATAATAACTAAAAGATTATGTAGACGTGATCTATCAGTCAATTTCATTAACTGATATTATGCCATACCCAAAAATTTTCAAGGAAGAACAGGAGGAGGAGAATAGTTAAGACATTGTGTTTGTGAATTCATATAAAGTTTAGGGAGGCAAAAAAAAAACAGGGCCCAAATTGACCCGAAATTGAAAATCCAGCCCATTTACTCTGCGAAGAGGAAAGAAGAAAAACGAAGAAGAAGACGATCCAGAGAAGGAGCATTTTCAATGATCACATACATATTCATGTGTTTATAGAAGGATAAGGACCTTATAGCAAAGTTTAATTTCTTTCATGGCTTCTCAATTTCTAGGGCAAATGTGTCCCGCTTTCAATTGAGGTACCTTTTTTTGCATCAAAATCAAAACCCTAGAATTTGGGGGCGATCCATTTCCATCCCCATCTGCAATTCGGGTATAACTATTTGAAATTCAGGTATTGATTTTGGTTTACAAGCATTACAAACCCTAGAATTTTGGGTCTGTTCATTTTCGTGCAAACCCTAGATTTCGTAAAATTGTTTCTTTCTTTGGGGGAAAAGGGTTTATTTGTTAATTGGGGTATGTAAAGTTCAGAATTTTCCATCTGTGGTTGTGCATTTTTGTTTCAATTGTTAAGGAAGTTTGCATGTTTCAGTGCTTTCCTTACACAGCTTCTTAGTTAGAGCTTAAATTTTAATATAATGGGAAATTTATTGTTGCTGTGCATGTTAGAAAGTGATACCTTGTTTGACATGAGCTCTTCTTTCTCGTGGGACTTTATCCAATATATTGAAGCAGCTGATCACAAAATGAGTGAGATATGAACAGTAGCGACTAGTGCGCGGAAGATGGTCATTTCTCGTGTGTGTTAAAAGTTATGATTGTAAAGTTGCTGCTTTACTGTCCAATCATGCAGCAGAATGAGCTTTGTTACTATAGCTGCCCTTGGGAGTTTGAGATATTATTGTTTTGTAGAATGAATAGTTATTGATATCTATGGACTGAAACTATAAGCAATCAAATCTATGTAAATGCACGTGCACCCAAATGCGGAGTATGTCTCTTTTATCATGTTTATAGAAAGTGTAAAAAGGAAAACGGTTCGAAAATATGCACATTTAGGATCTTATTTTATGTTTTGTTTTATTTCTCCTTCAGTTTTAGGTGATCTGTTATTTCTTCTTCTCCCGCCACATGTCTAGTTGTCCATAATAAGCTGTTCTGCTTTGTGTAGTATTAACCCCAAAGATTTGTTTCCCATGGATATTGTCTCTTGCTTGCATGTGGTCATGTGCTGGTTTCCCCCTCCTCCCTCCCAACACTACCAAAGAGAAAATATTTCGCTGCTGAATACTCCATAGGAGTTGATTTTGTTATTATGTATTTGGCTGAGCAAGTATTATGTCATATATGTTTGCCATAAATCTGCTATAATTGTGATTCCTTCTGAAACATATTGTTAGATTTTTATCCCTCCTTGGAAAACGTGCTATTTTGGGATGATAACCATATGCAGATTGCTCATAAGAATTCAACCGTCTGTTCAAATCTATATAGTGGAGTTAAGAACATGCTCTTTTTTAGCTTAAATAAACATTCTGCCGACGCATTCATTTATTCTGGGATTAAAAACTGAATGTGTTAGATATGATGTATAGGGATTTATTGCTTATGCCAGTCTGCACCTTAGAGCAATTGTTTGACCAGCTAGTAAATTCTATGATCCTCAGTGTTTGAGCAATTGTTTATAAAATCTATTAACAAATTAAGGTAATTTATCAGAAGTCTTGATGTCATGGCTTTTCTTGGTACATTCAAAGGGTTTGTCAATTTCATGAGTGTGAAAATTGCTGTCATTGGCGTAACAACTTGTTAATAAAACAAGTGAGATGTGAAGGAAAAAACAGCACTGTGATTATATGTCCTAGGAAATGCATTGGGCCATGCTTATGTATTTTTCTAATACACATTATTAACTGTAAACAATTGTCTTTTCCCTTGTGATACCCAAAGAAGGCATACAATTTTGAGAATATGCACTGATATGAGTGTTGCTTCCGTTGGTGTTATTTTAATTCATGGATGGTACCTTAACTATTCTCTTGCTTGTAGGTATTTGATTGAGGATTATGTTATTGAAGGGTAATTTCCTGAAGCTTTAAGGAGGGAATGCATGGATGTAGTGTCCGATCTGATCTTGTAGTCAATGCCGGGGTTGATTCCATGGGAGGATTTGTTGAAGGCGGAGTGGGTATTGGTACCAAAACTTCTCCGCACACAACAGCAATTGAGAAGGTTCGAGCAGAGCTAAGGTAATCCTAGCATACTCTGCTTCTTCAACCTTCTAGGTGGAGTTTTAGGATTATAAAGTACTCCATATATACTTATAGTGAGATTTCTTCTTGTAACAGGCAGGAGTACGGTTGCCAACATGAAAAGAAAAGACAGTTAGAATTTCTGGAGGAAGTATGGAAGGCAGTTTAATTCTTGTTAGATGTTTGGATATTCTTTGCTTGTGGCTTTGACGATTTCATACTTCAAATTGCAGGGTGGTGATCCCCTGGAATTCAAAACCGAGGATGCTGCTTCACTTAGTGTTCAGTCCACCTCACTGACAGATAAACATCCAGATCAGTTTGTGACCAGGTAATCTCTCAGGCCTTCTGTTACTTTTTCTTATCTGTGTTTGTTACAGTTGTCTAATTATTCTTTTGCATTGCAGTGAAATAAAAGGTAGTTTTGCAATTACCACTTCAGCTCATGGAGACTCAGTTGAAAGTAGTGGTCGACCTGGGGCTCCTCAACTTTGTGAACCCAACAGTGCTGACAATCTCATGCTGTTTGATGGGGAAAATAAGTTTGTTGGTAGTGATAGGGGCTATAGACATCCCAGTAGGAGCAATGTTACTTCATCAGGGCAGTCTAAGTTCGAGGAAAGTCAAAATGCAAAAGAATCAGGTAAGTCTACTGCTTTTGGCATACCTAAAAAAGCATACAAGCGAAGATACAGGCCCCGGCCAAATCGTGACAGTGCTAGATCAAGTTCATCTGATATAGCTCGTGGTGGTCATGACACATCTTTGCCTTCACAACATTTTCCCAAAGATGTAAAAGGACTTGTTTCTGATTTAGATAAGGATCAGAACTCGTCTTTGAACATTGCACAGACTCCTAGTCTAAATGGTGGTCTGGCTCTCAAGACTATGCCTTCTGATAATCAGCTGGACTTAGAAGTTGATGGTGTTAAAGCTGCAGAGTCAACTACCGACTTTAAGAAAGATGATATGCTGGATACTGTTCCTGATGCTAGTGCTTCTAAAGGTTTGCTCGATGACCAACATAATCAGAACTCACTCATGTGTGACCAGAAAATGCCTATTCAGGAAGCTCTTGAAAAGCCACAAGTGTCACTGGTAAAGGAAAGGGTAGGTTCTGCCGGTCTTGATTGTCAGCCAGATACCACTGAAAGAGAAGTTGAAAATAGTTCCAGCTTAATGAATGGGTTAGGTAGTCGAAAAGACTATAAGAAAAGCTTCGCAAATGAAGCTGAAAGTAGTGGTGCGGGATTGGGCGCAAAGGGTTTAGATTCAGAGTCTTCTTGCACCCAGACTAGTCTAAGTCTAGATGGACATAATGATAGTGAAATGTGTACCAACCTGAGTATTTTGGATTCCAACGGCAACTTAAACGGACAGCTGGTAGTGCCAGATGGGATGACAGTTATTGGAAGTGATGTTAAAGTAAAGAACGAGATTAAAGCTGACATGAATAGTGGTTTGAATAATGAGAATCTTAATTCTGGTCACGGCAATCACCAAAGTAATGGTTGTGTACCCAAGTCACCAGAAGAACTTGTTAGTACTGCATCTAATTTGCAAAGTGAGATAAAAGATAAACTTATCACGGAAAGAATGGAAGTAGGCCCATCTGAGTTAGAAATCACAAGAAAATGTTTTGTGCTTAAAAGTGAAGATCCCGACCCCCAAGATGTTTGCAATGTTGGAATTCAGGGTGTGATTGATACCTGTATACCAGAGCACTCTGAGTGTGTATCACAGACTAGAGTTTCAAACTTGGCTCCCGAGGGACAAACACCTAGGATCCAGGGTGATGAAGACTCAATCTTGAAAGAGGCACAGATTATAGAGGTTGTTCTTTTGGCCTTTGAAATAATTCACATCCACATTTACTTTACAGAAATGTTGCTATGGCTTTGTTATCTGACCTTGTAGATCTAATGTAATATACAGGCGAAGCGTAAAAGAATTGCAGAATTGTCTGCTGTAACCTGTCCACTGGAAAATGGTCAAAAATCCCACTGGGATTATGTACTTGAAGAAATGGCTTGGCTGGCAAATGATTTTGCTCAGGTGTGAGCTTAGTAGATCCTTGCCTTTTAATGTCTCTTTTCCCTTTCTGCTTTTCTAGCTATCTATCTAAATGCGGAGTCTGAATCATTCAAACATGATTTAGTTTCTTTTGATTCCGAAATAGTATTTTCGATATGTCTTTCTAGATTTAAGCACTTACCTAATTTAGAAATATCTTTTCATGTAGGAACGTCTCTGGAAGATTACTGCTGCAGGTCAAATATGCCACCAGGTTGCTTTTAACTCACGGTTGAGATTCCAAGAACGAAATCGTAGTTGGGAGCAAAAAACGGTAGCTCACAACGTGGCCAAATCTGTCATGGATTTCTGGCATTCTATTGAGGTAAACAGAGTAATTCAACAAAATCCTAATTTATTCTGTTCTCTTTCCGTCAGTCTGTGTTTCTAAGGAATATCATCACTATGGAGGGGAAAACACATGGCTGGCCTTTGTTATCTCGTGGTTAATTGTTTATGTCTGTTGGGTTAATCCTCGGTTCTCTTTCCTTGAGCCGAGTGTTTATCGGAAACCACCTCTCTACCTCCAAAGGTAGGGGTAAGGTCCGCATACACTCTACCATCCCCAGACTCCACTTGTGGGTTTACACCAGGTATGTTGTTGTTGCTGTCAGCAGATTTAGGTTAAATTGTATACGTGGAATCTCTTGATGCCCAATTATGTATGCTTTTCATGTACGCCCATAAAATAAAACATTAAAAAGTGTGATGATAGGATCCACAGGAATGTTTCCTTGCCTTTTTAAATGCTGAGACCTGGTTTCAGTATGCTATTAAGTAGGATTTGACCAAGGATTCTAAACTTTGTGATTTACTTACCATGTAAATCTTACGTAAAGTTCATCCATTTTAATAGGGCGAACTAACTTTGGGTTTGTTTATTAAAAGTTGTTTGGTTAGAAGAGAAGATATATGATCTGATTTAAAAACCAATGAAATTTATTTTAGTTGGGATAGGCTTTTGGTTTGTTCCTCCACAGTCTTAGCTGTTCATCTTGTTTAAACGAAAATTAGACTGAATGTTAAACTTCTAGAAGTTCCTTAGTGGTTTTATTTTCCAGTTGAAGAGAGGGAAGGGGGATATCATTTGGTCCTTGTTATGCTTATTTCATATTTTGTGGCAGGGCAAAAGCCAAAAAATGGAGCTCGCAAGACCTAAAAAGGATTACACTAATGCCATTAGGGAATATGCTATGAGATTTCTGAAGTACAATGACTCAGATGTTCCAAAAAGTCAAGCTGAGGCCCCATTGACTCCAGACAGGATATCTGACTGGGGAATTATGGACACATCATCGGAGGACCAGTTGAAAGAGGTTTGAACGTGTTTACATGTTAATCTTGAACCTGCCCTCTCTTATTGTGCTCTGCTGATCTCTTTAAATCTTGTTTTGTCGTACATGAAAATATTTTGAACATTTTTCGGAGGCTTCAATCAATTCCTTCTTGGGGTTGTACTTATTGCTCATTGGTTTATTAGCTTATCCTTCTAATTGATCTTCACAATCTTTCATGCAGGAGAACCTCTTCTATCCTGTTCTGCTTGGAGCAATGGATGCTTACAGAAAATCTATCGAATCTCATGTTCAACTTTGTGAGGTAAGCATATAGACCATCATTATATCAGTTACCAGTTTCAAAAAAAATTATAGACCATCATAATTTTGCCAGCTATACTTTTACATCTTCTGAGTAAGCAACTTATGCTTTCCAACCATAACAGTGGGTTGACCTTTGCGTATGTATAAGTATGAGCGAATCATAATCAGTTATCCAACTTTATTTTATCCATGGTATTTTCAGGAAGGGAAACCAGCTGAACTCACACACATTTTTATTGTAAGAACATCGCTTGGGTACTCAAGTTGGCCCTAATTGGTATTGGATGTAGTCGTCCTACATTTTTGGTGTTGTTTGATTAACCATCTTTATGGACGAGTTCTTCTATATGCCCATACCTAAAGTAATGAGTGGACAGAGGGGGAAAATGCAATATACTTGTTTTCTTTGATCTTCTGATGTGACACTTCGTAAACCTGTTGACAAATGAAATGAGGTTTCCTAAATAATGTAGTTTATGTATTGGGGAAAAATTGGTCTTTGGAGTAAGGGAACCCAAGTTAGATCTGTATTCTTGAGTTGGCTGTGTTTTGTGGTCTTGCATTTACTGTGTATACTTCTCATTTAAAGGAAGTTAATATCATAGCTTTGGCTTAAGTTAGTTTTTGATAATTTAGTGTCGGCATAACACCACACCACGGTGTTTTGTTACTGGAAGGATATGCTAGCTTAGCTATATGCTTTTTATATTTTTATCTTGTTGATGCTGGTGTTTACGATCCAACCTTGTACCCTTTGAAGGATTATGCTTGCTGTAGATGTATGCTTATATGTTTAATCGCACTTGTTGATGCTGGTGTCTTTTTTGAAAATTCCAGAAGACAGGAAATGGTATGCAAGAGGATATGGAGACCTCTGCATGTGATGCAGTTACAGGTGTCTTTCTTTATTTTTAATTTTTGTATTTTTGGTGGTTGTCTCCTTCTTTTTCTAGTTGATCGCATCTCTTGACCAATCTGTTTGTGTATACATACTTCGGATCTCAAGATTGTGCATATGAAGTGGATGAAGGAGAAACAAGTGCATATGATCGTTCAGTTCCCTTAGAAGGTAACAAATCGTCAAAATTCCCCCAGAAGACACGGAAGATCCACCTGAAGGGTTACAGTGGCAGACCATATGACGTTGGTGCTGATATACTACTTACACAGTGCATGGAAAATAGAGTTGGTAGTCATCAATCTATGCTGCTGGGGAAACGGCCGGCTAGCACTCTTAATGTGTCTATTCCAACCAAGCGTGTGCGTACTGCTTCTAGACAGAGAGTTGTTAGTCCCTTCGGTGCAACGACAGCTGGATGTGTTCAGTTGCCAATCAAAACAGATGCTTCAAGTGGTGATACTGGTTCATTTCAGGATGATCAGAGTACATTGCATGGTGGATCACATATGAATAGCTTGGAAGTTGAATCCGTGGGTGACTATGAAAAACACTTACTATTCGACTCTGCTGAAGTATCAAAACCTAAAAAGAAGAAAAAAGCAAAGCTTCTGGTACTTGACAAGTTGCTATGTCTCTGAAGATAAATTAAGGAATTTGAATTATATCAATCTGCACCTTTCTAAGACTGAGCTTTTGTTTGCATTCTCTTTGGTGCAGGGTTCTGCATATGGGCAGAGATGGCAGGTTGACTCAAATTATCAAACCAACCAGGTGATTTTTCTTTGCTTTTTCCACATTGTGGCTCAGTAATGTGCTGGAATGTGATGATATTGTATTTGCTAGTTAGACCTCCATGAGGAAATGATCCACTAATAGCAGTCCTAAAGTAACATTATAATCAGAGTCTTTTTCTTTTAACGTAGTGCTCTGATCCTTTTCTTCCTTTCTGCATTTTTTTTTGTTAATATGGTGAATTATTGCTTAACCTTTTTGTCATCACTTTTTCAATCTTGTTCTCTTTCTCCTAAGTTTCTGTGCAACTTGGAATCAACTACCTTTTTTCCCGAATCTATTGTGGTGTAGATGTATCACTATGCGTCTTTGTATTCCTCTTTAGGGTTTTGGGAGAGGCATTGTAGGTTCATGACATTCGTGCCTCATCTTATATTTTCTTGATTAGTTTTTTTTACATCTTATCTTAATTAGTTTGAATGAGCTATTTTCTTGCATAATCATACCTGGATTCTCCAGACAAAGCAAGGTTAGCCGTTAGCATGAAGGCTAGGCCTTTGCAAATGACTGGGAACCATATATTTTACGGAAAAAGGTCATATATACCCCCGAACTATCAGAAATGGTTTGTATATACCCTTCGTTATACTTTTGGGCCATCTATGCCCCTACCGTTATACTTTGGGTACATATATACCCTTACATTTGACAGAGGGACAAGTGGCATCACTAGAACACCTCAACCCATCCCCAATTTTAATATCCGATTTTAATTATAACCCACCCCTCAGTTTAACCCACTATCCGACCCGCTCCACTAAAAAATTATAAAATTAATAAACAACCAACCAAACACAACAGATGTGGGACCCACATCAACCCTCATCATCTTCTCCAATATTCTCCACCATTGCAAAGCTCAAGTGTATTTCAAGTTTGAAATTCATTCAGCCCCAAGATGAAAGAACAATATGTGACCATAACACTTAATCCTTTGCAACACAACAATTTCTTAATTTCAAAGATAACAAGCTACAAAAAGAAGCCAGCAAGAACATAAAACACAAAGCATTAAATTTCTTGTTTTCTCATCGAACACCCATTAAATTAAAGTTCAATGCTTTATGAAAGTCTGCTAGATTTGTTTGTTCTTATTCAAAAACATAGAGATTCTTCTTCGGTAAAAGTCTTAATCCTCTTTAAAATGTATCTGCAGATCAGAAATAAATTTCTAAAAAAATTCGAAAGTGTAAATTTCCAGATTAATCTCATAGATAATAAGTTCCATATGCAATTGCAGAAAATCAAGAAGGAAAAAAATGGAGAGTAAATGGAAAAAACCAAACCCCACACCCCCTCCTCCTGTGGTACAATTCCAATGGCAGATGCAAGAAAAAATTTGAAGAGATGAAGAAGATGATGAGAGTGGGTAATTCAATTTGGGTAAATTACTGGTATATATTCATCAATGGTGAGAAATTTTAATGGGTAAATCGAAGTGAGAGAAGTGAGAGAGAAGAGGGAATGAACTGGGTAAAATTGGTTAAGGGTGAGGGATTTTAGTGGGTTCATATCGGGTATAACGGGCCGGATCTGGGCGGATCTTTTAATTCGGGTGTAAATAATGAGGGAATGGGTTAAATAAATGTGAGGGTGACACGTGGCTCACCGTTAAGTGATAAGGGTATATATGTACCCAAAGTATAACGGTAGGGGTATAGGTGGCCCAAAAGTATAACGAAGGGTATATTCAAACCATTTTCTATAGTTCGGGGGTATATGTGACCTTTTTCCGTATATTTTATATAGCAGTTGTATTGATATCTCTGAATATTGGTTTTATTCCCTCTCTTTTACCATGGAAGCCTTGTTGGAGGGCCATATGATTTCTAGTCGTTCAGATTAATCAGAAGTTACTCATAAGTTAACCAGATTCCATTTTTGTGTATTTACTTGATGGTCTATATGTATTTGATTGATATAACATTTAATCCATGTTTGGATCCTCCATAAATGCCACCATGCTGCCACACTCATGTCGAATCCTCCTAAAATAATGCATTTTAAACGGATCAACACGGGTACAGCGGCTTCTTTTAGAGGATCTGAGCAACATAGCGTTTAATGTTGTACTTAATGAATTCATCATGAATTGTTTGGTTTCAGAAGGATCATTCCAGAAAGAGATTCGAGAGCCATCAACTTGAATCAAACGGTAGCAGTGGTACAGCTTATTCTAACTTGCATTGGCTTTAGAGCTTGTGATGGGGTGTTTTTCTTCTCATATTAAGGGATGTCTTTTTGTTTTGAAGGTTTATTTGGTCAACATAACCCAAAGAAGCCAAAGATGCTGAGGCAATCACTTGAAAATTCTTTTGAGAATAATGGCCCTATTGGTGGATCTATTCCATCTCCAGTTGCTTCCCAGATGAGTAACATGTCCAACCCAAATAAACAACTCATGAGGATGCTTAGTGGAAGGGACAGGAATAGGAAAGCCAAAACTTTGAAGGTACTTAAATTTATCTCGGCTAGAATCTCTTTCCTTCGTTTACTTTGCCTTTTTGTTTGAATGAATGCTAGTTTGATGATTTAATTTATCAAAAAAAAAAAGAATTTATCATAAAAATCAACAAACTTTGATCTTCTATAATCTCATACAGATGCCTGCTGGACAGCCAGGTTCAGGAAGTCCATGGTCACTATTTGAGGAACAGGTTGGTTTCTTATGCCATACAATATGAACTTGCTTCTGCTTCTTCTCTACCATAGTTCTTTTGGCTAGCATGCGTTTAAACGGAATTGACTTCAAATTAGGCACTTGTTGTCCTCGTGCATGACATGGGTCCAAATTGGGAGCTTGTAAGCGATGCCATCAACAGTACCTTGCAATTCAAGGTGAGGGGTAGTTATGCGTTTTTCATACTATCTTTTAGCTAGACCTTTCACGAAGTTCGCTTTTATCCCAGTTTAATGCTCTCTATTGTGTTAATCTTTCTTTTTATCGTAGCTCTTTTATTGCCCTTTTGACTGCTTTAAACCAGTCATGTTCAATATATGCAGTGTATATATCGCAAACCTAATGAATGCAAGGAACGCCATAAAGTACTTATGGACAGAACTACTGGTGATGGCGCAGATAGTGCCGAAGATTCAGGATCTTCTCAACCATATCCTTCAACATTACCGGGCATTCCGAAGGTTCAACTTTCGTTTACTTCCATTGTTTCTTTGAGCTCAAGTTTTTTATCAAGTAAATCAGTATAATTTGATCAAGACCTGCAGGGAAGTGCCAGACAGCTGTTTCAGCGGTTGCAGGGACCAATGGAAGAGGACACACTCAAATCTCATTTTGAGAAGATCATCTTGATTGGGAAAAAATATCTTTTACGGAAGACTCAGGTATGCCATTCACTAGCATTTATGCATAAATTGTGTCTTGCTTGGTCGTGTTGGGTAAGTTAACACTTCTAGTCTGCCAGTTTAGCCTTTTAGCAACCGTTGCTCGGCATCACAGGGTTACAAAAGGTGATTTGTTATATTTTAGTCAATTCTCTGCCATTGTTTAGGTCTTTTAATATGTCCCAAATATGCACAATATGTTCTGCTGGTCTTTCAGAAGTCTAGTAAGTTGAGCTCCTAGTTTTATCTTTGTTATGAAGGTTGAATCGTTTATCTTTTAGGAAACGTAAAAAATAAGGTGTTAGCACAAATTAACCTTGCTCTGGAGAACTTGCGTAAAATTTTATAACATGCGAAGTGACCTAAGATTCATAACATGTAAATTGACCTACAATTGTATATCCATTGTGAAGGTACTTGGGATATTTGTCCTTGAAAACTTGTATTTCGTACGCTTTCAATTGTTTTACTAAAAATCGGCTCATCAATCAAGAAAAGGGCATAGTGTCTTTCATATAGCATGTAAACTCCTGCCTTGGGTGCAGACTTTGATTAAATTTTTATTGTGCTACTGAAAGGAAGCACCAAATATCTTTGAAACTTTGGCATATTCACAAAATAAGAATAATCTAGACGGGTCACAAGTTTTAGAACTTTTAATTACAAACTACTGGAGTTAAAGATGGCCTTTGTTTGTAGAGTTTCTTTTCTTTTTCTTTTTCTTTTTGAAATCTTGCAAAGGTTTTCTGAAAACGTGTTTGTTTTAGTTTTTGTAAGAACTCTTTTGCAAACAGTTTTTTGAAATTCAAGAAGTTATTTTTGGGGATTTTCTCGAAGAAGCTTCTACTCATCAAGTACTCGTGGTTCTTCAGAAAAGAAACTACTACTATTTTTGGACATTTTCTTTTTATCCCAACATTTTTCTAAAAGGCAAAGCCTTCCGAACAGTTACTTCCCTTAAGGTCTTTACTGCTATTCTAGATGCCGTCACTAGTTTTTAATACCTTTGATTACGAATGATTCAAATTAAGTCGTGATGTGATGCTTTCCAGTTTGACATTTTATATAGAAGTGTGCAACTCTTAAATTTAATGATTTTTAAAAGAAAATTACTTTACATACAAAATGTCTCAACTGATTTGGTCATCTTTATGTCCAAGTGAACTCTATCCTACAAAATAGGCCAGATATGGTTATATACTTGCAATAAATCATAATTGGAGAAGCGATTATAGTTATTTAATCATCATGATATTTGTCTACGGATCAGTGCAGGGTATTCTCACTTTGCTGTAGAAGTTACTCCTCATCTGGGTTTTGATATATGTTTAAAAGTTGTTGAGTTGAATGGAATTGGATTTTCTGGGTTTGGTTGCTCACCTGAGGAGCTATCTGATCCGAATCGAACAGAAACGCTTGTTTTGACAAATGAATATTTGAATTAAAAAGAGAACTGATAAGTGGAAAACAGATATCAATCACTTTATCTGCTCTTCATATAATATTTGGTATGACTGCCTAAGTTTATTATGAACCTTAAAGAACTGTTGATATTTTTGAAACTGAAGAACTGTTGATATTCAACTTGACATGAAGGTTGTACATACTAATTTGAGTGAGTGCATTATATCATTTGGTAATATTAATCATAGTGCAGAGTCACTCCAATTGTTTAAACATTCTACCCGATCAGGTTTAAGAGATGAATAATTCTGCCTTATCACGAGGAATGGATACACAGATCTAAGTTTTTTGAAATGTTAAATATCTTGTTTTTTCTTTCCTTTTTTCATACCCCTGGGCTGGTGCGGGTTTTGGTTAATCAATTTGTTTAACTGCTGGGAAATTTTACATTCTGTCAAAGTCGTGCATTTTTCCCAATAATCCTGGTGTCTGAGCCAACTTGTGTGTACCTAGACTAATTCATCGGCTACTTGCTACTACTCACATGCATAGGTACGGGCTAAGTGTGTCTGCTGAGGCTCAAGTAGATGGGAGGACTTCAACTAGTGTTGCTTTCGCTGGGTTTCGAACCTTGGTAGACATGTCATGTTTAGGTTTCAAATATATAGAAAATATCAAAATTGTTGCAAAGAAATCGGTGTATTATTCTCTACCAGTTTTGCTTATCCTATTTTGTTTCGGGGAATTGGGTATAATTGCACAAGAATAAATATTTGCCATTTTAGGGGAAGAGAATATTGGCTTCATTTTTTTCAAATATCTATAGTGTATGGACGGTCAGTAAATCTCTTGTTTTCTTTATGTTTGCTTTATATACTTGTGAGTTTCAAGTGGTTATAATGTTTAGTTTCTTTTTGATGAAGGGTGAAAACTATGATCTAAAACAAATTCAGCAACCACACGTTTCTCATATGCATGCGCTTTCCCATCTGAATGGAGGACCTATTCTTACGTAAGTTTATCTCGAGTACATGTCTGAGGTTGACCTTTTCCCAATAGGCCAAACCGGAGCTTTGATTTTAACTTATCTTTTTTCTTCCTTCTGGTCCACTGAAGGCCTCTGGATCTGTGTGAGGAACAACCTCCATCTAGTCCAGACTTTCTTCCTGTTGGATTCGAAGATCCCCACACAGGTGGATTATCTATCTCGGGTCAGGGTGGAGGATCAGTGCTTCCTGCATCTGGTGCAAATTCTGGAGTGCAAGCATCCTCCAATATGATTCTCGGAAGCAATTTCCCGTCATCATCAAGTCCACTAAATGCATCTGTCAGGTAATGAATGCTTAAGCTTACAACTATGTATTGGCTTCTTGGATTTCCTCTTCAAGTGCTGATATGGGTAATCATGCTTCTGGGATGGTAGATATGCTGTTCCGAGATCTGGATCTTTTCCAGTTGATGAGCAGCAGAGATCCCAGCAATATAATCAAATGTTATCAGGTGGAAATATGCAGTCCAATATATCTGCTCCTGGAGCCCTTACAGGCAGTGACAGTGGCGGTGCTCGTACACATCCCAGTGGCAACAGCATGGGAGCATTGTCTGGGCTTAATAGAGGTATGCCAATGGCAAGGCCTGGGTTTCAGGGAATAGCATCATCATCTATGCTGAATTCTGGGAGCATGCTTTCCTCTGGTATGGTAGCAATGCCTAGCACTGTGAATATGCAATCTGGAGTGAGCTCGAATCAGGGGAATTCAATGTCGAGATCTCGTGATGTTTTGCACATGATACGGGTAAGTCGGCTTCTGGATACAAATTGCTCTTTTCTTGTGGTTAACATCTGTGTTGTTGGACATTAGTAAAGCAATAGTTGTGTTTTCCTTGATCTTCTGCTTCTAGGCAACTTCAAGCTTGTAAAACTTCATTATGAAATGGTAGGTGAAGACACGTTCTCCTTTCTGCTAGAACTTTCACTAGCTAAGTTTAGTTTCACTTCATTTTCTTAACAAGTGAACCCTGACTTTAGGCATCTGCCTAAATAAGTTCTGAAATGAGTTTCTTTGACAGGATTTTTTACGTTGGGGTGATATTTAGTATAATTTTAGAAGGCAACACTTCTGTGCATTCAGTGTGCTCTTTGGGCTGCTTATTTAACTAGCAAGTATACCAGTGTTCCATGTGACACATGGTTTCAGATGGTCAATGCACTCTTGAATCAGGATAGCTGAGTCAAATGCATCTCATGTTGAAGAACATGTGAATCTAGGAAGTTCAACTAGACAAGCATGAAAATTTCAATGTGAAAAGAATGTCCTCCAATATGAAATGTTGGTTGATCAGGTTCATTTACTAATGACAAACTAATGCCCATCAAAAAATGTTCTTCTTGGGGGTCCTTGGGGAGAGCAAAGAAGGTGTAGGATGTGCTGTTAAAAAACACAAATGTTGCCATGTCAGTATATGGAGAAGGTGAAAACAGTTGGCTTTGGATGAGTTCCATTGAGAATTTAAGATTTCATGACTTCCATTGGGGAGAAGAGCCACCTTTATATACTGAAGAGTTGTAGTTTTAGTTTCCTGACATACTTTGCGCTCTTCTTTGATTTTCACACTGTTGCTTGACATGAGTTTTCTGCATTTTGGATCTTTTTATGGTGTAGTTCATATATCTGATTTTTGGAACTGCAGTCTGATGCTTTCCTTGCTTGTATACTTCAACTCTCACCTCCTCAGTATTTCGAGTTCAATGACAGTGTATATATCCTGCTCTTGCAGCCCTCACAGAATCAGGAAGCTCAGAGACAAATGATTGTTCCTGAGCTTCAGATGAAGGTCTCTCAAGGAAGCAGCCAAGGAGTCCCTCCATTTGGTGGGTCAAGTTCCTCTTTCCCTAACCAGACTGCCTCCTCACCTGTTTCTTCACACCCACTTCATCATCAGCAACCACATCTTTTATCTTCACAACAGCCTCTTGTGCATAGCCCTCGGCATCCTCATCTTCAAGGGGCCAGTCATGCCACCAGCCCACAGCATCAAGCTTATGCTATTCGCTTAGCTAGAGAGAGGCACCTGCAGCAGCGGCTTTTACAACAGCAACAGCAACAACAACAACTCTCACATACACAGGCCCATCTTCCTATATCATCCTCATTGCAGAATAGTCCTCAGATCACTTCACAGACTTCTTCTCCACCAGTGTCACTTTCTCCTTTGGCATCCCCTTCCTCTATGTCTCCAATGCCACAGCATCAACTAAAACATCCATTTCCGGCTCATGGGCTTGGACGAACTGCACAAACTGGGGGTGGTAGTTTAATTGCTCAAATGAGCAAGCAAAGACCACATCAGATAGGGCAGCAGCAGCTTCAAAGTGCTAGCAGGCACCATCCTCCACAGCGCCAGCAGTCAGAATCTCAAAAACAAGCTAAAATTTTGAAGGGAGTGGGGAGAGGGAAGTCGATGGTACACCAGAACATGCAGATTGATCCCTCTTTATCAGATGGCCTTCCTACAGATCAAGTGAATCAATCTGCAGAGAAAGGTGAGCAAGCCACACAGTTAGTGCAAGGTCAGGGAATCCTGGCCCAGCCTGCAAAGCATAAGGCGAGTCAGCCGCAGCATCCCCACTCTAAGATTTATTCTGGCCAAGTGCCTCTATCCAAAAAGCAGCAAATTCCCTCTAATTCTGACAGTACCAATCAAGGTCTTGCCTCATCGAGTGTATTGGGTCCTAATTTGCCCCACCAATCTGTTCCAACCTCAGTTGTAGGTTCTTCCAACCACAGAGTGTTGATGCATCCACAGCAGCAGGTGCAGTTGCGGCCAAAGTTGATGACTCAAAGTCAAGCAGCTTTTCAAGGGGTGCTGCAACGGAAACGTTCACTGAATTCTGAACCGCCAAACAAGTTGCAAGCTGGTGAACCTCAGAGTGAACAGCGCAATATTTGCAAAACTTCACAGACAGGTAAAACGCCCCTGCAGGACTCCAACAATTTAACTAATGCCACAGAGGTTTCTGTCCCTGGTGCTACTCAAATGAAGGTTGCAGTTCCATCATTAGATTCAATTGGAACCCAACCAACAAATACTGCTGGCAGCGAGACAGTGCCAGAAGTCAACCAAGGGGTAAGCCAAATGCAATCTTCTGGCAAGTTGTCTCCTATTGGGCGTGATGCTAGTGTTCAATGGAAGCAAAAGTCTTCGGAGTTGCATCCTCCCTCGCTAGCGACCCAGCCCCAGTCGCTCCAGCAGCGGCCACCATTGCAACATCCAGATCAGGCTCAGGTTTTGCAAGGAGGGAATAGAAGTTTGTTAGCTAGACCCAGCGAATCCAAACTGGATTGAGGCACACTCAAAACATCAAGGATTACTCCTTCGCAGCTTGTCATTCCTTCAGCACGCCTTTGAAACAACAGCTCACAGGTAAATTCTTCCATGGGATCACAACTTTCTACTCAACCACCATAATTAATGGCAACTGCTATAATACACCTGCTATTATGTGTATGGTCAGATCCCAGTAAGACAAGTTTAAATTAGCGACATACTTCTACAGAATTTTGATTTAATATTGTCCTTAGTTCTTGGTTGAGATAATTTAGGCTCTTGATTAATCATATTTTCAACATGGCATAATATATGGTATAAGCTGTTGATTCTTGCTTGTTTTGTTATTCAGACAAAGCTCGTTGTGCCTGAGGGTATCAAATTGGGACGAGAAGGTGAACTTCAAGGTTCTGGGAATGTAGAGGATCATCAGCTTAGATTTTGTGTTTTGTATAGTATTTGTTGCCCTAGAGCCTCAGGAAGGTAGGGACAGATGTAGAGGTAGGTGTACAGGGTCTCTCTTCTTCTCCTTTTCCCCCTTTGCCCCCTTCAATTACCTCTCATTTTTCTTAAAGGCCCTTTTTGCACACTAGGGGGGGCCTTATTTGATTTTGTCCCCGTAGTCATCCCATGTATTATAGCCCTTTTTGTATTCAATGGGGTAGCTATCATTTTTATGGCCAAAGGCTGTGGAAAGTCTTGTAAATATTAGCCGGCATGTGTGTTCTCCACATTTGTCAATACAGTCCTCATTCGTGACTGCCCACCCTCCTGCGAGAGCTTGTGCAATTCTTGTAAATTGTTCCTTTTGGCATTTTGAAAATCTTGAAATGAGATCCGATCACTTATATTAGACAGCTACTTGGGAAGAACAAACTCGAAGTACTCAAAATGGATCCTGGTCTATTTTGAGATTGTTCTTTATAATTGTAACGAAGATGGTGTACTTGGAATCGGCTGTCAGCGACACAAGTATGGCAGAACCAGAGCAAAAATAAAAATAAAAATATCATGCATGCTAATAGTAAATCTGAGACCTTCAAGCAACTAATATCAAGACATCGGAGCTGTTTTTGTTCTGGGTTGTAATCTGTTTTTGTTCAGCCCATTTAAACCCGCTCAACCCAACCCGTCAATTTTGCCACAGCTATTGTTAGTATGTATGTGTTAGGCCGCTCTGCCATTGTCTGATTTTTGGTTGTACCAATCCTAATTTGAAATGAGAATATCGCAAGAGAAGACAAAAATGTACGCCCATCCCGTTCTGTATGCATATATCTTGCTTCGTTATTTTTTTTTGTTGGTCGTCCTTAAATAAGTAAACAAGTCCTATTGGTGTATGGTGTGCAGTTGCATAATTTGTAATTGTATGAATCTTCCTTGATGTGTAGTATGAGTTCTACATTATTTGAAATGAACAATAAAAAAAGTATGAGTTCTACTATTTCAAATTAATGCTCAAACCAAAAGAAAAAAAGATGGGTATTCGAAAGTGTTCTTTATTTGATGCAACACATTTTCAATGCCATTATTCATCACTCTAGATTACTGTATGAGGGCCTATCCGAAATAGCGTCTCTACCTCACAAACAAAGGTAGGGGTAAGGTTTGTGTACACTCTACCCTTCCCAGACCCCACTCGTGGGATTACATTGTGTATGTTGTATGTAAAAGCTAGAAAAACATCTTCCTTGGAAAATAATACGGTCAACATAAGTCTTCTCTGTAAATAATACCCTTGTATCGACTTCTTTTTCTGAGGGTGTATAGTACCTCTATTAAACATTTCAGGCAAATATGACGATCCAAATGAAGGTAGTATTAGTGCAGACAAATGCAAAGCCTTCTCTGTAGCAATTCTTGCCTTTTAACATATCAGAATTTGGTGTAAACTCCAAATTCCCAGGAACCTTTGAATAACTTAGAACACCCTATATTCAGCAACTATGACATTCCAACTCATTGAAATCTGGTGTATGCTTCATTCTGCACAACTTTGACAGGCTTGCACATTTGTTCATTTATTCTTTTAGCGTATTCTTTAAACGTTGAACATAATATGCCTCCCAAGAAAGTGCTACGCCAAGCGGCAGATAAAGAAAATCACCTAATACCATATAAAGGATAAGAAAATGATTGCCTGCAGATTTGGCAGTAAGAACAACAATGAATGTAGGAACAAGCAAATTCTCATAGAGGTACCAAACAGAAGAAACAGCCTGCAACAGCCACCATACTATCAATTCTCTTCCTGTAAAGTTACGGCCACTAGATTGTAAGTAGAAGTGACCACAACAGAGGTATTAAAACTCAATCATATTTGGTGCAATCATAACCAACAACAACATACCCAGCGGTTGTTTCCAAAAGACCCTCGGCTCAAGGAAAGCAAAAACACAACATTTATGGAAACATAAGCAGTAACAACAGCAGGATGGTACCAAGAACCAAACTTTCAAAAAGCATAAACTGTTTCAGTCCCCAATTTTAAGATCCCACCATCATATGTACAAAATACATTTCACTTGCAGCTGGGTCATACAAACAAGTAAATAATTTCACAGCAGATGCCAATTGGAAAGCATGAAGCATTAGCAAATAAGCAAGGAAAAAAGCAGCCATAAGTTTACAACTGAAAAGGATCTATCTTATTGCATTGTTGATGTTGAACAACCAATCAACTAAGAGTACTCCGGATTTGTTTGGTTAGCTCAAATCAAGCACGAATAAATTTACATTTCTACTAATATAAGTGACAGAAATGCTAATTATTCCTAACAATAATTAAGAAACAAATGTTAGAAGAATGAAAATGCCCCATAAATAAGAACATCGCACTATGCTTTTAAATACATGAAAATCAAGCAATTTTCATGGAAACAAATTTAAAAAGGCATAAACTTGATGAAACCTCGTGTTCTTTAAGCATCAACCACTTCTTTCCATCCCAAGAAATGATGCAAACGTGTTCAAAATTCGTGAGCTACCTTCACTTTCTTATGCGATCCAACAACGCTATTAATAGTATCAATTAGATTCCTCTGTGTTTCAAGAATCATTTCCATTCTCCTCTTCTCCATCTCCATTCTATACCTCTCTGTCTCCTTCATCATCTCAATTTTCTTACTCTCCATTCTCATAAACCTCTCGGCAAAACCCCTTATCTCTGCAGCTAATTCACTCCCTCCAACACTTCCTCCCCCGTCCTCATCGTCTTCCTCTTCATCCACTTCTTCCTCAACATCATCATCGTCGTCATTAATACCTACATTCTCAAAATACCCTTTTCTTTTCTCATTCATTGAATTCCTCATACCCCTCATAACGTCAAAGTTTCGATCTTTAACCATCCTATTCACATTTCTATTATCAGCAACATTAACACCACCCATTATACCAATTTCACCACGAACAATATGATTAATACTTTTACACTTATTCTTCCTCAAATCCATATAACTAACATCTACTTCATCACTATCAGTATCATAATACCTCTGATCAGAACTCGAATTCGGATTCGAATTCTGGCATTTCACCATGGCAACAGGATGGGCCGCAATGGGTAAAGGCCCACGTTCCATACGATCCATCAAATCAAAATACTGCCAGGAATTCGGGTAGGGTTTGAGTCTTTCGGCCCGATAACGTTTACGAAGCTTCTCGATTTTGTGACGGCATTGGGTGGCGGATTTGGACGGCTCATCGAAGCCGCAACGAGCTGCGACTGTAATGGCGACTTCTTCCCATTGGCTAGCTTTGAGCTGACCTTTTTTCAAAGAGTACCATTTTTCTTGATAAGCTTGGATTAGATTGAAAGTTTCTTGATGGGTCCATGGAATTGGTTGAGTTTTCTTCTGGGGTGATGGGATTGTGGGATTTTGGGAGATTTGGGGTTGGGTTGATTCAGGGGGTGGGAGGAGGAGGGGTGGGTGTGGGGGTGGTGGAGAAGAAGGGGTGGTAGCCATGGTGTTTGTGGTATTTGTGATGATTTTTGTGCTTTTTTGTAGTTTGGAAAGATTAGGTTTTTTTGGATGGTGGGGGGTGGTGGATTTATGTGGTGGACGGTGGCAGAGGTGATGGCGGTGGTGGGTAGGTGGGGGGTGGGGGTGGTTGTTGGTAGTTGGTGGTGGGTGGTGGAGCCATATGGGCTATGGCCGCACTATGGATTTAAATGGACTACAAGGCCCAGAAGCACACAACTTGTCCGTTCGGCCCATAGTACTTGGGCCTTGGGTGGGTGGGGGCGTAGATTTACACTAATAGAATCATTCTGCGCCACTTATTTAACTGTTGATCCCTCATTATGTCTTGAGCCGAGGGTACGGAAACAACCTCTTTATTTCACCTCTGAGGCAGAGGTAGGTCTGCATATATTCTATCCTCTACATTTAAACTCTATCGAGGTAAGAGATAAGGTCTGCATACAATTTATCCTTTTCATATCTCATTTTTAAAGTTATACTGAGTATGTTCTTATTATTATTGTTGTTTCGCGCAAATAACCTCCACATCAAAAGCAATTGTAATTCAATTCCTAGCGAATGGTCAGAAAGACTTGTCTTGTCACAGTTTATGATAGATCACTAAGATTTAATATATAAACAAAATTCTTAATGAATGAGCGTGTCACAAGTCCTAACAAGTTGTCAAGATTTCAGTACAACTTGTAATTATCTACGGTTCTTGATAGATCATAAGAAGTTTCAGAGAAATATCATCAATATATTACCGCTTCAAAATTGATCCAAATTAACTTCAAGTGATTATAAATTTGATATCAAACATTCTAATACCAATATAAACAAGGAATTCTCAATGGTTAGATTTGACCCAAACTTTCGAAAATTACTAGATCCCGTGTCATCTTCAACAATCAAACTCAACAAAAATAAAATAAAAAATACATATGCATACAATGAAAAAAAAATGCATACAATGATTATGAAAGATAGATACATATCAAAAATTATACGTACAAAAATATTAATTTACAAGTCGATGTAAAATTATAAGCATATTGGTGTAGAAAGAATAAATCTATAATACTAGTATCTAAAGTGGCAAGTCAATAGAATAAAGTTAACAAGTAGGTGAACTTAATTTTTAGGTAAAACTTATGTGCTTCAAATTCAAATATCACCTCACTCAACAACCACATCAAAATTTTCTCACTCTTTTGATTTGATTGTAGGTCTTTCTTTTTATATTTTCTCCTCTTCTACGTAGACCTTTTAGACTATGAGTGACATGCTAGTTATAAAGTTATTAGGTTCATAGTTATTTGATGGATTATAATGCAAAAGTGATTACTATTTTTTGTAGTGATTAATAATAATGAAACTTTTTATGCATGAATTATTAATTTCATACAAGTTTTTTGTTTTGGAATTATTTAAACCCGTATTGTTAATACACACCCCCTCCCATTTTTTATTATCGGGATTTAAATTCGAAATCTCTAATTAAGAGAAAAAATCATTCATCTCATCACCTCTCTTGATGTTCCATAGAACTAGTGAATGTAAAGACAAGTGTTTGTCAAACGTATATTTTCACTTAATTATAGTTAAATACGTAATATGTACTTATACTTTAATTTTTAAATACTCAAGTAAAATCGTTCAATTTGATATGAACTTTTGACATTGAAAAGGGATGAAAAAAGACAAAAACATGAAAATTTTAAGAAATATTGTATTGGAGAATGATAGTACTCGATTGGCTAAATTTTTACTTTGTTGGTAAGAGTTTAATTTCTGAACGGTAATCCCACAAGTAAAACAAGGTGAAAGTTCCATTACCAACTTATAGTTTCCTTTTCCATTTTTCCTTCCCCTGCCCCAACAATATAATGTGTAGGCAGATGTTAACCTACAGTGTTTCTGGTAGACCAAACAAAATAAAAATAAAAAAATAGTACAAATATTGTATCCGCCTAACTTGCCATCTTCTTTGGTTTGACATGTGATGGGCAAAGTATATCCTCCATCATCAAGATCTCACCAAACCCCAATGGATCTCTCTTCTTTATTTATTAAAACCCAACAACCCCTCCTGCCACTCCACTCACCTCAGGACAAACATCCACACACTTCCTCTCTTTCCCTTGCTCCTCAAGCCTTTCTATATAGGGTCTTGAAGAGCCAAAATCAAATCTTTTCTTATAAAGAAATTATCTATAAATGGGTAAGGTTTACAATTTAGATGAGGTCTCCAAGCACAACAATGCCAAGGATTGTTGGCTCATTATTAGTGGCAAGGTATAATAATATTATCTCATGAACTTTGTACTAATTAAAGTTTTCTTTTTTTGATGTAGTTTTAAGTGTGTAGCTGCATTTTATGCTTTTCGTTATTAGATCTGTTAAAAGATTCAATCTTTATCACTTGTTTATTAAAAAGATTCAATCTTTATCACTTATGTGTTGCATTTTCTTTATTATTTCTGCTCTCCTACTTCCCCCTGCACTTTTTTTTTTGTTTTTTTTTTGTTTTGGGAAAGAGGGGTGTATGGTGGGTGTGGGGTGGGATAAGGTATGGCCATCTCCTCTTGTATGGTGTTATCTTCTTGTTTTATTGATTGAATATTTCTGGCTGAGAAATTGCATCTTTAAAATTTAGTGAGTCCAAAGTGTAGCAGCTATGTTGCTCAGACTCTCCAAAAATGCTGCAGCATCCGTGTCGGATCCTCCTAAAATGCGTTACTTTTTTGGAGGATTGACACACACCTGGCGACATTTTTGGAGAGTGAAAGCAACATATGTTGTAGGGTGTGTCTAGTGTGATTCCAAATTTTGTTTACCTGCTTGACTCCTCATTCTATACCTCATTGTCCACTTACCTCTTTGCTCCAAAGAATTTTTTCCTTCGCACCAAACACATTCGAGAAAATCAGTGATATTCTCACATATTTTCTTGTGTTTGGTAAGTGAGTAGAAAATATATTCCATATTTGATAGCGCAAACATATTTTGTGAGCGGAAGACATGAAAGTGAGACAGAGCAATGGAGCTGATTTGATTCTTCTCTCCATATCATTCTGTGCTATGGCAATATTAATGCTGGTTGATGTTTTCCACTACCAATATGTGTACTTCCATCATTCCTACATAAATATGTGTAAGGTAAGTGGAAAGAAGGTAGATAAAGGACGAGGAGTGAGGAGTGGGGGAAGCAAGTACGTAGGTGGGGATGGGATACACGGTTAGGGGGTACTGAGGTAGAGGGTAGGTGTGGGAAAACGAGTCCGAACCTAAATGATGGAAAAAAAGGCCAAACGAGTCAATGGTAAAAAAAGAGTTGAGAAGATAGGCAGAAATGGAGTCTGCCCTTGATTTATTGACCCACATAGCACAGGAATCTATATGAGCCAAAGAATGAGCAGCGGCTGTTAGGCCTGGCCCGTTTCTTATACTTGTATAGAAAATGTCAAATTTGTTTTTAGCCATTACTTTGGCTCGTTTAGTCTTTTTTTCCCAATCATTTAGGTTTCGGACTCTTGAAAACTGGTAGAGGGAGTAAGGGTGGATCGGGAATAAAGGGACAAAATTCATCTTGGAAGTGTATGCAAAACAGGATTGCATACACTTCTATCACCTCCTTGTAATTTAGAAAACCGTAGGGATTTTCCCCTTGCAGCTAGCTCAGGCTTTAGTTTAGAATTTTATCCTGAAATGGGATAAACTATGGCCCCATTCCAATAAATGGCGTTATCAGAAATTAGTATAAATAGTGAAAACGCCTTGTTAATCTTTTATCATTAACAAAAAGTCTTGTGAGTTTTCACCATATACGAAAACTAATTTCTGACTATATCATTTATTGGAATGAGGAAAAAAATCTTGTCTTTTTAGAAAAATGGTTCCTTTACAAGTTTAGAACCTTGGTAACTAATTCCAAGAAAAAGATTTTCTTATAATTCCTCTTAATTGGAAATGCCTTGTATGCTACTTAAGTAGCTGGCATCACCTGTCCACTTGGATCAACGCCTCCATTCCCTTTTTGGTTTAGTTTTGGAAGTGATTTCAATAGCTTGCTTTTGGCAATGTACTTATTTCGTTGTTAATGAATGGCCTGAAAAGAGTAGCAAAGTGTTGAATAGTTGGCAGCAAATGTATCAAATTCTACCTCCGTTTTCTTTTCCTATTTTTCCCTTTCCAAGTGTCTTAACTTTTTCATATGCTGCGTTTTATTTGAACAGGTGTATGATGTGACAAAATTCTTGGATGATCACCCAGGTGGTGATGATGTTTTATTGTCTGCAACAGGTAAAATAGTAGGACGTATTCTTCTCGCAAAAGAACAACACTCTGTATTTGGTATTCGATCTTTAGTAATCTTTAATATGCACCAATATGTTGTGTGTGTAAAGTAAAATCCAGATGAGCCATCTCCGAAATGCTAGACAACTTTGATACAAAAAACTATATAATTTTGTAGAAGACACTGGTATACGAGACCCTGATACTTTGTCACATTAAAGTACCTGAATTTTACCCACTATAACAGGTAACGTAATTCTTGAAAAGTAACACTGAGTTTTGGTTTTGGTATTAACGTTTTCTGATCTTTAATATGCACCAATGTGAGTGTGTGTAAAGTTGAGTCGAACTTTGCTGACTGCCAGATTGTGCCATCTCTGAAATGCTAGACAAATTCGATGCTAAAAGCTATGTAATCCTGTAGAAGACACTGGTTCATGAGCTCGTGATTGTTCTTTCTGCAGGAAAGGATGCAACCGATGATTTTGAGGATGTTGGACACAGTAGTAGTGCTCGAGCAATGTTGGACGAGTATTATGTAGGAGAAATTGATTCTTCAACAATCCCAACTAGTGTCAAGTACACTCCTCCGAAGCAGCCTCATTACAACCAGGACAAAACAACAGAGTTCATCATCAAGATCCTCCAGTTCTTGGTTCCTTTGATTATTTTGGGCGTGGCTGTTGGCATCCGCTTCTACACCAAACAGTAGCTTGAAGATTGATCATGGTGATCTCATAATAAGAATCGAAATCAGCAAGACGTTAGAAGAGCGAAAAGACAAGAATATAGCTTTTTCTTTGTTAGCAGGCAAATCTTTGGTTAAATTCTGGGAACAGTTGTGATATTTTGATTTTTGTTGTTGTGAGGATGCCTTTACTTTTTCTTTGTTCCCATTTTAACAGTCTCTTTTTATTTTTTATTTTAAAATATATCGATCTACGTCTTTTGCTTTAGTAGGATCTTGTCACCTGATGGGTAAATTTCACATATGGTCATATAACTACAGTTTTTTTTGCTTCAAAGTTACAAAAGGTTGTTTTATAACCTAAAAGTTACAATACAATTACATTGATGATCAAATGATCACAATAGTTTGAATAAAGAAAGTTAACGTGATGACCTAATCTGAAAGAAGTATCGGTACTTGCCCAACATTATCGAAAAAAGATTTTGTTTCCTTAGTGTTTCACTTCATAGTTTGGAAATGAATGTCTTTTTTTCTTCTTGTTTCGCCTTCACATAGAAGAACGAAAGGAAAAATCAACGCTCTCTAGCCGGGATATATCGAACACCAACCAAACACCAAAAAATAATTCCAGAAATAAAAAAAGTAACAGAGAAAAAAAACAAAAAACAAATCCAAGATATATTATAGGAGTCCTTTATAATGTTAGGACCTTTTCATGGAAAACCATGTTACATAAACAACATAGAACAACCAAACATGTCTCAATTTTATATGTCACCTTTCAAATTTCTAGAGTCAAATGAGTTTTCTCATTTGACTGTGATTTTTTTCATGTACCTTGTAAAAGTTAAAAAATTAACTTTCGAAATCCGAACGATGCCACGTAAATTAGGACAAAGGGGGTGTTATTATAGAGGAAATTACTTGAAATAGGTAATTAATACTTGTAGAATTCCATGACCCAAGAATAATATGCTCGAGCTTTAATTTTGATAGTAGTAAATCCAGCTTGTTTAGCCAAAGCTTGAAATTGTTGCATTGTTCTTTCTTTGCCTCCATGAAACATAGTCATCATTAACATGTCATAACTAAATGAATGCTTAGAGAGAAGATTAGTCTCTGGATATTCTGGCTGTATTTTTTCTATTACAACAACTTTACCATCTTTTGGCAATGCTCTCCAACAATTCTTCAATATTTTCACGCAATATTCATCACCCCAATCATGAAGTACTACCTATATGCATTCATAATCAAGTCACAGATTGCTAGACGTACTTGGAATGAAGACATTTTTAAATGAATTTCCAACAGATTTTTAATGGAAACGTCAATCGAAATTTCATATTTTCTTCTGCCTTTTACTGAAGAAAAAGGAGTAGTTATTTACTAACTTATGCTTCCTCTATTTCAATTTATATGGTGTTGTCTGACTAGCTACCAAGTTTAAAATAAAGTAATACTCTATTTGTTCACTTTTACTTGTCCATTATTTTTAAAATAGATTTTTATTTTTACTTGTCACTTTAACATATCAAGAAAAGACAGTTATTCTTTTTCATGTTTTACCGTTAGCATTAATTACTTGTTCTCCAAATCATTTTTCAAGACCTAATACTAAATATCAATTAATAGGGATTGTGTGGTAAAATAGTCATATTAATTATTGTTTTCTTAATGAGCGTGCCAAATCTAAATGTGACAAGTAAAAGTGAATGGAGGGAGCAGTGTTTTAAAAGGCGGGGGCGTGAGGCGAGACGTTTTACGTAGCATGGGAGAGACGTAAGTTTCGAGACACGAGACGTAAGTCCCATGGATCTACGGGGTGTATATCTCATGTACTTCCATTTTATATTTTAATTACTAACAAAATATGTAAAAGTAATAATTTTTCAATAATTCTGCAAATAAATTTAAGTAAATCACCAATAATATAAAAAATAATATTATAATTATTATTTGAGAAAAGTAACAAGCAAAAAATGATAATACCCGAGATAATCTTTAAAATGAAATCATCATCCATCTTCATATCTTCTATATATATTCCTACCCTTAACTAATATTTGCACTGATTATTGTCTATGTATTTCAAAAGATAAAAATAAAGTGTAAGAGCAATGACAGAAATGGATAAAGTTGCTTGAGAAATATAAAAAATCACTACAACATGAAAACATGATAGAATAAAGTATAAATATTATTACACCAATAATAAAAAATATGATTTATAGCAAAAATACTTTTAAAATAATGAAAATCAAAATTAACGCCCGAGACTTACGTTTTTGCACCCTGGACTTACGCTTTTGCGCCCTGAACTTACGCCCCAAATTATAGGGCTTACACCTTATAGATCTGCGCTTTTAATTTACGCCCCGGAGCTTTTTTGGTATGCCCCACTCCAAGACTCGCTCTGAGACTTGCCCCGAAAACGTTTTTGAAAACACTGGGAGGGAGTAGTACTATTGAAACTTATAATCTTAAAGATGATTTATGACATTTATGTGGTTATATATATAAAAAAAGCATGTTATAATTAAGGGTAAAATATATAGAAAATTTAAAGTTAATAAAATTACTAACTTTCAATTATAAAAATATATCTTTTTTTAATATAAATATACTAATAAAAAGATAGAAAAATAAGAATAAGTATTAGTACTATATATATATATACTCCCTCCGTCCCATATTAGTTGCTCACTTTCCTTTTTACACGCATGTTAAGAAATCATAAATAAGAAGGTAGTTTTACTAATTCACCCCTTAAGAACCTTTTTTGAAACTTTACAAATAAGTGTGAATACTTTAAAAAAGAATTAATTGCAAGAGTAATATGGAAAAAAATTAATTAATGTTTTCTTGATTTAGTAAGGTGATCAATTAATATGGGACAACTATTTTTAGTATAGTGGCCAACTAATACGTGGGAGAGGGAGTATATGACAAGAATACTGACCTTGAGAATGATTAGCTCCCCTTGAGGAACACTCTTAAACATGTCTCCTCCAACATGCTCTATGCCTAATATAGCAAGCAAGAGTAATTAAAGCTTAATTTGATCTTTCAATATCAATTAATATATAGGGTTTTGGTAGTAATTACCTTTATAAGTAGGGGCATCTTTGATGACATGGGGTAGGTCAAAATTAATACCCTTGATATTAGGATACTTGGAAATTATAGAAGCTAATGATATTCCAAGTCCACCTCCCACATCTATTACCTCTTTTACCCCTTGGAAGCCATTGTAACACTCAAGAATTCTCTTCATTTCAATGCAAGTGATGTTTTGCATAGCTTTGTTGAATACCACATTAAATCTACTATCTTTTCCATGGTATTCAAATGCATGCATCCCATGGGCCTTGTTGAATGGTATCTCACCCTCTAAAATTGCATCTTTCAAATGAAACCTTAATAAACAAACAAAAAAGGTCACAATATATATATATAACAATTAACATTATCTAATATAAGATCACAAATGGAAAAAAGGATTAGTTTATATAAATAATACTCCATTGACATGAGCATAATATGTATTTTTACACCGTCAGTGCATTTTAACCTATTATAGTAGGTTGGTTTACGTAATTATCTTTTTTTTAGCTAGGCCACCGTTTAGATTTCATCTCTATTTTAGAAAGTTGAGATTGGCAAATATTTAGACCGTCGTCTTTACAAAATTTTAGACTGTGGTTTAACGTTTATCATAAGATTTTAATTTTAATTAGCTGAAAATAAATATTTAATTAGAATGTGGTATAAAAGGTTCATAAGTTGTTACAGAAATAAAAAGATGGTCATTTACTAAATAACTGTCTCAAAAAGAGACAATCATCGAAAATACTACATTATGACAAGTAACCTGCTTTATTTTCCAGGTTACTAATACTTCCACAACTATTTATAGATGCTCACACATGCAGTTATCCTTTAGGTGACCTGATAATGCCAAAGTTGTTTAACTCAATGAAATAAGTATGAGAAAACATGAAATCTTACCAAGAATTAACAGCAACTGGATCAGCAGTCAGTAGTAAATGGGGAGCATATGATGACTCATTTTTATCTGAGACTAAACATTGGCTTAATGGTGTCAAATTGTATGATGTGTGATTATTTCCATCATCATCCTTTGTAATATTGCATGTGAGAAAAGATTGACTAGCAAGAAACCTTAGAATTCTTTCAAGAGCAAGTGGGGCCTTAGGGTTATTTGTGGGAATTTGAGATGCAATTTCATAAGAAGATAATTGTTGAGTAGTAGATTTTGCTATAATCTCAAATAGGTCAAGTTCAATGGCAGCTTTTAAAACCATGTTAAGGAATAAACCACAAGGAAGGTCCATAGCTTTCATCATAGAAATTTCATCTTCATTGGATATGACAATATTATCCATCGATAAAGCTATCTCCATTTCTTGAAATAACAATAACTCGAAGGCGTTCGATCTGTTTTTTTGAGAGAAAATTAAAGTTAGCTTATGAATTTTAAGACATGTTCATACAATATATATAGCTAGAGTGTGAAAGTAGGGTGTGTTTGGTATGGCGGAAAATGTTTACCTATTTTCTCGTGTTTGATTGGTCAAAAAATTTGATTTTTTTTTTTAAAAACAAGCTCCTTGAATATAAGAAAAATGACTTCTCCACCCACCCCATTTTTTTTTGTACCCCACCCCTACTCCCACACCCCACCACCCCAATTTTTTTAAAAAAAAATATTTCAATTTTCTTTTTAAAAAGAATTGTACCCTACCCCCACCTTACCCCAACCCCTTCATACCTTCACCCACTATCCTACCCCACCCATCCCCACAACCTCAATCTATCCCTAAAAGATATTTTCTACTTTCTAGTCAAACACTGAAAAAATATTTTTGGAAAAATATTTTTTCATTCATCAACCAAACACTAGAAAATGTTTTCAATTCATCAACCAAACATGAGAAAATAGGTAAAAAATCAACTTATTTTTCATAAAAACATTTTCGGGAAAAATATTTTCCTTCATGCCAAACACACCCGTAATTACTACTTTTTTTCAATTTATCAATTCCATTTCTTTAATGGATTATCTGCGGCCGAATATATTGACAATTTAATTAATGAAGGTATTAAAGGGTTTGTTAGGCAGAAAATATACTTTTTTTCTGGTTCTAGTAGATTTTAGAAACAAAGGTACATAAAAAATGTTTGGGAGAGAGAATGGAAGTTAATATATGAATTAATGAAGGTATTTAAGTGTCTGTTAGGCAATGCAGAAATTAAAGGTGTTAGGTTGCTAGTGTAAAAGTAAGTGAATAAGCATTAATTGAGGAATTTTATTTAATATGATGTGCAAAACATATCTTAAATAGTACTAGTATAATATTGAATATTTCTTCTTTCTCTATCTACTTTTATTTGTTCACTATATTAAAAATAGATATTCATTTTACTTATTCAATTTAAAAAATCAAGAGATAGTTTATAATTTTATACCTATTTTGCCTTTATTATTAAGTACTAATCAATTTCAATTCATTTTTCAATGAGTGAGAGCACTTATTATAATTAAAGATGATATAATAAAATTATTATTCTATTTATTACTTTTTAAAAGATGTGCAAAGTCAAACATAAATAAATAAAGAAAATATGACAATGCATATAAAAAATGGAATAGTCACTACACTTACGGGGTGGTTGTTAATATTGTATCATGTTGTTAGTTTAAATACAATGTTTAGTTTAATTATTACTTTCGTTTCAATTTGTTTGACCTACTTTCCGTTTCATAGAGAATGACCCATTCTCTTTTAGCAACTCTTTAATATCAACTATCCACATAACATGTTTAAAACCACAAGATTAAAGAACATTTTGATACATTTGATATATCTTAAATTTAAAGCCACATAGTTCAAAGTCTACTTTATTTTCTTAAATTTTGTGTCAAGTCAAAATAGACAAAATAAATTGAAACAGAAGGAATATATCATTAAATCTATTATTATGTAACGACAATTTAGTGTGAGGTATATTGACATGGATCCCTGAGAACAAGTCTTAGAGAAGTAGATGGCACGGCACCATTGGGAGATGGAAAACTATGTGTGGAGTTTTTTTTTTCTTTTAATAAAGATCTATATGTGGAGTTAGAGAGCGTTGTTATCTTTTCTTTTTTTTTTTCATTTTATATTTATTTATTATCTTATAATTATATTTTATTCTTTATCCTATCTTTTTATAATAGCTTTACCCCATATTCTACTTTTTTTGTAGGTTTAATTTATCATTCAAATTGTTAATGTGTGATATTATGTAACAATAGAAAGTAATATAACCTATCCAAATTCCAAACATTATATTAATCAAAACAATAAAATACGATACAAGACAATATAATACGATATATTATGACACAATAGGTAATAACTGCATCTAGAGAGAGTGTTATAGGTTGTAATTATTTTCTTTAAAATAACTTCTTAATTAATATTACTTGCTTTAATTAAAATTGTGGAGCCTTACTCATCGCCGTAGTCATATCCTCACTTTTGATTGGAAGTTATTTTCCTTCATAATTATCTCAAATTTTAATTTCATATTATTTTCAATCTTTAGCGCTAAAAAGCTTGATAAAAAAGAGGTCCAATTTTCTCACACATTATTATCAATCTCTAATAATATTTTTTTTCTAAAAAATATTTTTCACGGGCCCCGGCGCTCAATTTTTAATTTAAAAAGCTTGATAAAAAAAAGATCCAATTTGCTCACATTATTATCAATCTTGAATATTTTTTTTTTTTCTAAGGAGATAATCTTTAATTTCATATTGTTTCCAATATTGCTCACGCTATTGAATAAAGCAAATTGACGTGAAGATCAAAACTAAAAGTAAAAACGATTTTGTTTCCTTAGTCTTTCACTTCTTCACTTCATAGTTTTGATACGAATGTTTTCTTGTTCTTTCGCCTTCGCACATAAGGATGAAAGGAAAAATCAACGCTCTCTAACCGGAATATATACGATACCAACCAAACAACAAAAAATAATTCTAGAAATAAACAAAAAAAAGTAACAGAGGAAAAAAAAAACAAATCCAAGATATATTAGGAGTCCTTTATAATGTTAGGACCTTCATGGAAAATGATGTTACATAACAACCAGCCATAATATTGGAAATAGAACGGGAAATTAATACCTAAACCAATTAACTTTTTATTTTATAAAGACTTACTCTTTTTGTCCCAATTTATATGTCACCTTTCAAAAACAGAATGGTACCACATAATTTGAAACATAGGGAGTATTATTATAGCATAAACTAGTTAAAATAGGTAATTAGTACTTGTACAATTCCATGACCCAATAATAATATGCTCGAGCTACAATTTTGATAGTAGTAAATCCAGCTTGTTTAGCCAAATCTTGAAATTGTTGCATTGTTCTTTCTTTGCCTCCATGAAACATAGTCATCATTAACATGTCATAACTAAATGAATGCTTAGAGAGAAGATTAGTCTCTGGATATTCTGGCTGTATTTTTTCTATTACAACAACTTTACCATCTTTTGGCAATGCTCTCCAACAATTCTTCAATATTTTCACGCAATATTCATCATTCCAATTATGAAGTATTGCCTACATTTATTATTATTATTATTATCAAGTTAGAGATTGCTAGATCAATACGTAATTGTAGAACGACGGAAATATGCATGTCAGAAACATTTATGGTGTTGTTTAACTAGTAGCTACAAAGTTTAAAATAAAGTACACTTTTGAAACTTATGATATTAAAAATATTTCATGATATATATTTCAGTGATTATATATAAAAGCATGTTATAATTAAGGGTAAAATATATAGAAAATATAAAATTAAGTTATTAATACAAATATAGATATGTAGGATTCTTTTATAACTATACTAATAAAGAGTGATCGAGTGACATAAAATAAAATAGAATAGATAGAAACTAACAAATAAGTACTAGTATACTATATATTATAAATATATATGACAAGAATACTGACCTTGAGAATGATTAGCTCCCCTCGAGGAACACTCTTAAACATGTCTCCTCCAACATGCTCTATGCCTAATATAGCAAACAAGAGTAGTTGAAAGCTTAATTTAATTTGATCTTTCAATATCAATTAATTAAATGCATAGCATTATTTTTTATTTTATAAAAATTGGTACTATATAGATGATATCAATTCTCAATCCAATTAGTAATTTTTAACAAATTAGTATATTTCATAATTTCTGAGGATCGTTCGAACTATTAATAAAATAATAAGAAAAATAACTTACTTGAAATTCCTTATGAAATCGCTTACTATTCCTGAATTTCAAAAAGAAGATAAAAATAATTGGGGATATATTATGTGATTTGTTAGCTAGTATTCTAAATCTTAATTGGTATTTAAAATATTTGATTCAAGTTGACATAGAGATGGTTAAATCAAAAAAAAAAAATTGCTTAGAGTTGATCATTTTTTTTCGGAGGACAAGACAATATGAATGTCCTATCATGTTCCATCAATACTTTAAAAGAAATTATACGATATATTTAGTGTGAAAGTAGGCTAATATTTCTATTGGCAGGGTTTCACAAATACTTATTACTTCTTGAGTCGTAATTTCTAACTTATTACCTAACACAAGAATATATGGTCCCTACAATTAATATGCTAGCTTGGTACTAAAGAAAAAAAAAGTGCATAATATATAGGGTTTTGATAGTTACCTTGATAAGTAGGGGCATCTTTGATGACATGGGGTAGGTCAAAATTAATACCCTTGATATTAGGATACTTGGAAATTATAGAAGCTAATGATGTTCCAAGTCCACCTCCCACATCTATTACCTCTTTTACCCCTTGGAAGCCATTGTAACACTCAAGAATTCTCTTCATTTCAATGCAAGTGAGGTTTTGCATAGCTTTGTTGAATACCACATTCAATCTACTGTCTTTTCCAGTGTATTCAAATGCAGGCACCCCATAGGCCTTGTTGAATGGTACTTCACCCTCTAGGATTGCATCTTTCAAATGAAACCTTAACAAACAAAAAGAAAAAGTCAGTCTCTCACACACAGTACACACACACACATATATATAATTAACATTATTAATATATAAGATCACAAATGAAACAATGAAACAAGGGATTAACTTATATAATTAATAGTACTCCGTTGACATGAGAATAATTTTTTTTTTACACTGTGAATGTATTTTAACCTATTATAGTAGGCTAGTTTACGTAAATATCTATCATCTTGACTTAAAAAGTTGAGATCGACAAAAGCATTAGACAGTCGTGTTTAAAAGGTTCATTATAAGTTGTTATAGAAATAAAAAAGATGGTCATTTACTAAACGATTGACCCAAAAAAGAGACGACCAACAAAAATACGACATTATAACAGAACCTGCCTTATTTTTCAAGTTGCTTATTTTTCTTATTATTCATAGATGCTCACACATGCAGTTATCTTTTAGGTGACGTGATAATGCCAAAGTTGTTTAACTCAATGAAACAAGTATGAGAAAACATGAAATCTTACCAAGAATTAACAGCAACTGGATCAGTATTCAGTAGTAAAAGGGGAGCAATTGATGATCCATCTTTATCTGAGACTAAACATTGGCTTAATGGAGTCAAACTGTATGATGTGTGATTATTTCCATCATCATCCTTTGTAATATTGCATGTGAGAAAAGATTGACTAGCAAGAAACCTTAGAATCCTTTCAAGAGCAAGTGGGGCCTTAGGGTTATTTGTGGGAATTTGAGATGCAATTTCATAAGAAGATAATTGTTGAGTAGTAGATTTTGCTATAATCTCAAATAGGTCAAGTTCAATGGCAGCTTTTAAAACCATGTTAAGGAATAAACCACAAGGAAGGTCCATAGCTTTCATCATAGAAATTTCATCTTCATTGGATATAACAATAGTATCCATTGATAAAGCCATGCCCATTTCTTCAAATAACAATAACTTGAAGGCGTTCGATCTGGGTTTTTTTTTGAGAGAGAATTAAAATTAGCTTATGAATTTTAAGACTTGTGCTTCATACAATATATATAGACAGTGTGAAAGTAATTACTATTTTTTTTTTGTAACTTTATCAATTCCATTTCTTTAATGGACAATATCTGCGGCCGAATATTTTGAAAATTTAATGAATGAAGGTGTTTTAAGGGTTTGTTAGGCAGAAGATTATACTTTTGCTGGTTCTAGATTTTTCATCTTGAAATAAAGATACATAAAAATAAAAGCAGGTACTGTTTGGGAATTGTTCTTATCTTCAGCAAGCATTTTTTTTTTTTTAAATTCAGGTGATTTGCAAAAATAGGATAATGTTATGCGTTAGTTTACTTCTATCCCCGCTTAAAATATTTGTGCAAAAGTAATTTTGGTATGAATAAAAAATTATACTTTCATAAGTTATGCCTGCTGACAAGTTATGACTTTAAGTTCAATTTTCATTTTAATAATTTTTAAATTGTTCACAAAACAGGACTTTAAGTATAATCTCCATTCTACTTTTTTTTTTTTGATAACATTGTGAATTACCATTAACAATCAAAACAAGAATAAGCTAAGAGCACCTAACCCCAAATACAACCTTCTTGGAAGGGTGTCGTGAGTATTAAGCCTCAAGAAAATTAACTACATACATAGCCTCTGCCAAAACCTCCTACTTCTAATTTAGAATTCTACCTATCTTGTTAAATTGTTCGCTATATAATCCTACCGACATGATTTGCATGTGTTGTTCAATTGTTCTTAATGAATTAATGCATTTTAGGCTAGTATTTAAACCAAAATGAAGGCAAGCTAATTTCTACCAAAATGAATTAAAGCATTTTAGGCCCCTTCACCTAATTAATACTATTATTTGCATCCGTTTTGGACCACTTGGCTGAAGAATGAAGGCGGATTCAGCAAAATGTTATTACACTTTTTTTTAAAAAAATATTTCGTTCCCTATTAATGATATTATAATTAATATTCACACAACCTGGAAAAAAATAATTAGCAATGGACAAATTCTATAGCTAAACGACAAAATCCATGGCTAATTCTATTTAGCGATGAATTATCAAAAAATATGTTAACTATGAACAATTTAGCTACATATTAGCGACGAAATTCATAAATAATTTTAATTTTTTGTAGCGTCATATCCTCCCCCTAATTAGAACCTATAAATATAAGATATAGTTTATCAAATTATTCCTATTTAATAAAGTAGATTGATTTGTTCTTTTTAAATATTATACACTTCTTTAATATTAATACGGGTATAAATCTATAATGAAAATAATTGTCTAATTTTAATATGACAATTGTTTTGAGATAATATTTTAGATTAAAGTGCCTGTTAAAGTAGGATGGAAGGAGTATTTTTTTTTTTAAGTTTCCCATCCAATGTCCTTCACCTGCTTTGGAAGCGATTAAATCTGAATTCGCGCATTGCGATATCCATTCTAAAAACGGCGCTTTCAATTGGATTTCACTTAAAAGATGGGTGCCCGCCGCCCGTACCCCTACATTTTTCTTGCCAAACCCTCAGGCCTCGCATTTCCCTACACGCACACGTACACTTATCCTTCACCAACTCACTACCATTTTCAATTTTGCTACAACCTAAAATAGTAGGAGTAACCTCTACTAACACTTTATATTTTTTCAATGTGAGTTAATTAAATATCCCTGACACAACTTGCAAACAAACTTACTACATAATCATATTTTAGAATTAGATACACGACTAGCATAAGCCACGTCATATTTTATGTTGCCTATTTGTATTGTTTCTATGATAAAAAGTTAAAATTATGTGAAAGTAGTATAAACCTGAATTGATACATCTCTAGAGAACTTAACAACCTAGCAAGGGCTTGTTGCTGAAAACAATGGCTTCTTTAGTTTGATGTTGGTTTCATTAGTTTGATTAGGAAGTGCTCGAAATCGGTCTCGCTAGGCGATGGATTGCCGTATAGCCGAAATAAGCTGAAACTTATATCATGTTATTATTAGTTGTCAATCACTGAGAACAGTTGCACAAGTTATTACGCTTCCTCTGCTACTACCGAACCATTGCTCAGCAATCTGTATGCTCAACTTGCTTTAAGCAAACCAAACTCTAATGTGACTAACAAGCAGAAAAAATGTTATTTCTGATAACAATAAAACTACAACATAGACGCAAGACTCTTTTCCCTAACGTCTGAAGCCGAAGCACTTCTCATTTATTTCCATAACTTCACAGAACTGTCATGACTCGCAGAAGCAACCATTCCAGTCACTGGTGACTGTGCTAGAGCAGCAATAATGTTTTCATGTGCTGGAATTGTCATGCTTTTATTCTCTACCATGTTCCACAGCTCCAAAGACTGTAGCATGGATTCACAACAAAAATCAGTAAATTTGTGGATTTCAATTCCCAAGCATAGACAACACGATTTGTAAGTGTATGCATTTGAGTAAATTTTCAGCAGTTGTACTGGATGAACATGAGATAGGTCCTGCTAACTGAATAACATCTAACAGGAACGATAGAAATAGAGTTGGCAATGGAGAACAAAAATTTACCCTCATTCCTCCAATCACCAATAGAGCTGAATAGCTAGGATGAAAAACACAAGAGTGGAACTGATTTCCATTGGCACTTAGCTCATGAATGCAATCGCCGGTGTTCAATGACCAAACTTTGACAGACTCCTCACTTACTGATGCCAGTAGATCACCACTGAGATCCCAACAAAGGTAGTTAACCACTCCAGAGTGTCCCTGTAAACACAATTATTTTGGGAAGTGAGGAATTATGGCTTGGAACATAGAGAAAATACAAAAGTGCCAGAAACATATATAGTTTTGAGTAACAGTTGATTTAATCCACCACAAAATGGAAGTTGAAGACAAACCTGGAAAGACTGCAGTTGCCTGTCGTTTTCGACGTCAAAGATTGATACCACCTTATCTGATGCTGCTGCCAGCAGCTGACCAGTTATGGGTTGGAATCTCACTTGCGCACTGCCTCCTTGCTACAAATAGAGAGGAGAGACAATTTGAAGATAGTTCAAAGGAAAATTACCACTACAAATAAATAAAAGAACATAATGAATACTAAAGAGCAAACCTTTGACACTCGAGTACATGAGAATGGGCTAGTACTCCAGTACCGAATCTCATTGTTGCTATCGCAGAAACAAAATAGATCATTCTTTTTCGGATGGAAATCCAGCGACATAACATGAGAAGAATGCCCAGTGTATGAATTCAAACAGTAGCTAGGCTGCAAAAAATAAATTCGACAAGGGTCATTTGAGTGATGAATATGTGGTAAAAAATATAGATTGGTTTTGTTGAAGAACACTTGACACTCAGATTATCTAAGAGCATGAACTATCAGGTGTCATGTCGTAAGCGACTAGAGGTAAGGCCTGCTTCAACATGTTGATTAAATAATTATTCAGCAGAGAATGTCTAAACAATTACATTAGCAGCATCCCACAATCTCACAGACTTGTCAAATGAAGCAGTTGCAAGCTGAGTTGAATTAGGCCTGAATCGGACATCTGTAATCAAGTATTGATGTTCTTCAGGGGTGGTCTCCGTTTGCAAGGTATCCATGTTCCACAGAACAGCCTGATAAATATACAGGAGGAAAGAACTCATAAGGACAATTGATTTAATAAAAACAAAAGTGCAGCAGAAAATGTTCAGTCAATAGTAGTATAAAGGAGATTTAATCACTGAAAAGCACATCCACCATTGGAATGAAATGAAACACTCGTTCCATTTGTTGATGAAGTAAAGGGAGTTTCACTAAAAGGCATCCAATTATCTCCATATGCTAAAGATGTTAGATTTTATGGAAGTGCATTCTACCTTCTTGTCATGTCCAGCACTAGCGAGCAGCTTTCCATCTGATGAGAAATGGCAGCAAGTGACTTTATTCCTTGTGCGTATACAACCAACTTCACCGAAGGAGAATCCTGAGATATTTATCCTCTTAAGTAAATTTGCAACAAAAACAACAAAGAAAGCATTTATACAAGTCACAGTTGCATTATCACCTTTGGAAGACTCGGGTTTGTGCTCAGTAATAGTTTGTTTCAGGGTTCCATAGATATTTCCATCACCCCCATCATGTGACAAAAATGACTCCACGTTATCTTCCAGAGAACCAATGTCTCCAAACGTCTCCAAGTCATCCTGTACAATAGATAAAGGCATATTGGAGATGTTCTTATTCATCAAAGATACTGGAAGCTATACAATAACTAAGTACTTCTTTACAGATATAACATGTTCAGAAGTGCAATATCCAAAGAATGCGGGTGAAAGAATATAAGTTTTACCAGCTGATTTGTAGAGGACGCTATACCACCAGTTCCATCTCCTCCGTACATCATCATGCTTTTTGACACACTGCCGACATGCTGCAGACTACTGGCACTAGTCATCCCATCACCAGGTGTATGAGTTGATGCTGGTGAGCTTGGTGAAGGGCCAACGGTATTTCCGGTGCCAGTACTATTGGCAGGTCCAGATGATGAATGTTGCTTCCTTTTTCTGCCGTTCTGAATCACAGGAGGAAGATCGGTAAACTTCTCTTCCATTGGCTCTGATAAGTCAGTTAACTTAAGTTTTCTAAAAACTAAATAAAAAATTTAGAAACAAGAAAAGGAAAAAAGAGAGAGGTCACATGCAAGATAAAGAATTATATCGTTAGAAGTACTTTCGCGGACATGGTTGTTGGTAGATATCAACAACGCTAAAAATCAGATGAGAACTCTATCTAGTTAAGCCAACCTGTGGCAATTGCTGCTGTTGCTGTTGCTGCTGCAACTGGTCCTGTTGTTGAGAGGAGGATTGTTGTATTTGGGCCATTTTCAACTGTTAAAGACAAGTAATTAGTACAAGCAGTTTAGAGTAGAACATTCTAGCTGTCGCAACTAAATTGCAAGAGCCTCTATGAATCTACAGAGAGACACATCATTGTTTAGAAACCGTAGATATCATCACACACAACAAGCCGGTGAGGAATCTAGCCAAAAGCTAAGGTTTCATTGCATTTTGGTTGAGATCTAGGCCTCAATTTTCTGATAGTTAGTTCGTTTGTCCTCCTTTTTTTGGGTGGGGGGTTGGGGTGGATGGGCAGGGGACTAGCTTGTTCTCCAAAGGTAGGTTGAAGTAAATGTATACCAACGCACCAGGAAAGTAAAACTGTTAACGTCAACCCACCTTACTCTAGAGAACTTACTCTATATTGTGGAAGCAAAGCAATCACAAGTTCCAACAAACACTCTATGGCTTCCCAGTAGCGCATTCCTAATAAACGACACAGATAAGTGGTTCCTCAAAATTCACTCTAAGTGAAGAAAACATCCTGACTGAGAAGCCTCGACAGAGAGAGAGATGGCAAGGAAAAAACTCTCCGTTGAATTACCTGCTTTATTATTACCAACGAACTACATATCATCAGGCACTCCCATATTCTGCTCAGCCTTTTAAGAACTGATCTACCCTCCAGACGGGAAAAGAAGAAAAGGGAACTTTCGAAGGGCGCTCTCTCTCTCTCTCTCTCTCTCTTAAACTTTTCAGTCCAGATTAGGAAACTTCCCAACATGATTCAGCTCATGTTACTCTATTTCCTCGTTATTTGAACTAATTGGCTTCAGTGACCTCAATATTTGCATGCATTGCCTTCAACGACAAGCTTCAATTGCATTATGTCTCTTTTTTTCCGCTCTAAAAGAAAAAACAACAAGAAGCATCTTGAGGAAGACGCAGTTGAAAATGATCTTCTCACTAAACAACACATTAAAATTTGGATCTAAGAGGAAAACAACGTGTGCGCTCTGGCTGTGACAAAATCTATATTATATTAAAAGCATGAAGGTCCTTAAAAATGTAGATTGAACTTTTTGCCCTTCATTAAAAGACTCTACAATAGACAAAATTGTCATTTACTATTTTAGTTATTATTTAATTATTTTTATAATATTTTACGTTGGATAAAATTATAATTATGTGTAAACCCTAAGAATATACTAAAATAATAAGGATTCCTAAAATATTTGGGAAGAATCGTGAAAAAAACCCTCCTACAATATACTAAGAATATATTTATTATAAATAAGGTGTGCATCACAAAATAATAAGGATTCCTAAAATATGTGAAGAATCATGAAAAAAACCCTCCTATAATATATGAAAAGAAGCGTAAAAAGTAAGGACATTTAATAAAAATGGACGAATGAGTATTAATGGGAATATAATAATGCATATTCGACTTAATACGCGAGATTTTTTAAAGCACTAAATATTTCAAGACGGCGTGTTAGCCATTTGGCCTTATGCTTTTACCATATTTGGGCCGGTTATCCCGTTTCTTGAATGAAAAGCAATACATTTATTATGATCAATCTTGGCTACTATATATATTTAACACTTCTAAATCAAGAAAGTGCAGAGCTTGGAAATGTCGTTCCTTTAGCTTTGATGTGGATCGTTTGGAGAGAGAGAAATAGGAGAGATTTTGAAGGGGTAGAAATGTCTTTTGGGCAATTGAGGAGTAGCCCTTGGTCCCTTATTTATTTTTGGTGCACCCATGTAGTGCCAGGTAGTATAGAGGATTGGGTGTCTTTTATAGAGAACCATGACGTGTTGTAGATTCTTTACTTTTTGGTAGACTTCTTGTATACGACTGATTTTGGCCATGTGATTAATGTAAGTGTTTAACTGATAAAAAGAAACACTACTAAATCAATTAGAATTTTACCTTTTCCAAAAAAAAAAAAACTCTACAATTCTATTTAAGTAATATTTTGGATCAAACTTTACAAGTTATATATTTCTTCTACTTCTACGTTTTCTTCTTATTTTATTTTGGATTCAAATCATCTTTCTTTATTTAGTTTAATTAATAGATTTAAAGATTATATACGAATTATACATAATCAACAATTGACAATGATCTCTCCCTTTTTGATAATTCTCGTGTTTTCTCTTTCAGTTGGAAATTTTTTATTGAAAAATTGAAAGAAACAAGCATATTGCCGCCGGATGAAGTAGCTGAATAAATCAAAGGTTTATCTCTTTCCTTTTTTTTCTTCTTTGTTTAAATAAAAAATTTGCACAAGTGAGCTTATGTATAATAATAATTTTATTATTATTATTCTTATTCTCTAATAGTTGCATCAATATACAAGATTGATATAGTCTAACCTCAGTAAGTTTGAAATTGAGAAAAAAATGATTTCTTTCCTAAAAAAGTGTTTTCTCTTAGTTGATTTACTCCCTGAAATAAGCGTATTTTTCCATTAATATGAAGTATAATAGTTGATTATATGTTAGTGTTTTTATATTGATTGATTTTCACCTTAGTATATATCTTACTTATTTTTGGTTGTTGTTTATCGAAGGAACAAAGACACCGCTAATTCCGAAAAAGAATAATGGAATAAGAATTGATTAACTTGTACAAATTTAAATTTTCATATATGTACGTATATTGCATAAAAAGAACCAAAAACTCAAGTTTATGATCTTAAAATTCACGTGCAACGCATGTGCACTAAACAAGTAATCTTTAAGATTACATAACGGACAATACAAAACATAACTAGCCAATGCTGGTACTGTTCTTCATTGTAGGAAAATAGACCTAACCTTTGGTGAATTTGATTGTACTGGAGAGCAGATGGATCCGTCATTTCTCGGTGGCTGACCATCTTTTGCATTGAAGTTACCTCTTGGTAATCCACCATATCCATAGTTGGGGGAATTCAGGTTACCTTGTGCTTGAGCCTGTGCAAGAGCCTGCTGTTGTTGTGATGCCAAGAGAAATTGATTTTGGTTTTGTATATTGGGCTTTTGTACTTGCAAACCAATACTTGGCCTCAAATGGTCAATTCCCTGTCAACACCAATGCCATTAATATCAAAATTGTAAAAATTCAACTTACAAGATGAATGAAAGCAATTAGTAACTTACAGTTAACGGCCATCCCTTCAATGGTAAACCAGTAACACCTTGATTCAAGCCTAAAGAACCAGGAGAAAATGAAAGGACAAGTTACCCAAGTAGCCGCCAATATAATCATCAACAAAATTGAGATAGAACTACCCCCACCCAATGAAAAGATAAAGAGCAAAGAAAAGGACTTATTACTAATGCCCATAAAAAACATCCCTCAAAAATCTACTGAAACTCGCACCAACTGTTGCTGCTAAACACAGATGCTTGAGATGCCAGACAATTTACCCAAAGGTGACATTTAAAAAGTAATAAATAAATCACATATCCATGTCCAAGTGTGTTTGACAATGCCATCCGAGGAAGTCAAAAGATCAATAAGACATAACAGCAGCGTTCTAAAACATTCCAACAGTGATTACTAGATTTACGTCCACTACGCATGCTAAAGAATCAGAAGTAACAAACCAGAATAAACAAGAAATGTTAGTATGCAAATATGCATGATGCCAGTTGAAGGAGCATGATCAGGAATTGACTCCAAAAATCTACATAACACTAACATGGATATCACAGATAATCAGCTATGCCAAAATGGGAAGCAATAAGGCAAAAATTTAGGTGCCAGGTACTGCATTAGTTATGTTATTTATATATGATTGAACTTAGAACAGATTGAAGATGGAAATAATCATTTTTGAAGTCCTGAGCCAATCCTCTAAAACTGGAAGTTTTAATCTTCTAGCACTTGCAGTACAGGAAAGAGAGAACAATGTCATTCATGAAAGTTACCATAGAGGAGAGGAATATCCACTTGTCTGGTAGCCAATAAATGGAAGAATTGAAAGAGTTCAGATTATGGCAAATGAATGCCATACATGGATATGGGAAAATATATGGAGAAATACACACTTCATAAGGATGTTCGCGTTGCAGAGATATGAATTGAAAGAGCTCATTAACAGAACTCCATGCTTCCATTCAAGGATAAAATAAGATAATATGACAAACTCATTCCATGTGATTACATGTAAAATTAAATGTTCTCAACTAGAGATCATTAGTTGAGTAGGTGGACAAAGGGTGCTATAAGCAACCAAGGCGACAGTACCTGCACCACCGAGTCCTGACTTCGACTGTAGAATAGCTTGCCCATAAATTGATGAAGGATCCATGGGCAAAGATTTATGAGTACCACTCAAGTTCACTTCCGTTTTAATATCCTACATATTTTCCAAGGATATTGGGCTGAGCTTGGTCTTGGACGACAAAATGAACTCAATAATAAGTAGATATTGTCTGCTGAGATAAGAGTTTAACTAGTTACCGCTGTCATCTGAGGGCGCCCTTGCATTTGCTGGAATGCTGCAGACATGCTCCCCGAATTACCTTGTACTAACTGGCTGAATGAACAGAGAACAAAAGCAGGCACAGAAGTTCAGACAAAGTATGCAACAAATCAATAGAGGCTACCTAAAGTAATGCAACAAAAGCAGGAGACGTGGCAAGAAAATATTGCACCACTCATACCGTTGATGATTAGATGCAGACTTGAGAAGAGCCATCCTATTGGGATCGATAAGAGGTGAAGATGTCTCTGAGTCCAAGGAATGGGGGTGCTTCATTTGTTCCTCGTACATTTTCATGGCCAAAACACTAGCAGATGGTTGCCCCATCATGCCTTCAGAGTTTATAGCATTAATAGGACCACCAAGGGAGGGATTTTGATCCCTTCGCTGTAACTGGGCATTTCGTTGTTGCATGAGTTGCAACTGCTGCATCTGTAGCTGTTGTTGATGCTCCCTTGCTTTCATCTGCTGTGTCTAGAGTTCAAATCAAACAAAACAAGGTGCTTCAGCCTGGTTATAAGTAAAATGCCTCAGAGCTTCTTCTAATGTTATTTAGGGTGAGGAATGGCACATCGCATAAGTTGAACAAACCTCTATGTATGCTGCTGCCGCTTCAGAATGTTTTTCATTTGTTCGTGCAATGAAAATGTCCCAAAACACAGACCACCATTCAAAAAGAAACCCTCCAGGTGCATCAATGGCTACAAAAGGACAAATCAAATAATGTAAACCTCGAATGGTGCAAAAAAATCAAGATGTGTGTATAAGTTGTGAAAAAGGAGAATAAGCATGAACTATTCTGCAGATTGACTAGCAAAACAGCTAGAGATAAGATGATATACATAGAAACAATTAGACTCAAAAGAACTCAACACGTAGAGAATGTGTTAACATCATTACCTACGGGATCCGTAGCAACCTTCCCTTCCGTCATGAAAGCTTTTGCAGAATTATGCAGCTTTCTTTTCAACAAATAGTCATGAATGTAAACATCAAGCCTAGCAAGACAACAAAAATCAAGAGAAGATGAAAATCAATAACGTCATAACTGTAAACAACTAGTACTCCTTATCAAGGAGGAATTTTACTTGTCTCCCTCAACAAGGAACTTGAAAGATTGGAAACTGTTATTTGTTCTTTCGACTATTTTTGAGAATTTGGCACTTAATCATACATTCTTATAATCTTTGGTAGTGAAACATGGATGATCAACGTTTTTAACTAGTTCCTCTTCCAGCCTTAACAAAGAAACTGAAATTTTACAATGAGCTGACTAGCTGGAGGAAGTAGCATACATCTTATCTGCTTCCCAATTACTCTGCGCCATAACTTCACTCGATCACTTCCTGCAGCAAATTCCACGCAGCCAGCTACCGGTATTCACAGCAATCACAGAGCTACACAACAATAACATAAAAACAGTTAAAACAAAATTATCAATTAAAAGAACTTTAAAAAAAACTAAATTACAGGGAAAAAACGGAACCGATTCTCATCAATTAGATACTTTACCAATTATGAAGATCAAATCCAGCATTGCTGATTCAACAAAAATCTCCGTAAATAAAACGAAACGAACCCTAATTCAAACAAAATCAGCCGTAAAAACAATCGAATTAAACAAAATTCATGAAATAAAAGGTAAGATCTTCATCTATAAGTAATTCTCAACTTCAAAATCACAAAATAACACCAACACAGACTCCAATTCACAAATTCACAAATTCACAAAATCAGTTCACAAGCTCATGAAGCTGAAACAAAACTTAAAAAAAAAATCTCCAAACAAAAATTACCTCAAGTAACAATAATTCAAGCAAAACAGCTCCAATTGACGCCCAGCTATCAACTTTTCGCACTCCCGATCAAAACCTCCGATCAATTAACATTAATTCAAACAAAAAATCAACGATTACAACATAACCTTAAATACTTATCGTAAATAACTCAACGTTTACTTCGAGAAAAATCCTCAATTCATATAGCTCGTAGAAGAAGAAGAAAGAAGAAAAGCTTCAACTCCGAGAAGGGAAGTGAGTAACTAACAAACAGGGGAGTATCAAAGTGAAGGGAAACCCGAAAATAGCAAAACAGGCTGTCAAGTAAGGTACCGAAGCTGAGGTTCGGATTAGCTTTTTCTTTGTATTTGATTAGGACGGGAAATAGGTTCGGGAGGATTGGTTCGGGTAAAAAAAAGTGGGGACAAGTTATACGTAAGCAAAAAAAAACGGTGCAACGCGCGGAGAAAGTGATGGTTTTGATTACGTGTGTGTTGAAAGAGGTAAGGTCATTATCGGGAAGTAGTTACAAGTAATTCCGAACTGTGTACTATTGACATCCCTAGTAGGCTAGGCTAGTATTGCTAATTTTAGAAAAATAATACTACATCCGTTTCAATTTTTTGATCTACTTTTATATCTTTAATTTTTAACTATAAGATTTAAAAGTCTTTTCTACTTTTTTTAAATTCCGTGTTAAATTAAATTAGATCAAATTAATTGAAACGAAGAGAGTAATAGAAGTAGTACCTTGAATATACACTCGAACAATATTGGTCCTTTAAGTTTGTTCATCTTCAACAAATATTTAATAAGTAAATAATATCTGTTAAATTTAACGGGGAATCGTGAAAAAAAGAAGTTAAGCGAGCTCTCATATTTGAAGATTTAGTTTTGTAGTTTTTGCTCTTTTTTGGGGTCTATTTTTAATTGGTATAAGTTTTTAGGTGTAGTTTCTGGTATTTTCTTGATGTTTTCGATTATGCTCAATACATAGCTAGTCTTTTAAACATGACAGAATATTCCATTTAAACACTTGAATCAAGCACAGTTCCAATTGAATACTCAACTCTTAATAAAATGTTTCAGTTAGACACTTTCGATTTAAATTCTAAAAAAAAATGAGTGTATTTTTATTTGTCTACTAAATAGTTAAATTAGTCATATAAAATATGTCATCTTCTTTGATTATACGCATAAATCTCAAGTAGAAAATGTCTGGGATTTTATGGCTTATTGAGATGAATATGTGTAGTTAAAGGAAATAACATATTTTATATAATTTAACTTAACTACCTAACAGTCGAATGAGAACACATGCAAAAAAAAATTTAAAATTTTCAATTGAATGTGTCTAATTGGAAGACTTTATTAATAGTTAATGTGTTCAATTGAAACAAAGCTTAATTTGAGCATCTAAATGGAATATCCACAAGTTTAAAGAGTTGATTGTGTATTATGCCTTTCGATTAAGAAAAAATTCACACTTCTCATCGAATCTAACAAATAGACTTTGTTTTTATTATTTAATGGAAACTAGAAGTTCTCACTTTTGATAAATTTAAACAAGCAAATCTAGTCAAAAGTATATCACAACATATTTGAAATTATAAATTTCTAAAACTTTATATCGAATCAAATTACATCACACAGTTAGTACTCTATTAGAAAAATAATGTAACCGTGAAATTCTCATTTTTCCCTTGATAAAATGAATTATAACCACCCAACTGGTCAATGAGTATTTTAGATCACAAATTTCAAAAGACTTTATTTTTTTCTTAAATTTTATACCAAATCAAATGATGACCACATAAATTGGGACGAGGAGAGTATTTGTTACCTTCAACATGATATAGTGGAGAAAATTGTCAAAAAAAAAGGTCCCTTATGATAGATGGTAGGTCAAAATAGTTTCCTAAGTATATATTGAATATTTTTGGTCCTTTAATTTGCTAAAAATTACTAACATTTTTAGTCTCCACCAAATATTTATCAGTTTATGTTCGTTAATAATCTCGTAACTGCAATTTTTTGTGTTGCAAAACTGAATTTTCGCTCTGTTCTCGTCAAATTTAACGAACATAAATTATTAAATATTTGATAAAAACTAAAAAATGTTAACTTTTAACAAACTTAAGAAATTAAATTAGTCAATTCATACTTAAGGAGTTATTTTAAACCTACCTCAAACTTCAGGGACCATTTTTATCATTTTCTCTGCCACAGTGCCTAAACAAAAGGCACAAGTGACTGTTTCTCTACTAACTAGCACAAAGAAAGAGACACATGTATTCATGTAGGACAAAGTTTTGATTGTTTATGTTTGTTGATAACACGTAGTTGTTGTTGTTAGTAAAATAAAAGGAGAAAAAGGAAAAGGTCATTGACATGGCATGTGTAACATAAAACTGTTTGTAGATGAAAGCAAACAATTGTCACTTTCAATTAGTTGCAACAACACATTGCACAGATTCGATTTTAACATATTTTTATGTGCAATGATTACAAGTTTACAATATAAAATTTATTTTAGTCAAAGATGCTCAGAATTTCATATATATATATTTTATAGTATATTGATAAGACATTTCATTTTATATTATATTATATTATATTATATTATATTACAATTATATGTGTTCTCAAGGAGAAAAAATTCAATGTTTATATAATGATTGATATGTTTTTCAGGTGTGAAAATTTTCAAGCAGAAGGTAATATTATGATCCATTGAGATTATTTCGTATGATTGCTATGTTTTTCAGGTATGAAAATTTTCAAGCAGAAGGTAATAATATTATGAAACTTTGAGATGTTACAAAAGTGTAACAGAAAAGGTAGCAATAAAGGTGAGTTCTGTAGGAGGCTCAAAGGTAAGCAAACTTTTTTTTGACTCGAAATGAAGGTAGTTGGCATCTGTCTGTGTTGAGGAGCCCTTTTACTTGTCTAGGGAGCAGGTTAAAGTCAGTGCAAATGTATAAGTATTCTTGGTTGTGACTATGGGAGGACATTCGATCAGCAACGTTGTTAGCTTCCCGGAAGCAATGGTTGGTGAGTATACTTCTTCCTTCCATCAGGTTCTTGATCTCTTCAACTTTATCACTGATTTTGCCAAGGAATAGCCTTCTGAGCTCTGAACTGGGGCCTCAAGATGGCTGCAGATCACAATTTTAGGCCCCTGGTGGTTAGCTTAGATTCTGTAATGGTTATTAACATGTTTAAAAATGGCTACCCCCCCATATGATAATCTAATTTTTGAGTGCAGATTGCTGATGGAGGAACTGGGAGTCAGGAGCCTCACACACACATTTAGGGAGAAAAACAAGGGGGGCGGATGCTTTGGCCAAGGAAGGCATGAAGTGCAGCACTTTTGGGACACCATCTCTCTTCCTAGTTCCTCCAGTGTTTGTGGAAGAAATGTATCGGGCAGACACGTTAGGAACTTTGTACTCCAGGAAAGTATATGATTGTACTAACTACTATGATGGCCATACATTGGCCCAGACTGACACCATATGGTACTCACTGTTCGAGTTGTAGATCTTGGGTGTCACACATGTGCCCAAGGATGTCTCTGAAATGTACTTACAAGAGATAATCCCTCGATATACAGCAGAGACGTAGAGTTTGCTAACACAACTGCAACAATTTCAGCAATGAGGTTATGAACAGCCCGATGGGCACACTTATATAGAACAATTGGAGTCAACATTGAGGGCGAATTCTGTTCCTCAAGCACCCAGTTCGTACCACCTACAATAACCCCGACATCTCACTCAACATTATCTTCCAATTCATCTAATACGCGAGCTGACTGATCTAGCAAGACAAAGAGTGAGGATGCTAAGAGTAAATTAAGCTCAAAAGTTAAAAGAATGATAGGCCATCTACCGATACTGCTTCCATAGAGAGGATGCTTGGAACAAGATGAAGGGGAAATCACCCGTGAATTTGCTGCAATAATGGCAACGGGGACACTGTGTGCAAGTGAGGCTGCTGCTCTGGCAACTAAAAGAGTCGTGCAAAGATATGTGGACGCACAAGTGCTGCTTAGAGCTGAGATCAAGAAGTTTGTTCCTGTAGAAATCTTTTATCGTTTCATTTCTTGGTGAGAATTACTTTCCACTGAGACTGATGTAACGGATTGTAGATCCATAAGCTCCATACATTCCTGTTGCTGAGGCTTGAATCAGCTATTCAATCAGAGATTATCGTTTTTTTTAGGGAAACACAAGTGTTACTGGTCTATTGTTATCGTAAACTAATGATTCTGAATCATGATGTTGAATAATGAAAAGAACTAAAGCAATATGGATATGATTAGAAGTGATAAAAATTGACATTAAAAGTACAATATCGCTTGTCTAACACACTAGCAACACTCAAGATGAGCAAATGCTAACATGTTGAATATGATGAAGACTTTTATTCATGGAGCTAATACCACTTCACACAACAACTTAATTAATAGCCAGGCTGTTGGAAGCCATAGACAGTGAATCCTCCGTCAACTGCTATAACCTGTCCAGTGACATAAGAAGCACCAGGAAGACAGAGATAAGCGATGAGGGATGAAACTTCTTCCACTTCTCCTGCACGCCCTAGAGGAACTCTTGATATTAATGCATCCGAAAATTCTTTATCCTTGAGCAACTGTGAATACAAAGCCACCAAATTCATCAATGATTCAATACTACTCTAGTAATAAGTTACATGGTACTCTGTCTGTTTCAATTTGTATGTCTTACTTACCTTTTTGGTTTGTTTCAAAAAGAATGTCTCTTTCCTTTTTTGACTAATTCTTTAATTTCAACTTTCCACATGACACAAGATTCAAAAGTCTTTTTTATTTTGTTAAACTTTGTGTCAACTGAAAACCAGACAAACAAATTGAAACAAAGGGGTTAACAGTTTATAAATGACAACTCTCTGCTTCACTGCTTGGATGTGGAGTAACACTCTGTTAGCAAATCAATGTTTGACTCAAATAGATGTGTATACAAGATTTAAAGTCAGTGAGTTTAAAATGAGTGTGATCGTATATGTACGTAGACAGGAGGAGAATATTACATGTTTCACGAGTGGCGTGTTTGTGTAACATGGTGCAACGGCATTAACCCGAATACCATCTCTTCCCCATTCGCAAGCCAGATTTCTTGTAAACTGAATCATTCCCGCTGCCATCAGTTAATTTATCAAAGGAAGATGGTATGAGCACCGGGTAAAAACTTACTCGCACCTGATGTTTAAACGAAAAGCATGAGTAGAGTACCTTTTGTTGCTCCGTAAACAGAAGTACCGGAGACGTGGACAAGACCAGCAACAGAGGCAGTGAAAACAATACTTCCAGCACCAGATGATTTAAGAAGAGGATGAGCAAGTTGACTAAAATGGAATGAAGATTCTAAATTGGTAGCCATCATATGTGCATAATCTTCAGCATTATAATCGATAGAGTGCTTCCAAATGTTTGTTCCGACATTGTTTATCTACATCAACAAGATGAGGCAATAGTAAATTGGTCAAAATCTCTCTATGAATACAACATCAATTATGTCTCAATCCAAGCCAGTTTGGCTGATTGGCTATATGAATCCTCACTAACAGGGCGGATTTAGTGCTTCGGATCTACTCGTGTATAGATTTATATTTGAAAACTTACTAAAATTTCAACAAATACTAGACCTGCCCGCCCAAAGAGCAACTCGGATTGGTTTTAATATAACATCTAGTTACTATGCTCAATCCAAGCCAGTTAGGTTGATCAACTATATGAATCCTCACAGACAGGGACAGATCTCTAGTGGTTCGACGACTGACTAGTGTATAGATTTATATTTGAAAAATACATACTAAAATTTCAACAAATACTAGATCTGCCTGCCCAGAAGAGCAACTCGGATTGGTCTTTTTATTGATTTTGACCGTTAAATCTCTCTATAAATATAACATCTACTTGCTACGTCTCAATCCAAGCAAGTTAGGTTGATCAGCTATATGAATCCTCACTGACAGGGCCAGATAACCCATAGTCTCAATTAATCCAAGCAAGTTATTAGGCCAATCGGTTATATGAATCCTCGTTGACAGGGGCAGATCCGGCTCAAGTCGTGTATAGTTAAAAGGGACTTTAATAACAAGAAGATGTAATATGGTACTCACAAGAATGTTGAGTTTTCCATCAAATGCAGAGGAAACTTTTTCCATGAGCTGAACTCTTTGGTCTCTACAAGTTACATCACATGCTGATCCTTTTACTTGTATGCCTCTGTCTGCCCAATCTTGCATTGGCTTATTAAGCTCTGATTCTGTCTTCGAACATGTGTACACTTTTGCACCAAGTCCAGTAAGCTCCTCTACTATTGCATGCCTAGATAAAAAATTTTAAAGATTTAAGTTATATGCACGAACAAACAGACTTAGTAACGAATTTTTACATCATCATTGTAGCTTGAAACTAAAATTTAAACTCATGAGTACCCAATTCCAGAAGTGCCACCAGTGACAAGAGCAGACAAACCATTAAGTGACCATCTGGAACTTTTGCCAAACGCTGCAATTTTCGCCATTTTGAGTTCTACTTACTTGCTGTGTGATTGTTTCCAAGATACTCCACATATATTAGTACTATGTCCTTTAAAGCTAGATATTTAATTAGTGGCTCTATTTTTTTTAAAAAAAAAAACAAAAACATAAGTATAAATTATAGTAGTACTAATAATATATGAGTACTATATTATTTTGTATTTTCAAAACCTTACAAACTTCCATACGCAGATTTTCAAGTATGGGGTTAGGTGACAATATAATATCCTATCTATCATGTCTTGCATGATTTTTTTGTCCTTTACGTAATATTTAAATTCATTTTTATGGGTAATGACTGATGAGGATCTTTTGCGGTTGATTTTTTTTTAATTAATTATTATTTTCGTTCGGTATCTAGTACTTGTATTAAGGTCTCAATTAATTTAAATTTGTATCGCGTAAGACTTATTTAACGAAAAAGTAGGCCACAATTAATCTAGATTCGTGTCAACGCTCATTTAAGAGAAAATTCTCTTTTTCATACTCAGAACTCAATCTCAAAATCTCTGATTAACTTATTAATTCGGTGATTTGTTATGTTGTATATCCACACTTTTTTTGAAGAGATATACGTAGCTCCGTTTCTACATAGTAAAATTCGTAATGACCTTCAAACATATAGGAACCGTTTAGCCATAAAAATTTAAAATATATTTACTTTATTTGGTATTCACTTTAGAGTTGAAAATAGAGTTAGAGTTGTGTTTGGCCATAGTATTTTCAAAAATATTTTAGACAAATTGAGTTGGTGTAGTATTTAAAAATAAAGTGAGAGGAAAAATTGAATCCAAAAATAGTGAATACATCTCAAGAGGTGTTTTTCAAAAAATCAAAAATTATAAAAATATATTCCGAAATATATTTTTAATTTTTATAGTCAAATAAATATTCTAAAATAAAATAAAAATATATTTTAAAATATTGTGAATAATATTTATGGTCAAACGACTGCATAGTATATCAATACAAAACAAACAGCTCATGATGGGCGGCAAAAATGGTGGTTACTTTGTACTTCGTACTTTGTAGGGAAGGCTTATCATTGTCCTTCAGCGTAAGTTGATAAGTATTCAGACGTTGAAAAACACTTTAAAATATTATAGTTATATAATTTTATAAGTAAATAGTTATGTGTTGAAATTGATATGAAGTATAGTCAGTATACTTGATAAAAAGATATTGATAAGCATTTTTTTTAAATTAAAATAATTAAACTAATGTCCTCAAGGTATTTCCAAAAAAAATATAGACTTAAAGCTACTTTTACATTAAAAAGGGACAAATGACAGAAAATAGTATAAAGAAATAATTAAAAGTTATGTTTGAGGAAGAGTATTTTAGAGATCATAAAAGATATTAGGGATACAATCGTAAAAGGTCTGATCAATTCCAAAGTGATTATAAGTTGTAAACCCAACTAACTCGTCACGCCGCTTTATAACTTTCACCTATTGATTTCACCTTCTTCCTAATTAGTAATCATTTATCATCGTTACAAGGAGCAATAATGAACTTTCACCGGAAAAAATGGAATTCCATCGGAATAATTTTTAAGAAACTAGAAAAAAAGAAGCAAAAGAAGAACTGTAAAGACCGGGGGGGGGGGGGGGGGGTGCGGGAAAGAGATTGCAACTGCAGGGGATGGATCAATGGAACTATAGGAGGAGGAAGGCAGCTGGTAGAGGGGGTGAGGTGCTTTTTTTTTGGGAAAAGTACACTAAATGGACCAAAAACTCAAATATTTACACCTAAAAACTCCCTTCCATACTAATTCTGTAAATACGCATTCGCCTAAAACAATTTACCCGCAATACCTCAAATTGAGCATCAATTATTTGAGCTTGCGGCGCCGTTCTTTTCTCCTCTTTTCCAATTCGTATGCTTTCCATTGGACTTGGCTCCTCTCCATTTCTCTTCTCTCCATTTTCCCCAAGTTTCTATCTAGATGTATGACACTTGTCTTAGTTAAATATCAATGGTCTAGATTAATTAATTTTCTTTAACCAAAAAAGTATACTAATTAACCATGATTAAAAGAAGAGATATTGGTATTTAAGTTTGTTAATTTTGGTAAGAAAATATTTATTTTCCAAACTTGTGAAAATAAATGGCTTACTTCAATTAATTAATAACATTAAATGTTTTTTTTTTCAAAATGAGTTCTTCCATAGTTTTATAATATTTATTAGTTTTACAATATTGAGTCATGATTCTGTAAACATTTTTTTAAAGAAAAGATTCTATGTAGTTTTTGAAAAAATTTGTCTAACAAAAAATTCATTTTATATTTCTTTGATATTTTATGAAAAATTATTTTTTAATACATTTTATTTAATATCTAAATGCTGAAAATTCTATTTTATGATTTATAATTATTTTTTCATAAAATAATTTATTTAAATATTGATTTGAACTGACGAGAATTTAATCTATGAGAAATATTTTTTTATGAATGAAAAAACTAGTTATGTATAGACAACGAAAATGATTTACTATATATAGTGCTAAAATATTTTGAGATATTTTTTATTATTTAAAATTAGATAAACTTAAATGGTATTATATATTCTTTAACTATAATTAAGACACTTGATTATTTAAAAATTTGCACCATTGATATTTAAATAAGACAAGTGTCATACATCTAGATAGGAACTTAGGGAAAATGGAGAGAAGATAAATGGAGAGGAGCCAAATCTCTTGCCATTCTCTGTTCTTTTTTTCTTTTATTAAGAATATATTTTAGTACTTTTTTTGTGTTATTTAATTTTCTTTTATTTAAATATAAAAATAAATATAGTAACTAATTATTTTTTAACTGATAAAAAATAATAATTACACTACAATAAATAGTAATTAACAAATATTAAATTCACTAATTTATTTCATAAAAACATATATTTTATTTTTTATTAGATTATCTTTTTTAAAAAATAAAATAAAATATACAGACAAAGATATTATTTAATTATTTTTAAATTAATTAAAATATTAAAATAATAATAAATAAATCACAAAAATAAATAATTAAGAATGACTAAGGAGTGTCTTATTGAAAGACTGGAACAGTCCTAAATGATATTATCACAGTATATGAATATACTGTGATATTATCATTGAGGTCACACTGAAGGACTGATACATACATCAATGATATCATAATAGTATATAAATATACTGTGATGATATCATTGAGGACTGAAGCAAAAAAAAAAAATCTATATTTTTGCATTTTAAAAATACAAAAACAAAATACAAAGATAAAAATATTAAACTAACTACTTTTAGATTAATAAAAATAAAATTGTATTAAAGTACACTAACTTATTTATTAAAATATAAATTAATGAAATTTATAAAAAAAATTCGCTTTTGCAAATGAAAACGACACATATACTTCTTATGTTTTAAATTGTTTGTTATGCTTTGACTTGGCACAAAATTTAAGAAAGTAAAAGACTTTTAAATCTTGTGATCTATTGAAGAATCAAAGCATACCTCAATGATACCATGTCAGTATATAAATATATTGTGATGGTATCATGGACGTGTCACTGAAGGACTGAAACAGACATTAGTGATACCATGACATTATATAGATATATTGTGATGGTATCATTGAGGCCTGAAGCAAATCTCAATGATACCATGATTGTATATGAATATACTATGATGGTATCATGAAGGATTGAGAAGTGTCTTATTGAAGGATTGAAGTAGTCCTCCACCATACCATGCTAGTATATAAATATATTGTGATAGAATACTGAGTAGTGTCTCATTGAAGGACTAAAATAGTTATTCATGATATCATGCCAATATATAGATATATTGTGAAGGTATCATAGAGGATTGCAGACTGTCTCATTAATGGATGATACAATTTCAGTATAGATATACTATGATGGTATACTAAAGAGTGTCTCATTGAATGACTGAAGCAGCCCTCCATGATACCATGTCAGTATATAGATATACTATGATGGTATGGACGAGTCAGGATGGGATAGAGGAAAAATTCAATCTGCTTGAATTGCCCTTCACTCACTCCTCAAAAAAGTTCGTACCCTAGCAGCGCCGCAGGGAAAAACTAAGAAAATGTGTTTTTTACGTAACTTGGATAGCTGAGTTTCATAAAGGTCTCACTAAGGACTGAAGCGGACATCAATGATACTACGACAATATATAGATATATTGTGATGGTATCATTGAGACCTGAAGCAAATCTCAATGATACCATAATAGTATATAAATATATTGGTATCATGAAGGATTGAGAAGTGTCTTATTGAAGGACTGAAGTAGTCCTCCACCATACCATGTCGATATAGAGATATACTGTGATAGTATATTGCATAGTGTCTCATTGAAGGGCTAAAATAATTATTCATGATACCATACCAATATATAAATATATTGTGATGGTATCATAGAGGACGAAAAACTGTCTCATTGATGGATGGTACCATTCCAGTATATAGATATACTAAGAAGTGTCTCGTTGAAAGACTGAAACAGTCCTCCATGATACCATTACAATATATAGATATGTTGTGATGGTATCATGGAGGACTAAAAATGTCTTATGTAAGGACTGAAATAGTCCTCCATGATAATATGTCAGTATATAGATATATGTGATGATATACTGAGGAGCGTCTCGTTGAAAGATTGAAAAAGTCCTCCATGATACTATGCTAGTATCTAGATATATTGTGATGGTATATTAAGGAGTATATTAATGAAGGACTGAAAAAATTCTCCATGATACTATGTCAACATATAGTTATATTGTGATGATCATGGAGGACTGGAAAGTGTCAGACTGAAGAATTGAAGCAGATCTCAATGAGTGTGAATGAAATTAGATTGTGAAAAAAAAAAAAAAAAAAAATTGAAAAAAAAGAACTACAATTGAGTATGAAATTAGATAATGGTAAAAAAAAGTATAACATAATTTGAGAAAAATAGAAAAATGAACGAAAAAAGAAGAAAAAAGATTAAAGAATAAGGAAATAAATAAGGAAAAAAGAGTAGAAAAAATAATTAAAAAAATGGACGAATGTTATCAGTTATCTTTTATTGTTATATAAAAAAAAATAAAGAAAAAGAGCAAAAATATCATGAATAAAAACAAATTATGAAAGAAAAGAAACATAAAAGGAGCAAGAGATTAAAAAAAATTAAAAAAGAAAGAGAAAACAGAAATAAAAAACACACAAGAAAAATGAGCCAAAAATAATTATAGTAAAAAAAAAATATATATATATAATTTGTGAACAAAATAAATGAACAGTAAAGAAGAAAAAAATAAGAAGAAAAAAGAGAAAAAAGGGGGAGTAGAAAAGAAAAAAATAAGAAGAAGTAGAGAAATAAAAAATAAAAAATAAAAAAATGAGAAAAAAGAGAATAAAAAATAAGGATGAATCATATTATGATGCAAAAAGAAATTGAGAAAAAAATGAACAAAAAAACATTAAAAAAAAAGTAAAAAAAAAAAAGGAAGGAGAAAAGAAGTAGAGAAATAAAAAAAAAGAATGAAAAGGGAGCTAAATAACTATAAAAACTATAAAGGAATGGGTTATTTTCTGTAATTAGTTAGGGGTATTTTTTGTAAGATTGTAAATAGTTTACTCATATGGGGCATGCATGTATTTTTCTTTTTTTCTTTTTTAATAAGTCAAAAATGGGGTGAAGAAGATGACACCGGCTAAGGGGGTGTGGGTGGGTTGATTTTCTTTTTTATTTAAGAAATTATTATTTATAAAAATGAATTAAAAAATCTTTTAATCTATTTCTTAATGCCAAGTGTCAATGAAAGAAGAAAAGATACATTTTTTTTCAGAAAAAAATAAATAAAACATTATTTGGATCTATTCACGCGCTCTATAAAAGTGAGGAACACTTTTGAATAATTAAAGTTTTCAATAGGTACAGACCTAGGTTGAAGTATCTAAGTGGATTATTTAAAGTTGGGGCCGTTAATGACTTTAAGGGTTCACTTGAGCAACACATATATAACATGAGCAAATTAATACAAACATTACAAAGGCACAGGCTGTTGGAAGCCATTGACAGTGAATCCTCCATCAACTGCAATAACTTGACCAGTAACATAAGAAGCAGCAGGAAGACAAAGATAAGCCACTATTGATGAAACTTCTTCGACTTCTCCAGGACGCTAAGAGGAGTTCTTGATATTAATGCATCCAAAAATGCTTTATCCTTGAGCAACTATGAATACAGAGTCAGTGAGTTTACAATGCGTGCGCAGATATATATACATAGTTCGAACTGAATGTAATGAAGCAACGGGATCAGGTGAATATTACATGTTTCACGAACGGTGTTTTTGTGTACCATGGTGCAACGGCATTAACTCGAATACCATCTTTTCCCCATTCGCAAGCCAAATTTATTGCAAGCTGATTTATCCCCGCTGCCATCAGTTAAAAAAATTGTTTAATTAGCAGGTTATGATTTCTTGTTGTTTAATTATTGAGACGAACTTACTGGCATCATGTGTTCACATCAAATTAATAGTACGTACGTACCTTTTGTTGCTGCATAAATAGAAGTACCGGAGACGTGGACGAGACCAGCAACAGAGGATGTGAAAACAATAGTTGCAGCTCCAGATGATTTCAGAAGAGGATGGGCAAGTTGACACATATGGAATGAAGATTCTAAATTTGTAGACATCATAAAGGCATAATCTTCAGCAGTATATTCAACAGAGGGCTTCCATATGTTTGTTACAACATTGTTTATCTACAGAATCAAGAGAAAATTGAATGTTTGCTTTCTGAAGCAAAGTTAAAAATTGCAGTGTTGAATCTCTAAATTTCACTCTAGAGCAGCTATTTCAATTTCCGCCAAATTAATCCTCTAACATACTCGAGAATCAGGAGAGCATTGAATCGCTCTATGAATACAACATTTACTATGTCTCAATCCAAGCGAGTTAGGCCGATTAACTATATGAATCCTCACTACTGGCAAGGGCAAATCCTGTGTACTGCTTCGGCACCAGGTTCTTGTATAGATTTATAGTTAGAAAATATAAAATTTGAGGTGACAAATGGACGGGTCAGGTCAAAAAAGTGGCTTACATCTACTTTCGCCGTCCAAAAAATAGAGCACATTTGTCCTTCTTTCTAACGGACTTCCATTTTCCGAATTAAAAAAAAATCATTTTCCTTGTTTTTAAATTTTTAACAAGTGGAATATCAGCTATAAATCGCAAAGTTGAAGGATATATCAGGCCTTTTTCCCTATTTTCTATTTTCACCGTTCTGATTAAATTTACCGATTAGATCTTGGTAAAAATATCTGACGTAGATCGAAAGTGTTCACTTTTGACAAACTTAAAAGATGGAAAATTCGAAAGTGCTCAAGTGATACATAAGGAAAAAAATTGAACCTACCACCCAAATTAAGGGACCATTTTGCCATTTCTACGTGAAAAAGCAACGAAAATTTTAACACATACTAGATTGATCCCATAATATTAAATTACTGATAAATTCAGTGTTAAAAATCTTAAAAGGTAGTAGAACTTTAATAACAAGAAGATGGAATCATGGTTAAAAATCTTAAAAGGTAGTAGAACTTTAATAACAAGAAGATGGAATCATGGTTAAAAATCTTAAAAGGTAGTAGAACTTTAATAACAAAAAGATGGAATCATGGTAAGTACTTCTTTATCCTTAACTAGAGGTTTCAGGTTCGAGTCCTTAAGTACGGAATCGCTTTTGTTAGGAAGCGCTTTAACCCCCAATGTAAAATTTTCAGGCACAAATCCGAGTTCAATCGATACCGAATGAGAAACCAAAAAGAGAAGATGGAATCATGGTACTCACAAGAATGTTGAGTTTTCCATCGAATGCAGAGGAAACTTTGTCCATGAGCTGAACTCTTTGGTCTCTACAAGTTACATCACATGCTGAGCCTTTTACTTGAATGCCCCTGTTCTCCCAGTCTTGCTTTGGCTCATTAAGCTACAATTCTGTCTTTGAACATGTGTACACTTTTGCACAAAATCCAGCAAGCTCCTCTACTATTGCATGCCTAGATAAAATTTTTAAAGATTTAAGTTATATAGGCCGAATAAACTGGTAAATAGTAAAACAAAATTTTATACTCCTACAATAACAACATATACTCAGTGTTTCCACGAAGTAAAGTTTGAGGAGGGTAGAGTATACGCAGTCTCTACCTTTACCTTAGAGATGAGGCAGAGAGACGTTGTTTCCGATAGATCCCCGACTCAAGACACAAACAATCTAGAAAAAGACGTAATAGAAGTATTAGCAACAATAAGTAGTAACGAAGCAACAAAGCAAGACTACCAAAAAATAAAACTATAATATTCGATCTACTAGCAACAACAGACATCAGCAAAACTCCAATTGAACAAGCCACTAGAGCATAGCATTACGACTACTAGTACGGACAACCAGACAAAGCATTACTACCTATTATTATAGAAAGAAATTAAAATTTAAAATCTTCGTTACCCAATTCCATAAGTACACACAGTTACAAGAGCAGCCAAACCATTAAGTGACCATCTGGAATTCTTTGCAAACGCTGCAATTTTCGCCATTTTTGAGTTTTACTTTCTTTCTGTGAAATTGTTTGTACATTATATCCTTTATAAAATAGTAGTACTCTACTTAATTGAGTACGTACTACTTTATTGTTTGCCACTAACGTCTACTTTAAGAAGTGACAAATATAAATATAACTTTTTGATAGTATGCATGACCTACTGGTTTAGTATTTTTTAATTTACTAGTTGCTTATTGATGAAATGGGTTGCCTAACGTGTTTCAATAGTGAGAAAACAGATAATAAAGAACACAGTGATTTTTACGTGAAAAATCATCTGGCTCACAAAGATGTAACAACCACGACCTGTACCTCTACAGAATTTAAACTCAACTTCACTAAAATAAATGAGCCTCAAGGAAATGATTACAACTCGATGTAACCTAGGATTATAAACTCTAATTCCTAACAACACCAACCTCCCAAGGTTTGTATTTCCCAAATCTTCGAGTTAACCCAACTTGAAGACAACAATTTTACTTCAGTTTATAACACATTGAACTATGATTACAACTCAAAGAACAACTCCTAATACATCACTACTAAGACACCTTAGCTAGACTTTGTACTCATGACCAGGTTCTTCAATGTGTTACTTCAGTGTTCTCCGTTGCACTTGCTAAAGTCAATTTCACAATTGCCTTGTTTTGCTCTATGAGTGCGTATAGCTTCTTTTGCATACGAACTCTACTTACTTAGAGTTCTACTTCAAGTGAAACTCCTCTTTACATTCAAACTCGTGCCTTCTTTAAGTGTTGTAGTCAAACTTCAACTCTTTAATTTTGGCACATGATTTATCACAAGTAACTTTATCCGTTCCTTGATTATTGCATCTCTGTCTGTTGATACTTAGTGATCTTACTATACGTTCAACTGCCTTGGAACAACGTGCCTGTGAACCAGCTTGACTGACCTATTTTATTCTACCTGTTATTCACCAAAACTGCAGAGTACCCAACAACTTTGTAAGTAGCGTAATTCATCTCCTAGAAAATATAAAGTAGTTAAAAACCTCTTATGTGAAAAAAAATAAATTAATACGCTTTCGAACTTTTAAAAATTCATTTATTTTAGACTATCGAAAAAGTCTCAATAATTTACTTGTATTGGACTAGACTTGGTTGTCCTATCACTCGTGCCAGAAAAAGAAAGGAGCATTATGTTAAGCTGATTAGAAGGGTGAGAGACAAACTTCAAGCTTGGAAAGGTAACATGTTGTCCTTTGGGGTAAGGAAGTGTTAATCACTAATGCTTTACAAAGTGTACCAATTCATGTGTTATAAGCGGTTGTTCCTCTTAATTGTGTTTTGAAAGAACTTCATAGAATTTTTGCAAAATTCTTTTGGAGTAATAACATTTCAAGTAGGAGCAAGCATTGGGCTGCTTGGGACAATGTTAGTCTACCTAAAATTGAAGGAGGTTTGGGCTTTAGATCTATGGGTGATATATCTCAAGAGAAAAGATATAGTTTGCACCCTAAAGTTATTCAGAAAAGTCATATATACACTTAAATTTTGTGAGCTACTTATTATCTCCCTATTCTCTTTTAAATTGTATCTTTTAGCACCCTCAAATGTCATAACCAAATTTTATCTTGGCTGTGTATACATGCGTGGACACGTGTCGTCCACATGCATTTGCAATTTTTTTCTACACAAATTAATAATCACCATTTCCCAAACAAAAGTTTAAAACTGAATTTCGTTCTTCATTCCTCTCACCTAATTGAAAAAATATTTTCTACCACCGTCCTAAATTAGACGTCGGAACAGAACTTCCGGTGAAGCAACAACAAAACAAGCGAGGAACGATACAAAGAAAAAGGGTCACCGAAGAATCTTTCAGGCAGGCAATCCGATTATTTTCCAACTAATTGAAATCTTGAAACAATGAAACTTTGTTTAATTTAATAAATTAAAATCTAAATATAATTGCATACCAGTGAATCCTCCTTTCAAAATGGTCTAAAGAAGAGGGTGGTATAAGGAAAGGGGTCGTTGTTGCTTGTCACCGACAGAGGATTTTCATAAAATTCGTTTATCACCATTTTGGATGACTTCAGGAAGATGAAAGGTTATAGACAAAAAAGAAATTACAATATGTATCAAAGTAGTGAAAATAAAGAAATGGGGATGGAGGAGAAGTAAGGAGCCAGGAATGGGGAGGGTGTGGTAGTAGCAACAATGGTGGTTTCAGGCGGGTTTAGTGATAAGAAAGAAAGAGAAAAGAATAAAAGGAAAAAGAACTAAAAAAAGGTTTTAAAAAAGAAATTTTAAATTAAATGTAATTAATTATATAATAACCAATTGAAAGATGACACCTGGATAATTTACTCTTTTTTAAGTGTTTTTCATGTCTTTCACGCACTAATACGAAAGTGTTTACACTTTCAGTGTCACATCATCACACAGGGGGATAAAAAATTCACTTCAAACGAAAATAAGGGGGTGATAGGTCATTCGCATAGTACCAGTGTGTAAATGACTTTTTCGGATAACTTTAGGGTGCAAACTTTGGTGGGAATTCAGGACCCAAAATTCATTATGGGCTAATTTCTTTATGTCCAGTTAAATATTACCACAGTTATAATGAAACGAAAGAATATTTAATATGTCAACATGATCACAACTTTTATTCATGAAGGTTCCAACTAGAACACGCTTTAGAAACAAAACATAACAACAACATATTCAATGTAATTTTACAAATGGGATCTGGAGATGGTACTGTGTACGCAGCTTTACTCCTATCTTGTGAAAGCAGAAGGATTATTTTCGATAAACCCTCTTATCAAGAGAAACACAGAACATATAATAAAACGGGATAAAATTTAATATATCGACATGATCACAACTTTTATTCATGAAGGTTCCAACTAGAACACGCTTCAGAAACACAAAACATAACAACAACATATTCAATATAATCCTACAAAGGGAATCTGGAGAGGGTGTTGTGTATGCAACCTTACTGCTACCTTATAAAAGCATAGGGACTATTTCTGATAAACCCTCATTTCAAGAGAAACACAGAACATGAGAAAATTAAATACAACATTTATTACGAAAGTACTAGGTAGCTAGAAATGCTACTAGCATTTTCAAACAAGTCCTCGGTTCATACTGAAAGAAGTAATGTCACACGATCATTATCAGACTGACTGTAATTTTTTCGATTCCACCAGCAGAAAGTATTAATTAATTAATAGCCAGGCTGTTGGAAGCCATAGACAGTGAATCCTCCATCAACTGCAATAACTTGACCAGTAACATAGGAAGCAGCAGGAAGACAAAGATAAGCCACCATTGATGAAACTTCTTCAACTTCTCCTAGACGTTTAAGTGGAGTTCTTGATACTACCCCTTCCATAAATGCCTTATCTGCCAACACCTGTGTATACAGATCCGTCAAAAGGATTAATTTTACCCTCCGTTATATATTACAACAAAAATATTCGGATGTTACCCAAGTGACTCAGATATACCCTTCCTCCTTTAGAACTATATATCAAAGGTGAACGCGTATACTGATGAACATCACTTGGCATGCCCACCTTACCGTCTCAACCCGGCCCGTTTTACTCCTCCGCCCCTCCCCCCCACCACCAACACACCATCGACTCCACCATGATCACCATCAACTTCATTTATATTTATTTAGTGAATTTTCTAATACAGATATAAAATTTGAGCCAAAACTATTCGCGCGAAATATAAGATGAGAGAAATGTTACCTGTTGGGTGAGGGGAGTGTTAATGTACCAGGGTGCAACCCCATTAACACGAATACCATCTTTTGCCCATTCACAAGCCAAATTTCTAGTAAGCTGATTCATTGCCCCTGTAATCATCAGTTAATCAACAACAAGAAAAATATATGTAGTCTAAGAGCCTGTTTAGATCAACTGATTGTAAATAGTTGATAAGTTTTAAGTGCTGAAAAGTATTTGTAAGTGTTGAAACTGTTAATAAATAGTTGACGTGTTTGGTAAAAATTTTATTAATAAACTGTTTTTCTGTTAAAATGACTAAACTACCCTTAATTTTTTTCGTAAAAAAATATTAATTTAAAAGTACATCATGTGCAAACAAAAGGAGAAACGAATGATATAGAGCATGTTTGGATAGGATTAAAATTTGGTCTCTTTTTTAGCATTTTTAGGTGTTTGGTAAAGTAAAAGCAATTAAAAAAATGCATTGACCCTTTTATCCCTTATATTTTTCCTAAATTTCAATACTACCCTCACTTTTCAGCCCTATATGAAAGTACTTTTTTTTCTCTCATTCTCATCCCGCTTCTCCATCTTACCCTTTCTCCTACAACAAAAAAGTGCTTAACAACACTTGTTTATCAAACACATTAATAACTTTTTTTTTCAGTTTCAGCACTTTTTATTTAAACACTTATCTGCTTACGGGGTATATTACTATTTTCTTAGTTTGTTCAATGTTTTAAGGGATAGATATATGAGTATAATAGTACCTTTTGTTGCTCCATAAATAGAAGTACCAGAGAGATGGACAAGACCAGCAACAGAGGATATGAAAACAATAGTTGCAGCTCCAGTTGATTTCAAAAGAGGATGAGCAAGTTGACACATATGGAATGAAGATTCTAAATTTGTAGTCATCATATGTGTATAATCTTCAGCAGTATATTCCACAGTGGGCTTCCAAATGTTTGTCCCAACATTGTTTATCTACAACAACAATATAATAAGATTGTTTGTCAGTTTCAATATAAGTGTCTTACTTTTTTTTTCTAGTCTAATTCGCAAGAATATATTATCTCTTTGTGTACTTGATAGCTCTTTAATTGTAACATTCTATATGACATGTTTAAAATCAACGATATTTAAGGGTATTTTGATACATTGTATATATCTTTAGTTTAAGACCACAAAATTCGTTTTTCTTATTTTCTTAAAATTCGTGTCTAGTCAAATCAAAACACATAAATTTAAGGATATATGGAAGCATAGTTCTTACAAGAATGTTGAGTTTTCCATCAAATGCCAAGGAAACCTTTTCCATGAGTTGTACTCTTTGCTCTCTAGAAGTTACATCACATACACAACCTTTTACTTGAAGGCCTTTGGAAGACCACTCTTTCAAACATTCATTGAGCTTTGATTCATTTCTTGAACATGTGTACACTTTTGCACCAAGTCCACCAAGCTCCTCCACAATTGCATGCCTAAAGAAAAAGATTTAAAAAAGAAAGACATACACGTGAGTCGGATTCCTCTTATCCGTACCAGTTTTGAATTGGCTATTTGATGGGGAAGGCTCTCGAAGGAACCCTTCTAAAGTTATGGATCCATTTTATTGATTTTTCTTGCCTACATCGTATATATCATTTCACGGAGCAGAGATTGTTCACCTTGGAAGATCTGATGCAATCTCCAACATACAAATTATTTATATATATTAACATGGTATCTAAACATTTAATTACATTGAAATAAGAGAAATCTAAATCGTGAAAACAAGGTTTTGGGAGAGGGAGAGAGCAGAGAGGAAAGCAATACAATATGTGTATGTTAACATGTTACGTTGTTGCTAACAAAGAACTTGACTTATTTATTTTAAATGACATGATAATATAAAAATTTGCACCTATATATAACTTAAACTCGAAAAAAGTTATAGAAAGGTTCACCCAATTCCGTAAGTGCCGCCAGTGACAAGAGCCACCAAACCATTAAGTGACCATCTGGATCCTGCAACCTTTGCCATTGTGTAGTTTCTTCTGCCTAATTGGTTATTCAAGAAATTTTATTGCAGTATATAGTAATTGTTTTCCAAAAGAAGCTACTATATATATATGTGGACTATAAATACTACTATTACTATTATCTTGTCAAATCATATTCTTCCATTCAAGAATAATTATGATTTAATACCTAATTGTCAAAGATAAACAGTAATGAATTAATTACTAGTCTTTTCGCTACCTACTAAAAATATTCTATCAAGATAGATTATATCGACGATCTAATTAACTACTAGTCTTTTTGCTATCTACTAGAAATTTATTAAAGATAACACAAAAAGTGGTCTTGTCATATTCCATGAGTAATTGTTTTGAAAAAAATAATACTATGTGGCACACTTCCTTGCAGCTGAATTAATCCCCCATGTGTCGGGACCTGAACCGTGGTGGTGCTCTTCTACAGCTTCTTCTACACAGGCTCCTCCACTTCTGGAATTGAAAAAGGTTCTTTTATGTGGCACACTTTTTCCATGAGTAATTCTACTATTACTATTCCATTCGTCTTATTTTATGTGGCACACTTCTTTTTTTTTATCCGTCCCAAAAAGAATTCACCTTTTTATAATTAAAAATAAATTAACTTTAAAATTTCTCTTTTACCCTTAATGAAATTATTTACAACCATACAAATATTTAAGAATTATTTTGAACCACAAATTTTAAAAGTTTTTCTTTTTTTCTTAAATATCATGTCAAATCAAAAGGTGTCACATAAAATGAGACGGAGGAATTACTATACTATTATCTTGTCATATTTTTTCACTTCAACAATGATGAGTTAATACCCAATAGTCAAAGATAAACACCAAAAACAGCAATTATGCTGATTTTTCTTAACTTTTATAAATTAAAATAAGGAAAAACTACATAAATAATCAAACATCCTTACCCTAATTACTAAATATCCCAATACTTTAAAATAATTACATTTATCCCATTAAATTGAAATTACATGATTAAAAAACTGTATCCACCACAATCCCTAAAAAAGGGCCTAAAATCACTCAACTTGTATCTAAAGGCAATGATTGTTCTCTCTCTATAATCGTTTTCGAATCTAATCCTTTCTCCAGTAATATTATTATTCATAGACCTCAATTTCTCTCTCAATTTTTCTCCCACCGAAATCGACAAAAACTCCGGCAGTCTCGCCGCTTGATTGATTTCTCTCCTCTGGATGAAGAAATCACCGTTGACGGAATCCGGTGGAGTCGCCGGAACTGGCGGATTTTTTCGGATTTTTTCTAGAACCGTAACCGGCGGAAGCGGATCTAGTTTTAAGCGTTTAGATAGTATCCGACGAAGCGCCATTGATGATTTTGAGCAGTTAAGAGCAAACCCAGATGTTATTTTCCAGTGTTACCAACTTGTTACCATGTATCCAGTGTTATTTTCCATGTATCCAGTGTTATTTTCCATGTATCCAAGTATACATATATCTATCTGAGTTGTATATGTGTAACTTTTGTAAATTTAAAGTTTCAAATCAAAACAAAGCAATACGTATCCAGGGATAACATTGTAAGCAAATCTTGTGTTACATGTATCCAAGATTAATTCATGTTAACATGTATCTCAATACTACTGCAACCTGCTATTTGAGATGTTGGTAACATGTATCCTTAACACTGTTACAATGTATCCAATATTAACATGTATCCAAGTATACCTATATCTTTTTGCTGTTTAGATGGGTATCCTTAGATATTGGGAAGTATCCTTAACACTGTTATAATGTATCCAAGCTTATAATCTTGGATACAGTGTTAACAATGTATCCAAGTATACCTATTGTTGTTTGCTGTTTAAATGTGTATCCTTAGATATTTGAGATCTATTATAACTTGTATCCTGTATAATGGAGTTACTTGCTGGTTTGATGTGTATCCAAGTAATTTTAAATTGAAATTTGAATTCTCTAGTTGTTTGTGGAGATGAGGATACTGCAGATGCATTTCAAAGTGAATGACGCGTGATTTACTCCTCATTAATTGTAAATCTGTTGTTTCCTTTTAAAGCGCCCTAATAGTAATAGATTTACAATTAATGATTTACTCCTCATTAATTGTAAATCTGTTATTTCCTTTTAAAGCGCCCTAATAGTAATAGATTTACAATTAATGATTTACTCCTCATTAATTGTAAATATTTTATTTTCTTTTAAAGCGCCATAATAGAAACAGATTTACCATTAATGAAGAGGTTATATGTATCCAGGATACACGAAAATACAAAGGATGCACGTCTTTCTTTTTTTAAACTACCGGGGAAAATGTAATATTTTAAAATAGTGAGATAAAACGTAATTAGGGACCAAACTACTATGTTTTATGTTATTTACACTTAAAATAATGCAATTTTCACTATTTCTTCTTTGAAATTGACCCATATTTCATGAATTTCCACGAAACATAATTGACTTTTATAAAATAATAAATGCAATAGTAAGGTTGAGTTTCCTCCATCTTTTTTATAGTGTTTGAAATGCTTTATTTAAGCCAAAAATTTATTGAAAATAATCTCTATTTCTACGAGATAGAAATAAGGTTTGCGCATATTTTATCTTTCTCAATTTTTACTTGTGAAATTACACTAAATATTTTGTTATTGTTGTTGTTGATTTCTTTTTTGTCAGTCCTAAAAAGAATGATAACTTTTTATATTTAATAACAATCTTACTTCAAAATACTCATTTTATCCTAAATGTAATGATTTATACTCATCTATATACTTATTTTGAACCAAAATGTTTTTGACCAGAAAAAAAAATAAAAAAATTTAAAAAATGTTGTTTTGTTTTTTAAATTTTGTGTCTAATCAAATATCATCGCTAATATTAATTAATATATAAATTATTAATTAATATCCAATACTATATATATATATAGTACTTCCTCTATTTCATTTTATGTGACACACTTTTTATTTTAATTAGTTGTTCTAAAAAGAATGGCATTTCTCTGTAATTAAAAATAATTTAATATTCTTTTACTCTTAATAAAATAATTTACAACCATATAAATAGTTAAAGAGCGTTTTAAAACACTAATTTCAAAAGTGTTCTTTTTTTCTTAAATTTTGTATCAAGTCAAATAATATTACATAAATTAGGAGGGAGAAAGTAAAAAATAGAGCAGTCAAACGAGTTTTTTTAATTTTCTGCATCTTCACGTGACTCTAGAGGAGTAGAGTGTGATTTTTTAATTAATATCACTTAATTATTTAGCCTTTAGGTTAGGATGAAATGAGGTAAAACAATTTAAAATTAAGTAAGTGATTTTTTCAGATCTTTTATATGTAAAAATATAACTTTTTATGTATAAAAAATAAAAATCTCTGGTAAAAAAGTCATAAAACTAAAAAAAAATTTGTAATGAACTAAATTCTTATTTTTCCCGTTATTTAGTACTATGTACTAAATTATTTTCTTCGCCACTAATTTAACAGTATAAAGTAGTCCAACTAATATATATCTTTTTCTCATTTTCACGTTTTCCACGTGCAGATTCAGAGTATTGGGCTATAATATACTCTATTCATTTAAATTTGTTTGGCCTATTTAGACTTGGCACGCAATTTAAAAAAGTAAAGAATTTTTTTGAAAGATATGTCAATATATTAAAATATTCTTTAATCTTGTGGTCTTGAATATGCCATGTGGAAAATTAGAATTAAAGAATTTCTAAAAAAGGAAAGAGACATTCTTTTTGAAATGAATTAAAAAAAAAAGTAGGTCAAATAAATTGAATCGGGAGGGAGTATATCATCAAACTGTGATTGCCAGTACAATGATTTTTTAATTATTACTCTTGTCTTAATTTATGTGGTATTTTTTAGATTTTGAGATTCAAATAAATTTATTCTGATCATAATTTTTATATATTTTTTAAATATTTTAAATTATTAATTATTGTGATTTATAATACTTTTTATGTAGTTTAAAAAATTTAAAGATTTCATGCCTAAATTTACGATTAAATTTAAATTATTTGACTCAAAAAATGAAAAACGTCATATTAATTGAAACAAGGGAAAGTATCATATAAAGCAACCTTCTCCCTTCTTGTCCCACGTTGAAATAAAGCAAACTCTAATCATGCAGCTTGAAGAATATCTTCAAGAATCTTTCTTAGAAAGTTTATCTATATGATATTCAATGTTTAACTGTTAAATAATTGATTTATTCAAAATTTGAGAAGTTAGGTATAAGTTATGGAGTCGTATTTGATATAAAAAATGTTTGCTTCCCTTTCAAAAGTGAGATTTTTCCAATTTTTTTTTGGCAATCTCGAGTTTAATATGTTGGACCCCAACCAATAAGTCGAAAATAACTTTTGAAATCTAGAATATAATCGAATAAAATTTTAATAAATGTGTCTTTTATCATATAAATAAAAAATGAGCGTGACGCGATACATGTTCATCGACAATCGACGGATTCGATCGAGATGGGACCTCGTGATTAACTACCCTCAGAGCCAACTCTTTCCCGGTGTTACAAATTTATTTTGTCGACTTTCTTGACCTACATTGTTTCATCGACCAGAGATTGTTCACTGACCGCAAACTTTATGCGGTCTCCGAGGTATAAAATGTATTATTTGTGTATACTAACATGGTATTTAGACATTTATTTATCTGTGTGTACACGTAGTAGCTAGGTAATAACCTTTCTTGTTTGTTTTAGATTACTAATTTTACTTAGGATATATAGTTATATAGTTACAATAAACAGTCGATATATAGAAAAAGTTATAAAAAGGCTCACCCAATTCCATAAGTGCCACCAGTGACAAGAGCCACCAAACCTTTGAGTGACCATATCTGGATCCTGCAACCTTTGCCATTGTGTAATTTCTTCTGGCTAATTGATATTATTCCAGAAATTTTATTGTAGTATATAGTAATTATCTTTAAAAACGAAGATACTATATGTGACCTATAAATACTACTACTAAACATTCCTTGCCATATTCTTTGAACATGATAAGCATGGGGCTATGTATATTTTATGTTATCAAGTGAAACATAATTGAGCTATACTTATTGATTTTCTTCTGTTGCTATATGGATAATGGATATATTAGGTGTACCTGAATAATGATATGGTATATACAATAATACAAAGGGGTTTAATACCAATAATGTAATGAATTTATTATACTATTAATGTTGTTTAACATATAGCATGTTACATACCATTTGCTCTATGTTTGTATATAAATATTTAGTCCAGTCAGCGTTGAGGTGTGTTTCTCAAATTAATAGTGATAGTTTAGATATGAAACTTACACTCCCAATAGTTTAAGTATAAAACTAAAAAAAAGGGGATAGTTTAGGTGCATTTTTTGTTTGAACCAAGTTATGACTAATTTTGGTTTATAAGCATTTTCTCTTATAAACACCTTTTAAGTATACTCCTAAGGAATCTTGATCTTTTACGTTTGTCAAAAGTGAGCACACACTTCTATAATTTAACAAAATTAATTTTAAAATTTTCATTTATGCTTAATGACATGCTAGCTAGCTCTTATAAACGTAGGTGTTTATGACATGATCAAAAACACGATTTGTAAAGTTATTTTGGAAAATGAGTGCTAAAGATTTTTTTTTTTCCTCTTAAATTTCATGTCTAGTCAAACACAGTCGTTAATAAAGAAGGGGAGCTTAAAATGAGTGTGCACGTATATATTTAGAGTCAATTTGTACGTACAAGTATATATATATATATATATATATAGTTCGGACTTCGGACTGAATGTAATGAATCAGGAGAATATTACATGTTTCACGAACGGTATTATTGTGTACCAGAAAATAAAAAAAAGATCAGAACTTTAATTCATGAAAGTTTCAAGTGGAACACACTTGAGAAACACACAACAACAACAACATATCAGAATAATTCTACAAATAGATCTGAGGAGAGTAGTGTGTATACACGCAACCTTACTCCTACCTTGTGAAGGTAAAGAAGTTGTTTTCGATAGACCCTCCGCTCAAGAAAAACACAAAACATGAGGAAATTAAAAATGCAACATTATTACAAAAGTACTAGCTAGGTAGCTAGAAATCCTGCTACCATTTTCTAACAAGTCCTCAGTTCGGGGAGAAGAAGCAATGTCACTCGATCATCATCAAACTGACTGTAATTTTTTTTGATCCGACCAGCAGAAAGTATTAATTAATTAATAGCCAGGCTGTTGGAAGCCATAGACAGTGAATCCTCCATCAACAGCAATAACTTGGCCAGTAACATAGGAAGCAGCAGGAAGACAAAGATAAGCCACCATTGATGAAACTTCTTCAACTTCTCCTGGACGTTTAAGAGGAGTTCTTGCCACTACACCTTCCATAAATTCTTTATCTTCCAGCACCTGTAAATTAACTAATTAATTACGTAATTATTTGGAATATATATATATTTTAATTTTAGCTAGTAATGTGGACAGGTAATATGAAACGGATCGGAGGCAAGATCGATGAGAGAAATGTTACCTGTTGGGCGAGGGGAGTGTTAATGTACCAGGGTGCAACCCCATTAACACGAATACCATCTTTTGCCCATTCACAAGCCAAATTTCTAGTAAGCTGATTCATTGCCCCTGTCATCATCAATTGATAATTAAGAAGAAAAATATATACAGTTTGAGAGCTTGTTCGATCGACTTACAAGTACTTATAAGTCAGTTTGATCAGCTTATAAGTTTAGTCAAACACCATATATCTTACTAGTATTTTTACGTACTATTTTTCTTAATTTGTTCAATGTTTTAAAGGATAGATATATGAGTATAAAAGTACCTTTTGTTGCTCCATAAATAGAAGTACCAGAGAGGTGGACAAGACCAGCAACAGAGGATATGAAAACAATAGTTGCAGCTCCAGTTGATTTCAAAAGAGGATGAGCAAGTTGACACATATGGAATGAAGATTCTAAATTTGTAGTCATCATATGTGTATAATCTTCAGCAGTATATTCCACAGTGTGCTTCCATATGTTTGTCCCAACATTGTTTATCTACAACAACATAATAATAATAATAATAATAATAACTACTAGTAATTAATACGTACCCAATTATTTATATGACATTGACTTGACACAGAATTTAAGAAAAAAATACACTCTTTTATATATAGTTCTTACAAGAATGTTGAGTTTTCCATCAAATGCCAAGGAAACCTTTTCCATGAGTTGTACTCTCTGCTCTCTTGAAGATACATCACATACACAACCTTTTACTTGAAGGCCTTTGGAAGACCACTCTTTCAAACATTCATTGAGCTTTGATTCATTTCTCGAACATGTGTACACTTTTGCACCAAGTCCACCAAGCTCCTCCACAATTGCATGCCTAAAGAAAAAGATTTAAAAAAGAAAGACATACACGTGAGTCGGATTCCTCTTATCCGTACCAGTTCTGAATTGGCTATTTGATGGGGAAGGCTCTCGAAGGAACCCTTTTAAAGTTATGGATCCATTTTATTGATTTTTCTTGCCTACATCGTATATATCATTTCACGGAGCAGAGATTGTTCACCTTGGAAGATCTGATGCAATCTCCAACATACAAATTATTTATATATATTAATATGGTATCTAGACATTAAATTACATTGAAATAAGAGAAATCTAAATCTTGAAAACAAGGTTTTGGGAGAGGGAGAGAGCAGAGAGGAGAGCAATACAATATGTGTATGTTAACATGTTACGTTGTTGCTAACAAAGAACTTGACTTATTTATTTTAAATGACATGATAATATAAAAATTTGCACCTATATATAACTTAAACTCGAAAAAAGTTATAGAAAGGTTCACCCAATTCCGTAAGTGCCGCCAGTGACAAGAGCCACCAAACCATTAAGTGACCATCTGGATCCTGCAACCTTTGCCATTGTGTAGTTTCTTCTGCCTAATTGGTTATTCAAGAAATTTTATTGCAGTATATAGTAATTGTTTTCCAAAAGAAGCTACTATATATATATGTGGACTATAAATACTACTATTACTATTATCTTGTCAAATCATATTCTTCCATTCAAGAATAATTATGATTTAATACCTAATTGTCAAAGATAAACAGTAATGAATTAATTACTAGTCTTTTCGCTACCTACTAAAAATATTCTATCAAGATAGATTATATCGACGATCTAATTAACTACTAGTCTTTTTGCTATCTACTAGAAATTTATTAAAGATAACACAAAAAGTGGTCTTGTCATATTCCATGAGTAATTGTTTTGAAAAAAATAATACTATGTGGCACACTTCCTTGCAGCTGAATTAATCCCCCATGTGTCGGAACCTGAACCGTGGTGGTGCTCTTCTACAACTTCTTCTACACAGGCTCCTCCACTTTTGGAATTGAAAAAGGTTCTTTTATGTGGCACACTTTTTCCATGAGTAATTCTACTATTACTACTCAATTCGTCTCATTTTATATGGCACACTTCTTCTTTTTTATCCGTCCCAAAAAGAATTCACCTTTTTATAATTAAAAATAAATTAACTTTAAAATTTCTCTTTTACCCTTAATGAAATTATTTACAACCATACAAATATTTAAGGATTATTTTGAACCACAAATTTTAAAAGTCTTTCTTTTTTTCTTAAATATCGTGTCAAGTCAAAGAGTGTCACATAAAATGAGACGGAGGAATTACTATACTATTATCTTGTCATATTTTTTCACTTCAACAATTATGAGTTAATACCCAATAGTCAAAGATAAACACCAAAAACAGCAATTATGCTGATTTTTCTTAACTTTTATAAATTAAAATAATGCAATTTTCACTATTTCTTCTTTGAAATTGACCCATATTTCATGAATTTCCACGAAACATAATTGACTTTTATAAAATAATAAATGCAATAGTAAGGTTGAGTTTCCTTCATCTTTTTTATAGTGTTTGAAATGCTTTATTTAAGCCAAAAATTTATCGAAAATAATCTCTATTTCTACGAGATAGAAATAAGGTTTGCGCATATTTTATCTTTTTCAATTCTTACTTGTGAAATTACACTAAATATTTTGTTATTGTTGTTGTTGATTTCTTTTTTGTCAGTCCTAAAAAGAATGATAACTTTTTATATTTAATAACAATCTTACTTCAAAATACTCATTTTATCCTAATTGTAATGATTTATACTCATCTATATACTTATTTTGAACCAAAATGTTTTTGACCAGAAAAAAAAATAAAAAAATTTAAAAAATGTTATTTTATTTTTTAAATTTTGTGTTTAATCAAATATCATCGCTAATATTAATTAATATATAAATTATTAATTAATATCCAATACTATATATATATATATATAGTACTTCCTCTATTTCATTTTATGTGACACACTTTTTCTTTTAATTAGTTGTTCTAAAAAGAATGGCATTTCTCTGTAATTAAAAATAATTTAATATTCTTTTACTCTTAATAAAATAATTTACAACCATATAAATAGTTAAAGAGCGTTTTAAAACACTAATTTCAAAAGTGTCTTTTTTTTCTTAAATTTTGTATCAAGTCAAATAATATTACATAAATTAGGACGGAGAAAGTAAAAAATAGAGCAGTCAAACGAGTTTTTTTAATTTTCTGCATCTTCACGTGACTCTAGAGGAGTAGAGTGTGATTTTTAAATTAATATCACTTAATTATTTACCCTTTAGGTTAGGATGAAATGAGGTAAAACAATTTAAAATTAAGTAAGTGATTTTTTTAGATCTTTTATGTGTAAAAATATAATTTTCTATGTATGAAAAATGAAAATCTCTCGTAAAAAAGCCATAAAATTAATTTTTTTTTGTAATGAACTAAATTCTTATTTTTCCCGTTATTTAGTACTATGTACTAAATTATTTTCTTTGCCACTAATTTAACAGTACAAAGTAGTCGAACTAATATATATCTTTTTCTCATTTTCACGTTTTTCCACGTGCAGATTCAGAGTATTGGGATATAATATACTCTATTCGTTTAAATTTGTTTGGCCTATTTAGATTTGACACGGAGTTTAAAAAAATAAAAAAGATTTTTGAAATTTATGATCTTAAATTAAAGATATGTCAATATATTAAAATATTCTTTAATCTTGTGGTCTTGAATATGTCATGTGGAAAATTAGAATTAAAGAATTTCTAAAAAAGGAAAGAGACATTCTTTTTGAAATGGACTAAAAAGAAAAGTAGGCCAAATAAATTGAATCGGAGGAAGTATATCATCAAACTGTGATTGCCAGTACAATGATTTTTTAATTATTACTCTTTGTCTTAATTTATGTGGTATTTTTTAGATTTTAAGATTCAAATAAATTTATTCTGATCATAATTTTTTAAATATTTTAAATTATTAATTATTGTGATTTATAATACTTTTTATATAGTTTAAAAAATTTAAAGATTTCATGCCTAAATTTACGATCAAATTTAAATTATTTGACTCTAAAAATGAAAAAACGTCATATTAATTGAAACAAGGGAAAGTATCATATAAAGCAACCTTCTCCCTTCTTGTCCCACGTTGAAATAAAGCAAACTCTAATCATGCAGCTTGAAGAATATCTTCAAGAATCTTTCTTAGAAAGTTTATCTATATGATATTCAATGTTTAACTGTTAAATAATTGATTTATTCAAAATTTGAGAAGTTAGGTATAAGTTATGGAGTCGTATTTGATATAAAAAATGCTTGCTTCCCTTTCAAAAGTGAGATTTTTCCAAAATTTTTTTGGCAATCTCGAGTTTAATATGTTGGACCCCAACCAATAAATCGAAAATAACTTTTGAAATCTAGAATATAATCGAATAAAATTTTAATTAATGTGTCTTTTATCATATAAATAAAAAATGAGCGTGACGCGATACATGTTCATCGACAATCGACGAATTCGATCGAGATGGGACCTCGTGATTAACTACCCTCAGAGCCAACTCTTTCCCGGTGTTACGAATTTATTTTGTCGACTTTCTTGACCTACATTGTTTCATCGACCAGAGATTGTTCACTGACCGCAAACTTTATGCGGTCTCCGATGTATAAATGTATTATTTGTGTGTACTAACATGGTATTTAGACATTTATTTATCTGTGTGTGTACATGTAGTAGCTAGCTAATAACCTTTCTTGTTTGTTTTAGATTACTAATTTTACTTACGATATATAGTTATATAGTTACAACAAACAGTCGATATATAGAAGTTAAACTCAGAAAAAGTTATAAAAAGGCTCACCCAATTCCATAAGTGCCACCAGTGACAAGAGCCACCAAACCTTTGAGTGACCATCTGGATCCTGCAACCTTTGCCATTGTGTAATTTCTTCTGGCTAATTGATATTATTCAAGAAATTTTATTGTAGTATATAGTAATTATCTTTAAAAAAGAAGATACTATATGTGACCTATAAATACTACTACTAAGCATTCCTTGCCATATTCTTTGAACATGATAAGCATGGGGCTATGTATATTTTATGTTATCAAGTGAAACATAATTGAGCTATACATATTGATTTTCTTCTGTTGCTATATGGATAATGGATATATTAGGTGTACCTGAATAATGATATGGTATATACAATAATACAAAGGGGTTTAATACCAATAATGTAATGAATTTATTATACTATTAATGTAGTTTAACATATAGCATGTTACATACCATTTGCTCTAGGTTTGTATATAAATATTTAGTCAGTCAGCGTTGAGGTGTGTTTCTCAAATTAATAGTGATAGTTTAGGTATGAAACTTACACTCCCAATAGTTTAGGTATGAAACTAAAAAAAAAAGGGATAGTTTAGGTGCATTTTTTATTTGAACCAAGTTATGACTAATTTTGGTTTATAAGCATTCATTATAAACACCTTTTAAGTATACTCCTAAGGAATCTTGATATTTTACGAGCACACACTTCTATAATTTAACAAAATTAATTTTAAAATTTTCATTTATGCTTAATGACATGCTAGCTAGCTCTTATAAACGTAAGTGTTTATGACATGATCAAAAACACGATTTGTAAAGTTATTTTGGAAAATGAGTGCTAAAGATTTTTTTTTTCCTCTTAAATTTCATGTCTAGTCAAACACAGTCGTTAATAAAGAAGGGGAGCTTAAAATGAGTGTGCACGTATATATTTAGAGTCAATTTGTATGTACAAGTATATACATATATATATATATAGTTCGAACTGAATGTAATGAATCAGGAGAATATTACATGTTTCACGAACGGTATTATTGTGTACCAGAAAATAAAAAAAGATCAGAACTTTAATTCATGAAAGTTTCAAGTGGAACACACTTGAGAAACACAGAACATAATAACAACAACAACAACAACAACAGCAACAATAACAACATATCAGAATAATTCTACAAATAGATCTGAGGAGAGTAGTGTGTATGCACGCAACCTTACTCCAACCTTGTGAAGGTAAAGAGGTTGTTTCCGATAGACCCTCCGCTCAAGAAAAACACAAAACATGAGGAAATTAAAAATGCAACATTATTACAAAAGTACTAGCTAGGTAGCTAGAAATCCTGCTACCATTTTCTAACAAGTCCTCAATTCGGGGAGAAGAAGCAATGTCACTCGATCATCATCAAACTGACTGTAATTTTTTTGATCCGACCAGCAGAAAGTATTAATTAATTAATAGCCAGGCTGTTGGAAGCCATAGACAGTGAATCCTCCATCAACAGCAATAACTTGGCCAGTAACATAGGAAGCAGCAGGAAGACAAAGATAAGCCACCATTGATGAAACTTCTTCAACTTCTCCTGGACGTTTAAGAGGAGTTCTTGCCACTACACCTTCCATAAATTCTTTATCTTCCAGCACCTGTAAATTAACTAATTAATTACGTAATTATTTGGAATATATATATATATATTTTAATATTAGCTAGTAATGTGTACAGGTAATATGAACGGATCGGAGGCAAGATCGATGAGAGAAATGTTACATGTTGGGTGAGGGGAGTGTTAATGTACCAGGGTGCAACCCCATTAACACGAATACCATCTTTTGCCCATTCACAAGCCAAGTTTCTAGTAAGCTGATTCATTGCCCCTGTCATCATCAATTGATAATTAAGAAGAAAAATATATACAGTTTGAGAGCTTGTTCGATCGACTTATAAGTCAGTTTGATCAACTTATAAGTTTAGTCAAACACCATATATCTTACTATTATATTTACGTACTATTTTTCTTAATTTGTTCAATGTTTTAAAGGATAGATATATGAGTATAAAAGTACCTTTTGTTGCTCCATAAATAGAAGTACCAGAGAGGTGGACAAGACCAGCAACAGAGGATATGAAAACAATAGTTGCAGCTCCAGTTGATTTCAAAAGAGGATGAGCAAGTTGACACATATGGAATGAAGATTCTAAATTTGTAGTCATCATATGTGTATAATCTTCAGCAGTATATTCCACAGTGGGCTTCCATATGTTTGTCCCAACATTGTTTATCTACAACAACAACATAATAATAATAACTACTAGTAATTAATACGTACCCAATTATTTATATGACATTGACTTGACACAAAATTTAAAAAAAAAATACACTCTTTTATATATAGTTCTTACAAGAATGTTGAGTTTTCCATCAAATGCCAAGGAAACCTTTTCCATGAGTTGTACTCTTTGCTCTCTAGAAGTTACATCACATACACAACCTTTAACTTGAAGGCCTTTGGAAGACCACTCTTTCAAACATTCATTGAGGTTTGCTTCATTTCTCGAACATGTGTACACTTTTGCACCAAGTCCAGCAAGCTCCTCCACTATTGCATGCCTACACAAGAACAAAAAAAAAAAAAAAAAAAAAAAAAACGCACATGAGTCCGATTCCTCTTATCCATATCAGTTCTGAATGCTATTCAACGTTTAGAGAAGGCCCCCACGAAGGAAATGACCCGATAATATAAATTAGTTATAGAAAGGTTCACCCAATTCCATAAGTGCCACCAGTGACAAGAGCCACCAAACCATTAAGTGACCATCTGGATCCTGCAACATTTGCCATTGTGCTAATTGATGAGTAGTAGTACAATTTAAGAAATTGTATTTCGGTATATAATTGTTTGTAAAACGAAGATACTATTTGTGACCTATAAATACTACTACTATTATTGTTATCTTGTTGGGCCTCTAATTATTTAAAAATTCTTGATAGGCGCGCATGGTTTATATTTTATGAATTCTATTCTAATTATTTAATTGAGTTATATACATAGATCTGCATTGGAAATCACAATTGATTCTCTTAGATCCGTTGTTATATAATATGTTACGTGTATCATATATAGTACAAACATAATACATACAGATTGGAAATAACAATAATTCTCTTATGTTATTATTATATCGATATATTAGGTGTGCGGTATATATAAAGGGGTTTAATACCAATAATGTAATGAATTTATTAATGTATAATTTTAACATATTTAGCATGGTTCCCATGTTACAATATTCCATTTGATCTAGGTTACGTTATTATACTGTTCAATGGTATTATTTATAAATCCCCGGTCACCTTTTACACCTCATTAATTTGCTTTTTGTTGAATTTGAAGAATGCTTTTGTGAACTGGTGAGATTCATAAAGATTTTAGCTGAATATATTATTAGGTGTTACATTGTTACTATCGGTATGGTGATTAGTCATGCTTAGACGAAAGAGTCAGGGGCGGATCTATGTAGAAGGTTGGGGGTGTCACGGCACCCGATCGGCTCGGTTGAAACTTTGTATATATACGTGTATATATGTAAGAAATTGTATAAATTTTTCACTTGGCACCCGTAATAACAAAAGAGCGAATGGTGCCCTTTGCAAAGGGCGAGAAATATCACCTATGCGACGTGAGTTCGAATCTTGGCAGCGCTAATATTTTTTAGTTGCGTCATTTACTCTTTTGCTTGTTGTAAGGTAGACGAACCGTACATCCAACTCTTCAGCTCTCTTTTTTATTGGGTGAAAATCGTTTACACCTCCTAACTTTGCTTTAAAAATCAAACACCCCCCTCAACTTTGAATAATAATCATTCTCTCCCCTTTATCCTATGCAATGTCTATTTTATCCTTAATATTTTTAATTTTTTATTTATGTAATATCTTTTTATATTATATATATTTATTTTTCTTAGCCTAGGTATTTATTATTTTTAATTAAATTTATTAACATTATTAATAAAATAATCCTTTTACAAACTAATCAAAAATCTAATGCTATTTTTTATGATTGGTATTTTTATATTATATGCATTAAGGCGTTTGGTCATAAAAAAAAAACTACTTTATTTAGAAATTTTGAAGTTGAAGTTGTGTTTGGCCATACCTTTTTTGAAAGACTTTTTAGAAATCAAAGTGTTAAATATAAATAAAAAGTGAAAAAGTGAGATAGAAAAAAGTGAAAACAAGTATTTAGGTGTTTTCACTTTTTCAAATACAACTTCAAGGTATATTGGAAATTTTTATGGTCAAACAATATTTTTTTTTGAAAAAGTGAAATAATTTTTGAAAAATAATGAAAAATTCTTATGGTCAAACGGGCATGTATGTATATATGTAATTATGTATATAGATGCATGTTTTAGTTCTTTCTTTGTTATTCTCTAATGTCTATATAGATTAAAGAGTTTTGGTTGTCAATAATGAAATATTTTCTAAATTATAATTTAAAATTTATACACAATAATATATATATATATATATATATATATATATGTGTGTGTGTGTGTGTATATATATATATCTATGCACCTCTATTTTTAATTATTTTTATTGTTTTTACATTACATGCATTAAAATATATTTATAAAGTTAAAATTACCTGTTATTGTCTTGTATAATTATATATTAGAGTTTTGATTATTATTAATTAATTTATATACTCAATTAGTATTTTTCACTTTTCTTTCATCTAAGAAATAATATTTATTTATTTTTGTACAAAATATATTATATAGATTTTAAAAAATAAAAATTGTGATTACAAAGAAGTTTTTTTAAAAAAGATATAAAGCTTGATAATACTAGGGCAAAATAGGCATTTAAAAAAGTCAATTAGGATAAAGGGGGAAGGATGATTATTGTTCAAAGTTGAGGGCGGTGTTTGATTTTTAAAGCAAAGTTCGGGGGTGTAAACGATTTTCACTCCTTTTTTATTTTGTCTTTTCTTTAAAAAATTTTTGTAACTTGTTAACTTTTTATTAATCTAAATTGATTCTTGATTCTTTTTTACTTATTCTTTGATTAAGTATTACACGTATTCCATATTAATGAATTCTAAACTATAAACATTACATAAATATTAATAAAAAATATATTTAAATAGTTGATTATAAATTTTAAAAAAGTTTTAAGTTTTAAAAATGATGGATATTATTATGTTAGATTTTTTAAAATTTAAATGCTACTTCAATCTCTTACCAATATTTGCGCTAAGTGAAGATGACTGGGTTGAAGCTATAATTTTTTATTCTTTCTCAACTATATATCTGGAACAATACATAAAGATAATGGAATATTAATATATTAAGGTAAAGATATTTAACAATTTATACGAGTTCTAATTTTTAATGTGATAAAACTTTTTCTTTCTCAAAGTTTTAGAGAATAAGACCTCTTATTCCAACCAAAAAAAAAATGGATTGCTTATCTTTAATCTCAGAATATCTAAAGGAGAATGTTATTAAATACGCATAATCGGTCAATTAATTAAGACCGAATCATAGCCCGAAATTGAAAAAACCAACCCGTTTATCCTATTTAGACAATATGGCACCCGAAACTTTCAAATTCTAGATCCGCCTCTGAAAAGAGTGGTATTTTAAATTGGTCATTGTGTGTCATCTCCTTCGAATTAAATAGCCTCTAGATATACTAAATTATTGTTTGTTTTTTTGTTTTTTGTTTTGTAACGTTATGTATTGAAAGTGATCTTGGACACACAATTGTTACAAGTAGTGTTGCTCAGAGCTGAGATCAATATCAACTTGTTGCTATAGAAATCTTTTGTTGTTTCAATATGATGAAAATCGAGAGATGATTTATAATCATACAAATATCTCTACTTGTTTCGAATCACAATTTCAAAAGTTTTCTTTTTTAAATTTCATTTTCAGTCAAACACCGCCACAAATTGAAGCGGAGGGACTAATTAATACTTATATACAACAACCAGACCGCTTGAAATCAAATACTAGAAAATAAATATCAATGTTTGAAATATGAAGTAATTAAAGCCTTAAGACAACTCTCTCTCTCTATATATATATATAGTCTCAGACTCAAACTCACTTACAAGTCGAATATATATGACATTATACAGATATTGTTTGCGCAAAATTTTATGTACGCCACTGCATGCAGAAAAGATTATGGTAATCTTTCATTTTGGGTTCTTGAATTTGAACCCCATTCAATGGCTTCTGCAACGGCTCTCTCTCGTTCTGTAATTTTAATTTCTTCTTCATGACTTTCTTCGTTACCAGACGATGATGAAACGCGCAATGGGGGAGAAATGGGTGACCCGAATCCCTTTCCGGATTCGGCCCAAAGGAAAGTGAGTGCAGTGACTACATCACTGATCGATGGACGGACGGTTGGATCTTCTTGTAGGCACATTGCAGCAATAGCAACCGCTTGATTGAAACTTCTCTTTGGAAAATCTCCTTTAAATAGTGGATCAGCCAGTTCTGCGTATCTACTTGCGTCTTTGAAAATTGGTTCCGCCTGAAAAAATAGTAACGACTTTAAGTTTTATATGCTGACGATATACAAAAATAGTACTATAAGATAATTACAAATAAACTCTTATAATAAGAATTAATTGATGACTTAGGTCAATATATTTTTGACCCCCTGGGATCCGTGCAAAACATCCAAGGAAGTCATAAATCACTCTTTGGACTAAATGGAACGTCAAAATCCAAATACGAACGCATTAACCCAAAATGTTGAGTTTGGTCAAACATCTACTTCTAAAATCCCTAGATTTCGATTTTCTTCTCCAAACGCATCTGAATGTCTCAAAAACCGTGTCATTCATCCCCGCAAGTCATAAACTAAGTTTCAGGACTACGGGGAAGGTCTTCTAGGGGAAAAAGGTTCAAAAACTCAAAACGATTGTAAAATGAATTTTCTTGATTATATGTAAACTCTTAAATCCTTTTGATATGAAGGTAGATTCTAGTACAACAACAACAACAACATATCCAGTGAATCCCATAAGTGAGGTCTAGGGAGGGTAGAGTGTACGCGGACCTTACCACTATCTCGTGGGAGGTAGAGAGGTTGTTTTCAATAGACTCTCGGCTCAAGTGTAGCAAATTCAAGTACAAAGGAGAAGGAAACGGTGGAGAATGAGGGTAGATTCTAGTATAGTGTAGAAAACGATGGAGAATGAGGGTAGATTCTAGTATAGTATAGAAAACGATGGAGAATGAGGGTAGATTCTAGTATAGTGTAGAAAACAGGGTTCAATATTTGCTTTAGATCACAAGTTCAAGATATATACATCAAACATGACATCTAGTATTTTCTTGAATCTCGTGCATAAATTTCTGGCTCTGCCACTAACTACGTCTAATCATTAAAATTTCAAATACATAGAGGAAGAATGAAGTATTTGACTTACCCAAGCAACTAAAATCTGTGCATGGCCATCCTTTGTTGGATCAACAGCTCTTTTTCCAGTAATAAGCTCCAATAAAACAACACCAAAGCTATAAACATCTGACTTAACAGAAAGTTGTCCTGTTCTTTGATACTCTGGAGCACAATAACCATAAGTTCCCATAACTCTGGAAGACACATGGGAATTTTCACCCATTGGTCCAAGTTTTGCTAATCCAAAATCTGATAATTTTGCATTATACTCTTTATCCAGCAAAATATTTGAGGACTTCAAGTCTCTGTAAATGACTGGTGGATTTGCTTTATGGTGTAAATATTCTAGACCCTTTGCTGCATTTGATGCTATTTTCATCCTTGTGAACCAATCTAGTGGAGTTTTATCTGGTGCAACCTCTAAAAAAACAACTCAACATGATTAGTTTAATATATTTTTCGTGCTGTGACACAGTCAAAATTTTCACTAAAAGGGTTCCAAATATAAAGAGGTAAACACAGAAAGATGCTATGGTCGGAGCTAGGGTACTGCAAGGGGTTCATCTGACCCCTCTGTCGAAAAATTACAATGTATACACAAGGTTAAATCTCCTCAGTGAATATCCTGGCTCCGACACTGCTTATACATACAATATAATTTTTCGACAACTGTGATTCAAATGAACCCCTTGCGCCCTAGCTTCGAACCATGTTCCCATGTATTGATTCAGTAAGAAGAGTTACAGTTCTATTTGGACATGAAGATATGAACTTCATTTGGAAAAAAAATTGTGAAGTTGAAGATTTATACTAAAACTCTTGCTATGCGCGAGGTCGGAGAAGGGCCGGACCACAAGGATTTATTGTATGCAGTCTTACCTTGCCTTTCTACAAGAGGTTGTTTTCACTGCTTGAACCCGTGACCCTGCTGGTCATATGGCAACAACTTCACCAGTTACTCCTCATCGGTATATCACTTAAAATACATCAGATTTTGTGTAGATTAACTTGTGATAACATGTTCCTCAGGTTAACAACTAATGATTATTATAGAACCTTTTTTTGTTTGTGTAATTACTTTATAAGTGACCTGATTGTATAGATATTTTTTTACGAGCGCATAAAACTTAAAACTCATACCAAATAGATGATCCTCCAAGGCTCCCAAAGGCATATATTCATAGACCAGAAGTCTCTGTTCTCCATCAGAACAATAACCAATGAGGTTAACAAGATTATTGTGGTGTAGAAGGCTCAACATCAACACCTCTACAAGAAATTCTTTGTTTCCTTGTAATCCATTACGGTCAAGCTGCTTCACTGCTATTATCTGAAGAACAAAAAACATAGTACAATTTCAAGAACAAATACAGGGCTTCAAGGCAGAGTCATGTGGTTCGAACCGCAACAGGCAGATTCAAGATTTTAAGTTTATGATTCTATACATATTAGGGGGTAACAAAATTAACGCATAAGAATATGTTTCATTGATTAACTCAATTCATCTTAACCCGATCAAATACATTTCATCTAGAAGTTGAGCTGATCTAGGGTTAAGTATATATGTAGCCCAAATTGGCTCAATGAGAAATATTTTTAAAATATTTAAATATTTTTTTGTTATTTGATATGTTATATATAATTATAATAAAGAAAAAGAAAAAATAACTATTAGTTCTGTTAGGTAACAAAATAAACTATGTAAGAAAACAAACAATGAAAGTTTTCTTAGGCCAACTAACGTTTGGACAGTAATATTGATTCAACTCATTTTGACTCTTCCAAATTCAATCCAAACCTCCCATTTGCCACCACCTTATTGTGGTAGTAATAGCGCGGGTTAACCAAGTTGTCAACTATATAACTTAAAAATCGTCACTGTCATGAAATTTCAATGTTTGAATAGTACCTGGCCAGTTTTGTCAAAATGACCTTTGTAAACTCGTCCAAATCCACCTTCACCTATCAGACATTCTTGCCGGAAATTCTTGGTGGCAGTTGCAAGTTCTCTGAAAGTGAAAGTTTGAGCTGCAATATTCTTGTTTTCTTCCTCCCTCTTGTAATTACCAGCCTTTTGGTTTATTATGTTTTCTGACAATTGTAACATTTCATTTATTAGAAAAAATAACCGGGTCCAAATAAAACGATAATCCAATATTTTTTATAAGCTCTAATTAGATATATATGTGAAAATTTATCAAGATTTCAATAAATATTAAACTTTGATTAGGACCATATAGATTGAACAATCAAAATTTTTAAATAATTATTAAATTTTTAACCCATAATTTCAAAAAATTACAATAGGTCGGTGATAAGAACATAGATGAGAAAAAAAAAGGTGACACATATAGATTGAACGATCGAATTTAAACTTGAATTTTCAACAAACATATTCTAAATCCCTAATTTCAAAATTATAATGGTTCTTGATAAGAACATAGACGAAAAAAGGTGATAAAGAAAAGTGTGAATAGATTGAATTCAGCTGAACCCAACATCTTTTATATAGCTCTAAGTAGATACATATGTGAAAATTCATTAAGATTTCAATAAATATTAAACTTTAAATCCATAATTTCAAAATTACAACGGGTTGGTGATAAAAACATAGATGAAAAAAAGGTGATAAGAACATATAGATTGAACGATCAAATTTAAATAACTATTAAATTTTGAACCCATAATTTCAAAATTACAAATAGGTTAGTGTTCATAACATAGATGGGAAAAAAAGGTGATAAGAACATATAGATAATTGAACGAATGAATTTAAACTTTGAATTCAATAAATATTAAATATTGAACACAAAAATTTCAAATTAACAACATATAGATTGAACGATCAAATTTAAATTCTGAATTCATCTCTGCTTACCTGGATGTGGTCGTTGCGGCGGTTGAGAATGTGGCTTATGCTGCGTCTTTGTCTTAGACAAAGGTTGTGCTTGTTCTGGTGACAGGTTTTCTCTATGAGGATGAACAGAAGTTGATGTTTCTTTCCTTTTGTTACATCTCTTTTTATTAGTAGATGTTTTATTCTCATGATTAAACGAAAAACATGAAAAACAATTCATGTCTCTTATTCTAAAACTAAAAAATGTACAACAAAAAAGACGAGAAAATTCTCCAATCTTGAAAGACAAAAAAAGGTTGTTGCTTGCTATAAAAGACTCATTTTTATAGCATCAAACCTTAAAAAAAAAAAAAAAATTGCTCAAGAAAATTAATTAGGGTCTTGTTTATGAATATGCAGAGACCCAAGAATGCAATTAATGGAAAATGGTCTCTATAAATATGTATATTAATTAGTTATTGGGAATCTGTCTGGATAACTAATTAAAAAATTTGAATGAATTGATTTTTATTTTATTTTTTTCTAGATGAGCCATGTTTGTTTAGCTGGAGATAGAGATAGGATAGGTGATCATGGAAGCATGTTTGTCTTTTTTTTCTTTATGAAATTGTCCGTAGAAAATGGAGAAATAATGGAAAGGAGGATTTAGAGGAAATTAAATGTTTGGTAGAGCTGTGTGTGTGAGACCTGAGAAACGGGAACGCGTTTGAAGAATTTTTTTTTTAGTATTGACGATAATTTTATTTGATAATGTGTAGACAACGACAATTTTGTAGAATATTGTTTGACTTGTAGACAGTGATGTTCGCAGGATTTTGTGTGGTAAATGAGATAGATTATATTTAGGACCGTCTTAATTTGGTTTTGAATCTTTTTACTTCTTATCCTAAATTGATATTTGTTTGTATTATTTGCAAGCAATATTGACTTATTGTATATGAACATATTTTTATATAAAATTTGTAAGATGATACTCAATGTTAGATTGTGCGTATTTTCACTAATTTAACGCTTCAAAAGAATGATAGGTTCGAAATAAGAGGATAATTTATCTTAGTATTTATGCATATTTAGATAAATTAAAAGTTACATATTTAGAAAAGTATACAAAAGTAACATCATAAATCAAAATCTTATACTTCATTATATTTTTTTTAAGAAGTTTTAAACAAAGACATTATTTGTATTACTTCGCAAATAATAGTAATAGTGTCGTTCTTTCAGCCCTTTCTAGGTGAAAAATTAAGGAATTATACTGTTGTAGGTTTCACTTGGAACCTATTACTCATGTGCAGAGCTAGAGTGTCGGTTATGAATTTGTCCAAAGTCAGTAATTTTGGTTCAAACTCGATATTTATCTTCAAAATTCACTAAATATATATCAATTTAGAATGTAATTACTTAAAAAGATTACAATAATCTAAAATTTCAAATCCTGATTTTGCCTCGGCTAGCTGATGCTGACCAATTTAAAGGAAATAAGGAAAAAAACAAATATATTGTCAAAATTACATGAACTGGTATTTATGAAAGAGCGTTTTTTAAGTATGCTCGACACGTTTATAGCTTAACATACTATATACTGTAGTATATACCATTAGTGGAATATCCAAGATAGTGTCAAACTATTTTTATACTTAATTGTGGGTACAAGATTTATACTGTAGTTGTTTGGTACGTGAAATGAAATAGACACAGTTATTTAATGGATTCATTATCACATGAAATTAGTTATTCCACTATACATAAAGGGGTAATTTATCCTATGCATTATAGTGAAAATAGTGAGATAAATAATCTCGAAACTAACCAATACCCTTAATCAAATAGGGTCAAACCTATCACTTATCGCAATTTTAATGATTTTTTAGGCATAAATTTATGTTCTGCAGCTAAAGTACTGGGCTCATATGAATCCCGCACCCCCTAAATTATGGAAGATCAGACACGAAAGTATGCTGCCAAAAACAACTGCAAATAAAGCTATCCTATCGACAATCCTGCTAGTTAATTTAAAAGTGGTGCTTGTGAAAATTTCCCTACATTGTAAGAGTATAATTTCTTTGACGCACCATTATTAAAGTTTACAATAATATGAATATAATCTTTTTCATAAAAACTACTTTGAAGAAACGGTTCAATTAGTTATTTACAATTTGAATGAAAGAAAATGACTTAATAAAAATCTCATGTGTTTTATTTTCATATATATATATATATCATGCGTGTAAAAATAAAGATTTCTTATGTATATTTGACATTAAAAAAAAAGATTGTCAGGGATCACAAAGCAATACGTCATATCCTAAATGATAGATTATAATATCCAATTAGATTTAAGCATTGTTATATTATAACAATTTTATGTTGATGGTAGGAAAAATCTATACATTATTAATGCACAAAACTTAATATAATTCTAAATAAGTTACATTAATAAATATTCTTTTATGTATATTATGTAGACAATAATTAGATAATGCTTCCATATATAGTACCCCCGAAATTGATGCAGCAACTTACGTTGGAACCTGTTGTTAGTGCTTTTATATTCAGCATTACGCCTAGTGGACGACCAAAACACAACAACACAAAATCACAGTACCAATGTCATTTTTTTGGTTACGTTTCTGGCTTATTAGGTATTTCGATATTTGTTTTGAAATCCTGACTGATTTGAATTTGCATCGTAGAGATAAAGATGTTCAGATGAATGTGTGAACATACTAGAAGAGATAGAATTAGAAACGAAGTTACATGGGACAAGGTGAGAATGACCTCCGTGTCAGACAAGATGAGGCAACCGAGGTGAAATGGTTTGGGCACGTGAAGAGGAGGTGCGAGGATATGCTAGTGAGGAGGTGTGAGAGGTTGGTTATAGCACGTAAGAGTTAGGAGAGGTAGAAGTAGGCTGGAGAACATGTACATGACATAACTTCCTGAGGACATGACCTTAGATAGGAAAATATAGAGGCCGATGATTAGGATAGAAGAGAGTTGAGTGTTGTCGCACTTTACGTGGAAAAGGGAAGGGCTAACCTCCTCTCCTCCTCGTCTTTTTAGTAATATTATTTAGTTATGACAAAGTTTCTTATTCATCAATATGTATAGCTATATGTTTGTTGCACTTATTTTGTATCTTGCTAGCTATTTGTTGTTTTATTTTTTGTACATTCTTACATTGGATACATTTCTTTTGAGTCGATTGACTATCAGAAACAACCTCTAGTGATAAGGTATATCCTACCTTTTTCATATAAGATATCTTTTCATTTTTCAAAATTGAATTCAAGACTTCTACTTGAAAGTAAAAGAATTTTATTCATCCTACCACAATCTTAAAATTGAGGCAAACCCAATAGGCTAGAATTATTCTTGATTTTCTTCACCTTACACTTGATCTGTTGTACAATATTATTGAAATTAAATATAGAGAAAGTAATGAACTTTGATAATTTATCAAATCATAGGCTCATGATGCTTTATGGGGATCAGCTTTCTTGGGATTTGTGCGTTAAAGAAGACAACAGAAGAATCCAAAGCAATTCAAATCATATTTCATTCAAAAACAAAAGTGTCCTCTTCTTCTTCTCCTATTCACCCACGATTCCACATCTGCACTAATCACCTCTGACAAGAACTTTCCCCCACAATATTTACAACAAATCATATTAATTATTCATTAATTATAACAAAATGGTAAATTGATGGAAAAATATAAATTAATTAATTGATAAATATATAAGAACTCTACATGAAACACCATAAAACTAACGAGTTTATGAAAGATTTTGAGTAATTTGTTGTCTTTTCAATATACTAAAAAATTGAGAAACTTCATTAAAGATTGACACATGCATCTTTATGACCTAGTGTAGTCCCACGAATAGGGTTTGAAGAGGATAGAATGTACTCATGTTTACATGAATAATTAAGATTCATCTCGCTACACAGTCCCAAAAAAGAAATAAAGAGAACACAAAAGTAAGTTCAAAAGTCTAGCTAACAACAGTGACGATAACAATTAACAAAGCAAATGTAGTGACAAACTTCTCATCAATGAAGAAGACAAAAAGTAGCACTACTAATGGCTTCCAGAATTGGTGATCAAACAACAATAAATAATAGCTTCCTTTTTCTAATTATCTTCTCCATCCCTACGTAGAGGTGGATCTACTATGTGCGTTCAATTGAACTTATTGTTTTCGACTTTGAACTATGTATGATATGCATATATGGGGGAAAAAAGTTTAATACAAAATGTATACATCATATAATAATATTACATTCATTCTTAAACTGGTGACTCTAGATCTTGGAATCGGAATCATGAAACTGCTGACTCTAGATCCTTGAAAACGCCGAGAACATACTAACTTACTGGTTTAATTTGATGATGGATTTGGCCCGCTAGGAACTGCATGCTCACTAGCTTCAAACTGTGTACGAGTATCATGAGGAGAAGAAGATGATGTACGCGAATTTCTAGGGATCTTTCTCGAGTTCATCAAGTTGACTGTAGGTGTAGATGAAGAGGAATGATCTAACTTAACATCATCAGAAGAAGAGTGAACAACAATGAGGAAGAGGAAGAATAGGGTGAAGAAGAAAATGAAAGAGTGAGAGTTAAAAGTGGAGATTTTAGATTTTCTCAATGTTGCCATGCAATACTAATTCAATTAAAAAAATCACCCACCAATATGGCTGAGAGAAAGAAAGGCAAGACAGAAAGAGTGAAAGAAGAGAGGGAAAGTTTCAGGTTGGAGAAATATAGTAATTAAAGTGGATGAAAGCTGGAAAAAGGAGAGATTTCGAAATATGGATACACATTTGCTTAAACAGTTGAAGAAAACAAAAGAACCTACTCAACATGGGAGTAGATATATGAAAGGTGCCAGACTAGGCCAAGATTGACTTTGGTGTCCCTGTTTTTAGTGAAAGTGATTACCCTAGGTAAAAAAATGGATTTAAGTTTAACTCAACTCCCAAAGCTAGTCTTGTTGCCACGATTCATTGAGATTCAGTCATTTATCGCTCCGGTTCGTTCTTAGACCCAAGTGTCATATTTTTACATGGTATCAGAGTCAGGTCATCCCGGTTTTAGCTCCCGGTCCACGCTCTAGTTGGGTCTGGGCGTGATGGAGGTGTTAGAGTCCCACATTGGTTGAGGAATGGATTTTGGTTCTGCTCATATGGACTTGGACAATCTTCCCCCTTGAGCTAGCTTTTGAGATTAAATTAAACTCGGGTATTATATTTTTACACCCTAATCTATCTTTGTAATTATATACTCCCTCCGTTCCTTTTAGTTGTTATAGTTTCCTTTTTGAGAATCAAATAATATGAAGTTTGACCAACGTTTTAACAAGTATTTTTTCATCATATTGATGTGAGAAAAATTGCAACTTATAGTACTTTTCGTATAGTTTTGAATATCTAAATTTTAATTTTAAAAAATTAAATTAATCTAATCTAATTGAGCTTTGAAAATTAGACAAATTGACTCTAGAAAAGTACAACATGACAACTTAAAAGGAACGGAGGGAGTATCTTTTAGAAGCAAGCAATGTAGTCTGTCCAAGACACACCAACGAGTACCACTCTCACCTCTCTCTTGTTGTGGAGGAGCCCGGTGAAAGACTTTGGTCTTGTCGCTATTATTGAGTTGTCCCCACATTGGTTGGATATGAAATGTTTGGTCTTTTTATATGATTTTTGGACAATCTTCACCTCCGTTCATACGTATTTCATACATTCCAAATATGAAGTTGGGTAAAATTTCATATGATTCGATAAACAAAATAGATTTAACGTTTATTTCACCCTTTGGGGTGGCTCAAATGGTTTGGCCACCTCTTGGGACTTCCATAATGAAGAGGTTTGAAGTTCAAAATCCTTGCCTCCGACAGCAAGGGGTTGGCCTTTTAGGTCGAGCTCGTCTATTTCTTATCATGGTATCAACATACAACTAGCAAGCCTAGGAGTGCAAGGAGGTGCTGAGTTGTCCCACATTGATGGAATGATGAATTTGATGTCTTTATACTATATGATCTTGAACAATTTTGACTTCATCATAAGCAAACTTTTGGGTTTGAATTAGTCCCAATGTTCATTTCGTTTCATCTACATATGTCTCATGCTTCAGTCCCATTAATTTAGGTATTAAATTAGTACTGTATTTATTATCGGCCAAGAATTAGAAAAGCATTTTCTATATTGAAAATAGAAAGGGGGAGGAGAAGAAGAGAGAAAATAAGGAAACCAAAATTAAAAAACTGTAGATCTGCTGTTCAAACATTGACAATTAGTGCCTAAAATAGGGAAAGAAATAAATTAAACAAACCCATCATGTTTTCAATGACAAGGATTTAGATCCAGAAGTCAGAAGAAAAGACCACTGAAAAGATTATTAAAATAGAGGACTGTGAAGACGCACTAAAATATTAAGAATATTTTTAATAACGTAGTGTCTTAGTCTGGATCAGTTTGTACGCACCTCGACTAATTTCACACGATATTTGTCACCTCCCACCAACAACATATACTAGGTAGTTCAATCCACCAAGATTAGAACAAACAGGGAGAAATCATCTAGTAGTATTTTTGTCTTTATTGAAATTTAAACCTGAGACCTCATAATTCTCATTTTTCACCGACTAAGTAATGTTAGTCTGGATATTACTGGCATTATTTTAATATCATGACCCTCCCACCCCCACCCCCTTATCTTTGTAAATGTCTTACATATATTTGATTAATAGTAGGATTAGGAAGGTAATCTTGGGTCCATGGCTTATTTAGTTTCAAGGCTATTTATTGTATATCAATGACAATATAAAACATGAGATAAATTCCAACACCCTCACCCAGTGGGTGGAGGTGGGGTGGTTGCAGGAAGGAAGTCTTAATCTAATTTGGGGAGCAGGTAGATGACAAAAAATCTTAGTACTATATTTAGGGCCTTTGCATGAAACCATAAAGCAAAACAATAATGGTACCTGTTGGATCAATATAAAGCTTCAGCACCTAGTTTTTGCCTTTTTCTTCTTTTCTTTGTGGGGTGGGGCTAGTGAGGGGCATGGGGCCAATAATACAGAAATGGACGTACATATTGGTTCCTATATCTTTCTTCTTCTATTTTCAACTAATCATTTGGTACTTGATGACCTACTTACTGACTCGACTAATTCGGATTAGCATTGGATAGCCTTACTATGAGGGACGAGGTAAAGCTCTCCCTACTGAAAGATTCTCCATTCACGTGGCTTGAAGCCATGCACAGGTGGACGAATTCCAGCCATCCTACCACACTATTATGTTTTTCCTGGATTTGTTGGAGCATCTTTATACACATAAGTTTCTTTCTCCTTTGGTTCCAACTTTCAAAAGTGAAACATGAAAAAACAAACATATTAGGAGGAATTGATAAAAGTAACCTGTTTTCTTTTCTCTTTTGTACTGACAGCTCTTGCATGCCAATAAGACTAATAAGTAGTGTAGCCTTTTCCATTCATGGATGAGCTGAGCTATCTAAGCATGCATCATAAAGTACCATCTGCCCTCAACTCCCATTCAAAGGCAGAAGATTTATCTCGTGGTCCTTCGCTGCGCAAAAATTGATATCTTTCATTTGATAACAAGTGGTGTCCGAGCCAGTTTGCGAGCATCTTGACTAATTACACAATACCTGTTATTTCCTACCAGCACAAGTACTTGGTAACTCTGTCCACCAAGGTTGGACAGATGGTAAAAAAATGACCTAGTGTCTGTCTCCATTGGAATTTGAACAGGAGACCTCGTAACTCTCAACCTACTTCATCAATCACTAGTAATTAGATCTCCTAGGGAAAGTGAAAGTTCAAAGTGGAAAATGATTACTTTATGCAAAGTGAAACACTATGAAAATACTGTGAATTAATTAGTCTATAAGAAGTTTCTTAGAGACTTGTCCTGTAAAGATGGTAGGGTACAACACAAAAGATTATCCTCTGAGATTACTTTTGCTTTTCTACCCACTCTTATTACCTAACCTGGTCTTGTCCTTGTCTCCAATCTTTGCACTTTCATAATACTTCAGTGATTTGTGCAAAGTTGCAAACGTGCTAACAATTTGTCAATCCAAGAGTTCATATACAGGAGTGCAAATTCGAGCTTGACAAATACTGTAATACCACAAAACACATCCATTATTTGTCATATTCATACCCTCAACCTCCATCCGTCATTAGTAATCTCAATTCGCTTTTCCTATTCACTAGTATACTGCACGCTACAACTAGAAAGGCCCAAACTGAGAAGTGTTGCACCCCCTTGAAATGAGTGCATGTATCTATGAAAAAAATGAGTAAAATTTGACACGAAGCGAAAAAGTGTAACCAGCGATTCTACTGATATCAAAATGATAAAACTTTAATTATCTATAGCAGAAGCTTACAAACTAGTACTTGAAAGTGGTGCGGTCAAATGGCAAAACTTTTTCCCAGTAGCTTTGACTCGCTCTTTGAGAAAAGAACACATAAAAAGATAGATAATAGTGCTTGAGCACTGAGGTTATGGAATTCCAAAAGCTTTTATATATACATATATAATGGTTCTCAGACAGCTAGAAAAGTAGGGTATATTAATCTTGAATGATTATAAAGTAACTCTGCAGATGATAGATAGAGCAGTACCTTTTAGGACTTTCCTTCAACTATTAGTTTCAAATATTAAGAACAAAACTGAAGAATCCTATCTACAAATCTAATTCCAAATGCTTCAAATGGGCCTAAAAATTGATTTGACAATGTTAAGTAATACTGTATGCTTTGTCAATACATGCTTAAGATAATGAAGAAAAGAAATTGAATTTTTTTTGTAGCAAACACACAAAGGACACTCGCCTGTCCCTAGTTCTTCCACCGCAGGGATTGTCTTATCCCAGTGTAAATAAGCCCCAGTGATCTCCCTATCAAAGAAACCAGAAAGAATGAGATTGCATCACTCACCTTTGACGTAACAATTCTCAGCAATGGCATTGCAATATCACTCAATTCAAGGAAAAGACTGTAGTAGTATCTCCTGTAAAGGTTAAGAAAACACAATTGGTAAGTTAATTTCCTTTTGGACTTGCTAATGCCTGCACAAGCAAAGAAACTGGGACCTAAGGAAAATTGGAACGTATTCAGAAATGTAACAAGATAACGAGACTAAAAGTAAATAGCGTCTGATTTTAAATAAGAAATAAAAGCAATTTTCCCAAATATTCCAGGAATAAGACTTTTGACCACAAACTGTGATTAAGATTTCAATAATTACATATGCCACATCGACAGCATATGAAACTTCAATACAACTATAAAGACAGCATGACAACCTCAATAGCCTTTTTTTATATAACCGTGGTGTTCGGCCAGCTTTTGCGCACCTCAACTGATTCCATGGAATACGTATCACCTCTTACCCAATCCCAGGTAACTCAGTCCACCAAGGTTACAACAAATGAAAAGAAATCCCATAGTATTTTTGTCTCTACTGGGATTTGAACCTGAGACATCATAGTTCTCAACCCACTTCATTGATCATTAGGCCACACCCTTGGGTGCTGCATGACAACCTCAATATCTGAAACAATGGAACTAAGTTTTTCACATAACTTTGAACTGTATTTCACATTAAAAAACCACTAAGTACAGTTACCAACAACGGATTTTTTTAATTTCCTCAATCATCGACGACACTATTCTGGACTCCATTTCTTCATTTTTACACTGACCCCTATTTTTGTCAATCATTTCCTAATTGGTCAAAAAGAGGGAATGCAAGAAACTCAAACTTTGAAGTTACTATCAAATGGTTTAGAATTAAACATCTTTTCTTGAATGTCTACAATTGCAAAATGCTACCCTCAAGTATAGCAATTACGAATTTCCTCTTCCTACTGTAAAAACAATCCGTATCAGGTTAATTTTCGGTCTGGGTTTGATTATTGAAGATTATTGAGTCACTAACCGGAACAAAAGCTTAATTCTTCAAACAGTAGAGCTTTTACTCTTTTAAATATTAAAAGTAAATGTTCTGTTCTAACATCCAATCTCAAGTAGCATGAGTATGAACTAGAATACCATAAAACATTGTCACTAACAATCTTGTAAATAGCCTATGATGATCTAGTCTTGTAAACAATCAATGCATGATATGAAGGAGATATGAGCGGGGAATGCCACTGCTTACCACCCAGTCAAAGCCCTTAGTTCCTTGGTCCGCTTAACAGGCACAGATATTTGGTCGATCACAACAACATTCAATTGACGTGACACCGGTCTAGAATTTATTACACTAAGCCTCTTCCACCAATTAATTGTTTGGTCCTTGTTCTTGCTAGATACCTCAACGAGTTGACTTTGAATCGTGCACAAGTCAAACCTATCTTCATACATGGAGACAACTGCTTCCATGTTCTGATGCAACCACTGATTGAGAGTAACCTGTTAAAATATTTCAAAATATGACATTAATCACAGCATCTTTATAGTATAAATAGTAAAAGCATGTTCCTTCATCCACTGCTGGTGGCTTATAGTTTTAGACTCATATCCATGTGATTCTTACAAAGCAGTGCTTTTAAAAGAGAAAAGACCAAAGAAGTAATAAGGTCTATGCAACTTGAAGCAAAAAGTGAAATGAAATGTGAAATGCACAAATCTAGAAAATATGAAATACAAAACATATATGAATTTAGCACTATAATAATCAAATTACAATTAAAATACTGTAACCTATTTTAATATCTAGTAAAGAATAATGTCGATATTATTCCGACTCCTCAAAGTTGAGATTCAACGAGTCAACTGCTTTTCATTTGGATCACTTCGCGAGTCATTGTTTGGAGTGGACATTTCGTTGAAGTGCATGGCTTCACCAATAAAGCGATAACTCCTAGCACTTTGCACCTCTTTATCGCTTTAAGCAAAGAAGCAGTGACTTTTAATAACACTGTTACAAAAAATACTCTTTTGAACACAGTTATTACCCAAAGAAAACTCATTTGAAATCTAATTGTTTTTATCTACTTTCATCCAACATCAGTTACATAAATTGTCTTCCACATATAATAAGAGATTTCTGGCTTAATTGACTGATGACTAACAAAACTGAAACTCTTATCGAGTCAAGCAGCATTACTTCATTGAGACTGAGGAATGCAACTATTTCCATACTCCAGCAAAGATCACTCTCCAACTGTTTCAGCAAACTAAGAGTAGGCGTATTCATATTCCAGAGTTATGCAGGAATATTGATCTATGGTCGATTTCGTAACAAATCAAATAAAGAGGAATTTCTATTTGTACCTCGTAATAAAAGCTTTTTATTTTGTGGAATGAACCATTTCCTTTCTTTTCGTGGAAAGAAATTATGTTCAAGTAAGCAAATATGTATGAGTTACACAGGAATATCTTTAAGTAATATTTGAGTGCAATTGAGCAAGAAGCTGCATGAAATGAGTATTCCCCCAAATCAAGTGCAAGTCCATGACATCCATTCACAGAGGAAAGACAGTTGACAAGAGAGAAAGGTAGCCATCTCATCCTTCCAGCTAACAAGACCACTATGGATGCCCAACTCAACTCTCAAGGTAGGGACGCAAGAACAGATGAAGTGTGCACTCAACATGTAGGTTTGAAGTTTATCCTCTCATTCTAAGAAATCTCAATGTGTAGTTTCTTATGCATACTTTCATTTTTTCTTTCAGATTCTACAAGCTGAGCATTCCAGCGTATCAACTTGCCTAACCAGTGACCCTTGTTGACAAAATAGTGCAATTTCAACTTACATACATAAGCATGAAAAATAAATGCCAAAAAACACAAATGCCTGTAAATATCTACTTGCCAGCTCAATTAAGACAATGTTAGGCAAGAATATCTTAAAAAGAGCAAATGTGACTGTGTGAAGACAAATTTTGTATTATGCAGAGAGAATCAGTCCTACAGGATGAAGCATTAACTTACACAAGAATACAATAACCAAATATATGGTGCCCCAAGCAAAACTTAATACCTCATTGCGTAACTTCTGGAGTTCTCGGGTTGACATTGTACACAAACTCAAATCAAGGTTGCTCATTTCATTTGACATACTACTATCAACAGAAATAAGGCCCAAATACATACTTGCGATCCCATCTGCCAACATAATCACCAAATCCTCCAGTATAGAGACACCATGCTCCACAAACAAGTTGTTATCATAAAGGCCATCCTTCCTGTCATATTCAGCATTAAAGCACATTAAGGCATCTTTTTGGACAATTTTCTTTTCTTAGTCAGGACTGGCTCAAAACTCTGAAGGGACATCTAACCAAACCAATTAAGAGAAAATGTAACATAGTTACAGATTAGAAGTTCAAGTTTTGTTTCTGTGGAGCTACAGTTTACCGCCATTAAGAAGATGTCCATTTGAGAAACAATTCAAAGTCTGCACATAGTACAATCACCGTAGTTAAGGCGTGCTTTAATGCGCTTAAGTCCTAAAGTATAGTGCCAGATAGGCACTTCCCTTTCCAATACAGACACAAGACGTTAAGCACCGGCAGACTCTATCTTGAAGAAGATGCACCAAACAAAAATTATAGTTGACAAAATGATATACTAATTGTTACAAAAATGTTAGCAATATGTACATTGATGATAAGGAAATCACAAATCCAGGATAAAAAACTAGCCAAAAAATTGAATTAAAACTTAATCTTCATATTTGCATCTCAATCAAAAATTTAAACTAGCCACAAAATATTACTTCTATTCACATGACTAGAAGAACTGATATTACCTGCCAAAACCAAATCGAAGAACACATATCAGTTCTGCATACAGATCCTCCTTCCCTGACTTTTTGATATTCATCAGGACATTACCATGTCCATCTAACTTATCAATCACTATGGAGAGACAATCCTGACAATATAATTGGAAGAAGAAATACCTATATAAGTTACAGGCACATAGTGGCATGTTTTCATTCCCTTCTTAACAAGAACAGGATGTACATTTCAAATCATACCTTGTTGGTTTTGTCATTTTTCAGAAGCAATTCCTCTTCCAGCCAAGCTACACATAAAGGCCGACACGAGTTCTTAATGACACCATTATAAATGGCCAAGAAATTTTCCTTGCTTAAGGTAGCAGCATTCACAGAAATACAATCAACCTGTAGAAGTTGCAAAGCCATAAGTTAGGACAATCAAACCACCTGCTTGTGTAGACAGAAAGAAATGGAAAATAGTAAAAGTGAGTAACCATGAGTACTACTCCCCGCTCAAAATAAAAAATACGCACTCCGCCTATTCAATTTATGTGACACCCTTTCCTTTTTACTTTGTCCTAAAAAGAATGATACATTTCTATATTTAGAAACAAATTAACTCTAAACTTCTCATTTACTCTTAGCAACATGATTTTATAGCCTCGGAAATGTCATAACATAATTAAGACCAAAAGTTTAAAGAGTCTTCCTTTTTTTCTTAAACTCTGTGCCCAGTCAAATACCTTCACATAAAATGGCACGGGGGGAGAAAAAGATAAATTTGAGATGAAATATCATGTACCAGTGCCTCCATTAGACCATTACCACACAAAAATTAGTATTTACCACTGAAAAAAATGACTTAAATATATTGCTTTAGAAAAGGCTAATTGATCAAATGAATTATAAGAATGCAAAGATATGCACCAAATGCATCAATGAAATGGCAGTTAATATTTTCCTTTATCCTCTATAAGTTTCATTAGCAATTACATTTAAACAGCCCTAATTACCTAAGGTGTGATCAAACAGAGAAGTCTACCATTTTAAAAAGTCACCGAGTTATTCTATTCAAATTCACAAGGCAATGATAGAGACAGTGCCTGCCTCTTTCTTGAGTAAGTGAAAAGATGCCCAAAGTAACCTCAACCTTGAACCCTGGGAAAGAGCACATAAGTTTGAAGGCTGTCTTCCATAGTTTTGTTCAAATTCAATAGGTGTAGCACCAAAGTCCAATTCTTCTTTTGTAGAAGATAGAGAACTCAGGAGTTTCCTTTTCACTACATCCCAGGCAAATTTTGTATTACTGTAACTGTCGTTTCTCTTAGCACTGCAATTAAACGAAAAAGAATTCAGCCATAAAAAGTGATACGTGAATCAAACCAAGTCAAAGACTGCAAGACACCTAAAGTCAGCTAATATACTACTTGCATCAGTAAAAGGTCTCATCTAATACCGTTCTTACCTACCAGAAACGGAAGTCCCATCAGTGTCCATGCTTTTGCTTTGGATCTTTTCTCTAATATTTGAAGGTATTACACCAGCTAGATATGTCAGAAATATACTAGTCATTAGAAGCATTTGATCAATGGAAGGAACCAATTCAGAAGTTATTGCCGCATCAGCATCAACAAGAGAAGCAACTGAAAACCCCCTCTTGCAACTGTACATGTTTGGTCTTCTCTCCAGTTTCTTTATGCAAGGAGTAATGAGCTTCGAAATATTTGATGATGGCAAGCCGGGTACTCTATAACTTCCAAAGCAAAATCCCCTGAATCAAACATTGCAAGTATAACTTCATAATGATGGCTGTTGAACAACAAATGAGGAGAGCCTATTAAATCAAGAACAATTAAGCAACGAAAAGGGCATAGAAAGCACCTACTTTGAGCATTCACATCAAGTCTAACAACCAGAATACTAAGGGATCGTTTGGTGTGAGGGATCAAAAAAAATAGTCCTAGGATAAAACAAATAGTCCAGGGATAAAATTTTGGTGTCTTGTTTGGTTGCCAAGTCCGGGATAACTTATACCACCATTTATACCATAGTGATGGGATAAGTTATCCCATATACATGGTGGGATAACTTATCCCAGGATAGCTAATCACGGGATAATTAATCCCAGGATAACTTATTCCTAACCAAACGACTCCTAAAAGGATAAACAAGCTTGCGAACAACACAAGCTTCAGGCTTATAAAACTACACATCAATCAAATAAAACCAGAGTTATTCAAGGAGGATTTGAGACCTGTGTATCAACATAGCTGAGCTTTTAGACACAAGGAGCTTCTCTGAGAAATTTCCATTGACCAGCAGCCTAGAACTCGATGGGGAGGCCACCTGTCCTGCCATCTATAGTTTGCAGTCTTCCCAGTCAGAAGATCCTGTTGCTGGTTCGCATCCTACAAAAGGTCCAACCTGTCTCGGCTTCCAAGGCAACAGCTACATAAACAACAATCATAATAAATTTAGTTCAACTGCCCGAAATATGGTCTTCACATAAAAAAACTGGTACTAAGGGGCAGCAGCTTCTTAGTTTTCTCATTCTCAAAAAGGTACTTAGTTTTCTCATTCTCAAAAAGACAAATGTCCTCTATCAAGGCACCTTCAATCACATGATCTCTATGATCAAAACAAGCAATAGGATCTTCAAAAAGAGTTACGCTCAAAGAGTCACTCATGTTCACATGATCAACTTTATCAACGTCATCACTAATTTGAGGCTCATTAATCACATCAAAATAAAACCTCAAATAGTGGACTAACATCACAAGCACGTTGATCAACACAAGTATCACATGATAATGCACTCTCATTCGAATACAAGTGTCAATACTAGATGGACATAAATCGATCTTGCAAGAAGGATCAACTCAGTCATCAATGGGACCAACTAGAGTGTGAACACTCTCAACAAAGACATTATCAGTATACAGTAGGGGTGTGCAAAAATCGGTTTAACCGATAAACCGAACCGATAAAAATATTATTGGTTTATTAATATTGGGTTATTGGGTTAACGGTTTTTAAACGGTTTTGTAAAAAAATTTATTGGGCTATCAGTTCGGTATCGGTTTTAAGGTTTTAGTTAATGGTTAAACCGATAACCCAATAAGATTATATTTAGATTATATTTTTATTCATAATTGTATAATAATGGCTTTAGATTTTAAATATATACCCTATTGTTTTTTGCATTTTATAGTTGTTGTCTTAGTGTTGTTGTTTTCTTTCTAAAGTCATTGGTTTGATAGCATTCTACCTATCAGTGTTGCTTTTCTTTTTGAGAAATTGCTACCGTTGCTACTGTATTCAAGTTTTCTACTTAATAAGAAAGAAAATAAGTTTATTTTAGTAATAACGTATTTGAATTTGCTTATGCTTGTAATTTGTATAGATGTTTATGCATGAAAGTAGTCTATATATGAAGAAGAAAATAAGAGAAATCAAAAATATTATAGGAGCATTTTCTTATCGGTTAAACCGATAACCGAACCGTTAAGGACCAAAAACCGATTAACCGAAAACCGATAATGAATATCTTATTGGTTTGGTTATCGGTTTTGCATGTTTACAAACCGATAACCGATAAACCAAACCGATAATATACAAAACCGAACCGAACCGACCGATGCACACCCCTAGTATACAGCAAAGAATCGTTAAGCTCACATGAGGACAAGCTATCACTCACACATTGTTCCAAAGATATTTGAAATGTCAAATTTAGCTATTGTACCTTGAAGTTCACAAGAAACATCTTCTTTACCTTGGGGTGAAAATCCCCACAAAGTGTTGGAACAAACTATAGCCCTTTTCTCCCTTCTCCCTTGTACTTTCATTTGAGCATGTTGTGGCCTTCATGCCTTCGTTCCAAGCACCCTCCAAGTCTCCAAGGCAGCGACTCGACGACAAGTCTACGAACTCCTTAGCTCGGCTTCGTGTGCAAGGTTTTGATGAAGCTCGACTTGCGTCACACTCCCTTTCTAAGCTAAAGGTAAGCTTAACTTAATTCTGCCATGGACGGTTATGAGAATCATGTTCTTTATGTTTAATGTGTAGGACAGCCCTCTCCAAGCTTGGCAGTCCCACTTTTCTTTAACTTCTAAGAGATATCTCCTCTTTTTTGGTTCATGTTGAAAGAAAGTTTAAGTTCTTGAAGAATTAGAAGTTGAGAATATATGAATCTTCACCAAGAAAGGTAAGGTTACTTCCCCATTTCGTCCCTCTATATATATCAGTTTGGGTGGAGAATTCTCTATGTGTTTTTGTCAAGAACTCACGGGACGGTGATTGGAATCCATGAGTTCAATATTTTCCTATGGTGCTGAAGGATTTTGGGACTGTCTTAGGGGCTGTTTTACATGTGTATTTATTGGGGGAAGCTTGAGTGATCTTGGGAAAGGGTGTGTGTAGTTGTATTAGATGTAGATGATACACCGAGTATTTAGGGGCTGGACGGGCCTATTGCCCGTCATATGTTTAGCTACTATTTTGCAGGACCCACATTGTGATTAGCTGCTAATATTAGCTTCATCACATGATCTATCTCTATGAGTAAAACAAGCAATAGGACCTTCAATCACAAATGTGCCTCAATTCTCTGTCATAATAACTATAACAGTTCCATTCCCATCCGTATGCTGATTGTACTAATCCGCGAGTGTTTACACTAAAAATTCACAGTTTTCACTCACTGCATTTTGCTCTAATTAGATAAATAGTTTTTTTAAGAGATTGTAAATACATACACATATTTTTAGAGGTATAGGCTCCTATTTAATGAAGAAAATTGCAGAACACAATAAGCTACTCTTAATTTATGCCTCATATCAACATACCGATACACTTACTAAAAACATTCCGTGCATATATTATTTTGAGCAACTAAAACACAGAGCGGATAGTAAAAATGCATTACCTAGAAGTGTAAAGCCATAAATGAATTTAAAGCTCAAAAACGACGACGTAGATCGTATATAGATAGTTCCAGCCGTAGGGGAAAAGGTAGCATCAATGGAGAAACCGCTAAGTAACAAATGAGGATTTGTGGATCAGAAATGTGCGTACCGTGATTGGATGATAGCGAATCCTTCGAGTCAAAGAGTACAAATAACCCTTTGTTTTTTCTCTGTGTATGTATATATATGTATAGCAGTACAAGGAACTAGAGATAACGAACAGACGAAAAGCCACGCTCGAGTTGAGCTAATTAATTTCCAGCTAATAGTCACAACAACTGGGGTGGTGGCGCAGTTGGCTAGCGCGTAGGTCTCATAGCTTTACGAGCAATCCTGAGGTCGAGAGTTCGAGCCTCTCTCACCCCATTAGTCTTTTTCTTTCCTAAAAATTTAATGGGTGGTCAGCTTAACTAATAAACGAAAGCAGAGGGACGAGAGCTATTTGTTCCATATAATGACATCAGAATTATCCATGTTTAGGGTAGGCGCAAATTTTCAGTACACTTAATGAGCTTTATGATAAATCATTAGAGTATAAAGTAAGTATGCTAAGTTGGTTATTAGTTTGTAATATTGTTTTTTTTTTTTGTAGATCTTAACAAGAATCCCTTTCGATTAATAGAATTGATCATGATTTGTGGTGACATATGGTATCCGTAGTTGGATCAATATTTTAATTATTATTCAAGACATTTAATTACTGCTAAATATTGTTTCTTCGTATTCTTTCTTGTACTTATTTGATATCATTCTTATAGTAACATTTCACGCTAGGTTGTAGATCATTGAACCGTCTCGTTTCAAGCGAGTACTTTATAGCGATATCAAGACGTAAGAGAACAATAAAATTTTCAATCGCGTATATCTGAAGTTAATTATGAAGTGACTAAATATAAAATTTATAAACTTTGGGCTATTCCTTAAATAGGATCCTAAAACAGGCTATATGTGCATTTCCTATTTTACCCGCGTATACAGAACCGAACCTTCTTCCGTTAGTTCTCCTTCCAAAACCCTACCCCTTAACCCCTAAACCCTAAATCAATTTAGCATTTCTTCTCTAAAACCCTACAAGCTCTTTCCCAAATCAATTTAGCATTTCTTCTCTAAAACCCAACAAGCTCTTTCCCAGCAAACAAAAATGGTGAAGAAAAGCAAGAGTAAGCAATCACTACTCTATTCTATTAATGTTGATTTAGATTTTCTGTTGATTTTTTTTTTTGGCTGTTGCAGAAAGTAAGAGCAAGAGGGTATCACTGAAGCAGAAGCACAAGATTATAAGGAAGGTAAAAGAGCATCACAAGAAAAAGTCCAAGGAGGCTAAGAAGCTGGGCCTTAACAAAAAGGCTAAGGTAGAGAAAGATCCAGGAATTCCCAATGATTGGCCCTTCAAGGAACAAGAGCTTAAGGCCCTTGAGGCTCGTCGTGCTCGTGCTCTTGAGGAATTGGAGCAGAAGAAAGCTGCCCGAAAAGAGAGGGTAATTAAGTTCTTTTTCTTATTCCAAATTGAGCAGAATGTATATTGAGGATTTGTGTATTCGATCAATATTATTTTTGTTATACGCATTGTTATGGTTGTAAGATGACTTCGATGCTTCGCTTGACCAGATGTATTTTACATGGAAGCTTATCTCACAATTGAGAGGCAGTGTAATGGGGTCTACATTGACTTGGCTGTCATAAAAAAAGTGATCTTTGCTATGTTTGATTGTTTCATGTGATGCTTGTTGATTCATCTGGACTCAATTGAAATGTTGAATTGACAGTATGGAAATTATACCATGATCATATAATTCATTAGTGCTCACAGGTTATCTGGCAAGAATAAAATGATTTAAGGATGTTTTAATCCATTGGAACACTATCCTTGAAGTGGGTTTGAGAGCCAACCACTTATAGTTGGGAAAAGTTATCTCTTTTAGTGGAAAGGTTCTCTTGCATGTTACAGTTCTGTCATTCCACAGGTTTTTCCCTCGTGGTATTTGGGCAGTTGTTTAACTACCATAACATTGGTTTCCAGGCTAAGAAAAGAAAGCTAGGGCTGGTTGAGGATGATGACATGAATAAACTTGCAGACATGGCTTCGGGAGACAAGGGAACCAATGATTCAACTACTTTTGTTAAAATCCGTGGTATGTCAAATTCTATTCTTTGTTTTTGTCATGGGTTGGTTGTGGGAGGAAGTGGTAGTGGTTTTGCTTCTTTATCTCCTTTTCTCCCTTTGGTCTTTTATACTTTCTTATCCATGCAGATAACTCGGAAAGGGCTTTCTACAAGGAGTTAGTCAAAGTCATTGACGCTTCAGATGTCATTTTAGAAGTGCTTGATGCTCGAGATCCTCTAGGTACACGCTGTCTTGACATGGAAAAGATGGTGATGAGATCAGGACCTGGAAAGAATCTTGTGTTGCTCCTCAATAAAATTGGTATCCCCTTTCTCATTTTATGTATAGCATAAACCTGTATCTACTTTCACTTTATGGTGAAACGGATCATAGATAGCAACTATCATTTTCTAATACCCACGTGTCTGTGCTAGTCTAACTTCTAAGTAAAAGGTTTTCAGGTGGAATTCTTGTGTGACCAGAATGAGTAACGGTGACTTATAGAAGCACCAAAGAAGTGGAATAGGTTTTTTCATGATAAAGTATATGTGGAATCTCGGCTTCTTTTTTTATATGTCACTAAAACATCCAAACTGCTAATTTGTAAACTATCTTATATGAAAGTTTTACGTGTTACTTTTGGGTGTTCATATGGATGCCATAATTTACTTTTTGACTTTGTATTTCAGATCTTGTTCCTCGGGAAGCCGCAGAAAAGTGGCTAAAGTATCTGCGAGAGGAATTACCAGCAGTTGCTTTCAAGTGTAGCACCCAAGAACAGAAGTCAAACTTGGGCTGGAAGTCTTCCTCAAAGGCTGGAAAGACTACAAATCTTTTGCAGACAAGTGATTGTCTTGGAGCTGAGACTCTGATAAAATTGCTTAAGAATTATTCACGAAGTCATGAGGTACTTCTAGGATCAAATTCTTTATTGGGTTCTTACCTATTTATCTTGCTGCTCAGTTCTGGAGTAAGCGTTGGAACTTCAGCTGTTATGTTTTATGCACAAACTATCTTATCATGCTTCAAATTTGGCTGCATGCGCAAATTCATTGATTCTAATCTCGGTTTCAGTGTCAATCAAGTTGATTGTTCAATTCCACTCTATACGATTCATGATATTAAGACTTATTTTACTTTGTTTGTCAACCTAAAGCAGCCCCCATTTATACGTGGAATTAAGACCAGTCATGCAAAGCTTACATTGATGGGATTCTTTTCTTTTTTGAACATTGGTCATGTTACATTGGTGGGATTCATATTGTTGGTGTTGTTACACTTGCATTAAGTTGGGTTAGCAATCACTTGTATGTCGATGTAGGAATAAGTATGAGATGTAGAGAACCCATTTTTTTCTTAAAAGATAGTTGTAGCAGCATTGGAATGACTTGGGCCGAATAGAGCAAAATGGATACAAAGGATCGTATAGTTGACCCAACTTGTTTGCAATTAAAGCATATTTGATTGATCGATTTTCAATATCCACTAGCCGCTTGTGATGATAAAGTTCCACTGGGACATCATATGCTCCGTGGTTCTAGTAGATAGAGATGGGTAGAATTTAAAATCCAAATAAACGCTTCAACTCTTCAACCATCTCTCCATCCTGCCCTTCACTCTAACCAGACCATTCAAGTGTCTTGTCTCTCACTTGCCCTATCTGGGTGGATCGTGAACAGTAATTTGCTTCTAGGTTGCTATCTCACATGCAGTTTCCATAGCTTTTCAACGTCAAAGATCCCCATGGTGTGCACCACCTGTAGATTCACATAGTTAGGTACCGCCATCTAATAGCTAGTCTTAACTCTTTCCAACGCTACTTTGAGTAATTTTTGCCATTATAGGGGTGGCATTCTTTTTCTCCATAAATTTCTTGGCTTTCTGGGTGTATGGGGAAAAACGACGGGTGAAAATAACATAAGAAAATTTAGTGTACTCCAGAGGACTTTGGTGTATGGGCAATGAATTAACCTTCCTGTTTTTAGTCAATGTTGATGTCATTTTATTGGATTTTTTTGCTTTATTAATGCTGGTTCCGTGCTAATGTTAAGTTACTTGTTGCAGATCAAAAAATCTATCACCGTCGGCATCATTGGTCTGCCAAATGTTGGTAAAAGTAGCCTTATTAATAGCTTGAAACGATCTCACGTAGTCAATGTTGGTGCTACACCTGGATTAACAAGATCCATGCAAGAAGTCCAGTTAGATAAGAATGTTAAGTTGTTGGACTGCCCTGGGATTGTGATGCTTAGGTCATCAACAGAGAATGATGCAGTTATTGCTCTTCGAAATTGCAAGAGGATAGAGAAGTTAGATGACCCAGTTGGTCCTGGTAACTAGCTTTGGTTTAGCATCTTTTGCATTACTCTTATGTGCTATTTCAATGGTAGATTGATGTGGCTGACTCTGCTTGTACTGTGGGTTGTGCAGTAAAGGAGATACTCAAACTGTGTCCGGCCAGGATGTTAGTAACTATATACAAGGTTCCTAGCTTTGATTCAGTGGATGACTTCCTTCAGAAAGTTGCTACTGTTAGGGGTAGGCTAAAAAAAGGTGGAATTGTTGACACTGATGCTGCTGCAAGGATTGTTCTGCATGACTGGAATGAAGGTATGTGTGGTAACTGTTAAGTTTCCTCGAGGATAGAGTTGAATTTGAAAAGACGAGTATTCGTATGTTCATGCTAGTAGTTTGATATCTGCTTGACACATCTCAGGGAAAATACCATACTACACCATGCCCCCGTCTAGGAATGAGGGGGAGCATTCAGAGGTAAAGATAGTTTCAGAACTTGGAAAAGAATTCAATGTCGATGAAGTTTATGGAAGTGAATCCTCAATTATTGGAAGCCTCAAATCAGTCGATGATTTTCACCCAGTTGAAATTCCGTCAAATCGCCCCGTTAACTTCGACGAGACCATGCTAGAGGTAAGTGATTTGCTTTTAGACTTTCTTATATTTTTTATCAGTCCTTTTCGACATTTTTCTTGAAGTTCTGTGGTTCTGTAACCGCTCCACTTGCTCTGCAAATAGAAATGTTTCTATTTCCACCAGTACATTACGTACAAATAGTATTGTCTCATTGTTAATTCCTGACCATAGACATTCACACTTGAGATACATTATTAGTTATAAATTTATATTGGAAGAAGCACAAGTAGAGTTCATGAAACTTCTTTTCGTGGATAATTTATCTTGCAGCCTGCAGGTTTCTGTTTTTAAGAACTTAGCTCTCCGTTCAAAACTTATTTCTGTTTGGAAAAGTTTTTCAGCATGAGAGCACCTACAAGAAAGAAAACAGAACATGAGCTCTTGAATTTGCAAGGTTGTGGTATCTATCGACAGAGTGTTCTTTTTTGACTGCAGGACAATTTGGAGCAACCAGTGACTCGGAGTGATAATGCGACGGACAACCTTGGTAATGATGACGGAGATGAGGCAATGGATGCAGGAGAAGATGATGCAGGCCGGACAAGTGGCAAGAGTGCTAGCAGCAGACAAAATGAGAAGTTATATACTGAGGAAGGCATGCTAAACACCAAACTTAGAAAAGCTGAGAAGAAAAGGAGGAAGAAGGACAAAACCTCTACTACCAGTGATATGATGGATGATGATTACGACTTTAAGGTAGATTATTTCAAGAAGGAATCCATCATGGATGATGTTGAGGATGAAGTGACAACTGATGAAACCAAGAAAAACAGATTTGAGCTACCATCTGGGAATGAGTTGGATAATGAATGAAGAGAGACGTCACAATGAATGACTTTTTTGATGGCGGATAGATGAGTCACCTGGTACCTGTACTAGAGAAACATGCCTGCACCCATGGTGCGGAAGCTGGCTCGAGCTCCAACGTATTATCAAGAAAAGGAATTATCTTTTTTGATTGGATCTCATAGTTGGAGTATTCATTTGCCTTTTTGATTTGAGAGTACAATTTTCCTTTCAACTACACTGCTTTATTTGCTGCTAAACAAAGTTTTATCTGATTTAGGTAGTCTAAGTTCCTACGTAATTTTTTTTTCTTGTACATTGTTAATAACCAATTAAATACAAGTTTTATTTTATTTTATTTTTTTCCTATTTTCACACTGTTTTGTACCATCCAACATTGGATCTCACGTATGAAAGAGATGTTCTGGACCAGCTGTTTGTTGCAGGTAGGCACTATCTAGTTAGGCCATCGATATCACATATCAAACATTCATATTTAGTAGATCCAAAATAGCTTTAAAATGACGTGAAGTCATTTTTGTTGGTTCCAGCAGTTAGTTGGGTCCAATAAGCTGCTATTTTATTTTATTTTTGGGTTTTGGTATCCGCATCGGAGCTCGACTAATACAAATTCGCGACTGGTAGGGCCCATTCGGGGGTAGCACTCCTACCAAGGATTGTCCTACAAAGCGCGAAAGCAAGACCTCTGGTTAAAAGAGAAGGAGCCTCATCCATCGCATCATATCCTTTGGTGGTAATAAGCTGCTACTTCAATTCCATTTTGGTTGCACCTGTTTAGTACAACATCAACTTCCCACCCTCTTTTTTCCTCCAATTCACATTGTGTTTTTTTTTTTTTTTTGACATGAGAAAAGTCTAATTCGAAATACAAATCTCAAGGTTGATTTCGCTCCAGAACCTTCTGCAGCCCGGGGCCCCTTTACGAGAGGCTGACCAAGAACAAGTTCAATATTCAAATATCAATTTAATAACTTACTTTTTTTAGCATCATCAATAACAACAGACTCAGTATAATCTCACAAAGTGGGTTCGTTTTCTTTTCTTAAAACATATTTAGAAATTTAAATAGGTAATGTTTCAGAGAGTTGACATTGGCCTTTCACAGAATTGAGCAAGACCGAATAGTTTAATTTGAAACTCTGTATATTCATGTGTCCTAATTAGTACCATATGAAGTATTCGTAAGTATATTTTGGGTTAACTTGATACTAAAACAACAAAAGAAAGAATGTAAAATAGATTAAAAAAATTAATTACTCAAAAGACGTGTTCTGCATATGTATAAAATATACGTCACATTTACATTATACAACAATGACACAATTTAAATTTTATGGGTTCAATTTTTTTAAGATTCTTAGCATTTAACCCATCATATATTTATACTTATGAGTTCATAACTACTAATTATCGCAATAATAAATTTTATAAATAAATTTATATTTTCCATCGAAAGTTATGAATTCAATTAAATCAATATCTACCGCCCCTAAACAATGTTGAATGTCATATACTAGGAATGACATTATCAGCACACATTTAAGAATAATATAATTAAAATTTCTAAAAACATTATTCGTAAAAACTTTCAAAGTCAACTACTAATTAATATTGGGGGAAAATAGTTTTGAGCTTTTCAAACTTTCATATCTTTTGTAGTTTGTGCTCATCCACTCTTTGAAATGAAAATCATAATATATTAGTACCAAAAAGGATTATGTATTAATCTACTAAATACTTCTTCGCTCGAAGCAAATAATCTCTTATGTCTACTTATAACTTAAATAACTTGTTATTTTTATAGAACTTCGATGTTATTTTTTGTGATGTCTGTGAAATAATCATATTACTGGCTAAAATAACATTATAGGCTACGAAATCAAATCTCTCTTATATTTTGGAAACTTGACATCATAATATTATTGTAAAAAGTCTTTTAAATTTAATATTTTTTGCTGTCTCATAGTTAAAAAAAAAATAACAATGGAAAGAAAGAATGAAATAAGTGAGAGATTCGTAAACAAGTAAGTTGAAAGAACTTAATTTAATTTTCTCATTTACTTCATTGTTTATTTATATCAAAGTCAAAATCAATTGGCTTTTAACAACTATAATTATTGTCTATATATGTGTACATAACTTATGAATATGGAACTTCCGTTTCAAAAATGTGCAGAGAAATAAATAAAAACAACGACTGGTCCCGTACGTTATTTCCGATGGCACATAAAGGTAGTTAGTTTAACAACTTTTTGGTATTCGTATTAGAATCCGATTAAATTTGCGCATCAAAAAATCTCCATTGTGGGTAAACGCTTCTTAACAAAAGTGACTCCGTATCTGAAAGACTCAAACCAATAACCTATGATTAAGAATGAAAGAATACTTATCACTCCATCACAATTTATATTAGTGATAGTTTAACAACTAAGCTTTACTCACATCAAGTATTTATATTCAGAGAGGAGGTAGAGAGGTGCAAGAGATTCAATTGAACTCTTTTCCTAGGTAAATAGAGCAAAATTATATTCTCATATATTTTGTATATATAAATTGTTAAATCTCGGTAACAAAAAATGATCATTCTTTTGAATTCCTTATTTGAATTTTTAACTCCACTACTATTTATACCAAATCGATATAATCATAAATTTCTATAACAATCATCCTCTATTGTAAAATCTTCCTAAAACAATTAAGTTTTTTTAATAAATTTTTTATGTTATGCTATATTATATTTTCTATAGTAACATTTTTGTTAAAATAAGAAAAAACTGAACAAACATAAATCAAATGTATATAAAACTATACATTAAAAAAAGATTAAGATTGATTTTTCATATGATCACTCAATCAAGTGCCGGGTCAACCCCATTATAAAAAAGACAATTGTCTTAGGTCCCCAAATTTGAGAGGCCTCATTTTTTTAACAGTAATATATTATAAGTTTTTATAAGAAAAATATTAGATACTATTTGTAGAAAAAATAAATTTTTTTATATAAAAGAAAAAAATTATTAGAAGAAGATTGATATATCTAGAATACTATGTTTCAAGAAATATTAAATGCATTGGTTATATTATTAATTGAAAAAAAATTATTAGAAGAAATCGATTATAAGAAAATAATTAACAGCTTTGTGTCTCAAGAAATTTTAAGAAGTAGACTTTGTAAAAAAAAAATATTAATATTTTTTAAAAATTTAAAGTCTCCGTTTGATTTGACCTTAGACCACAAATATGATTGAGTTGCCCCTGACTAAACCAATAACAATTATCTCATAAAGTTACTTTTCTTCAATAAAGAAATAACTTTCGGACATAATAACTATTCTATCTCTTCACTTTTACTTATTTACTATACAAAAAATAAATGTTCAATTTAACTTGTCTAATTAAAATAATGAAATAATTTATCAATTAATTCTTTAATTTATCTTTATTATTAATATAATTATTACTCATATTAAATTAATAATGTACAAGTAAAAATAGGTGAAGGGAGGAAAATAGCTGGACAATTGCTCTTCTCTATGTGTACTCGGTGGGGTCTTTCCCAAAATCAAACCAAAATACTCCATTCGTTTCTTTTTAATTGTCATATTTTTTTTTAGAGTTAAACAATATCAATTTTAATATTTTTTTTTATTATATTAATATGAAAAAAATTATAACTTATAATTTTTGAATATTTTAATTTTAATTTTAAAATATTAAATTAATCTAATCTAATCGAGTATATATCGTTTCTCTCTGCTTGTATACACTTTCACGCACAAACCCATAAATATACGCATACACTTTTTCGGTGTTCCCTCTATTTCATTTTCCTTTTTTTCGCTCTCTGCAATTCGAAGTAGCTAGGGTTTTCTTTTTGTTGCTTCTCAAATGGGGCAACAATCGTTGATCTACAGCTTCGTTGCTCGAGGAACGGTGATTCTCTCCGAGTACACTGAGTTCACCGGAAATTTCACCAGTATTGCATCGCAGTGCCTCCAGAAACTCCCTGCTTCTAACAATAAGTTCACTTATAACTGTGATGGACATACTTTTAACTACCTTGTTGATGACGGCTTCAGTGAGTTTTTTTTCTCTGTGTGTGTTTGTTCTGATCTGTGTGTGGACTGGTTTTTTTCCTGATTCGTTAGGATGATTAACTACTTTTTTGATCTGATTCCAGTTCAAATTTAACAATCAGTTGTATTTTCATTTGAATCGTTACTGCTTTCCGTGTGTGTTTTGTTGTTGTTCTTCTCTGTCTCGGCTCCTCTATGTTGTTGACTGTGTTAGATCTTTAGTCTGATTCGTTATCCATGATTATCTGCTTTTCTGTTTTTTTTGTTCTTCTCTGTCTTGGCTACTATATGATGTTGACCGTGTTAGATCTCAGTCAAATACTGAAAAGTGATTAAATTCCCGTTGTTGAGTTCGAATTGAAACGGAATTTTGGTTTTATTCTCATCTGTTATCCATGATTATCTGCTTTTTTTGATCTGATAATGCGTCGAGTTCAAATTTGACGATCAGTTACACTTTCATTTGAATCACTGCTGCTTTTTCCGTGTGTTTTGGTGGTGTTGTTCTTCTTCTATTGTCTTCTCTATGATGTTGATGGTTAGATCTTAGTCAGATACTGAAAAGTGATTAATTTCCGGGTGTTGAGTTCGAATTGAAAAGGAATTTTGGTTTTATTCTGATTTGTTATCCATGATTATCTGCTTTTTTGATCTGATAATGCGTCCAGTTCAAATTTAACGATCAGTTTCATTTTCATTTGAATCACCTGCTTTCTGTGTGTTTTGTTGTTGTTGTTGTTCTTCTTCTATTGTCTTCTCTATGATGTTGACTGTTAGATCTTAGTCAAATACTGAAAAGTGATTAATTTCCGGGTGTTGAGTTCGAATTGAAAAGGAATTTTGGTTTTATTCTGATTCGTTATCCATGATTATTTGCTTTTTTGATCTGATAATTCATCCAGTTCAAATTTAACGATCAGTTCCTTTTTCATTTGAATCACTGCTGCTTTCCGTGTGTTTTGTTGTTTTTCTTCTCTGTCTCGGCTCCTATATGTTGTTGACTGTGTTAGATCTTAGTCAAATACTGAAAAGTGATCAATTTCCCCGGCATTGAGTTCGAATTGAAGCGGAATTTGGTTTAGATCTATTTCCTTTTGTGAACTATTTGCCTTAATAAGGATATATGAGAATTTTGTTTGTTCAGAAAACTAGAGGATATGGATTTGTATGTAAGATCCTCAAATAAATGTGCCTGTGTTTGCTTGATTCACTTTTTTTTTCCTTGGAATTTGGTCAGTTTGGGGTTCTTTTATGAGTAACTACAGATATTTGATGTTTCTTATTCTGCTTAGCAGCGTAGATGACAATGCATCTTTGATTCATTATGTTTATATCAAATGCTTGACTTTCCATATTCTCTCAAGATAGATACTTTAGAACCTTTCATTGTCTAATTTGTGCTCTTCGTGTAAGTGATCCACGAAATTAGACAAAAAAATGCAAATTTTGTATAGCTCTCCAAAATTTAGCATGTAACTTTTATGATGGTATGTATTTCTACATAGTATACACAATCTTGGATTTTCTCTTTCCAGAATTGGAATGGATATGAAAAATAAGTCTATTTCGACATTGTTTCACTTGTTGGATTTGGGAAATTATTGAACTGTCTGAGGATCATGTTGGATATGCACATTAGTGAAAGATGATATAGGAAAAAGTTATTTTCCTTGAGCGGAGGGTCTATCGGGAACAGCCTCTCTACCTCCCAAGGTAGGGGTAAGGTCCGTACCCTCTACCCTCCCCAAACCCCACTTGTGGGATTACGCGGGGTCTGTTGTTGTTGTTCTTGTTGACGATGATATAAGGAAAAAATTCTGATGCAGCTTTGTAGAGTATTTATTTTCTTGGGATACTGGTGTGCATTTACCTGTGTGCTTAGAATCATGACTGCTATCTGACAATCTGATGTGTAATGCACCATTGTCATGCTGTTTTTTTTTTTTTTGTCATTTGTAACGCTAATAGGCTTTATTTTGTACAACCAGCATACTGTGTTGTAGCTGTGGAATCTGTTGGCAGACAGGTCCCAATTGCATTTCTGGAGAGAGTTAAGGATGATTTTACCAAGAAATATGGTGGAGGCAAAGCTGCTACAGCTGTTGCTAACAGCTTGAACAAGGAGTTTGGGTATTTTGGCTTTTCCCTTTTCATTCTCTACTTCTCTCCTTTTTTAATATGAATGCTGATATCCAAAGACCATGATTATAACTACAGGCCCAAAATGAAGGAGCAGATGCAGTACTGTGTTGATCATCCAGAGGAAATCAGCAAGCTTGCAAAGGTGAAGGCTCAGGTTTCAGAAGTTAAAGGTGTGATGATGGAAAACATTGAGAAGGTAGAGCATATTCCCTCTGTTCTATAGACTAGTATTGTTTTAAAAGACTTGGTGTGCTGATGTGGGACTAAAAAGCATTGAAAGTTCAAGGAACTGTATTGCAGTTTGTTAATGAGAATTACGGCCTTGCAGGTTCTGGATCGTGGGGAAAAAATTGAACTTTTGGTGGATAAAACTGAGAATCTTCGCTCACAGGTTTGATTGAATGCTGTGGAATTCTGTCTTTTGGTGGATAAGATTGCTGAATTTCCTGATTCTAAGAAATTGCTATTTTGAAATGTTGACGACAAAGCTCTATTGCCAGTTATATGAATAAGAGCTGCTGCCATACTTTTTAAAAAAAAATTGCTAGCACATCTCTTATTGCCTGCTACCCTCGCTACTTTTAGCAATTGAAAGTGGTCTAGAAATATGCAGTTCCTTACTGAATTTGATGTGGTAATGATGCATCAGGTGGTGACTTTTGATACACTCTGTTGATCAACAATTTGCGTTTGTTGCTCAATATTCTTATGCTTTGCTAATAATCACTTTGTCTACACCGCTGTGAAATCCGTAGGTCAAAATTCAAATGCTAGGATCTTCTCCTTAAATTTTAGTAGCAAACTGTAGATATATGAGCTAATTTGCTCCTGCAGTTGGAATACTGGAACCCTTTTTCGTCATCTGACTTGTATCTGCTTTGTATTATTGTTTACTCGTTTGCTTTCATTTGAACAAGAACTATAAAGGTTTCTAAAAGTGTATTATATTTGCAGGCACAAGATTTCAAGACACAAGGAACAAAAGTGAGGAGGAAGATGTGGTTGCAGAACATGAAGATAAAGCTTATTGTCCTTGGCATCATCATTGCTTTGATTCTGGTCATAATTCTGTCGATATGTCATGGCTTCAAATGTCATTAATTCGTGGTTTTATTTTTTTATAACGCTGGTTATTGAATTATAATTCTTAATATTTCTAGCAGTAAAATGCCGGTCCTTGTAATTCTATTCCTTTATTTTTGGATGATACATTTTGGCTTTTGCTCTATGCTGTGGAGGTATGATGAATAGTGCCTGTATACCTTTGTCATGCTGAGAACTGAGTACGTAGACTATACTGCTGAAAGTTTCTCCTTGTGGGGCTCATTAGGTCACGTGATTCTTCACGTGCAAAAACTTTTGAAAGACTGAAAATTGAACGACTCAGTGGAAATAGTACATATTGCTCTATTTTCTGTCTGCCATTCATGCCCGACTGCCTTGGAATAATGTACTAGACAATGTCAACCAACTAAGGGTGTGTTCCGTATAGAGGAAAACATTTTTAGATTCTCTTTTCTGCAATTTTTTCATGTTGGGTTGGTTAAAATTTTTGGAAAATGATATTTCTAATAGAACAAGTTTCTAAAGAATAAGAAAAATGATTTCACGGTGGAAACACGAAAAACAAGTTGACATTTCACATTGATTATGTTCTCTCCACTATTTAACACACCTCATCTTCACTCTCACTATCCACAACTCTTACCCCCACTCTTCCATAGTATTTGTCTAAAAATGCTTTTAAGATAATATATTTTGTTTGTGTATCAAATACGAAAAAATAATTTAACTTTTCAAGAAAACATTTTCCTTCCTGCCGAACACACACCCAAGTAGAGTATTTATTTGGTGTACAGTAATTGGAATTTACTTGAAAATTAAAACCTTAAATAGAGCAATCTATTTACAAGGAGAAGAACTAAGCTATCAAGAAAAAATGATGTACATGATTTGCAGAAAAACCTCTCATCTTTAATTTAGATTTGACGATATGGTTTTTAGGGAAGTCGTCATCTTGAAATTGTACTGATAAGCATTCAAGAAAGAGAGTACCAAAACATGAAACAAAATCCAAATATGAAAATAAAGAAATAATTAGACATCTTCGGATAAACAAAAAAATATGTTCTAACTGAATAAATACAGCAAAAGCATCTGCAACCAGTGAACTGAAATGGGATAGTTGACAGAAATCGAACACTTGAACTTGGCTTCATTAGATATATATATGCCTAGGCCACATATCATGATGCTGAAAAACAAGACAATCACTGCACGACAACCCATAATTTCATGCTTTTTTTAGACACACACTGGACAGAAAAAACCATTATGCCAAGGCAAGTGTTTTTAGGTATAGCAAACTAGAGATCCAACCAACAACTATGCCTGGTTGTTGCTGCCACCCCTTGGACGGTTGCCCATCCGTCCACGGCCACGACCATAACCATAACCTCTGCCACCTCCACCCCTGCCTCTTCCATATCCAGAGTCTGATAACAAAACATACAAATATTCAGAACCAAAAGTGCATTTATAACACGATACAAGGTAGTAAATTGGAGGAAAAAAAACAGATGAGGTATCCATGCTTACCACGATACCCCCAGCCACCACGGCCTCCACCTCGACCCCAGTTTGAGTACCCACCATTTTCTATCAAAATGAAAATGTAGCATATGCATTAAATATACATGAATCCAGTAAGTGTTAGAGCCAAACCAGCTAGAATTCTTAAGGTAAGGAAGAATACCTTGATAATTATTATATCCATCTTGGTAATTTGAATATCCACCTCTGTTCCAACCACGTCCCCTCCCTCTTCCACGGCCTCGTCCTCGTCCTCGCCCATATGAATCTAAAATCAAGTTATGGTAATTCTAGAGGATGTAGCAAAATTTCGCATGAATCACTCACATAATCATTCTGTTAGCAGGTCATTACCTTCGTTACCAGCATTGTAGACTGCTTGTGCTTGTCTAGGTGGTGGTTGCTGTTGTCGAGGCTGGTAATTATAACGTGGGGCATAGTTGTTATTGTTGTTGTTGTAGTAATTAGTCTGCTGAATATCAGAAGGTGCTTGATACCTATGAACAAGAACTTACATAAGATGTTTTATAAATCAAGCAACCACACACAGCAAATAATAAGGCTACAGGCAAAAGATTTCTGGTAGAAAACTTGAAAAGATAAAGGAATGATCACAATAAAGCATGACTGATAAAGTATCTTAAATCTGTTCTCAAGTGAGCATGTTAAGATCTGAAAGAACATCCTAATAAAAACGAATACAGCAAAGAGTTACCCTGGAGAGTTCTTGTTCAGTTCCGTTGTTGACAAGGTGATTGAAATCATTGAGACATGCCGAGTCTGCTCCACACTTTTACAAAGAAAACCAACATTAAAGAATCAGAACCACAACTATGCAATTTGCGCTAAATTGGAGAATAGAAGGTTAACCATAGACTTATCCCACATGATAGGCAATTAGGCACCTTACACCTACATGCGAGAAAAACAAACAAAATTGAGAAAGCTCGCGAGAATTCAAACTTACGGCAGAAGGCCCTCTTCAATAGGTTCCCATACGTCTGTGATGCTCACTGAGCTGATAGCAGCGTCTTGATGCAGACGAGGAATTCTTCTCTGAGCATTGAATTACATCTCAATATGGTAATATAGAAAGTGTACAGGGGAAAAACAACCAAAGCAGGGAAGCTACCTTAATGATCTCTGAAATAGCTACAGTCTTGCTTATTGCCTGACCCATTGCTTTCAAAACGATCTCTTTCCCACTCCTCTCCTGAATAGCCATTAGACATAAAACTTTATGTTAGCCACTTCTGAAAAGATTCTGGTTACAGTTTACATCAGATCTCCCACCAAAAAAAATAAGAAAGATATAATCTGCAATGCAGCTTCAACCCTCAACTTTAGGGATGGAATATGAATTAGCAGAAAATCATACCGCTACAAGCCTACAAGTATTTCTTGCTTGAAGTAAGGCAACAACAAAGCAATTGAAGATAGGAAACACACAAGAAATATACTCAGAGCCGAGAACAGACCAGAAGTATTCTAGTCAGCATCTTCAAAGAATATTACTAACAATTACAGAAACTCTCCTTTTCACCTTTCATCTGCGGAACCATAGGGAATTGAAAAGCAGAATTATTTAGCTCAGCTACTGATGAATTCTCGGTGGTTACGGTACTCCGTTTTAAAAATTGAACCATCAGAACAGAGTGAGACGATACAGCACCATATTTGATTTCCTAGTTTCACATTTCACTGATTAGATCATTGTGCTCTGTATACAAGCTATGGCTAAATAATTGCAGGGAAATCTAATTGTTTTGTAGTGCTGTTAAGATGTAACTTCTACGATGTGTTGAAGAATCATCTTTAAAAAAGAATTCCGTTGTAGAACCATTTTTAACAGGCATGAGCTCATGAATATGCTCAAATGATTGTCATGTAAAAGTAATAAACATAAGCCTGCATACTGACAGCAAAAGATATATAAACATTTACTCCGTAATAATGGAACTACTTAGCGCAAATATTACTTTAACATGCACGACCATGAGAACTCCAAAAGTTACGACAATGAGAGGAACACTGATTACGAACAAAAAGTTAACAATGATGTATATATCAAAACAACCATTTTGAAGAAAGCAAGCATTGCCCCACCCCAAAGTGTCCCCGTCCATCATCTCGATAGTTATTCCTTTCAAGCTTGGGGGCCAAATCAATTTCATCCCACAGAGCAATGGTCGCACTCACATAGACCACGATATTTCACTGCCTAGGAATAAAAATCTCAATCCACATATTACATTGTCAACGAAGGCACATGAAATATAAATGCCTGCAATCATCCAAACCAAAATAAGACCTCAACGGCCAAAAATCTAACACTGTCTGCCATGATTCCACAATAATCCCAAAACATTGCAATTTTTTTAAAAAAATAAATAAAGAAACCTATCAATCAAACGACGACACTCAACCCACATATTACATTGTCAACGAAGGCACATGAAATATAAATGCCTGCAATCATCCAAACCAAAATAAGACCGAAAATCTAACAACTGTCTGCCATGATTCCACAATAATCCCAAAACATTGCAAAAAAAAAAAACCATCAATCCAATCAATCAAACAACGACGCCTCAACCCCAATTCATCTGACCCCCATTCTAGCCCATTAATTCATTAGAGAAGCAAAAAAAAGCTGAAAAAGCAAACAGCTACACTTTCCAGTTTCCAGAATGCCCCCCAAAACAACCAATGGAAACCCATATACACATGCACAATAATTATACCAAAAACACAATGAAAACTGCACCCAAAAAAAAAAAAAACACCAAAATGCAAATGGAAAAAAAAGATAGCCAGGTGCACTAAAACTCTTGCTATGCGCAGGGTCTGGGAAGGGCCAGACACAAGGGTCTATTGTAACCAGCCTTACCAGGCTGTTTCTACGGCTCGAACTAACAACAACTTTACTAGTTACGTGAAGGATTATACCTGGAGAAGACTAGTAGCATAGCTGATGTAGTTTCTAACAAGTCCTTGTGAAGTGATTCGGATCTCATTCTCGTTAATGGGTAACTCTGGTTTCGGTTTCTCTACTTTTTGGTACCTATCCATTATTGTTATTGCTCTGATAACAACAACAACAACAACCCTAAAACCCTGTTTATACTCTCTGTGTGTGAGAGAAGGAACTGTAAACCCTTAACAGAAACAGCGGCAGCTGCAAATTGTTTGTTATCAGATACATATCCATCATTTATTTAAATTCCAATTTTTGGGCTTATTTTCAGGGCCCAATTTTTGCAGGCCACCAGGTTCTAGAAAGGGCTGGTTTGCACAAATGACCCATTTTGTTCCTAATTTTAAAAATTATGCAAATATAGTTCTTGAAAATTATCATTTACAATATCAGACTCGAATCTAATATTTGTTAATCTATTTATGAATCTTACAAATAACATATTATACTATCGTCTGACGTTTGTATACCTTACAAAATTTTAAATTCTATAGATCGTATGATCTTAAATTTTCTTATATAATTTCTATTTTGTTATTTAAAAGATTCATAAGTTAGTAGGAGACCGAAAAGAGTTATTTATTAAATAATTATTCTAAAAGGGACTAGTGGTAAAAGTTTCTGCTAGAAAGTGCGTGAACAATCATGAAAGGGTCATATATGTCAGGCCTTTTTTAGGGAGTAAAGCCCATCTGGTTTCATCTGAACCTGCCCTGTTCTTCTCTTATTTCTTTTTGGGCAACTTTCAGAAATAGCCTAATTACAGGTAACAATAAGCTAACATAGCAACACTTTTAATAATTACAATCTGTAGCTCGCTGTATTCGTTTTCGCTGGTACCCACTGTATCAACTGTATGTAATTTATTATATTTGATATAAAATACAAATACAGTAGCTAATTACTGATTGTATTCCTCCTGTATTTTATATTTTCACATCTATGTCTCTCCTTCGAATGTATCAAACTTATCATTTGTATTTTGTATTTTCACATTTCTGTCACTCCTTCAAATGTATCAAATTTATCAGTTGTATTTGTATATAAACAAGAATATGCATCGTTTGTATTTTTTAGTCTATCATATACAAATACAAATGTATCATTTATATCATTTGTATTTGAATTGTTCAAGTTGTATCAACGAATACAATTCATAACAACAAATACAAATAACAACAAATACAAGTGTACAATTAATATCAACAAATACAAGTGTATGAACGAATACCATTTGTATTAACATATACAAGTGTATTAACGAATACAATTGTATACAAATGTATCTTTTGTATTTGGATGATGCGAGTTGTATCAACAAATACAATTTGGATTAACGAATACAAAAAATAAGCATAAAAAATTGTGGCAACAATAGCGGCACAGATCGGAGCAGTGGTAGCAATGGCGAAGCTGGGGCAGCACGGCAGAGCAGTGGCTGCACGGCGGAGCAGTGGCAGCACGGCGGAGCAGTAGATGCATGATGGAGCAGCGGCTGCACAGATGGGAGCAGTGAAGCTCTGAGGATGGTGACGAGAGAGAGGGAGAGCGGGAGAGAGGCGAGCATATGAGGTTTTTTTCAAAGTATTGCTATCTGGCCATGATTTATAATTAATATAAAGTTAGGCTATGTTGACTAATTAAGGCCTTAAGTATGCCTATATGTGTAGTTTTCCCTTTCTTTTTTCATAATTTTCACGTGTATTTTATTTAAACACTGATATTTAATCTGTATATAATTTATTTTTTTATTTTTTTTTTAGTTATAGTTATTCATCTCGGAATAAGTTCAGATATATGCTGTCTTCAAACAAGAATGTCTGAAGTTACATATAGTTGAAGTTCAAAGTAAAAATGATTCAACCTTAGACAAAATTGCTGAGTTCAAAGTAAAAATGATTCAACCTTAGACAAAATTGCTGAAATTTCAATTATATGTTCCTGATATTTAAGTAAAAAGAATGGAACTTAATTTTAGCCACATGAAATTTCAGTCACCAATGTCTGCCATTGTTAAAAAGTGAATAGACTTGCAATGTTTTACACATAAGATATAACTTAAATGATGGTACCAAAATTGAATATTTGTGCACTTCGGTCCTCTATTCATTTTACCCATATTTTGCTTTTAAACCTTTTTGTCCAAAAGCAACCAAATTTTGCTCTTCCCTCAATTTATTAGAACAAAAAAGAAATGGACTGAATAACTCAAAAATTAAGAGTCTTTAACGAGCACAACATGTTTACTACTAAGTAGTACTACCAAACATAACCAAAAGGATCATCTATTATTGCATAGTATAATTCGGGAAACAAGAAAAAGTATCAAGTACTTAAACCTTATCTCTAAACATATATAATACTATTATGCATGAAAAAATCACCCGAAAATCTGGTTTCGAGTAGTGTAGGATCGACTTAAAGAACAACCGCTCCCTATCATGAATTTCTTTATTTCAAAAGATCGAACTCGAGATCTCTAATTAAGGCAAAAGAATCTCATATACTGCTTGCTTGCTCGTGTAATATTATTTCAAGTCTGACATATCTGAATTCACGCAGTTAGGGCCCACCAACTGTGCTCTTTATCACGAGTTTCTTCATTTTCAAAGCTGAAGACCGAGACCTTAGATTAAAGATAAGGAATCTCATCTATCCCACCACATTGTTCGCCGTGAAACTTCAAATTCTTGCACCAACAAGAATGTTATCAAGGGAAACAGTTGAACAAAAGCTAATCACTCTATGAAACTTACTAGCAGGTGCTGGCAAATTAGGCAACTTCCTCCAACTACACTTCCCAAACACATCACTAAACTCACAAACACAAGCAGGGTAATTCATATGATGCTCCTCATTGTACACATAAATGAGATTCCCCAATCCAACACATTTCAAACTAGCAAATTTGTCATCTTCATCACTATCAAACAAACAATACATCAATGCTTGAGGCATTATAGCAATTTCACTAAACTCCATTGTTTTCTCATCAACTTTCCATAGTATAAAACTTGGTCCATTTGGTGAGTTGCATAAACCAGCTAATACTAAACAATCTTGACATGTTACCAAGAATGAAAACAAAATCCCAGGTGGTCTAAGTGTTTGTACTTCGCTCCACAAATGTTCATCCAAATTGAAACATGTAATAAAACAAGAATATATCCCAAAAACATAGAATTTTTTTTCTCTCAACAAAGCTGAACATAACCACTGTGATGAATTCCCTGACCTAAAATCTGCTGGCAAAGGTGGGCACAGTTCCCAAGAATCAAGATTTGGGTCATAAATCTCGACAGCCAAACGGTCCTCAACATCAACTAATCCACCAATAAATCTAACACCACCAACAACAATGAATCTATCATTATTGTACACACCCACAAGAGGATTACACCTGGAGAACCTCAAAGGGCTTGTTTGGACCCAATTCCCATTGAAAATTGGCTTAAAACTGAAATTTTCAGAAGTGGTAGCAAAGAAAAAACCATTTGAACCAATAAAGAAATCTTGAGACAAAAGGGTCGAAGTGGGAAGTGAAATCCATTCATTAGCATCTGGGTCATAGGCAAATGGTTGGTTATTGTTGAAAAAAATGCTGTTTTGGCCACAGAGAAAAAGCCATGGTTTTTTTGTTGCAGAGATTTTGGTGGTGAAAGCTGAAGAAGTGATTATTGAATACCAGATCTTGCATACAGAGGAAGCAATAACTATAGAACGAATTGGGAGATAAGAGAGGATTTTCTCTGTAAGATCTGAAGAAAGAAAATCCCAATTCTTGAATGTGTGGTCATTTTGAGAATTGGGTTTTTGTATACAAATGGATTCTTCCATCTTTTTTGATTGAGGGGTTTTGAAAAAGATTTTTTTTGTTTTGTTTGTTGATAAAGTGATTGGGATTTAGATGATGCAGATAGAAGATATAGAAAGAAATGGAGGAGAAGAAAGGTAGAATGTGTGAGGAGAAAGTTGGTTTTCCTACTTTGTTGGATAGTAACATGAAAACGTTTTGTACATGTGATTTGAGATTATAACTTGAAATTATGATGTTAAATTTTAAATTCTTGAAAAAATAAATATTTTAATTTTTTTAAATGTAGAACTTAACGCATAAATTTATATTTTATAAAAAAAACTCATCAATTATATTTTGTGAAAAAGGATGTATGCTTAGCGTGAAGAGATTATTTGTACCATGTGAAACGATTGTATTAAGCGATCATTTGAACATGCGATATTGAATTTCTTAAGTTGTAATTTTTTCCTCATAAATATGAAATCCCATAGGTTTTAAAAACTATCTAAATTTTCTCAGTTCTTATAGTATAATTTTACCAAATGAACAAACCACAGTTCATAAACAAAATATAGAAATATCATACACATTAATAAATCACATATCTCCATGTTTCTTTTATAAATAGTTATTTATAATGAAAAACTTTCAAATATACACACAATGCCAAAAGAGACATAATCCACTACCTTTACAAAGGTTATAAATGATTGTATCATTGAAGTCTTCCCTCACAAATGACTAAATTAAAGACTAATAGATTGCTTCCTTTTTTTTTTGTTTGCGTTACGAAATCTTAACTTCATGGTATCAAAAGTTTCTTCTTTTTTAGTAGGCACAAGAGGATTAAAAGTCTTCAATTCACCTAATAGAGTAATTAAAATCAAATTAAATACTATAAATGGAAGAGATATTAATCTGGAATTGGTCCCATGAAACATTTATGAGTTTGAAAGTTGGTAACATTTATGAGTTTGAAAGTTGGTTAAAATGGTTCGATTATCGTATTATTTGTTGTTGTTACTGTTCTTTTCTCTATTATCTTTTTTACTATATTTTTTTTTCATACACGATGTGATATGGTTCACTTGAGTCGAGGGTCTATGAAACAATCTCTTTATCTTCACAAAATAGGAATAAGAATACGTATACACTATCTTCCCCAAACTCCGCTCATGGAATTTTATTGGATATTATATTGTTGTTGAACGTTGGTTAGAATATAACGTTACATCAAAGTAGCAAAGTTGATGAACTACTACAATACGTGGCACCAGAAACTACCAATCTTCTTCATAGCTCTAGCTCTAGCACCACAACTGGTAGAAAAAAAATGGCATAATCAGATTGATGGGGGAAAAAATCTAGCTTAGAAATTAAAATAGACAATAAAAAAAGGGTGGGGGTGGGGGGTTAATTTAACGTATAATTGAATTAAGAATATTTATTGCAGCATAATTATAAAACTACATTTTGTATGTAATAACAAAAAGAAATATGACTATCCTTATGCTTTGCACAAAATGAAAATCATCAAAAAATTATCAAATGTGTGCCAAGAATTGCAACTTATAAAGGTCATATAAGATAAAACTGTCACCGAGAAGGATCGTGATGGAGTGATAAATGCTCTCTCATTTTAACAAGCGTTGTAATCTTTGGCATCTATCTGATGAATCTATAGTGATTTTCATCTTATACCGAATATACGAATGATTGTGATGAAGTTTTTGGTTATAAATTTAAGTGTTACTCCCTCCGTCCTAAAATTGTTGTCACGGTTCGTTTTTCGAAAGTCAATTTGACTAATTTTTAAAGCTAAATTAGATAGATTAATTCGATATTTTAAAATTAAAATTTAAATATTCAAAAACTATATGGCAAGTACTATAAATTGTAAGTTTTCCCCTATCAATATGATGAAAAATCACATTTTAAAATATTGGTCAAAATTCATATTATTTGACTCTCAAAAAGAAAATTGTGACAAGTATTTTGGAAAGAAGAGAGTATGACTTTACTGCAGTAGACCTTAGTTCGATTTACAATCCTGCGTCGGATATTGAGCCGAGGGTCTTTCAGAAATGACATATCTACCTTACAAAGAGAAATAAGGTTTGTATATTCTATCCTCTCCAAACTCCACTTGTGAGATTAAACTGAGTATTATGTCGTTGTAGACCTTAAGTTAGATGACCTTATGTGAAGATTGAATAAAAGGACTAAGGAAACTTACATTCAGAATCTGTGGTGACCCAATTTCCTTTTCTAGTTGCTGCAGGACACTGATCTATATGGACCATAGTTGAGTTTAGAGGAGAATTGTTGATAGATTTGTCATTCTTTGTCAAGGAACTGACTGAAAAAGTTGTGGAGCAACTTTCAACATTCCATCTGAAGCTAATCTTGGGAGATTCATAGCTCAGTTGATCATCATTATCATCTGCTACTGTCGTTAAGACTCAGCGATCGCGTAATTGCAGAACCTACACATTATCAGAACACGTAAAAGATAAATACAAATAACGGTCCATAAATAAAATGCCCCTTAATTTCATTTTGGTACATGGAAAATGGAGTTGGAGGGTTAAAATGGAACAAGGTTGAGTTGGAGTGCCAAAATGAAATTTAGTGGCAAGTTAAAGGGGCTGTGTATGTGTTTGGCCTATTTTACTGTTAGCATATATAACATAAGTTTATATCACTTGAAAATGATCTCCTACGACTAGTTATACTTGAACAAAAGAAAAATGATCCTACAAAGATTTTATGTGTTTCTTTTATCATTCTCTCGTGAAAAGGGCCAATATATATAACTGAAAGAACATTCGTAATGAATCATAACACCGATCTCATTTTAATCCACGTTCAATAATTGGTTCTTTTGCGCTAGAAATTTTCTACTGACATTCAAATCACTAAAAAATCACCAAGGCTCTTAACAAACAATGGATTTTATGTTATTATACCAACATGATCAAGCTTTAATCTCAAATATTGTGAAAGATCGCCTAAAAGACGATTACACAACAACAACATACTCAGTGTAATCCCACAAAGTGGGGCCAAAAAAAGACGTGTAACAGTTAGTAGCTTGGAAAATAGGAGGCAAAATTACTGTCAGCATATATAAGTTAAATTATACGAAGAAATGTCACCTTTCGACCAAGTATTTTCCTCCCTTTTGAGACTTAGCAGCAGCAGCCCATCTTATTAGCTCTTTCATCTTTGAAATGGTCTTGATTTTATCTCCATTAGCTTTTTCCTTCTTATCTGAAATAAAACTTTGTTCCTTATGACCATTTTTTGATGCTGGTGTTCCTACTGCATCAGTAACTGGCAAAATTTACCTGCATGTTAGTGGAATATATTTTAAAGAGACTAGATTCTTTAGACTGTACAAGTGAGACAACTTTTTTTTTTGGGTCAAATGGACAACATATAGAAGGAACTATATGTATGCTGTCTGTAATAACTAATAAGCCAAAATTTACTATGTGTGCTGTCTGTAATAAGCCAAAATGTCTTGTCTTTGGCCTTTGGAGAAAGATGGAGACAGTAAAGTGGCAAGTAGTAGATTTGAGAGAAGAATCTTGTTGTGCTTGTGATTCTTGTGGCATTAAGGATTTTATTTATACAAAATATAGTGAGACTAATTAATCATGTGGTGGGTACTAATCAAATCTTGAATCTAGGTGACACTAATGAAGAGAATAACAAGTAATAAATGAGTTTCATCCATGGTGGAAAACTCTGTTCACCATACAAAATATAAGGTCTTTGGTGGTGTCTAGTTTATGGCCATCTCTAGGAGTCTTGGGAATTTTTCATGTTCCAATAAGATTTAATAGAAAGATCAGTCTTGAGGTCCCAAAACCAGAAATTGAATTGCTCTGAAATACTACTCACCAAGCAGGTGTAAGAATACGATATGTAGCTACATAATTTGGAAGTGGTCAAATAATGACAGTTCGAATACGATATGTAGATACATAATATTACTCACCGAACAGGTTAGAGTTATTTTCATTTTGAATCTAGCACTCAGTACTATTCCTCTTATAAGAATTCTTTGAAAGTTGACTCTGCCTTAATATATAAGTAGGGAGTGTTTTACCCTTTTTGTAGGTCTACACAACACAAATTTGAATTAGACAGAATTAGTGAGTTTTAGGTACTACTTAATCAAGTAGAAATGCCAACGTAACCAGATATCAAGGCAAGTCAAGAACGGGCTGAGATTTACGATTTGAAGACCTAGTTAGAGACTACTAGACATCTCACAAAACAACTCTCAGCGAGGACATTGAGACTATTAGAAAATAAAAAGATACGGAATATTTAAATCGAGAAAACGAAAATATATTTTTCTTTTGTTTTATGGGCCATTTAACACATTTGAAAGGACTGCAATGGGTACCTACAAACACATGTATATGGGGCTAAGAAGATATATCCTTCAAAGAATCACCTCATAAATATGTTTGGGAGTTGGGTGATTAAAATATCTGGTAGTTGTTTAATTAAAATATTGTACTTGTATTTTTGTAAGTCTCTGCTTCTCCAACCTTTCATACTCAGTTAAGTAACTGGTTCTCAGGGTTTCATTAACTCATAATCCAGGTAAAAAGAATATTGAGATGCAGGTTTTATTCCTCGTTTCTTTCACATTTAATGATCTTTTCTGACCTAATTGTGACTCCTAATTAAGGATAATCACTAAGGCATTACACATTTACACTTGTCTCCAACATTATTAGCACATGAAAATATGACCAGCTCAATTGGCTTATTTATTGATGACTCGTCCCATTTTGATTTGCACAATTTAGCTCATTTAAAAATTGGGCTGACTTCGAGCACGTCTCGTATGCTTATTACTCAGACACTCACCTATGTTTGGTGTAATAAGCGGAGTTGCACCTATAACTCCTCGGTGTTTATATTTTTGCGATAGCGAAGACGTGATTAACAAAAAATTGAACAAATTAAATAATGACTCAGTTATTAATTTGATTCGATACGTTAAACCACAATGATATGTTATATTATTGAATCAAATCATGTCAGATATGTAACTTAACGGGCCAAACAACCTATACTCAAACCTACAAGATCAAATTTAGAAGACTAAGAATTATGGAAAAGTCATCTAACCTCTCATGAGAGTACTTTTTACATGCGTAAAAAAAAATGTAACACTTTTAATCCATTAAATATTGATAAATTCTGATTTTAATTCTAATAAAATCATACATATTTAGCATTCAATTAATTTAAATGTGCAGGTTTTTCCTTTTGACTAACTTTAAAAAGAAGTCTAAATATCACATATTTAGACATATAAAAGGACTACATAAACATATTTTAATTAAAGGATAAAAATAAAATGTACCAATAATTAAGGGACCGAAAATGCAATTATTACGGTAAAAAAATGTATTCCCGCAATATACGTAGGGGTTGTTTGGTGTGAGGTATAAGGTATAATAGTTCTCGTATCATTGTGTTTGGTTGGAGGTATTAGTTAGTTCCGAAATTATTTATCTCATTATTTATACCATAGTGATAAAATAAATTATCCCAAATATATAAATGGTGGGATAACTAATCCAGGATAGTTAATCCCAAAATTATCCCGGGATAACTTGGTCCCAACAAAACGACCCCTTACTGTGAAATTGTACCCTCCCGGCGAAGCTCTAGTCGTATGCAACAAATATAAAGTTTTTTTCCGGTACCGTTTGGCCGTAATTGGAAGATGGAGTACATATTGAGGACACTGACGAAGAAGGAAGAAGTAGATTCCATAATAAGGGACACAATCGACAAAGTACTCGTCCTCCGTTTCGGCCGATCCTCTGATGCTCTTTGCCTTCAGCTCGACGACATCGTACGGTTTCCCCCCCCCCCCCCCCCCCCTTTTTCTGTGAAACAGAGACACACTAATCTATTTTGTTCCAATTCCTTGAATTTCTATGGTAAAAAGCGTTTCATTTTCTAGGCGAATCTAGGATTTTAAGCTAGTGAGATCAAAATAGTATTGTATATGGATTTAAGTTATATACACTGAAAGTATAAAAATTTGTATTTATACTATTAGTAGCAATTTAGTTAGTTACCAATTTTATCAGGTTACGACTTAATGAATATCATAGAAATTTTGTTATGAACCAATTTTCTCTCATCCAATAAATAGAGAAATGCTAATCGCCCACCTATCAGACTAGTCTTTTGGGTTGAGATCATGTTTGGTTTATAATATTGGTGCTTTCATTGAGAGTGGACACCGCGACTCGGAGATCCAAGAGGGGTGCCAGTCGTGACCAACGAGGACTCAGAGTGGTGGTCTGGACCCAAGAGAGGTGCCAACCGTGACCAACGAGATCGTTGGTTCTCAAGCGGAGGCAATTGTTATGAACCAATTGTGTCTCATCGGATAAATAAAGAAATGCTAATGGATTTATAAGTTAAATAAGTTCTCCCACCTATCATACTAGTCTTTTGAGTTGGGCTCTCCTGTTTAGTTTATAACAAATTTGCCTCTAATTACCTTATAAATGACCTAATTATGTATTAGATACTCGAGTTATAATTTTTATAGGTAACAAAAATATATAAAGATATTTTAAAAAACTTTAGTCAGGAAAAAGTTGTTTGTCTCTGCATATAGTAATAGTTCTGCACAAATTGAGACAGAGGGAGTATATAATTTACAAATTACAACTACAATTTGTATAGTTCTAGTTGGAAGCTGTAGGTAGTTGTGGGAAAGGTGGATTCACCCCTTATGCATTAGATACTCGAAGTGTGTAAAAGTTGTGCCTTTTCACTGTTAATTTGACATTACTTTTATCTTTTATGGAGTAGTTTGTTTACTTTATTGCTTCTTGGTGGCTGCAGCTGTATAAATCTGTGAGAGAGGTGTCCAAGTTTGCGACTGTGGCTTTAGTGGATATTGATTCAGAGGACGTTCAAGTTTATGTCAAGTATTTTGATATAACCTTAATACCATCGACCATTTTCTTCTTCAATGCTCATCATATGAAGATGGATTCTGGGTATGCCTTCTCTCTGTTCAAATTTTCGAAGTTTTCTTCTATAGGCATGTTCTTAATGTTGTTGTTGTGATTCAATTTAGTTGATGAAAGAGCTATCCATTGTCTCATACTCCTTTGCATCTCTGTTAAGCATCGGGAGCACATCATATTTTTAGTGCTTATATGACTGTAATCAATAATCTAGACCATATATTAGACACATTTTGTTGGCAAATTAAATTAATTCAGAATGCTGGAAGTTCTCCTCAACAATTTGGATAACGAGTTCTTTGGTCCTTCAATCAAGGGAAATTGGAGTGATATTGACCCGGTTCAAGCAGCTACTTGCAAGAGCCGTATCTCTGTTTAGTTTTTCATCCGGTAGAGAGGTGAAGAGAGAATTGTGAAGGCGTAACATGGTTTTTAGGAATAAATAGGAAGGCTATTTAAAAGAAAAGAAGAGAGAAAGGAATGTGTTAGTCTATTGGCTAAGTATTTGCAGATAACCTTCTTGTTACCACATCTTCCTACTTGCCTCCTCCCTCAGTGGAGGATATGTGATTCTCCATACCCTCCACTGAGGGAGGAGGCAAGTAATTTGATTCTCTATTTCTCCCTCTACCACTCACAATGCTACCTTAATGTTAAAATTTTATCTCTCAATCTGATATTTCAAAAGAAAACAAAAGGTTTATCTCTCATTCTGTTAATTCTATAATAGTACTGCAAGAATTATCTATGTAGTAGATTTGATGACTACATTGCAACAATTATTAAGTAATTTACATGTAAACTCTTTATGCATATGTCAAGGACAGCTTAATGTTGTAATTCCATCCCCGTAATATTTTTATATCTTATGGACCTCTGTCGAGATTGTAACTCTTACTTCTCTGAGATGGATGTTCTCCAGGAGTGCAGATCACACCAAGTGGATTGGAGCATTTCAGAGTAAACAAGACTTCATTGATGTTGTAGAGGTATGGGATAGTCTCACAATTTTCTTTCTGGACCTTAGTATTTTTCCTATGATCCGGATAAATATCTATCAAGTGTAAAATTATTTACTCTGTGCTCCGTAGTGCAGTTTTTCAATAATTGTGACTTCCATATTCAACTGTAAATAAACTTCGGGTAGCACTTCCTAAACAGGATTGTTTAAGTCTCTATGGGTTCTAATGGTACCAAAGCTTCGGAAGGTGTTGTGTTAAAGAGTGAAATATGACGGTGTTATAACAACCAGCAATATTGAGTGACTAGTATGGCGTGAATACTTGCATGAAGTTGATCCATTAACACCATGACTTTTCTTTGATGGAATATAAAAGCCAGAAAGACATGTAATTTGGCAGAACAGTAGTTAATAAAATGTGTTTGTAATCTCACGGTTGTGGCTTTAAATTGAAGTGATGGTATGGTACTTTGGCTTTTGGAGAATGGCTGAGATATCACAGGCTTCTAATTTCTAAACTCAAATGTCTGGTATATGTATGGAGGGCTGTCCAAAATTAGCTTATAAGCTAGTAGATTTATTTCTGCATGTCCCCGGACCTGAAGGTTAAACAACAGGAAACTTTAAATGCTAAAATCCATACTTTGAAATGGCTCCAGGGCTTTGGCCTAGTTGTAAGAGCGCAACTCGTGATGTGTGGTTAGACACACATCACATGTTCGAACACTGCCTCAGACAAAAGCCTGGTATTAGGTGGAGAAGGGTAGAGAGGTGGGCCCATTATCTCTTGAGTTTCGAACTGTGCACCATTGGGCCTCAGGAATTTCTCGGTTATCAAATAAAATTATAGTTTGAGATCCCTTTGCCATAAGTTAAAAACAACTTATTTCTATTTCAAGGAGGATGTTCCTCTAAGAAGCATAAGAAGTTAGTAGAAATTTTTACCTTGTCTTAAATACTTGCATAGAGGCAAATATAATACGAAGTGTTCATATATGTCATCCTCAAATTTTGAGATTCTCAGATTTTTTTGAATAGATTTTCACCTCCATTGAAGCATCAGATGTTGAATAAAGCTCGGTAAGTTTGGTTGAATCTAGCTGTGTCTCCAGGTTGTAAAGATTTCTAACTTGTCGAGATTTGGAAGGGAGATCTCCTAATTTGCAGAGAGTTGCTTGTGAGTCTAGCAACTATTTCATGTATAAACTTATACCATTAGAGAACGAATTTAGGTTCGGATAAATTTGGTAGAGTGTTGGACTTCTCTCAGTTAGTTCATGATTGATAGAACACCTGATTGTTACTTAAGTTTGCATCCATGGTGTTCATAAGATTGTGTTCTAGTTGGCTGTTTATTCAGGAGCTAGTAATAATAAAGTTCTTGGTGTATTTCTTTGAATCTGCTGAGATGATACTTTGCTCTGATGAATAATCTTTTTTTACAAGTCATGAATGTGCAGTCATTTCTAACTGCTTGGTCGTCCCTGTTTGTAAGCAGGCAATATTTAGAGGGGCCATGAAAGGCAAACTCATAGTGACTTGTCCCCTTCCTCCCGAGAGAATACCAAAGTTCCAGTTGCTATACAAAGATGTTTAGCAGGTATGTTTGTTTGTAATTTTAGGTTGACTCGTTCCTAACTTGTCACGTCTTCCAGTTTGATGAGCAACCCTTCCTCTTCATTATTTCATGTGCTAGGTTCTCTTAATTATTGTCCTATTTTAGTAAACTATCCCATATTGTTGTCACTGAAATATTTCTGTGATGTGGTTTCTTCTATATTTTGAAGCGCTTAACCAATATGACGTGTTTGGTCTAAATTGTAACAAGTCTTTGGTATGTCCCAAAAATATTTTTCACGAGTTAATCATTTTCTGGTATTTGGTTACTAGAAAATCTTTTCCACGAAAACATTTTCTACCAAGAGGGGGAAAATTGACCTCTCCCCCTTGTGGGCGAAAGTCATTTTTCTTTACAAATATTCTAACTCTTACACTATATCACTTTGTCCAACTACTCGAAGATCATTATGAACTATATACTCATAAATTTCATCAAGACACTATCCAATTTGGTGAAATTATCATGAATCTTCAACAAGTATTTTCCGGAAAATATTTTCAACTTACCAACCAAGCATGAAAAACATTTTCTCATACTAATATGCACATGCTGATCTGATTTTCTTTTTCTAAATTGTTTGCTTATTTTTGAACTGCAGGAGTTTTCCGCATCTTGAAAGCCATTATTTCTGGATGATTATAATGACCATTGCTAATCCGTAGCACGAAGTTGAGTGGGTTCTGAATTTTGATACTTCAATATCAACGTGAGAAAGAGGATCGCGGCAGACTGATGTAGATATATTGTAGCTGCTAGAAGACCTGTATCGATCAGAAAGTATCAGTGTATGATGGGGGTGAAACAATGCAAGTGATAAAGCTGAAGAACATTTCTCCAATGCTAATAAAATTGTGATTAAAACAGGTATTGGAAAAACATCTTTGCTACTGAAGAGTCTCTACACATTCTCTTTTTTACTTCATATAGAAAGAGTTATTTGAAAGCTATCTTCTTAAGATTGCTCATAACTATGGGGTTCGAGTCATGAGAATGAAAAGTCTTGGTAAGGAACAGTTTTTCCTTTAATGGCCTAATGTGGCGTGAATCCTGATTAGTTGGACTAGATACCGGGTGACAAATAAATAAATAAAAAAGACATAAAGACACAATTTGTGCTACATACATAAAAGTATTGCTGGGCTATTATGTATTGAGGCCCAGTAACGGTGAGCAATTACAACCAACATGCTCTAGTCACCATCACAGTACTCTTAGCTAACGTTTGGACATACAATTTCAACTCATGATTTTAAATCAGCGTTTCGACATGTGGTTTAGGATCATAATTTGGAATCATAAGATAATCATAATTTGAAATCATGAGATGAAATCCCAAATTCTCAGAAAAACATGATTTGGATTCTAAATCATGATTTCAACTTTTTTTAAATACAAAATTTGACTCATAAGTTTATATTTTGTAAAGAAAAGACTCATTATTTTAAATTTTGTAAAAGAAAAAATCATGTTTGGCATGAAGACATTGTTCGTACCATGTGAAAGGGTTATATTAAAGAATAACTAGTTACTAAGTACTATTGTTGACTAGTGGATCTTTATAAAAAATTATGTTTATCTGAGAGTTTGTAATCGCTAACATTTATTTATAAAAAGAACATGGAGATATGTAACACCCAAATACTAGTTGCAACGGATATAGAATAGAAATTTTTGAAATTTTTTAAGTTCTGATCCCATCTTCTCTGACAAATTTATTAATGTGATGTCTTAGGAATTTTGACTTCTTATTTATGATTTGTTCTAGTTGTTCATTTGGTATGGTTGCGTAAGAATCAGCGAAAATTTAATAGTTTTCATAACTTGTGGAGTTTTTATCTTTATAAAAAAAATACAAGTTACAAGATCCAAATTGCATGTCCAAACATAACTTTATCTTCTTATCATTTGATTTCATATCGCATGTACAAACGAGCCCTTAGTACTGCCTCCCTAAAGTTTTTTTTAAGAGGCCCATGAAACTATCTACTCTAAGCTTGCATTTAAACATGCGATATGAAGTCATGATTTTAAATATTGGGATCATAATTTTAAATTTTAAATTCTCCAAAAAGCAATTTCAATTTCCTTTTAGGGAAAAAGGATAAAAAAAATGTCCCTCTACTTTTGATTATTAGCTAACTTTGTCCGCAATTATACTTTGAAGCCAAAAATATTCCTATCGTTAACAAAATACACAAGAATACCCTTCTTTGGATAAAACCCCCAAATTAACTTAAAAACTCAATTTAATAAAAATAATCCATTTCCACGTAACGCGACCTAACTAACTTAATATCCCTAATGCAGGTTTTACTTTTAAATTACACACACTTAAAACATATTGTTCACAAAAATCACCAAAAACATCGTAGGATTTACCTAGTCAAACCTTCAAGTAGTAGTTAAAGAACTTGAAAAGCAAACTCTTGTCCACACGCAATTACAAACTTGATGCGTTAAGGATCAATATTAAGTTAGGTGGGTCGGGTTATGTGAAAATAAATTATTTTAATTAAATTAGATATTTTAAGTTGATTTGAGGGTTTTCATTCAAGAAAGGGTATTTTTATGTACTTTGTTAACGAGAGGGGTATTTTTGGCCTTAATGTATAACCAGGGACAAAAAGTTAACCAATAGTCAAAAGTAGAGGGATATCTTTGACTCTTTTCCCTTTTTATTAAATATAAAATTTGACCTATAAGTTTATGTTTTGTACATAAAAATATTTTTTATCTAAATTTTGAAAAAAAAAACCATGCTCGGTGTGAAGAAATTGTTCATACCATGCGAAAGGATTATATTACAAAATAACTAGTTACTACTATTATTTTTAATATCTTTCATAACTTGTGAGATTTTTATGTTTACTAAAAAAAAAAAAACTTAAAAAATTCAAATTACTTATCAAAATAAAACTCAACGTCATATCAATTTGATTTTATATTGTATGTCCAAACAGGCCTAGACAGGCGTTTGAACAATATTGATTAAAGTTGAAAAAAAGAAGAGAATGTGCTACAAAGTTGAAAATTTGTAAGTAAATACCATTATTTTACCTGAAATACCCTTCTCAAGCAAATTTTACAATATCTCAGAGTATTTCAAATGCTGAAGTTCATATGCCCTAGTACTACTCAAACTCTTGTTCCACAAAGAAAACAAGTGTTTCCACTCAACGCCCTTATGAGATAGTGATAAGTTTCACGTGCTCTAAATCCGACTCTGTTTAAAGGCTAAAATCTCTTATAATTTGTCTTTATGATTGGTTCGAGTCCTTTTGAAGAAATAATATTGAGAATGCTTATTAATATGGCAAACAAATAAATTAGCCGTCCTATATTCGAATCTAGAAATACCATATCACAATCAAAAAATGCAACGGTCCGAGCGACCAGACTTAACATAAATGTAGCTATCGAAGCCATTCTAATAACTCTACCACCTTGTTAATTAATTCTGTTCAACTTAATCCCTCATTAATAAAGTTATAGAAAATGTGCTACAGAACCAAGTCTTTTTTTACTTCTTTTTAAACATATTACTTATACATAATTCATAATTGTGGAGAAAACATGGATTCAATGTGTCACATGGAGGTTTGCATGCAATTATATATATGCCAGATAGTTTTTATAATGAAGGGACCCCATGTGGGCTTTACATTAATTTTAAATCAGTTTATGGATAAATCATTATCATCTGTTTTTCTGGAATTTTCAGGATAATCTTTTATTTATTTGTTTATTTATTCATCTTTTCCCCTTGAATTTGAACTTTAATATTTTATTATATCATATAATTTCATATTTTTTGCACGAGACAGCTTGAATTGTACAAAATGGATATGACAAAGTGTGAAGTCAAAAAAATTGAATAAGCCATTATGTGTATACTTGTTGGCATTCCTAAATTTATATAGTTGGGGTGGTGTATTCAATGACTTTGGAGATTTTATATACAGTCAAGCAATCTCTATAACGACCGCTCGTTATAACGACAATTCATTATAACGGTTTAATTTTTTTTAGAACCGATTTTTAATGTTATGTTTTATTTCTCTATAACAACATTCTACTTATAATAGCAATGACATTCATTATAGCAGTACATTCTTTATAAATTTACCCCTCAATAAATCATACTCAAATATTGTATAGTACTCCAATATTTTGTAAGAGATATATCATGTATAAAATAAAATATTAAAATATTTATGAAAGTCATCATTAACGTCATGCACATAGTAAATTTCAAATAAAAATATCTAAAAGGAAAAAAAAAGTATTTATATGGCCATAACTTCACGAGGAAAAGACTATTGATATTTATATTTTATACATTCATACTTTTTCTAATTTTGGATATTTTTATGTATAACGGTTAAATAAAATCTAAACGTCAAATGTCACTATAAATATATAACAACACCTCGTGATAGCAGCCATGATGAAACCTTCGGACAAACAATGTCATTATAAAGAGATCTGACTGTATTGTACAATTTCAATTGCGCTTTCAAGTAAATATTTACTGCATCGAGTGTTTATACCAAATCAAGTAAAATTAAAAGGAGAAGACATATTATTTTGATGTGAATATTGGATGTGAACGTTCTATTTAGAGACCAAAGCATGTATACTGAGTTTATTAATGGTGAAAATGCCACACACACACACAACATATCGGTGTATAATCAATGAATAATTTGTGTATACATCATACACGAATCATATACTTGTTATACATTACGTATACCTCGACGACTACTACAAACTGTTGTAGCTGAAAGTGATAAGATCCTTTATATGGTTCTTCTCACACAATTTTTTTTTATAGAATTATTTTCTTCTTATGGATCATTGGGAGATCTTCTCTTCTTCTTTTTTTCCTAAAAATGCCCCCAATTGAAATGTCTGACTAGTGGGACAATTAAAAAGTGGAAGGTCAAATAGGGAATAGTAATTCATTAAAGATATGATGTTGACTTAGGTCTGATATTGGAACATATTTGCAGTTTAGCTGAAAGATACTTTGACTTTTTGTTCGTAAAATTTGAAAGCCAGTAAATTACTCCATGTGCAAATAAAGTTTTACGATATCCGTTCTTTTTTAGTTGTCATGTTTTGCTTTTCGAGAGTTAATTTGAATAATTTTTGAAGTAAAATTAGATTAGATTAATTCAATATTTTAAGATTAAAATTTTGATATTCAAAAACTATATGAAAAGTATTATAAATTGCAATTTTTCTCATATCAATATAATAAAAAACTACATTTTAAAATATTGGTCAAAATTCATATCATTTGATTCTTAAAAAGGAAATTGTGACAACTAAAAAAGAACGGAGGGAGTATCCATGTGAAGCTTTGATTTTCACATCAAGGACTTCAATTTATTCATAATTGGTTGTAAATTTTGAGAGTCAATCAAATTTTTCTTTAATCGAAATTTCTTTATATCTCTTTTAAATATTTTAAGTTGTTAATTATTGTGACTTATAGTACTTTCTTACGGAGTTTTCAAACATATAATTTTTATTTCAGAACACTTAAAGCTTTTATGTCCAAATTTACTGTCGAAGTTTAAAAGTTTAAATCTCGAAATTCTAATGGTACCATATAAATTGAGACAAATAAGATTGTTTCCCCCTAAAAGCTTGTTCAAACCCTTCAACTCTCTAAAATTCGTGTTTCTAAAATAAAAATAAAAATAATATATTTTTAACTTCTCATAGCTCGACCAAAGAGGCTATATGACTTTCACGAACACATATACTTTTATTTTTACAACTGTGGTGTCCAAGCCAGTTTGTTCATACCACGACTAATTTCACGAAATACCTTTTACCAGCAACAAGTATCATGTAACTCTATCCACAAAAATAGAGCTAGAGGTAGGGGTGTTCACGGATCGGTTTGGATCGGTTATTGGTCTAAGCCATAACCAAACCAATATAATCGATTTTCTAAATTCTTAAAACCAAACCAAACCAAATATAATATACATTTATCGATTTAGTTGTTATCGATTTGGTTCGGTTATTCGGTTATTAACCATATATGAAAATAAAAGAAACGATTCATTCAACCGGAAAAAAAAAGACAACAATTCTTTCAAAAAGAAAAAAATACATTCTGAGATTACCACATAAAATAATAAATCATGTATATGTAATTATAAAAAATATGTAATATAATTTATCAGTTCGGTTCGATTATTTCTTCGATTTTTCTAAGGAAAACCAAAATCAAACCAAATATTATCGATTTTTAAAATTGTAAAACCAAACCAAACCAAACCAAATAAAAATCAATTTATTTAATTCGTTCGGTTCGATTTTTCAGTTTGGATCGGTTTTTATCCAAACCGTGAACACCCCTAGCTAAAGATATTAAAAGAAAATAGAGCTAGAGGTCGGAGGGGGTTAATTCGAACCACATTATTGAAACCATACACTTACAGTATAAATATAAAGTTTTTTTCTTTTATATACATATAATAGATGATCAATCTCTTAGTGAAAATTCCGCCTATCACTATTCCTCATCCACAGTTCTATCTAGTCATTTCATGTTATTCTGAACCATATTGTAGACCATCACTCTGAAATTCAACATTTGCTACAAGAATTACAGTGTAAATCATAAGTAGCCTCTACAATGTTATTGACTGTTTGTGGGACACTAATTAATAAAACGACCTTCTTAATTTGGAGTAACTATATAAACAGTCTTTAATTTAACTATAAACAGTTCACTTTAAGGCCTTTGTCCCGATAACAGATCACATCTATTGTACATATATGCACAATAATTCAAGTGGTCTTTGACTGCAAATATAATACTTGAGCGAGAGTCCATTGAAAATAATTTTTCTACCTTCACAAGGTAGAATTACGTTACCTACACATTATCTTCTTCAGACTACACTTGTAAAATTACACGAGTACGTTATTGTTATTGTTTTAATATTGCTAAATAATTCAGGATGTAAGGTATAGAGATAATAGAACTTTGGTCCCTGCGTTATTCATAAATTTTGTTTTATTGTCAAAATAATTGATGACTTCGAATAATCATGTACATATATGTACTATTATGACTAGATAGTTAAATCAATCTTTGTTCCTCCTTTTTAACTCAAATTGGTAAAAAAATTGAGACAAATAGAATAGTAAAAATATGTATAAATCAATTATGGTGATGTGATAGATAGTATATACAAATACATATTTGATATAAATATCGGATGCGGATAAATTTTTTAACAAGGGTGAAGTATGAGGTAAGTAAATAGCTGAGGTGGAAGATGTGGTGGTCCCCACAGCTGGATGCGGTGATGTGGTGGAATTTAATTTGTCAGAAAGAGAAATGGAAACTGTTTATATTTTTTGTAGTGTCCGGCACGTGAGTCACCGACGCATTGACACGTGAGACAAGACTGCACTCAAATTTGTTAAAAAAGGATTAAATCAGTGACTTAAGTCAGTAACTTAGTTATAAGCTAAATATTGCATTGGTTTTTAAATCAAAGTAAGAGCCTATTTGGCCTGGTGGTTGAAAAACGCGTTATTTTAAGAAGTATTTTTATAAAATAACTTTGCAGGAAAGTGTTTTTAAGAAAAATAATTTGTGTTTGACTAATTTATTTAAAAAGTGCTTTTGATAAATAAATTGTGTTTGACTAATTTTTTCTAAAAGTGTTTTTCAGAGATAAATTACAAAAAAGGACAGGTATCAGTGGACCTTCACTATTAAGATTATTAATTGCTTGTTTGTGTTGATGGTATAGAAATAAATAATTTTTAACACAACACTCTCACTTTTAAGATAACACAATATTTTATTAGTTGCATAAATAATCTAATACATCTAATTTATAATATTATATAATATTGATGTTTGTTATTTTTTATTTTGTTATTATCTTTACCTACAAAAGTAAAACTTTCATAATAATAAAAATTTATATGTAAAATAATATAAATAAATGATTTTTTTTACTCTTTTTCTAGGTTCACTAACATATTCAATACTTATTAATAGAAACGTAAAATAATATATATAAAATATAAAATAATAATATATAAAATAAAAAATTTATGATGTAAGAATGAAGAATAATTTTTTTAAATTAAACTTAATCAAACTTATGAAATATGCTAATTAATTAAGAAGGGATACATTGGTAAATATGTATAAATGATAGGGATAATTTTGTCTTGAAAAAAAATAATCTTGCTTTTGCTTCTTCCCAACAGCAGAAAAACTGTTTCTTCTTCTTTTAAAAGCAGTTTTACTAGTTAGCTAAACACCTCATTTCAATAATTAAAAAAACACTTTTTTCACAAAAAAAATACTATTTTTCTTTCAATCGCTAGGCCAAACAGGCTCTAAGTGTCGTATGATCTTCTCCGTTTATTGAGTTCGCCGAATTTCTCTAATTTTCTTTGCCACTGTTATGGAAACATTAAAATATTTATACAAAGGACTTCAATTTTTTTAAAAGTGAATTACAATTGTAATTTGAAAATATGATCTAAAGCAATTTGGGGCCTTTGTTAATTATTATATGGGGTATTTGATTTATTTTTTCTTCATATCAAGAAAATTCAATAGCTCAGATATAACCAAGAAAAACATCATTTTTACGATATTTGCACATTGTAATTTTCCTATGAAAAGATCGAACCCCATTGACACTGCTTAGTTCCGCCACTGATTAATGTGGAACTGCGGCTACTTGTTGGAGCTGCTTGTATTATACTAAGCCTAAAATTATTTTTTTAATTATATGGTTAGTGAATAAATTTAATTAAATTAGCCTAACCTCATTAATGGTTAATAACTTAATACGAGTTAATCCAGACTGGACGTAATAAGCATTTGCCACTCAGTCCGATCCGTAATCGAATTTGTCCCAAAACTATTTAACGTAATAAAGAATTTGTACTTTTTTAATAATGAATTATTTTGAACATTAACTAAGTGAAACATTTATAGAAGATACAAAAGGTTTAAACAAAAATTCTTGTCATTAAAAGGCATACGATATGGACAGCACACTGAAACGGATAAAAAACTTAAATTAACTACTTCCTCTGTAATTAGGCAGCTTTTTTTAAATCCATTTTTAAAAATTGTTATCTATTATAGTTAAAAATAATTTAATTTTAAAAATGATTTATAACAACACATATATCTAGGAATTATTTCAGAGATCACAATTTTCAAAAGTTTTTTATTAAAAGATATCGTGCAAAATTAAATTATGCCAGATAAATCGAACGAAAGAGTAATTTATTGAACATGTAAATATTGATAAAGTTAAAAGTTTATTAGCCTACCTTCCCAATAATGAAGAATATCAAAAGTTGGACAACTAATGAATGGTACCTCTGTCTCTGTGTGTTTGGATGGTTGTAAACTATTGTATATCGTATCGCTAAAATTCATCGTTAAGTAATGATGAAAAATCCCATTTATCTATTGATCGATTTGGTGTGATTGCGTCGTTACCTTATATTTTATATTTTCACATTTTATCTTTACGTAGTATTTAATAATCCTATTTTATCATTTATACTACCTTTTCTATAGCAGCCTTATCCGATATCTTACTTTTTTGTAGGTTTATTATTCAATTGTTAATATGTGAGATTATGTAACGACGAAAAACGATACAATTTATCCCAATGTTATATTTATTAAAACAATACAATACGATACAATACAATACGTAACAACCATCCGAACGGAGTGTTACTTGCAGCCCTATAAAACGTTTCCTCCATTGAAGCTTTTTCTTTGATTCATTTAGCTTCACATTCATTCATTTCATAATAAAATCAGCCACATTCTCGGCGAATTTGTAGAGATACTTCGCCATGGCAGTTGCTATGAGATCATCATGTCTCTGTTTTCTTTCATTGCTAATTGTGATGATACTATTCATCAATTCTTCTGCCGATAACAGGTAATTAAGGCCTTTTTCACTGTTCCAGTGGCTATTTTTTCTACAATGTGAAAGCAAATTAGTTCTATTAAATCCTCACTTGATGAAATTCCTCCTGTTAATTTTCACATTTGAGCTTCGAAGTAGTTTAGTCCGATTTCGGATCTTCTGGAATTTGCGCCATTGTTGTCAACTCTGATTCTATTTTTCGATTAATTGAACTGTGGAATTTAAATAATTCTATTCCTCTTGTTTAATTTTGACATTTTTGAGCTACGATTAAGTTAGTTCACCTCCAGATTTTCTGGAATGTTCTCCATTCTTATCGACTCTGTTTCTGTTTTTCCATTAATTCGACTATGGAATTTCATCTTGGTTAATTTTGACATTTGAGCTGCTATGAGGTTAATTCAACTCCCGAATCCAGACTTTCTGGAATGTTCTTCATTCTGATCGACTCTGTTTCTGTTTTTGATTCGACGGTGGACCTACTTTTTCACTTCCTGTTTTACTCATTGAATTTTTTCATTGTCAGTATTGAAGAAGCAAAGCAATTTCAGAGCTTAAGGAACTCGACTATGGCGAACAGGTTAACTTCATTTTGTTTTCCCGCATTATCACTGTCATTTCTGCGCGTAATGTACTAACTTTGCAATTGAATCAGAGAAGATTTCGATTGATCGGATCTGGAAATATCTTGTTCTTTTAACTCTGTTATTGCGATCCAATTTTCCTTTTTTTACATGATTTAAGTTTTTTGCAGGTTCAGTGGAGACGATGAACTCAGGCATGAACATGCGGTAGATGATCCAGAAGCCATTGCTTCCATGGTGGATATGTGAGTTAATTTAATTCTGTCTTTCGCTATCACATACAAAAATTCTACTATTACTCTCTCGTTTCTTTTTATTTGTCGTGTTTTACTTTTGGAGAGTCAACTAGGTTAGTTTTTAAAACTAAATTAGATTACTAAAAGTACTATAAAATATAATTTTTTTCATATCAATATGATGAAAAACTATATTTTAAAATATTGGTCAAAGACTATATCATTTTACTCTAAAAAAGAAAATTATGACAATTAAAAAAAGTGAAGAAAATAGCATTTATAATTAATATAAAAATATTCTTCATATCACAACCACCCACCTCCTCCTTTCAGCATTTCATGTGTTTTCAGTAAATGATCTACTCCATTAATAGGCTTATTTAGTTATTTATAATAAAAAGGCGTCGAATACTTACTGCATCACTACTCTTTTGTAAAAACAAGTACGAACTTAATGTATTTTAGGAAAACAAATATTGCAATTAGCTTGAATAGAGAAACAAGTTGTACCCCACACCCCGTACTATGTCAACAGAGGAGTTTGAGACTTTGAGCTAATTATATAATTGTTGAATCTCCTTAAAGTAAAGGAATATTTGATACTATATAATAGTAACAGACGGGGTTCAAATTTTGACCTGTTGTAAGAAGACTACATTTACATCTATTTGAAATTCATTAACTCAACTAATTCGAACTTAAACTGTATACAGAATCTATAAAAGAGAAAAAATGCTTTCTATCAAGATTTTTTTTTTCGTTTTTAAAGCTCGATCCAAAATTTATGATAAGTGAAGAACACTCACATGATCGACACATCACCCACAAAATTAAAAGCAATGCCAGAGTTCTCTTTAATGTCCCACCTACCGCACCGTTCCCATACAATTCCCTGTGCTTTCCTTCTTCTGTGATTCCCTTTCCAAATTCATCTCCAGCTGACAGTCAAAAGAAGTTACTGATTATCATGGGAATGCCTATGAGGCATATTGCACATGCAATGCCACAGGCTCTCTAGCTATGCATGTCAGCCTTTGTAAGTGCCATTAATTATTTAATTAATACCATTGTAAAATCAACTCACCAATCCCTGTGCATTATGTGTTGTAAAATCGACTATAGACATTGTTGAGTACTTGAGTTCCACATTGACTCTTTAGGGATGAGGTGATCTTTTTATATAATTTTGGACAATGTTTGGAGTTGAGTTAAATCTAATGTCTATTTCTCTAATCCATATGACCATATCAATTTTTGATTTACCTGATGCTGAACCTCCATTCATATCAAATCAGCTCTTTAAGGATGAGAAGATGATTTAGAAAATTCTTATCACATGAATTAATTTTTAGGGTTGAATTAGAGCCTGTTTGGATTGACTTATTTTAAGTGTTTTTAAGCACTTTTATAGTCTTTTGATAAAATAAAAAAATATTTTTAAGCGCTTGGTTTTAAAAGCCAAAACAATAAAAATAAGTCAAAATTCATAAGTTAAGATTTCTAACTTATGACTTTTGACTTATAAATCATAAGCCAAAAGCCAATCTAAACGGGCTCTTAGACTTAAAGGTCTATTTCTTTTATCAGACATCCAATATGGTATGATAGCAATATGTTGGTCCAAAACTCCCAAGTTACCTTCTTGGATTAGTATTAATCATCAGGGTTAGAAAGGCCATGTTATAAGTTATAAGTTGCATTCACTTCCCCCTAATCCACTTGTCTTCACATGCCCCTGTTGGGAGATTTGCTCATCACACGCACACTAGAAACTATCTCGACTCTTTTTCATTCATCTGTATCCATGTTTCTCGTAGAGGCTGACGGTGGCTTTACCATGCCGGTGCACATTATAATGTTTGTTCTATTTTGGGTTTGCTTATACATATTAATGTTACTTTCCTCATTATAGTTTTATAAAAAGTTTAGGTGTTAGAGATTCTATGCTATTATGTAGCGAATTTCTAGTGCTTCAAACTTAATTTTATAATATCGGACTAGACGGAGCTATATAGACAATGAAAATTCATCTACAGTCAGATCTTTGTATATCAATCATCATTTATGATAATATTTCACTATAACGATCAATTTTTCTGGCTATAGCAACCCAAAATTATAGAGAGATTTAGCTATAGTCGCTTTCAATTTATTTGACATTCAAACATAATTATTGTTGTTATAGTTTATAGAATATGAAGGGGAGCTTAATTTGGAGCAACGGTGCAGTAGTACTTGTGTTAGAGTGGGTTGTCTATATCACATGTCTTTAGGATATATGACCCGTTTCCGAATTCTACACGAACATGAGCGAAATCACCTTAGATGAATGGAAGTCTGGACTCTGGTGCACACTCTTCACCAAATATTATATGGGGTAAAGAAGTTAAATGTTAGCTATTGTGGATGTGTTTTAATTTTGCACAACCTTAACACAATTGAAAAGAAAATTTATACATCCTTCGCCAAATTTCTTGCTCCACCACGATTAATCCAAACCCAAAATATTTATAGAATACAAATCTTTTGAAAACAAATAGTATATGCATAAGAGGAGCCACGTACAATGATTTTTGGCGATGAACTTGGCCAATTTACATCCCAACTTATCGTATTTTTTGGATCACTCTGTCTTTGTCCCCTGTCCCAGCCTGGCAAATGGCCTAAGAAGTTAGTAGTACAGTAGTAAGAAGAGATTAGATCTGGGCTCAAGTTCGCAAATTTAGGGATGCAGCAGCTGACTGTACTGACAAAGCCCATCACCATATATTAAATGACTTTTGGCTAATGAATAAATAGTTTCTCCTACCGACACATCATGCATTTTATCTACTTTGCATGTGCATTTATTTTAGATATTTTTATTTATTATTACATGGAATGATGGAAATATAAGTACTATTTCCGTATTGACCGTATTCCTTTTATTAACTATTTATTTATCAGATTACATTAATTAACTTTTCCCTTGAAGACATTTTTGAGTGGGTCAACTTACTCCCTCAAATAGTGTCTTATTATACTATACATACATCAAAGTAGTAACGTGTGAAGCTTAGTTTTGTTTGTGTCTATAAAATAATATGGAATAGAATTAATGAATCAAAACATCTCACTCAAAGACGTTTGATAAAATTAGTGATTTAAATCTAAATTTTAATTAAAAATCTTAAATATATACACATATGAACAAAAATAATAATAACTTAGAGTTGCATTTTTGTTCTTACGTGCTACTCCCGTTTAGTATAATATTCATAAAAGATATTAAGCATTTAACATCACATAGTAATAATATTATTATTTATAAAAGTAAGATGTTAGCCATTTGTTTGCAATGCATTACCTTGAATATTGTTGTAAAAACTTTATTTATTAATATGAATATTTGAGTTGTTTAATTCAAAGTTCTAAAATATTTTCGATAAAAAATAGTTATTTTTTTAATTTAAATTTGTAACTTTTTATTTTTTTATAATGTTTAATATTATTTTAAGTGAGATTAAAATAATATTTTAAAAGTAAATATATGAAAGTAATTAATATTTTAATCATAGTTAAGATATATTCTTAATTTACTATATCTCAGCCATTAATTTAAATCTATGGCTTATATCTTTAATCTAAATAAGAACTTGGAAAAAAGTGAGAAATGAGAAATGTAGAGGAGTTAAATCAAATATTCTTTCTGTCTCCTCACTCCCTGACTCCATTCTCCGAAGGAAGGGCAGTTGAACTCATACTTGCCATTCAGAGGAATCGCTCCTCGGCAGTACTAGTCAGAACTAAACTCCTAACCTTTGAAATTGACCTTCTCCGGTCTTGGGAGAGTTGCTTCTTTCTTTGACTTGGTTTGCCCACTTCAAAAGGTTTCCAGAAGACCTTATCCTTCAAACCGTATTCGAATTGAGTTTGTGGGTTATTAGGTTTTGATTAATTAAAATTTCAACAAATAAAATGTCGTTACATATTAAATGAAAATCCTAATATTTTTCATAAGGGATATGTTAAGGGAAAGGGCAAAATAGGGTTCAAAGGTGGATGCAAAGGGTATTTTAGAACCTAAAACTGGGTGGGAAAGACATTTTAGAGCCCAATGGTGGAAGAAGGGTATACTTGTACCATTTTCAATACTTAAAAGGTAATTTAAGCCCTTCTCCGTTTATTAAATTATCCGTGCTAACTATGATTTGTAAATCTAAGTTTGATTACTATTACTTTATATAGTTAGTTAATGATAAGAGGGAAGAAAATAGTAAATCAGTAAAAAGAAGAATTCATTTTTAGTATAATGCTAAGTAAAGTGGAATGGAGGGAGTAATCAATTTGAATTATATTAGGTACTGTATTTTAGTGCAGTTATAAAGTGTTCTGCTGAGTTGATTTATTCTTACATAATATCTTTCTTGTATTGTTATACAGGAGCATTAGGAATAGCACAGAGAGGAGGAAACTGGGTTATTTCTCATGTGTGACGGGAAATCCTATTGATGATTGTTGGCGATGCGATCGCAATTGGCAACGTAATCGCAGACGCTTAGCTGATTGTTCAATTGGCTTTGGACGCAATGCCATTGGTGGCCGAGATGGCAGGTATATTTAGTGCGGGTTCAACTGGAATCTATTGCTTTCATATTTATAAGCAAAAAAATTAAAAATCTTGAATCGGCCTCTGTGTGCAGGTTTTATGTTGTGACTGACTCAGGTGATGACGACCCAGTAAATCCCCGACCTGGAACACTTCGTCATGCTGTGATTCAAGATGAACCATTGTGGATAGTGTTTAAACGTAATATGCTCATCACCCTTAAGCAAGAACTGATCATGAACAGTTTCAAGACAATCGATGCTCGTGGTGTGAATGTGCATATCGCGTATGGGGCTTGTATTACTATCCAATTTGTTACTAATATTATCATTCATGGTCTTCATATTCATGATTGTAAACCAACTGGTAATGCCATGGTTCGAAGCTCACCATCACATTATGGTTGGAGGACTATGGCTGATGGTGATGGCATTTCCATTTTTGGTTCGAGCCATATTTGGATAGATCACAACTCTCTTTCTAATTGTGCTGATGGTCTCGTTGATGCTATCATGGGTTCAACTGCAATTACCATTTCAAACAATTACTTCACCCATCACAATGAGGTCAATTTTCAACTAAGCCTTCTAATAAGTGACACTTCTGAATTTTTGTTTTTAGTCTCTTTACTGCATTCTAGTAAAGACTGATTATTCATAATCCAACTTATGTGCAGGTGATTTTATTGGGGCACAGTGACTCCTATGTAAGAGATAAGGTTATGCAGGTGACTATTGCCTTCAACCATTTTGGTGAGGGTCTCATCCAAAGAATGCCAAGGTATCAACGTGAAAATATTAGTCTTTTACTCATCTTATTCAGTAAATGCACTGATCTAAATCTTTACCATAATAATGTGCTTAAATAGAGTGAGATAGATAATGAAGATTCATATAGCTGACTCCGACTTGCTTGGAATTAAAACGTAATTGTTATTGTTGTGGTATCTGGTCTCTGTCATGTCGTCTTGGACTAACAATTGTACGACACAAATAATATACAGATGTAGGCATGGCTATTTCCATGTGATAAACAATGACTACACGCACTGGGAGATGTATGCCATTGGTGGCAGTGCTGATCCTACAATTAACAGCCAGGGCAACAGATACCTTGCCCCAGTGAATCCTTTTGCCAAAGAGGTAAGTTCAAATCTAATTAGTACTTATATCCGGACTTTTATTAATAATCTCAGAATGAAAAGTATAAGGAGGGCCAAACTTATCTTACGAAATTATTGAACTTTATGGAATTGGGGGAAACAGGTGACGAAAAGAGTGGAACCATGGGAAGGATCATGGAGGCAATGGAACTGGAGATCAGTGGGAGACCTTATGTTGAATGGAGCATATTTTACTGCATCTGGGCGTGCTGCTCCAGGCAGCTATGCAAGAGCCTCAAGCTTAGCTGCTAAATCGTCTTCCATGGTGGGAACTATTACCTCGAGTGCTGGTGCACTTTATTGACACTTAGGTTACCAATGTTGATGTCAAAACACATCGACACATCTAGTGATCACAAACCACACCATCAGATCATCTTTACCTGTCAATTGAATTCAGCAATCTAGCCAATCTTCCCTGATTATCTTTCTTCTCTTAGTTTGTGTCCGCCCCTAATCACCTCTTGAGCAGGGGCGGACACAAAAATATTTAGGATGGGTTCAATTTAACCCACCATTTTCAAGCTTAAAACCTTAATATATATATGTGAGAAATCCTAAAATGTTGTATAAATATTAAATTCTGAACTCATATTTCAAAGAGCACACAATCTTGAATCCGCCTCTTCTCTTGAACATAAGATTCTTGGAACACTACATAAGATTCTTGGAACACTACACTGGTACCTCCACTCCCGACTCTACTAGACATATAATTCGAGCGTCTCCGGAGAAGTTTCTGAGATGTTGTCTTCTTTTTCTTGTCCATATCCTACATACCATTTCATCAGTTTAAGAATCTTGATCACCAAAATTATATCTCAGAGGAATCCAGATATGCTTATATTTTCCTCTCCTCTCCATATGTCAATTCAGATATGCATTGTATCAGAGAGATTGTGAAAATAAAGGACAAAAGATATGAAAGTCAAATTTTTAGGTTGTTTTCTTGTTATAGATGTTCAGCTTTAAGATATTGTTGTAATTGTTATCCTTATAATATATTTATGTAATTACTATGGATTCTGCTTCAAATTTATACATGTCGCAGTCCTTTTTCCCTCCTATTTTCTGCGCGTTTACTGATTATGAAGGTAATTACAATCTTTCGATTAATTGTCCTTGTTTAAGTTGCTGGATTTCGTATTTCAACCCTGTTGAGGAGAGTTAGCATCTCACTACGGGTTGAAGAGAAAGGAATGAACAAGCCACAGTGAAGTTTCTTGGTAACATGAGGTGTTCATAAGTACTAGCTAAGCTGAAATAAGATGTCAAAATGTAAATTTGTGGCAAGTTTGAAGGGACGTCGATGTATTTGGCCTAAATTGTCCTCCGTTAAATCTCTGTTCCTGCAGATAATATCTATCGAATCTAACAATGGTCAATAAGAGTCATGAACATACACACTGTTCGACTACAAAGAGCTTATATCTCGTGCACTGATAGAGTAAAAAGATTATACTCTATCAAGCCTGATAAGTGTAATATGAAAGAGTACTAAGCTGCGATAATATTCAGTCAAATGCCACTGATAGCATATAAGTTCTTTGCACGGTCAACGTATACAACACATTCAGATTACAAAATAAAAAAGGCAGCCCAATGCACTAAGCTCCCGCTATGCACTGGGTCCGGGGAAGGGCCGGACCACAAGGGTCTATTGTACGCAACCTTACCCTGCATCCACAGCTCGACCATGAACTCCAGCTCACATGACAACAACTTTACCAGTTATGTCATGGCTCCCCTTCAACACATCCAGATTACAAATTACATATATATATATCTACATTAGACAGTACGTAGCCCTGACTAACAATTACAAACCCCTTAAACATGTCGTTTGCATGAGTCAGGGTAGGGTCATCTACAGAGAAATTCAGTTTACAAATACTCTGTTACTAATTTGTTAAAAAAAAAAGATGAAGGCAACTACTCACTTGTTTGAGGTTAATATCTCTTTTGCTGGACTATCTAACTGCTTGTGCAACTGACGATGAGCTAACAGCAGCAGTTTTGCGAAAGTTTTTCTTTGCTGGTTGCTTGCCGTCTGATTTTGGAGCATTCTGCCTCACTTTTACTCCTCGTATCAACTGTCATATACATTTCAACAATTTTAACTCAAATGACAAGATAATTACACGTTTTAAAGTGATAACTAAACTAAAGAAGTATAATTTAAATACGGACTTACATATTTGCCACACTTTATGTCAGCGTATATAACAATGAAATCACCTTCTTGAAGTCCATTAGCTTGAACAAAATCGCCTTCAAGAATAGGGAAAAAAGATGCAATAAAAAACTACTTAGTATGTTTTAATGAATTGGGCAAAGCAAGAGCGGGGTCGATTATATCCACACCTGTGTTCTCAAGAAGGTACATCCTGCTTTTGTTGTTTGGCCAAAATCTGAAAATCAAAACAAAAAAGCCAATAGTTATAAAAGCAAGATGACTAAAAGTAAAAGGAAAACAATTGAATCGAACAACGTAATAAAAATTAGCTTGACCATGGATAATTATTTTGAGTCGACGTACCTATATTTCATGTTCCAAACACGAGAAGTTCCAATATCTTCCATGGCAATTGAAATTCCATCTCTTGATTCAAGTTGTGGGAGATGACTTTCCGCTTCTTTCTGCTTATGAAGATAATTTTCAATAATCCACTAAATCACACTGTAATTACAAAATGGGAATATATCACAACTTATGACGACGTTAACTAAAGTACCTTTGGCAACACAATTCTTCCTAGATTACCGACATCACTTTGCTTCAGCACTTTTTGCAGGAGAAATTTTAGATTCTTCTCTGTTCTGCAGGCCTATTGAAAAACATCCAAACGAAATTTAAAGAACATTCACACAAATTTAAAGCAACGCATATATATGGGGGTGGATCCAATGTATCGGTACCGGGTTCATAGGGTTCATCTAAGCCCGGTACTTTCGACGCGATGCATAAATTTACATGTAAAAATTCATTAAAATTGCAATAAATACTATATATGCACCCGTAACTTAAAAATAATAATGAGTTCAATGCTAAGAACCTTAAAGATTGAACCCATAGAATTTAAATACTGGATCGGCCTCTTCATATATACAGACAATTTTTATAAATATTAGACGATTGATTACAATAACGGGAAAAAAGTTTAATATATACAAATACAACATGTGAAAGGTGAGCCTCCCTTTTCACAAGGATCTTCTTTCCAACAATATTCCCCCAGCTTACCTATATCCTAATTCTCTTCTAGTTGGCGAATTCTCTCTTGTGTTGATTTTGTAACGAATTGTTACCTATTATAGCGAATTTTCTCTTGAATCAATGTGTAAGAACTTTTACATGTTGTATAAAGTAACCTGCCTTATTTATAAATGATCAATTCCATTTCTTTAATGTACTACTTGTAGTTATATGTTGAGTTGATGGTCAAAAAGACATTGAACTATCACTTTTTAGGAGTTTCACACCCAACTATCAACTATTCACTTTTCCTAGCCAAACTATCATCATCTATCGTCTGTACTAAAACACATCTAAGCCAACTATTCTTATCATCTACGTTCAGACAGGAAAATGGAACAACCAGTGATAGTTAGGTGGTAGGAAAACCGAGCTGGTGATACTCGGATGTAAAACTTGCGAAAAAGTGATAGTTCAGTGTGTTTTTGATCATTACTTCTTATATTTTAGATGACTAATCGTATAAAAATTGAACTCGAAAGCGATTTTGCGCGGGAAATACAGAAACCAACCTGTCTTTTGTCTGTCGAGCCATGCTTCTGATGGTTGTGTGATTGCAAAGCTCGCCTCTCCGTAGAATGCGATTTTGGAGCATCAGCCTGTGGAATCATCACCATTGGTGGAGGAATAGCAGCAGAAGGCCAATATATCCAATTTCCTGGATTGTTAGCTTGAGACATTGCAATATTATTGAACTTTCCACCCATCATTACACTTTGCTCATTACTAATTTGTCTTTGATTCTGAGTTTGGTGACGATAATGGTGCGATGGTAATCGTCTTTGCCTAGCCATTCTGTTCTTCCTAGCCTCTTTAGTAGCACAAGAACCCAACCTTGCCAATCTCTCACCATTCCCATTGAAAAGTTGGTACGGATCAGTTAGATCAGTAGCAACAACACTAGTGTTATCATTATCAGTAAACTGATTGTACTGAGAAGCGTTCGCCATTGTAAATTGTGATGGAGCCCAGGAATGGGAAGTGTCCATGGGCTGATATTCTGCTGAAGCCGGTGAACTTGCACTTCCACTCATTTTTTGATTAAACGGAGACGCAAATAGAGATCCGTTAGAGTAAGGATCACCAATGTACCCCTGTATTGGCCCTGCCATTACAGGGGTCGGGAAGGGGAAAGGGGCATTATAAGCTGGATAAAAACACGCATTTGGATCAAAGTTACAAGGGGCAGAGTTTTGAAGACTCAGTTGATTAAGGGCTTCTGCTTCTCTCATTTGTTTCTTTTGCAATCTGTGTTGTTCAACCCAATCAAGAATGAGTCTCAACAACTGTTTTTTCCCTTCTTTTGTACTTCCCAAACGTTTCGAAGCGCTTTCAATAGTTGAACGTTTGAGCTTGATACTCCTCATGTCTTCAGCAGAAATGTAATCTTTGTTTTGCTTTAGCCATTCCAAGAACATAAGTGCAAGCTCACTATCCCCATGAAAAATAGATACATGTTGATCATCATTTCCTCCTCCTTTTTGTTGTTGATTTTCTTGTGGACTTTCACTATGAAGAAAAGACATCATAGGGTCAAGAAATTCACGATCCCCATCTATTAAATCCATCACATTTAGACACTCTTGATCACCAATTGTGTTGATTTTCTTGTCGAAATCTTGTTCAACATCTGATTTTGGAACAGCCCAATTAGTAGAAGATGGATCAGATTCAGTAGGAAGGGAATTGGAAGTTGATGATGAAGAGGACATGCATGGAAAATCTTGAAAAGAAGGAAAATCAGTGGAGAAATTTCCATTGAGCCAAATATCTGTATCATCCATAGGATCAAAATCAGTAGGCTGAATATTATCATCTACTGATGATGGCACCATATTAATATTCTCAAATCCATGCACTTCTTCATTATTGCCACCATAATAAACCTCATTCAACTCTCTTTTCATTCTTGATTTTGACTTCACAACTTTTTTCTAGCAAGCCTCAGTTTTGCATGCACAAGATTCTTCACAACTCAGCAGAGAAAATAGGGGTCCTCTTTATGCAACATAAACCATCTGAGGTATTGGAATTTATATTAAAAAACCCAACAAAAGACTGGTAGTACAAAATCTCTAAAGAAAGCAGCTCTGCTTGGTTTTTTGAGAGTACTTTTAACTAATACTAGTAATTACAATAACATCACTTTCGAATCAAACAAACTTTAAAGAATAATACTAAGTGAAGTATGTATTATTCTTTTTTACAAGACAAAAAACACTAGCAAACTTGTACAATCCAAAACAGAAACTGTTTAGCAGTTCTGAGAAGTTGAAATTCAACACTATTCTGCAGTTGAGGAAAGAGATGGAGAGAGTTTGTATAGCGGTTTTATAAAAGAGAGAAAATAGAAAAGGAAAACCACCAAAGGGAAAACTTGGTGCCCATAGTTTCTTTTTCTCTCCACCAAGGCACCAAATAAGGCCCTATCGTCACCTGAATGGTGCAGTTTAGCGGTGGTCACTTTGCATTGCTAAATAAATAAAAATTACATGTAAATATTAAAATGAGTAATTTAACGATAGATTAGGAACAAAATTTTAATGTTTATAGTGCTTTATTTATACTAACAAAAAATGAGAATGGTTACATAATTTCCATTGATGACACAAGCAGCTCAATTCTCTTTCATATAAAGATGGCTAAACATGTAAACATTGGGCCGCCTGAGATTGTCTAATGTGAAAACTGAAGTAAAACAATACTTGTTTCTCTTTGCTGTGCTCATTGGAGTTTGTCTCCATTCGTGAGTGAAACGGCAGATTTCTTCTCTTGCCGACACCTGTCTCTTCTCTTCTGACCAATTTCAATAGGCGTTTGGTAGTAAGATTTGAGAGTTTAATTTTAGATTTTTATAATATTTTATATAAAATAAAGAATATTACACAATAAATAAGAGAAAAAATAATAATAATAAAATAATATAATATAATTATTTAGTGATAGCCAAAATTAAAGATCAAGAAACTTGAAAATATTGTTAATATTACTGGGTAAGAACGAGGTTCAAGTATGATTACTAAACCTATTTCGCACGAAAATGAGAAAATATTCAGTTATCAATTAACCTTATACTTTAATTCACAATCATCAAATTCTTTTATTTAAGGTCATGTCATTAATAAGATTAAGGTGTTCTATATTTTGTCTATTGTTTAATCACTTTCTTAATACTTTTTTGAGCTGACTTTACCTCTTAATGTCTGTCACTGCTAATCACTCTTGCCTTCTCACTGAGTAGTTTGGTCGAAAGGAAAAGCCATGCATGTCCTTTATTCATACATATTTTACTTGTTCACTATTTGACTTAACAAATCATTTAAGAAGTAATAGATAAATAAAAAAAGATGGAAAGAAATATGAAAGAAATGCTAATCAAGTATCAATAAACATTATTTTCGATAGACCCATTGGTATCAACAAAAGAAGTGCACCGTTACACGCACGAATGGAGACAAATTGCCTATGAAATGAGCTGCTTGCTTCTCTTTTCTTTTTTCACATCACAATTTCCCAGTCGGTTCAATCCTTTTAGTACTATAATACTTTAGAAACTTACAAAGAAAATTGAGGTGCCTGTGTCATCAATGGAGAATTGTTATACCATTTTCTTTTATTAATGGACCGCTGTATTCCACCATTCAGATGACTTCACGTATGTCGTATAATCCGGCTAGAATTTTTTGTAACTATCCAGCACCATGTTTTCCTCTGCCTGGTTTTCCTTCTTCTTTATCTCTTTCTAAAAATAAAATACTAAAAATAACCACTGTTAATTATCTCTTTCTCTCTTTCTAAGTTGTGTCTTCATTCAAAACCTCTCTGTACACGACAATTGTATTAAGTTTGTTCAAGTTTGGTACTGTTTTTTGTCTTCTAAAAACATACACTAGTTTTTTTGCCCACAGTGAACTTCTTTGGCTTCTTAAAATTTCTACTATTCCTGAATAGTTCACTTCTTTGGTTGATGATGGGAAAGTGATGGTGTTTTTAATTAATTAGTTAAAGAAGAACATATATATATTAATCAGGATTCTAGAACAGTCGCTTTCTTCAGATTTGGTACTGTAGTTTTTTTTTTTTTTTTTATATATAAATTACCAAACTTAGATGGTTTATGTTGCAAAATCCACTTGAAGAGAAATAAGAAGACCCCTTGCTTCCTTAATCAGGTACATTGCTAATCTCTCTCTCTAGATTTCTCCTCACTTTTTTTGTTTTTGTTTTTTGCTCTAGCTTCGTAAATAACGAAAGCCCTGCAAATAAAGGAAGGATTTTTATCCTGCCAAATTGATACAGTACTATTTTTTGCAGCTGAGTTTTGAGTTTTGGGCAAGTGAAAATCAAGAAAACAAAAAATGGAAAGAGAGTTACATGAGCTTGATGGTAGTAATAATCAACATGAGAATACTAATATGGTGCCATTAGTGGATGATGATATTCAAATGCTACAACAGCAGCAGCAGCCTACTGATTTTGATCCTATGGATGATACAGAAATTTGGCTCAATGAAAATTTCTCCACTGATTTTACTTCTCTTCAAGATTTTCCATGCATGTCTTCTTCATCCTCAACTTCCTATTCCCCTCCTACTGAATCTGATCCATCTTCTGGGGTTGTTCTTAAATCTGATGCTGAACAAGATTTCGACAAGAAAATCGACACAATTGGTGATCAAGAATGTCTGAATGTGATGGAGAATCTTGAATACATGGATTTAATTGATGTAAATGAGTTTCTTGACCCTATGATGTCTTTTCTTCATAGTGAAAATCCACAAGAGCAACAACAACAACAACAAGAAGAAGGAGAAAAAGAAGATGATCAGCAAATGTCTATTTTTCAAGGGGATAGTGAGCTAGCACTTATGTTTTTTGAATGGCTAAAGCAAAACAAAGATTACATTTCTGCTGAAGACATGAGGAGTATTAAGCTCAAACGTTCAACAATCGAAAGCGCTTCGAGACGATTGGGAAGTACAAAAGAAGGGAAAAAACAGTTGTTGAGACTCATTCTTGATTGGGTTGAACAACACAGATTGCAAAAGAAACAAATGAGAGAAGCAGAAGCCCTTAATCAACTGAGTCTTCAAAACTCTGCCCCTTGTAACTTTGATCCAAATGCGTGTTTTTATCCAGCTTATAATGCCCCTTTCCCCTGCCCGACCCCTGTAATGGCAGGGCCAATACAGGGGTACATTGGTGATCCTTATTACAATGGATCTTTATTTACGTCTCAAACAATGAGCGGAAGTGCAAGCTCACCGGTTTCAGCAGAATATCAACCCATGGACACTTCTCAGTCCTGGTCTCCATCGCAATTTACAATGGCGTATCCATTTCCTGAGAATGATAGTACTAATAATGTTGCTATGGTTGATCAGCCTCAATATGATCCGTACCAAATTTTCGATGGGAATGGTGAGACATTGCCAAGGTTGGGATCTTGTGCTACTAAAGAGGCTAGGAAGAACAGAATGGCTAGGCAGAGACGAGTACGGCCGCACCATTATCGCCACCAAAACCGGAATCAAAGACAAATTACCAATGAACAAAGTGTAATGATGGGTGGAGAGATTAATCATTGTGCAATGGCTCAAGCTAACAATCCAGGAAATTGGGTATGTTGGCCTTCTCCACCAATGGCGATGGTTCCACAATCAATTCCAACGGAGAGGCCGGTTCTGCAGTCACAGAACCATCAGAAGCATGGTTCGGCAGACAAAAAACAGGTCGGTTTCTTTAGTTTCGGCCCAAATCCTTATCGAATTTAAGCTTTTATACACTTAACAGTAGTGATCAGTCATCTAACATATAACTATAGGATATCCATTGCAAAGTGAAATTAATAACTTAGTAAATAAGGCAGGTTAACTCGTAATAGAGAGAATCCGCCTGCTAGAAGAGAAACAGGATATAGGTGAGTTCGAGGAATACTAATGTGGAAAAATAATATCCTTTGTAAGAAGCTCTTGGCTCACCCTTCACAGTCGTATTGTGAATACGAGTTATGTATGTATGTTGTGTGAATTTTTCATCGAATTTCGTTTGGAATGTTCTTCTATAGGCTCTTAAAACAGAGAAGAATCTCAAATTTCTCCTGCAAAAAGTGCTGAAGCAAAGCGATGTTAACAATCTAGGAAGAATTGTGTTGCCGAAGGTACATTAATTTACATCAATCATAAATGGTGATCTATATCCATTTGGTAATTGAAGTGTGATTAAGTGGATTGTTGAAAATTTTGTTTATAAGCAGAAAGAAGCAGAACGACATCTCCCACAACTTGAATCAAGAGATGGAATTTCAATTGCCATGGAAGACATCGGAACTTCTCGTGTTTGGAACATGAAATATAGGTACATTGACCCAAATAAATCATCCATTGTCAAGTTATTTATAATTACATTCCTCGATTCAATTGTTTTCCTTTTGTTCAATGTTAACTTGGTCTTCCATTTATAATTATTGGTTTTTGTGTTCTGTTTCTCAGATTTTGGCCCAATAACAAAAGCAGGATGTACCTTCTTGAAAACACAGGTACGGATACAATCAACCCCGCTCTTGCTTTGCCTTGCATTGCATAATTTATTAAAACATAGTAAGTAATTTTTTATTGCATCTTTCTTTTTCCAATTCTTGAAGGTGATTTTGTTAAAGCTAATGGACTTCAAGAAGGCGATTTCATTGTAATATACGCTGACATGAAGTGTGGCAAATACGTAAGTCAATACTTAGTGCTTTAGTTTTGTTATCACTTTAAGCGCGTAATTGTTTCGTCATTTGATTTAATAATGTTCAATCGTGTAATATCAGTTGATACGAGGAGTAAAAGTGAGGCAGAATGGACCAAAGTCGGAGGTCAAAAAACAAGCAAAGAAAAATGTTCGCAAGTTGTCGTCTACAGCTGCTATTAGCTCATCTCCAGTTGCTCAAGCAGTTAGATAATTAATCTCAATAAGTTTCTAAATGAGTATCAAAAGTATGATGTTGTAAACTAGATTTCTATGTATAGATGTTGGAATTTTGGCCAAGGTGCTGTTGAACATGTTTAAGGGGTTTGTAATTTTTAGTCAGTGCTACTGTCTAATGTAGATAAACATGTAAGTTGTTGTAATCGGTGCGTAAATGCAGGATGTTTTGTGCCTTGGGCTGCCTTTTTTTTTGGTAATCTGAATGTGTTGTATGTATGTTTTCTAAGTTTTGACAATGTAATGACATTCAATTATAATCTAGTTTTAAGTTATATATACATTGACAGTGCAAAGAATTTTTATATTATCAACGGCATTTGACTGATTTTTGTCCCAAGATATATACATCGACGGTGTAAAGAATTAGTACTCTATTTTTCCAGACTATCATATGAGACTTGATATGACAAGGTGGCAGATGCAAGTACTTCTGTTCTGCGAGTTCAACCGCGCAGATTAGATCCTAGCCTTTTTGCAGATTAGATCCTAGCCTTTTTTTGCTTGGATGTCGTATTGCATTTACTCGAACTTGGCGAACTTCTTCCTTTGTTTTTTTGGTACACAGGAAAAACTTAAAAAATATTACAGTTTTTCAAAAGCGACACCGCTTAAGTCGGGAGAAAAAACTCCATACACCTAAGCACAGTTGCCCACATTTTTTTTTGGTCTCACGAGGCGAAGATTATTCGCTTAGTATGAATTTTACTGTGGATGTTGGATGACATACTTCTAAGAGATATACTGTAATCAAAATTGAAGTAAGTCCTTATGACTCGACTTTGGCCTACTATTTTTTTCTTCAAGGTTAAACAACACGTTCAGACACGAGGAATCAATTCTCATTTGAGTTCCCCGTCATAACCTGCCCAAGGCCTTCAGAAAGAAGGCGTTTTCTTTTGCGTTATGATCAGGAATTAGTATAGACACAAGGTGATTCAATAAAAAAGTCATTTCGATTCAATCCCTTCTTTCGATCAGATAAAGTCAAAAAAAGAAGAAGAGAGGATACGTCATGCCCTAGCATGTCGACAAAGCACTTTTTGAGGGCATGAAAATATCTTTAATTTTTTTCTGGTTAGAGTATTCGTTATTAATAAGTACTTAAATCATATGGAATTATACGTTATACATTGTAAATCATGACTTTTACTTTTTTTAAGCAAGGAAATTTTTCACATAAATTTATTGTGTTCTTTATTTTTAGTGTAATTGTATTTACAAAATCTGTAGTTAATCTGATTTTTTAATAAGTCAAATATCGGGCATATATACATCCCACTACAATAACAACAATGATATACTTGGTGGTGTTTTTTTATAAGTAGGGGTGTGGTAAAAGTAAAATGTACAAATTGACCTTAATATTTTTACGGGAAGAGATTAATATTTCTGATTGATGCAATTTACCCCACTCTGCTGTATAAGTGATCTCTAAAATATCTAACATATCACTTTAGCATCAAACAAAAGTTTTTCTATTTTAGAAGACAAAAAAACAGTAGGATATATACACCCCAAACAAATACAACTCCTCTCTCTATATGGCTTATGCAGATACTCTCTCCGTTCCAACTTTTCTTTTTACACGTATATACGAAGAAATCATAAATAAAAAGATAATTTTACTAATTTATCCTTTAAGAATTTTTTTTAGAACTTTATAAATAAGTGTGAACACTTTCAAAATGAATTAATTATAAAAATAATATGAAAAAAATTTAATTAATATTTTCTTAATTTAGTAAGGAGACCAACTAATATAAAATAATTATTTTTAGTATAGTGACTAACTAATACGAGACTTGAAGGTTTTTGAGCAAAGTAGAAAACTTGGTGCCGTTAGATATGTTTATTTTGCAGATTTTTATGCCATATTTTATCATGTAAATGGTGCGACCTATCGGTCACTTTTTTATACAACAAAAAATGTACTGCAGTATTGATCTCCATTGATGACAGAAGCAGCTCAATTGTCTTACATAATAACATTGGACCGACTGCGAATTCTTGTAATGTTAATCTACAAGGGATACAAGTAAATTAAATCCTTTTTTCCCTCTCCATTCGTCAGACAAATGGCTGATTTTATTTTCTTCTTTTGTCCATAAGTGTGTGCACATCAAAACAAATTTTATGAGATTTTACTAAACGAGTTCAATTTTTGTTAGGATTGTTGGAGATTATTCTATTCTAAATTATGGCTCACGCAGATACAAAAGATTAACATATTTTCTTAAAAAGGAACGGAGGGAGTATTTTATATTACTCATTTTATTCTTGGTAATAATTATTTTTGGGAGTACATATTAATCAATTTGATATAGAAAATTGTAGTGATTCTTAGATAAACTCAACATCATTAATTGCTTTATATTAATTGTTTCATATCTTAATTATAAAAATCTGATCTTAATCGAAGAAAACACACTTTTCATTTATAATCCCTCCGTCCATTTTTACTTGTCCATTATATTAAAAATAGATGTTCAATAATACTTGTTCAATTTATGAAATCAAGAGATAATTTTACATTTAGTTCTTAATTTACCTTTATCATTAATTATAATTATTTTTCTATTATATTTTTTTAAATTATTGTATTTATTATATTCAAAGGATGATATGGTAAACTTATCTTTCTATTTATAGTTTCTTAAGAAGTGTGCAAAGTTAATAGTTAATAAATAAAAATGAACTGAGGGAATAGTAGAAAGATTAAAAAGACATAATTAAAGAATTAAATAAGAGTAAATAAAAAATGTGAGAATTAAAGTGGTTCGGAGTGAGTAGAAAGTAAAGTAACCAATTATCAAAGCTATTTCAGTTTTCCTCTCTACATGCGACAAAAATCACCTTCCCAACCTTTTTCTTTTCAAAAACAAAAAAGTGATCAACATATATAGCTCATTTCCCTCTCCAAATACTCAAAAGTAATCATCAGCAATTTTATCATTTTCCAGCTTTATGACCATTCCATAATTCCTCATTGGCAACAGTAAAAAAGATCCATCTGTTTATTATTTATTGGATTTAAGGTTATTCACTACATAGTTTTATTTGTGACAATAAGTTCATTATCATTTTTATCAAATTATATTGTGTTACAATTTGTGTATTTCATAAGACTTTTTCTTTCACGTGGTGTTAATTAGTTACTTGTTTTGAGATTCCAACTTATTTCCATTTTGATTTCGTAAGATCTACTAAAGAAGAATGCATTCTCTATTAGAAAACGAGAAAATGTCAAGATCTAAACTCGAAACTAACTTTTACTTCAAAAATTGTTAACATTGCAATAATAACATTAATAATAATATGTTCACTATAATATCATAAGTAAGTTCCGAAAAGAAATAATGTATATGTAGACAAAGATTATTTTTTTTTATAAATCCGATCAGCTCATGCATAAATTGTTAAACGTTCACTTTTAAAATTTGAAAATTAGGACTAATCAGATTGAAATTTTGAATTTAGCATCTCCAAGATTATATAAAACAAACATAATCTCTTGTAGTAATAATAGTTTGGTGGAGACACGTATCAAGAAAAGAAGAAGTCCACCATTTCAGTATAAGCAGAGCAAAGAATGTGCCTGTTTTTTTCTTCTTTTTACATATTCCCAGTCGGTCCAATGTTTAAACTAGTTTATTTATAGAAGAGAAAATTATGGTTAAAAATAGTTTCGAAACACACGCACAAGCTTTGAGAATAAAATTGGTGTAAAAAGGGTGAATTTATTATGGTTAAAAATAGTTTCGTGGGGTAATAGGACCCCCGCAAACTTTAGGTGTCTACTTCCAAATCACGTCCAACTTTAGGGGGGACTTTATGCATTTTCTCTTTATAGAAAGAGAATTGAGGTGCCTGTGTCATCCATGCACAATTATATACTTATTTTCCATTAATAATGGACCGCTGAATTGCACCATTTAGGTGAGTTCACGTATGGAGTACATTTAGGGAAAAGTATTTTGTAACTATTCGCACCATGTTTTCTATGGTGGTTTTCATCTTTATCTCTGTTTAATTTTCAGCTATAAAGGGGGAAAAAATGATGCATGTTTGAGGAGTTATTTTAGAATATATGATCTTTTTAAAATTATATATTGTTGGACGTAAGAATAAAAGTTTCACATTAGTAATTGAAAGCATTGTGAAACTACATATAATGTATAAAATCTCTTAATGAAGTGAGATTTTTTGAAGAAAATCATGCGAATGTGGTCCAAAATAAATAATATCATACCATGTAAGAATATATTTGAGTTGATTTAGCCCATCATATGTTGGGACTGAAATTGAAAGAGTATCATGCGAAAACTACTAATTGGACATCGTTATAATGATGAATTAAAAAATATATACCAAATATATATAATTTTAATATGATTTGGCTAAAAAAAAAATTTCAATTAAAACACAATTGTAATAGAATTAAATAGACAAACCTAATAATAAATATCTCAAGTTTTTTATCAAGTTATTAGATGCAGGTGCACCCCCAATCCATTATGTGAAAATCCGCCAGAAATTGCCTTATTAAGATCCCATTCATCGTAATTCTTACATTGCATTTTAACGAGTTTTAACTTTTATTCTTCATTTCATGTGATTTCTCGGTAAGTAAGGCTTTCATTAGTATAGTACTGTGTGCTTGTGTAGATGAAGTAAAGCTTTTATTGATTGATTCCAGACAGATCTCTCGAGCCTTCTTTTTAGCTCTCATTTATTTTACATATATGATTGATCTCGAGCGATAGATAATATGTCCTGTGAGTTCAACAGAACCCAAAATTTTCATATAATTAGTTCAGTAATAGAGTAATTAAAGTCAACAAACTCATCAAATTTAAATCCTAAAAACAAAGTTCAAAGAGTCATATTCCCATCTATAGTAATACATCAAACTCGCAAACTTCTGTCTGCGGTTTCAGCAAAAAATTAAAATAAAATAAAAAAATCTTACTTCTTACAAACATCAGAAAAAGGAAAAAAAAATAGGAAGAGATAATGTCTCTTATGTGTATTGAAATAGATAGAGTTGAAATTCAGTTATTGGAGTTCATGCTCTTATTGACATTATCTTTTATAACTTCTGTGGATTCTTCAGCTTTGCCCTTCACTGTATCTTTCATTTTCTGTGTTGTTTCTTTAACTGTTTCCCATGTTTGTTGTGCTGTGTTTTTTGCTTTTCCAGCCATGTCTTGTGCTGTGTCCGCAACCTTATCTCCCACTGCTTTCGTCTTGCGTATCGCCTTTCAAAACATACATTATGTTATCAACATATATAGTCAAATGAGAATCGAAGTTATACACACTTACAGTGTAAGAAAAATTTATCATTGATAACAAGTATCGACTGATTGATTGATAATTTAGAATAAATAGTAAGTAATAGTATTATGATATAACAGGTTAAATTACAGGACGAAAAACCTAAGTAACTATATATTCCTAGCTGTCAATGGCTAGCGCATCTAAGGTCTTGATAACCTACTCAAGTGAAGAGGCCTAGCTGATCTGAGAAGTGTTAAATAGACGCTAATCCCATACCTTAGGGGGAAAAAAGGTGGCCTTGAAGAAAGGAAAAGAGCGAAATAGTGGTTTTTTTGTTCTCGCGAAACAAAGATCATTCGGCCTACGACCAAGAGATATATATAGAGTCAAAATTGAAGTAAGTCCTTATGATTTGATTCTTTGACCTACTACTTTCTTAAGGTTAAGTAGCTTGCTCAAACACTAGACAGAGAGAGGGGAATCAAATGCGACAAAGCACTCTCCGAGGACGTGAAAATATCTCTAATTCGTTTGGTCAAAATATTTCTCTAATTTTGTTTTACAATACTAATAAATATATTTACAGGTGGATCCCGAAAGACAAAGTCAAAAAACAACATCCTTTAGCTTCTTGCCAGATATATCAATTACCAATGGATTTATGCAAGGTTTGAATAGACATGATAGGAGCCATTGTTTTTACTTTGTTTGTCGGATTGGTACGTACGCTTTCTTTTTTTAAATCGTAACATTTTAGGCCATTTACGACCATCACAGCGAGGAAGATAGAAAGATAACCTATGATACTAGAAAATTACGCTTTTCTAAATCATAAAGAAATGCATGTTTCAATAGACATGTTCATTCATCATAATTAGAAGTACTAAGATGAAAACACAGAGAAATGAATGTGTCACCTCATCAGCAACAGAGGCAGTCTCATTTTTCACTTCTTGGCTGGCTCTCTTGGCAACATCAGCACCCTGTTTCATTGCATCTGCACCCTTTTGCACTGTGTTACGAGCCTCATCTCTAAATGCCGTTGCCAGGTGTCGATTTGCTATTTGCTGCAAAAATTAATTCAGAGACTTCTTCTCAGATTTAGCTTCGTATAAATATACGTGAATGGTACTTTAAGAAGGTTGATATGTGTGTGTATACAGAGAGAGGGAGGCCGATGCGACTACAAAGTAAATATCAATTTTAGGATAACAAGTAAGACTTTAAAATTTCGATAGGCTTATGTACGCTACTGAAAAGTAATAATGATCATGACAAGGATTGTATCACTAGAGGAATTCCAACTTTCTCACACGCTTTATGAACTTATACGTAATATTCTGATCGTTTTAATTCATGTATCTTAATTTGATTGCATATGAAATTTAAGAAAGTTAAAAAAATTATTGAATCTTATGATCCCAAACTAAACGTGTAACCAAAACTTTCTTTGAGTCTTGTAGCCTTAAATATGTCACATAAGATGTAGGAGTTAAAAGGTTTCAAAATATATAAAGCAACATTCTTTCTGAAACTACTAAAATCGAAGTAAGATATTTAAATTGAAACAAACAGAGAAAATTACATTGGAAGTAACCAAAATAAATAAATAAATAATCACCTTGAAAGGTCTGAATGCTCCACTAACAAAAACTCTTGACGTAAATCCCATGCTTGCCATATCTGTCTTATTTGAATTTTTTTGTTTCTTGAAATTTATTTGCTTTTTCTTATTTTTAGCAAGTATAATTTGCCAATTTGGGTTATAAATAGGTGAAGAATTTGACAATTTTTTCTTTGTTTTAATGGTCAGAAATTCACTTAGGATTTGAGGTAATTTCATTACCTTTTTCCCCAGTTTAAGCTAATCATCACTAATTAAGAAAAAGAGCAATACACGGATCACTCTCTACTTCAATGCCACTAATCTTTTTATTGGAAATTAAAGAAAAAAGATTAACACCACAAATAAATAAAATAAGCATTAAAAAAGATTTTATTTATTTGTTTTCACTTAATAGGAATCTGAATTTGAATCTGTTCATATTCTTTTACAAAATTTTAAAGAAAGATTATTGCAAATGTGACATTCTACCACCATTCTCTATCTACTACTATCACCAGCCACATTGGTTACACCTATAACTGAAATGAAAATCATTTTTTGAGTCAAGATGATCGAATTAATTTGAGCTAAATTGGTCGTAACAACTCAATCATTTTTCATTTGTTCGTTTGCTTTTTTATAATTTTATCTAATTACCTAATCAAACTAATATAAACGTTTTATTTATTTATCGTGACTACAACAACCACCCCTCCCACTAAAGAAAAAATAAACGGGATCTAGGGATGGACTAACTTTGCTTTGTCAACTATTATTTTCATAGTTTTAGAATTTTTTAAACATCAAAAGGAAAAACATGAATACACAATAAATCATAGAAGATAAAAAATTGCTAAAATTGAAATGGACTCGGAGAAGATAAAAAAGACTTGTTTTTAATTAACCATGCTGAATTCTACAGATTTAGAACATCCAAAAACTGTGGAGATTGAGTACAACTAACTCATGAAACAAAAGTAGGCCAAATAACTTAGCAATAAAAAAAGTAAAAAAGATGACTAATTAGGTGATGCACAATAACAACCTAAAATGCCACCACCAATTTTAGTACAAGTTCCATTCTTATATCCCTTGGCAATACAAGCTGCATTACAATCTGGGAATTGATTACATGGTCCTAAAAGGACAACATCAGCTGCTTCAGTACTTGATATCATAACAAGAGCCAAACATAAAAATCCAATTAGTAAAATGGATTTGTTAATAGCCATTTTCTCAGATCTAATAATGTTTTTGTATGTATGTATGTGTTGTTTTGTTCTGTGTACAAAAATGTGTCTCTTGGTGTGTCTATTTATACACAAAAAATTGTTCTTTTTTTGGAATATTTTTAACTCTATATAAATTATGGTAGATAGATTTTGTTCATATTTTATCAAATGAATTGACCTTCTATGGAAATTAATATATTTACTTACTATGATATTATGATATTTCTATATAAGGAGTTGAATGTTATAGTAACTTGTTTATTTACCAAAGATATGGTCCTTTTCTTGGGAATAATTTTTAGACTATATATTATGTTCATATTTTACTTGCTATAATATTATGATATTTCTATATAAGGAGTTGAATGTCATAGTAACTTGTTTATGTACCAAAGATTTGGTTCCTTTTCTTGGGAATACTTTTTAGACTATATATTATGTTCATGTTTTGATAATCAATTCAATAGCCCTTGTATGGAAATTTATATATTTACTTGCTATAGGAGGCTGAATATGATCTTCATATTGGTCAATTGTGGCTGTTATGGTAACATAATAATGTGTCAAAGTTCAAACTAGTTAAACCCAAAAAAAGAAAAAAAGAGCCAGTCCTAGAACTAGGTTCACATCTAAAATAATTGGGCAAAAGATGCTCGACACCTAAAGGTTAGGTACCAAGTTGCAATTTATTCTTTGAAGAGATGTTTTCTTATTGGCACTTGGAAATATAATTATAGAATTAATGTTACTCCCCATCGCATATTAGTTGTCCATTTTTCCTTTTACACGTATCGTAAGAAATCATAAATAAAAAAAATAGTTTTACTTATATATCTCTTAAGAAACTTTTTTGGAACTTTACAAACAAGTATTTACACTTTTAAAAGAATTAATTGTAAGGGTAATATGTAAAAAAAATTAATTAATTTTCTCTTGATTTTATAAATTGACAAGTAATTTGTGATAACTATTTATAATAAAGTGGACAACTAATATGAGACGGAGGGAGTAAGTTAGAAAATCTGATCTTTATGTTGATATTGTATATAAAAATCGTGTAGAGGGTCATTTGCACTTTTGACCCTATTTTGTGATATTCGTTAGCTTTTATCCCTCAGAACAAATAACTAAGTTTATATTTTTGTATCATACTTTTTATCAAGTTATGTCTGGCGTACTAGTATCAAAACTCAAAACATTAGAGATGTCCATCAAGGAAACTTCAAAGCACTTTCAAAACAAAGGTATCTTTTCCACTAAACATTTTAAGAAGCAAGTTGAAAAAATTGACAGGTCCAGAAACAGTTGGAAGTACTATAATAATACTTGCAAATCGATGTATATTTTGCTATTTGAAAGGTCAGAGCTTCTGCCTTATAAGTACTCTTCGACGATATGAACGATGTCTTGCTGCACTAATACCAGTAAGCTGTAACAGTTCAAATATTTACTAAGCAGTTAGTAGATTCTTTTCACATGACACGCAGTAAGCAAGTAAACGTTAAAAGAGCCAAGGAAAAAAGAGGGAAATTTTAGTTAATCATACACAAAAAATGAGTCACTTGAAGGGTGCTATGCACCTTCCCCATTGAAGCAATTGAAATACCCCAATAACATTCCCATGGATGGCTCGTCATATACAGGAGATGGAACTAATAAGATGTCAAAAACAAATTCAACACACAAATGAGGAAGTGGCTGATGCAAAGCGCAATAACTTAATGTGGAAAACGGATTAAGCACAAAACAAATGCCTGACAACCAACTGGAAATTCTCAATTTAATATCTTGTTTTTGACAGGAGACCAAAAAAGTCAAACATAAATAAAGAGAACTAATGTTTTAACTGAAAACAGAGTATTCAAGAGTGATACATTATGATTACATGTAAAGTCCTTCTGGCACTCCCTCTTTCTTCTTGAACATGACCTTATCTTTGGCCTTCTTGAAATCTGTATGAGTAACCTGTACATATAAAATATTGTTGTTAACATCTACAATACCAGGTAGACCATCACTCCGAAAGTTCCAGTTAAGATAACAGGAATAGAAATTTTATGCTACCACCCCATGACGTGAATAAAATCAAGAAATTCAACACTTCCCCAGCAATAAATTATGAATATACTTTGCCAGCAAAAAAACAGTGCAGAAGTTAACTATAGATGGATATTTGATCTTCCATTTCTCATGATCTACTTTTCAGACTAGACATTCGACACACTAATGTGTCAAAGAGAATCAATGGCCCAAATTAGGCAAGTTTCAAAAACTCAAGATATATTTCTAGTTTTCGAAATCCTGCACATGTTAAAGATCATTGACAATCTAGATTCCGTGTTTCCTTGTCCAATTAATCTCAGATAGTAATCTGAATCTTCTCAGGCCATCTTCATATTTCTGCAAAGTCTAACCGCCTGAGTATGATAAGATGGACAATGCACTTATTGGAGCACAAAAGAAGATAGAAGAAGATGGAGGGTGAATTTATTTAGGGCAAATAAGATCAAACTCCATCTCTCCATTCCACAAGAACATCAGATAAATTTTAAGATCAACGCCCTTCATTTCATATAAGCAAGTCCAGAACTACGTGCCTATGACCAGTAAACCTAAAAAATGATGTCATCCAAAGCAAAAAAAAAAAAAAAACTCAAATCAAACATGCAATGCCTACTCCCCCTGGCTTTTTTCAGAATTTTTTTACAAATATGCCTAGACACCATGAAAATATAAATCAAAATGACTTCCCCATTTACGAGTCTCACCTTCATACGCCGCTCTCTTAAAGCGAGCAATCCAGCTTCAGTACATATTGCCTTGATATCAGCACCCGAAAATTCATCCTTGGTCATAACAAATTCTTCTAAATTGACATCATCAGCCAAAGTCATTCTTGCTGTGTGTATCTGCATACCACATATGAGATGGTTCATCAAACAGGATGTACACCAAACACATCACAGAGTAATTTCATAATGTAATAGTGTAACGCACAAACCTGGAAAATGCGCCTCCTTGTTTTAATGTCAGGAAGAGGGAACTCAATTTTCCTGTCTATCCTACCAGGTCGAAGCAGGGCCGGATCCAGACTCTCAATTTTATTTGTTGCAAGAATCACCTTTACATCTCCTCTGGAATCAAAACCATCTAACTGGTTCAGCAGCTCCAACATAGTCCTCTGAATTTCTCGTTCACCACCTGAGTGTGCATCATACCTGAGGGAAGGACATATTATTAACACACATCACGAATTCAACCTCAACAACAGATTCTAGATGTATACCTTTTTGTACCGATTGCATCAATTTCATCAATAAAGACAATTGAAGGTGAGAGATCATCAGCAACTCTGAAGAGCTCCCTGACCAATTTAGGCCCATCTCCCAAATACTTCTGGATCAGTTCACTTCCCACAACACGCAGGAAAGTTGCTGAAGTGGAGTTTGCAACTGCCTGAGAACCAAAAGGTTTAAATAAAGCTTTGAGTATTATCATATTATGGGTTAGAGAGACATTATGTTCTGAAAGTAGATGAAAAGCACTCAATAACTAGTTGATTACAACTATCTGCACACGTACACAAGGACAGACAAATCACATGGATGGCGTTAGTCAAGATACATTCTAGCACAAAATGTTTCGGAAACTATTTCAACGAGAAGTCAAAACTGCAAAGTGCCCTAACCACCTTACTAAAATCAAACTTGGCTACACATTGCCACCTGACTGATAGCCTCTTAAGAGGTATGTATGCTTTGAATCATTTACTCCTTTTTTTGTGGAGAATGGCAAGTATCTTACAGCTGTAGCATAAAGACTCTGCAAACTGGACTTACAGAACTTCATTTACTCGCATTACAGACTTTTTGATTCCAACTAAGGAAGTCAAAGCAGGAATCAGACTATTCTAAGCTCAGCATACACAAAGGGAAATTTCACAAACCTTGGCAAGTAAGGTTTTGCCTGTCCCAGGCTCTCCATACAGAATCACCCCTTTAGGAGGTTTAATACCAATGTCTTCATATAACTCAGGGTGAGTCAAAGGAAGCTCAACTGCTTCTTTAATCTCCTGAATCTGGGCATCTAATCCACCAATGTCAGCATATGATTCCAAGGGAGCTTTCTCAACCTTCATGACAGACACCATTGGATCAACATCGTCTTGTAGAAGCCCAACAACAGATAGAACCTGAATTGAGGAAATCATACTGTCAAAATGCCCACTCTCACACTTTCACCACTACTTAAAAAGAAATAAAAGGAATATATTTGCAGACAAATTACTACCAAACAAACAAGATAACAACCCAAAATAAATGGCCAAAAAGAATATTATGGAAAGCAGAAGTTTGGAAAGAAAATACAATGAAGTAATTAGCCACTAAAGAAGCTCCCAACTAGTCAAAACCTCTAACCATCAAACTTGGTTAAAACTTAGAAGCTCTCTTGTGCAGATATCCTCAAAAAGCAACAAATCTGTAGCCCAAGCAATCCTCACAAAAATCCCAATATGATATAAAAACTCCAAATATTTCATTATTATTCATGGGCATATTCTTAGTTGGTTGGAACTATATGTTAAAAAGGGACCAAGTAGATCTGCGGCACAAGCAAATAAAAGGAGAGAGAGAGAGGGAATGAACAGAACAGTGCCTTCCTCATAATTTATTGCAATAGGTTTATGTATAGCTGTATGAACATGCAATCTACTGACACTAAAAGTACAGCATCTAACATTGGAAAACAGTAGAGGGTTAATACGTGGCATTACCTCTAGCATTACAGGGATCTGTTTTAAGAAGGGAGGGAGGGAAGGAGAGAGAGGGAGAGTGAGATTCAGAAAGGAAAGGTTAAACACGGTTTGCTACAGCAATAAAACTTATACAATCAATGGCAGTAACATAGTAAATCAAGCATCTCACAAAATCTTCAATAGCTCTGAATCAATCAAATTATCTTTCTTCCTAGTGATTATCACAACATCCATTGAAGCAATTTCAAGGCTTTAAGACAAAGTGTGATTGTGCCTCAAAAAGTGAAGGTCGTTCCATATTTACAAATGTGAGAATCTGGTTTCCACAAGGGATGTCAAATCCACTGGTTATAGGACAATGTCTTTGATTTAACAAATCCAATCTCTACCATAACTTTACTTCTTTTCTTTTACTTTTTTGTGGTTATTTTATTGTTTTAATCAGTTCTTTTCAATTCATTTCTGAAGTCTTCAAATGACCACCACACTAGCACTTTCAAGCTTTTAAAACCTCAGATGAAGAAATGATAGAACACAACCTGCCCTTCCATTTAGATTTAAGTATTAACACTTGAGCCACTTTCATGTTGATTTCTGCTATATTCTAACAGCCATCCTAGTTTCCGCTATGTAACAAGCACATAATCAAAAGAGAAGAAAAGAATCTTCAGATATGTCCTTAACATACAATGTAAATCATATTGGTGAGGAAGTCCTCAAAGGGCCAATAAGACTACCAACCAGCGATGAAGTACTTATTAACCAATGAACAGAAATAGCAGATTAACCACTCAGCTGCCTCGACATAACTGAAGGATTATTATTACCAACAACAAAGAACAATTGTAAATGTACTAACTACATAACATAGACTCTTAATCTATCACACACCAAAAAGCTCCCAATTAAAAGATCATTCTTTTAGCATTGTAAATAATCAGCCACCTAAAATACTACGATCCCAAACATAATTCCACTGACTTCCTTTTACATACTACTTCCACAATCCAAACTGCTAACTTACTAAAATCTCATTAAGTAAATTCACAATTTGATAAAACCTAAAATACTACGATTCCAAACATAATTCCAGTGACTTCCTTTTACATACTACTTCCACAATCCAAACTGCTAACTTAACTAAAATCTCAACAAGTAAATTCACAATTTGATAAATGGAACCACAATCCTACCTAAACTTCTGAATTCAAATGCAAACGAATCTCAAAATTACTCAGTATTAGGTCTAAATTAAGTCTTATTGAAACCCTAAGAACTAAGAAGCTATCAAATATTTCAGAAAAACTACAAAGTAACAAAGTTGAATACCTTGTTATGCATCAAAATAGCACATCCAGGTTCAAGTTGATCTTTATCAACAAACGATAAGATCCCAACATAATACTCCGGTCCTACAGACGACGAAACAATAGCATGATTCTCATCAATAAGCTCCTCCAAATTCCCTACACTCATCGGAGATCCACGTAGATCATCAACTTTAGATCTATCCTCTTCAGTTTTCTCTTCCTGAGGTTTCAATCGTTCCTGATTAGCCACAAATTCTTCTTCCATTAACAAATAATCCTTAATTCTATCAAGCTTTAGAAGACGAAGCTTGCACTTCGTCAGCGGCGTAACGGTTGGTAACCGAGCTGCCGCTTCGGGACCTTTCTGTTTGCGCTGTTTCCGACCGACACGTGCCGGTGGAGCAGCTGGTTCGAACTTCTTCTCCTTCTTGTCTCCGTCGTTTTTCCGGTCGCCGGGAAATTGCCGGTTAAGTCCGCCGGGAGTTCCTTGACCCATGACTTTTTTTTTTTGCTGCGAGTGAGAAGGGGAGTGGAGGAAGAGGGGTTTGGAAATAGGTTTCGGACTTTTGGGTTGTGCGTTTCTTCCTTTCCAAGATATATAAGATATTCAGGCGTGTGACGGTGTGAGTAATTTCGAATGAAAAATAAAATAAACATGATACAACAAATAAAATTTCACTAATAATATAAAATTTATTTAAATTATCAATCATTATAAGTTAAATCATATAAAGTCCACACACAGATGATAACACCAGGTGATTTCTTCTTATTTGTTGCAGTATTAGCAAACAGAGTTACATTATACTTGTTGCTGGTGGAAGGTAGCAAGTATCCATAAAATTAGTCGAGCAGACCACGAGCTAACTCAAATACCACGGTTATATTAAAGTAAAAGTTAAATCCTACTCTATCTTGATAGTTTCCACGTCCTGTTTTGGGTTGAGCCCTGAGATTTGACGACGAACTTAAAAAGTCACCTACAGACACTTTATGTCCAATCATGTATTATTGCAGTGGCGGCTGGTGGCACGGAGTTAGTCGATGCTTATTTCATCCGTCTACCAATTGAAAAGTTAAATATCAAGTAAGTGGTTTGATGAGGATAACTAAGCTGACATGCCAGAGTCAGTTGCTGACATGAGATGGTAGTGCCTTACCGAATCGCAAGCGAATACGCGGTAGCGTGCCTGGTGATGCTTCAGAATTCCAATGTATTGCATTCAAGATCAGAACGAGCTTGATAGTGGATCACTACCGTCTCATTCTTTAGTGAGCTGAAGCACAACCATCTTATCTACTGAACTAGCCAAAAGTTATCGCCTTGAATCGAATCACTAAAAGAAAAGGACTGTGACTATCATTTATACCTTAGTTATATTTCTATTTCACTAAAAAAAATACATATTTTGTTAGTATTCCTACGCATGGATTAGCTCAAGTTAGATGGAGAAACTAGAAGTGATTCAATGAAGATATATTAATCCGTCCTGATCAAGTGATATGTTTGAACACATAAAATATGGTGAGTTGGTGACGTTTGTTTGTTTAATTTTCTTCTTTTTTTACAGTTCAAGCAAATACTTATTGGAAAAACTTAAATATTGAGTTTGTAAATATGGTATTTAATAGGTTCAAACGAATGGATCATACAGTTTGTAATTAAAGTCGGGGATGAATAGAGAAATTATCCACTTCTTTTTATTCATTTTAAAAAATAATTCTATGAAATTGTTGACCAATCATATAGAGATGGTTGATTAGCAGATTGCGTGAGTGAACATTTTTAAAGTTAGGAGTTAAAAAAATTTTGATGGTATTCAATTCATCATACAATCTAAAGGGTGTTACATAAACTTTCAAGAAATCAATTGAAACGGAACTCGCAGCACAAAGTATCACGCATTATCAGGATTCAGGAAAAAAGGACCACACACACCTCCAGGGTGTGATATAGACTAATACAAAAATCACTGTAAATTTTAACATTGCAATGTCAGTGTGCTGGAAATGACTTAAAAGAAAACAAGTTAATTGTATTCTAGTTCCAACATCAGTGCTAGTTTTAAAATGGCTGCATGGTGTGTATTCACTATATTACATGAAACTAACAAAAAATTAAGACGAAATAATATCATCATCAGCAATCAGCATGTTGACTAGAAAGCTTCTTTCATTTAAAACTTCAAACGACATGAAAATGCACTAACATCTAAAAGGAAAAATTAAGCGCAATCAGAAAGTTTTAATATAAAATTTAGGATAAATTACACTTAACACCGCCTGTAATATGATTCAATTGCAGGTACATGGAAATCCTACACAAAATTGTTCACATTAACTTCACAGAACACAGCTGCTGAACCATTTTAGTGCTGGAGATAAAAACTACTCTTGTTAAAAGAACCAATTAAGACTTATCTTTCCAAGCCAAAAGAGAAGTGGGAACTGAGCTAGGGCGATGAAGATGAGGAGGTAATGGTGCCGGCTTGAATCATAAGTTCTCACCTCTGCGAAAAGAACTCTTTTCATCGTCTTCACTAAGAATATTCCCATGCATAAGCTTGTCCATGGCATCAAGAAGTAGTAAGAATGGCTCCATATAATTGTTCCAAGAAGAGCTATGGACAGTCCTGCAAACGCATATCCAGCGTACGACACGATGTCAAGGAGAGGCGCCTCTCCACTGCCCAGTGAGAACAATGTCATCTTCAGCAAAGAAACCTCTAAAAACCAACCAACTAGCCCCTTGATGAACAGCCAATTTAGAGCTTCTGGGGTAAATCTGGCAACAGACAAGAAGATTCAGAATCAACACAAACGAAAGGAAGAGGATGTAATGGAGGAAATTATTCCATACTCCAACAGTATAGCAAGTCACAGAATGTGACAACATGCAAAAAAGGGTACAGGCATACCTAGAAGTCAAGGTATGTTACCAACTGTATCCCACCACTACTACAAAATATCAATCCGACGGCCCAACTTATTGTCCTAATTTTTTAATTTGGATAGTTTCTACTTGGCTTGCACTGTCTTAGAAGGGGTAAATATATTCTCCATATTCTCCATATTCTCCAACTCTTTTCAAACCAATATCATACAGTACTATGGTACCCACTTTGTTAAAAGAAGTTCAAATTCTTTGAAATTAACCTTATGTTCACTTCTGAATCCACATTTATTTTACATATAATAAAATTTAATTGGTGTCTCAACAGCCATGTGTAGCCAAACTAGGACATCTAAATTTAAGAGGAAGAGCAGACAGCTACACGAAATAAGTACTTATGCTAACAATTCTAATAAGATCAGTTTAAGTACTTAATTGGTCCGGGCATATCAAGAGGAGATGCACAGACGCCCCAGTGAGGAGGTGTGAGAGGTTGACGTTGGAGGGGCTTAGGAGAGGTAGGGGTAGGCCGAAGAAGTATTGGGTAGAGGTGATCAGGACATGACAAGCCTTCAGCTTACCGAGAACATGACCCTTGATAGAAGGGCGTGGAGGTCGAGGATTCGGGTATAAGGCTAGTATTAGTTAGTTTTGCATTTGGTTTCTCCGGTTAGTAGTATTAGTATTATTTTCGGTTATTTTTATAATTTTAATATTTCCGTGTTTTTGTTATTTAACTATTACTATGTGTTGTCTCGTATGCCTCTACTTTCAGATTGTTCTGCTATTGCTTATGTCTTCTTAAATGTCGTGTTTTTGCTTTCTTTGACCCGAGGGTCTTTCGGAAACAATCTCTACCTGACAAGGTAGAGGTAAGGTCTGCGTATACTCTACCATCCCCAGATCCCACTCATGGGACTATACTGGGTACGTTGTTGCTGTTGTTCAATTTAAGCAGCAGTTTTGTCTTCTTTTGTCTTCTGTATGAGCATGTGTACATTTATTGGCACTTTAAACAAAAGAGGTAAGCAACCACTAACCAAATTCCATGCGGAAATTTGACTATAAGGGATCAAAGAACTTCTCATTATTGAGCACCAAGAAACCAGAATTAAGAGAGCTTGAGAAAACACTGCTTACCTTCCCTGGAGACCCAACGATAAACCAGCAAGAACAACGTAGGTACCAAATGCCATGAATGGAATGTACAAATCTGGAGCATTTATATCAAAGATAGGGGGCTTGTAGGATAGCCTGCCACCTACCGGCTCTGTGATTCTTGTCCAATGACCCTACAGACAAATGAAAAGGTAACAAATCGTAACAACAACATATCCAGTCCAGTGTGATCCCACAAGTGCGGTCAGAAGGTAAGAAATCGGAACAATCAAAAAAAATATCAAAATCGTAGTTCAACAATAAGAGAGATCAAGGGTTTAATGAGCTTACTCTGTGTAGAAATGGAAAAAGCACAACTTTCAATTTGTTTCTCACATACTGGTCATTCACTTGGAAGTAGTACTGGGGATCGGAAAAATACCGACTTATCTGTTCAATTGAAAATTTGTCAAATAGAATTTTATTTCCATCAGAAAAGCTAGACCACTTTATCAATATCATCCAGCAATAAAATATCCAGAAAGAATGGAAATATGATTTGACAATAATATTAAAACATGTACAGCTTCAGAGCAACATTTTGGAAGCTCTACCAAAGAGGTAAATGCTACACCTATCAAAGAAGAGGGGGGAAGGAAATCTGGCTTAATTTTGTTATAAGGGGGGTTTTCCTGGCTTCCTATGGCATAATCATTTGTTTACCCACATAGATTTTCAGTAACCAAATTTTTTTTTGATAAGTACTTTACCGTAATTCCATGCCTCATTATTAATGGCTAAATTGTTCTTTTTAAATAACGGGGGTTAATTTCAACTTCTTTTTGTGGAAGGTTTTCAATACAATTGACACATAAGGGCAAGGCTTTTGCTTTTAGAAAAAATATAACTTGCACATCAGATTCATCATAGTACCAACTAATCTGTTGTGTAGTCACCACAAATTCAATACCTGCAATACTAGTGTTGCCCTGAAACCTGCTAATGAACCAACAACCTTCCAGAGTTATGATTGGAGGTTGGTCATTCCCACTCAAATAACTTAGCTAGACTTCACCATGTTGCGTCAAAACCACTATTATAATTCCTTTCTAGCTTTCTCCAGAGTCTTGCTCCTACTGAGCATCACACTGTGCCACCCCATGTCCCATCTCTACTCACCGTCTCCTTCCAAGCTCAGCCAACATTAGAGTTCCTATTTCAACTTACAGTTACTTTCTGCATAAACTGCAGCTAAACACACTTGGGGAAATAGGTTAACTCCATGGCAAGAGAGCAGAATCAGAAGACGTTACAAAAAAATTCCTGTTCTAAATCATATTTTTCTTTCTTCTACATTCAACCTCCCTTTCCCACTCTTATTTGGCAAGAGAATCCTCTACTATTACCACTAAATATGAACATTTATCTACCTAAATAATAGGTTTTCTGTCTCTTCTTTCAAGAAAATTCTTTTTCCTGTTAATGTTAAAGTTAATCTTTTGAGTTTACTGCTCAGCGGAGAGATGACCAAATAAGGTCAAGGGGTGCTATCCTTGCAGCAAGGAGAAAGGAAAAGGACATAATGAGGATAAATTTGTAAACTGAAAAAATGAAGATTGTGATACACAATTGGAGAATGTAAATAACTTCACCTAGATCTAATTGTTATTAAGTGACTAATCACTTACAGCTTCACTTTGCTATTATGTATCAATGCCAGTTTGATGATGTCATCAAAGTGAAGACAAATCGTAAATGCTAATTAAAATTTATTGATTTTTAAAAAGTAGTAGAACCAACCTGCCTAGAAAGCTAAAAAACAACAACATACCCAGTGCAATCCCACAAGTGGGGCCTGGGAGGTAGGATGTACGCAGACCTTACCCCCACCTTTATGGGGTAGAGAGGCTGTTTTCGATAGACCCTCGGCTCAAAAGAAAAGAAACCTACCTAGAAAGCTGATGCAAACAAAAGAAAAAGATAATATTTCCTTGCTGATTATATTCATAATGCACTTTCACGAACCAAAAGCTTCAGGAATGATCCATAGAAAAATACTTCTTATGGTAAGAGGCAAAATGTAGAAATATGACCAGTTCATGAAACAACTTACATTGCTTTTTGATCAAGATATTATGAAGAGATGTTTGTTGTGTAGAAACTTACATTGCTTTGAACATATTCAGAACTGGAACCAAGGAATTTTTCTCCATAAGCCCCTAGTCCACTTCTGATGAACCCTGAGCTACCACCAGAAAAGGCATTTCCAAAAGGATTTGCCTGTGCATTAACAGGCGGTCTTGGCACCCCAGACTGTGCTCCCAGGTTATCATACATTTCTGCACGAGGAATTTTTCTTCAATCAAGACAACTGCAAGTAACTCAACATAAGCATAATTCACTTTTCTCACTGCTTGATTGAGTTTAGGATTATAAGCCAGAGAGTACCTAGGTATCCAAAGGGAAAAGAAATAGTATTCTGAGGTGTAAACTACCAAACAGGGCCAACTCGATTTTCTAACGCCAAGAACAATGTCAGCAGGCAGCCCACTTATTCCAGGGTATCTTATATTTCTTTCTTGCTATAACCTTAACACATACCAAAGATTATTGTCCAGCTAAATTCAGAAACTTCACTTTTCCCACCCAACATTGTTTTAGCCGATTTTATCAGTAAACGCTACCCCCGGGACACCGCAATAAGTGCATCACCTCAATAAAGGACAGGAGAAAATTTAGTCCAGCCAGAAAATGACTTCACCACTTTGTCTAAATCAGATCACACTTAGATTTATCTTTTTATCATATCTAGTTTTGACTGCACCCAGATCTCCATGCAAATCTATCTTCTTAATAATTACTTCCATTAACTAATTTTTTTGCAGGATAAGAAAAAATGCATCACTTAATTGCAACTTCAGCACCAGAAGGAGTAGATTCCTCACGTTACACATACTTTTTGCAACTCTTTTGTTGTTTAATTAAAAAGTAAAAGGGATTCCCCGATTAACTGTTGCAGTATATCATGAAAAAAGATCATGCGGCCTAGGTAATCCGGACCAGCTTGCGTGCACCTCAACTAATTCCGCAGTATACCTGACACCTCCCACAAACATCAAGCATCAGGTACCAGACAACTATGTCCATCCAGGCTATGACAAATGGAAGAAATCACCTAATGTTTTTTTTTTTATCTCTGCTAGGCTTTGAACCTGAGACCTCATGATTCTCAACCCACTTCATTGACCAGTAGGCCACATGCTTGGGTCCATCCATCAATCAACAATTACAATTCACAAATCACTACGATTTACATACCAAGCAACTACCGATGCAATAGTGTATCCAAACACGAAAAAAGATCAAGTGAAAAATCGAAGATTAAAATTCAATAGCTTAAATTACCAGGAAAATGCGAAAAAAGTGCGACGAAATATAGATCCTCTGGTGTTGACTGTTGATGAAGGGAGCAAAAGAACTATGAACCAGTAATGGAGATCTGTAAAGGCTAACTTCTCAGAATGAAAAAGAAAATTGAATTGAAGGACGATATTCGAAGACTTACAGATTGAATCTCTGACTGAAGGAACAGATGGAACCAAAGTTTGCAGAAGAATATCAAGAGACCTGAGTTTACAGTTAACTCTACTAACTCCAGATTTCAGAGCTCGTCGGGTCGGGTCGGATCGGGTTCTAACTTCACTTCGGATGCAGACGCGTATATTACAACCCGACCCACTAGAGTTCTTTTTCTTATAATCGAGAAATTCCGGAGAGGCAGGGAATACGATTTCGATATATGTACCGAATGTTAACTTCAAATTAAATCAACGCAAAAATTATATTTTGCATACACATATATATTCCTTTGATCTTTTTTATCAGAAACAAATGTACAATGTACAACTTATTACTCTTTCCATCTCAATTTATGTGAAAATATTTTAGAAATAAAAAAAATGAGATCTATAGCCTAAAATAAGATATAGATATTGATGTGGTTATAAATTACCTCATTAGAGATAATATGAATATTTTAAAATTAAATTATTACTTACTAAATATAAAAATGTGACATTCCTTTTTTTACGGACAAAAAAAGAAAGTTTCCCATAAATTGAGACGGAGCATTTTCTTTTTTCCCAACTTCAAACTCTGGTGGACAACAGGTCGGTCCTCCACCCTTCTCCATTTAAATATCAATATCAGAATCAGAGACTTGAATCATAGTAGAATTCAAATTGACATACATAATTTGATCGAGCACCTTGAACCAAAAATTAACACGTCAAAATCTGAAAAATTTACAGATCGCAATACTCGTAAGAGAACCTTTTCCAACGAAGCACAGGAAAGGCAGGCTGCGAAGGCGCTAATACGATTGTTCTCAAAGCAAAGGCACATACAATTACCTTTTCCATCTATAAATAATAAATATGCGCAACTACAGTCTACAACCAGCTCAACTGTTTCAAGGGGGAAAAAATGAACTTGGAGAAGCTAATCACATCTTTATATGAGATTTTTGTTGGATCAGATCTTTTGGGAAGCTTTTGGACACCTAGCGAAAAGGGCTCTAAGCCTTCACACAAGCAAGCCCGAGCAAACCGGAGCACAATGCTACCGCTTCCGTCTGTCTTTCTCCACTTAAATACCAAACATGATTCACAACAGGATCAGAAACTCATGAAGCAACTAAATATCATCATCATAAGGTTCATGTAACGCTGGTGAAGAAGAGAGTTCCACAATAGAAAATCCATTGGTTTGAAACTCAGCCAACTCAGATAAATCAAATTGTTGTTCACATAAGATATTTCCCCTCAAATCCAAATGCTCCAGTTTACCTAACCAATAGCAAAGAAAAAGGTCAATGAATTCCACAATTAAGTGACACTGAAGGCACAGAGTTATGCTTTCTGACATGCATTTAAATGTTATCCATGTCAACTCGCATGTCCCTTCTAGTTTCTCAAAAAGTTATAGAAACATACAACAACATACCTAGTATAATCCCACAAGTGGGTCTGAGGAGGACGGTGTGTATGCACCCTTACCCTTACCTTGTGAAGGAAGAGAGGTTGTTTTCAATAGACCCTCGGCTCAAGTAAAGCATAATAAAATCAAGTACGCAAAGGGGGAAATCTTTTTTATAGAAACATGAGGCCGCTAAAACCTTATGTAATGCCAAAACACGAATGGGAATCAGGAAAGTGCAGTAGAGAACTAAAAGAAAAAAAGGAAAGTTAACTAAGCAAACCAAGGTGAGTGTAAAAGTGATTGGATTTCCACTTAACGTGGGTGGAAAACTGAAAATGAGGCTCTTATACATCTCAATTCCCTCCACAATTTCAGCCAACTAACTAATTCTATGTTTCTAAGTAACATTTGAACTCAAACTCATAAATTTAAATTCCACCCTTCCTGCCAATTTATTTCAAGTTAACAATTGAAATTAACTAACATTACTAATATTTGAACTTCTTTTCTCACCAAGTCCAGCTTGGCGATGCATATTTGTGTATTATAGTGAATACTAAAGGAACCTCTAAATCAGGAACTTTTTATTATGGGAGGAAGCCTGTGGCCCGATTTATTTCAGGTTCTTGTAGATGGGTTGTACTTATCTTTTCTGATAAAATTTTACATTCACCTATCCAAAAGAATCAGCAAAAGAGATATGTCACATGCTAAATAGAAGGTTGTGACTTTGTTTTCACAATTTATCGATCCATTATAAGCAACTGACAAAAGGAAGAAGATATAAGATGATATGATCTGAACGCTTAAATTGTCAATTTATATTGGTCACCCGTTGTCAATACTATTTTGACAATTTAAACTTTGGCAACAGAGAGAAACCAAAACGAGAGAAGAAACAGAGCGTTAGAAGGTTGTACCTTTTGCAGCTTTTACAGCAGTGCAAAGGATTGACAACGATTCTTTGGGCATAAAGTTGTATTTTGCATTTACTGTTGAAAGATCTGGGGCATGAGAGAAAAGCTTCGACAAAAATCTTGCAGTTTCAATTCCACCTCGATTCTTGCTGCATAAGTTTAATGAAATGTTACTCTCAGTTCAAAATCCATAAGCAAAAGTTCAATGAAAATTCCCTTTAACCTTATGTTGATGTAGTGGAGCTTTGATTCCTTTACTAACTCTTTGCCTGCACTCATGAAGCCAGAAGAACCTAGTCCAATGTCTTCAATATCAAGAGCTTGAATACCTCCACAGAGAAACTTCCCTAGTGGTGTTCCTATCTCACTACAAAAAAGTTGGGCAATGAGAATATCAAAAAACTGTTCCCATGGAAAAGGTTGGAAGCGTCAATTTTGAGAGAAAGATTGGAAGTGTTAAATGAGGATAAGAAAGGGTAATATGGCACAGACGAGCTTCTGCAGTATGAATAGTGTCAAATGAGATGTAATTTAGCAAGGATTAAAAGGAGATCTGATGTCTTAAAGTCAGCGAGAATCAAATGCAACAGGTTCTCAGATTCTGGTAATCCTATTAGAGTGTTAACTTCACAACAAAGGGAAAACTATTAAAGCACCAAATAATGAAATGACCTGATATACAACTCCCAGGACAAAAAGAAAAAATAGATTTGCAGTAAATTTTCCATGATGGCATTCACCTTATCAGTTCAAGCAGTTTAACATGGCATCAATATAACCCAGAACAAGGCTTAAAATGTCTCCCACCTTCAGTTGATAAAGTGGAACAGTAAACTCTTGCAAACTTAAAGCACAAAGAAAGCATGTGAAGGCCAACTGATAAACTAACTCTCCAGGTCATAATTGGTTTTCCCTCGGAAAATATCATCTATTTAGGAGAAGAATTACAAAAGGTGAATATAATTTTGTAATTGAATCTATTTACAAACCTGCCAAGAGAATTGCCTCCAATCGAGAGAAAATTCAGTGGTTTTCTCAAAGCTGAAAGAGCTTCTAGAAGTTCACAAACTCCAAAGCATGTAAGATCACAACTTTCCAACTTCAATTCGACAAGGGGGAAATATCTATGGGACATCTCATTGAAGTAGGGCATTAGACACCTGAAAGAAAAACGCACTTGTGAGACCTTAGCAAGTTGGTCACACCGTACACAGATGGCTAAAGTCAACAAACCTGATTCCAGAAGTCTCGATAGGATTGTCACCGAGATCAAGTTGCTCCAGATTAGGTATGTGGACTAGAGCATACCTGAGACAATCCACATCGTCCCTCTGTAGATTGCAGTTCCTGAAGTTGGAGAACCAAGTAAACTTTGTATTGCAGCAAAGATGACAATACAAATACGCCTTTCGTGAAGACTCATTAAGTCAGCTGTGATTAAAATTACTATGGAACTGCTTATGCTAAGGCAGTTCAGTATGAGAATTAAGAGGAGACTTCTTTGAGGCATAAATAGAAAAGTCAAAACATACCTTAAATTAAGCTCCTTTAATGACTTCAATGAATTATATGTCCCAGATGGCTGTGTGATACTTCTGTTCTTCCACTTAAAATGAGAAAGCCATCCGGTGATCTGCAGTGTGAAATATTCTATAGGTCGATTGATGATTACATCAGTATAATACAACAAGAGCAGAGCAAATATCGTTACTCACATTGTTTTCTGAAAGGTCCAGAATGGTAAGACTAGATGAAGCATCAACGAGGGTATCAAAAACCATCCTTGCAAGATGTCGAGGAAGCTGGTTGTCTGATAAGCATAATGAAGACAAGGACCTAGCAGAAAGACGATGCACAAATGTAAGTCTACGGAATCATTAGAGGGTTACAAAAGATGGTATGTACCATGATGCACAGAATGAACAAGGAACTGCAATACATAAGTACTAAAATCATAACTATCACATGACAGTCTCCGTATCTATAAGATGAGCGTCAACTACAGGCTTAAATAGAATTTTCTCCCATATCTATAAGATGAGCGTCAACTACAGGCTTAAATAGAATTTTCTCCCATTGAGGAACTAAATTGACAGGCATGAAATTTGTCTCCAACCAAAGAGAAACTATGAGCCAAGTGTGAACTCTCTGAACTGTTACTAAATCCCACATTGTTACCAAATTCCGCTTGAAAGAAATGAGATTATTGCAGATATATAGATTAAAAATAACCAAATTTCCCAGAATCACCCAAAAAACATATTGAAAAACAAAAAAAGTAAAAAATATAATTTAAGGAAAAATTATATAGACGTATCTTCAGTCCACTAAACACTGACATTGATTGCACTTGTAAGATTGAGCATTTTAACAAAATTTCAATTTCTTCAACCACGAAACTCCCAGAAATATCACTATCTGTGAGATTACTGTCACTAGTACCATTGGTGTTTAAACTTCATAAGCAGACAGATACACAAGCAGCAATATTGCCATAAGAGGGAATTCTACCTAGGAAACTCACATGACATCCCTGGTTTCATGATAGCATTAATATGAAGATACACATCACATTAAACAACTTGATTGTTAACTGCTGATTATGAGTATAAAGCATAGAACAGTTAAATAAAGGAGCTGATGGAAGCTGCAGTGAAATCCACTATACCTCGCTGATGATAGCAAAGATATCAGCCCAGCAGGCAAGGAAGAAAAGTTGTTCTCTAGGAAGCTTGATGTCTTGATTGAGAAATGTTGCATTCCAAGTGCTTGAGGACAGTGCATGCATAGCAAGTCACAAATTGCATTAAGAGAAGCAACCGTAAACTTGCAATGCATGAATTTAATCGACTTTAGGGATTGATAGTTCTGGCTGATGATTTTGCATAACCCCTCGACCTGTCAGGTTGAAAGCCACAGGAAAAGCAGTGTAATAGTTAACTCTTCAGCATAACAAGTTCTACTCCAGAAGGTAGAAGGATTCAAAACTGTTGGTTTTTAGCAAAGAAATTAAGGAAATAACAGAGAAAGGCTTAGAGCGAAAATATACTGCAGTATTGTCAAAGGAAATTATTTTATTAACAATTCAGAGACATACATTTATAGTTGCAATTTCTAACTAAAAAATAGAAAAATATGCTAATGAATTAACTATAAAATAAAATCACAAAAAAGTAGGAAACTAACTCCTATATTCACTTAACAAAAAAATTTGAAATCCTAAAAGCTAGCTAATGATAGATTTACTGCAATTCTTCTAGAGATAATGCAGCTAACTAATTTATTTTTGCAATATCTTGAGACATATTTTCAACACTCCTCCTTGCCTCAGGAATTGTAGATTGTAGTCTCGGTTGAAATTGACCTTGTGAATAAATCTGTCAATTCATCTTTAGTCTTGCAAGGCTTGTGTGCATCTTCTGCTGGATTAAATGAGAAGTTTTTACTTCTAATTTCAACTTGTAAAATCTCCTGCTTAGTGGAATCAAAGATTCGACAATAATTGTCTCCAAATAGCAATTTAAATCCTTTTTCCATTAACTGTCCAACACTAAACAAACTTTTATCAATATCAGGCACATAAAGGATATCTGAAATTATTTTTGTACCTGAACTTGTTTTAATTGCAACAGACCCTTTTCCATTTGCAGGAATATATTCACCATTTCCAATTCTGACTTTCTTATTTTCCATAGACACGAACTCCTTAAAAAGATTTTTGTCGTATGTCATGTGGTTTGTACACCCATTGTCAATCATCCAAAAATTAGATTTCTTGGTTGAAGAATATGTTGTCACAAATAAGTGATCTTCTTCTTCCTCATTGGCTACTTGGGCATCTGCTTCATACTTTTGAGATTTGCTTTTGCAAATCACAGCTTCATGACCAAGCTGGCTGCAGATCTTGCATTGTGCATCTGGCCTCTTCCAACATTTAAATGGAGGATGACCTTTTTTGCCACAATGCTGACAAGGTGGGTAATTTTTCAAAAATTTACCCTTGCTTTGAGTTTTGTGACTGGCTGTTAATGCTCCTTCAACCATGTCATCTTGCATCATAAGCCTCCTTTGCTCTTGTGCCTGCAATGTACGTAGCAATTCTGCCAAGGTAATCTTAGACAAATCTTTTGTGTTTTCCAAGATAGTTATGGATACTTCGTATCTCTCAGGCACCGTAACAAGAATTTTTACAACAATTCTTGAATCTTTAAATTTAGTGCCAAGACATCTTACCTTGTTAACAATGCCAAGAAGTCGGTCTGAGTATTCTTTGACGGTCTCAGATTCCTTCATCTTTTACAACTCGAATTCCCTTATTAAATTCAACACTTTCATGCCTCGTATTCTTTCATCTCCAGTGTAATCTTCCTTCAGATAATCCCAAATTTCTTTTGCTGATTTGAGAGCCATAACTCTCGTAAAAATTATTGCAGACACATCAGCAAACAAAGTTGCTTTTGCCTTTGATTTTCTGATTTTATTTTCCTTTTGGCTTTTGATCCGGGCTACCATGGGATTATTAGGAAACGGAAGAACATCATAATCCTCTTCTACGGCCTCCCAAAGATCTAAAGCTTCAAGATAAGTCTCCATTCTTACTGCCCAGAGATGGTAATTTTCACCATCAAAGACAGGTGGAGCCATCTGAGAAAAACTATTTTCAGAATTCATCTCTCACTCACAGGTCCCTCAAGAAAATGGCTCTAGATACCAATTGTTGGTTTTTAGCAAAAAAATTAAGGAAATAACAGAGAAAGGCTTAGAGAAAAAATATACTGCAGTGTTGTCAAAGGAAATTATTTTATTAATAATTCAGAGACATACATTTATAGTTGCAATTCCTAACTAAAAAATAGAAAAATATGTTAATGAATTATCTATAAAATTAAATCACAAAAAAGTAGGAAACTAACTCCTATATTCATGTAACGACCGGGTCCGTCGTTACGGGTAGTTCCATCGTGCCAAGTTTTAGAGTTAGAAAACTCCAGGTTTGGGAGTTTGAAATTCTGGGCTAGGCTAGCCTCGGCCGATTTTGGAGCGAGGTAGAGTCTAGAGAAATCTGGGTAAAGATGGGTTTAGGTGTCTTGGATTGAGCTAGTTTTCCACGTAGCCAAGACATAAAGGAGTCCGGGGGACTTTTCGGAATTGCATTTGGGTAAGTAGAACTCCCGGAATCGCGTTTGACGTGAAGGGGTTGTTTCAGGACGTCGGGGGAAACAAGTGTGTTGTGAAATGGCCAAAACTGGCAGATTTCCGGACATTCTGTCCGTGACGAGCGCGGTCACGCGCGATAGCTACCACCGCTATAGCGGTAGAAATTACCGCTATAGCGGCGGTCAACCTACTTAAGACAGCTATAGCGGCAGCCTACCGCTATAGCAGGACCGCTATAGCGGAGCGGGGACCGCTATAGCGGGCCGACGGGATTTTAATGCAGAAACAGCTCCCAAAACATTCAGTTTTTCACAAGTTCGTTTTGGGAGAAGGGCTAGGCGATTCCAGGTGTTTTACTTCCTTTTTTCGTCAAAATTCTTCCCTAAGGTAAGGTTTTCGTTCCCCAAACTTTGTATTACGTTTCCTATGCGGTAGAATTGCTAGGAGAGAATTTGGGAAAAGGTTAGAATAACCTAGGGATGGTGGAATTCGGGAAAGGAAGGGGATTCCAAGCATGTGTGTTCTTGGGTATGGATTAAAGTACATTATTATGATCATAGGTTGTTTAATTCCCTGTTTTATCCGTAAAAAATGATAGAACTAGGAGAATTAACGGTGGAAAAGCCTGGGAAAAGGGTGGGATGATCATGGGTGGCCTGGGGTTTGGGGATTTGGTATAATCCGGGTAATGTACAGGCCTTGTGTGTTAATTATATGTATTGTGTGTTGTTTTTAGACCAAGAACGAGAGAGGAATCCGGAACACGGGAAAGCTCGGGTCGAATAGAGCTTGGAACATTTCGAGGTAGGTGATGGCTTATGATTTTCTGTGAATGTGTATATTCGGGTACTCATGTCTAAGTGATTGTATGCATTACATTGCTTAGGGAAGTCGTGTGGAATGTCTAGGCTCCTGTTTACAGTCTGTGATTGAACGGCGTTTATTTGTTGGTTTTACAAGTTGTGTGTGTTCATATATTGATTGTGGTTGTTGACATTCGGTTGGCTCGGGTACCACGCCTGGTACGGGTATAACAAATGGTTGGCACGGGTACCACGCCTGGTACGGGTATAACATTCGGTTGGCACGGGTACCACGTATGGTACGGGTTTACTTTATTGCATCTTGCATTGTTTCATTGATTATTGTATTGCATTGACTGATATTGGTTCCGTGTGTGGACCGGGTTGTTTTACTGAATGTGATACTTGATATTGGTTCCGTGAGTGGACCGGGTTGTCTATTTAAAGGTGCTATTGCTGGTGGTCCTTGAGTGGCCGGGAACTTTGTATAACTGCTGTGTTGGTCTTGGTTTAGGCCGGGTTGAAGCATTACTTTTGGTATGTGTCTAGAGGGGATTCCAGGGTGGGTCCGGGCTAGACGGAAAGGTATAGTTAATGGCTCATGTTCGGGGTATAGAACTGTAAGAGATGGATTTCATGCTGGACAAGGTAGGTAGAGACTTGTAGTCTAGGGCCTGTATACTTGTTGCATGTTTTCCATATATTTACTTGAATAAGTTGTACTGTTATATATGTTGTTTACTTGAAAACTGGCTGATGATCCTACCAGTACACAGTGGTGGTGTACTGATACTGCACTTGCTTGTCTTTGGTGAGTACAGGAAATCTACCAGCGACTGAGACGCGACCTCGCATTTAGCACCGGCGATTCTGACTTTCAAGGGTGAGCTGCTTGTTTCGAGCTACCTTGGGTTGTCCTTAGAGTTTCAGTCCATTTGTTTCGGACTTAAAACTATTTCATTTTTATCTTTTGGGGTTGCATCCCGTATTCTAGATATTTGGTGTTGATGCTTGGTACAATGACTTTCAGTTCCTAGGAGGGATTTTCCGCAGGATAATGATTATGATTAGTTTTGAATTGTTTTGATTGCTAGTTTACTTTCTGTTATTGGTTTTAGGCTGTTAGTCTAAACAAGGGCTGAACTCTATTGGTTCGCTCATCCGGGGGTTGGGTGGATGCCACTCACGACGGCTTGGGTCGTGACAATTCACTTAACAAAAACAATTTGAAATCCTAAAAGCTAGCTAATGATAGATTTACTGCAATTCTTCTAGAGATAATGCAGCTATCCAATTTATTTTTGCAATATTCTGAGACATATTTTCAACAAAAACAAAGAAACGTTTGCAATTTTCCTTTTTACTACAGATGCGAGCTTAAGGACTGATCACTGATTAAGGATCCACTTCTTTTCATAACTCTTTTTTTTTAAAATGTTCATCCATGGTGGATGAATATGTTTGTGAAGACTCCAAGCTGCATCCTTCAAATTCCAATTTCAAAGTAAGGCTAACACACCCATGGTGGGTGGTTTTATAACTCAATATAGTAAAGAAAAATTTAAAAAAAAATTGCAAAAAGACACCAAAATGTTCCTTTACTATCAGAAAGCTGATTTATATCTTTCAGAGCACATTCGATCTTTTTTTGGTGCATTTATTTAACCGGTGGGGAGGGGGGATGCTGAGCGTGGATTGGTTTCAAAGAAAACGATATTGAACTTAGATGCCAGAACTGGAACCCAACTCCACTGTCAAATACATAGCATCAGATTTAAGATCACCATAAAAATTAACTTCAAATTGACAGTCATCAAGAGAGCAAGTTGACAATTTTATACTCAAGTGCAACCTGAAGACCTTAAGGAACAAACTGTATATTTGCATTGATGAGTTTGAATGACTGCAGAGCTAGACTAGCAGGTATTAAAATAATGATGGTTGTGCTGCTGATACATCCTATAGGAGACTATAATGTGAATACGTTGATAATAATATTACATCTAAACAAGTATGTTTCGCACAGTTAGTTCTGACTTGAATTCCAGAAATAAATGTATGTCAAAAGTATATATATTAGGATCTGATGTCAGTGGGATATGTTGAATCTTATTTCAAACAATTTCTTAGGGGTTAATCTTTCCCCTTCTTAGTTTCGTACTTATGCATTTTGCTTTTTCCTAAAAGCTAACATGCACAGCACATATATAAAAGAACTAAACTTACATGCTCATCAGACTTGATCCACTGTAATTCCAAACTCTCCAACCTTGCATTTCTAAGTAAAAGCTGCAACAAAGAAATATATAAGGTAATTATATAGACAAACTAAAGGAAGCACTATAGGTCATTAAATCAATTATTCTCTTCTCTGCAATATTTAATGTAATGCACCAGCATTTTCTAACTTACTTTTTACGTTGTTCTTTTTCTATTTGACGACAAATTAGAATCGAAATTTCACACAAGTATTATCAATTGGAAGCTTCTTTTTATCTGCATCAAGTAGTTAAACATCTATATGTGATTTCAATTTATTGTGTTCTGCTTGATATTAGAAAGTCAAATTGGACATTCAATTTGAAACAAAGAACATATAGTGCACAGTATTTACAACACTAAAACTTACACAAGTTTCTTCCACACACAGAACATTTGGCAATCTCAGGTGTCTGCAATCAAAACAAATGTAATTCAAAATGAGCTATGTTTGAGAACTCAAGAATGGTAGTTGAAACACAATCTGCAGCATGATGCACAAATCATACGCAGTAATGAAGAATCTAGATGCGCATGAAGGCTCCAAATTTATATTTTTAATGTTCAAAAACAATCACTTATTCTGCACATCCCCTGTTTCAAGGAGGAAAAAAAGTAAACTGCAGAGGAGAGAACCCCAGTTCCAACCTTCAATGATAGGAGTACTTAACAAATGCAGTGTTCAAGACGATGACTCATAATAATAGGAACATTTATTTGCATATGGCATTTAAAGATATTTCTGTCATGAGGCTCATTGTCCTCCGAATAGCTAACACCTGCAGATTTAAAATTTTTGTAAAAATACACCTGGCATACGATCCAAATTGTTGGCAGTGATAAGCAAACTTGGAATAGTCACAGGTGAATCTACTGATGTGTCCCCTGTGATCAATATAGTTAAGGATTGATTCTGCACAAACAAAAGAAACCTGTATCAACTAAACCTTACGTGGCTAGTTTAGGGAATTTTTGTAGAACTTTCTTGAGCTATAATTTTTCCAGAACAGGAAAAGACTTGTGCATACAAATACTACTTGTGATACAAAAATACAGACAAAATAAAGGCATCTGAGAAGATTTAACTGCCTTCAAAATCCTCTTTAAACCCTTTGTCCAAAACATAGCTTTCGCGAGAGTGTGTATAAAATGTTCCTTACCCAAATAGACAAGAGGAAAAGGAAGAAAGAAAAGTTAACCCCACAAGAGGATCTAAAAGAGGATGCATAAAGAAGGATCTGGGCATGGCTGCCATGAATTGATTTGCCAGAAAGTGGTGCAATTGATGATAAGAGACATCAATCAACATGAATCTCTTACCTGGAACTTCTATTTCACTAATTTGACCATGAAAAGATGGGAATAAAGCAAACTCTGCTGTTGTATCCAGGCAACTGTTCCTCAAAAAATGTAGAATTTTAAAATGACAGGTGAACTGAAGCCGTATAAAATAGTGGTAACCACCAATAAGTATATCATTTGATGTTCGTACTTCTGCAAATGTGCTTCCCAATACATCTGTTGCCAGTCATTTGCGGATTCACACTCTACTTCTTTTCCTTTTGCTGATCTGGAAAATGACTTACCCTCGAAATTCTTACTCCTCCGACCAAAAGCAGGCCACCGAGCTTCATAGAGATTTTTCCACTCTTCCTCAAAATTCAGATATCTGCAGAAACATATTCCAAATTCCATTCAAAATAAAATCATTTGAAGATCATGTATATCCGGGTAACCTCTCTCTCTACAAATATTACCCGTGATGTAACATACTCTTTCTTTATGACCCGGAAACTGAAGAAAACTCACTCAATTTCCTATATGAAACTACAGATGCAGACCTTTTACGCTTTCTCTGATTCTCAACACCGTCAGTCAAAAGCTCATAATCATCCAAGATATCAGATTTCCTGCAACACGAGATTTTCTGGTTAAAGTTCAGGCACTAGTATGCACCCCTGCCATTACATATCCATGTGAAAGAACCTAAATAATATCAACCACCTATATCAGTTATACATATTACTCACCTAAATGTGGATCAATTCACGGTTAACTAGCTTCATCACTCTTAATTCCAAACCACTTCCTCAAACAGTCAGATGCACCAAAAGTTTCAAACTATACACCATTATTCATGTCCTTTTGTTTCCGCAGTAGTTACAAATGAACTTTCAGTAGATTAAAAAAGAGAGAATTGATTTTTGAGAACAGAAGTGGAACCAAGATGCAAATGACAATACGTCTGATAAGCATTCTGCAACTTAATCAAGATGATGAAAATGGTTCTAGCCTTCGAAATAAATGCGGCCAGATTTTTAGTTATTTATTTTAACAGTAAAAGATAGTTATATTACTGGGCAGTATGTACAGGAAAGCTATTACATATTGTGTAAAGAGCTCAAAAAGTATAGCACGGCTTTTAAATCATTAAATGAAGCCGTGTTGCATCAAAAAAGAAGAAAGGAGATACATTTGTATTACAGATTGTCCTTGCTCTACAAAATTCTTGTATTTCTCTCCAAGTGCACCATCAAATAGCTCTTGGTATCCAGTTCCAGATAAAATGTGGCCAGATTTTGAGGCGGACGATACTATATAACAAGAGTGATGCTTGTATTCTGATTGTGACAAACTACTAGTAGTATTAGCAGGCAGAGGTAGTATTCTCTGACAACAACAACATACCCAGTGTATCCCAAAAGTGGAGTCTGGGAGGGTAAAGTGTACGCAGACCTTACCCCTACCTTGGGAGGTAGAGAGGTTGTTTTCGATAGTACCTCAGCTCAAGGAAAAGCATATCAAAATGGAGATAAGTAATTATATTCATGCTTTTGAATATACTACGTGGATAATTAAGTGACGTCTGTCTTAAATAAAGCTTTACAATGTCGTCAATCCCAAACTAGTATGTCCGCTGTATGAATTCTCAATATCCATTCAGCTCCATTGGAGCTTCCAATCCAATACTCAATTATTTCTCATTAAAAAGAAACAAGGAGTTCTCCTAATATAGGTATTCTCAAAGTCCCTTTAGTTCAACGAAGTGAGTTGAAAACCATGATATCTCAGGTTCAAATCTTAGATAAAAGCCTAAAAGCACTAAGTGGTTTCTTCTCATCTATCCAAGCCTTGATAGCCAGATAAACCGGTACATGTGGTGGTGGGCTATAGCAGGTATCTCGTGGAATTAGTAGAGGTACGCGCAAGCTGGCACGGACACCACAGTTTTCAAAAACAAATATAGGGATTCTCTACTAAACTTCAGCTATGCTAATTTGACATTCAGTGTAAGCTCACACTGCGGTTTCAATAAGTATGAGGGTCAGGGGAAATTGCCCCCCAACCCCCACCCCCAAGCAAAAATGCGAAGATGTTAGGATAACAAATGTTTACTAAAGACAAATAAATAATCAATAATAGAGTGTTTAGCTAAAAACCCTTTATGTAATTTCTGCAATGCCAATGGAGGCAGCTGCTGCAACAACTGCTCGAACAACTCCGTGGGAAGTTGATACAATACTGATGAAAGATCGTGATCATCAACTGAAAACAAAGAAACAAAAAACAGAAAACGCTAAGCAATAGCAAAAATTGGGTGTTACTAATTCGATAACAATAAAAAAATTGTGATTCCCATAAACAAGAAAAACAGTTACCTCGAATGAGTTCATCTCTGATTGAATATATACATAAGGTAATCAACGATGGAACTTCAACTTCCCCCATGTTTCCAAGAACCCCAAGATTAATACTACTCCATAAAGCTGCGATTTTTTACAAATGGGGTTGCAAAAATTCATATACAAATGCGAAAAAATGCAAAAAAAAATAATTGAAAAAACTATAGCAAGATTATAACGGAAAAATGAAAAGGGGTTTATGATTACAAGGAGAAAAACAAGATGGGATTTATTTTTTTCAACAGGAGTCTTCAAGTTCTGATGTCTTCTTTTCTAGGTTTAATTAATTGACAAGTTCACTGTCAATATTCGAGTTTGGGGCTAAAATAGTCCCTTAACTATTAGAGTAGGTTCATTTTGGTCCTTCAAATATAACTCTGAGCATATTTAGTCCCTTAACTTTACTAAAGTGGAGCACTTTTGATCTCCCTAACAAAATCTGTTTAAAAATAATAGTGTTAAACCCATGTGGCAACCCACGTGACTTGTAAAATACAAACTCATAGAGGTTAAGTGTTAGCTATTATGAGTATATATTTAATTTTACACGCTCTTAAACACAATTAAGAAGAAATTCGCACACCCTTCACCAAATTACTAGCTACGCCACTGACTTTAAGACCATTTTGTTACTGCAATTAAGAAAATGGTTATTTTTTTCGAGTGGGCAGATTATTGTGTTCTAAAATATTGTCTTCAAATATAAATAGCTACTACTATATTAATCCTAAAAAATTAAGAAGACAAGAAAGAAAGAAAATGTATATCAATTAAGAAAGAGATAACACTGTCAAATTTACACCGTTAGAAAATTATCCTTTCCGTTAATTTTTAATATTATTATGTTAGGAAGACCAAAAGTGCTTCACTTTAGTAAAGTTAAGAGGACTAAATATGCTCAGGATTATATTTGAGGGACCAAAATGAACCTACTCTAATAGATGAGGGATAATTTTAGCCCAAGACTCGTCAATATTCACTTCTAAAACTGACCAAAAAAAAAATCATTTTTGGCTAAAATCATCCCCTATTTAAGCTAGTACTAGTAGGTTTCTTTTAGTCCTTTAAATACAACCTTTAAGCATTTCAATCTTTTAAGTTTGCTAAAGCAGAGCACATTTGATTCAACTAACAGAATGAATTTAGAAATTGACGATGACTATCAAAAAACATAATAAAAATCGATTGAAAAGAATTGGTCAAAAATCCAATCGACTCAATTAGTTTGATCACATTTTTTAAAAATGTTAAAATTGACTGAGCTTGATCGTTTTTACACCAAAAATGAAAAGATAATGACTGAGTTCAATTGATTTCTCAAAATATATATATATTTTTTAAAATAAAATCGACTAAGCCTAGTCAGTTATAGTAAATATATTTTTGCAGAATATTTAAACGGTTGAACTCGGTCGATTTTTTGTTTTTATTTTAAAAATTGGGATCAAATCGATCTAGTCGGTCGGCTTTTCAGTCTATCTTTGTCGTGTGCTTAAATTGTGTTTTTTGATAATCACTGTTAGTTTTAAAGTCTATTCTATTCCAGAGGTAATTTACTTTAGCAAATTTAAGAGACTAGAGATGCTCAAAGCTATATTTGCAGGATCAAAATAAATTTTACTTTGCTAGATAAGAGACAATTTTAGCTAAAAAAATCGCTAAAATTTCTTAAGAATTTGCAATTAAGGAGAGTGACATTTAGAAAAATAAAAATTAGTTAGTATGTGATATAATCCAAAAAGAATCACACTTCAAAAATGAGCTATTGAAATGAGAGAATAACAAAATTGAGACTTCCAAAACAACTCAAATTACAAATGCAATTATTTTGAATTTCGGTCATACCACAAACCAACATAAGTAAAAGAATATATATATTGGTCTACTCCAAAGTATTGTTGAAGTTGCATTCAAATTCTTCTTCTTCTTTTTAAAATTTTGTGTTTACTTCTTTGAGTATTGAGAGATCAATGCACTGATTAATCCCAATAAGATGACTCGACAATAAATTGCTTCTTTCAAAGTGCGCTTTTCAAGTTAGTGAACAAAATATATATATATATGAGAAGGATTTAGCTTATTATTAAGAACTAAATAATTATACGTATTAAAGGAAAACACATTCCATTTTCCTTATCACTCAACATATATATATAACAAAATTACATTAGTAAATATAATAAAGTTGCATTGCACTAGCTAGAAACTTTAAAACATATTATATAATTGGATCTAGAGAGAGTCAATAGCCATAATGGTGCTCAAGTTCATTGGTGTCATGTACTTTTCAGAACCAGTAAAAAGTGTTTGGACAATTATTTTGTTGGCACGTTCTGAAGGATGGAAAGGATCCCAAAATGCATATAAGTCTCTGTTTGGGCATAAATTTGAAGCGGATGTGCAAATGCCAATTCCATTATATGGCCCTTGTCCACAACATGCTATCTTTGATGTCACAAAACCTGTTAAACAATTTTGACATATTGGTTAATCCATCAAGTTTAAATAAATGGCGTTTGCTCATAAATTACTTTTCTTATTTTTCATTTTTTTATTGATGATTGTTGTAATTATCTTTTAGGGGATCTAAATGTACAAATAATCTTTTACTTAAGTCAGTCTATATAGAAGTTAAGCACAAATTGAAAGGTGTTAACTAGTTTCTTCAAATTGACAATATAACAAAACTTTAGACTACTAGTTTCATCAACGTTATAGTATGTTGTTTAGTTTATTTTTCAAGCTATCATATTATCATGTTTGTTAAAATATTAACAAACTATTATTACCATCAACATGAATGGGGCGGTAAGCATCCCTTCATCCTTATATCGAAAATTTCCGGTTTGTGCCCATGAATATTAAGTCGCTTTTAGTAGACTATGTTTTACACCACAAAGCAGGACACAAATTTGAATTCATCGGACCCCAAAATAGTGAGAAACCATATTATTAGTACTATAAGATGCTAGTAAACATTAACAAATTAAAAGAAGATATACCAAAAGCTTGGGGATCTCTGATGAAGTCATTCTGCATATCCACAGCATTTGCAGCAACAAAGATATCAGAGCCAAGTTCTTGATTGAGGCCTTGAATCATTTGGACAAGTAGAGGGTTGAAAAGTGCTGAAGCTCTTTGAGGTTCCTCTGCACATTCTCCATTGGTGCTCCTTGAGGCTAAACTTGATGGGACACAACCTAATGGACCTGATCCTGTCACCAAAACTCTTCTAGCTCCCAACTCATATAGACTCTGCAAACATTTTGATACATTTAATTCTAGTTGTTTCGCAATAATAACAAGTTTATACGAGAGAAATGTTGAAGCGTGTGACCATCTCATCTAAAAGTTTAAGCTGTTAGAAAACATACTTTATTTATTTATTTATTTATTATCTTTATAAAGAAACCCCCAAAGCATATGCTAACAAGTTTGATTTTGTAGATAAATAGAGGTGGTAAATAGGCGGATTAGATCAAACTTTGGATGCGTCTGTTATGTGCCAATGTGTCCCACATGGGTTAGAAAAACAAATAATAATGGGTTTATTATACGTTGAATGAGCTCTCCCACCTACTAAGCTAGTTTTTTGGGTTGTATGTTTGATTGGGTTTGACCCAATAATTTAATGAGTCATTTCAAATTAAACGTGTTGAATCAAAATTTAATCTGTTTAAACTTAGGTGCGTTGCACTAATTACTAAAAACTGTGTTGATTTTGCCACAAAACAGCCATAGGCAAATGACATTAGTTGTGTTAGTGTTCTTTTTGTCTTACAAGTTGGTGGACTCAAATCTACGGTAAAATATAAAGCTGATTAAAATCACATAAATGAGAAAGAACAAGTACTAGGAATGCAATTATTGAGATATATTCACCAATTACGTACCATCAAGATCTTTCGATACTCGGAGATGATATAAAGAGAGAAATCTTCAAGGTTGTACTGAAGTCGTCTTGCAGAAACTGGTGTGAAAAAATAGTTATTGACATAGTCATTGCCTCCCAAAGTAATAAGAACAAGTGCTCCGTTTACTAGCCGCTCTGTTTGTTCTTCTCCTATAAGAGCACTCACTCGTGCCTGGTACTGTTCAAAGTTCTGTAGTTGCCTCGATATTCTTATTATGTTTGCCTACCACAAAACAAAATGTAAGTTTTACACACTACTGATATAAGGTAATCACGAGTAAATCTCTATGATATCTTATATGTTAAACTATAATGATAATGTAAAATAATTGGACTTACAAACTGAACTCCAGTATCGTTAAGAATTCCGATTCCAGCAGAAGCAAAATTTGCTCCAACGAGCAATTTATCTCCGGTAAGCTCAGGGTCCAAGTAAGGCAATGTTGCCTCAGCACCAAGCTCTTGGCCTGTCCATACAACAAGAAATTAAATAAGATTGACGACTTTTGGACTCTTTAAATTAGGTCCCCATTTGCACAACTGCCTTTTTTAGTCCACTATTTAAGTACTCCAGTAGTAGGTTTATAGCCTGTTAAGTCGAGTTTCTAAGAGGTCAATAAGTGCTTATTTTAGAGAGTTGAGGCGTTTGAACATACTTTTAGGCGGGGAAATAAACGCTTTATTAGTAGCAAAAATTGTTTTCTCGGAAGCTGATTTTTTTTTTTTCCTTGGAAAGCATTTTTGGAGTCTTCATCAATCACAAATTGTTGTACTAATGTTGACTAGCCAAAGACAAATTGTTATTCTCCAAAAGTTCTTTTTTTTTTAAAATAAAATACTTTCCAAAATGCGCAGATTTTGTAAGCTTGACCAAATAGGCTATGCATTTGTCTGCAACAAGAAAAATTCATCCAACTACTTTTAAAGGAAAATTTAACTATCCAAGTCAACGGTGACATAATTTAAAGGGAGCACTCCAAAAAGGCCACATGGTGCAAACAATCCTATCTTTTTCATTGCATATGAACTTATTAATCGAAATGAAAGTAATTGGTTCAGATGAACTCACTGAACAAGCTCTAGATCCGCCTCTCGTGAGGAGAGGGATGGAAAAAGGGTTAGGAATCTTACTTATAAGATCAGGTATATTGAAGCCATTTGAAAAACGGCCAGTAGGACGATGAGTAGGATAATCAATTCCATAAGGTGGAGAATCTGCCCTTGCTGATGTTAGTAGATAATTATTGTTGCCATTGTCAACAAGAGAGTCACCAAACACAAAGAAAGCACGAGGTGCACCCTCAGTACAACTTACAAATGTTCCAATTAATACTACTAGAAAAATAGTAGCAAAAAATGGACTAGGCATGTTTAAACTAGTAATATTATAGTAGCTATAGCTAGAAGGGTACTAGTCTCTTTTTTTTTTTTGCTTTAGTATAAAGTGATTTAGGCATTTATTTATATAGTCAAGGGTGGATTATTGTTCTTTGGTTAGTTGGAATGTATTAAATGGGCGGCTTTCAAAAAGCATGAAAGTGAGTAAAAATGGGGGCCAACTTAGGAACATAACTAGATTTTTCTTAACAAGTTTGCCTTTAAAAGGATTGGGGATTTGAATGTTATATTATACGTGCTTCAAATTAAGCCGTTCAATTATAGTCATGATAGGGAGGCGAAATTAGAGCAGGTTCAATAAGTTGATAGATGAAACTCGGTCATTAAAGTACTTATGTGAAAAAAAATTGTGCATGCAATGCCTAGCTAGATCGAGAACTAGATATGCTTTAATCAAGAACATAATGAGTAACATTCAGTCCGTGGTAGAATAATGTTTGAATGAAGGTAATTCAATCGAACCACGTTCTTTCAAGCTAGTGAAACCTTGATGTTTGACAGATCAACTTGCATTATGAAGAGTCGAATAGTAATGGACGATGTTAGAACTTAGTCCAATTTAGTGACCGTATATACTGCAAATTTCAGAATTATAGCTTCCATGGTGGATTCAGATGAATGTTCATCAATAATTACGGTGGAAACACGTGTCATGAGACAACGAGTAATGAAAGCAATAATAACGAAAAAAGAAAGAACGCACAATTTATGTGGGAAACCCTTGAGGGAAAGAAAATCCACGGTCAGTTACCAATTCTTATTATTTTTCAATGAAAGATGATACAAATACACCAAGTAAGCCATGTTTATATATGTTGCAAAAAACCCTAATTCTAAACGGTTTAGGGGAAGAAAACCCTTGCTTCATCCATTGCAGGGGCTGCTACCCCCCTGCAATCCCCGCAGTCAGGTCCACAAACATAACAACACGTTCGTTCATTGTGCTTCTTCCACGACATGCTATAGTCGTCTTGGTTGTCTTCCAGTTAGATCCAATAGTGAACAATACATATTATTATCACTTAATTCAGGTTTCTACTACTAATAAATGAATGGTTTATAGGAGTATTTTCTTAATTTAGTTAATTAATAACAAAATTCTTGCAATAGAGCGCAGAGGCTAAGTTGCGAAGACTCTTCACTTTTAAGCCGCACCCGTGTCGGATTCTCCAAAAATACACGGCGAACCCAACACACACCCGTTGACATTTTTGAAGAGTCCGAGCAACATAGCGAAATAGCTAATTGCTAGACAGCTGCTGACAGAAGAGTACAGATAGAAAAGAGGGGCCTGTAACTGTGATTTAGCTGAGTGTAGAAAAGTTGATATATATAGCATAGGGGGACACTTGAGAAACAGTTTATTAATGCCACTTTTGAAAATATAGCCTATTCTTCCTGTCGCTTTTTAGCAGTTGAGGCTGTGGCCACACTCATCTATTGAATTTTTATTGTCTACATAATTTAGTGATCAATGAAATGAGAGGCGAATCATGACGTTTCAAGTTTAAATTTCAATTGAGGCAAAAATTTAAGTCGATAAAGAAATGGATTCTGGGGCTAACTCAATTCAAAAGTTAGTTCACGAGGGTAGGATTCTCTAAGACCATACAGACATCTGGAACGGGCCTGACTCTGATACCATATTGATAAAGAAATGGACTTTGGATCAAACTCAATCTCAAAAATTAGCTCATGTGGGAAGGACGGCACAAGACCATATGAGGCGTCGTCCAAATTCTCCTCGTTCCACCGATATAGTATAATAGTACATGTTTTTGCAAAAACTACACAAACACACACTTGCAATGTTTTTGCAAATCTTGGAACAAATACTGAGTTGAATTCACTTTCTTAATTTGTTCTTTTACGGCAAAATTAGCCAATTAGCTTCAGCAAATGAGCTAATTAATAGACTTGCCCGACATGACACAAATGCCATAGGGGACAAACAAAATTTCATTGGCTCTTTTTAGGAAATGATACCAAGAGGTGACACTAATCTACTTAATGGCCAATCATTAATTAGAAATGAGTGATAGTTGAGAATATAGCTAGCTGACTTCTAATTTATAGTCCACTAGTCACTGAAAATTGTGATGAGGTGATAAATGTCTCTTCATTTTTAACGAGTGACTTTGAATTCGAATCTTGAATATGTAATTGACTTTCGTAGAAAACGATTTTGATGTAAATTTCAATTAGTCAAATCTCAAATACAGGGTGAGGAAGAGAAAAAAAATTATAGTCCACCAAATCAAAGATGATCACTTTCCGGCATTGAAAAAAAAATCAAGATAGTAAACGTTAGTATGTGTATATATTACTCCAATCACAATTACTCTTTCTATGTAATATATAACAACACTATTAGAAACAAAAGTTTTTTATCATCGCGAATCAGTGGAAAATTTGTGCTATAGAACAAAATTTTCCCACTCATTTCCCACCAAACCAGCTCACTGGAAAAATGCATGGTAGAAAACAGATTCTCATTGAAATAGTTGAAAACTTCCTAATTTTTTCATACAAAAACAGTACTATTTTTTCCCACCGATTCAATCAAAATATCTGAGAAAATAATGATTTTTTTAGTAGCGTAAGTTCAAACACCTTTGCCATTGCAGTACGGGCAGAAGCAGGGACACATACGACGTATTTTTACACCGAAAAAATTCACAAATATTTACTTGAAAATAATGTGCAAATATTTATGTACACACGCTTTTGAGCTAGATAAAGATGTAGTCCAAGAGACACATCTATGGAGTTTGATTTGTTAGATCAAAACTCACGATACATGCCATGAACTTGAGACGTGAAGTAGCTAGTCTAAGTCAAAGATAGGTGTAATTGGGCAAAATGTACAAGCATTGCCTGCAATTGCAAGTACTGAAGTCCCACAAAGTAATAGGTTAGTTGATCTGCATTTCACATTCATTTATTGATCGTTTGCATTTGCGGCCATTTAATTCCCTTTCCCCCCAACTCACTCACTCTCTCATTAGTATTTGTCCTCCTCGAACACTACGCTCACCAGTAAAATTCTCATAATCAACTAAGGGAATAAAATGCACAATTATATCATTTTATTCGACAATAATAATATACTCAGTGTTATTTCACAAGTGAAATTTAAAAAGAATAGAGTGTACACAGATATTACCCCTACCTCGAGAGATAGAGAGGTTATTGCACTTATATTCTTATACTTGATGATGATATTATAATTAAGGGGATAAAACGTCACAATTATAATTAAGGGGAATAAAATGTCACAATCATATCATGTGCATTTGATTAGTGTAGTATCTATATTGATTTCTCTATAACTTTTTTGTGGTCACAACACCACAATTAATGAAAAGATGCTAAGATTTCGATTTACACCCTGTACACAAAAATATCTTTCATAATTTTGGTTTTAAAAAAAAAACCACAATTTTTGTATAGCTAAGCTCCAACTTCTGTAGTAGGAAACATCTTTGGGCCAAAGATGGGCTAATTGTAGAATTAGCTACAACTAGGACAAGGTCCAGCAATCAGCAGACCCAACTATATCACCTGACGGCCCAACCAGGCCCACCTTTTCTTCACACCAAATGAGGCCCACCTATTGGTCCGGTCTGGTTTCATATAAGGCAGAGGCCCATATTATCTTTTAATTTTATACTTTTTTCTTTGGGACAACCCAAATTTCTCGACACAACCCCAACATATATTACACTTATTGAATCTCAATTACAATCGAGAATTAACAATAAGGTAATAGTGAACAATACTAATGGAGAAATTTTAAAATTACAAGGAAAAAGATAACTAGAAGGTGATGTTACTTTAGACCATAGAAAGGAGATGAGAGAATAACAGACTGAGCCAAAGCTTCAACATAATTCACATAGAACTCTTTTTTCTAACACACGATCCTTTTTAACCAGTTGCTAATTGGGCATGGATCCCAAATAAAATTCTCCAACATTTTACTCTGTCCAATAACCCAACTAAATCAGTCTTTTCTTTCTATAGACCGGTGGAGGTTGGCCAAATCCACCATCTTGCTTGCTTTGCCCACGGGTCGCTCAAGGGTGAAGCTAGTAAAGCGTTTGTTTTAGCCCCCTAAAATATTGAGGCCTCAAAAAAAATTAATGGTAAATTTGTTTATTTTATTTAAAATAATATTGAAGATTGTAAAAAAAATTCAAAATTTATATATATAAAAAAAATCAAGAAAGAAAAACTGTCTACCTTTTACCAAATATATTTTAAAATTTAATAACTCAAATCTTCATATTAATAAATATAGATTTTACAACAAAATCCAAGGTAATGTATTGCAAACACATGACTAACACCTTATTAAGTATAATTAATCTTTAGTTCCATATTACCATGTGAGGTTAACTAAAGGCTTTATGTTATTTGAGAATGATATATTAAAAATAGGATAAATTACCTAAAGAACTAAACATCCTATCATATCTTCTATTTATCTCATTATTTTATTTTAATTACTTAATATATCATATCTTATCATAAAACCCCTTTCTTTGTATCAGATATATCACCAAAGTAGATCCCTTCTCCAACGGCATAAATTACGCTCCTCTCAAATTAAAATCACCAAAATCACGATTAGTCATATCTTTCCCCTCTTCCTTCTCTTCCCTCCTTCCTCTGCTAAAAGTACAACCGGATACTCTGATAGGTGAAGAAGATACTTACTTTGATACTACTTTCAGTATTGTATTTGGAATCACCAGAATTCCAAGCCCTAGCAGCCCCAACAGTACTGAAATCAATGTTAGACTTGGGCGATGAAGATCCAATTAGGCGAATTGGATAAAATTCGTAACTGAGAATAATATCTTCTTTCCTCCGATCGTCGATAACGTGATGGTCCCCTGAGGGTTAATGAGATCAATGAGGTCTGGTTTCATATCGGAGAGGCCCATATTTTCTTTTAATGTTATCTTTCTATTTTATTAGTAGTGTTTCATTCAATTTGTACATATTTAAACTAAGAAAAAATTACGTGGCACAATAAATTAATGTCTTCAAACTAGAGTAGTTTAAGAAAAATACAATAATATGACGATAGTTTGGGGGTTATATAGCAGATACACGCGAATATACTTATTATTCGTGCGGGAATATAATGTATTTCACTATTGTTATATGCACAAATATACTGTATTTTGCTATGGAGATATCGTATACACACAAATACACTTAATATGCACGCAGGTGCAATGTATTTAACTAGTTAAATTGTATCTTTTAGTACAAAATTATATATTTCATATATTCTTCATGAGAGCTTATAGTTTCTATGATCCAAGATATGCTCGTGCTATAGCATTTGTTTCACCTATTTAAGAGGTTAAATATTTTGCACATAAAAATTGGGATATTGATATATAATTGAATTAGGTAGAGTGGCAAACTTTGGGCTGTATTGTACCAGCCAGAGTCAGCAATTAGGTGTGATTGAACAAGCCATTGAACAATATACCCATAAAAACATGTGCAATTAATGCCTTTCTGGTCCTACTCTTGTCTTGCCAAAAGAAGTGGGTGGTCCAACAATCAAGTTTTTTTGCTCTTTACCTTGTTTTTGGTTTTCAATTTCAGATAGTAATCTAAATAAAGAGATTCTTACCAACTAAATCAATTAGTAAACATGAACGGGAAAAAAAAATTGACCTTGTATATACAATGTGACTTTCCGGCGAAACGAATTCATCATCTACTATATATACACACAAAAATAAAACCTTATATATATAATGTGACTTTCTGGCAAAAGGAGGTTCGGTTGAACCCCTTTCATCCCTCTAGCTCCGCCCCAGCGCAGTCGATGCATGCATCAAACCGAAGAAGTCATTTTCCTCGTCATAAATATGCAGGCTCAATAAAATTCTAGTGAATATGACTGTTTCAAGGACAAATTTAACCTGCTGTTGTACCACTTTCTGCGGGGGGCTTTTCTTTTACCTTTGGGATCTTACTCGGAACTGGTGTTTAGTGTTTACATCAAATTAGTTAGCAATATAACCTTTAAGATAACATATTCAAATAAATAATGTATATCATTTTACTATTGTTAAGTGAAATTTACTTATATGCAATTCATTGATTTGATGCAAACATCAGATACGTATTACTGTTATTAGCTAAAATTCCAAACTCAAACTTCAAATCTTGGATCCTCCTCCGTTACATATAACTTACTTTTTTCCCGTGTATGGTCGTCGGCATGTGAATCTTTTGGCTTTGCTTGGACAGTGACATTTTCATTTTATTAGCTGTACAGCCCATGTAAATCAATGGGTAGATATTATCTTGTCGTCATTGTAGATCTTTTTTGCCTTGTCTCAATTCTAAGAAGAATAAATAGATGCATGGGATATTCAACGAGTTGCCCCTACTAGTCACGAGATTTCTCCTCCTCTAATTCCATCTACACATGGTCCAGTAAAAAGTATCCTACTGACAAAACATAGATGGTTGGGGTAGGAGGGTGGGGGTGGAAAGCTTAAAAACGATGAAATAAAAGAAATATTCATGCTAACTTATGCACACCTCAACTATTTAGTCTTTGATGTCATATTGTCATTGACAGGTAAGCCACACTCTAGAATGCATGGTGACTTCTTGGGGTTTATACTTTATATTGTCGATGGCTGAAAAAGCGAAAAAGGGAGACCAATCCATAACACTAGCTAAGGTCAATTGGCAACTGTTAAAAAATGCATTTGTATCAGCTTACATAGTTAGACTGTACAAATGACAACTAGACCAGAGTCAAAGCATACAATGCAAAACAATATGCAATATAAACAATGTTTGCAGCATTGTTGGCAAACACAATAATACAGGAGATAATGTTGTTATACAAGTAATTTGAGACAAGAATACCAAGGGGATACAAAAATTAAGTGGAAAAGCCTTATCACACTCTACCTTGTCAATTCAATGACGGATTCATGAACAAGCTCTTCCAGCAACTCCCTTTCAATTTCAGTTCCTACGTTGTCTAATTCTAATCTCAAATATTGAAGCCACCCATTCCCTACAACCTCTTTCCTCACCATTCCATCTACCACCAGGCTGTTTCCGTCCTCATCATCACCAGAGAGACATTTCACCTCACTAGAAAACCATTCCTTCATTCGGGTCCATACCTGGTCCACCAATATCAATTTAGCTCCTTCTGGGAGATTATTACCGACCCCACTATGAGGTATGACTCTTTGGCAAGTGTCTGGCCCATATCCTGCAATTTCCATCAGTGCTGCATTTACACAATCAAACACAAGTTTTCGGGTTGATCTCCTTTGTCTTCGCCTGGCCACGTGTAGTGTATCCTTCTCGTTCAGATCAACATATTTTTCTCTTAGCGATGGATCCAAAGGGCTTTCACGTGAATGCCACATCAATACGAATGCATCAGATTGCACTTCATCAAGGCCAGCCACCGTTAATAATGTTTGAACAAAAGAGAACCATTCTTTTTCTTCTTCCTCTGTCTGCCAAGTGGATAAGGATGGTCTTAAAGGAACTGAATTGGCCGTATCTACGCAGGAATCGTTCCATGACAGAGTACGAGCAATTGATCCTATTGGAGGAGATTTGCCAATGAGATTGCACCTTATAGGGTCAACAGACAACTCACCACCTGTTAGATTTGATACAAACAAAAAAAAGGTCAAACTAGAAGTTGCACATATATCAAAAGCAAAAGGGAAAAGTAGAGATTTAAGTGTTAGTAGTTACATGGTTTAACATGATGATCTGGCTTCGTCCTGCCAGAGGATATACATGCTGGATGTTCATCCTCTTCAAATGCTGTATCCAAAACAGATACTGGACTTGGTTGGTCCTGGCTCTCACTTTGGTTTTCCAAAGGAAAAGATTTCGATACAAATAGGCCAACCTGCTAAAAGTACAACATAAATGAGCTTTGAATTTCTTTCTAAGCAGTCAGTTCGTTAAATAGTCATATAAATCCTATTACAGTTGGTGCGATAGATTGTCCCCATACACTGCCAAAACCTCTTTAACAGAAATCACAAAAGAGATAAAAAAGGTATGCAAGAAATTACAAGGAGACAATTCTAAAGGTGAGAGAAGTCCTGTTGCTTACTTTACGGAGAACACAGATGATAGCCATCAAAGAAACGAACCAAAAAGTGGAAATGAACTGATTTTTGTTTCGGTAACCATCAAATTAAATGAATTGAGAAAAATGGAACTGAACTGATTTCCCATAATTTGACCCATAAAACCACACAAAGGTATCACCCGGAAAGTGTTTTCCGAAAGAGGTAAGTGATTACCTCAGGAGAAAATATGTCTTGCTCCCCAAACAAATACTGGGAAGCTAGTTTGCCTGGTGTTTTGTGAAGATCAGCAGACGAGAACTCACAAGCTGGATCAGCATTTGCAGGACAATGTGAAGACTTAACACCAGACTGCACTTCATTGTTGGATTGCAGATGGCTCCCACTGTCTTTGCTTGGTTTTTTGTTCCTTGAGAACAACAGATTTTTCAGTGACAATTTTGTGCTTCTTGGCTTTGTTGTCTCTTCGGGAAGGTTGGGTTTTCCTGTCTCAGGACCTCGGGCATTCACATTCAACAGCGTACCGAATTCCGTCGAAGATACAGGAACAGATTTAGACCGCAAGAGGTTCCTTGGTGACTCATCAATGCCTTCAGCACAATTGGAATCACTCATCAAGTTGGAATTTGAGGTTCCGGGCTCTTCTTTGCTAATCTCCTGCTCCATTCCTACAGCATTCTTTGTGTCAGAAAGAGCAAGCATCTCACCTAATGTACTGGACCTTCTTCGCAGATGTCTTTGTTCCAGACGACTTCCATTAGATGCCACCATTGCCCATCTCTCCGAAAGTCGCTTCTTGGCTTCTCTGGAAACTGAAGATTCCGGGGAATAAGATGCACGGCTCAAGGAGGAGCAAGAATAAGGCTCGACAAATCTATTAATGTAATCCCAGGAGTGCCTAGAAACTGGTGATATGACTTCTGAATCACTGAGATTTCCTTCTACATACTCATTTTCAGACTTGTCAAATGAACTTTCATCACCAATGTAGCCATTGGAAGACACAGAAGAAAGCAGGGTTTCATCCCTTCTGTGTCTACCAAGGTTTTCTCGCATCTTCTGTGTTATGCCCATGGCCACTTCTCCTGAATCCTGAGCTTCATTATCCTCTATGTTTACATACTTCATTTCAGCTTCTGATACTCTTGGTGATGCTGAAGGTGGAGAACTTGCAGCCCTGCAGTTGTGTGTCTTGCTAAGGCTTGGTTTCAACACCACTATCCTCGTCGGCTGAGGGGGACTTTCATCAATATTCCAACTTGGCGCAGGAGGGGAAATCGCACAATGGCTTTCGTCTATCCCGTTTTCCTGACCCACCTGGGTGGCTCTCTTCGTCTCTTTTTCGTTTTTGTTTCCTGATTCAGCAAATCTACAATTATCCACCATCTTTGTTGGTCTAAGAACAGTAATTCGTTTTGTCTCAGGAGGAGGAGGTACGGACTTCAACTTTTGTAATTGCTGCGAAAACATTGGATTGGGTTCTTGCAGAAACTTGAGAAATAAATCCGTGTTGGAACTTAAAACATCCAACGCTTCTTGGAATTCCTTAGATTGGCGAAGATTTCCATCTATAGATAGGCATTTAGCTTCAATGAACTTCTGACGAACAAAGGCTACCTTCTTGTCAATACTGGTTTCTTCGTGTCTTGCCTTTTGGGGAGATTTGCTTCTCACACAGTTTATCTTTGTGGGTTGCTGCCAAACTTCATAGACATCTTTATATTCATTCTGTTCTGGACATTGATGAAATTCCTGATGCATTTCCTCCATCAAGGATCCGTCTTCGTGCTGGCAATAACTGAAGGAGGAATCAGTATGAGATCGAGAATGACCTCCAAAATGACTTCGTGTAGCTGAAACAGATCTCCGAGTTGGAAAAGCATCAAGGCCCATCAACTTGGCAACAACACTAGGTGGATTCTGACAAGAATCTATTTCCTTGGACATTTCTTGGGCTATAAGCATCTTCATTGGTGTTCCATTTGATTTCCTGTTTAAACTGTTTCTCTTCAAATCTGAAACAATCTGCATGCACCATATCTGAGCATTAGTATTGAAACCAAATTCTGCAAAAACCAGCTCATCTTGCTTCCTTAATTAATATCATCTAGAGATAGTCTGAAGATATACCATTTTTTCCTCTATTTGATCCCCAGAAGGATACATCCTGACAACATCTGATTGGCTCCTCGAAAGAGAGCCTGCAGTAAGATGGACCAAGTCAACACAGATTCAATTTCACGGTTAACCGATGGAAAAACAATAGAACCAAATACTCAAATATCATCCATATGAATTCAAACTAGATCCAACAGTTCTTGCGGAAGCTGTTTGTTTTATGCAAAATGAAAAAAGCTCCAGATGGAAGTCACATTTCATACACAGCTAACCCATACACTCAAAATATCTTTTTTTTGAACTTGGTAGACAACTAGTCTTCTGCAAACAATACTATTTATGCACCATGAAGAGTCAACTCCACAAAAATGTTTTATAGCCACTCTTCATCACAAAAAAGAAAAAAAAAAGGAAGGTCTAACTGGAACAGCGGTGATGTTTTTACCTACAAAACTATCATTAACCCAGTGTGTCTTGTTTATGTGGTTCTCAATAAAGGATTCAAAAATTAAAGACGGAACACTAGAGAAAAATGTATAGCAAAGAAGTTCATTATCACCATGTGGTTTATCTGTAAGACGCTTGTTTCCTGCCACCCCAGAATTTAAATCAAAAAGGTTCACCATCCGTCCCAAGCATCCTGGAAAAGGTTTATCAAGATTGCTATTTTTACCATTCTGAAACCCATTCATCTCACCACCTGAGACACACACACAATCAACCATGTAAATCCACAGTGCTGCATCAATCCTTGTATCATGAAACATTAATATCAAAAAAGAGAGAATCAAATCCCACATAATTTCAATTTCCATGTGACAAAATTCAAGTCAGCAAACATAATACAACCATATACAACATTGAAGCCACGAGTAGCAGGTTCACAGAACAAATAAAGAGAGAACCAGAACTCAAAGGACAAGCTTACAAACTATAGCTGTAAAATCATAGAGAAAATCCAATATCAGACAATTTGCCCCCTCATTCTGCTACCTCTAAAAGGAGACATAGATCTTCATACTTCAGATATTCATGCCAAGGATCCCGATATGTGAAGCTACAAAAGATGCATTTTCTCAAACAACAGCTTCACAGCTAACTGAGGAAGGAGAATTATTAAAACCATTAGGAATATGGAAAAGTAGCTCCCGGGTGGGGAACTACTCTTTTTATGATGCTGCAATGGCCTTATTGCTGTATTTCTATATATTATTTTGGAAATATATATTTTTTCCTTTTAATAGATGGAATTTCAATGAATTGAGCAGGTTATTCAACAATTTGTTGCATACATTAAACTGTTTAGACCTAGATTATGCACTGAGTAAAATACACAAAAATCCATATGAAACTTCAGATCAACCAGTCAAGCTAAAACCAGAACAAACTCAGAAAAAAAACAAAAAAAAAGGATATTTTTTTATAACTAACAAACTAATTAGAGGAATTACAATTAGTGAACCCTAAAAAAAGATATAGACAGAAAATGGCAGGTATAACAAGAAAACCTTGAAAAGCTAAAATCCGAAAAGAGAGAGAGAGAGAGAGCACGAAATTACGAGAAATAGAAAAACAATTAGAATCTGATTCGAATTACCTTAGGAAAGAGAGATCGGAAGAGAGTATAAAAAAGGCAACCGAAAATGAAAACACTGCTACTTCTGCTAAATGCAGGACCACTTGACAACGCCGCCGCCTCCGCCGCCGCCGCAGTTTCACACAGTAAGGTGAAAAAGTGTGAAAAAATAACTTAGAAAAACTCAAAATGTGGACATAGATAAACGTCCGGTGTGTATGCTACCGATCGTTTCACGGAAAAGAAGTCGCCGGAAAATGAAAATTAACATTCCGATGCTGAACTCGCCGGAGAGCCTTCATCTGTTCACACCGATCACGTTAGTGTAGAAAGAGAGAGAAGAGAGAGGAAGTGAAGTGAAAAGTTTGTGGATTAATAAGAACACAAAATAAAAAAAGGTGTACTTCATTAGTAAATACAATAAATTGACCTGGCAAGGAAAGATCCTTATGGTTTGGGATAATTGTACTTCGACCCCACTTGTTATTTATTTCATCAAAATTGCCCCCACATAAAACGCGGCTTGTTTAGAACCAGCCATGACATTTCTAATCACAGAATTAACAAGGTGCACCGTCAAAGGGTTGTTGAATTTTGTAAATTACACTTATTGCATTATTAATTTATCATATTTTGAATTTAATGTTATGACCAATTTGCTAACATCAACATTTAGATTTTAGGTAAGTGAATCCATCAATTTAATGCATTGAAATTAATAATTAGGGGTATGCATGATTTTGAGATAACTTCCACATTTATTTTCTCATTTTAGAAGCTTTAAATTAAGTCTAAATTTGTAATATGACAATAAAATGACATATTAAGTAATTGTTATTAACACTTTCTAAATATGAAAACTAATAAAATTATTCCAAATTTGTCTATTTTTCTCTTTGCATATTACATTTTCTTAGGAGAAGTTGCACAATTAACCACTCGATCAAAAATACTTACAGCTCCTAGTTGATATATATTATACACATGTTTTAAATTTGTCTTTTTGAGTGAGCGACTATAATGTGTAAAAGAATTATATATATATTTGGTTTTTCACTCAGTGTTCGGTATTCGTATTGGAGCCCGACTAAATCTGAATTCACGTCGAGAAGTCTAACATTGGGGGATAAAGTGCTATCTAACAAAGGCGACTCCGTATCCATGGAGAATCGAACCCGAGACATCAGATTAAAGATGAAAGAGTACTCATCACTTCACCATAATCATGATTGACAATTGTATTTTTATTACACATATCTTCCTCTAAGCTTTGCCTTTGAAGGAAATAAAATGAGGAAGTGTACATTTATATATTCACAATCAAGAGAATCTTTAACACAAAAGAACAAAAAGATCTCCAATGCAAAGGTGAGGGATCAATAGTTGTAGTACAATTATAAAATAGTAAAATATTAAAGCATACTATATATAAAATAATGGAATGTGTATAATAAAGTAGTTTTTCTTATGATTAGTTCCATAATGAAGTTTTTGGTTCATTTGTCCTTTGACTTTGACAACTTGCTTGCAAAATCTTTACATTTAGTATTCATGACAGCTTTTTCAAGAATTATTATTATACCAATTAAAGAGAAAAAGACAATTTTTCTCTAAAAAAAAATATCAACCAAATAAAGTAGATTTTAGGCTAATTTCCAAATGATGGTAGCTTTACTTGTTGGTCCAGATAGATGAGGACCATATCATTGGTTTTAAATCTCAAAGAGGGCACTTATGACCACAAACAAAAGGGACCCCTATCCAACCATTTGTGACACTTACTAACCAAGATATTACGAAGTCCCTCTCCATATTAATATGTGATCTTAATATTTTTAGCCAGTCGATTATAAAAATTTCATTTGCCTAATTATAATAATTCCTAATAATACATATTAATTATACAATAATTATTAGATAAAATTCATATAATAATAATGACAGATCTAGTGAAATCTCATATGAATGTGATCTGAAAAAAGTGGGTGCATCGATGCACGAAAACTTTACCTTTATCTCGTGAAGGTAGAGAAAGATTGTTATCAAAAGACTATCGGCTTAAGCATCACATATCAGTGCAGTAAGAAAAAAGATATACAAATAATAGAGAGAGGATCACATAACATATGGACTAGCTAAAATTTATATATAAAAATAAAAACTAGAATTATTTCTGGTTATAAGTTCGATGGGCTATTGCGTAGTATTAAAAAAATCTATTACTATAATTTATTATATCCCAAATATATACCAATATTATTATTCAAAGAGTCAATAAAAATCTAAGCGAAAAAAATTAGAAATTATAGTTGTTTGTTTATGTACTTTCTAATAAATTTAAATATACATATTTCTCAAATTTCGGAAACAACCTCTCTACCTAGGTAGAGGTAAGATCCGTATTATTCTCCCGAAATCTCACTGAATATGTTATTGTTGTATATTTCTCGACCTTTGTTATCATTTACTCATCTAGTACCACTAAAAGTCCATATTATAACAAAAATTAAAATACGAGCAGTTTATACGTAAAGGATAAAAATTATTTTGTGCCTCATGTAACCGATAATTATATATAAAAAAAAATCTTGTTGCACAAGTTAATGAATTACAATTTATGAACTAAAAAATGCAAGAATTGAATTGGTCAACTTATAAACTTCACACAATTAATATGAGTGACGTCGACACAAAATATTTTTTGTCGCAATGGTTTGAATGGACTAGCAATGATGTAAAATGAGAAAATTCACCCATTGCACCATTATTCGATGTAAAATGATGTCTTGGAGTTAATTATATCAAAATTAGTTATAATGAAATTAGTTATGTTGTATTAAATAACTTGTTATTATTTTTTATAGATCATTTGATTTGTTATATTAAAAATAAGATGCAAGAACTTAAAATTACTCTCCACGTTATTTAGTAGAAAAAGAAATTGAGGAACCTCATGAAGATTTTTATCATTTTCATTGTGTTATCTTGAAATAATTAATCCTAATATATATAACCGTTTCACTCTTTAACAATAATAATTATCTTTTATCCTAAAACTATTTATCCTAATCCAGCATACCAAACTATAACACACCAATTATACTTCAATAAGTAGGTACGTTAGTTTCTCATAATATTACTACAAATATGTGCCTAAGAAGCTAAATTGGCTCTTTATTTAGGCCATCAGTTAGTATACATTCAACCTTATATCCATATAATCATATAATATAATACAATCATTCTATAATAATGAGAATTGATTTCTTAGCTCCACTTAGCTGACTTTTGCCTTCATATGTTTTTTTTAAAAAATAAATTCGTACCACCATCGAGCATGTTTTGTCTATGATAAGGTGTGGAGTGTTCCCAATGCCATATAATTAAATATTGTTTAATTTCTTTTGGAATATTCAAGTTTTATAAGCTGTAAATTCCATTAATATAATTTAACCCTTAGTAGATTTATAACATAATACTTTAATCTAACTGAGTTACCAATCAATTCTGATTAGATATAGCTACCTGCAATTACTCTTTTAAGTAATTTGAATGTGTAAATATTTTTACGCCAAAAAAAATAACTACACTATCTTTATGCAAATTATAATTTTTGTTTGTTCCTAACTAGTAATTATGGGTAAATTAATTTTATGATTCTTTTAATACTCCTCCATCCCATTTTAAGTGGCACCCTTTCCTTTTTAGTTCGTCCCAAAAAATGTCACATTTACTATAATTAGAAATAATTTAACTTGAAAATTCTTTTTTTACCCTTAATGAAATAATTTACAACCACAAAAATATCTAAAGGGTTGTTTTATACCACAAGTTTCAAAAGTTTTCCTTCAACGGTGCCGCATAAAATGGGACGGAGGTATATTAAGGACAAAGGAGATCTAAGTCTTAAGTGTCTAACTAATAAGGGAACTGTCCCTTTCACACGGATATGGCGTGACTTTTTCCAAATGAAAATTAACAATTACTAGTATTTTCCTATTAATCCTTGTTGCAGCATGCAACTAATGACGTTAAATATTCCTAAACAGAATGCTATTAGCTGATGCAGCAAATGTCACCTTCCTGATTTCCTATTAAAAAAGAAATTAGAGCCTTTAGGTCCCCTTGTTGGCCTTTTGGTCAATATTGGCAAGAGTTAGTACACATGCTTGTTGAAGAACTAATTAACATAGATAATCAAACAGCAAAAGGAGCCAAACGGGCACAAGAATCTTGATGCTATTTGCTATCCAAGTGGGAAGAATATAAGAGGTGACTATAATTAATGACCAAATATAACACTCACGGACCTAAACAACTTGAATATCATTCGATTATGAAAGTAATTGATCAAATAGACGAACACAAAATTGAAAAAGAAAATCAAGTATTATGATTTTAAATTAGTGAACTTTTTTAAAGAAAAAAAAGACAATGGGCTGAATCTTATTTGAATTGCAAAAGTGATTGACCTTCTTGTTGTTTCTGTTTGTTGCAGCTGCATCTTTTTATCGTTCTTTGAACCGAGGGCCATTTTTCTACCTTTTCAAGATAGACGTGTGCCTACACTTTACACACCCCAGACCCTACCTATGAAATTAAGTCCAACATGGCTTTCTTTCTTGAAGGATGGAATACACACAAAAGACATGCCTAAAAAATTTTAAAAAACATTATTTTAAGCTCACAAAATTGGCAAAGCTAAAAACACCTTTTGATGCACTGCTAGAAACTGAATAAAAATTCGAATAAACGAGTTCATTGTTAAGAATAGTACGTAAAAAGGTCAGCTCGTTCACATGCTTTAAACGAGCCAATAGGATTAATAATACTGACTAAAGAAATGTTTAGGCACAGTGATAGGAGACAATTTGAGAAAGATTCTTTAGATGCCAAAAACCAAAATGAATAAGAGCTGATAGGTTCGACAAATAAGATTTACAGACATGGTAAAAGGGGACCATTGTAAGATTCCACGGATGTTCTTACACTGTTACACATCTCTTTTTTTAAAAAAAAATTACCGTGGTGTCCGTGTCAATTTTCACGCACCTCGACTAGTTTTACGTGATACCTGCCACCTCTCACCAGCAACAGATACCAAGTAATTTTGTCCACCAAAGCTAGAACAAATGAGAAGAATCACCTAGTATTTTTTGTCTCCGCTTATTTTTTAACCTGAGACCTCATGGTTCTTAACCCACTTCATTGACCACTAGACATGCTCTCGCGTGCACACATCTTTTTTTTTGGTATATGCTTATTCTATATTCCTTGTAGTAATTGACATTTCACTGTTGACCTTCAGCTTTTGAGAACAAAAAGCACACTGCAAGATAATATCAAACACTTGACAATTCTATTGCTCTATATTAGTACCCCAATTAGGAGTCAGGAACAAGAATTTTGAGCAAAAGACAAAAAGGATTTTGAAAACTGAAAGGTTACACAAATTTATGAAAAGGTGTATAATCAAATTGAGAGGCTTCTAACCATTTTTTATAATTGTGATGTTCGAGTCAATTTGCATGCATATCGATTAATTTTACAAGGTACCTACTATCTCTCATCAACACCTTGATTATTTCAACAAGATATCTACTAAGTCCAACCAGCACAGGCACCGAGTCATTCTGTCCACCTAGGCTTGGAAAAATAAAAAATGAGAAGAAATCACCTAGTATTTTTGCCTCGTTAGAATTTGAACTTCAGACCCATAGTTTCCAACATACTTTATTGACCACTAGGTCACACCCTTACCCTCATGTACCTGTAAAAACTTCCTGAGAAAGAAAATGAACAAAAAGCACACTAAAAGATAATATCACACACTTGACTGTTCATTTGCTATACACAAGCTAGAACCCCATAATGAGTCAGCAACAAGAATTTCAAGCAAAGACAAAAGGGGTTTTCAGAACTGAAAAAGGTTACACTAATTTATGAAATGGTGGATAATCAAATTGGAAGGCTTAACGAGAGATCTGGACTTCGAACTTGGGGCATAAAGTCGCGTTTGATAGGGAGCACTCTACCCTCAAAATGGAACTTTATGGCGCAAATCCGGATATGTCGGGCTAGAAAGCAGGTACCTGAAGCAGGATGGGAAACCAAAAAAAAAAAGAAAAATTGGAAGGCTTCTAATCATTTCCCTATATATACTTATCATTAGGAACTTCCAAATTGGATAACACTACTCATAACTTTCGCCACCCTTGTATGATAATTCAAGATATTTGATTATTCTATTGCTAGATACTAATATCCCAACTAGGGAAATCAGGAATAAGAATTTCAAGAAAAGACAAAAATGGTTTTGAGAACTGAAAGAGTACAACTAATTGTATGAAATGGTATAGAACCAAATTCGGAGGCTCCTAACAGTCTCCCTATACAAACAGGCTGTACTATTATGAGAAATTGCCAACCCTCTAAATTTGGATATAATTACTTGTAGCTTTCGCTATCCTTGCCTTTTCCCAGCTAAACAGGGTATGCAGTGTCACATTCTATGGTAAAAGAAAACTAATGGGGTATACTGGACACCTTTTTTGTTTAATAATCGAGAAATCCCCGAGGTCTAGTATTGCACGACACGAGACTTAGTGGATAATGGACCTGCCCCTCTACCCTTCTCCACTAAAATACTAGGCTTTTGTCTGTGGCAGGTTTCAAACCCGTGATGTGCTTCTTGCCCACACATCATGCGTGGAATGTTTATCTCTAGACTGAAATCCCGGGTGTGAATGTATAGATACCCCTATGAGACATTTGTTTACTTAGTGAATGAAACCTAGGATAGCAAAATACCAGAACTACTAAATTTTTCTATTTGCATCCTCAAAAAACAATGTACAACTACAGGCCCTGCTACATAACTTAATTTGGGGAATTGCCTGTTTCCAAGCCAGGCATGTCATTTGTTACCATTAAGCACCGTGTATCTGGCATCAAAGCTTCCAGAAAATGGTGACTTGCACATTGTAGATTAATGTCATGCTAGTCCAAGAAACACCCCAAAATTAACAATGTTTTCCTTGGTGGAATTCCATTCTGTTTGAAAAATGAAGTCTATTTGGTTTTGAACTAATAAATGTATTTACACGGTCCTGAATCTCAAGCACAACATAAGTGTAACAAGGCCACAAGAGGGAGAAACAACATACCTTTAGTGGGATAGAGGGCAACCCTGCTATTCCATCATATGATTATAGGACCCGCAGAAATATATGAGAATCTTCAGCTCCATGTCCATTCATCAGAATGATCAGGGGAAATTTCTTCAACAGATGTAATCCAGCTTGCATTATCAAGTAATAGAGATCTGCCACTTGCTTTGTCACAAGATACTTCAGAGTTGCAAGAGAACCAGATGTCAGAGTTGAGTGCATATTCAACTGATTGAGGAGCAATTTCTCTTGGGTTTAAACCATACAAGCTGTTTTTGATCTCCTCTTGTGTTAGACCAATTGTATCTTCTCTATGAGGCAGTCTTAGAGCATGATAAGTAGATAAACCCCTCTGCAATGGGGAACTGGTTGCTGACAAGAACTTCCAGCCGAAATTATCCAAGGCCATTGGCAAGAGGGCATCAGAATCACAATGATTCTTCTCATGATGACTTAGATACGGGACGATAGCATTGCCGTTTTCAAATGGATTCTCAGGATTATGATCTTGCTCCTCTGAGTTACATAACAAGGGTAGATCAAACCGGTGCATTCTTGCAACTGCATATTCCTCATGTTCAAGAATCGTTCCAAAATCCTTGGAGCAGACGTCAGTTGGAAAGAGTTTCTGCTGAAAGCTTGTTGAACAAAAATATGGCAGCACATCAGAATATCCAGAGTTTGTAAATAAAGAGGATGAACACAATGCCAGCGCATCAAGCTTCTTTTCTGTACGCTGCTGGTAATCAACGTGCCATGAGGTGGCTATTGGTGAACACAATTTATTCCCTCTGATAGTAGTAATGGCTAATACAGGATCCTCTTTCTCTTCATTGAAATCCCAATCTAAGAATAAGTTTTGTGCTCCTCTTCTTACAGGTATATTTGCACTATGAAGTCTATCTGGTAGGAAATGATCACCAAGCCCATGACGGTCAAAGGATAATGAAAGCAATGAATCACTCTGATCCCACAAACTTGTAGTTATTTTGTTGTTTGAAATTTGACTATTATTTTCATCTTCATAGTGCAAACCAGCTTCCACATCAAAATCAATGAGATGAAAGGCAGAAGTGAAGTTATCCAACTCTGGGGGAACTCTCTCCTTTGGCCTACCAAAGAAATTACTGGGACTGCAATCACTCTGGCTCATCCTATATTCTGGTGCTGTAACATCTATGTGCCTCGAAAGAGGTCGTGTCTTTGCATGATCTTGCTTAGCATATGCAAGTGAGCTAGTACTTGCATTTTCCCCTTTCCTGACCTGTGAATCCCAGAAATCCTGAAATTTCAAGTAACAGAAGTCAAGAAAAAGAAAAGAACTTAAACTTATATAGTTGCCGAAAAAGCTAAGAGATCATACTTCATCCTCCTTCCTTCCAGGGAACAGCCGCCTGAGAAGTGCAGAAACCAAATCAAACCTGGAAAACCTAAGTCAACTTGAGATGGAACTTATCAAAATACAAAAGCAACTGAAAACGTTAATTGGACCTTTCAGAACTGAGTTTTTCGACGTCAAGAAACAATTCATTTGCTCGCTGACAAAGTTTCTGCCTCTTTGCTGCAAAAATCCCATTACCAGAGTACTGGCTCCCTAAGAATGATACGGAAGACGTAAATGTCTCTGAACAAATGTTTATGCCTAAGTCTAAGTCTAAGCAAATGCCCTGTTAACTGCTAAAAAGTAAGCACCATAACCAGTTGACTGAGTTTAATAAAACCAGTCAGCTAAAGTAACAACAGAACACAGACAAAACAAGATACAGATATGATTCCCCACCTTATAAAAACAATGGAGCACATATTCAAACAGACAAGGCTCTCATTCATGTTTCATCATAGCTAAAAAAGCCTCCTCTTGAGGTCTTGCTAGTGTGCAAAAGACTATGGCCATAAGAGTGCTAATATAAGGAAACACTTGGGAGATTGACCTAATTCTAGCTCAAACGACTTAAAGATTATGTTGAGAAAGAAAGAATAACAACAAGCTTCTGGTCCTAGTGTGAAGGATCTAGTAATATAATTCCCTAGCTATGTTGCTCAGACTCTTAAAAAATGTCATAAGTGTGTTGGATCCTCCAAAAATAGTATTTTTGGAGGATCCGACATGGGTGCAGCACCATTTTTGGAGAGTCCGAGCAACATAGTTCCCTAGTGCTTCGTTTTCCTTCTTTTCGTGGATAAATATAAATGCTCACTGATGAAGTTATGAAGCATCCATTCTAATTCTTCCCATATCCATCTCACAAGCCAATATTTATCCATGGAAAGGGAGAGGTGAGGGATGATAGTGCAATTATGCATTCAGTATCCTAAGTGAAGAATCATTGTTGCAGAGAGAATTGAATATAACCTGAATTATTTGATGGACCCGCAAGGGGTGACAGACGCAAATTTGATTCTACAGGAGTCACTGCAGTTGGGAGTGAAAAGGACTTAAGTTTTGCCTCCTTGGATATGCCTGCATTTTGATGTACCGCGAAGATCGTCAAAATTAATAATAGACCAAACAGAGTCAAGATGCTTATATTACTCGTACGCGGTATAATCTGCTTCCTAATCCTACCTATGACACCATCAACAGGTGAAAAGGACTGGCATTCATTAGCCTGATATTCCTTTTCTACTTGAATTGGGATTTTAAGGTCCTTATTTGGGCACTTCAGCACGTTGTATGTGCTTGTTATGCCTGCATATTATGCATAATTAGTTAAATCCTTCAAATAAAAGGTGGTCTCTAAATAAAATAAAGCAAGCTGAATTTGCGTAAAGTTTATGAGGAACCAGAAAATTTACTAGTTAGAAATCAAAATGCAACCCACCTGAGATACAATTACTAGATTGAGTGATCTTTGATAGTTTACTCCCTCTATGGAGAAGATCTGAATTGCTATGGGCAATGCTCTTTTTCAACTTCTTGAAGAAAGCATACTCTGAAGTTTTGGGCGTATCAGCTGCACTAACAATACTATCATTTCTTATAGAATTTAGAGGGATACAGATGAAGCAGTTAACATCTTCTGAAATAATAAACTGATTAGGACATGGGTAGTAAAGAGGGAGTACTCAAGAAAAGAACAATCTTACAATTGGGGTTGCGAGCTGTCCGATATTTTTTGGATAATGCTACTCTTCCAGCATTTGGAAGAGGATCTGCTTCGTTATCTGGGGATGTGACCTTTTTCGCCTTGATCACATCTAACAGTAAAAAGTACTACAAATGTTATGTATAGCAGGGGGAACAAAGGGTGGTTACAGGTCAATATCAAGCAAAATATGGTTAACATGATAATAAATAAGATATAGGAAAAAATGTCCAAGCAAATCAAATCAAAATGCAAGAAACTAACGAAGCCATACAATATCTTATACAAAGATAATGAATTAATAATATATCCATGATAAGTCCAGCTCTCTCCAATTAGTCCAAAAGCAAAACTCAAATGTGGTTGCTGAGTACAGATACTTGCCAGGATCTCAAATGATTCAGGTTGATACCATCTTCACTGCTAGTAAAATGCCGTCACATGAAACACATCAATATAAAAAATGGCAAACAAGAGACTTGATGAATAAGGAAGAGGTTTTATAACACCTCCTTTGCTTATATCAGTACTTCAATCATTTGAGGGTTAATCAGTGAAATTTTATTGTAATCACCTCCAAATCAATTTAATTCAATATTCATCTGGTTTGGCAGTGGAAATAAGCTACTTTGTTCTTAGAAAGCTTATGAATGAAATGAGCTTCAAGACACATTTTTACTGCTATAAAGAGTAAGATACTGAAGCTTAAATGGAGCCATGTGCACCTCAACAACAACAACAACATATCCAGTGAAATCCCACAAGTGGCGTCTGGGGAGAATAGATGAACGCAGACATTATCACTACCTCCTAGAGGTAGAGAGGCTGTTTCCGAAAGACCCTCGGCTCGAGTATAGCAAATCATAGTAGGTATGAAAAGGAAAACATCAGTGAAGACAAAATACCATATAATAAGGAAATAGTAACAACAACAAAATAGTGCAATAACCGAAATACAAGAAACACTAGATGGCGATAGAAATCAAAAGCAAGACACTACAAGAATAAGACTAATAATACGACAGGCATTGCCAAGCCTTAAACCCGTAGAAAAGCAATACAATACTCCATTACGTACTAACCTTTTACCCTAATACGCGACCTCCAAACCCTCCTATCTAAGGTCATGTGCTCTTACGTTGAAGCTGCACCATGTCCTGTCTAATCACCTCTCCCCAATACTTTATTCGGCCTACCTCTACCTCTCCTCGTACCCACTCTATCTAACCTCTCGCACCTCCTCACTGGGGCATCTACACTTCTCCTCCTCACATGCCCAAACCATCTCAATCTAGCTTTCCTCATCTTGTCCAGGATGGAGGCCACTCTTAAATTGTCACGGTTATCTTCATTCTTAATCTTGTGTCTCCTAGTATGTCCACATGCACCCCAACTTGCTTGGAATTGAGGCGTGGTTGTTAAAATCCTTGGCGCATTTCAGCTACAGATGCAATCGGATATATACATATCAACACACCATTGTTGAACAACAATTATAACCACTTAATCCAAAATAAACACACATGATCCTAAAAAAGGGGATAATGGTGCTGAAATGCGCCAAGGATCTCAAATCGTTCATATTCTTAGCATCTCGAAGGGTTCCACTTAACAAATTGATGCTGATAAGAAGCTATCAATTATGGAAAATGCAAGCAAAATACAACACAAATAAGGGAAAAAGTAGAATCTAAGACCTTCTTCATACATGGTTGGACTACAATCGTTTGAGGTAGCGTTGAGTTAAACAGATAAACTGAAAACTTCAATGTGACTCATCTAAAGTCACTCTATTCAATATGTATAAGCTATTTTTTGATTGGAAATATCCACAATAACCCGCCTCTCATAAGCTAAGTTGCCGGGCTCGGGTGCGGGTGTCAAATACGGGTGTGAAACTAGAGGTTGGATCCTTCATGACCTAAATTTTAAGATTTTGGGGTGCGGATTCAGGTACGGATACGAGTGCAGAGATTCAGCTAAAATAATTCAAATATCTAAAAGTAGAGTTATATATCTAAATTATAAGACATTGTGTGGAAAACTTAAAAGGTATTCCGAGGAGAAAATATTGATTCCAAAAGGAGATAAAAGGAAAAAGACTTAGACATAGAAATAGAAATTTATATATACAAGCTATTCCATTTTCTTCGATTTCACATTAACTTTTGTTTTGATTTCAGAAATCATAGGTACCTGTCCCGAATTTCTCTGTTGATTTTGGTCAAATCACCCAAAATCGGCTGATCAAATTCGGTACGGATGTCACACTCACACGCACATCGTGTCGACACAGGTACGGCACGGAGTCCGAGCAAAACTTCAACTTTCAAGTCGGTGAATGCAGAACATCAGAAGACTCTTATCACTTTTTTTTGTGTGACAATAAGTTCACACTTAGTATAAATATATAGTTTGGAGAAGTTCTAAATTATATTAATAGTGTTCGATTCCAGGCAACAAGCTCATCCGCCCACATTTCTGCAATGGCAGATCATAGACATACCATTTCACAATCAATCACGTCAATATTTATGACGTGGATCAACATATTATAAATCGTAGCTGAAATTAAAATTGTAGATGAATCAAAACGAGAAACATAGATTCAAAAAAACTGGCAGATCGATCGGCCGGAAAAAATATTAAGTTCCAAAGTAATTGTCAGTACCAAATCGGTCATCATCATTGAGGCGGTGCTGATGTTGAGTGAGGCCTCCAGCGAAAGAATTTAGAGTTTTTGGTGGATGTTTAACAGAGGATTTGAATCTTCGCCTCATTATGTTATGGTGATTGTCGTCGATTCTGGGAAATCTAACTGCAGTGATCGATGAAGCTTTTCAAATTTGAATCCCTTTGATTTATGAAGACGAAGAGAAGGAATTTTAGGCGCCAAAGCGGTTCAATTTGCGCGGTTGGGCTTGGAGTATATTGCGGTTGGGCTTGAGGATTGGACTTGGAGTATATTTATTCAGGCCCAATTATTGCTTTCTAAAATGAAAAAGAAAGTGATAGTCAGTGTAGTCCCACAAATGAGGTTTGAAGAGGGTAGAGTATACATGCCTTACTCCTAGCTTAGGAGGTAGAGACGTTATTTTCGATAGACTCTCGGCTAATTGGAACACCTTATCAAGAAAATTTATTTTTTCTTCCTAATTTACAATTTACAATTAGGTGTAAGGGAAATTTTAGTAGCTTAGTTGGTTGACTATCGAAACTTTTACCCTATTAGAGAGGTTCGATAAAGGTTACTAGTTACTTATCATAACACATGAATATTCACTAGTAAAGGGATAAAAATGCACATTCCAATTGATTGAAAATTAAATGTGCTTAATCAGATATTACTAGGACCAATATCAAAATTTATCAATAACCGAAAGAAACAAAAATGATATGAACCTTAAAAGTAAATAAATCTTGTTCAATTTATCAAAGTATGCATAATATATAATTTTATTAAAAAACTCGTAGATTTGAACCTCGAACCTTATTCTATTATATTAGAATTTTATTCAATTTATTTGGAGTAAATGTTATTTTTTTGAGTTCATATCTGGATCCAGAAAAAGGCTTTTTGCACACTCCGCAAAAGACACAGTAATCACCCAAAATTATTACACAAAATATTCCCAAAAAAGAATGCCACAAATATATGGAGAAGAAAAAGTAATAAAGACAAAAGAGAAGTGATGAGATTATCCAAAAGAAGGGGATATGGTAAGTACGTGGCATCTTCCTAGTGGTTGGAGCAATAGCTGCACGTCACAAGTTCACTCGTCGTCCAGGAAAAAGATATCCCCCCAGTAACTATCAATCCACACTGTTTTTCTTCATCAAATCATACAACAACACCCCCCCAAAATTCTCAAAAACAAGTTAGAAAAAACTAAACCATATGGCAAGTTGTAACATGGCTTCAGCTGCATCAAGTTTTCTGGTGGCAACTCCTAATGTTGCCTCCAACAATACAACCACTTCTCGTACCAATATGTTATTTTTCTCCTCCAACAAATCCACCACCATCCCGAGACTCGTAGTAAGGGCGGCCGCGGAAGAGGCTGCGCCAATAGCCGCCGCCGCCGCCGCTACTGCTGAACCAGCAGTTGAAACCAAAGCTGCTAAGCCACCTCCAGTTGGACCCAAGAGAGGCGCCAAGGTAACTCCTTTTATTTATTTAGACTGTTGTGTTATTTCTTCTCTTTTTTTTCGTTATAAAAATTAGTTTTGTGACTTTAATTGCGTTTGATATAATTGCTCAATATATCATCTTGCCTCCTTATAATTATGCAGATTGTAATATACATCATCATATAGCTAAAAGATGCTATTGAATTTTGAATTGGATTATAAATAGAGACTCCTAGACAAATAATATTAGTTTGAGAAGAATTTAAATGGAGCAACATGAGGTAGAAAGAGATTACGACTATTTTATTAAGTAAACATACAACTTTCAAGATGGAAATTATCCTATCCACGAATGTTCAAGACGTTATCACAAAATAGTAGTAGTGAATATCATGATATTTTGCATCGATTGACTCACGTGAATCGAGTTTGAGGGTGTAGGAAAATATTTTCCACGAGAAACGTCTAGTATGTTACTGATATAATATTTGACAGGTGAGAGTTCTTAGGAAGGAATCTTACTGGTACAAGGGCACTGGTTCAGTTGTAGCTGTTGATCAGGTAAAAGCTTAAGCAGAATCTACATCTAATTAAAATTTCATTAATGATGTTTAACTTATAATGATTTCGATTTTGTTGTTAATCTTTCAGGATCCAAAAACTCGTTACCCAGTTGTTGTACGATTTAACAAAGTGAATTATGCTAATGTTTCGACCAACAACTATGCATTGGATGAAATTGAAGAAGTGTGAAAATGAGAATGTGTGCAGTCAATTGGAATTAGTATATTATTTGTAGAATGCAAAGGCCATTTGGTTTTCATGTTTATTCTCTAGTTATATACTGGCTTTGAATGTGAATGAGTGTCTTATTGTAGTTTGTGGCAATTTGCAGTCCCATCCTTTTTGTATTTTCATTGTTAACCTGCTCAAGTTCTGTTCTTTCTAAGCAAAAATGCAGAGACGAATCCAAAATTTGAAGCCAGTGATCCGCTGCTAAGATGATCGAAACAAAAATTAACAGTTACACGAATTTAACATTATGGCTTCAAACTAACTCAATATTCAAACACCAATAACGTATTTCACTCTCCCATCAACATATAGAAATGGGCAGTTTGGTGCATGAATCATTCCGCGTTCAGGCAGGGTCCAAGGAAATGTCACGCCCCAAGAGAGTGTATAATGTAGACAACCTACCTTGACACAAGCATCAACGATTGATTCCACGGTTCTACTATCGACATAATTTTAGTTAAAACTTTGATGAAAAGAAAAGGTAGATCAATGTCAAGAAATTCCAGTATTCTCACCAATAACTAAACAAAAATTCAGACTCTTTTTCATACTCGAAGTAGGAAATCCCAGAAACTATATGCAATACTTCTCCAATAAATCCTTGCTTAGTAGATCTATGTGTTATTGAACAATCACTATAACAAGGGGTCAATGCTCGAGAACGAGCTATCAAACCGGAGTACTTTGACTCGAGAAGTGAAAGTTCTAACTGAATTCAACAGTGTCACATTATCTCAATGCATGTGTACCACCTAACTGGAGGCTCAAGCACCATCCGCATCGCAACATCTCTTCTCGATGTTTGTCAAAGTGTCAATTCATTACAGACAGGAGAAATGAATGCTTGTAAGGCTCTTGACCTCAGCTAGAGGTAACTACCATCTCAAGACTCAAGAAGACCGCCAAAGCGGACTAATTAGAAACAGACACACCATACCTACTTAGAAACATATATAGGATTGTCGCAACAGAAAGGATGGAGATTGATGGACACAACGGCAAATCAGGATAGGTGAATGACAAGGAATGTCATTGATAACGGATACACATATCAACAAATCTATACACCCTGAGATAGAGGAACGACCATACTCATAGATGAGGCTCGTGAACTTCCTTGTTTACAGCCCATACCCAAATATAAGTGCTTATACTCTTTTACTTTTGTTTTACGAACACTACTAACTTGAGGATAGAAAGTCTTTGACTCCTTCAAATCCCTTTGCTGAAATAATCTTCTTTTTTTTTGGTACTCTTCTTGAGAGGGTTGGGGTCTGTAATTCACATTTAAAGCACTGTTTTCTGAGCGAGCTTTAAAGGCAGAAGAACATTGAACCTCTGTATAGGTATGTGGTAATCTACAGTGGATCTTTTCAGGCGAACCAAGATAAGTTCAACCTGAACCTGTTCTGGTAGCAACTTGAATCCATCTGGGACACAACTAAAACTAACATTGTTTATTTAGAATGGAACAAAAAGCCATCCACACCTCTCTGGATATGCTTCAGTTTCCATATCCTCATTGTGACTGAGGCAAGGAACATAAGAAAAATAGCATCAGTGGTACAAATGATTCCACCAGCAGCAAACAAAGAAGCCAGTCCTGCCAATCCCAAGATCAAGTAATCGACAAAAGAAGGCTGGAATCTTCGGGATGTCCCAAGGAATGTCTTATGCGCCACAAAAGTACAACCATGCAGCTTCGGATCGAGTCTTCTTAATAAGTTTAGTAGCTTTTGCAATCTTCTCTTTTATACAAACTGTAATTATTGAATTGATCCCTCTTATTAGAAAAGGTCAATGACAGAATTTACATGCATCTTGGGTCTGTTCCAATATTTAATAAGTAATTTCACCGCAAACAAATTCAATCAATCAACTTCAGCATGCATGGCACATTATACATATTTCTTCTCTGGCCCAATGTTTAATAAGTAACTTTACTGTGAACAAAATTCAATCAATCAACTTCAGTACCATGATGCATCTTTACAAGATTGTCTCATGGAAGATACTGGGTTTGGGGTGCGGTGTGGGGGTGGATGGGTTGGTTGACTACCCATAGGAAAATGAAAGCTGTCAATATTAAGCAAGCTGAATATTTGAAGTTTCAAATAAGTATATTTGACACACAAACACCAAATTCTTGTTCAATTTTCAATTGATATGGTTTCTCAAAAATAAGAGAAGTGTAAGTGCTGGTCATTGCAAAGTACAAAACTAATCTTTGAGGAAGGAAGAAAATTCAGTTATAAACTCATGAATGAAGTTATATCAACATCGATTCCTGCTTCAACAATGAGTTTACAATCAGAAGCAAGATATACTTGTAAGGGAACAACATAATGATATATGAATATGTCAAAGAGATCTGGAAGAATAATGCGTACAAGGAGAGCATGAGCTGGATCGCTTTGACATGGATAGCCCAATGGGGCCCTAGCTCTCTGTTTTTCCAGCATTAGCTTCCGATAGCAAGGATTCAAGTTCTCCTTTCCGATACAGCTTAATAGTATCTGTATCCAAAAAAAAAAAAAAGTAATCCAACTCATTCGACAAGTTTTTCATATTTCAATCATTATGATATGTTATTCAATCTTTCAATAGTAGTAATGCACAAGCTGCAAGGAATGTCTACCGACTTAAAAAGTAATCTAGTATTCATCAACTATAATGCTTTTTCTTCACTAATTCAGAGCAATTTTTATTGGTAGGACATAAACTGGCTACCACACATTTTTTAAAGTAATCCACAAGAGCCTGTTACTAACACGCTATAAACAGTCTCTTAAACAAGGACCACAAAGTTGTACTAATAGGTTATAAACTTGGTAATCAGGTCAAATAATTATCTTCAAGGAAAACACACAGAAAAACAGTACTTAGTTTCTGCAAATCTATGGTAAAAGCATAAGACTGATCAGAGAATGTACCTGTACAACCACCAATGTGTTTGGCCCCTGGTCAAAAAGAAAAACTCAATTGTTAAAAGTCCTTCACAGAAACCACAAAATAAAAATCAGCAGCAGATACAAACCGAATTGGCCAACAGCCAAATCTCTTCATTAAGAGGCAGTAGGCATGCATACTGTCAAACTATGCAAACAGTTTTTCTCTTCTTTTTTGATAGGCCAAGCAGTTATTTCTATTTATTTTTTTGGCTCTGTGTGTGAGGTGGTGGTAAATTCAAAGGAGTTGTTTCTCATTATCATCATGATATTTTAACCAAGGTTTATAAACTTACTGTCTCACAACGATGAGATATTTCCAAATACTTATGTGCTTTTCATGTAGACAGCTATTACTTCGGAAAATTTCGCATATAAAGAAGCTTTTGTTAATTATTACGTAGAGGGGCGGGCCCATTATCCCGAGTTTCGAAGGTTGCGGTTGTCCCAAAGAGTTGGCTCTAGACGGATTTCTCGGTCATCCAAAAAATATCTCTGCTTTATTACATAAAGAATTATATGTCCAGGAAGCTCCAATAAAGAAATAGAAAAGCTCCAACAACCTGTTCACATATTCCAAACACTTGTAGAGATCAACAACTCAACGATACCACATTTCTTACCAATGAATACATTGGGAACCGTATGCTGTCCGGTAAGCCTTTCCAGCACTTTCTGCAGCTGTGGTCCTTGGGGACCTGAAACCACAATTGATAGCATCAACTAATTGGTAAAAAGTATACATTTGTCTACAACTAGAGCATGGAATGCCACAGTTGCAACTTAGATAACCTCAATTAATAGGAAATAATTCCGATTGCGGACAATCAAAATGAACTAATAAGACGTCTCGTGAACTGTGCATGCACTTCTCCCAATCAAAATGAACTAATAAGACGTCTTGTGAACTGTGCGTGCACTTCTCCCAAATCTTTTAGATTTCCTTTTACATTGATTTCCCTTCTTTTGGGTAGTCTGCTGTAGTAGAAGAATATACAAAGGCCAGCATTTATTTATGGTTATAAAAATATGAGAAATATCACAATTTCTAAACTTTTCCTCTTTATTCGGTGAGAGTTCTACTTGCAACACAAGATTGCGTTTTGCTACCCTCATCTATGGATAGCAATTTAGTACCATCAACATAACATTAGAATCACCGTCTGCTTGTATTTTAGGACATGGTGAAAGGAGCTATGCACTAAAAGATAGATATTCATGTAACTTAGGTACAACCACTTCCAATTGAACTTTATCAAATTCCCCAAACAGAGTTGTAGCCTGCTGATGTGGAGGAAACTACTCTATGCAAGATGGAACAGCGGTTACTTGCATTTGGTTTTCTGACGAATTTACACACATCATAATCAAAACCTAAGAAGACTGATAGCAAGGAAACTTCAAGCTTTCATTATCGACCACCATCAAGCCAACTAAACAGACACCACACAAAATTATGATCGATATGCTCGTGAGGTTCTAAGCACAAGCTACCAATTTTTTCCTTCATACTATGACTAGGATTCAACTCTCAAGGTGAAGACCCTTTTACTTCTCGCTCCAAAGTAGGCACCAGTATTGGCAGATGTCCTAAGGTTCAGGCATAAGTAAACAGAAAATAGTCTAGACAATGCGAATGAAAGCTCAGCTCCCATCTACTTAAAGACCATTTTCCACCAATGTTTCTCGTTCGTGAAGTCAAGACAACAATATGAGCTGGCCTTACTACACTAAGCATCTAATTCCACAATAAGAACTATCATCTAGATCAAGATCACAAATAATTGTTTCGAATACCCAGAAATACCACTAACTCAACCAAAAAGCATTTTGGCCAAAACCTTGTTGCATAAGGGAAATTTTTGCCCCACATTTGAGGAATAAGGTGGATGTGGTATAGACAAGCAACCAGAATCCATAATTGTGTACACCATTCTGCTTGCTTAACAAAATTAGTCTTCCAGAAGACTAGCAATCAACCTACTTAATATCAGCCGACATTCTTATCTATCAGGAACTTAAACTCAAGTACTCAACTGTATTTGACGCAACCAAAATAAACCATGCTAGTAGAATATGCATAACAGTTAATTGGTTATCTCTAATATTCCATTTGTATATTTTACATTCAACTCGTTAATCATCTCAAGATTCAAAGCCATACCTGCATATATTCATAACATCAAAAACAAAATTTGTCTACATAATATATTTAACAATGACTTCCTCAATTCACATTAAGCAAAAAAAACATGTGGATACAACTTAGAATCTGTTAACGGGTTGCAAGGGTGGAACATTACTTTCAGAAGGTTATTACGTGACTGGCAGTTGGAAAGAGCTGTGGAGTTTTTCAAGACTTTGGAATCCTTCCCAAGATGCTGAGGACTCATTGTTCTAGAAACCTGATAAGAATGGTGTTTTCACTGTCAAATCTGCTTATAGCTCTCTGACAAGGCAAGAACAACTTCCTAGTCAGTGGCCTTGGAGGTCAATCTGGAAGGCAAAGGCCCCTTTTAAAGTACTTTGTTTTTCCTGGCTTGTTGCTAGAGAAGCATGCCGCACTCAGGAAAACTTAAGGAGGAGGGGATTTCAATTATGTTCTAGGTGCATTTTGTGGGGTATTGGGGAGTACAACAGTCACCTGTTCCTACATTGCTCCATAGCTGGTCAGCTGTGGCAATTGTTTTTCAACATGGTGAGCGTCAGATTGGTTATGCCAGCAGCTAGCTGTAATCTTTTGAAGTGCTGGAATTATATTAGAGGAGCAGTAAGGCAGAAGAGGTGGTGGAAATTTGTACCAGCTTGCATATGGTGGACACTTTGGAAAGAAAGAAACTTTAGAGTTTTTGAAGACATACAATTCTATGCAGAAAGTGAAAATGAATTGTATTCTTTTGTTTTAGTTTTGGTGTAAAGAAAACTACTTTGAGGGGGCTGGATCACAAGTAGATATGTTAGGATCCTTGTGAACAGTAGTCCTAAGCATGGTTGGATACTTGGATTTTTGTAACCACTTGAAATTTTCTGTTTTTCTGTGAACAGATTTGTTTCTCATTGGTTAAAGCTGTGATCTTTATTGCTTTCTTTGAGCCAAAGGTCTATCGGGAACAGCCTCTCTACAACTCTACCTGCCAAGGCCGAGGTAAGTTCTGCGCGCACTCTACCCTCCCCAGACCCCATACACTGTTACTGTGCTGATTTAATACTTATATACATGTTACCAATTTTTTAAAAAAATGTGAATATGATTCCAACACAAAGCAAACACTTTTTTTCTGAGTGAATTCATGAAAACATAAAGCTCGAAAAGAAGATGTTTTTAAGTAAAGTTCTTGACTTTGGAGAAACTTACCCATTTCGTCCAATTCAATAACAAGTGGATCTACACCAAGTCTCTTGAACAAAACTTTCACCTCCGTTGAGTACCTTTTACAACAAAACAAAAAAACCCCACTTCAAAATCCAAAAAATTAAAGAACCCCACTTCAGAATTAGGCATAAATACTAATTGTACAACTTACGAACACCAACTTTTGGAGTAGACAACAACTGGGTTTTCAGTAATAGTCTTCTTCACACTCTCCTCCAATCGTGACCCGAATGAACCCGACATCGCTCGAATCTGGACCCGACCCATTTTACGGGGTCCATCGTTGTCGATTCTGGACCCAAATCTGATACTTGGGAAACTGCAATTGTAATTGGGAATGCGCTGTAAATGCGAGAGAATTTGAGGTCCAGTTTGAGGAAGAAAGGAATGAGAGATAGAGAAATTGCTGATGTTTTTTGTCAAATTCGAAGTGGCAGCCATTTTTTGGGGGAAACTTTGTTCAGTTCAGTTCCTTTCTTGAGATTTTCTTCTTCTTTCTATACTTGCAAATTTCACAAGAGTTTGAGTTTTAACTTTTTTGAGTTTGGGGCTAAAATTGTCCCTTAACTATTAGATAACTATTAGAGTAGGTTCATTTTGGTCCTTCAAATATAACTCTGAGCATATTTAGTCCCTTAACTTTATTAAAGTGGAGCACTTTTGATCTCCCTAACAAAATTTGTTTAAAAATAATAGTGTTAAACCCATGTGGTACCCACGTGACTTGTAAAATACAAACTCATAGAGGTTAAGTGTTAGCTATTATGAGTATATATTTAATTTTGCACGCTCTTAAACACAATTAAGAAGAAATTCGCACACCCTTCACCAAATTACTAGCTACACCACTGACTTTAAGACCATTTTGTTACTGCAATTAAGAAAATGATTATTTTTTTCGAATGGACAGATTATTGTGTTCTAAAGTATTGTCTTCAAATATAAATAGCTACTACTATATTAATCCTAAAAAATTAAGGAGACAAGAAAGAAAGAAAATGTATATCAATTAAGAAAGAGATAACACTGTCAAATTTACACCGTTAGAAAATTATCCTTTTCGTTAATTTTTAACATTATTATGTTAGGAAGACCAAAAGTGCTTCACTTTAGTAAAGTTAAGGGACTAAATATGCTCAGGATTATATTTGAGGGACCAAAATGAACCTACTCTAATAGATGAGGGATAATTTTAGCCCAAGACTCTAACTTTTTTAATCCCTTTTTTTCATTTCGATACATTTTTTTTAGTTTATAATTAAATAATTTTAAAGTTTCTTTCATTTTTTTAAGTTATATGATAAATAAATTGAGTATTATATGGACCGAATCTGATACTAGTATTTTTTTTCAACTTTTAAGCAAGCACATGGATTACCTGTTTTTATAAAAACAAATTTATGTGGCCCTTACATTGAAAGTTATGTATCGACCTTTTCTGAAATTAAAAATAGAGTCTCATTTGCAATTAAGCTTCTTTGGATGGTTGTTATTGTTCTACGGCATGTATTTGTGTTAGTTTAAATATAATATTTGTTCGGATTGTTATTAAATTTTATTGTATTGTATAATTAAATTTATTGTTATTTAATAATAAAAATCTCATTTTATGTAACGACTGGTTTAGTATGATTATGTGTTACTTTTTTCTTCTCATTTTATCTTTATTTATTATCTAATAATTCTATCTTATTATTTACACTATTTTTTATTGTAGTTTATGTGGATATTATGTAACGATAAAAAATGATATAATCTATCCAAACATTATATTCATCAAAACAATATAAATATAATACAATGTAATATAATACGATACATTATGCAGCGATAATAATAAAACTAAGATACAAAACTACAAAAGTTGGAAAGGGTTATGTTCCACTATTTTTATTTTTATTTGGAATTCAAGAAAACCCGCAATTGCTATCATACTAGGCAAGTTCAGTGAGACAAACTCAATTGAGAAGACGTTGGCAGAGGAAATCGATCTTTGGCTTCCCTTATAGAATATCAGCTACTCCACCAATTCAACAACTCGTATTCCACTAGGGTTTTGTTCCTACATATTTCACTCCAAAGTGACAAAAAAATTGACCGTCCGAACTAGTTTTTACTTCGCAACTCGATCCCTTATCTTTGTAAAAAATTCACAGGGTACTATATTTGGATAAGTCAAATAGAATTGATCGCACATATTCCAAAAAATTTATGAATTAATACACACGAAAAATCAAAACAATCCTGAACCTTTTGCTTTCTTAAGGTTTCTAATTCTTTGATAGGCTATTGAACCAATTGTTACCACTTGGGTAGAGCCATACTTTGGTGAAATAGCTTGAAGTCCAGCCCATCATTTCCTGATCATTATTTAACTTGTACTCACTTTTTAAAAAGATTTGTGCACCTTCCACTTCGAGTACAAACAAAAATGATTGAACTTCAGCCATATATTTATATGAAGTTTAAACAAAAATGAAATAACTTAAGTCATATGTGTCTTGAACTTCAACCATATGAAATTTCAAATATTTTATCTAAAATTATCTTAAAATAGATAGACTTGCAATTTTTTACCTGCTATAGATATAGCTTTAGTAATCCCAAAATTAAACACTTTGACCTTTATTTTTTCCAAACTTAAATGAGCACATTTTTCAGCCCAAAGATCAGAAGTCAATGGGCTGCAGTGACAGATGAACATTGCAGGCCACAAGTATATGGGCCTCAAACAGTCCAGCTACTGTTCTTTTTTTTTCAACAATCCAGCTACTGTTGAATAAGCTCCAAGTTGATTGTAAAAATTTCACGGGTTAGAAGTTAGGTTTGATAAAATCAAATTTTGAAGTTATATATGAATGAAGTTCATGTATTTCTGCTTGAAGTTTAGACAAATCATCATTTTTGCCAAAACTTCAGTTATATATGACTGAACTTTGATCATTTTTGCTTGAACTTCAGTCAGATGTGCAAGAACTTTATACATTGAACTTCATCCACATATAGCTGAAGTTCAAGCAAAAATAAGTGAATGTATGAATTTCTAACAAAAGGTACTAAAATGTTATAGAAACTTGTTGCTCTAGGTGTAAAAAATGGACCACTGAGATGGGAATTACAACCACTCTTCATTGATAAATGACAACAACGTTTCTGGTGTTGTTGACATTCTTACACGGGCTAGTTTTCTTGTGGATGAGAAACATTTTCAAAGGGTCCTTCCAGAGATCAAGCTTTTGGAAAGGACAAGCTAAAGTAAAGTGATCCATCTCCAATATCCAATAAGTTCATTTCAATTTTGAGAAAGGCAAACTTCATGCCTACCAACTATATGTGATCTGATTTTCTACAAATGTCGGCATAACCCAAAGATCATTCATCACTAGTAACTCCTACGTATGAGAGCGCTGATAAATTCTGAATACTAGATATGATATTATCAACTAGTGAGACGATGATGGATAAGCTTCGTTGACAAGATTAAAAAGTTGAATCATATAGCAACGCTAAAAGTCAAAACTATCTTTGCGCTTGATGTTTAAACAAATCAAAATAATTACAAATTAAGGAAATAATATCGTGATCGTGGTTAATAGATAAAATTCATATATAAGATGCATGTTTTGCATTCATTGATTTAATGAAAATACCAAATTCATGTAAACTTTTTTCCTTAACAGAATTTACATTAGATATATTTAATAAACATAGAAATCTCAACAAGTTGGTGTCGTGGTGTAGTTGGTTATCACGTCAGTCTAACACACTGAAGGTCTCCGGTTCAAGTCCGGGCGACGCCACTTTAATTTAGTTTTTCTCCTAGACCATTTTGACCCTTTGATTATTAGTAATATTGTTTTTTTTTAAATTTGTTTTACTAATATTGATCATTAACGTAATTTTGTTTTAAAGACAGTTTATGGAGTACTAAATAAATGTTTTTATAACTTTTATTTTTCCCAGTTTCTTTTGAACTGTGGGTGTTTCATATAATGTGATTTACAAAAATTATTTAACCATAAGAATTTTCATAAGGATCCATGTGCTAGACAACAATGAGTTGATATCATTTTATTCATGCATATTATGATTAGAGGTGAGGGTCAAACTCTCTAATATAATGTGATCAATAATCATGAGAAACAAAGCAATTATTGAAAAGGACGACATACAACGCTATCTTTTAGAGCTATTATTGAAGATTGTAAATATTTGTTAGAAGTCAACAAGACCACTATTAAACATATGGTCGGGAGACGAACAAATATGTAAATTTTCTGGCAAATGAAGGTTATAGGCACGTCTAATTCGGGTTAGCACCCTTTCATGTAGACCCACCACAGTGATAAGCAAAACGCTCTATACTAAGAGATTCTAGATTTTCAAGTCTTGAACCCGAGTCTAGTAAGTGATTTGATCAACCATTCTCAAGGTATATCTCGGTGTTTTTAATACACACGTTATTATGATGAAAATAAGAATCAACCCATGGACCATTTACGTAATTATTTTGAATTCAATTCATGATCAGATCAAGTGTCATGGTCTTTTTTTTCCTTTTTTTTTTACCAATAATGTGTATGCTAGGGTGTTGAAATGATGACTAGTTTCTATCAGAACTCTCTTATGACTGTACTGAATATGACTTGAAAAGAACTAGAGAGATACTAGCACAATATTCCTTCTGCAGTACTACGTGTTCTATCAGTTTCTTTCCAAAGTACACCAATAATGGAAATTGAAGTGTCATTTTCTCATTCAAAATTTTCATTTTGGTTAACTAGGAAACCAGTATTTTCTAGAAAAGGGCTTCAATTGAATCCCTTTAGCTACAAATTTGATTCAAAAATTGCTTTGTTCTTGTACCCTTGTTAGAATTTCCAGCCATGCTGATGTTTGTAGTACCCATGTGCAGGTTTAGAACCTTTTTGGATGTGCTTTAAAGATGCTTTTAAGTTCTTTTCAACTTTTTGGAGTGTGTTTGGAAGTGAAGCTTGATTCTTAGATCATCCCTAAGAGAAAATGTTTCAAGTATCTCGGATCTTTGATTCAAGGTAGTGACGAGATTGACAAAGATGTCACACATTGTATTGGTGCAGGATGGGCGAAATGGAAGCTAGCCGTTGGGGTCTTATGGGATAAGAAGGTATCACCTAAACTGAAGGGTAAGTTCTACAGAGTGGTGGTTAGACCGACTATGTTGTATGGGTGGAGTGTTGGCCTGTTAAGAACTCTCATGTTCAGAAGATGCAAGTCGAGGTGATGAGGATGTTAAGGTGGATGTGTGGTCATACTAGGAGAGACAAGGTTAAGAATGAAGAGATGCGGAAAAAAGTATAGTGACCTCCGTGGTGGACAAAATGAGGGAAGCAAAGCTAAGATGATTTGAACATGTGAGGATGAGGAGTGTAGATACCCTAGTGAGTAGGTGTGAGCAGTTGGCAGTGGTGGGCGTCAGAGGAGGAAGAGGCAGGCCGAAGAAGTATTGGGAGAAAGTGATTAGACAAGACTTGATGTATCTTGACTTTACTGAGGACGTGACCTTAGATATGAGAGTTTGGAAATTGTGTAGTAGGGTAGAATGTTAGTTGACAGTTGAGCGTTTTCTCGTATTCGTGAGGGATAGACATGGTGGTCATTTGATCTTGGACCTCCCTTTTTACCAGTATTATTAGCACTATGCTTTTAGTTCCTTGATCTTCGATTTCAACTTTCACTGGTGTTTTGTACGCGAATTATTGCATTTTTCATTTTTGTTATTGTTCTTTCTACTATTTGTTATGCAACACTTTTCATTTTGATTAATTTGTTATTGTGATTGCTCCCATATTTATATCCCTTTTTTTCTAATTGTTTGACAGATATCATTTAAAGTGAGGTTCTATCGGAAATAACCTCTCTATCTCGTCCTCTCTACGTAGAGATAACATTTGCGTACACTCTATCCTCCCCAGACCCCATTTGTGAAATCATACTAAGTTGTTGTTGCTTTTAAGTCAAAAACAATAAGTTGGATAACCCCGACTTATTTCTTTTGACTTATTTAGCTTAATAACTATTTTGTTTTGATTAATTTGTTAACTTTTTTATCATAAATAATTATTTTTATCCTATATAAATTAAGTTTCAGCACTTGGACTTACAAGATACTCCCTCTGTCCTAATTTATCTGACACATTTTTTTTTAGTTCATCACAAAAATAATGTCACCTTTCTATAATTAAAAACAATTTAACTTTAAAATTTCCTTCTACCCTTAATATAATGATTTATGGCCACGCAAATGATCAATGCGTATTTTAGTTCACAAATTTTAAAAAACTTCCCTTTTTTCTTAATCTTTGTACCAAATCAAACGATATCACATGAATTTGAACGGATAGAGTACTTAAATTCAACCCATCCAACCAAGCTCTTAAATTATATTCTCCATCTCTTATTGTGGTCAACATCAGTACTTAATTTGTCATGAAAGAACAACAAGAAACTCAAAACAATTTTATGAAAGAGTACCAATAACTTTTAAAGGAACATCTTTGTCATTGCAATAAATACAATAATAATTGTACAAATTTGTATAGTGGAAAGTCAATAACAAAAAAAAAATGTGGAAGAAAAAAGAGAAACGCCTCTTCATCCTCTGGTAAAATGCCCAAACTATAGCAAAAATTGGGCTTTTTTTAATTTTTTAATCTTTTTTGGAGAGGGCTGATCTCTCTGTATATACTATCTTCTGCTGTTTTCCTTTTGTATATATCTTGTATACAAGTATTTTATACATCTCTTTTCTTTAATCCCCCTGTTATAAAAAAATGAAGGGAATTTTTTAATATATTTTTTCACTTTTTTATATGTTCAGTTGGATTAAAAAGTTGAGATGCATCTTCTGTGTGTGGAAACTTTTTGCTTCTTTTGTTTGATATCTTCTTTGTATACTTTGCCAATATCTTGTGCAATTTTTATAGCATCAGCAGAAGCACCAGCTAGCCCTCTTCTTGTAAATCCAATTGCATATAGCCCAGAGTTTCCTTTCCAATTATTTGGGAATTGTGCTTTTGGAAATCCATTCTTGGAGAAAAATTCACTTTCCTGTATAACATAAACAAAAGAACATTAGGACACTGTTCAAAAACCTTCTATAACATTTGAATAGTCCGAGCTATGTTGCTCAGACTCTTAAAAAATGCCGACAGGTGCATGTCGGATAGTTCAAACTTTTCAAAAATGTCGATGGATTTGACACGAGTGCAATAACATTTTCGGAGAGTTGGAACAATATAGTAAAAGAGTTTACGTTTTTGTCAGTGTATATATAACTTCAAATCATTTAAAAACCATAAGAAACTTCCAAAACTGTCAATGTTATTTAAAAAGTTCCAGAAGGATTGTGACATTGTCTCACCTGTAGCCAGTAAGGAACATTGCTGCAGTAACCAGTAGCAAGAACAACAGAATCAATTTCAAGTTTTTCGCCAGTGACAAGTTCAACGGTGCCACATGAAAACTTCTTGATTCCTGGGACAACTTTAACTTTTCCAGATCTAATTTTTTCCAAGGCACCAATATCAAGAACTGGTGTTTTCCCATGTTTGTTCTTGAGTTCCAATGGTCCAATTGATGGCCTTTTTAGTCCATAATTCTCAATGTTTCCCAAAATAAACCATGCAAGAATAAGTAGAATCTTGTCAACTAGCCATAGAGGCAACCATTTCATCATAAACATAGCAAGCTCGAACGTTGATTTCCCAAATATTTCTCTAGGCAAAACATGAACCTGAAGAAGAAAAAACAGAACAAAACTACATTAGCAAACAAAATTGGAACTCGTAATCATCAAATTTAAATTCTGAATTCGTCTCTTGTAGTGCTTACCGAGCTACGACAGATCATTGATGGTTGAGCACCATGATTTGAAAGATCAAGAGAGACTTCCATGCCGGAATTACCACATCCAACAACTACAACTTTCTTTCCATGATAATTCTCCCCTGACTTATAATCACAAGCATGTATCACTTCACCACCAAAATCTTTCAATCCTTCAATATCAGGCACAACTCTCTCAGCATTTTCGCCCGTGGCAACAACAAGCCACTGGCAAATGTACTCGACTTCAGAGCCGTTAGGCGAACCAGTTTTCACCCTCCACACTCTGCAAGTTTCATCGTACTTTGCTGATTGAACACACTCGTTGAACTGCGGGTTAATGTCAAAGTGTTTGGCATATAGTTCGAGGTATTCTATGAATTGTCTCTTTGTTGGATACTCAGGGAAGTGATTTGGGAATGGGAATTTGGGTAATTGGCAGAATTTTTTAGGGAGGTGGAGCTTTAAACGATCGTAAGTTCGTTTTTGCCATAAAGACGCGATAAAGTCAGATCTTTCTATAACGACAAATGGAACTCCTTGTTCTCTTAAACAAGCTCCTACAGCTAGTCCTGATGGACCTGCACCAACAATTACAGGTCCATTTACCCAAACACATCTACGGGAGACGGAATCTTGATCTGATGAGAAGGTAAACATTTTTGCGTTTTTGGTGAAATAATGTATTTTTTTTTGTTTGTAACAAATCGGAGCAACAAAAGACTGAAATGAAACTTACAACTTTGTTGTGAATATAGAGAAAAGAAGAGTGATGGAATTTGTTTGTTGAAGAGAGAAGGGTGTAGAAGGGCCTTTATATAGAAGATTTTAAATTTTTATTCTTTGCTGTGGCATATGAAAGGGGCATGTGACAGAAGATGGAAAGTTAATGCTTTTGAAATGTCATTCTCAAATCATAAGTTATGCTAATTATTTTATTTCATATTACTTAAATTAATGTTACTAAAATATTACATTTTCATTTTTTATATTGGGGTTTACCTCCTGGTTTTTATTCCTTTTGCTTATGATCTTTTTTTTTTCCTTTTTATACTGAACTTCTCCGTTCACTCTTGCTTATTTACTTTAGATATTGCACCTCCTTGAGAAATAATGATTGATATGAATATTTTATCATAATACCCATATTAATTGATGTTTACTTGTTCAGTATTAAGTCTTGTAAATAATTTGAGGAATAAGTAATTAATGTTCATAATAAAACATGGGAAAAAATAGTTATTTTTTCATAATATGTTAAAAATAACAAGTAAAAGTGAAAATCTATTTTTTTAAATAGTGAACAAATAAACGTGAATGGAGGGATTATATCTTTGAAAGTTAATACGGTTTTATTGAAGTGTTCACCAAAAAGTAGCAGTAAAGGGGACAACAATGGGCGGATCTAAAGAATCAATTTGAACTTTTTTTCATCGAAAAATTACATTATATATAAGGTAAAAGTTATTTTTGCCTTTGTATATAATCATGGCTGAAAAAATGAAAGGAAAACAAAAACGTTTGCTTGTTTAGTTTTCATTTTTTTTTAGTAATTGATGACAACCATCGTTTTTGAACTATATATAAAAATAATTTCACTATAGTAAGACGACTTGCAACTAATTTTTTTTCTGGTCGCTACTAACATTTAGGGATCAGAAATTGGTATTTTTTCGCTAATTTCATTTTATTGTAGTGAATAGTGATGTATATACGTTTGAACATTATTTTTGTTTAAGATATAAAAAAATATTTCTAAATAATTTACGTTTTAAAATTAACGAAAAATATGTCACACAAATCCAATAAGCAGATAAAAGATTCTGAATTCGAATATCATTATCACTCAATTATAATTTTATTTAATATGTTTGACCCATGAAAGAAAAAATAGGGCCACACCTGCATAGAAGGTGTGTTAAAGACAATTCAAGTAAATATATTTCTAACACGTTAAACTTTTCGATGACTCTCCTTGTGGGACTTTAATTACGAAGCTTATACGAAGATTGTGAAGAAAATTTTTAGTGGTATATTCGGTAAGTAACTAATTAAGAAATTAACAATGGATTAAAAAGGACTATATATTATACAATACAAAAGTTTGCTATTGACTAATTCTATAATTAGTAACTTTCAATCACGCGTAAAGTTGGAGAAAGATAGTAAAAATTACACGCTGTAATTATAGTTACATTAATATTTCATATGATGGTAATTAGGTGACAGAAAGTTAATGATAATAGTAGTAATTAGGTGAGTGTACAAAATTAATAATGGTTAGTGTAAGAAGCAGCTCCCTTGCTTCCTATCAAGGGGAAATGCATAATTTTTGTCAAAATTATTTCTATGAACATATAATAAATATTTAATTTTCATAGTAAAATTCTAACTCTGTCATTGACAACAACCATCTAAAATAGAATTGAATACATACAAGATATTCATATAGGCGAGCTTAATTTTTTTCCACATTCTTTTTTGCTTCCTGCGTCTCATATTAGTTGTCCACTTTTCACTTCACACGCCTCTTAAGAAGTCATAAATAAAAGGATAGTTTTACTAATTTACCCCTCAAAATATTTTTTTGGAACTCTATAAACTTGTTTATACTTTTAAAAAGAATTAATTGTAATGGTAAAATTGATTTTTTTTTAATTAATTCTATCTTGATTTTATAAATTGACAAGTAATTTGAGACAACTATCACTATTAGAAATAAAGGTTTTTCCCACTGTGATTCAGTGGAAATTTTTTGCTATAAAACGTGATTTTCCCACTCATTTTCCATCGAACCAGGCCAACTCACTAAAAAAAAAGCATGGTGAAAAACAGATTTTCATTGAAATAGTAGGAAACTTTCTAATTTTTTTTCTTTTCCGACCGTTTCAATCAAAATATCTATGAGATAGTCATTGATTATTTTTCTGTGAAAAAAGTGTATTTTCTTTAACAGTGTATTTTTAATAATGTGGACAACTAATATGAGAGGGAGAGAGTGATTACATATACTATTATTAGTTACAATGTTTCATATGATGGTAATTAGGTGACAGAAACATAACGATAGTAGTAATTAGTAATTAGTTGAGAGTACAAATTTAAGCATGGTTAGTTTATAGAGTACAAATTTAAGCAGATAAGCTCCCTTGCTTCCTATCAAGGAGAATTGCATAATTTTGTCGTACTGAAAATAACTAAACATGCTTCTTCCAACTAGAAAATTTAATATTTTTAAGAGAAATAAATGATTAGACTGGTCCTACTGAAGATCACATAAAAATCTTTAAATGCTTACGTGGCAATTAATAAGCTGACTAGGATAATAAACCACGTGGATAGGGTGTTGAACAGTTGATCTCTATCTCTAATGGGCCCTCTGGTCCCAACATAAGGATTAGAATAGAAGAAGTAGACTCCCATAGGCCCATCTGGGGTTGTGACTATTTGGACCCGGAAAAAAAAGCCCATACCTTGCCAGCTGAAAAACACTTGGTGGTTCCATGCCACGCTGGTGCCATATATTGACCCCTCTCTTTTATTTCCGAGTCGGTAATTTCAGAGACGGAATCAGAATTTGAAGTTTATGAAAAATATTGAATTCATTCGAACACTACTTGATATTATTGTTCCCTCCTTGTATAATTCACAAATAAAAGTATGCACGGATTATAATCTAAGCAGAGAGCGTTGTGTTGTTGTCTATCCATATTAGTAGTCGTAGTATTATTTTTGTAGTTTCTTGTCCTATTTCTGTTACGATCTGTTGATTTCTTGTATCTCGATTAGGGCATTGTCTTATTGTAGTTTTTTATTCTGTTACTATATGTTGTTTTTGTTATTAGTTGTTGTGTCTTGTACTTTCGTTAGATTTCTTTGGACTGTTTTTCTTGAGCTAAGGTCCATCGATCAGAAACAACTTCTCTACCTCTGATATAGGGATAAGATATGTGTATACTCTACCCTCCCCAAACTATGTCCATATAAGTAATTATACCGTATTGGATCAATATAAAATAATCGCACAATATATAGATAAACATATTAATTTGATCTCAACTGATAACTAAACATTTCAACTTTGAAAATGCACATCTTGACACTTCAATTGGTTTATCATTGTGTCTCGTAGACACCCAACGGTCAACACTGACATATCACATAAATTTTGGAAGTGTCTAGATGATCATTTTATAATTTAGAGTGTTCAACTAAAAAAGTGGAAAGAGAAGTTGAGGTGTCTAAATAATCATTTTGTAAGTTGAAGTGTTCCACTAACAATAAAAACCAAATTTAAATGTCTATTTATATATTATGCCTAAAATAATATTAGAATTACGATAGAAAATTATGTAAATTTTTACCGGAAGCGAAATCTAATCAAACACATGAGTAGAAAATAATATGATTTTATGTGTATTTTTTTTTCTTTCTAATCTCGATAACCAAATAATCTCTAGCTCTCTTGGATCGTCTTGTAAAGAGCACTATAATTGAAACTACGAGATCAACTTAACATCAATACTATTTAAAATAATATTTGAGATCACGATAAAAGATTTTTGATTCCCCAAAAATATCAAACAAGTGGGAATGTAGTAGGTATTATCATCAAATCTACTTCATCACCAACATATATAAGTTGTGTTGAAGTTGTGACGTAATGGTTAATTAGGATTCTTCCGTTTTTAATCAGAGGTCTTAAATTCTGACCCCTCGGGAATGAAAAAAATCATGTTGAAAATGTCGCCTTCATAAATAAGTCCAACAATATGCTAGTTCAAATTTAATCGGGTTCCAATATGAATATCAAATACCGGATGGAAAATCAAAAAAGATAAATCTACTTCGTCACCCTAGATCTAGACCAAACATGAAAAGACCTTGCCCATCCTTTGTAATAATTATTAATTAAATTTATCCCAAGAATTAGAGAGAATCAGAATTATATGGCTCGATATTCCAGATTTTGTTTCATCAAAAAAATCACTCTCAACAAACTAAAAAAGTTGTTTATCTCAAGAAATTAGCTCAAGTAATCATGTTCAGCATATGCATATAAATTTAAATGAAATATTTACTGTCTAAACACTACAATGCTCTTAGCTCACAGAAGCATGATTGCTAGTATTACCTAGCTAGTTAATGGAAGTTTATTAAACCATATGTACGTTAACTTGCATGCTTTTGTTGGTTATACGTAACAGTTTTGCGTAGGAGCGATAAAATTAGTTCATGAAACACGATCCACTCAATTACTTAACTCATTTATTTAATAACTTATCCTGGTTCAAATTACAAGTTGCAACTCGTTTGTATGAAGTCGGAATTACTGATAATATCCGATCAACTATATGACGGTGATTTTTACTAATCCAAATTCAATCAAACCCGATTATTTGACACCCTAGTTTTGCAATGTTTTAAACAAGGGCAAAGAAATCAAGAGATTTCATTTGAGAGTATTTTTTTAAGTAATATATATACACTATATATTACATGTAAATAATACTATATGTATATAATACTCCATGTTGCAGAAAAGAAAAAATAAATAGCTTTGGAATGAGCACTGAGCAGTTGCATCATTCTTCCAACTCAGTTGTGGCCAAATCCCAAAAAGCCAAAATGATAGTAGTAGCTAGTAAGTGTAATAAAAACAAAGGCCTATGTGTAAGGAATAATAATAAATGATTGAAAAGAAGATATAGAGATAAAATTATAGTGATAGGATAATATATATATGTGTTAATAATATAATATTCTCATTTTCCCCACCAGCTTTGGCCAGCTTGTGAGTTGATGATCTGGAGGCCTGGTTACTACTTTTTGGAATATTACTTTTTATTTTGCTGATAAATGAAACAGAAAAAACGTTTTGTTATTTTTTAGTTTGGTGTTTCTCTATTTGTTTAATGATCGATAGAGACTGAATTTTAAGTTACTGGTTCTAAACTAATAACTTGTACACACAATAAAATTGTTACTATAAATTCAAAATTTAAACCAATGTTACTCGACTCGACCGAACCCGCAACCAACACGCCTGGCTTCGCCCCTAGTGATCGATCCATAGGTTTTAAACTGTGTATAAAAATAATTTCACTATAGTAAGACAGCTCGAAACCATATTTTTTTTGGGTCACTAATAATGACTTTTAGGGATCATAATCAAATTTTACGGGTATTTTTTCGCTAATTTCATTTTCTTTCGTAGTGAATAGTGATGTATATACGTTTGAACATTATTTTTGCTAAACATTTAATTGAAATATAAAAAATTATTTTCTAACAATTTAAATTTTAAAATTAATAAAAATATGTCACATAATTCAACAAGATACGAAAAGCAGATAAAGATTGTGAATTTGAACATCATTATCACTCATTATAATTTTATTTAATGTCTGACCCGTGAAAGAAAAAATAAGGCCACACCTCCATAGAAGGTGTGTTAAAGACAATTCTAATCAAGTAAATATAAGTATGAATTTTCTAACAGATTAAACTTTTAGATAATTCTCCGCGTGGGACATTACGAAGCAAGATACATTGTGAAGGAAATCTTTAGTGGTATTCGTTAACTATCTAATTAAAATTTTAACAATGAAAAGGAGTATATATTAATTAGTATACAATGCAAAAGTTTGCTTTTGATTAAATCTATAATTAGTGACTTTCAATCACGCGCAAAGTTGGAGAATTAAAACTCATGATTAGCATATCACTGGCAAATTAAGTACCAAGGGCCTTCATGCTTTTTATTTTCTACTATAATAACATAATACAGTACACTTCCTGGAAGCTTAGCTTCTTTTTTTTCTCATACTATAGCTGATATTCGTATTGAACTCAGATACTTTTGAATTCACACAAAAAAATCTCACATTAATGAATAAAATGCTTTTTAATAAAGACAATTCAAAATTCAAACGTGAGAACTCTGAACCTCTAATTAAAAAATAAAAATATTACCATGCAATTCATCACATGCAACACTTGTTGGTCGTCCTGGAAGCTTAGCTGCCAACTCTCTGATTCTTCGTTGGCGATTAGACATAAATTCTAAATATTTTTCACTTTATTAATTTAGAATTTTACAAAAAATATTTGGAATATTGTTCATCCTTGAATGTATTTAAATATAATTTTTAAATTGAAAAGTGAGTTTGAAATGCAACTTTCATGACCAAACAGTACTGATTTTCAAATAAAATAAAAATTATTCCAAAAAAGAAAATAAATAATTTTTTATGGCTAAACGGGTCATTTTCGGCAGAAAGTTGAACGAATTAAGTACTAACTTATTCTTCTAGCTAAGAATCATAGATTTTTGCAATATGCCACTTGATTATAGTTCTACTTAAAGTATTGTACTTTTATAATTTATATTATTACAATTTAAAATAAAAGGCAGTGATTTGGAATTTTGCACCCTCCTAACTACATATATTAATCATATAATATCCTCTTGTATTTAAAGGTTCCACGTAAAAGATACACCTCGGTATGTAGATAAGAATGCAGCTAAAGTACTTATTTAAAGAAATTAATTAACTAATTAGTGGTACTTTAATTTGTACACCTGGATTCATTGTGTGTATAATTATACCTTCAAAAGATATACAATTAACAACTAATGTATTTTTGTTGTCATCATTAGTATACTCCAGGAGAAGTTTAAAAATAAATCAAGTACACACGAACCACTAGAAAATTTAATTTTGAAGTTCATTATTCTCTTTTGCTCCCTCACTTTTCGAAGAAGAGGAACAATTGATCATTTTAATCCTTTAGAGTCAGTCTTTCTAAACGGGAAACCTTTCACTAGGGAAAATTTTGATTTAGATTGACATAATTGTTCTAATTTTTTCTACTGGTCTTGATCCCATTTTATACGGATACACTTTTTTTATATGTGATAGCAAGTCAATTGTCATTTATTAATTAATGCTTATCAATTATATATCATAAAAATTTATCTGTAATTACTTTATGAATTAATGATCTGATTATGTAAATATTTTTTACATTGATGATGCATATATAGAAGTTAAACGCGATGATTGATTGTTCTAAATTCTTATTATCGTCGTCTTACCATCATCATCATTCAAGTAATCCTACAAATTAAGGTCTTCTCAATCTAAGCCATGATTATATTATTAATTAATCTCTCTCTCCTTACTCCACACTAATTTCATTACTTTGGCAACTGATTTATTTTGCAAATCATACTCATCATTGCAAAAATAATATTTCCAGAATAATCTAGCGCCGAAAACTCATTATATTTACTAATATCAATCATAATAGATATTTCAATCATTTGGGGAATAAATAGAAATTAAATACTGTTTATTATGTGTATAAATTATAAAGTGAATATTTTTTTAGAAATTGCCAAAGCCATGACTAGTACTTTTAGCCATGACAGCAGCCAAAAAAATCTTAATTATTTTTGTTTTAACACAAATTAACCAAAACAATCATATAATAAACAACCTCAACCATATTTCTTGTTGTCTATACATATGCAAAAACTCAATACCATTATAAATAACAAAAGTTAGTATGTGTGTGTATGATAATATGAAATACTATTTGAAGATTCAAATTATAGAAATATCGAATAGGTAAATATAATAGACATATTATAACACTATGTTATTTGGTCATTAAAATTGGGTAGTGGAAAATGGAATTAATAGTCAGCAGAGAGAGTGATGACGGAATAATAAGATTCACTAATTCCTTCATTTTAAAAATAATAATATATATAGTGTTGGTTTCCAAGGGAAAAGGTGGATCACATGGCACCATGATAATTGAGAACCTTTTGAAGAATAAAGGAAAATTAAATTAAAATCCAATTGATAGTAAAAAAAAGATTGTGATAGAGTAATAATTAAATATTATTTCATCCTTAATGATTAGAGGTTTTGATTTTGAGTCTTACTGGTGTGGAGACGCCTTTGTTAGGGAGCACTTTACCTAAAAATTTATGACGTGAATTTGGATTTAGTCAAAACTCAATGTAGATACTTAACTTCTTCGTGAGAACTTCCGGATCGTAGAAGCATTCGGAACGAGCTCCGCGTTCATTTCGTTGGTAGAAATAATCCATTTCATTTGGGGTGACTCACATATAATTTTTGCGAAAGCTGGAGAAGCGTTTACGGATAGAATACAAATACCCTTTGTATGGGACTTCTCGACATGAATTCATATGTGGTCAAAACCCAATGCAAATATCAAATACGAAATGGAAAACAAAAAATTAAAAGACAATATATTTTTTTGAAGAATTCTGGAGAAAATCTAAATGGGCACATAATTATAAGTTTGAAAGATTCATAGAATCCACATTTATTGAAACGTTTATTGTGGCATGATCTAGTGTGACTCACTAAATCCTTCATCAATGATTTTTATTAATATTATATGATGGAATATTTGCTTGCATGTGTTTGGATTTTTTGAGAATATGACTTGTGAACTCGATAAGCAAATATTTTCTCCGGATCACTTTACTTATCGTCCTTAATAAAAATAGTTGGTCCAAAACAGTTACTTTAAAAGTAGTTGTCCCTCCGTCCATTTTACTTGTCTAATATACTAAGACAAGTTATTCAACTTTACTTGTTCAATTTAAAAAATCAAAAGATAACTTACTATTTGTGTCTATTTTCCCCTGCTATTAAATATTATTCATTTAGTAACATTTAAATGACTTATAATTAATAGGGGGATATAGTAAAATACCCTTTTATTTATTGTTTATTAAGAGGTGTTTCAACTCAAACATGACAAGTAAAACAAATATCTATCGCTAATTTTATTTATCGACAAATTAGTGATTGATTATCGAATACTACTGTTAGTTACAGACTATTTAACAATAAATTTTATAGCTAATTTATATGGTTTATATATATAGTGATACGCTTTATATATGAATGTATTTTCTTGTACTGAGATATGATAATGATGACATTTTTGAAGAACTCAGTTGTTTGGTGAATCACATGGTAGAGAACGTGAATTAGTCCATAAATTAATGATTACTACTAATTAATTTGGACTACTATTTTCTTTGATTAGTACACTAAAGTAGGTCAACAATAAAATTAATGGAGGGGAATAGCATTAATTCCTATAAGTTTGAATGTGGGTGAGAGTGAGACCACGTTTAATTTCATTCCTTCATCTAGTATAGAATATAATAAGAATTTAACTTATATTTACTAATAGTGTAACAAAAATTTAAATGACATATTATTGATAATTAACAAGAAACAATTATTGTTGACTAGCTAGTCATCCAATTAAATACTCCATGGCAGAATCATAGCCTTACATATACTATTTTTAATGTATAATTTGGTGATCGATATACCAACTAACTCATTAATTAATTAACCAAGCATTCTCTTTAACCTAGGTTCCACGTCCCCCTTTATCCACTAATTACGAAAAAATATCGTAAAATATTCGTTCTTCGTATGATCTATATTTCTATGATGGTCTTACCATAACTCATCCACTGATTCTTTAACATATTAATCGGTCAGACTTCCACTTAATTTCACCAAAACTTTATATTGGTCATGAATACATCACCCAAGTTCGAATCTAGTTTTGCACCGAGAAAAAAATCAATAAAGTCATCGTATAACGAATCGTTTGACACTGGAAGAAAAGATATGACCGATAGCATGAATATATATATAGAGGCAGGGGTACTAGAGATTGGTTCATTCGATCTCTTTTTATCAGAAAATTACACTATATATATTATAGGGTTAAAATTATTTTTTATTTATATAATAGATGTCGATTTTCTTTGTTATTCCTATATTTAATTACATCTTTACATTTTGAATCTCTTTGATAAAATTTCTGACTCCGCTACTGAATTTTGTTTTTTCCCAAGTAAAACAACACAAAATCCCAAAATGTTAGGTTTATGCTAGTGATTTACTAAGCAAATATAAATTCTCATATTAATGGTGTTTAAATCAAGTCAGTTTACTTGCTGACCACATGGCATGCAGTGGCCGGTCACAACGTTACGTTGCTCATATAATTAATTAACTAATTACTTTTAATTACGTATAATACAATCAATCATGTTCTTTCTTTGATTAAGTATGATTAATTAATATTTTCACCGTCCATTATTATTATTTTTATTTAATATTGTTCTTACTTGTAAGTTGTAACTTGATATAGTCCAATCCACCAAGGAAACAAGTCAAACCCATAGTTAAAAATAGTGTTTATTTTCACAACAAAAATAACAAAACCTCCCGCTTCTTAGTGTTCGTTTGGACATGCGATATAAAATCATAATATGAAATTAAAGACATAAAGTTAAAATTTTATTTGGATATATAATTTGGATTTCTTAAGTTATTTTTTTCATAAACATAAAAATCCAACAAGTTGTGAAAACTATCAAAATTTCTCTAGTCCTTACACAATCTTATCAAATGAATAAACCATAGGTTATAAACAAGATATCAAAATATCCTAAAACGTCACATTGGTAAATCGCATATCTTCATGTTTCTTTTATAAATAAATATTTGCGATTATAAACTTTTAAATACACATAATTTTATAAACATCCAGTTGTCAACAATGATAGTAACTAGTTATTCTTTAATATAATCATATCATGATCAGATGATACGAATAATTTCTTCACGCGAACATGAGTCTTTTTTTTTGCAAAATTTAAAATGATGAATCTCTTTTACAAGATATAAACTTATTGAGTTAAGTTTTACATTTTTTAAAAAAAATATATTATAATTTCATATCAAAGACAAGCTTAAATCATACATATTCTTGTTAAATCCAAATTAAATTGTATCAACGGAAACTTGTTCCCTTCACTACGAATTTGCTATAAACTTAGGAGAAACAATAAATTAAGCATAAGTAGAATAATTAAATAGATATTTAAACCGACTACAAAGATCTTCGTAGGTTCCAAAATCTCCATTTGATTTGACCAAATTTTTTTTTAAAGACATGAGATTCCAAAAGTAGTTTTGAATTTTGGCTTGATCCGTTATAGAGGATAAGAAGAAGTTTTTATTTATATAATAATATGTATTAACTACCTCATAATCATAAATTCATTATAAAATAAATATAAAAAAAACGACCTCATGCATTATTCCACAATAAGTGGATTCAAAGTAGTTTAAAACAGTCAAACCTCCATCAATTAGCAACCCTAATTTATTTCTTTTTTTGCTTCAAATTAAGCTACTATATATATCCTACCGAATCGTAACTAAAATTCTAGCTCCATCTCTATGATATTATAAGCAGTGTAATTGAACATGTTGTAGTTGATTGATGCTTTATTTTTCAGACATCTAATTCAATTTAAAGTTACTTTTAAGGTAACCTGATTAGGTAAATATATATTTTTTTAACATTAGAATTAGTTCTCTAACTGATACGAGACTTAATGGAGCCCTTTTACAAATAATCTCTCGTGGATTTATTGGTGCTGCACTTTTTTTCTTTAATCAGTGTATAAAGATTCACTTCTTAACTTTCACATAAAGAGGACAAAAAACATTTGGAACATGAAGGGAAGTGTATGACCAAAGATATTACATCGAGAAAAAATAATAATTAATTATAAAAAATGAAAGATAAATAGATTAATGAATTAGGAAATACCACATGAGACCACATGGAGATGAATTTTAGAAACAACAGAGAATATTTAGACTTCACTAAGACCAATATTGGAATGAAATTAGTCAAAGTAATTAATGGATTTTGATATACCAGGTAACATGTTATACCAAATATATAATGATCTCATATGAATTAATCATCTAATTATTAATTACTCCATAACTAGTTGCTACTCTATTCAAACTTGTAAATCATGTTCTCTTGACCAACCTCTCAAAAAAATAAAAAATAATCATCATGGAATATTAATAGGGAACTTATATAATTAGCTATCTATATTCTCTTCCTATAGTTAATTAAGTTGTTAATCACAAAATTATTATATTAATTTGTTCATCCTGATTTTGACCAAAAAGTGTTGTTTGGACTGTTGCACCGAATAGGAAGCTTATAACTATAATTCTAATTTACTAATACTAATTATGAGTTAACTAATTAATTCCAATTTTTAGAGTTGTTGGCAACCACACCTACTCATAATTTAGCACAAATTTGAATAACTTAAAAGAAGATTCTATAATGAAAAGGAATTAACAAGTTGGATCTCATCATAATTAATTTATGATTAATTGTTTATTTTTAAATGAATATTTCTGAACAACTAACTTAACTAATTAATAAATACACAACTATATATTAAACAGAATTTTCGAAATTGTGAAATACAGAATACCAACTTATTTTTTTGAAGTATAGTAGATACACATGTACTCCAATTCTCTCAATTTGATTGGCAGTTTGTCACTTACAAATTATTATTAATTTCTGAACAACTAACTAAACTAATAATAAATACACATACCAGCATTTCAACTACGAATGCTGAAAAATTGACGATTCGTTAAGATTTATGGTCAAATTCTTGACAGTTACATATAACTTGTTATTAAGACAAATCTTGCCACAATAACAAATAAAAAATCCTAGTGACTAGCCAAAATTTTGCTCTCGATACTAGTAAAAAAGTTATTTTTGCACAATTTTTTTAAGAGGCCAAAATTTAGACGATAACACTGAAAAATCGTATTTCTACAAGTCACCCTATCTACAATATGCAATGGTCCATCCCAAATATTTAAGAGAAATAACATTGTGATATAGTTCCACACGAGTGTTATAAATTTGTATTTATATGATGGTCAAAATAGGTCGATTTTGTTATTTTTCTACGACAATTTTGATTTATTTAGCAATGAAATTGACTAACCTTGGCTTTTTGTACAAAAGTCTTCTGAGTCATTTTCATCCCTCACCCATCAACTAAAAGTCTGTCACACAAAATTGTTGTATAAATAGTGACAATAATATATGTATAATTATCATATAATTAATATATGTATATTGGATTATTGGCTAGTGACTGTAATTAATTTTTACGAAAAGCTAAAATAAATTTAATTGGTTGCCCAAAAGCCCATTTTAATAAGTTTGGATTCCTTGACTACAAATTGTTAAGAAGCCCATTTTAACAGTTAACAACCTAAGCCCATTCTACATCAGAAAAAAAGGGTCCACATTACTTTTCCAAGCCCATTACATGGAGTTCCTCAAAAAAACAACCATGGAGAAATCACACAAGAATCAAGATGAGATAGCTATGTTGCTCGAACTTTTTAAAAATGTTAATAGGTGCGTATCGAATTATTTAAAAATAGTGTAGTTTTCTACGATTTGACACGAATACGACATCAAAAATGAAGAGTCCGTGCAACTTAGTGAGACAGTCAATTTTATTCTTCATAGATAACATATTAACAGTTTAAGCTATGTGCTATCACAACATATAATATCTTTACATTTTGAATGTTAAGTTACTTATAATATCATGTAATCATTTTTATCAAACAAGAAATGATAATCTGGAAAATAAATTAGATAATATCAGCTATGCTCATAATATAAAATTTTGTTATATTGTCCATGCTCCCCCCCCCCCCCCACACACACCACCCACACACCCCTCTCAACCCCCAATACTGAAAACCATTTTATCAACAATTGTGAAAGAGATGGCAATATTAACTCGTAAAAAGATCCAGTATGTGAACATTGACTCAATATTATCCATGTGAATCATTTAGCATAAGGAAGAATTTAAAGGGTTTGAATATAAATGGAGTGAATAGAGTGGGGGGACCTTTTTTGCAAATGAAAAAACAGGACCAGTTAACAGGTGAAATTCACAAGCTTAGCCTATTTCTTGCTCATGAACAAATTCAAATATGGTCCCTCAATTAAACCCATTTGGCACTATATATCTGTCTTAGCAAAAATTATAATCCATTTTTGGATTGGGACTAATTTGTTCTACTTATTGCAATTTTCTTTCTTTGACTAGAGTTTGTCTTCTTTTTTTTTGGATTTCCCACCCGGTGTCCGGTACCCGCATTAGAGCCCCGACTAATTCGGATTGCGCGTTGTGTAACGCTCCCAACAAGATTTTCTCCATACCCAGGGCTCGAACCCAAAACCTCTGGTTAAGGATGGAGCAGTCCCACCATTGCACCACAACCCATGTTGGTTGACTAGAGTTTGTCTACGTGAGCTTGTTGCCGACTTGAGATGTTTCGTACAATATAATATAAAACTTTAATATCGATTGCTGAAATTTCATCTTTAAAAGTTTCGAACTCAGGATGTGTGTTGGAGTTTTACATGTATCGAATTTCCGGACTCCAATTTAGTGCACTGGAATTTTATTTGTAAACAATTCAAATTTAACTAATCATTCCCGGAGTTTTTCCAATTTTTAGTATGGGATATTTTTTTCAAAAATAAAGTCGTATAAAAAAGTAGCTATGTGTTAATCTCCATGTAACAATTTATGTGTCATACTAGTTCGGATTTCAAGAGTTACACTTCTTAATTTTGACCGTATATTCGAACATAAAATCTTTAATTTTTTTTTAAAAAAAAATTAACATATTCAGAATGAAATAAAACTTATTTTACTCTTGAAATTCAAATACAATCACGTAAATTAGCTAGGAGGGAGAGAGTAATAACTTTTTTTAAAAATGGCAAATATCTGCATGGGCTGGCCCAAAATAATGAAGGAAAACGATCATTGATTCTAATATTAATTTAAGTGTAAACAACATAAAACACACTAGTTTGATGCCTAATTACATTTTAAATTTGTATTTTTAAAAATTATATTTTACCCGGAACTTTCACAAGCTTAGATGTGTATCTACAGTAAAAAAACATGTATCCTAGATACATGTCTAACTAATTGAGGCGCTTTAAAAGGAAGTAACTGATTTGCAATTAATTAGGAGAAAATCACTAATTTCGGTAACTAAAAATATTTTCCGTAATAAATCTCTTAATATAAGGTGGAAATTAAGGAATTAACTTAATATATATTTTGGTTATGTAATTTGATTAATTTTCTTTTTATTACTCTTTAAAATAATAAAATAATTATTATTACTCTGTTTATATGTATCCAATAGGTGATTTCATGTATATGTTTATATGTATCCAGTACTAATTTGATGTATCCCGTACATGTATCCGGTATTGACAAGTAATATTCATCAAAAGATACATGTGTCCGTATCTCAAATTCGTGCATAGATGCACATCGAACACCACCGTTCAATAACTACCGTCATTGACATGGTGGCGGACGAATCATCCACCACCACCTCAAACCAAAAATTCACTTGAGATTAGTCTTGTACCCGAATCAAAAACCATCCATTGACATCTATGTTAGCGTGTGTACAAAATCCAGGAACAACTGTCAAAGAAGAAAGCTACATCATCAATTAGAGAACAAAAAGAGGTTTTCAACTTTCAACGAGAAGTTGTAAATATTTTTGAAAAAATAAAGAAAAATCGTGTGAAGTTGGAGTGTTGGATTGAATAAGAAGAGAACTTAGAACTAAACACACCCAAATACATAATATAAGTAGTATATGTAAAATCAGTTACAAACCTTGAAGATGAAAGTTTTGGATTGATTCAAAATTGGTGGAAGATCGTGTTGGAGTGGGAGAGAAATTTAAACCGTGATTTGGGGAACTTTGATATGTAGAATATTTGATAGAGAGAGAAAAATTACTGTTGAAAATGAGATAGAGAGATTTGGGGGAAGGAGTGATATGGGGCGAATTAATAGGGATGTACTGAGATACACCTTTTGTTATGAAATTAAAATCTAGTGAGATATGTGTAATTATTTTAAAGTAATGGGATATTATGTAGTTATGGTAAGGATGTTTGATTAATTATGTAGTTTTTCCTTAATTTAATGGGAAGACAAATTTATCGGAACAATTTTTAAAAAATTCAAATTTAAAGAGTGGAGACCAAAGCTTGGGCTAATTTTGATTAGTTAAATGACAGAATGGTCATTCTCAATAATTTAATGATAATTAAGTCTTTTTTGGTTAATAATATAACCGAGTGATTTTGTTTAATTTTCCTATAATTTGTAGAGGTGACAAATAGACGATTTAGGCCAAATTGGGTCGAATCTCCCCATGCACTGCCTTCGTATTTGTTCTTCATAAGGCCCAATGAAAGACTAAGAGGTAATGGAGGAAGATCAAATATACTCCCTCCGTTTCATTATGGATGTAATTATCCCAATTAACACTTCACTAATGAGATTAAGAAAATAGTGTGATTTGCAATTGAATTTTACTGGAAAATAAGGAAAACTTTGCAGAACTCTTTCTGTTTCTAATAACCCCAAAAAGGAAAGTATCAATGAGTAGTAAAATTCAACGAAATTACAAGGAAAGATTCTTCTTTTACTTTTCTATTTGTTTTTGGCATAAATTCATTTTTTATTGTAAATTTATAAGTAGTAAATGATGTATTCACGACTTGATCACATAAGATAATATACTTATCTCATATTATATATAGCAATGTTAATTAAATTGACCCTTGCCATTTATTTTTGGCATAAACTCATTTTTAATATAGATTTATATGTAGTAAATGATGTATTCACGACTCGATCACATAAGACGATGTACTTATCTCATATTATATATAGCAATGTTAATTAAATTGACCTTCACCATTTACTTTTTTGGCATAAACTCATTTTTAATATGAATATATATGTAGTAAATGATATATTCAATCCACGACTCATCACATAAGACGATGTACTTATCTCATATTATATATAGCAATGTTAATTAAATTGACCTTCACCATTTACTTTTTTGGCATAAACTCATTTTTAATATGAATATATATGTAGTAAATGATATATTCAATCCACGACTCATCACATAAGACGATGTACTTATCTCATATTATATATAGCAATGTTAATTAAATTGACCTTCACCATTTACTTTTTTGGCATAAACTCATTTTTAATATGAATATATATGTAGTAAATGATATATTCAATCCACGACTCATCACATAAGACGATGTACTTATCTCATATTATATATAGCAATGTTAATTAAATTGACCTTCACCATTTACTTTTTTGGCATAAACTCATTTTTAATATGAATATATATGTAGTAAATGATATATTCAATCCACGACTCATCACATAAGACGATGTACTTATTTCATATTATGTATAGCAATGTTAATTAAATTGACCTTTGCCATTTATTTTTTTGGCATAAACTCATTTTTAATATGAATATATATGTAGTAAATGATATATTCCATTCACGACTCATCACATAAGACGATGTACTTATCTCATATACATATTTCTCATTATATATAGCAATGTTAAACTAACTTTTTCCATCAGATCATTGACTAAAACATTCTCATAATCAACTCTCCGCAAAATAATATTCTAGAGAAATTAAAGGTATAGCAAAATATTTCATTATTTTTGCATTATTAATATAGAATCGTAGCAGCTTCTTGCCTACCATTGTTCGATTGAAGTTATTTTTTTTGGGTGTGTGTGTGAATGCAGGGAATGCATTGTTTAGGTGTAACAAAAACACACATGCATGCATGCTTTTATTATAAAAAATAAGGATCTTCACACAAATATTAGCCGGACAGATTTACTGTTTACTTTTTCTAGTTGATATACATAGATTATATACTAGTTATACATAATCATACATATATATTATACATGAATTATACATATATTATACATCCGCATGCTAGTTTTAGTTTAATCAAATAGGTGAACATTTATTTAGATTAATTCTTCTAAAAAATAAGCCGTTTGGATTATCGTTTTTCTTGTAAATATTTTCGAATAACTCATTGTGTTAAGTTTTTGTTCATGGTACAGATAATCAGTGGTTTCAAATGTGTTCCTCTAACTCTTCATACACTATGGTAAATATTTTCTTGAAACTCATTATCTTCCTGTTAGTTTATTGCTTTTACTAAATAATCATTTACATGATAATTATATAACTTTTCTGTATGCTTTTTTTTTTTTGTAGAAAACTTTGGTTCTCTTGGTCACTCTTAGCTTAACACATACTACCAACTCAGCCATTTTTAATGTCCTTGATTATGGAGCTATTGCTGATGGAAACACTGATGATTCTGAAGTAATAATTAGTCTTGTTTAATTTATTTTTATTTTCCTTAATATTAACTATATATCTGTTACTGATTAAGGAATTATTGTCTTAATTTTCAGGCGTTTCTTAATGCATGGAACCATGCATGTTCGTCATTAGCTCAATCTAATGAAGTGATTATTCCTCCTAATAACACATTCTTACTTAATCCCCTGATGTTTAGTGGCCCCTGCAATTCTAGCAACATTAATTTTGTGGTACGAAAATAAAAACTCAAAAAATTAATTCGTATTTATGTTATAGTATTTATTAATTCATTAATATTTTTTTTAAAATTTCTATTATTCTTCATATAGATATCAGGAACACTTGTTGCACCAAGCTCACCTAGTATATGGACTGGGCAAGATGCTAGTCAATGGCTGAGTTTTAAAGGGGTTAATGGTTTATATGTGAATGGCTTTGGAACTATTGATGGCCAAGGACAAAAATGGTGGGATCAATCATGTAAACACCACCCTGATTTGGTATCATATATTTTTCGGCGTATTTTTTTTATATTTTACTTTAGTAAAGTATGTAAATTTATTTCGATTTACTTATTACATTTTATAAGAAAAATAATAATAAATGTGCTATCCCATATTGTAATGAGAGTAGATTCATAAATTTTTTTGTCAAAATTCTCTCATGATTAATGTTATTACATTAGGATAATAGTACAAAGTGAATTACATTCACAATATTTTCCTTTTTCTTTTTTGCAGCAAGGATGCACAAAATTAGCTCCTACTGTAAGTTTTCATGCATGACACCCCTTTAATTTTGAATTCTTAACTAACTCTAAGAGAATTGCTAAACAATGCATATATATATATTATATATATATATATATATATATATATATATATATATATATATATGCTTTACTTCGGGGAAGTTGCATATTCAGCCACTCGACCAAAAATATTTATATTCCGTAGTTATTAACCAATATAAATTTATTATACTATTATACATCCGTTGTTTATATAGTACTTATCATTTTTGGTTGGTGGCTATTTAAGATAATCTCTCTTTATTTATTTAATTTCTCTAATAAGTAAAATAAAATTATCCACAGGCCCTGAAGTTCATTTCATGCGATCAAAGTTCCATAAGCTACATCAACTTTGTGAATAGTGCACAAGTTCATCTACTTGTTAAGGGGTGCAATGACTTCAAGGTCGATTATGTGAATATTCAGTCTCCAAGAGATAGTCCAAATACTGATGGCATTCATCTTCGCTCTTCTCAATCTGTAATTATTACGAATTCTAATATAAGCACAGGTATACAGACTTAGCCTATCGAATCATAACTACTATATATTATATACGTTGTTCTTATATTAATATTCGAATATATGTTGTTAAAAATTCATGTCAAAAGGTTTCATATATTACGCTAATTTATTAAGTATTGACTTGTTTAGTCTTGTGATCGACAGGGGATGATTGTATTTCGATTGGAGATCGTTGTTCTTATGTTAATGTATCTGATATCTGTATCTGATATCCATTGTGGACCGGGTCATGGTATAAGGTAGTAATTAATTAATTTGGTGAAGAGAAAGTTTTAAATACTAAAGAATTATCTTTAATTTCCTCTTAATATATAATATTCATCACAGCATTGGAAGCTTAGGGAAAGGTGGTGATTCTGCTCAAGTAGAGAATATTAATGTGATCAATTCTTTCTTTTCTGGAACAACAAATGGAGCTCGTATCAAGACATGGCAGGTACATTTATACTATTAAAAAAGATTTTACATATATATAATTTACAAAAATTGATCAACTTTTGATAAGCGCTCCACCTGACCTGGACCTGTTATTTAATAAAATGTGTGCGGAATACAACAGGTGTGTCCATGAAAACGGGAGGGTATTACCCCCGGAATGGACCATGCCTGACCTTGTTCGGACAGTGCTTGGGGATGAGTCTATTCAGCACGGCCAAAAGTGCTTTCCTTCTCGCGCGAAAGAAAAAAGATGTTTAGCTTTTTTGTCTGCCTCCTTTACCTATCACGATGTGAATATATAGGTCGGCACGGGATATGTACGAGATGTCAGATTTGAGAATCTTGAATTCGACACTGTAAAAAATCCCATTATAATTGATCAGAATTATTGTGATGTTCAAGGCAGTACTTGCAAAGAAATGGTATAAAGTACTTCTCCGTTCCATTTTAACTGTCTTTTTTAGTTAACTCTGCTGATGAATTAATTAGAGCTGAATGAACTCGATCCTGACTTTTTTTTTTTTGGGTGACGATCAATCGATAGCCAACGGGAGTACAAATCAGCAATGTAGTATACAAGGAGATGAAGGGAACATCAAGCACAAAAATAGCAATAAATTTGAATTGTAGTACGTCAGTGGCATGCACTGATATAACATTGGAAGAGATAAAGCTTACATCAACAACTCCAGGAGGAAAAGTTACAGCTTATTGTAGGAATGCCCATGGCCAACAATATGGATTATTAGTTCCTTGTTTATTAGAAAATTATAATTAAAACTACTAGTATTAATTAATTGTTAGTGCTTTTTAGCATAATAGATAGTTAATTAATATGGTTGAGATCCATTCAAGAACAATAGTTTTTCTCTACATAATTTCTATTTTGGTGTTCGTTAATTTTACTTAAGATATAAACAGTACGTTCTCGCTCGTTCCTATATATATTTTCTTGAAAGTTGCTTGGCCAATACATTCTGTTAGCTAGTTGTGATAAGCATCAAATGCTGAAAAGAATTTTTAGGTGTTTGAAGTTGATTTTATAACGAACATGAGTTAGGTATTTGTATAAAAGTACTTAAACTTATGAGTTATAAATATTTTCTCTATTAAAATAACTCAAATGTCCTTAACAGAAAAATAAAAATACTTCCGGTCATTTTATGTGTTAATTTTGTCACCTAGCTTTAATTTTGCAAAGGAAAAAGCATATATTGTTGGACTATAAATTTGGTGATATGCAAAGGTACCGTCACCTTGTGGCGGAATAATTTTTTTTAAAATTAGTAAAATGTGTAAACGACATAATGAAAGTAGTATGTATTCCAACAAAGACACAAGATTTATATAAAGATCCCAGACTCAACACCAGTCGAAAACTTTAGATGTGTTTCTTATCAACATTGATTGCCCAGTGCTGCTGTATATATTGTCTGTTCTGCAGTCAAACTCCAAATTAACATGTGCAATTGCTAAAGAATATAATTTTTTTTTTCGAAACAAAGTAAAGGAACAATTATAAATGCCAGATTTATAATAATCACAATAAATGTAACTCTTATATGAACCTTGCACATGCCTTAATTCTGATGATGCTGTTACACTTGAATTATGTATGATAATTCCATTATTTTCATATGGGCAGCTCTTTCCTTGGGCAGTGATAGTGTTTACGTGATCATTATTTGTTGGCTTTCTTATGTAAATGTTGCAATTTTGGAACACTACAGTTGCATCTCCAAAAATGAAGTCGACTGTCCCATATATGTCACAATCGCGATAAAACTGTCGTTGAGAATGTACATATAAGGTGTCCTGATACCCTTTAAAGCTACAACGATAAAATAATGATAAATCTGAATCGCTACGAAGAGCAACTGCTTGCCCTACTCCCTTCACTTCCAGCAGTATTTTCGAAGGTTATACCCTTGGCAATAAAACCATCTCCAGAAACACCTAAGTCATAAATAAATAAATACGTTAATATAATAAAGAGTAAAGACATCAAATGCACTCTGAACTTATTCGGAAAAGTCAATTACACACTTAAACTATTGTGACGACTTATTACACACTTATACTATTTAAAAATGAATTTATTTTCACTCTAAGCACACATAACCAGTCACATTGGTGGGAGGTGTATTACACTTGCGCCATGTCATTGCCACATAAGATATTATGTAAGATTTCAAATTTTTCTCTCTCCATATCACCCAATTGCTTCTTCTTCACTATATGTCACCAAAGCCACCATAGAACCACCATTATTGCCATGATACCATCACCAAATTCATATATTTCATCACCAAAATTAAAATAATCACCACAAATTTCATCACCCACAATCAAACCCACCATTGAAATCATATCATTCCCATTGTCACTACAAAAAATGCAAAGAATCACCACAAAATTCAACACCCATAACCAAACTCATCATTCACACCCATCACCTAACTCAGATCAAAATTGCACTACCGTCAATAAATTTTAATACTCACTAAATTAGAACAATCACCACTATTATCACTATGAATTTCTTCTTCACCATCTCCAATTTCTTCTTCTTCACCATCCATCACCAAATATCTACAGAATACCATCACAAGATTATCATCAATTTTTACTTTTTTTTTATACCTCATTTTCCTTTTTCTTTTTCTTTTAAATCTACGCTTTTTTCTTATCAGAATTTCACATAAAGGGGGAAATTGGATCAATAATAAAGAGGTGATCGCTAAATTAAATTGGTAAAAGTTACTTTGTTGAATTGAGTTTGCCAAAAAATAAACTTTCTCACTAAAGGACTGTTCGAAAATATGTAAGTTTTCAATGGAACAACGATTCTCCATCCAAAAAGTTATATTTTCTTAACTTGTGAAATGGATTAATTTAGCTTGTGTCATTTTTTTAAAATGAAATGGGTGTATAATTTTTCTTGAAGAAAAGAAAGAAAGAATGAAAATAGAATCTTTAATAATGAAATACATATAAAGATTTGAAATGATATTGAGAGAAAGAAGTGAGAAAAATGAAGTTTTTTATGAAGGTAAATGTTGAAAATGGTGATTCATGGTGGGTGTTAAAGAAGAGAGAGGAAAGTGAGGATGAAGATACATTGAATTAATTAAAAAAATATAAAAAGGTGTGGAAGTTAAAAAAAAACACAAATTTTTTCCCAATAAACGCGCTTTCTTTTTATTTATTTTAGTTTTTGTGTCACATCAGCTTTCAGGGTGAAAATAAATTCACTTTTAAATAGTACAAGTGTGTAATAGGTCGTCAGAATAGTTTGAGTGTGTAATCAATTTTTCGGGACAAATTCATAATGTATTTGATGTCTTTTCTTATATAATAAATGTCATGAATTAATTAACTAAAATAGTACGTACTATTTATAAATTTGAATATGATAAACTTACCAAAGGTTGCTGAACCAGTAGTGGAAAAGCCAGTGTGATTACTTCTACTGCCAGTGATAATGGTAGCATCAATCCCATCTCCAGCGAACATCAAATTGTTCATATTTTTTTCGATCTCCACGTACTCTTGATACGTACCTATTTTCACATATATCACAAATCGTCCCGTGCCATTCCTCATCCTCTTTACTTCATCCAAAGCCTCGGAAATAGTATTATAATTCCCAGAACCATCTTGAGCCACCACAACATCAGTCTTTATCGGGGTCCAGCTTGTTGTAAAAACGTCTTGTCAGATTGTACAGAAAGCCATTCTGAAATTTCTGTCGTCTGTACTGGTGGTGAAGTCACGAATCCTAGCAAGGGGAATTCAAAAATATGTTGGAATGCAAAAACATGTTATTTACCATGTAGTAATTTTCTTACGTACCTAATCTTTGAGCGTAATTTTTCGGCATATGATCATGAGATTCAGTTGAATCCCCTTCAGACCATGCAACTCTGCCCCTGATCACTTGGCTCGTCGTGGCTATTTTGTTTATGGCGAGAGAATTACAAAGGTTTTTGGACAAATCATCCAACATAACAAAGGGAAATTTCTCCAAATATGATGACAATTGTAAACCATGAAATCCGTTTACGCACGTTTGGTGATTAGCCATTGCTGCACTTAGCCATGTTTGAACATCATTTATGTTATGGCCATTAATAGACTTGTTAAGTTGATACAAGGTATCTTCATAAAGCTTTAAACAATCAGCCCAAGTTAACTTCTCTAACTCATTGAATGAACTTACATTCATAGCCAAAATGTCCTTACGAGCATTTTCAGCTTGAGCTAGAGTTGCCCTAATAGCCATATTGTTTTCTTCCTTGGGAATAATAATATTGAGAGAGTTGCATAACTCAGGGTAAGGTGTGTGGATACATAATGAAGATCCATGCACAACATGACCAAAGTATGCAACAAACATAGATGCCAAAATAAAACAAAAACTTAATAAACTAGCCACTTTATCCATGTGAGTGTAAGCAAAAGTATATATGTGTGAAATATGGTTTGTGTAATGATTGAAATGGTTAAAGGATCGATGGTTAATTTCTTTATATAGGCAAATTATAATGCCTTGGCTAGATTCTGATAACTATCAATGAAGTTTTACATGTCATAACCGGGTAATATTACCACTTATAACATATCAGCAATTAAATTTTATTAGAGAAATTTGTCTATAATTACCTTATAAGTGATCGGAGTTGGATTTGCATAAATCTTTTTTCGCACCATCACCGCATTAGGATTTAAAGTTATATACATTATCGGCATAGTATATTATATATGTGATGATAATTTATATATAGTTGCCATTTATAACATATAACCAGTTAATGCTTACTCAAGAAATGTACTTATAATTACCTTATAATAAGTGAACTAATTATGTAAATCATTAGTTTTTACCGGCTTTTATCCCTTTGACGTAAATATCCCAATTGACACTTCACTAATGTTTAGTACTTTAGTCCCTACTTAACAAACACGTTGAATCTGATGAGATTAAGAAAATAGTGTGATTTTGCAATTGAATTTTGTGGGAATTAAATAAGGAAAACTTTGCAGAACTCAATCTAGTACTCTCTCATACAAAATATACTTTGCATACAAAATATATGATTGTTTCTGCTTCTAATGTTTATTTGAGAAATTTACCTATGATTACCTTATAAGTGATCGAACTTAGATTGCATAAATCTTTTTCGCACCATCGCTATCATATAGGATTTAAAGTTATATACATATAAATCTTTTACCTTATATGCGATCATGACAATTATATATAGTTGCCATTTACAATATACAACTGAATTTACTTATAATTACCTTATAAATGAATTGATGGTGTAAAATATAATTTTTTTCCTCCAGACGTTTATATAATATACATATCTATACATACCTTTACCTATACATATAATACACACAGGGTCGGGTCAACAAAATTCGAGGCCTAAAGCAAAATTTATAAAGAGGCCCTATATTTTTTATAATATGAGATTTTCTTATTAGTTTTTATAGATGCGAAGTCATATTTGTTGACATATTAAATTGAATAAATTCTAATAGTAACTAAAGAAAGAATATAGGGAAAAGACTCAAATATGCCACTGAACTATTAGAAATGGCTCATCTATGTCATTCGTTAAAAATTTGGCTCATCTATGCCATTGTTGTTATAGAAAAGATTTATTTGTACTATTATTTTTTAACGATGATTTTACAAAACCATTTTTTCACATGGACTCTTATTAGAAGTCCACATCAGCAAATGCAAATCAACCAATATTACTTAAAATCAAAATAAAAAATCAAACTCATTAAAGTCAAACCCGACCCATACTGTTAAAATAAAGTTAGACTCATTAAAATAAAAAATTGAATCCATTACTTAGGTAGGGTGTAGGTCGAGTTTTATTTTAATGGGTCCGATCTTTAATTTTAATTTTAAGTAATATTGATTGATTTGGATTTGGTGACGTGCACCTATATTAAGAGGCAATGTGACAAAACTAGTTTTGCAAAACCACCGTTAAAAAATAATGGCATGAATGAACCTTTTCTAGAACGGCAGTGGCATAGATGAACCAATTTTTTAACGAATGACATAGATGAGTCATTTCTAATAGTTCGATGACATATTTGAGCCTTTTCCCTAGAATATATATTTATGAAGTTAGAATATCAACAATGACAAAATTTAAATAAAAAATATAATATAAATAAAATAAAAATAATAAAATCTGACTCAAGAATTTGATAAATGGATATACTGATGTCAAAATAGTGTTGCGTTGCTTCAATATAATGATTCGTTGTTGCAATGTTTGAAATTTTGAAAAAGATCAGAGGAATTTAATAATAAGCGAATAAGAATAGTGAAAAGGAGAATGAATAAAGATAATTATAAGCGAAATATGGGTCCATGTTAGTTGTTATTAAGGATATATATGAGGCAACAAAATAGGTATACAATTACCTTAAAACTATTTCATTTCTCAATTATTACAACAGTTTTATCTTAAAAAGTAAAAAGTTATTTTACATTCTTCTCAAAATTTCTCTTCAACTTTAACAATACTTAGATTTTTTTTTAAAATAATATAAATAAGACATCTTTAGAAGAAAAAAATGGGGCCCTTAAAAAATTGGGGCCCCAAGCGATGGCTTTATGATTGAGCCGACCCTGAATATACACATATATACACACTATATACAATTTAGTGTATATATTGTGGGTACTTTGACTAATTTTGGTAAACTAAATGGTTGAATACTATATGTATTGGTACGTATATATAGAACAAAGTTTAATAATTTACAACTAATGTAGCCCACCTTCTTTTTTTTTTACATAAAAAATGGCTCAAAACATCCGGTTACTAATTCGTGTGTATACGTAATATAATTATATTGTATATATAATGTATAATTATGTATAAAAGATGTATATATATTTATACACATTGTTATACAATATTTATATATTATTATATAATATATATGCAATTTTCTATATTGTATAAATAGTATATAACCCTGTACATATTATGTATAGACAATGAATCCGCACTATCTATATTGGATTTGCATAAATCTGTTTTTTCATTGTCACCGCATTAGGATTTAAAGTTATACACATCATTGGTGTAGCATTATATGTGATGATAATTTATATATAGTACCAATTGATGTTTACTTCAGAAATTTACTTATAATTATCTTATAAGTGAACTGATTATGTAAATCATTAATTTTTATCGGCTTTTATCCCTTTGACGTTTCAATAATGTTTAGTACTTTAGTCCCTACTTTAACAAACACGTTGGATAAAATGAGATTAAGAAAATAATAGTGTGATTTGCAATTAAATTTCGTGAGAATTAAATAAGGAAAACTTTGCAGAACTCAATCTAGTATAAAATATACTTTGCATACAAATCTATGATTGTTTCTTCTTTTACTTTTCTATTTATTTTTGGTATAAACTCATTTTTGTATATAGATTTATATGTAGTAAATGATGTATTCATGACTCCATCATATAAGACGACGTACTTAACTCATATACATATCTCTCATTATATGTAGCAATGTTAATTAAATGACCTTTTCCATTTTATTTTTGACATAAACTCATTTTAATATGGATATATATGTAGTAAATGATATATTTAATTCATCACATAAGACGATGTACATATTTCATATACATATTTTTCATTATATATAGCAATGTTAAACTGACTTTTCCCATCAAATCATTGATTAAAACATTCTCATAATCAATCATCTAGAGATATTAAAGGTATAGCAAAATATTTCTTTATTTTTGCATTATTAATATACGCAGCTTCTTGCCTACCGTTGTTCGTTTGAAGTTATTTTTTTGGGTGTGTGTGTGAATGCAGGGAATCCATTGTTTAGATGTAACAAAAACACACACGCATGCATGCTTTTATTAATAAAAAATAAGGATCTTCACACAAATATTAGCCAGACAGATTTACTGATTACTTTTTCTAGTCGATATACATAGATTATACATAATCATACACATACATTATACATGACTTATACATATATTATACATCCGCCTGCAACTTTTAGTTTAACCAGTTACGTGGACATCTATTTAGATTAATTCTTCTAAAAAAAATAAGCCATTTGGATTATCGTTTTTCTTGTAAATATTTTCGATAACTCCTTGTATTAATTTTTTGGTCATGGTGCAGATAATCAGTAATTTCAAATGTGTTCCTCTAACTCTTCATACACAATGGTAAATATTTTCTTGAAATTCATTATCTTCCTGTTAGTTTGATTTATTTTTTTTACTAAATAATCATTTACATGATAATTATAAAACTTTTTTTTTTTTTTTTTTTTAGAAAACTTTGGTTCTCTTGCTCACTCTTAGCTTAATACATACTACCAACTCAGCCATTTTTAATGTCCTTCACTATGGAGCTACTGCTGATGGAAACACCGATGATTCTAAAGTAATATATAATTAGTCTTATTTGGTTTATTTTTATTTCTGTTAAATTTTTTTTTCAAAATATTGATTAAGTGATTATTGTCCTAATTTTCAGGCGTTTCTTAATGCATGGAATCATGCATGTTCGTCATTAGCTCAATCTCATGAAGTGATTATCCCTCCTAATAACACATTCATGCTTAATCCCGTGATTTTTAGTGGCCCCTGCAATTCTAGCAACATTAATTTTGTGGTACGAAAATAAAAACTCGATAAATTAATTCGTATTTATACTATAGTATTTATTAATTCGCTAACTCTTTTTTTTTGAATTTCTATTATTTTTCATATAGATATCAGGGAGACTTGTTGCACCAAGCTCACCTAGTATATGGACTGGGCAAGATGCTAGTCAATGGCTGGCTTTTAGAGGTGTTAGTGGTTTATATGTGAATGGCTTTGGAACTATTGATGGCCAAGGAAAAAAATGGTGGAATCAATCATGTAGAGACCACCCTGATTTGGTATTGTATATTTTTAGCGTTTTTTTTATCTGTCACTTTAGTAAATCGATGGGTGGACAACTATTTATTAGATTAATTCTTCTTTCTTCTTTGCAGCAAGGATGCACAACATTAGCTCCCACGGTAAGTTTTCATGCATGACACCCGTCGATTATTTTTTATGGCGAACGGCTATTTGAGTTAATTTCTCTTTATTTAATTAATTTCTCTAATGAGTAAAATTAAACTATCCACAGGCCCTGAAGTTCATTTCATGCAATCAAAGTTCCATAAGCAACATCAACTTTGTGAATAGTGCACAAGTTCATCTACTTGTTAGGGGGTGCAATGACTTCAAGGTCAATCATGTAAAAATTCAGTCTCCAAGACATAGTCCAAATACCGATGGCATTCATCTTCATGCTTCTCAATCTGTAATTGTTACCAATGCTAATATAAGCACAGGTAAACAGACCTAGCCTATCGAATCATGACTACTATATTATATACGTTGTTCTTATGTTACGCTAATTAATTAAGTATTGACTTATTTAGCCTTGTGATCGACAGGAGATGATTGTATTTCGATTGGAGATCACTGTTCTTATGTTAGTATATCCGATATCCATTGTGGACCGGGTCATGGTATAAGGTAGTAATTAATTAATTTTGTCAAGAGAAAATTCTAAATACTAATGAATCTTTAATTTCCTATTAATATATATAATATTGATCACAGCATTGGAAGCTTAGGAAAAGGTGGTAATTTTGCTCTAGTAGAGAATATTAATGTGAGCAATTCTTTCTTCTCTGGAACAACAAATGGAGCTCGTATCAAGACATGGCAGGTACATTTATATTATAATTAAAAAGGATATATATATATATATATATATACGATTTACAAAAATTGATCAACTTTTGATATTTCGTGATGTGTGTGTATATATAGGTTGGAACAGGATATGTACGAAATGTCAAATTTGAGAATCTTGAATTCGACACTGTGGAAAATCCCATCATAATTGACCAGAATTATTGTGATGTTCGAGGCGCTTGCAAAGAAATGGTAAATACTTCTCCGTCCCATTTTAACTATTTTTTTCAGTTAACTCTATTGATGAATATTAATTAGAGCTGAATGAACTCGGTACTGACTCGTTTTTTTTTTTTCGGGTGACGATCGATCGATAGCCAACAGGAGTACGAATCAGCAATGTAGTATACAAGAAGATGACTGGAACATCAAGCACAAAAATAGGAATAAATTTGAACTGTAGTAAGTCAGTGCCATGCATTGATATAACATTGGAAGAGATACAACTAACATCAGCAACTCATAGAGGGAAAATTACAGCTTATTGTAGGAATGCCTATGGCCAACAATATGGATCATTAGTTCCCTGTTTATTAGGAAAGTATTAAAGCTACTATTAATGAATTGTGAGTGCTTTTTTAGCATAATAGATAGTGGAGTAATATATATGGTCAAAATCCATTCAAGAACAATAGTTTTTTTATAAGTAATTTCTATTTTGGTGTTCGTTAATTTTACTTAAGATATAAACAGTACGTTCTCGCTCTCTCCTATATATTTTCTTGAAAGTTGCTTGGCTGATACATTCTGCAAGTTGATAAGCATCAAATGTTGAAAAGAATTTTTAGGTGTTTGAAGTTGATTTTATAATGAACATGAGTTACGTGTTTGTATATATAAGATCGAATAAAATGAACATGAGTTACGTGTTTGTATATACAAGATCGAATACAAGCCAAAGCAAATCCTATTTCGGCTAGTACCTTCTCCATTACGATGTTCTCGTACAATGTCTTGAAGAGAAACAACCCATCACGTCAAGAATCAAAATTGCATGTTAGCACTAATCTCTTTCTTGTAAGCCTGGAGCCTCTCCTTTTTTAACTTCTTGCTCTGTTCAAAATTTGCTTTACTCTTTATAGCTAATTTCTGCATGAGGACATATTATTTCTTTAATTGGCTCATACACGACGAACATTTTACGATGACATTTTCAAAATTATAAGGCTGCGTACAATAGAATCTTGTGTTCTGACCCTTCCCCGGACCCTCGGTATAGCGGGAGCTTAGTGCACCGGGCTGCCCTTATATAGAATTTCCAAATAGGTACGGCAAGAAAACACCAGAATTGTTAGAAAGCAAGAAAGAAAATGAGTACTATTTGATATTAGGAATTCAAGAGAAATCACGTTATTATATATGATTTTCTATATAACCCATTTATACTATATATGTATTTGCAGCTATTGAAAGCAATATAAATCTAAATTCATTAACAAGGTAGGTATTCATTTTCACCCAATTTGTGACAGTTATGTTTGCAGAACTAGAACATTATTAATTTACCATGTACTTATTATTGATGCGATGCAATGCAATACAGATATAACCAATTGTTCCATAATAAATATTATTAATGTCTAAATGCATATAATGAATAGTATATATTCCAATAATGACTACAAAGACAGAAACCATGAGACACAAGATTTATATAAAGATCCCGGACTAAACACCAGTCGAAAACTTTCAGCAAAAATCGTAGTGCTGATCTTGGCCACCTCTTTTTTTGACTCCTCGAGAAGTTTTACACTGTTTTTGAGGCTCTGGCGTTTCTTTGCGATCTCAGGGGACTGTTCCAATATTCTTTCAATGCCGCAACCATCATAAGGTGTCATTAGATAAGTAACAATAGACTCTTCCATCTCACGGTTAATAACCATTTTTCGAATAGTGGACATCATGTGCAAGGCCATAAAATCCACCTGCCTCATCGAAAGTATCTTCCAGTATGCAGTCATCTTCATCTTCAAATCAAAAGCAAGTCGAACCACACCTAAGTCTTTATGATTCCTCAAATGCCCAACATCAACTTCTCCAATTCCTTCGAGGTTTAATATCGAGTAACTTATTTTAGGATTGTTCATAATCTCCATAAATGATGTTCCTTGAGCTAGGAGCCTATTGCAACTAGCTGCATAATTGCAAGTGTAACAACCTGCAGCCACCCTTTCCATGTCAATGATTTCTCATGCCCAATTAACCGATTCATCCTTTTTTTTGGCAATCAAGTTTTGCACAGCTCTTGTAGTGGAATCTTGAAGTTGCGGGTGGCTATCAAAATGATGCATCAAAAGTTGGATGACAACTTTTTCTAGGTAGTTCCACATTTTGCCCACAAACTCCTCTGCCATTTTAGAAATCCCAGAGACTTTTTCACTGAGGAAATCGTCATTTGGCAATCCATTATTCACCTTTCTTTCCTCTATATACCTGATCTCATCCATCAAGAATAAGCCTCTTTTTTTTTTCAAGATTAATCATTGAATGTAACTGAGCAGAATACTGGTCAAGCATTTCAACAATAGTTCTAGCACTAGTAGTACTTGTACAATCCTCTTCTAACTGATGAACAAATGCCTGTTTAGCTTGACTCAGAAACCGCATGACTGCTCTCAATGCATTAGCGACTGAGCTAAAGCACTGGCGGGGTAACTTGTTGAGATCGGAGACATTGGCATCAAGTCTGTCCTTGATTTTCCTTGTGATATCTATTGAAGTGATCTTAGCTTGAATTAGCATCAAAGTACGTGCCAGGACTGGAATGCCAACGGACCTCTTGCCCATTGATAAAAGTTCAAAAAGTGTGGCCTCTGCACTTTCGGATTCTTTAAAGGACTCAGAGTCAAATGTTATTCCTAACACAGACATGACTATGCCCCTTTGCAGTAACTTTGTCAAGTAATAGCTCTTTAAGGAACCTATGAGGAGCATTATCAACGTTGGTGACAACTACTAGAGTCCTTTTACATTTCTTGTCAACTTTCATAGACATGTTCATTGATTCAAGTTTATTAGGCAATGAATCACTACTGGCTGATAAAACATTCAGGATTATCCTGTCCTTAGGGGTTATATACTCCATAATCATCTGCTCACATGTCTTCTTATTATCTTGGTCGTCATCGTCTAAGGTAGTAGGAATCCCTGGCAAATCCACAATTGTAAGATCAGGAAAACCATTTTTCTTCAGGATCAGAGTCAAAGCCTTGTTACATATTATTCCATCAGCAATTGCATTAGTCGCCCGAGTAATTTCTAAGGCTACTGAGCACTCATCATTACTACAACTTCTCTCCGTCCCATCAAACTCGATGGAGAACTCAAGTTTAGGACTACTCTGGTGATTTTGAAGCTTAATAAGGACAGGAAGTCTGGTGGAAAAGCGCGGAAATTTGATTCCAATAAGGGATGCAACAAGGCTAGATTTCCCTGAACATCTATCTCCAACAAGAACAATAGTTGGCACTGTACGGGGTTGTATACATTGTTGCGCCGCGCACAGCCTGTCCACACAGTTAAAGAGGGAGCGGAGGTGTTCACCGTTATATGATGACACAATGGGTGACATATAATCATCTTCTTCTTCTTCTGGGATGCTTTTCTTTTCACTTATGTCCATTGCTTGTTCTCTGTTCAACAATAAGCACAGTATATAGTAATTTATTAGAGAAGTACGAACTATTAAATTTGATTCCTACTAGTACATAACAATTATCTTCAATGGTAAATATGATTAAATCAAAAAGGGTATTATAAAACCAAACAAGCAGAATTTAATTAAGGGCAAAGGGGCAAATATACCCCTTAAATTTGCGGTTAGAACGCATACCTTTCCTTAAAAAAGTGGTGCATATCTAATAAATGGTGCACATAAGCATTTCTTGAATCTTTTAACAAATGTATTTTTTTTAGAAGTTCCTACACCCTTACATACTTTAAGGGGAATGAATACATTGGTGGATATCCTTGATTATTCATATTTTACGATGGATAATATGGGTTGATCCATATTTGACTCACTTTTAAAATGATCGGATATTCAACCCATTTAAAATAGGTTGAATTGAACGAATAACTATAATTTATAGAGATAAGACATAATTATCTCTTTCAACTACAACACTTTTTTCAAGAAGACACTTTCTTGAAACAAATGAATCATTTTTATTGTCTTGCATGTTTGCATCATTTTTTACCAAGTAGCTCATTAATTGTTAAACCTATAATTTCATAAAATGAGGAATAGTGAACGCATGCATGAGAAGAAAATAATTAGAAAAATCACTCAAATGTGAATAATATCAAGAACATAATAGGAAATTATCAATACCTATATTTGAAAAATAATAAAGGTAGTAATCTCTCCTTATACAAGGTTTATGTGTTTAATCATTAAATACCATTAGCAGGATAGCTCAGGGGCGGACCTATGTGCAAATTTATGGTGCTTCGACACCCGTTAAACACGACGCAAATTAGATATAACTATATAAGAAATGTATAAAAAATGGTATAGGATGGAAAAAAACACCCTTGAAACCAAGAAGATAGCTGACCTAATACATGACAACAAACTCTAGAACAATTGAAATGGTTGTAGAAACTATTTCAAACTATTTCAAACCAATCAACCTGTTAAATTGTAACTTATTAGAAGGTTGAGTCTTTTTTAATTCTCTCCTTTAATTTCTTCATAATTGAATAATAATATTCTTTGTTTGTTTGGGTTGAGTTACATTTGACTCGTCGAGTTATATTACTTTATTCCCTTTTACAATTATTTGATGAGTTATTTTAAATTAAGCTTATTAGACCAATTCAACAAACGAGTCATAACCTAACTCGTAAGAACACCAAATGGGTCGGTGAAGCTTTGGTTAATCTTACAATTCTTAGTATTAAAAGAAAATAAATCTGCTCAATTTCGCGTAATACAAAAGACTTTTGAACCTTTTTTCTAAAAAAAGAAATTTTAAGGTCTGCATACCAATACTTTGCCTGCATACCAACACTTTGCCTATTATAATTCGTACCAACATTTTCTATACCAACTGTATTTCGCGATATACAAATACAAATACAGTTCATACACAAATAAATAATAATAATTTTAAATCATCTATTGTGAAATGCATTGAATTAAATTATTGATATGAAACATAATTAAATATAAATATTTGATATGTTATTTAATTGTTTCGTTAAATAATTTATGAAGCTATGATTATCCAAATGAGCTAGCAAAATTCAAAATAGCAAATTCGTATTCAAGTGCAAACACAAGTCAGCAGTCAGCACCCCAATGACAATTAATAAGGGACCTTATTTGACGGAAATTTTAATACGTTGCACATATTTTATTTTGTCATCCCATTAATTTAATGAATAGTATTTTCTTGATAACTGTTTTGAGTAACAATTACGAGGCATAACTTCTTCAAAATTTCCAACTGTTTACATACACACTTAGAAACGTGGCAACACGACTACAATGGTCAATGGTCATCATAGTTTTGTGAAGTAAAACTTGTACTTTTTTTTATAAATACAACACAAGTACATCCTATATATGGTTTGTTCTGAAAAATTTGAGCCCCTAGTAAATATTTCATTTTCGACCGACTTCTTTGTTTATTGAAAGAAAAAATATGTTACGTACCTATGCCCTTTGCATAGGTTTAGGTTGTTGAATATTGTATCTTCTTAATAGGCTAGACCAAAAATTTAGCCAAGGGAGGGCAATCTTTAGAAATTATGGGGTTAAAAAAGTTGAGTGTGAACTTTTCATTTTAAGTTACTACTGTTAAATCAATTAAGTTTGTCATATATGAATAGTTTGTAAATATACATTTTTCGCAATAAATCATGTAATGGTTTAGCCAGTTAACGTTCATGCTATGACAAATTTAGAATATCGACATACTCATTTTCTGTAGCAAATTTGTAGGTAAACGAAACAATAAAATGTATATTCATAATACATCTCATGAAGAAGCTAGAAATTTGAGTGAGAATTTGAAAAAAATGTAAGAATTGTCACATCTAAGATATTAACTTATGTCAAGGAATTTGCGTTGTGTAATTTTTCGACAAAATATTCATTTAAAGCTCCTTCAACAAAGATAGTTACGCCCTTGAATATATCGTATCCATTTCAATTCATCCCATCTCTTTCTACTAGGGGCTGAATCGGATGATACGAAGAGGGTCAATTAAATCTCATTCATCAAAAAAAATATATATGAAATTATGAATGTCATAAATAGTTTCAGAACGTCAACATGACACTTACTTTTAAGGAATGTGGTTATCTTCAATTTATCTCATTCGAATTTTATGAAGAAGATTAAGATTAAAATTGAAACAAATCTCGGAGCCAAGAGAAAAGATCAAAACAAATCATAAATTATTTAATCTTTAACTAATTTTATCCGTGAACCCAGTGGAATATAAATTACTCCATCTGTTTTTATTCGGATTTCGAGAGTTAAATCTTTTAATTTTGATCGTAAATCTAAACATGAAATTTGTAGGTCTTTTTGAAATAAAAATTTTATATTTGAAAATTATGTAAAAAGTACTTAACACAATAATTAATAATTTAAATATTTAGAAAACATAAAAAAATTACGATAAAAAAAAGGCTTGTTTAAATCTCGAAATCTGAAAATTGTCACATATATTAAAACAAAAAGAGTACCATATTTTAATCAAATATATCACATTCGAGCTCTAAAATAAAGTTGTCAAGTAGAAAAATGCTTTACTTTTCTTACGATTTTGAAGTAGTCGAGTCTCGAGTCCCAAAGTAGAATGGACAAAACTTTAAAATAAATAAAAAATTCATAATGTTAAATTTTCTAAGTGAAAGTTAATCGGCACAAAAATTTACCATGGTAAAAATTTGTGGTCAAGAATTGTCACAAGGAATAATAACGGTGATCTTCAAAATGAGAAAACAATGCTCATTCTGCATGCTCCCTTCCACCGCTATTCTCGGCAACTTTCCTCTCCTCCTTACTCCGGCGCCGGCGACAACCGCTCTCCTCCACACACCGTCACGACGCAGATAAATCCGGTGACCTCGAGAAACCACATCGTACAAATGCAAAAACCAACCACGATCACATTTCTACTTTATCGGTAAATGAAAAAAATTCCGACATGTTTTACAGAACCCGAGATTAGCGTTAATTTATTATGATTCAGCCCTTTTTAAACGTACTTTGGGTTCTCTTATCTTTTTTCGTTAAGACTGCGTACAATAGACTTTTGTCGTGCATAGCGGGAGCTTTAGTGCACCGGGTATGCCCTTTATTGCATCTGATTTGGGTGTTTTTCAGATTTTCTATTAGATTGAATGGCCGTTGTTTTGTGAGAATACAAAAGGAATGATTTTTTCTGCAGCAATTTGGAGGGTGATTCTGAATTTTTTCACTATTGTATTGTGTATTACAGGGTGCTTCATACTTTGCTTAAAATTGGAAGAACCAGTTTCTTTGTCATATGGTAATGTTCATCAGTGAATAAAGATTCAAACTTTCTTCACTTTTGATGGGTTTTTTATAGTTTGGCTGTAATTATCAAGTATGCATTGAAATGGTGTGACAGAAGAAGGGTATCACTAGTGAGTTTGAGAAAAAGAGATGTAAATTGATGCAAATTGTTGAGTTGTTATAAAAGGAATATGAAAGAAGGCAACGGGCAAGAGGAATTGCCACAATCACCATATAGGGTATTACAGCAAATTTCTGAGGAAGCAGTAAGAGCGGCTGGTGAGGCATTGCAAAATGTTTACTCTAGCAGTAGTTCAAAATTTTCGTCAAGTACTGGGGTTGGGCATAGAAGAAGTCGTAGTGAAATAGTGACTTCTTCTGTTCATAGAAGTGGAGGTAACTTCACGAAATGGAAGTCTCAAATGCAAAAGGCTTTGCGGAATTGGGGTTCTACTTCACAAGAAGATAGCTCGTTTTTATCCTTTAATCCTGAGGTTTTGGCTAATCAAAAGCGACAGTGGTATCAGCTTCATTCCAAAACCTCGGTATGCTGCCTTCATTTTGGAATCTGTACTGTTTGTAGTTCTGTGTATGACGTTTTTTGACAAGAATATTCTGAAATAAATTACATTCCCTGCTCAGGATGATTTGTCAGGTTGTCTATAGTATTTTACCATGTCTTCTTCATTTCCGTTATTCCTTTCTCTATACTACTTTGGTGGACTATTTTTTCTTTGAGCTGAGGGTCTATTGGAAACAATCTCTCTACCTCAAGGTAGAAGTAAGGTCTGCGTACACTTTACCCTCCCCAGATCCCACAAACTTTGGGTATGTTGTTGTTGCTTTTTTTTTTCTGGCTTGTAATTTAGCTTTCCAGACATCCTGTTCTTTTACTCTCAACCTTTTTTAAATGTAAGTTGCTTTTTCATTGAACACTCTCTTTGAGGCAACATGGGGAATAATGTGTCGAATTTTGGGATAGACTGTTCTAAGTTCCTTTTTCCCCTGTAGGTCCTTTTTTGTCAAAAAATTCATAATGTTCAACAAAAAAAGTACCTATGACAAGCTTATATACTCTGCACATATCACTCATGGACGTTCCCCTCTATGGAGTAGTAATAGTTGGATTGAAACTAGCCTTCAGCTCTGACATATTAGATTGCTCATGAAATTCGGAGAATCATATTTTACAAGCAAACAAAAATTTTGTGCAGGATTATAAGAAATATAAGGAGCCCGACTTGCTTTTTGAGCACTTCGTTATCGTCGGTCTTCATCCAGATGCTAATCTTGAGGATGTCGAGGATGCATTTGCCAGGAGAAAGAAATGGGAAGTACAGTTAGAAACATCTGACATGGTGGATTTCAGAATGCTTTCAAATTGTGGTCCTTCAGTTCCATCTCTAGAACCTCAGGTTTGTGTACTTGCATAATTTTGCATATTTATGATTTAGAAGTTATGTGACCAGGGATAGCATAGTGGTAAGGACCCTCAACCTTTAACCATAAGGCTGGGGATTCAAGTCATTGTGGAGCAAAGTAAGAAAGAGTCACATTTGGGCTCCTGGTTTTGGGTTAAGTTTTCTTGGGGGTGGGCGGTGCGGGTTACTAGTATCCAGAAAGATGCTCTAATGATTAATATGTTCGGAAAACAGATAACTTTCTCATAATTGATAAAGTAATTCAAATCCAACTTTATTTCTAGATATTATTTCGGGTTGTTACCAAGCAAAAATGTTCACACATTGATTCCCTTTTTACCGAGCTTCTATTTAGGAGTTCCTATTCATATTATATTACTATAAGCTGGTAGTTTGTTTAATAGTTTTACATTATGGGCTTGAGCATTAATATTCCAGTTATATTTTTTATTTCCTCAATATTATATTGAAGATCAGATTTTGTTCCTCTCTTTAAGTTGGCAAGATGCTCTTTTTTCCTTTCATTACTATTAGGTTAACAGTTGATGCTGTTACTCTGGTAAAAGTGGCACACTTCTTTTGTGTGATTTAACTACTACTTTTTGTTTCTAAGTGCACTTTCTTCTTATATCTGATCAGTGTCCATTGTATTTTCTTCTTATTATCCTTTTCTTCCTCTTAGCTGTGGTATGTAACTCTCAAGATGTTTTGTGTTCTTAATCAAGACTGCTTGAATTCCATCATGATGTATGATGGATGATATTGATTGGTCGTACATTGTCACTGTGTGTATGTAACTAAATATCCTTTTTTGGCTCCAATAATTTACTTATATCTAAGTTATATGGTATGATACATTTTCTTGCTTTGACATTATCCTCCTTTTTCTTTCCTCTCTCTCCCAGGTACTCTTTAAGTATCCTCCTGGAAAGAAGCTAGCTATGCGTTTGAAGGATTTGGCAGCATTTTGCTTTCCTGGAGGTGTTAAGGTGTAACTTCAGGCATTCTACTTCTCAACATTATCCCTTATAGTTGAATTAGTTTTCTATCTTGCATGCATGTTCTCTTGTTTTCTTGTATCAAATGTATCAGGCAGTAATATTGTGACGGACAGTTGCAAATAGAAAATGCCTTGAGCTAGGATGACAACCAACTATAAGTATGCAGGGAATCTTAACATTACATCAATAAATTTCTTTTCCAAAAAAGGGTGATAACCAATTTAAGGATAATTGCTATCATAAAAAGAATGGTATATGTACAAGGAAGAAAATTCCTATATTTGGAGATGAGAACATTAAATGAAGCCCGAGGGTACTTATCTACTGACATTGTTTCACAAATTCTAGTGAAGAGAAGTATATTGAGTCCAGGGCTAAGTTGTTATTTCAGAGTAATGGTCTGTATGGTGACAATTCAGCGTTTACTTCACCTATGTTTTTATGAAATCTGCATTGTTTAAGTTCCAAAAAAAGGAGTTTTCTCTCATCATGTGTCTTCTTTGTAATCCAGGCTCATGTGATGGAAAGGACACCGTCATTTAGTGAATTAAATGAACTGGTCTACGGGCAGGTACCACACAATAATTTTTTAGGAAATATCCTTCCTGAAATTATAATGCTTTTTGCACCATATTATTATTTAATTAAGAAGTAAGCATAGAATTCTCTTCTTCATAGAAATAACTTATTTTTCCTTTATCTTCAGGAGCATTTAGGCAGAGATGACTCGTCGTTCATATTTTCTCTCAAGGTAAGCCCAAATAATTTTCTAAATACTTGACCTTTGGCTTGGAATTAACACTTAGTTGATTGATTGAGAACTTTGGTGTTGTGCTCTTTGGTGCTTTATAAGTACATTAATTCTTCATTTTCTTTCCAACTTATAATTTTATACTTTTGGTAGTGTCTTTATTGAGTACTTGACATATATTTTCTTCTGTGCTGTTCAATTTCCCTTTAGATCATTGTGGAACTTCTACTTTTGGGGTTTTCAATCAACGACACATAATTTCTTTTCCTTTCACATGTGATTAAACTCCACCCTCCTAACTGAGCTCTTCAATCCACTTCCTCCCTATAACGTTCATAGAAATCCACTATTGCCATTTTTATCTCCTCCTCACCCTCAATGACTACCTTGTCCATTTCCAATGACTCTATGAAGTTTCTCCCCTTATTAGCCACTGCTATCAGATGAAAGAATGAAGATTTCAAGAAGAAGAAAATACTTCTTTGTATTTCTTGATGATTTTACATCCCATGAGAATGAGTACTTATACAATAAGTCCTACGACTAAATAAGGAAAGAAAATATTACATAATCAATTACAATCAATATATATCAAAACTAGGGAATCAATCAATCAACACTCCCCCTCAAGTTGATGCAAGGATGGCACATGCCTAACTTGCAAACTAGTGTATGGAAAGTCCTTTTGCTGAGGCTTTTGGTAAACACATCAGCTAGTTGCTTTTATGATCATACATGGAACAAACTTAAGACACCATTCGTAACTTTTTCTTTGATGAAGTGTCGATCAATTTCAACATGCTTTATTCGGTCATGTGGGACTGGATTATGAGCTATACAAATTGACTACTTTAAGTGAAGGGCATGTTGACCTGGTTTCCTCTACTGTTGGTATTTCTTGCTCATCTTGTTGATTTGGAGTTCTCTTGGAGATGACTCTCTCTATTTGCTGTATGTGGTGTACCTAATGTTATTTGCTAGCTTTTGATTTTTGCCTTTTTTGCCTGTGAGTTCATATTAGTTCCCGTAAAATGTTGAAGTTACCCTATGTGCTTTTCATCAGGTGGCAGACAATGCTACCCTTTATGGTGTATGTTTACATGTACCAGAAATTGTTCAGAGACCACCAGCTATCTATGTTTCATCATCACCCCTTTCCCAGTCATCAATTGGTCGCAGTCGGTTTTTGGTTTCTGCACCTCGCTGTTATTGTCTTTTGACAAGATTTCCTTTATTTGAATTGCACTATGAGATGTTAAACAGGTTAGCGCTGAATTTCTTTTCATCAGCTGTTCACTGGTATTGACAAAGATGAATATTGAATATTCTGTCATTGACTATCTTATATTCATTTGAATGCAGTGTGCTTGCACAAGAGCGCCTGAATAGGATAACACATTTTGTTAGTGAAATAAATCTCACTGATTTTATCCCCTCTGCACCGAAAATGAATGATGCATCAAATGCAAGCGTTGATTCCTCTTACAGGGATGATGAAGCAGATTGGACAACTTCTGCAATACCAGTTGACAGTGCAATTGCTCTTACAGCTGCTGCAGCTGGGATAATCTCAGATGATGAGGTTCCCTCATCATCATCAAAGTGGGAAGTTTCTTCACCTGTAAGTGTCACTGCCAGTGATGCATCAGATCATAGTCAAACAAGAGGATTTGGTAAGGATGGGGGAAGGAACATCCATTTTATTGATGATTGTGTATCTGAAGCCTCAGAAATTCAATCCGATAGTACTGAAAGGGTGTATGGAATTCAAGACAATTACCGAACCCCTGAGAGTGGGCCTTTTGTCTTCTCAAAAGTCCATTCATTGGAGCGTCTTGGAAGCTTTGAATCCTTATTTAGGTGGTCAAACTTTTAAATTTCGTATTCTTTCTTCTATTACAAGGACAGTAGAGTTGACTAAATTTCTGGTACTAGGTGTCCCTAATTTCTTGCCTGAATCGAGTCAGATCTTTTTTTTCTTCTTTTTTGTTGAATGGAGCATTGTTGTATTCTTGTTGTTTGCTCTTTGTCAGTTATCCAGCATATGTGAACCATAAACATTTCTTCTCATATTGTACCACTCAATTTATATTAGTCAATATGCTGTTTTCTTTTGGCAGTTCAGCAAGAAGTGTGGCATCCGAGGAGGAAGATGATGACTTGTTTTTCAGCAATGACAAGGATGTCGGGTGTGAGATGATAATGGAGTGGGCTAGAGTCTGTAGTCTTCTTGAAACCCACAGAATTTCATGTTAGTTTTATTCTCACCTATGAGTTCCCACCTCCTCTAATTACTTAATTGGTCTCTTTTGTAGGAGAATAAGAATGATTTGCTGCAAATAGTTTGTAGTTATCATTCCTTGGCTCTTCCACCACGAGGAGGTAAGATCATTTTTCAGCCACTCGAACATCTGCAGGCTATTGAACATAAGAGAATTTCAGTTTGTGAACTCGGAATTTGTGAGAAACATCTGGGTACAAGTATGAATGATCCAGATGAAATTGCAAAGGTTAGATCATTTCTAATTCATTTCTTGGAATTGGAATTCTCTTCTTTCTAAATGATGGGAGTTATTGTTTTGTTAGGTAAATTTCCATTTAGCCGCTGCTGAGGAAGCTGTTGGACTATCTATATGGACAACTTCAACAATATGTCGTTCACTTTCAATTGAGACTGTAAGATTTTCGTTGCTCAATAGTTCTAACTGCTGACTACTTGGCTTACCAATTGCCAATGTACTCCCATAACCATCTTCAAGCAAAGTGTTTCTATTTCCTTGAACTTATTCAACCTGGGTGGTTAACAGGAATTGGTTCAACCCTATTTTAAGCTGATCTTCTGTTTCCGTTAATCAACTTTAATCATTGAAAATAGGAAAAATGGCAAAGTGACAGTCCATTACATGCTTTCCCGTTAGAAATTTCATTTGATTATATGTAATCAATTATCAAGCATCACAATCAGGTTTATTTATGATTTTATTGAACTATTATTATTCTTTGGAGTGGATGGTTGAAAGTAAGTTCTTAGTGTCAGGTGTCTTTTATGGTTTTAGCAAATAGTATTTTTTTGTTCTATAGTTTAGTTACATTTGAAGGGGAGCCTTGGAGTAACTGGTAAAGTTGTTGCCATGTGACCAGGAGGTCACGGGTTCAAGCCTTGGAAACAGCCTCTAGCAGAAATGCAAGGTAAGACTGCGTACAATAGACCCTTGTGGTTGGGCCCTTCCCCGGACCCTACGTATAGCGGGAGCTTTAGTGCATCGGGCTGCCCTTTTTTTTTAATGGTTTAGTTACATTACGTAATAGAAGTATCATATCATGTTTCAGTTGCAGTTGACTCAGCTGTATGACCTTTGAGGTGTTACTTGATCTTCTTTTCGATTTATTATCAGTCTCTTTTTTGCATTAGCAAACACTACAAACAAGTTTTCGTTGACCATGGAGATTTGTTAATTGTTATCGGCGAATATATCCCCGAGAACGATTAAATGAAATAATTGGTCCTGTTTTAGTTTCTAAGCGATTTCAATGAAAACATGAGTGTTCTCTGGGTCAAAATATGAGGTAGATACTTCTCTAAAAAATTGCCTACATAAATATACATACTTTAATAAACTAAGCCTGTATACACAAAACTGCATGTGTACATACAACTGCACTATGTATTTATCTACTCATACAGGTATGATAAATGTAGATAGGTGTTTGTGTATTATGTTATATACACATGGCTTCCCATCTTCAATGTATGCAAAAGTGTACACAAGCACGTCTCATTTTCTTGACTTGGATCTGCAACTGCGATTACGGGAAAAAAGCACAAGCAAGAAAAGAGAAAATGGGAGTTGCCTCTTTTAACATCTCCATTTTTAAATAAAGAATTCCATATCGTATAGATAATTGGGCTAATAAGATGGAGGACTGTGGTTGAGCCAGTTTGATACTTTCTACATGTTTTTGGGTACCATCTCGGTGTAATATCAATTTAAAACTTTATGATTTATCAAAACAGAAGTTCCATCTTTTGAAAAGCTTGAGACACAGGACATTTTCATGTCTATCATTGCCATGTAGTAATAACTAAAATAATCTGGTCACATCTAACCGCCTGACCCGTGTGTCCTCTATGTGCCCGTCATGGATGCTTGGCCTTTTAGAAGTGTATGCACTTTGAAAACTTCATTCCATATGATTGTGAACTTCAAATGGCATTCATTATTCTGTTTGACAAATAATTATTCTTTCAGATATTGGCCTTAATCACTGGTGTGCTTCTCGAAAAGCAAGTGGTTATTGTGTGCCCCAATTTGGTAATTTGTTATTTATTTTGGACTCCATATGCTTTTGGTATTTCTTGAGTTTCCTGAACATCGCAAAATCTTTCTTACGTCATAGCCTTGTTCATTTTCTTATTTTGCAACAAGTACAGGGTGTTCTATCTGCTGTGGTGCTGTCTCTGATTCCCATTATTCGTCCATTTCAATGGCAGAGTTTATTCTTACCTGTACGTTCTGTAACATAGCTTATTACTCCATATGCTTGATTGTACAGTGTAAATCTACTAAAAAATTTATTCAAATATTAGTATTCAAAAGAAAACCCCATTTCTGATCATTGGAGAAAATCATATATACATATCTCTATGTGTGTGTGCGTGCGTGTGTCTTTACAAACCTGTACTCACATTCATTATGAAAGAAATGGATCTTGGACTTGACTGAACTCAAAATCTAGCTCATGAGGGGAGGATTGTCCAAGACCATATAAGGAGACCAAATTTCCCTAAGCTCACCGATGTGGGACTCAACACCCCTGCATGTCCAGGACTGGACATCTGGAGCGTGGACAATATAAGAAGGGGGGCCAACATCGGATGAAACAATGAATTGGGTTGGGCCTGGTTTGCTACCATGATAAAGAAATGGATCTTGGACCTAACTCAATTCCAAAAGCTAGCTCATTGGGGGAGGGGGGGTTGTCCAAGACCATATAAGGAGACCAAATTTCCCTAAGCCCACCAGTGTGGTACTCAGCACATTTCTTGGCACTCAAATGTGAAATATTCATATTTGTAGATGTATTTTTTTTTAAGTTGGCAACTGTTTCTATTTCTGTAAGACAGTACATAGGTTGTACTGAAACCATATTTACAAAAGTTCTAAATCTGCTGTTCTATCCCTCTAATGAGTCTAAGACATCAATGATAGAGACAATGTCATTAGAATATATCTAATTACAGCAAAAGCATAAAGTCAAAATGCAGTTCAACTTTACTTGCTGCATGTTGCTCTCTATATTCTCAAAAACTCTTAAGGTTCCTCTCCTTCCAAATTATCCACCAAATAGTAGCAGGGACTATTCTCCAGTTGTTCCTATTCTTGGCATGTACTCCTGCTTCTTCCCAGCTGTGTAGAGTCTCTGTAATTCTCCCAGGCATGGCCCAAGCAATGTGTTTGAGGTTGAGGAATAGCCTCCATAGTTGACTAGTAACCTTACAATGTATGAATAGGTGAACCACTGTTTCTGCAGCTTCCCCACAGAAAAAACATCTGGAACACAGTTGATTTTCCCTCTTCATCAAGTTATCTTGTGTCAGCACAACTTCCTTTGCTAATAGCCATACAAAGCATTTGGTTAACTGTTGATTTGGCTGATTTAGTTTCCTGTGGACTACACTAGCTCAATGGACTGAAGACTGGACAAGACACTTTACAATGGTGCTGAAAAACTCTATCACTCTTGGAATTTCCCAATGATTAAGGTTTCTCCTGAACTCAAAATTCCACCCTTGAGGTGTCCACAATCCTGCTATTGTGCTCTGCTGGTATATGACAAGACGGTAAATATCAGGAAATAAGGTCTCCATGTTGCCTGCTACATGCCAATCATTCTTCCAGAAGAGAGTTTTAGCTCCATCAACCACTTCAATTTTAGTATTGATTTGGAATTCATCCCAAAGCATTCTGATGGACTTCCATAAACTAACACCATAAGGTGTAGTGACTTCCTTCATCGTCTAGCTATCATATGACTTTGCATACTTCCAAAGCCACTTCATTCTAAGGGCTTTACTTTGATTCTTCAAGTTCTTTATCCCCAGACCCCACATCTCTTCTCAACAATCACTGCCTTCCATTTAACTAAGTGGTAGCCCTTCCTTACTTTGTTACCTTGTCATAGGAATTTCCTCCCGATGCTATCCAACCTATTGATGATCCCTGTTGGCACAGGGAATAAAGACATCATATATGTTGGAAGTGCATCAAGCACAGAAATGATCAAAGTCAGTCTTCCACCCAAGGAGAGATATTGGGATTTCCATCTTGATAACTTCTTCTCACATTTCTCAATTACACCATTCCAGATTTCCATAGACTTGGACTTTGCCCCCAAAGGAAACCAAGATAAATGGTTGGCAGAGCACCCACTTCACCCACTCATATTTGTAGATGCATTAGGATATTTTAAATCTAATAGATCAAGTACACAACATCACCAACAACTAATGGATGAGGAAAAGTTACCCCTTGAATTTCACAATGTTGTGACCATAATGACTTTGGTGCAAAAGATGCATTGAACCGTAACCTTCAATTCTTGTGTTTTTCAACCATTTGTTATATAGAGAACTGTTCACAGTACATTGGTACTGAATTACACAATAACTTATCTATGCAACAATTTGTATGTTTAGCTATCTTCCTACGTGATTTAAATGGTCTTAATACTGAATCTAGTACTCTCCCTATTTCTTCTTCTCCTCAAGTTACAATCATCAATTGACTTTGTCTTTTAATTTCAGATTTTGCCCGGGAAGATGCTTGATTTCCTTGATGCTCCCGTACCTTTCATTGTGAGTTTTTTTCTTTTTTTTTTCTCATCCTTCTACTTCATGAAGTTCTTCTATAGTTTTCTTGCAATCTTAAGATTGTCTAACTATGACTTATGCTTTATATTTGGTTGGTAAATTGTACCTTCTATTGTATTAGACAAGTCAATTAAGTGTCTGAATCGGTCAAATGAATATGCTTTCTCTTTTCTCTTCTGATTTTAGTATCTGTTTGACATCCGCATTAATGTTCTTTCACATTTACGTGTTTACAAAACACTGGATGTTAATTGACAGTTCCAGTGGGGCTGCATAAAGTGGAAAGTTTGAGAATAGTTCTGTGTTGCCTGCCTACTGTCCATGTAAGATAATAAATGTGAAATCCTTTAATTTTTAGGTGAACTAGTTGGTATCTCCTTCCAAACCAAATGTGGTTGAGAAAAGGAAAAATTGGTCAGGCATCCCTCTATTATTTTTTAGTCGGATTAGGAACTATTATTTCTTTAGAACTGTCGCAAGAGGGGCTGAGGAAATAACTGAAGGCTTGAAGACGGAAACATTGAAAATTAACTATGTTATGTCTTTGTTTCCTTTGCCAGTAAGTATTAAAAAGAGTCTTGATAGGACTAGGAGGAAATTTTTTGTGGGGAGGTAACAAGGAAAAGAGATCCTTTCACTTGGTAAACTGGGTGATAAGGTGATGCTGGACAAAAGAAGAGGAGGACAGGGTATTAGAAACTTGAGAATTCATAACAATAGCTTATTAATGTAGTGCTTGTGGAGACATGGAAAAGAACAGGGGAATTTATGGAGAAGACTTATATCCGACAAATATGGTATACAATTCTTGGTTTACGGGCTTTGTAATTCATCTCATGGCTTGGGACTATGGAAATACATTTGCAGCTTATGGTCTTCTTTTTTTGTCAACACAAGGATCAAAGTTGGAAATGGCAGGCAGACAAGGTTCTGGCAAGATGCTTGGGTAGAACATGCCCCTCTAAATTGTCACGACGTCATGATATCTGCGATTTCTCTTCTTGTACTGGTTCTCTGGTTTCGGAATGTTAGAATGGAAGTAACTGGTGCCTGATTTTCGTAGAAACTGTTTTGATTGGGAAAACCCTAAGAATGGCTCTGCTGCTGAAGGATTTAGAGAAGGTGGTCCTTTGGAAGATGTTCCTTATACAATCACACAGACAAAGCAGAAAGATGGTGTTTCCTCTGAAATTCCTGTTGTAAAATTCTGAACAGTGATGGTGGCAGCACTATAGGCTGGCCTTGGAAGAGGATATAGAAGTCCAAAGCCCCCTATAAGGTTAGTTGTTTCATGTGGATATTTTCACACGATTCATGCCTCGCTCAAAATAAATTACAGAGAAGAGGGGTGTCAATTTGCAGCAGATGTTTCTTGTGCAACAAAGAGGAGAGCATTAGTCACCTTGTTTTACATTGCACCAGATCTGGTCGCTCTTTTTCTTACTTATTCAGGATCTCTTTTGTAATGCCACACACTGAAGGATTTATTGAACATATGGGGAGTCGGAGGGATGCGTAAATCAGTAAGGAAGATATGGAACACCGTGCCAGCTTGTGTGTGTTGGGCAATATGTAAAGAGAGAAATGCAGGGTGTTTCAAAGAGAAAATAGAAATTGTACAGAAAATTAAATACTCATGCTTATGGCTTTTGCCTTTTTGGTGCGACCTACAAGATGTTAAAGATGAGAATAGCATGATCAATTTTATAGTCTCACTGCAGGACTAGCTTGGGTTACACTGGGTATATTGTTGTTGTAGTACTGCAGGACTAGACTCTTATATAGATGGGGAACCATTTTTGTTTTTTGGTGGAAATGTTCCGATCATTGTAATTCTCTGGTACCAACTTTGTACCAGATTTCTTTTATTATTATGTACAATACTTTACCAGTCTCAAAAAAACTATGTTAGATTGACTAGGTGATTTTTTCCTTATCTGCCTAAGCCTTGGTGAGTAGAATTGCCCGGTACATATGGGAGTAGAAGTTACCCGGTGGAATATTATCTCAAGAACACCCCCACCCCACCCCCACCCCACCCCCACCCCCCCAAACCCCCCAACCTCATTGGAGTAACAGGAAAAATGGTACAGTAATTTAGTTTCAAGACCTAGAACTAATTGCATGCATGAACGTGATAATGGAAGATGAAGTCTACTTCAGGCGATGCGTTGGATGTGTCAAGACTAGTGAAATGCTGCACCACTTAAGAGCTATAGTTTTCACATTGTTAAGAAAAACTGACCCTTAGCCTAACTCCAGCCTAAAAGCTACTCATGAGATGAGGGTTGCTCAAGACCATATAAAGAAATACATCTCGCCATCAACCATTATGGGACACTTTAACACACATATCTGCACAAACTCATTGTATTCTCCTAGGGGTAGCTAGTTTGATGTGGTTTGCCTTTGCTTCTTCAAAACTTAGCTATTCAGCAAGTTAAATAGCCTTGACGTGGCAGTTAGCCCGGGATAACCAATTAGGTTGAAAGCCAATCGTTGAGTTTTGTGGTATCTGAGAGTATAATCCCTTTCCCGTCTTCTTTGTGTTTCCATTTGTCTATTTTTATAAGTAACATATTTGTGTCAATAAATTCAGCCTTAGGATTTCTGTTTTGTACTCGGAGGAGAAACTGCAAATCATATTCTCAATTCCACTGTCTTCTTTGTGACCAATGATTGACAGGTTGGCCTGCAGCACAAACCAACTGATTTGAAGATGAGAAGTGCTAATCTTGTCCGTGTTAATGTAACCAAAGATCAGGTTAGTTCATTGTAGTTATATTCATCTAAGTATTTCGTTTATCTGGTAGTGGATGCTGCAAATTTTCTATCGGGAACTCTGCCCCGCACAAAATGTTCTCTTCTTTCTCCTTTTTATTAGCCTAGACCCTTGCTACTATTTTTTTCGTCTTTAGTTTAATAATTTCCAAATGATTATATTAACTGAAGTTCATTAGTAGATCATTTCCATACTATTGGTGTCGGATATGAAGATGCTTTGTATTTTTCTTAGCTTGTGATTTCTGAGAGCATATAAATTCTTCTCAATATTTCTGGATGTTGTTTAATGTAATTCTTCTCAATATTGCTAAAACTTGGTTGTCTTAGCTTTCAAATTTTTCATCTTGTTATTGTTTTGTTGGGGATGCAGATAAAATCTTGTTACTTGCCTCTTCTTCCTCGACGTAAGCAGCTTCTATCAGAATTGCGGCCAATCCATGCCAGATTGTCACGTGAAGACTCTGTTGCTCAACGGCGCCCTATATACAGATGCAGTGAAGTGCAGGTATCTGTCATTTAACTTCTTTTAATGTCGTGCTTATTTTTCCTGCAATGTCACTGTGAAGTCAATTAACTTTTTTTTAGTGGTCCAAATTTGAGTATACTTTTATAGCGCATCACTTTTTCCCGTAACTTTTAGTAGATTGTTTTCACGTCCTGGATGATAATTAACAAAGCGGTTCGAGCTGCTCACTCCTTTTTTTAATATAAAAGAAAACAGCACAGAGTTAGTGCTGGAATTTCTGTACAGTGAGCAAAAATACCAAAATATGGCCCTCTTCTAATCCTAGAGAGCCTCTTTGAGTTCTTGCAAAGCTTCTGCTCATTTACATATTCCTTATTACACCAAAAGTGAAATAACATAATACACTCTAACCTGCTCACTCCTTTTTCAACTAGGTGTTAAGCAGTCTGAACTGCTAATAACCTACTGAAAAGATTCAAATGGCTTAGGAAGAGTGGTCTGTCTTCTGCCTGAATTATTCAAAAATGTAGTCAATGAAACACATGCTCTCGAACCAGTAATAGATATTTACTTATGGTTCCTGGTAGTTCTTCAAGTTCAAAATATTTTGCAGAAGGGCCGAGGACTTTTTGAAAAGCTAACGCAGTTGCCAAGATTTGAAAAGTTATCCGTAAAAACATTGTTTTAATCTGCTAAAAGAAATGTCACTTCAACATTTTTAGAATTCTTATTTTGAATAAATTTCACTTCAACCAGCCAGCTACATATTTAGTTTTATCTTCCATCTTCACTTGCACTTTTACAAGCCTAAGTATGAATTAAGATGTGACAAGGATGAGGAATTTGAAACCATATTAAGATTTAAGAATGTAGAGTCTATTTCAAGAGCCGACGAGAAAAGGGAATGTAATTTTGATTTTGGAAAAATATCTATTTGAACTATATTAGGGTGTTGCATGCTGTATATCATGATGATTGCAATCTTTTCACCATGTATGGACCATGTTTTTTACCTTTTTCTTTGGTCAGGTAAAGTAAAATGTTATACATCCTCAAAAAATGTATTATGATCAGGTAAAAAATTTAATCAAAAAAGGTTTTATGTACAGCCTAGTTTACATATTGTACAAATGGTGCTTGTGTCATAGCTGCCTTTTCTGAATTGTTTAATTCCTCCCCTATGACAGGCTTTTCTCCTTTTATGTTTTTGGTGTTAAATTATGACGAATCTGCAGGCTGAAGCTGCAGCACAATTCTTGACTGTTATGCGGCGCTATTTGGAGTCTCTTTGTTCGGATTTGAGGTCTCATACAATAACTAGTGTACAATCAAACAGTGACAGGGTATGACGGGTTTCCAATTGACCCCACGATCTTTTGGCACGTTGATCTGGAAATGAGTAGTCTGAGTCCATTAAGCTTCTCCTGTTATTTTGCAGGTTTCGATACTGCTAAAGGATAGCTTTATTGATTCTTTTCCTGGTAGGGATCAACCTTTTGTGAAGGTAAGTCAATTTCTCTGTTATCCGTAAGTGGTAGCTTTTCAATTGACCTGTCATTTACACTTGCTTGCTCAATACCTCATATCACTCCTTTTGAAGGCATTTTGATATATTGTTAAGGATATAGAAAGCTGAATTCTGCTGAATACGAAACCTAATTTATGTGGAAGTCAAAATAGATGTGCAGCACAGCGTGCTTGTGTTGGATTGGAACTTCGGTTTTCTGTTTCAACTGACTAATGATTTTGAACCCGCAATCAAATTGGAGTAATGTGTCTTAGTCACAGTTAACATTTCATTTTCTCATCACTTGGGGTGTCTCCTTTTTCATCTGAGTTGATGGTCAAAAATTACACCTAAAGTATCACATTTTTGTGAGTTTCCTACCTAAACTATCAGATGTTCACTTTCCTACGTGAACTATCACCAACTATTTATCAAAATATACCTCAACTATCTGTTGTTCCCTTTTCCTACTTGAAATATTACCATCGTTCGGGTAGGAAAAGGGAACAATGGATAGTTGAGGTGTATTCTGATAAACAGTTGGTGATGGTTCAGGTAGGAAAAGCACCTGACAGTTCAGGTAGGGAACTCGCAAAAACGTGATACTTCATGTGTGTTCTTGACCATTATCTCTTTTCATTTTATTGGAATTACAAATGGGTTTTCTTTTAATTACCAACATGAGCTCATTTCTGCCCCCTTTAGCTATTCTGCTTCTAGAACGAGCTTCTACTCCTCAATCTTGACCAAGAATCCTCAATGATGGTGTTCAAAAGCATGACAGCAGAGCACCCAATTTGTTTATATGTAGTAAAGTGCGAGTATTAAGCTATATGGAAGACTTTGGCTAGGCTTAAATTTTTCCAAGAATGACCAACGTCACTTCAGTTGGGTGTATATTCTAAGTTAGTTCTATTCTTTAACCAAACTAGGTTCAGAAAGATAAAGAATATTGTTCGAGAGAAAACAACTTGGATAAGATGCCAGCGTTCTGTGTGTATAAACAAGAATATTTTTTTCCCATGCCTTGCATATCAAATTACATACACGAGGAGGAGTGACCTAAGCTAATTTTAGTTTGGTCCTTCACATTCTTGTGATAAAATACGTTCTCCTTGATACGTAGTTCATCTTCTTTCGAGTAGGCTGATGTATAATCTCATTGATTTATTCTCTTCCTTGTTATGCAGCTTTTTGTGGATACACAACTTTTCACTGTTTTGTCAGATGCTCGTCTTTCAAGCTACGAGAACGAGTAGTATATTTAGAAGAAAAGGCGTGCTTGAACTATTTGTTGTTTCAGACAAGAAGCACAAGAGGACACTGGCACATTACTGGACTAACTTTTGCCCGTTGTATGTTATGGTATAACAATGTTGTAGCATAGGAAGGCACTGTTGCACAGGCCGCAAGGTGACAGTTCTTTCCTCCAAATTTTGAATGTACTCATAGATACTATCATAGGAAAAGAACTGGTGGTCTGAATAGATTGATGAAGTAGATTTTTAATAACATGATCGGAAAAGTGAGAAAAATAGCCTAGAAGATCATCATCCCCACCTTTTTTGTGGGATTGATAGTCTTAAGGCTGGTAACTTATAGACTTGAATGTGCAATTGTAATTAGTGTCATGATTTAGCATGAGCTGCTACGCTATACAGAATTCCTATGTTATATTCTTGTACTTTGTTATTTATTCATCTCGACATTTAGGTCCTACTTCAATATGATCTTTTTCATTACTATTTGTTATTCAAACTCAGATTCTTATAATAGTCTACATACTAGTGGCTTCTCACTTACTTTTCAGTGTGATTCGAACTTTTGAGACTCAATGATTCTCACTCACCCTTTATTCTGGGAAAGATGGCATAACTTGAGTTGATTTATGAGCTTTTTTCCCCCCGGTAATGACGAAACTATGCAAAGAGCCACCTAAATGACAATGGCGTTGAATTCATTAATAGTAGTATAGCTCAAAGCTAAAGGAAAAGGATTTTAATTATATACACTCTTGATAGCGTAAATAATTTTTACACTAGTAGTGTCGGAGAACTTACATTATCAGTATATTTTAACGTGTTATAGCAGATTACTTTATCTTGTTTTTTAGGTTAGTTACCTGCGTTATTTTTGTTACAAAAGGAGCCTAAAATGATGAGCCAATATCTTACGAAGAAGCTGGACATGGCCGTGACTCAATTCAATGCTCAAAATGCAGTAACAACTTTAAAAAAAGCAACGGCGAAGTGGAGCGTGTGCCATAAAAATAAAATTCAAAAAATCACTGCCATTTAATTTTGTAAACAATTGAAAGTATTAAATGAACAAAATCTTGTGTATGTGTGTTGGGTTGGGTTGGGGGGAGGGGGTGTTGTTAAGGGAAATTTATGTAAATGTACTTTCAACCATCTAGTTTATCAACATGGTCGAAGTATACATTAATTGTACACTTTGACTGTATATGTTGTGTATAGATACGTGCAGAGGCAGATCTAGAATTTCTATAACACGGGTGCACTATTACCATTAAAAAAAAAGGAGTAAAAAGTAAGTATTAAGTGGGAATTGATTCTTGTTCCTCTATGTAAATAACTCAGCATTCAACCAAGTGCACCATTTAGCCTTTGGGAAGCGTGGGTGTTGTAAACTAGATGGCCTAAAAGGCATTGAACTGTAAATTTCCCAAATATTTAATATCAACAAGAATTGTAGCTAGCGGAGTGGTAGGTACTCATCCATTCTTAATCATACGTCTCAGATTTGAGATATTATTTCGAGCTCTTTACCCCATGTGAAAGTTCTCGGCGTGAATTCGAATTTAGTCGAAGCCCAGTAGGATACTCTTAGAACGAAGTTAAAGAACTTGGTAAAGTTTCTGGACTTTTTTGAAATCTTGATCAGCACCTCGTGAAGAGGAGCTCTTATATTTCACGAGTTTCTTCTTTTGTTACAGAAACATGTCTAACAATTCCAATTTTGAATTCTCTTCAACCCCTTTAAATACTCCAAATATTCCAGCAAACATGCATTATTCTACTCCAACTATAATTCAATGGAACTCAATTTCCAATTCTACTTTCTCTGTTTCCTACTTTGTGTTATTCCCTTGCTACAAGCTCAAAATTTGCAAACTTACATAGTACAATTACATCCACATGCATCAACAAGAACCCCTTTTAGTTCTAAGCTTCAATGGCACCTTTCATTTATTGAAAGTTTCATTTCCTCAGGCGAAAACTCGAGTTCTCGCCTTTTGTACTCTTACCATTCTGCATTTAAAGGTTTTGCAGCTTTGTTATCTGAAAATGAGCTGAAGGCAATGAAGAAATCGAATAATGTGTTATCGATATATCCGGAGAGGAAGCTTGAGGTTCAGACAACTTATTCTTACAAGTTCTTAGGACTTAGTCCTACAAAGGAAGGTATGTTACATAGTTTGTAATGTATATAAAGCGGACGAAAAAATGAGTTTGAAGTCTTTATTTGACAAAAGACTAGAGTGGCGGAGGCAGAAATTCATATAAGAGGATGTGAAAAAAAATACTCGAGTGTCACACTTAGGATTTAAACTTGTGAATTAAGGCAATTCTTGAACCCCCTTTACAACTGCACTAGAATCATTTCTTATGTCAACGTGATTCAACAGTTCATATATAACAAAAAGGATTCGTCTTTCCCATGTTTTCGTAGTAAAAAAATTTCAACGAAGGGGATTCAAACGAACCCCATTGGTTCCCTTTAACTCTGCCACTAGATATTTTCTGTGTATTTCATTTAAGGGACATGTTTGTCAATAGCCTTCTTTCAACTCTATGACTACTTGGTTAAGTCAATTTGCAATATATCGTGGATTTGTTGTTGTACCTTAAGGGAATTTGTTTGCGCGCCTCGGAGCCTTTCTTCTTACTTACTTTAATTCTCTCTTTATATCATTTGTTTTTTTGCTAACAAGGTACTTGGTTAAAGTCTGGATTTGGTCGAGGCGCGATCATTGGAGTTCTTGATACTGGAATTTGGCCAGAAAGTCCAAGTTTTGTTGATCATGGAATGCCTCCTATTCCAAAGAAATGGAAAGGTACCTGCCAAGAAGGACAAGACTTCAATTCTTCAAGTTGCAATCGCAAGCTTATTGGTGCAAGGTTCTTCCAGATAGGACACATGATGGCATCAAAGGCATCGAAATCAATAGATTTTGTGGAGGAATATGCATCACCACGAGATTCTCAAGGCCATGGTACACATACAGCATCTACTGCAGGGGGAGCTCCCGTTCCAATGGCGAGTGTGCTCGGAAATGGAGCAGGGGAGGCTCGAGGGATGGCCCCGGGTGCTCATATCGCGATATACAAAGTTTGCTGGTCCAGTGGTTGTTATACCTCGGATATACTTGCAGCTATGGATGTAGCTATTAGAGATGGAGTAGACATATTGTCGCTTTCACTTGGTGGTTTACCTGTTCCACTTTATGAGGATTCTATTGCTATTGGCAGTTTTCGAGCCATGGAACGTGGAATTTCAGTTATATGTGCTGCAGGAAATAATGGTCCAATTCTAAGTTCAGTAGCAAATGAGGCTCCTTGGATTGCCACTATTGGTGCTAGCACACTTGACAGGAAATTTCCAGCAATAATCCAGCTAGGTAATGTTACATTTTGTTTATATATAAAATGAGAAGTTGTTTCTTAAAACGATATTTCTTTTAGGAAAGCGTTACTTAACGTGTTTCAAGCCTAAATTATGTGTCCCTCATTCATATTTTCCAACAGGTAATGGCAAATATGTGTATGGAGAATCCTTGTACCCCGGGAAACAAGTTCATAATTCTCAGAAAGTTCTTGAGCTTGTTTATCTCAACGATGGAGATAATGGAAGTGAATTTTGCTTAAGAGGGTCTCTTCCAAGAGCAAAAGTCCGTGGAAAAATCGTTGTATGTGATCGTGGAGTTAATGGAAGAGCAGAGAAAGGTCAAGTTGTTAAAGAATCAGGTGGTATTGCCATGATCCTAGCAAATACAGCAGTAAATTTGGAGGAAGATTCTGTCGATGTACATGTCCTTCCAGCAACACTGATTGGTTTCGACGAATCAATTCAGTTGCAAAGCTATATGAACTCAACGCGAAAACCAACAGCTCGAATCATATTTGGAGGCACAGTTGTAGGAAAATCTAGTGCACCTGCTGTAGCACAATTTTCTTCAAGGGGTCCAAGTTTTACTGATCCTTCAATTCTCAAACCTGATTTGATTGCTCCTGGTCAGTTTTTATTGAACCCACAATTCTTTATTTGTGTGTGTGTGTGTGTGTGTGTGAAGGAAGGGGGCCTTGGAGCAACAATAAAGTTGTCTCCCGTGTGACATATAGGTCATGGATTCGAGCCATTGAATCAGTCATTGATGCTTGCATCAGGGTAGACTGCTTACATCACACCCTTTATGGTGCGGCCCTTCACCAGACCATGCGTGAACACAGGGTGCTCCTTTTATATACATGCGAAAATAACTTCAATAAACAGTGTAATGTTATGTTTTGAACCTATATCTTCATAGAACTCAGAATCTTGAATCCGCCTCTGCTCCAGGTGTCAACATCATTGCTGCTTGGCCGCAAAATATGGGCCCCAGTGGACTTCCTGAGGATACAAGAAGAGTAAATTTCACAGTCTTATCAGGAACTTCAATGGCTTGTCCTCATGTTAGTGGCATTGCTGCACTGCTCCATTCAATTCATCCTAAATGGTCACCAGCTGCAATCAAATCCGCATTAATGACGACTGCAGACACAACGAACCACCAAGGAAAACCAATCATGGATGGTGACACACCAGCTGGACTTTTCGCTATAGGAGCTGGACATGTAAATCCTGGAAGATCCGATGATCCCGGACTGATATATGACATTAATGCAAATGACTATATCACTCACCTTTGCACTCTCGGCTACAAATACTCGGAAATCTTTAGTATTACTCACAAGAACGTTAGCTGCCATGACGTTTTGCAGAAAAACAGGGGTTTTAGCCTCAATTACCCCTCTATTTCCATAATCTTTAAGGCAGGAAAAACAAGAAAGATGATCACAAGGAGAGTGACAAATGTAGGGACTCCTAATTCAATTTACTCAGTTGAAATTGTGGCACCAGAAGGAGTTAAAGTGAGAGTTAAACCGCGACGTCTGATATTTAAGCGTGTAAATCAAAGTTTAAGTTACAGAGTTTGGTTTATATCAAGGAAGAGAATTGGGACTCAAAGGAGAGGCTTTGCAGAAGGACAATTGATGTGGATCAACTCCAGAAATAAATACCAGAAAGTTAGAAGTCCTATTTCAGTTGCATGGGCATCAAAGAAGTGAAGGCTGTGGCCATTTTTATGAACGCTGAGAATAACCAGGTTACGTGCTACAACATGTTAACATATACTGATAGTGTAAAAATTCTTTATACTGTCAGAGTATGTAAGTCGAATCTATGACCATATTGTAATAGCATTAAAGTTTCATTGTCTTAGTTCCAAACATTCAAGTAGGATTCTATTACTATGTTGTAATAGCACCAAAGTTTCATTGTCTTAGTTACAAACATTTAATTAAGCTTTTAAGTCACTTTTGAGAATCTCTCTTTCAGTTTTAATCAAGTTTTGAGAATTTCGTGTGGTTTTATGAATTTATTTTCTCTTAGATAATAGTGAAGCTTTGTCAAAAAATTATGAAAGTGAGAAAAATAAAAAGAGTGCCTACGTATTCTTTTAACAGTAAGAATATTCTAGAATTTTGAGTTAAACTATTAAAATTTCATATTAGTAAGTAAAGTTTTTTACAATAACATCCAATGTAACGTATTATAAACACATAACTAACATCTTGTTAACTTGAATTAATTCTTATTACTATAAACAACAAGTATGAAATAGGCAATAATTTTTTTATCGCCGAGCCGTTAAGGAGTTGGGTAAAGACAATAAAGTTATATGATGTTGAAATCCCGAGCCGCAAAACTGAAGAAACGTTGCATTGATATGATGTTGAAATCCCAACAACAAGTTCTAGTTTTCGATGAAAACGAGATGAAGAAACGTTGCATTGATATGATGTTGAAATCCCAACAACAAGTTCTAGTTTTCGATGAAAACGAGATGAAGAAGAAAACGGAGTTATGGGAGAAGCACTTGCAGGGCGAGTCATTGTGTCAACAACAAACGGAAAGAGAAGTAGCTCGGGTTGCTACTGAGAGCATCAAACAAACGGTCCATTTTGGTGACGATTTGCAAGCCGAAAGAGAATTCTTGAAGATCATCGGAGTGGCAGGTTGTTCGTAATTAAAGTGCATGTTTTCTAGTTTGTAATATGTTTTTTTCCATAGTTCTTTCTTTATGTAATTAGACGTTTTTAGTTGTTAGTATTTTGAAAAAATTAAAAGAACTCATTTATGTACACAAAAGAAGAAAAAAAGACTCGGGGTAGAAGTTTTCACCATGTTTGGATGATTGTTACTTATTGTTTCATAATGTATTATATTGTGTTGTTTTGAATTGTACTATATTATTTTAATAAATATGATATTTGAATAGATTGTATTATTTTCTGTTGTTACATAATGTCACACATTAACAATTTGTAAGATAAAACTATAAAAAAAGCAGAGTACAAGGTAAATCTATTATAAAATAAGAGTATTAAATACCTAGTAATGTCATCATATCAAATTAGTCATTACACAAAATAGGACTTTTCATCGTTATTTAGAAGGTGTTTGGATTGACTTTTCAAGAATAGCTTATAAGCTAAAAGTTAAAACTCATATCCAATTTTTGACTTTTAACCTATTTTTATACTACTTTTTGGACTTAAAAGCACTTTTTATCTTTTCCAAACACCTCAAAAAAGAAATTAAAAAAATCTTAAAAGTAACAAACACGTAAAATAAGTCAAGCCAAACACCCTCTAAACAATAAATTTAACAATAGGATATATTCTTCCGTCCATCTTTTTTTGTCCACTATACTAAAAATAGATTTTCAATAATACTTGTCCAATTTATAAAATCAAGAGATAATTTTACACTTAGTTTCTAATTTAATTATAGTCATTTTCCTATTACATTTTTCAAGATATTGTATTTATTATATTCAAAGGGTAATATGGTAAAACTATAATTTTTAATAAGTGTGCAAAGTTAATAGTGGACAAGTATTGTTAGACGGAGGGAGTAATAAAATTAAGTAACAAACATCCAAACAAGCCTCTCTCCAAATCCGGTTCGAAATAAAACCCTAAACCCTGCAATCTCGGTTTGATTTCTTTGTCCATTTTACAGACGCATACACAGAAACACCAAATTAACAAAAAAAAAATGGCTTCTTTGTGTGTATCAAGAGCAATCATTTTGAACCCGAAGAAGCTCTCCACTACTCCACTATGCTTAAGATCAACATCCTTCTTCTACAGCACCGAATCCCGAAGTCCAACAACAGGTAACAATCAAGAAAAGCTAGAAGATGTCATTTGCAGAATGATGTCTACTCGCGCCTGGACTACACGTCTACAAAATTCCATTAGAAATATTGTACCTTCCTTCGATCATGAACTTGTTTACAATGTCTTACACAGTGCTAAGAATTCTGAACATGCGTTGCAGTTCTTCAGGTGGGTTGAAAGATCTGGTCTTTTTAGGCATGATAGAGAAACCCATTTCAAGATTATTCAAATTCTTGGCAGAGCTGAAAAGCTTAATCATGCTAGGTGTATACTTCTTGATATGCCTAATAAGGGTGTTGATTGGGATGAAGATTTATGGGTTTTGATGATTGATAGTTATGGTAAAGCTGGGATTGTTCAAGAGAGTGTTAAGTTGTTTCAGAAAATGGAAGAGTTTGGTGTTGAAAGGACGGTTAAATCTTATAATGCTTTGTTTAATGTGATAACTCGTCGAGGCAGATATATGATGGCTAAGAGGTATTTCAATAAGATGGTAAATGAGGGTATTGAACCCACTGGACATACGTATAATCTTTTGATTTGGGGCTTCTTTTTATCGTCAAAGTTGGATACTGCAATTAGGTTCTTTGAGGATATGAAGAGTAGGGAGATTATGCCTGATATAGTAACTTATAATACTATGATTAATGGTTATAACCGGGTTAAGAAAATTGAAGAGGCGGAGAAGTACTTTGTGGAAATGAAGGCGAGGAATATAGAGCCGAATGTGATCAGTTATACCACACTGATTAAAGGATATAGCTCAGTTGGGCGGATAGATGATGCATTGAGATTGTTTCAAGAGATGAAGAGTTTCGGTATTAAACCAAATGCTATTACTTATTCAACATTGTTACCTGGTCTTTGTGATGCTCACAAAATGTCTGAAGCTGGGATGATTTTGAAAGAGATGGAAGAGAAGTATGTTGCACCCAAAGATAACTCTATCTTCGTAAGGTTAATCTCTGGACAGTGTGAGGCAGGTGACTTAGATGCTGCTGCTGATGTTCTGAAAACTATGATCAGGTTAAGTGTTCCCACTGAGGCTGGGCATTATGGTGTCCTAATTGAGAATTTCTGCAAGGCTGGTATCTATGATCGAGCTGTCAAATTTCTGGATAAGCTTATTGAGAAAGAAATTGTCTTGCGACCACAGAGTAGTTTGTCTATGGAACCAAGTGCATATAACCTGATTATTGATTACCTATGCAATAATGGCCAGACAGGCAAGGCTGAAATTCTTTTTAGACAGTTGATGAAAACTGGGGTTCAAGATCCTGTTGCCTTTAACAATCTTGTCTGTGGGCACTCAAGAGAAGGGCTTCCTGATTCGGCTTTTGAACTTTTGAAGATTATGGGCCGAAGAAAGGTTCTTTCTGATGGTATTGCTCACAAGTCACTTGTTGAGAGCTATCTGAAGAACGGGGAGCCTGCTGATGCTAAAACTGCTTTGGACAATATGCTCGAACATGGACATAACCCGGACTCATTGTTGTATAGATCAGTGATGGAGAGCCTGATGGGAGATGGAAGGGTTCAAACAGCAAGTCGAGTGATGAAAATCATGTTGGAGAAGGGAGTGAAAGAACACATGGATTTAATTTCTACCATCTTGGAAGCCCTCCTTATGAGGGGCCATGTTGAGGAGGCCCTTGGAAGAATTGAATTGTTGTTACACAACAGTCTCTCACCTGATCTTGATGGTCTCTTGGCGGTTCTATGCGAGAAAGGGAAGACTGCTGCTGCTCTGAAGCTGTTAGATTTCAGTTTAGAGAGAAATTGTAACATAGACTTTTCAAGCTATGATAAGGTGCTGGATTCTCTTGTAGCTGCTGGGAAGACACTTAATGCCTATTCTATTTTGTGCAAGATGATGGAGAAAGGAGGAGTTAAAGATCACAAGAGTTGTGATGAGTTAATAAAGAGCCTTAATGATGAGGGAAACACAAAGCAAGCAGATATTCTAAGACGAATGACACTCCGAAAGGAAACAACACTTGACAGCAAGAAGGGGAAGAAAAAGACAGCCATGGCTACCTGATTCCTGTAATTTTTCTACAGGTTACATGTTAGAATTTCTGAATCACATTTTGACATTTTCTAAAAGATGATGACAGTAATTTTGTTTTATAAGCAGAATAATATGAGAAGCCATTTGACATTTCCCCCTTTTAAGCTTTTGCATTTTGAAGTCATATATAATATCTTTATGCAGGAATTTATCTTTTAGATGCGCAATTGCCTATAACCATAAGTTATCTGACATCTACAACACACTCTAACCTGCTCACTCCTTTTTCAACTAGGTGTTAAGCAGTCTGAACAGCTAATAACGTACTGAAAGGATTCAAATGGCTTAGGAGAGTGGCCTGTCTTCTGCCTGAATTATTCAAAAATGTAGTCAATGAAAGACATGCTCTCGGACCAGTAATATATATTTACTTATGGTTCCTCGTAGTTCTTCAAGTTCAAAATATTTTGCAGAACGGCTGAGGACTTTTTGAAAAGCTAATGCAGTTGCAAAGATTTGAAATGTTATCCGTAAAAGTATTGTTTAAATCTGCCAAAATAAATGTCACTTCAACGTTTTTAGAATTCTTATATTTTGAATAAATGGAGCTTAACCAGCCAGCCACATATTTAGTTTTATCTTCCATCTTCACTTGCTCATTGACTCCTAACATTTCTTTCCTTTGCTCCTATATTAACAGTTCTATCACTTGGGGAATATGTAGAATAATTCCAATACTCATCTGTTTCACATTCTTGTGATAAAATCGAACCTTCTCCTTGATACGTAGTTTATCTTCTTCTGAGTAGGCTGATGTATAATCTCGTTGATAAATTCTCTTCTTTGTTATGCAGCTTTTTGTGGATACACAACTTTTCACTGTTTTGTCAGATGCTCGTCTATCAAAAGCTACAAGAACGAGTAATACATTTAGAAGAAAAGGTGTGCTTGAACTATTTGTTGTTTCAGACAAGAAGCACAAGAGGACAGTGCCACATTACTGGACTAACTTTTTCCCGTTGTATGTTATGGTATAACAATGTTGTAGCATAGGAAGGCCTTGTGCTCAGGCGGCAAGGAGCAACTTTTAACTTTTGCCAGCATTGTTTTGTACTCTTGTTGGCTCTGTAGACTGTAGCAAGAACAAATGTAATACTCCCTCGGTTTCATTATATTTGGCTTCTATACTAAAAATAGTTTTTTTCACTTGTTCGTTTTAGAAAGTCAAGAGAGTTTTATTACTTTTTCGTCATACTACCCTTAGTATTAAATAACTACATAAAGTAGTACTATTAGTCAAATTTAGAGGTTTAAAACATTATTAATAAGGTTAATTTAGTAGAATACACTCCTCCTGAGAAAAGCTTTTTTAAGGGTGATGCTAAGTCTATATGGGTCAAGTAATATGAAACAGAGGGAGTACCAACGAGGATTATAGTGGAGCGAAAAGTATTCATTCATCTTTACCAAAAGTCTCGAATTTGAGATATGATTTCGACCTTTACCCCATATGTGGAATTTCAACTTTTACCCAATATGCGGAAGTTCTCAGCGTGAATTCAAATTTAGTTGGGATCTCAATGTGGACACCGGACAACAGGTGAAAAACCAAAAAAAAAGAGAATTCACAAACATGTCTCACAATTCCAATTTGGAATTCTCTTCAGCCCCCAAGTGCCCCATCAAACATTTCAACAAATATAATTCAATGGAACTCAATTTCCAATTCTACTTTCTCTGTTTCCTACTCTGTTTCATTCCCCTGCTACAAGCTCAAAATTTGACCCTTTTCTGTTCTTTAATGGCGTAAAACTCCATGTATTAAAACAAGGAAAATTGACCTCTTACTTTTTAGTTCAATGGCCAATTATGCCTTCTTCTTTTTATCCCTATTTTGAATAAATTTCTTAAATGAGCATTTAGCTAGATAAAAATTACTCAATAAAGTGCACATTCCACATTCTAACATGAGATTATATTTAGTTCCCGTTTGGTCATAGATTTTGAAGTTGTGATTTATGAAATTTGAAGTTGTGTTTGGGCATTCATTTTACTTGAAAAAAGTTTGAAGTTTTATGAGTGGAAGTCCCAAAACGCATTTAAAATTATTTGAAAATCATATTTTCAAATTTTGATCAAATTATATGAAAAAATAAATATTTAAAGATAAATTTTCAAAATTTGTAATCAAATGCAAGCTTAGTGTTAAATTATTTAGTTGTCATGCCATATAAAAATATCTAACCCAAATTTACCAAATAAAAGAAATCATCATTCACTTGTAAATATATTCTAAGTTTTCAATTTTAAAAAAAGGAGTTCATGTCGTTTAGAATATCACTGCAACGGGAACAAATTAAACAACAAAGTTGATTATTGAACATAATCAGGGTTGATTCAAGGGTAAAGTTCGTAAAACGTTTGCTTTGGGCCCCAAAATTTTGAGGTCCCAAAAAATTTAATAATGAATTTTATGATTTTGATTTCACTATGTACAACATTGAAGATTGTAAAAAATAATAGGTACTAAATTTAAATTAAAAAAAAAAAAGAAAAAAAAACTATCTACCTTTTATCATAAATATTTTAGAACTTTAAATTAAACAACTCAAACTTTCATATTAATAAATAAAGTTTTTGCAACAATATCCAAGGCAATGCATTACAAACAAATGTTTAACATCTCATTAACTAGAATCAATTCTTACTTTTATAAATAATATTATTACTATGTGAAGCTAAACGCTTAATAACTTTTAAGAATACTACACTAAAAACATGTTGGGTTTCTTTAAAGGTTAAGCCTTAAAAGAGATGTAATGTGAATTGAGAAATGGTGGAAAATAAATTAGAGGAAAAGTGAAAAAGTTACCTAAAGTCATTTGTACCACATCAGTACAAAAGAGAGGAACTTTGCGTTTATATTAAGAAACACTCTTCCTAGCTCTTAAAGAATTGAGAATAGAGTCTCTTATCGCACCGTCGTCGTCGAGATTATCTTCGAAATTAACACAATGGTCAGTAACGAGGGTATTTTCCTGATTACTGACAGGAGCCACACAAAATCACCTTTCAAAGTCTTTTTTGATATAATAAAAAGAATCAGTCAAACACGAATACTATCTCTTAGCAAAATAGCAAAAAGACTTGGACTTGGACCAATATTACCTAAATGAAAGGTTGTGTCTTTTAAATAAAAGATTGTGTCCGTGAACTTCTTACAGAAAACTTGTCTAGATAACATTTTCCAAAGAATACTTTCTTCTCCAAAAGATTAAGTTCAAGTTATTGCTTTTCAAAAGAATTTCTTCACTATTTGCTTAGTGCAGAACTCCATAGGCTTGTCATATCCACTAAAACTATTTGCATATAATCTCATAGCAATCTCGCAGAGGAGAGAGAGAAAATATCGTTTTTAGAAAAGCATTTCGCGCGTGTTTCAAATCTCAAATCTTGTGTTCTTTGTTCATATTATCAAACTTTCATCTTTGTATTCTTCTCCATATTTTTGTGTTTTTAAAATATATTTTCCAACAGATAGTACATGACACGCTTAACAGAGGACACTTGAAAGGATGACCTAAACACGAGTCCTTGTTGATGCACCTTCTGGGATCCATCCTTTTCAGAAATCAGAGTATGGTAATACTTAGGGGTCGTTTGGTACTCGTGGGAGCAGTTTACCACTTATGGATGGAAAGAAATAACATAATCTTTAAGCAACAGAGGAGGACGCATGAGGTGCTAACAAAGGAAATTATCCAGGAGATTCATTGCAAAGGAGCAGCATATCCAAGATTAGTGAGCACTTTAACTACCTTAAATTACTATCCATAGACTAGGTAGGCTAGTAGAGCAAAGTAGTGGCAGAATGTAAGCACAGCCTGAAAATGGGACTATGTCCATTTCAGAGGCTTTCTTGTACAAACCCTCAGTTGGTAATAAAATTCTCTATTTACCAAAAAAAAAACAATAAATAACAACAGATCTAAGAGACAATAGCATCACCGTATATCCTTCAATCCTTCTTCGCTTCCGAAAACTGCCTCTTGGTTTTCTCTCCTTGTTGAGAAGGCTGAAATGTTGTCATAAGCAAAGTCTAGATCTTCACCCTGAGAAGTCATTGCACAAATAAGGGTGTTTGTATACATATAGTGGCAAGAAGGAAGAAAGAAAGAAATGATAGCAAACACCTTCAACTTCTATTCAATGAAAACTCATTAACTGATTATGCAGTTTCTAGATATTACAACTCATCTCGCAACTATGAACCTCCAGAATTTTCCTCTCTTCTGAAAGGCACCCGAAGTGAACTTTGAAAAAACTTGACAATAGGTATAAGCTTTCTTAACAACTGAGATAAGGAGTATGCATAATCCAAACCCCCTAATGGACATACATCACCATTTGTCAGATATATCATAGGAGGCACGAAGGCACCTTTAACTATACCCCCAAATTCTTGAGGTTTCAACCAGACTGAAGTAAATAATTTTAATATGAAATGATAGTTTCCCTCTATTTTATTTAACTTTTTCTTTTTTGTGACCCGGGGAGGGGGTGGTAGGTTGAGGGTGAGTGAAGGCATGACAGCGTACCTCCAACAGCTTCTCTTCATGTAAAAGATGCTCGTACCTAGGTTACAAGAGAGGAAAATATTTAAAAGGATGAATAGCATGTACAGTCTACAGAAATAGAGAGTTCTGAAGAATGCAAGAAAATAAATTGGCTAGAAGGATAGCAACCTTACATATAAAGCCATAACAGGAGATGATTTTCTTTGTATAGACTGCATGTCAACTATGCAAAATAGGATAAAATAAGTTGCACTTAACTAGCATACCTCTAAATTCCTTGCTGAAAGGCTATCATCTATGGTAGCTTGCTGTCCATTAAGAGTAGAAGTTGCTCCAACTCGAGCCCTTCTTCCCGGAATCAATGCAGAAGCCTGCCCAGTGACCATACCATATTGAGACTGCAGTCATCTCAGCTGTTTCTGCAAACTCCAATTCTTCAGCTTTTAATGCTAAAGTTGCATCTCTGATGATTAAGCAAACATCAATATCAGAGAAAAACAGAGCAAACGTTAAAAACAAAATACTCTGAAACCAATTCATCATAATATACAAAGGAGCAAAGATGAGGCATAAGCAGACTTGTTTCACAACTAGAAAAGTTTACAGTTTACTTATTTACCAGAAAAAAGAATTGAGAGAGATACAACATCTTGTGTAGACTAAACTGCTTCTATCAACTCTCTGGTATCTAAGCTGCCTCTTCATATGCAGTTTCTAATTGTGTAATAAAGATAATCCAGAATTGAAGATTGATCAGATCAATGAGGGGAGATAAACAACTGTTGTATGACCTAAAATAATAAATAAATATGTCATAAAATGAAATATAATGTATGAAAACATCGCAAGTAGTGTGAATAGTCTGAAAATTACAAGCAAGTGATACAGCTCATAATCTATACTACTTGAAGCTCAAAACCCAGAATGAAGTTTCTTCGAAAGTTTGAGAGGAGGGAGGGAACTAACCTGCTTACTGGATATTCTAAATAATGAGCTGATAGCGTAAATCCATCACTAATGGAGATTATAAGCACTAAAAATATTGCACAATAAATACATAATTACACACGCACACAAATATTTATGAGTTCAATTACTTCATCTACTTATTGGCTCAATCTCTTTAAATTGCTCCAACGTTTATAAGGAGTCATGCAACATACAAAACACTACCGATAACAGATTTCATAGCGTCCAGATTGATTAACCGATTACACTCTCATAGATAAACAAATCAACATCGGGAGATGAGATCATAATATTATATTTGACATGTCAAATAAATAAATAAAAAGCCTGACATGTTTCAACGAACTCGTAAGCAAAATCACAGAATACAATAACAGTTTCCTAACCCTGCTTAGTATAATACAATGAATGACTCCAATAAATATCAAAACAAACAAAACATTAGATACGTCTCATACAAAGCGCAATATGCTAATAGATAGATATGAAACAGTTTATTACTAGAGTCAGATGGATATTAAATTATTTATTACTTCTTAATTTATTCATATGAAACCTGAGACTTAAGAAGAAAGGAAACGACCTATTCATGAGAAAATTAGATTGTGAGCATTCTAAAACTATAAGTCTATGAAAGAAATATTCTTTCTTTAAATAAAAGTAAACCTCTGAAGGTAAATACCAAAGACAATAACCATGATTCTTAAATATCTATAGATCTGTCACTGCCAATATAAAGTTGATGTGTTGGCACAACCTAGTAATTTTTCTTAAACCTACTAACGACAATAACAACAACATACCCATTGTAATCCAACAAGTAGGGTCTGGGGAGGGTGGTGTGTACGCAGACCTTACCCCTACCTTGTGAAGGTAGAGAGATTATTTCCAATAGACACTCGACTCAAGAAAAGCATTTCAAAATAGGTATGAAAAGGTAAATTCCATTGTAAGGACTATTGTGTTTGACAATAATAGTGAATTTTTTTCATGTTAGCCCAACCTTCTCCATGGATATTGTTAATTAGAAGGCAAGGCCTCCTGTTTTTGTAGAGTACTAGAGTAGTGCAAGGACATATTGAAACACATTTATCAAGTGTAAGTGGCAACTCATCTATATATAGAGTAGTTCATATTAACACTTTCTTATCACCTTATGCACACATAGCCGGTCATCCTCCTCAGTGATTCAAATTGTAATAAAAATCTGATCTACGAAATATCAAAAACAATGAAACACAAGTACAATGCACATATTGATTGACCTGATGGAGAAAAGAAGAAGTATATTTCATAAATTGGACCCTCTTCCACCAATACTTTGCCTTCTCATCTTTAGTGCACTTCACTTGACCCAAGTCTCGGGTCATCCTCCCTCTCGCCTTGACAAACCTGTACAACTTCTTATCCCTGCCTATTATGAACCTAGTGGGCGTATTTTTCCTTGTGGAGCACGTGAGATGCAAAGAATAGTTAAATAGCCGAGTATGGGGCAAACAAAGGCATGTGAATATTGTTGAAGTGGTTGTATCTCCTCATCCCATTCCTCTATAGCTTCTCATCTCCCTTCTATCCTTTGCTGCGATTCTCTGTTATCCTTTTTACTACCTTAGTTGATTTTAGATTTTCATTGTAATAGATAGTTTGAGCTTTAAATAAAAGGAATTGGTTCCCTGTTGTTGAGCATTTGAGTGTTCATTTCATTGGTGCTTTCATCTATTCGGACTCCATGGACTCTTCTACCGAAGCTTTTGGATTTGGAGATAGGACTCTCAAGCCCTGTGGACAATTCTGAATTACTTCCTGCGCTAGAAAATTCCATGGGTAATTCTTCCAACTCTATTCATTTTCTCCCTTGGTGATTTCATTTGGGTACCCCGCTAGGCTCCAAAAATGACATGGAGGACAATTCAAGCAGCCAGACCTGCAAGGTGTTCGCTGAAATGCCCGACAAAAAAATTGACATGGAAGTTGAAAATGACCCCATAAATCACAAAACTCAGGAGTTTGTTTACATGTTCAAATAGTCTTCGCAGTTAAGTGGGAGTGCAATGACCTCGTCCTGTTTGATAATCCGTCTTGTATGCTTTCAGAATGTAGTCACGCCCAACTTAATCGGCAGAGGTATATTTTGATTACTTAAGGGAACTCGGTCTTATATGATCTTTTCCACCCTATCAATTCAAATTAGACTTTCCCAAAATTGTGTATTTTGTGATGCATTGTGTATCACAAATATTCTCTTTACGTACATACTATCTTCCCCAGACTCATTTTGTGAAAATAATTACTTATGCTGTTGTTGTATTTTGTGATGCATTGAGTGCATTTTTCTCCATATGCTCTGGTCCTAAACAACAGCTGAAGGTGCTATTATTGGAAGGGCCAGTAGTCGAGTTCTTGGTTCTCTTTAGAAAACTAAAAATTTGAGAAGCTCTAAATTTTATACTATTTTATAATGATATATCGATTCAAGTTGGATGTCGAATATGTGAGAAAATAAATTTACCTCACGATAGATGTTTATCTTGGGAGGAGATACAATTTCTTGAAACCAAGAAACAGACTTGCATTAGTAGAAGTGAGGAAAGGAGTTGAGTGGCCGGGGGATTCTATCTTTTTAAAGAATCCATTGATTTATCAAATATGAGATCTATTTGTGATAGTCAAGTCGCTCTAACTCGAGCATATAAAGATTATATAATGGGAAGTCAAAACGTACAAGTCCTTGACATGATTATGTGAGAGAGGTAATTCAATATGGAATAACTTCTATCACATTGGTGGAGTCAAATGAATTTGACCATCTATTTACTAAACCTATTGAAAGGAAGTTGTTGAATACAACTTCAAGTTTGATTGTATTAAAACTCCTTAATTAGGTCCACCAATAATGACAACCCTACCCGACACTATGAAATAAATAGTCATGAATTCAAAGAGTAACAACAAGTTATTGATACGTGGATGTTTCGGTACTAAAGTAAAAGATATACTAGTACTGGTTGTCATAGATTATAGGGTTGAGTTCTAATACTCTTAATGAGGTTCAATTCAAGGAACAAGTGTCTCAAATATGACAAAGACACTGAAAGAACTTTACCTATATGAACATAGAAGTGGTGCCACTTCGATTAGGAGTTGAAGTTGCTCTCATAAATGTTCATGAATCTTGGATAGCACATGGCCATAAAAGTGCTAAGTATGTTTGAGTGGAGAGCAGGAATGAAATGTTTATGTGTAGTGTCACCGATGTTGTCATAAGAAATAACACTTTCAAAACTATTATGCTACATGAAATTTTGATTTCATCTTGTGACATTGTACTAAGGTGATGTTCAAATCGAAAGATACATTACTCTATACGTGAACATAACTTGATCTTGTGCTCTAATTTATATTTAAACAAGTAGGGGATTATTGAATTTTTATTTAAATTAAATTAATAACAAGTTTTATACGTGAACATAACTTGATCTTATGCTCTAATTTATATTTAAACAAGTAGGGGATTATTGAATTTTTATTTAAATTAAATTAATAACAAGTTTTAATGAAGAGGTGTCTTCTAAACGAAAGGTTGTGTCTTTTAAATGAAAGGTTGTGTCTTTTAAATGAAAGGTTGTGTCTTTTAAATGAGAACTTCTTACAGAAAACTTTTCTAAATAACATTCTCCAAAGAATACTTTCTTCTCCAGAAGATCAAGGTCAAGAGAGAATACTTTCTTCTCCAGAAGATCAAGGTCAAGTTCTTGCTTTCCTGAAGAACTTTCCTGAAGAATTTCTTCCCTATTTGCTTAGTGCAAAATTTCATAGATTTGTCATATCCATTAAAATCATTTGCATATAATCCTATAACAATCTCGCAGAGGAGAGGGAGAAAATATTATTTTTAGGAAAGCATTTCACACGTGTTTCATGTGTTCTTTATTCATATTATTAAACCTTCATCTTTGTATTCTTCTTCATATTTTTGTGTTTTTAAAATATATTTTCCAACAGATAGTACAGGACAAGCTTAACAGAGGACACTTGAAAGGATGACCTGAACATGAGTCCTTGTTGATGCACTTCTGAGATCCATCCTTTTCAGAAATCAGAGCATGGTAATACTTAGTATATCCGATCTTAGCACCAAAATAAACATACAACACATTTTAGACACAACAACAATAACATATCCATCGTAATTTCACAAGTGGGATTTGTGGAGGATAGACCATATGTAGGCCTTACTCCCTACCTCGTGGAGGTAGAGAGGTTGCTTCTGATAGACCTCGGCTCAAGTAAAGCATCTCAAAGATGTTTGAAAAAGGGAATACGAAAATGAATACAATAACAACAATGAAATAATGCGATATGGAAAGCAATACATAGTATATAGAAAAAGAAAAAAAAGAATAGTTAATGCATTGAAACATAATACACATTATTAATGGCTTTTGTTCTTTCAACAATTTCTTCTTCTGCACAACCTGCAGCTTCATTGCTTTCCCCAAATTTATTTGTTGTCTGCCAATAGATGAAACAGCAAAAGTCCAATCCAAAACGTAAAATTGCATGCATATATATAACGCTGTATATATATGCTTTAAATAATGAAACTTAGAATGATAAAATTCTTCTTGAAAGAAGGGCGAGGACCATTGAGGCATTTTCTTGACCCTGTGTTGTTCCTTCTTTAGCCAACTTCAACAACGGTTCAACCCCACCTTCTTGTACGATCAAGATTCGATTTCGATCATTATCCTGAGCCAACATTACAAGAGAAGCAGCTGCATTTGAACGTTCCTCGAGAGACCCCGAGCACAAGATAGCAATCAGTTGCCATATAAAACCTAATATTGGCTCGCTGTCGGCTATAGAAGGAAACCCGCCGAGACATTCGTGATCATGAATGTCCCGGTCAACGAAGACACGGATGAGCCACGCAAAATCACAATTCAAACTCTCTAACTGCCGCCTTGCTTTTACAAAAGCAGCAGTAGCAGTAGCATCAGAGGTACTAATATTGTTCATGATGCTGAAAATTTTTTTCAAACAATTGTTGTTGTAATTAAATTTTAACACAAGGCCAATGATCTTCTCAAGAACTTGCTCAGTGTTATTGACAATTTGTCTCGTGGGACGTTCATAGAAATCATTGCTCATACCAGCAACATATCGAAGCATATATGCGAGATCCTTCGGTAATAATTTGAAATAATAAAAAGAATAGAAGTTTAATAGTTCCATAGAAGAGTTGAAATTGCCAGAGACCTTTATAAGTTGCTCCGTCAATTCAATACACCTGCCTACCATTTGTTTCATAATGTCCTTGAACAAAAAAACAAAAAAACACAACTAACATATTATTATGGGACAGTCCAGTCAAACACCACTACTATATCTTAGCCAAAAGACTCGAACTAATTGGATCATTATCAACTAAATTATAGCATATACTAATTAACAGTACTCAACATCACCTTATAGAGTTAATCTATATTATATTAAAAGTACCATTCATTAAAACACTTCACAATAGATAAAATTGTCTTTTTATTATTTTTCATAAATATTTAAAAACTGAAAATTAATTAAAATTTTGTTATTAACACGAAACTCTCCTTCTCCACGCTCTTATACTTCTTCTCAGGTATCTGGGGCTCTCACATTGAATCCCCTTTTTTTCATAAAAATTCTATTATTTTATAGTTAAACATTCTTGAAAAAAGATACTTCATTCATATAGTGTAACGATGTGTTTTTCTTTTTATCGTTATGCTCATTTAAAGAAAGGGGGTTTTGTTACTACCTTTTATTTCGTGCTCGTGTATGTATTATACATAATAATTTTAAAGATCAAAACTTTCTATAATTAAGTTGTTGGTTTAATATACAAATTTACTTTAAATTACTACTAATTATAATTATGATACTTCACAAATATTAACGTGCAACGCACGTTCGTAGAAACTAGTAAAATACAAAAGAACGTTCTTGATTGGAAGAAAGAGGAGAATAGCAAGATACCTGAATGGAGTGCCGTGTATGCAATGAATTCTGCAAAGGAGATCTCCTAGTTCATATGAAATGTGTGTGAGATGGGAACTAGTTAAAAGAGATATATATATATTTGACATTTTGAATCAAAAAGTAACCCTCCTATCCAGGCCCAAATAATGATCCAGCCCATAAGTGGACAAAATTGTACACATAACACGTGTAATTAAAAGAAAATCATACTACATAAATATTTAAAAAATCTTATATTACAATACACAAAAATACTTTTTATTATTATCAAACATAGTTTTATAACATAATAGATCTGAAATTTTAAATGTTTCAAGTTTTTTGGCTCAAAATTAGGGATATTATTTTGGAATTAATTCTCATCGGGTACTCATTTAATTCTACCACTTTTCATATTTCAAAATTATTATATCTTTGTGTACAAATCAACCAAAATCACTCTCTTCCATAACTCTCCATTTTTTCAGATTTTCTTGACAAATATCATCCCATAGAGTTTTAGCGAGAAGAAGAGAGTATTCATGGATCTAAAAACAAGAATAAGGCATTATGTGATGAAGGATGCAGACGAAAAATTCAACTGTTTTGGATCAATTTACTGTTTTTCATTAGTAGCTAGTAGAAGTTTTTCACTATTTTATTGTACATATTTGTTTCAATATTCAGCTAAGGTGATCGATTCAGAATGAACAAACATATTCTAGAATTCTAGATAACTTGGCGAATATATGTGTAAATGAGTCATGTCGCAAGACTTGATTTAAATTGGAGCAAGTATATGCGTAAAATGAGTCATGTCACAAGACTTAAAGAACCTTCACCAGTTTGATTTTGTTCTTGTTCTTCCCTTCTCATGCTTTCAATACTAAACGTCCCTAGCCATCCGACTCATGTCTTTTTACTTTCATAAACTAGTGAAGCTGGAATTTTGATATAAAATTTTCTTTACAACAAAAATTGCATGTCGGTGTGGAATTTTGACAGTTCAAGTGTGTTTCTCTAATCAATTTGTGATAGTTTAGGTAGGAAACTCACACACTTGATAGTTCAGATATGAAACTCAATTAGAATACTTTAGGTGTATTATTGACTCTTTACTCTTAAAATTATATTATTAAAATGTATTACATCTTGTCATAAATCGACAAGAAAGAAAGTGGTGGTGTAACTTATGCCATGATCTACCATTTATTACCCCACTAATGCTTAAAACTTGTAACCACTACTACATGATCTACCCACTTAATATCCCGCTACTCCCTTATTAGTAGATGGAAGAAATACTACACCTATATAAAAGGGTTATTTCTTCCTTGTGTTTAGTATAGGAGAAGTAGTATATATTGTAAGATGAAATATGATAAATGTTGAAAATATTATAGTCTGAGAATAGTGAAAGAAAGAGTTGAGACAAAAGAATATATTCTAAGTCTTCAACTATATTCACTATACAAAAGAGAGTAATTATATGTTGAAGGAAGGTGTCCTTATGGTGGAGCTTTGGACTCTTCAACTAATCAGATATGTTTGAGTCACACGACGTTGTTGGGTTGTTGTATCTTGGATGGGACAAGTCAAGAGTGACACTGCTGGATCGATGTAGATTATACCGCAGTGGGCTCGGATCCGCGCCTCAACCTGAATTTGATTTATTCAATTTTGTTCATATTTGTTTTCAACTGTAATCATTATAATTTGTGGTATATTACACCAACACTTAATGTGTAAACTTTATGAAACTATATATTTAAAATGTGATTAAAATGTTGAATGGATACAAAGGATTCATATAAATGACCCCAATTAATTTGGGATCGAGGGTAGTCGATTGATTGGTTGATTGAAGTACTTGACTTTTAGCATGAAACTTGGAATGGCGAGGTGGTGTTACCTGTTGATGCATGTTTCGAAATATGGTCACAGGATGGTTATACCTTTGATGCCTCTTAAAAGAAAATTTTCATCTTTAATTGCGCTTAGGAGTTCGATATTCATGTTTGCATTTTTAGTTGGCAACTTTTTTGTTTTAGGGTCGGTGCATGGCACTGATTCAATCGCAAGAAAGGTGGCACCCGAGGTTGTGTCAAGCGAATGACTTGCGTCCCATGAACCATCTATCACAGAAAAGAGCATGGATAAAATGGGGATCCTGGCCGAGGACATCTCGCTCGGTAAATAATGGGCTATGAAGGTTAATGCAGGGATGGACATCGTCAAGATCTTTAACCAACATTTGGAGAAAGTGGAGGCTACCCTTAGCATTTTTGAGGTCCATAGTACTCTTGAAGAGATTGAGAGCACTCGAAACGACTTAGAAGGGCGTACGCAAGCTGAGGTAGAGCTAAGGCAAAATCACACCAAATATTATCGATTTTTAAAAATGTAAAATCAAACCAAATAAAAATAGATTTGGTTCGATTTTTTTATTTGGATCGATTTTTACTAAAATCATGAAAACCAAAATTCTATTAATCGCTCCTATGTGATATGCCAAGTCAACATTGAACAGGTAAAAATGGACAGTTTGGATGCTACATATTACAACTTAGAAAAATATTTAAATTGTCTAAAAAGAAAATGTAAATGGATACTATAAATAATTTTGTAAAAGAAAAACGTTTAAATTGCTTAAAAAGAATGCAAATGACAGAAATGCCACTGTAAAATCTTCACACGCCCACTTCCGACAAATTGTTAAACTCTCGATAGATCTATCAGTACGCTCCTCCATTATTCACTCTCCGATTCTATAATTAGAATCTCTTAAACCTCCCAAATCCCTCTTTCCTTTTTTCCCCCTAATTTGTAATAATTCTCCTATTTAATTAAGGAGATTCGCTAATCGCTAATCCTACTCCTCCTGTATTGTATAATATATAAGTTAATTTTTCCTACAAATTGGAACAGTAATTTGCACTCTTTGAACCCTAAACGTGTTGATCTAGGGTTTCTGTAGTTCTGTGTGGAGTGTGGAAATAATGGCGAGCTCATACTCTGCTCCAATCGGTGCTACTCAGGTTTTTAATTCATTGCCTTTATGCAGATTAATTTTTGAGTTCCTTTTTGATTGATCTTAATTGGGTTTTTTTTTCTTTCGTGCAGGTGGGTTCGTACTTTGTTCAACAATACTATCAGGTTCTTCAGCAGCAACCGGATTATGTTCATCAGTTTTATACTGATGCCAGCTCTATTGTTCGAGTTGATGGAGATTCCAACGAATCTGCTTCTGCCCTTGTGGTCAGATTCCCCTCTTTTTAATAAAAGAATGCTTTTTTTGGTTTATTAGAAATTTAGATTTTGGATTATGTTTTCAGATATGATCTAATGTCGTTATCTATGGAAAAAAAGTAAATACCTACACGCTACGTGTTTGTTGAATAATTGGATTATGAAGATATTAATCTTGTAGGAGAACATGTTGTCCTTTTGTCAAAATTAGAGACCATCTATCAATAAATGTCGATCACTAAAACAGTCAATTAAGTATGCATCAATTCCAAACTAGTTACGGTCGGTTATATGGATCCTCTATATCCCTTAAAAGGGAAGTGCTGGTGGGAAGAAGAGCACTTTCATAGAGATCGATAATTTTGTAAATCGAAAGCTAGGGGAAGGGGGGAGAATGGAAAGCCTTCACTTTATTGATTGGGACATTTTTATCCCCTTTTCTCTCATCCTCCATCAGTTCTGGTTCAAGAAAGCGTCAATGCACAAATCTTATATTGAATCATTGCTTGAGGTCATATCATTCCATGAGCACGACTAGTAAATTGTTTGTCTTTTTGAGGCAAATTAGGAGCTTTTGGAAGCTAGTGGCTCTCTAAAATTCACAGCAAATAATGGATAATATACATAATCTTGTTTTCCAGTTATCTCTGCATTTGCTTGATTTCTCATTTGTCATCCAATAGATTCTACACTCCATATAATTCTATTGATAACTCTAACTGCATACATGGCGAAGTGAAGAGAGAAATGCATCCACCTTGATCTCTAGATCTTGCTTGCTTAAAGGCTTTTGTGTTTTAAGTTGGTGCCTTTCAATGGTTGGCTACCAATAATAAGTCCTGTAGAATGTAGGTTCCTCCAAGTTCCCTGGGAGAACTAGAGAAGAAAAGCGAGTGAGAGATCCTAAGTTTCAGCGTCAATTAAATAAAGTGTTTAAACATTTAGATCTTATCTGCTGATGGTGTCTACCTTTTATCATAGGTGGCTGCAAATGTGTGAACCATTTTCATTGAATACCCTTAGAGAGTGCCACCATCTTAGTTATTACTCCCTCCGTCCCAATTTATGAGATGTAGTTAGAAATATGAGAAGACTTTGCAATGTTCCAAAACTATCCTTGAAATAAATGAATTTTAAATAGAAGAGTATATCTTTGTGGACTTTTTGCCAAATAAGTGGGACCCAACATGGGTAAAATATTGATAGTGTCATTAAACATTTGTCAAATAAGGAAACAAGTCATTCTTTTTGGGACTGACTAAAAAGGAAAGTGTGTCACATAAATTGGGTACTGACATTGTGATATTGTCTAAATCGATCAATCAACTACACCTAATCCGGCACTAGTTGGCATCAGCTATCTGAAGCCTCTCTCTATGACTCTATTGGAGCTATCTCTTTCCAATACAAAATAATTTGTCTTTTAGGGCAAATTAGGGGTTCTCTAGATCCGTGCACTGACATACTCTAACCGGCATAAATGTGATTGAATAATAACTTAATAAACTTCTCCTAACCAATATAAGCTCGATTACACCATTCCTCTGCCTCGGAAGTTGGAATATAGCTGACAGGTGGATCTCCTTTTTTTCTTTCTAAGAATGCTTGTAGGTGTTTTACAGAGTTGTACTATTCATCATCTGTTTTGGTTGAATGCCTTCAAGGATCTTACACAACAAGCATTCTTTTCTACTTGGTGGAAATGGGTTGCACCAGAGAACTAATGCATATTTCCTATTAGGTTCTCACTTACTAGAATTGTGAAGAAAGTAATGAGGATTCTGATTCTCTGATATGACAGAGAGCTGTTGTCCTATTTAATTTTATTGTTGAAAGTACCTTATTGTTGCTTATGACTATTACTCTGTTCAGTTTCTAGTTAACCTTATTTCCTTGTTTGAAATAGTGCAACTTACCATTCTTTAAAAAAAATAGTGCAACTTGTGTTTTTATTATCGTATCTTATCATGTGTATTTATTCACTGCAGCAAATCCATACTCTAATCATGTCAATGAGTTTCTCTGGAATTAAGATAAAGACGATAAATTCTCTTGAATCTTGGAATGGTGGTGTTCTTGTTGTGGTCTCTGGTTCTGTCAAGCTGAAGGATTTCAATGGGTGGAGGAACTTTGTGCAGACATTTTTACTTGCACCTCAGGAGAAAGGTTACTTTGTTCTGAATGATGTCTTTCATTTTGTTAATGAGGAGGAGCGTGAACTAGCTCAAGCACCAGTAGTTTCACAGAATCTTGATGCTCAACCAACTTCCTCTAATCCTCTTGCAGAGCCACCAGGTATTGTACATCTGGATTGTATAGGATGTTAAACATGGCAAGACTTGACAACCTCAGTTTCCTATCTGTTGTATTGATAATTTAAAATGTCAGGATTGAAAGAGCTCCTTGCTCTCAGTAATGCCCCGTTATGGTTCTCTTTGCTGTGTAGTAGAGGGCTAAAGTTCCCTTACACTGTACCAAAAGATATTTGGAACCAGCATTACCTTTTTGAGTTTTCACCGAAAACTGTGGTGGTCCCTTTTCTGTACGAAGGGTGTGGTAGGGGAGAACTGCATGTCCTTTCTGCTGGTTTAGTTGCATGTCTTTTGTGCATAACTCTCTCTCTCTCAGATATTTTGCAAGCTTTCTCAAAAGCATATCTGATACATGACAATTTAAGCATATGACTTATCTCATTATAACTATTTTAGCAGCCCATGACTATGCCTTAGAGGTGGAGGCAACTGAATATGTAAATTCAGTTCATATACAAGGAAATGATGTTGTTGAAGAGTACAGTTATCCAGAGCATGATCACGAGAACCTATATGAGGTTGAGGCTGAGGCTGAGTATGAGTCTGAGCATGATGAGGCAGAGGCTGAGGCTGATGTTCCAGAGGAGACTCATTTGGGGGAAGAAACTGCTCAAGTAAGGTCATTCGAGGAGGAGACTTCTTTTCCAAATAATGTGGTCGAAGCCGTGCCAGAACCTGAGCCTGCTGCAGAAGAACATGTTGGAGAGCCTTCAAAGATTAGTTATGCTTCTATTGTAAGTACATCCATATTCTGTGCACCTTACGACTTGATCCACATTCGTCCCATTATGCACGAGTAATAATCCTGTTATGGTCATTTAACCCTACCAGATAATTGTATCAATATTAGATCTTAGGAGCTTTAATACATTATTTTGAAGAGCAACTTGTCTATTGCATGGCCTCTGGATCAGTTTGAAGTATTGGTGGGTATATTGGATGCACATATTTAGATGAGAACTTCGTGCATGGACAGTGGATGAAGAGAAGTAGATTCATCCATGTGTAGAATATACTTGAAACAAATAAAAAAAGGGTCCGGCCCTCCTCAGTAGCACCTAGTAAGAGGCCGTTGATTGGAATAGAAAATTGGTGAAAGAAAACTGTAGTAGTAAAGAGTAATATTAGTAGAAGTGTGTTCCAACTTTTTCAATTTTGTTTTGATTTTTGGCCCTTGTCAGTTACTACTAGAATTTAACTGTAGGCTTCTGTTCTTGAATTCTATTCATAAAGAGCTTGATTGGACATGGCTTTTACTTGATCTTTTTTCCTGAACATGGTAGTTTTTTTTTTTTTTGAAACTGGTATGGTAGTTAATCAATTGATATGTATCGGTAAGCATAACCCACCCTCCCCTTCCCGAGAAAAGATAGGGAATTTGAAAAATAAAAAAGGAACTGACTCCATCCTCCCCTTCCACAGAAAAAAAGAAACAATAAACTGACATACTGAAAAGATAAAAAAGGAAACAGTTTCATAAACAAAACAAGTGAGATCATATTTCTTATCACATTCTCTTTTGTTCACTTATGAAATGCTGCAACATTGTCCGAGTTTGGTTTATGATTTGGAAAATAACTTGTTGCAATTGATAGCTAAGAGCTCCAAAAGGAAAACCTGCACCGTCAGTTCGAATCCAGCCATCTTATACCAAGAGTGCGACACCTGTCTCGGAGTGGCAAACTCCTGTTGAGAAGCCAATTTCCATGTCCCCAGCCGTGCCAGAAGCCAGCCATGACCTGACAGATGAAGGATTTTCTCAAGAAGGTAATGCGAGTACACTGCATATTAGGGCATCATTACTTTTAATAATTACAACATCCGAGTTCCAGCAGTGATAGAATGTGCTTTAGCATTTAGCTTGATTTTGACTTTCTTCTGCCTTCCCCAGGGGAATCAAAGTCTGTCTATGTGAGGAATTTGGCATCTACTGTATCTTCTCTCGATATTTTGCAAGAGTTTAAGAACTTCGGGAAGATAAAGCAAGATGGAGTATTCTTAAGAAACCGCAAGGTTAGTATACTTGGTGATCTCCTTATCTTGTGCCTTGTTGTCTATTCATATGCTAATGTTTGGATTTCAATCGATTAACAGGATGTTGGCATTTGCTATGCCTTTGTTGAGTTTGAAGAAGTCCAAGGTGTCCAAAATGCAATAAAGGTTTGAACCTCTCTAAGATCGAGACTGTAATTTGGTCAATTTTTTTTTTGATAAGTAATTTGCTCAACTTTTTAAATTGCTCAATATGACTTATTTAGTTTTACCTTATCTCTTGATGTGACTCTTCAGAATTTTTCGCTATACCTTTTTATGTTGGCCTTTATTTAAGCGTAAAATTACAGCATTTATACAATTCATGTTTGAAATGTTTTTGGTCATCTGTCAATTTCTATAATGGTCTTGTTTTTCATGGATACGGGTCTTGCTTTGAACAATTAGTAGATGTAGCAAATCATGTGGGAGATGTTCACTTGAGACATATTGAAGCTGAAGTTTGTTGTCCCAAGTTATAACATCTTCATCTCATTGCGTTTGTCATATTGTCTGTAGAATCAAAGACATTCTTCTTTGCCTTGAACTGCATTTTGTTATTTTTGAATCGATATATTTGTTCAAGATTACTGCCATAAGTTCAGATTGAGGGATTGTCTTTATATGTCATGTGAACCCACTTTATGTCTAGTGGATCGTAAATTTTTTTGTTTTCTACTTGCTTAGGCATCACCAATACAGTTGGCTGGAAGGCAAGTCTACATTGAGGAAAGGAGACCAATCAGCAGTAGCACTTCTCGTGGAGGAAGTATGTGCCTAAAAACTGATTGCGATTTAAATGTCTTGATCTTATTCTTATGTTGGTTATCTTGTGTGCTTTTCAAGTCCTTTTGATCGAATCAATTACTATTGTTCTTGAATGTTTTGACATATTTCTTTGACTTGACATTTGGCCTTCATTCGTTAGTCCCTTTTTTCTGAAGTGAGCCTGGGTAGGAAATATTCCTCTCTTAATTTTACTTTTAGATTGAGAGGCCAATTTTTGAATTCTAAAAATGATTGTTCAATTCTCATGGAGTGAGAAGCATGTGAAGCATAGAATTTTTCTATTTGCTTGACATAAGTGTATCTATATGCCAAGAGGCACCACGAGTGTGGCTTAGTGGTCAATGAAGTGGGTGCAAAACTTGGAAAGCAGGGTTCAGATTCCAACCTAGACAGAAAACACTAGGTGACTTATTCTCGTCTACCTAAAGCGTCGGTGGGTAGAGTTACTTGGTACTTGTGCTAATGGGAGGGAGCAGGTAACTTGTTCGGACACTGCTATTATAAAAAAAATAGTATCTGTGCTAGGAAGGAAAGCAGGGGGTGTTATCGTAAGTAAGGCACATATGAGGTGAATGTTTCAAAACTTGTGGAAGAGTCAGAAATCTAACACTGAAGGATGGACATAATGGAGTAGAATTGGTGATGTAATAATGTGGATAATATGTTTCAAGAAAGAAGCTCGCCCGGCGAAGAGGATATACAGTGGTGGTCCCCATTGAATATCTTGTGTAAGCCTCCAAAAATAACACAATCTGTAGGCTTCTTCAAGGTGAAAAGCACTCACTTACTCTCTTGGGTGGTGGGAGAAAAACAACACACTGGTTGTTCCACAGTGTTACAGGTAGTGGTTAGAATGCTAAGGTGTTAAACAAGAGGCGAGCCCATTGAAGGGACAGATTAGGAGAGAATTAAACAGAAAGGAATACAAAATTGACATGCCCTGTTATTTTTGTATTCACTAGTAGTAGTGTCCTTGGCCAAAATCCAATATGGGATATGGTGTATTTGGCTTGCACCACCTCAGTTGTCACACATGGCTTGGCTGTTTTTGTGTCAATACCCCTGTGCTTGGGATGAATTTTTTTTGTACTTATTCTTCTTTATGATTGGTCAATTTGTTAACTGAAAATCGCCCTTCTACATCTGTCTTGGTTGGTTCATGCGAAATTCTATTGTATGAGTGCAGATAGCTGATAAAGGAGGTACTAACATAATTCTATCATTCGGTTAAAAAACTATGTTGTAGTGTTTGTTGCCGTTTGTTTTTGCATATTTGACCCTCTTTTCTCTAAATGCCTTGATCAGGATCAGGAAGGGGAAGAGGCAGAGGAGGTCGTTCTGGCGGGCGAACTTTTGGTAGGGGAGGCAATCCTGATGATAGAGTGAAGAGCAATGGCTACCGTGGTATATGATGATATTAGAGTATCAAAGGCCAAACTTGCATACTAAGTTATGATTCTGCAGATGAGGATCAATAAGAAGTGTGGTTACTAGATAGCTTTTCTAATTTTGATGGTATTGTCTTCTTATGGAAGGGATTATATTGTTGCCCGGTTCTCTTTTTCCAGTGTGTTTTGAGAGAGATTTTCCCCATCTTTCTCTTGTAGTTCACGGTGTGTTATTATTCTGCTCTTAATTCATTTTTGTCCTGCAATTCTAGAGGCAGTATGTGTACCTTTGGGGTGATGCCAAGGGTGAGAATATAGTGATATTTTGCACTTACCTTCTTAAAATCCTAGATCTGTCTATGACCTCTATGCAGTGCGATCATCAGTGCCAACATCAGCAACCCCACGGCCTTGGGTTGGGTGAAATACATCTCCTCTATCCTCTGCCACTTTTAACATTAGCTCAGTTCCTATTTCACTATGTTGTTGTGCATAAAAGCACAGGCTGCTTTATTATCAATGTCGTCCTTGTTTTCTTCTTCCTCCATAGTCTTCATCCCGTAGGGAAGTGAGCTATCAAGTGCCATTACAGAGCTTACAGACCGAGGGAGATGAGAGAGAATTAGAACTAAGTGAATGCTGAGAGAAGAAATAATGATAGCAAAAGCTGATAAAGTGCAAATAAGACAATTTTATGGCACGAGTGTAAAGGCAAGTGATGTAGTTAATTTCCCCAAGACACCCGAATGTGTGGGCTAATGGTCAATAAAGTGAGTGAAAATCTTGGGAGATCCGGGTTTATATCTTAACAGAGAAAAAAATATGCTAAGTGAATTCCAGATAAGCAAAGTTTTGGAGAGCAGGAAAATTGGAAGGAAAGAAAGATGGTGGGAAGAACTAAGTTTGACGTAGATTGGAACATATTATAGATTTATGGAGGTGAATTAATTCAGTAGCTAAAATATTGCAACAACTTCTTCTTTCTGGTTGCATCTCTCAACTCTTCAATATAAATTTTGATGGATATACGAAAATCTATTGTGTTTGGTATCCTCTTTGGACCCAATTAATATGAATTTGTGTCGGAAAGTCCTTCTTTAGGTGATAAAGGGTTTTCTACTAAAGATGATTTCATACTCAAAGCTCGAACACGAGACTTGTGATTGAGAAGGAAGGAGTGTTTATCACGTCACCACAAACTTTGGTGGTAAGGTGCACTTGTTTATTAACGCTCTCTATCTTTTGCTTTATCCCTACGTCCAAAATGAACTAAACTTTTCAGCGTTTATGGCCAGAGAAGGAATAATAAATCATTTTCCATTTCAAGGCATAAAAACAATTTAAATACTTTTTCAACGCTTGACCATAAACAATATTTCAATAATAACAAATGGTGAACTTCAGTATCTTCAAATATTTTTTTCCTAACTTCAATAAGATATTGTCCAAACGCCTCTAAATTTGACTTACTGGTGCCCCCATAATAGTTGAAATATGGTACTCCCTCCGTCCATATTAACTAAATTGTTGAATATTAACTAAATTGTTGAGTTTTTTTTATTATTCAAAATAAGTGAATTGTTCAAATATCAAGATAATTATTGAATTTTTTTTTCATTTTTGTCCATCCTTTAAAGAAAGAGTATTTTATATTTTCTAGGTACTTACACTCTTTACAAAATCATAATTATAATTTTACATTGAAATTTCACATTTCCATACAGGTGAAATTTCCAAGAGACACTATTTTACAAATTGCTTTATTAAGTGTAATTATTATAATCAAATTTCAAGCAATGTTGAGTAATGACTAACTCTACTTTTGAGAATAGTGTGAGAATAATGAAAGGGTAGTAATGGAAAGTAATATTCAAAATATGTCCTAGAAGAATTTTCTTAAGAGGGTGTGTATTATCTCAACAATTCAGTTAATATGAAACGAAGGGAGTATAATACATTTGTTATTACAAAACATAAATTCCACTAGCCATCCGCTCTTACTTAGTTGTGAAGGCAAATAGCTATAAGAAAAATTATTGAACGAGTTTCTTTTGTGGGAAAAGAAGAAAAAAGGAAAAAACATGATGGATTAGTACCAGTAGAATGACCAGTTAAAGGGGGGGAAATAAATCAAAACAGGACCCCAACATCTTCACTTTACTCTTGGAAGAAAAAGAGACAAAAATCACTTGTTTTTTCCTAATTTTTCCTTTTTGTGAAGTCATCAATTTTGACACTTTGGTACAAAAAGCTATGGATGGATACACCTTAGTGGAAATGGTGTCACGGAACAAATAAAATCAGATTTAGCCAGGACCCAACCCTTTCAAGATGTATCCTAATTTTGCAATTTTTTAATCATGAGTCAATTTCTATCATTTTGAAAAAGAATAATTCTATGTAGGGATCGAATCCACAATATTTATATGAGGTGACAGATAAGTAAACCAATGGACCATAGGCCATAGCTACTTTCATGTTTAATTATTGTTGTAATAATCTGTGTTATTGCTAATGATGAATTATTTAATATTATCTATGATAAACATCTCATTATTTTTAAAAAATGAAAAAGTTGTTGAGAAGAGATGTAGTAATTTGCTTCTTCAAGTAAAACTATTGCTTATGAAAAATTCTGCGGGCAAGACTAAGAAAAAACAATTGCACTATCCATAACCTTTTTCATAAAGCAATTCATATGTGGATGTACTTTCATATGATATCAAGAAAAAGAAGAAGCATTACTACAATCAATGCCTAGTTGCTTAGTCTAACAGAGACAACAGCTCTTTTAAGTTTAATTCACCACTATTACTTCTACTTGCACTTCAAAAGTTCAAAGAGAAAAAAATGACCAAAACTTGGTTAAGAAGGAAAATAATGGAAGCTGGAGCCAAAATAAAGCACAAAAAAGTAGATTTTCCTTTCCTTCATCACCACACCTCCTTCTTTACAGTATATATATATAAGGCCAATCATGCAACCTAACTTTACACTTTGTCTTTTCTACAAAGCCACCTCAAAATTTCTGCCCATTTTGTCATTCCTTTTGGCTACTGTGACCTACATACATTGCAAAATCAAGTCTTATCAGAATAAACACATTAATTAAGTATATCAAACATGAATCTTTCTACTAATGCACATCCAAAGTTATAGCATAGCGGTCAATGAAATAGGATGAAAGTCGTGTGAAGCCCCGGGGTTCAAAATGCAGCACAAACAAAACATATTAGGTGATTTCTTCCATCCGTCTAAGCCTCTTTATGCCCATTCGTGAGTGGCTAAAGGGAAATTTGCTTGTTTCGATAGTTAGTCTAACCGATACATATGCTGACGGAAGGTAACATGTAACCGGCAAGATAATCAAGGTGTGCACAACTTGCTCGAACACCACCATTATCAATAAATAAATAAATCTGAACTACTACAATTCTGAACATTGAACTATTCTTGGGAACTCAAGGAACACTTGAAAATTATCAAAAGCAGTGTAATACTAACCTTATCCTCCATACTTAGAATAACCCTTTTTCTTGAATGCTGATCTTGTAAATAGCAAACAAGCAACTCCTAACCCCACACCAACCAGTCCACCCAAGACTATAGCAACAGTTTTTTGAGTACTCTGTCTTGTTCCTACACCATTAAAACACAGTATATATTTCAAAGATTCAAAATTTGATCAGTTCAAAAATATCTACTACTTATACTTCAAAAATGATCTCAGAAACCCATTAAAGAAAAAAAAATGTATGAATGCTACTTGGTACTATTAGTCTTAAGGGAGAATGGACATATATGCAGCCTTCATTTTGCATTTTCACCTATGTTGTTACTTGTTAGGATTCTCCAAAAGAAAGGTGTGCGTCGATCCTCCAAAAGTTGTTTATTCTTGGAGGATTGGATACAAGTGCGACAACATTTTTGAAAAGTCCGAGCAACATAGGTTTTCTCGCTATTTCTTACAATCAATAACTTAATCACTATTCACTATTTGGGCAGCCCGGTGCATTAAGCTCCCGCTATGCACGGGGTTCATGGAAAGGGTCGGACCACAAGGATCTATTGTACGCATTCTTTGCTTTGCATTTATGCAAAAGGTTGTTTCCACAGCTCCAACCCGTAACCTCCTGGTCACGTGACAACAACTTTAACAGTTAGACTTTAATCCCAAACTAGTTAAAATCGACTATATGATAACTTAAAAATTACCTGAGGGAGATAGTGATTTAGTGGGCACACCATTGGGATAATAAGTGTAGCTAATGTAGCACTGTTGCAGATAAATCTGTGCAGAAATCGAGTTCCCACATTCACTTTTAGCTTTGCCAGCACCATTTTTCACACAGTTCACACAGTCCCCATTACCCAAATCACCTTCACACTGACCCAAAACATAAACCGACTGATACCCACCTGCGTAAAACCCATTACTCGAAACCCCTTTTGTTATTTCCCCTAAAGCAGTATCAAGCCTCTCACCAAACCCATTTCCACTCACTTGATTCGACCCACAAATCTTGAAAAGCAACTCAGCAGCCCCAATTGTCTGAAACCCAACAACCTCATACCTTAAATAACACCCATTGAGCTGAATCCTAGCTGCAATTGATTGTCCACATAGTTTACGAGACATATTAGGGATTTTTTGGACACAATGGTTACAGTCATTGGTTGAAAGATCGCCTCTACATTGAAAGAGACCGGAAATTGCTGACTGGCTACTACTACCAACGGTGGTTTTGTAGAATTTGTTAGTGGAAGATTGAGAAACTAAAGTGTCAAAAAGGGTGTTGAGTGTTTGTGAGTAAATCCCAGACGGGTCTTGGAATTTCTGGTTAGCACAGCCTTTGTATACAAAGTTTGTGAGTTCATTGGATGATGATGATGATTCAAGAATGGGGAGTGAAGCTAGAAATAGGAAAAAGATAGAGAATGTTTTGGGAATTTGAGATGGACCCATTTTCATGATTTGAATATTGGAATAACCATGAGATGCTTTTCTTGGAAGATTTTTTTTTTTGAAGTGTAGGTGGATTTGGTTTTTTTGGTGGTTTCTAGAGGTATTTATTAGGCTAAGAACAAACAAGAAAGTGAAAATGGGGACCTTTTTGCAATGAAAAGGGAAATTTCACATATACTCCCTCCGTTCGACTTTACTTCTGACTTTTTAATTTGGCACACCCATTAAAAAAACAAATCAAAAATAAAAATAAGTGACAAGTAAAGTTAAACGGACGGAATAGGTTAATGGGAGAGATTTCCTTTTAAGTACCTTGTCTTGCCTAAATAGTTGGCAAAATGGTTAATGCTAATGAATGTTAGGCACTATCAAAATAAGATCGTTTTCTTTTGTAAAAGTAGTGTTCCGATTAGTTTATTTGAATCTCGATTATTTGATTGAATACTTGTTATTCATATTCGATTTAATTTGCCTAATAGCATGAAACTTGTATTGTTCTCTCAAAACTTCGTTCTATAGTTCAAACTGCTCTCATTTCGCTTGCCGGGTGCTGTTATTACGAGAATTACTCTCTCTTTTTTTCATGCTAAAGGACTCTTAACAATATTTAAATTATGAAAAAAAAGAAGATTTGTTTCTTATTTGATCGAATAAAAAAAAATGGGATTGTTTGAATCATAGACAAAAAAAAAAACATATAAAGCAACATGGTAATTTTTAACTCCTTCAAAAGGAAGGATGGAAATTTGATTATTTACTCACACGAGTTTGATAGGTTCAAAAGATGTACTGAACAACTTTATTCATCAAAATTTAAATAAATATGACAAAGTCACCAAATATTTTCAATATATCCTTCATAGTTTTCACTCACTTCATTAACCGTTAGACCATACTCTTAAATGCTTAAACTAAGATTATTTTTAAGGGGGTGATTAAATAGGCTTTTGGTACCTACTAGTCTACTAGTAGTCAATAGAATACTCGCTTGACTGTCAGTATATCGCAGTTCTTTTTCCTTATTCAAGACTAAACATGCTTTGCAAAACTTACATTAACATAGAAAACTGTACTATTCTGTCAGTCGTACAGCAAAAGCAGCTGAACAGCAGCCAATAGCAGGCGCCTAGGTTTTGTTTTGTCTTCTATATAAGAAGCAATCACAAAAACAAAACCTAGTTTTTGCAAATCCAAAAAGTGTCATCTTTAAGCAAAAGCCGCCGCCTCATTAAGTGTCTCAACAACAGAGGACCTGATCCAATAATGTTTGTTTGTATTAAGTATTGTTGAGTCCTTGTAAAAGTCTGAATTGAAAACCTACTCTTCTAAGTTAGAAGTTATGTGTAGGTGTGTTTAAAGTTCATGTTCTTCTCTTTGAGTGTCTAGACAGCTAGAGCTAGTTGTTAGACTTATTACAATAGAGTTATTGTATGAACACATGACAAAAGTTTGTTGGGTAGGTTGAGGGTCAAGAGTTTAATCCTAGAGTTAGAAGAGTCTGTAATTTTAAAAGTTGCTTGGTTAGTGGATTGGTTGGTAAAGCCTACGTGGTAGGTCGTGATTTTTCTTCTCTTGAACAAGGAAGTTTCCACGTAACATCTTGTGTTGATTTACTTTGCACTTTAATACTCTTGATTGTAATTTCATTACTGTTTTGTTGTCGAGGACCTGGTCCCTCGATTATAGTCGGTCCATCCAAACCTTCAAGAAGGATACATACAAAATAGTGATGATGAGACAGGAGTAGTACTGCCCAGGTAGGTGGACAGTGTCTGCTAGTGAGCAGTGAATGCAAAAAAAAATGTGATTTCAAACTTCTCCGTCTGCTTCTGCTGGTATAAATTTATCTCAAATATAGAATAAATTTATCCCAAGTTTAATCATGGGTATTCAATTAAGTATCTGAACACATGATAAAAGTGTTTCTATTAGATATTTTTGGTTCAAAATTTAAATTTCTTTTGCACATGTTTTAAAGTGCTCATTTCGTAAATAGATTAATCATTTAAATATGTTGCCTCCTTGAGGACACACACAAAAAAAAAAAATGAACGAAAAGTGTCTAATGGAAACACTTTATTATGTATTCAAGTTCTGATAAATTGAAACAAACTGTAATTTAAGTGTCTAAATAAAATATATTGACAAATTTAAGGCAATATTATGAGTAATGCAATCGAAAGATACCCATTAAAATGAGCTAGTCGATACAAATATTAAATGAGTGTAAAACCATACAATATTATAAAGTAGGAATATATCATAAATGATTGCATCCCACAAATGATGCAAGTATCACACGCAGATAATAAAGGGAAAGAAAACCGTCTAAGATAGGTTGGCCACGATCTTTGCAAACTGTTACATGCAATTGTAGTTAGATGTCACACAATGATATTAGTTATATGCTAGAAATGACAAAATGCAAATTTAGCGGTGAGTGGAACCACTCGTAGTCGTGACTAATTTAGATTCATATTATAAAAAATTTACTATAGAAAAATATTCCTTTCACATTAGAAAAAAAAATCCTCTCAAACTTTTGATTAAGAATGAAAGAACTTTATCATTTTATCACATCTTTTGATAATAACTATTTTGGGATTAATGCTTATTAGTTGATTGGGGTCTGATTGGCATAATACATAAACATGTTTTTAACTTGATCTCACCTGGCATATATGTTCTTCAATTTTGGGTGTGCACAAGTATATATTTAAATTTGTATAAAGTTAAACAAGTAGACACACGCGTTCTATGTGACAATTCGCATGAGACGTCACATAGGACGGGAGAATGAAGATGAAAGCATTATAAATTTGGGCCTTGCTAAGAAGGATTTTGGGCTTGGGCCTAAGGTCCTTTTCAAATGGACCTGAAAATTGTCTTGTTGCTTTGAACCCCTTTGTAAGATATGAAATCAGACCCCCATGACACATAAACGTGATTTTTAATTTGGCCTCGGCTGACATTTATGCCCTTCGACTTTTGGTATGCACAAGTAGACATTTAAACTTATATAAAGTTAAATAAGTAGACACACGCGTTCTACGTGACAATTCGCATGAGACGTCAAATAAGATGGGTATGTCTATTTGTTTAACTTTATATAAGTTTTAAGTGTCTACTTGTTCACACCAAAAGTCGGAGGGCATAAATGCCAGCCGAGGCCAAATTAAAAATCACGTTTATGTGTTATACGGGTCTGATTTCATATCTTACATAGGTGTTCAAAGCAACAAGACAATTTTCAGGTCCATTTGAAAAGGACCATAGGCCCAAGCCCCAAATCCTTCTTAGCAAGGCCCAAATTTATAATGCTTTCATCTTCATTCTCCCCAATGCTTCCTCCTGTGAGACTGAAATTGCTCCTCTCTCTCTCTCGCTCTCTCTCTGTGCAGAAAACTCATCTCTTTTTTCTCAATTTCTCAAAAGGAATCAAATTGTACGTTTCTCTTTTTCTCTACATTTCTTCTTCTTTTTTATTTTTTATTTTTTATTTTTTTTAATCTTTCTCTGATTTGACAAAAATCCCTTTCATTTTTTTGCGATGATTTTATTGGGTAAAAACACGAATTATTACAATGCTGTGTTTGTTAACCACTTTCCGATGAGAATTTCAACCTCGATATCATCGCTTCTTTGTAATTTTCACGATTTAACATGTGTGCGTTATTCTTAGCTCCCCATTTGAAAATGATTCGTAGTTATGGTGTACTAATTCGGGTTTAGTGCAGTTAAAAAAATTAGTTTTTCTTTTGAAAATGTGAACCATTAACTTAAAACTTTTCTTGAGTCATGCAGTGGGAGGGGCCATCGGTCCAGGTGGAACCGCTACCGTAATTAGTTGCATGGCACCTTTTCTTTTTAAAAAAATTTTAAAAAATTGGGGGTAGGGGAAGGGGAAATGAGAAATGGGGGAGGGATTACAAGATGGGGAATCGAACACTCGCCAACTAGGTGAAAATTCAGGCATTCCCCTGAGTTTACCATTTTAATTTAAGTGAACCCTCGCCAACAAGGTGAAAATTCAAGTAGGTAGCCAACCGAGCTACTAAGATTCCCCTGAGTTACCATTTTAATTTTGGTGAACCCTCGCCAACAAGTTGAAAATTCAGGTAGCCAATTAACTGAGCTATTATGATTTCCCTGAGTTTACCATTTTAATTTGGGTGCTGTTGTTGAGCAGCTGAAGTTTGTGTTAAAATTCATCTGTCAAGTTTGTTGCTGCTCATGTTTTAAATTTTTGTGGGCTGAATGTTGGCCTTGCTTCGAATTTAATAATGTTTTGATTCAGTGACAAGCACAGAAGTACCTATCTAACTATACTAGTAATAAACTTACCTTTTGCTGAGGTTCATTTGTATGACTGAGCTGCTGCAATTCTCACTTTCACCCCCTCCCCCCCCCCCAAAAAAAAAAAAAAAAAAAGCATTCTCAGGAGAAAGGTTGAGTCCTTAGAGAAGTATGCCTCGACAAAATTGGTTTAGATTTAATGCCTCCAAACAATTGGTTTAGGTTTATCATTAAAACATATAAATAAAAACAAACAAGCTAGTGAAATGATATAGTAATTATTTGTATCTTGATTCTTGCATCTAATAGTTGGTTGCTGGTGGTGCAGTATATTTGAGCAGTTTGTCAAAGGCTTGGTTGAGGTGTGCTTAAGCCCTGAAGTCAGGTACAACACAAATAGTGGAAGACGCATTATTTAGGTGGCTCCTTAGAAAGCCCAAGTGTTAAGGTGTGTGTTTCAATGTGATGATCAAATCTTGATGACGTGTTGCACCTTGTCCATCGTTATCGAGCAAAGGTTTTGTTTCGTTAATCTTTCTTTGCTCATGGGATTTGTCTTGACGAGATATAAATGTATCTGGCAAAGTGCCAAATCGATTATTTTGGAGACGATATGGGTGAATAGTTTAGTGATTAGGAATTAGAAATCTAGTATAAAAGAACTAGTCACAAATCCAAATGAATATTTTAAAGATGCATCTTTGCATTTGAATAAGGGTCATGGTTTTTACTGTGTATATTTCACTTAATTGTTGTTTGTTGTTGTCTCGGATTATATAATACCTCACACTTCTGAGTTGCATCTTTTGTACGGTTTTCGCATATGACAACACTCTGTTTGGATATAGTCTGGTGGTTCTAGACATGACCCATTGCATTCATAGATAACAGGATTCGAATTTACTGCAAGGTAATAACTCTAATTTAGCTGTGAGTCAATTTTCTCCAGCGGAAGTTTTCCTTGATGATCCCACATTCAAATCAAAAAACACCTTTTGCCATTTCCAAGTGAGATTGAACTTTGATTTCGATTTCCAGTTATTTTGATGTGGACCAGAGGAAGAAATATAGAAGAAACGGGACAATTAACTTTCCCCTGTAAAACATAATACGTTTTTGCGTCTGGGCGAAGAGAATGTGAAATATGTTTGGAAAAGTCAATATTCTACTCATCTTCTTCATTCTTTAGGGTGGTCCTGACATCAGTCAGAAAGGTGGAATATCCTCATTCTTATCTTACGAAATCAATAATCTTCAGTAGCAAAGGTTGATGGCACACGGTAGAGACAGTTTTTTTTTTTCAGTTGGTTGTAAACTAAGGGTTCTCAGTCATCACATCAGTTGCAATAATTTGCACCTTTCTTTAGTTTTATCTTTTGTTATCATCTTTTGTTTCATAATTGCACACTTTGAATTGTTCATTTTGTGCAGTTCGGTGAACAAGTCATATACTGCATTTCATGATCTAAGTTTGGGATATAAAAGCAATTTGTTCTAGATGTTCTCTTTAGATAAACGATGTTTCTTTTGTGGTAAAGCTTCTGCTATGCTCACTGTGCTTCTCTCAAGTGATATATATAAGCAACAAATATTCAGATGTTAAAGCTTATGAGGTAAATAATAGAAGTCCAGGATTTTCCTCTTTTATTTATTTCGAGGAGGGAGGGTGGTCTTTTGTTTGTTGAGAGACTGGTTGATGCTACAACCAGAAAGTGTGTATATTCCCTTTTTACATTGTAACCTAATTGCAACTTTGAGGACTGAATGAACAGGTGCAGTTTCTACCGCTTCCCATTCTGTATATATTACCTCCATTTTTATTATCCCTGTCTCTGAGTCATGTTTCCTTACAGACCTTTCAAAATAATACTCCTTGCTGAGTCACCAAGGTAAAACAGGAGAGTTTGAGTCTATGTTATTCAAATTCTATTGTCATGACAAAGATAAATAGAAAACCAAAACACTGTAAAGTTAATTAAGTCTGAGAAGTTATCCTCATCTTTCTATTTGTACAACAGCCTAGATTATATTTTGAGTTTGAATGCCTTTGTTAGAATTTTGTTAATGTTCCACTCACATGTAGTCTGGTATGATGTAGGTTCACTGATCGATTTGGAGGTTGCTGTTAAATTCACAAAAAAAGAAAAGAAAAGAAAAACAATGCCGAGCAATCCAAGAGTTGCGAAAGCATTTCGTGCTATGAAAGATATCGGAATCTCCCAAGAAAAGGTGAAGCCAGTCTTAAAGAACCTTGTAAAATTGTACAACAAGAACTGGGAGCTTATTGAAGAAGAGAATTACAGAGCACTTGCAGATGCTATATTTGAGAAAGAGGAGGCAGAGGTTCAACCTATCCTTTTTTTCTTTTTTTCTTCTCTTTCTCACACATTTCTATTCTACCCTGAAATTTCATTCCTTTTCTATACAAAGCATTTTTATTTGCGTGATACGGATTGAATTTTTTGTTGTTTGCATCATTTTTGCAGGCAACAGAAAGTAAGGAGCCTGAGAATACTGAAGTACAAGTTCTATTTTGGTTCCCTGTGTTTTATATATGTATTCTATATTGATGCTTATTGGTGTCTTTTCTCATTTCCCTTTACTTTATCTTGGTGCCTTGTCATGTTTCTAGCAAGAGGAGGTTTTGGAGGAAGAAGCAGTGGATGAGGAGCTTGAAAGACCCTTAAAGAGATTGCGATTAAGACCTCAAGAAGTTCAAGCTTCATCTTCTGCTAACAATTCTAGTGCTGTTACAGCTGGGACTTCATTCAAGAAAGTGGAGGAGCAAGCTGAACTACCTGGAACTAATTCCCAGGGTTGCTCACAAGGCCCTCAGCTGAATAATAGAAGTGCAGTAGCTGAGTCCCAGTCTGTCCTGTGTCTGACATATGTGCGAAACAAAGGAAAGCAACCAGTCTCACCTAATAGTGCTGACAGATTGGAAAATCATGCTAATTCTCGGGAGAATCATCTCAAAGGGAAGGAAACTCAAACACCTCAAATGATGTCCAAGGAGAAAGGTTTAGTCCTCGGGAAAGCTTCTCATGCTTCAAACCTCAAAGAGCCGAAGACTGAACCTGACATCGAAATGTTGGGTACTCATGCTATCGTCAAGCCTAAGGATGAACCATATACTGTTGATATGCCACAGTTTGAGGTTCCTCTTGCTGTTATTCAGCCTGGTATGTATTATCTCTAATAGCTGGATGTTGGTCCTTATCATGTCCATAGTTTAAATTCTTCATACTAGTTAAATTTTCTGCAGCAAGTAGAGCTAGTGATTTTTCTCTGTTGAGGAGCTAGGATCAATACATGACATCTCTAGAAGGGCTTACTAATTTATGTTCTGGAATGGTGCCATTTTATTTGGCAAGTTCTCACTCTATCAGCTAATGTTTCAGCACTGGAAGACCGCATAGCTCCAATTTATTTGGCACCATTTTTTTTTCATTAGTCCAAAATATTGACACCTTTCTATATTCAAAATCTCCTAATACTTACCTTCCCATTTTGCTCTTAATGCTCGTAGATGTTCATGTGTGTGGATCCTACTACAAGGGTACTTTTTTACTTCATAAATGTTAATCTTTTGTGTCAAAGGTCCTCTATTTCTTAAATTCCATTTCAGTCAATTTGTACCAAACAAATTGAAACAGAGGGAACCTTATATTTGTCTGTAGTGGATGTCTCTTGGGAAGTTTCCTGCTAACATCTTAGCTACAGTTCTCCTTTCTAAAGGTCATTGTTTGTATTATGTAGATCCATCAAACAACAAAGGTTCTTCAAATGGTAATGCCTCAAGAAAGCAGCTAGAAACTTCTGAAACCTCAGCAGCAGAATTGAGAGGCGGAAGAGAAGCAGATAAGGACATTCCAACTTCTTCAAATGGACTGGCAACAAGTCATGGACTAGTAAAAGCGCAAAATGTGTGTTATTCTAACCTAGATATTGCCTCCTCAACTTTTGGAGAGGTTAAAGTCTCTATAGATTGTGACGCGGCTCTTGGTAGATCAGACTTCCATTTGCCTAGGATAGATGCTGTTCTGAAGTTGGTGGAGGATAAATGTCTTAAACCATTCAAAGCCCTGGACCCTAACTTTTCCGTGCCGAAGCTGATGAAAGACATGTGTGAGTGCTTTTTGGAACTGGGAACTCAGTACAATCATAAATTGCAAGACACTGCAAATGTGGATGCAGAAAATGGTATTGGTCATAGAAGCATGGCCCTAGTTTCTTCAAATGGATCTATAAATGTAGAACTTGATTCTGGGGAGGATCAACCAGAGAAATCACAGCTACCTCTTCCTTGTAATGGTCACACCAATAGCACCCAAACTGATCAAACAACATCAGTGGTGAATTGTGGTAGGGCTCCAGAGATTGATCAGAATATTCTTGAACATGTTACGTCTGAGAGTCCAGCGGCTCTGTGTGAATCTGAAAATTTAGAACTTAATGCTGGGGAGGCTCAACCAGAGAAACCACAGCTCCCTCCTCCTTGTAATAGTCACAACAACAGTGCCTCAGCTGATCAAATAGCATCTGTGGAGAACTGTGGTAGTGCTCAAGAGATTGATCAAAATATTCTTGAACATGTTACTTCTCAAAGTCCAGTGGCTCTGTGTGAATCAACTCAAGATGAAACAGGTTCTTGTGTTGTTACAGATATAACCAAGGGGCAAGAGAAGGTTATGATTTCATTGGTGAATGAAGTTAATGACAAAAGTCCTCCATCCTTTAATTACATAGCTCATAACGTGGTTTTTCAGAATGCATATCTGAACTTCTCTCTGGCTCGTATTGGAGATGACAACAGTTGTTCAACTTGTTCTGGTGATTGTTTGTCACTGTCCACACCTTGCGCATGCGCATATGAAACTGGTGGTGATTTTGCATATACAAAAGAAGGTCTTGTTAAAGAGGAGCTGCTTAAAGAGAGTATTTCTATGAATCGTGACCCCAAGAAACACTGCCAATTCTTTTGCAAAGAATGCCCATTGGAGAGATCGAAAAATGAGGATATTATCGAACCTTGTAAAGGTCATCTAGTGAGGAACTTCATCAAAGAGTGTTGGTGGAAATGTGGCTGTGATAAACAGTGTGGGAACCGTTTGGTACAGCGAGGTATTAGCCGCAAATTACAGGTAAGAATTTGTGGTTATCGTTGCTGTGGTCTTTGGTTATGTGCCTGATGCAGTAGTAACTCATGCATTACTTTTTGAGGCTCGCTTTTGCTTTATTTGCTTTCTTTTTGAGCTTCTTAGGAATCACTTTCTTTTCTTAGCGATTACTTCTAAAATAATTCTTGATATCCGGTAACTTCATCCAGCTTTTTGTTGGTTTTACTTATTTCAGGTGTTTATGACTCCTGATGGGAAAGGATGGGGCTTACGTACCCTTGAGGATCTTCCAAGAGGTGCTTTTATTTGCGAGTATGTTGGAGAAGTTCTTACCAACGCAGAACTCTTTGATCGCGTTTCACAAAGCCCCAATAGAGAGGAACATTCTTATCCCGTGTTGCTTGATGCTGACTGGGGTGCAGAGGGTGTCTTAAAGGATGACGATGCCCTTTGTTTGGATGCGACATTTTTTGGGAATGTAGCCAGGTTTATCAATCACAGGTATGTTTACATAGTTGGATCTCATGTTTTAACTGTCTTCTTGCTGATTTTCTCCATCAACCCCTACTTCTTTTTTGAAACTGGTAACTTGTATTCCTCAGCATTAAGAGCTATGCTGGCCACCTCCAAAAAATAGTTACAACAAAAAGAAAAACAGAAATACTTACAGAGAACCTATGAAGTCCACTAATTGGATTTCCTCTTATATATTCTGTTCTTTACACCAAAAACCTGAAGAAGTAATTGCTTTCCATTTAATCTTCTGGATTGAGCATTCTTTCCCTTCAAAAATCCTTTGATTCCTTTCTTTCCATATATTCCATCAAATACAAGCTGGTAATGATCTCCACCATTTCTTCTGACTCTTGCTACCTCCCCTTCTGATCCAGCAACTTAGTAAGAGCCTGTTTGGATAGGCTTATTTTAAGCTGCTTTTTTTAAGTTGGAAATTTCAGCTTTTAGCTTTTAGCTTTTTTTTTTTGCTATTTTAGCTTAAAATTAAGTGTCCAGAAGCACTTTTTTACTTACCCAAACACTATAAAACAGCTTAAAAGCTATTTTAACTTAAAAAGCACTTAAAATAAGCCAATCCAAACGGGCTCTAAGTCTGCTGTGTGTTCTGGCATACACCAGTTCAGGCAAACTAAGTTGGTGAACAAGGCCCATACTTGTGCAGTTACTTTGCAGTGCAAAAATAGGTGTTTGTTGGTTTCCAAAGCTTCTTTACATAGCAAACATCTAGAGGCTATGTTGATGCCCCTTTTCTGCATTGCTTCATGGGTTAAACACGCTTTCCTAACTACCAACCAAGTAAAGTATTTCACCTTGGTAAGAGCCACACTCTTCCATCTCCATCAACCCCTACTTCCTTTTGGGTGTCAGTTTTGCACCAATTTTTTTTACTTACCTGTACTCTTAAGAGTTATAAGTGGTGTACTTTGACTAGTGGTTCAGCTATCTGGTGGTACGTACTTAAATTACTCTGGATCTTTTCTTCGTTTTAACTTCTCAACTGCAGATGAAGAGCTTCTTTTCTTTTCTTGGTTATTTGATGATTCATATTGCAAGCTAGGCAAAACCACTACTTGAATATCTCGTGTTCAGTTGGCATAAAACATTCACATCATTTGTGATGAATTCTGCTCATGTTTTCTTTTTCATATTCCTGCATCTAGCCACCTTTAACTACTCTGTTTCTAAAGCACGCCATACATATTTGTGTGCCTAGAAATTTGCATAATATTGCCATGTGTGAATGCACTTTGTTTCTCATTTTTTGTAAAATAAAAGAAGAAATTGAGGGAGAAATGAAAGAATGAAAGGAAACAATAGCCAAAAGAAAGCTATGCACTATATATTAAATATTTGCATCATGTGAAAATATGTTATTAACCTGTGTCAATGTGATATATTTTATCGTTATTCCGGTCCAGATGTTTTGATTCAAATATGGTTGAAATACCAGTTGAAATAGAGACTCCAGATCACCACTACTATCATGTAAGGACCATTGTGCTTCTGAATCTTCACTTCACTTCGTCCTCAATATTCAGTATTCCTAGCTCTACATACTAACGGTTTTTTGGGATTTTATGTATTTTTTGATGCAGCTTGCCTTTTTCACTACAAGAAAGGTTAAGGCATTGGAAGAGCTCACTTGGGTGAGTAGGCTTGATCTGGTTCACACATGCTCATTGTATTGTGGTGCTGTTTATTTTTTGCTTTAAAGATATCTGTCTATTCAATAGATATACTATCTATATATAAATTCTCTCTTTATACACACACACATGGACAGAGAGAGAGATGCATAGAAGTTCAATTTGTATCTGGACATGGTTGTTTCTGGAGAATAATGCTGCCAATTTCATTAAACTAAAAATGCAATCTCGTGTAAGTTCAATGGATTTCAGCGACATTCTTTATGTTTCCTTCATGAGCTGGGTTTGGTGATGAAGTTCTCCATTTTGGGCAGCTTATGTACCTGAATAAATAGTTGTCGGAAAGAGCTTGGCATGGTTTGTAGTAGAAATAACAAAATGACTTGGCCAGAACTATGCCTTCCACCCCACCCAAACCCACTCCGCAAGAGAAAACAGAGAGAAGAATGAAAACCCATATTTTCTTATTAACTAAAGGCTTGAAAGATGGATTGATGCTTCTCAACTTTGACTATTTCTAGTCTAAATAATGTGATTTATCCTGTATGGTGCATCTTGATATAAAGAAAATCACCAAGAATTGAGAAAAGAAGGGATATCTGCCAGTTAGGTATTTGGAAATTATTAGATTAGTTATAAGAATCTTCCTTAACTTTGAAAAATACAGTTTCGTCCATTATTAATACTACAACAAGTACCCCTCAATCCCAAACTAATTGGTGTATGCTATATGAATCTTCTATATTCATTCTGCTCTATTTGGACCTGTTATTCTAATACGCTACCTTCATGATTAAACTGTTAATTTGAGTGTTGGTGCCAAAATTGATTAACTAAATTAGTTTCCCGATGTTACAACAACAACAACATACTCGGTGTAGTTTCACAAAGTGGGGTCTGGGGAGGGTAGAGTGTATTGCAGACCTTACCCCTACCTCAGAGGTAGAAATTAGTTTCTTGGATATTGTCTTTCTATTTTTTAGAAAATCTTTAATTACTCAACTGCTGATGTGACATGAAAGATGAACAAATAATGTTGTCTCAACGTTTATAACATATCTAGTTTTTGGAAGGATGAGTATGCCTTGATTCCGCGAAGCTTCTTTTAGATATTATGGTGCATCTTGATATAAAGAAAATCACCAAGAATTGAGAAAAGAAGGGATATCTGCCAGTTAGGTATTTGGAAATTATTAGATTAGTTATAAGAATCTTCCTTAACTTTGAAAAATACAGTTTCGTCCATTATTAATACTACAACAAGTACCCCTCAATCCCAAACTAATTGGTGTATGCTATATGAATCTTCTATATTCATTCTGCTCTATTTGGACCTGTTATTCTAATACGCTACCTTCATGATTAAACTGTTAATTTGAGTGTTGGTGCCAAAATTGATTAACTAAATTAGTTTCCCGATGTTACAACAACAACAACATACTCGGTGTAGTTTCACAAAGTGGGGTCTGGGGAGGGTAGAGTGTATTGCAGACCTTACCCCTACCTCAGAGGTAGAAATTAGTTTCTTGGATATTGTCTTTCTATTTTTTAGAAAATCTTTAATTACTCAACTGCTGATGTGACATGAAAGATGAACAAATAATGTTGTCTCAACGTTTATAACATATCTAGTTTTTGGAAGGATGAGTATGCCTTGATTCCGCGAAGCTTCTTTTAGATATTTGACAGTATATTTTCTGGACAAACATTGGATTGGTTCTTGCAGGATTATGGTATTGATTTTGATGACCATGAACATCCAGTAAAAGCATTTAAATGCCAGTGTGGTAGCAAGTTCTGCCGTATGAAACGTCCAAGAAGTAAGTGTTATTCCAGAGCATAAAGTTTATCTATCGTTGTTTTAACAGTTTGGGTTTGCAAATCAAAGTTTCCATCTTGCTTTGCTAGAAAAAGTTGTGTTAGCGGCTGCATGGATTTAGTCATAACTTGGCTGAATTTTCAAAAAGAATATATGCTAGTATTATATACTACTCCAATTATTGGTTTTTGATAAAGAATTGTTTTTTTGATAAAGCTCCTCCAATTATTGTTCTCGAATAAAACAAGAAAAAGAGCTTTTAGCATTGAAGAGTTTTGAATAGGATATTGATAGTCTTGGCTGGAATTTGTGTAATGACATGTCTGCAGTTTCCTGAAAGAACTGCAGGTTCCTTGGTCCAAAGGCATGACTGATCATTTAATTCTTAATAATGTGTAACCTGCAGTGGTTGTCTAGACACCATATTGATTTGGCATTTTCCTTATTGACTATAACTCAACCAAAAGGCATGATGTTCGATGCTAAAAGTCCATATAGTTTTAGGGATAACTGTTTGTAAGATGAGACAACGACAACAATGTAGGGTGTGTAGGTAATGTTTTGCATTTTACACATGAACCTATAGCACCCCCTATAGTGTCCCCTCGATTTTCCCTCAATAAAGACTTTGTTTTTGTATCACACTCTATGTATCTTCAATTAGGCACCCAAGGATGTTGCCTAGTAGTCAATGAAGTGGGTGGAAACTTTGGAGATTAGGGTTCAAATTCCTGCAAAAACAACTCTAGGTTATTTTTTTTCCATCTGTCTTAAGCCTTGGTGGGAAGAGTTACCTGGTACCTAAACCGGTGGGACTGTGGGAGATAGTAGGTATCCGGTGAATTGTTGAAGTGTGCGCTAGCTTGCCTGGACGGCATTGTTATTAAAAAATACTCAGTTTCAATCAGCCTAGGCTATTGTTTTCAGTATTCGACCAACTAAGTGGTCATGCATGATAATCCTAGTCAATTTTCATGCTGTTAGTCACTCAAGTGTCATGCTATCCTGTAGGACTCAGAGCAAGGAGAGGATGGTGATTATTTCCGAGTAACTTATGGCTGATTTCTGGCCTTGGGGAAGTTCGAAGACTCCGTGATTATCTAGAATCTTTCAAGGGTTCTGGTGAACTTTGTGTATTTGTGTACACTGCAGAAGGGCTAACATATTTGTATTTGCAGATCATATGTCGAATAAGCTTTAGATCTCTGCTCCCTTCTTCTTGTATATTAGGATCTTTCGGAACATTTGACTAGATGCTGGAGGACTTGGCTTATGTTGCTCACCATAGCATAATATGGTCTAGGCCATGCGTTTAGCTTGAAGACTCTGAACCTTAGTTTTTGCCCTCTCATTATTATGCCTACATAATTGCAGCTTGCCCAGTTATTTCAGTTCTCACTTTGTCTGCGCTATTTGTTTGTATAAATTGTAATTAATCATGTTGCATTTTCATTCTGCTCACCAACAAATCTTCCATACGAAATGGCAACACAAGATTAGCTGGGGTTCATCCAATAGAAAGGGCAACTTACCTTTAAAATCAACCTGATTCTTGAATAATCCACACTTTTGCTATTGGAACACAAGATACCCCCTTTTTTTTTGGAGAAAAGACATGTATCAATAACTTTGATTTCACGTGTGAACAATTCCTCAGTGTCTTGGTCATTTGCTACAAAGCATTTTCTTTGTGCATCAATAGAAAAGAATTGTATCCATATTTTCATAGTATTGCCGTTGATATAAAAGGGGTTACATGCCTCCAAGGCGGAACCTAGTGGAAGATGTAGTATGTCGACAACAAGTACACTCGAACTCTATATATACAATTTTACATACAAATAAGTATATACACAACACACACTAAACGAAAAATTGGACTTATCGATGGCAGAGTGTGTAATGTCCTCGCATTTGAATTCAAGAAACAGAGTGTTGCACAACTTTTGCTTCCACTGAGAAGGAGTCTCTATTATGAGGTTTGGAGAGCACTTCATTCTCACAACCACTAGGCATAATGGGATTAATGCCCCCTGGATTCAGTGGGAATAGAATCTTGTAGTAACCTTCCATTATTTGCCCCATATTGCAAGTTTCTGCAACCTTTGGTATCTGTTCAACAGTAAGAAACTTCTTAAGCATACATGTTACTTGTCATCGTAAGTTCAATTGATCAAGTACTTTCTTTTTTATAAATAGTCTTTTGCAAAACAACGAGAATGTTTGGAGCAGTTTACGAGCAACAATTTCAATGGACACCTACTGAGACTGAATAACACTTCCTACAAAGACTTAAGCTGATGAAAAAAAAATCAACTTGCATTTTTTTCTCTGTTGGGACCTGAGCCTCTATTCTCCGATAGTTGTCACTTACTTCATTGACCACCTTTGGGTCATCTAGGATTTGCTTAAGCCAAATAGTTCAAGGGATTAAGCACTTCATTAGCAAAATCACCAAACTATACTATTTATCACAAACATACGGCGTTTATTAAGATAAAAATGTTTAAATTTACTATTAATGGAATACTCCAATTTGTTTAGTCTCTTTCTTTATCCTATTCTGCAAGTTGATCGAGACACCATGTTCAAAGGGCCCTTTTTTCCTATCGGAACATAAGCGAGAATGGAATTTAAGTACCTGATAAATGTCTCTGAGATATCCATGGAGGTTGGTGAATTCAATGAGCTTCTTCTTGGTGCATTTGAAGAGGACATTATAAACCACATCGAACCGAATCAAAGTAGTGAACAAACACACATCTGCAAGTGTCAAAACATCCCCACACAAATACCTTGATCCTCCCAAATGATCCTCCAACATTTCCAATGTTCTAAACAACCCTTCTGCTGCCTTATCGTATGCTTCTTGACTTTGTGCAAATCCACACCTACAAGAATATCAGAAAGGCGCACAAATTACTTTTCGTTCTTCCGAATTTGTACATCAAATTGTGAGTAATAGTAGCAATGAGATTTCCTAATATCATACTAAGAATAGATAGAATTTCAGTCATTCGTTTGATAAGAAAGACTTTAAAATATAGCTGAGTATACTCAATATTCAGTGTGAGTTCATCCAACCAATCTTGGTAGGCAAAATCAGTCAGTACTTGTGCATGTAGGTCGTAGAGTGTATGCAGATCTTACCACTGCCCCGTGGAGGTAGAGAGCACGCAGGATATTACTCGATATAGTTTAATTGAAGTGTGTGTAAACTGACTAAAATCAACTGTTATACCCTCTCTCTATGTTAAATCACGTGACGTTCTCTCATTTTAGACTTCCCAAAATGTGACACCGTTCCATTTTTACACCAATTCTATGGAGTAGTTTGTAAGATTACAAATTGCTCTCTAATTAACTTTTAGCTATTATGCTTATAATATTTTTATACTGTCAAATTAAAATGCCTATCAAAAAAGAAGTCCAAAGTATACTCCTTTTTCCAGCACCCAAGGGTGTGGCCTAATGGTTAATGAAGTAGGTTAAAGAGTCATGAGACCTAAGTCTCATGTTCAAATCACAACGGAGACAAAAAAAAACACTAGGTGATTCTTCCCATTTGTGCTAGCCTTGGTAGACAGAGTTACCTGGTACGTGTTGCTGGTGGGAGTTGGCTAGGTATCCCTACCCCGGACACCACGGTCATCAAAAAAAAATATATATACTCCTTTTTCCAAAATTACACACACACTTTCTATCCGTTACTACTATATTTTTGCCACTATCATTAACATGTAAGTCAGTGCATAATTTTAGATACCATCACATAAATTGGGACGGAACGAAGCAGTAAAATTGTGAAAAGGGCATTTACCTGTACACGCCATTGTTAACATTTGGATAGATTATATCGTTCCACTTTCGAATCTCATCTCTCAATGCAGGTGGTGAAAGGTCCAATTCAGGATTCCCTGCAATTCCATTCAAACCCGAATTGAAAAATTCAATAATATCATAACTTTCATTACATAAAACTTCCTTCTTCTCCACGTCCCACAACATTGGCACAGTAGATCGACCGCTATAACCCCCACGTCTCAGATTATAAACCTCTCTCAGTATTTTACACCCATTAGCTTTATCCAAACCCGGAACAATCTTATCCTTATCCGGGTCAGAAAAAACCCGAAACTCCCAAGACCCGTCAATTCCGGGTGAAGCAATTGAAACGGGTACAGAATCTTCTAGACCCTTCAGAGCTCGGACAATCAGACTTCTGTGTGCCCATGGACATGGAAGGCCCACGTAGAGATGGAGGTTTTTTGGGGATAATTTCAATTTGGGGTTGGAGTTTAAGCGAAATTGAGAAGTGGGTCGGGTGTAGGATCCGGTTGGGTCGGATGGAGCGAGCTGGGACATCATGAGCTGCCACGTGGCGGACCAGGTTGAACGGACGGTGGAGATGAGGAGCTGTGGGGGGAGTGATTTACCCCATAGGAGTTTAGTAATGGTGTTTATGAGGTTAGTGTTGGGATTTTGGTTAAGGGACATTTTTGGGAATTTAGAGTATTTGTGTTTGTGAGTTTTTGATTTTGATGTAGGAAAAGGAATGGAGATAAACGAGGAGACATGAGTAGAGTACATTTTTTTTGTTTTCTGGTGTTTGCAGAAGTTTAAGAAAATTTGGAGGGGATGAAGAGGAGTAGAGTATTGGGTTGGGCCAATATATATGGACCAATAACTGATCCAAGAGTGTATACAAGCCTTATCACTATCTCATGAAAGAGAAAGTCTGTTTTCGAAAGAACCTCGGCTCAAGTGTGATAAATCTAAATATAAAGAAGAAGATAAGAAGAAAAAAGAAAATGTGCATCAATTAAGAAAGAGATAACGCTGTCAAATTTGCACCTCTTAGAAAAACTGTTCTTTCCGTTAGTCTTTAAGACCAAAAGTACTCCACTTTAGTAAAGTTAATGAACTAAATATGCTCAGAGTTATATTTAAAGGACAAAAATGAATCAACTCTAATAGATAAGGGACAATTTTAGTCCAAACATACTCTAATACAGTATTGGGATGGGCCAATATATATGGACCAATAATTTATCCAAGAGTGTATACAAGTCTTATCACTATCTCATGAAAGAGAAAGCATGTTTACGAAAAACTCTCGGCTCAAGTGCGATAAATCTAAATATAAAGAAGAAGATAACAGTGAAGAAAGTGTAGCAACTCTCAAGGAAAGCAGTCCAAAGTCTATAAGAAAAGAATAAAAACGATGACAAAAGGGTGTGATAATCGATTGTTTCTCTGTTTCACCTTGATTTCGACCCTGATTTCTCGTGGGTTTTCTTTCTTCTCATCAATTTGTATGTGTTTCTCTAGAGAAAATGTCATAAGTAATCCCTTATCTATAGGAGTAGGTCTAAAATGGTCTCTTTAATATAAACTTATCGATTTTAGTCCTTTAACTATTCAAAAACTTATCAAGTTTGGTCTTTATCTATTTTTTACAAACAACTTAGGTTTATATTAACATAATTCATGCCTTCGTAAAATTAAATTGATATGCTATTTTTCCAGTTATTTCTCTCTCCCCGCTATCTTTTTCTCAAATTCCTAAAAAACTCACTATAAAAAGGAGTTGTACCACTTTCTGCTCGTAAAATTGTTGTTCAGAACTTTCAATAATGATGTATATGGATAAAATCAATTTAGGATTTGTTTTGTAGTAACAATGGGGGAGAAGAAATTTGCGAGAGAGAAAAGTTAATAACAAGGAATTAACTCACGATGTTTGTTACGTTGTTTGGATAAAAAATAGACAGAGACCAAGCTTGATAAGTTTTTGAATAGTTAAAGGACTAAAATTGATAAGTTTATATTAAAGTGACCATTTTAGACCTATTCATATACGTAAAGGACTATTTATGGCGTTTTCTCTGTTTCACCTTGATTTCATGCAACCTATTTTTGTTTTAACAAAGTGTTAAAAACCCTAAATATGTATTGGAGTGTTTCTCTGTTTCACCTTGATTTCGACCCTGATTACTGGTGGGTTTTCTTTCTTCTAAGCTTGTACGTGTTTCGAGGGTACAATGGACAAGGCAACAGAGGTTTCGAGGGTTTATGTGTATTTTCACGTTATCTCCGTTCATCGTGGGGATCAATTGTGGTATCGCGTTAAATTTGATGATGAAGAAGAAGACAAGGAGGAGACCACCATCAAATTGAACCCCATCGCGGTACACCTTGCATTATATAGTGATAGTGGATCAAATGGGGCTTGGACCGTTGTTGGTAATGACATCTACTACACCGGGGGATACAAGAGTGATCGTATTGTTTCAGGTATTATAAAGCATACCATACCTGATAATGAATGTGGTGAATTTGACCTGTATGAGTGAAAACTCGAGGGTTCTAAACCTCCTCTTACACGTTGGAAACCCTTTGTCTCACCCGACGTTGATAATAAAAAGCTTCTTCTTATGAGCGGCCGTACCACAGATGATCAACCTAATAATACTCCTGGTTGTCTAGTTTACGACCTCGTCACCAAAACTTGGACTCCCCTGCAGGTGCAGGATGTTGTAACAAGAGAAGGACCCTTGTTACCTGAGATTCTAGAAGACGAGAAAGAAAAGAAAGAGAAAGAGTAGAAGAGAGATAAATTTCTGATAAGTTATACCTTTTTCATTGATGATGCTAACGGATATAAAGAAATGAATCATACAAGGATAAGGTGACATTGTCCCTTTTCAATGACAGAATTTAGGACTAAATGGCAATTAAAGCCAACTAACTCCAAGGACTAAAAAGCAAATTACAAAATGCAACTACTTAAAACTTAAGGACTAAAACAGTTTATTGAAACTTAATTAAAACTAGTCACAATTAACATTTGTGACAATCCACCCTCCTTCAAATAAACCTTGTCCTCAAGGTTCTTCAAACTCAGGGAACTGTGATTTGATGAAGTTATAGTCCTCCCATGTAGCCTCTTCTGGTAGTAAATTCGCCCATTGAACTAGGACTTGATTAGAAGCCTTGTTACCTTTTTTGATAACTCTCCTATCTAGGATAGAAACTGGCTCCACCAGAGCTTGGCCTCCTGAAGAACATATTGGAGGGTCCAAAGCAGGGATAACATGTTAACCAACCTTCATTTTTAGCTGGGATATGTGAAAAACTGGATGTATCTTAGCTGTTGATGGTAAGGATAACTTATAAGCTATTGGTCCAATTTTCTGGATCACTTGAGATGGCACATAGAACTTTGCTGCTAGTTTCAAGCTCTTCCTTATAGCCACTGAGGTTTGCCTATAAGGCTGTAGTTTAAGGAATACCCAGTCACCTACTTCAAATTCCCTCTCATTCCTCCTCCTGTCAGCATACATCTTCATTCTGTTTTGAGCTTTGGCTAGATTCTCTTTCAGTGCCTTGGATACTACTTGTCTTTCCCTGATATATTGATCAACAATATCAACTTTGGACTATGCAATCAACTCAAAGGATAACTGAGGGGGGTCATAACCATATATCACCTTGAAAGGAGCCATTTTAAGTGAGGTGTGATAGTTGCTATTGTACCAAAATTCAGCTAAAGATAACCATTTAATCCAATCATTTGGTTTGTGCCCAGTCATACACCTCAAATAATTCTCCACACATTTATTCAACCTTTCAATTTGACCATCAGTCTGTGGATGGTAGGCAGAACTATAGAGCAACTGAACTTGTAATACCTTAAACAATTCTTTCCAAAAGTGGCTTAAGAACACATTGTCTGTGTCAGTTACTATGCTCTGAGGCATTCCATGTAGCTTGTAAATATTTTCTAAGAACATCCTAGCTAGTTGGGATGCAGTAAAAGGGTGGGATAGTGCAATGAAATGGGCATATTTGTTGTACCTGTCAATAATCACTAGGATAGTGTCTTTCCCTTCTGATTTTGGTAAGATATCAATGAAATCCATTGATATATGTTCCCATGCTCCTTCAGGAATAAGCAGTGGTTGGAGCAAGCCTGGGTATGCTACTTGCTCATCTTTGCACCTCTGACAAATATCACACTCTTGCACTAACACCTTCACCTCTTCTAACATAGCTGGCCAATAGAACACATTGTCTGTGGATGGTAGGCAGAACTATAGAGCAACTGAACTTGTAATACCTTAAACAATTCTTTCCAAAAGTGGCTTAAGAACACATTGCCTGTGTCAGTTACTATGCTCTGAGGCATTCCATGTAGCTTGTAAATATTTTCTAAGAACATCCTAGCTACTTGGGATGCAGTAAAAGGGTGGGATAGTGCAATGAAATGGGCATATTTGTTGTACCTGCCAATAATCACTAGGATAGTGTCTTTCCCTTCTGATTTTGGTAAGATATCAATGAAATCCATTGATATATGTTCCCATGCTCCTTCAGGAATAAGCAGTGGTTGGAGCAAGCCTGGGTATGCTACTTGCTCATCTTTGCACCTCTGACAAATATCACACTCTTGCACTAACACCTTCACCTCTTCTAACATAGCTGGCCAATAGAACACTACTTTCAACCTCTGTTATGTAGCCCATACTCCTGAGTGACCCCCTAATCCTGAACTGTGAATTGTTGTAATTAATTGTTGTCTCAATTGACCTTTCTTTCCCACCCAAGCTCTTCTTTTATACCTTAAAACTCCCTGTTGCAGAGATATATCCATGTTGGGGTTAGGATTACTACTTAAAATGGTTACAGTTTGCAACACTTTTGGTCACCTTCATAGCTTGCTATAATTTCCTCAAACCATTTGGGTTGTAGCTGAGTGATCACCATACACTGTTGATCCTGAGTTTCCCTTTGATGCTCTGCCTTCCTGGACAATGCATCAGCCACCAAATTCTCAACCCCTTTCTTGTAATGTATTTCAAAACTTAACCCCATCAATTTTGTCAATCCTTTGTGCTGTAATGAAGTAGTAATCTTCTGCTCTTGTAGGAACTTCAGACTGAAATGATCAGTCTTAATTATGAAGTGTTGTGGGTGTAGATAGTGTCTCCATTTATCCACAACTTGGAGGAGAGCAATCAGTTCCTTCTCATATGTGGATAATCCTTGATATCTCTTACTCAGGGACTTACTTATGAAGGCTATAGGTCTTTTATTTTGCATTAACACTGCTCCAATCCCAGTATTGCATGCATCCACCTCCAATACAAAAGTCCTAGTAAAGTCAGGTAGTGCCAGCACAGGGGCACTAGTCATAGCAACCTTTAGTTGATCAAAAGCTTTATCAGCATTTGAGTTCCATTTAAATTCCCCTTTCTTCAACAGGTTGGTCAGAGGCTTACTTACTTGAGCATACCCCTGTATAAACTTTCTGTAATAACCTATTAAGCCCAAAAAAACCCTCAATTCTTTTATTGTCTTGGGACAAGGCCATTCCACCATAGCAGAAACCTTAGATTGATCAGTGTTTACCCCATATCCTGTGATAATGTGCCCCAAATACTCAATTTTGTGGTTGCCCAAACTCACACTTGCTTAGTTTAGCAAACAACTTGTTCTTTTGCAACAATTTCAACACCACTTCCAAGAGCCCAAAGTGATCCTCCATATTTTTACTGTATATCAGTATGTCATCAAAGAATACTAGTATGAATTTCCTTAATTGCTCTTTAAATACAGTATTCATGAGAGACTGAAAGGTAGCTGGGCATTTGTTAGCCCAAAAGGCATCACCCTGAACTCCCACAGACCATGATGGTTCTAAAAGTAGTCTTGTATTCTTCCCATGCTTTCATTCTTACTTAATGATAACCAACCCTTAAATCTACTTTAGAGAATACATTGGCTCCAAAAAGCTCATCTAATAGGTCATCAATCATAGGGATAGGGTACTTGTTTTTAACAGTTAAACTGTTTAGTCTCATATAGTCAATGCACAACCTCCATATTGAATCTTTTTTCTTTACTAATAATGCTGGTGAGACAAATGATGATTGGCTAGGGACTATAGTAGTTGCTCAGAGCATGTCTGTGATCATAGCTTCAATAGCATTTTTCTGTTCAAATGAATACCTGTAGGGTCTCAAATTGAAAGGTTGAGCTCCAGGGGTCAGGTTGATCACATGGTCACAGTCTCTTTCAAGGGGTAACTCATTTGGTTCTTGAAATACCTCAGCATGGTATTTTAATAACTTAGCAATGCCAGAGTGTACTTCTTCTTTTCCTGAAATAGCTACTCCAGTAGTGACCATTGCCAATTCAGCCACAACTTCACATGTACCACATTGCAACATCTTTTTCAGAGCCTCAGTATCCACAGTCCTTACTTCAGAGTCTTCTGTCACTCCATACAAAGTGATCATCCTTCCATCAGTCATGAAGCTTAGACTATGAGGCCTTGTATGTAGAATGACTGGTGCCAACATATCAATCCAGTCCATTCCAAGAATCATATCACAACCCCCCACCTTCATAAGTCTTAGCCTGAAATTGAACTGCTCACCCTGCATTTTACAGCTAAAAGAAGGATTCTCCCACTGACAGCTCATTATTTCTCCATTTGCTACCACTACCCTGAATGGTTTCTGCATTGGTCTAATAGGGAATCTCACCAGCTTTACAATGTGAGGGTCAATAAATGAGTGGGTTAAGCTACTGTCAATTAGAACTGTCATGGGTAACCTCTTAGCAGCATAACCTATGATCTTAATGGTGGAGATGTTGCCACTAAAGGAGCTCATTCCCAGTAAGGCATTTAAAGAGATCTTAGCTTGTTCGTCTACCTCTTCCTCTAGAGTTTCTGGTACATCCAAGAATACTTCTTGTTGTTCCCCTTCTGGTTCCACTGTTACCCCTTCTATAGCATGCAGTCCTTTCTGTTTGCATTGATGCTCTGGAAAGTAACTTTCCTTGCATTTGTAGCAAAGGCCTTATTCCCTTAAGGCCTCCAAGTTAGGTGGTAAGGTGTTTGGTTTGAATGGAGCTCTCACGTTTCTGGTTGGGGTAAGTGATTCTCAGTGGTTGCTAGTTGGGAGGAGCAATAGGGGTCTATTGATAGTGTTTTGGGGATTTCTAGGGTGAGTGATTGTTGGAGGTCGAGGAGTATAGTTTGTAGGTCTGGTGTAAACAAGAGGGATGAGGGCTTTGAATGAATCTTCATACTGTTTGGCTATCTCATATGCATCGAGCACTGTGAGGGGGTTGGTTAGCTTAACTAGTGGTTTAATTTCATCTCTAAGACCACTGATGAAGCTTGCCACAAAGTGAGCCTCATTTAGCAAGGGGTTAATGATGGTCATGTAGCTGGTGAGCTCCTCAAAATTTACCCTGATAATGTTCAACAGTCCCAACATGTATGAGTTTATTGAACTCATCAACAATATCTTGAGGTCTGATGCTGCCAAATCTCCTACAGATTTCAGTGCAGAACCTCGGCCAAGTCATTTTTCCTCTGTGATTCAGCAGATAGCTATCAAACCAAATGTCCAGTTTCTCCCCCAAATGGACTGAGGCATAGCTAAGCTTCTCCTGCTCCGGAATGTTATACAGCTCAAAAAACTTCTCACATTTTCTCAACCAGCTCCTTGGGTTGTTTCTATCGAATTCGGGGAAGTTAATCTTTGGTTTGAATGTTCTTTAGTTGTTTGCAGGTTCAGGAGAATGAATAATAGGTGTGGGTAATACAGGAGGTGCGATAGAGTAGGTTGGGTTCCTGAACACCGGTGGGTTCGAAAAAACTAAAGCAGGTGGAAAAGTGAAGCTTCTACCTACCTCGAATGTGGACGGAGTAAATGGAGCTTGAGAACCCATCATCGGAGACTTTGAGTTTGAGGTTTGACCTACCTCATACCTGTTATGGATTCCCTGAGCTCCCCCTACTGTTGCTTGTGGCGTTATTTCAGCAGAGACTAAAGTCGGGGAAGGGGATGTAGCCGTTATCCCCAATTTTTTAATAATCAACTCTAATTTCTTGTTAGTCTCTTGCATCTCAGCGAGTTGATTGTGAAACTGATCCTGATTTGATTCGATTGTTTCAAATCGTTTGCTTACGTCTTCTACAAAAACTAAGAGTTGGGACCTCACAGCTCTTACATCATCTTGTAGAACCTGTAACTCCGGTGGGATAGTCGTTGCCCTCGCCGGAGCAACCTGCTGCTCTGATGCCATTTGTAACAAGAGAAGGACCCTTGTTACCTGAGATTCTAGAAGACGAGAAAGAAAAGAAAGAGAAAGAGTAGAAGAGAGAGAAATTTCTGATAAGTTGTACCTTTTTCATTGATGATGCTAACGGATATAAAGAAATGACTCATACAAGGATAAGGTGACATCTGTCCCTTTTTAATAACAGAATTTAGGACTAAATGGCAATTAAAGCCAACTAACTCCAAAGACTAAAAAGCAAATTACAAAATGCAACTACTTAAAACTTAATGACTAAAACAGTTTATTGAAAACTTAATTAAAACTAGTCACAATTAACATTTGTGACAGATGTGCATCTCAATAAATTTAGCAGTTATAACATTGTTTACCAAGCTTCTCTTGGGTAAAAGATGAGGGGACAACGGAAATTGTGTTTTATAATACATAAAACGGTACTATCCAGTTTCTCGATGTAGAAGAAGGTGATTTCGATTGTGTTGTCCATGATTAGTTTAGTTTGTATATACCTTGTCCGAAAGGTCTCCTTGAGTGCAATTTGGCGTCACTACGCATGGTTTCGAGTGCAGGGTCGGCAGTGGTTATTGACCGTACATTCTATTGGTTTAACTTTGACATGCGCTTGTATGGATCTGATAGTAAAGCGAATACATGGATCAAATCACAATGTCTTGAAGAGCATTTTCGTAAACCATTCTACATGACATGTGATTATCAGATGCCCATTTTGCTTGGCCTCTCAAAAAGTAAAATGTTGGTGATCCTTCCCACTTCTGCTGAAGAATTTACAATCACCTCACTCTACGTGGTAAAGAATAGTGTCACCAACTTATGTGTATCGGTTGAGACAACTCGGGCTTACTGCTTTGATAATCGTTATGTTACCTTTGCTGGTGCAAAGGCAATGTGAGTAATAATCTACCTTCTTTATGGTATATGGCGAATTGGTGATTAGTTTTTGATGTTATGCTTATCGTGTACTCTGTTTGTGTTGTAGGATCTGCAATCACAGGGCCAATTGGGAAAAAGTGTTCTGATCTTTGGCCTAGGATTGTAACTGCTGCCAATGCTATCGTGTAGATGAGTTTCCTGGAATAGTTTGAAATTCTTGTTTTTGATGGTTAATTTATGTTTCTGGATATATTAGATTGCTGGTTTGAGAATTTCACATCTAGAATACCATAGCTATTGCCTTTTTCTTCTATTTGGTAATTCTGCCCTTTCAGGCAAATGCTTTAATCATTTTTTAATCTTAGATTTTTGAAAAATCAATGTTGAGTGACTTTCTGAGTAAAGAATCCTTAGTTGAGTGACCATCAACGGACACTCTGATTGCTATGGCGGGTACAACATCCACTGCATTCCGTGCAACCTCGACTTCCAACCTTTCGATGCAAAGCCAATGATCGATTGTTATATTCAAGCTTTAGCCCAAAGTTGTTGGAAGTTAACTGTTGGTGCTTTTTGTACCCTTTATGTGACAGCAAGGGAACACTTGTTAAAGCAAACCTATAACTTTCAATGAACTTTTGTTATTGAACCCGTACAAGTATGTATTCTTACTTTAATTTATAACTCCCTAAGCTAAACTCAAATTCAGGTAAGTTTTAGTCCCTCAATTCATTTTTACTTGTCACATTTCGATTTTCGACGATCAAACTGCATGAATTTTTATCAATATTTTAAGATATATTTTCTCATTATATTGATATGAGAAGAGTTGCAACTTGTTATAAGTAGTATTTTTTACCAACTTGTTCTAAGAATTTTGGTAAGTTGTTCTTTTTCTCCTCGAAATTTCTTTTTTTCGTATTATTATTTTTTTGGTAATTTTCATTATCGAATTGAAATATGATCTCCGTTTGAGTCAAAATAGGTTATTTCTCTCATTTCGAGTGAGATTACTTTCCTTCATAAAAGTGCTACAAAGTATTTTCTAACGCTTGATGATAAGAAATTAAAGTTTAGTAAGCATTTTAAAACAATTAAAGTTTGACATTTCTCGAGCCTATATTAAGGGAGGGATCGGCACCCGAAGTCAATCCTTGACAAATATTTTCTATGAAAAACATTTTCCTTCATACCAAATTCGTCTTTAAGTCACTTTTTAATACAGACTCATCATTTGAATTATTATAACCTTAGATTATATGAAAATCTTTAAAATATTGGTTCAACTTAAAATATAAGGACTCGAGGAAATATTCCTGAAATTAGGACTCACACAATATATTGTTCACAATCTAAAAGAATTCATGAAATTTCGACGTTTATCGTTCAAATTACAAACTTTTTTAATGGGTTTTGAGTTTATTTTCATACGTTTGAATTCCGAAATTTTTATTGAACTCTATAATAGAGTCTAAGAAATTTCAACTATATAAGTTTGACTCCAAGACACCATCTTGGATTTCGCTTGTACAGTAGAAAAATATTTACAACATATCTTGTTAGAACTTCGAGACGTGGTCATAAAATTTCAACTTCTACAAATTAAAATTCCAAAACATTGACTTTGAGCTTTCTTTTTTCTTTTTTTTTTAAAAAAAGAAAGTATTAATGTCACAAACTGCAACAACTTAAAGTATTTGATATTACATTAAAAAAAACTCTAATTTCTTAAGTATAATGTATCGTAAACGACACATAAAACTATACAATTTATTTCATAATAGCATATTATTGTCAAGATAATAATATTGGTCAATACATTTTTCTTTTTGTTAATGTAATATCAATGACATGTAAATTTTCATTTCATTCAATATACTTATAAGATTTTATAAACACCAGTTTCATATAGTTTTCTAATCAGAAACTTTCATAAACATCAATTAGTAAAAATTTAATGAGACCTCTATATCAACACTTTGCCTAATTATAATCTGTATCAAGTACCAACACTTTTTATACCTATTGTATTTTGAGTCATACAAATATAAATAGAGTAATCTTGATATATAAATATAAATTCATTAGAGTAATTTCGACATACAAATAGAAAAATCTGTATTGTATATTTCTAATTATGGCTAAGAACACGCATACTATAACATTGGGACAGAAAACAGGCCTGAATTTCAATCGAGAGTGGGCCTAACAAGCTTGAGACAGCATTGGATCAGAGCCCAGTAACTTGAACTGTATATAAAATCCTAACGCGGTCAACTACCATTCCTCTCATTGTTAGGGTTTTGGAGGTATAGAGGGAGCAGCTGAGCAAGACCGGCAACAATGTCGAAGAGAGGTATAACAACAATCATTCTTCTATTAAATCTACTCTTAATTTGTTTGATTTGATTTATGAAAATTTACTTTAAGGTCGCGGAGGTTCCGCGGGGAACAAATTCAGGATGTCACTGGGATTACCGGTGGCAGCTACCGTCAACTGCGCCGATAACACCGGAGCAAAGAACCTGTACATCATTTCAGTGAAAGGTATCGGTGCAAGGCTTAACAGGTTGCCATCAGCTTGTGTGGGTGACATGGTTATGGCTACTGTGAAGAAGGGTAAGCCTGATCTCAGGAAAAAGGTTATGCCTGCTGTCATTGTTCGTCAACGCAAGCCATGGCGCCGAAAGGACGGTGTCTTCATGTACTTTGAAGGTATATTTGCTATTCATTAATTGATTTTTTCGTTATGACTAGTCTTTCATTACTATCGTGTGTTTACTATGGGATTTAGTTGAAAATATTTTACCTTGATAATCATGTTTTAGAGAGCATTTTTAGAGTGTTGAATTAAGCATAAAGCTATTTGACTTGTGTTTATACAATGACAAGGATACTTTAGGAGGATAGTGTTTTGGGTTATATCTCTGAGTGTTGAAGCATCAGAAGAATGTACAAGTGGTAGTTGTATGTTGCTGGGACTCTTCAAAAATGTCATCAGGTGCGTGTCGGATCCTTCCAAAGTAGTGCATTTTTGGAGGATTCAACACGGGTGTGGCGAACATTTTTGGAGAGTCCGAGCAACTTAGTTTGTGAGGAAATAACTTCTGCCCATTGTGAGGAATTCATTGATTCATTTTTGATGGAAAGTATTTTCTTTAGACAGATCATTATACAATTCAAGGTAACAAATGAAATCATTTTGCATGAAAACAGTCTCTTGGGTGTGGCTGATGAATCTTTTATTGGATTAATATTTTTTTGGTTCATGTTTATGTTTCGGAGACAGCCTCTCTATCTTTTCAAAGGTAGGGGTAAGGTTTGCGTACACTCTACCCTTCCTAGACCCCACAAGTGGGAACACCGAACACACTTGATTTGTTCCTGTTGGTTCTTGTGTATAATACTGTATTGAGTTACTTGTAATTGTTGAAGAAACTGATGTATTTGAATTCATTAGCGAAGTCGCATTAGGCATATGTTTGAGGTATCTTACAACATACGTTAAGGCTTGTCTTCTGATGCTTTTTTTTTTTTAATACAGATAATGCTGGTGTAATTGTGAATCCCAAGGGAGAGATGAAAGGTAACTTATATTTACTCGCGGAGATTGTTTCTTTCAAGATCAGATTACCTTGAAAATGTTCTTTTTGTTTGGTCACTAGCTTTACTTGAATGCCTTTAGCTATCTCTGTTAATGTGTTTGAGCCACTTGTCTTTCACTTCCACAAGTCTTTACATAGTTTGCTAGTTGATGGGGTTTTGATGAGCTAGTAGGGATGATAAGTGTTCTAGTATGGCAATTAGTTTCTACTATAGCTGTCGATGTTATGCTTATCGTGTGCTCTGTTTGTCTTGCAGGATCTGCAATTACAGGGCCAATTGGGAAAGAGTGTGCTGATCTGTGGCCTAGGATTGCAAGTGCTGCCAATGCTATCGTGTAGAAGAGTTTCCTCTCTGAAATTCTTGTTTTTGATGGTTATTTATGTTTTCGGATATCAGATGGTCTTCCTATGAAGAGATTGCTTTTTGCTGGTTTGATAATTTTACATCTAGAATACATAGCTATTGCCTGTTTCTTCTATATGGTAATTTTGCCTTTTCGGACGAATGCTTTAATCATTTCTTAATCTTAAGTTTTGGACCTTGAGAAAATCATGTTTACCATGATTTGAGATGAGATACAATTCCTATTATAGCAGAACTTGATTGAGATACAATTTGACTTGCCAATTTGAATCTTCCAAGAATGTTGTTCCAACTCCTATTAGATATCCAAAAATTAATGCCTTTTTAAAGAATGAAATGTAAATGCAACGTTGTTTTTGAAAATCCTAACTAAGCATGCCTGAATGTGAGTTAATATACAACATTTGGTGACATATTCCCTTCTCTTTGAGATATTTATCCAACCTCTTCATTTCTTAAACCCAAACGAAAACCTCCACACCCTTATCCTCGTCGACACTCTACCTTACTCTGATCGCTATGGTGGGAACAACATCCACTGTATTCCGTGCAACCTCTCCAGCTCTCCTCGACTTCGAACCATTCTTCTCCAACCCGCAAGCCTCCCCTGTCGGGCCTGCTTCACCACGCGCTCGACTTTGCATTCCCTCCGGGTCCTGGCTGCGGTAAAGGGTCGGTTCAACAGGGCCAGTTGCAAACCAACCGCTCGGCTTACTCCCACCTTAATTCCCGGTTGCTGGCTTATAGTGATGGATAAACCTGGAGATGAAGCTGCTACTAATAGGGATGGCAATGGAGCGGGGCGCTTTTTAAGCTATGCGGGGTGGAGCGGGTTTAAAGTTATGTGGGGTGGGGCGGGTTGAAATAGTTTTTCAAGAAATTAATGCGGGGCAGGTTGCTGGTTGCGGGTTCTTAGTGTCAAACTTCACTGGAAAGATTAAAACCTTGTTTTTGTTTTGTTTTGTTTACGTAAGAGACCAAATTAATAAATTCTAACACTCATTAATTAATAACAGTAAATTACTAACTAATGAACTGGAAACAAAGTTATGTAATGAAAAATAAAAATAAAGCAGAAACATTTTGTAAGCAAACATATTCAAACAATCATTAACAGCAAAATATCAACAAATTTCAAATTTTTTAATGCTTATTTTTGTTTCCCGAATACTAATTACACTTTTTTAAGCAACAGATCTAAAAACTGATATGGTTTAACTTTTTTAATACAACAACAACATAATATATTTAATATAATCTTACAAGTTGTGTTTGAGGAGGTTAAAATGTATTCAGATTTTATCTCAATCTTTGTGAGGTAGAGATAAATTTTTTTAAAAGTATGAGACACAAATATGAACTATTACTCTTCTCGTTCTCCTTGAAGATAATTGTTTCTTTATCACAAATATGTTGCTTATCAAATGTAATTTTACTATTCTTTAGAGAAATCAAACTAAAATTATCATTTTAAGAAAATAGTATATATATTCAGAAACTTAAAATTAATTTCCTTTCAATCCATATGTTTTATATAAGCCTCTCAAATTAAAAAGGAAAAACTCTCTAGTTATACCAATTACTTTATTTTGCTCTATTGGCATAACAAAAAGAACCATTAATACCAATAGTACATGTATATTTTATGTATGGTATTTTAAAATACTGGGGCACCACATAACAGTATTAAGTGGAGTAGTAATTACCACTAATTTTTTGAGGAAAAAAATAATCTAAGAAGGTCTAGAGAAATACTCTTAACGGGGGAAAGAAAAGGGAAAAATACAAGTTGGTCAGGGAAAGTATACTACGACTTTTTCTTTTTGTTTTTTGTTTTTTGTTTTTTGGTTTGAGACTTTTATTAGGGTTTGGATTAATATTGTATTTCGATTCGATCGCAGTATAGGATCTGAGAGAAAATGGTGAGAGGAATGCTGCGTAAACTTGCTAATCAGTCTCTCTCAGTCGCCGGGAAATGGCAGCAGCAACAGCTCCGCCGCCTCAACATCCACGAATATCAGGTAAAATGACATGTTTCTGAATCTATAAATCAAATCGCAAACTAGTTGATCCTGCTTAGTTTGTACACATCTCAATCTAATTAGTAACAGTTTTGATGTTTTTTTGAATTGGAGATGCTGTAGGGTAAAACTTGTTGCGTTAATGGATGATTTGTAGCTGAGATCTCTTCCGTACCTTCGTAGTTGAGGAGAAGCTTGTATAAATTTGAATTAGTGGATATCGAGTAGTATTGCACTCAGTGTCTCTTTTTTTGAGGCAAAGGTGGAAATTTAGTACAAATACATAATTTTCTTATAGTTGTTAGAGTGAAGGGTCAAAAACACACCTAAAGTATTCTGGTTTGGAGGTTCATACTTGAACTATCAGGTGTGGGAGGAATATTTATCAAAAACACACCACAACTATCAAGTGTTCGCTTTTCCTACCTAAAATGGTGATATTTCAGGTACGAAACTCGCACACCTTATAGTTGAGGTGTGTTTTGATAAATAGTTGGTGATAGTTCAAGTAGGCACCCACACACCTGGTAGTTCAGGTATGAAACTCAAAAAAAGGGAATACTTTAGGTTTGTTTTTGACCATTAATGCCAATTGTTAAAAGGTATATATAGAGTTCAAACCAACCAAGTCCACTAGAACACACCAATGATTGCCACAGTTTTTAAAATGCAGTGCGTGAAACTTTTTCGTATCAAATAATGCTCCAGTTTTTTCATGATATATTATTTTGAAGTTTTGCTTGTTATGATATTAGGGAGCTGAATTGATGGGCAAGTATGGAATCAATGTGCCGAAAGGTGTCGCTGTTGCTTCCCTTGATGAAGTGAAAAAAGCTATTCAAGACGTGCTCCCTAACCAAAACGAGGTAGTTCGACGAAGCAGTTTGCTTTGTATAAGTCTGATATCTTTGCTTTAGCTAAAGAAAGGGTAAATGCTTTCTGCTTTTCTCTTTTGGTGATACAGGTGGTTGTTAAATCACAAGTCCTTGCTGGTGGGCGTGGCCTTGGAACGTTCAAAAACGGATTTCAGGGTGGAGTTCATATTGTCAAGACTGATCAGGCTGAAGAGATTGCCAGTACTGAAAATTATCCTCTACTAGATTTTTTTCTTAAATATTACTCCGTTGTTACTGGGAAGATCTATGCTGTTATCTGCTTTTGTGGAAAAAATCCTTTGTTGCCAATGATTTTTTCTTGAACGGGAATAAAATGAAGTTTCTTCTGTGTGAATTGTAGTTGTATCATTAGGTTTCGTCAGCTGTCAGAAGAGATATCTAGCTTGGTGTTTCTTACTGTAAGTGAAGCACAACTGTGCTTGACGTGATAAGATCTTTTTTCCTGAAAACCAACTAGGCATGACATTATTTTTCTTTTGGTGGCATTTTGTGCTTCAGGTTCTCGTCTATCCTTACATTTGAAACTGATTTGTGGGCATCATTGGTTGAAATGCGAAGTAGTTAAGAATGGACGTTCAAATTGTCCCTTAAAGGGGAGTTGGGGTGGCCAGTGAGGGTCTTAAGGCCATATGTTTTCTATTTTTAAGTATTATGCTGGACTTTTGGAGATGGCAATATCAAAATTGCTTACAGGACTGTTAATAAGCCTTAACATTTTTGTTCTTACTAGAATATACTTTTCTTGAGTGTGTAGTTTTATCATTACCACTCTCATGTTACTTTTTTTGCTTCTTTATGGTTTCATGTATATATATTATTTAAAGAACAACATTGTCAAATGCTTTTTGTTTCAGGTAAAATGCTTGGACAAGTACTTGTTACTAAGCAAACTGGAGCTCAAGGAAAAGTTGTCAGCAAGGTTTGGATTTTCTTATTTACATCTATATTCTTCAAACATACATCAATATCTGCTAGGAATCTAGATTTATCACCCCAAAAGATTTAGATGGAAACAGAAAGTTGTTTACTTCAAGATTATGTTTCATAAGTTGTTATCCCTGAAGCCTGCATGAGGCGCTTAAGCGCTGAAGCTCAGTGCAGTGATTGTATGCTTCGGCTCGCTTCGGTGGTGCTTTAGTGCTACAAAGGTGATAACGCGCACCTCAGTGTGAGCAGGCTATGTTTTAAGTAGTTTAGTACTAAATGCTAATAATGGATATAGATGGTAAACGATATATCATTATATTAATAGTGTAAAAATATGTTATGGATGGATAGTTGGTGTGTAGAAACTGAGTTCACTAATCTGTATTAGAAACTTAAATTGCATCTTTGAATTTGTAGCACAAAACTTAATTTGGTTTTTTAAATAGACACTTTATACCAATATTTAGCGGAGTTGCTGCTTCTATTTAATTTCTTTGGCTATATAGTTCTTTTTTCTCTGTTACAGGTGTAAATTTTATTTTCTTTCCTCATTTGCACCTTTCTGGATTGAAGCACATGCCTAATTGCATTTGCGCAAAAAGACCAACAAACTCTTGGCACTTCCCTGCTTGTTTTGCCTTTGACAAAAATGGTGACAATGTGTAGTCAACACCCATAGTTAAAACTGTTATAAGTATTTATTGATGTCATTGGTTGATGATGATAATCACAAGACCAAACTGTTCATTTGATTTTTTCAGAAACTCAGAATTACTAATTTTGATCCAAAGATGATACTAAAATTCTACTATCAGCAGTCAGCACCTAGTACGATGTGCAGATTTTCTGATGCTCTGTTATCTAATTAATTGCAGGTTTACCTATGTGAAAAGATGTCCTTGGTTAATGAAATGTACTTTTCAATTATACTTGATCGTGCAACTGCTGGCCCTGTAAGTTCCAAGACTTGCCATTTCTAACCTTGCTGGGGCACTTCGTGTCCACTTAAATGTTGTTAACATATATTCAGAAGTCCAATGACTGTTACCAATCAAACAAGCAATTAAATCCCTGTTTAATGTCTCGACAGCTTTCACTTTTTACTATTATTTTTTTCTAACACCCCGGGGTACCTCCACATGAGATTAAGGGGAAAAGAGAAAAAATTTAGTGTGAATAGAAGAGGATAATGAAGGAGTTCCTCTGTCTACCTATGTTTCTTCTTCATTTTGCTGTTCTCTTAAGTAGTTTCTTCATTTCGATGTTCTCTCAAGTAGTAATTCATTTGTGATTCTGACTGCACGGGTGTCTTTCCAAATGTACTGATTAAAAAAAGAGCAGCTACACCGAATGTTTGATTCTATTGAATGAATCCCAATTTAGAAACATGTGCTGCATTGTGTAGCTTCTGTCCTATGAGTGGAGTAGCTCAATGTTGCTTGAAACTGATGCATGCAGCTAAACATCAATCATGCTTGCCATGCTTGTGTCCTAAGTGCTGATTTGAATGAGTTTGGTTCATCGAAAATATTCACTCTTTTTTCTGATTGAAGAACAATAAGGCATACTTGCTATTCACCTCAGCATTAGGACGCTCTTATGAAAGCATCTGATTGTTAATGAGAGAACCAAAGTGCTTTCATAATTCTTTGTCATGTGAAGGTCAGGCAAAAAGTTGAAGTACTATGGCTTCCTTCAACTTTCAAGAGTAATTCTAATATGGATATTTGAAAGTTCAGGAAACAATTTATTCAATTTGAGTTCCCCCATTAATTGAATGTTTGGGGAATTTGGGGCCTAAAAGTCTTAGCCGGAAATCTTTTGTTTTTAAATTTTATTGTTAAAGCCTAGTGCAAAATCTTTGTCCGTTATTAGTAATCTTGGTCATCTAAAGGATATCCGTTATCATATTTAAATGTTTTGTTGATCTAAGGATGTGAAGTTGCTTGCTGTTACTTTTTTTATTGCAGCTCATTATTGCTTGTCGAAAGGGTGGAACCAGCATCGAAGACCTTGCAGAAAAATTCCCCGACATGATTATAAAGGTTATTTTTTCTTTCAATATTCATCCAAGATTTAGCAATTTTATTTTGTTGCTATTGTTGTCAACTAATAAAATGTCCTCTGCATCTGTATTTTCCAGGTTCCAATCGATGTTTTCAAAGGAATCAGTGATGAAGATGCTGCGAAGGTTGTTGATGGTTTGGCTCCAAAAGTAGCTGACAGAAATGATTCAATTGAACAAGTGAAAAAGTTGTACAAACTTTTCTGTGAAACTGACTGCACAATGTTAGAGGTGATCATTTTCATCATTTGCTTAGAAGCACCATCTGTAGACTTAGCAAAATGTTCCACAGGTTAAGAGTTTGTAGCAAGCATGCCATTAGGAAAAAAATTCCCTATTTATACCTAATTCTAGACATTTGCCTGGGCAGATCAACCCCCTTGCAGAAACATCTGACAACAAGCTGGTAGCTGCAGATGCAAAGCTCAATTTTGACGACAATGCTGCTTACCGACAGAAAGAAATCTTTTCTCTTCGTGATTCATCACAAGAGGATCCTCGTGAGGTACTAATGTCACTGAAGGCCCTGATTTTTATCCTTGATGCAACTATATACAAGTTCCCATTGTTTTGTTTACTCTGGTAACTCCTCAGGTTGCTGCTGCCAAAGCTGATTTGAATTATATTGGTTTGGATGGAGAAATTGGTTGCATGGTTAATGGTGCTGGATTGGCAATGGCTACCATGGATATTATTAAGCTCCATGGGGGAACTCCAGCCAATTTTCTGGATGTGGGTGGAAATGCTACTGAAGGCCAGGTATATGTGGTTTCTTGGTAACACAATTTGAATAGTAGTTATCTAATGCTCATTTGCATGTTTTCCAACTATTTGTTGTAATAATTGAACGAGATTATTATTATATTGAAGTCTATTTTGGCTTAATGATGTGATAAAATGTTGAAAACTTCAGAATCCACAAAAAGTTGAATTTCTCTCTTGTACTTGGAGTAGGTTGTGGAGGCCTTCAAAATTTTGACTGCAGATGAGAAGGTGAAAGCTATTTTGGTTAACATCTTTGGAGGAATCATGAAGTGTGATGTGATAGCCAGTGGTATTGTTAATGCTGCCAAACAGGTTAGTACTGTTTTTTCTGTGATCATGCGTCTTGGTTTCTTTGTCCAACAATGTTGTCTATTTTAGGATCAATATTTAAAAGTGTGTTTTGTCCCATTTAGCCACACATCAATATTTAACACCTCTTCTGTTCACCTCTGTTTCCTTGAGGCTCCAATTAAGCTCCGCGCATAATGTGCTGATTCTTGTGGGTTTGTGGTTTTAAGGTTCAACTGAAAGTGCCTGTAATTGTTCGTCTGGAAGGCACCAATGTCGAACAAGGGAAGAGAATTCTCAAGGTAAATTGTGAACTTTGTCGTCTGGGCATGAACTTTGCCGTGCCCTTGCAGTTGCTAATTTTGATGTGAGTAGGAAAAGTCAGTTTCAAGTAGTAATCACTTTCTTCCCTGGTTTGTCTTGTGCAGGAAAGTGGCATGACGCTGATAACTGCTGAGGATTTAGATGACGCGGCTGAAAAAGCAGTCAAAGCCTTAGCTTAGTTGAAATAGCAAAACGATAACAAAATTTGTTATAATTCTGATTTGTAAGCCTTTTGATGGGCTCCCTTTTTTGTCTGGGATGATCTGAACGTGCAATTCTTGATTTTACAATAAAACAGTGAACTACACTTTTTGCCAACACTTCGAACAAGCTTTGTGTTTCCTTTTAATTATTCATTTGTAATAGTGGTATGATGGGCCATTTTGTACGTACCTCGACTAATGCATCAGTAATCTCTCACTAGCGTTAGAGCATAGGGATTGTGGGGCTAACTTGTGTTTGTGGTCGTGAAACTGTGTTTACAACAATAATGAACCTGTAATCCCACGAGTGGAGTGCTGAAAAGGATGGTGTGAAATTGTTTTTTTATATATAATTCTGTAATTCTAACTTTTTACATGACATGTTTAAGACTACAAGATTAAAAAGTATTTTGCTACATTATACATTATGTGTCAAGTTAAAATCAGACAAACAAATTGAAACGGAGGAAAGTACTAATAACTTCCCATTCACAAAGAGAATTTACACTCAAAAAAAAAACTGTATAATGAACAAGGTATGTAAAGGTTAAATTTTACTACATAAAATTCTATGAACGTAATATAAAACTTTTTGAGGTTTCCAAACATGTATGGAGTTTACTAAACTATCAAAAAAAAAAAGATAAAATGCATTTGAATACATTTTTATTGTTATTTTTTGGTTATGAAATGATGCTTTCACTGTTTCTCGAACTCTGTATTGCACCTTCAGATCCTGGATCCGCTGCTGGTGCTGCAGCTGTACTAGAAGAAGAAGAAGAAGTGCCTTTAGATTTCGACGATCGGGATCCGGCGACGGTGCCGCCGGGGACGGATTCCTTAGACTTCTTCCGCCGTGATTTTTTCGGGAGGTCCGGCAGATCTCTTGCCGGAGATTCGGAACCGGCGGCTGAATCTAGTTGGATCCGGCCGTGTTTTGAACCGTCAGCAGAGTCCTTCCGGTGATGTCGCCGGGAACCACGGGACTTCTTTGGAGAATCAGTGCCGCCGTTCTCTTTAGAAGAAGAATGACGCCTAGTTGATTTTGGTTGTTCTGGTTGATCTCCGGCGGAAGAGGAATCTCCATTTCTGGACCTTCGGTTTGAATCTGAAATGCCATTTGCATGGATGAAAAATAAAATAAAAATAGGAGGCGTACAATTCATGCAGAGTACTTGCCTCGCAGTGGCGGAGCCGGGTAGCTGAACCCACTCGTTGTAAAATAACGTTATATATACAAGATTAAAAGTATTTTTTTGTACATATGATATAGTAGATGTTGAATTCCTTCGTTTCTTTGAGCGTTTATCTGAAAATTCTGCCTCCACCAAATTCAAAATTTTAAATCTGTAAGCTAGAACGTTTTCTATTTATTGGAGTACTTTTCTTGTGACAATAAATTTGAAATTGGATCAAATATATTTTTCGTAATCATTCAACTCTTCAACGCTGCTCAAATGATGCATGCGTTCTATACTGGTAAAAATTTATCTGCTCCTGGTGCTTTCTTTACTATCCGTATAAGAAGGTATACATAGGGGTGTTCATGGTTTCATAATTTTGATTCACGTTTAGTTATATATGTAACAAGATACTTTTAGGCTTTAGCTTGAGATTAGAAGAAGACGAGAAACTTGGAACATATTCTTGTTCAAATATTTCTCTTTCTTTCTTATTTCAATGATATAAGGGATGAAGAAAAATGACCAAACAAACCTTCAGAAGTCCATTTAATTTCAGGATTATCTTTAGGAATATCTGCTGGAGGAGGAACCAAAGGTGCTGACTGAAATTGTCCTGGTCCATTGAATTCTTTCATCTACACATTACCATATAGCCACAATAAGAAAAAAAGATTAATAAAAAGATCAATTAAGATCATTAACTTAAAATTACATAAAGAAAGTATTACCCAGCTTGGATTATCTGTTGATGGTCCATCCCATCCTATATGGGCAACATGCTTTACATCTGTGGGAAAACCAATTTGTATTTCTTTTTCTTTCTCCTCATCTGCATCAAAATATATAATTATGTATAAATGTGTGTGTATGTATATTTTGTATGTGGTGAGCATAAATTCTTTTTCCGGTTACATCGAGTAGGTTCACTATGGAAGTATCTCTATTGAAAGATTTTTCATCCGTGCGTGCAGCTATGGTTGTTGATCCTGCGGAGTCTACCCAAAGGTTCAAGCCAGATTGTAGGAAGTGGGCGATACGTTTTTGTATTTCTATGAGAAGCTCGACGGAGCCCACGATTCCCAGTAGTAAGTCGTCGGCATATCGCCCGTAACAAATCCTTATTAAGTAATAGGCGGAGAAAATCGGGAACCGTCGGTTACCTTTTGAATCAAAGTAGCGACAAGCCGAGTATTACGACTACAGGGAGAAGCAAAGCAACTTAGAAATTTGGATTTTCGTTGAATGAGCCTATTAGAAGAATAAAAAGCGCTCCCTACCAACAGTAATGGATCAATTAAGTGAAATTCCACCTTGATATCAAATTAGTTGAGATCCGTATATAAGTTCCCTCTATTTGATTACGCTATATTCATTTAGTATCTAACGTAAATTCATCACGGTCAAAATATTTTCATAATGATAGTTAGCCTACCGCAACCCTCCTTATCTGATAAACCAAATCATTTCCAACGAAAAAAATAAAAGTGATGGTAAAAAAATGAAAATTGTGATAGAACAAATTATCATTTCCTCACCAAATATCTGAGAAATGTAACGAAGGCCTTTAAGAAGACCTTTCACCTTGGTGGTCATCTTCAGCTCTTTTAGGTCTAAATTTGCAAACCTTTCTTCAGTAGACAGGAAGAAAATAAATGAAACTCATAGATAAAAGGAGAATTTATTTGGTAATATTATATTCAACTTTTGGATACAGAAACTCAAAAGATAGAAAAATAATTTCAAGAAATGGACTCAAACCCTCAAAACTTTTAGGTTCGACTCCTCTCTAATTAATCACAAAACAAAATGGTGTTAAAGCATTCCTTTCGTCCATTTAATGGCAATGAATTGCTGGACATTACTAACCAGACACATGTCATAAGTTTAAGGATGGGAATTAAAAATTGCTAATTTTATTTAAGGAAACTCGTTTGCCAATAATTATATTTGCTAATCCTATCCGCTTGTAATAATAAAGTACATAGCTAAAAATAATAATTATAAATCAACGAAAATATTTTTCTTTGGGCATATAAATTGCTATTTGTTCGTTAACTTTCAACTTTCTCTCATCCTTCTCTTCCAAACAAAGCATTAGTCGTTTATGGGTTTGTTTTTTCCAATAAACAGCCGGAAAATCTTGATATGTGCAACAGGGACAACAAACTTGAACTAACACGAACTAATAGAATTATACAATAATATTACTTACTGAAGAATACATTAACTTAAAACATTTAAATTCACAAGAGGTTATCATGATCTCGAATGAAAATAAACTATTGAGTAAAACATTAGTCTCCAATATAACTTAGAGCCTGTTTGGATAAGCTTATTTTAAGCTGTTTTTTTTAAGTTGAAAATTTCAGCTTTTAGCTTTTAGCTTTTTTTTGCTATTTTGGTTTAAAATTGAGTGTCCAGAAGCACTTTTTTGCCTTGCCCAAACACTATAAACAACTTAAAAGCTATTTTAACTTAAAAAACACTTAAAATAAGTCAATCCAAACGGGCTCTTATTGCCCTCAACCCAGTCCCTTTCATTATAAGTTACAAACTAGTAGACCAATAAAAACTCATTGTCTGCTACTACAGCTACCCATGGTACAACATGATAAAAGCAGGAAGTATGGTTGTTTCAGAAGTTTCTCAGTGTTGCTGAATCTCGAAAGAGTTGCAAAAACTTCCTTTCGGCTTAAGATGCTTTCAGTTCATCCATTCCTACGCTGGCCTGCAATGGCAACAATGACAAACAATTTTTCAATGTCTACCTTTATATTCCCGGAATTGAAATGCAAGAAAAGATGATACTAGCAGCCCTTCAGCTGCTCCACTAGTTTCAACTAATCCCTCACAACTGAAATCTCACAACCAGCCAATAAACTTAAGAGAAGGTATCCGAGATACCAGGTACCAATTTAATCAGCCATGCAGTTGAAATGAAGACTCATTTGGCAAGTAAATCTCTCAACACCATCTACAAAATCAAGGTGTAGGAAAGGGGATCTAGTTCTTTTCTCCTTTTGTTCTTTGGGTGGCAGTTGGAACAGAACAACTACAATAGTGTAACCCCAGAAAAAATCCAAACATCTATCTGATGAATATATACTTTATACGAGATCTTACCAAGAACTTGTGGTTCTCTTCAAGAAGCGGTGAGAAAGTAGTACAGAATTTTTCAATGTCACTGTTAATATCACCGGTCCCACATATTACATCCATAAATTTCTTCCTATCTGGAGCGAGCTTCATTGCCAACTGTATTACAATCCACAGTGAAGGAGTTAGAGAGAGACAGAAAATTGGACTTTAAAAATAGCAATAAGCAAAAGCAGATGTCTGGCTGGTTGGTCCTACACTTCAGTATAAATTTTAATAAGGGAGCGAAAAGTAACAAAACTAAAAGTACACTGCAACTACCTCTCAAGAGAAAAATAAGAGTACTGCTCAAGTTGACAATAGATGAGGCTTAGACTAACATTCATCTTATAGGAGGCGAAACTGAGCAAAATGTGCATTTGACTGTCTGAGACATTATCTCAACAGAAGGAAAGACTATACCAGTTAAGCAGATAATATGGGTATCCGGAAAACCAAAACAAGCCAACAAGGATTTTCTTCTGGAAAGATCAATAATAGCACACACATTCCAGGACCAGAGAAACTAGGTAGGATCTCATACGTTGCATGATGGGAAGAATGGGGAAAGATGCAACTATTCCAGATCAATAACACTAGCAGAAAATTTTTCAAGGTATATGAAACAGTTACCGTAAAACTTGAACTCGCTAACCATCCATGCCACTTTTTCAACGTCTTACTGTAGGAATCAGAGCAAGCTTGTGACATCGCCCAGTCCCCGTGCTCCAGTAAATTTCTAAACAGCGCCACCAGGAAATCCATAGCCCTAAAGACATAATGACAGATTCTTTTAATTGTAATTCAGTCGACCAGAATTCTAATGCATCGTAGAACAACATGCATGTGTTTTGGGAAATGCATACTGCTGAGTGATTGGCATGAGTGAGCTCGGAGCATGGGGAAAGACATCACCTAGAAGATGAATGGCTACCAGAAAAGAGATCAAGTAAGAAGAGATGGAGAATTATTTTCAACCTTGTCAACCAAAGAAGACCATTTGTGCAACTGGAAGAGCCTTTTGCTGTCTTTGCTTCAACCTCTTCTTGCACCATGCTGTAAAAGTTTGTATATTTTGTTGGGTTCGACAAGTACTTGTTTTCTAACCTCTGCAGCATCAATATTTAATAACAGATTTAGTAAGGAAGCATCAACAAAATTTCCAAAATCGAAAGATCAACTGTGTTTCCTAGCTGTATGCAGCAACATAATTTCAAAAGAAGACATTTGCATGGTTCAAAGAACGAAGTGCCTAAGAATATCTAGCTCCATAACACAGGAAATCCTCAACCAAGGTCAAGATAATTCAGTTGCCAGGCTGAATAAACTCAATTTTCCCAAATCCCAAGATAATTACTCTACCAACTGTGATAAAAGCCCATTTATTCGGATATGCTAGACTACAGGAAACAATTGCTTAACAGAGCTTTTGTGCTTCAGGAAAGGTAATTGGTAGAAAGGACCAGAAGAGAATATTATCCTGCACCCCCGAAATTAAATAATTAATGAGAGAGAATGAGATGATAAATCAAAAAAATTAGTGAGGACGAATGAGAGGAAGAAAAGGACTTTAATAGAACAAATGTTGTGAAATTCCAAAATCAAAGCATTATTACTGAGTGATAGAAGGTAGCATTTAAGCAATAGAAAATAAGCAAGAAAAAAACTGAAAATTTTCAGATAAAAGGCAAAGATAGGAGACTGACCGTTATATTTCCACCAATGTCAGACTTGACCAGTGCCATGGCAGCTCCAAACTTTTCTAAATTAGGAAAAAATAAAGAGATAATAATCAGTTAACACACATCCAGCTTGCTTTTGAGTTGTACAAGACAACTTACTAAAAAGTAAGACACACAATATGGTTCTTGATTCTCTTGATTATTGGGTTTCGACCCTACTTGATTTAGGGCTTCGGTCCATCTTGATATTTGATTATGCTTGGTGAGATGGCATGATGTACATATTGGGCGAAAAGTTTTTATTTGACAAACTCTCTTGAAATAATTTTATGAGCTTTCTTGACACTTGAGCCTTTATATATTGGTATTTGGAAACGCTTCAAGGTTTGATATTTGATACTTGTGATATATATGTTTATGCCCCATTTGAGCTATACCTATAACTTAGAAGGAAATTGGAGAATCTAATGGCTCCAAACCCAAAGTTTATGTATCACTAAGCTTTATGCTTAGCAATAGTTGTTTTCTATCCTAGGTGATGTATTGATGTATGAGAAGAGATTTGAAGATGGTCATTTGAAGGAGACTTTTGGGAAGCTTTTATGAAGATCACATTTGCATAGGCATACATGATCCATATGTCACACTTATATATGTAATTTTGGAGGCTCATTGGATCATTAGACCATAAACTTGTAACTTGAATTTGGTGACTTGTTTGTCTATTTTAGGGTGTGCAAACCCAAGTCTTGTAATGTACTAAATTCACATTTTGATTTGTAATTATATATATAAGAGGAGAGTAGGTGTTCTTTTGATACTCGCAAGTTTGAAATTCATGTATAGTATGAGTGTTGAATGAAAAATATAATTCTATTAGGTATTGCTTCAATGGGTTGATTATTTCAAAAGGGTGATACCATCTTAAATTGATACTTTTATGTTATATTTTCTAGAAAGGGATTTTACGAGTGTTGTGGTGACAAAATGTTGCACTTTTAAACCCTTTTTTGCATAGGCCTAATTCCTCTATGAAATTATTATGAATGTATTTTAAATTAGTTTCTTCTAAACGTTGTAAGTATTAGATAATCAGATTGTTTTTTTTTTTGTAAGTGGCATCCTCCCAAGGGGGGTGCTACACACACTGCGACATTTTTGGAGATCTCGAGCTAGATAGGTTATAAAGGTCCAAGTTAATCAATTTCATAACTCGATTTGATTGGGAAAAGTAAGGATCAATTGGAAAAAAGGGCTTAGCTAGAGTGTTTGTATCTTGAGAATGAAATATCAGCACTACTAAGAAGCTTATGCGAAATTGTTGACAAAAACAAAAAACCAGCCTAATTTTATTTTTAAAAAGTTTTGGCTATTCAAAAAGAAGTCAAAGCAAGGGGGATCCCTAGTATTAGATCCCAAGTTAAAACACAAATATAGTACCTATAATAGGTAAGATGTGTTTGCAGACATCTAAGAAAGGTTTGGTAAGCATTACTCCTTCCTCAGACTTGACATGTTTGATTCCTTCCAAAGCAGGGGCAAAGACAGTGCCTTCCATTCTTGTGCTTTACTGCAATGTATAGCAGCATAAAAGTTAAAATCTTTTGGGGAGCACATATAAATGGTAAGAACGTTGACAATAAACGAAGCTCAAAGACAATGAGACATAAAGTTTCTCTTATTAATGAAGGTAAGGATGGATAATATCAACATATAGTCAAAAGGATCTGCAAAAGTTCTTACAAACTACATATTTAGGTGCCAAGCCAACCAATTGGGAAAATGACCAAAAAGTTGAGATATCTGGATTTATTATGATAATGACAACACTAAATGCAATGTAGAGTAAGTTACCATGAAGAACAACCACAATGTGCAAAGAATCAAATGCTGATGATCAACTTTTTAATCCAAGTCAATCAAGACTATGCTGATGTATATTTTTTAAATATATTCATCTATAGATATAATAGGTCAAGCTGAAAATAGTGGATGCACATAACCACTTCAAGCAACAAAATGATGGTACTAGCATACAGGAATTAACAAATCAAACAAAAAAGGGTTCAGATCACTTAGATCCTTATTATCAACTTGACTATCAACTTCGACATTAGTCTACTATTAACGGATTTAAACAAAAGATATCTGACTATTCAATTCACTTTAATTATATGCGGAAGTCAAACTAATAGTCTGCAGAATCATAAGCTACGAAAAAAGAGCACAGATCACTTAAATCCTTATTATCAACTTCACTATCCATTAAACTTAGCTTCTCTGTTTTGTTTATCAAATGCAATTGAACTTCTGCATCAGTCTTCTATTAACAGATTTAAACAAAAAGATATCTAACTATTCAATACACCGCAATTATCGGCAGAATCAGAACTACGGATGTACTCTCAAAATATGGATCAAATCACTAATTTGTTTACTGTTAATACCACACAGAGATGGATCCAATATCATAAAATCAGTGCGCACACACACAAGTATGAGACAGTAGATATCTACACATGCATCCATTGCTTATATGCTGGATCGGCATTTCTACGCACAATTTAACTAAATTTCTAAGCAAAAATCTCGTCCAATTCAAGGAAAACAGTTTTTAAAGAAAAAAATCAAACGAGATTTGCTCACAGAAATGCTAGATCTTCAAAATTATTGAATGATACAAGTAAAACGAATGAATTGAAGCAAAATACTTACAAAAGATACCTTTGTGAATATGCTCTCTCTAGATGTTCGAGCTTCCGAAGAACGCGACTGTCAGTGAGGAACAAATGAAGATGCTTTTGGTATTTATATACACGCTATAAGGATCATGATCGACTCGGCAGTTACGAAACGCGAGGCCCGGTGTCGTATTTGCCTGCGCGTATTTTGCCAAAGTTTGGACTTTGAGTACAAGAGTCAATTGTTTAATTTTCTGAATTTAATTGGGATATCAAGCTTTTAGATTTTTAGCTGAAAAAAAACTTTTAAATTTTAAAATAGTTACATATTCAGAGATATACAAAAAGTTCTATAAATAACAAGTTATTCGTTTATGGTTAAAATATTGAAGAGTCTAATTAAAGAAAAAAATATTATTTGTAAGTATTAAAGTGTTTGAAACAAATTTTTATTTGTCAGAATTGGTTGAACTTTTAAAAAATTGAGTATGTTTTAAATAAGGTGTCACAAGCAATTATATAGTGCAAATATGGCCTCTTGATTACACTGCCTAATATCTTTCTATTGATATTTAAATTCTGGAAAAAAAAATCACTAGTTGTCTCTCTTTAAAGTTTATTATTTAACTTCTGTTTTCATTAAAAAAAATGTACAAAAAGTTCACAACGCTACACCCCATCTGAACTTCTCACATTTCTTGTTTTTCTCTTGCTACTTCTCCTTCTTCACTTTTCTCCACATTTTGCTACTCCTCCATTTTTGCAATTAATTATGAGCACGTAATCAAAAATGAAAAATTGTATAATACCATAGTTGGATTTTGAATTTTTTTATTGAAGAAGATAAAGTAGGTCAATTTATTTCTTAAGGCAATCATTGTGAATTGATGGAATTGGCTTGGACATTAATCCTAATTGTCAGTTCTGCTCCACCATTCCTGAAGACATTGATCATATCTTTTTTCAATGCCCCAATGTCTACCTCTTCCGGTGCCATATCCGATCCAGAAGCCAATGGGATCACATGCCCAACATGACCCCCCACAACCACCTCACTTGGTTTGATTGCTGGAAATCCACCCCTTTCCACCATTACAATGATCGGATTTCCTGAGAAACTTTTCTTCCTTACTGCCTTTGGAGCATTTGGCTAACCAGGAACAACAACCTCTTCAATAAGGAGAGAGACGCGATCTCCCCCGAGCACACTGTCGCTCTAGCAACTGAGTATCAGCTCCTATGTGCAACATAGGGACACCATACCAAAAGAAAGGATTGTATCCAAGTAAAATGGTACCCTCCCTCCTGTTGGCAAGTTTAAACTTAACGTAGATGGTTCGGTTAAAAACACCCCAAGACCTGCGTGTCTTGGAGGTGTCATACGAAACCATACTGGCAAGTGGATCATAGGGTATACTAAGAGCATCCCTCATGCTATCCCTGTTATAGTGGAGCTGCAATCTTTGAGGAAAGGCCTTCTCTTAGCTTATGCTCACACCTTTCCCCTATTGAAATCAACATTGATTCCTTAGAAGTTGTGAGCATAATTATTAATGATCACCCCCTATACTCTAATATTATTGATGAGTGCAGGTACTTAATGGAGAAGCTGACAGCCACAACACCTACTCATGTGTTCAGGGAATAGAATCGTGTTGCTGATGCGTAGGCGAAGGAGGGGACGAAGGGTGCAAATTTTGGTGCTACTACGATTATGCTGGTTCCTCTTGTGTATGCTCAGAAGGCTGTAGATGCAGACACACTAGGAACCTTTTTTAGCAGAAAAACAAACAATTCTACTTCTATTTTCTTGGGTCGGGATGTGGCCCAAATCAATACTATTATTTTTGCTAACCCTGAACACGACACTAATGCCCCGGTTAATTAGTTATTAATATAATGTATGTTTATCAAAAAAATTAATTTTAAAGTGAAAAAAATGTTGGTAAGATTAATGTGCAATTTTTAAAGATATGTCAGGACTTGTCAACAATTCATTTCAAACTTACGAAATAAATTGTACTAACTCGTGACAGACAAGTCTCAGCCCATTCATAAAAAGCTAGTAGTGATATACTAGGACTTGAAAATAATTTGTTCTAAAATTGCAACTTAATTTGTACTAAAAACATGATGATCGCCACAACTTGGAGCAAAGTAAGTCTTTACCTCCATCAATAATTCATGATAATTTTATTCATTAAAATTTGTGAATAATTTATTTCAATTTCGCAATACAATTTATACTAAATTCTCGGGTGACTTGCGGTAAGACAATTTTTATCTATTCATCTAAATTCACAACTTAATTTTGCTGAATTTTAAATACAAGGTCAAAATTTAAATAGCGGTATAGAATGATCATATTTGTGCAAATCTCCCAGTCACAAATAGTAGTATTAGCTCATAGTGGGCCTAAGCCCATACAAAAATTAAAGAAGCGAGTCCAGATCCAGACCTTACACTATATCATCTCCTCGAAAACCCTAATACTCACTCGACAACTACCCCAGCAGCCTCACTCTTCGCCGCCTGATAGCTGCTCCCTCAGATCGCCGAAAATGGTAAGTTTTCTCACGCAGTTTACGCATTTCCGAGCTCTGAGATTTTGTTGTGAGTTGAAAAAAATGTGTTGAATTGTTTTATGCAGCCGTTCAAGAGGTTCGTAGAGATCGGAAGAGTTGCCCTTGTCAACTACGGGAAGGATTATGGAAAGCTTGTTGTTATCGTCGATGTCATTGACCAAAATAGGGTACGTGTTCTCGCTTTTTGCTTCACTGAGCAACTTTTATATTCAACGTTTCAATTTATAGTATTATATTACAACTATTAATACGCCTCAATCCATGCTAGTTATGGTCAGATTTATGAATGATTACAGTTCACGTCGCTCCAGCAATTGTGTTAAGTTATTGTTTAACTTGTTAGTTTCAATGGTACTCTGTTATTTTCTAATTAATCAAATTTATATGTTGAATGTCGTGTTGCTTAGTTAATGTGTTAAACATATCTATGCAAAGTGAAGCAGCTTAGCTTAGAACTGCTTGCTCTATATATATATAGTTTATGAAGGATATGTTCAAGGCCTATGATGGAACATGATTATATGCCTACATTGTCTGATCATATAAGTTTGATTGAGAAACATGAACTGAGGCCTTGTTTTAAGGATTGGTCAAGAATAATTTTCATAAATTTACTATGGTAAAATTTTAAATTAGCAGCTATGAAAATCATTTTGCAGTTGTTAAATACTTGCTTGTTTGGAAAGCTGTTTACAAAACCGTCCCATTTTATTGGGTTTTTAGATGGCTAGTAATTTTGTTGATAGATTTTGTTTTTTGTTTATTGATTCCACGTGTTATAATCCTCTCTGCTGTATAGAATCGAATACAGATTTTCTTCTGTAAAGGTGTGGAGAGTTATTTAGTTTGTGGGATATGGTGAGTACCAGTTCCTGAAATGAGAGACAAATTAATTTTCCTCAACTAAACTATTCTTTCTGTTAATTCGTAAACCTCGGCAAAATGGGCTACATTATTGCATCAAAAGGATACATTATGCTTTCCTAGGATCTTTTATGCATTGTATTAAAATCCTTTACCAATCCTTTTCACTTGTGTTTTTTTGTTACAATTGACGAAATTTCTTAGAGCGCCATAATGTAGATATTCTATAATGAATCTACAGACGGCAATAAATTAGAGTCTCTGGTGCGCTTTGTTAATAGCGTATTCAGTGCTGTACGTTGCCAAGAATGAAATGGGGTGGATATTCTGGCACAAGGACTATCTGCATTCTGCAAGTGTCCCTGTGCATTCAGATTGCCTCTACATTTTTTAGTACTTCTTCAAACTTAGGTCATAAAAAAGTACCTAATATCTTTTTTCTTTATTATGACTATATATAAAACATATTAAACAAAGAAATGTCTTTTTAAAAATATTTTGACAAGTTCTCTCATGGGACAGTTTGGGCTATATATCAGCCCAACTTTTAGATGGGCTGAATTGGGTGGGTCTAAATGGACTGAGCTAATAAATAGGTGTGTTGGGTGGGTCAAGTTTTATCATGGGCTAATTTTGCCACCGCTGGTAAATATTTCCTAGTTTACTTCAGTTTAAGCTATACTATGGCTAGTTGTTTAATTGACTGTTACATTACTTGTACAAGATGCTGGAATTATTAACTGCTGTTGATGAAATACCTATCCATCTCTATAATTGACAGGCTCTTGTTGATGCTCCGGACATGGTGAGGAGCCAGATGAATTTTAAGAGACTCTCACTCACAGATATCAAAATCGACATTAGTAGAATTCCAAAGAAGAAGACTCTCATTGCTGCTATGGAGGCTGCTGGTGAGTATAGTGCTTAGGATATTTTCTTTTCCTTCTACTTGGTGGAAAGTTGTTGACCGTTTGATTTGTGTTCTCCCAGACGTGAAGAACAAATGGGAGAGCAGTTCCTGGGGAAGAAAATTGATAGTTCAGAAGAGGAGGGCCTCACTTAATGATTTTGACAGGTTCAAGCTTATGCTGGCAAAGATAAAGGTATGCTTATTTTTGATATTTAACTTACCGTCATTTTTTGCTAGACTATTCCACCTACCCGATCCCTGAACACTCTTTCGATAAGCATTAGAGCAAAGAGATATTATTCACCTGAAAAAGTGGAAAAGGTTTTTGTTAGATTGAAAAGGCAAAATGTTGATGCGTGCGCTATAATTTGTATTATGGACCAAGTTTCCCTTCCAAACTAGGTAAAGTAGTGACCTGAAAATGTAGTTGGTTCGGATGTAGTTGAAGTACAGATGGGTCCTTCTATCACAAGCTGATACAATTATATTTATTTTGCAGAGGGCTGGAGTCGTGAGACAGGAGCTTGCTAAGCTCAAGAAAGAGACTGCTTGAGAACTCTTTGACTAGTGAAAAATTGGAATATTAGGTTTTTGGAACTTGTACTTGTTTAGCCTTGAGATTTTGTTGCATTAAGGGAAAAACAGCATATTTTGTTTTTTACTTCCAATAGTTTCAATAGTTTTTCTGATCTATGATGATGAACGGATCTCTGCCAAGGATTACCTGCTTTGTCATTTAATGTAATGGCTTAATATCTTTTTGTTTGCATGCAAGGAATTAACTCAATGACTCCATCAGTTGTTAAATTGGAAAAAGTTGAAGTATTATTTCTTAGGGGTAACAAGTTCGAGCCTGCGTCAAGCGAGCTATAACTCTGGGAAAATTTAATACGTTTATATTGCCTTTTTATTTCGATCTTTTATAGCTTATACATGTCCTTTTAGCATCTGCAAGTCCACCAGAACACCAGTGATTCTTCCCTCGAAGTGTCAAGCTGGGGAAATAGCCAATTCTTGCAGGTTAACTTTCACAAGTCAGTATCTCAACAACAATATACCCAATGTAATTGCACAAGTGTGGTTTGAGGAGAGTAAAGTGTACACAACTGTTTCTAAAGAAACTCAGCTCAAGTGCAACAAATCAAAGTATATATAAAAAAGGGAACACGACAGGTGAAACATGTCGATCAATAAGGATAAAATGTGATAACTTACTACAACACACCCAGTGCTCCCACCAAGCCAAACTTTCACAAGTCACTATTAATCATCACAAAACAAGTACGTACTAACAGAATCCCACAACCAAAAAGTCTTAAGGCAGAATAAAAAAGATGCAATCAGATCCCATAAAAGAATTCCTTCGCTATGCATTCCAGTAGGCATAAGATAAAAGCTGCATCAATACGTACAACAGTAATATTTATTTAAGCTATGCGTTCCATACATTTATATATATAACTCTCGCACTTTACTCGACATTTCTTAGGATGAGCCTAAATACGCTATGGTGGCCAGCAACTCTAATTAGAAACAAAAACAAGGAATATGAAAAGTTGGATAAGCTTCAATTGTCACATATAGAAGGTACAACACATTACCAATTTGCAGCACTTCAAGACATCCTCCGTAAATAGGATTGAATGTTCAGGAATTCTCTTTACAAGTGCGTTCTCTTACTTTCTGATTGAAAGAAATTCAAAGCTCCGAAGAGGGTTATCGTGGTTTCCCTTTGTGAGTGAAGTTCGGGAGAATGATGATGGTTTTGTTTCAATTCCCTGCTGAATTCTTTGTGTGGTAGATAGACGGCCAGTGCTTGACACTAATCTGCTTGAGCGACTATCCGTGGGTTCACCAGTAGAGGTCGGTCTGCTGCTTGAATTGGCAGCCCTTCTAGAAGAGCTTCCATTTCTCGAGGTACGGCCTCTTTCTGAATCAGCTTGCTGCAAATTAGAGTATAAGCTTTATTACTTTAGCATGCAACAGCTTTTTACCTAAGTAGCTCCATGCGACAATTCAACAGCTGATCAAAAGGAATTTTTGTTTGTTATTTCTCTTTTGTTTAGGTAAAAAGGAGGGATCAATACCACATCTTTTGATGAAGGTATATCCTCTGAAGTCCTATGTCTGGAGTGTTCCCCATCCCTACCAGCTGCAAAAGTATTCCTCCTGGAAAATGCTTCAACAGCACCAGAGAATCTGTCCCGAATATCTTGCCCCACTGGATGAATTAACACACCAGCGTCAACTAGTGATAAATGTCAAAAGCTGCAATTTCACTAATAAGCAAGTAAACAGAGACAGATGCTGGCACACAAATTCGCCCCTACCACATCTGGAAATTGAAAGGTCAATAGTGGATACTCATAATTCAGGGATTTAAAGGCACACATTTTACAAATTATCTGATACTCAAAATAAAACACATAGATAAGACATAATTTTGACATGTCTTGCTTGAAGAAATTACTCAATGCTAAAAGAAACTAATCGCCTATAACGAGCTACTAAAAATAGACATCATGCCTTATTTGAGAATATCTACAACTTTTTTGGAGAATATCTACAATTTCAACTTCAACAATAATACCTGACACCCTCCCTGGCCTTTCTGCAGATGGCCCAGCATTTAGTGCAGCATTCCCACTAGGATTCTGGAAGAAATAATGGGCATACACTTTTGTTCATAAGAAAGTTAAGCAGCAATTTTCAATGATAACATCCAAAATAAAGTTTTCAAATACTAACTCGTCCTCTAGAACTGGCACCAATCTGAGGATACTTCAAAATTGTCCAATCAAATACATAGTCGAATTGATAACCTGCACCAATTAAAGGTTAAGATTAAAATTGTGGAAGATAATAAAGACTAAAAATGAGATAGTTAACAACTTGGGAAATATTAAAGTAGGCTTCAAAGATTTAATTAAAAGAAGAGGAATTACCTTCACGAATAAACAAGTCTCTGAAAAGCCTCTTCAAATATGAATAGTCAGGTTTATCTTCAAATCTTAATGACCGACAGTAGTGGAAGTATGATATGAACTCGGAAGGATAAGATTTGCACAGCACCTGTTATGGACAAAAAAGGGAGTCTTCTCTGAATTACCTCATGCACTTACAAATCAGAGGCAAGATGGCCCAAACTAAGGCCAGGAAACTTTATTAACCACAATGAGCCCGTTTTATAATTAACCAAAATAAGTACTTTTGACACGATCCATACTTGACTCAAAGTCTCAAACCAGGGTAACGTTTCGTGTTACTATCATACTTCAACAAAATATTGCGACGAGCTGACTGCCTTGTCATGCACTCATAATTCACCAAAGGTCAACAGATTGTACCAAGATGTATTCATATTAGGTACTAAGTACCTCTATTGGTGTTAACATCTTTTTCTCACTGATTTTATCGTATTTCTGCTTCTTAGTACCAGCTTTAAGTCCCTGCCATGGAAGGCTGAGCCAAGAAGACACTGTCCCAAGTCAGAAAACAGAAAACCCCCAGAATTTACAATAAGAAGAAACAGAACAAAGTCAGAAATATGACTTGAAAACAAAAAGCCATAAAATCCAACCTTCCTCTAAGAAAATACATAAGCACATAACCAAGAGATTCCAAATCATCTCTTCTGCTTTGTTCTGCCATAAAAATGAAAAGGGACAGGAATTGATCAGTCATAAATAACACTGAAGCTAACTATGCCCCTAATAGTTCAAGAATCTAAAGATACACCTACCAACTCCAAGATGTGTGTTGACACTCGCATACCGAGCAGTTCCTGTCAGATTCTTGTTTTCCCTGGGGAAGAAAATAAAAGAGAAGACCATAGAGAAGCAGTCAAGATACAAATTTCTCAAAGCTGAGGGGAAAAGATTTATAGAATGAAATACAAATTTGACCAGCACACATTTTGGAAGCACACTTTCCTTGCATTCTCTTAATGCAAGATTTACATCAAAAAAATACCTCCACCTATTCACCCCAAAAATAAAATGACCAGCACAGAGTCATCATCTTTTCATCCTTTTTCTCTTAGTATTCTATGGAGATGTTTGGAGGCTAGAGGCGTACCTGTAGCTTACATTGGGGAGATTAAGGACATGTACCAGGAAGCCAAGACCCGAGTGAGGATAGTGGGAGGAGACTTGGAGCACTCCCAGTCGTGATGGGGTTGCACCAAGTATCGGCTCTTAGCCCATTTCTTTTTGTCTTGGTGATGAATGAACTGATACCACATATCCAAGGGGATGTGTCATTGTGTATGCTATTTGTGGATGGCATAGTATTGATAGACGAGACACGCCGCGGAGTCAACAATAGGCAGGAGTCTTGGAGACAAACCTTGGAGTCTAAAGGGTTCAGGTTGAGCAGGACTAAGACAGTATTTGGAGTGCAAGTTCAGTGACGTAACTCACATGGTGAATATGGAAGTGAGGATTGACACACATGTCATTTCCAAGAGGGGAAGTTTCAAGTATCTTGGGTCAGTCCACATAAATGGGGAGATTGACGATGAAGTTACACATTGTATTGGAGCGGGGTGGATGAAATGGAGGCTCGCATTAGGTGTCTTATGTGATAAGAATGTGCCACCAGGAACTCGCACGTTCAAAAGATGTAAATAGCGGAAATGAGGATATTGAAATGGATGTGTGCATACTATGAGAGATAGGATTAGGAACGAAGATATTCAGGATAAGATGGGACTGGCCTCCGTGGTGGACAAGATGAGGCATGAAGAGCCTCCGTGGTGGACAAGATGAGGCATGAAGAAAAGATGTGCGATGACCCCGTGAGGATGTGTGAGAGGTTGGCTGTGGTGGGTATAAGGCGAGGTAGAGATAGGCCGAAGAAGTATTTGGGAGAGGTGATTAGACAGGACATGGCACACCTGCAGCTCACCGAGGACACGGAAGTAGAGGATTAGGATAGAAGATTAGTAGGTAGTCGAGCGTAGTCCAATTTCCCTTTAGTAGTATTGCTATTATTACTCTCCTACTATCTTATTCTTAGATTTTATTATTAAATGTTTCCTTTGATTTGGTTACCGTATTATCTGTTGTGGCTACTCTTCCTTTCTTTATTTTTAGCATGACTTCTTTACTACAGTATTTCCTTCCTATTACTTGAGTCAAGGGTCTATCGGAACCGGCCTCTCTACCTTCACAAGATAGGAGCAAGGCTGTGTACACACCACCCTTCCCAGACCCCACTTGTGGGATTACACTGGGTATGTTGTTGTTGTATTGTAATCCTCTAGAAAAAAATAACCAAAAGAAAAGAAAAAGTGCAAACATCAGACACCCAACATAAAAGTTCTTGATGATAGAGATTTTCTAAGGATGTGAAAGAGAATCAAAATTCTGCTCTTTTTTCCCTTTAATGAAGCTATTCACGAGCATACCTGTATGGTATATGCTTGTGAGTCTGGAGATCCCTGTACTTTTTGGCAAGCCCAAAGTCAATTGCATAAACCTGTCATCAGGATTTAGACACCATTGCATCAGCTACCAACACTTTATTTTCCTTGAAGCTCTTACTTCAACACTGGCATTCGGTAAGCATAAAACATCCAATTACAGACCTAGAGAACCATAATAGTAGATCGAACAGATAAGTATAACCGCTAAAGCTTAAAGAGAAAGAAATATAAACTTCAACACCTACACCACCGTAAGGCATCACTCAATCTTTTCAGCAACAATATATGAGGTAATCCTATGTTTATACTGTAGAACCCATTCATGACGAAAGCTGGACATAAATTGTAGACTTTGTAAGCTGCAACAAGAATAGCTGTATGACATGATTACACCTAATAGCATACAAGCCAGTAGTTGGGCAATCAACCACCAACATGCAGCCTCTAACTTGAACAAAAGTTGCATTTCCAATTCAAGCATAGAGATGGCATGCACAGTTAAAAGGAAGCAACTTCGCAAGAATTCTCAAAAAACAAATCACACTTTAAAAATTGTTTCACAACCAAATCTCAGTAATAGACTTTAGCCAACCTGAAGTCCGAACTCAGACCAAACCACCAATGATCCCAAACTATTTTACTCTTTTCTTTTATATGGTAAGGATAATAATGATCCCCGACTCATAAGGAAGAAAAGAGCTGCTGGAAAACAAACATCGATAAGCAACTATTGTCTAGAAAATTGACGAAATAGTTACAAGTTCAATTTGATGATGCCAAGAATAAATTTGTACAAACAGGGGATGAACACATACCTGATTTGCCTTGCGACCTAGGCCCATTAAAAAGTTGTCCGGCTTTATGTCACGGTGAAGAAATCCTCTGGAGTGCATGTATTCAACTCTATTAATCTACGAATGGCACAGGACAGGTTATTATTACCTCAAGTACATAGGCAAACATGTAAGAAAATTACTCTCTGGAAAAAAAGGGCATGTTGATACTTACGAGTTGATCCGCTAGCATTAACACTGTTTTCAAAGTAAACTTCCTGTTGCAATAGTTGAAGAGGTCCTCCAAACTTGGTCCAAGAAGGTCAATGACCATTATATTGTACTCGCCCTCCACTCCAAACCATTTGAGGTTAGGAATCCCAGCTTCATTCAGAATGGCAAAGATGAGATTAATTCACTATTCATAAGAGTGTCACTGGCAAATTTACTTGCTATATAAACATGAATGACAAAAACTTCAGACAATCCCATGAAGGCCAACGACATCATATTTCAATAGTTAAGAAAAGATGTTTATCGAATTTTGTATTTTGGTGTAGGGAAAGCATGATAGATGCCTTGTCTCAATACTTTGAGTTTTTGGAATTACTAGAGATGAAACAGTAACAGCTATGCTGTAATATTTTGACGTATTTTGCCCTACTTCATTGGTACTTCATTTAATGATAGTGGTGTTCAGACCAGTTTGCGTAATCCTGATTATTCCACCCGATACCTGGTACCTCCTACCAACACATGATTGAGTAACTCTGTTTATCAAGGCTTAAGCAGATGGAAGAATATCACCTTGTGGTTTTCTCTTCTTTTTTGTTTTATTTTCTTGCTGGATTTTGAACCTAAGACCTCATGGTTCTCCTACCACTTTATTGACCACTACGCCACACTCTAGGGTTCTACTTCCATGATACTTCATTAATGAATTCTACCTTACCTTATCAACGAAAATTCAAACAAGCCCATAGAAAATAAGTTTCTTTTTCCATTAAAATAATAACTTGCCATGTAAAATAGAAGTTGCATAAAAATGAATTGCATAATCTCCAAACAAACAACTAGATAAATCCATTAATTTGACAATCAAAAGAAGAAGGGACCAGAAAGTGCAAGGTTCTGAAAAACAAATCATAATAGTGCTTTGGTGGCACTCCACTGTTCTCCTCTCTTTGTTTCGTTTTTAAGAGCTTTTTTTCTTCTTTTGATTGGTTGTTTCTTTTTAAGATTACTATCCAAGAATAAAAATCACATTTGCAACATATGCTGTAAAGAGATGATTTTTAATATCAGGAGGTGGAAGTGAGACTTACTTCCTCCTTGGAGTAGCATATAAATTTTCGATTCGTAGTGCAGTTGAGGGTGCCTCGTCTTGACAGATTCCTGAAAGTTGAAATAACAAGAGAAAAAACACTGAGAACGGTCCTATCACATCCAACGTTAAGAGTCTTTAAACCCATAACATACAGGACATTTGAACACATGTGAAATAACCAAGCAAAACATATCCAGAAAACTAGTCCTGCATTCCATAAGCAGCATGATACCAAAAGAATGTAGAAGCTCATGGAATGAGAAAACATGGCTGCTTAGTAATTCAACGTCACAAAAGTTACTTTTTTGGTTAAAGCACTTTGAAATAATCAAATAAACAAAGTAGCACCTTTTTCTAACTAGACAACAGAGGTCTACAGATATTACAACCACCTCATGAAAACATAGTTATACAATAAATTAGATGCTACTTTGTATTATCTCGATGGACGTACTAGTTGAGTCAACCCAACTTACAAATGCTTTTATTGGATATACACAGTTGACTATTCAGCCAAAATTTTCACATTCTATCTTCTGTTTTTATCAACGAGAAATCATCTAGATCCAACCCTTTGGGCCAACCGCAGGCATCAGAACTCGGGGACAATGGGCCCTCCACTCTACCCTTTTCCACATTTTATTTTCTTTTTTGGTGGGAACACTTTGATAAAAGACACATTTAAGTTGCTTTTTATAACTACATAGTACAGTTGCACTTAGACTAGAAACCTCTTCCGGAAATTCAAGTATTACAGCAAGTTAGATGCTACTTGAATATCCTAGATGGACGTTCTTCCTGTGTTCCACCAACTTACAAATGCTTCTATTGGATATACATCTCAAATTTTCAGGATAGATAATCATGCTAAGAAAATGTCTCATCATTTCTTGTTGTTCCTCAGCAGAGTAAACCAAGTAGTAATAGATAGAAAATTCAAAACACTGCAACCACCAGAATGACTATACTGAACAGAATTACTTGAGATCTCAATAGATTAACTCAACACAATAATGCCCCACAACTCTTATGGTATTAAATTTTTTGGCTATATGTCATGATAACAAGAGAACAAAGCACAATAGAAGCAAATGATCTGTATAAGCCATTAGTTGCGTTCAAACATGTAGGGATAAGTGTGACATTAGAGAACCCCTAATTTGCCTTAAAAGGTATTGGACTGAAATGAACTGAATAAAGCGGAATAGACAAACAAGATTCACATAGCTGATCCTAACGGATTTCGGATAAGGTAAACTAGATTGATTTAATGTCACAATAACAATAAAATGCATTAGGCATTACACAAGAAAAATGAATGCTACCACGTGAACTCCCTCTATGCAGAAAAAAAAAGGTTGATGATTGTTGGTTAGAGATGGGCTCATACCAGCTTAATGGCAACTTCTTCTCCATTCTGTACATTCACACCTGAATCAAAAAAGCAGTAAGGACCAGCAAGAACAAGATAAGAAAATGAGGCTATTCGCAAATCATATAATATCAACGAGCAAAAGCAACGGAACATACCTAAATAAAGTTCACCAAAAGACCCACTTCCAATCTTCCTTCCCAGCTTAAACTTCCCACCCACAACATGATCCATGGTGATTCAATCACCCTCTTCAAAATTACCAAGAACAATACTTTCAACTTTTTTGCTCAGAATGGACTTCAAGAAATCCCAAAAAATAAAAAATCCCCAGAAAAAGTAACCACCTTTAAGGATCGAAATATGTGATTAAACAATACAATTTTCAATCAAAACCCCCACAATGATCCATGGTGATTCAATCACCCTCTTCAAAATTACCAAGAACAAAAAATTTTACAGCAATGATCAACTTTTACTCGGATTGAACCTCAGTGTATTTAGAAAAAACAAAAAAAGGACCCAAATTGTCAAACAAATAACTAATCCCCAGAAAAGTAACCACCTTTAAGGATCGAAATATATGCTTAAACAATACAATTTTCAATCAAAACCCCACAATAACCCTCTTCAAAATTACCAAGAACAAAACTTTTTACAGCAATGATCAACTTTTACTGGATTGGACCTCAATATATTTAGAAAACAAAAAAAGGACCCAAATTTCCAAATAAATAACTAATCCCCACAAAATTAACCACCCTTAAGGGTCGAAATTAATGATTAAACAATACAAATTTCAATCAAAAAACCCACAATCCAGTAACAACACTCTTATTCAGCTACATCCTTCAATTAAAATACAAGCCCCGGGGAAATCTTCAAATACCCATAATGAATCGAACCCTAATTTACAAGTAAATTGATCGATCCTCATTGATTGAATAAAAAAAAAAAGCAATCAATGTACGAAGAACCGATAGAAAGTACAAACAAATACTTTCGGTTTGTTTTGACAGAGGAATCACAAAAAGAAGGGGTGGAAAAAAGAATGAGGAGAAAAGAGACAAAGAAGCGAGGATTGAGGGGCCAAATGAGAAATAGGGAAAAAGTAAAAGGGTCTTTTTAGAAAAAGAAAAGTAATTGATGTCTTTGGGCTTTTCTCTTCACCCGTAGTTATAAAATTTGCGTATATTCTACCCTTTTCAGGATTTTATAAACAAGTAATATGTTTTTTTAAATGTGTCTTCACAAAAACTATGTATATATGTGTGTATATATCTTGAGAAATTATTATATATTCAATTGTGCACCCTAACAAACACAAGCGTGTTGGAGACATATTGGTTGCAGATGTTGATTTTCGTACTTCTCACCCAGAATCGAATCTCAAATATCACTTTTAATTAATTTTTTTGTTTTAATTTAAATGGCTTAATAAAAAAAATAAGCACAGGTGAGTGAGTCGAGAATCAAACATGCGGCATCATATATTTTGCACAATACCAAAATCACTAGCTATATTTCTCAATTACTTCAACTATTCTTAAAGTTTAATTATCATTAGCGCAAAATCATATTTGATTTATATACATGTATTTTTGTCACTGCTCACACCATTAAATTAATGACCGATTCAACATGGTAAAATTTTAGTGATTTATATTAAAATAATGATGTCCTCGGCGTCTTTAGATCCTGAATCCACCTCTGAGAGCAGCATTAACCTTCGTGTAGATCTATCGTTGATGTAATTCCTCCCCTCTTCGTTCGAAACCTTAATACTTTGTTGCAACTACCTAATCAACTAGTGCTATATGTGAAATATGTCAACGATTTAAGCGGCAAAAAGGGGAATGATTTAATTTATTTATTTTGGGTGCTCAGTGTTATTAGATAGTACTCCCTTCGTTGCAGTTTGTTTGTCCTTTTTTCTTTTTTAGACCATTTTAGAAAGAATATATCTTTTCCTTTTTGGCAACTTTTAAATTTTAACTTTTCACTTGACATATTTAAAGCCTTAAGATTAAAGGACATTTTGATACATTTAACATATTTATAGTTTAAGACCATACAATTCAAAAGTTTTCTTTTATTTTCTTAAACATCGTGTTAAGTCAAAATTGAACAATCAATTTGAAACTGAAGGAATAATAAATAGCAGCTGAAATTTTAAAAAACGTGAAAAGAACAGCTGACCAACCATTTCGCCTTTTTATTGATACATTGATTCACTATTATCGTACATGAAGGATGACCCCCACCCACTGTGGCACTGTCACAACTCACAACTTTGTTACATCTAATTTGAATTCGCGTTTTGCACGATTCGTTTAAAAAGAAAATCTTTTTCACTAGGATTTTTTTTAATTCTCAATGCTTCAAGCGTATTGCTCTTCGTGATCAACCAATTTTCGTACGCATTATTGTAAAATTTGTGAAAAATTTAGCAAGTGAAACGCGTTATCGGAGCAAGTGTTGATATATTTGGCTCTTTAGGGCAAGGATTATAGTATGAGTAGAATTTTTCAGATTTTCAGCTGAAATTTGTGCCTTCAGCAAATTATGAATAGTTTTTTATAAAATTTCAGCTGAAAATGTTGTATTTAGCAAGCCAAGTGTGTTATCGGTGCACATTTTGATGTGTTTGGCTCCGGGACCGTGCTAACGCAGGATGCTTTGTGCACCAGGCTGCCCTCATGTGTTTGGCTCTTCAGGCCAATGCGCTTAGTATGAGTGGATAATTTATAAATTGTAGAGGAAATGTGGAGAGCATTGATATTAAGTTTTCATAAAAGACAAAGTACTATTGGTATTTTAGAAGTGTTATTGTTGATCACTATAATTTACTAATAATACAGGAAGCTTTGTGTGTTTCACCATAAATTGTTTAGAAGAATAAACTAAAGTGAGGTTGTGAAGCTGAAAAGCATTAATTAAATCCAAATGCATTCATGTGTTTTTGTTTATTCAAGTCATGTTCATAGTCGTGCTAAAACTTTATTACATAATCTATATATTATTCAAGTCATGGAGTTCTTTTTATGTAATAGTGGATTCAAGAGCATGTATCGTTGCTGAAATTTCACGAATTTCAGGTCCCAGACCACTGAGAATCTTAACAATGAGTTCACCATTCGTAAATGGGTATCGACAATGGAGAGCTCGCCAGAAATAGATAGAATATTTTACAAATATATTAATTAGTTACTGGTTGACGGTGCTCGTTAGAAATAGATAGAATATTTTGCCAAATATTTAGTGACTGGTTGGGAGTCTTTTGTGAGTCTCGCAAGTTGATCGTGGATACTGGAAATTTTGATTTTGGACTTGTTCGTATATCTCCACAAATGGGGGAGATAATTCCAATTTTACTAATCCTAATTAACAACTTGCTAAAGATCTAGTAAAACAGTAAAAACCAGCAGTAAACTAATAGGAGTATTAAAATTCAGCAAGTAACTAATGCATTGATAATTCATCCAATTTTTGTTTTTACATTTGTTACAAACGATACATGATGCTATACAATATTTACATGTATTACTTAAATAAATTTTACACCATTTCTGTAAGAGATACTAGATATACGTGGACAGAGAAAACTTATATAATCGATTATTTGATATTTGAAGTACATAGTTATCGTTCCGTTCAATCAATGCTTCATGTAACTCCTATCACTAGCACTTTTCAATGAGGAAGCATTGACAAAGAAATCATGAAGAAGACAAATCATAATTCATATGATATGATTTGTATTGGTTGTTTATATATGAGCTGAATTTAAGTATCAGTTGTCTAAATAAACTGATGGCATTAATCATTTGCTATTAGTTACTTGCCTTCTTGAACTATATAATAGATTAAGATTAATCAAGGGGTCCATCATTTTCTAATTAGAATATAATTACATGATTGTATGCTCTAAGTGACATCTGGAAATTAATTGATTTTCAATCACCATCTTGAAGAGACTTTGGAGTACTAGTTTTCTGTAGTATTAGAAAAAGATTCTTCAGTACGTCCACGTCAACCCATTTTCAATTAATCTGTCACAATTATATCCTACTCAGCCTTTCGATTACGATTTCATTTTAATTCATAACTTTCGACACAAAATATAAATATTTATGTTAAAACCTACTAAAATCTTAACAAACATTAGACATAAACCCATAATTTTACATTAGAAAAATCTCTTATTGTGTAGCAAAAACTTCATTTTCTATGGATTAATTAATGGACCCATGCACTCAATAATAGATGAATAAAAACAAGAGTTTATGCTTGGCAAATTGAGGCTGCTACTATATATTAACTTGCTCATCACTCTTTTAAATTCATTCGTGAATTAAAAGATAATTTTTTAATTATATATGAAGTACAGTTGAATTTCTTTGATAGAATGATAAAGGGATTTAAAAGTTGTTTATACATACGTAACAAGTAATATATGAATTCTAGCGGATACACCTTTTTACAAAGAGTGTTCACGCTTTTTTAAAAGAGTTTAAGTTATATGCATATATTTATGATGTACTCCCTCCATTTCAATTTGTTTGGCCTAGTTTGACTTGGCACGGAGTTTAAAAAAGTAAAGAACACTTTTGAATTTTGTGGTTAAAAATTAAAGATATGTCAAATAAACCAAAATGCTCTTTAATCTTGTGGTCATAAACATGTCATGTGAAAAGTTGAAATTGTAAAGTTGCTAAAACAGAAAAGAGATTTGAAACATACTAAAAAGAAAAGTAGGCCAAACAAATTGAAATGGACGAGTAAAAAATAGTTATATGGTCAGATCAATTAAATGGTAAATGCAAGTAATTTTACATTATAATGTAAGAATTGATTGATGATCTAAAAGAATGATAAAAAACTTGTTCCAATGAGTTAAATTTACACTAATATTGTAAATAGTTTTTACGTTATTTATGTGTATATAAGTTAAATCCTTCTTAAAACATCCAAATATATATATATATATTCCATAAGTTATAATAAAGTCTTAAATCTACAACTAGATCAAATACATATACAATGTAAAATTATGAAAATAGATCGACACTGCTTATGCAAAATACTACGTAAGCTCGACGTCCTCCCTTTCGGGTTGCCGCGGGGTGGGGGGGGGGGGGTAGCTTTGGTAGCAGCTTCATTAGCTTCTTGGGAAAAAGTCAAAAATATTATGAAGTGTACAATGATAGATATTCTTGAACACCATACAATAATGCATGAATAAAATCTATCCACATAATTTTTCCTCTCTTCAAGCTGTATTACATATGGAAAAGGAATATTAATGCTCTTGTGTCATGATCATGCAGTACATATAAGTAGATAATTGGTACGTGTTGAATATATTGTGTAATCATATACAATATCTCATCTAAACTCTTAATTGATTAGAAATATTATTCTTTCTGTTTATTTGATTATGTTTCTCAACACGCTTTATTAATCGTTTTCTTTGACTTTTTCATGTGTTTATTCTTTTATATTGTGACTCACTAAATGAAAATGCTGGCTTTTATTAGTGAGACTCGAATATTAGACATCTTTTTGCTTTGATATCATATTAAAATATATAATTATCTCATCTAAAAGATTAAGCTATTACAGAAAATACACTCTTATTTACACTTGATAATGTCTTTAGGAGCATGGTCAAGAGTCGAAGTAGCCTTTAATATATGTGTGTGTGTTTCACTAAGTTGTGCATATTAAAATAAATTTTTAACTCGATTATGGAGCTATAGACTTAAGACCTTAGAATATTTCTTTAACGGATGATCGGGTCTTAGAATCCTCATGAAAGTATAAGCACATGTATACAATTTCGATTTTGTTAATGGCTTTCTCTTGATAAAATATACCAAGCTAAATCTTCTTTTTAGAATCACAACTAAGTGAAATAGGCGACAACCGTTATCATAGTCCCATTGGCTCTCTAAAAAAGGATTTCCTATATTTTAAACTCGATTACTACTATATAAGGTTATTATTTTAAAATTTTAAAATTATACGATTCAAATTCTAAATCCGTCTCCGTCTCTGCATGCATGTGGGCAGAGGCGGAGCCAGAATTTTTATTGAGGAGGTTCAAAATCTGAAAATATAAATACACGAATTAGTCGAAGGGGGTTCAATATCTACTATATATACATAAAAAATAATTTCAACCGTGTATAAATAGTATAATTTTCTACTGAAGGGGGTTCGGATGAACCCCTGGCCAAAGGGTGGCTCCGCCACTGCATGTGGGTCATGATCATGATCACTCTCTAATGATTCATATGGAGACAAATTTAACCTTGCATGTAAACAGCTAGCCAGCTTATAGGCAACGTCCACGCGGCTAATTAATATACTTTGGCAAATCAATTATATAAGTTCTTGTGACCTTAAATCTTATAATTGGTGATTTTTCATTTTAATTTATTTGTCTAATTTTGATTTTATACAAAATTTAATAAAGTAAAAATAGTGATTTGGTAGCCATGTCAAATAGTCATGTTTAGTAAAAATAATAATAATACGTAATCGGATTATAATATATAATAATTAAACTTAAAAAGGAAAAAATGATGGGAAATGTACATGACGTATTAAGGGGATTAGTGGAAGAAGGGTCCTAACAAAGGGTATTACTTGTGAAAGTGATAAAGTAAACAGAAATTAATTGTGGCTCAAATTATTGGTGTGTTTTATTTATAATTTGTTTGCAAATAGAAGAATTTGAAATCGTCACTAGCTCGTTCACCAACATCACACACAAAGCCTAAAATTGGAGGACTTACGAGAATTATTTTATTTATTTTATTTTATTTTATAGATAATTGATATATCACCCATTCATGACATGTACACAGCATGTGTTACACGTCAAAAATTAAGAATAAAATAATATATATACCATGGTAGGTACGAAGTTAATCGTTTTTGTTAGAAAGTATTACACCTCAATGTATATATCAAAACAAAATTATCAAAGTTAGCCTAAATTATTATGATTAATCCTATGATTCGATTGCATGCGAATATGTAGAAGATAAATCATAGTACAAACGATATGCAAAAAGTAGGATTAGAGCTAATCAAATAGTAATAAAATTAAATAAGCTCGTTTTAAAAAGAGCATGTGGGATATATATATATATATAATTAATTAGGTTGGATATATACTTGGATGCAACAATTGATAGAAATGTTATTATTATTTTGATTTTCATCTGATATTCGATATTCGATATTCGCATTAGAATTTGATTAATTTGAATTTGTGTCGCGTAACACTCATTTAAGAAGAAAGTGCTCCCCACCATGATTTTTTTTCATTCTCAAAACTCGAGAAGGATGGAGGAATTCTATCCATTCCAGCATGCACAACCCTGGTTGGTATTGATTGCAATACTTTTTTTTTTCATCTAGTGTCCGATATCCGCATAAATTGAGACCTAAAATTAATTTGAAATCATGTCACGTAAAGCTCATTTAAGTAAAAAGTGTTCCCTATCACAATTTTTTTCATTCCGAAAACTCAAATTCAAAATCTTTAATTAAGAGCGGAGGAATTATGTTCATTTAACTATGCACAACCCTGATTGATATTTATTGCAATACTTACGAAATAACATGAACACAAGATTCTGTGTCCCCATTATATATATGTAATATGATTATTAGGGATATGATAGAGAAGCCAAAATTAATACTTCCTCTATTTTAATTTATTTGTCTTACTTTTCTTATTAATTCTTTTCTAAAGGAATATAATGTATTTCTCATTTTTTGATAATTTTTTAATTTCAACTTTCTGTGGTCAAATGACCTTTTGGTACATTTCATATATCTATAGTTTAAGACTACAATATTCAATTATTTTTTTTACTTTCTTAAACCCCGAGTCAAATTAAAATCAAATAACCAAATTTAAACGAAGGAATCGGAATACTACTTTGTATAATTTATTTTTGGACGTTTATTTCTATTATTATTTTATTAATTTTCAAGTGGTAGGGGATGTTTGAGTTGGTTGGGGGGCATGGTGTTCATGTGTGATGTGAAGCTTAAACTTGGATTTGTCCATCAACAATTACAATCAAGTGGTAGTGGTGTAGTATTAGAAGCGGATCCAGTATTTAATTAGATGTTGAATTCACCTGAATTTAATAATTTTGATGTAAAACTCTTAAAAATTTCGATAAATATTAAACTTGAACTCATAATTCTAAAGTAGAATAAATTTTGATACTAAGAATTCTAAAAGTCGAACACATTTCCCTTCTCGATCGTTCTCTTCTTTTTCCCTCATCCCCTATAGATTTTTTCTTTTTTGACAAAAAAAGGTCATTATGTAATCTTAGTATATAAACACAAATAATTAAATTCTTCAATTAATAATGGATCAATTATAGTGATTGTTTTGTTTTTCTCTCTAAATATTTCTGGTACGTAGTAGACACTAGTAGTGATGGAGGACAGATAAGTAAGATTGAGTCATTTTTTCAATTGATGAGACTTTTGAAATGAAGTTATGATTTTATTATAAGATCTATATATCAAGGAAAATAGCTGGATTAATAATTAGCTAGCTAGCTCATCTGTTTTATCATAATGAAGTTAGTAGTATTTGAAATGATAGATTTTCTATAATGCAATTTGCAATGAGTAATTTTAATTGATGGAGTACTACACAAAGCAACAAATAAATGAAAAGAGTTTAAGTTTTATACATTGACCGTATAATTAATGAATATTTATATATTCAAATCACTTAAATTATAATTGAAGACAGTTGTATTATTTTTAAAATGAAGAAAAGAGCGAAAAAAAGATTACTTAATTTAGTATCAGCTTTATTTGGTAATCTAAAATAAATGGTAATTATTTGTTAATTTAAAATTGGAGTTAAAAAATTTTGAATTTATGGATTTTAAATTTTAGAAAAGAAAATTTACTGATTTCTTGATAAATAATTTATACATATTATAAGTGAAGTTTTAAACATAAAGACAGAATTCCACTCAAAATTGTCGAATCTATAGATAGATGTGTAGCTCTCTTAGTGCTTATTTTAACAGATTAAATTAATCTAATTAATGATGTAAATAATTTGTTATATATATATATATATATATATATATATACATATTATAAGTGATGTTTTAAACACAAATACAGAATTTGACTCAAAATTGTCGAACCTATAGATAGATGTGTAGCTTCGTCAGTGTTTATCTTAACAGATTAAATTGATCTAATTAATTATGTAATATATATATATATACACATACATACACACACAACAACAACAACAACAACAACAACATATTCAATGTATTCTCACAAATTAAAGTAGGCTCTGGAGAGGGTACGTAGAATGTACGAAGACATCACCTCTATCTCAGAGGTGAGGTACAGAGGTTGTTTTCGATAGACCCTCGACTCGAGACAAAACAGTCTTGAAAAAAATATAATGGAAGTACAAGAGACAATAGGCAATAAAAAAGCAATAGATAGTAATAGAACAGTATTAAACAAAATAATACTACAATCGAACTACACGAAATAATTAATATCAACAAAAGTAAAAAAATAAAAAATTACAAGCGTAGCACTACAACTAGCGAGAATAACAAGACAAAGCACTCCTATTTACTACCATGAACACATTTCTACTTACCAACCTTCTACCATAATTTGCGTTCTCCCCACCTTCCTATATATATCTTAAATCGAAAATGAAAAAGTAAGACCTAATTATTTTTCATATTGAGACAAAACCAACTTTCTATTTTTCCTTTACTACTTTCAAAGCATGTGACGAAATAAAACAAAACTGCAATAAGTTAATGGGAGCACAATTTATCCCCAACAACTGAACATTATAATTAATCACTTGATTTAGTTATAATATATAATATATCCCCAAGTCAAAGTCATTTTTCTCCATCTTCTTCTTTCCCTTTTCCATTTTTTTGTGATATTATATAACATATATATATATATTCATGCAAAGTGAAATTTTCAGGTCCATTTTTGAATCTTTTCTTTTAATAAGGGCAAGTATGATTAGGGTTAGGGTCCACTAATGTGGCAAGTATGATTAGGGTTAGGGTCCACTAATGTCACCTTCTAATCTTAATTAGTGTACATACAATCTTAATTATTTATGATGATGGATGACTATTCCATGTCATGACAGTATTATAATTTGTCGTTATTTTCGTAATTATTGGTGGCTACCTACCACCTTATCCAACAAGACATACTTTCATTTAAAATGATTTTTTGAGAAAATTCTCTTCAATAAATATTTAAATTGCTTTCCCTTAGTAAATCTAAAATTTAAATCATTTAATTTATTACGGATCTAATATTTGTTCAAATTGTCTAACGTTTTTAATAACTTACAAAAATTTAAATCATGACCTAATATTTTTTCATAAAATTTTTAATTTGCTCAAAATAAATCTTCAAATCGTGATTTAAAAGATTCATAAAAAAAAGAGCAATAAAAATAAAGTCATTTATTAAATAATTATTGTGAAAATATCTGATTGGTACATCTATTGGCTACTCTATATTTCCATCATGTTTGGGATTACGTGGCTGGCATATATTATAAGTTCATTTCTCCAAGCAAAATATTTCTAAGTATATTATATTTCAGAAGTGCACGGAACACTTGCAATTATGATAAATGATGAAGAGACTAATTAGCATCTCAACATGGGTTGCGGTGGATGTTTGAGATTCCTCTGTCCTTAACTAAATTTGTTGGAATTGAGCCTTCGAGAATTTAAAAGAAAAATCTATTAAAAACGTCACTTTCAAAACTGAGCCTTTCGATATGCACATCCAAAATTTAGTTAAGTTTTAATGTGAGATAACAAAAAATGACCACAAATACAGAAAGGACGTAACAATAATAATACTAAAATTATGCCTGTAACATATCCTCTCAATTTTTGTGAATTGACAAAGATATATGATTTTGGATGACAAACCTAAAACTTATAATATCTTCTTTTTCTTCTTTTCTTTTTTTTTTTTTGGTGAGAAGGATTGAATATACTCTCCCCGTCCATTATACTAAATAAATGTTCATTTTTACTTATTCGATTTAGAAAATTAAGAGATTATTCATCACTTAGTTTTTAATTTACCATTGTTATTAACTATAGTTATTCTCAATACACATTAAATTTATTATATTCAAAGGGTGATATAGTAAAATATAATTGTCATTCTATTTATTGCTTCTTGAGGGGTGTGTAAATCAATACTGGACAAATAAAAATAAATGGAGGGAGTAAAATCATTACAAAATATTGTGTCATTGCAGACTAAAATATTTGGTTCCTAGCTATTAGCATTTGCGTGCATCAAATACCTGAAATAATTTTCACTCTTATCAGATTACGTAAAAAAAAAAAAACTACAATTTTCTTTTCATAATATATAGATGAAATTAGTAACCTGAGTTTCCATGGTCCAATTATTGATCGCGAAAATTTCTACAATAAATTGAGTAAAATAAGAAATTCAATATTTGAGTGTTTGTGAATGGTAACAACTTGTATGAAGTTGTAATTAATCTCTCACATAATTTGAAATTGTTTCCATTTTTGGAAAATTAATCTTAGATTAACTTAGATAAATCCCCTAGTTCAAGCTAAAAGTAGTATTTTGGAGGTTCTTCCCTACATAATTAATTAATACAGTAATATGATTTGGACTTATTATAGTAATAACAATTTGCATTAACTATTCACTTAAGCCCACAAATAGGACATTTCTTGTGACTTTGGTTTTTTTCATGAAATTTCCAACAATAACAACACTCCTTCTGTTTATAAATAAACTCCTTTTGTCCCTCTGAAATTTATAAATTATCAAACAAAGAATTTAATACTATTTATATTCTCTTCTTCTTTTTCTCTAAACTCACATTTTTTAAAAAATATCAAAAATGGATTTAAGAGAAATTGGAGCTACACTTCCCCCTGGGTTTAGATTTTGTCCAAGTGATGAAGAGTTAATTTGTCATTATCTCTACAATAAAACTGCTAATTGTGAAGAAGGATTAGTTCTTAATGGTAGTTTAATGGAAATTGATCTTCACACTTGTGAGCCATGGCAGCTTCCTGGTATGTTTATTAATTTTATCCCTTCTGCTTCTTCTCGCATACGTCGGAAATTGGCTCGTCGAAAATATTTCTGACAGATTTTTTGTTGGCGATGTATTTCTAGCGACGTTTCAACGGTAAATAATTAAAATTATTTGGTTTTCAATGTATTATGTTTCTGCAAGATTACTACTACGTATTGGGGGTGCTAAAATAAAAAGTTTAAAATTGAAGAATTTTAAGTATAAAAACATGTCATTTTTTTCAAACAAAATTTTTTTTTTTTAAAAAAATGAGTGGCATGTAAAATAGAAGAGAGGGGGTAGTTTAGTTTTTTTATACCAAAAAAAAAAAGGCACATTAAAAGTAGCATATGCGAAATAATTATAACTTATAAGTTAAGCTTAAAAATTTCGCAGCAAGAAATTAATTAAAGAAAAATATGTGGTTCTTGGAATTCTTTTTTTTAAAGCCACATCGAGTTCTTTGCATTTTGCAACTCATTCTCGCAATTCTTTATAGTTAAAAAATATGATATCGCAAATTTAATATTATATATCAAAAATCTTTTCGTTTTTTCCGTGTCCAATTAAAAAATTCTTGTCCCAAAATAAGTGTCATTTTAGCAAAAAAAAAAAATTGTCCCAAAATAAGTGTCGATTTAGGAACTCAAGATAAAATAGTAATTGTTTCTAACTATATCCTTATACTAAAGACCTACTTCTTCTTAATAGTGCTTAATATTCAAGAAACATCTAATAAATGGGGATATCTTAGTAATCTACACCTTGTTTTTATAAAAAAAAATTAATGGATATGAAATAAGCTAAAACGACACTTATTTTGGGACGGACCCAGTAGTGTTTAAATTTATCTAACTTCCATTTCTTGTTCTTTAAACTTCGTCTACTTTTTATGATTTGTACTAATTGTATCTTAATTTTGATGAAAATGTTGTTAATTAATTAGAGTTGGCAAAGCTCAACTCTAATGAATGGTACTTCTTCAGCTTTCGAGATCGAAAGTACGCTACTGGCTTTCGGGCGAACCGGGCCACAACTTCGGGTTATTGGAAAGCTACGGGCAAGGATCGAACCGTGCTCGATTCTCAAACCCGCGATATCATAGGGATGAGAAAAACTTTAGTCTTTTACAAGAATAGAGCTCCTAATGGCACTAAAACTGACTGGATCATGCATGAATTTCGACTCGAAAATTCTCATGTACCTCGTAAGGTAAAAATTTAAATTATATAGACTGATAATATAAATATTTTCTTATATTATCATTGATTTTTAATACGTGATCTAGGTGATTAGTTATTATTTTTCCCAAATTACTAATTATTGATTATCAAGAAGTTATATATAATTATCTAATAAGTGACTTAATTTTTCATATTATCAGTGCGTAAATGGTAATATTATATTCTTTCTTCTTTATGCAACATCTTTGTCTACTCCTTTTTAGTTCTTACAATAATCCATTTGAATGCACTTTCCTTCGAAGGGTCTTGTTTTGTTTCTTTCATCTATTTTCTTATGATTATGATAAGTTAGGTTTTTTTGAAAAAAGTTGTGAAACAAGTACACATTGGTTAAAATTCGACAAGATTTTAAGACACGTATCAAAATTATTTTATCGTGCAATGCACGCATGTTTTATATATTTGAACAGATTTAAAAATGCGTATAAAAAAATGCTTAAAAGTTGAAAGTTCTAACGAGTTTTAATGAGTTTGCATATCGTTTACGATTTTAATTATATATTTTGAGACATATGTAAAATGTTTAAATTTTAAAAATTTGTGAAGGTCGTTGTTGCAAGAATTTCTGGGAAAGATCCATACATATATACTATAGAACAAGACATGAAAAGACAAGTAATAATATATAGGTACAAATTGGTTAAAATTTAATTTGAAGAGATCTTGAAACATGTATGAAATATTATTTATTGTGGAATGCATGTTTTTGTATATCTCTCACTATTTGAATAGATTTTGAGACATGTATAAAATGTTTAAAGGTTGAAAATTCCGATGAGTTTTTCATATCTTTCACGTGTGTAAATTACTTGAAGGTTAAAAAAAATTGCGAGAAATTTCTTAAAATCCTTCTAGTTCGAAACAAGACAAGAAACACAAGTAAAATTAAGAAAATAATACCCATTTTCTTGATCTTAACTACTATGTGTAAAATTCATTATGTTTTCGAAGAGATCTTTGAAACATGTATATTATTTATTGTGGAATGCATGTTTTGTATATCTTTCATGATTTGAATAGATCTTGAGACACATATAAAGTGTTTGAAGGTTGAAGATTCAAACGAGTTTTGCATATCTTTCACGTGTGTAAATTACTTGAAGATTAGAAAAAATTGCGAGAAATTTCTCAGAAACCTCCTAGTTCGATACAAGACAAGAAACACAAATAAAATTAAGAAAATAATGCCCTCTTTCTTGATCTTAACTACTATGTGTAAATTCATTCTGTTTTTGAAGAGATTTTTTGAAAAATGAATATCTTTCACGATTTGAATAGATCTTGAGACACATACTATAAAGTGTTTGAGCGTTGAAGATTCAAACGAGTTTTGCATCTCTTTCACGTGTGTAAATTACTTGTAGTTGAATTTTTTTTGCGAGAAATTTCTTAGAAACCTCCTTGTTCGAAACAAGACAAAAAAAAAATGAGTAAAATAAAGAAAATTTATGTGTAAATTCATTTTGTTTTAGAATAACATCAAAAAAAAATATTTTTTAACTTCTTTTTTGTTTTTGTTTTCGTGATAATTGAACAGGAAGATTGGGTATTATGTCGAGTATTTCACAAAAACAAAGGTGAGAACAACAACAACAAACTTAGCTCACAAAACAAGTATGAGGCAATTGTCACTTGTTCAAATATGAACCAACATGATTCATTAATGCATTGTGATGATCACATTAGTTACCAAAATAATCCACCCCATCAAATTAGTCAAAACTCAAACACATTAATACATCATCATTTGTTTGATTTACTAGTAAAAGACCACCATGATCAAACAACTGGCTTAATGTCCCAAAGTGGCCAAGAGGATGATCAATATGGATTGTTGTTCAATAATATGGATATTGAAGAACCATATTTTCAAGATGAAGGGGTTCATTCTAGCCTTGAAGACATGAGATTTGATGATGAAAATAGCGCGATTTTTATTTGAATTGTTCGATATGATTAATTAGCAGTAATAATTATATATGTTGAATTTGTGAAGATTAATTATTTCTAGTGTTTGCTTATGAATTCAAAATTGTACAAGTTTGATTGAATTTTCTCTTCTTCCTTTTTTTCCTCCCTCACTAAATTGTTGATGAGATCCTACTTCCTAGGCATATCAATTGTTCATACTATATTTATATTCAGAGCTGTTTGGATTAGCTTATTTTAAGTGGTTTTAAGTCAAAATAACTTTTGAGTACTTTTGTAGTATTCGATAAAATAAAATAATACTTTTAAGCACATATTTTTAAACCAAAAAGATAAAAATAAGTCAAAGCTATAAATCCATCCAAACATGCTCTTATACTTTGATCTTTTATTCTGGGCCTTTCTCCAAGAAGCCCAAATTATGTAGAGAAATGATGTTCTAAGAGAACTTCAATTAATCATTTTCTAGTGTTTATGCTTTTAAGGCCTTCTCATTCTTACAAATAAACATGGAAACGATCTCTTATGATTATTTACGAATTAAATAAAACAAAATTATTTTTAAATTTTTTATGTGTTCTAAAAAGGATATAGAACTAAAATTAAATATACCCCTCAACTTTGCGAGAAGGGTCAAATATACCCCTATATCAATTTTATTTTAATAAAAATTTAAAAAATCAATTTAAAATCAATTTTTTTCACTTTTGTTAGCCGAAACGGGTATATCTGGGCCATTTGTGTAATGATGGGGTATATGTGAGCCACTTTTTTAACAAGGGATATATCAACTCTAAATCGCAAATTTGAGGAGTATGTCGGACCCTATTCCCTAAAATCAAATATGCAATGCACGCGCACAATCAATAACAGTAAATATGTGTACTATTTTGGAGAATTTAAACAAATTGAAGGGTGCTAAAGGATAATTTGAGATATCGGGATGAACATGAGCTAGAGTACTGTAATGATTTACTTCATAGACGAGATCTCAAATTCAAGGAAGGAGAGCAGAAAAAGTTTTCAAACTCTAAAAAACACTTTAAACAAATTGTCCAAACATGATTTTGAATATGATGATTTTCATTCTGAGTACTGTTAATACATAGAGTTGAGTTATTGCATATGAAACAGTAGGTAGAAATGGTCAAACACAGTAAATTTTGATGAACTAGATTTACCAGCAAAGTAAAAAGTTACTTACTTTCTAAACTACTTTAGTACTACACCTCAGTATACTGTATACATGATAGTAGCAAGCAACAACACACAACCACCATGGTAAGTTATTAATTACTATGTGACATCATTTAACTTGACTATAAATCGCTATTTAATTTCTTCATTGGGCTGAAAGTTATGCCAACTTTCGACTTTAATTAATGTTAACTTCATATATTCGGATTCGAAGTTAGAATTTGCAGAGTCTAACTTCAAATCTAACGCCGAATTTCGTTCAAATTAAAGTTTAAAGTCAGAAATTGTGGTTACGTGAGTCAAGTGTCAAATCCATATATTTGAAATTTGAAGCTTTAATTTTACATATCTAAATTTGATTATGAAGTGACTAAACATTAAGGGCCCATTTTGTCATGCCATGTGGAATTCTGAGTTGAAATTGAAGATTTATTTGGATATGTAATTTTCACTTTTTTAGTTGTATTTTTTTTTCATAAATATGAAAACCCCACAAATTGTGAAAACTATCAAAATTTTCCCAATTCTTATACAATCTTACCAAATGAGCAAGCGATAGTTTATAAAAAGATGTTGAAATATCCTAAGGCGCCATATTGATAAAATCAAATGTTTCTTTTATAAATAAATGTTTGTGATTACAAACTTTCAAATACTCATAATTTTATAAACATCCACTAGTCAGCAATATTAGTAACTAGTTATTTTTTAATGTAACTCTTTCACATGATACGAACAATCTCTTCACACCGAGCATGAGTCTTTTTCTGCAAAATTTAAACTAACGAGTCTTTTTTTTTATACAATATAAACTTATGGGTCAAACTTTACATTTAAAAATATAATAAGTGAAATCTTGATTTCAAATCGCATCTCCAAACGTTGATCTGAAATCATGACTTCATGTCGCTTGTCTAAACACAAACTAAATATTTTGTACTAGAAATTCTTGATTATGTCTCAAATAATGGTCCTCCTTACTTTGTGAGATCACACTAAATATATTATCGTCTTGTCTAATAGTGGTCCTCGAAAAAAAATAGTATATGTGCACTAATTTATGATTGTAAGAGCATTGAAGTTCCCTAAAATATCACCATCTCTCAAAGTGGAAGGAGCCCACGAATCTCAGTGTTTTATGTTTACTATGACCCATCCTTTTGGGTTGGCAACTCACAGTGGGCTTTTCTTTGCTTTTTGACGTGAACCGGATAATGACTCGTCTTGTTAAATGTACGGTCCAATACTGACCAAAAGCCGGGGTTAGATCGTTGCTGTTTTTTTTTCTGCAGTACCTCGATGTGACATGAGGTTAAATAGGATTTTTAGAACTGTACCCCTAAAGCAGCGAATATAGGTCAGTACTTTCCTTTCTTTTCCCTCCGCGCAGGAATATCCACTTTGAATTTTAAAGAGAAGGCAAAGAGGCCTTTCATTCCCTTGTTTCGTCGTGGCCCCCCCCCCCCCCCCAAGCACCCCCCGGCTCAGGGGGGACCAGACGTTAGCCACAACTTATTTGTTTTTGTTCATTCCTATTGCAATAAGATGGACTTTACCGGGTAATGGCTTAATCTATAGATACAAAGCCCTATGATGGGAAACTACCACGCCAACAGACTCTCTTTTGTCTTGCAAATCCCTTATTCTGTACTCCCCTATTCTTGAAAAGACTGCTATGCACCTTGACTTTTGGCTTTTCGTTCTTTCTGCTGCAGTTGTTTAGCTATATTCGTCTCCTTTTCCCGCCCCCGGTTCTCTATGCTCGGTTCCACAATCAATCCCAGATCCCATCTATTTGAGGCGTAAAGGGCTTCTCAGAAAAGTAAGGAAGAATTCGAAAAGCACTGTGATTCTTCCTGAATAGCCTGGATTCTCCCGTCGAGAGTCACTTTGAAAGTATTACCTAAACTCTTCCGACTGAATATGATAAAGTCTATAAAACATAGAGCTACTATCATTTATTCATTATAAATTGAGATCTTCTTCGAACTCTGTTGAGCACCAATTGGAAATCCAATCTGACTTCTAAAACGGAAGTGAGCACAGGTGAGAGGACCCCACTTTCCCGCATCCCTCTCCCCACGAGCAGAATACCAGAGATGCACAGCACGTGGGCTTTGTCTAACGAACGACGACTTTCGATTCGTCACTTCAAGGAGTAGAGTCGTTGCCCAACCCTACCTATATAAAAGAAAGAATCGATCATTAGGTCTCGAGCAATTCTACCTTCTTTCCATTATCCAACGATGTTTGGCTTTGTGCCTAGACAACTCGCATTTCGACTGATATGAGATTGAGCAAGGAAATGCCAAACTCTCTCTCTTGCGCTAGTTAATCATATGCCATCCTTAGAGTGCAACAGGCTTCATCTGCTGTTCTTGCTAACGTTGAATCCGCTCTTTTTTTGCTTGAATAAATTGAATAATTGAAGGTGGTTAAGTCATTGATAGAGATGAATCGAATCCCCTAGCATTATACTAGTTATCCTTCCGGTTAGATTTGTTTTCATAGCCCTATTTGTGTGCCACTTCTGATGATGCATGCATTGGGGGCAAGTATATGTCAGTTCTGTAGATCAAGGCTTTCAAAGACTCATGAGTTGGTGATTTGTCACCAGGCAGCACATTACACATTAGCATATGGAAACGATCTAGGCTTGTATTCGGAGTTTCCCTAGGGTTGATAAGGCGAAATGAGGCCACCCTAGCCCATTGAGTGCTCTACCTCGGGCCATCGACATTATATGCTCTACTGAAATAGATTTCGCGAAAAACCAGCTATATCCGATCTTGGTTGGCCTTTCACCCCTAGCCACAACGGAGTGTTAGCCCCGATTAGCAAAGGGCCGGAGAAACTTTCTACTTATGAGTCGGGTATAGAACCAATGGGCGATTCTTGGTTACAATTTCAAATCTGTTATTATATGTTTGCTCTAGTTTTTGTTGTTTTTGATATTGAAACAATTTTTCTTTATCCATGGGCAATGAATTTCGACGTATTGGGTGTATCTGTATTTATAGAAGCTTTCATTTTCGTGCTTATCTTAATTATTGGTTTAGTTTATGCACGTCCGAAGAGTCAAAGGCCATCTATCAGTGGCCGACTTTAAATCAATCATACAAGTATGCTATCTCACTACCCGTCAATCTGAGTTCTCGAAAGCGACTGAACAGGGAACTGGACATGATAATTTTTAATCATCCAGCTCGAGCAAGAATAAAAAGAACCAAACGAATCCTATTAGCTCATGTAGCTATGGTTAGGATAATCTATGTATCTTAAAAGGATCGTTAGAAGTCTTATCCTCTATCTAAGAATGAATTATTGATAATTCACCAGATCATTGATACAAAAAATATCCAAACACCAAATCCGACTTCTATATACTCCCCACAAACTAGACGAAGCTTGAATCTCGTCTGAATCATCATTTGTCAGGACTCTTTGGCGTAATTTCCTTGGCTTGGACATGGCATTTAGTCCATGTTGCTATTCCTGCATCCAGAGGGGAGTCCGGTATTTTCTCTTTCAGTTGCTGCTCCGGGAAAAGAAGTTTCATTTGCTTTGGTAGTCTCGTACGTATTATAAAGAAGAAGATTCCCGTGAGAGGGGTAATTCAGCTCGAACAAAGTGAGAGGGGTAATTTAGCTCGAACGAAGTGAGAGGGGCTTGTAAGGAGTCCTATTAAAATCAAGAAATATAGGCCTGCCTGCCATCCACATCAGAATAAATAGAGTTTTTCGAAAAAAACTGCTAGTGGAGGAAGACCTCCTAGGGATAAGAGACATAGGGCTAAAGAGAGAGGGATGAAGCTTGGGTGAAACTAAGTGGAGGTCCGAACCGACTGATGTTGAAGAATCAGCGGATGAGTTGTGGCCACAAAACTGAAACTAAAGAATTCTTTGTAGGGTCAGCTTACCAATCGCTCTATTTTCTCTTTCCTTTCCTGTGTATGAGGCAAAACCTCACTAGACCGAGGCCCATTGCTATGGGGACTACACTATATAAGAGAATGACTAAGGCAATTGTCAATAGTTTCTATTGAAAGACATGCTGACTCTTTAAAATAAAAAGGGCGCCCTCCTAATCTAGGGGAAATATAGAGATGTCTCCTACCTTACCCATAATATGTGAAAGTATCGACCTAATTTAATAGAGTCATTCGGTTTGAATGCTACATGAAGAACATAAGCCAGATGATGAAACGGGAAGCCCCAATCTATTTGGATGATATGCTAATTTATGTAGCCGAGTCACGAGGACTTCTTCTTCTACTCCCTTCTCGGGAGATAGAGGGAACTTAGCCTCTGACAAAGTAGTAGCTGACATAGGAATAACTGGCAAAGGAAGAGCTTCCGCTAAGATTCTGACTTATTTGGAAACTAGATTTGCTGCCCCTGCAAACTCTTCTTTTGAAGAATCTGATTCGCTAACATTGGTATGCGAGCGGGAGGCATCTTACTTATATGAAAATACCTAGGCGAATGAAGAGTTCATGCTTCTTAACAGTAAGTCTAACGTTTACAAATAACTTATAATAAAATTTTGGATCATGATTATTAATTTTCTCATACGATTTTTAATATGTTAAAAAAGATATTTAAATCATTTAAAAAACATTAATCACCACTTCGACTGATGCGAACGCAATTCTTTCATCGTGAAAGAAGTAATGAAAGGGAAGCTCGGGGTCAAAGCGCGTCCACTAAACAATCCCCCCCACCCACCCCTCTCCCCACACACACAAAAAAAGGACGAGTTGTCAAAATTTTATATTTAATTGCACAATTTATCTTCCAAATAGGATTATCTTTAATTTTTTTTCTTAATAATTAAATTTATGTCTAGGGAATCATAAGTTTTTTAAAAGTGAATAACATGTTTTGATTTGTCACGGAGTTTAAGAAAATAAAAAAAAAGACTTTTGAATCTTGTGATCTTAAATTAGAGATATGTCAAATGTACCAAAATGTCCTCTAATCTTGTAGCCTTAAACATATCATCTTAAACATATCATGTAGATAATTTGAATTATAGAGTTGCTAAAATGGGAAAAGATTTTTTTTCTAAACAAACTAAAAAAAAAGACAATTAATCAAATTGAAATAAAAAAAATATCATGATTTGAAAATATAAATGGGGCAAATAAACTATTTACTCTAAAAGATCAAAATTAAAAATCAACACAACAAGGGACAAAAGTGGAAATGACCCCAAAATTTATGCTTGAATTTTGGATTGGATAAAGAAAAACCCAAAAATAGAAGGGCCCACTAGCTAACAGGAATCGGGTACGGGTTTACTGTACCCGACATGAATGACAGGCGTGCACGTGGAATCATTTAACGTGGACCCCACCTATCTTTTTTGGTCAAATGGGAAAGTCCCATCCGAGTTGACTGCTTAATACAGGATTTTCCTAACCCAGCCCCCCATCCCCGTACTCTAAGCTTGTCCTACAATTATATACTTATTGTTTCAATTTATTTGTTTTATATTAATTCGATACGGAGTTTGAAAAAATAAAAATACTTTTAAATTTTATTGTCTTAAATTAAAGATATAAAATATATATCTAACAACAACATACTTTACCAGCTTCTATTTCAGAGATAGAGAGACTATTTTATATAAGAAATCGAAATACAAGCAACAACAAATAATAACAAAAATTAAAAGACGAGAAACTACTAGAGCAATACTACGACTACCAATATGATAGACAACAAGATGACACACTGCTCCCTACTAATCCTCTACCTTAATGCGCGTCCTTCACAACTAGATATTTAAGGCAATGTTCTCGGTAAGCTGAAATTGTGCATGTCCTGTTTAATCACCTCTCTCCAATAATTCTTCGATCTACATCTACCTCTCCCAAAACTATTCATAATCAGTCTCCCACTAGTGGAAACCATTCTAAAAATATGAAGCAACGGATAACAACAAATATGAAGTAAAAGATACTACCCACTAAATAAGGAGTAACGGAGAAGAGGAAACTATCCCCTCTCCCACCTAAAGGTTCTAAAACATCGATCGACGACCTACTAACTTTCTACCCTAATATTAACCTCTAAATTTTCCTATCTATCGTAAGTTAGAAATATTGCATGTCCTGTCAAATCACCTCCCCAAGTTCTCAACCAAACTATTCCTAAATACTCCGTAGTTTCTATAAAGAGACCCTCTTTTCTTTATGTAGAAACAGTTGCAAAAAATTACACAGTACGTAAATGCGAGCTTTGATTTTCTGTCCCTTACTGCAAAACAGTACACTATATATTATATTGTTGCAAGATTGTGGTTTAAATTTAATTATGTATATTCTCTCTATAGATCTCTCTATCTATTCTTAAATTTTGATGCAGAGAAACGTTATTATGTTAGATAGGAAATTGTACTATATGATTCAATTTCATAATGATGGAAAAAATGACAAATTTGTGCAAGGAAAAAGCACCCACCTTTACTAGATTTTGTGTTGCCAAATTTGTCAAGACACATTTAATGTAATGTAATGTAATTTTCTTTTGAAGTCAACAATGGTGAAGGATGTAGCATTAAAAGATGAGTTTATTTAAGTTTTGTATAAAGATGAGGCAGATTTAGAGGGTAATTAATTGGGGACTACATATGAAGGGAAGGAGTAAGAAATCTACTAAATATTAGTGAACTTAGTTATTACTCAATCCGTTCACTTTTATTTGTCCGGTATTTTAAAAGTATATTTTCACTTTTAACTTGTTAATTTTAATATATCAAGAAAAACAAAAAAAAAACTATTTTACCCTCGTCATTAATTAGTTAATCCCCAAATTATATTTCAAGGCTTATGACTATACATCAATTAATATAAGTATTGCGATAAAATACTCATATTGATCATTATTTCTTAAGAGACGTGCAAAGTTCAAAGTGGAGAAATAAAAATAAACAAAGAAAGTGCTTTAATATTAACTTAATGTTGTTGTAGAAATCCATAAACTTATAAAAATATTAGATTCTCCCTTGAATTATACTCTATCAATATAAGATTTTTTTAATATCTTTACCTATTATAGCTAGTAATCTGCATTATTTTAAGATTACAGTTAAATTCCATATTTACAAAAACAAAAAAACTTACTTATAAATATTTTTTAATAGTGTAAATTAAAACAATTTTATGCTAATGATTTACATAGCTTAAAATTAAGATAAGGAATCATATGTACTCTAAGATCAAATTCTGAAAAAAATAAAAATAATTTTAGCAAGATTCCAAGCAATTTCCTAATTAACGTTAATCTTCTCATTATTTTAATTAATGCATTATATTATATTCGTAATTTCATCGTTCTAGTTATGTACTCTTGTAAGTTCCTTTCATAAAACTTTAAGAATACAATATAAGTCAAATATATACATACTATACTATATAGCAGAAATGAATTAATGTCAAAGTGAATTAAGGTAATGTGACATGGACACTGATCAAGTAATTAATAGTACATTAATAATTTCATGAGCAATTAATTTATAAGTAGTTGAACTTGCATCACTCCTGCTTAATAAATTGGGACTCAAGTATATATAAGACAAAGTGAAAAGACCAATAGCACCACCCAAGTCGAGCTATATATTGTTAGGGTTTGCCCTGAATTTCCTACTTTACTGAATTATACCATAACTGTGTTTTACCTTGAAAAGGTTTTCTTGGTGGAAAAGGTTTCCTAGTAGGAAAATAACTCTTCCATAATTGGTTAACCATTTCTTGGAGGAGAAGTTTAGACTTCTATAAATTGAAGATCCCTCTTCTCAAACAAAAACATAATAGCATCCACAATGTAGTCCTTTGGAATTTGAGAGTTTTGTTTATGGAGAGATTTTCTCTCTATAGTTTTAATATTTTCTTTATATTAGTTTTTATATAATATGTAGGTCGCTTGACCGAATATTATCAATAATATGTTTTTTAGTATAGTTTTCTTTGTCATCTGATTTATCATTGTTAAAGTTTGCAATTATTAGCTTCCGCATAACGCCCTCTCAATTTCGATCCCAACAAGTGGTATCAGAGCCTGACAATCTAATGGGTTCAACGATCCAACGATCCAACGATTCAATGAGTCTATGGTCCAATGGTTGAACGAGGTTGAAGACAGGTTTAAGGCGGTTTCAAATCAACTTGCAACCAATTTGATGATAATGAAGATTTTTGTCCAGATACTACATGTGGAGAAGGAGTATCAAGATTCAACCATATTTTCAACATACTTGCTGCTGCATCTTTAAAAATAAAAATAAAATATTTTCAAACCATTTTTAACCACAATATTTTAAATCTTATTTTTAACCATGACAAGCAGCAGTGATGAAGATGATGTGAAGAAGAAGAAGATGAAGATTAAATTGCCAGAAAATTCAGGCCAAGGGGAGATTTGTTAGGGTTTGCCCTGAATTTCCTACTTTACTGAATTATACCATAACTGTGTTTTACCTTGAAAAGGTTTTCTTGGTGGAAAAGGTTTCCTAGTAGGAAAATAACTCTTCCATAATTGGTTAACCATTTCTTGGAGGAGAAGTTTAGACTTCTATAAATTGAAGATCCCTCTTCTCAAACAAAAACATAATAGCATCCACAATGTAGTCCTTTGGAATTTGAGAGTTTTGTTTATGGGGAGATTTTCTCTCTATAGTTTTAATATTTTCTTTATATTAGTTTTTATATAATATGTAGGTCGCTTGACCGAATATTATCAATAATATGTTTTTTAGTATAGTTTTCTTTGTCATCTGATTTATCATTGTTAAAGTTTGCAATTATTAGCTTCCGCATAACGCCCTCTCAATTTCGATCCCAACATATATGGCGATTTAATTTGTTAAAATTTCTGACTTTGTCACTGCAATCATCGTCATAGCTCAAATGGTACTGGACCTTTACCTTTTAGAAGATGAAAAAACAATAACCAAACGATAGAGAGCTGAATATATATGTAAAATATACTGAGAGAAAAAAAATTAAGAGCAAAATAGGTATTATGGAGTACTATTTATTTAAAATTATGATCATGACTAGTAGTAAATTTAGTCATATAATTAATTGCTTTAATTATTTTAAGACCTTTGGCAGAACGTCAAAAGTTATGGTTAGCTTCATAGTCAAGTAACTCATCGATATTACTAACACCACCAACAAGTTTCAGTCTCAAATAAGTTGGAATCGACTAAATTTATCTAATACTAACAAAGAATATTAACAGCTCTAGCTTGCTGGTCCATTTTTCAAAGTGCACATAAAAAAAATTGAATACACTTCCAAAGAGTTCTGCAACTTTTGCATGTTTAATTTCTTTAACTGTGAAATTGTGTACCAATTTTTTCAATTTTCATTAACCTCTTAGTAAGATGACAGACCTAGAAATCACTTAAATAGACTTATAATTCATCTTTAAAACCAATCAAGATGCTTGTTATAATTTGCATAAGCACATATTTATTAAGTTCATGTTTAGATTCTGGGAGTAGATTTTCAAGAAAAGATCGAAAACATTGTTTGTTCATAAAATTTGGTAAGGTTGATAATGTTCAAATTCTAAAAACTAGGTGAGATTTTACTTTCACTCACAAAATTTCAAAGCTTTTCTCAAGTAAAATGCATGTTCAAACACAACTTCAAGTTTCAAAAAATTATTTTTTAAACAACTTAAAAAAAAACTCATTTTTTAAGTTTCAACTAAATCTACGGTCAAACGCTAGCCAACAATATACATTGCTAAATGAACAGGTCTAGAATAAAAGCATGCAACAACAATATTTGAGTCTCTGAGATTAAAGCTGTAAAAATTGGAAAGGTGAAGAGCAAAAGAAAAGAATCCTAATATCATATGTTATGCTATGCATGGATCTGCACCCAAAGGTATGGCCTATCGTTTTAAGTGAATTGAGAATTATCGGGTCTTAAATTCAAATTTCAAAAACACTAAGTGATTTCTTCCGGCCGTTTGTTCAAGACTATTAACCCAAACACCATCATTATAAATTTTGTTTTAGCAGTTATGGAGTGACACTGACATAACGAGAACCACCTAATATAGTGATATTTATCAAGTATTAGTAATTAATATGGAAACATGATTTTGCTCATCAGTTTCACGATTGATGACATTGTACGTACATTTAGTCCTACTAAAGGTCACACTAGTACACCAACTATCACTATTAGAAACAAAAGACCTTTTTCATCACGAATCAATCAATGGAAATTTGTGTTATAAATGTGATTTTTCATCCTACTTTCACCGATCCAGCTAACTGGGAAAACGCATAATGGAAAACATATTCTCATTGAAATACGGAAAGCTTTCTAATTAATTTACCATGACTACTATTTTTTTCCTCGCTGATTCAATCAAAATATATGTGAAAATAGTTAACGAACATTTTTAAGTGGAAAATTTTAATGGAAAAATAGTGATTTTTTAGCAGTCACTGTACTTTTACTCTCAAAGTTAAAAAAGATCAATCCAAAATCTATATATCCTTTGGATATCCATGTGGGCTGCAAGTATGTATATATATATATATATATATATAGAACCACAGAGAAAAACTTCAAATATCATTAATCCTACTCACTTACTAAACATAAACGTAAATCTATATTATTATAAACGGGCGAAATTAAGAAGTAAAATGTTATTATAAGAGCATAACATTATGCTTCACCTGATGGTGGTGGCAATGACAATGGTAGTTGTGATGGTACTGAAGGAGGGCGTTTCCGTTTTTTCTTCTTCTCGTAACTAACTCCCCTCGCTTTGGACTGTAAATCGCGAACCTCACGAAGATAAAGCCTAACAGCCCGAGCACCAAAAGGGTTCGTTTCAGGCTTTCCTCCATTTTCCTCAAAGGCCGCTCTAAGTCGTCCTACCAGTGCATCAAGGCTCCCCCAAGCTTGCTTTAGCGGGCACGGACATGGTGCTGGTGGATTCGGATGCCCATAAAACGGACACATCTGTAAAATCACAGGCAAAAGTAATATTTGACCTATATATAAAAATAAAAGTATTACAGGATAATTTTCTGACGACTCCATCCTTGATCCAAAGTTAATTATACAATAATAACTTGCTTCATATTCAAATATTTAAAGATATTTAGGAAATATTTTTATCTTTTTTTTCTTTCAAATTGGGGCAGGGGAATCGAATGCTCACCAACAAGGTGAAACTTCAGATAGTCAATCAAATAAGTTATTAAAATTCTCCGAGAATATTTTGTTACATATACAGAATTCGAGCAAAAGTTGCTGAATCCTCGAGAGTCGAGAGAATATATATATTCGTACCGGAGTGTGAACTTTCGTCTTGCCGAATTGATCAAGGTAACGAAGGAATTCAAGTACGTGAGCACCACTGCATCTAGAGAGCGTGAGTGGAGGCCTGTGATTTCTCAAGTACTGACCGAACGTGTTCCAATCCCGTCGTTTCTGATTTTCGTATCTGCTACTTGAGCTAGATGCAGCAGGTACTGCAGATGAAGAAGATGAAACAGAAATCTCGATGCTGCTGCTGCCACCGTCGTTGTTAACGGTTTCGATGTTGATTTCCTCGTGATGACTCGAACTCTCAACTTCCCTAAAAGAAGCCATAATAGGATCGTTGTTTATCTTCGTGGTTCTAGATCGGTCGCTTTATTGATTTTGTCACTGCTCATAATCACAGTAACAAAAAGGGGAAAGTGAGGAATTTGATGATGATGATGAAGAGATTGATGGGAGTGAGGAGACTAGTAGAAGAAGAATTTTGCCTATTCTCTCTTTATTTGAAATCTATCTGTCGGTGTGTTGTGTTTTTTCTTTGTTTGAACAATACTAGAAGAAATTGGAAGAGTACTACTGGTAGAGCTTTGTTTTTTTTCCTGAAAATGATCAATAATTGGTACGCTTTTTTGCTAAAATTGGGGAAGAAATTAAAAGTACTATTGGTTTTAATTGGGGTAGAGAAGGAGAGAGCATTGGGGGAAGGGTACTGTTTGTTTAGGGTTTATATGGAAATGAAAGGGAGGTAGAAAATGATGTGATATAAAAAGGAAGTAGACTTAGCTGCTTGAATGACAGTTGCATGACTAGCTTGACCAAAATGCCCCTTGGTACAAGGAGATATTAAATGATTACACTATTTACTTGATATTTTTTGGTTGACAATTCCTGACGGGATAGAGCAAAACGACTTTTTTGGGGTGTAAGAAATCTATGGATCTAACTAATTCAGATTCGCACGCATTAAAGAAAAGGGATACATACAATGAGATATTATAGTAAGATGAATATAATCGTTGCACTATAAATAAAAGTTTCAGGTTTAAGGTTAATTATCCATGTGACACAAATTTAAATTAATTAAACTCTAAAATAGTTATTGAACATTGATATAAAAAAAGAAAAAAAAGTGTTCTCTATATATGGGTACTTTTTTTATTGACAAGATTCAAAACTACATCTTTGATTGAAAGGGAAGGGATTTCAACCATCCCACGAAAGAAATCCTAATCATATCCAGATGGAGATTCCTTCACGTTGAACTAAAAGTCTCGAATTCAAGATTTAGAAATAAAGAACTGCCTGATAGAAAACATTTTGCGTATTCATAATTGACTGGGTTTTTCAAGCGTGAATCCTAATTAGTTAATTAGGTAAGTAAATTTTAAATATCAAATATAACAATAGCATATCGATCTAGTGTAGAGTTTCACGGGTGGAGTATGGGGAGGGTAGGATGTATGCAAATCTTTATTTCACCCATCCCGCTTCAATACAATGTGTGACATCATCGTTAAGCTTTTGATTTTCTTTGATTATAGACCCAAGATACTTGAAACTTTTCATTACTCATATTTCACCAACAACGCACATATCGTATAGAGCTCTTTCATATCCTTTCTCTTGGACATGACTTGCATTAGTATATCGATCTTTATTTCACCCCGCTTCATGCATATTACGTCAATGAATTTGTACTCTAGATACCAAATTTTGAATATCAAATGCGTAAATGTGATATATATATTTTTGTTGCATCTTAAATAACACGAGAATATACTTCGAAAATACAGAAAAGTTGTTTGTATTCAAGAAATGTGATGTCGTATGTCTTAAATAACAGGAGAATTAATCCTTCGAAAATACAGTAGAGTTGTTTGTAATTTTTTAAAATATAAAACATATACTGTTCTAGAATCTAGACAGATATTTTTACAGATTGCGTTCTTTTATGTAGTCCAAATTAAAGACAAAACCACATGTTTTCTGGTATAGTTAATGTGAGAGTACAAAAATTTAAAAGATACGTTTATGTGAAGAAAAAGCCTTCTCTTCTTTTCAGAAATAAGTCTAATAATTAGCTAGAGAGAGGATGGAGTATATTAATATAATTAGCTAATTAATTAATTATCATATCTGAATTTACGCCCATGCACTGTTACGACTTACGTACGCATGTCCCAGATAAGTAAGTCAAACACACAAACTCTACCTACCCACACTCAACTGATTCAAAATTTTAAATTTTATGAATGTGATTTTAAAGTTTTAAATATCTCGGAAGCAAAGATTATTTAACCAAACATATGAACAAGCACAAATAAAATTGCAATCATTCATATTTGAATACGTCAAAGCTGATTCAGACAACGAATTAATAGTTATATCATATTCGAGAGTTACTACCAAAAATATCCGAGATTTGGAATGATTGATATGAAAGGATTTAGAATGTCAAGATAGAGGATAACTCGACTAGACTCTGAGATACTAGCCAGGAGTATAATTCCATTTAATCAACTCCCACGATCAAGGAAAGTATGTTGTTGTACGGACTCTGAGGTAGTGGTACAAACTGCATACACTCTACCCTTAGTATGTTGTTGTACGGACTCTGAGGTAGTGGTACAAACTGCATACACTCTACCCTTCTCAGGTCTCACTTTGTAAAAATATACTGGATATGTTATTGTTGTTGATGATCAAGAAAAGTAGGCATTATTAGCTATCTTATAATAAAGTTACTCACTTTCCCCCAGTATATCTTATGAATAACAAATTTTAATTAAATATCCTAAGTTTATACCAATAAGATTTTATGATCAAGGGAAAATAATAAAAACAAAATGACAGATTGAATTATAACTCCCAAAATAATTAATTTGTTTAGCATTATTGGCTCCCCAAGTAAATTAATTTTAATTGCCACCCTTAATAATTTTTTGTATTTGTTTTGCACTATATAGTGGTAACTGGTAATTAGAAGGCAAATTAAGGAAATGTTTTTTTCTGGACCAATTATCGTAATTTCGAGCAGAAGGAAATGATTATACCGTGATCTCTTGTATTTTTTGTTTACTAATTATATATTCGAAAAAAAGTCATATAGTTAAAAGAACATGTGTGCTGGATCATAAAATAATGACTTAATACGTTAATTCTTAAACTTGCCATCAAATTTACTTTTAATACTCAAACTATGACGTATTTCAATTAAATACGTGAACACATAATAAATTGTTTCTATTAGATATTTTTTATTTAATTTTTTGAAAAAATTGTTGCTCGTGTTTTCAAATGGCTATTATGTAGATAAGTTAATCACTGAAAATATGTCACATTTTTTAATTATATGCATTCGTCTCAATAAGATGTAAAACTCCAAGTGACTCAATTGAGATTGATATGTATAATTAAAGGAAAAAATTAACATATTTTATGTAATTCACTTATAACTTACCTAATAAATATTTTAGAAAACGCATAATTTTTTATCCAATTGTAAATCCAAAGTGTTTAATAGAAATATTTTATCATGTATCACGTGATAAATTGGAAGTTTAGAACACGCCTTAGTTCGTTATGTTATGAAATTTATGATAAATTATAGAGTAAACAACAGAAAATTCACTATTATAGGAGCTAAGTACTCTCTCAACCACTAGTTTTCCATATTATACATTATACCAATTAAAAAAGTCGAATACATGGTTAAAACGTCCAAATACATGGTTCAGTTGCAGTAGATACATGTATCTCAAATACATGCGCATGTACCTGAGGGGATTATGGCTAAGTCGCATGTATCGAGGGAGTTACGACATGTATCCATCATACATTCGGAGGGTTACGATATGTATCCACATATATCTGGGGGGATTGTTAAGAAGCGGGATATCACATGTATCCGGGAGGTTGCGACATTTATCCACATATATCTGGAGGAGGAATTGTCAAGAAGTGTGATATTATGCAATTAATTTAAACTAGCAACATAATAAATAAATACAGATAGGATATTTGATTATTCAGGTAGTTTATCATAAAATTAAAGGGCTTAAAATAATTAAAATTGTAAATTACTCCCTTAGTTCACTTCTACTTATCATTGTTTTACTTCTCGATGTCAAATTGCATGAACTTTGATCAATGTTTTAAAATATATTTTTTCATCATATTAATATGAAAAAAGTTATAACTTATAACATTTTTCATATAGTTTTTGATCATCTAATTTTAAATTTAAAATATTAAATTAATCTACTTCAATTTAATTAAATTAATTTTTATAAAGTGAAATACAAGTAAAAATAGACGATTGGAGTACCATTTTTAAAAGGTGTTCGATTTTTTCCGGGGAAAAAAAAGTAAGAAGGTTTCATTTTCCCTCCCATTCGTCTTCCATACGCTTCCAATATGAAACCCGACTCAAGCCCCGACTCCGAAGCTCCATGAATTGACACATTTCCCGAGAACAATACCCGCCAAAAAAATTCCTCTCTCACTTCAAACCCTAAAATTTCACTCTCCAACAACTAAATTCAACTTTCAGATTCACCATTTCCACTCACCAAAATCACAAAATTCTCACTGGAAAACATAGGGTTTCCTCTTACACAATGCCGTCACAGCCGTCACCGGGAAAAATCCACCGGCTGGAGCTCGAGAATTTCAAATCCTACAAAGGATTTCAAACAATTGGTCCATTTTACGACTTCACAGCAATTATAGGTCCAAATGGAGCTGGAAAATCAAATCTAATGGATGCAATCAGCTTCGTTCTCGGAGTTCGTACGGGTCAACTTCGTGGTGCACAGTTGAAGGACCTAATTTATGCTTTTGATGACCGTGAAAAAGAGCAGAGAGGTCGAAGAGCTTTCGTTAGGCTAGTTTATCAGCTTGCTAATGGTACGGAAATTCAGTTTACGCGTGGTATTACGAGTGCTGGTGCTAGTGAGTATAGGATTGATGGGAAAGCTGTTAATTGGGATGAGTATAATGCCAAATTGAAGTCCCTTGATATTCTTGTTAAAGCGCGGAATTTTCTCGTCTTCCAGGTACTGTGGTGGTTAATTGTTTTATGGTTTAACTTTGTTGAATTGACATTATATTATATAACAACAACTACAATGTCTCAATACTAAGCAAGTTGGGGTCATTGACAGTATAGAATAGGTCATTTAATAGCCAACTAGTAAGTATAAATGTGGAACCTGCAGAAGAGGGTAACTTGCTACAACTAATTTAACTACAGGATCGCACACTAATCATGTATACACGGACATCATATACTGTAGATCTTATTACATTGACAGTGTATTTTGGTTTGCAGCAAAATTAATCAGCTTTAAATAGCTAGAGCTCCTCTGCACCTCATAACATGGGCTCACATTGGATCTTGTCAGATAGGATAAAATGAGATGATTAAATGCATGATGGTGTACATATATGGTGTAAAAGAATCATGAACTATCTCTATGGATTGAAAAAAAAGTGAAATATCTTTCATCCATTGTAATTTTAGTTCGAAACACTTTCTTATCTAATTATAATAATAAAGAGCAACGTGTCACTAAAGACAGTAGTAACAATGGCTTGTATAAGAAGAAAGAAGAGTTAAGTTGTTGTTGCCATTAAATGAATGTATCTTGCTAATCTGGGTTGCTCTAGGGGTCACTGCAACAGTTGAATGTCATCACATGAATGTGTTGCTAGTTGTATTCGTTTGACGTTCTGCAACTGTGGTACACTTATATAAGCTGCCAAAGGAATATAAGTAGAAAAAGGAAAGTTCAGAGTATGACATCTTACTACCTATGTTTTTATTCCGGAGTTAGTAAACTGAAATAGCAGTTACTTCCTTCTGCATGTGTTAATGGATGTGTCTTTTATCTCTGGAGAATTGATGCAGGGTGACGTTGAGTCTATTGCGTCTAAAAATCCCAAAGAACTCTCTGCGCTCCTTGAGCAAATATCTGGATCTGAAGATTTCAAGAGACGATATGATGAATTGGAAGAAGAAAAAGCAAGAGCTGAAGAAAAGAAGGCACTTGCTTACCAGAAAAAGAAAACTGTAACTATGGAGCGAAAACAGAAAAAGGAACAGAAAGAAGAAGCTGAGAAGCATCTTCGCTTACAAGATCAACTGGTATGAGTCTAGTACATCTATTTTTGAGTGCAGCGTCTTTTTTGTGATCTGAATGTAAGATTCACCTGCTTTTATATGTGAAACATTATTCATGTTTATAGTCATGTGCTGAAGTGTTGTTTTTGTCTATATCCTTGAATTTTTATTTTTCAGCTGTCTGCTTGAGTAATCTGCCTTTTCTTAAATAAATTTTAAAGCTCTTCTTTTGGCTGTTTTACAGGTTTATACCTAAGTTTGCTTCATGTTTTTTTTGAAGCAACTTCTTTTGCTCTCTTGTAACCTTGCATCTTCTTGATACTTTTCTAATATGATTTGATTACTTTACCAAAAAAATAAAAATAAATTTAAAAACTCTTTTTTATTTTTTCCATTAATTGTCTTTTGGATTATCAAGTTATCATTTCATATGTGCTGCTTCAGTCATGCATTTTTATCCCACACTAGCTTGCCTAAAATTTATAACAAGAAGTTTGATACATCTTTAATTTCCTCTTATCTAAACCACGTGCCTCTGTGTGTATTCATATATAGTTTTTGCAGTGATCGGTATTACTTTATACTCGTCTTTTGGCGTTTTCCAATAGTAGCAATTTCAGGGGAATCAGTTAGTTGCTTGGTAAAGGCAGCGTACACAGAAGTGTCATTTATTCCCAATTATCTACTCCGAATTTTATGGTGACCAATATGTATATGGTGACACCCTCTTATCCTTGTTCTTTTTGCCTGGAATATAGTTGATGATGGTTATTTTATGTTTTGTTGGTTGCTATTCTGAAGGAGAAAATATTTTGTACAAGCAGTTGTCCTCTTGGTTTAACTTGTTTCTATTATTCCTTTATGGCTATTCCATCTGGTGATTCCCCATCATTCATCATCTATCTTCATTGCAGAAATCTTTGAAGCAAGAATATTTCCTTTGGCAATTATTCAACATAGAAAAGGATATTGCAAAGACCAACGAGGAACTTGATGCCGAAGAAGCAAGAGTTAAAGAAATTGTGGAGAAACTTGGGGAATATGAAAGTGAATCTAGCAGAAAGAAGAAAGAACTAAGCGGATACATGAGAGAGATTGCATTGCGTGAGAGGAAGATTGCTGATAGAAAAAACAAACTTGACAAGAATGTAATTTCATTCTCAAATTCATTTGTCTTTCACATTTATTTTATGAGTGATCTTAATGCTATTTTCTGTCTGCCTATTAAGTAAAGCTTTGACTCACAGTTTTAAATTTTTGTGCATGATTCTTGGAGTAACTTTATTTCTTATGAACCACATTTAGTTCTATTCCTTTCTGAGATAAAGCCTTCAGCAATTGTTATAAAGGTTTAGATAAATTATGACAGGACAAAACCGAATCGCCTGTTTCAAGATGAGCTTTTGCAGGATTAATTACCATGACAAATCTTTTTTCTTTTTGTGGGGATGGGGGTTGGGGGTTGAGGTGGAGAGGGGCCTTCACTTCACGACTAGTCTATCCATAATTTAATTCTGTTGTTATCTGCCAGCTTAAAGCAGGTACCTATTACAGTTATGTTCCACGCTGTTGTAATGCTTTTTAAAAGACACAAGTGCTCCTTGTAGGATCCGAAAGTATTCTGTTAAATGTTTCTCTGAAGAGGAAACCCACACACCATTTGCTCACACGATAGATTTCTCCCCCAGATTCAGCTCAATATTCATATGATGACTTTGTGTTTCGGACTTTATTTATAGAGACATTCACAGAGAAGGGTTATGTTATAATTAAGGAATTGCGTAATACCCAGTCCAACAGAGTAAAAGGCAGTAGGATTAGCTTGTTTGCAAGATGTGATGATTGTTGTTGCTATTCTCTTTGAATAATCTCTTTGTATTTTCTTAACCTATCTTCTGGACTGCCACTGATGTTAGTAAAACTACCATGGTCATCAGGTAGGTCTCTATATTAGGTTGGGCTTATAGTTCATTGAATTTAGATGTAATAGAGTATCTGTAATTTTCCTTTTGTTCTTTGGCAGTGCCTGCTAGGTACTAGCTTTATTAACATAACCTTTACTTTATCAAAAGATTTTTTTTTTTTTTAGAATCAACTCCCTTGTACACAGTTTCTTTTTGGTAAATAATAAGATTCTTATGTAATTAAGTATTCAGAATTGCATGTTTGGGATGTAGAATGAAGATGTTCCAAGATTTTTTTGGGTTCACTGTGAGAGCTTAGAAACTTACAGAATATTGATGACTGTTGGTATATATGTGTTACTAGTGGTTGTTAAAATGATTGATTGCATATAGGTTCTGCATTTGATCCGATATCCTGATGCATTATGAAGTATCATAAGCAGTTTTTACCTGGTATTCCATATTGTTGGTTCCCTGAATTTTGTGCATGATATTTCTTACTGTTGGCTCGAAGAGGTATCTCTGGCTGAATGATTTGAAGCTTAATGAGTTTTACTTCTTGGGCGAATGTTATTGATTTCTTTTCTAAATTACTTGTTTATCTGATAGTTACAATGTTCTATCAAAGGCGTGCGAATGTATTTGGATTTTTTTGATTTCTGTTATTAAGCTTGATGATGTGCCACATTAATCAACTCAATTAGTTTATGTGGTGTCGCACAAGAATTTCACTTTTTTGCCATAGAACAATGAAATCTCGGTTGTCATTAAATAGATATACTCTTGTTTCCTTGTTGCTCTGTCATAACTAGAGTTGTGAACTGCACTTATTTTTAATTCACTACGCAGTTTATAATGTGCTCACTCAAGGATTCTTTTGTCTTTTCATAGCAACCTGATCTTGTAAAGTTGAAGGAAGAGATATCTCGGATTACTTCAAAAATCAAAAGTACAAGTAAAGAACTTGATAAGAAGAGAGAAGAAAAAAGAAGACACGCAGATGAGGTGAAGAAGCTTCAAAATGACTTGAAGGACATTACTAGGCAGCTGGATGACTTGCGTCAAAGAAGCCGAGATGCAGGGGGGAAACTTCAATTAGCTGACAGTCAATTGGAGACATATCACCAAATGTGAGTTCTTTTGTGGTTGAAAAACTATTTTACATGAAGGAATCTGAGTACTTGTGTAATCTCTTTAACATTTACTGCTGCTTTATTTGTAAATATATCCCTTTGGATGATAATTGAGGATCTAGGCAGGAATCATTATTTTTTCCGGTGGTTCATTTGGCCGTAGACGGCGTATGTACTGTGCATGTTTATAGTCAGGGTTGATGGGGTTCAGAGTGCTGAGACCATATGTTATATTACTCTGAAGTCAAGACATTTAAACTTTTGTGCACCTAATGTTGTGCCCTAATGGTCAATTTAGTTGGAGGAGAACCATGAGGTCTGAGGTTCAAATTCCAGCCGAGGCATTCCTTGGCAGAGTGAATTACCTGATAATTGTGCGGGGGGTGGGGGTGGGGTGGGTGGTAGCCGGTACCGGTTGAATAGTCGAGGTATATGCAAGCTGATCCGGACACCACCATCATTAAATTTTATTAAAACCTTTTGCTAGCTTTCCGTTGATTTTGTATTTGTGCCTCTGACCTCAAAATAATATCCTGGGCAGGTTTTGTGTAACAAAACATTGTGTGTTACTCACAGCCCATGACTTGGATGTAGTATCTTATTTGCTTACTTCTTTATCTTCCTTTTATTATTTGAAGCAAGAACTTCTAAGTCTTGTTGGAAATTGCAAATATACCTCGTTTTGTTATCATGGAGCAGACCTTTGGTTCTGATTTGATGTAAGCACCTATGATGCTCTCTACCATATTTTTCTAAACCTTATTCTTAATACTACACTGAATTTTTGAGATTCTTTTTTGTGACGGTGGTGTCCCGGCCAGCTTGTGCGGACCTTGACTATTCCACTGGGTACTTGCTACCTCCCACTAGCACGGGTACTGGGTAACTCTTCCTTCCAAGGCTTAGGCAGATGGAAAAATTCACCTAGTCTTTTTATGTATGCTCTATTTCTGCCTGTCCCTATATCCTTATTGGGGAGGTTGGAAAAGCTGCTATCTTGTGCCGCAGAAGGTCATGTTTTTTATTACCCATCGTAATGTCGTTAAATGGACTGTCATGGGCGCAACAACTGCTTTTACATTGTCGTCTTCTCTCTCAGGCTGCCTAGACAGGCGAAAGGTGAAAGCATGGAAATGTTTATTGGCACATGATCTGCTTTTTCTATGTTCTTTTGAAATAAATGTTCTAGATCTATCTAAATGATCAAGTGCTAGGTTTCATTTGATGAAGCCTTGTGGATTTGGTTTCACAGTAAAGAGGAGGCTGGCATGAAAACTGCGAAACTAAGAGATGAGAAAGAGGTCTTGGATAGGCAGCAGCGTGCTGATATTGATGCTCAGAAGAATCTGGAAGAAAATCTTCAGCAGCTTGAAAATCGGAAGCATGAGCTTGAGTCTCAGGAGAAACAGATGCAAACAAGGTTGAAGAAAATTCTTGATGCAGTTAAGAAGCATGATGAAGAACTGAAACGGGTGAAAGAAGAACAGCGTGAGATGAAAAATAAACTTCAGCGTTCCAGGTTGGTCAGATTGAGCTGTGATACATGCTGCTGGATACCATGACTTATTTCCTTGTTTAATAGGCTCTGGCCATATGGAAGTGCAAGTAACTGCATTTGCATTTACTTTTGGTTTATGTAAATAACTTATTATATCTTTCTTTCAACAGAGAAAAACATGACAATCTGCGGAAACGACTCGATGAAGTAGAAGACCAACTACGTGAATTGAAGGCTGAGAGACATGAAAATGAGAGAGATGCCAAATTGTCTCAAGCAGTTGAAACTCTGAAACGTCTGTTTTCTGGTGTTCATGGTCGGATGACAGATCTCTGCAGGCCAACACAGAAGAAGTATAACCTTGCTGTAACAGTTGCAATGGGCAGATATATGGATGCAGTAGTAGTTGAGGATGAACAAACAGGAAAAGAATGCATCAAGGTGCGAAAGCAACTATGTCATAGTAGTGATACTTCTAATATCAAGTAGTTAAGCAATGCTAAATCTGGTTTGTTATGTGTAGTATTTGAAAGAGCAAAGACTTCCTCCTCAGACATTTATACCTCTTCAGTCGGTCCGTATAAAGCCAATAGTTGAGAGGCTGCGCACGTTGGGTGGAACTGCAAAGCTGGTTTTTGATGTCATACAGTATCCTGTGCTGTTATGTTAATTATTATACCCAATATGTTGATTATCCATATTCCTCAACCATGCACTTCTCTATGATGATGATGATAGAAAAATCTTAGCAGAAGCTCCTAGGTTTTATGCTTAACAGTAACACAGATTTGATCAATTATTGGAGAAGGCTATTTTATTTGCTGTTCAGAATACCATTGTTTGCGATGACTTAAAAGAAGCTAAGCATCTTAGCTGGAATGGAGAGAGACTTAAAGGTAAAATGGTGCTTTTCACTGATGAACAAAAGAAAGTACTTCCCTTCTTACTGTACAAGTTAATCTGGTTTAACAACAAACACATTGCTTGTAGTTGTGACTGTTGATGGGATTTTGTTAACAAAATCTGGTACAATGACTGGTGGTACTAGCGGTGGTATGGAAGCACGCTCTCACAAATGGGATGATAAAAAAATTGAAGGTCCGTTGAGTTTGTTATCCATGTGTCTGGTTGGTTGCATAGTCCTAATTCCTTTTCTCCCGGCTTGTAGGGCTTAAGAAGAAAAAAGGAGGTCTTGAGTCAGAATTGGAGGAGCTTGGATCAATAAGGGAGATGCAGCTTAAAGAGTCTGAAGCATCTGGCAGAATCAGTGGACTTGAGAAAAAGATTCACTATGCTGAGATCGAAAAGGTTTTTGACTATCTATTCTTAAAGTTTTGTGAACAGTCATCGTTTTGCATCCCTCTTATTAGTCCTTTGAGGTTCTTACATTGACATCAATTTTCGGTTTAAGATGCCCTTGTAGCTTCTTATTTAGCACTTTCTTCCAGATAAAGTTTGACGTAGTGAGGGGGAAAAACTACTCTCATTATTCTTCCTCTCTTTCATGAAACCTTGCAATTAAACTTTGCAAACTTATGATGCCAGTGACTTGTAGGGGTGGGACAAGCAGAGGCTGCAAGGGTTTGTGAGTAGGGTGTTCTGGGGAGGGTAAACGAAGTGGAAGACAAGGAGTAAACAATTATGAAAACTTGATTAATTCTCCATTCTTGGAGATGTTATTTTTTCTCATATGTCCAACACAACAACAGCAACAACCCAGTGTTGTCCCACAAGTGGGGTCTGGGGAGGGTGAGATGTACGGAAACCTTACCCCCACCTTTGTGGGGTAGAGAGGCATATGTCCAGGCACATACAAAAAATACATTCCAATTGTTTAGCCCAGTGGTTTAGTCCCCATGCTTTGTATGTTAAAGTACAGTATTAATAAAGCTTACATTTTTTCTTCATCATGAATATGTTTATTGTATCTCTAAACTAGTTTGCTGAGGTTTGTGTGTGTTTTCTTGGGTCCAGCTCCAGCTTTATTGCCTTTGTTCCAATTTATAGAGCACTCTATTTTGAGATGTCTAAAATACTTGACACATTTTGCTGGTAAAAAAGTACTTGACACATTATAGAAATAGTATGGTTTATATAACTCGACTTCTTTCAAGAATTAAAATTTGTTTAGCAGACTAAATGCAAATTTTGCTCTGATGTTTCAGTCACACTAATATTTTCTGCTGCTTTTGCTGTTAATACACAAGTCAAGTAGATCGTAAAACTGTCTGCCCAATCAATTCATGTTAAATTAAACAGAATGAAGGAAGTAAGCTATTAGTGAGGGCCACCAGCAATATCAAGTTCAAAAAAGTGAGGGCCACCAGCAATAGAGCTTGTTTTTGTCTTTGTGGGAAGTAACTAATTTATATAAAAAGAAGGAAAAACAATTGCTTAATAATCAATTCCTATGATCACAAACCTTACGATTTCGTTCTTAGGGCCAGCCTGAGCAGATCCTCATGTTAATTGGCTCATTCAGTCTCAATCTACTTGTTCATCAAGTTGATGGCACTTTAGGATTGAAAGGGTGTAAAGTTGTACTTTTATTCTCTTAACTGATTTATTGCTGCAAATTATGGTAAAAGTTCATTCTTTTAACTTATTGGTTGATGCACAATTTACTAAGAAGGAAACTCTGTCTATACTCTTCAGTTGTTCTTTGATACATTATAATAAAAAAATGACGTACTCGCATTTATACTTAAAAATGTTCAAATTCTTTGAAAAGTAAACTTTATTTACACTTTGGATCTACTTCTGTTTAACTCAAGAAGTTTTAATTTTTATGTTAATATCCTTCGCTTAATCGAAGTAGGAAGTTGAAAGGGCACAGAGGGAGTGTTTCTTAAAGTTTTCTGTAGCAAAATAACACTTTTGCATGTAGAAAGATGGTAAAGGTCATGACTCAACACTCGTGGTGTCTTTTACCCCGGATTTTCACTTCTTTCATAGCATTTTAATTACGTATCCCTATTAATATACTGTTGCTTATTGACCTTTTTGTCTGTCTATGTTCTGCATCTTGTAATGCTGTTAGTTTGAGTTGTCTTGCAGAAAAGTATTGCAGACAAACTTCAGAATTTGGAACGCGAAAAGGGGAGTATTGAAAATGAAATTGGACATATCCAGCCTGAACTTGAGCAGGTGTTTATACTTCTTATCTTAGTTTTCTTGGTTTTCATTTTGTAACATGGCTCTTACTAGGAGTTTCTGCAGTTGAACAGAAAAATTGATGCAAGAGCACAAGAGATCTTATCACGAGAGAAAAGGATCAATGATATTGTTGACAGAATCTACAAAAAGTTTAGCGAATCTGTTGGGGTGAGGAATATTCGGGAGTATGAAGAAAATCAGCTCAAAGCTGTTCAGGAAATGTCTGAAGAAAGGCTCAACTTACATAATCAACAATCGAAGCTTAAGTCACAGTATGTTTGCTCTCTTATTAATGTTGTTGTTGTTCCTTATAATCATTAGAATAAATTCAAAGATAAATAGACACCGATCTGATCACCTGACATTTGGATACCGTTTCTCATTTTCATATTTCCCTGCTATAAACCAAACAAGTCTTAAACTTGCTTTTTCTATAGTATTTACTGTCCGCATCAGTTGTTTCAGCTATAAAGCTAATAATAACATTGAAAGCTCGTTAAGGTTTTTAAAATTGCATTGTTAATTTTCGGCCTAGTTGTGGCACATGCCACTTTCTTAATTCAAGCACGTTTCAGGTTGGAGTACGAGCAGAAGAGGGACATGGATTCACGAATTGTAAAACTGGAATCAACCCTTAATAACCTAAAAGAAAAATTGAAGGAGGTTGAGACCAAGGAGGTGGATCTGAAGTCGTCCATGGAGAAAGCTACAAAGGAGATAGACGATTACAAGGAAGAAGTATTAGGTATGTTTTCGGTTCAATTTCTTCTTTTAGAGCCCTTCCACTAGCTTTTCAGCCTTATTGGACTAGATATTTCTCTATGCTTGTTGAGTCTGTTTGGATTGGCTTATTTTTGGTGCTTTTAAGCCAAAATAGCTTTTAAGCACTTTTATAGTGTTTGCATAAGCTAAAAAAGTGCTTTTAAGCCCTTGTTTTAAAGCCAAAATAACAAAAATAAGCCATAAGCCATAAGTTAGGATTTCTAACTTATACTTATAGGCCATCCAAACTGGCTCTTACTTTCATGAGTAGAAGTATTACAAAAGATGCCTTCTCCGAACTCTGTAAAAGCTTCATCAGATAAAATGTATTTTTTGATAGGGTGAAACTTTACCATGTTCTGCTTCTTTTTTAATAAATCAGATTACATCAACTGCCAATTTCTAACTAGTCTGAATCATGGAAAAATATCATAGCATGATACTTAAAATTAAAAAAAATTCATGTTCACATTTTTGAAACAAGAGAAGTTAAATTGGAGCTACTGTTTTGGTGTAAATTGGACCTTGTTGAAGATGCTGAAACCCTGTTACAGTTCATAGAAAATCTGTATAAATAGACAGGGTAAACTTTTCTTTTGCAATTTTTGGATGTTATCACAGCACTTTCTTAGTGCTTTTTTTCCATTAATAATACTTGCCTATTAAAAGAACATCTTCTGGGACTTCACGAAATGCAAAATGTGTTGCATAAATTGGTAAAGAGGGAGTATAACTTCCCGATGATGGTAATTAACTAGTTATACATTCACTTCCAATTCAATTATATTTCATCTCCTTTGCATGTACTTTTTCTAGTCATGTCAGGCAACTGTATGCCCAGTATTAGTCATTCCGTTTCCTATGTTCCCACTATGCAATAGCCAATATGTCCTTTTCTCCCAATATGTAGGCCATTATGAGAATTTTATCCCTTTCTTTTCTGCAGCATGGAGGACCAAATCAGAAGAATGTGAAAGGCAGCTGCAGGAGTGGCAGAAAAAGATTTCTGCTGAAACAACTAGCATTAGCAAACATAATCGTCAAATTAAATCAAAGGTTTTTCTGTTTAATGATAATTTCTTGGAGAAGTTCTTTCTTAAACTAGTCTTGGCTTCTGAAGAAGCCACTCCTTTTTCCAATTGGATTCATATATGTTGAAAAGACCTATTAGGAAAAACAGCAGGAGTATGGGTGCTTTCGTCTTTAAAAAACATGAGTATATGAGTGCTTTCATTCTTTGTTTTACAGGAGGCACAGATTGAACAGCTGAATTCAAGAAAACAGGAGATATTGGAGAAATGCGAACTGGAGCAAATAGAACTGCCCACTATCTCTGATCCAATGGATACTGGAGAGTCTACACCTGGCCCTGTTTTTGATTTCAGTAAACTGAGTAGAACGTATCAGCAGATTACGAAACCAGCTGAAAGGGAGAAGCGAGAGGTGGATTTTACACAGAAAATTGCTTCCTTGATGTCAGAGATAGAAAGAACAGCTCCAAATCTGAAGGCCCTTGATCAATACAAAGATCTACTGCAAAAGGAGGAAGATGTTAATAAAGAATTTGAAGTGGCCAAAAATGAGGAGAAGAAAGTTACTGATGAATATAATAGAGTTAAAGGGGCCAGGTATTATTAATCTCAATGCTGCAATTCACATTTATCTCGATATAATTTCCCCATGATATTCCTGGACGTCAGTGTATAAATCAAGTGAAGTGGTTGCTCTACTTGTTGGGGATGAGGTTGCAGGTAGTATGCTGGCAGGAGAGCATTAGCCTATAGAATTATTTGATCTCTGTATTTTTTTTTCTTCAATTTTCCTAGATCAGCTGGGTGTGTTGCATTTTATTCCAGAGAAACTGGTACAAGAGGGGTTATAGCCTAACCTCTTCAAATACAACACAAGGATAGAGACTATCCTTTCAAAAAGTGTGCTATCAATAAAAAAGAGTTATTGCCCACCACTACTATAAAATGAGTAAGACTAACTTACAAAAAAAATAGCTTTGTCATATTTGGTCCTAAAGCTAGGTACACTGTTTTTATCCATAAGAAAGGGTCCCTTGGCACCATTTGGAAGCTGCTGGTCCGAGAAGTAGAGGTTGCTCACTTGAGTATTCATTGCCAGTTTTGCTATCCAATCTGCAAGTTGATTAGCCTCCTTATAACAATGAGCATACTGAGCATTAACATGGACAAGCATGTTTGAAGTATCATCTATGATCTTATTCAGTTTATAACTGTTAGCCTTCCCTCCCTTGAGCATGTTAGTCACCAACATTGAATCCAATTCGACAGTGAAGTTTGAGAAGCCATTTTGAACACACCAATTTGCACCAAACCAGGCTGCTTGAGCTTTTGCTAAATTATGACTGTTGATTGGATTAGCACTGAGTAAGCCATGATTAAATCTCCTCTTTCATCTCTGAGAGCTCCCCCTAAGTCAGCCTTTCCATTGCTATTATTGAAGCTTCCATCACTGTTGAGTTTGAAGTTTGCTGCTTCTGGTTTTTGCCAATACATAGTGATAGTCTATGTATGCTTATTTATAGTTGTTCAACCCTGCTTCAATTAATGCTTTTATAAAAGAGAGATTTTTAATTTTCTGGAAAGGGAATTCTGCTTTTGATAAGTTTTTCAGATCTATGTGATTGCAGTCCTGTTTATTGATCTTCTATTAAAACCAATCTCTAATTCCTAGCCGTACTATGGCATGAACTTGGCTATCCTTAAATTATCCTTTGCAAGGAACTACAGGAAAAGATGCATGAGGCACCCAAAAAAAAAGAAACATATGTATTGTTGAAGCATGTTCTTTATTGCACTCTTGGTGGTCATATTTTCGATTATTTGATATGTGCATCATACAATATGCTCCTGTTTGTAGGTCCCTTTCTCCCCTTCTCTGGTGTGGTCTTTTGGGATATGCTATGCTTTGATTAGATGTAGAATGGGATAGTCCTTTTATATTCTCATCAAGTAGAAAAAGTAGCAAATTTTGACTACCATATCTGTTATTCTTCTTTTTACAGTGTCGTATTTTGTTGATCTGAATGTTCTCCACTTGTGTAATTGGGATTACACTGGGCATGTTGTTGAAGTCTGCATGTTCTGCTTGCAGGTATGAATTGTTTATGAAAGCTTTCAATCATATATCTGGCAAAATTGACAAGATATACAAGCAACTCACAAAGAGCAATACGCATCCTCTCGGCGGGACAGCATATCTTAACTTGGATAATGAAGATGAACCATTTTTACATGGTATTAAGTATACCGCTATGCCCCCAACGAAGCGTTTTCGGGATATGGAACAGCTTTCAGGAGGAGAGAAGACAGTTGCAGCACTTGCATTGCTTTTTGCAATCCACAGGTAACCTATGTGGCTATTCATGACTCATTGTGCCTGCAGGAATTAGGGAAATACTTATTTTAGATCTCAGATATTACTATGTTCATTTGGCACAATTTTCATCCACTTGACATGCAAATATCAGCTAGTGTGAGCACATTGTATATGGTGTCGTAGTGTCCATATTTATTGAGGTTGAATAGTTGATTTTTTTCTAATTTCCTTCCATTTGAACCTTCTGCAAAAATGTTTCACACTTCCTGTGTAATTTTCAGTTTTAGACCTTCTCCATTCTTCATACTGGATGAAGTTGATGCTGCATTGGATAATCTAAATGTTGCCAAAGTTGCTGGATTCATCCGATCAAAGTCGTGTGGAGGTGCTAGGCTTACTCAGGACCCCGAGGAAGGATGTGGCTTCCAAAGCATTGTTATCTCTCTCAAAGACAGCTTTTATGACAAAGCTGAAGCTTTGGTTGGTGTTTACAGGGATGCCGAGAGAGGGTAAGCTTCTGTGGTCTCTCTTCTATCACTCACTTCCCTTCTCTTCTTACTCAAGATGACTAGTATAGTTGGACTGTTAACGTTAACATGCTGCTTCTTTTTTTTTTCTTCCAGTTGCTCGAGGACATTGACATTTGATCTGACCAAGTACAGGGAATCGTGAAAGAACAACTTCTTGTTCTGGAGATGTGGTTCAGCAATGTTTAGATTGTATGTAACTGATCTTTGGTTGTAGTTAATATAACAGTTTAAATGTAGTGTAGATTGGTATATAAGTAATCTTCAACAGTATACATGTTCCCGGTCGTTTGAAATTTCACAATGCTGTTGCCACACGCCAATGGTGGCTAGTATCTGAGACCCCTTTGCTTATGATTTGATCAAAATTTGGAGAATGCGTGTTATGGCTGCTTCTTATTGCTTTGACATCTTCCTAACCACCCGTTCATCACGTTGTAAGGGTGTTGAGACCATATCATGTTACACGAAAGCGAGAGAGGATGACACGTGTTACCATAGTTTAGTCTGAGAGTCGTGAAGCATGGTGATGTTATAATAGCATCCGAACATAAGTAGAACAAATCCCCTCTAAGAATAGGAAGATTGATTAGATTAAGTTTAAGGACTTCTTTTTTCTTTTGGCAAATACATAAACAACCTTAAAGTTGGCACCAATTTTCATTTTGAGCACACAATATGCCTTGAGCTTGACTCCATTTTCTTTTGCTACGGTATTAAATCCATAGCTTACAGCTTCATACCAAACACAAAAAGCTAACAAAAAATTAACCACATTAATAGACACAATCAACAGGAAGGTAAGTAATTAATTGCAGGCTTCATTAGCTTCAGATAAGCGTTGAGCCAAAATAGAAGCAGACTTTTCAGAAACCAAAGCTTGAATGAGCATTGTCTTTACTTCCCAAGCACCATATGGATAGTTCTTTCTTGCATATGAATTCAACAATGCAGCAGTAGATTGCTTCACTAATCTGGCAAATACGTTATCCCCATCGTCGTTTCTTCCAGCAGCTTCTAGCAGTGTTAGATCGTACCTGTATCGCTCGTAGGCTCTCGATCCAAATATTTTGGATACTGTCGATGTCTGTGGTACCATTTTTGGCCATGACTCTCTCCTGCTACTCCAATACCTATTCACCAATAGCAAAATAACAGTTCTTCTTTTAGTCAATTGCTTATCTTAGAATAGTAATAATGCTAGCAGTTTTAGAAGCTTTATGACTTCTCTTCAAGGTTGGTGAAAGTACATGTAGTCAACTAACTAAGCTACGATACAAAGATTTCCCCACTGTTTCAATGAAATCAAAAAAAAAAATAGTAGGAAGGAAGGGTGTCTTACTGAGGAGTGCATCTGCCTCTGTTTCTTGTGTACACAAATCCAGGTCTAAACCGTTGCGCTGATACAGTGAAATCTCCCAAGTACAAGTAAGTACATAACAGCAAGAAAAGAGCCAAACGATTAAGAAAATTAGCCATTTTCATTTGAGCCAAAAAATATACTATCAACTACTTAAGCTTCCATATATACTAGTAGTAGCTTTTGCAGTCTACAAGTTTATTTATCTGAGAACTCTGTAATGTATGTTTGGATCTAAAGAAAAACTAAATCCATTTATGGATGAGGGGAATTGGTCGTCCTCGAAAGTGGTGCAATTTTGAAGTTGCTTGATGCTTCTTTTTATTGAAACTATCACTTTCACTATTTGTCAGTTGCCAAATCTTATTACCCTTTATCCTTTTTTTTACTTTCCTTTATTTGCAATCTTATATTATGGGTCATGTGATTGAAGGAGCATGTGGCCAGCAAATGAGAGTCCCACGTGGTTGATAGCTTACTTTGCACGAATAATTTATTCTCTCATTTCAAATTTCAATCTTCGAATCTGTTTTTTTTTTCCTTTTCTTTTCTTTTTGGGGACCGTTGTGGGTTAGGTGCAAACTCTCTAATATGGGTCATATCGAATTATGAACTTTGCGACACTCGCCTCTGAAATTCTTTAGCTAAAACAAATGGAATACAAAAGAACTTTATATTTATATGAGCATATTTTTTTACTATTTTCACTTAATGTAATATTTTTTATATAGGGGAGAGAGTTTATTCTCATGATATAACTCATATATCATGCATTACACTATTACTACTAAATTAAAATTATATAGATTTTTTTTAATCTTTTTTTTATATGAATTTTATGAAAGAACTTTAATAGTATTTTAATATATTTTAATTTTAGTCCATCAATTTTATTGTGATCACTTAACGTGTTATTCAACCAACTTTATTCACATTTAGTAGCTGAATGACATATCCATTGTGTTGAATATTTTTGTTATTATTATCTTATTTTAAGAGGGACTCTGTAAAATTTAACTGAGAATGTCAAGGGTGAAAAGTTGGCTCAAGAGAGGCTAGTAAAGCCTTAATTTAAGCACCAAATTTTTTTGATAGTGAATCTTATGATTTTATTTTAGTTTAGACAATATTAAAGTTTGCAAAAAAAAATACAAAATTTTGTAAAAAATGAAGAGAGATTGACTTTCTACTCTTCAATAAAAATATTTTAGAACTTTAAATTAAACTACTTAAATTCTCATATTAGTAAATATAATTTTTATAACAATATCAAAGGTAATTCTTATAAATATATGTCCAACATCTTATTTATTTAAATTATCTTTTACTAATATAAAAATAATATTATTATGTAAATTAAAGACTATTTCAATTACGCATATTATACTTTAAATAACAAGTACAAAAAAAAATAACATTAACGTTTTTGTATGTGTGTGACATATGTGAAATATAGTACAAAACTATATAAGTTTCTTATAAAAAATTGGCTTTAGACATATAATATTGAGCCGCCCTTGCTATTGAAGATAATTTTATTGGTCATGTGATTGAAGGTGCAGTTCCAATTGTACTGTCGAAGCCATGTAAGGGGTTGATATAGCATCTGTTAATTTGATCTGCAGTAAATAATTGACTGATTCAGATGTTAATCTAGCCACTGGCTTTACTTTTCTTACCAGCCCTCCGTAAGGATCACTTATTTCCTGAGTTTTATGGATATGAAAGGAATGTTTTGCGTGCCAAACATGAAACACTTATGGAAGAGTTCGCTGCTAGATCTATGGATACTTGAGGATAAAATAAGTAGCAATTACGTGAAGAAGTATGGCATTAATTTTGCTCATTTTTTACCCGAATATATTTTCTCCATCTTCAAAAATTGATTTTGAAATTTCTATGACCTAAACAAAAACTGCACTACAGGATCAAAAATTGATTTTGAAGCTGCCCAAGACCTCATGATTCTCGTATTTGATTTTGAAGTTTACCAGAAGTGCTTGTTTTCATTATAGCTAGGTACTTCCCATTTTTATTTATTATTAATATATAGTATGTTACAGGATACATAAACTATTCTTATTTGCAATTTAATTGGTTGCAAAACATTCTTTTTCTTTTGTCTGGTTGAATCAAATGCAATAGGAATTGATGGACAAAATCGTTATACTTAGTTTCAAGTTAATTAATTACATCATATTACCAATTGAATTGATGGAAACTCGTGTATACGGGATAAGATGAGAGGATTAAGTTTGAGATAAAATTTATACTATGCTTGACAGATATATACGCTTCATCAAATTCAATATAAATTTGATCTCAGATTTAATTTTGGGATATCCTATCTTATTTCATCCAAGTTGAGAGTATTTTATTTCATCTTCCAAGTGTGATGCTTAAATTAGTAGGAATTATTTAATTCACGTACCAAACGATCCCTGATCATATTATTATTGTGTTCTTTAATTTGATTGCTTTATTTATTGTTTTCTAGCTAAATATTATAGTAGTGTTTTAAGAATCATTACTTTGATTTTATACTCTTTGGCTTGTGTCCAATATATGAAAGTAAACAAAAATGTCACGTAATACGATATTTATGTGGCTATAAAGTGTATTATCAAAAAATTAAATTATTTTCAAACATGAAACATATCATTTTTGTTTGAAACTAATTAATAAAGAAATAAAGCCATATAAGATAGAATCGGGAATAGTGTTTTGAAAGAGGGAGGCGTGAGGCAGGACATTTTACTTAGCACGGGCGTGTAAGCCTCGGGGCATGAGGCTAATCTTTAACGATTAGTTAGTGGTAACCGAGGCTGTCAATAAGGACTAATACTGGAAACTAATCTAAAACGATTTTACTTACCATTTTTGGCCATGACTCTCTCCTGCTGCTCCAATACCTATTCACCAATAGCAAAATAACAGTTCTTCTTTTAGTCAATTGCTTATTTGGTGTGAAGGAAAATGTTATACATGATTTTATTTTTTTTACCAAACAGTACAAAATTAACAGCATTATTAGTCTATTTGATCGATTATTTGAAAACGAAAATTACTTCTTTTTTTTTCTCACAATGAAACATGGTCAAACGCCTACTATATATATATACTAAAATACTATCACAAAATAACAGCGGTTTAAAATTTGCTTCATCCATTTGCTAACAACAATAATTACGCCTAATTTCCCAGTAACTTGTGAATCTTCAGTGTCCATGTCATTCTATTTAAGCTCATTTTAGTCCAATATTATATACTATATAGCCTATAGAGAATAAAATTACCTCACCACTAACCCCACCTAAGAATTTTTTTTCAGAAAAAGAGTATTAGAAAGGGAGGGTGTCTTACTGAGGAGTGCATCTGCCTCTGTTTCTAGTGTACACAAATCCAGGTCTAGGAAGTTGAGCTGATACAGTGAAATCTCCCAAGTACAAGTAAGTAAATAAGAGCAATAAAATAGCAAGAAAATTAGCCATTTTCTTGTGAGCCAAAAAGATTTACCGAAAACTCTCTAGTGAAGTTATGTATGTTTGGATCTGAAGAAAAAACTAAAAATTGGTCGTGTCCTCGAAAGTGGTGCAATTTTGAAGTTGCATAATAATGCTTCTTTTATTGGAACTATCGCTTTCACTATTTGTCACTTTGCAAATCTCATTACCCTTTCTCCTTTTTTACTTTACCTTCATTTGCAATATACTATTAGTCTCCGTTTTATTTGATGTGCTACTTTTTTTTATGTAAATAGAAATTACTTTTAACTTTAAAATTCATCTCAATGAAATGATTTTAAATTTCAAAAAAAAATCTTCTTTTAGCTTTATGTTTAATTAAACGGTACTACATGAATTTGGAGGAGAAAAATATATTATTGGTCATGTGATAGAAGGTGTGTGTGTGACAGTCCCACGTGGCGAATAGCTTACATTGCACGAATAATATATCCTTTTGGGGACCGTTGTGGGTCTAATAACATAATGCTCTGGAATTGTATTAAAATTCAGCATTTGAAAAACAGTCAAAATTCTATTTCTACTCTTTTAAAAAAATATATATATGATGGATCTTCATAACTAATTATATTTTAATGAATTATAATAACTAATAATTAATTTTATTAAAATATCATAGTATAATTTTTAGATAATGCAGTGCCTAACTCAGTAGAAAAATGATAATTTTGCATTCAACCTATGAGTAGTTTTAATAGTTTTTAGAACTTATAGATATAAATCATGACATATTTTTTTAAAAAGAAATGGTGAAATATGTTTTCCATTTACATGTTGAAACTTCCACCAAAACTTCACTCAAAACTGGCTTCCCAAAAATACTAACGATCCGTTTGGTCATAAATTTCTCAAGTAATATTTGGGGGAAAATTTGGCAAATAGTGTTTGTCCATATAATTTGATAAGTTTTTTTGGCAAATAACCCAAATTCTCAAATACTAGAAAAAACTAGTATTTGGATCAAATCTCATTATTTGGGAGTTTTAAAAAATTCAAATTCTACACCAAACTTTTATCTTTTACCAAAACACCCTCTATTTATTCAAATTCTATACAATTTTTTATCTTTTAAAGGAACAATAGTCGTGCTTCATTACTTGTTATTTGCTGCAACGAAGATCCAACTGACTTGTTGCGGAAATCATGAATCTTGTTACGTCGACGTTTCTGTCTTGCTATGTAATACAAACTTATAGTTAATTTTGATAGTTTTTAAAACTTATGGATATAAATCATATTTCTTAAAAAAGTGAAATATGTTTCTCAAATACTATGGCCAAACACATGATAAAATTTCACTCAAATCTTAATCCAAATAATATTTGCCAAAAATGTTTGAGAATCTATGACCAAACGCTAGCTAAATATGAACTCTCAAAACCACAAACCTCAACAAATCTAGAGCGTATATACAACTGGCAAATCAGAAACGGATACAACACGCGACCACAATGATATTGCAATAACAGACAAGTGTGCTTGGAACTTGGAAGCAACAAGTTTTTGACCGAACATCAAGCAACAAGTACATATACAATCATCCAAAGAGTTTCACACATCTCGTCTTTTATTTTCCCAGTGGGTGGTGTTCAGGAGTACTTTACAATGGTGGAACCAAATCACAGAAATGACAACGGACACAACTCAGAATTAACCTTTCATTCTCCTGGTACAATTAATTACCCTACATGCATCTGATGGCATGTGCTACCTAAACAGGTGCAGCAAAGGACTTTCCTCTTCTGCGACTTGGAACGATTCTGCCACATATTCATAAACTCAGTGCAAGAAGTCCTTCATTGGATCGTCATGGAGGACCTTTTTCATTCTGTAAGCCTCCATCTCTTCCGGTGTAACCTCGTCATTGTACTTCACATTATATTTCCTTTTCCTTTCATCCCTCTCTTCTCTTCTCTTTTCATCCTCCTGTTCGGACAAGAAATACAAATTTAAGATCATGTTAAGAGCATCCAGACATACATGTGAGCTAGAACCAACTGAGTATCCACATTACTATTAAAACATGGATTCATCAGGCTATCAACCCCCCCCCCTCGCAAAACCCCAGCCCACCCCACCCACCCACACCAAAAAGAATTACATTTTGTTTCCAAAAATAGAAGAGGAAACTGAGTTAATTCATCAGCATGATGTTGCAAGTAGAGTGGCTTCAAAAGCACCAAGAACAGGCTAAAGGGGATACCTTTTTAAGAGCTTCAGCCAGCTTTTGCTGGTCGAGAACCAAATCATCAGGAACTTCAGTTCCCCAAGTAGCAAGTCTCTTCTCCTCAACCGGCGCATGTGTATCTAGATTGATCACATATTGATGAAAAGAACACAAATATTAAAAATTTAAGACAGATGACAACACTGCATACAAGTATACCTACAAAGTGACGGGCGAAAAAAGAAACCACCTTCAAATATGGGGTTCATGCCACAGTAGGAAAATATGGCATACACATTTGAATCTTAGAAAAGCTAGGAAATCAGACAAAGAAGGTGGTTGAACAAAGGGAAGAAAAATAACTCCTTTGACTTATGTCAAGGTCTAATATTACATTGGCCCAAGAAATACTGTAGAAGGTTTGCTAATTCCAGTATAACCAAATTCTTGACCAAAATTCAAAGAGGAGAACAGGCGAAATTTCAGCAGTATTTACAAAATAAAGATGGTCTGTATTTATAGGTAAGAAGACCCTAAGCACTCTTAACATATAATCCTGAGCATAGATTTCAAACACGCACAAAACAATAACTGTCTCCGTTCCAAACAAGTTGGGCTCGGCTATATGAATCCTCACTGACAATGTTTCTACTTTTAATTCATCTCAAGCCAACATCAAACAACAACAACAACAACATACCCCGTGTAATCCACGAGTGGGGTCCACGGAGGCAAACCTTACCCCTACCTTGGGAGGTAGAGAGGTTGTTTCCTATAGTGCTAAATAACACCAACATCAAGCAAAATAATAGATAGAAAAGAAAAGAAAAATACAGCAGTTCTCGATATTTCCTATTGGCATAAGAATCTCTAATAGTGCTAAAAAGACTCCCAAAAGGCATAAGATCTAAAGTAAACATATTAGAAGTACTCTCAATCAGTTGGTATTGCACATACAAGTCTTTTTCTTCCATTTTGTCTGATCGTTTGTTAAGTCTAAGTTTGCATTAGTTCCAATAGATTGTAGGTCTTTTGAAAATATTTCTCACATTACTATCTATTAGCTATTTTATTTCCTTCAGTAAGAAAACAAAGCTGCTACTTCCCCTACCCATTATAGGTTCAGTTTTCTTTTAGCATGAAAACCAAGGAGATTAAACAGTTCGCTGACTACATTTTTAGCTGCTCTATTAGGAAAATAATAATAATAGCATTGTTAGAAAAGAAAGTTAAAACTAATTGCTTTAGGAAAAGGACAAATTCCTTCAATAAATTAGTACTAGTTAATTTCCTACTGTTCACCCAAAGAAATCCCAAAACTTATCATTCATCAGTCAAAAAAAAACAAAGATAATGATTTTCTCTTAATAACCGTGGTGTACGGACTAGCTTTCGCGCACTTCGACTAATTCCACGGGATACTTGTCACCTCCCACCCGCAACAGGTACCAGGTAACTCTGTCCACCAAGGCTAAGACGGATAGAAAGAAATCACCTAGTGTTTGCCTCTGCCGGGATTTGAACCTAAGACCTCATTGTTCTCAATCCACTTCATTGACCCCTAGACCACACCCTTGGGTGCAAATACGCAAGCATGACTAATACATCAGATTTCTAAGTCCAACTGTGTTTTACTGCTATGACAACAAGAATGTGCTCTAAGAAAAGTTGATGATATCATTTGGTATTACGTTGAGGATGATCTAAGCTCACAATGTGCTTTTTTTCCTTTTTGCGGAGGAAAGTAGCAGGTAACTCAATGAAGTATTATGATGGTCTCCCTTAACTTCGGGTGATATACATAAAAAGCAAACAACAAAGAATTGTGAAAGTTCTGTTATCAGGAGAATGGATTATCGGCATGATTAAAGTGCACATACTATTTTTTTACTAGAGGGAGTAACAACCTGAAGTTCAATAGAGAACACTAACCTTCAGCAGACTCTTTGCGAGCAATATTGGCCTTCATGAGATCAGCAGAAGCTTCGGCTGCTTCAATTCCAGCAGCACCTGTACAGTAGCTGTTTCTGATTGTCTGTTTGCAGCATTTGTAGCCCCACTGGTGATCCTTCCACCACGAACCCCAAACTGTGGTGTGGTTATTGATGAAGACATCCTCTTCATATTTGCTCCTAGGGATAGACATCTCCTACAGCAAGCAACTCGCAAGTTATGCCAAACAAACAAATGAATCTAGAAACATTTAGACATTATCCCCTCTTATGTTCCTATTAAATGATATTTCTAGTTTTTTTTTTGATAACCGTGGTGTCCAGGCCAGTTTGCGGGCCCTCGACTAATTCCACGGAATACCTGCCACCTCCCACCAGCAACAGGTATCAGCAGTGGCGGAGCCAGGATTTTTATTCAGGGGGTTCGAAATATATTATTAATATACATTTAGATTCAATAACAATAAAAAATAAAAATAAAAAGTATTGCACAATATCAATATTAATATGTTGAATGATAAAAGTGTAATTGAAAAGAACGAGCTATATAACCTGATAAAATAAACTGTAAAAGTTGAAAAAAATCAAGAATGAAAATATGTAAAACTAGTCAAACATGAAAATATGTTAAATAAGTGTGACATAAGACGTATAAAAAGATATATGCATATGCGTTATTTTTAAAATTTTGGTTGAGATGTGTGTTAATATTGAAAATCAATTAGAAATAAATAAATTATTTACCAAAAAAAGAATTAAGATAAATCTATATTTATACTTGGCAAAATAGAAAATAACTAACTATTTATTAAATACATATAATGATATAAATAGATAAATATGTGACCTGTTTATTGCAGGCCCAATTGCAGAAAAGGGAGTTAAAAAGGCCCAATTGTTCATTAATTAAAAAGAAAAGGGAAAATAGAGCGAGAAAGGAGAAAAACTTAAAAATGCTACAGCAGGTACTGTCGGGATTCGAACCCGCGACTTCAGTGCGAAAATGAACCCCCTTGACCATTAGGCTATGCCTTCCAATTGTACTAAGGGGGTTCATTAAAGGCTATATATCCACAATATTCAAATTTGACCTTATATATACAATGTAATTTTCCGGCCGAGGGGGTTCGGGTGAACCCCCTCACTCCCACGTAGATCCGCCCCTGGGTATCAGCGTGTCCACCAAGGCTAGGACAGATGGAAAGAAATCACCTAGTGTATTTTGTCTCTGCTAGGATTTGAACCTGAGACCTCATCGGTCTCAACCCACTTCATTGACCACTAAGCCACACCCTTCGGTGCTATTTCTAGTTTTATCCTGTTTCCCAAGAAAATATAGCAAATGTTTCTTCGCATCCCACAGACTAGTCTGACAACTTGAGTAGGATTTGGAGACAGTATCTGAAAATTGCCTCACTTACGCTGTCCTGATGCTTATGTAAATGAGGATAGGTGCTCTAATGTCTTGAATCTGATTAGCTGTATGAAAGGCAGATTATAGTTTCTTTGGGGTATCTGTATACATTCATTCTTTGATGAACAATCCTTTTCAGATAGTTCAGTTCAATAAGTAATATTTCTTAATATGTCAGATTGTTTCAATTTGGATGAACTTGATTAGGATAAGAACGGAAATACTTGCATTCTTCAAAACAAAAAAAAAGATGTTTAAATGCCTTCGATTGAGGTAAACAAGGCCGTATGATTAATACTGGATTGCTGGATATGATCGAAGGTGAGGATGTTCTCTTGAACTATTCTGTTCTCAATATTTGAAGTAGGAAATAGTGATAAAGTTATTATGTTGCTGGAACTGAAAGGTGAAGGAACCTAAATCCAGCAGAGATTGGATACTGATGTGGTTCCAAGAAGCCCCCAAGCAAGAGGATATTGAAAAGTTCCCTGGATCCTATTTCGCTTGCCGAGGTAAATTAATGGAATGAAGCAGAATGAATCCAAATGAAATCAGATACCTTTTTTCACTTGCAACAACTAAGCTTCAATCTCATAATTTAATATATACCATTATGTTATTGCCATTCAACCCCATGCCCCAAAACTTGAAAGTAATTCATGCATTACTATGCAGCTTTTGATTAAAGAAATACCTGGCCCTTCACAATCCTACCAGCACAATCATATTCAACTTCTCTCTCACTCTGACCCAACAGTAGTTCTCTCGGGAGTACTTCTTCACTAGCAGCATTACCATACTTCTCCATGATATCCTCCTTTGTTTGTGACTTCAGTTTCTCCTTGTTAACCTTGTAATTTTTGTAAAGCAGTTCTGCTTGGGATGGAGCTGCTTGCATATGAACATCATGACCCTTATCAAAAGCTTCCCAAGCATGAATATTCAGCTGTTTGAACTCCAATGCTTGACCACTAACTCTATTTTGGTTATCACCCTATGAGAGGAGACATAAAAGGATGACTAAGTTAAAAAAACATAAACCATGAAAACCAGTACTATTTGTTGGACCTAATGTAAACTTACAGCATAGAATTTTTCATTTGGATCCATATCTGGAAGAGGGTCTTCACGCATGGACCGGGTCTTGGGATCATAATGTGCAGAATTGACGTCAAGATTAAGAAGATATTTTGCTGTATCTTCCCGGATACGTAGATTCCTGGACAATGCAGATGCATCAGTAGCTTGATAAAGTAGCACTCAGACCAATATGTGCATGTGTACTATGTAACCCCCCCCCCCCCCCCAAAGATGAAAAGATACTAAAAAGACAAACCTAACAGTTCCTGTGCTTCCACCACCAGTGGTTCGTACACGCTTCTCAACTTTTGCGAAATCCATCTGCTTGCTTTCGTCAACCTTGGCTTCATCTACCTTCAAAGCATCTTCAAAATCTTCATCTTCGCTGTCGCCTCTTTCTTCATCCTCTTTGCTATTTTTCTCCTCCAACTTTTTTAGTTGTTGCTCTTTAAGGAATTTCTTTCTTGCTTCATCCCTTGCTTCATATCGTTCGATGATATGAGCATACGAAGCAGCATCATAACCATTCCAACGATCCCTTTTACCATCATAATCCAGCTCAAACTGTTCTATCTTCTCATCTGGAGCAATATGTTTTCCAGTCCATTTTGCTCCTAATTTGCGTGGCCTGTCCATGCATGACTTAGCATCATGCGTCATTGCTCCACAGCTGCACCAGTCACATTATATTCAGACCATCATGTAAAAAAACACATTGAGCAATACTATTATCTATTTCAACACCGCAGTATATAGAAGATTTGTTATTTCTTGAATCCAAAAAAGTTATTTGCCATTTTCCAACTTTAGAGTTGGAATCAGATGAGTACATTAATTTTTGATACACTTCCCCAAGTAAAAAAGAAGACACCAAAAATTGAAATTTAGACAGGCACCTAGCGCCAAACAATGACTACAGGATTTGAATTTCTAGATCAAAGGATTCTCTTATGGTAGAAGTGCTTTTTGACCATATTAAAGGTATGAGACATGATGTATACATCTACTAAGACCAGCAAAAAGAATGTGAATCGACAAGTACATCTGAAACGTCAAAGAAAAACAATTTTTACTTACTTTTCACATGCACCCTTTCTATACTTGTCAGACTGATATATTTTTGCACCTCTGTCATACCACGATTTTGTGTAATTCGGATCGGATTTCCATTTCCTTTGATGTTTCAAACTCTATAGAATAGCACAAGAAGTGAATTTCAAAAGTGCGCCTAAGAAATCAAGAAATGCAACATGACCAGAACTATAAATAAAGAGAAAACACATACTGGTCTTTCTGCATTGAGATACCAAGGAGCTGAAGACATATACTGAGGAATGTGAGGATTAATTTCTTTTCCATCCTCATCCAACTCTGCTGGTGCAAGACCAGCCTTTCGCGCCTCTTCCAATTCCAACTGTTTCCTGTGGTCCTCCCTAGACTTAAAAGCCACTGCATTTTAACAAAATTATAATTGCATCAGACAAATTTAAGATTTTATCATGGAATCAACCACCCTTTTATGCAAAAAAACTTTAGGCTGCATGAACTCCAATTAAAGCATCAAACTTTAGGCGGGGTTTGTTCCTTAGAATTTTTTTAAGTTGTCAAAAGACTTTTTTTCCAGTTGTTTTCAGGAAGTTTCTTTTAAAAAATCAATATAGACGGGATATGAGGGTACCTCTCATTGGAAAACACAACTTCCACCTAACAAAACACCCAAAAACCTAAAAAGAAGCTCTCCAGACACATTTTTCTTCTAAACAAACTTTCTCCAAAAGATTTCTTCAAACAATTGTGTTTTTTTTCTTTCAAAAGTTGTCCAAACAGAACCTTTACATCAATTGCAACTGAACCCATGATAAATCTATTATTCCATCTAGATACAAATTAATCCAAATGATAAAAAAATTAACAATATGCAGCTAGAACAACAATAACTATGCATCGATCCTAAACATATACACCCAGTATATCTATTTTTTTACTTTTTCAATATCTCAAGCTCTATTTTACGCCCGCATAATTCAATATACTCAATAAAATTATACTTTTAATGACAATTAGCAAATTATACCCCAAAAAAACTTGCAGTCGAACAAATATTAACAAAGAAAACACGCGTACCTGAAGCAGTAGCCATGATTGAGTCTCTAAATGCAAATCAGTGAATCGAATACCAAACCCTAGATTTTTAGTCTCTCCCTGTGTTCCAATTCGAGCAATGTGGTGATTCTATGATTGAATTTCGGGTTCCGGATTATTTTTTTCCCTTTTATAGTTCGGGTTTGGATAAGACACCGACTTATATAGTGAAAGCCCATGACAATTTCATCGGGCCTATATATTTGGGAGCCCAGTAACAATTTCATCGGGCCTGTATAACTAGGAGCCCAGTAACAATTTCATCGGGCCTGTATATTTGGGAGCCCAGTAACATTCGTGTGCTCTTATTTTCCCATGTAGTGAATATGAAAGTAGGAAAAAATACAATTGTGATAATATTTATGAAGTAATAATCTTGAGCATTTATAACCATGATTATGTGAAGCTAAAATTATTTTTTCCGGCATGGAAAGATCTTTAATAGGATCAAAGGGAGCGTTATTTTTGAATGGTTTTATCTTGCGCAAATTCAAATTAGTGTAAACAGAAGTATGATAAATAATTTGAGATGGAGGGAGTATCTCCATTTTAATTTATGCAATATTTTTCTTAATGTCTCTAGAGAAAATAATACTCCTTCCGTTCACCTTTACTTGTTTATTATTTTAAAAATAGATTTTCAGTTTTACTTGTTCCTTTTAACTTATCAAGAAAAGATAATTATCTTTTTTATGTTTTACCTTTAGTATTAATTACTTATTACCCAACTTATTTTTTAAGACTTAATACTAAACATCAATTGATATAGACATTATGATAAAATACTTATATTAATTATTATTTTTTAAGAGACGTGCAAATTCCAAAATAGACGAGTAACAATCCAAAATGGACAAGTACCCACGTGGCAACTTTTTGAGTACAAAGTGAACCACTGCTGATTTAATTGTTTTTCAACCAAAGGGAAAATGGTGAATATCCTTAAAATTAAAATTAGATAAGGTACAAGTAATCTAAGATTTCATTTTGTCATAGATTTCAACACTTTGAACTTTAAAATTTAAAAATTTGAGTTGTGTTTAGGAAAGCAATTTACTTGAAATATTTTGAAAATTTTGCCTTTTAGCTTTAATGAAGTGTTTTTTTATAGTCACGTAAACAATTAAAAAATGTAAGACCACAAATTTCAAAAATTTTTTTAAAAAAAATAATATATCAAATTAAACGATATCACATAAATTATGACAGATAGAATATTTTTTATTAAATATTTATTTTATCTTTAATGAGATTTTATTATTTTATATTATATATTTTATTTTAGACCAACACCAACGCCGCATAAAAATAAGTATGGATGGATACATTGGACCCAAACATAACACGATCTACTGGTCATCACAAAAAAATATTTGGGCTCATGCATAGTACAAGACATAGTATCTTGTATTAATGTAGGAGTAGTATATAGAATTAATTTTGTCTCTAATTCTTTTCAGATTTTTCTTGATGAGGTCGATAGAAAATTTCATGGTCCAAATTCAAAATATCTGATTAATAATGGAGGAATTTAATTCACTTCATCATATCTTTAATGATAACTCACAACTATAAAGAACAAGTATTATCGATCAACATATTTCATTGTTATATAATAAATTGATTGCTAATTTTATTTGACGAATCAAGTATGTGTATAATATGACATGTAAAATAATTTTAAAATTTTTATTAAATATATGAAATGACATGTTTCTTCCCTGAAACTGATTTTTTTTTTAAATGATACTATATTAAATATGAGATCAACTTTGGTTTAATCAAAGATATTGCATTAATAATACAAAATAATATATATCATATAATAGGATGATTATGTCTTCTTGGGATGTTGATACAAACAAGACTAGAATGAATCACGTGTTGTTTATTTTCAGACTCTAGTCCCCCCAATTCCCCCACCCCATGTGCAATTATTTCTCGTCTTTTTACTTGTTCACTATTAACTTGACACATCTTTAAAAAATAATGATGAGAATAATTATCTTAATATATATTACCTATTTTAAATATAATAAATTTAATACTTTCAAATATATATTAAGAAATGATTATAATTAATAATAAAAATAAATAAAATATTAAATAATAAATAAACTCTTTATTTTTTAAACTCGACAAGTAAAAGTAGACGAAAAAAATAATTATCGTACAGGGATTACTAAAAAGAGAGAGGAATTCCGTCGTAATTTATGTGAATATATTGATTGAGCAAAATTTTTTTTAAAAAGATTATAATTTAAAATAAGTCATCAAAGTTTGTATATCTATAAATAAAATATATTAAAAAATATATATATGAAGGTAAATTATTATTAATTATTAAAAGAAACTCATTCTGTCCATTTTTATTAATTTATATTTGACTTAGCATACCCTTTAAAAAAAATAAAAAAATATCATCCCTGTTAATTGTAAATCATTTAAATGTTGATGAATATATAATATTTTATAATAAATATAAAATAATAAATTCTAAATTAAAACAAATAAAATTGAACAAAATGGAGGGAGAAAATGGTACTCAAAACTAAATTTACTATTCTAGTGAAAGTACTACATACTATTTAAGTGTGAAGGGACCCCAAAAAGTAAAAGGTATTTTCAACTTTAAGCAGTTCATAAAGAGGTTATGGGACTTAAAATTATTGAAGTAATATACTTCTTCCGTTTTATTTTACTTGACTCTTATATAAATATATTTTTTAATTTATTTATTCATTTACGCCAATCATAATGGCTTCAAAAAGTCAAAATAATTAATTTATAGATATAAAAGTTAATTGTGTCATTTTCAAACAGTAATAAATTAGCATGGTCATTCATAAGCTACCTTTTTTCTAAATATATTGTTTCACTCATCTCATGCATCTTAGTTTGAATTAATACACTTAGAGGTCGTTTCGTAACTGATTAGAGTTATGCAAATATTTTTAATGTATAAATTAGTTATGAAGAAGCTTACGTATTATTTTATGCAGGCTTAGTTATGTCTGATTTAGTTAGGAATATTAGTTATGTAACTTTCTATTTTGTATAAAATAATAGATATGTATTCAAATAATCTATCTCTTAATAAGTTACCAAACATAACATTATTTATGCAAATTTTAATATATGTATAACTCACCTTTAAATCAGCTATATATCAAATAATTATATACTATATCAAATAATTATATACTATATCAAATTGAGGAAAAATACGTTAAAATATCATATTGAAAATGTTCAGAAGTAATAGATCAACAGATGAAAAAGACTTATATAATAGAATCGTTATCATAGAATAACGATCTCCCCACAAGATTTAAATGAGTAGTATAATTGGAAACAAGTTGAGATCCCAAAAATTAATTTATTTCCAAATATAAATGCAATAATACAAGGTCAAATCCGTCCAATAGTTGCCAGTCTTCAATTCATGTGACCACTATGTCGACATCTGGTTGGAATTTTTTTAGTTCATTATTTAAATTACTTTAGTTACACATTTTAAATATATGTCCAAAAATTGGATTATAATACTTGTTATTTTAGATAATCAAGATATAAGGTCTTGTTTGGCCATGAAAATTAAATAAAATTTTACTTTATTTGAAAATTTTAAAGTAGGAGTTAGAGTTGGAATTATATTTGACCATAATTTTTATAATAAAAGGATAAAATTTAAATGTGTTTTTTTGAAAAATATTTAAAAATACAACTTTAAATTATATTTGGTATTTTCATGATCAAACATATTTTTTGAAATAAAGTGAAAACAAATCATGGCCAAATAATTATGTAGTTATTTGTTTCTAACTTAACTCTTAGTCATAAATACGAAGAGATATGGACGTTATATCAAAGAAGGAAGTATTAAAATGATAAAAATAATAAAGATATTTTAGTCAAATTATCTTTTATTTAATATATTTTTTAAGGAACGTAAAAAAAATGTGACAAATAAAATGTTTCAGAAAAGTATCAACAACAACAATAACATACCCAGTGTATTTCCACAACGTCGGGTCTGGGGAGGGTAGAGTGTACGCAGTCCGTATCACTATGGATTTTATTAGTACACTTTTATATTAGCTAAAGGATTTTATTATATATATAATTATGATGATAAGGATAAAGAGAAAAGAGACTGAAGCAGCTGAATCGGATAGAGAGCATTGATTGCTCCTTTCGTTTTTCTGTGCGAAGGCGAAGCAAAAAGAAAAAAGACATTCATTTCTAAACTATGAGATGAGAAGAAAAGAGAAAAATTTAAAAAAATAAAAATTTATTTATAGTGAAATTTAAAAGAAAATATCATAAATTCATTTATTTTGAACCGCGAGAAAGTAGTAAACACAGTGGTACTCCACAATAAAAGCTATGAAACACCAATTAATTAATTGACATTGGTATACTAGTTATACGTTAACATGATGTAGAGTGTAAAGGGGACCCTAAAAAGTAAAAATTATTCCTTTCGATTATTTTTATTTGTCTAGTATTAATTTAACACACTTTTAAGTAGAATTTATTATATCATCCTTTAAATATAATAAATTTAATATTTTAAAAAATATATATTGAGAAATGACTAGTGTTAATAATAAGGATAAATTAAAAAATTAAGTGGAAATTATCTCTTTAATTTTTTAAATTGACAAGTAAAAATAAAAATAAGCATCTATTTTTTATATAGTAAATAATTAAAAATAATTACTTAAAATTATTGTATAACAGACTTAAAATTATTGAATTGAGTTATAAAGAGATTGTTCAAAAAGTTAGAATAATATATTTTGGCTGGTTTAGGAATACTATAATTTATAGATATAAATTTAATTGTCATTTTCAAACAATAATAAATTAACACTGTCATGACTCATGAGTCATGATTCATGTGACCTGTTAACTCTGTGATTTCGCAAATCCCGGAAGTTTCTAAGGACTCGTTTCTCCATATTTTATTTATTTACTTATATAATATTTTTTACTTTATTTAAAAATAAGTATCTGATCATGAAAAATTTAAAGTCAACTTTAAGTTGAATAGTCCGATGTGTATTTCAGACGGAGAGATTTGAGGCTTTCGAGTGATTCCAGGCGAAGAAATGTGAGGCTTTCGAATGATTTAGTTCGATCTGTATTCCGGACAGAGATATGTGTGACTTTAGAATAATTTCGGACAGAAAGATGTGAAGCTTTCGAGTGATTTAGTCCGATGTGTATTTCAGATAGAGAGTTGTATATAGATATCGCGAGCCTCTCATGGGTCCCATCTCACATACCATGATTGAAATGAATGTATACTAGTAGGCATTGGCCATTGCATTTCATTATACACTATTGCATTACATCCTTTTTTCAACTCTATCTTCATAATTTTCAATAAAATGATTTCTTCTCTTCTTTATGGAAAAGTATAATCAAACACAATTTCAGCTTTAGAAATTTCAAATAAAATGAAAACTATTTAATTTCTGTAGTCAAACACCTATTAAATTCAAATATATCTGTCAATTGATTCAACAAAAAGGGAAGACTTTCCTTGATAATAATTACTTCACATGTTATAAGTTGTTAGCTTAATTTGACTTTTACTGATTAGTAGTAATAAGTAGAATTTCAAACGAGGAGTAAGTTTCTGTGTTTAATATATAATTGTAAATTGTTTACTAGTTCATGAAAGGAGATTCTTTTTATTAAAAGAAAAGGAAAGATTTGTAAACTTTACACATGTAAAATCTCTAAAATAATTTGTCTTTTTTTTTATTTCTAAATTTTGTCTACCACGAATTTAATATCGTAAGTTTGTAGAAAAAATGAGTCTTATTTATTTCAAGAAAAATAATCCTTTTTTTTTTCTTTTCTTGTTTCTAGGTCTGGCAAATAGACATGTCTTTCTTGCTGGTTCTTTCTATTTGTTTTTTTGGTTAAAGTCAAGTGAAACAGTACAACATAATTAACACGTGAAAATATTTTCAGCCACATATTTATTTTACTTGTATAAACCTGAGGCTACTGATATGGAGTAGTATTTTTTTCTACTACTCTAAATGCCAAAAAAAAAAAAAAAAAATCACTAGAATGTTTACACTAACTCAATAGATACACAAAGTGTATACTCTCTTAGTTTTAATTTGTTTGACCTATTTTCTATTTTAGTTCGTTTAAAAAAGAATTGACATTTTCCCTTTTTAGTAACTTTTTAAGTTCAACTGGCATGTTTAAGACCACAAAATTAAAGGACATTTTGATATATTTCACATATCTTTAGTTTAAGACCACAAAATTCAAAAAAATTATTTATTTTCTTAAACTTCGTACCAAATCAAAATAGATTAATCAATTTAAAACGGAGGGAGTATATCATTTTACAAATTTTTATAAGTAATAATTAATACCCATTGGATCACCTCATTATCTTCATTATCTTCACTATACTTTATAAACACATTGTTAAGTAAAATTTCACCTTGAATATTTTATGTATCATAAACTATAGGGAGTACAAATTAATATATATTTTTTTCTGTTCGTAAGAGGAGAATAGCCGTTGTCTATTTCATTTAAATAAAATAGTGAACATACTTGGATTATTGTTATCAACAGTATTAAAATATTAAAAAATATAATCTATTTTATCCTTTGAGATTTTGTGCAAGTAATATTATTGAACTTTCATCAATCATCCAACTAATCATGATTTATTATCAGTAAACTGTCGGCCATTAACTTTAAAAATTAGCCCCCATTCGATTATTGTACACACAAAAAAAAACAAAAAAACTCAACAATTTTCCTCTTTTTTTGTCTCATAATTCAGGCAATTCTAACATCAACTCATTGGATGTTAAAAAAAGATCATCCCAAAACCAGTTATCATTTAAGCTTAAATTAATCTGGTCATTTTCCTCCATTAATGACAAATTAAGATTATTGTCATTATGAATATTAGAGTTATCGACCGGTGCCCATAGTACCTCGGACCAAAAATCATCATCAACTTCAAGCAAATTATCCAACATTATTTGATCTGTAGACTCGGAACTCGTTGCAGTTGTGTTTGAACATGAATATTCAGTACTCGATGATGATGTAGTAAATGATGAATGTACGGAAGAACTTGGTAGTTGTTGAATCTCGGGATTTGTTTTAGGACTCGACATTTCGGAATCATCCTTAGAGTTCTCGGGCTCCAAATGTATGTCCGAATTAGAATTTTCGGGTTCCGAATGTATGTCCAAATTTTCTTCAGATTTTGATGTTTCCATGTTTGTTTCTTCTTGCATCTCCGGGGTTTTTTGAGTCTGAGATTTACTCATTTTCTTCTTCAGACGAGTATGCCAAATGTTTTTTATTTCATTGTCTGTTCTTCCTGGTAATCTAGCTGCAATCGCAGACCACCTGCCCAAAAAAATGAGTAAAAATCAAACATTTTTATCGGGCCATTATATAAAAAAAACGTAAAAATATTAAATTTTAAATTTATTATCTTAAAAGTTCAATAAGTTCAATATACTAAGAAAGTTAAATATAGAGTCCATCGAATTAAAATTTTAAATTCGTCTCTGATTATGACTAATCATTATTGATGGTCTAAAGCTAGAAATCAACTCCCAAAACCTTCATGACCCACATCCTCTAAACCTCTATTATTTCATTTTTTTTTGTGTAAGGGCAAAAAGGTCAAATAAAAAAATACCTATTTCCAAGAACTTGATGCAACTTGATAATGGTGTCTTCTTCTTCATGAGTAAAGTTTCCTCTCTTAATATCAGGTCTCAAGTAATTAGTCCATCGAAGCCTACAACTCTTTCCACATCTCAAAAGTCCTGAAAAATAAACACAATTTAGTGTTCGAGATTCAGGATTTAAACTTAACGAATAATAAAACATCTTCATTTTTTCGCATTATTGGCTTTCGTCCTCGGGACGAAAGTCAATAATGTGAGTGATGACCACAACAAAAAATAGTACCTGCAAGTTTGGGAAGTGCACGCCAATTAGGATGACCATTTTTATCAATGTAATTGATGAGTAAATCATCTTCTTCTTTGCTCCATGGACCTCTTTTCAACCCTAGCTTCTCACAACATGGAGATCTCCCCATTTTTTCCCCCTCTCTGTTCAATAATTGTCTTCTATTTCTCTCTCTCTCTATTTGTGTTTATCTTTTCACTTGGGGAACTTGAATCTAATATATATAATACTGGCTAGAACTAGATGTAGCACTGATATAGATATTACGGTTCGTTTGGTATGCAACTAAATTATCTTTGGGTAATCATGGAATTATAATCATTGGACTAATCTATAGCAAATGAGAGGTGGGATAAGATAATTTCATGTTGAATGAGATATTTCAAGACTAGATTTGGTATTAGATTTATATCATTTTTAATTGATAGAATAAATTAATTTCAATACCAAACTTAATCCTAGAATATCTCGCGTACCAAACGACTCCTAACTACTCAGTGAAATTGTACAGTACAATCTTTGACTCTTATATAAAAAATAGATATTTATTTTAATCAATTTATTTTTAGCAAATCAAAAGTATTTTATTATTAGTAAAATATATTTTTAATTAAAATTGTTTAAGAAATGTGTCAGGTCGAACCAAGTAATATGAAACTAAGGGAGAGAGGGGGAGAGAGTATATTAGTAATATTCCATTTTAAAAAACGCATGATTCTATCATGCGTTGACGACGTGACAATAATGTCTCCAAAGTTGATTAGTACACTACTAAAAATAATGTAAATATCTACGATGAAAAATTGACGGATAAAGTTGGTCTAAAAATTGACCTAATTCATTGATTTTTGTTTTTTTATTTATTATTTTTAATTGAAAATCAATGGACAATCATTGATTTTTTTCCACACGGTCTTTTTTGGTTTTTATTTTTTTATTATTTTTATAAAAAAAAGAGGGACTTCATCAATTTTTAAAGTGCAAATTTGGAGTTGAAGATTATAAATAAAAATGATAAAAATATTTCATCAAAAAACATGTGTGGTCAAGTGATAAAATGATCTAAAGTCATAGAAAATACTTGAGTTTGATTTAAAGTAGCTACATTTTTCAATACTTTTGAAGTTTTTGAAAAGTCGACCACGTCCATCGACAACATGGTCGGTTGTCCTTCAATTTCACAATTTTAACAAGTGTGAGTGCATTGATTTAACATCGATTTTGCCCCAAAAATGGACCATATCTATTATTATAATTACTCCATTATTTAGTAGCCCTGGGTGACAAAAAAATCCAATTGGGACTCACAATTTATTTCCGTCGTTGGATTTAGATTGGGCTCGTCCTTTGCTAATTTGGCCCGTAGCTCTCCTTTCGCTCGACAAAATTTCATTATCAAGACTCGAATCAAAACTTTTAACTAATGACAGAAAGATTCAATCTATTCTGTTGTCATCCTTGAAATTATGTATATATATGAACACTACTTATCGTTGTAGTAATTTCTTGCAGTTACTAGTCCATAAATAATTATTACTAGTCTGTATTGATTTGAACAGTATGTGAACAAACAAGAAATTGGCATGGATAGACATTAATAGTAATACTAGTTGTCGTAATTATTAATGGGAAAGCTGTGGAAGGGGTTATTTAACACGTGTTGATATATCAAGTACAAAGATTTGCCATGTTTTTGGTCCCATTTTTATGGGGCCCGTCCAAGAAATATGAACCCCATTTACACATCTAAAAGTTTAACGTATAGTCCCATCCCAATGTTTAATAAATCTTATTTCTCTCTCCATTTATTTTTATTTGTCTACTATATTAAAAGTAAATATCTAATAACACTTATTTAATTTATAAAATCAAGAGATAATTTAATACTTAATTCTTAATTTATCCTTATCATTAGATATAGGATATAATCATTTTCTCAATACATTTTTTAAGACATTGTATTTATTATATTCAAAGAGTGATATGATAAAATTGTCCTTCTATTTATAGTTACTTAAGAAGTGTGACAAGTTAACAGTAGACAAGTAAAGTTAGACAGAGTGGATAATTTTTAAGTTATACTCCCTTCGTTTTTAAATACTTCTCATCCTTACTTGAATAGAGAAAAGTAATAAATAAAAATAACATGACAAGTATTTAAATTCGGAGTATATATATATTACTATCTAATAAATAAAAAGACAGGCACCTCTTCAACGTGTCTGCTTCCCGGAATTAATTTCATTTTTAAAGTGTAATTTGATCATCCTACATTCTGATGTGAATATCTTCTAAACATATGTAGATAATTTTCTAAAATTCTGGGCCCATTTGAATTATCTCTTTGAACTACAAATTTTTCAATAATGCGGGTCATTGAATTTTTGTTCTTCATCTGTTTCTTCAATGTTTCAATATTAAAATTATGTTTATACTTTTTTTGTTTATTTTTACTTATCACTATATTATAAATAGATGTTTATTTTACTTGTTCAATTTAAAATATAAAAAGATAATTTATTATTTTATATCCATGATATATGTATTATTAAATACTATTTATTTTTTAAAATATTGAATTTATTATATTGATGATACGATAAAATTATCATTCTATTTATTGTTTCTTAATTAAAGGATGTGCCAAGTCAATACTGTACATATAAATATGGACGAAGGGGTTTCGGTTGGGAAAAAAAAAAGACATTATTTTTTAAACGGATTAAAAAAATTGAGATAAATATATTAAAATGGTATTTATTGAACCCGTACCTAGCACGTTTTTTTAAACTAGTATATATATACATGCTCGTATCATAAAGTATTTTTATTGATCGCTGTAACCTTATCTCTTATAATAAGCTTTTGTTATAAATATAGTGTTCAAATTAATTCGTGAGCATTTAGTTCTGTTATAATAAGCTTTTGTTATAAATATAAATATAGTGTTCAAATTAATTCGTGAGCAACTAGTGTTAAGATGTACCCGCTAGCTTCTATTAGATATCTAGCACGAAAAGTTTATATTTGTCAAAGCTACACGAGAAAATTGAATGGAAGGTGACACTTTAGTTTCAATATTAATTTTGGTGACACTTTGACCAGCCCAAGGTCAAAGACCACTTAAAATAAGGATTAATTTAATTGGGGACTAAACTAACATTTTTAAAACTTATTAATTTTTTAAAAAATACAAAAACACTCAAAAACTTTTCAACTCCCCCAATTCTCTCTCTTTCTTTTCCTCTCCTCTCTCTTAAACCAACGATCAAAAAAAATTCTCTCTTCTCTTCTCTTCACTCAACTGCGAATTTGCTTCCAACTGAAGCTCTTCTTCTCTGTTCTTTTCACTCGACCTTTGCTCTTTCTCTCTCTTTTCAGGTAAAGCTCTCAGCCTTCTCTTTTATTTGGTTCAAAAAGTTGAGAAGTTAGGGTTTTTAAAAAAGTTAGGGCTTTGATTAAAGAAGAAGAACTGGACTGTGGGTTGATGATTTTGTTGTTTTATGCTTAAAAATGAAAGAAACCCTAATTTGTGGTATTTGTTAACACTTGATATGATTGTATATTTGTAAAATAGTATGTGTATCTTCAGTGAAATATAAATTTTTGTTGTTGTTGTTATTCTTGTTCTTCAACATTGTTGTGTCTGGTTGTTGTTCTTGTCTTGTGTTATTATTTTTGCAACATATGACTCATATGTTGGAACAGATGGGTAAATGTTGGTGTTGTTGTTGTTTTGTTGATTTTATTGAATTTTGTTGGTGTTATTGATATTGTTTTATTGGTAAATGTTGGTGTTGTTGTTCTTGTATGGTGTTGCTCTTCAACAGATGGAACATATGAGTCATATGTTGCAACATATGAGTCATATGTTGCAACATATGAATCATATGTTGCAACATATGAGTCAACATATGACTCATATGTTGAAACAGATGAGTCATATATTGGAACAGATGGGTAAATGTTGGTGTTGTTGTTGTTTTGTTGATTTTATTGAATTTTGTTGGTGTTATTGATATTGTTTTATTGGTAAATATTGGTGTTGTTGTTCTTGTATGGTGTTGCTCTTCAACAGATGGAACATATGAGTCATATGTTGGATGAAATCAAAGCAGTATCTACTGCTCTGATTTCATCCAACATATGACTCATCTGTTCCAACAGATGGGTCATATGTTGCAACATATGACTCATATGTTGGAACAGATGGGTAAATGTTGGTGTTGTTGTTGTTTTGTTGATTTTATTGAATTTTGTTGGTGTTATTGATATTGTTTTATTGGTAAATGTTGGTGTTGTTGTTCTTGTATGGTGTTGCTCTTCAACAGATGGAACATATGAGTCATATATTGCAACATATGAGTCATATGTTGCAACATATGACTCATATGTTGGATGAAATCAAAGCAGTAGCTACTGCTTTAATTTCATCCAACAGATGGGTCATCTGTTCCAACAGATGGGTCATCTGTTCCAACAGATGACCCATCTGTTGGAATAATTATTTGTACATTTTAAATTCATTGTTATCTTTTTTTTTAATGATGCACAAATCAATCATTGACCTTTATTTTACTCTTGTTTGTAGATAAATGGATCCCACTAAAAGGAAAGGAAGTGAATCAACTCCAAAAGAAGATAGAAGAAAAATAGCTAGGATACATTCACCACTAAAAGAGCTTGCTATACAAGCAGTATCTCAATTAGAAGAAGAAGTCTCTTCTCAATCAGCTTTAAATATAGAAAAAGAGAAGGAAATAGAAAAAAGTCAAGAATCTGGAGATTCAAGTAAAGATGAACAAGGAGATGAGGAAAGTGAGGAAGATGAAGGAAGTGAGGAAGATGAAGGAGAAAGTGATGAAGATAAAAACTCAGTAGAATCAGAGGAAGGAGGAAAAGGAGGAGATAATGAAAGTGAAGATGAGGAAGAGGAACACCTTCATCCTAACAGTCCTTCCACTGAAGAGTGTGTCAAAACATTCTGTATTGATAATTTTTCTGTGACAATGCAGTGTGATGTCATAAATATAACTGGTGATTGTGTGATAAAGTCAACCATGGGAAAACCTTTTGACACCTTCAGACAAATACTTCAAGAACAAAAATTGGATGATTATTTCAGAAACAGCTGCTTTGGACAATATCTTGATTTGCCAGAGGATAATAATGCTCATTTTCAAATGACCATGGTGTATGGTCTTCTCAAACGTAGATTTATGTATGAGAACAATAATAAGATGGATGAAGTCTGGATCAACTACTGTGGCATGCCACTTTGTTTTGGGTTGAAGGAGTTTGCCATAGTTACTGGACTAAAATGTCATCCTCCTTCTCAACCTATTCCTGTTGTTACGCAAAAGAAAGCACCCCGCACACCAAAGACAACAACAAAAAGAGGATCTAAGTCAGCAGCCAAGACTGTCAAGAAAATTCAAAAGGGCAAGTCAACTGATGGTGATGACTTGGTGTCCCTTGTTGGTTCAAGCTTTAAAAATGTAAATTTACTTCAAGAGTTAGAAGGTAAAAGGCTTTCAAAGAAGCACAAGCAATCATTGTGCTTGGTTTGGTTTGTACATAATATTCTTTGGGCGAGAGACGTTAACAACAACATACCACTTGGTTTAATAAAGCTCTCGGAAGATCTGGAGGCATTCAATAACTACCCTTGGGGTCGTGAAAGCTTCATAATGACTGTCAAATATTTGTTGACTCCGTTAACGCCAAAGACAGTATATGGCTTTCCATGGGCTTTCATGGTAAATATTTTATTTTTGTGTTTTAATTTTTTTTATTGAATAATATTTTTAATTTTTAGCATAATTTTTACAGGCTTGGGCATTTGAAGCCATTCCTTATCTCCGACAACAAGTGAAGGACTATCAAGAAGAGGTTTCTAGTCCTAGAATTCTGAGATGGTTGTCGGTCAAGAACGATAAAAAAGCAAAAGTTCTTGATCTTTTCAAACCACCCGAGGAAGCAGTAAGTCTACTTTTATAGAGATTAATTCAATTATGAGTTAAACATTATTTTAATACATTTAATTATTGATTTTAGATTGTGCATCCATGGCTTATCCCGACTAATCGAGAGTTAAAGATGCCATTCCTTGTTACTTTAGGGTCTGTGGAAACTCTACCAACCCTAAGGTAAATAGGATAAAAAAAGAATTGGCCGGAGCAACAGCCATCAGAAGAAAAGCACTTGGGAAGGATGATGGTGTTGGTGGTGGTGGTGATGGTGTTGGTGTTGGTGGTGATGGTGATGGTGTTGTTGTTACTGTTGGTGGTGGTGATGGTGTTGGTGGTGGTGGTGGTGATCCTCTTATGATTTTTCAACCAAGAAATGACCATGACTATGGTCATACTGAAGATGCTGATTTTGGTGGTGGAAACCTCCCTGACTTTGGTGATGGACACACCCCTGACTTTACTGGTAGACATACCCCTGACTTTGGTGGTAGACATACCCTTTTTAGTAGGCATGCTACAGATCTACCACACAACATAGGTAGACAGTTTGGTGGTGTTGCCTCTTCAAGCTCTTGTTCTGCATGCAAATGCCAAGAGTGCAAGGAAAAACACAATGGAGTGATTGATGCTCTTAAGGGATTAACTAATGCTGTAAAGGAATTGACATCTAAAAGGGGTGTCATCCCATCAAGAAAGATTACAGAGCCATTCACTCCATTGCAGGTTAAGATTAAGAGGACAAAAAAAACAATTTCCAAGGCAATTTCAGATATTAAATCAAGAAAAATTACAACTCCTCTTTCTTGCACTGTTGGGGAAGTTCCAAGAGCCATAGGAGAGCAAGGAGAGCTGAAGAAGGTAAATGTCTACAAGTTGGTGTCTGCCACAAGAAAGGCAAAGCTGAAAACTCTGATGAATTCAAAAAAGGCCCCAGAAATTTACTCTATGCATAAATTTGGTCCACAAGACTTCAAGAACATGACTGATATAAAGTTTTGGTATGTGGACTGGGTAAGTTACTTTTACTAACCTTCTATTTATTTAATGATTTTGTACTTCTTATTTAGATGATCCATCTGTTGGAACAGATGTCTTATATGTTGCAACAGATGGGTAATCTGCTGCAACATATGATCCATCTGTTGGATGAAATCAAAGCAGTGACTTACTGTTTTGATTTCATCCAACAGATTACTCATATGTTGCAGCAGATTACTCATCTGTTGCAACATATAAGACATCTGTTCCAACAGATGGATCATCTGTTGGATGAAATCAAAGCAGTAGACCTACTGTTTTGATTTCATGCAACAGATGAGTCATCTGTTCCAACAGATGGGAATAGATGACTCATCTGCTGCAACTTATCAAGTATTATAAGTTGCTAACTTATATAAATTGTATTATTATTTCAGTATGTTGATGAAATTCTTCTTCTCATGCGGGAGAGACATCTAAAATTCATTCAATTCTATGATCTTGGAGATAGAATAATGGACCTCAATTTTTATGGTAATTTTCCTCTGTCGGTACAACAAACTCAGTGAAGAAGCAACAACTCCTGGTGGAAAAAAATTAGAGGAGTTACTTGCTGAGTTTGAATGGGATGATGACATGATTGACTATGTCAGAGGAAAGAGACCATATCCAGGTGCCATGGATTGGAGAGAGGCCAAGAGAATCATAGCAGTAATGAATTTGGAGAAGAAGCATTTTGTGACTGTTGAGATCAAAATAAGTGAGGGAGTCATGAATGTCTATGACTGCAACATACCAGTGTTTGAAGAGTTTCAATTTCTGATATTCATGGAGGGTTTATTGGAGTTGTTCCCTAAGTTGTTGAATCAAAGTGGCCTAATGAATCACTTGCCGAAAAAATTGCTCAACGAACGATGGGCTTTTGAAGGTCGAAAACAGAACCTTCCAAAGAATGAGACATTTGCCGCGTGCGGGTCATACTCGCTTGCTTTCATTGAGCATTTGATAACCGACACTTCTATGATAACTCCTAAGACTCTAATGAATGATAATTCAGTTGCAAGAATGCAAGAAGTTTGGGCCGCTGGGGTGATTTTTAAGAGTTTGGAGCCCAGATATGGGTTGTATTTTGCAGACAATATTTTTTATTTTTTGTATTTTATTTAATTATATTATGGGCTGTAATTTGCAGACAATCTTTTTTATTTTTAGTATTTTATTTAGTTATAATATATATTTGGTGATGACAATATTTCATGTAATTATTATGTAATTCATTGAGATTGTAATTGAAGTTGTTAATTGAAAGCTAATTATGATTAAATAACTTAGTTTATTACTAATCATGAGTTAATTAAGCAATTCACATCAAATAAGTCGATTGATCCTTCTATTTAGGATCACTACACTTAGTTGATCATGTAATTATTATGTAATTCATTGAGATTGCAATTGAAGTTGTTAATTTGAAAGCTAATTATGATTAAATAACTTAGTTTATTACTAATCATGAGTTAATTAAGCAATTCTTCTGTTGCAACATATATCTGTTGAAATAATCAAGCATACTCTACATATTTTGCAACAGATGATTCATCTGTTGCAACATATGAGTGATATGTTGCAACATATGACTCATCTGTTGGAACAGATGAGTCATATGTTGGATGAAATCAGAGCAGTAGCTACTGCTTTAATTTCATCCAACATATGAGTCATATGTTCCAACATAATAAGAGTAAACCAACAGATGAGTGATATGTTGCAACATATGACTCATCTGTTGGAACAGATGACTCATCTGTTGGTTTACTCTTATTATGTTGGAACATATGAGTGATATGTTGCAACATATGACTCATCTGTTGGTTTACTCTTATTATGTTGGAATATATGAGTGATATGTTGCAACATATGACTCATCTGTTGGAACAGATGAGTCATATGTTGGATGAAATCAGAGCAGTAGCTACTGCTTTAATTTCATCCAACATATGAGTCATATGTTGCAACATATGACTCATATGTTGCAACATATCACTCATATGTTGCAACATATCACTCATCTGTTGACTTATTTGGTGTGAATTGCTTAATTAACTCATGATTAGTAATAAATTAAGTCATTTAACCATAATTAGCTTTCAATTAACAACTTCAAATTACAATCTCAATGAATACATAATAATTACATGATCAACTAAGTGTGACCCTAAATAGAGGGATCAATTGACTTATTTGATGTGAATTGCTTAATTAACTCATGATTAGTAATAAACTAAGTTATTTAATCATAATTAGCTTTCAATTAACAACTTCAATTACAATCTCAATGAATACACAATAATTGCATGATCAACTAAGTGTGGTGACCCTAAATAGAGGGATCAATTGACTTATTTGATGTAAATTGCTTAATTAACTCATGATTAGTAATAAACTAAGTTATTTAATCATAATTAGCTTTCAATTAACAACTTCAATTACAATGAGTGATATGTTGCAACATATGAGTGATATATTGCAACATATGACTCATATGTTGGAACATATGAGTGATATGTTGCAACATATGACTCATCTGTTGGAACAGATGAGTCATATGTTGGATGAAATCAGAGCAGTAGCTACTGCTTTAATTTCATCCAACATATGAGTCATATGTTGCAACATATGACTCATATGTTACAACATATCACTCATATGTTGCAACATATCACTCATATGTTGCAACATATCACTCATATGTTGCAACATATCACTCATATGTTGCAACATATGACTCATCTGTTGATTTACTCTTATTATGTTGGAACATATGAGTGATATGTTGCAACATATGACTCATCTGTTGGAACAGATGAGTCATATGTTGGATGAAATCAGAGCAGTAGCTACTGCTTTAATTTCATCCAACATATGAGTCATATGTTGCAACATATGACTCATCTGTTGACTTATTTGATGTGAATTGCTTAGTTAACTCATGATTAGTAATAAATTAAGTCATTTAACCATAATTAGCTTTCAATTAACAACTTCAAATTACAATCTCAATGAATACATAATAATTACATGATCAACTAAGTGTAGTGATACTAAATAGAGGGATCAATTGACTTATTTGATGTGAATTGCTTAATTAACTCATGATTAGTAATAAACTAAGTTATTTAATCATAATTAGCTTTCAATTAACAATTTCAATTACAATCTCAATGAATACACAATAATTGCATGATCAACTAAGTGTAGTGACCCTAAATAGAGGGATCAATTGACTTATTTGATGTAAATTGTTTAATTAACTCATGATTAGTAATAAACTAAGTTATTTAATCATAATTAGCTTTCAATTAACAACTTCAATTACAATGAGTGATATGTTGCAACATATGAGTGATATGTTGCAACATATGAGTGATATGTTGCAACATATGACTCATATGTTGGAACATATGAGTGATATGTTGCAAAATATGACACATCTGTTGGAACAGATGAGCCATATGTTGGATGAAATCAGAGCAGTAGCTACTGCTTTAATTTCATCCAACATATGAGTCATATGTTGCAACATATGACTCATATGTTACAACATATCACTCATATGTTGCAACATATCACTCATATGTTGCAACATATGACTCATCTGTTGATTTACTCTTATTATGTTGGAACATATGAGTGATATGTTGCAACATATGACTCATATGTTGGAACAGATGAGTCATATGTTGGATGAAATCAGAGCAGTAGCTACTGCTTTAATTTCATCCAACATATGAGTCATATGTTGCAACATATGACTCATCTGTTGACTTATTTGGTGTGAATTGCTTAGTTAACTCATGATTAGTAATAAATTAAGTCATTTAACCATAATTAGCTTTCAATTAACAACTTCAAATTACAATCTCAATGAATACATAATAATTACATGATCAACTAAGTGTAGTGACCCTAAATAGAGGGATCAATTGACTTATTTGATGTGAATTGCTTAATTAACTCATGATTAGTAATAAACTAAGTTATTTAATCATAATTAGCTTTCAATTAACAACTTCAATTACAATCTCAATGAATACACAATAATTGCATGATCAACTAAGTGTAGTGACCCTAAATAGAGGGATCAATTGACTTATTTGATGTAAATTGCTTAATTAACTCATGATTAGTAATAAACTAAGTTATTTAATCATAATTAGCTTTCAATTAACAACTTCAATTACAATGAGTGATATGTTGCAACATATGAGTGATATGTTGCAACATATGACTCATCTGTTCTGTTGGTTTACTCTTATTATGTTGCAACATATGAGTGATATGTTGCAACATATGACTCATCTGTTGGAACAGATGAGTCATATGTTGGATGAAATCAGAGCAGTAGCTACTGCTTTAATTTCATCCAACATATGAGTCATATGTTGCAACATATGACTCATATGTTCCAACAGATGGTAAATGTTGGTGTTGTTGTTCTTGTATGGTGTTGCTCTTCAAAATTGTTATTCAAGTGATAAATGTTGATTTATGTTGATGTTCTTGGTGTATTATGTGGTAAATTTTTTGTTAATACCATAACATATGTATAATATGTTGCAACATATTAAGCATATGTTGGAAATAACTATACCATCTGTTGGTTTACTCTTATTATGTTTCCAACATATGAGTCATATGTTGCAACATATGTCTATATCTGTTGGATGATTTCCAACAAATAATTCATATGTTGCAACAGATTATTTCCAATATTTGTAGTAACATATTTAATTATTCCCAACAGATTTCACCATCTTTTGCAATATATAAATCAGTTAAGTTCACAAACATCACCGATTGAAATATCATAAAAAAGTACTAAAAGTTCAGAATAACAATACTATTACTATTACAAGAATGGAGAAAATGAGTGCAACATTAACAATTATGGAGCATTTCGATCTGGGCATGTAGTTCTTTTGTGGCCAACCGTCTTACATATAGAGCACTTATTTTTTCTTGTTGGAAATGATTCTTCGACTCCACGCCTCCTCTTTTTTCGCCTTCTTCCCGGTTTGCTTGGGTCAATATGTGGAAGAGATATTTCTCTCTCTAAAATCTCCAAAGGAACATTCCAAGATTCTTCAGAAGGCACAGGATGAATTTCCTCACAGTATGCAATGATGTATCTCTCCACCGTATAATATGAGGATGAGTACTCATAAATCCGCCTACCAAAATCTTCACCATATTGGACTCGAAGCGCTGCCATAGCATGTGGACAAGGTATTTTATCCATGTCAAATACTCTACATGTACAAGATCTTGCTTGCAAATCGACCGTAGCAACTTCACCATGACCGGTGACACTGAACTTGTAGTTGGCAGTTTGATGAGCCAATAACTTGTTTCCCAAGTTGACGTACTCTGTTATTTTCTTTTCCATTTCAGGGACAAAGATGGTTGGTGAGTTGATGAACTCCGTACGCCTCTCGTGAAATTTTTGTGCAAATCTCCTATTTATTTCATTAAATAGAGCGACAATGGGAAATTCTCTTTCAACGTCGAACATTGCATTCACCGACTCAGCTATGTTTGTCGTCATAATGTTATACCTATACAAATAAATAATCACCAGTAAGATATAATTGACAATAAACTCAAATAAATCACTCAATTTATAATATTATACCTATTTTCCGGACAGAATGCTCTACTCCACCTGTGGAATCCAACACGTTCAAGATGTTCGGCTGCTCCTGGTACCATGTCTCTTATTTGATTGAAATGGTCATTGAACTCATCAATTTTGTACGCTTTTGCTGCTTTATAAAAATGAGATACGACCTTCGCATTGTGAAAGTTGTTTCGAATATTCTCCCCAAGGTGCCTTATGCAACAACCATAATGAGCTGTAGGGTAGACAATTGAAACCATCTTCTTGATACTTGGATGCCTATCAGAAATTATGCACAAATCAGCAGTATCATCTAGATAGCTTCTCATTTGTTCAAAAAAATATCGGTATGAGGCATCGCACTCCTTGTCAACTACACAAAAAGCAAGCGGAAAAATATGATTCTCCGCATCTTGTGCCACAGCTGACAATAAAACTCCTTCATACTTGCTCCTCAAGAATGTCCCGTCAACGGCTATGACTCTTCTCATTTGCTCAAAACCACGTATCCAAGCTCCATAGGATACAAAAAAGTACTTAAACTTTCCATTTTCATCAATTTTCAATGCTGTCTTACTTCCTGGATTTGCGGACTGAAGCATATAACGGTAAGCATCAAGCACTGCATACCCGTGCTCATGTGTTCCCCTAATCAAAGACTTTGCAATCTCCATGCCCTTCCAAATCTTCCAATAACTCACCTTAACACCCAATTCTGTACGAATTTGATGTTTCATGTCTTGTGTAGATGGGCCTTTACCTTCGGGGAACCTATTTTTGAAAATTTCACCGATGACTTTTGCTGTGGCGTACGGATTATGACTCGTGATATGCTCAGAACCACACGTGTGATACTTTACATAGGTTGTAATACAGAATCTATCAGAACTTAAAAGCTTCACAGCCCTAATCCACCATTTGCACTCCTGATATACACATCTAAAACAATACACATTACGCGAATTAATCACCTTCTTGAGTCTAAAATCTTTTTTCAAGCAAGCAATTTTCAACGAAGTTGCTAGTTCTTGCTTGTTCTTGAATGTCATTCCCTTATAAAAACCTGTTTCATCCTCTTGTACATGGATAGACTGTGTTGATTGAGAATTGCCCACTGTATTGCTCCCAACATCAGGTGTAGGAGTTTGGTCATCCCCACAGCTTGGACCATCCAATTCTGCCCCACTTCCATTATCTGGAATATTCATATCTACCCTATCCTCCAACTCATCATTTAACATATCTTGTTGGTTTTGAGCTAAATTGGGGTTCTCTATCGGCTTTTCAATTACGTATACCCTTAAAATGGGCCTAGCTGCATCACTCAAATAAGCACGCAAACGAACTTGATCCCTTATCTTAAAAGGCAAGACCCTCTGATTTTCAAAAGAGCTGTGCATGTAACTGATGACAAGATCTTTCGGTTGGCAATTTAATTCACAACAACTGATGATTAAGTTAACAAAATCATCATACAAAATATCTTGTTGGACTGTCATCGCTATCGTTTCTAACAAGTCACCATCCTTCCAACGCCAAATAAATCGATTGTTCTTCTCGATCCATTCACCATGACAATCAACCCCTATTGTTATTGATTCCTCCATAAATGATACCTAAAGAGTTTTGTTAAAAAAATCAATAATAGTATAGTAAAGTTGAGTATCTATATAAAACAATAAAATTATATCATTGTCCCAACAAACATGTTGGATACATGTTCAGAACCAGAAGCTTAATCCAACAGATAAGTCATCTGCTGCAACAGATGAGATATATGCTGCAACAGATGAGTTATATGTTGTTGCAACAGATGACCTATCTGTTGGATCAAGCTACTGGTTCTGAACATGAATCCAACAGGTAAGTCATATGCTGCAACAGATAACTCATCTGTTGCAGCATATAACTCATCTGTTGCAGCAGATGACTTATCTGTTGGATTAAGCTTCTGGTTCTGAACCAGCTTTGCCAGCTAATGTAATATGAATCCAACAGATAGATCATCTGTTGCAACAGATGGGTCATCTGTTGGATACGCTACTGAAAATTGCAGAAAAAAAGCAGATATACCCAGATGAGAAATTGAACTAAAAATCATTATTTTTACTTACCAAAATCACCTATGAAGCAATGCCCAGTGATTACGAACAAATTTGGTCCAAAATTTTGGTCCAGTACCACCAGTTGTGGCAGCAGCAACAACAACAATGGAGGGCAGGAGAGTAGAAGAAAAAGAAGATGATGATGATGAAGAAGAAGAAGATGATGATGATGAAGAAGAAGAAGAAGACAACAACAACAACAACAATGGAGAATGCTCTGAAAATGGCGAGAGGAAGGGGAGGCGGTCCTTTTTTCCCCCTCCCATTTTAGGTAATTAGGGTTTTATTTAATTCTCCCAAAAGGGGAATGGGTCCCATGGGTCAAAGTGTAAAAATAAAAACTTGAGGGCAACTCAGAAAATGAGTCAAAACTCATTAATTCCTAATCTAATTTTTGTCACCTCTACTCAATTAAAATAACTTAAGTCACTACAACTTAAATTTGAAACATTTTTGTCACCCTTAATTCATTCACCCGAGAGAGAGAGAGAGGATAAGGGTGTGTTTGGTCATCTGATTGTGAGAAGAGGAGAAAGAGAGACAGGTGATAAGTGTGCGAGGGTGTTAGGCTGCGTTGGAGCACGTCAGGGGAATTAGAAGTGGGCCTACGCGTGTTTGGGTTTAATTGGCCCAAAATGGCTGATAACAAAGGTGGTTATACGGGTATTTAGGAAATGACCACTTTCTTTGTAAATGTGGCCAAATTTTGCTTAAAACGTAATCAAATTAGAACGATTAGAGAATTTAGGTTAAAATTGGAATAGAGATGAATTAATTACAATTAATCATTTGAGCTTTTTTAAACTTAACCATTTTAAATAATTATCATGTTAAAAGCATAATTATCTCATTTTAGGAATTATGAAATTAACTATTTAATTAATTTCCAATTTTAACTCAATTCGAAAGAAATTAAGTATTTTGATTTTTAAAAGGATTTTCTTATGAATCTAAACTTTAAAATAGTTTCTAAAGTAAACTTATATAAATTCCACATAATTAAATGTGAAAAATATAGATTCTTACCCAAAACTATTATAAAGCAGATTTGCAAAATGTTTTATCCTTTTGACAAAATAATTATTTCAAAAATCGTTTAACATTTGAAAAAGGTTCAAGATTAATTTGAAATGGGGAGGATAAAAATTGGGTGTCAACAACTGCCCCTCTCTTTGGGTAGAGTGGATGTAAGGAACCCGGGGCAAAAGAAATTGACGTTCCCAATTTTATCCAACCCTAGATTCATCTTCAGAAAGTGTTTGGTTCTAGCACAAATTTTAGGATTTATGGCCGAACTCTGGTATCGAGTTTCCTACATTTCTTAGGTTATATGAGAACTCAGGCCACTTGTAGTTCAAGATGCTTGATTTACGCACGATTTCGAAAGAATTCCAAACTATCCTGGTTTCAGAGTACGGAGAGACCAGAAAGCTAGAGAGTAAAGAGATTGAGGGGTTTGGAATGAAGCCGAGTTTTCAACATAGAGCCCGCCTACATATTCCAGAACTCAGGGTATCAGGCTGCTTGTAGTTCGACTCAATCGGTGAAAAAGGTAATTTTTATGTTTAAGACCACCTTTGGTTCAGGATGAGTGACAAATAATTAAGCTATAGAAAAGAGGCTTGTAACCTCTCAACTATGAATGTGGAGCTCTTCACATCCATAAATAAGATTTTACCTGGACATAATTTCCAAAGTTCGAGGTGTATTGTCACCCGGATTTGAAAAAAAAGAATATTGCTTCCTGCGTAAGTTCAACAAGTACTCTGGATATGAAACTAAGACCAAATTATAGGAAATACCCACATGCCTTCTGACAGGGGTGTAGTTTGATTGAAGCAGAAGTCGATTCTCAACTCGAGCCCAAAGAGTTTGATATTCTTCTTCAGACTATGCCCCAGTTTGCTGCTAAGAAAAAGTTCCACGTTGTGATGCATCCGCACCTGTGGTTTTATTTTTTGAGAATTTCATCCTTCTCGAATGCTCTCGACAACATCTCAGAATAAAATTGTTAGTAGTAAAGTAATTCCATTTGGAGGGATAGTTCTCTTGCCATACCTCATCCTTGAGTTACGTTCGAATCCCGTGTGGGGATGTCGTTTTGATGTATTTCGTACCTGTTATTCTGATTCGAGATTTTCATCTTCTTGGATGTTCTCGATAATATTTTGAAACAAAATTGTTAGTAGTAGTGTAGCTTAATATGGAGAGATAGCTTTGTATCTTATTTTTCTGTGTCTACTATTTCTTGAAGAAGATGTCGTCCTTTCCTATCTCTGTCTTAGGAAATATCAACTTTCATGACAAATAAATATGATAGCCTTCGTAGCTATCTGATATGATTGTCTTTGTGGCGATCATTGAATATGACGACCTTCGTAGCCGGTTGACGTGACAATCCTCATAACCATTTGTGGAATTCTCTTGAATGTGATAGCCTTTGCGGCTATTGATAGTAGTCTTTGCCTATGCCTTGGGGGTAAGTCTTGTGCATCATCCGTATCGACGTTACTAACCGACATTCTTGAATTGTCAGGCTTTGAATAATCTAGCATATCATCTGACTTTGGATAGAGGAGGCTTACAGATGTCCCTTAATTTGTCAGCTCTTGAGCAATCTTGCACATCATCCAACTTTGGATAGAGGCATCTTACAAATGTCCTTCAAATTACCAGTTTTTGGGTAATCCTGCACTTTTATCCGATCTTGGATGTAACGCGACTTATAGATTTTCCTTGAATTGCTAATCTTTGAATAGTCCTGCATAATATCAACGTGGATATGTCGTGGCTTATAGATAACCCTTGGACTATCAATTTTTTGGTAGTCTCGCACTTTTATACAATTGTAGATATTATTGTGACTTACGCATTACTCTTGAACTGTCAATCTTCGGTGATCTTGCATACTATCCAGTTTTAGATATCATTGCGTCTTACAGATAACTCTTAATCTGTCAAGTTTTGGGTAATCTTGCACACTATCTGGTTTCAGACTTCGCTGTGACTTACAGACGACCTTTGGCCTTCCAATTTTGGGAGATCTGATTCATCATCTGATTTGGATGGCGTCTTACAGACATTCTTCAGGCTATATGCTTTCGACCTCGATAGAAAACATTTTTTGATCAACGGGGGTGACAAGGCCTTTGTCATACGATCAAATATAGTTGAATCTTTCGATGATCGATAATCTTGAATGTATAAACATCCTTCAATGTGAGACTTCGTTGTCTCTATGCGATAATAAATAAGGGTGCATAAATATCCTCGACGTTAGACTCCGCTGTATCACGCGATTTTAGATATAAATATGCTAAATGCCAGACTCCATCATCTTGGCATAATAATAATAAGGAAGCAAATATATCCTCAACGTCAGACTCTGACATCTTACGTAATATTGGATATAAATATGATGAATGCCAGACTATGTTGTCTTGGCATAATAATAAAGCAAGGATATCCTCAACATCAGACTCTGCCATCTCACGCGATATCGGATATAAATATGCCGAATGCCAGACTCTATTGTCTTGGCATAATAATAAAGAAAAGATATCCTCAACGTTAGAGTCCACCGTCTTACACGATATCAGATATAAATATGCCAAGCGCCAGACTCCGTTGTCTTGGCATAATAATAATAATAATAATAATAAAGCAATGATATCCTCAGTGTCAGACTCCGCTCTCTCACGCGATATTGGCTATAAATATGCTGAGCGCCAGACTCCGTTATCTTGGCATAATAATAAGGATGCATAAATATCTGTGGCATAAATATGCATGTGCAAATATCCTCAATGTCAAACTTTGTCGTCTTACGATATCTTGGATATAAATGCTTTTGGGTCGATCCTACGCACCAAGTGCAACCTAGGGACGCCTTTGAATGTCATCCTCTTTGAAACTGGCCGGTAGAGGGAAATAATCTTCACAACAAATGTGTGTATGCGGTATTTAATTATGATGGTCCTTGCGACATGGTCTTTGAGACATGGTCCTTATGACATGGTCTTTGCGACATGGTCCTTGCAACATGGTCTTTGCGATATGGTCCTTGCGACATGGTCTTTGTGACATGGTCCTTGCGACATGGTCCTTGTGACATGGTCTTTACGACATGCAAATATGATAATGATGTAGATGATCGTGAAATGACATGCGTGGCAGTTGCAAAAAATATCACCTTTGGTTTTTATGTTGTCATGTTGACTCCTTTATGTGTACCTGTGCTCAGAGCGAATGATTAGTAGACACAACATCTCTTTTACTAGCGACCACAGTCAAATTCGAATTCGAAAAACTTTAGCAACAATGTTTATGAAGCTTAATCAAAATAACTTTCATTTCAAATGTGAATGAAATGATTGTACCCATTTCTGGGGACAACCACAAATACCATTTTTGAACATTGTCTATTTGTGTTGGTTTTTGATTTACTGGGATTGGCGGAGGACGTCATTGATATCTCATTTTGAGACTGGCCATAACGTTCTAATCTTCTTGGGAGATTCGAGGATGCTGCCGATCTCTCCTTATCTGGTAGTTTTTGCAACTTCAAGAAGATTTGTCCGTTTCAGGGACTTTTTGCCTCTTTTGGCTCCTTCCCGCCATTTCGGCTTTTCTCGACAATTCTGGAGAATCTAGTCTTGTTGTGTTGCTTTGAACACATTGGATAGCGAGGGAATTTTTCCGATTTCTAACATACTTTTAGGACAACCCTGCATCCACAGAAAAATTATTAGTTTTTGGCAAAACTGGTCTGTGTTGACCTTCTTCGATCCTCTGCTCCTTGTTTTGTCTTTTCTGGATGCTTCCCACTCTTGGGTACTCATTGTGCTCGACCCCCCAGGTTACAATAGACATAAGACAAAATAAGATTTATAAAAGAGTAAAACTAATCTTTTGTAAAGGTTTTTCAAACAAGTTCTTTGGAAAACAAAGATTTAAAAAAGGATAGCTTTGGAAAGGTCTCTGCCTATCATGTAATGCACTAGCTCAAAGAACATCCTTTACTCGAGGCTTTGACATCTCTGATATGCTACTGGCGGACTTTAGAGATCCTTCAATATTCTAGCTGGAGGGTTTGAGAATGACCTTTCGAGAAATCTGTCATAGCTAGGGAATAATCCACCTTGAACTTTGTTACAATTGGGGATTTTTCTGAAGTAGATTCTGATCTCTCGGTGCTGGGGAATTCTTCGGAGTTTATTTCTAAACTCTTGAATGAAGCTTCGATGGAAATTTTGAGGTTCCCCTCAAAATTTATGCCCCAGTTAAAGGTTTCATGATGAATCTTATTCTAGAGTTTTGACACTCTGTGGGAATTATGAGATTCTTTCTCGAGATTCACTTCAGTTGTTCTTCAGCACATTCTATATTCTGACTTGCTTGGAGGACGATCTTTCCCTTCTGAATTTTCGAGATTTCTTTCTCAAAAATTCTTCCCCAATTTCCATTTCCTGGGTAATATAACCGAGCCATTGTGGCGCCTACGTATCCCATTGAAGCAGGAATCAGGTCAAACGTAGTTACCACACTTGTAGTGGGAGAATGTTTGAAGTAAATAAAGGGGTGACCGAGGCTGACAAAGGCCGCCTATGTATCTCATTCTTTGAGAATTCAGGTCTAACGTAGTTCAAGATAAAAAGGGGGAAGATAGATTTTTCTCAAGGGTTGACCGAAGCCGACACAAGCCACCTACGTATCTCATTTTTAAAAATTCAGTTCAAACGTAGGTCAAGATAGAAAGGGGGAAGATAGATTTTTCTCAAGGGGTTGACCAAAGCCAACACAGGCTGCCTACGTATCTCATTTTTGAGAATTTAGGTTAAACGTCATTTTTACAAATAGCATAGGGAAATTTTAAGCTTTTACTAAGTGCAAAACGATTACAATCAGAAAATACGATTACATGGAAAGAAATAGGAGGAAAAGAAACCATTTTCAAGCGTAGTATCCCTTTGCAGCATCGGAGTTGCTATAGGCTTGGTCCATACTTGATCATCCATCTCGAAAAAAAGCAAAGCTCCTCCAAATAGCACTTTTTTGGACGATGTACAGTCCTTTCCAATTTGGCGCAAACTTTCCTTTATCTCGTGGGAGGAAAGGATTAACTGTCCATTCCCTGGATTGAATTTTGGATTGTACAATAAATTTTGGGAGATGATGTTTGTATTCATTCTTATCCTATTATTGTAGGACCAGTCAAAGATGTCGATGTATGACTTGAGCAAACTGATAAATTATTTCTTTTGCGCTTTTGACAAATAAACACCGACGCTGATTTCTTCAACTTGACCGTTGCCTCCTATATTGACCACCTTGAACTCTTTTAGGTGGGGTATTTTCTGGTCTTCAAAGTTCTTAGACTTCTTGGTTGTTCATTCCAGGACCATGATTTCTTCAACATACCCTTTGACTCCAATATCGTACCCTCTGACTTGTTCATTCAGCTCTTGGCATGACATGACATTAGCAGATTTTAAGTTATTATTACTAAAACCATAAACAAAACAAGTTAGATGGTACCAAGTAAATAAAATAAACAACAAAGGTTTTCAGAATACGGAAGTCTTTCATTGAAATCCAGAAATATTTAGAAACTATGGCTATAACCCGCATGAATACGGGTCCACGCCTTTTGGAAAGCAGTAAACTAGTACGAGAAAACTGAAAACATAAAGGGTAGGTCGCAGAGCCTCAACCGGACCATCACCGATTTCCCCCCCCCCCTAAAATAGAGTCTTTATCTACCCAGACAAGTGGAGAGTCATGAAGGGAGTTGCGGCCCAGTTCTGCAATTCTTCGCCAGGCCTGGCATTCCTGATCATGGCTGTTTTTGGGGATTTCTTCTATTATAGCATCGCATTCCTCGAACAGATCTCCTATTCCATCCTCTAACCTGTTGCTTGGGGGACCAATATGCATTGGGAATGACTAATATAGGTGAGGTAGCGATTTTGGAAATCTAAACTATTTCTCCGCTTTGTCTTCTTGGACTACATACCCCAACCCATACTTGGTGAACTTTCCAGGGATGATTATTGGCTCAGTCATACGATCAGAAATCTTTCCTAATCCAAAACTTAGTTCATATCTGCTCCTCAACATCGCGGTTGTGAGTATCTTATAGAGAGGCAACATTGAAACTTGAGGAGAGAAATCCTCTACGGTGTAGAAATCATTTCCCTTCGATACTTCTTTGATCAAGAGGACACAGTCATAAGGCAGCTCAGGTGACTCCCTTCACCATGAATCACCACCTCATACTCCTCCCAAATAAATTTTACCATTTGATGCAAAGTTGATTGCACGACTCCAGCTTCGTGGATCCATGGTCTCCCCAGAAACAAGTTATAACTGGTAGTAATATCCATGACTTGGAATTTTCCTTGGAACTCAGCGGGTTCCATCCATATGTACAAACTGACCTCTCCGATAGTGTCGCTTTGACCTCTATCAAAGGCTCTCACGTTGATCCTGCTCCAGCGAACCTTTCCTAGATCATAGTCTAACTGAGTGAGTGTGGATTATGGGCAAATATTCAGACCCGAACCATCGTCAATCAAAACTCCATTTATAATCTTCTCTTGACATTTGACAGTGACGTGCAAGGCCTTGTTGCGCATTCACCCTTCAAAAGGTAGTTCAGCAATACTCAAAGTAACTACAGCGTTTTACGACATTTCTTGCTTTTTAGGGCTATCTCGCACTATTGACTTGCTCACAACCCATTTTTCATCGACCTCTATCATGTTAACAGTGGCTCCTCTATAATTCAAGAATGGGTTATTCTTAATATTGGACGGTGCTATTTATAGTGTGACCACTCTTTGATCAATCAAATACTGAATTTTATGCCTCAGGTTAATGCAATCTTTGGTATCATGTCCGACTCCTCCGGAATGATAAGCATAATGTCATTCAGCCCTGAAGAAATGAGAGTCAGGATAACTTAGTTTAGGTTATTTGGGCTGAATAAATCTAGCAGCCTTCAATCTCTCATTTAACTGAGTTCTAGTTTCAGCTAACTGGGTGAAAGTTCGAGGAACTTTCTTTTCCAAATTTGGACGAGGGAGATTTGCATTAGAGAGGGAGGGAACCTGGCGATTATTTTGGTTCTCAGGAGCCTTTTGATACACTTGGAAGTTTTGGTGAGGAGCTTGGTAAATGGGCTGCATATTTGTTTATGGAGTTTGGTAAATGGGCTGAGTATAGAAAATAGGTTAAGGATTTTGTGCAGCTGGGGGAGGGGTTGTTGGAACAAGTAATTTTTTATAGTTGGCTCCAAAGGATTTTTGTGATTTCGGGCTAGGATCGAGGGATACTGAAGACACCTCTTCCCTCTTCTCTACGGGAAGTCCTGCCGATCCTGATGATGCTGAGGCCTTGGTAATCTTGCCACTCCAAAGACCTTCTTCAAAAATTTCACCAATATTAACTAGGTCAGCGAACTTTGCTTTAACTGCTGATATCATCTTGTCATAGAACTCTGATTTTTGAGTGCATATAAACACCACGCTAATCTCCTCTTCGATCATCGAAGGCTGAACTCTCGCTGCCTCTTTTCTCCACCGATAGGCATAATCTCGAAAGTCCTTATTTGATTTCTGCCTGATGCGTCTCAGAGAATATCAATTCGAAGCAACTTCCACATTGTATACGAACCTTTGAGCAAACTCTCTGGCCATATCACTCCGTCTAGACCACTTCTTCAGTTTTTGAGTGGTGAACCACTCTAAAGCTTCCTCGCTCAAATTCCGGCTGAACAACCTCATCAACAAAGCTTCGTTCTTCCTTTCACCGACCATTTGAACGCAATAGCTTCTCAAGTGAGCCTCATGGTTCCCAACACCATTGAAGGTCTCAAATTTTGGGGTTTTGAATCCGTCTGGCAGATCTAACTACGGATGGATACATAGATCATTGTAGTCATAGCCTTTTTCATAAGACGAGCCTTGAAACTCCTTGATCATGGATATTTCCACTTTCATCTTCGCCATGTCATAATCATGCTTCTTCTCTATGGCCCTCAACTCCTTCTCCTTTTCCTCATAGTGATCAAGCTCGGGGCTTTCTAGGAGGGCGGTATATGGCTCTACCATAGCATGGAAAGTAGGAAGTGGCATATTCTGGACAGGTAGAGGCTGGACATATGTAATGGCATTTAGGTATATGGCAGTATAGTTTTGTGGGTTAGTGACATTAAGATGGTTATTCTGGGAGTTGTAGGTGTTTGGTGGCGTATTCTGGTAATTTGGTGGGAGGTATTATGGAATGTAGGCACTTGGGTTGTTACTTTGGTTAGTGTGCTGGACATGAGGAGTATGGATTTGGTACGAGGATATAATATGGGGATGGTTATTTGAGGGAGGTTCGTTGAAAGGTCTAAGTGCGGAGGCAGGAGGGATATTCCTTGGTCGATTTTTAGTTAACAGGGAATTGAGCGGAGGGATTTAGATAGGGGCTTGGGAGTTACCCAGAGTTGGGGTGTTAGTTGCAATAGCCAGGCTCACCATATCTTTGGCTTTCTGCACCTCTTCTTGCATCTTCTCTAGCTTCCTTTTTAGTTTGGCAATCATTTCACTCTATTCAGCAATAACATTATCTCTCATGGCCAAAGTGTTCTCTTCTTCACTATCAGTCATTTCACCCTTAGAAAAGTGAGGGTTAGAGGGGGAATCTATGGGTGCCTTTGAGCGGGTGAAGTAGGGATGTTTGACCAGTTTTGTCAACACAGATCAATTTCTATTACCTGTTGAAGTAAAAGAACTCAAAGGCCAATATGTTAGATCCTGTTAGTGATAAACAATACAAGATATCTGTCCAAAAATAAACACATAAGAATTACTTTAAACACATAAAGTTGCTTTCATCAAGGTAAATTGATCCACGGGTATTTATTGACTCGAGGATTCGATGGACAGGAATTTGCCCATCGATTTTGGATAAGTAGGTTTTATCAGGAAAGTTGACTTGCTGAGTCTCTGCCTTCCGATACTTGTCTTGTAGCACTTGATGTGTCTTCTGAACTCTTAGGCATCTCTGTCAAAGTGAGAAAATGAAAATTTCTTTAGGAAAGGGGCCGGGCCTTGAAGGTTGCCTATGTATCTCACGAAGGAGAATTCATGCCCTACGTAGTTTGAAATGGGTAAAAGGGGATGTATTTTTATTTCATTTCATTTCTTTCACTATCTTTTTATTACAAAAGTAAAAACGACAAAAAGGAAATAACTACAATAGCTTTGCTACTTTTAAAGCTTCTTTGGATAGTGGCGAGTCTCGATCTTCTTCATCTTCTTCTTTAAGGATGATATGGTGGAAACTCAATCTGGATCCTTCCTGCGTGTATGAGATCTTCAAGGTCAATCCTGAAAGTGCCACAATTCTCTATGTCATGACCTCTGCTCCAATATAGTAGAGGCATATTTCTTTGCAACTGCGCCAAGCTCGGGACATTTTCTGCACCTTTCTTTCAATAAGCTCAATGATATTGCCGTGGACTAGCTTGAAGTAGATGCCGAGATACGTGCCATAAAATATGGTGAAGTCATACTGGCGAATCAGGGTATTCTGGGTGATTGGTATTCCTGGCCTCACCCTATCACAAATTAATAGGGAGTGAGGTCCTCGCATGTGGATGATTTTCCCACTGTTGATCATTTCATGAATTCTGATCCTTAGCATGGTGCACTCATTGGTGGTATGCCCCCTTTGGCGTGGGTGGTAAGCACACCTCTTTTGTTCATCCCTAGGGTTATACCAAAAACCTCGGGTTTGATCAGGCTGTAGGACTCCTTTCATATTTAGAGCTAGGAAGATGACTGGGCATGTAAATATTCTGGGCCTCCGACCGTTCTCCCGTGCGTAAGCTTTGAGAATGATCTTTCCTTTTCTCGGCTTAAACCTAGTCGGCCAAATGGGGTCATCCCTAATGTTAGCCCAGTAATTTGAGATTCGGGTAAAAGGCTGGATTTGTTCATCATTTTCTCCCACAAACTCTTCATCATTTCCTATGACTGATGGTGACCTTTTAAGTGCCAATTGGTACTTTCGAACAATTTGGTTGATCATTTCTTATGTCTGGGCTATCTTTTCTTCCATAAGGGCTATCTCTTTATCCACTTCCGCGAACCTGGCAATTAACTTTTCTCCCAGCTGCTTAGCTTCCTTGATTTGTTCCTTCATTCCGTTGATTTCCTGGTCAATCTCTTTCATTCTCTTGCGTATTGCTTTTTCGGTGTTCATGGCAAGTCAACCTTCCTAAGAGATAGGAGATATATGCTTAGGCATGTTGGGGGTTTTGGAGTTTCTGGGGAAAATTGAGAGACTCAAGGAGCAATTCTGGTCGGACTTTGTATAGTGGGCTTTATAGTTTTGCCTACGGTGTTCTAAAAATTATTGAAAATGAGAGTGGATAAATTTATCCTTGATTCGAACAACACACGTAGCACATAAGACAATTATATCACGTAACAGTTCATAGCACGTCCTATACAAAAATGTGACCTTTTTATGCCAAAGGTAGGCCTAACAAATTGAAAGATATGCATGTTGTTTGTAAATGTTCCATTGCCCCCCAAAGATATTATTTACAAACCGATGAAATGGGGATACAACATAAGGGAAAAAGGAATGTACATCAGAAATCAGTTCCACGTAGGAGTACAATCCTAAACTACGCCACCGTGGTTAGTTATTCATTCTTGAACTTCCCGTACTTATTGGGATTCCGAATGCATTTCGGATGGAAGATAAAGAACTATCTAAAAATTCCCAACCTCGGGGGACAATGGTTCGCATAACCCGACATCATATCCTTCAATTAACCACATAAGGGATGATTTTTCTTTCAGGCCGTGGGCCCTTTCGAACACAAGGTGGTCTTACTAATGGACTTAATATCCCTTGGATATTAAAACATCTTAGGCCAATGCCTATTTCGAGATTTGGTTTTGCTCTATCCTAGATTTACGAGAATAGGTTTTGAAATTAACTTGGAACCCGGGCGGACAACCACAGACTAAAACAACAAGTGATCGTTAACCGACCACGGGTCAACTGCTTCACTCGTCTGTTTTGAAAATTGTGTTTTTGTTAAGAACGACTACAAATACTTGCATAATCGCCTTTTTACCCCTAATGCAATCTAATGCTTTGCCAAGAGAGGCGGAAAATGCGATGAACAGTTTATAATTGCGGAAAGTAAACAAGTAAGGAAAGCAATAAAGTTACTAATTATTACAATCCGAATAGTTAGTCAAATAGTTCAAATTTTTGGTTAGAACCTAAATAAATCCCCAGCGAAGTCGCCATTTCTTTTTTTGACTTTTAAAACATTTCAAAACTTAAAAGAAAGTTCTAAAATAATTCTAATATATATAGAGTCGCCACTTAATTTTTATAAAGAAATTAAGAAAATTTAAAAGAATTTCAAAGACTTAAAAATAGAAATAAATCTTTAAAATTAGAGAAAATGGGTAAGGGTTCAAGTAACGTCTTAAGAAGAGTTTTAAGGCACTTAAGAACGTCCGTTTAAAAACGGTTGACCAAAATAATTTTGACTAACTTGAAAATGACTAATTTTGAAAGAGTTGAAAAATATTTGAGATTTATGGATGAAAATGATTTAAGCAAAATGCTATTATTCAATTCAAGACAAAAATAGTTTATTTCAACTAAAGAAAAATTCATTCTTTGAAAAGATTCAAATTTGAGAAATTTTAATTTAAAAGCAATTATAATTCCAAGTAAAGATTATTAAAAAGATTCAAATTGAAAAGTCTCTTTTTGAGCCAAGAATTTCTAAAAGGGCTTATTTTTATTAACAAGTATTGAAGAAAAATAAAACCCGTATTTTCGAAAGAAGAGATATGAAATAAATTCAATTCAAGAAAAAACTCATTCATATGTAAAATGACGGGAATCAAAAGTATTATTCAGCTAAGTGAGAGGCATTTTATTTGAAAGATGATTTTTTAGAGATTTGAATAAATCCTAAATGATCAAAATTTTAGGAGAACAGGTAATTTTGAAGAAAATAGTTTGAACGAGGGTGATTTTATGCTACAAAAATTGAAAGTAATAAAATCTTAGAAGAAGACATTAACTTGCATAAACGAGAAAATCATCTCAACTAATTTTACAGAAAATGAATATTTAAAGAAAATAAATTTTAAGAAAATTCTTTCATACCCAAGAAAAGTTTATTTTTTATTCTTTAAAGGCAATTGACACAAATTCATTTTTTTTGTTTTTAAAAAATAAACTTAAATAAATGAGATACGTAAATGCAAAAATAAAATCGAAATAGCAACTCTGGAGAATTTGTTTAGATTAATATTAAAAGAGTTAGTTGAAATTAATTACATACAAAAACAAAGCAAATTACAAATAAATAAAGGGAGATAGAGTCGAAGTTTGGGTCCCTGCTTTGGCCCGACAAAATCTGTCCAAGTTTGGACAGGACTATTATGGACTTCCAAGTCCATTCTTCTTTGTATATCAGCTATGTATACTGCTGTATATTTCATATTTTCTGCTCCGAAGATCTGTAAATTTGCTTCCCTTTCTACCGTACATCCAAGAAACCATTTCCAGATTTGCTATCTGTCCATTTTTGGACTTGGACTGAGGCTAACTCGAAGGGAGGTTGGGCTTGGCCCAACGATAATGCATGGCAGAATTTGGGGAATCGAAACGGACTCCAGACAGTGTTCATGAAAAAATGAGGAATGATAAGGATTAGCAAGGCCTCTAATATTCAGCTAATATAAACTTCAAGACAAATGACTACAAAGATCAATCATACAAAGAGTTCTAATTCCACATGAAATTTCATAAGAAAGGAGCTATATAATTGAGAAACTCTCGAGACAATATAAGCATGCTTTATATACTACAGAGAAGATCTCTGAACCTTCACGACACATATGGACCCAAATACCATTTTTATGCTAGTGAGGACCCTAAAACCTCAGAAATGTTAAGCTTAATACTTGTGTTATTAGGAAACTAGCACACAGACTTTGAATAGTAAAAATCCATTCTTTCTTGCCAAATAACATGACTTCTTTTATAAGCAAGAGGCCAAATCTTGAGAACCCAAATAGAATACGTCCTCATACTATTTAGGAGACTACCAGATTTAGAAGAAAATACACAGGATAGAGGAAGAGATATGGGAAAAGCAAAGATAATGTCTAAATGTTTTAAGCAAAGACAACTTGCATTTGAAATAGATTCTTTACTCTTCCAAAATGAATTCAACATTAACATGAGAGAAGGTACAAATGTTTTTGCAGCATGCTCAAACAGATTCAAAATAATTTACTTCATGTGCCAAATAAATCAATTTAACACCTTTTATTTTTGAAAATCACGTCAAAATTCATAGTGATCAGCACTTAAGATTCTAATGGGATGCAAAATCTTGGAAAACGCAGGACATATAAATCAAGAAATTATTCAATATGATAAGACGATCTAGTTATCAGTGACACAAATAGTTCCTTAATTCTTGAGTAAGTTCTAGAAAATTTGCAGCCACCGATCGAATATACCAATAGGGAAATAATTTACTCTTCTACCAACTCAAAAACAAATATCTAAGGTGAGACTTGCCACAGTTGATATCTTAGGACCATTTATTCTACTGTTCTTCTTGTAAATGTTCAAAGATTCATGATATTTAATCAGAGAGCATGCATTTTTGGAAAGAAATTTGAGAATTTGACAATCCGTAACTTCAAACTACCACCATGCTTAAAGAATGACAAGTTGAAATTTGTATTAACCAAGGTGAATGGACTACATACCCCATACAGGAAAAGAATATTCTAGCTACTCATATATAAGCAAACAACCAGAGGAGAAGATTGGGGATCTTCGGGTCTCTAGGAGCTTTTGGGAGAAGCCAAATATGTAAGTTCAAAGCCTTTTACAAAGCTCTACTACTCCCCAAAGCTCAATACATCATTCCCTCTTAATCAGACAGCTCAAAACAGTGTTTAACAGCAAACCAATTGTCAATGAAACTTCACACAAAGACAAGCTAATTAACAAGCCAACCTATGAACAAGGGAATAAAGCGAGGGGTGGAATTTCACCTTCTATTCCTCACCACAATAGACAAATAATTTCAAACAAGACCAGCCCAGAAACAATGTTCAAATAGAAAACGCAATTAGAATCAACTCAAACAAATCAGTCGCAGTAAACCAACATGAAAATGGAGATGAGAAGAAGTAAAAATAGATGGTGATTGTTACCTTTTCCCGGGCAGCAAGACTGGAATGAAGAGTTGATATTTTTAGTGACTTTCCGACGTATTCGAGTTTCCTTTTCGAAGAATATCATGAACAGACCCAGAAAATTCTCATATATGATAAGGATTCTTGCTTTGTTCTCGCTTGAATTCTCAGATTTCCCCAAAAATTAGAGAAAAGGACTCTCTAAGATTTTTGCTATCCGAAAACTCACCCCTTCACAATGGAGAGTGAGGGGTTTATATAAAGGGAAGTCAGAGTTCCAATGGATGGAAAATGGGGGAGAAAAAATTGGGATTTTTGGATAAGAGCTTTGAGTAAATTTTAAAATAAAAAACCCAAAACCACCTGATGAAGACACGAATGTACCTGGAGGTACGATTTTGATCATATACCAATGATTTGGAGGATAATTCACTGCGTTTTAGGGGTGAGAGTGTTGAGGTGCCATCTGGGCGATTTCCAAGTTCTTCTAGAACCTGGACAACTTACTATTTTTGTACAACGACCGAAGATGATGGAGAATTAGACAGAGGTGTAACGACTTTTGGATTTTTGGAGTCGTTTGGCGTTGATTTTAGTTGTTGTTTGGAGGATTTTGGATGGATGAAGTTTCTGGGTTAGTTCATCTGTTTTGGAGAAGAGACGAGGAGAGAGAGAGGATAAGGGTGTGTTTGGTCATATGTTAGTGAGAAGAGGAGAAAGAGAGAGGGGTGTTAAGTGTGTGAGGGTGTTGGGATGGGTTGGAGCGGGTCGGGGGAATTAGAAGTGGGCTTAGGCGGGTTTGGGTTTAATTTGCCCAAAATGGCTGATAACAAATGGGGTTATAAGGGTATTTAGGAAATGGCTACTTGCTTTGCAAATGTGGCCAAATTTGGTTTAAAACGTAATCAAATTAGAACAATTAGAGAAATTAGGTTAAAATTTGAGAGATGAATTAATTACAATTAACCATCTGAGCTTTTTTAAACTTAACCATTCGAAATAATTATCATGTTAAAAGCATAATTATCTCATTTTAGGAATTATGAAATTAATTATTTAATTAATTTGCAATTTTAACTCAATTCGAAAGAAAATAAGTATTTTGATTTTTAAAAGGATTTTCTTATGAATCTAAACTTTAAAATAGTTTCTTAAGTAAACTTATATAAATTCCACATAATTAAATGTGAAAAATATAGATTCTTAGCCAAAACTATCATAAAGCAGATTTGCAAAATGTTTTATCCTTTTTACAAAATAATTATTTCAAAAATCATTTAAAATTTGAAAAAGGCTCAAGATTAATTTGCAATGAGGAGGGTAAAAATTGGGTGTCAACAGCCGTATCTCGGGAATCCCCTAACTCTTGATCTCAGACCTGTGCTTTCTAGGTCTTTCGACCACTAAGATTTTCGCTTACATTCTCTGCATAGGAATTGCTGTCAAAAGGGCGGGAGAGTCTCAATCCATCTTCAATGCTTACTTGAATAGATCAAAAGGAAGAAGCTGGAGTGTGTAGATGGGCTTTGAATAAGAGTTGGGTGATTTATTTCCAATAATGCCAATGATGGATGATATTTGGATTAATTGCTTTGGCATCCATTTCCTCTTCTCTCGTATCTATCCATCTTTCTGATGGTGAAGGAAGAATTGGATGTGAAAGCTAGAATTGAGCCTATGTGTGGCTCCCTCTTTCAATAGATGAGATTAGGATGAAAGGTATTATCTCAACGCTTATTTTCTCTGACTTGCTCTTTCAAATCAAATTTTGGCCTGCAGTAAAGTAATGGGGATTTCATCTCCTAAATTCTATTTTCTATGAAAGCAAGAGGCGTGGCACAGGTCAAAGGAGAAAGCAAGTAGGAATTCCACTTTGGAAAGGAAAAGGGCAGTTCCAAACGAAGGATCATGGGGAAAGCTTTCCAGCGTCTAAGTGTCAAGTCCCAAGGGCTTGTGTCCGCCGAAAGTTTCCTTTTTCCTTTTTAGTCTTTGCTTGAAATGAACCGAAAGGTGAGAGGCAAGGCTCAGTCTCAATATTTAATTTAAATTTACTAGTCAGTTCAACTGCATGAATGAAAGGTGAAAGTCAAGATTATGTGCAACCTGGTGTAACGTGTCAAAGGTCACCGAGTCATCGTAAAAGGGAATAGGTTGTTTTGTGCATCCAACAACTGAAAGAGTTTGCGGAGAAGGGTTGAGTTGCGTAATAACAGATTCTCTGCTCAGTAAATCATTGGATTTAAAATAGAACTCTCTACCTTGGGTGGATAGGAATTGAGACTTTCAATGGTACGTTCTTCTCTCCTCGTGATTGAAGCTGACTCGTAGGAGTCGGGACCCCCACAAAGTGGGAGGGAGTCGACTGAACATCTCAGCCATTGGCGGGAATTTTGCCCGCATTCGATCCCCAATCTTGTTCACCCCGGATGATCGTGTTGGGTTAATTGTGACCTCGTACGATTGTGTCGCATGAGCAACAACTGCTTCATCATAGTACTTATTTATGGGCTAACAAGTTACACTTTGGCCAAGTATCCTACAAAGAGACTCCCGAGAGGTCTAGTCCAGGGGACAAATCAATAGGAACCATGTGAGGCATCGTAGCCAGGGAGAACCATAGAATTAGAGGGTTATATTATAACATCGGTGGAAAGGTCGAGAGGGCACCTAAAAATAGCTTTAGAAGCCAGATTAGGAAAGTGTTTCCCGAGTTCGAGCAAATGCAATGCAACATCCAAGCAAAAAAAGGCTGGGGTCTGATCTGCGCATACATCACTAAAAAGTCATACTTCAAATATATTATTTATCCGTACATTATTAATGGGATAGGAATTCGTAGTGGGATGTTCTTTTCATAGATCCTTTGAGCGAGAAAGGTGAAAGGGAGGACCCTTTAATTGACGTTGCATTCCATCGTCAGCAAGCGACATACATCAAGTAAGGGCTCGTAGGATACTCATGCCAAATGAACATCCGATTTTTTTCAGGGGGAAGGTAAGCCCACCCAGAAGCTCAAAGAGCTTCCCTTCATTCACTTTGCAGGAGCCGCATAGCACATAACTGGAAGTCAGAGGGCCCATACTACCTGCCTAACCCTTCGCTTTGAGGGACCATAGATCGGAAAGCGCCTTATAAACAACCCCATTCATCCAAAAGAGAAGGGAAGGGGCCTATGTATTTGCATGACCCCTACAGATTTTACCCTATTTATACCCGAAACCATTCCCCTAGCGGTCCTACCACCACGCTGCACAATCGTACTGAAGGAGTGACATGGGAACCTACGCAATCGCGCTGCCCGGGTGCGATAACTCTAAAGGGAAAAGGATCCAGGGGCGCGATCACGGTGGCCCTGCGCGCTCGCGCTGAGCACTAAAATCTGCAATTTTTAAAACACTCCCCCAGGGGTTTCGGGCATAATCAAAACTTGATACACGCAAAACAAACATGTAGCTAGAGTGGAAACGATCTTCTGGACTCAAAGGAAATAATGAAACTTCCATACAAGGTCGTTTCAATGAAATGTTAACCCAAGTCAACTTAAGCCAAAACCAACCAACCATCCAAGATGATCCCGGCTCACCCGGGACCCAAACCAACCAACTACCTAACCCTAACTTGGTATTCCGAAGCAAATGGAATCATCGGATGTCGAATCCAATGATCCAATCATCAAAGGTTGACCAAAGTCAACCTTCCAACCCCAACTGGACTGAAATATCAAAAAGTGAGATAGAACTATACAAAAAGTTCTCAGGCCACGACTAAAGGTCCAACTAGACCAAAATCCACGTGCCATAGCTAACGAAATTATCAGAATTCAATTCAGAGCATGCTAGCTAAGAATGTTGACTAAAGTCAATGATTTCCTAAGTTAAGGCTCTAAAATAGGGAAATAGCCATAACAACCTAATAAATGGCTCGGGCACCGAACCACCAGTCCCAGCAAGTCATAAATGACTTGGGACCGCTACTGGAGGGTATTATTGAGGATGTCTTAGTGCAGGTTGGGTCCCTGATCTTTTTGGTAGATTTTGTTGTACTTGACTTTGAGCCAGATCTGAAGGTCCCATTTATTTTGGGGCATCCATTTTTTGCCACAGGAAGAGCTTTGAGTGATGTAACTTGGGAAACTCACTATGAGGGCGCATGAAAATGTAGAAGTTTTTAATGTTTATAAAGCAATGAAGCTGCCTGCATTATATGAAGAGTGGTCTTCTATGACTTTGGTGGAGATTGAGGTTATGGTGGAGATTGAGGCTGAGTTACCTCTCACTACATCTAGAGATCCATTAGAGAGGGACATTACTGGGCAAGATATATTCAGGGATGTAAATGCTCAAGAGATGATTCAGTATTTGGATGTGGCAAGTGTGTTCATTCAGAAGGGTGAGTTTGAGCCTCTTAATAGACCTCTGGGACCCCCCCTAAGACGTCTATTGAAGAAGCTCCAAATCTAGAGTTGAAACCTCTCCCCTCTTACCTCAAATATGCTTACTTGGGAGAATATGAAACCTTATCGGTCTTTCTTGCATCCGGGTTGAATGATGCTCAAGTAAAGGAGGCTTTAGCTATATTGAGAAGGTGCAAGCGAGCTATTGGGTGGAAAATGTCTGACATTCATGGGATCAACCTAGATTTTGTATGCACAACATTTATATAAAAGAAGGGTGAAACCTATGGCATAACATCAAAGAAGGTTGAACCCTATCATGAAGGATGTGGTGAGAAAAGAAGTGATCAAGTGGCTTGATTCAGGTATTGTCTACCAAATTTAAGATAGCAAATGGGTCAGTCCAGTTTAATGTGTTCCTAAGAAAGAGGAAATGACAGTTTTTACTAATAAAAAGAATGAGTTAATCCTGACATGCACAGTCATTGGGTGGAGAATTTGCATTGAAATGTGACAGATTCCCAATTTCCTCTTTTTTATATTATTTTTTGTTTGGACAATCTGCCCTCGTTGTGAAGTCCTTTCTACAATATCATTGGCTAAGCTACCATTCTCTGTCGGATCGACCCTGACTCTCATTGGGTAATATAAATTTTTTTTTGCTTAACGATCGTCGTCACCTTCCTCTTGGAGAGTGCACTTGAGCATTATCAACTTCTACAGGTTGTATGCCTCAAGTATCTTTGGCTAGATAATGACCTATAGGGGTCCCATTGTATTAGGATCAAAGGTAAGTATTTTAAAGTTATTATATTAGAATATATATGTAAAGATTATCCCTTTTATGTTGTACTGCCAAAGTTTAGTAGGAATTGCTATCTATCGTAAGTTAAAGTTCCTAAATTTCTTTTTAAGGGGGATAGACGTGGTTAAGGTTGGTGAAAATATCCTGAATAACAGGTGATATGGTAGAAAATAAATGTTTTGAATAAGTGATGACAACCTTTGAAATTAATAGTAGGATATCATAATTATTTGAGTTGAGTAATTATTAAAAAAAGGGAAAACATTTCCTGCTAGGGCATCATTTTACTGGAGAGTAGAAAAGTGATCGAATAAGTTGCAAGGCCATCAATTATTTATTGGGTTTAGTCAGCATATATTTGTGTGCAGTACATGTTTTGTAGTTCACCAGTGGTGTGATACATGGTTTAGAGTTTATATGTTTATGTGTTTCTTGCTTTGCAGCTTAGCCGATATATATCACTGGCTTTAAAGTTTTTCAGTTGCATGCTATTTGCTTCCTTTATGAGAACAGTTATTATACAAGTTGATGTTACGAAGTAAATCACTCGTATAAAGAGGAACTATGTCAGGTTAGTTGAGTATAGGCCGAATAGTTTATACAAAAATGCCTATATGCTCCATGATGACCTGCATGCTAGATACACTGTATATTATGTATTGTGACTAGGTGGAGTCATAAGGTAACCTGTAGTTACAAGGGGAAATAGATGCCTCCCATATTAAGTCATTAAAGAGTCAAGAAGTATGTGTTATGTATTACGTACCTGTAAAAGTATTTGTGATGCATATTCAGAGCTTAAAGGTATACATGTTCCTCATTGTTATATGCATTTTAGTTTACTTGTTATGTGCCCTTAGTGGTCGATTATTGTCATTTGGTTGCAACATTGATTTCTTGGGTATAGGGTACGTGCTACATAATTTAGTGATTATACGCCTATGTACTATAAGAAGTAGGTACTGTTGCTGATAAAGCTTTTTTGTATAAATATGCTAATCTTTTTAATAAAAATATGTCTTTATATTATGTGTTTTACCGAGGTTGATCCATATGACTTTTCATTGATAAAAGTTTTATTGGATGAACCTACTTTCTATAATTCAAGTGTCCAGTTAAAGAAAGATCTGTATATTGCATATCGACTTATGTGAAATGTGACCAGAGATTTCAATCATGATTAAAATAGTCCCATCAAATGCTCTATAGCTGGCAAGTGCATTAGATGCCTATGAGAACAAATTGCCAAGATTATACCTGAGAAGGTGTCATAGTGAAATGTGGTAAGACTACATGTGCCATAAGTTTCATGATACATGCTATTGTTTCATCAGTTCACCCGCAAGTTTTCTAAGTGCCCTTTAAAGGTTAGAGATTTACAAATTACTTGCACTACAAATTTGTTGTCTACAATTTACATGCTATGTAAAATCTTGATTATATGACATTTACTTTATATAGAGTCTGCCTATCTTTTTAATATTATATGAGGTGCTTAAGTATATAGGCACTCCTCTCGACATGAACTTTGTACAATGATTTTTTAAAATAGTTCAAAAATACTTGTCATAATTAGTTTTCGTATGATTGAGCATGGTTTTGAGTGGATGCTCTATTTGAGTCTTTGCATTTGATATGTTAAGCATGATCATTAGTATCGATTATTTGCAAGCCTGTTAATTCATAATTGATAAGTGTTTACAACTTCTAAGGTTGTAAAAGGGAAGTATGTATATACATGAGGAACTACCCTCCATGTTACTGCAGTACCTATTACGTTATACTATTTTAAGAGTTATGTTCATGAGGTGTCTTCAGCTTTGAGTCCTCCTTACAAGAAAGGTTATGAGAGTTTATTTTATAAGACTTTTATATGATAATGGTAGATACCTAGTTGCAGCAGTTCATATCCTTTAGGCGATTAAGGTTTGTTCATTGCTTTACATTATTGTTGCATCAGAGAGAGGCAACCCTTTATACTTTCATGAAGTATTTTAAGTCTTCGAAAGTTTTTTTGATTTTTTCCCAGGACTGATATCATAGGTTTCAGATACAAGCTATTTCATTGGATGTACCTCCCTTGTGATCAGAACCCATGTGTGATCCCTAGTGCAATTAGTTGATCTTTCTGGGGGGGGGGGGGAAGTTGGTCTCCTTAGAGACCGAGTCATAAATTAGAAACTAACCTTAGAGTATACCTTCCTGGATTAAGAGGATAGTACAAGAGAATGAGTTAAGCCAATTAAGTGTGCTTTTACGAGAATAATAAGTAATGATGTGAGAGCTAACTGAGCCTATATGGAGGTAGCTCTTACTGTTAGTCTATTGAGTTTTATTTGTTAGCCATAGTACTTATCTGCTAGTTTCTAAAAAAATTATTTATCAATTATCGAGATTAAGTTGCTACACAGAGGTCTACTCGACTATAGAGCCAAAGTTATTTATATGTGTCACTAGCTAGAAGGTTGTATGTTATCTATGTTCTAGCTCACCTACTTACGAATTTCATGCTAAATGAATCCCTATTGATAGGTATACACAAAATATCTGTTTATATGTTATATATTGTATAAAAAAGGATTATACATGGTTTACAACTTACTTGTCTTATAGAATATGTTACTGTATGTGTGTACATTATAAGGCTTATACTTACAGGTCATAGGGGGATCATCTACAGGTTGCAGAATTTATAATTCGTCTTTTTACATGATATGGTCCCAATGGTCGTGGGGCTGAGTGTTATCCCCCTTTCTAGTTCATATAATAGGAGCATATGAGTTTGACTGCTTATAGGGCTGTCAAATTGAACCCAAACACAGACAACCCACCCAAACTGCCCAAAATTTTATGGGTTGGGTCCAAGATAATTAATATTGGGTTAGCTTTCAGCCCATTCCAACTTAACCTATTTAAAAATAATCTTAGACTTGAGCTCTATTCATTCCCACTTCAACACGTTTAAAAACAATAGCGCTAGCACTCTTCCCTTTATTTGATTTCATTTTATTTGAGTTGTTACATCAATGTCCTACTGTGATGTCATGGAAATGGCATTACCAGTGACTTCAATTCTAAAAAAATTTCATCTAAGAATATCCCTATTGTAAAACTATACTAATTGTAAGTATTTCTTTTGCCTATTCTTCAAAAAATAAACCTAACTATCATCGAAACCTAATTGTAAGTAATTCTTTTGACTTCAAAATATTATTTAAAAAACATAATTTTTACTTTATTGAGTTGGAAATTAAAATTATGATTATAAAAGATAACAAAAGTATGTTAGTATTGTTTAGATTAAGTGGGTTAAATTGGGTGGGTCATGACCCAACACAATTTTTAGCCCAATTTAGCCTAACCCAGTTTAGCCCAAAGTAAATTTGGGCGGGTCATGACCCAACCCGATTTCTAATTCATCCCATTTTAACCTCTTTAATTTTTTCCCAACTTGCCCATTTGACACCCTTAACTGCTTATATACTGCACAATTAGCTATTGTGAACACCAAATTCCAATGATTCAGAAGATGAATGTCATATGCAAAATGTTTGGAAAGAGAAGTAAATACATGTAATTCTCTTGTTAGATGGTTCATGAATTATTTGTTTCTCTAATTATTTGCTTCATAAAAGAATATTTGCTCAGACATAGGTTAGCATCAGGAACTAATTATGCGCATGTTAAAAAGTATTTCCTCTCACTTCATGATTATCTTAAGCCATCTGCTTATAGTCTATATGTTACATACATTGAGGATTATATGTATTCAAGTAAGGGGAAATATCACTCTAGAGTTAGATATTTTGTCGTGTAATGACTAAAAATGTAAAAGCTTTTGTGTTAAGCCATGTAGGGCTTAAGTGATATAGTTAAATATATGTATGCTATGAGATCCAGATACCCATACTTGCTATAAGCACCAGAGTGATGACCCTAGAGGCCGAGGGGAGTTACCCAATTCAGTTACAACTTTGTGTTACAATTATGATTTGATTCAGATAGTTATTTATCGAGCTTCATCTAATTAGTATATTTTATTGCCCAGTGAGGCATCTGGGTTTGTTTTTTCTGCATTTTATGTTTCTGGGAAGTCCTATTTGCATAGGAGACTCTGCCGAAATTCTGGAAACTCCTGAGAACTTAGCCGTGGGAGTCTTATTTTCATTCGAGAATGAATGTTCCTAAGGGGGAGAGGATTTAACACCCCACCCATTTGAACGTTTAAATTAAGTTGTACTTTTAGGGTGAGAATAAGAGTACTTAATTTTTTAAGAAAGATGTTTGACAAGGTATTTTAATCCATCAATGATCATATGTTAAGTTTTGAAGTTAGGCAAGTTGTGAAATAAAAATTGGCAAAAGTTATCGTAATTTACTTGGATAAATTATCTGAAATTTAGGACAAATGTCTTGGAGCTTTTATCCCAATATATAAGGTGTTAGAGGTCCCCTACATACAAAATTAAAGGTCTATGAGTCTAGTTTTCAATGCATAAAATCGTTCATCCATAGCACTTCAGAATAGAGAGATATTTGTATTTTTGTGAGACTGTGCAAGTAGTCACGTGACGCGGTCCCCTTAGCCCCTAAGTCGGTGAAGTTTTATAAGATCAGCTTATCCTTAGTTTTAAACTCATTAAACTCATCCAAAAACCATAGAAAATCAGAGAGGACTCCCCTAAATTATCCATGGATGTTGATGCTTTCAACTTGAATGTTTAATGAAAGTTGCTCTATATTACGAGCTCATCATTTTGGTATAGTTTGCCCCATCGATTTTGTAGCGTATCTCCGTGGTTGTTGTAGCAGAGATGTTGCAGTTATGTGTTGAGTTTGTGGAGTGTTTTGGGTTATGTTTTGAGAGGTAAGAACCATATTTTATCAATATATATCTACCTTAGACCCGAATAGTATTTTATGGCAAAAATTTATAGCTTTCATTGGGGTTTTGTAGTACTTTGTATTCTTGTTTATTGATTGATTTCTTGCCATGTTGTAGTGTTATAGGGGTACGGGCAGAAGTCAATAGACCCCTTGTAATTATTGAAAAAGTTATGTTAAGGCTAACTGTAATGACCCTTCCGGTTATTTTCACGTATACATTTTTCTTGAACCGTTAGAGCTTGTTTGTAGCGGCCCCAAGTCACTTAAGGCTTGTCAGGACCTGTATTTTCGGTGCCGGGTCCATTTGTTTGATCGTAAGTTCCTTTAATAAATTTTCTGAACTTTGGGTAAAATGTCTCAGGGCTTTTCTCTCAATATATAAAGAGTTAGAAGTCCCCCGAAATACCAAATCGAAGGTCTACGAGTCTAGTTTCCAACGCACAAAACCTCACGTCCAACTGATCTCGGAGTAAAAAGTTATGATTGTTTTACCGCGGACTGTCTGGCAGAAACTGGGTTGCGAACCGGGTCGCGAACCGGGTCGGGTCAAAATCAATTTATGCCTCAACTTCACGTTTTAAAATGCCATTTCAGTTCTGAAACAGTGAGAAAACATAAGAGAGTGTTCCAAGAGAGTTCTTGAGTATCAAAATTGTGCGATGGTGAGTTGCGAACTTAGATTTAAGAATTTTATTAACATCGCGTGTATTTGAAAATATTTTATTTGGAAGTTGAATTTGGTAAAAAGTTATATTATTATTACCTTTTTAAAATGTTTTAAAGGTCTATGAAAAATATTCTTGTTACGATATAATTGTATATGTATTTATTTTATAAGGTTTTTATACATTGTAATATTTTAACGGAGATAGTAAATTTAGTTATGTTGAAATTTATTATTATAATATAGTAGGTTTTATTCGAAATAATTTTCTAATGATTATGGTATATTGAAAAAGTTATATTTAGTTTACCATGAATTTATGCAATACCCGAGTATATACTTAACGGGATGAAATTTGTTGCCACCTCCACTTCCACGTGGAAGTGGAGGCATTGTACAACAAGGTTAGGCAGTATAAAGTGGCATGTGTATTTATTTTAGGTATCTTATTAATTGACCAAAGTGAGTGATTCACCATATATAGATATATATATAATATAGAGGTACAGGGGATATTTTGACCATTTATTCTCTACAGTTGAGGCAAGATATATGCCTATAGTGCTGGATATGTTCTTAAACAAATTCGTGGAGTAATTTTGTAGGCAAATATTTTTGACGCTTTATTTTGATCCTCAAAAGAAAAATCAATTATCAACGTCAAGTTATTCAAGCCCGAGTTCAAGTTTGATTTCATTTCGGAGCTTCTTTTCGGAGAGGTTCGAGCTTGTCATCGGACGACAGGTAGGTTACGGTTTATTTTCCCTAGACTCCGCATATATAGGATAAAATTATATTAATGGGCATCCTTGGGTTGGTTTATTAGGTTGGTACCACAGACCTCGACCGCTTTATTCATGTCCGCCTACTTTTGTTCCTCCGTTGCTTGTAGTAATTGCCGATATATTTTATTTACCCTTGTGGTCCTGTGAGGCCTTGTTGACTCTGGAACATAGAAGGTGGGATTTTGGAAATGTCCGCGAGTCCCGGGCATAGAATTATTCTTCTAGGCTGGTTATGCTTGCTGAGTAGCTGTGGGCCTGTGCAGGGTCGATAGGTTGATTGTGAGCTGCTGGGCAGCTACTGTGTGTGATCATACCATTTCCATGCATATAAAGAGGTTTTATCCATGTTTTACTATGGTTTTGGCTTCGGGCCTACTGACACTATTTTCTAAACCTTGCATGGCCCTGGGGGCCTGTTTTGATGGAAATGATTTGGAAATGGTTTGATTTAACTTGTGAATATTCCTGGGTAAAAGAAAGTAAAACTATATTTTAAATCACCAGTTTTACGATTAACGCTAGACTCGGCAGGGCCGGGGTGCTAGTTGAGTTTTCTAGCTACTTGAGATAATTTTTAGCCTCGGTCGGACCGAGCACCTTAGATGACTTTTTACTGTTTAGACTCGGTTATGCCCGGGCACCCTTGGAGGGGTTTTTGAGATATTTTCCTACTACTTTAGTCCTGGACAGAGTCTGGGCATGCATATTCGAGACTGGGTCTCTATCTTGAACCCGGACTTGCTTTCGGACGACATGTTTTGATACTGAGTTTTAGTATGGGGTCTGGGACCTCCATGGACCTTGCCATCTGGGCCTGGGGCTTCGGGCTGCGTGTGCCGGAGGAAGGGTATACGGCGGAGTAGAGGTATACGGGCAGTGTCCTTCCATGGAACCTACCTGCTGGGCCGGATCGGCACCGGAGGAGGTACATACAGAGATACCATTTCACTTGAGATCTTCATGCATCATATCAATCATTGTTTGAGGTTCCACCGTTGTTTGTTGTTTGTTGATTGTACTCTCCGGTAGTATGGGATGCCGGAGGGTTTGTTTTCACTTGTTTGTGTTCCTCGGTTGTATGGGCGGCCGGGGGACTGTAGGTAGACTCTTGCTATTTACTTACAGAATTATTCCCTGTTACGGTTAAGAATGAAATTGGTCACTGCTAAACTGTTAGTTTCTGGATTGAGATTGATATGATTAGTTGAGTTTGATTCATGTCTCTGAGCATGCCTATCATTACTCGTTCCCTCTTCTTACACTTGAGGTTACTGGTATACCATCCATTTCGTAAACTTATTATGTAAACATTGTTATTGCAAGGACCCCAGGTGCGTTGTTTCTTACTTTCACCTGTGCCTATGGTGTGTATATTTTGCTTGCTAGCCTCACATGTGGTTCTGTTGATTTCCCTTTAGGCTAGTTCATGTGTACCTTTCGTTGATTTCTCTGACTACTTGCTTCTATTCTGTCTGTTACTACACTTTTATCTTATATGTGCCCAGTCGGCCTATGATACCTACTGGGTACCTTATGCTTCGCATTTGGTGCTCACCCTACCCCCTGCATCTTTGGGTGCAGATCCTAGCGTGGGCCATCACCGTTAGATCGCTGTGTTTCGTGCTTGGAGATCTGTTGGGGACTACTTCAGACTGAGGGTGAGCTCTTGGCGATCGGAGCTTAGCTTTAGTTTATCTTTTGCTTTATGTACTCTATTACCACTCAGAGACATCTGTATATATTGTTTTGGATCGTTTGCACTCCATGTATGTAATTTTGGCTCTATACTATGATACCAGGTCTTGGGGTTTGATTTAGTTTCCGCATATGTATATATATATACCCCTGTTATCTATTCTACCGCTTATTTGTTAGATAGTAGCCCATTACTAACTGTCCTGGGCAACGGGAATTGGTTCGCCTACTGGGGGGTTGTAGGTGCCATCATGACCGAGAAATCAGGTCGTGACAACTTGGTATCAGAGTCTTTAGTTCACCGGTGTCATCGGTATAGGAGCCAATGTCTAGTAAAGTCCTGCGGATCGGGGCGGAGACGTCCGTACTCAATCTTTGGGAGGCTACAGTGACATTTTAGGAAATTTGACTCTCTCATTGCTTCTGTGTCGTGCGTGGAACCCTTGAAGTTTCTGGAAATCTCATTTGTTCTACTTTATTCTTCCGCAGATGGTTCGTACGAGATCATTGGCATCACGCAGAGATGAGCCTCCCGCTCCAGCACCAGCTCCGGCATCAGCTCCAGCACCAGCTCCAGCGCCAGCTCCAGTACCAGCTCCAGTGCCCACTTCTGTGACAGCTTCAGCTGCAGCTCAGTCTCCAGATATTTGGGGGTTACTATTACAGCTTTTGGGTATGATTGGAGAGCGACCTTCTGAGGTGGCGCAGACACCCGCTCAGGGGGCAGCCCTGGGTGCACAGGACTCAGGAGCGCAACCTGCTACTATGGCTCCCCATGCGGAGGTCATTCCGGTTCCATCTGTTGCACAACCTCTTGCTCCTCGCCCAGCTATGACAGAGTCAGAGCAGAAGGCGTTGGGTAGGTTTTTGAGGTTAGCACCTCCGAGGTTTGCTGGTACTTCTGGACAGGATCCACATGACTTTATTACTACTTGTGAGGAGATGTTGCATCATTTGGGTTTGTTGGAGACTCACGGGGTTGGTTATACTACCTATCAGTTTGAGGGCCCAGCGAAGTTATGGTAGAGGGCCCAGGTTGCTTGTAGACCACCATCGTCACCTCCTTTGACCTGGTCTGAGTTTTATGAGGCCTTTATGGCCAAGTTCCTACCTCAGAGTGATCGTGAGCATCGCAGGGAGCAGTTTACTCACCTTATGCAGGGATCTACGACTGTCTCAGAGTATGAGACCCATTTTCATCAGCTAGCACCGTTCGGAGCTATGATCATTCCTACCGAGGCAGATAGGATTCGCAGATTTGTATGGGGTTTGAGACCGGAGATCAGGCAACCATCTGAGATATTGGTCGCCAGTGGTCGGTCATTTAAGGCTATCGTAGACTATGCCCGCACTGTGAAGGACTTACAGCGACATGATCAGGGGTCCAGAGATAAGATGCCTCGGCATCAGGGTGTCTACAGTGGTTCCAGATATGGTGGTAGAGGTCCTGGCCAGTGGAGCCGGAGTTATCAGCCACAGCAGTACCAGGGTCAGTCCAGCCGATCGGTTCAGGCTTCCCTTCAGCTTTCGGTAGTACCCTGTTCGAGCAGGGTCAGAGCAGCCATCAGGGCTATAGCGGCAAGTCTTCGAGGGGTATAGTTTCTGGGGCATCAGGTCGTGGTGGTCATACGGGATCTGCTGGTTCATATCGACTGAGTAGGCCGTCAGGGGCTTGTTTTACTTGTGGTGCGATGGGTCATTTTGCTAGAGATTGCCCTCAGCAGGGTACAGTTCAGTTGGCCGAGCCTTTACGAGCAGTTCAGCCTCCGGCTAGAGGGGGTGGTCATCAGGGTAGAGGTGGTGCTCCGCGCGGCAGAGCAGGTGGTAGGGATGGCGGTCGGGCAGGTGGAGGTCGTCGTCAGTTTTATACGGTCCCTAGGAGACAAGAGGCAGAGGCCTCAGATGCTGTGATTACAGGTACGATTTCTGTGTGCCATCAGTCTGCTATGGCTTTATTTGATCCTGGATCCACTTGTTCATATGTATCTGCCTACTTTGTGTCTTGTTTGGGGTTGGCTAGTGAGCCATTATCTGTTCCTATTTCTGTTTCGACCCCAGTAGGAGATTCTTTAGTAGTGGATCGGATTGTGAGATCTTGTATGCTATCTATTGGTGATTCAGAGACTTGGGGTGATTTGATGATTCTTGATATGCTAGATTTTGATGTGATACTGGGCATGGACTGGTTATCCCCTCACCGTGTGGTTTTGGATTGTTATGCCAAGACCATTACCATACCTGTGCCCGGTGTATCCCCGGTTGTGTGGCAGGGTTCTGTTAGCCATGCACCATCTGGGATCATCTCTTGTCTTCGAGCTAGGAAGTTGATCTCCCGTGGGTGTTTAGCTTATCTAGCATATGTCCGAGATGTTAGTGCTAACCTCACTTCTCCTGAGTCTGTTCTTGTGGTTAGAGACTTCCTTGATGTGTTTCCTACCGACCTACTAGGCCTTCCACCTGAGAGAGATATTGATTTCGCTATTGAGTTAGAGCTGGGCACCAGGCCCATTTCTATTTCTCCTTACCGTATGGCTCCTGCTGAGTTGAGGGAGCTTAAGGCGTAGCTCCAGGATCTGTTAGCTAAGGGCTTTATTAGACCTAGTGTGTCACCGTGGGGTGCTCCTGTTCTCTTCGTGAAGAAGAAGGATGGGTCGATACGCATGTGTATTGAATAGGGTGACAGTGAAGAATAGGTATCCGATGCCGAGGATTGATGACTTGTTTGACCAGCTTCAGGGTTCAGTCGTGTTTTCGAAGATTGATTTGAGGTCTGGCTACCATCAGTTGAGGATTAGGGCGGAGGACATCCCTAAGACAGCATTCATGACACGTTATGGCCATTATGAGTTCCTGGTGATGTCTTTTCGGTTGACTAATCCCCCCGCAACCTTTATGAACTTGATGCACAGGGTTCTTGGCCCGTATTTGGACTCATTTGTGATAGTTTTTATAGATGACATCTTGGTACACTTGCGTAGTAGAGATGAGCATGAGCAGCACTTGAGGGTTATACTCCAGACTTTGAGAGATCATCGGCTTTATGCCAAGTTCTCAAAGTGCGAGTTTTGGCTTGAGTCAGTTGCATTCCTAGGGCACGTGGTGTCTAAGGATGGGATTACGGTTGATCCGGGAAAGATTTCAGTGGTTTGTGAGTGGCCTAGACCTACTACTGTTACTGAGGTTCGCAGCTTTATTGGGTTAGAAGGTTACTACAGAAGGTTCGTTGAGGGATTTTCTTCCATAGAAGCACCCTTGACTATGCTGACTAAGAAGGATGTCCCATTTCAGTGGTCGGATCAGTGTGAGGATAGCTTCCAGAGGCTTAAGGCCTTATTGACTTCAGCTCCAGTTTTGACTTTGCCGGTAGAGGGTCAGAGCTTCTCCGTGTACTGTGATGCTTCTGGGGTTGGTCTTTGTTGTGTGTTGATACAGTAGGGTCGTGTAATAGCATATGTATCGAGGCAGCTGAAGGTTCACGAGCGCAACTACCCCACTCATGACTTAGAGTTGGCGGCGGTAGTTTTTGCGCTCAAGATCTGGAGGCATTACCTATATGGAGTTCACTGTGAGATCTTCACCGATCACCGTAGTCTTCAGTATATCACGAGTCAGCGAGAGTTGAACTCGAGACAGAGGAGATGGGTCGAGTTACTAAAGGACTATGACTTCACTATTTTGTATCATCCGGGCAAGGCAAACATGGTAGCGGATGCCTTGAGTCGGAAGACAGTGAGTATGGGTAGCCTAGCTTCTCTTTCAGTTTCAGAGCGGCCGTTGGCCTTGGACATCCAGTCCTTGGCTAACCGTTTGGTTAGGCTTGACTTGTCAGATCCTAGCAGAGTTCTCGCCAGTGTTGAGGTTCGTTCTACTTTGATTGATCAGATTCAGAGCCATCAGTTTGAGGATCAGCAGTTGTGTGACCTTCGTGACCGGGTTGTTCAGGGTGAGACCAGTCGGGCTACTCTAGATTCAGATGGGGTTCTGAGGTTCGATAGTCGCCTTTGTGTTTCGAGGATTAGTGATTTGATTCAGTTGGTACTTCATGAGGCACATTGTACTAGATACTCCATTCACCCTGGCACAGCAAAGATGTATAGAGACTTGAGACAGCTTTACTGGTGGAGTGGTATGAAGCAGGATATAGCGGATTTCGTATCTCGATGCTTGAACTGTCAGCAGGTTAAGTTCGAGCACATGAGACCTGGTGGTTTGATGCAGCGACTTCCCATTCCTGAGTGGAAGTGGGAAGGGATTACTATGGACTTCGTTGTTGGTTTGCCTCATACTTCTCATGGGTTTGATTCCATATGGGTGATTGTTGATAGGCTGACTAAGTCAGCATATTTCTTGCCGGTTCATACTTCTTATGGAACTGAGAGGTTAGCTCAGATCTACCTTCGTGAGATTGTTCGGTTGCATGGGGTCCTAGCTTCTATTATTTCAGACAGCAGCACTCAGTTCACATCTCAGTTCTGGAGGGCTATTCAGCGAGATTTAGGTACAGAGGTTCATCTTAGTACCGCTTTCCACCCTCAGACAGATGGCCAGTCCGAGAGGACCATTCAAATTCTGGAGGACATGCTTCGGGCCCGTGTTCTTGACTTTGGAGGTTCTTGGGATCAGTTTATTCCCTTGGCAGAGTTTGCTTATAATAATAACTTCCATTCGAGTATTGGCATGGCACCTTTTGAGGCTTTGTATGGCAGGCGTTGCAGATCACCGGTAGGTTGGTTTGATGGTTTTCATTCTAGGCCACAGAGCACAGATTTACTTCGAGATTCCTTAGACCTAGTCCGAGTGATTCAGGATAGACTTCGGGCAGCTCAGAGCAGGCAGAAGAGTTATGCTGATCGTAGGCTTCGTGCCTTGGAGTTTAGTGTCGGTGACTTGGTGTTTCTCCGTGTATCGCCCATGAAGGGCGTGATGAGCTTTGGTAGGCGGGGCAAGCTTAGCCCCAGGTACATTGGGCCGTTTGAGATTCTTCAGAGGGTTGGTAGCATTGCCTATCAGCTAGCCTTGCCTCCGATGTTTTTAGCTATACATCCTGTATTTCATGTTTCGATGTTGCGTCGGTATGTCCCAGATGAGTCTCATGTGTTACAGTGGGATTCAGTTCAGTTGGGTGAGGGTTTAGCCTTTGTTGAGGAGCCGACAGCTATTTTGGCCAGAGATGTCAGGAGATTGAGGTCTCGAGATATCCCGGTTGTTAAGGTTCACTGGAGGCACCGTCCAGTCGAGGAGGCTACCTGGGAGACCGAGAGAGATATGCGGGCTCAGTATCCGTAGTTGTTTGGGCCTTCAGGTACCCCCTTGACCTTGACTTTCGAAGACGAAAGTCCCTTTTAGTAGTGGATGATGTAATGACCCTTCCGGTTATTTCCACGTATACATTTTCCTTGAACCGTTAGAGCTTGTTTGTAGCGGCCCCAATTCACTTAAGGCTTGTCAGGACCAGTATTTTCGGTGCCGGGTCCATTTGTTTGATCGTAAGTTCCTTTAGTAAATTTTCTGAACTTTGGGTAAAATGTCTCAGGGCTTTTATCTCAATATATAAAGAGTTAGAAGTCCCCCGAAATACCAAATCGAAGGTCTACGAGTGTAGTTTCCAACGCACAAAACCTCACGTCCAACTGATCTCGGAGTAAAACGTTATGATTGTTTTACCGCGGACTGTCTGGCAGAAACTGGGTTGCGAACCGGGTCGCGAACCGGGTCGGGTCAAAATCGATTTAAGCCTCAACTTCACGTTTTAAAACGCCATTTCAGTTCTGAAACAGTGAGAAAACATAAGGGAGGGTTCCAAGAGAGTTCTTGAGTATCAAAATCGTGCGATGGTGAGTTGCGAACTTAGATTTAAGAATTTTATTAACATCGCGTGTATTTGAAAATATTTTATTTGGAAGTTGAATTTGGTAAAAAGTTATATTATTATTACCTTTTTAAAATATTTTAAAGGTCTATGAAAAATATTCTTGTTACGATATAATTGTATATGTATTTATTTTATAAGGTTTTTATGCATTGTAATATTTTAACGGAGATAGTAAATTTAGTTATGTTGAAATTTATTATTATAATATAGTAGGTTTTATTCGAAATAATTTTCTAATGATTATGGTATATTGAAAAAGTTATATTTATTTTACCATGAATTTATGCAATACTCGAGTATATACTTAACGAGATGAAATTTGTTGCCACCTCCACTTCCACGTGGAAGTGGAGGCATTGTACAACAAGGTTAGGAAGTATAAAGTGGCATGTGTATTTATTTTAGGTATCTTATTAATTGACCAAAGTGAGTGACTCACCATATATAGATATATATATATAATATAGAGGTACAGGGGATATTTTGACCATTTATTCTCTACAGTTGAGGCAAGATATATGCCTATAGTGCTGGATATGTTCTTAAACAAATTCGTGGAGTAATTTTGTAGGCAAATATTTTTGACGCTTTATTTTGATCCTCAAAAGAAAAATCAATTATCGACGTCAAGTTATTCAAGCCCGAGTTCAAGTTTGATTTCGTTTCGGAGCTTCTTTTCGGAGAGGTTCGAGCTTGTAATCGGACGACAGGTAGGTTACGGTTTATTTTCCCTAGACTCCGCATATATAGGATAAAATTGTATTAATGGGCATCCTTGGGTTGGTTTATTAGGTTGGTACCACAGACATCGACCGCTTTATTCATGTCCGCCTACTTTTGTTCCTCCGTTGCTTGTAGTAATTGCCGACATATTTTTATTTACCCTTGTGGTCCTGTGAGGCCTTGTTGACTCTGGAACATAGAAGGTGGATTTTGGGAATGTCCGCGAGTCCCGGGCATAGAATTATCCTTCTAGGCTGGTTATGCTTGCTGAGTAGCTGTGGGCCTGTGCAGGGTCGATAGGTTGATTGTGAGCTGCTGGGCAGCTATTGTGTGTGATCATACCATTTCCATGCATATAAAGAGGTTTTATCCATGTTTTACTATGGTTTTGGCTTCGGGCCTACTGGCACTATTTTCTAAACCTTGCATGGCCCCGGGGGCCTGTTTTAATGGAAATGATTTGGAAATGGTTTGATTTAACTTGTGAATATTCCTAGGTAAAAGAAAGTAAAACTATGTTTTAAATCACCATTTTTACGATTAACGCTAGACTCGGCAGGGCCAGGGTGCTAGTTGAGTTTTCTTGCTACTTGAGATAATTTTTGGCCTCGGTCGGACCGAGCACCTGAGATGACTTTCTACTGTTTAGACCCGGTTATGCCCGGGCACCCTTGGAGGGGTTTTTGAGATATTTTCCTACTACTTTAGTCCTGGACAGGGTCTGGGCATGCATATTCAAGACTGGGTCTCTATCTTGCTTCCGGATGACATGTTTTGATACTAAGTTTTAGTATGGGGTCTGGGACCTCCATGGACCTTTCCATCTGGGCCTGGGGCTTTGGGCTACGTGTGCTGGAGGAAGGGTATACGGCGGAGTAGAGGTATACGGGCAGTGTCCTTCCATGGAACCTACCTGCTGGGCCAGATCGGCACCGGAGGAGGTACATACAGAGATACCATTTCACTTGAGATCTTTATGCATCATATCATTCATTGTTTGAGGTTCCACCATTGTTTGTTGTTTGTTGATTGTACGCTCCAATAGTATGGGATGCCGGAGGGTTTATTTTCACTTGTTTGTGTTCCTCGGTTGTATGGGCGACCGGGGGACTGTAGGTAGACTCTTGATATTTACTTACAGAATTATTCCCTGTTACGGTTAAGAATGAAATTGGTCACTGCTAAACTGTTAGTTTCTGAATTGAGATTGATATGATTAGTTGAGTTTGATTCATGTCTCTGAGCATGCCTATCATTACTCGTTCCCTCTTCTTACACTTGAGGTTACCGGTATACCGTCCATTCCGTAAACTTATTATGTATACACTGTTATTGCAAGGACCCCAGGTGTGTTGTTTCTTACTTTCACCTGTGCCTATGGTGTATATATTTTGCTTTCTAGCCTCACATGTGGTTCTGTTGATTTCCCTCTAGGCTAGTTCATGTGTACCTTTCGTTGATTTCTGTGACTACTTGCTACTATTCTGTCTGTTACTACACTTTTATCTTATATGTGCCCAGTCGACCTATGATACCTTCTGGGTACCTTATGCTTCGCATTTGGTGCTCACCCTACCCCCTGCATCTTTGGGAGCAGATCCTAGCGTGGGCCATCGCCGTTAGATCGCTGTGATTCGTGCTTGGAGATCTGTTGGGGACTACTTCAGACTGAGGGTGAGCTCTTGGCGATCGGAGCTTAGCTTTAGTTTATCTTTTGCTTTATGTACTCTATTACCACTCAGAGACATCTGTATATATTGTTTTGGATCGTTTGCACTCCATGTATGTAATTTTGGCTCTATACTATGATACCAGGTCTTGGGGTTTGATTTAGTTTCTGCATATGTATATATATATATACTCCTGTTATCTATTCTACTGCTTATTTGTTAGATAATAGCCCATTACTAACTGTCCTGGGCTATGGGAATTGGTTCGCCTACTGGGGGGTTGTAGGTGCCATCATGACCGAGAAATCGGGTCGTGACACTAACCTTTCTTCTCGGCATGATTCCGTAGAGCCTACGAGTGATAAGGCTAGTATATTATAGACAAGCTATCTATAGTTATAGTAGTTGATTGTGTTGGCTGCCAGAGTAGAGATAGTTATCCCTTGACATGAATCTCATTCTATGTATAGCGACCTCTTGCTAGACATGACTTAGATTACTGGTATAGGTCACTTGTATCTTATCTTGCTCACCTTTGGTGCTGCTTGAGTAATGTAATGATTTAGGCTATTTGATTATTTGTTGTTTCCCTCGGGGAGATAGTGGTGAGCTGCAGGGATTTTGTTTGTGCCTTCGTGGCTATATGCAGGTTGCCTAAGGGTCTATTGAAGTTTATTAAAGCCTATGGGCTATTTTGATTTCCTATGGGGCAATACTGAAGCTTGTTCACTCACGGGATATAATGTTTGCCGAAAGGGGCTAGATTGAGGCCTATGGGGATATTATTAATCATGTTCACTCACGGGCTATAAGATTTGCCTAAAAGTCTAGATTGAGGTCTATAGGTCAAAGAGTTGCCTATGTGGCTATAATAAAACATGTTCACTTACGGGCTATAATGTTTGCCTAAAGGGGCTAGATTAAGGCCTACAGGCCAAAAAGTTGCCTTCAGGGCTATACATATATTTACAATTACCTTCGAGGCTATATAGATATATAGACAGTTGCCTTTGAGGATAGACAGATATACAGATGGCCTTTGGGGCTAAAGATTTACCAATAGGGGTATACAGATTGAATTGGCACCTCTTGGGCTTATGAGGGCCCGGGTAGGTGGTCTTGTTTGCTATTTATACTTGCCGTGCTTATAGGGGCTGGTTAGGTTATTGTTTGATTAGTATTTTATGATGTGTAGTTAAGTTCTATTACGATGGTTGTTAACCTTCTTCTCTGTGTGCTTTGTTATTTGATAATACTAGTTTGCTCGATTCAGGTAAGCGAACTACTCAGTTCGTTATGGTTTGTAAGGTTAAGTGAAGAATAGGTAAGTACATTCTGGGTAACCTCTGACTTCCTACTAGAGTATTTACAATACTTATGACACTAGTCTCAGCTATTTATAGATTCAGGAGCATGTAAGTATGCTCAGATTATCTTTGACTCTCTTATTTGATTACATATCAACATTACATATTACCTGCTCAGTTATTCAGTTGCCTTGCATACTCGATACATTATTTTATACTAACGCCACATTGCTTTGGGGTGCTGTATCATGCCTGCAGGTCCTGATAGATGACCAAATAGGCCCTCCCAGTAGAATGGTCGAGCTCCAACAGGTTGGCTAGCTCCTTTTCTTTTGGAGTTGCCAAAGTTTCTGAGGTTTGTTACTTTTGTTGTCAATAGTTATTGGGTAGGTCAGGGCCCTGTCCTAGCTACATTTTTTCACTCTTAAAGGACTGTAGACTTTACGTTTTATAGGTCTGCGTTATCGACTATATTGGCCTTATTTATTTGCCTTTTAGCATAGCGGCCTATCGGCCTAGATCAATATGTATATATGTGTTCCACTTATATGTTTCTAGATATCATGGTGGCCTTGATGGACCACAAAGGATTTTTTTTCCTATATGAATTTCTTGGAATAACTGAGTTTATTACATGTTATGTTCACAGGGTGTTTGATGGCCAAGGGCTTATTTTTAAGCCGAGATATACTTGTTTATTTTCTTGATTTTATGGCTGGTATTACACCAGTAGCTTAGTTATCCAGCAAGGGTCTGCTGAGGTCTAAGCTGGAATTAGGTGCCAGTTGCATCCCTTAGTTGAGGCATGATAGCTATGACCAAATAGTGCCCGTCTCAGATTCAAAATAGATTGCCAACAAAGCCGAAGCTCCCAGGAAGTTTCATCATTGAAATTTCCATTATGCAACAAGTAATTGTCAAAGCACTTTGTGACTTGAAAGCTAACATCAATTGGATTCCCTTGTCACTATTTAAGAAGATTGGGTTGGGTTGTTCCCGACCTACTAATATTGTATTGCATCTGGCTAACAGGTCTTTGGCTAGACCAAATGGCATCGTGAAGAATGTATTGATGCAAGTTGATTCTTTAATTTTCCCAGTGGATTTTTAAACCTTGATTTTGAGCCAGATTTAGAAGTCCTATTTAATTTAGGATGTCCATTCTTGGCTAAGGATAAAGCTCTTATCGATGTGGCATCTAGCCAACTGACAATGCGAGCTTATAACAAAGTGGAGTTGTTTGATGTTTATAAAGAATTAAAGCTGCCAGTCATCTATCAAGAATTGGCAGCATTTAACATAGATATTGATTATGAGTTACCACTGATTTCACCAAGTGACCCACTAGTGAGAGCTCTGGTGGGAGAAGATATTTTTGGAGATACAGATGCACAAGAAATGGTGCAAATATTGGACCTTGCATATTTATATCAGGAAAAGGGAATTCGAGCCTCTTGATAGACCCCTTGGGCTACCACCCAAGCCATCAATCGAAGAACCCCCTTAGTTAGAGCTGAAATAGTTGCCTTCCCATCTTAATATGCATTCTTAGAGGAGGGAAAAACCTTGATGATCATTCTTGTAGCAGAGCTATCATATATTGAGGTTGAAGTAGAACCAAACATGATATGGAACAGAAAGAAGGCTATTGGATAATAGATGCCAGACATCAATTGTTATTAGCCTAGATTTTTGTATGCATAAGCTTTTGATTGAAGAGGAGCAGAAATCAAGTGTCTAGCATTAGTGTAGACTCAACCCAATCATGAAAGTGGTAGATAAAAGGAGGTTATAAAGTGGCTAGATATTGGTATCGTGTATCCTACTTTAGATAGTCAGTGGGTGAGCCCAATCAAATGTTTCCCTAAGAATGGATATGTGAAAATTATCACTAATGAGAAAGATGATCTCATTCCAATAAGAACGGTCCCATGATGGTGGATTTGTATGGATTATTGGAAGTTGAATGAGGTCACAAGGATTGATCACTATCCTATTCCATTTGTTGATCAAATGCTAGATAGATTAGCATGACAAGAGTACTATTGTTTCTTCGATAAGTACTCAGGCTATAACTAGATTGCCAATGCTTTGAAGGATCATGAGAAGATAACCTTTACTTTTTCATATGGGACATACTCCATTAGACGCATGCCTTTTAGGTTGTGAAATGCACCTGCTACATTCAAGAGATGTATGATAGCTATATTTGCAGAGATAGTGGAGAATTTTGTTGATGTGTTCATGAATGACTTCTCCATCTATGGGAGCTCATTTGAGATATGTCTGCATAACTTAGACAAAGTGTTGGCATGATGCGAAGAGGCCAATTTGATTCTCAAGTGGGAAATGTGCCATTTGCTTATCAAATAAGGTATTATATTAGTGAAAAAGGTGTTTAAAAAGGCTTAGAGGTGGTCAGAGCAAAAATTGATCCAATAGAGAAGTTGTTACCCCTAATATATGTCAGTGGCATTCGAAGATTTTTGGGGCATGCAGGTTCCTACAACATGTTTATTAAGGACTTATCAAAGGTGTCAACACCCATAAATAAGTTGCTAGAAAAATATTTTGTGTTTAATTTTGATGCAGGTTATTTAGCTACATTTGAGGAGTTAAAGCAAAGATTGGTTTATCCACCAGCCATGATTACACTAGACTAGACGCTGCTATTTGAGTTGATATGAGATGCTAGTGACTTGGTAGTGGGTGTAGTCTTGGGTCTGTGAAGGGAGAAAATTTTCCACTCAGTATACTATGCCATCAAGGCATTAGATGGAGCTTAGTCCAACTACAATGTGATGAATAAAGAGTTGCTTGTCATTTTCTTTGCATTTAACCAATTCTAGTCTTAGTTGGGACTAAAATAGTAGTTAATATTGATCATGTGGCACTCATATATCCATTTTCCAAGAACAATGCCTAGGCTAATCTACTAGATCTGGATATTTCAAGAATTTGATTTGGAGATTCAAGACTTAAAAGGGTGTGAAATAAAGTAGTAGATCAGTTGTCGCGCTTGAAAGGTAGAGATCATGTTGGTGAGGGTGAATTAATTAGAGAGGAGTTTCCTGATGAGCAACTTTTTGCTCTGGGTATTGAGGAGTTTCCTTATTGTCAATCTCCTAGTAAGTGGTATCTACCCACTTGGCGCAAGCTTCCATTAGAAGAAAAGGCCGAATTATGACACTTAGTTCTATATATGGTATTAACCGTATTTATTCAAGACAAGACTATGTCATGAGGCATTGCATTCTGCAAAGTGAAATCAAACAGGCACTAAAAAGCTTTCACGCTACTCCTTATGAGGGATATCATGGTAGTGATCAGATAGCTGCAAAGGTACTCTATAACACCTCGAATTCTAAACCAACATTTTGAAGTACTTAGCCCATTGCATACATGTTCCCAGGAGTCCATGTCACTTATACGGACCATACTACCATGCACAATTCGTGAAATAAACTGTGGAAGCCAACCTGTAGAACATTGGCTTGCTAGGTTTCCACTAGAGAGTATGGTTTGTGCCGCTGTTAGATGGTTCATGAACCAACCCGTGAAAATAGTTCAAAGAGATGTAAAATCTCAAAAAATAAATAGGACAAGAAAAACTACGATTTATGATACCCAACTGTGAAATTGATTCAGACACTTGACAAACTCTCAGAGAAATTCGATGACTCAAACCACGGCCTATAAACCCCATTCTATGGTCCATCAAACCCTATCCATGAAATATGAATTAGAGACTTATAAATCTCAAGAAAACTACTATGGTTTAGACCACGGTCCATAGACCTAGTCCACGATCCATGAAACGGTCCACAAACTTAAATTCTCAGGCACCTATAAAAGGATGCCTTAGCCATTTTCTCATTATTTTTCATATCCAGACTAGTTCTCTCAACCCTAAGATCATTCTCTCATCCTCTCAAGGCTAGGTAATTCATCTCTATTATTCTCAATATGAATTTAGAGATTTCTAGCCCCAGACAAAGGATTCTAACAAGTTCCTTGATACAAAATCCTAGGGTTCTTCGAAGATTCATTATCTAGGTCCCAAGATCAGAATTTGCAGGTTCTCCTTCAAAGTTTGAGCACTCGAGGTATGCAAGGCTACCATAGTGAGGGAATCTCATTCTCCCACATTCCTTATCATTGAGAAGTTTGATTTTTAGAAAGATTAAAGATAATGTTTTTATCCAAAGTCCTCTAATTGAAATCCCTTATACCTTGTGTTGATTATTGCTGATTCCTTGTATTAAAAGTGTTGAAAGTCACGTCATTGTGTTTATTGTTTATGGTTCATACCTTGTTCCTTTCTCATGGACCCTACTGAGTTATTTTATGATGTTGAAAGAATATACTATGATGTTATCATTATGCATTATTTTCATGAGAAAGTTTTTTAAGTTCCAAAGTTGTATTTCATGAAAGACTTCAAGTGAAGTGTTTTAAGCTTTCAAGCATATAATTTTGAAAAGAAATAAAGGTCCAGTTTAAAGAAGTTAAGCATTGAGTAGAGACTCATAGTAAAGCATTTTAAGCTTTTCCATTAAAATAGGACATGATAGCTATGATCATATATATATTGTTTGGAAAGGACTATTCAACACCGAGACGGGTAAGGGTTCAAGTAACCCAAGCACCAAAACTATGTTACCAGCATAGGATAGGATCGTTTTACGAGTCGGATGGATCCTTTTTATCCCAAAAGTGGCTCATTTTGGATCAATAAGTTAAGTTTATTCTATACCCTAGCAAGGTATAGGATTGCTCTGCGAACATGGGCAAGACGTTGGAGCATCATAAGCTCAAATGGTGTTAAATGGTTAAGAATAACTCCCTAGGTAAATCTAAAGTTATTTTCAGTATTTCTTTTTGTTTATTGTATTCAGTTTTAAGAAAAAGTGTTATTACTCAGTTGTATACTCTTGCTTTTTTACCTTAATTATCTTATACTTTAGACATTATTTCCTGTTGTTCTGATATCAATGTTGTACCCAGTGATTAGTTATATTACCCTTATTTTCTACTCAGCTTTATTACATACTACACATACTATGTACTGAAATAATGCAGATTCAGGTACACAGGCTTGGTAGCAGGCACATCCTTAGATTTTCTCATCTTTAGTTTTGGTGAGACCTCTTTGCTTTCAGAGGACTCCAGTTAGTCTGACTAGTCCATCAATATTTATTAGATTATAAAAGGTATCCTTGAGTGTTGTCTCGGTAGACTATTCTATTTTTCATGTTCAGTTGCTTATGCTTTGAGATTTTATAAAAGATATTGATTTCTATTATTAAAAGCTTAGCATGCTTATATCTTTCAGTCTTTCACAAATTGTTTAAATGTTAAGTTCTGTAGTAAGCCAGGCCAAGGGTCCGCTCAGGATAGCATTGATTCTGAGTGTTGGCCATGTAAGGGGGTAGGCTCGAGGCGCGAGATACTCTAATCGAGCTTATTTTTGCCTACTCTTTTTAACGATCCATATCTTTTTGTTAAATATTGTGATAAATGTCAGAGAATAGGGCATATTTTGAGAAGGTATAAGATTCCATTGCAAACCATTTTGGAAGTTGAGATCTTTAATGTCTAGGGTATCAATTTTATGGGACGATTCTGCCCTCTTTTGGAAAAAAATACATTATGGTGGGTACTGACTATGTGTCTAAGTGGGTTGAGGCCATTGATCTTCCTGCCGACGTCTAAATCCACTCCTCACTTAAGAGAAAGTGTACACAATCATTACAATATAATTTACCCAACTAAGAGTCTGGGTCAATTCACTGGGAATAGGATTAAGGACTTGACCAAAATAGTACCAAAATCACTAAATGATTGAATTTTATGGTAACCAAAGGGGGTGCATAAAAAGTAAAAGTTATCTTGTATTTAAAGTAATCATAGGTGAAATCAAAGTTTGTATCAATTAGAGAGCATAGGGATGTGCTTAGATGGGTCTATCTATAGTGATTGGGACAATTGATTCACTTTACAATTGATATTCGATATGAGTAAGATTGGCTTTATCTATGATTATGATTTCTCAATCAACAAACACATTTAGCTTGGGTTTCCTCAAACACCAAGGTGTATTCACTTTTGATCAACCAACAAAACTTCAAGAAAAAATTATTCTATTTCTAGCAACAATAATTAAATGGAAATAATCCAAGTCTTTGCTATTGATTTCTTCTCCAAACTCCTATCCCCTTTCTCAAGCAAGACAAGAATTGAAGGTATAACTAATAATTGCAACCACCATTTTCTATTAAAACATGAAGAAATTAATAGACCCATAATTAGATATCAATAATAGAAGTAAATCTATAATACTCACTCACTATTTTTTACTCATCATCACATACCCCTAGATTGGGGTTTAGTTATTGATACGCTCAAATTACATCTCACTTAAGAAGTATAAGTGGTCGTTGTCAGTTATAAAATACAACCAAGGTTGGGGTCGATCCCACAGGGAATAAGGTGAAAATTAGGTCGTTAGTAGTTTAGATGACGGGTAATCAATAATTTCTGGTAAATAAAGGGGGAGGGGTTTCAGGTGATCAATCTTTGATTGTTTCTTGAGTATTTCAAATAGTAAATAATGAACTTTGATGAGTAAAAATCAATATGAGAGGTGAACTAAGGATGTGTTCACCATGGCTTTTTAAACAATCTCGGGTTAGAGTTCAATCGGGTTCTTTTTATATGCCTAACACAAAGTAATTGAAATCATTCTTACATCTAAACGTTTCTCAACCAAATAGATGCATTTTCTTTTCAATTCTTGAAAACTTGAAAAGATACAATTACAAAACTCAATTAACACTCCAAGTAGATTAACCTTGCTAAAGCGTCAATCATTAGACGAGAGTTAGAAGTCTTGAATCCTTGTTGTTAATCTATTTTACTCGGTTTTAATCTCTTATTTCAAGCAAATCAAACCTAGGCTTATTCTAATATTTGCAACCATTAGAAAACAGTAAAAATTCATTTTAACAATGTAATAAGCATACAAATCAAACCCAACATCACCCGAAATCTAGATTATTACTTTTGCCATGGCTGCCACAACCCTAGTTGTGGGAGTTTTATCCACTCATGCTTACAAAGAGGAGGAAGAAGATAATAATATTCATAATATAAAGAAGAGGTTCTTACAATATATGAACACAAGCTTCAAACTTTAATCCTTGATAAAAGTCCAAGCACAAATGGTAAATCCCAAAGATGAAAACAATGGTAGCTTTTTACTCCTTTGTTATGTTCAAAACTCGTTCAAAACGAAAGAGAAATATCCAAAAATCAAATTATGAAAATAAACCTAACACTGGGTATTTATAGTAGCCTAGGAAATAAAGTTCCAAAAATAGAACTCGAACTGCTCGCTTTGACTTGATGGGTTGACTTGGAGACTCGTCAACCTTGTGACCACTTGTCAGGTGAATCATCACAAGTAACCAGTGTATTGACCATATCTGCATTTGCTTAATGACTCACTATGATGAGTAATAATGACTTTGATGACTCTCCATGGAACTCGTCGCTCTTAACTAGTGAACTGGGCATAATTGCTTCTGCTTGATGATTGGCCTGGTGGTTCATCACATGGGTGACGACTAGTCAGGTGAGTCGTCACCCCAATCCAGTAGCTTCTTCACCTTTCTCCAATGTGGTGGCTTGTGTGACGACTCCCCATGTCCTTGGAGACTCATCATGGGAGTCGTCACAAAGAACCAGTGAGCCATTTTTAGCGTCTCTTTATCCTTTTCCATTTTTATTATATTTCCTGCAAGTTAAACACAAATACCATCAAAACCAACAATGGTTGTTTGAAAAATTGTGATTATTCTTAGTTAAAGGAATCAAATGTGTCGTAGCATGCTGGCACATCAACACACTCAACTTAAAATGTTCGCTTGTCCTCAATCAAAATGATAACAAAAATAAAATAGACGACTCAACTAAGAAGAGAAACAACAGATCCATAGCAATCAATGGCCATTCAACAATTTAATCAACTTCAATCAAGCCCCCCCAGTACCATGTAAATGTTTGAGACATTAACTTGTAAGAATCCAAGCATGTCATTCTAATATGATAGAATATTCTACATACACATACAACAGCTATCCCAACAATCAGTAGATAATACAGAAATCCTAGTTCCCTCACCACAAAGAAGTCCCACACACAAGATTTGGGACTAAGTAAGACGCTCACACTCACAAACAATTTCAAACAATGCACATGCGATATCATAGGCTTTCCCTTGCTATTCTATTTCAGTTTTTCAGAAAGCCGCTCAGGATCACTACCGGATTTGTTTTGGCTTGTAATAAGGCTTCGGGTGCATGTAGGACACATTTGGAGAATACTGACAAAATCTTCCTTGTAATCATCGACCTATTATTTCCACTAAACCTTATTCCATCCACTCTTATTCACCTTTGATTTCCTTATTTCTAGCTACAGGTGCGGCCTTCTTAACTTGATTACTCTTTTTTTTCACTTGTTTTTTAGTTCTTTTTCATTTCTTTTTCTTTATTTTTCTTTGGTGCACACCTGCACTTTCTATCTCAACAACAACAAATTTTTCAAACAACCCCCATTTTCTTATCATGTACTTCTACAATAGCCACCCTCAACTTAGGCTAATTGCCTGAGTTGAGGTGCACGATGTTCAAGGAGAGACCAGGGCCAAAATAAAGATTCAAAGTTAAAAGGGAAAGGTAAGAGGTTATCATAAGAACAAAGTCAACTTTGGCTCAAACAGGGATTAAATGGATTATTTACATTTGGACGGTCTTTTAGGTTAAGTGGACTGCACATAAAAAGGGCATGTGATCCTTTCCTAAGCAACTAACTTCAAACATAACATAATAAGTCAGAAAAGTTCTAAATGCATGCACATAGTAAGAATTCATAACAATAAGCTCACACACACTTGGCACCAAGAAACCATACCACTACCAACTATCAAAACAACAGTTCGCCTTAAGCAAAGTTATTCCAATCACATACACTCAATGCCATTTAGGGATCCAGAACAATTAATCCTTTCAAACACAAGTACAAAATTAACTTTTTTGGAGGGGGCTCCTTGGCTAATCAATCATTGGCTTGAACAAGTTAGTCCAAGTTTTATTTTTCTTATCCATATGCTTCTGTACTATTTTTGAAATTTTTTGAGGGTTTAAGTGATACTCTGGTGGTAGAGGAGGCCTCAAGGCAGTGTAAGATCTTTCAGCATTAGCTCTAGTGGTCTGTGCAGTTTGAGAGTCAAAACAGCAAGAGGTAACTCTGTACCTGAATGAGTATCAACTGCTTTAGATTTGCTAGGAGTTGGCACCTCAAAAGCTTGTGGCTTACAGACCATCAACTCAAACTTCATATCATCCTTTGTCTTGTTGATGTTTTTCTTACAGGATGTTGTCTCTTCATTGTCGATGCCATTCAATATTAGCACCTCTGCAAGCCTGCATAGTTCAGTAACAAGACACGGGAATGGCAGTGAAGAAGTGGCCTTTGTGGCTCTGATATGCATTTCATCTGCAATCACCTCCCCAAAGTTTATGTCATACCCCACTATCAAACTCGCCACCAGAATGTCTCTCGCCTCATCCAGCTTAGCATCTCCACCTGTTGGCAAAAGTCAGAGTCTCACAATAGCCTACTAGAACTTTGCAATAAAACTCAGAGATTGCTTTGAGATTCGTTCATTTGGATTTAGCAGCCACAATGGTGAACCCTCGGTCAGTATGTGATCTAGCCACGATCTTTACTAAGGTACTGTGCGTATTCTTTCTAGAAGCTCAGGCATACTGGTCGGTGGTGCATATTCTGGACCAAAGAGGACTCTGTTAATCATCTTCACAGAGAGGTCTACTTGATGTCCACAAACAATTATCCATGATTGGTGTGTCCCTCAACTTTTTCCCCTTCTCTATCCTTTTCTCTACACATACCAAGTAGCTGGCATAAAACTCACGCACTATTTAAGGGTAGTAAGTTCCTGGGGGCTTGCTCATCCATTCTAGCTGATACCTTTGAATTTGGCTTTGAATGATCGGGTACTCAAGTAGATCAGAAGTTACAATTTGTACCTCCTCAGCAATAGGTCTGCGGTGGCTCCTTTGCTTGGTTGGGAGGAGGACCTCTAGATAATGCTTTCTAACTCCCTCAACCTCCCAACGTATCAATTCTCCAACATTAGCGGTCTTGCACCTGAATGTACTGGTGCCTATAGGAGTCTTCTCTAGGTTCTTAGTGGCCTCAGTACCACTCTCATCATTCGGACTGGAGCTTGAGATACCCCTCTGTAACACCTCAAAAATCCTAATCTAATACCCGAACGTTTTCCATAAGTGTAATGATCATTTTCCTAGTGTGGTGAGTGCTTTGGATGCGAATCATGTTCATAAGAAACTCCTATCATCAAGTTAAGTCGCAAGCACATAACCCAAGTAAGTTTTCATGTAAGACTAAACTAGGGTCAACTTAAAAAAGATCATTCCTCCTAAAATATAAAGATTTAGGTGGTCTAGTACCCACAAGATTAAAGATTTTTTAGTCTTCTTTCCAACGCCACCAACCACACATTAGTCTGGAGTAAAACGTTATGGGAAATTTACTGCAGCACTGTCAGTAATTATGGATAGGGATGACGAACCGTGGTTCCGAACCACGGTCTATACTGTAACTCGTGATTTCTGACCTGAACCTTAAAATTTTCATCTTCAAAACCACTGGTTGGTTCATGACCCATAGACCAAAACCACGGTCAGTAAAGTGACCCATGGTTTGTCAAAATTCATCTTTTTTATCCAGTTTGCACGAATGACTTGACGGGTCATCATTTTGAACGATGGTCCATCCTGTAACTCGTGGAGTCACCTTCAGAGAGGTAACAAATCCTCTAAATTCCAAGAGTGGGTTGATGACTCATCAACCTATTCCACGACCCATTCTTCCACTGGTAATCCCCGAGGATCAGAGGATTCTCATATCCTAAAGTCAGAACCACGAGTCAACAGGACGGTCCATCATCCTGGACCACGGAACATATAGTGACTCGTGGTGTTGAGTTCCAGTAGACCCCTAGAAGTGGCATTTGAAACCAAAGATCAGTTGACGGCTCGTCCTTTAGGATGACGGACCGTGGACTGACACTCGTGGTCTCTGAAGCTGACTTTTTTCAGCTTTTTCCAAGTTTAAGTCTTGGGGTATTTTTGTAATTTCTCACTCTTTTAACTCCTATACTAAGTCGTTTTAAGCCTATTTAGAAGTGTTTTTATTCTCACTTGGCCTAAGTTCTCTCCCATTCTTTCAATCAACTTCCAAAAGAAGAAAATGAGTTCCATCTTCTCAAGCTTCAAGTTAGGGTTTCAAGCTCCAAGTCTCAAGCTCCAAGTTCAAGCCTCCTCTTCTTTTGAATTTCAATTGGGTTAGCTTCAATCAAGGTATGTGGGTATTCAAAAATGTGTTTCTTCCACCCTTGTGCCCAAAATCCCAAATCTTTATTTTGATTTCATGAACTTGTAAATTAGGGTTTTACCCAATTCTTATGGGTTTTGCTATAAATTGCCTTCTCATGATTTTATTATGAAATTACTAATAAGTTGCATGATTTTTCATGGGTTTTTACATGTGAACGCCTATTTTGAATTGAAGGCTAATTATGGTAAATCCTACATGTATGAATTGATTTAAGAAAATTTGGGTATTTGATAACATGTTTTCATGGAATTTCAAGCAAGTGCATGCCTAGTTCCTATGTTTTACGAAAGTATATGTTATTATGAAATTGAACTAGCGCCATGCAAGTTTACAATTTATGAACTATTTTGCAAGACAAGATACCCGATGTGCCATCAATGCTCATGAATCATTTTCTAAACCAAGGTTCGTGAGTAGTACGAAGATCCAAGTTATGAACATGTTATGAACAAGTTTCGACATCCAGATATGTCACATATATGTGAGCCTCATGTTATATATATATATATATATATATATGTTTTAGGAGTAGTATTTAGCACCGAGTTGGACAGGGTGAGAGTACCCTTAGTCCCAAAACTACGTGCCACCGTAGATGCCCTCTGTGGTTTATGACAGGATCCTGGTATGACATGGTTCTAACTTTTGCCGCTTAGGACAGTTTTTTTTAGTATGGGTGCATGACACTGGACTCAATGTAACTCAACATGGTTTAATTTTGGTTAAGAGAAACTATCGCATGTTTATTTTTAAGTTAATAAGTTATATGATACTCTACTTTAAATCCTGACTTTATTTCACGTTTTATGCCTTATATCTTGATATTTTCTTATTCTATCTCTCCACATACACGAACTCATTTCAAAAATATTTTAAGTATATTTTTATCATGATTATGCATATCTCACATACTCAGTACATTCCATAGTACTGACCGCATACTTCTTTGTGCAATATCCTATTATGATGTAGATTCTGTAGCCCGCTCCCTAGTCCGTGGCTAGAAGATCAGCAGCACATCCAGTCAGCTTGGTGAGTCCTCCTCCTTTGAGGACTTGGAGTTTAGTTTCATTTCAGTATTTAGATTGTGTATTCAGTATTTCAGTATTTAGAGTTAGCTGGGGGGTTGTCCCAGCAACTCGCTAGTAGTAGAGGCTTTCATACATGAAGTCAGCTATTCAGCTGTATTCAGATTTTCACCCTTAGAATTTTACTTATATAAATAGGTTGAGTTTCTCATTACTTCAGTTAAGCTTCCGTTATTATGTTCTGTTCAGTTTTTTAAGTCATGTTAACGCCAGAGGGTTATCTTGAGATCACTTGTGATCTTGTGTCCCATGTTACGTCCAGGAGGTAGGCTTGGGGCGTGACACCCTCCTATCACTAGTACTAACACTACCTGATTCATTACTAGACGACCAACTCTCCTCTTCAGACTGGGAGACATGGGATTTTTTCTTTGTTGTTAGCCTAGTATGGTAGGCTGGTGTCTCAATCGCTTCCACATTGCTTTTTAGTTCATCTAATAGTCCCCGTGTAGGGGCTGACCTTTCCTTTTGTTTCCGTGTCCCACCATGACTTGGTTGTAGCTTTGGAACCATTGTACCTGCAAGGGAAACAAGTTATATCACCTTTGGAAAAGAAAATGAAAGAAAAAAAAACAAAACTTCATTATTTTGGAGTGATGGGTTGAGTGATGAGTCACCACAGGGGTGACAACTCGTCACACAAACTGTCATGCAAAACAGAAGCATCAGAGACACTTTGGCTCCTATGATGAGTTGGGTGACGGGTCACCAAGGATGTGATGACTCGTCACACAACTCGTCATGCAAAACAGTAGCCATTTTTCTTTTTGGGCTTTGTGGTGGTTTGTCTTGATGAGTCACCATATAGTTGATGAGTCTTCAAGCTAGTTGTCACAACAAACAGTTCCATATTCCTTCTTCTTTGAAGTATTTTTTCAAACACCTTATGCTCATTGAGCACTTTCCAATCCCTTTTGGGATTTGATTTCAATTCCACACCATTATAAATCTTTGTTCACTCCTTGGGATACTAAGACTTTACCCAAGTCATTGTGAACATTAATTTCACAACCCAAATAACAACAACAACCACTGCCAAAAACATATACCACCATAATATCATAATTTCAAAAATTAACTTCGAGCCCTTCTTTTTGTTTTAACTGTTGATGAACAATTTCAAGAAGGCAAATAGAATCATACCTTGGTTTTGTGGTTGTTAAAGAAAACACTTTTCTTTCACTTTGAGTTACAAGAAATAATAAAGACTCAATCCCAAATTTCTTAGGCTATGTTGAATCAGGTAGGGCACTATGATGTTTGGTGAAAGAGGTGATTAATATGGGAGGATTAATCGGGTGTTTTGGGTTTTGTATGGGAGAAGGAGATCGATTTAGACAAGGAAGAAGAGAGAAAACTGTTCAATTTGAATTGATTTGCTCTTTAATGAGGAATTAACATCGTTCGGGTTGGGTTGGGTTTAGGTTATCTAGGTTTTGGTCAGATTGGGTCACACATAAGAAAGAAAAACTTACCTGGGTTGACGAATTGAGTGACGGCTCGTCACTTGGTTGATGACTCATCACTGGAACCGTCAACCTTAACAGTAGAGGCGGCAATTGGAAAGCCACTTGGTGGCTCTTGTGATGATCCATCGAGTGGCTGATGACTCGTCATGGCAGTCGTTAGCCTTAAGAAGTGGAGGTGTAAGTTGGGGGCCCTCTTGGTGTCTTGTGTGATGAGTCATCACATGTGTGGTGACTCATCACATGAACCGTCATGACTAACCAGTGGTTCTACTAGAACTGCCCTTTGTGTGATGATTTAGGGTGACGACTCATCACGTCTATGATGACTCATCACGTGACTCATCACCCCTAAACATAAGAATGATTACTTGGGATTCAACTGTACCTGTTTTTCCTACACACTCCACAACACATTAACCAATTCTACCAAAAAAAAAATACTCTAAAGTGATAATACAACAACAAAATATGGGTTACCTCCCATTTAGCGCCTGATTTAACATCGCGACATGACTCGAGTATCTTGGTTACTAAGAATTCATCAAGATACATCACATATAGGATGTTTTCCTCTTCTGGGAAGCCGATATACTGCTTAACCCACTGACAATTCACTTTGAAACGTTCCCCATCCTTGTTTTCTAGCTCAACAAAACCGGACGGGAACACTTGATTGAATTGCTCGGACCATTTGGACTTGAGCTTTCTGGGGAATAATTTGAACCATAGTTGAACAGCAACACCAAGTCCCCAACTTTAAATTCCCTCTTCTCAATCCTCCGGTTGTGATACAACTTCGTTCTTTCTTTATAGAGGGCTGCCCTCTCATAAACTCTTAGCCGAAACTCATCCATTTCATTGAGTTTCTCCAACCTCAATTATGAAGCATCGTTCCAGCTAAGATTTAACTTTTTAGCGCCCAAAGGTCCTTGTGCCCAAGTTCAACCGGTCGGTGACATGCTTTCCAAAAAACTAATTGGTAAGAAGACATACCTATTGGCGTTTTAAACGCCATCCAATAAGCCAAAAGTGCATCATCAAGCTTCCGTGTGACTTTGCTAATATAGCTTTGATCTCACGTTTGGACACTTCTACTTGACCATTGGTTTGAGGATGGTATGGAGTGGCTACTTTGTGCTACTTCATACCGTACTTTGCCAAAGTAGTACGGAATGCCTTATTGCAAAACTATGACCCTTCATCACTTATGATTGAGCGAGGAGTGCCAAATCGAGAGAAGATGTTTCTCTTTAAGAAGACGACCACACTCTTTCCTCCATTATCAACCAAAGCCACAGGCTCAACCCACTTCGATACATAATCAACTGCAACGAATATATACTTGTTGCCATAGGAGCTTTCAAATGGGACCATGAAATCTGTGCCCCAGACATCGAACAACTCAACCTCCAAGATTGTGGACATAGGTAACTCTTGCCTTAGAGATATAGGTCCTTGTATTTGGCATTGGTCACAAGCTTTTACCATGTCATGGGCATCTTTATGAACCGTGGGCCAGTAATACCCACATTGCAAAAAATTTTGGGTGGTGCGATCACCTGTATGATGCCCACCAACTGGGGAAGAATGACAAGCTTGCAAAATGCTCATATCTCCACTTTTCGTACACATCTTTGAATTATGTTGTCAGCACACAACCGAAATAGATAAGGCTCATCCCAATAATACTTACTTGCATCATGAAGGAATTTCTTCCTCTGGTGGAAGTTCAGCTCTTCCGGCATCATATCACTGACTAAATAATTGGCAAAATCAGCATACCATGGAACAAGATCAAGCAAAGCAGCCAATACATGCTCATCTGGAAATGAATCATCGTTTTCCAGCTCATCCACCACTTTCCCTTCATTCTCTAGCCTAGAAAGATGGTCAGCCACCTGGTTCTCACGGCCCTTTCGGTCTTTGACTTCAAAGTCAAATTTCTATAATAGTAATATCCATCTAATTAATTGCGTCTTGGAATCTTTCTTTGCCATGAGGTACCTCAATGTGGCATGGTCGGTGTGCACCATAACTCCCCTGCCAAGAAGCTATGCCCTAAATTTTTCAAAGGCATAAACCACCGCTAATAGATCTTGCTCAGTAACCATGTAATTCTTTTGTGCCCCATTTAATGCCTTGCTAGCATAGTAATTGTGGTGAAAAAGTTTGTCTCTCTTCTGGCCCATAACGGCTCCAAGAGCAACACCACTTGCATCACACATTACCTCGAATGGTTTGGACAAATCCGGGGTAACTATAATATGCGCGGCCACCAACTTCTCCTTTAGGCATTCAAATGCCTTCAAGAACTCACCATAAAACACAAATTTTGCTTCATTCTCTAGCAACTTGCACAACGGGTTGGTGATCTTGGAGAAGTCCTTGATAAACCTTCTATAAAATCCCACATGACCAAGGAAACTCCTAACACCCTTTACTTAGATGGATGGAGGTAGTTTCTCAATCACTTCGATCTTGGCTTTATCCACTTCAATACCTCTCACGGAGATCTTGTGCCCTAACACAATGCCTTCCTTCACCATAAAGTGGCATTTCTCCCAGTTGAGAACAAGATTTATTTCTTCACACCTTTGCAACGCTTGACCCATATTAGTCAAGCAATCTTCAAACACTTCACCAACCCCAGAAAAGTTGTCCATAAAGATTTTCAATGTATCCTTAACCATATTGGAGAATATAGATATCATACATCTCTGGAACGTTGCAGGAGCATTACACAAGCCAAAAGGCATGCACCTAAAGGCAAAAGTTCCATACGGGCATATAAATGTGGTTTTCTCCTAATTCTCTGGTGCGATGGATATTTGGTTGTAACCCAACATTTGAAAAGCAATACCATCCTTTCCCGGCCAATTTATCAAGCATCCGGTCCATCAAAAGGCATTGCAAAGTGATCCCGTAGAGTCCACGAATTAAGATTTCTGTACTCCATACAAACTAGCCACCCAGTGACCGGTCCCAATGGAATCAATTCATTCTTCTCATTTGCTACCATAGTTATGCCCCCTTTCTTTGGGAAACATTGCACCGGTCTTACCCATTTATTGTCAGAAATCAGGTATACCACCCTTGCATAAAGCCACTTAATTATTTCCTTCTTTACCACTTCTTGTATCGGTGGGTTTAGCCTTTACTGATGCTCAGTGGTAGGAGTGCAATTGTCCTCCAGCTGTATCTTATGAGTGTAAATACCCGGTGGAATTTTGATGATATCTGCAATGGTCCAGCCAATAGCTCTCTTATATGTCTGCAATATGGACAATAAGGCCTCTACCTGCCACTCTACCAGATCTGCAACAATAATCACGGGCAATGTGCTATTATCACCCAAAAGTGCATATCTGAGATGGCCCAGTAATTCTTTCAACTCTAACACCGGTGCCTCTTCAATAGAAGGCTTTGCTGGAGGTGTTGGCTAGTTCTTCAAGTCAAGGTCTAGTTTCTTTGGAGCATAGGAATATGGCCCCATACCTACCAAAGCATTCATTGTCTCCTCATATCTTCGATGTCATCACCACCGAAGTTCATTATAACAGCAGCCAAGGTCTCAACAACAAACCTCTCCTCTACAGATACCTCCACCTCTGAATCAACAATCACATCAATCACCAAGACTACACTCATGTCTCTCAGCTGCTTCATTGATTTACAAATATTGAACTTGACTATCTCATCATTTTGCCTGAAAGTTAGTTCGTTGCTCTCTATATCCACTAGTTCTCTACCCGTCGCTAAGAAAGGTCATCCCAAAATACTGGGCACTTCAAAATCTACCTTGCAATCCAAGATTATGAAGTCTGCCAAAAATATAAACTTCCCAACCTTCACTAGCATGTCATACAAAATACCCACTAGTCGCTTAACTAATCTGCCGGCCATCAGTAGCCTCATGGTAGTCAATTTGGGGGCTCCCAAGCCGAATTACTGATATATACCTAGTGGCATCAAATTTATTCTAGACCCCAAATCATAAAGTGCCTTTGCAAAGTTGAATTTTTCGATTGTGCATGGAATAGTAAAGTCACCCGGATCCTCCTTCTTTTATACCAACGACCTTGATAAGATCGCACTGCAATGGTGAAGGTCATCTTTCGGCTTAAAGCTTACTGACCTCTTTTTAGTAATCAAGTCCTTCATGAACTTGGTGTATTCGGGAATTTGCTCAAGCGCATCCACTAATGAGATATTCACAGAAATTTGCTTGAGCATAGATATAAACTTGTGTAACATGCCATCTTCCACCTTTTTCTTGATCCTATGAGGGAATGGAGGAGGGAGCTTTGGTATTTGCATTGGAAGTTTTTCAACTTCCTTGCTTTTCTCCTTAAGCACTTGAGTAGCATCCTCTACCACAGTGGGTTTTTCAACAGGTACACACACACTCTCATCGACCACATTCTCATCATCTGCTAAATCATCATCATTAGCAACATCTCCTTTCTGAGTCTGAATTACTGGATGTGATTCTGATAATGTTTTTCCACTTCTCCTAGTGATCGACATACAACTCCCGTCATTCTTTGGGTTTTGTATGGTGTCACTAGGCAAGGTACCAGTCTTCCTTTGATTTAGAGACGCCGAAAGTTGACTCATCTGCTGCTCTAACTGCTTAATCGAGGTGGAATGTTAATCCCCCAACTGACTCATGGATGATAATTCAGTTTTCATCTCCTTCACCCTGGAGTCAGTCAATTTTACCTTCAACAGTACCTTGGCCAACATGTTCTCCATTTTGGATGTCCTTCCCTCATTACTAGCTCTTTCTCGATTTCCAGGTGGTACATATAACCCACCTCTGTCAGCTTTACTCTTCCAATTTCCTTGATCTCATTCCCTGTAGCCAGCCTTTTCATAATAGTTGTTCTTCTGGTAGTTTCGACCTTGGTTTCCTTGGCTATTAGCCTTGAAAACCCCCAAATAATTTGCCTCATCGTCGGACTCTGACTCAGCTACTCTACCTTGGGAACCCATGACTTTCACTTTCTCAATTCCTCCTGACAATAGATGTTTTGTCAGCAGGTCCATTTGTGCCTTCAAATGGGCCATGTCTTGGTCCCGCTCTTCTTTTTTTTTTGCGCTGCTCAACTGACATACCAATAGCATAAGTGCCAGCAGATACCTATGAATATTGGGTATGCCAAGCTCTATTTGTCTTGGTGAGCTAGTCCAAAATAGTAGTGGCATCAATAAACGTGAGACCCATGAATTCTCCACCTGCAGCATTATAAAGTGTCGGCTTGGTAGCTAAATTCAGCACTCTGTAGAATGTCTGCATCAGAAATCCATCTATCAACTGATGGTTCAGGCATTGAGTCAACTTCTTCGTAAACCTCAGCCAGCTTCATGTAAGGCCTCATGTGGTTACTGCCTGAAATTGCTAATTTCATCCCTCAACTCTATCATCCTAGAGGGAGGAAAGAACCTTTCTAAGAAAGCTCCTTTTAACTCACTCCAGCTTGTTATAGAATCCAAAGTTAGATTTGTCAACCATAGTGCTGCCTCATCATACAGAGATAATGGGAATAACCTAAGCTTGATAGCCATCTGACTCACACCCAGTAGCTCAAAAGATTTGCGGATCCCTATAAAATTCATCAGGTGTCTATTGGGGTCATCACCAGCCACACCTCTAAACAGCCCCTTGAGGCTCAAGAGTTGGAACATCATGTTGGTGATGTTAAACATAGCGCCAGTCACTAAAGGTGGGAGAGAAATGGGGCCCGTAGCACCAACTCCATCCAAATCAAGGTCCTCTTCATCATCCAAAGAAAAATGCCTTGGCTGTTGTCGACCTTTACCTCTCTGTTGTGTCCTTTGATCAGCAGGAGCAATATTATCCATATTATTTGCCACAACATCATAACCCAATGCAACATCATCACCCAACGCAGAATCAACATCAATATCATCATCGTTCAGGTGTTGCTGGGCATGCTGGGCTGCAGCAACCCTTGGTGCCTCGCACTATTGTGCATTCATATTTAACCTTAATGTTTTAGCAAGCTCGGGGTCAAAAGGTAATATTGGTTCACCCGAGCGTCGAGTACTTAGCATGCACAAAGGTGTACCCTGTAATAATTAAAAACAACAAATAAAAGTAAATTAGGAAAATATGACTAAGAGTCAAATAAACACACCAGACTTAATAAACAACCATATTCACCGGCAATGGCGCCAAAATTTGATACACCCAAATTATACCTCACGTAAGAAGTGTAAGAAGTCATTGTCAAATATAGAACCCAACCAAGGTTGGAGTCAACCCCATAGGTAATAAGGTGAAAATTAGGTCATTAGTAGTTTAGATGACTAGTAATCAATAATTTTTGGTAAATGGAGGGGTTTTTCAGGTGATAAATCTTTGATTGTTTCTTGAGTATTTCAAATAGTAAATAATGAACTTTGATGAGTAAAAATCAATATTAGAGGTGAACTAGGGATGTGTTCACCATGGCTTTATAAATAATCTCGGGTTAGAGTTCAATCGGGTTCTTTTCATATGCCTAACAAGAAGTAATTGAAATTATTCTTACGTCTAAATGTTTCTCAACCAAATAGACACATTTTCTTTTAAATTCTTTCAAACATAAAAAGATACAATTACAAAACTCAATTAACACTCCAAGTAGATTAACCTTGCTAAAGCATCAATCATTAAACGAGAGTTAGAAGTCATGAATCCTTTTTGTTAATCTATTTTACCCAATTTTAATCTCTTATTTCAAGCAAATCAAACCTAGGCTTGTTCTAATATTTGTAACCATTAGAAAATGGTAAAAATGCAAGATTAACAATGTAATAAGCATACAAATCAAACCCAACATCACCTGAAATCTAGATTATTACTTTTTCCACTGCTCCCACAACCCTAGTTGTAGGAGTTTTAGGCACTCATGTTTACAAAGAGGAGGAAGAAGATAATAGTATTCATAATATAAAGAAGAGGTTCTTACAATATATGAACACAAGCTTCAAACTTTAATCCTTGATAAAAATCCAAGAATAAATAGTGAAATCCCAAAGATGAAAACAATGGTAGCATTTTTACTGCTTTGTTACCTTCAAAACTCGTTCAAAACATAAGAGAAATATCCAAAAATCAAATTTTGAAAATAACCCTAACACTGGGTATTTATAGTAGCCTAGGAAATAAAGTTCCAAAAATAGAACTCGGACTGCTCACTTCAACTTGATGGGTTGACTTGGAGACTCGTCAATCTTGTGATGACTCATCAGGTGAGTCATCACAAGTAACCAGTGTATTGACCATATTTGCATCTGCTTGACGACTCACTGTGATGAGTCATCATGGCTTTGATTACTCGCCATGGCACTCGTCTCTCTTAACCAGTGAACTAGGCGTAATTGCTTCTTCTTGATGGTTGGACTGGTGGTTTGTCACATGGGTAATGACTCGTCAGGTGAGTCGTCACCCCAATCCAGTAGCTTCTTCACCTTTCTCCAATGTGGTGGCTTGTGTGATGACTCCCCATGTCCTTGGAGACTCATCATGGGAGTCATCACACAGAACCAGTTAGCCATTTTCTGCATCTCTTTATCTTTTTCCATTTTTATTATATTTCATGCAAGTTAAACACAAATACCATTAAAACCAACAACAGTTGCTTAAAAACTTGTGATTATTCTTAGTAAAAGGAGTCAAATGTGTCATAGAATGATGGCTCATCAGTTACACATAGCAATGGGAACCACACTATTACCGCTTCCTTTCAGGCATGCCTCCTATGCTTATCACTTACCTACGCTCTTACAGCATGCCCTTTTCGGGCAATACTTAAAAGGAAAGAAATTATACCATAAGGTTCTTCTTGTAAACCTTCTATATATGAAATTGAGGATTCAAAAAAACTCAAAGATTTTTCAACAATGGTGGAATTTTTCCTCAAATATGAAAAGTAAGAGTGTTCTCCTAGTTCTCTATGAAAGGTACTCTAAAACTGAAAAGAAGACTACCCTAATAACTGAAATTTATGTTTTTAAAGTTCCCAAATCGGCCAAAGAAACTATACAAAATTGCCCCCGATGGTGGTGTGCAGATGCACACCCACATCATAAGGTGGTCTACAGTCCGTTCACGAAAGCACAAATTATATTCAGCTTTAGTCTTCTGTTTAGTGTATATGGAGGCATATGCATCCCCACACTGACTTGTGCACTCTGCACACTCAATTTCCCTTATCCAGTGAGTGGACCCTCTTGTGTCCATCCTTGTTTGGTCTGCACGGGGCCTTGTGCGGCTCACACACTAGTGAAACTTAGGTATTTCTTCTTTGATATTCAATTTGTTTTTTATCCTCATTTTCTTGGGCTAGTTTAGTTCCAAATCCATGATTTTCATCTTATCTTGATGAATGCCTTTACATATAAGAATCACAACATAAAAAACTCTTAAAAGCATGAGAATGAGGGCAAAAATTTGTTCTAAAGGACTTAAATAGTTGGTGAAATACCAACTTATCATACCCCCAAACTTAAACTATTGCTTGTCCTCGAGCAAATAAATACATTCATCTCAATTAAGGGATTAACTAAAAAATGCACTGAATTTGATTGGTACCAACTCAAAGCACAAGGCAAAAGATCAACTCACACTCTTTTCAAAAAGAAACTTCCTTCTCATTACCAGTGGATGAAATTCACTTTTAAAGAAAAACCATTTAGCATCTCAAGTCTTGACACTAGACTTTTAAAACTTGCCTCAATTTCACTACAAAACTTGTCTCACTCATTCCTCTAATTGAGAGTAAGACTTTAATACTCTTCTCAAGGTTAAATTGCCACTCACAAACAAAGAGAGAATCACATACTTAAGTAATGACATTCACAATAATCGAGATGATAAGATAGAAAGAATTTGCTCTCTCTCTCACAAAGATGTTTGAATGCATAAACATAGAACCATATGCTTGCCCTTCATGTACTTGCCACTAATGTAAAGTCACAAGGCTTATAATTACCTATGACTTGTAGGAATTCATGTAGGCATTGGTAAAGGAAAGAATTTTTTTAGGATCAAGTGACTCAAAACCTCCCGAAATGCTACCATTAACAATTAGCAAACATTCCTTTCGCATTTTTCCAACCTTATTCTCTTCTTTAAGCATTCCCAAGTCTTCGCTTTTTCTCCCAATCACTAATTCTTCCCAACTTTCTTATGCTTTGATCACTTTCACACTCATAAGGCATAACATCATTTCTTTCTCTTTTATTAATTCAACCTTTTTAGAAAAACTTTTAGCAATTGTAACACGTTTTCAACTCCAAACCAAGACTCTTACCCTAGATTAAACTTCCAATATATCACTCCCCAAAATATAGGCATTTAGCCTACATAATTAATTCAAATTAATTCACCCCCTCAAACTTAGGCTTTTAGCCTACATTTTCACTTGCAAGTGTGTAAGGAGGTAGGGTGACAAGAGATAGGGGTCTCAATAAGGGTATGGTGCATAATGTGTTTGTCAAGAAAAAGATCAAAGTCTCAAATATGGTTGAATAGGGAGTAATGCAAAGTTAGGAATTTAGGCATTGTGACGGTCTAAAGAAGGCCTAGGTTCATTTTCCAAACCAAGTGTAATCTAGGATTTTACTTTGAATAACATTTTGGGAAAGTTATAGAGTAAAATGTACGCAAACAAACCCACAAACATCTCACCGCACAAAAAACTGCAAACACTAGGGGTAAAGAACCAGTCTCAAACCTAATCAAAGCAAATGAATTTGACAAGCTATTCTGAATCGCACACTATTCTTTTGTGAAGAAAAAGCCAAGTGGTGAATTTAAAGATCACTACTGATGAGAATATTGAACAAATTTTTTTTTTCAAAAAACTCATTTCATTTGCCAATTTTTTTTATGGTAAAACTCAATTCAAATGCAACTCAGACTCGACACGCTATCCTAATATAAGGCATTTTCACTTAAGAAAGTTGCCTCTTCAATCTATCATAGGAAAAAGACACTTGGTTCGACAATCAAAACAAACAAAAGCAAAGAAAATGCTCATTGGGAAAGAACCATGGCATGAAGAAAACCCTCAAAGTTTATTGACTCTCTATTTACAAAAGTCAAAATTTGAATCAATGTGCTTTATATATTAATTAAAACAAGCCTGACAAAGTCACTACATGCGATTTGCAAGTTTGCACGAGTAATAAAATAATAGATGTATTAAATGACCCAACAAGGGCTTAAGCATTACAAGCAATAATGAACAGCCCGACAGTGGCATCACAATCCCAAAATCATAATATCAATCCCTACAAGGGTATAATAATCACAGTTATACAAACCAAGCCCGACTAAGGCAATTAAAAATAAAAACTAATCCCGACAAGGGAAACCAAATGTATCAAAGCCCGACTAGGGAAACCAAAGTATAAAATCTCAAAAATAATATAAGACAAAAAATATAAAGTACCCCACCCCAACTAAAAAGTAAGCATTGTCCCCTATGCATACAAGTATAGCAAAAGAGAGAGGTAGGGATTCCTTGAGGCACTCTAAGTGCTCAAATCATCATTGGAAGTGGCTTGTTGTAATGTAGAACAAGAATTGAGGGGAGTTCCTCAAACTAGGCTCTGATACTAGGAATCTGTATAGCAAGAGGCATAGCTAAATCCACCAAAACCTGAGATCTCAAATTCGCCCGTACTCTCCTTGCCTCATAATCATCCAAGGATAATGGAATGGCCATCTGAATCTATTGTGATACACTTAGAACCTATGTCATATCAAAACCATCCTCTACTTCAAAATCATCCTTAACTATCTCAGAGCTCTCGGCATTAACACACTTGTGTACTGGGCTAGTACCACCTCCAAGCAATGTATCAATTGGCAACACAAAATCAGCCTCTCCTTGAGATGGTGGAAATGGAGTGTCATATAAGCTGAAATATGGATGAAGCTATTGGATGTCACCCTTAACCTTAACCATCACAGCACGCAACTCAACAATGGCCCATTATCTTGCTTCCCTTTAAGGGAAGTCACTCTCTCATCCAACTGCTTCAACTGAGCATGTACAAACTTCAAATCCTTGTCAATTGCCACCTGAACAAACTTAGGAATATCGTGGCTAGCTGACTCAAAGTGGGATAATTTGTAAGAGTCATGCTAGACATTTTATGCAACCTATCATTAGGAGTAAACCGAGGGGACCGAGATGGCAAAGACGTAGCAACGCCTGAAGTAAAAGATCTAGGGATATTCAGAGGAGGAATAGGGGACTCAACGGGGGTTGATAAAGAGATAGTGGTAACCTCAGTGACTCCAATAACATTAAGAGTCTCTATTACATCCACAAAAGGACTTACTAATTAAGAAATCTTCCTCCTCTAAGTAATTGGATTCTCTTTAACATGACTTAAAGTCAAATCAATTATACCTATCGGAGTCAACTTCTTATCAGTGCACCAAAAAAATAGGACTTTGGCATGGACGCATAAGAGGGACATACGACATGGGAGTGGTAAGGAAGTCTCCTTTTGTCTAGCTCAATTTTGCAACTCCACAAACATAATTTCTCCAATATTCAACTCCACACCCTTCATGATGCGATCAATCATAAGGGCCTTCTTAATTCGGATCTTATGATCATACTTGGATGGGGTGAGTCGAGAGGAAATAAAACTCAACCAATGCTTAGATGGAATGGTAAAGTTCCCTTTGTAGATCAGACCACCGAATGTGGCTCAAGATGGCTTCCCCAAGCAAACTGTAATGACTCTTCTGGTTATTCCCATATTTATTCTTTCTTTGTAGTGTTAGAGCTTGCCTATAGTGGCCTCAAATCATTTATGGCTTGCTGGGAACAGTGATTTATTGCCCTGACCATTCGTTTGGTCATTATGGTCGTTTCCCTATTTTAAAGACTTAACTTAGGATATCATTGATTTCGGTCAACATTCTTGGTAAATGAACTCAAAATCTAATTTCGATAGTTCTGTTAGCTCCGGAGCATGGATTTTGATCTAGGTGGACCCTTGATCGGGGCCTGGGAACTTTCAGTTTGGTTTTGTGTTGGTTTTTGTGTTTTTTAGTAATTGAACTTGAAGGTTTGACTTTGGTCAACATTCGGAGAAGACAGCTTCGAATGGAAATTTTGATAGCGCTGTTAGCATCGGAATGTCAACTTTGGGATAGGGGGACCTTTGGTTCAGTTTTCGAGGCTTTCAGACTCATTTTAGGCCTTGGTATTCCATTTTGGAAAAGTTGGCCTAAAGTTGGTTTTGGGTGTGGGGCCCACTTTTCATTATATCGACCTCCATTGAGATTTTCCTCTGTTCTGTTGAGTCTAAATACCATTTTTAGTTGAGTAGCATAGTTTGTTTATGTCCGTAGGACCTCGGATGAACGGGATTCATTCGAACTTCTTAAACTTAGTTGGTTTTGCTAAGTCTAGTGTGACCACATTTGCGGTCATTTGGCTGCATTTGTGGCTACGGTATTTGTAGAGATTTTGCCGCATTTATGGAAACACCGCATTTGCAATCATTTTTCCATATTTGCAGCTACCGCATTTGCAATGAATTGTCCGCATTTGCAGAAATCGCTGGCAGTACAAAAATCAAGGTCCTTCTTCCTTTGGTTAAATCCTCAACTTTGTTCCACCATTCAAACCAGCTCTAAAAACACCAATTCTCCACCCTTTCTAATCCAAATTCTTGGAGCAAGATTATCATTGCTTCATGACCATTTTTTCATCCTTAATCTAATAAGTTCCTTGTTAATTTCTGATTAAATTCCTTTAAATTCCCTCTTTGTTCTCTTTGTTTGGCTGGGTTGTTCTAGCCCCAAATTCTGGTCCAATTCTTCTAATTCTTTGAGCATGCACTCATTGGATCATTGTGATCATCTTGCACTCGTTCATTTTAGGCGTTAGGTTGCGGGGCCCACGGGCCCATCAGTGACCTGAATTTTGACCCTGCTATAATTATAGCAATGTGGGTGACATTAGTATTTTTTTGATGTATAATTTATGTTTATGATAGTTTGATTATATTTTGGAGCTTTTCGGAGCGGTTCAGGCTCGGACATCATCGTTCCAGCAACTTGTCGTCGGACGACAAGTAGGTTACAATTTAACTCTTTTAGACTTTGCATATATAGGATATAATTGTACTAATTAGCATCCTTGGGTTGAGTTTATTAGCTTGGTGCCCCAGACCTTGTCCGCTTCTTCCTGTCCGACTTATTTTCACTCAATAATTGTAGTATTCGTTGTAGTTGTTTGTATCACCCTTATGGTTCTGTGTGGCCTTGTACTTGACTCTGGACCATATATGGTGGGTTATTTGGGAATGTCCATGAGTCCTAGACATCATTATTTGATTATTGAGTTGGTTCTATGGGTTGTAGAGCGATTGGAGCATGTGCAGGGCCGATAGGTTGATTGTGAGCCGTTGGGCTACTGGTTGTGTTTGACCATTCCATTATCATGCATATAAGGAGATTTCTACATGATTTTACTACGTTTTTGGCTTTGGTTCAACTAATGATGGTTTTTTAAACCCTACATGGCCTTGAGGGCTCGTTTTAGGTAAAAAATAGTTATAAAAGAGTTGGAATTGTTTTCATGGATCTTCTTGGGGTAAGAGTGTCAAAAGGATGATTTTATCACTATTTTCATACTTACACAAGACTCGCCTGGGCCGTAGTGCTAGACTTGATTTCCTAGTGATTCGAGATGATATTAAACTAGGTAAGGCCAAGCATCAGACCTGATTTACTACTGTTTTAGACCCTCGAGCACCCTTATTGGGGGTTTTGAGACTTATTTCTCTGATTTAGACCCGGAGAGACTCCAAACATGCACTTTTGAGATTTGGTTACTAGTTTGGATTCGGTTGCATTCTAGACTATTATATTTAGACTTGAGATTTAGTATGTGGTCTAAGACCTCCATGGACTTTACCCATCCGGACCAGGGGCTACGTGCTGAGTGTGACGGAGGAGGTATACGGGTTGTGTCCTTCCATGGATCCTACCTGCTGGGCCCATAGGCTCTAAAGGAGGTACATATGGAGTTACTATTCCACTTGCTTTTTACTATTGCATCATATCATTCATTTGTGTGAGATTCCACCCTTGTTTTCTATTTGCTGATTGTACGCTCTGGTAGTACGGGATGGCGGAGGGTTTGTCTTCACTTGTATGCGTTCCTTAGATGTATGGGCGCCCGTTGGGACTGTAGGTAGATTTATTGTTATTTTCTCACGATATTGATCCTTATTATGGTTACATTCGATGTTGTGTAATTGAGAGTTGTATTATATACGTTGGTTCTCTTGATGGTTATATTTGGGCTATGGTATTACTAGTATGACTGGGTTAGTAGTATTATTTTCGAGCATGATTAGTTTTATTTCCTTTACTTCTTCCCTTTTTATTTGAGGTTACCGGTATACAACCTTCTTCTTAAACTCTCTTTTTATACTGTTATTGCAAGGACCCCAAGTGCGTTCTTTCTTCCTTCACCTGTGTTCTATGATGTGTATTTCTATTAGCAAGCATATTATGTAGTTTCTTCTTGTATCCTTCTGTGCTAGCTTCCGCGTACCTATTTATGCTTCTGTGACTACTTGCTTCTTTTATGCTATATTACTGCTTTTATATCTTATATGCGCCTAGTTGGCTATGATACCTACTGGGTACCCATTTCTTAGCAATTGGTGCTCATACTACACTTTGCATCTTCCTAGTGCAGATCCTAGTGTGGGCCATCACCATTGATCCATTTGAGACTCGTGCGGGATGATCTTTTGGACTATCTGAGGCTGAGGGTGAGCTCTTGACGGTTGGGCTTAGCTTTTAGCTCATCTTTTGTATTATGTACTCTTTTACTATTCGGAGACATATGTATATATTATTTTGGATCCTTTTGTACTCTGTATACTTAGTTCTGACTCTTATACTATGATACTAGGTTTTGGGTGTGTTTTAGCTTCTGTTTATGCATTCCTGTTGCTTATTTCTTTATCTTGTTCCCTTACTTCTGCTTATTTACTGTTCTTCTGCATGCTTGTTAGATAGTAGCCCATTACTAACCATTCTGGGCTACGAGAATTGGTTTGCCTACTGGAGGGTTGTAGGTGCCATCATGATTGAGAAATTGGGTCATGACAACTTGGTATCAGAGCCTAAGTTCACCAGTGTCATCTGTATAGGAGCCAATGTCTAGTAGAGTCCTGCAGATTAGGGCAGAGATGTCCATACCTAATCTTTGAGAGGCTACAGTGGCATCTTAGGAAACATGGACCTTTTCTTGCTTCTATCTCGTGCATAGTATCCTTGAAAGTTTCTTGAAATCTCACTTGTTCTAGTTCATTCTCCCATAGATGGTTCATATGAGACTGTCGACATCAGGCAGGGGTAAGACTTTGACTCAAGCATCTCCGACTCCAGCTAGGGGCCGGGGAGATCATAGAGGCATGGTCAAGGACGTGCCCGAGCAGCGGTGCCTGCTAGAGCTCCTAGGGTCAAGGTTGAGTCCGAGTATGAGCCCAAGATTGTTCCAGAGCAGTAGCCTATGGACCGGGGGACAGCCCAGGTACCATTAGTGTCAGCACCAGTTTCTGTGCCAGATTCAGCACCAGCTCCTTCGTCAGATGTTCAGAGTTTACTTCTACAGTTGTTGGGCATGATTGAGGGTCAGCCTTCTGAGGCAGCACAGACATCCGCTCAGGGGGAAGCCCTGGGTATTCAGAGTTTTGGAGCGCAATCTGCTACTACAGCTTCTCGTGCTGAGGTTCGTCCAGTTTCATTTGTTGTACATCCTCTTGCTCCTCGCCCAGCTATGACAGAGATGAAGTAGAAGGCTCTAGGCAGATTTTTGAGATTGGCTCCACCTAGATTTTCTAGTACTTTTGGTCAGGATCCGCATGATTTTATCACTACTTGTGAGGAGATGCTACACCATTTGGGTTTGTTGGAGACTCACGGAGTTGGGCACACTAACTATCAGCTGGACGGCCTTATAAGTTATGGTGGAGGTCCCAGGTTGCTTGCAGACCATCTTCGTCACCTTCGTTACTTGGTTTGAGTTCTATGAGGCCTTTATGGCCAAATTCTTGCCACAGAGTGATAGGGAGCATCGTAGGGAGTAGTTCACTAGGCTTATGAAGGGTTCTATGACCATATCTGAGTACGAGACTCACTTTCATCAGCTTGCTCTATTTAGGGCTATGATTATCCTTACTGAGCCTGACAGAGTTTGCAGATTAATTTAGGGTTTGAGACTAGAGTTCAGACAGTCAGCTAAGGTGTTAGTTGCTAGCGGGCGATCCTTCTAAGCTATTATGGATCATGTTCATACTATGGAGGACTTATACCACCTTGATTCGGGGTCTAGAGATAAGAGGCCTCAATATCAGGGCAACTATAGTGGTTCCTGTCATAGTGGTAGAGGTTCAGGTTAGTGGGGCCGAGATTATCAGCCATAGCAACACCAGGGTCAGTCTAGTCGACCGATTTAGGCTTTGCTTCAGGCTGCTGGTAGTTCTTAGTTTGAGCAGGGTCTGAGTAGCCAGCAAGGTGTAACGACCCGTTAGGTCGTTTTGAGCACAAGAATTCCTTTTTCATAGAAAGCCTTTCTAAAGATCCTTTATGGGAATTCCGAACTATTCGTTTAAAAACAAATATTTATTTGATGAATTACTTTGATTAATTAAATTAGTGTGTGGATAATTGAGACGTAATTAAAAATATAAGTCTATTAAAATTAGAAATGGGCCACACCCACCACTCTTTATTGGCCACATATCAGACTAGGTAAATAAAAATGAGTAGTAGTAACTTATGCTCATAATTCATTAGAAAAAGGGCATATTGCAGTTGGGGGAAAAGAACGTCGGCCACCGTACAATTCATCGTTAGTTGCTTCAGGTAGAACCCTAACCAAAAGTTTAACCTTCCACCTATATTTATTGATGTTCCGATAGTTGACTTTTATCATTATCGTGTTGGGTGGATTAAGACTTCCGAATTGTATATGCTGTAACGTGAGTTGTATTACACTAGGGAGTTAAATTGTGGGAAGTAAATTAGGCCATGATTTGGAGGGTAATGATTAATGGCATGAAGAGGTAATGATTGGGTGGATGATGATGACAATGATTAGAGTTTGATGAGAGTGAGATTAAAGGAGAGGTTTGTATTGATTTCTTTCCATTGGAAGTGTGCAGGTCGTTTCTTTCTTTTCTTTTTCGTCTACTGTTATGGTCGTTGATAGAGAAAAGTGAGATGGAACTTTACAGATGCAACGTGATTTGTTCTTTTATGCTAATGGGTGGGTTGAATTGAGAGAAAAGATTGGAAGTGTTTCACTACGTGGGTTTCTAAAATTGATGGGTCTAGATTGTAGTTAATTATTGTGTGATGAGAGTATAATGGCTGGAAGTGAGGAATTGATATTTGAGTGAAGATTCTGCTAAGAATGAAAAATGGAGAGTATTTTGTCTCTTACTGTTGACATATAGAATTAATAGTTGAGAGTTAATGATGGGTTAGTTATGAGCCAATCATTGAGGCAGGTGAGAGGAACGGATAGTAGGAATTTGTTTACGTACTGTATGTGTATTGATCACGGTTTAAGTATTGGTTATGTAGATCGACTTAGCTTTGAAATTTTCTTATAGTTATCACATTGTAATTCAAGTTTGATATATTGGTATACCTAATTGAATATTAGGTGTATTATATTATTTAAAAACCATTAAATTTATAGCATTTCGAAGGGAATTGTGACTTAGTCTAGACTGGGCATCTAGAGATTTTGAGGTTGACCGATTTATTTAAATTAAGGTTGAAGCTTGAGTATAAGTTGTGACTCGTTTACTTATGAATAATATATATTTGATAGATTGGGAACGTTCTGAAGCTTTACGAAAGGGAAAGGCGAAGTCCTGAGAGGTTGTGACGCATTATTCGGAATTTGAGGTATGTTAAGGCTTTCTAGACTTCGTTGAAGGATGTTTTGCTAATAAAAGATTAAAATTTTAAAATAGAGAACGGGTAAGGGAGAAATATGGGGGTCTCGTACCCGTGGTGTGACGGACATTGGTACGAGTACCGGTGTTATGAAAGGAAAAGTTTATTATTATATAATATATGGGTATTGGCCGATGCATCGTTGACTTGGTTGATTCGTTGTGTGTTTGTGGTTCTCCACTTAACCCGTATATTTCTGATAGTCGAGGTGAATGTATTTCCTCAGTTATTTGATCGAACGAGATGCATCATCATCCCCTATTCCATTAATATTATATCATGCACATGCATTGACATTGAGTTTGAGTGTGAGTAAAGGTCGGGCACGTGGCGATCGTCTGTGTTGCGATTGTTCTTTGATTATGAGTTGGGCACGTGGAGATCGTCCGTGCTGGGGATTGATTGATTTTGTGATAGCACGTAGAGATCGTTCGTGCTGGTATATGGACCTCGCGAGTACCCCATGGGTCACGAACTCTCGATGTATTGCCGAGGAGTATCGTGTATATACGATTGAGAGAGTACTGAGCATTTGAGGCATATCATCTCATTACATGGCATTGTATCGCATTACATCCCCCATACTGGTTTGATTATGTGCCTAATTGATATTTGAATATTTCGTGGAAATTGATCATCCCTACCTTAGAGAAAACTTGACTGTTGAATATAGCGTAAGCTTGTAAATTTGAGAATGATTTCTTATATGAGTCCTGTCACTACTTCTTCATTGTCAGTCTATGATACATATTGGGTACACGTGGCTTCGTACTCATACTATGCTTGCTGCACTCTTTTGTGGAGCTTCCTGAGTCCAATCTTGAATTATTTTGGAGTTGGGGTGAGCTGTTTGGCTGTTCTATAGCCCATACCTTCATTTATCTTTTATTTATTCTGTCATTTAGTAATCAGACAGGGTATTTACTTTTAGACTTGTCATTTTAGTGTTCACACTTGAATCGGATTGTAGAAGCTCTTGTACTTATGACACCAAATCTTTGGTGGTATTTTCGTTCTTCCGCACTTTATTTTGAAAGACTTCGTATTTAGTCTATCCATTTACTTGTTCATTCAATTGTTTAATTGTATTCGTAAGAGTTATTGGGTTGGCTTACCTATAGGTTGGGAACATAGGTGCCATCACGACTTGTGATTTTTGGGTCGTGAGACAAGGTTACAGTGGTCAGACTCCGAGGGGTTTAGTTTTTGGGGCATTAGGCCGTGGTGGCCACACTGGAGCTGCTAGTTCATACAGACAGGGTAGGCCTTCAGGGCCTTGTTATAAGTGTGGGATCATCTGGCACTATGCTAGATATTTCCCCCAGTGGGGTATAGTTCTGCCAGCCGCTCAGCCTATCCGTGTAGTTCAGCCACCTGCTAAATGAGGTAGTGGTCAGGGTAGAGGTCCTGCCTTGCATGGTAGGATAGGTAGTAGGGATGGAAATCGGTCAGGTGGTGGTTATCATCAGTTTTATGAGGTCCCTGGGAGACCAAAGGCAGAGGCCTCGGATGTTGTGATCACAGGTATAATTTTTGTATGTCGTCAGTCAGCTTTGTCTTTATTTGATCCTGGATATATTTGCTCGTATGTTTTTGCCTACTATTTGCCTTGTTTGGGGTTGCCTAGTGAGTCAGTATCTATGCATGTATCTGTTTCGACCCCAATAGGAGATTCTTTAGTAGTGGATCAGATTATGAGATCCTGTATGATTTCGGTTAGAGATATTGAGACTTGGGGTGATTTGATGATTCTTGATATGTTAGACTTTGATGTGATTCTGGGCATGGACTGTTTATCCCCTCATCGTGCGGTTTTGGATTGTTATGCCAAAACCATTACCATAGCCGTGCCCGGTGTATCCCCAGTTGTGTGGAAGGATTCTGTCATCCGCGCACCGTCTAGGATCATCTCTTGTCTTCAAGCTAGGAAGTTTATTTCTTGTGGGTGTTTGGCTTATCTGGCATATGTCCGAGATGCTAGTGCCGACCCTTCTTCCCCTGAATCGATTCCTGTGGTTAGAGATTTCCTAGATGTGTTCCCTATCGACCTGCCAAACCTCCCACCTGAGAGAGATATTGAGTTTGCCATCAAGTTAGATCCATGCACCAAGCCCATTTCTATTTCTCCTTACCGTATGGCTCCAGCTGAGTTGAGAGAGCTTAATTCAAAGCTCCAAGTCTTGTTAGCTAAGGGTTTTATTAGGCCGAGTGTATCGCCTTGGGGTGCTCCAGTTATGTTTGTGAAGAAGAAATATGGGTCGATGCGGATCTGTATTGATTATAGGCAGCTGAATAAGGTGACTATGAAGAATAGGTATCCGATGTCGTGCATAGATGACTTGTTTGATCAGCTTCGGGGTTCAGCCGTGTTTTCAAAGATTGATCTGAGGTCAGGCTACCACCAGCTGAAGATTAGGGCGGAGGACATCCCTAAGACAATATTCATGACACGTTATGGCCGCTATGAGTTCCTGGTGATGTCTTTTGGGTTGAGTAATGCCCCCACAACTTTCATGGACTTGATGCACATGGTGCTTAACTTGTATTTGGACTCATTTGTGATAGTTTTCATAGACGACATCTTGATATACTTGCAGAGTAAAGATGAGAAGGAGCACAACTTGAGGGTTATTCTCCAGACTTTGAGAGGTCATCGGCTTTATGTCAAGTTCTCAAAGTGCGAGTTTTGGCTTGAGGTAGTTGCATTCCTAGGACACGTGGTGTCTAAGGATGGGATTAGAGTGGACCCGAGAAAGATATTAGTAGTTTGTGATTGGCCTAGACCTATTACTCCTACTGAGGTTCACAACTTTATTGGGTTAGCAGGGTACTACAGAAGGTTTGTCGAGGGGTTTTCTTCCATAGTAGCACCTTTGATTATGCTGACTAGGAAGGATGTTCTATTTCAGTAGTCGTATCAGTACGAGGATAACTTTCAGAGGCTTAAGGCCTTATTGACTTCAACTCCAGTGTTGACTTTTCTAGTTGAGGGTCAGAGCTTCTCTGTGTATTGTGATACTTTTGGGGTTAGTCTTGGTTATGTGTTGACGAAGCAAGGTCGAGTGATAGCATATGCGTCAGGACAACTGAAGGTTCACGAGCGCAGCTACCCCACTCGTAACTTGGAGTTGGCGGCAGTAGTCTTCGCGCTCAAGATTTTGAGGCACTACTTATATGTAGTTCACTACGAGATATTCACCGATCACTATAGTATTTAGTACAACATGAGTTAGTGCGAGCTAAATTTGAGGCGGAGGAGATGGATCGAGCTACTAAAAGACTATGACTCCACCATTTTGTATCATCCCGGCAAGGCAAATATTGTAGCAGATGCCTTAAGTTAGAAGACAGTGAGTATGGGCAGCCTAGCTTCACTTTCAGTTTCTGAGCAACCGTTGGCCTTGGACATCTAGTCCTTGGCTAACCATTTGGTTAGGCTTGACTTGTCATACCCTAGCAGAGTTCTTGCCAGTGTTGAGGTTCGTTCTACCTTGGTTGATTAGATTCAGAGCCGTTATTTTTTGGATCAGCGATTGTATGACCTTCGTGATCAGGTTGTTCGAGGTGAGGCCAGCCAGGCTACTCTAGATTTAGATAGGGTTCTGAGGTTTGATAGTCAATTTTGTGTTCTGAGAGTGTGGGATTTGATTCAGTTGATTCTCCATGAGGCACATTGTTCAAGATATTCCATCCATCCTGGCACATCTAAGATGTACAGAGATTTGAGACAGATTTACTAGTAGAGTGGTATGAAGTGGGATGTGGCGCAGTTTGTATCTCGGTGCTTGAACTATCAGCAAGTGAAGTTTTAGCACATGAGACCTGGTGGTGTGATGCAGCGACTTCCCATTCATGAGTGGAAGTGGATAGGGATTACTATGGATTTCGTAGTTGAATTGCCACATACTTCTAGGGATTTTGATTCTATTTGGGTGATTGTAGATCGGCTGACTAAGTCGGCACACTTCTTGCCGGTTTAGACTACTTACAATACAGAGAGGTTAGATTTACCTTGGTGAGATTGTTCGGTTGCATGGGGTCTCAACTTCTATCATTTTAGACCGTGACACCCAGTTCATATATCAATTTTGGAGGGCTATCCAGCGAGGTTTAGGTACATAGGTTCATCTTAGTACCGCATTCCACCCTCAGACAGATAGCATGTCCAAGAGGACCATTCAGGTCTAAAGGACATGCTTCGGGCATGTGTTCTTTACTTTGGAGGTTCTTGGGATTAGTTTGTGCCTTTGGCCGAGTTTGCTTATAATAATAGTTTTCATTCAAGCATTGGCATGGCACCTTTTGAGGGTTTGTATGGTAGGTGTTGCAAATTGCTGATGGGTTGGTTTGACGGTTTATAGTCTAGGCCTCAGAGTATAGATTTGCTTCAAAATTCCTTAGACAGAGTCTGTGTGATTCAGGACAGACTTTGGGCAGCCTAGAGTAGGCAGAACATCTACACTGATCATAGAAATTTGTGCCTTGGAGTTCAGTGTTAGTGACTTGGTGTTTCTCTGTGTGTATCACCCATGAAGGGCGTGATGAGATTTGGTTGGTAGGGCAAGCTTATCCCCAGGTACATTGGGCCATTTGAGATTCTTCAGAGGGTTGGTAGTGTTGCCTATATATTATTTTTGCCTTCGATGTTTTTAGCTATGCACCTAGTTTTCCATGTATCGATATTGCACGGTATGTTCCAGATGAGTCTCATGTAATCCAGTGGGATACTGTGCAGTTGGATGAGAGTTTAGCCTTTGTTGAGGAGCCGATAGGTATTTTGGCTAGAAATGTCAGGAGATTGAGATCTAGAGAGATTCTAGTTATTAAGGTTCAGTGGAGGCACCATACAGTTGAGAAGGCTACCTGGGAGACTGAGAGGGAGATGCAGACTCAGTATCCGCAGCTATTTGAGTCTTCAGGTACTTTTTTTTTCTTAACTTTTGAGGATTAAAGTCCTTTTTTAGTAATGGATAATGTAATGACCCTTCTGGTCATTCCCGCATTTATGCTTTCCTTGTACTAATAGAGCTCGCCTGTAGTGGCCCCAAGTCATTTATGGCTGCTAGGACCGGTGGTTTGGTGCCCTAGCCACTCGTTTGGTTGTTATGGCCGTTTCTCTATTTTTGTGCCTTAACTTAGGATATCATTGACTTCGATCAACATTCTTGGTAAACACGCTTGCAATCAAATTCCAACAGTTACATTAGCTCCGGAGCGTGGATTTTAGTCTAGATAGACCCTTGATTGGGGCCTGGGAGCTTTCAATTTGGTTTTGTATTGGTTTTTGTTTTTTCTAATTAGTTGAACTTGAAGGTTTGACTTTGGTCAACACTCAGAGAATAAGGACTCAGATGGAAATTCTGACAGTGCTGTTAGCTTCGAAATGTCGACTTTAGGCTTGAGGGACCTTTGGTTCGGGTCCTGAGGCTTCTGGACTTGTTTTAGGCTTGGTGTTCCGTTTTAGAAAAGTTGGTCTAAAGTTGGTTTTGGGCATGGGGCCCACTTTTTCATTATATCGACCTCCCTTAGGATTTTTTTTGATTCTGTTGAGTCCGAAATGCTATTATTCCTTGAGTAGCATAGTTCATTTGTGTCCGTAGGACCCAGAATGAATCCAGAGGGTCCATCCAAAGTTTTTAAACTTTATTGGTTTTGCTGAGTCTGGTATGACCGCATTTGCGGTCATTTTGCTGCATTGGCTGCTACTGCATTTGCGAAAACACCACATTTGTGGTCATTTTACCGCATTTACGACTATCGCATTTGCGATGAATTGTCCGCATTTGCGAAAATCGCTGGCTCTATAAAAAACAAGCTCCTTTTTCATTTGATTAAATTCTCAACTTCGTTCCACCATTGAAACCAGCTCCAAAACACCAATTCTTCACCCTTGCTCATCCAAATACTTGGCGTAAGATTATCATTGCTTCGTGACCATTTTTCCGGCCTTCATCCGGTAAGTTCCTTGCTAATTTCCTATTAAATTCCTTTAAATTCCCTCTTTGTTCTCTTTGGTTTGGGTGGGCTGTTTTAGCCCCAAATTCTGGTCCAATTCTTCTAATTCTTTGAGCATGCACTTATTGGATCATTGTGATCATTTTGCACTTTTTATTTTCCGGCTTTGGGTTGCGGGGCCTAAGGGTCTGCTGGTGACTTGAATTTTTACCCAGCTATAACTATAACAATATTGGTATCGTTAGTCTCATTTTGATATGTAGTTTACCTTTATAATAGCTTGATTGCATTTTGGAGCTTTTCGAAGCAGTTCAGGCTCGAACATCGTCGTTCTAGCAGCTTGTTATTGGACGACATGTAAGTTAAAGTTTAACTCTTTTAGACTTTGCACATATAGGATATAGTTGTACTAATTAGCATTCTTGGGTTGGGTTTATTAGCTTGGTACCCCAGACCTTGTCCCCTTCTTCCTGTCTGACTTATTTTCACTCCGATGATTATAATATTCGTTGTAGTTGTTTGTATTACCCTTATGGTTCTGTGTGGCCTTGTACTTGACTCTGAACCATAGATGGTGGGTTATTTGGGAATGTCCTTGTGTCCCAGACATTGTTATTCAATTATTGAGCTGTTTATATGTGTTGTAGAGCGATTAAAGCCTGTGCAGGGCCGATAGCTTGATTGTGAGCCGTTGGGCTACTAGTTGTGTTTGAGCATACCATTATCTTGCATATAAGGAGATTTCTACATGATTTTACTACAGTTTTGTCTTTGGGCCAACTATTGATGGTTTTCTAAACTCTACATGGCCCTGAGGCCCATTTTCGGTAAAAAATGGTTATAAAAGGGTTGGAAATTTTTTCATGGATCATCTTTGGGTAATAGAGTCAAAAGGATGATTTTATCACTGTTTTCATACTTATACTAGACTCAGTTGGGTCGTAGTTCGGACCTGATTTCCTACTATTTTAGACCCGATTAGGCTCGGGCACCCTTATTAGGGGTTTGAGACATATTTCTCTGATTTAGACCCGGAGAGACTCTGGGCATGCACTTTCGAGATTTGGTTACTAGTTTAGATTCGATTGCATTTCGGAAAGTTATATTGAGACTTGAGATTTATTATGTGGTCTAGGACCTCCATGGACCTTTTCGATCCAGACTAGGGGCTATGTGCTGAGTGTGTCGGAGGAGGGGTATACGGTGTAGTTGAGGTATACGGGTTGTGTCCTTCCATGGATCCTATCTTTTGGGCCCATAGGCACTGGAGGAGGTACATACAGAGTTACTGGTCCACCTGGTTTTCACTATTGCATCATATCATTCATTTGTGTGAGATTCCACCCTTGTTTGCTGTTTGCTGATTATACGCTCCAGTAGTATGGGATGACAGAAGGTTTGTCTTCACTTGTATGTGTTCCTCGGGTGTATGGGCGCTCGTTGGGACTATAGGTATATTTATTGTTATTTTCTCGCGATATTGATCCTTATTATGTTTACATTCGATGATTGGTAATTGAGTGTTGTAATATATACGTTGGTTATCTTGATGGTTATACTTGGGCTATCGGTTGATTCTTCCTGATTTGAGAATGGTATTACTAGTATTACTCGGTTATTAGTCTTGTCTTCGAGCATGATTAGCGTTATTTCCTTTCCTTCTTCCCTTTTTACTTGAGGTTACCGGTATACCGCCTTCTTCTTAAACTCTCTTTTTATACTTTTATTGAAAGCACCCCAGGTGCGTTCTTTCTTCCTTCACTTGTGTTCTATGATGTATATTTCGATTAGCTAGCCTAGTATGTTGTTTTTTCTTGAATCCTTTTGTTCTAGCTTCCGTGTACCTATTCATTGCTTCTGTGATACTTGCTTTTTTTCTGCTATATTACTGCTCTTATATCTTATATGATCCCAGTCTGCCTATGATACCTACCGGTACCCCTTGTTTAGCAATTGGTGCTCATACTACACTCTGCATCTTCCTGGTACAGATCCTAGGGTGTGCCATCGACATTGATCTGTTAGAGACTTATGCGGGCTGATCTTTTGAACTATTCGAGGCTGAGGGTTAGATCTTGACAGCGGGGCTTACCTTTTCGCTCATCTTTTGTATTATGTACTCTTTTACTATTTGGAGACATATGTATATATTATTTGTGATCCTTTTGTACTCTGTATACTTAGTTCTTGCTCTTATACTATAATACCAGGTTTTGGGTGTGTTTTAGCTTCCGCTTATGCATTCCTATTGATTATTTCTTTATCTTGTTCCCTTGCTTCTACTTATTTAATGTTCTTCCGCATGCTTATTAGCTAGTAGCCCATTATTAACCGTTCCAAGCTACGGAGATTAGTTTGCCTACTGGAGGGCTATAGATGCCATCGTGGTTGAGAAATTGGGTTGTGACACAAACAAATCGTGCTTGCTCGCTAGTCCTTGTGCATACTCAGTTCCCACCGGTTTATCCTCATCAAAATAAATATACTTTATCGCTTTTAAAGAGAAATCAACCTCAACACCCTGCACCATCACATTCGGCAGGCATGGATAATCCTTGACATGTGCGGAGTATTTCTTTTGATTTATCACTGCCTCATAAGAAGCAAAGAAGTCTCGGACCACCTCCAGAAAATAGTTTCCAGGAGGGTCAACTAGTAACTCCCAATCTCTTTTCTCTATCTGATCTTCAATGTCAGGGAAATACCCTTTCACCCCTTTCAGATTAAATGTCTTTTCCTCATTAAATTTTTTCTATTGGCGCCCCATAGCATACTATTCTCTCATGCTCAGCATCTGAAATCTCACTTCATCTTTCCCTAGTTTCTTTCTTATATTTGCAAGTCGAGCTTCCTCATCTTTAGATGGGAGGACGGCCTCATGCAATTCTAGGTCTAAAGAAGAGCCCCAGTGTGATTCTACTAGGGCAATAGCCTGGAAAGAGCCTTGGATTTGCCTTTAGATGTGGCCTTTTTAGTTGCATAAGCTCGAGTGGGACGGTTGGAGGACATTCCTAAAAAATGGAGAGAGAGAAAAAAAATGAAACAAAATGTTGTGTTTTCTATGATAAGAACATGAAATGAAATAAAGGACCACAAAGAAAAGCAAAAATAAATGTAATTGAAGGAGGAAAGTAGCCACCAGATAAGGATATGTGGTGGGACGACCGCACAAGCTTCACACAAGCTGAGACAAGCAAGCATGGATTCTGGTTTAGGGTATGCGTAGGGTTTATGCAATCGTACACCATGACGTGCGGACCACACAAGCCCAGGCAGTGAAGGGTACTTTCTACCTGGATTGTGCGGGCTATGTGTGGATTTACAACAAGGCGTGTGGTCCCACTCCCTTAAAAGTGGCACAAAACTTATTTTTTGGACATTTTGAATTGAAACCATGCATTTCCAATGCAATGACAACTTAACAGGTACTCAGACTTTCCCGAAATGATATACCAAGCAAGCATACATGCAAGATAAGGCCCTTAATGACTCAATTCCAACATCAAAAGTATGATTTCTCTTAAGAAATATGTCACAATCTATCATCAAGAATCGTCACTCAGTCATATCAACTTTGGCAATCATATCAACTTTGGCAACTCAAACTTTGTTAGAATAGTAATTAGGCGCGCATATGCAAAACCAAACCTTAACCAAAGGATTTCACTCCCATACCTTGTTACCCCTAATCATATTTTCAATTCACAATTCATTCATACACCCACACATGCAATTGAAGTGATGATTTACCCTTAATAAAGACATTATCCAATCCATCATCAGAAAAAATCATGCATTATAATTTAGTGGGGTTACTCAGACTTCACCCCGAACTTTAATTCTATCAATCAACCCAAAGTGACACAGAACTTCCATTTTTTATCAATGCTAATCACTCGATACATGCTTAATTGTCACAAAATTCAAATTCACACAAAAATCCCCTCATTCAAATTTGATTCAACTCGCACTTTGGGGGAATGTTAATGGGTGGAACTTACTTACCAAACAACGTGAGATAGGAAACGAAGACACCTAAAAAATATACAACATGCTTACCAATTCAAATGAGAGCAAGTTAAAGACTCACTGAAGGATTTTAATCGATGAGAAGAGCATTGGTGGGCGGCTTTGTGTATGTATGCACTGGTGGTCTTGCTCAGGTGGAGGAGATGGTAGATTTTCTGGTGGGATGCAGCGGTGGAAACCAGAGGCTATGGTGGGAGAGTTGATCGTAGAAGGGCAGTGGCCGAGAAGAGAAAAATAGAGTTAATAGAGAAGAGGAGTTTGTGGAGAATTTGCGTGTATATAGAAGAGGAGGATATTTAATGGAGTTGTGAAAGAAAAGAAAAGAAAACTGGTAGAATGAAAGAAGAAAGAAAGAAGAAGAAAGATGAGAAAAAAGGGATGCGGGTTACAGGTTAGAGCGGGTAGTTTGACAAAAATTTAAAACATACCTGAATTGTGCGACGGGCACAACTTGGTGTGCAGAGTGCACATGGGCCGCACAAGAAAATCTTTTAAGCTCCAAGTACCAGGTACACTGGTCCCCTCGTGTGCTAAGCTTGAGAGGCTGCAAATGGTGGTGTGCGGACCGCACGTGCAACGCATAAGGCAACTCCTAACTAGCCATTTTTCATGCATTTTGTTTGAGGTATGCTGAGTGCTTATGCAGTTGCACATTATGGTGTGCGGACTGTACATGCAATGCATAAATGGTTCTAAAAATCCAACTTGCTAGTGTTCTATTTAGCATGTGCGGAGGTCTTGTAGGGTCATACACTATGGTTTGCAGATCGCATGACCAATGCACAACCCCATCAGTAGCTCCAGTTTTATGTTTCACCCCTCTTCAAATTGATTCCTAAAGATACAACCAAAAATAACAAAAAGTGAAGTAAAACAAAAACTAAAAGAACACTTGGGTTTCCTCCCAAGAAGCTTTTGATTTAATGTCACAAAATGATGATTGTCCTCAAATTCATGGTTCATCAAGATAGATCATCTTCATTAAGGTGACCTCCTCCAGGATACCCAAGTAACACTTAACACGTTACCTATTCACCTTGAATCTCGAACCATCTTTACCCTTTAGCTCAATTGCTCCATGTAAAAATACTTGGGTCACCTTGAATAGCCTGGACCACTTGGATTTCAATTTCCCAGGGAACAATTTGAGTCTAAAATTGAACAACACTTATTCCCCTAGAGCAAACACTCTCTTCATTATATTTTGGTTGTGAAAGTTCTTCATGCAGGTCTTGTAGAGTGATGCACTTTTATATGGCCTTAAAATGAACTCATCGAGTTCATTCAACTTCTCGACTCTAGAATGAGAAACATTCTCCCAATTTAGATTCAACTTCTTCAAACCCACAAAGCTTTGTGCTCAAGATTAACGGGAAGACAAATGGATACGGGCACATATCAATGGGCATTTTGAATGCAGACCGGTATGCCTGCAATGCATCATCCAATTTCCTTGACCAATCAGTTCTATTGGAATTCACCAATTTGGATAAGATGCTCTTGATCTCACAATTGGAAACTTCCACCTAGCCACTTTTTTGAGGTTGGTAGGGAGTAGCAACCTTATGCTTCACACCATATTTTTCAAGCAGCGAACCGGATGCAAAATTGGGTTCCCTCATCACTAATGATAGCCTGAGGTGTGCCAAATCTTGTGAAGATATTTCTTTTCAAGAACACAATGAAACTTAGACCTTCATTGTTTGGAAGCGCTAAGGCCTCCACCCACTTGAACACATAGTCAATCGCTACAAAGATGTATGTTTTCCCATAAGAACTCAGGAAGGGACCCAGGAAATTGATCCCCAAACATCAAACATTTCAACCTCTAGGATGGGTGTCAATGGAAGCTCATGGCATCATGAAACACCTCCATGACATTGTCATTAATCACAAGACTTTACCGAATCATGATCATCTTGGTGGATAGTCAGCTAATAAAACCCACTTAGCAATACTTTGGAGGATATTCACATGATACTAGGATGTCTTCCTACTTGAGATGAATGAAAAGCTTCAAGAATAGGAAACATTTCCCCCACAGGAATACTCCTTTGAATAACACTATCGTCATGACCCAAAATCGGGCCATGATGGATAATAACGCTCAAGTGTACTCTCCTAGATGGAGGTATCAACGATTATTTAGCAAAACAAATTTATATTACCCGCCGAGAGTCGGGGTAAATCCCACAGGGAATTAGTGACTATCTTAGTCGATTGTGAAGAAAAGACTTCACAATGCGAGTGGTTTCTTTGCAACAATAAAAGTAAAGAAAGGGGGAAATTGCAAAATCTGTCACAATTCTCAATTCAAAGCAAGACAATAAAATAAAAGCGGGTGTAAACAATGAGAGAGGACGACTAGGGATGTGTGTCAAACGGGACTCGAATATGGGTTAGGATGACTGCTCATTTATATAAAATCTCACTAAACGACATGGATAACCTTGGTTTTAAGCATGATTATACATCTTTCGATCTAACAATCATATATTCAACAGTCTTATTTCAAGCACTATTGAATTAAACATTAAACAACCAAGATATGCTTAGGGGGGTCACACTATCTCTAGCTTTAAACCCTTAAATGGGTGTTTTTGGCGAATTGAGCTATTTCTAGCCTCAATCTAAGTGGAAGCCCAAGTATCCACTAGCAATTTCACATCCAAAATTGTCAAGTAAATTAAATCAATGTTTGCAACCACTAATTTTAGAGTTAAAATATGGTGAAATCACTAGACCCATGTCATATTAGAAATTATAAACACAAATTAGCAACACTCATACCTATTTATCAAGCACCCATTAGCAACACATCCCTAAACAAGAAGTTTAGCTACTCATGCTAAAGGAATATAGAACAATACCAAATGGATAAGTAAAATTCCCTTTCATTCAAGCTAAATATTAATATCCAAGCTCAGTTGTTACAAGAATGGTGATTTCAAGAGTAAAGAAGAAGGAATTGGAGTGAAACCCTCTTCTTCTTTCTTGGAGTGAAAACTTACTCACTACTCAAAACTATTTTCAAAACTATTCAGAAATATCTAAAAATGTGTGTGAATTGGGTTTTAGAATGTTCCTAAAACATCACACCAAGTTGGACAAAAATGCCCTTCAAAAGCTGTGCGATGCAACGTGCGATTCACACGTCTTAAAGTGCACGTTGCATAACTTTGTTTAGTGGACCAGTGACAGCTAAACTTTAGAGCTCCATGAAAAGTCGGGTGTGTTTTGCACCAGGCAATGTGCGCGTCGCACAACAACCGCACCCCTTAACTGATTCTTCAGCTGACTCTGAGCTTTATGAAGTGGGAGGTGCGGACTGCACCAAGGACTGTGCATATCACACGAGGTCTGCACCCTTTGGCAGAATCTTCGTCTTGTTTGATCACTTCAAACTTCAATTCCTTTTAGGATCTTTTTGGGTCATTTTCCTTATTTTCTATCTTTGATCACAAGTACCTGCATTCACATCAATAAAGACCTTAAAAACCTCTAAATCTCATCAAAATATAGCAATAATTCATGATTAAAGTCTCAATAAGTTGGTAGATTACCGACTTATCAAGCCCCCAAACTTGAACTATTACTTTTACTCTAGCAAGATACTCACAAGGTAAGGAATAAATTATGATCTAGAACTCAATCAAGGCACAAAAGACTACTCTATTCTAAAAAACTTAAGAAAACAATAAACAAAAAAGTCTCAAACTAAAAGACTCAACTACTATGCTTATCTCAATTTGAACCACCACATTGTCATGGCAATTGATCATTTAAAAACCTTTTCAAAAGGACTTCATTTCTCATTCAAAATCAAGGGAGTTTTGTCATTCAAAACAAGATATCAAGCTTCTCAAGTCATTGGCAAGGACCATCAAGGTTTGCCTCGAGATTTTCCACATAACTTGTCTCATTCATTCCTCTCAATTAAAATAGAGACTTTATATATCAATTCGAGTGCATGATGCCACTCACCACAAGAGAGGATCCTACTCACTATCATGAAATTCACAAAACAAAGGGATTATAAGAGAAACAAGAAGACTCTCACACTCTCAAGGAAGTTCAAGTGCACACATGTCGAACCATAGGCTTACCCTTCATGTAAATCACCACTAATGTACGGTGTCCAAGCTCGGAATCACTAAGGACTTGTGGGTTACAATGTTGGCTAGGTCTAAGGTGAGGATTTCATATGGCTCAAGTGACTATATCTCCCTAATTCTCTTTCTTATTACTTTGAACACCGCTCACATTTTTGTACTTTGATTTCACCTTATTTCTCCCTCACACAACCCAAGCTTTTCCCTTTTAATTTCTATTATTCAACCTCCTTGTAACACCTTTATTTGGTAGCACCCATACTTTTATTTTCATTTTGCTCATTGGATTTTGGACTTTTGGAGTAATTTTCAATTCAACTTAAGGTGCTACCTTGCACTAGTAGTGCATTCCTTTTCTTCTCCTCATTGATCAAATACACCCCCAAACTTAGGCATTTGCCTATGCTGTCTTTTATCCCCCCCCCCCACAAAATTAGGCTTTTAGACTACGTTTCACTTTCAAGCTATTAGGGAGGATGGGTGCCAAGATAGAGGTTTTGAAAAGGTTAAGGTATCAAACAAGGTGCCAAAGAACGGTCACAAGCTCAAAAGGGTTCACTAGGATTTATGTCGAGGGAAGTTATTTGGGTGAAGTGGCTATCAAAAAGGGCCTAAGATCCTTTTCCAAGCTCCGTTACACCTAGAATTTTGCCTTGAATCATATTCAAGGAAAGTTCTAGACGACACATATGCACAAGAATAAAGGTAAAGCCTCACCACACAAGGAATAATGCCATAAGACTTCATTCATTAGTCCAAGATCAATTGGGACAAGTAACTTTTGACAAGATATTCTGAGTTCATTAAACACTCATTTGTGAATCGATCAAGTTAAAACGAGAGTGTGCAAGTATGACAACATAATGCTTTCCTCAAAAATTCATTTTCCCTCGTTTCTTTCCTTTTTAAAAACATCTTGCCAAGATTTTTTTTTTTGGTGTATCCATTTTAAGACAAGCACACTATAGACTCAAATTAAACTAAAACTTGGCATTTTACCTTAAGAAAGTCACCTCTCAATCTATCATAGGAAAACACCAATCCGGTTCGACACAAAAATAAAAGAAAAGAAAACGAAAAAGAAAATAAATAAATTTTTTTTGCTCCTTGGGAAAGAACTGTAGTATTAAGAAAACTCTCGGAGTTTATTGCTAAACTACTATTAACAAGGTGATTACCAAATTTTCACGCTCATGAATAATTTAAAAAATAGCCTCGGTGTTGGCCCTTAGCGCATTTGCAATGCATGAGTAATGAAAAAATGGGGCGTGTAAGACCAACCTGGCAACACAATCAAAATAATGCACGGGTAGTGAAATAATGAGGCGTGTAAGACCAACCCGACAATATAATTAAAATTAAAATCAAGGCGAGGGCACAATTAAGTTTCCAAAACAAAATAAAAAGGCCCGGCAAGGGAAATATCATAATCATCCAGTCATGCCCGTCAAGGGCCAAATCAAATCTAGCAAGGGAAAACAAAAAAATGTCAATAAGGCTCGGCAAGGGAAATAAAATATCTCAAGCCCAAAATAGGCAACCAAATTAAATAGAACCACCTTCTCCCATAAAAAGAAGCATTACCAACAATGCTTTAAGATAAAATAAAGAGAGAGGGGGTGCAACTCCCTGGAGGACTATGCCTCATCATCATCAGCTGCTACCTCATCATCTATGGCATCTCCACTAGGACTCGCGCTACCCTTTTGGTAATGCACAGAAACTATGGAATCTCTGAGGGCCTGCTAGAACTTTGGGTTCTAATCATCATACAACTCTGCATCCTCATCATCTGTGACAGATGCAAGCAAGTCATCCATGGGTCCATGAGTGCAACGGGGTGGAGGTAAGTTGCTCAAATCTGCCTCCTCAACTGACTGCTTCCCTTTGGCTTTGTCAACATCCTTCCTGACTGTTTTGACGGCCCCTTCGATGACATCCATCCTTTTACACAACGTGGAAATGCTATCCACAACTCTTTTTATGGCCTTCTTGACATCCCTATCAATCAACCCTGGTAGATCTTTTGCTAAATCTATCAATTGCCTCTCATGGTTGTATATTTTGTCAACCATATCTTGGAGGCCACTTTTGGTCAACGACCCTCTAGGTGCAGTGGCTATAGGGGTATGTGCTTCTGAAGTGGCCTTAGAAGAAGAGGAAGCATTTGCGTCAACATCTGAGTCATCACCCTCAACTTCTATCGATGTCTCTACCCTACGCCTTTTGAAATAGGGGGCATTCTTGACAGTTTTCTTATCAAGATCCAGCACACTAATTATGAAAGTAGGAGTGTCACAACTGAAATAAGGAATGTTGGTGTTTGCACAAAGTTTACTGATAAGCACAGGAAAGGGGAATGCATCACTACCCCTACGAGCCTTCCTCTTGATCACTAAGGCAACAATCTCCCCAAAGTTGATATGGTCCCCCACCATGATTGCGGCTACCAGGATGTCCCCATCATAGGTGACCTTTTGGTCATTATGAGAAGGTAGGAAGAGGGAGCGAACAAAATCATACCAAAGGTGAGCCTCAAAGTGCAAGGTTCATCGCGGTATGTCACCGAAATAGTGGCCCAGAGAGGTGTGTCAGGAGCAATAATAGGAGCAGCCCACTCAAGAGATTTGTGTTTGACAGTCAGCTTGGCCATGAGTTTAGGTGGTGGCTCAATTGGGGTGCTCCAATAGATGGCATTAATTGCAGCTATAGTGATCTAGATTTCCTTTCCTCGAACTATGATAGATTACAAAGCGGGGAAAGTTTCTGAACCCCTTTTAGAGCCCTTAGCATCTTGTGTGGCTTGGTATGAGGCAAAGGACTCCTGTACTATCTCCGTGTAAAAGTTTTTGGACACCTCTTGGAATGGTTGCCATTGTCGGTTGGCAAACTACACAGGGATATTATGTAGGTTATCCCTCACTGCATCCATATTGAAACTCTACTCTATGTTGAAGGACCTATCCCTATCACGATCATAAATGGCCCTCATACCTTCCACTCCGAAACAAATTTTCTCCTCCTTAGAAACTTGGGCATGAGAAGATGTTGGGGCCTTCTTCTTTCCCTTTTAGGTTAAAGTGGATGAAGATGGAGCTATTAGCCTTTGTGAACTCCACCCGTCATTTCCCTGCTAGAAGACATGTTCTGCACATGGAGATTGTGAGTCCAAAAACAAAAGCAATTTTTTTTTGTGTTTTTGACATATGTGAAATAAAAATATTAAAAAGAAGTTAACAAACTAAAAAGGAAGGAATGCAAAAAAGTAGAAAAACAAAGTAGGTGACTGATGGCTCATGCGGACCATGTGTGAACTGCACCAAATAAAGTGCGTATCACATGTGACTTTGCACGAGCTAACAGAAACCTACAGGGATTTCTACAGTTGAGGTGCAAAGTTGGTGTGCACCGCACCAACTAAAGTGCGTGTCGCACCATACTTTGCCCCTCAAAACGATGAACTGGCAGCATTTTTTAACAGGGTATGGTGCCTTGTGCATTTCGTACCTCAATATCTACATGTCACATTCAAAATGCACAAGGAAACAATTTGGAATTTCAGGTTCCTTGTGTTCTTGTGAATTATGCATGTGATTTGTAGATCAAGATTCAAGATTTGCTTTATGCACTTGGCACCACGCAGTAAACCAACAGTTAAACAAAGGGGAAAACATAATATGACCACACATTCATCTTGGTACTCAGACTTTCCCAGAATTCATTATCATCAAACAAAACAAAAGAAGAGCTTAACGACTTCCCTTAAGAATGATGTTACCCCATCTATCATCGGGAAAATCAAGCCTTCAATTGCAATAATTAGTCACAAAAGTTCAACAATTTCTACCTCCCAGCACAAGATCATACACCCAACAAAATATTTCAACAAAGATCATGGGTATATGAATAATAGCAAATTTCAGCCCCAATCATCAATTTTCAACCAAACCTCATAAAAAACGACGATTTGCCCTTAAGAATGACGTATCTATCATAGGGCCAAATCATGCATCAATCACAAGTGGGTTACTCAGACTTTACCCCACACATAGATTTTCAAGGCTAAAATCTACTACAATCAACATGCATAATCACAATTTCAAGTTCTACCAAGTTGATACTAAGCAAAAATCCATAATACAATTCAAAATTGGGGACCAAAAATTTTGGATCTCACCCAAAATCAACATGGCAATTTTATCAAGTATGCTTCACAATATGAGTTCCCAATTAACATAAAAACATATATTTAACGTCAGCGAACTTAGCACAAGTGAATATTAAGCAAAGAGAAGCAAAAAATGAAGCTTTTGAATGTAATGACCCTCCAGGTCATTTTTTATTTTCATCCTTTTTCTGTATTTCGAGCTTTCCCTTAATGGCTACAGGTCATTTATGACTTAACGATAGTGACGGTTTAGTGCTCGGGCCATTCGTTAGGTCATTATGACTATTTTCCTATTTTAGAACTTAAACTTAAAAAAATTTAACTTCAGTCAACTTTTTTGGTAAACATGCTCAGAATCGAATTTCGACAGTTCTGTCGTCTCTACAACGGGGATTTTTGTCTAGTAGGACTATTGGTATGGTTCTGAGTGCTTTTGGTTTGGTTTTGTGTTGCTTTCTGTGTTTTCAAGCCAGTTTTGCTAGTAAGGTTGACTTTGGTCAACATTCAGAGAAGATGACCTCGGAAGGAAATTCTGTCAGCACTGTTAGCTCTGGAATGTCGACATTGGGCTAGAAGGACCTTGGGTTTGCATCCTGGGGCTTCCGGACTTGTTTTGAGGTATTGAATTTTGAGTCAGTTTTGGGCACGGGCCCAACTTTTTATTTAAATGATCTTCGTTAGGAGTTTTGTCGATTCTATTGAGTTCGGAATGCTGTTTATGGTAGGATAGCATGGTTGGTTTGTGTTCATGAGGTTTCGAATGAATACTGAGGGTACGTCGGATGAACTCTTGGCCTTTATGAATTGTTGGTTCCTGCTATAAAAGTTGCAGACCAGTTGGTCATCGCAATCGTTAGGTGACCACCACGTTCGCGATGATCTAGTTTTTTGACCATTGCGATCGTGTGGGTTACCCTTCGCGACCGCAATGAAGCTGGCTAAGACCCGACCTAGTTTCCTCATTGTGAATTCAGGGCTGGACTATCGGGATCCTGATGGTCTAGACAGCATTACCTCATGAACGTATGGGGTCCTTTGCGATGGCGATGAAGGACCCCTGGCAGCTATTTAAGCTGCCAACATCATTTTCTCCTTCATATTTTCATTGTTCTCCCATTGATAAATCTTTCAATCTCCAATTTCAAACCCTTTGCTCAGTCTACTTCATCTGGTAAGTCCCTTCTACACCTCTCCTCCCTTCCGTCGTGTAAATTCTCGCTAAAAGCCCGTAATCCCCATTATTTTGTTCCCTTATATTAGTAGCACTTCAGGGCTATTTTGAGCCCCAAAATGAACTCCGTTCACGCTCAAATTTTGGGCATGGGTTCTTTAACCCATTGCAGATATAATTGTGGTTTTCATTTTTTGTTTGGTTGGACGAGCCTCGAGGGTCATTTTTCCGACCCATATTCCAGCCTGATTTTCCATATAGCAATATGGTGTCATTTTTCTCGTCTTGACACCTAGATTATGTTCTTGATAACATGGTAACTTTTTGAGGCTGTTCGAAAAGGAAGGCACACGAGTGATGGTTTGTATTTGCAGTTCGGCCCTGAGGTAGGTTACAGTTTACTTTCTAGGCTGAGTTTAGTTAAATTTTATATATTATATGTTACTGGAATGTTAGGTTGGACTATAGGTAGTATTAGGCTTAAATCTTATGACTTATATTATTTTGGCCATTTCGGATCATAGATTAGAACTTTTCATGCTATCCTTAGTCGAGGAGCCCGTAATATTGTTATTCCTAGCATAGAATCCTTAGTATGCTTTTAGGAGATTTTAGAGGTAGAGTAGAAGCTTGTAGTGGTCTCCGTAATTATTTTCTACCGTAATTATTTTCTTCTATCTTCTACTTCAAATTGTTGGTTGTGTGTAACTGTGGGCCCGAGGCCATAACTTGGATTTGGACAGAGTCTCCAAGTCAGTTCTCTTATTTTGGAGGGTATTTTGGGTTGTTTTTACTTGTGGTGTGCTACTTTCTGTGATTATAGATACTTTATGCTCATACTGCATTGTATATTATCGATACAAAATAAGAAGGTTTTTGTGGATTTTGGTTTTAAAACTAGAGATTTACTATGGATACTGGGGTTCTTGGATGTTTGAAGGGTTATGCTGGGTTTACTACTGATTTTGGAAAGGAAATAAAAAGTACTACTTTTATGCCGGTCCAAGGGTTATTCCCGAACCCTTTTCTCTGCTATTTTCAAATATATTTATACTCATAGTCCGATGCGGTATTCTAGACACCCGATGCATTATTCCAGGTCTTATTTTCTACATATATATATACTCATAGTCTGATGCGGTATTCTGGACATCTGATGCATTATTTCGGGTCTTATTTTCATACATATATATACTTATACTTCAATGCGGTATTCCGGACCCCCGATACGTTATTCTGAGTCTTTACTTCCTACATGCACATATACATATATATGCATAGTCCGATGCAGTATTTTGGGCGTCCGATGTAGTATTCTGGGTTTATACTATTATGCATTCATACATCACATCATATCCTATAGCATCTTATTGACTTGAGTGTAGTTGGATTGTCGGTTGCTTGTATTGATTTTATTGTTGTTGCCCTCTTGTTGGTTAGGATATTTTTGTTTTCAGTTTTATAACTAGATTTAGGTGGATCCCTGTATTTTGTGTACTTTCCAATAATTTATTTTATATATTATCTTTCTGTGCTCGGTCGGCTTATGATGCCTACTAGATACCCATTATCTTTGTACTCATACTATACTCTGCATCTTTTTATGATGCAGTACTTAGTACGAGCCACCCTCGTCGCTCTTCTTATCATTCGAGGCCAGCTGTTATTCAGATCGTGGTTAGCTCCTGGCATTCTGGAGACTTTTACTGCTTTCCTTTTACTTTTCTGCCTATATTTTTGTATTTTGTATAGGCAAATTCTGTTGTTATAGCTACTCTACACCTTGGATGCTCTTGTACCGGTGACACCAGGTTCGGGGTAGGTTCTTGTGTATATTCGTCTTCTCGGTCACTTTAGGGCCACTTTTATATATTTATTAAAGTGGGTATGTATCTATACTTTTGGCCTTGTCCTCTTTATATTCTCTCCTGCCTTATTTATTTAAATTGCTTTATTATTGTCATCTTCATTGTTGGGTTTTGGATTGTCTACTGGGCGGTTATATAGATGCCATCATGGCCCAGTTTTGGGTCCTGACAGAGTGGTATCAGAGCTCTATATTCACCGGTCTCGCCTGTACAAGAGCAAGTGTCTAGGAGAGTCTCGTGGATCGGTATGATGACATCCGTATCCTATCTGCGAGAGGCTATAGGACAATCCTATGAAAGCTTCCATCTTGTTTGATTCTTAATCGTGCATCCTTGACTTTATCAACTTCAAAAACTTCAGTTGTTTCATTCCTCCTCAGAAACCTAGGACGAGTATGACAACAGGCGATGATGAGGCTTCTATGCCTATTACTTCACTGCTTCCTTCAGCCATGGGATTTCAGAATGTGGGCTTACCGCTTCGGCTAAGAGAGGGGTTTGGGGCTAGCCCAAATTTTGGTGCAATATATTGCTACCCTAGTTCTTCAGGGCACCATGGCATGGACTACGAGTCTTTCAGAGGGTGTATCTGTACCACGGGTACGGGAAACACTCGGTTCTTCGAGAGGTGCTTTGGCTAGATTTAAGGTGATGGTTTCCCCTACCTTGGACCTTGCATTTATCAGTTATAATTGTATTAATTGGCATCCTTGGGTTGGGTATTCTAGGTTGGCACCCCATACCTTGCGCACTTCTTCTGCCGTGTTTTTTCTTGCTTTGGTTGTAGTATTACACTTATGGCCCCACGTGGCATTTGTTTATGCCTTTGGACCATAGATGGTGGGATATTTGGGAATGTCCGCGAGTTTCAAACATCGAGTTGTGATTTTAGGTTGGTTATCTATGTTGTACAGCTGATTGGTCCTGTGCAGGGCTAATAGGTTGATTGTGAGTTGTTGGGCTATTATCCATTTGCGATCATATCATTCATGCAAAGAGTTTCCTGCATATTTTATTACTGTTTTGGCTATGGGCCTACTATAAATGGTTTATAAAACTTGCATGGCCTTAAGGTCCAATTTTTGATAAAATGATTATCAAAGGGATTTGGAACTGACTTTATGGATTTTCTTAGAGTAAAAAGGAGTATTATGATGATTTTATCATCGAATTTCATATTGATGCTAGGCTCGGCTATGCCGTAGTGCTAGACATGCTTTTATTATGGATTTAGTCCCAGATACAGTTCGTTTACCCTATATAGTGGTCTGAGATTTGCGATTTACTATATCAGACCTGGATAGACTCCGGGCAATTATGCTTTGAGATCCTTTGATTTTTTTTTGTATGTGATCACTTAGACCTGTATGGGTCTTTCCAATACGAACTAGGGGCCACGAGCTGCGAGTGCCGAGGGAGGTGCATACAGCAATACGGTCACACCTAGTTCCATCATATCATTCATATTGTGTTCGGATTCTTATTTACTGGTTGTTTAGTATGCGCTCCGGTGGTATATGATGCTAGAGGGATTATGTGCTTTGGTGTGAGTAACTCGAGTGTACTGTTGCCTGTCAGGACTGTAGGTGCTCTAGCATAGGCTATCTTCTTGTAGTGTTGGGTAGCAGCCTTTCGATCAGTTGTAGATTTACTTATTCCATCCTATGGTAGTACTTGTGATTTTGGGGTGCATGTATCTGAGTTCTTGATAGTTAAATTCTTTAGTGGTGGATTAGGTGTATTAACCTTGTGAGGTGGCTACCAGGGGTTTTGACTCGTGGAAAGGTCTTGTTAGCTTTATTTCTAGTTTAGTCATGGTTCTAGATTTGGGCTGAGTGTTTTATTTTGTCTAGCAGCCTTAGATGGTTGTTACCTAGGCTATTATCTATCATGCGCTAGAAGTTATTCTGTTAGTATGGTGTGGTACCGGTGGTAGTGCCGAAGTTTGAACTCCTATCTTAAGTCAGTTGGTTTGGTTATGCTGATGAGCATTGGTTGGTTTTGTTTTATTGGGTGATTTGAATTGACCTTCCTTAGTGTTAGGTTTGGTAAGTTAGCAAGTATGGTTTGTTTTTGTGGTTCCTTGTGCTCTAAGTCTAGATGAGTTTCTTTCTGCCCTCTCCAGTTATGGATGATATAATCGAGTTTGAGTTGGCATTGTGTTCAGGTTTTGGCTTTATCTATTGGGCTAAGTTCCAGTTGTAGCATCATGATCGAGGTTTGACTGTGGAATTGTGGCTTTGCCGCTGGATTTTTGATTATAGCATTTTTTCTTTGGTTGAGTTAGGCATTCAACCTACCCTTATTTCATCATATCAAGTGTTGGCGGTAGGAGTTGTGGGAGCTAAGGGAATAGCTCCAGGTTGCATTTGAAAGAGATCTTGTTAGGTTTGGTGTTTCCTTGAAAAGGGTTTTGTTGGGTTTGCGAAGGAAGGTGATGACCCCTTGTTCGTGCTCATGTGTTTTAGTAGTTGGCGGAGGTGACAGTTGAGAGTTGTTTGGGTTCGTATGTATTGACATGATTCGACTGACTACAGATTGTAATAGCTTTTCTTCGATTGGTCCGAGGTCAGAATTCTTGTTGGTGAGGGATCAAGGTAGTGGTCATTTTTAGTACTACCTTTGGGGACTTATTGCACCAGTTGTGATTTCCTGTGTTGTTCCATAAATGATCCAAGTCTTTGTAGCATTACGGTTTGGGCAAACTGTATGTTCAGAGCCTAGCTGACTCTAGTTCCTATGTGTTCATCGGTAGTGTATGGGTCTACGCAGAGGTTTGACAGAGGTATTGGTGGCTAACTAGTATTGGATTTCATAATCGTGGGCTAGCAAACTACTCCGGATGGTTCATGGTTGGTCCTTTTCTGTTGCAGCTTCTTGAATTGGAAGGCAAGGAGTTTGGATAACTTGGCTGTCCTATTTAAGATTATAGAGTGACAGTTGGCCTTGGACACCTAGTCCTTTGTTAAGCTTTGAGTTAGGATGGACACTCCAGCTTTCAATAGTGTTCTAGATAGTACGAGGTTCCTTCTACTATGGTTGGAAAGATTCAGCGGCATAAGTTCGAGATTCAGTGGCAGTGTATTAAGTGTGATCAGATTGTGCGGGTTGAGACTAGCGAGGCTATTGTGGGTTCTAATGGTACTTTGAGGATAGTGGTCTCCTTTGTATCCTGAGGGTTTGAAAGCTTGATTTGTTGGTTCTTCAAGGGTTGTCTATTATGTGGGGTTCCAGTGTCATTTGGACTCGGCCAGTGTAGACTAGCAGTTTGGTATGTTGCAAGCTTCAGAGTCAGTGGTATGGTGTGCTGATGTAGTAGAACGGTTAATTCGAGCCAAAGAAGTGAATTGATGGGTTATGCAAATTTCTATATTTAGATGGCGGTCCTGGACTTCAGGAACCCTTTCCTTGCCTACAGAGTGTTCTGACTTGATATTCGCAGCGTGGTTGACTTTTTCCTAAGTTGAGACTGGTAAGGCAATTTTAGAAGTCATGTATTGTTCGAGTGTTTGGAGCTTAGTTTGTAGTTACAGACATCATGGTAGGATTACCACACTCCTTACATGGTCTTGGTTTTGGTTTGGATCATTTGGGCAGGTTGCCCTGGTTCATTTGGTTTTCGTTGTTTCAAACTTAGTGCAATTCAGCGAGGTTGGGTTCATTCTATTGTCAGAAGGTTCGCCGTCGGCACCGGATGTTCATACATGCCTTTTTCAACCCTGGTGTGCAAGCTTCAGTCGAGTTCAATTAATTGGTCCGGATGAGTTCAGATGGCTAGGCCGGTGTTAGTAAAAGAGGTCATCCTTTGGTTGGTCATTAGTCGGGGTAAAACTACTACAGTTTACAGGGATGCGCGCTGGGTTAGTATGTTGGAGGTCAAAAGATAGTAAGCCATAACTTAGTTTGGATTAAATCAGAGTAAAAAGAATGACTTCATTCGAGGTGGAGTGCAAGTGAAAACTAGGGATCTCCGGTGTGTCCGTTGATACTTCAAGAGTGGATCGAGTGTGCGGCTTTTGTGCAGCTTCATAGTTATGGTGCAAAAGAATTCAGATCAAAATAAGGGGTTTTTCAAATTAGCGGGTTCATGAGTTGGAGTTTTAGGCTGTTGGCTTTTCTGGGTGAACTTGGTTACGGTATCGAGGATTCTGGTTTGGTGTGTTGATCACCTAGGATCTCTAGTTTCTCATATAGTATCCAAATCATGGTTTGCCTTATAATTTCCTACTTCAAAGCTTCTATTGAGCCTTGGACTCGATGAACAAATTTGTTGCAAAAACCCTTGCGGGCGGAACATTTATGGACAAACAATATGGTATTGACTCGACTCTTTTAGAGTGATGACAAAGACAAATCATGCATGGCATACTAGAGAGGCTGATGTTTCCTTGGGGGTGACTTTGTCCATTATAACGAGTGAAATAAGGTGAAAAGAAGAGGAGAGAGATGAAACAATGGACAAGATGTTGACGTAAATCGATCTATTGGCAAAACATATGATGGGTGCTGGAAATAAAAGTGTGAATATTGTAGGGACTTATGGTTCTAGAGCTCATGATGAAAATATGTACTCCCCTACAGATAAAGAGTTATGTTATTTTGTAGTGGGTTCTTGGCCCAGATACCAAGGTCCTTGGCATTCGAGGAATGAGAACAAAGGTTGGAACAGGGACAAGTGAAACCAATAGAGAGATAAGGAGCCGGGTAGAGATCGTGAAGGTCAATGGCATGATCGTGAAAGAGATGGTGATTGCTAAAATCATCATAGTACCAACCCCTATGTTCCTCCACCAAAGGTTGATGTGTCTCCCTACCAACCAACAGTGAGTAACCCTGGACATTCCAAGATTGAGGAAATGTTGTCTTAAGTCTTAAAAAGAGTTGAATCGACCAATAGAGGGGTGAAGGAATTAAAAACTTAGGTGTCCACTCTTCACCAAATGGTGATATCCCATTCAGCATCCATCAAGCACCTAGAAGCCCAAATGAACCACCTCTCTTCGCAAATGAATCCTCTCCAAAAAGGTACCCTTCCAAGTGACACACTTGCGAACCCAAAGAATGTTGGCCATGTGATGGAAATAGTCACTAAGAGTGGAAGGATGCTTAGTGGGACAAGAAAGCCAAATATTGAGCTTGTTGTGGAGAATGAGGGAAAGATACAAGAGGATGTTGTGATTGAGAACAAGGTGGATGAGAATCCAAATATTGGGGTGAAGCTTAGTGCACCCAATGTGATTAACAATGATGAAGACCCACATAAAGAGAAGGATGAGACCGACTCTCCTTCTCAAATTGTTATTGATATTGAAGAGGATGCTCCAAGTGTGCCTAAAGGACCCCCTCCATATCCTCAGAGATTAGCCAAGAAAAAGAAAGATGCCCATTCAAAAAGTTTGTTGACATGTTCAACAAACTAGCCATTAACATTCCTTTGGTTGATGCTCTTACACAAATGTCAGGGTATGTAAAACTTTATGAAGGAGTTGTTGAAAAAAAAGCGAGTTGTTGAAGTGGGGATGGTGGAAGTGTCACACAGCTGTAGCGCGGTGATGACAAGAACCATTACCCCTAAATGGGAAGACCCAAGAGCCTTCACTATCCCGTGCACTATTGGAGTATTCTTGTTTCGAAAGGCATTATGTGATCTCGGGGCAGGTATAAACTTGATACCCCTTGTGATTTTCAAGAAGTTAGGCTTAGGTACCTGATAACGCTCAAATATACTCTCCAAGATGGAGGTATCAGTGATTATTAAGAAAAATAAAATTTATTTTCTCGACGAGAGCCGGGGTCGATTCCACAGAGAACAATGTAATCGTGATTGAGATAGTAAATAATTAAAGAAACTTATTCAAGTTTAAGAAGCAAAGCAAGTAAAAATGATTATGGGGTTTGTAGTCAAAAACACAAGCGATGTTGCAATTCCAAGGTCAACCAACTCTTCCCAACGCAAGGATTACAAAGGAGATTTGAGAATGTGTATTACTTCAAATCCATACGATCCATTACAAGTTTACCAAATAAAAACTAGATTAATCATGGGTCAAATGAAACAAGACTTGAAAGTATCGATAATTTACCAACGTCTCTCGATCATCGACAAATATACCTCAACTAGTTCTATCGAACCCAGCAAAGCATTAACAAAGCTCTTTCAATTATGGCAATACTAGAATTACTATTTCTAGACAATTCCTTAAATGAGGGTTAGATTCTCAAGTTAGTTCTAATCAATCTTTCCCCACCTTAATTCACTCTTTCAAGCCAAATCAAAGTAAAGAGGGCAAGTCCAAGGGTTGACCACTCCCTTTAGATTCAATTCAAGCACAGGATTAATTAGAGATTCAAAGACCCAATTCATAAACTAGAAAATATTTAATAAATTGTAAAAGCACAAGATAGGTAATCACACCCAAATGTTGTTTATATCTAACACAATATCCAAATCTGAAATCAACCAACACACAAATAGATTTAGCAATACAAAGCAAGAGTTCAAGAAAGGTGTCAAGCCCTGAGGTTACCCCCTAGATGTAACACGGGAGTTGGAACCACAAGCGCCCCAAGCTAAACCTTGGTCATAGCATTCTCAAGCATAACAAAAGGTATGCGGAAGCATAATAGATAAATTTGGAATCATATACATAGGTAATCAAGTCAATTGGAAACTTAAAATCCAGAAAGGGACTCGAACACTGTCTATATCTGAAAAGCCTCTACATGACATAAGGAGTTGCTAGTACAAGACCCTAGGTAACTCGAAGAGCAGAAAAAAATATAATAGCTAACACTAACTAAGAACATAACTAGTCCTCGATCTAAGAGGACTCACCAATAGCTGACAGAAAGTGGCCTGGAAGCTCTAGCCACGGGTCTGAGAATGAACACCTGAATCTGCATTATCAAAGGATGCAACGCAAGATATGCGTCAGTACTATAGGATGTACCGAGTATGTGGAATATGCATAGGTCATGGTAAAAATATACTTGAAAGCCTGTTTAAAACTGAGATCATGCATAATTTGTGATAAAACATGCTTAAATTATCCTTGAAGCTGAAATCATGTGGTAATAGTAAAATCTGTAATGTAATGACTCAATGCAATATCATAAGCTAAAAACATAATCATAAGTAGTAAATCTGAAATCTAAAAGCAAAGAGTTAATACATTTTTAATGCATAAACTGTTTCTGTGGGAGGTTCTCTAACCGACATAGACCATGTGAGCTACATGAAATTCGATGTATCTTCCCCATCAAGAGGACCCAATATACCTTTCCAGGATATAAAGGCATTACTGTGGCGTGATCACTAAAACTGATGCCCAACAGAGGGGACTTAAGACCTACGGGGGCACGTAGTTCTGGGACCTTATTGGGTACTCTCACCCTGTCCAACTCGGTGCTAATACTACTCCTAAAACATACATATAGCTCATATAATACTGGTCATATTTGAAGCCAAAACTGTTCATAAGTGATGACATATCTGATGCCAACGTTGTTCATAACTGGTGATATATCTGATGTCAAATCTGTTCATAAAGCATAGGGACATATCTGATGTCCAAAACTGTTCATAAAGCATAGGGACATATCTGATGTCCAAAACTGTTCATAAAGCATAGGGACATATTGGATGTCAAAAACTGTTTGAAAATCATAAAGACATTAACAAAAGGTATGCGGAAGCATAATAGATAAATCTGGAATCATATACATAGGTAATCAAGTCAATTGGAAACTTAAAATCCAGAAAGGGACTCGAACACTGTCTATGTCTGAAAAGCCTCTACATGACATAAGGAGTTGCTAGGACAAGACCCTAGGTAACTCGAAGAGCGGAAAAAAATATAATAGCTAACACTAACTAAGAACATAAGTAGTACTCGATCTAAGAGGACTCACCAATAGCTGACAAAAAGTGGCCTGGAAGTCTAGCCACGGGTCTGAGAAGGAACACCTGAATCTGCATAATCAAAGGATGCAACGCAAGATATGTGTTAGTACTATAGGATGTACCGAGTATGTGGGATATGCATAGGTCATGGTAAAAATATACTTGAAAGACTGTTTAAAACTGAGATCATGCATAATTTGTGATAAAACATTCTTAAATTATCCTTGAAGGTGAAATCATGTGGTAATAGTAAAATCTATAATGTAATGACTCAATGCAATATCATAAGCTAAAAACATAATCATAAGTAGTAAGTCTGAAATCTGAAAGCAAAGAGTTAATATATTTTTAATGCATAAACTGTTTCTGTGGGAGGTTCTCTAACCGACATAGACCATGTGAGCTACATGAAATTCGATGTATCTTCCCCATCAAGAGGACCCAATATACCTTTCCAAGATATAAAGGCATTACTGTGGCGTGATTACTAAAACTGATGCCCAACAGAGGGGACTTAAGACCTATGGGGGCACGTAGTTCTGGGACCTTTTTGGGTACTCTCACCCTGTCCAACTCGTTGCTAATACTACTCCTAAAACATACATATAGCTCATATAATACTGGGCATATCTGATGCCAAAACTGTTCATAATTGATGACATATCTGATGCCAACACTGTTCATAACTGGTGACATATCTGATGTCAAATCTGTTCATAAAGCATAGGGACATATCTGATGTCCAAAACTGTTCATAAAGCATAAGGACATATCTGATGTCCAAAACTGTTCATAAAGCATTGGGACATATTGGATGTCCAAAACTGTTTGAAAAGAATAAAGACATATCTAATGTCATGCAATGTAAAGTCATGAGTCTTTAGAGCTTAGCATAGCCATAGTTCAAAATATACTTTCTTTTCTAAAATCATACTTGAAGAATTAGGCATGCAATTTCATAAATACATAAAGGCCATGATATCTAATCATGCCAATTTCCTCTTGAAAATATGCAAATTCATAGTTTCATGTTAGAAATAAACTTTCATGCTTGGGCTTTTAAAACCAATGGATAATCATAATCAAATCATGAATAATCAATAAGAAACCATGAATTTAATCATAGAAACTGATTTCACAAACTTTCCCCAATTTTGGTTCAAAACCCTAACTTCATAAGTTCATACTTCAACATAAGAATTGGGGATTTTGGGCACAAGGGTGAAAGGAACCCATTGTTAAAGACCCACATACCTTGGTTGGAGCTAATCCACTTGAATTGAAAAGACTTAGGAGACTTGAAGTGAATCCCTTACTATGGAGCTTGAAATCCTAACTTGAAACTTGAGAGGATGGAATTCCTTTTTCTTCTTTTGAAATTTGATACAAAGAACGGGAGAGAACTTAGGTCAAGTGGCAATAAAACCCCTCTTAAATAGTTTTAAAATGACTTAGTGTAGGAGTTAAAAGAGTGGGAAATTACAAAAATATCCCTAGACTTAAACTTGGAAAAAGCTGGAAAAAGTCGATCTCAGGGACCACGAGTTGGTCCATGTTCCGTCATCCAAAAGGACAGACCTTCAAAGGGAGTCATGGTTTCAAGAACCACTTCTTGGAGTCTACTTGAAATCCATTCCACGAGTCACTCTACGGTCCGTGATTCTGAACGACAGACCGTCCTGTGACTCGTGCTTTTGACTTAAGGAAAATAAGGATCCTCTGATCCTGAGAAACTACGGGTGGAAGGACTGGTCGTGGAATAGGTTGATGGGCCGTGAACCCACTCATGGGATTTAGAGGACTTGGTACCTCTCTGAAGATGATTCTACGGGTTACAGGATGGACCGTTGTTCAAAACAATGACCCGTCAAGTCATTCGTGGAAACTGGGTGGAAAAACTAAATTTTGACAAACCGCAGGTCACTCTATGGACCGTGGTTTTGGTTTACGGGTCATGAACCAACCAATGGTTTTGAGAATGAAAATATTAAGGTTCATTACAGCAACGAAGAGTCAAAGTACGGACCGTCGTTCAAAACGACGGTTCGTCATTCCTATCCGTCATCACTGGCAGCACTGTAACAAACTGCCCATAACTTTTTACTCCGGACTCGGATTAATACGCGGTCAGTGGCGTTGGAAAAAAGACTCAAAAACCTTTAATTTGGTTGGTACTAGGCCACCTAACTCTTTATATTTTAGGGAGAATGATCGATTGAAGTTTACCCTAGTTTAGTCTTACATGAAAACTTACTTTGGAGAGGTGCTTGCGACTTAACTTGATAATAGGAGTTTCTTATGAACACAATTCACATCCAAAACACTCACAACACTAGGAAAATGATCATTACACTCATGGAAAAGGTTTGGTTATTAGCTTAGGATTTTTGGGGTGTTACAATATCTCTCCCTTGGGATCATTCGTCCTCGAATGAAGACTAAGCGAGGGGACTCTAGAGAGAAAATAGCCCAACCAAAAACGAAACATGAAAACTGAAGAATAAAAATGAACCTGAACTTTTCAACTTAAATCATGGCTGAATCAACTTCGAAAATATGAATACATGCTAGGATCAATGAGGGAAACTAATGGAATAAATTCGGGAGGACATACTAAGGATGGGACTACTACCTCAAGCTGGAACCGGATCGGAAGGAAAAAGGGTGAGGGTACTTGGCCTTCATGGATGATCTTGCTTCCCAAGTAGCTCCTTCAACTAAGTTGTGAAAGCTTAAGTACTATCGTGGTAACTGACTTCCGATTGAAATAAAAACTGAGCTGGTTTCATGAGATATTTATACATGCTGAGAATATAAAAACGACCAATAGGACAGGAACTAGATATCTAACATGATAACTGGTCTGGGATAAGAGTAGGAACTCAGCTAAAACTCATAAAGAACAACATACTCTAGAAATCATAGTTAACCGAAAGGGACACCAAACTGAGAGAAGTAGATATACGGGAAAACTATTCTCTTCTAAATACCACTCCTACCATTTTCAACTAACAACCTCAACAGCGTGCATAAAGGTACTAAGGTCCGAGTCTAACTACCCAATTCTCCATTTTCAAACCTATCTCGACCATATCTCTTGCATCTAGAATATTTTGTAAGGATAGCATCCCCCCTTATCACAACAACCAACTAACCTAGGGCTCCCAACCAAAGGGTCACTAGTTGCGCAAAACAGAAATCCATATGTATCCCATCACGATATTCAAACTTATAACTATGGTCACCTTATGGTTTCGTAGCTTACCCTATTTAAGACTTCTCTCCTCTCCCTTATCATAACTAGGAATCGCAAATTCAAAAACTTCTACAGAGGGACATACTAGACTACCTCTTCTAACTATTTTGCATGAATAATCCTTACCTCATAATTCACCCACACCTAGAAGTCAAGGTGGAAAAAGTACACTAATAAGGAAAAAGGAATTTGTTACCTCCCAGCTAAGCTACTACAAGGTCTTCTTTCCTAACAATTACAATAACATAAACCAGCATCATTGAAAGAAAAGGGCATGAGTAGGAGCGTCACGAATGAAGGATTACAGATTGATCGTGACTTACACTTAGCATGATCAAGCCACTCAAGGTGGGGCTTAGGGAATTGAGCGCAATAGGCATGAGCACTTCACATACTGGGCACGTAAGACATGAGTTAGTAGGGATCACCACCCCTCGTAATCAAAGGCAAAGATCAAAAGGCTTTAGAATAAGTAAATCATAAGAGTGAATCATTTCAAGAATCAGGTCTTAGCATATACATGGGGTACCATGATTTGATTAACCATTGAGGTATTTTTGAAGACTGACTAAGTAAACATAACTTAGCATACTGTGATACATGAATTCACATAAATAACAGACCTCGGGGCATAAAGGTGGGATTCATAGACTCGCAGAGTAAGAGTAGAATCATTGTCTGAAGAAATCACTTATCATTCTAGAAGCTGAATATAAGCATGAATCGTGATGGAGTGCGTAAATTGAATAGAACCATGACGCTGACACCCAAGGCATGCAAAATGGTTTTATAATGGAGGGAGTACACTTAGGATTCTAGGATGGAAATAAGCTTCTACCTCCCCTCCTAACTTTGTTCTAACACACAACGACATCACCACCTAAGCCTTCAAAATCTGACAAATTCAACATCCCACCATCTCCCCCTTAGATTTATGCTACCCTTCTAAGTCTATGGACCTCTCACCAACCTCTCAAAGAAACTATGATCGTTTTACCCCAACAGAACATACACTACTCTGGAATCTAGCATGAATACCCACTTCCTTCTATAGTCTAAGATTCTCCTTCTCCTAAAAGTCTAGGCCTCAACCCTCATATCCCCACTTAGTTCTAGGTCAAGAAACTCACAAACAAACAAGAATAGGGGCCCAAGGACTATGGATACATACAGGAAGGAAATCTAGTGAAGTACCTGATTCAACATTAGGAGGAATATCATGACCCGGCTGGATAGGCAATGAAAGGAATTGGTTTTGGAGCTGAACACCACATTTTCTCTGCTTAGCTGAGGGGCAATCCCTGATACTATGGCCTAACTGACCACACCCAAAACACCTTCCTTTGCCAGCAAGGCACTCACCTAGATGAAACTTACCGCATCTACTACAATGAGGGTACCTCAAAGTCTTTGGAGCCCTTTCAAGACAAGACTGAGAATCGAGTGCAGGTGTGTTAACTGAAGATGGGGTTGGTCCGGATGATCTATGCTGAGAATATGATTGGTTCCATGTTCCGGTCTTCTTTTTCTTCCTCTTCCTCTTCTTTAGTTTCTCTTTCTCATTCAACTGAGTTGTCATGGCTTGAGCCAACATACAGATGGCTTCACAAAATTCTGCATTCGTAACCTCATGATCTGGAGTGGTTGGATTAGAATTCCTCATGGGGTTTCTTCGTGGAGACATTATCTGGAATGCATAAGGAACATATTAGAAGGGTAAGTAGAGACAAACTCTATCACACGAATTGAAAATGAAGAAGTGAAGTTTTTCCTAAAACATCTCGTAGCCTCCCTCTCATCAGTGTGGCACGCTTCACACCAATAAAAGAGACTCTACTTAGTGCAGCTTTCAGACACCCTAGGACTCTTGCACCTGAGGCTCTGATACCAAGTTTGTCATGCCCTGAGGTTACCCCCTAGACGTAACATGAGACTTGGGACCACAAGTTCCCCAAGCTAACCCTTGGTCATAGCATTCTCAAGCATAACAAAAGGTAAGCGGAAGCATAATAGATAACTCTGGAATCATATACATAGGTAATCAAGTCAATTGGAAACATAAAATCCATAAAGAGACTCAAACACTGTCTATGTCTGAAAAGCCTCTACATGAGATAAGGAGTTGCTAAGACAAGACCCTAGCTAACTCGAAGTGCAGAAAAAAAATATAATAGCTAACACAAACTAAGAACATAACTAGTCCTCGATCTTAGAGGACTCACCAATAGCTGACAGAAAGTGACCTGGAAGCTCTAGCCACGGGTCTGAGAAGGAACACCAGAATCTGCATCATCAAAGAATGTAGCGCAAGATATGCGTCAGTACTATAGGATGTACCGATTATATGGGATATGTAAAGGTCATGGTAAAAATATACTTGAAAGCCTGTTTAAAACTAAGATCATGCATAATTTGTGATAAAACATGCTTAAATTATCCTTGAAGCTGAAATCATGTGGTAATAGTAAAATCTATAATGTAATGACTCAATGCAAATCATAAGCTAAAAACATAATCATAAGTAGTAAGTCTGAAATCTGAAAGCAAAGAGTTAATACATTTTTAAAGCATAAACTATTTCTGTGGGAGGTTCTCTAACCGACATAGACCATGTGAGCTACATGGAATTCGATGTATCTGCCCCATCGAGAGGACCCAATATACCTTTCCAGGGTATAAAGGAATTACTGTTGCGTGATCACTAAAATTGATGTCCAACAGAGAGGACTTAAGACCTACGAGGGCACGTAGTTCTGGGACCTTTTTGGGTACTCTCACTCTGTCCAACTCGGTGCTAATACTACTCCCAAAACATACATATAGCTTATATAATAATGGATATATCTGATGCCAAAACTGTTCATAACTGATAACATATCTGATGCCAATGCTGTTCATAACTGGTGACATATCTGATGTCAAATCTATTCATAAAGCATAGGGACATATCTGATGTCCAAAACTGTTCATAAAGCATAGGGACATATCTGATGTCCAGAACTGTTCATAAAGCATAGGGACATATTTGATGTCCAAAACTGTTTGAAAAGCATAAAGACATATCTGATGTCATGCAATGTAAATTCATGAGTCTTTAGAGCTTAGCATAGCCATAGTTCAAAATATACTTTCTTTTCTAAAATCATACTTGAAGAATTAGGCATGCAATTTCATAAATACATAAAGGCCATTATATCTAATCATGCCAATTTCCTCTTGAAAATATGCAAATTCATAGTTTCATGCTAGAAATCAACTTTCATGCTTGGGATTACAAAACCAATAGAGAATCATAATCAAATCATTAATAATCAATAAGAAACCATGAATTTAAGCATAGAAACTGATTTCATAAACTTTCCCCAATTTTGGTTCAAAACCTTAATTTCATAAGTTCATACTTCAACATAAGAATTGGGGATTTTGGGCACAAGGGTGAAAGAAACCCATTTTTAAAGACCGACATACCTTGGTTGGAGCTAATCCACTTGAATTGAAAAGACTTAGTAGACTTGAACTGAATCCCTTACTATGGAGTTTGAAATCCTAACTTGAAACTTGAGATGATGGAACTCCTTTTTCTTCTTTTGAAATTTGATACAAAGAATGGGAGAGAACTTAGGTCAAATGTGAATAAAAACCCTCTTAAATAGTCTTAAAACGACTTAGTATATGAGTTAAAAGAGTGGGAAATTACAAGAATACCCCTGGACTTAAGCTTGGAAAAAGCTGGAAAAAGTCGATCTCAGGGACCACGAGTTGGTCCACGGTCCGTCATCGAAAAGGACGGACTATCAAAGGGATTTGTGGTTTCAAGAACCACCTCTTGGAGTCTACTGGAAATCCATTCCACGAGTCACTCTACGGTCTGTGATTCTGAACGATGGACCGTCCTGTGACTCATGGTTTTGACTTAAGGAAAATAAGGATCCTCTGATCCTAAGAAACTACGGGTGGAAGGACTGGTCGTGGAATAGGTTGACGGTACGTCAACCCACTCATGGAATTTAGAGGACTTGGTACCTCTCTGAAGGTGATTCTACGGGTTACAGGACGGACCGTCATTCAAAACAATGACCCGTCAAGTCATTCGTGGAAACTGGGTGGAAAAACTAAATTTTGACAAACCACGGGTCACTCTACGGACCATGGTTTTTGTCTATGGGTCGTGAACCAACCAGTGGTTTTGAGAATGAAAAATTTAAGGTTCAGTGCAGCAACGACGATTCGAAGTACGGACCATCGTTCAAAACGACGGTTCATCATTCCCATCCGTCATCACTGGCAGCACTGCAGTAAACTGCCCATAACTTTTTACTCCGGACTCGGATTTATGCGCGGTCGGTGGCGTTGGAAAGAAGACTCAAAAAACTTTAATTTGATGCATACTAGGCTACTTAACTCTTTATATTTTAGGAGAAATTATCGATTGAAATTGACCCTAGTTTAGTCTTACACAAAAACTTACTTTGGAGAGGTGCTTGCGAGTTAACTTGATAATAGGAGTTTTTTATGAACATGATTCGCATCCAAAGCACCCACCACACTAGGAAAATGATCATTACACTCATGGAAAAGGTTTGGGTATTAGCTTAGGATTTTTGGGGTGTTACAAACAGAATTAAAGATTTTACAATAAAAGCTTCCAATCTTCACTCCAATGGTGTTGGAGTATGAACTTTCTCCCCAAGCTAGCCCTCAGCTATTCACTCTAAGACTAGGAATGAATTGGTTGAAGAACGATTGTATAAAATCCAGATTATCTCTCCAAAATGGCTGGGATGTGCTTTTATATGGATTGGGGTTTCCAAAAATGGAAATTTCCAATTTTGCCCTGCAGCTGCTGACTTCTTCATCGTGGTCGCGTTACCTCCTTTAGCGAACGCGAGGCTTTAACTTCTTCTTCAACGCTGTCGCATGACCTCACTCTCGTGATCGCATGGCATTGATTTCTTGTGCATCGCGATCGCGATGAGAAACCTGATGTCAGTGGTCAGCAGTTTCTTTTAGCTCCATTTGACTTGTTTTCATCCAAATCTTTCCTGAACACTTCTAATCACAGAAACCTATAAAATAGAAGTAATTCGTGTCAATTGCACTATTTTTCCACTTTATACTTGCAAAAGCATAAGATTAAAAGCTAAATAAGTAGGTAGAATACCAACTTATCAACCTCCAAACTTGATCTATTACTTGTCCTCAAGCAACTAACAATTCTAATTCAAGATGCACACAACACAAGCAGAATGACATCACGATAAGCCAAGGAAAACCCATTTCAAGCTGGGCATAACTTTGGTTGGTACTAATATTTAGTCAATCACATGATAACTTAATCTAAGCATTCCCTTCTATTCAAAATGCAATTCAAGGATGCAATGGGACTACACGAACAACCAAGTGACAATAACCAATCTTCAAGAGGTGACTCAAACCACAAGCTTACCAAAATATGCTCATTTGACTCATTTTTGGAATTTATCAATCTCACCAACTATCCTAATTCGCATGCCCTCACAAGAACAAAAGTCCCAAAAACACATTATGTACAAATAAAATCACAAGGGACAAATGCACAAACACTCACACTCACAAGGAATTTCAAGTACCAACAAGTATCAAACCATAAGCTTGCCCATTTCACTTATTTTATTTGAAGACCCAATTTTATTTTATTTTTTCAATCATTTACTTCACCTTAGAGGATTTCTTTCTTTTCTTTCCTCTTTGCTTTTCTTTTCAAAATCTTCCTTCTTTTTGGCAATTCTTTTTAGGCCACAAACCAAGATAAGCTCATTTAGCACTCCTACAAGGTATCTTTTATCAACCCCCAAACTTAGGCTTTTAGCATCGATTTCACACTTGTAGAGTTCAAGGAGGGTCGGATTTAAGAGAGGGATTCATTTTCAAAATGGGTCAAGGCTTGTATCGAGGTTGCCAAAGAAGAATTATTTGGCTCAAGAGGAGTGACTAATGATACAATTTAAGTGCAATGGTGGATTTTAAGGCTAAGTAGGCTTCAACAATCACAAAGAAGGCCTAAGATTATTTCTCCAACCAAAACAATTAAGACTAGCATTAAACGACTAACTGGGCAAGTTCAAGTTAACACATGCTAGTACAAGAATTATTCAACTAAACCTCACCACACATGGCATGTGAATCAGTCAATAAGGGTCAACTTTACTTCCTAAACAACAATGAATGGAGTCACATTCTTCAATTTCAAATTATCACCACTAATGCATTAAGAGTCACAAAAAGATTAAAGTAGTTATCACAAACATCATTCTTTGTCGTGCACTTTTCACAATTTTTTTGGAAGAGTATGCCTATTTCACTTAGAATGCAAGACTAACTTCATTAGTACCAACTAAGTCAATCGCTCCCAATATCTCAAAAGATGATGATTTTCCCTTAAGAATGACGTCACTCAGTCTATCATTAGGCCAATTCATCTAGCTAAATCAATATGGCTAATCAAGATTCATCAACACACTAATCCCAATACATGAGCGATATGTGATTCACATATGTCAAAGTGCGGATCGCACGTGCAATTCACAAGCCATGCAGTATAGGTTTCCCTTCTGCCCAGCATGTGCGAAGCACGTGCATTTCACATCGACATGTGTGATGCAATTCTTCCAGCTCTGATAATTTCTATATACCTATCGGTTACTCAGACTTCCCCTGGCTCCAAAGCATCTAACAGGCCAACTACAAAAAGAAACCAAAGAAGCTACAAGTAATGAAACTAAAGACTAAACATCAACTCCATCAATAGTAAATCCAAAACCCAACAAGGGTACAATAATATCATAACAAACCCGACAAGGGCGCACCAATATCTAACACCAAAATAAACAAGCCCGGCGAGGGAACAATAATATCCAAAGCAATCAAAACAAGCCCGACAAGGGTACAATAATATCCAAAATAAAACATCTAGATAAAGTATGCCAGCCACCCCCAACTAACACAGTGTAGTGCCCTCACTGTATCAAAATAAGATAAGAGTTTGAGGGGGCTCCCTGAAGGGTGTATCACTCAGAACCAGAGTTGCTAGGCCCAGAAAGGACCCAATCTACCTCATCAACATCATCCTCTCCCTCAGATCCATATAGCTTCCTCAAAGTGCTCATCATCTTTGTGAGTAATTTTCTTTGCTTCCTATCATGGTCCCTCTGCTTTTTTTATCGCCTCTCTACTTTTTCCAACCTCTCCTTGGTATGCTACTGCTGGCCAACAACGCTAGATAGTGTAGGGCCAATAGGAGTAGTGGAAGATGAAGCACCGGGTTCTGGTATGGTAGAACTCTCTCCCAGACCCAAAGGTAGACCAGCTATAATCTGTCGAATCTAGGCATCCATGCCATAGAACTGGCTAGAGATGTGGTGGAGTGTCGAGGGCCCAATCCTGAGTGGCCCAATAGTTGCAACAGCAGCGGCTGACTCAAGTGCCTCACTAGACGCGAGAGAATATACCAAATGACAGTGAGTCCATATCGATCTTTTTCTTCTTTGATGCTTGCCCGTCTACTCTCTTCTTCAAGGGTGAACCATATTTTCTGAATTTCTTTCATTTTGCCATCCCTATTTTTAACCGCCGCTTGGTAGCATAGATATGTGATCAACAAAGAAAAGAATAGACTTTTGCTACCTTCTAGCACCACCTATTGAATTTCTTGTACAATGAGTTCCCCTACATTCACCGAGAGGCCTTCTATTATAGCATATATGACCACCGCCTTTTTAGGTGTCACATCAGATTCATTCTTTAAAGGCATAATTTGGGCACAAATGATAGAGAGCCGAGTGTAGGCTTTAAGGATGAACTTGAAAGACTCAATCCTTGTGTTCAAAGCTATCTATTGGGGGACCGTGCCTTCATGTAAGTGTTGTACAAACCAATCGGTCCCCAATTCTTTGGCCTAGTCTTTCATTGTGGCATTATCAACATTTAGGAGGTTATAGTATCCGTTGATCAACTCCAGATCAAATTGCACCAATTTTCTCCATACCATCACAACCAGTTCATTGGAGAAGTCCTTCTCGGCTGCGTTAGCATAAAACTCACAGACTATGACAAGGTTTGCCTTGATAGGCTCGGCGGTGAAGCATAACCACCCACTTGTAACCAACTTTCCATGAAAGTCGACCCATTTCTCTTTTTAATGAATCCAACACAATACCTTGCTCCCTCGTGATAAGTTTTGCCATATGACAATCATATAATTGAGATCATTTGAGAGAGACAAAGGTGCCTTGGTCAAAGTATTCCTCTTCAGCTACTTGGTTGGCATTATTTTGTTCAACTTCATTCGATACCGGAGACATATTCAAGCTTAAAGTACATACACGAGGAACAAAATTGTCAAACACAAATATAGGCATGTAAAACAATATTTTGAGACATGATTAGGCCAAAGTAATAAAGCAAAATGACCCCGGACAGAGCTGGGCAGAGTTACTACTTTTGGGACTGCCAGAACAGGTCATTGCGATCGCGAAGACCAAATTAAATTTTTTTCAAAAAATTTAACTCCTCGCGATTGTGGGATGGGTCATCGCGATCGTGGAGTTCAGAGAAGTTGTTCCTCGCGATCGGGGGATTTGGTATCACGATCGCGAGGGTCATCTTCTTGCCCAGAGACATTTTGTTCAAGCCTTTTGTCAAACAGGTGCTTTGCACCCTTTTGTTCGTCCCTTTTCAACCCCTCTTGGGGTAAATTTTTAACTTAAAAAATAGTAAACCAATACCCCTTAACACCCTCATTCATCCTCACCCAAGAATTATAACACAAACAACCGATTCACACCCTTTAGGATAACATATTTACACTACTTTAGGCTCTTGAAGCCATTAACTTATGCACAATAGGAGCAAACTCCAAGAAGAAAATAGGTTACGGAGCACATACCTTTGAGGTTGAAGATACTATAGAATTGAATTAATGGAAGATCTATTTCATGCTCTAGGAGAGAAAACTAACCAAGTTGAAGAACACTTCTTGTTTGTGAAATGGTTCTTTTGAACATTTATTACCTGGAAACTGCTCAGTGCCTCGCAGTCATGTGACCTTATCACACGATCATGATGAATAAATATTCCTTAACCCGACGCGATCGCGTGACATATCTACACGGTCGCGAAGAGTTACTAAAATCTTACTTCATCGCAATCGCGATGGTCAGGGCTCGCGATCGTGATGCTTTAGTAAAATCTAATTTTCCAAAATTTGCATAGTGCACTATTTTGTCATGCAAAGTCATGTGTGATGCACACAATTCCATATGGGAAACACACCCTATTTGTACAGACCCAAATTTTACCCAACCTACTGATTCCTTGTGCGATGGAATGTGCGACAGGCACTCTTCCAGATGCGAAACACACATTTTCCAGAGGTATTTTTGGTGCTTCTGAACACTTGGATCCTCTTCTCATTCCTTTGGGCACCAAAAATTAAATAAGAAATAAACAAAAAGTGAAGTATAACCTAAAGAAAAAAAAATCAACCGATGAGTTACCTCCCATCAAGCGCACAACTTAATGTCGCGGTGCGATGCAAGATGTGTCACCATTTGAATCTCCACTTTGAGGATTTGAACCTTCAACCCATTTTTGAATTGAACTTCAGGTGACAATCATGGGGTGAAGGTTAGAACATGAAAAGGACATTTTCTTGGTCTCATCTTTTGCAGTTTTTTGCCTTCAAGTGAGAAAGGTCATTTTGCCTTCTTTAAACAATAAACTTAAAATCGGATAAACCTCGATCCATCCTCCTTCTAAGGTCTTCCAAAAGCTTGATTAATTTAACTTCCATCCATTCAACCAAACTTAAGTTTAAAAAGTGGTTGGAGTAAGATTTGGGCGTATCCACTCTCAAGTTTGCCTCATTCATAACATCCTCACTTTCAAATGAACTAGAGTCTTTCAAGATGAACCGTTGGACATTGCATTGCAACTCTAGTATCATTCATTTGATTTTGGCATCATGATTCATGTATGGGATAGTTGTTTTCCACAACACCTTCAATTCATGAGCATCCCTTGTGTCCTCTTCTTCAATAGGGAACAACTCAAAACTACTACCCACAATCGTGCATGTTTCAACACGAGCTTTCACATCGGTGTCCAAATTTTGGATAGTAATTTCAAGTAACCCTTCTTTTTGATTTCTCGTGGGATGCCTTTTCAACAATATCTCGACCATTGATAACATTCTTTCACATTGTTCCCCATAGGCTTCAAGTTGGTGAACTCGATTTAACACCCATTCTTGGCTCACAATCTCACCTAATACAAGTTTTTATTCTTGTTGGGGTTTAAGCACTACCAGTACAAGCTCACTCTCGGGTGATTCCATATTTTGCAAGTCGTCATCATTATCCCCAAAGTGAATTTGATTGAGCTCAATGTTCAAGACAAGTTCATGTGTTCGGCTTGGAGGGGCTTCTTCATCAATTTTACCAAGAGGAGTGGAAAAATATGCCATGGATTGCGAGGAACCATTTTTCTCCTCTCCTTCCTTAGATCTCCTGTCCACAAAGCCTTTCTTTATGGACATCACACCCTCCTCTAATATATCTTGCATGACCAAGAGAGTTTGAAGCATGGAATATATACTTCCCGGATGGGTACCTTCTTTACAAACTTGATCAAGAGGAGTAGACAAATCTGCCATGGATTGCATGGCATAATTTTTCTCCTCTTCTTCCTTAGCTCAAGTATCCACAAAGCCTTGGTTTGTGGACTTCACACCCTCCTCTAGGATGTCTACTGAGGCCAAGAGGGTTTGGAGCTTAGCATGTATACCTTCTGGGAAGGTGCCTTCTTTACCAACTTCAGCAAAAGGAGTGGACAAATCTATCATGGATTGTGTGGCACTATTTCTTTCCTCTTCCTCCTTAGTTGTAGCATCCAAGAAGTCTTGCTTTATGGAGTTCAAGCCCTCCTCTATGCTCTCTTGCTTGGCCAATAGAGATTTGATCTTGGCACATATGCCTTCTTCACTTGCTAGGTTATGGTTCCTATTAAGATCACAAGAACCACTAATAACATTGTTAGCATAAGAGGGGGAGGAGGATGATCATTAGGGCAGTTGCTCCAATGTCCATCATGACCACCACACAAATAGCAATTACGCCCATCATAGGAGCGAGAAGGTGAATACCTCCCTCTCCTAGGGCCAATCTTACACTTTCACCAAAGGTAGGGTCCTCCACAATAACAACAAGGATAATTATAATAAGGGTTGCAATCACCAATATTTCTAACATTCCGAGATGCCATAGAAGCAATTAACAAAATAAAAACAAGTATTCCCAAATTTGAACTAGAGTAAGTAAACTCAAATTCTAAACTAACTAAATATGCCAGATTGTTCCCCAGCAACGGTGCCATTTTTGATAAGGCACAAATGTACTCTCCAAGATGGAGGTATCGATAATTATTAAGCAAAACAAAATTTATATTCCCGATGTGAGTCGGGGTCGATCCCACAGAGAACAATGTAATTGCAATTGAGATAGTAAAAAATCAAAGCAACATATTCAAGTTCAAGAAGCAAAGTAAGTAAAAATGATTGGGAGGTTTTTAGTCAAAAACACGAGCGATGTTGCAATTGCAAGGTCGACTAACTCTTCCCAATGCAAGGATCACAAAGGAGATTTGGGAATGGGTATTACTTCAATTCCATATGATCCATTACAAGCTTACCAAATACAAACTAGATTAATCATGGGTCAAATGAAACAAGCCTTGGAAGTATCAGTAATTTACCAACGTCTCTCGACCATCAACAAATATACCTCAACTAGTTCTCTCGAACCCAGCCAAGCATTAACAAAGCTCTTCCAATTATGGCAACACTAGAATTACTATTTCTAGCCAATTCCTTAAATGAAGGTTAGATCCTCAAGTTAGTGCTAATAAATCTTTCCCCACCTTAATTTACTCTTTTACGCCAAATCAAAGTAAATAGGGCAAGTCCAAGGGTTGATCACTCCCTTTAGATTCAATTCAAGCACAAGATTAATTAGAGATTCAAAGACTCAATTCATAAACTAGAAAATATTTAGTAAATTGTAAAAGCACAAGATAAAAAATCACACCCAAATATTGTTTATATCTAACACACTATCCAAATCACAAATTAACCAACACACCAATAGATTTAGCAATACAAAGCAAGAGTTAAAGAAATGAACTAAAGATTTTACAATAAAAGCTTTCAATCTTCACTCCAATGGTGTTGGAGGATGAACTTGATCCCCAAGCTAGCCGTAAGTTATTCACTCTAAGACTAGGTATGAATTGGTTGAAGAACAATTATGTAAAATCCAGATTATTTCTCCAAATGGCCGGGATGTAAATTTATATGGATTGGGTTTTCCAAAAATGGAAATTTCCAATTCTGCCCTGCAGCTGCTGACTTCTTTATCATGGTCGCGTTACCTCCCATCGTGATTGCGAGGCTTTAATTTCTCCTTCAATGCCTTCATGTGACCTTACTCTCGCGATCGTGTGCCATTGATTTCCTATGCATCGCGGTTGCATTATTTGTAGCTCGTGATTGCATTGAGCAACTTGATGTCAGTGGTCAGCAGTTCCATTTAACTCTATTTGACTTGTTTTCACCCAAATCCTTCTCGAACACTTCTAAACACAGAAACCTGTAAAATCGAAGTAATCCGTGTCAATTGCACTATTTTTCCACTTTATACTAGCAAAAGCATAAGATTAAAAGCTAAATAAGTAGGTAGAAGACCAACTTATCAATACCCCTAGGCCTACACCAATGAGATTACTAATAGCCGATCATTCAATTAAACTCCCAGTGAGGGTATTGTTCGATGTGCTAGTAAAGGTAGACAAGTTCATCTTACCAGCCGACTTTGTTGTATTAGATTGTGATGTCGATCTTGAGGTGCCAAATATATTAGGGCGACCATTATTGTCAATCGGGAGAGCTCTTGTTGATCTGGAGCTAGGAGAGATCAAGTTCCATGTGGGGAGTGAAAAGGTGACGTTCAATGTATGCCAACCTACTGAACCACCGGACGAATTTAGAGTTATGTCTATGATCAACACTGAGGGTAAGTTAGTTGAAGCCTTTGGTGAGTGTGAGATGAAGGAGGTACCCGAATCTAGGGTGTTGTCAACTTGGCAATAAGATGAGATGATGAAGATTTTGAGGAAGCACTTCCATCACTTTGGATGGGGCAACTCCAACCGGATTGGCATGCTTCCGAGAAATAATTGAAGGATGAGGTACTATCATCGAGTCGCGACATAAAATCAAGCGCTTTTTAGGAGGCAACCCAAGTGTTTTTATTTTTTTATTTTTGTTACTTTTTGTTGTGTTTGGATTGAATTAGGAATGAAAGGAGATGAAAAAAGGACTAAGTGGAAAAGAAGCACCGAAGGGCTTGTGCGATGTGCCGTGCAGTTTGCATATCCCATTGTGCGGGTTGTACATAACACTGCACTCCCAACTAGTGAACTAAAATAAAAATGAAAAGTTCGGATGTGATGTGTGATAGATGGTGCCAATCACACTTCAAGTTATGCGCGCCACATCTCATTTTCACCCTGAATTAGAAGGTTGGGCAATTTTTGGGAAAAAAATCAGCATGTGCGCCTCGATGTGCAAAGTGCATATTGGCATGTGTGAATCGCACGTTGTGATTCACTCAGGTAAGTTTTTAAATTTTTTGTTGACCTACCCATTGACCGACCCGATCCGAAGACCGACCCGCGACTCTTCTTCTCTTTTTCTCTCTTATAAACCATCACCCTCCTCCTATTTTCTCCATTATACTCCCATAAACCTCCATAACTCTCTCCAAAAATCTTCCAAATCCCACAAAGTTCCCCCAAATCTTCTCCTTTCCAACCTAAAATTCGTCACCATAGGCGCTGCCTCTCTTTTTCCGGTCAAGAGTTGGGTCACTATTGTGTGAATGAATATGCCAATGTGCTTATCATGAAGGCTTTATGTTCCCGATGATAGATGGGGTAACATTCTTCTTAAGGGAAATCATTAAGCTTGTATTTAGAATGAAAATGTATTTGAGTTTTCCAGGAAGTCTGAGTTCCCAGATAACTTGAGTTTTGGTAAATTCAAACTTGTTCACTACTGAAATTGGTGTTGTTGCTTGGTGCGCATGCATTCCACAGGTATTGCTCTGAGATTCACATAAGTAACACACAAAAAAGCAAGGAATTGCAAAAATTCCAACTGTTTCCTTGTGTGTTTCGCATGTGAAGCGCAAATCTCTACTTGCAAAATGCATAAGGCCTCGCACATCGCTTAATAGGATGCCAGTGCACTGTTTGGAAGGGTGAAGGGTTGTCCAACATGCACAATGGCTGGTGCGGTCTGTACATCCCTTGGCACCTTAGTGCCTATTTGTTTCAGGTTTCTGTTAGCATGTGCGATGCCACATGCGAAGCGCACAATCCCATGTACGATCCGCATATGACTCGCACATGCCAGTAAATACCTGACATGTTTTCTTCTCTTATGCATCCATTTATTTTTAGTTAGATAACTTCTTTTAGCTACTAAGTGCATTTTCCATGACATTCGCCTTAACCAGATGGTAAAGCACACTCATATCATAATCCTTAAGAAGCTCAAGCCATCTCCTTTGACGAAGATTCAATTCTGTTTGCGTGAACACATACTGAAGACTCTTATGAACGGTGAATACATCCACGTGAACATCTTACAAGTAGTGTCTCCAAATCTTCAAAGCAAAACCACGGCCGCTAACTCAAAATCATGAGTAGGGTAGTTCTTCTTATAAATCTTAAGTTGTCTCAAAGGATAAGCAATCACCTTACCATGATGCATCAACACACAACCCAAACTAATCCTAGAAGTATCGCAATACACAACAAAGTCATCCAACCCCTCGGGTAGGGTCAACATAGGAGCTGTGGTCAACCTAGTCTTCAATTCCTGAAAGTTCTTCTCACATAGATATGACCACTAAAATTTTATCTTCTTCTAAGTCAATCGAGTCAATGGGGAAGCAATGTAAGAAAACCCCTCAACAAATCTCCTGTAGTAACCAGCCAAATCCAAAAAGCTCCTAATATCATATGGGGAAGTGAGTCTAGGCTAGTTCTTTACTCCCTCAATCTTTTGAGAATCAACTCAAATACCATCTTTAGTCATAATATGACCCAGAAAAGAAACAGACTACATCCCAAACTCACATGTGTTGAGCTTAGCAAATAACTATCGGTCCTTGAGAGTTTACAACATAACTCTCAAATGGTATGCATGCTCCTCCTTACTCCGAGAATAGATAAGAATATCATCAATGAAAACAATCACAAACATATCCAAATATTATTTGAACACATGGTTCATCAAATCCATAAAGGTTGCAGGAGCATTTGTTAATCCAAAAGACATAACCACAAATTCATAATGACCATATTGAGTTCTGAAGGCTGTCTTCAGAATCTCACAGTCTCTAACTATGAGCTGATGATAATCAGATCTAAGGTCAATCTTGGAGAAGTAACTGGCACCCTGAGGTTGATCGAACAAGTCATCTATCCTAGGAATGGGATACTTTTTCTTGATTGTGACTTTGTTCAAATGACGGTAGTCGATACACATTCTGAGGGAACCATCTTTCTTTTGCACGAATAAAGATGGAGCACCCCATGGAGAGATGCTGGGTCAAATAAAACCCTTATCAAAGAGGTCTTTCAACTGATCCTTCAATTCATTAAGCTATGCAGGAGCATTCTATAGGGAGGAATAGAGATAAGATGCGTATCTAGGAGAAGATCTATTCCAAAGTTGATCTCTCGCTCGGGAGGGACTCCGGAAAACTCATTAGAAAACACTTCAGGAAACTCATTCACGACAAGAACTAACTAGAGGGATGGGGTTTTGGACTCCGTGTCTATAACCCAAACTATATGATAAACATAACCTTTAAATATCATCTTCCTAGCCTTAAGATAAGATATGAAATGACCCTTCGAGGATAGAGGACTACCTTTCCACTCTAAGACAGGTTCATTTGGAAACTTAAAACTAACAACTCGAGTAATCAACCGAGGCATAACATGCATACAACCAATCCATACCAAGTATAACATCAAAATCAGTCATCTCCAACTCTACTAGATCCGCTGAAGTGACTCTATGAACGACTGAGATAGGGCAATTTTGATAAAATCTTTTGGCTAGGACTGACTCACCAACAGGGGTAGAAACACAAAAAGGTTCTAAGAGCTGATCAGGAAAAATTTTGAACTTGCAAGCAACAGAAGGGGTCACAAATAATAAGGAGGCACCGGGGTCCAATAAAACATACACATCGAGAGAGAAGAATTTTAATATACAATAACATTCGGTGAACTCTCCTGGTCCTGGCGAGAGGACATGGAATAAAGGTGGTCCTGGCCCTGACCACCAGAACTAGAAGAACTGCCCTACTGGGCCGATCGACCTCCTAGTGCTGCCAGGGTAGACTGAGTCCTGCTACCTCCCTATCTCTTCTTAGCTGAAGGGAAATTCTTAATCTTGTGTCCAACCTGACCATACCCATAGCATCTCCCTGAACCAGCTAAACACTCACCAAGGTGACTCTTACCACATTTGTTGCAAGTAGGGTAAGGAGTCCTCTTTGCAATACTTCCCTGCGAATAGGAACCTGCTCCTCTACATGTCTGATCATGACGAGGCCTGGGGGCCTGGGTAGGAGCACTAGCTAAAGAATGAATGGGTAATGATGACTTTTTCTAACATGAAGAGCGATCATCGCCTCTGGACCTCTGGTGGCTAGAACCCAAACTCTTTGATCAAACCCTCTTGTTCTCCCTTGCCATTTCCCTCAACTTTTCTCCCTCAATCTGATGGGCATGAGTCATAAGTCGAGAAATATCCATGTCGCCCAAAATCATAGAAGATATACACTTCTTCTTTACCAAGTCTGACACTCCATAAATGTACTTACTCATCTCATCCCTCGGGTCATCCACCATGGAAGAAGCATACCTAGAAAGCTGGGTGAACTTCAACCCATACTCCTAAACCGACATAGAGCCTTGACTCAAATTCATGAACTTTTTGGCCTTAGCCTCCCTCAACTCCCTAGGGAAGAACCGGTCAAGAAAATCCCTCTCAAAGCATTTCCAAGTCATACAGACCACATCCCTAGCCCTATCATTCCTCTACTGAGTAAACCAAATATGAGCCATATCCTTGAGCTCATAGGAATCTAGCTCAACACCATTAATACCAACCACCTGCAACACATCAAGGATCTTCTTTACCTCATCCATGAAATTTTGCTTACCAACTTTTGAACCTCAGAACTTAGGTGGGTTCATGCAAATAAAGTCTCGAACTCGGGCCGCAACTGCTCCACCTTGGGGGTGGATGGGGATAGGAGCCTGCTGCTTAGCCTGAGCAGCCATAGTCTGAGCTAGCATGTGAATAGCATTCCTGAAATCTGCATTTGTGACCTCGGGGTCTGGAATCAGATGGTCAACATTTTGGGTGGCTATGCGAGGCATGGCACGATGAAGAGGCATAATCTAAAATGCATAAAGAATGGATTAGAGGAGTAATAGAGTTAAACTCTATCACACAATAGTGATCATGAAAGAAGTGAAGTTTTTACTAAGACACCTCGTAGATTCCCTTTCATAAGTGTGGCACTCTTCACACACATGAAAGAGACTCTACTCGATGCGGCTTTCAGACACCCTAGGAATCTTGAACCTGATGCTCTAATACCAAGTTTTACATGCCACGAGACTACCCCTTAGGCGTAACATGGGACCCAAGACCATAAGTGCTCCAAGTTAACCCTTGGTCATAGCATAACTTAAACAAACATAGATAAACTTAGCAGAAGCAATAACTAAAGAGGTAAGCAAATTGAACCCATAAATAGATCAAGTCTAAATGTCATAAAATCTGGAGCCTCGAATATAGAATATCTAATATGTCTTAAAAGCCTGTAAACTGAATAAGGAGTTACTGGGACAAGACCCCAGCTAACTCGAAAATCTAAAAGAAAGAAAAGCAAAATAACTAGACTGATACTAGTCCTTGAAGGATGAGGACTCACCAACAAGATATGGATATCCAGCATCGTCTAGCCACGAGCCTAATGAAGAGATCCTGAATCTGCATCATAATAAAATGCAGCACAAAATATGCGTTAGTACTATAGGATGTTCTGAATATGTGAGATATGCATGAATATGGTAAAAACATACTCAAAACACAATAAAATCTCATTTCATGCATCATAAGAGAAATCATAAGTAAACATCGTAGTTTGAACATAAAATGAGAAATAGGAGAGCATAAGCTTAAAGCATTCATACGGGAGTTTCTCTTAACCGACATAAACCATGGTGAGCTACATGTAGTCCAATGTCATACACCCACACCGAAAAAGGTTGTCCTAACTGGCCAAGGCTAGAACCATATCTACCAGGATCCTTTCATAAGCCACAAAGGGCAACCTACGATGGCAACATAGTTTTGGACTTGGGTTATCTAAAACCCACGTCGCTCGGTGCTAAATACTACTCCCAAAACATACATATAGCTCATAATATACTTGTGACATATCTAATTCCAAATCTGTTTGAAAAGCATAAGGACATATCTAATGTCATGCAATTCTCATATCTTAAGTCTTAAAACTTAACATAGCCATAATTCCAAAACATACTTTTCTTTCTAAATTCATAACTTGAAGAATTAGGCATGCAATTTTATAATATTTGAGGTCATGTTATCTAAACATGCCAATTTTCACTTAAGAACATGCAAATTGATGGAATCATGCTAGAAATAATCTTTAATTCATAGACTTTTGAAATCAATTAAGGAACCTCAAATAAATCATAGATAAGTAATGACAAACCATGAATTGATGCTTAAAAAGAAGACCCATAACTTTCCCCCAATTTGGGTAAGAACCCTAATTTCACAATTTGATAACTCAAAGTATTGACATGGGGTTTTGGGCATAAAGGTGAAAGGAATCCCTTATTGAATGCCCACATACCTTATTTGAAGCTTGCTTGATCTAAGATGAAAAGAAATGGAGACTTGAACTTGGATCTTGAAGATTGAAGCTTGAGAGACCCTTTCCACTTTCGGGAAGATGAATGAGAGTTTTGGAGGGGACTTAGGCTAATTAGGGGTGAAACCATACATAAAGTATCCAAAATAACCTCACTTAAGAGTTAAAAAGGTGGGTAGTTACAAAAATACCCCTGGGATTTAATTTAGATTAAACTGTTTAAAACATCGGCTTCAGGCTTCACGGGCCCTTTCCACGGACTGTAGACTAATCCATGGTTCATGGATTGTGCTCGTGGTTCTTGAGCCAGAAAAAGAAGTTGTGAAACAGATCCCACGAGTCATAGAAACCCCTCATGGTTTTTTTGGAATCTGGCTACCCTCAGTCTGAGTTTCAAGAGTTGGTTCCACAACTCGTGGAACCATCCATGAACCGTGAACCTAACTCGTGGTTCTCAGACCTGAGTATGATCTGCAGGACTAGATTCACGATTTACTTCCATGACTCGTGGTTCTAACCACGGCTCGTGAACTTGACTCATAACTCCTAGAAATTCTGAATTTTCAGAGATTCTAAGTTTAAAAGCTGGATCAAATTCCTGGGTGTTACAATGAATATGTGTATGAGTTATCACGAGGGCCTACAAGAACAACATCCAGGGAAAAGGCACCCTCTAAGCAAGTAAAACTAACCTGGAACATTGTCCAACCTGAAGTTATGGCCTCGAGCCCATAGTTACACAGTAAATGGGAAGAAAACACAGAAAATGGGGCAATAAAGTAAAATCGGTAATAAAAGCCTACTCTACCACAAAATCCTCCTCAAACCTATACTAATGATTCTAGCCTATCCACCCTAGTGTTGCAGCAACCTAAACTAGGGTAAACATGACATTTCTAGTCTAGGGTCTCGAAAATGGCCAATATCCTAAAAGAAGAAATTTAAGCCTAATTCTATCCTATCACCTATGCTAACATTCATACAACTTATAAAATATAAAATCTAGCTTAGCTAAATCTAATGTGTGTAAACCATAACCTACCTCGGGGCTGAACTGTAACCACGAACTATCACTCATGTGTCTTCCCCTTTCGAATAACCTCGGATCGCTACCATGCTATCACAAACCTAATCTAGGTATTAAGACGAGAATAATAACACCCATATTGATGTAAGGAATTTCAGGCCAGAAATCGACCCTCGGGGCCTGCTAACAGAAATAGAAACAAAATTTATAATTATGTTGCCAAAAGGGTCCTAAACCCATGCTCATAATTTGGGCGCAGATAGAACACATTTAGGGGCCAAAACAGTCCTAAAAATTACTTGATTAAGGAACTTATTCAAGAACTAAACAAGGATTTTTACGAAATAAATGATAGATATATGCAAATTCTATGAGAATTTACAAGGAAATAAGCTAGGGACTTACCCGGAATGATAAAGGCGGAAGAATCCTCAAGAAACTAGCTCCTAAGCTCACCAATAATGGAGTTTTTTGATTGAATGAAGAAGAAAATGAGGTTGGATTGTTTTATTAGTACCAGAGGTCCTTCATTGAAAATGCGAAGGACCCCTCGCGATTGCAAGACCACACTGAGAAGACCTATCAAAATCGCGATGGTCTTCTCCATGATCGTGAGGAGGAAACCGGACTGGGTCCTAGTGGCCCTTCATCGCGAACATGATGAACCACTCATAAACATAATGGTAAAAAGTTAGACCATCACATTCGTGATGGTCATGTCATGATCGCGAATCTGATGGTCATGTCGTGATCGCGATGAACAAAAGGTGGATGCACCAGCAAAATAGCAAATCTAAAAATTCACCGGATGGACCCTTTAAATTCATTCAAAATTCTGTGAACACAAACCAGATATTCTACCCAACTAAAAATAGTATTCCAAACTCAACAGAATCATCAAAATGACAAACGGAGGTCGTCATGATGAAATGTTGACCAACGTCAACACTTTACGGGTTTTGCCTAAAAGTTACCCAAGTGCCCAAAATATGTCCTGAAGCCTCGGGACATAAACTAAAGGTCCCACTATCCTAAAGTCAACATTCTAGAGCTGACAATGCTGATAAAATTTCCATCCGAGCCCGTTCACTTTGAAAGTTGGCCAAAGTCAAAACTTTCAACTTTAAGAGTTCCAAAACAGGGAAACTCTTCTAAAACTCAACCAAATGCCTCAGGAAGTATGCCACACATATCGGCAAGTCCAACTAACCATGAGAAAGCTACAAGAAGGTTCAAAATGATTAAAACGCAAGAGTATAAGATAATGAACATGAGGGTCATTACAACATCCACTACTAAAAGAATTTTTGTCCTCAAAAGTTAAAGAAAAGAAGGTACTTGAAGGCCCAAAAAGGTTAGGATATCGGGTTTGCATGTCAATCTCGGTCTCTCATGTAGCCTCCTCAATAAGACAATGTCGCCACTGAACCTTAACTGATGGAATATCCTTTGACCTCAACTGTCTAACCTTCCTGTCCAAAATAGCAATAGGCTTTTCCTCAAAAGCCAAGGACTCATCCATCTGAACTGACTTCCACCAAAGCACATGAGACTCATTCATAACATACCGCCTTAGCATCGAAACATGAAAACTGGGGTGAACTCCTGAAAGAGCAGGAGGCTAGGCTAACTCATATTCTATCTCCCTAATGCGGTGAAAGATCTCAAATGGCCCAATGAAACTAGGGCTAAGCTTGCCCTTCTTCCCGAACTTCATCACGCCCTTCATAGAAAACACTTGAAGGAACACTCAGTCACCAAACATAAACTCTAAGGCTCGAACCCTCCGATCAGCATAGCTCTTCTGCCTTTGCTGGACAGTATGAAGTCTCTCCTGAATAACCCAAAATCAATCCGTAGAATCTCACAACATGTTAGTGCCCCACAGTCTAACCTCAAAAGCATTAAACCAGCCTACTGGAGATCTGGACCGACTACCATACAATGCCTTAAATAGAGCCATATGAATACTGGAGTGGTAGCTATTATTATACACAAACTTAGCCAAGGCTATGAACTGGTCCCACTGGCCTCTGAAATCAATAACACAAGCTCGCATTATATCCCTAGAACCTGAATAGTATGCTCTGATTGACCATCAGTCTGTGGGTGAAAAGCAGTGCTAAGTTCAATGCGGGTACCCAAAACTCTCTGAAAGACCTCCAGAAACACGAAGTAAACTGAGTACCAAGGTCAAAAATGATAGAAACAAGCACCCCATGCAACGGGACAATCTCACAGATGTAGATGTAAGATAATATCTCTAAACTGTACAAAGTCTGAACCAAAAGAAAGTAAGCATAATTCGTCAACTTATCCACGATTACCCAAATAGCATTGAATATCTGCAAGGTGCGTGGCAAGCCTACCACAAAATCCATAGCTATTCGCCCCTATTTCCACTCTAGAATGGGTAGCCTCTAGGTTAAACCACCTAGCCTCTGGTGCTCGTACATCACATGCTGACATTCAAGCACCTAGACACAAAATCTAAGATATCCTTCTTCATCCCACACCACCAATAGTGATGTATTAAGTGGTGATACATCTTAGCTGCCTTGGGATGAATGGAATATCTAGAACAATGGGACTTCTCCAGGATCAATCTCACTAAATCTCTAACTCAAGAAACACATATATGACCCTCAATCCCTAGAATACCCTCTGAATCTAAGGTCGCCTTCCTAGCCTCGCCGCTCAACACCTTATCACGAATGATCCTCAACATTGCATCATCAAACTATTATGCCTGAATCTGCTCTAACAATGAAGATCTAGCCTCAATAAAATCAAGAATGTGGCATGGCTCAAAATGTCAAGTCTAACCAACCTGTTAGCTAAGGACTGGTTATCCAAGGTTAAAGGTTGCTCTTTCGCTGCCAAGAATGCCAAACTACCCATACTCATCGCTTTCTGGCTCAGGGCATCCGCCACCACATTTGCCTTGCATGGGTGATAGAGAATTGATATGTCATAGTCTTTCAATAACTCCAAAAACTACATTGTCTAAAATTTAGGTCCTTCTAACTGAAGATGTACTAAAAACCATGACGGTCAATGAAGATCTCACAATGCATACCATATAGATAGTGCCTCTAAATCTTCCATACGAATATTATTGCCGCTAACTCCATGTCATGAGTGAGGTAGTTATTCTTATGAACCTTCAGTTGTCTGGAAGCATAAGCAATAACTCAGCTATGTTGTATCAATACACAACCCAAACCAACTTAGAAGCATTATCGTAAACATTAAACCCCTAGCCCTCTACCGGAAGAGTAAGAATCAAAGTTGAAGTCAATTGGCCTTGAGCTTCAGAAAGCTCGCCTCACACTCGTCAGACCACTGGAAAGGGACATTCTATTGAGTCAATCTAGTCAATAGAGCTGCTATAGAAGAAAACCCTTTCATAAACCATTTGTAGTACCTTGTCAACCCAATAAAACTACGAACCTTGGTAGGAGAAGTAGGCCTAGCCCAATCACGAACTTCCACAATCTTCATTGGATCTACCATAATCCTATCCTTGGACAACAAGTGCCCCAAGAATGCCACAGAATCAAGCCAAACCTCATACTTAGTGAATTTGGCATAGAACTGTTGATCTTGCAAGGTTTGAAGCACAACCCTTAAATGTTGCTCATGCTCCTACATACTCCTCTAATGTACCCAAATGTCGTCGATGAACACTATAATGAAGGAATCTAGGTAGGCTCTGAAAACACGGTTCATCAACTCTATAAATATTGTTAGGGAATTAGACAACCCAAAAGTTATAACTAAAACTAATAATGGTCATATAAAGTCCTAAATGCAGTCTTTTGAATGTCCACAACCCTGATCCTTAACTGATGGTAACCCAACCTTAAATGTATCTTCAAGAACACCGCTGCACTATGTAGTTGGTCAAACAGATTGTTAATATGCGGCATTGGATACCTATTCTTAATGGTCACCCTATTCAGCTACCTATAGTCAATACACATTGCACATGGAACCATCTTTCTTCTTTACAAACAGAACTAGAGCACCCCACAGAGGCACACTCAGCCTAATAAACTCCTTACTCAGAAGATTATGGAGCTGCTCCTTAAGCTCTCTTAACTTGGCTGGTGCTATAAGATATGGTAGAATAGAAATGGGTTGAGTGCCCGGCTTAACATTAATACCAAAGTTGATATCATAATCAGGAGGAAGGCCCAGTAGATTAGTAGGATCCTAATACTCGCAAACTATTGGAACTGACTCAATGGGAGGTATGGTGGCACTAGTATCACGAACATAAGTAAGATAAGCCAAGTACCCCTTCCCAACCATCTGTTTGGCTCTCAGAAAAGATATCACTCCCCTCGGCATGTGGCTATCAGTACCCTTCCATACAATAGAAGGGATACCAAGAATTTGTAGAGTAACAGTCTTGTCAAAGCAATCCATGACCGCATGGTAGGGAGATATCCAATCCATGCCTAGAATCACATCAAAGTTGACCATATCTAGCACAACTAGGTCTACCCATATGTCATATACCAAGATAGTCACCATACAAGCCCGATACACATAATCCACTACTAAGAAATCTCCAACTAGGGTAGTTAAATGCATGGGCAAAGACAATAACTCATAAGTAGACTCCAGACAAGTAGCATAATAAGCAAATACATACAAAAATATAGACCTTGTAACAAATAATGCAAAAGCTGACTAATGACAAAATAGAGATCGTAGTTGTGATAACAAAATCTGAAGCCTCAACCTTCGACCGGGTTTGGAATGCATACATATGGCTCTATTTTCCACGACCACCTAATCTACCAGAATGAGGACCACCTCAAACACCATGGGGAGCACCCCTACTACCCTGCATACCACCTTTTGAGGGTGGAACTAGGGCCCTAGGGGTCTGAACTATCTGACACTTCTAACTATTGTGCCTGAGTCCAGGACAATATCTAGAAAAGTGACCCAACACACCATACTTGCAACCACCTCGGCCTGTGATAGTCCGTGAAGAAAAACCAAATGAATAATAATAACCACCACAACTTTGTAATGACCTATTCAATCATTATTAAAAGAAACCGCATATAGGGTGGGTTATTCTTACGAAGAATCGGGTTAGAAAACTTCCGGGTTTAGAAGTTGGAAATCATGGGCTAGGCTAGTCTTGGACGAATTCTGAGCAAGGTAAGGTCTAGGGAAATCCAGGAAGGTATTGTATAAAATGTCTAAGTTTGATCTAGATTTTCTATTAGCTAAGGCACAAATGAGTTCGAGGGACTTTTCGAAAGTTAGTTTGGGTGAGTAGAATTCCCGGTATCGAGGTTGACGTGAAAGGTGAAAGGGTTATTCCGAAATATCAAAATTTAAAATGTGTTATAAACTGGGAAATTTTGAGGGACTTTATGATTTTTTGTCCTGTGTAACCGCTATGGCAGTACCGCTATAGCGGAGCGGGGACTTCTATAGCGGAGCAACGGGATCAAAAAATTCAAAAATGGGTTTTATAATTTCATTCTCTCCCATTCAACCCCAAAACAGATGAGGGTTACTCCAAGAACCCTCCCAGTCTCCTCCAAGTCTTGGGAGCCATGGGGAGGAGGAATTTTAGTAAAATGGATGCAAAACCATGTATTCAGGCCTATAGAATTGTCAGGGAATGCCTTCACAAAGCCAAAAAGGGCATGGAACAACTGTTCGACATCTAGGTAGGTTAGGTTTCTTCCAAAGAGTAGATTTACCACTTTCATTTTCTTATTATTATGTAGAATGCAAGGGGAATCATCCACTTTGGTATCTTATTGAACAAAAATGGTGATATTGTTTATCGAAAGAGTAGTTTAAACCTATCTATTTTTGATATCATTTATCTACTTTGAAACCATTACTATTATAATATAGAAATCGGTTTTGTTTTGAATCTAAATTAAGCTAGGAGTCTCATTAAGCAACCACTAGTTTGAATTGCCTCTAACAGAGGGGCAAATAGTCAATTTTGAAAGAACTTATTGTCAACATCTTTCAGATATGAATCTATCTGATTCAGAAGGGAAGAACTTGCATCAGTATCTCAATTTCAATTCAAACATGGGTTTGACTCACACTCCATGTTCTGAGAAAGATTTATCATCCGAAAAGAGGTAAGTAATTCGCGAGATCATGCACCTCTCTTTCCTACTTATAACGGAAAAGGGTACAGCTGGTTGGTCCAGCCTATTCTTGAAATAAACAACTCGCACACACTCCCTTTCCAAAAAAATCAATACACCGAGCACTACACTTAGATTTATTAGATTTGTTGCTAAAATATCGGTATTAAACTCGAAACTCCCGGCAGATGGCCAGTGGCCCAAAGAAACGAAAGAATCGGTTACGTTTTTCATATGATCTCCTCTTATAGATAGACTAAAAAATCGAACAGAGAATCCATGGTTAGGCCTTTTGGCATGGAGTCTGGAGGAAATTGTTGATTTGTTGGATTAGTTAGAATGGTAGAATCATGTTAGTGTGTTGTGATATTCTAGGCATATCTTAATTTGTGTGATTTTGCTAAAAATGCAGGAACTAGAATATTGGAAGGTTTGGGAAATCGAAAAAGGGTTAGTAATTAACTAATGTGCGAGGAATGCAAGTTTCAGAAACTAATTAGTATAATTAGGATATTCATTGGCTATGTTCTAAGGCTGGGAAAGGTTTTTCCAGGTTGTATTTGGTGCTAGAAAGAGGGTCAGAAATAAATGTAATTAACTGATATTTAAAGGGGCAAATCGGGGTTAGTCTTCAGACGGGATTTGACGGTTCATAGTGTACCCGGAATGGGGTAGGTGATGGTTTTATTCCTATATGCTTGTGTGGTTGTGTACTCTTATCTAAGTATTTGTATGAGGTGCATTGCTTAGGGGATAATTAAGAGTGTCTGATAGTCTTGTTTAAGAATCTGGTAAATTGAACTGTGTATTTTGCTTATTGGTTTACAAGTAGATTTTTTTTATTGTTGTGACTGTTGGATTTCTGTGTGATATTCGGTTGGCTTGGGTACCATGCCTGGTACAGAAATTACTAATGTTTGGCTTGGGTACAACGCCTGGTACAGGTATAACAAATGATTGGCTCAGGTACCACGCCTGGTATGGGAATACTAATGGTTGGCTCGAGTACCATGCCTAGTACGAAATATACTAACGGTTGTCTTGGGTACTATGCCTGGTATGGGATACTAACTGGTTGACTTGGGTACCACACATGGTATGGGTTTACTTATTGCATTGCATTGTGTAATTGATTTGGTTTCATGAGTGGACCGGGCTATGTTTATAAATTGTGATATTGCATTTTGGTCTTGGTGTAGGCTGGGTTATTATATTGTTAGTTTGGTCTTGGTGTAACCCAAGTTGTTATATTATGTTATTAGTTGGTCTTGGTGTAGACCAAGTTATGATATTGGTTATTAGTTTGGTCTTGGAGTAGACCGAGTTATTATATTGGTTATTAGTTTGGTCTTGGTGTAGACCGGGTTATTATATTGGTTATTAGTTTGGTCTTGGTGTAGACCAGATTATTATGTTGGTTATTAGTTTAGTCTTGGTGTAGATCGAGTTATTATATTGGTTATTAGTTGGTCTTGGTGTAGATCGGGTTACTATGTTGGTTATTAGTTTGGTCTTGGTGTAGACTGGATTATTATGTTGGTTATTAGTTGGTCTTGGTGTAGACCGAGTTATTATGTTGATTATTAGTTGGTCTTGGTGTAGACCAGGTTTGCCATGCTAATACCTAGAGGTGTTAGGGGGATCCAGGTGGGTCCAGGCTATGTAAAAGAGATTATAAGTTCACAAATTATTGTCATTAAGTGTACTAATGGCGGTCAGGAATTATTATGGTTAATAAGATAAGGGTGGGTTTTGGTGTATACCGGGGTTGTCTGTTGAATATTTAGGTGTGGATGGAGGATCTTTGGAGGGTCCGGGTTATGTGATGTAATAAAAGGGATTTAGATGTAACTTTCTTGTTGTCATTGAAGGTGTCAATGGTCATTAGTAGGATTCTATATGATTGGTATATTGGGAGGAAGACTGAGAGTCTGGGGTGTAGTTACTGTTTAATATAAAAAGGTTGGGAAGTTATCCTAGAGGTCCTGGGAAGGTTCGGACAATGGTAGGTAATACTATGGGCATAAGTGGTTTGGTGGGGCAGTTGGCTGGATTAAGCCTGGATATTTAGTCAAGGTAGTTAACTGGGGTAAAGGTTAAAGTGAGACTTGAGAAGTCCTACATGTCAGGGTCAAGGCTAGGGTGGTGGAGTTAGAGCGAAAGGTCAGTTCCGAAAGGAGGGATTGATAAAAGTGATGTTGAAAAGGGGTGAAGCATTTACCTTGTACATTTTATCTTGATTTTTATATGATGGTAGGAGTGAATTTGGGTCAGCCGATGATGCCTACCAGTACATTTGTTTGTACTAATTCTACTCATGCTATAACTTTTTGGGTATAGTCTGGTTGCAGGGTTGGTGATGTTTCACAGGTTCAGGATTGCGGTGATCTTCCAGCAGCTCCTACTTCCTTCTATGGTGGAATTTGTGTCCATCTTATGTCATAATCTCATCTTCTAGAAGCTCTTGTACCGGCTTAGACTAGGTTCTGGGGAGGTTGTCTATATTGTTAGTAAATTTCCGCAAGTTCTAAAGGTTGTGTAATTTCGAAAGTTATTGCACAAAGATTTTCCAAATATTTTGTAAAAGGACCTCTCAAGTATTAAGCGACTTATTTAATGACTTATTTTCTTTTCTGCATTGCATGTTGGTTCGGGTGGTAAGGGTTCTCCTAACTAGGTGGATTAAAGTAGGTGACCACACGGCTTGGTAGTTGGATCGTGATAGATGGTATCAGAGCCTAGGTTACCGGTCTCTTAGTAAAAGAGCAAAATGTCTAATAGAGTCCTATGGATTAGTGTGTTGACTTCCACACCTAATCTTTGGGAAGCTATGAAGCATTTTAGGAAACATCTCTCTTCCTTCATTCCTTTTCATGCGGTCCTTTCACTTGCTTGTATGGGTTTTGAGTCCAATTGGTATTTCTTGATTCCAATTGGTATCTCAACAAGGTGAAGGATGTCATCGGACTCCGGGTATGACAAATAAGCAAGACGGATTAGAATCGGGCAGGTTCTAATTGGTATCTAGATTGAGAGCCTGTGGTAAGGCATAGGTGATTGGCTAAGGGTCATCTAGGGGACGGATATAGAGTAATTATTGTGGTATGATTTTGTGTAGCTTGAAACTGAAGTGTTTGTGTATCACAATGCTGGCATGATTTATTGATTCATATATGATTGGTGCTTGGTTATGAAATTATGAGTATTAAGGAAATGGTAATTGATTCTTGGTATGATTGAGTATGATTAAGTGCTGAGTGTGCTTGGAGTTAGAGTTACATGTAAAGTTTTCAAAGAAAGGGCTCATCATTGGTTAAGATAGTGAGGGAAAAATGATTTATGACTGTAGGGAAACTTTGGTTTTAGGACAGTCGGGACTTGGTTGGGTACCAAGGGGAAAAAGGGCTATTATTGATTGATAGCGGGAATTGCGGTAAGAAATTTTTTGTGGTAACTCATGATTGTGACTTCATTGAATTTATTCTGGATTTAAAGTTTGTGATTTGCTTTAGGGATAAATTGCGGTATGCATTAATTGGAATGGTTTGTATTACATTTGGGTATAAACTTACCATTGGTACAGATGGTAAGGGGACAAAAGGTATTGATGACTATGGGGAAGCTCCGGTTTTGGGACAGTCAGGATTGGTTGGGAACCATAGGAAGGAAAAAAAGGGAGTAGTAGCGCACGATAGTGGGAACGTGATATTGTGTGCAGTTTTGGGGTATTTCATAACTAATTTTCTGATAATGTGGTGCTAAATTCTCAACTAGGCATAGTTGAGGTTGGTCTTGAGGTTATATTTAAACACCGTAACGTGATTTCATGTGTTAATGTGAAAACAGGGAAGGGGAATGAGGGAATTTTGCAGAAATGGAAACTTTTATGGGCTGCTACTGTTGGGGGTCGCCATAGCGATGTGCAAGTCGCTATAGCAGGATAGGCAGGGCATAATCCCTGTCCCTTTTTTCTCCTGTTCAGTCTTTCATTCCCGAGTCATTTTAAATCGCTATTTGTGCTGCGAGCTATTGCAGGAATTATTTAGCATCCATGCACAATAAGAGGAGAGGGTAGATATAATAGCCTGGGTATTGGTGAAATTTTGATTTACCACTGGTAGGAATAGCCACCTATGTAGAATTTGGCAAAATGACCCGTAATTGACTGAGTAGTGTTGGACATTGCTCATAGGATTATGTCACTAGGGTGATTTGGCTGGTTTATTATTGATGATCCTTAGTGGTAGGGTCGGTTGAGGGAGTGGGGTTATTAAATGGACTCTTAAACATTGTTATCCCTCTGGTTAGTTATGATAATATAGGTATGACTGCTTATTGAGTGGTGGGGGTGTGTTCTCCATAACATTGGTTAGGGTGTAAGTTCCCGGGTAGAATTCCCCCCTAAGATGAGGGTTGATGAAAACCTTAAGCTAGGATGAGTTCCAATGAAATTTTCATTGTTGCATGGTTTAAAGATACGTGGTGTCTCGGGGCATAGTGTTGAAAGGGTAAGATGATACTATGATATGTGAAGGGCTTAGTACCTGAAGGAAGCTTCCGGAATGGAGTTCAGGTTAGTAGAACTACGGGTATAGCGGAAAAGGGGTTGCCATGGTGGGATCTGGTCCCTTTGTCATGGAAATTATTTTAGTTCATTAGTTGAGTTTCTTTCGCTCTCGTGTTTCGATGAGTCCCCGTATTTCTTGGGCACTTAGGGAGGGGTAATCTAGCTGCCTTGTGCAGCTCGAAGAAAGGAATTCCTTGATAGAGCGTCAAGCTTCGGGGGCAGGCTCCTTCTTCTTTTTCTGCCTTAGAGATCATTCGAGGATGAATGATGGGTAAATTGGTATCTGTTGTAATGACTTGTTCAGTCATTATTAAAAGACACCTCATATAGGATGGGTTATTCGTGCGAAAAATTGGGTTAGAAAACTTTCGAGTTAAAAAGTTGGAAATCTAAGGTTAGGATAGTCTTGGATGAATTATGAGCAAGATAAGGTCTAGGGAAATCCAGAAGGGATTGGATAAATGTCTAAGTTTGAGCTAGATTTTCTATTAGCTAAGGTACAAATGAGTCTAGGGGACTTTTTGGAAGTGAGTTCAAGTGAGTAAAACTCTCAGTATCAAGGTTGACGTGAAAGGGTTGTTCCAGAATGTCAGAATTTAAAGTGTGTTGTAAACTGGGCACTTTTGGGGGACTTTATGACTTTCTATCCCGTGTCAACTGCCATAGCAGTTGGCACACCGCTATAGCAACCTTTGCTTTAGAAGAGAAATTACCATTATAGCGGAAGTCAACGCTGGTTAGCAGTGCTATAGAAGTAGGGTACGGTACGGAAGTACCGCTATAGCGGAGCGGGGACCTCTATAGCGGAGCGATGGGATCAAAAAACTCAAAAATGGGTTTTATAATTTCATTCTCTCCCATTCAGCCACAAAAAAAATGAGGGTTACTCTAAGAACCTTCCCAAGGTGCTCCAAGGCTTGGGAGCCATGGGGAAGAGGTATTCCGATAAAAGGGATGCGAAACCACGGATTCGGGCCTGCAAAATCATCAGGGAACACCTTCATGGATCCAGAAAGGGCATGGACCAGTTGCTTGGCATCTAGGTAGGCTAGGTTTCTTCCAAGGAGTAGATTTACCACTTTTATTTTCTTATTATTGTGTAGAATGAATGGGAGAATCCATGGTTAGGCCTTCGCGCACGGAGTCTGGAGGAAATTGTTGATTTGTTGGATTAGTTGGAACGGTAGAATCGGGATAGTTGTTATGATATTCTAGGAATTGCTTAATTTTTGTGATTTTTCTAATAAATGTAGGAACTAGAATATCAGAAGGTTCAGGGAATTAGAAAAGGGTTAGTAATTAACTAATGTGCAAGGAACAGAAGTTTCGGAAACTAATTGGTATAATTAAGATATTTGTTGGCTGTGTTCTAAGGCTAGAAAAGGTTTTCCTAGTTTGTATTTGGTCCTAGGAAGAGGGTCAGGAATAAATGTAATTCACTGCATGTTTAAAGGGGCGAACCGGGGTTAGTCTTCGGACGGGATTTTACGGTTTATAGTGTACCCGATATGGGGTAGGTGATGGTTTGATTCCTTTATGCTTGTGTGTTTGTGTACTCTTATCTAAGTATTTGTATGAGATACATTGCTTAGGGGATGATTAGGAGTGTCTCATAGTCCTGTTTAACAGTCTGGTAAATTGAACTCTTGTATTTTGCTTGTTGGTTTACAAGTTGATTTTTTTTATTATTGTGACTGTTGGATTTCTGTGTGACATTCAGTTGGCTCGGGTACCATGCCTGGTATGGGAATTACTAATGGTTAGCTCGAGTACCACGCCTGGTGCGGGTATAACAAATAATTGGTTCGGGTACCACGCCTGGTATGGGAATACTAACGGTTGGCTCGGGTACCATACATGGTACAAAATATACCAACAGTTGCCTCAGGTACCATGCCTGGTACGAGATACTAACTGGTTGGCTTGGGTACCATGCTTGGTATAGGTTTACTTATTGTATTGCATTGTGTAATTGATTTGGTTCCATGAGTGGATGGAGCTGTGTTTATAAATTGTGATATTGCATTTTAGTCTTGGTGTAGGCCGGGTTATTATATTGTGAGTTGGTCTTGGTGTAAGCCAGGTTGTTATATTATACTATAAGTTAGTCTTGGTGTAGATCGGGTTATGATATTGGTTATTAGTTTGGACTTGGTGTAGACTAGGTTATTATATTGGTTATTAGTTTGGTCTTGGTATAGACCGGGTTATTATATTGGTTATTAGTTTGGTCTTGGTGTAGACCGGGTTATTATATTGGTTATAAGTTTGGTCTTGGTGTAGATCGGGTTATTATATTGGTTATTAGTTAGTCTTGGTGTAGACCGGGTTACTATGTTGGTTATTAGTTTGGTCTTGGTGTAGACCGGATTATTATGTTGGTTATTAGTTGGTCTTGGTGTAGACCGGGTTTGCCATATTAATACCTAGAGGTGTTAGGGGGATCCGGGTGGGTCCGGACTATGTAAAAGAGGTTATAAGTTCACAAATTGTTGTCATTAAGTGTACTAATGGCAGTCAGGAATTATTATGGTTAATAAGCTAAGGGTGGGTGTTGGTGTAGACCGGGGTAGTCTGTCGAATACTTAGGTGTGGATGGAGGATCCTTGGAGGGTGCGGGTTATGTGATGTAATAAAAGGAATTTAGATGTAACTATGTTGTTGTCTTTGAAGGTGTCAATGGTTGTTAGTAGGATTCTATATGATTGGTATATTGGTAGGAAACCTGAGAGTCTGGGTGTAGTTACTGGTTAATATAAACAGGTTGGGAAGTTGTCCTAGAGGTCCTGGGAAGGTCCGGATAATAGTAGGTAATACTACAGGCATAAATGGTTTGGTGGGGCAGTTGGCCGGATTAAGCTTGGATATTTAGTCAAGGTAGTTGACTGGGGTAAAGGTTAAAGTGAGACTTGAGAATTCCTAGATGTCAGGTTCAAGGCTAGGGTGGTGGAGTTGGTAGCGAAAAGTTAGGAAGGTCGGTTCAGAAAGGGGGGATTGATAAAAGTGATGTTGAAAAGGGGTGAAGCATTTACCTTGTGCATTTTATCTTGATTTTTATATGATGGTAGGAGTGAATTCGGAGCATCCAATGATGCCTACCAGTACGTGTGTTTGTAGTGATTCTACTCTTGCTATACCTTTTTAGGTATAGTCTGGTTGCTGGGTTGGTCATGTTTCACAGGTTCAGAATTGCAGTGATCTTCCAGCAGCTCCTACTTCGTTCTATGGTGGGAGTTGTGTCCATCTTATGTCATAATCTCATCTTCTAGAAGCTCTTGTACAAGCTTAGACTAGGTTCTGGGGAGGTTGTCTATATTGTTAGTAAATTTTCGCAAGTTCTAAAGGTTGTGTAATTTTGAAAGTTGTTGTACAAAGATTTTCCAAATATTTTGTATAAGGAACTCTCATGTATTAAGGGACTTATTTAATGGTTTATTTTCTTTTCTGTATTGCCTGTTGGTTCGGATGGTAAGGGTTCTCCTTACTAGGTGGATTAGAGTAGGTGCCCGCACGGCCTGGTAGTTGAGTCATGACAGACTTGAATATCCAGTATGTGCACCACGAGAAGTCTGACCTGAACCTTGGTTGCCCTGTCCACTCTGATCGGGTAAGCACTAAAGAAGACCTATGATCAGTTGTACACCATTTTGCAGAGAATGGCGCAGAGTAATCCGGAATAGAACACAGACACTAGCAGAGCCACACCTAAGAAGGTTGTCGGGTGGAATCTATGGCTAATCAGATGAGCAATATAACTATGGTCCTCAACAAGTTAGCTCTTGGGAATAATCAGACACAATTGAATGCAGTACAGCCTGCAGCTCTTCAGTTTTGTGATATTTGTGGCGGAGACCATTTGTTGAAAGATTGTGTAGCAAATCCTGATTCTGTGAACTTTGTCGGGTATGCTCAGAGAGGCAGAAATCAGAGTTACGGCAATACATACAATGCAAACTTAAGGAATAACTTGTCGTATGGAAACACCAAGGCCAGAATCAATCCAGGAACCAAGGTCAGAATCAAAAGTTTGATGGATAGAACAAGCTTGCGGCCGTGCCAAGCAACATAGAGGATAAGCTGAAGTCAATTATGGAAATCCAAGCTAAGTATGAAGCAGATATTAAAGATCAGAAAACCGCCATCCGAAATTTATATGCCCGTTGATCATATTTTACCCATGTTTGCCTTATGTTTTAAGAGCATTACTTACTATATATTGTGTGTTTTGAGTTAAATTTCTATATGTTGTACTAAGAAACATGATTAGATGCTTGCAGGTGATATGACGAGGAAAATTAACAAATGAAAGGTGATTTGGATGAAGGAAGAATGGATGCAACGTAGCGGAATGCTCGAGAGCACGTAGAGAGATAAAACTGGGTAATGGCGCATCGATGGGGGTTTTCCCCAGGCACTAAACTACTGGAGGGGAAGCTTGGCACATCAGTGGTGCGCTGCCTCAAAACCCAAACTGCTGGGAACCAAGCTTGGTACACTGATGGCGCGTCACGCCATCCCCTATCCCGACCAGAATTTCAGCATTCCCCTATTCTGATTCCAAAAAGGAAAAGGGGTTATTTCCCAAGCCCTATAAATAGAACCTTAGACGTCTTGTGTAAGGGTTCCGTTATATTTTGAGAGCAGAAGGCAGAGATTAGAATTCATCATTAGGTTTATTTTCTTCTTCCTGTTCTTAGTCATACTTTGGATGAAAACATTGTTATCTTTGTTTTTGAGTAGCATGAGTGGCTAAGAACCCTTGTTATGGGGTTATGGCTACAAACATATTAATATTTAGTATGAATTTGGATTGATTGTTCGTTTGCCACTAATAGTTGTTCTTATATTCTTGTGTATAGTATTTTGATGCTTGTCCGCCATTAGAATAAATATATAACATTGTTGTGAACTCGGGAGAAGGAGTAACAAGGTAGATCTAGGAATATAAGGGGTAGGGTCTCTCTTTTGTAATCTAAAAGGGTAGGTTAGCAACTAGGATAGGAATATACCTAGAACACCTTGCTTGGTTCATACGGAAAGACATATAAATGCTTTCAAAATAAGATGTCACATCCCCGCTCACCGATGTAGTTGTGATGCTATTTTGGATTTGCAACTAGAGGCTCGGAAGACCATAGTTGTAAAATCAACCCCGGAATCAACAACTAGGTGAACGAACAAGTCAATTCAAGTGACTACTACTTATGATTGTATAATAAAGTTGTAACCCTGGACTTTTCTCTAAACTTGGAACTGACAAAACATTACTTACTCGTATTTAATTCTGTCATTTTATTCCAGTTCTTTAATTACTATAAAACTCACATTCTAGTTACTTTCAAACTTGTTTATTTTAGCTGTATACGAATAAATTAGAATATTTGCTAAGTCATAAGTCTCTTGGGTACGATATTCGGACTAATCAATCTATTTTACTTGGACAACCACGTACACTTACGTGTGAGTAGGAAGTCGCCCAAAAAGTTTTTGGCGCCATTGCCGGGGACTTAGAAATTAGCAAATTTTTGAATTTTCTTATACGACTTTATTATTCAAGTATTGACAACTTGATCTTAGCTTTTGGAAAAATCTGCAGGTACAAACTTTGAACTGTCAACAAGCTGGAAAGGACAAAGACTTAGTGGAACCACATCCTGAACCTGAACGACTATTTTATCAATGGAGAAGGGCAGCATCTCTTTATCCTATCAAGTTTCAGGAGGTGGTTGAGAATCCAATCGAGATAGTTGAGCAACAAGAAATTGTTCCTGTAGAAATTGAATCACCAAGGCCAGTGCGTGATGTGGCAATCCCACTCGTGACTAATGTCACCAACAGCATTCAGAAACCTGCACCGGGCAGTCATTTTGAGCTTAAACAGAGTATGATGCAACTTTTGCACACAAATGGTCAGTTCAGGGGCTTATCGCATGAGGACCCCCAGTAGCATATCCAGAATTTTCTGGAAATCAGTGATATATTCATACCAATTGGGGTCGCAGAGGACTATGTGAGACTGATATTATTTTCATTTTATCTACTTAGGGAAGCGAGGAGATGGTTGAAAGCTGAGCTGCTAAACTCCATCACTTCGTGGAATGATTTGGCCAGGAAATTCTTGACGCGTTTCTTTCCAACTGGGAAGACAGCCAAGCTGAGGAGCAAGATTTTGAGCTTGAGGCAGAAAGATGGTGAAAATCTCTATACAGCTTGGGAAAGATTTGAGTCCCTCCTTATGCACTGTCCGCATCATCAGCAGACTAATCAAGTTTTGGTTCACACATTCATTGAAGGTCTGGATCCTCATTCGAAGATCTGTCTAGGGCAGTAGATGGGCAAGCACTAAAGAAGACCTATGATCAGTTGTACACCCTTTTGCAGAGAATGGCGCAGAGTAATCAAGAATAGAAAACAGACACTAGCAGATCCACGCTTAAGAAGGTTTTCGGGTTACTTGAGGTGGATTCCAACATGGCTTTATTTGCCAAGGTGGAATCTATAGCTAATCAGATGAGAAATATAGCTACAATCCTCAACAAGTTAGCTCTTGGGAATAATTAAGCACAATTGAATGCAGTACAACCTGCAGTTCTTCAGTTTTGTGATATTTGTGGTAGAGACCATTTGTCGGAAGATTGTGCAGCAAATCCTGATTCTGTGAACTTTGTCGGGTATGCTCAAAGAGGCAGAAATCAGAATTACGACAATACATATAATGCAAACTTAAGGAATAACTTGTCGTATGGAAACAACCAAGGCCAGAATCAATTCAGGAACCAAGGTCAGAATCAACAGTTTGCTGGAAATAACAAGCCTGCGTCCGTGCCAAACAACATAAAGGACATGCTGAAGTCAATCATGGAAAGCCAAGCTAAGTATGAAGTGGATATAAAAGATTAGAAAACCGCCATCTGGAATTTAGAAAAGCAAGTGGGGCAGCTAGCTGGAGCGCAAAATATGAGACCACAGGGTGGTCTTCCAGGTGATACTAACCCAAATACTAAGCAGGTGAATGCAGTCACTACTCAAAGTAGGTTAGAACTGAAAGAGCTAGCACCGAAGAAAGCAGATCCCAAGGTAGTTCAAGTTGCAACCGGAAAGGGTAAATCTAGTGCAGAGATAGAGGTGAAAAAAGATGGAGTTATTGTAAAGCCTCCTCCACCGTTCCCACAAAAGCTGATCAAACGAGGAGGCTGGATTCAAGAATTTTTTTGACCTCTTGAGGCAGGTACACCTTAATCTCCCCCTTATAGATGTTTTTCAGGGAGTCCCTAAGTATGATAAGTACATCAAAGACATAGTGGCAAACAAGAACATGCTGATAGAATATTCCACGGTCGCTCTCACAGAAGTATGCACGTCTCAGATTCAGAATAGATTGCCAACTCAACTGAAGGATTCGGGGAGTTTCACTATTGAGATCACCATTGGCCAGAAAGTTATAGCATGAGAACTATGTGATCTTGGGGCAAGTATCAACCTAATGCCATCTTCAGTCTTCAAAAAAGACTTGATTGGGTAGTCCTCGCCCCACTATATTTGTTCTACAATTGGCAGACAGATCTTTTGTTAGACCTGAGGACATAATTGAAGATGTACTGGTGCAGATTGGTTCGTTGATCTTATCGATGGATTTTGTGATCTTGGATTTTGAACCAGACCCGGAAGTTCCATTTATTTTAGGACATCAGCTATTGGCTATAGGCAGAGCGTTGATAGATGTGGCTTCAGGACAACTCACTATGAGAGCACATGACAAGGTGGAGGTCTTCAATGCTTGCAAAGCAATGAAGTTGCGTGCATTATATGAGGACTTATCGGCTATTATTGTGGTAGATATAAAATCAGGGATACCGCTCATAACATCCAAAGATCCATTAGAGAGAGCCCTCACAGGGACAGATTTGTATAGAGATGGAGTGGCACATGAAATGGTTGAATGTTTGGAAGAAGCTTGGGTGTTGTCTAGTACTACGGAGTTTGAGCCTCTTAATAGACCTTTGGGACCCCCTCCCAAGCCATCTATTGAAGAGGCCTAAAGCTAGAGATGAAACCACTCCCGCCTCATCTGAAGTATGCATATTTGGGAGAAGATGATACACTTTCAAAGATGATACACTCTGAAGTATACAAGACGGGTTGAATGAAGCACAGGTAAAGGAAGCTCTAGTAGTATTGCGTAAGAGGAAGTGAGAAATTGGGTGGCAGATGTCTGACATTTATGGGATCAATCTATCCTTTTGCATACATAAGATTTACATGGAGGAAGGGTACAAGCCCATGGAACAACATCAGAGAAGATTGAACCCTCCTATGAAGGATGTAGTGTGGAAAGAGGTGATCAAGTGGCTAGACATAGGAATTTTGTTCCCCATCTCAGATAGCAAGTGGGTCAGTCCGGTGCAATGTGTCCCAAATAAAAGTGGGATTACTGTGATAAGAAATGAGAAGGATGAGCTGGTTTCAACATTATAGTCACTGGGTGAAGAATTTGCATGGACTACAGGAAATTGAATGAGGCCACCTGGAAAAATCATTATCCTATCCCATTCATTGATCATATATTGGACAGGTTAGCTGGCCAGGAGTACTTTTGTTTCCTAGATGGATATTTTGGCTACAATCAAATAGCCATAGCACCAGAGGATCAAGATAAGACGATGTTTACTTGTCCATATGGCACATATGCTTTCAAGCGTATGCCCTTTGGGCTTTGTAATGAGTTGGCTACATTTCAGAGGTGTATGATAGCTATTTTTTCTGATATGGTGGAGGAGATTGTCGAAGTATTCATGGATGAATTCTCAGTGTTTGGGAAGTCATTTGACACTTGTCTTATTAATCTGGATAGGGTATTGGCAAGATGTGAGGAGACGAATTTGGTGTTGAACTGGGAGAAGTGCCACTTTTTGGTCACGAAAGGCATTGTCTTTGACCATAAATTGTCAAAGTTGGTGCTAGAAGTGGATCGCGTAAAGATAGAGGTTATTGAGAAACTACCACCTCCAGTCTCTGTGAGAGGTGTTCGTAGTTTTCTTAGTCATGCAGGTTTCTACAGACGCTTCATTAAAGACTTCTCCAAGATATCCAGGCCAATGTGCAAGCTGTTGGAGAAAGAGGTAAAGTATGAATTCAGTGATGAATGTGTGAAGGCTTTTGAGAATTTGAAGAAGCGCTTGATTGAAGCTCCTATTTTGATTGCACCAAATTGGGAGCTGCCTTTCGAGCTTATGTGTGACGCTAGTGATGTTGCATTGGAGCTGTGTTAGTCGAGAGAGTCAAAAAGGTATTTCATTATATTTATTATGTGAGTAAAACACTTGATTCGGCTTAGACGAACTACACAGTCACTGAGAAAGAGATGCTGGCTTTAGTCTTTTCTTTTGATAAATTTCGCTCATATCTTGTGGGATTGAAAGTGATTGTATATACAGATCATGATGCGATCCGTTGCTTTTTTAGAAAGAAAGATGCGAAGCTAAGACTTATTCGATGGATTTTGCTACTTCAAGAGTTCAATTTAGAGATAAGGGATCGAAAAGGCATAGAGAACCAAGTGGCAGATCATTTGTCCAGGCTTGAAGATTGGTCTCATGTGCCTACTAAAGGGCATATTAGAGAGGAGTTTCCAGATGAACAACTCCTAGCTTTAAGTGTTGCTGAGCTATCATGGTATGCTGATCTTGTCAATTTAGTGGTGAGTGGGGTGTACCCCCCGGAAGCCACTACACAACAGAAGAAGAAGCTATATCATGACTCGCAATTTTATCTGCGAGATGAGCCCTACCTGTTCAAAAAAGGTCCGGATTAAATAATTAGAAGATGCATTCAGGAAAATCATTTGAGGGAGATCTTAGAGAGTTTTCATTCTTCTCCTTATGAAGGATGATAAAAGCTCAAATCGTGCTCTCCAAGTAGGAGGTCACAACGATCGCGTAATCAAAACAAAATTTATAACCCAGCAGATGTCAGGGTCAGACCTAAGGGACCTGATTTAGCTCATTAGAGATTGTGCATAGAGATTTCAAAATCAGAGTAGTTGATCAACAAAACCATAGAACCAAAATAGGGGAATTGGGAAAGTTGTCACAACAAACTCAATTCAAATAAGAGCTAAAATATTGAGATGGGTGTACCAAATAGAACTAGACGACTAGGGGTGCATTGCCAATAGGGCATTTGCAATAGGATAGGGTAATCAATAAATTCACTCAAATTCTCACCTATTTGACACGGGTAGCATTGGTCATAAGTGTGGAATGATATCTCTCGATCAACATCCACATATCCGATGATTTCGGTTAGAACATCATTCGGTGTGCTAAATAACCAACCAACATTTGCTTGGGGAGGTCATCCTATTTCTAGCTCGGACCCTTAAATGGGAGATTCCATAATTGGAGTTATGTCTAGCCTCCAATCAAAGTGAATTTCCAAGTACCCACTAGCAATTGCACATCCACAACTACAAAATCCTCTCTTGAGAAACTAAATAGCCAAGTAAGGTAAATTCATGTTTGCAACCACAAATTATTAGAATAAAACATGGTGAAATTACTAGACCTATATCAGATAATCAATTATAAGAGTGATTTAGCAACACCCACACCCATTAGCTAGGCACCCATCATTAATACACCCCTAGACAAGAGAAATTAGCCACTCATAGAAGGAGAAGAAGATACACCAGCTGGGTACATCAAATTCTCATCCATTGTAGTTGATTCTCAAGTTCTAGAGTCAAATTAGCGCACAAATTGTTAACCAAAAGATTGGATTGAAAACCCTCTCTCAATTGAGATAGAGAAAAGTGTTTACAAGCCAAAACTATCTCAAAATTCTCTCTGAAATTCTCTACTCTAAATTATATATACAAAACAAGCCTAAAATTGCCTTTTATATGTTCCCAAAATTGTCACATAAATTTAGGACAAAATTTCCCTCCGGGTGGTGTGCGACGCGGCGTGCGGTTCGCACATCATAGTATGCGCATCGCACACCGGCTTCAGGTTGACTAGTGACTTCAGTCGCTTAGGTAGGCCTTATGTGGAGGGTGATGCATTTTGCACCATGAGATGTGCATGTCGCATGGAGACCGCATGCCATATTAGAATCTTCAGTCATCTTTGCATCTTTATGCAGAGGATATGCGAACCGCACCTCATCTTGTGCGTGTTGCACAACCACTGCACCTCTCGGCAGATTCTCCAGCTTTTCTCAAACTCTTCACACTTAGCTTCTTTTTGGATCTATTTGGGTCCATATCCTTGTTTCTCCTCTTCTATCCAAAGTACTTGTATAGACATCAATAAAGGTCATAAGAATCTCTAAATCAATTCAAAACATAGCAATAATTCATGGATATAGGCTCAATAAGTTTGTAGGTTACCGACTTATCAAACCCCCAAACTTGAACTATTGCTTGTCCTAAAGCAAGATACTTACATGGCAAGGAATGAATTATGATAAGGCTCAATAAAGGCACAAAAACTATTCTACACTAAAAATTTAAGAAAAATAAACAAACAAAAGACTCAACTACTATGCTTATCTCAATTTGGACCCCCACATGCTCAAGGCAATTGCTCATTTCAAAACTTTTTGTTCAAAGGACATCATGTTTCATTCAAAACTCAAGGGAATTTAAAGCAAGACATTTAAGCTTCTCAAGTCATTGGCATGGACCGTCAAGGTTTGCCTCGAGATTTTCCACACAACTTGTCTCATTCATTCCCCTCAATTGAAATAGAGACTCTATGCTTTAATTTGAGTGCATGATGCCACTCACCATAAGAGAGAATCTCACCCACAATCATTCAATTCACAAAACACGGGATTATAAGAGAACCAAGAAGACTCTCACTCTCTCAAGGAAGTTCAAGTGCATACGCGTCGAACCATAGGCTTTCCCTTCATGTAAATCGTCACTAACGTAGGGTAGCCAAACTCAGAATCACCAAGGACTTGCGGGTTATAATGATGGTTAGGGATCAGGTGAGGAAATCATTTGGTTCAAGTTACTACACCTCCCTAATGCTCTTTGTTTTGTCATTTCAAATGCCACTCATATTTTTCAATTTCCAACTTCACCTTATTTCTCCCTCACACAACCCAAGATTTGTCCTTTTAACCTCATGATTATTTCACACCTTATATCACCTTTACTTGGTGGCACCTATTTTTGCTTTTCAATTTGCTCATTTGGATTGATCTTTTGGAGCAATTTTCAATTCTCGAATCAAGGTGCTACCTTGCACTTAAAGTGCATTTCTTTTGTTCTCCTCGTTTGATCACATGCACCCCCAAACTTAGGCATTTGCCTATGTCATCTTTTGTTTACCCCCCAAACTTAGGCTTTTAGCCTATATTTCATTTTCAATAAATTAGGGAGGATGGGTGACAAGATAGAGGTTCCAAAAAGGTCACGGTGTTACAAAGGTGTCAAAGAATGGTCACAAGCTCAAAGGGGTTCACTAGGATTTGATGTCATTTGGAGGTCATTTGACTGAAGTGGCTATCAAAAAGGGCCTAAGGTCATTTCCCAAGCTCGGTTACACCTAGAATTTCACCTTAAATCATATTCGAGGTAAGTTCTAGACGACACTTATGCAAAAGAATCAAGGTAAAGCCTCACCGCACAAGGCATCATGTCATAAGACTTCATCCATTAGTCCCACAGTCAATTGGGGAAAATAACTTTTGACAAGCTATTCCGAGTTCATTACACACTCGTTTTTAAGCCAATCAAGCCAAAGCGAGGGTGTGCAAGTCATGACAAGAGAACGCTTTTATCTCAAAAATTCATTTCCCTTCCATTTTTCCTTTCCAAAAAAAATTCACTAAGAAAATTTTTCGGTGGGCCCATTTCGAGACAAGCATTTACGAACTCAATTGTAAACTAAACTTGGCATTTTCCCTTAGGAAAGTTGCCTCTCAATCTATCATAGGTAAACACCAACACGGTTCGACACACAAAAACAAAAGAAAAGAAAAAGAAAATGATCAAAACTTTTGCTCCTTGGGAAAGAACCGTGGTATTAAGAAAACCCTCGGAGTTTATTTCTACACTACTATGAACAAGGCGATAAAAGAACCTCCCCCTAACCAAAACTGAACATTATCCTCAATGAAGCACGAAAGAAGAGATGGTAAACTCCCTGAACTAAAGTGCGAAACACACTGCAGGTGATGCGGCCGCACTTCCATCGCATCAGTTAAGGTTGGTAAGCATGTTTGCTGCTTGTGCGACCAATGTGCGACACACACCAAAGATCATGCGATCCGCACTAAAAATGCATGATGGGAAAAATTCTGGGGAGAACTGCCAGTGTTCTGGAATGCAGTGTGAAATGAGTGTGCGATGCGCACTTCAGGTAATGCAATTGCACACCAATCGCACATGAATTGACCTGAACCGCCAGGTATTCTGTTAAGCTCATGCATTCTGATATGTAACGCACACCCTTCATGGTGTGATCGCACAAAGCCTCGCATCATCTGACCATTGCTTCCATTCCAACTACAATTCTAACAAAAACAACATACAAGATAAAACTAGAAAATAAGGAGAAAATACGTAAGGAAAAAGAGCTTGGGTTGCCTCCCAATAAGCGCTTGGTTTAACGTCACGGCTCGACGGAGGTACCTCAAAATCAAGGTTCATCCAAGAAAATGTCTTCTACACACGCAACCTCCCCCGTGATTCCCAAATACATATTCACTCATTGCCCATTTACCTTGAAAGCCAAGATATCCTCATTTTCCAATTCAATAGCTCCATTGGTGAAAACTTGAAGCACTTTGAAAGAACCCGACCATTTGGATCTTAGTTTGCTCGGAAAGAGCTGAAGCCTCGAATTGAACAAGAGTACCCAATCTCCCGGGTGAAACTCTCATCTTCAAATTTATTGGTCATGATAGTGTTTCATCCGGGCCTTGTAGATAGAGGCACTTTCGTACGCCCGCATTTGAAACTCATCCATTTCATTTATATCTTCAACCCTAGCACGAGCGGTTCTCTCCCAATCTAGGTTCAGCTTCTTCAAGGCCCACATAGCCTTGTGTTCCAATTTGACCGGGAGATGACAAGCTTTGCCAAAAACTAGTTGATAGGGGAACATTCCAATCGGGGTTTTATATGCTATCATGAATGCCCATAGTGCATCATCTAGCTTGCGTGACCAATCCATTTGGTGAACATTCACCGAATTTGAAAGGATGGATTCAATCTCCCGGTTGGACACCTCAACTTTCCCGCTTGTTTGTGGATGATAAGGAGTGGCCACTTTGTATTTGAAACCATATTTTTCAAGTAGTGCGCCGAACAATTTGTTGCAAAAGTGTGATCCACCATCACTAATAATGGAACGAGGTGTGCCAAATCTAGCAAAGATGTGTTTCTTAAGAAAAGTAGTCACACTTCTCCCCTCATTATTTGGTAAGGCCACCGCTTTCATCCATTTTGACATGTAATCTACAGCCACTAAGATGCAGGTATTCCCATGTGAGCTCGTGAAAGGTCCCAGAAAATTGATACCCCATACATTAAACAATTCTACCTCCTAAATAGGGGTAAGTGGTAATTCATGGCGGCGAGATATGCCTCCTTTGCCCTGACACTTGTCAGACTCTTTCACCATATCATGAGCATCGTGGAATAACGTAGGCCAATAGAACCTGCTTTGCAATACCTTAGAAGCCGTGCGCATGCCACCATGGTGTTCTCCAAAAGGGGATGAATGATATGCTCTAAGAATAGGTAACATTTCAATTTCAGGAACACATCTCCTTATCATCCCATCGGCGCATATCCAGAACAAGTAGGACCTGTCCAAATAGTATTTCACACATCATGGAGAAATTTCTTTTTCTTATTAGAGTTCAATCCCTCTGGGAGTAGATCACTTGCTAAGTAATTAGCAAAATCAGCAAACCAAGGTATCAAGTCATGAGATGCAGCCAAAATTCGCTCATCCGGGAATGAGTCATTAATTTCTAGTTTTTCCACCGGTCTTCCTTCTTCTTCCAAATGGGATAGGTGGTCAGCCACCTGATTCTCACACCCTCTTTGATCCTTCACTTCAAAACGAAACCCTTAATGGAGTATCACCCACCGGATTAATCTTGGTTTGGCATCCTTTTTAGCCATCAAATATCTTATAGCAGTGTGATTAGTGTGTACCACCACCTGAGTGCCCAAGAGATATGCCTGAAATTTCTCAAAAGCAAACACCACAACCAACAATTCCTATTTTGTAATCGTGTAATTTGTTTGTGCGACATTCAAAGTTTTTCTTGCATAATATATCGGGTGAAAAATCTTCTCTCTTTGCTGACCAAGCACTACCCCTAAGTCTACGCCACTAGCATCACACATAAGCTCAAAAGGCTTTGACCAATCCGGGGTAATGATAACCAGAGTGGCTATGAGTTTTTCTTTCAAGGTGAGGAAAGCCATCATGCATTTATCATCAAAGTTGAATGTTGCCTTCTTTTGTAAAAGCTTACACAAAGGATGACCCACCTTTGAGAAGTCCTTGATGAATCGCTGATAAAATCCAATGTGCCCCAGGAAACTCCGGATGCCCTTCACGGTTCTTGGAGGGGGTAGTTTCGATATAACCTCAATCTTTGCTTGATCAACCTCGAGAACTTTTTTGGAGATCTTGTGTCCCGAAACTATCCCTTCTATAACCATGAATTGACACTTTTCCCAATTCAACACCAATTTGTTTCCTCACACCTTTTAAGTACCTCCTCTAGGTGCTCTAAACAATCATTGAACTCATCCCCCACCACCGAGAAGTCATCCATGAAAATATCCATTGTGTCCTCCACCATGTTTGAGAATATCGACGTCATACACCTTTGGAAGGTGGTCGGTTCATTACAAAGTCCAGAGGGTATTCTTTTGAAGGCAAAGGTGCCATACGGGCATGTGAAAGTGGTCTTTTCCTGGTCCTCGGGGGAAATTGAAATTTTATTGTATCGGAAATAGCTATCTAGAAAACAATAGAAGACACGGCCCGCCAACCGATCTAACATTTAATCCATGAATGGAAGAGGGAAATGGTCCTTTTTCGTCCACGAATTAAACTTTTTGTAGTCCATGCAAACTCTCCAACCGGTCACGGGTCGAAGGGCCATCATCTTATCTTTCTTGTTTGGATCCACTATAATTCCTCCCTTTTTTAGAACACATTGCATCGGGCTAACCCATGTGCTGTCCGAGATGGGAAATACTACTCCCGCATCCATCCACTTGATGATTTCTTTCTTCACCACTTCTTGCATAGGCGGGTTTAGTTTTCGTTTGTGCTCAATTGAAGGGATACTTTCCTCTTGGAGGTTTATTTTATGAGTGCATATTCCCGAAGGTATGCCTTTTATATCTGCAATAGTCCACCCTATAGCTCTGATATATTTCTTCAACACTCAAACTAAGGCTTCCACTTGCGTGTCACTTAACTTATTGGAAATAATGATCAGCAAGGTCTTATTAGCACCCAAGTATGCATACCTCAAATGGGAGGGAAATGGTTTGAGCTCCAAGCTAGGAAGTTCAACGATGGACGGTTTCGATGGTGGGGTTTCCCTATTCTTCAGATGGAGATCAAGTTTCTTTGGGGTATAAGAGTAGGATCCCATGCCCACCAATGCACAACAAACTTCATCGAATTCCTTAATACCCTCACTATCATGATTCAATAGCACTGCTTCTAAGGCTTCATCAACGAATCCCTCTCGCATGTACAAATCCACACTCTCCTTAATTTTTTCAATTGCGAATGCCGTTTGGATATCACTTGGTTGCCTCACAGATCTACTCATATCGAATGTGACTTCCTCATCATTCAATGCAAACTTCAAATCTACCGAGTTCATTATACTCAAGGTGTGCCCTGTTTTTAGAAGAGGATGCCCCAAGATGATGGGTATCTCTAAACTCCCCTTATAATAGATTATCACGAAATCTGTTGGATACACCACTCGCCCCACCTTAATCAAAATGTCATAACTGATTCCTGTGGGTTACCGTATTGATCATTTTGTCATGCCAAGCTCCAAGCAGGTGCTAGTGGGCTGCCCCAACTCCATTCGCTTGAAAGTGGCTAATGACATCAAGTTGACACTTAAGTTTTCATCGTACACTATTCTAGCAGACTTGTGGACTCCTTTCGAATCACACACCGTGTGTAGACCCAGCATTAACGCTTTATTGGAGAAATTTCCTGCAATAGTAGCACTACTAAAGGGGGATAGTTGGACTACCCCTATCTCTTCTAAATTGCATGTGGTGCATAACTCTTTCACGAATTTAGCACATTCGGACATTTTGTCAAAGTTGGAGCTTGCAGGCACGTTTATGGTGATTCTCTTCAATAAAGACTCAAAATCATTTGTCTTCTCCTCCACATTTTCATGCAAGACTCATTGAGGGAATGGAGGTGGACAAGTGGGGAGTGTTTTAAGAATTTTTGTCTCCTTGCTCTCATTTTAACAAATCTTGGGCACCCCATACCTTTTAGTTTGCCTTTTCTAAGGTATGCTTATCGTTGGCATCTTATCATCCTCATTCTCGGCTTGCCTAGATTGGAGTTGTGAATTCATCCAATGCATTCTATGTTCAAGACATTCAATGGCCACGAAATGCGCTTGAACGGTTTGGGCAAATACCCCAAGCTTATGACTCAATTCCTCGATGATTCCATGGGTTGCCCCAACTTTCTCTAGTACTTCCATAACCATATTCTCCATTTTAGAGTCTTTGTATTGCCCGTTCTGACCTTGATTTCCATGATTGCGCCTACCCAAGATTTGAGGGATATCATGGAAACCCACCTCGTGGTCTGCAATAGAGGCCTCATCACTACCTTCACTCGAACTCACACCATACTCTACAATCCTCATACCCCCGATAGCACCAATGGCATTAATTGTTTCTAGTCGCTCGCTCGAAATTCTCTTTACCATGAATTCAAGGAGAGTGGAGGTGATTGATAGCTCTATACTCCTTCGAGCTTCATTTTCTAACCAATCCTCAATCTCGTTAGCAGAGGTAGCACCCATTGCTCCCTCGGCTCCAAAATCTAACTTAAGGTCCGACAAGGTATCAAGGTCAAGAACAAATGGCTCGAATGAGAAGTATTTGCCTTTATATTCGTATGATGCGTGCCTGCAAATTCACCACCAACAACCACAAAAAGTAAAAGAAAACAACACTCTCAAATTGACTTCACAACACAATCAAAAACTAGCTAATACTCAAGTCCCCGGCAATGGCGCGATTTTTTATAAATGCTCAAATTGTGCTCTCCAAGTAGGAGGTCACAAAAATCGCGTAGTCAAAACAAAATTTATAACCTAACGGATGTCGGGGTCGAACCCAAAGGAACTTATTTAGCTCATTAGCTATTGTGCGAAGCAATTTCAAAATGAGAGTAGTTGTTCAAAAAACCGAAAGAAATAAAATGGGGGAATTGGGAAAGTTGTAACTACTAACTCAATTCAAATAAAAGCTATAAAATCGAGATGGGTGTACCAAATAGAACTAGATGACTAGGGGTGCATTTTCAATGGTCATTTGCTATAGGATAGAGTAATCACTAATTCACTCAAATTCTGACCTATTGACACGGGTAGCCTTGGTCATAAGTGTGGAATTCTATCTCTTGATCAACATCCATATATCCGATGATTTCAGTTAGAACATCATTCGGTGTGCTAAATAACCAACAAACATTTGCTTGGAGAGGTCGTTCGATTTATAGCTCGGACCCTTAAATGGGAGATTTCACGATTGGAGCTATGTCTAGCCTCCAATTTAAGTGGATTCCCAAGTACCCACTAGAAATTTCACATCCACAACTATAAAATTCTCTCTCGAGCAACTAAATAGCCAAGTAAGGTAAATTCATGTTTGCAACCACAAATCATTAGATTAAAATATGGTGAAATTACTAGACCCATATCAGATAAGCAATTATAAGAGTGATTTAGCAACACCCACACCCATTAGCTAGGCACCCATCATTAATACACTCTTAGGCAAGAGAAATTAGCCACTCATAGAAGGAGAAGAAGATATACTAGCTGGGTACATCAAATTCCCATCCATTGTAGTTGATTCTCAAGTTCTAGAGTCAAATTAGCACACAAATTTGTTAACCATAAGATTGGATTGAAAACCCTCTCTCAACGGAGATGGAGAAAAGTGTTCACAAGACAAAATTATCTCAAAATTCTCTCTGAAATTCTCTACTCTGAATTGTATATACAAAACAAGCCTAAAATTGCCTTTTATATGTTCACAAAATCATCACATAAATTTAGGACAAAAATGCCCTCCGGGTGGTGTGCAATGCAGCGTGCGGTTTGCATGTTATAGTGTGCGCGTCTGATAACGATCTCAATCGAGTGACTAAAATTGATACCAAAAACACGGAGTTCAACAATACAAAATAAAGATAGTGGAGAAATTAAGATAAGAATTAGAAGAAATTGAGATGAGAATAGAAGAAAGAAAGGTTAATTGAATCAACAATCAACCAAGGAGAAGAGAACTCAATCAAATGCATGAGAAACCAAATTGAATCCACAAGATGATAACTCGATGATCAATTAAGCAAAGAAGATAACACAAGCAATTCGGGAATCCACCCTAATCACTCATTCTAAACTAATAATTGAAATTGAACCCAATCAATATCCTAACCTAAAATATCAAGTCTATTCAAGACAATTCAATTATCAAAAATCTCCATATGAAAATGGCTAAGGCAACTATTTATAGTTATTGCCTTTACACAAATAGCCTATTACAAAATAGCCCAAAAGTGACTATTTTAGAAATAACCCATAAGGGCCCTTCTTGATTGCCCAAATGACATCTTGATTGCCCATGGCCTTGTAAATTTGTTGTTCCATGGCTTTCTCTGGGCTCCAAGCTATCATCCATATATAAAAGCCCCTCCTAATAGGCTCCAAGCTAACCATGATTGTATCATCCTCCCCTTCTTCAAAAGGATTCGTCCTCGAATCCGAACCTTGCAAAAATATAAGAAGGAAAAACAACAAACATATCCTCATAGCATGAGGGTTAGCACATGGGTTACCAACCATACCAACTTGCCAAGGAGGCATATACTTGAAATACAACCAACTATCCTTTGTGTCAAATAAGATCAATGCATTGTAGAACATACAAAGGATTCGACTGTGAGAAATATCATGGAATAAAGAGGGTTCAAACACCCATGAGGATTTACCTGGGTCAAAGATATGAAAGACCCACATAGTTTGGTCACAACAAAAAATGGACCAACCCAAGAAACCCCTGCCTCTATATAAAACAAATTCCATACGTACATGGACATCATCATATGCAAAGAGGTAGTAGAGAAAGGTGTTACTTAAATGAACTTCATTCAAGGTGTTCCCACATATAGAATTACCCTTTGATCCACAAGAATTAAGGCCTTGATCAAGAATGGGGTCACACAAGAATGAAGAGGTCATTAGAGAACATACACCCCTTTTCTTTTGACCACTAACCCCTCCAATAGACGTACTATCATTTTTCAAGAAGAGAGCTTCGTCTTTGGAAAGTGTGTCATCATACTATAGTGGATTTTCAAACAATTGGTAGCCTTCAAGGGTGGCTACACTTCCAACATTATAAGATACACCACTATCTTCATCATTCACATTAGTCATGTCATCATTGAATAAGGGATTATCCCTAAGTTCATACTCCACCTCAAGATCCTTATGACAAAAATTAGAAATGGAATCAACACCCAAGGAATCATCACCTCTAAGTAAAGATCCTACATGACTAACTACATGACCAACTATATCATTACCATTACTAAATTGAGGTTCATTTATCACATCACACAACTCCTCAATTAGTAGGTCATCATTACAAGCAAGTTGGTCAATACCACAATAAAGACTAGTTGGTAGCATATCAAGCTCAACAGAATCACACACATGATTACCATCATTATAGCCAATTAGCATTTGACTACCCCCATTACATGAAAATACATTTTCACTCAAGTCACAAGTGCTAACACTAGATGGATTCAAATCGATCTTACTAGAAGAATCAATCAAGTCATCTATAGGATCAACAAGTGTTTGGGCACTCACAACAATGGCATCATCATCATGCAACAAGGTGTCATCAAGATCATCACAAGGTAAAGGCTCTTTAAGCTCACACATATACAAGCTATCACTTACACTCAATTGTCCACTAACCACACAATGATCTTCCAAGTTCAATAAAGTGCAAGAGTTAGCTTTGTTACCTTGTAGCTCATAGAAAGAATTGTGTTCACCTTGGTTACAAACACTTGAGCACAATTGATTCCTTTGAAATCTTTCAACCATCTCATGATGTTCCACATTTTGAGGTTCCACAATAGGCTTGCTTCCAAGAATACCTGCACAAGAATTAAGACAACTAGAAAAAGAAGAGAGGGTACAAAAGTTAGTATAAGGTTGTGACAACCCTCTCACATCACTCCACACAACCTCTATTTTTTCCACTCTAGAGTTGTAACTTATCACACCCTTACTCCTCTCAATCTTTTGTCTCTCAATTTCATTAGAGTTCAGACAAGCGCCAAGTATCCCTTGTGAAGGGTTAGATGATCCCTTCACTTCAAGCTTCCACTTTGGTGCACAAGGTGTGGATGTTTTGACTTCCATGTTCAACTCCTTAGTGGGTTCATCTTCATGAGGAGTAGTTTTCTTCAACATCTTTTGTAACTCCTCGGGATTAAGATTGGGAACCCATCGAATGACCTTGTCAAATCCTCTTTGTATGGCATCCCCTAATTCGTTAATTCTTAAAGATTCAAGATCCTTCACCGTAAGGGTCTCATTTGATTTCACTCTACTTTCATGGCTTATTGATCCTTCAATTCTACCTCCAACATCATTACCATAAGGAGAACAAATCACATTATAAGGAGAATAAGAAGTATAGGTTCTTGCATTCCAAGAAGTAGAGGATGTTCTTCTCCTATGGTTCACACAACGTCTTCGAATTGGTTGAACCCACACATCTATACCCCCTCGACTAGGATAGGAAGTAGCACAAGACAAGGATGGTAATTCATCTTCACAATATCCCCTTCTATCACAATCTTCCTCAAATGATTCATAAGAAATATGGGAGAAAGCATCGTACCTCACATCATTTTCATCACCATGGTGTGTAATATGAGAATCCCCATACTCTTCATCTTCACTATCGGATTTACAATAAGATACTTCTACTCCTTCATGTTCATCATAAGAGCCATAAGACCCATTCATTTCACATTCATTTTCGAAGTAGAAGTTCTCACAATCATATAACTCATGATCACAATCATAGCCTTCATAAGATTCCCCTTCAAAAGATTCCGAGGCTATGGATGACATCCTTCCTTATACCTCCTTTTGTACCTACAAAACTAGCAAACAAGTTAGTAATAAAATCTTCACGCCACTCATTATGTAAGCTCTCAACTCACCTACTATAGCTTCTTTTCCAAATTGATAGTGTTACTAGTTTTGCTCAATCAATTCAAGGTTATCTAACCTTGTGGAGGAATGGATCCTTATGACTCTTGAAAGAACGACGACTTGAAAGACTCTAAACGGACCTGAATCAAGAAATTAATCAACGAAACAAGACAAGAAAAGAAGGAAGAAGAAGCACGAAAGAATTTGGACTCAAGAATTAAGTAACAAACGTAGGAGAAACTACTTGTTGTTGCTTAATTTGAAGAATCAAAGAGATGATTTGATGTTTTAAAACTAGTTAACAAGTAATTAAAGATGTTAATTAGGTGTTAAATAGTTGAGAAATCGAAGAGAAATGAGTGTAGAAGAAGGAGTTTGAAGTTTGGACACTTGGAAAATTTTTGGAGTCTTAAAAGTTCCAACACTTAGAAAAATTTTGGGGTTCCAAAATTTGAAGCATTCTGTCCAAGTTTGCAAGTGTGCATTTCAGCCCCCAAAACATTTTCTAAGGGGCAAATTTGGTCCTTCGGATTTTTTATTTTATTTTTTTAAATTCCACTTGTGGACCCAACAAACATCTTTGACCACTTTAACTTGGAAAAGTTGGATCCAATGTACCTTTTGGCTTCTTCTTTTTCAAGATGTTTTTGATGAATATCAAAAACACCTAGAACACCAAGAACACACACTAAACACCAACACCTTCAAATCAACTCGGAATTGGCTCTAACTTTAGAATTAGCTTCCCCTCGACTTAGGGAACAAACCCCAATAGTTTTTAAGCTCCAATTTCTCCCCAATCAAAAGACCCACTTTTCAAGTTTGCAAGTTTTCAAAGCTTCAAAGTCCTTCAATGACAACTTCACTTCTACAACTCCAAATTAAATATAATTTGAAATCTAGACTCAAAAAACACTAAGGAACAAGAATCTAGTGTCAAAACAAGAAATCAAACAAAAAAAAATTTGGTATATTTTTTTTTTTTTTGGACGATTTTTTTTTTTTTTTGTGAACCTAAGACCTAAAATTTTTCGTTGGCATCGTATCATCCTCATTCTCGGCTTGCCTAGATTGGAGTTGTGAATTCAGCCAATGCATTTTATCTTCAAGACATTCAGTGGCCACGAAATGCGCTTGAACGGTTTGGGCAAACACCCCAAGCTTATGACTCAATTCCTCGATGATTCCATGGGTTGCCCCAACTTTCTCTAGTACTTCCATAACCATATTCTCCATTTTAGAGTCTTTATGTTGCCCGTTCTGACCTTGATTTCCATGATTGCGCCTACCCAAGATTTGAGGGATATCATGGAAACCCACCTCGTGGTCTGCAATAGAGGCCTCATCACTACCTTCACTCGAACTCACACCATACTCTACAATCCTCATACCCCCGATAGCACCAATGGCATTAATTATTTCTAGTCGCTCGCTCGAAATTCTCTTTACCATGAATTCAAGGAGAGTGGAGGTGATTGATAGCTCTATACTCCTTCGAGCTGCATTTTCTAACCAATCCTCAATCTCGTTAGCAGAGGTAGCACCCATTGCTCCCTCGGCTCCCAAAAATCTAACTTAAGGTCCGACAAGGTATCAAGGTCAATAAAAAATGGCTCGAATGAGAAGTATTTGCCTTTATATTCGAATGATGCGTGCCTGCAAATTCACCACCAACAACCACAAAAAGTAAAAGAAAATAACACTCTCAAATTGACTTCACAACACAATCAAAAACTAGCTAATACTCAAGTCCCCGGCAACGGCGCCATTTTTTATAAATGCTCAAATCGTGCTCTCCAAGTAGGAGGTCACAACAATCGCGTAGTCAAAACAAAATTTATAACCTAACGGATGTCGGGGTCGAACCCAAAGGAACTTATTTAGCTCATTAGCTATTGTGCGAAGCAATTTCAAAATGAGAGTAGTTGTTCAAAAAAACCAAAGAAATAAAATGGGGGAATTGGAAAAGTTGTAACTACTAACTCAATTCAAATAAAAGCTATAAAATCGAGATGGGTGTACCAAATAGAACTAGATGACTAGGGGTACATTTTCAATGGTCATTTGCTATAGGATAGAGTAATCACTAAATCACTCAAATTCTGACCTATTGACACGGGTAGCCTTGGTCATAAGTGTGGAATTCTATCTCTCGATCAACATCCATATATCCGATGATTTCAGTTAGAACATCATTCGGTGTGCTAAATAACCAACAAACATTTGCTTGGAGAGGTTGTTTGATTTATAGCTCGGACCCTTAAATGGGAGATTTCACGATTGGAGCTATGTCTAGCCTCCAATTTAAGTGGATTCCCAAGTACCCACTAGCAATTTCACATCCACAACTATAAAATTCTCTCTCGAGCAACTAAATAGGCAAGTAAGGTAAATTCATGTTTGCAACCACAAATCATTAGATTAAAACATGGTGAAATTACTAGACCCATATCAGATAAGCAATTATAAGACTGATTTAGAAACACCCACACCCATTAGATAGGCACCCATCATTAATACACTCTTAGACAAGAGAAATTAGCCACTCATAGAAGGAGAAGAAGATATACTAGCTGGGTACATCAAATTCCCATCCATTGTAGTTGATTCTCAAGTTCTAGAGTCAAATAAGCACACAAATTTGTTAACCAAAAGATTGGATTGAAAACCCTCTCTCAACGGAGATGGAGAAAAGTGTTCACAAGCCAAAATTATCTCAAAATTCTCTCTGAAATTCTCTACTTTGAATTGTATATACAAAACAAGCCTAAAATTGCCTTTTATATGTTCCCAAAATCATCACATAAATTTAGGACAAAAATGCCCTCCGGGTGGTGTGCAATGCAGCATGCGGTTTGCATGTTATAGTGTGCGCGTTTGATAACGATCTCAATCGAGTGACTAAAATTGATACCAAAAACACGGAGTTCAACAACACAAAATGAAGATAGTGGAGAAATTAAGATGAGAATTAGAAGAAATTGAGATGAGAATAGAAGAAAGAAAGGTTAATTGAATCAACAATCAACCAAGGAAGAAGAGAACTCAATCAAATGCATGAGAAACCAAATTGAATCCACAAGATGATAACTTGATTATCAATTAAGCAAAGAAGATAACACAAGCAATTCGGGAATCCACCCTAATCACTCATTCTAAACTAATAATTGAAATTGAACCCAATCAATATCCTAACCTAAAATATCAAGTCTATTCAAGACAATTCAATCATCAAAAATCTCCGTATGAAAATGGCTAAGGCAACTATTTATAGTTATTGCCTTTACACAAATAGCCTATTACAAAAATAGCCCAAAAGTGACTATTTTAGAAATAACCCATAAGGGCCCTTCTTGATTGCCCAAATGACATCTTGATTGCCCATGGCCTTGTACATTTTTTGCTCCATGGCTTTATCCGGGCTCCAAGCTATCATCCATATATAAAATCCCCTCCTAATAGGCTCCAAGCTAACCATGATTGTATCAGCGTCACACACCGGCTTCAGGTTTACTAGTGACTTCAGTCGCTTAGGTAGGCCTTGTGCGGAGGGTGATGTATTTCTCACCACGAGATGTGCGCGTCACATGGCGACCGTATGCCATAGCAGAATCTTCAATCATCTTTGCAGCTTCATGCGGAGGAGATGCGAACCGCACCTCAACTTGTGTGTGTCGCACAGCCACCGCACCTCTCGGTAGATTCTCCAGCTTTTCTCAACTCTTCACACTTAGCTTCTTTTTGGCTCTTTTTTGGTCCATATCCTTGTTTCTCCTCTTCTATCTAAAATACATGCATAGACATCAATAAAGGTCATAAGAACCTCTAAATAAATTCAAAACATAGCAATAATTTATGGATATAGGCTCAATAAGTTAGTAGGTTACCAACTTATCAGGGGACATCATAAAGGAGAGTGTACATCACATAAGGTGTTACCGTCAAGTTTCTATTGGCCCACGATATTCAAGGATGCGGTAGATTTTGTCAAAGGATGTGATCAGTGCCAGTGGACTGGAGCTATCTCTAGAAGGCATGATATGCCTTTACAGAATATCCTTGAGGTAGAGATATTCGACGTATGGGGAATTGACTTCATGGGACCCTTCCCACCTTCTTTTGGCAACAAGTATATACTTGTTGCAGTGGATTATGTGTCTAAGTGGGTAGAAGCGGTAGCCCTTCCTACTAATGATGCAAAGGTGGTGTTAAAGTTTGTTAAGAAAAATATATTCACAATATTCGGTACCCCACAAGCGATAATCAGTGATGGTGGAACTCATTTCATCAATAACTGGTTTAGAAAATTTTTGGCTAAGTATGGGATGCGTCACAAGGTAGCTACTGCATATCATCCCCATACTAGCGGGCAGGTTGAGGTATCGAATCGGGAAGTGAAGCAGATTCTAGAGAAGACTGTGAATGCGCAAAGGAAAGATTAGGCTGAGAAGCTTGATGATGTGGTATGGGCATATCGAACTGCCTACAAAATGCACATTGGAGCTTCTCCTTATTGGCTCGTATATGGTAAGGCTTTTCATCTGCCGGTAGATTTGGAACACCAGGCCTATTGGGCTATAAAGAAGCTGAATCTTGATGAAAAACTAGTTGGGCAGAAGATACAGCTGCAGCTGGATAAACTTGATGAGTTTAGGCTGCAGGCATATGAGAATTCCAAGCTCTACAAGGAGAAGACAAAGAGGTGTCACGATAAGCACATCATTCCTCGCTCGTTTAAACCTGGTCAAAGGGTACTCCTATTCAACTCCAGGCTGAAGCTTTTCCCTGGGAAACTAAAATCCAAGTGGTCTGGACCATTTGAGGTAGTGAGGATGACCTCGCATGGCGCAGTGAAACTCTGAAGGGCCGACAAAACAGGTATATTCTTGGTAAATGATCAACCAGTGAAGAATTATTGGGCGGAGCATATGGACAGGGAGAAGACCTCAATCACCCTATCGAATGAGTGACTTTTGAGGTGCGTCATGCCGTGATGTTAAATTAGGCATTACGTGGGAGGCAACCCACGAATGTATTGTAAAAGTTTAGAATAAAAATAACAAAAATATAAAAATATGAGTCGTGCCACCACCGAAACTAAGGCGCTAGGTGGGAGGCAACCCACCATTTTTCTAATGGTTTGTTGTTTTTATAGGAGGAAAAGGGTAGCTACAAGCTAAGGACGGCATAGGAAGAGGTAAGTAATGAAAAATTTACATCCCAGGGGTCAAGCAGAGCCTTGGGGCGCCACCCTAGGGACCAAACTTCTGAAGGCTCAACCTGGCGCCTTGCTGGCACGCTGCCCCATGCAAGATCCCAGCTAGGCACATTACAGGCATGCTGCCCCATGCTAAAAACTCCTGAGCATCTTGATTGGCGCAATGCTGGCACAACGCACCACGAGCCAAAATTTCATGGGCTGGTTCTGGCACAACAAGGGCGCATCACCCCAGGCCAAATCCAGGTGGGCGCATCTATGGCGCATCACACCAATGCCTAAACTTCCGCGAGCCAATCCTGGCATAGCAATGGCATGGTACCCCAATGACAATTTCAGCAGTCACATTAATTTAAAAGAGGGGCGGGTCAAGGGTCAATCGACCCGAGACCCGAAAACTTTGAGGCCTAGACTATTAAAACCCCTAAATCCCCTATTTTCCTCTTCATTCTTCAAGTGGAGCCCCCCCCTCCCATCTATTCTCTCTCAAATTTCTTCTCCTTTCTCCATTGTTACTCCCCTCAAGCTTGAACAAGCTCCATACTTTCTCAAGGTAAGATCTTCCTTTACTTTCTAACACTTTCTACCTCCTATTTATGCTTTCCTTTGTCAAGATTGGTAGGTGTAAACTTGTTTCATCTTGTTGGAAGAACTAAAACTTTTTCCACCATTGATGAAGGCTTGAACTGTGAAAATACACCCACAAAGAAGATTTATTTTCGTATACACACTAGTAATGGTGGATTTCGAATTTTGTTTCTTTTTGGTGTTGGGTCTTGATTTATAGAAAGCAAAGTAAGTAGTAGAAAGAGATGGGTCACTCTAAAACATCAAAGAAAAATTATGATGAATGTGTAGTTACATGGAATGAAGTTGTGACCTTGAATAGTGTTTAATTTTAAAAAAAGGGTAGTGAATCCTTGAGAACTATTTGAAAGGTACTTATGGAAATTATTTGGTGGATATGGTGTCATAGGATGACGAAACTAAACTTGTGTTGAAAGAGGGAAGTTTGAGTACCTCATGTCATCAACCTATAGACACCGTTGGGGTTGTTATGACCCTATAAAAACACCGATTTAGCTAGTTCTAATTGTACTGGGCTGATTTGTGTAACTTGTGTGTTATAGGTACAATGCCTCCAAGAGAAAAGAAATCGATTACCGGAGGCACGGGAAGCAAAAGGTCCCGAAAAAGGGGAATCATCTGGGACAGCAGCTCCTTCGATCCCGCAGGCACCCCCACAAAAGTTTTGGAGGAGAGAAGTATGTATTCAGGGGAGACTTGGAAATGAAATAGGAGCCTTGCCACCCTACAGGGGAGGCTTCGATCCTTTGATGCAGCACCATACTTGGAAATGAAATAGGAGCCTCCATATAGAGACATACGCCCCACACTTTGTGGGGTAAATTCAATGTCTCGTTGGGAAAGAAGTAAAGACACGGGGAGACATGCCACCCTACATTATGCGTATTTCAGCTAAGAGGCTAGAGTGTGGTTGAAAATTGTGTGTAGCACTCTTCTAAAGTGCAAGCACACAACTAAGGTGACCAAAGATAGGGTGGTGCTTGTGTACATGCTCTGAAGGGAATGCCAATCAATGTGGCTTCGGTACTGAGGCACAACATGATGAAATTCCGCAATAACAAAAGATGGCATTTTTGCTATGGAGGATTGGTGACCCAATTTCTAAGGCAAGAAAATATTGAGGAAGAAATTCATTATTTGGTCCCACCTTTAGTCCTGTACCTTGTAAGTCAACTGGTTGATGTGACAAAGACAAAGCCCAAAGATACTTCACACGGGCTGGTACTTTCTAATGCTGACCGACAGGCTCGAGATGATAGTTGGATGGGTAGAATGTATGGGATGGTGAAGCTACAGTTGCAAATTGGCGGTCGACCTATGACCGAGGAGGAGATGATTGTTTTGAGTGACTGGTACCCGATGAATGAGAGCGCAATGTATATGTGCAAGATGGGGCCGTCATTTTAAGAGTCATTAGATGATGATGAGCCAATCATATATGACACTAATGATGATGATGAGGTTGATGATGTTGGGACCACTTTGATGGAGGTTTATGATACGATAGTTGAGCAGGATCAGGAATTCATTCCTAATGATGATGAGGATGACGCCTAGAGGCCCAGGGAGTTCCCTATCTCTCTCGTTACCTTTGTATTTATTTGAAGCACTGAGGACAGTGCTATGTTTAAGTGTGGGGTGGAGAAGTGACTTCCTATGATTTCCATTGCTATATCTTGAGTGTTGTGAGCGTCGTGTGACTGGTTTTAGCTGTTAGACAGGATGGTTGGTAGCATATGCTTAGTTAGGTTTTTTTTTTTTTTCTAAGATTGGGTTCCTCGACTTTTGTTTTTGGTTCTTTTCCTGAGGATAGTCCCTTTGAACCGGGTAGATTTTTTTTAGGTTAGTTCTTTTTTTTAAGTAAGTCGTAGTAGTAGTGACTTGCCCTGAAGATGGATGGATGACGACCGTCTTAAGGGAAAATTAGTTATAGGATTGTAGGATTAGAAGCTTTGCCTTTGGAACTTAAAAATCCCACTTGAAGCCTAGTTAGACATCATGGATAGTTCATGCGAGGCCAGGAAAGTGAGTAAGAACTTCATGATAAACACATAGGCTCTTTAACTAGACTCGAATGACAAAGGAAACGGGCTTAATTGTGTAAATCCACTCAATGTGCTTATGTGTGAGCATGCAAGTATAATCCTCCTATATGTGCTTCATGGTGCCATGGGTGTGAGCTTTTGATTAGTTTCTTGCATAGAGTAGCATCTAGAACTTGCCCCGCGTGTATGTGAATGTTAACTAGCATGAAATTTGTGGAATATGATTAAGGCATTTTCTTGAGAAGCCATTTTTCTTGTTTCTTTGATGATTGTTTGTACCACCTTGACATTGCCATTAGTGAAGCCTCTTTGAGACTTGAAGACTATGTTGTTTTGTTATGCCGCATAATGAGCCTATCCACTTTGTTGATACCCTATGAATTTGATCCAAATGAGAGACCCTAATGCACTATGAGCTCAAAAAGTTAAAAAGGGAAACAAAAGGAGAAGGGTAGATGAAAGTGAAGGTAAAGTAGAAAAATAATGATGTAGAGCCCGGTGAAATCTTGTAAAGTGCTTGTTGTTAGGAGTCAAAAGAGTTTGAACTTTTTGGAAAAAAAAAAGAGAAAAGAAAAAGAAATAAGTTTCGCTAGCAACAAGTACGCATCAAATAGAGGGGGAAAAGAAGGTGGAATAAGTGGTAGTACAAGAAGGTGTGAACATAGGAGAAACTAAGAAAGAAGGATGAAGAAAAGAGTAAAAATGTAGTGTCATGTGCAATAGGTAAAAGAGTCACTTTATGCCTAAAAGTATCCTACCCGTCTCGAAGCTGACATTACAACCAAATGAAAGTCCTTTTGATTTCATGAATGTGATTGCTTTGTTGAATTCACTATACACTAAGGGCAAGCCTATGGTATATTATGATATGTCTGAAACATCTTTTGTGAGAGTGAGTGCTTAATTGATTCAAAATGCCCTAATGAAATTAAAATGAAGTGACTAAAAAAAATAGGGGCAATACTAAATTGTGAGGGCTCTCATGACATGTATTTGGTAGTGTTACTACTTGCGGTGTTCACACATGGATATGTTGGCCGATATTGTGATAAAGAGTCGGTTATAGAGGGTGTGGTATTTCAAGTGAAAGGTCTTAGAGTTAAAAATGGTGTTTGAATATTGCTTGCTAAATGAACTACGATAGCGTGATTAAAATTGTCTAGCCGTGTGCAAGTGAGAAGATTTTCATGGGGACTTGAGTATTAGCTAGTTTTTGATTGTTGTTGTGAAATCAACTTGAGAGTGTTTCTTTTCTTCTACTTTTTGTTGTTTTTGAGTGTTGATTGAGAAGGTCGGCTATGGAAGAAGCCAAGGATAATGAGAGCATTGGCGGCTTCGACATTGCCAACGCTGCTAAGCCAATGATGCACGGAGGTGTAGGTGCAATCCGCCTACCTCCCAATATTGGAAACGCTGTCTTCCATTTGACAAGAACTATGCTCCATTTGATTCAAATGAAGGGGCTATTTAGTGGAGCTGCCCATGAGGATTCCAACCGGCATATTCGAAACTTCCAACAATGGTGACTCATAAGACCTTCTGGAGAATGACGGCGGCGACGTGGAGAAGTGGTGGAGAAGATTGGCTGAGAAGAGGATAAGATTTTCGTGGGTAGTTGAGGGGTTTTGGAGAGAATTTTGGTGGAAGATTTTGAGGGTTGTGAGGAAAGATGGTGGAAAAAGAAGAGAGAGAGGAAGTTTTAAAAGGAAAATAAGAAGAAGAGTCCGTCGGGTCATCTCCGGGTCTGGTCGGTCAACGGGTTCGGTCAATTAAAAATTCAAATTTACCTCCTGTGCGCCATGACATGCGATTCGCACCAGGCAGGGTGTGGACCGCATGGCGTAGCGCACATGCCCTTTTTTCTCCCCTGGGTTTGCCCAGGCATCTATTTTCTTGTGCGATGGAGGTGCGACACGCACTTTGGTTGGTGCGATCCGCACAACACGGCGCACGTCACCTCTATTTTTTTCAATTTCTCTATAGGCCTTCTGTTTTAGTGTGCGGTGAGTTGTGCAACCTTCACAATTGCTTGTGCGGTCCGCACCATCCACCATAAGGCACATTTTTTCCTTGTTTTCCCTTTTCCATGTTTTCCGTTCCATGCATTCCCTACAGAACATCAAAAACAACAAACAATAACCAAAAACAAAGAAAGAAACTTGGGTTGCCACCAAGCAGCGCTTGGTTTAACATCGCGGCACGACGATGTTACCTCAATCCTCATTCATTTTTGGGGTTGTTGATGCTGTTGCTAGGCAGCGTTCCCTTTATCCATGGGTTCATTTGGCTTGATAGGTGGGTCATTTGGTCCTCAAGGTGCTTGATCGAAGCACTATGGGAGCTCACCATTTGGTGAAGCGTAGAGACCTCACTCTTTAGCTCACTCACTCCCGAGTTTGTAGTTTCCACCTTCTTAAGAACCAAGGACAACATATTCTCTAACTTGGATTGTCCGGGATTTCTTGTGCCTGGCTAGTATAGAGAATCAGATTTGTTTGGGGGGATGTAAGGATTCGAGCTCCGGTGATTGAACTAATCACCATCCTTATCTTTTTCACGCCAATTGCCCTCCCTTGCTTTGTCTCTAATCCAACCTTGATTCTCTTCCTGTGGGAGATAATACCCTGGGCGAGAACCCTCTGACACATAGCATAGCTTACCATCAACCTAAGTCATAAGCTCAACATTATTCACCTCAATCTCCGGTGTACTCACTGCATTAACTTTCTTAACACCAGCTCCCATCACATGCTTGGACATCAAGTCAATTTGTGTCATCATTTTAGCCAAAGCTTCATCTCGCTCCTCATCTTTTCTCCTTGCATCGTTTGTCAAGATTGTTGAGGGCATTCCCAAAGTCGACACCTCTGCCTCTCTTGTATGCCAAGCTTGATTGGTCTTGGTCATTCGTTCTAATAGCGTCGAGGCAATGTGAAACTCAAGGTCCATAAAGGTCCCACCTCCAAGTCAATATTTGCAACCATTAACCATGAATTCGCATAGAAGATTCAATAGACCCAAATAATCAAACAAGAACAAATCTAGATTTAGAATCAAAAAACCCAACAAGTATTATCACTAATACAAACCCAAAATCTCAAGTTAACAATACACCAATAAAATAGCAATTAAGAACAAGAGTTGAAGAATGGAATCTAAAGATTTTACAATACAAAGCATCCAAATCTTCACTCCTATGGTGTTGGTTGATGAACCTTGCTCCCAAGATTGCTCCAAAGTTATGAAAATAGCCAAACATATGTTTCAAGACGGTTTAGGAGTCTTTTGTATCAATTGGGGTTTCCACCAAGGTAAAATTTCATTTCTTCCCATTTTCACGTTCAGGTACAGTGAAGCGATATCGCGCTCAAGGGACTCATGCTGGTCAGCGCCATTGCACTTTTGTTGGTGCGATTGTGTCCTTGCCTTTTACTGGCATTGACCGTCTCTCTCTGTAGCGCTATCGCGCTATACCACCACAATCGCGCACAAGCCTGTCATCCGCCTTCAGCGCCATTGGTGCCCTTTCAGCACGATTGCGCTGAGTTTCCTAGAATTCCAGAATTTTCTCCATCTTGACTTGTTTTCATCCGATTTTGCACTGATCACTTCTAAATTAGATAATCCTGCAAAATAGAAGTAATTTGTATCAATTGCACTATTTTTTCACTTATTATTAGAAAAAGCATAAATTTAAGAGTTAAATAAGTAGGTAGAATACCAACTTATCAAACCCCCAAACTTGAACTATTGCTTGTCCTCAAGCAACTTAAAACTTCTAACTCAAGAGGCATACAACACAAGTGCAAATGACAATACCACAAGCCAAGGGAACCCATTTCAAGCACCAAGCATGACTTCAGTTGGTACTAATGATTAGTCAATCACATGCAAACTTAATCTAAGTATTCCTCTTCATTAAAAACACAATTCAAGGATGCAATGGACTATGGGCCAACTAAATGACAACAACCAATCCTCAAAATGTGACTCTAACCACTAGCTTACCAAGCATGCTCCTTGACTCATTTTTTGGAGTTTATCAACGTCACCAACTATCCTAATTCGTATCCCTCAGAAGAACAAAAGTCCCAAAAACACATTATGTACAAAGACAATCACAAGGGACAAATACAAACACTCACACTCACAAGGAATTTCAAGTGCACACACGTCGAACCATAGGCTTACCCTTCATGTAAATCGCCACTAATGTAGGGTAGCCAAGCTAGAAATCACCAAGGACTTGCGAGTTACGATGTTGGCTAGGGCTAAGGTGAGGATATCATTTGGTTCAAGTGACTACACCTCCCTAATGCTCTTTGTTCTCATTTTGAACACTGCTCACATTTTTCAATTTTCAACTTCACCTTATTTATCCCTCACACAACCCAAGATTTCTCCTTTTTAACTCATGATCATTCACACCTTATATCACCTTCACTTGGTAGCACCAATTTTTGCTTTATAATTTGCTCGTTAGATAGATCTTTTGGAGCAATGTTCAATTTTTGAAGTAAGTTGCTACCTTGCACTTGAAATGCATTTCTTTTCTTCTCCTTATTTTATCACATGCACCCCTAAACTTAGGCATTTGCCTATGTTATTTATTGCTTCTCCCCCCAAACTTAGACTTTTAGCCTATATTTCATTTTCAAGCAATTAGAGAGGATGGGTGCCAAGATGGAGGTTCCAAAAAGGTCTAGGTGTTGACAAGGTGCCAAAGAACAGTCACAAGCTCAAAGGGGTTTACTAGGATTTGATGTCATTGGGAAGTCATTTGGGTGAAGTGGCTATCAGAAAGGGCCTAAGGTCATCTTCCAAGTTCGGTTACACCTAGAATTTTGCCTTGAATCACATTCGGGGTAAGTCCTAGACGACACACATGCACAAGAATTATTCAACTAAACCTCACCACACATGGCATGCGAATCATTCAAGAAGGATAAATTTTTAACTTCCTAAACAAGAACAAAAATGAGCTATTCTACATTATCACCACTAATGAGTCAAGAGTCACAAAAAGATTAAAAGAGTTGTCACAAAATCACTCTTTGCCATGCATTTTTCAAAAAAAATTTTGGAAGTGTATGCCTATTTCACTTAGCATGCAAGACTACTTCATTGGTGCCAAACAAGTCAATTTGCAATCAAAACCTCAAAAGATGATGATCTTTCCTTAAGAATGTCGTCACTCAGTCTATTATTGGGTCAATTCATCTATCTAAATTGGCATGGATACACAAGGTGGATCAAAGCACATATCACATTTTTCGGGCACATGCGATTCGCATGTAACAAAGTGTGTGTCGCACGTGCAACACATAGGCCAAACAGTGGGACTATGCGAAGCTTGTGCGGTTTGCACATCGTCACTTGCGAAACAATTATCCCCCATCAAGTTCCATCTAGCCTAACGGGTACTCAGACTTCCCCTTGCCCACAACAACCATATTTCAATTAAAAAATAACAAAAAAAACAAAAAAAACTAAACCATCAACTTCTTTCACACAACATCAAACCCGATGAGGGTGAAAATCCACAAGGTACACCCGACAAGGGCACAAAACATATATAGACAAACAAAGAAAACAAGACTTGCAAGGGCACAATAATATCCAACAGAATGACAAAACAAGCCCGGCGAGGGCACAATAATATCCATAAGTAAAGCAAGCTAAACTAGAAAGATAGAGCGTGGATCAAACGCCACCCCCAACTAAGATAGGGCAGTACCCTCACTTCATCAAAGTAAAAATAAGTTTGAGGGGGCTCCCTGAGGTGCATCAATCTGAACTGGAAGAAGAGGGAAACTCAAGTCTCTCCTCATCCTCATCATCATCATCCTCCTCAGCTCCTCCCGATCTGCAAAAGGACTTCAATCTATCCATCATCTTGTTTAAGAACTTGCTCTTCTTCTTCTCGTGCTCGCTCAACTTCTGTTTCCGCTTTTCCAATTTTCCTTGTCTGCAGCTCATGTGATCCAAGCATGCATTCATTGCACTCAAACGCCCATTAATAAGTTTATGCTCATTGGCCACTTTGGCCAAGGATGGGGGGGACTCAATACCTACTGGTGTGTCAGCTCCAACTGAACCGGAAGATAATCCAGCCAACAACTTTTGAACATATGCATCCACTCCCTGAATCTGTCTAGAGAGATGGCACATGATATAGGGCCCAGACTGTAGAGCTCCCACAGACTGAGATGATCTAGATGCAACAGTGGAAGGACCCGCAGGCTCAGTCGAAGACTCTTGAAATTGTCCGAAATATGGAGAAACTACATCAATCTTTCTCTTTTTCTGCTTTGCTTCTGGAGACCTCTTCAACAATGGGTGTATCATAGTCGCTGGCTTATTCTCAACATCAGTAGGGTCTTTCAAACCCCAGAATCATAGCATAACTGAGTCACTAATGAAGGAAAGAAAAGTATTTTAGACCTTCCACTAGAGACCTCAACCATCTGAGACACAATATGGACCCCAACATTCACATCTATGCCATCAATGAGGGCTGCCACCATCAATGCTCGGTCAGGGGTCACATCTATGTCATGAGTGGATGGCGTTATCCTCGCACAGATAATTGAAATCTAAGTCTTGGCTTTTGTAGTAAGCTCATGTGAATCAACCCCTTTCTGCAAAGTCAACCAATTCAGGGTCACCCCATCATTCAACTTGTCTACCAACCACTAGTGCCCTTTGGCTTTAGCTTTTGCAATGTAGACCTCATTGTCAGCATCCGGGAGGTTGTATAGTGCATTGATGATCTTGGGGTTGAAGCTCACTTGGACTCCCTGTATGGTAGTGACTAGCATGTCATTGAAATCAGTGATTGAAGCATTGGCGTAAAACTCAGTGACCACTGTGAGGTTATCCACGATAGGTGGAGGAGCAAAACATATCCAACCCTGCTCCACCAATCTCTTGAGGAATCCCGGTATTTTCTTCTCAACTTTATCCATATTGATTCCTTTCTCCCTAACAAAGGGTTTGGACAATAGCTTATCATACCGGCGTTCATATGATGCCGATAGTAACCTATCATGATCGTAGTTCTCCTCTATTTCCACATCCAGAGCATTTTCAATTTCATTGTCACTACCATTGGAGGCCATCATTTTGATCAAAGTACCTACAAAACACACCATTATGTTAAAAGTTCTTAGGGACAGTTAAAACAATGTATTATGAAGTACTTAGGCCAAAGAAATAGCCTAAAGAAATTCTGAGATGGGCTGTGCATTGCCACTGTTTTGACACTGCCAGGCAATCCTTTTTTCTATTCATGGCCAGGTGGCTGCGTTCACAAAGAAGGAATTTATTTTCCAAAAAATTTTGCCTTCGCGAATGTGGCCAGGTGCCCGAATACGCGAAGGCTATCGGGATGCCCAAATCAATGCCTCATTGATGCATTTTCTCAAACACCTAGCAGACAAGAAGTTTTCGCTTGATCTCCCAAGGTTTTAGAACCAATAAAAACACCACTTTTTAGTCCCACCATTTAGGACATAGCCTCAACCAATTTCACCCAACAATTTAACACTTAAACATAACTATTAGTTGAATTAAAGCAAGAGGAGACTAACTAAGAATTGCCATTACCCATTTTCTCCATGTCAAGTTGAGGAATAAAGGAATGCATTAACCTATTCAAAGGGGGCGGAGAAAATACCTGAAGGATTGCACTTGGGAAGCAATTGATGGAAGAACTTGATGGGATTATTGTGTGCCAAAAGGGAGAAGATATTTTTGTTTTGAGAATGAACCATTTGGGGCCTCTGATTTTTGAAATGTTTTAAAATACCTGGAAGCTTTGCGTTCACGACTGACCTTCCGCGTTTGTGAAGGCTTGACATTTATCTAGCCTTCGCGTTCGTGACCGGTCCACCGCATTCGCGAAGGCCTGTAGCAAGGCTGGTCTTCGCATTCGCGGCCAGTCTTCCACGTTCGCGAAGAAGACTGGTCTTGCCAGATTTTCACTTTTTCTTCAGCCTACTGCCTTCTATGTGTGACGCGATGTGCGATAGGCACTTTGTAAGGTGCGAAATGCACTATGTTCGCACATGCCAGTGTTTTTGATCAGTCCACTGGTTGCTTGTGCGATGGCATGTGCGACGGGCACTCTTCCAGGTGCAAAAAGCACATTTTTCAGAGGTATTTTTGATGCTTCACAACACTTGATTCCTCTTTTCATTCCTTTGGGCACCTAAAAACACACCAAAAAGAAACAAAAAGTGAAGTAAAGCATAAAAACGATGGGTTGCCTACCATCAAGCGCATAATTTAATATTGTGGCACGATGCAAGCTACCTCACCATCGAGATTTCCACTTAGAAGATTTGAACCTTCAACCCAAATATGAATCGAATTTCCGATGGCACTCCCGAGGTGAAGGTTTTAGCATGAGAAGGCCATTCTCTTGATTTTGCATGTCCAACTTTTTAGCCTTCAAGTGAGGAAGGACATTTTGCCTTCTTTCCATGACAAACTCAAAACCGTATAGACCTTCATCCACCCTCCTTCCAAGGTCTTCCAAAAGCTTGATTACTCTAACTTTCATCCATTGAATCAAACTTAAGGTCGAACAAAGGTTGAAGTGGGATTTGGGCGTCTCCACCTTCAAGTTCGCCTCACTCATAACATCCTTAGTATAAGATTCCATGGCATCATTCAACACAATGAAAATAAACAAAACAAAAATAACTATTCACAAATTGAACTAGAGTAAGTAAACTCAAATCCTAAACTAACTCAATATACCAAATTATTCCCTGACAACGGTGCCATTTTTGATAAACGCCCAAATTGTGCTATCCACTTAAGGAGGTCACGGCAATCGCCTAGTCAAAACAAAATTTATAATTCCCAATGAGTGTCGGGGTCGAACCCAAGAGAACAATGTAGTCGCAACCGAGCTAATAAAGAATTTAAGAAACTTATTGAAGTTCAATTAACAAAAAGGGAAAATATATCTAAAAATGGGGGTTTTAACTACAACTAAAAGATAAAGAAAATCAAATAAAAGATAAAGTGATCAATGGCTTTCCTTGCTTTCGCCAAGCAAGTACAACAAGGGGGATATGGGCTTGGGAATTCAAATTCACAAGACTTGCACCCGATTGACACTTAGGTATTCTTGGTCATAAGTGTGGAATGCTATCTCTCGATCAACAACTATATTTCCGAATTATTTTGGTTAGAACATCATTCAGTGCAATAAACAAGCAACAAATTAACTTGGGTAGGTCATCCTATTTCTAGCTCGGACCCTTAATTGGGAGATTCCGCGATTGGAGCTATCTCTAACCTCCAATCTAGATGGATTCCCAAGTTCCCACTATTGAATCTTCTCGAATTTAGGGAAATTCTCTCTCGAGCAATAACCCAAATCAGAAAACTAAGACAATGTTTGCAACCATTGACCATAAATTCTAGCAATGCAAGATTCAAGAGACCCAAATAATCAAACAAGTATAAATCTAGATTTAGAATCAAAAACCCAACAAGTATTATCTCTAATACAAACCCAAAATCTCAAGTCAACAATACACCAAATAAATAGCAATTAAGAACAAGAGTTGAAGAATAAAATCTAAAGATTTTACAATACAAAGCATCCCAATCTTCACGCCTACGGTGTTGGTTGATGAACCTTGCTCCCAAGCTTGCTCAAAAGTTGTGAAAATAGCCAAAGATGTGATTCAAGATGGCTTGGAGGTGTTTTGTGTGAATTGGGGTTTCCAAAAGATGAAATTTCCAAATCTGCCCCCGCAGCTACTTCCATTCTTCGCGTTCACGTGGTGTCCACCACATTCACGAAGGGTCTCTGAATGGTTGACCTTCATGTTCACAAGTGGTACATCGTGTTCACGGAGCTTTGACTCATCTGGCCTTCGTGTTCATGGCTGGGACCCCGCGTTCGCAAAGGCATGTGCTGCTGCCAGCTATTTGCTTCTCTGAATGGCCTCCTTTTGACTTTTTTTCATCTGAATTCATCTCGAACACTTCTAAAGCACAAAGACCTACAAAATAGAAGTAATTTGTGTCAATTGCACTATTTTTCCACCATTGTTGGAATCCAAAAGGCTTCAATTTTCGTTCTTCCCTTCGCAATCTTCACTTGTGGTAAGTTCCCCGACGTTAAACAGTTCTTTTTATGATTGTTGGGAACTCATATTGTGAAGCATGCTTAGTAGAATTAGCCATGTTGATAATGGGTGAGACCCAAAAATTTTGGGTCCCCAATTTTGGGTTGTAATGGTGAAATCTTTTAATGTCAACTTAGTAGATGGTAAATCTTAACTATGCATGTTGATTGGTAGTAATGTTTAGCCTTAATATATGTGATGGGGTGAAGTCTGAGTAACCCACTTGTGACTAGTGCTTGATTTGGACCGATGATGGATTGGGTGACGTCGTTCTTAAGGGCAAGTCATCATTAGTCATGAGGTTTTGATTGATAATTGAGGTTGAATGTTGCCGATTGTAGGCCCATGATTCTTATTGAAAATCTAGTTGGGTTATATGATCTTGTGCAAGAAGGGGGTTAATTGTTGATATGCTATCGGTGCCCATTGTTTCAAAGAGGACTTGACGTTCCCGATGATAGACGGGGTAACATCCATCTTAAGGGAAGTCGTTGAGTCCTTTCTTGTTGGTTATGTGTTAATGGAAATCCGGGGAAGTCTGAGTACCCGGAAGTTATGGTCATGAATCCCCTTTGCCCCCTGTTATTATGAATTGGTCGCTTGTGGTGCTAAGTGCTGAAGCACATCTTGCTCTCTAGATCATATGCGTAACTCACAAGAACACAAGGAACCAAAACTTCCAATTGTGTCTTTGTGCATTTTACATACGATGCATAGATTTTGATATGCAGGTGGCCCAAGGCGTTACCCCAAGTTGAAAAGAAAGTGCAGCACACTGCTTTGAGAGGCAAAGTTTGGTGCGATGCGCACTTCATCTAGTGCGGTTCGCACCTAATTCACACCTCAAAGAAAAAAATCACTGGAAGAATTTGTCGGCTCATGCGATGGAATCTCCGATGTGCACTTGTGCTGGTGCAGTTAACAGGTGAATCGCATGAGCCAACGACTCCCTCCTCTACTTTTTCACTTCACTGATCCCCAAATTTATTTTAGTAGTATATATTTCTATTGTATGCTCCTAAAACCGAGTCGCAGGACTATGTCTTCCAACAGACACAATCAAAAGAGACGCGCCTTAGAGCCCACTCCGACTAGGGGAGTTTCCACATATGAGGCAGGACATTATGAGTCAAGGGTTCGCTTTGGGCTAAAGGGAATTCAAGCCTATTATCTTGAGTTCCAGAAGTGCCCATTCTTGGAGGAAAAGGGATTCAATATAGATGATTTCAAAGAAGAGTTCCCAATCATGCCAAAGAAATTTCGCATAAGGGCTTGGGAGCATTTTGCCAAAACACCATGCCTCTACTTTCCTGAGTTGGTACGGGAATTCTATGCTTCATACAGGGCCAGCTTTGACATGCTTAATCCTAAAGGTCCCCTAAGCAAGTCACCATGCCTCAGCTCAGTTTTGGTATGGGGTAAAGAAGTGAATATCACCCCAGAAGCCATTCATTTTGTCATATGGGACGATGAACCAATCCCTAAATCAAGGTACCTAGAACGTGTGGAGAAGAAGGACAAGGAATACAAATGGGTTGCTAGTGTGATTGCGGAAGGAGAACCCCTTTGGGCCACCTCAAGGGGACAAATTTATCGCTCGGATCTCAGATTCAAAGCATGCATGTGGCTCGACTTTGTGAGCACCAGATTCATCCCGACTGGTCACACCACTAAAATGTCCATTAAGATGGTCATTCTCCTTGCATACATCATGAGAGGCCTCAGTGTGAACGAGGGCGAGATCATAGCTGAACATATCAAGAGAAAAGCACTACATGATGTCACATACATGGCATTCCCCATGCTCATCACCCTTCTATGCATTCAAGCTAGTTTCCCTTTGTTTCGAGGATTCGACAAGGCTAGGAAAGCTACAAGTATGGTTTGCCTAGACACAAAGAGGGATAAAGATGCTCCGCACATCAAGAAGAGGCAACTTGAACAGATTTCTGAGGCCAACAAATTCAGTACTCAGGGTAAAAACACAGTACATGATCACGAAAGAATTTCACCTGCATCTCAAGGAGCATCGAGTACCATCCATGGAGTATCAAAAACCAACCCTTCGAGTAATTTACTCAAGCTTGCTCAAATTACCAACAAAAATGAGAAATGGTTTCATAAATTGGTCAAAGAAATTCCAACTTTGATTGAATCTTCTATCAAGTCAGCCCTCAACCCGGTGGTGTCAAGTGTGATCAAGCTTTGTTCTACGGTGGACATTATGGAAACAGAGGTTGAGAGGTTAAAGAAAATGTTCCCGCCTGTTGAAGCAAATTGGGATCTTAACCTACCAGCTCCAGGATCGAACTTCCCTACAAGATATACTAGCCCTCCAGATACTTGGTGCACAAGTTAGGATCCTAATCAAGAAGACAACCATGAGATGCAAGAAAATGGGACACCAGTCGAGATCATCCCAGACAATAAGGAGTCGGTCATCCACCATCAACCAGCACCTCCAGCACCATATGTGAGGAGATGGGGACTTCAACAAAAATGGTTCTCGTATCATGAATTAATGACATGTGAGAGCAGGTGGTTTGTGGAGCCCTTGGGCCACCTTGAGGTTCGGTGGGATCTATCGAACCCTCCGTTGGAAGATTTTCAGCTAGATCTAGCATACGCTTTCATACCACCACCGGCACCACTAGCTCCACTGGCATCTCAACCACCTCATCAAGTTTATTCACGAAGAAGACGTTGGCATCAGCATTAGCCTACTCAGGGAGTTTTTGGCACTCATTCTTATTTGGTTATCTTTTTTTGCATTGTGGGCTATGCTTGTTTTAAGTTTGGGGGGAGTATGTAAGAATTAACTTTGGTTTGGTTGTGTTGTGATTGACATTGCCCTTACAGCGCCTTTAGCCTATGTTTTGCTTTACTTTTTACATTGAGCTTAATTGTGCCCTCGCCGGGCTTGAATTTTATTGATGGTGTGCCGAGTTGGTATTACATGCCCCATTGTACTACCCGTTCCTTGCAAATGTTCTAAATGCCTACGTCAAGAAATTTTGGATTGCCTTGTTATTAGTAGTGAAGAAATAAACTCCGAGGGTTTTCTTAATACTACTGTTCTTTCCCAAGGAGCAAAAGTTTTGGTTATTTTCTTTTTCTTTTCTTTTGTTTTTGTGTGTCAAACTGGGTTGGTGTTTCCCTATGATAGATTGAGAGGCGACTTTCCTAAGGGAAAATGCCAAGTTTAGTTCAGAATTGAGTCCATAAATCCTTGTCTCAAAATGGGCCCACCAAAAAGTTTTCTTGGGAATTGTTTTTGGAAAAGGAAAAGAAGAAGGGAAATGAATTTTTGAGGAAAAGTGTTCTCTTGACATGACTTGCACACTCTCGCTTTGGCTTGATTGAGTCACAAATGAGTGTGTAATGAACTCGGAATAGCTTGTCAAAAGTCATTTGTCCCAATTGATTATGGGACTAATGGATGAAGTCTTGTGGCATGATGCCTTGGGCGGTGAGGCTTTACCTTGATTCTTGCACATAAGTTTCATCTAGAACTTGCCCTGAATGTGATTCAAGGCAAAATTCTAGGTGTAACCAAGCTTGGAAAATGACCTTAGGCCCTTTTTGATAGCCACTTCACTCAAATGACCTCCCAATGACATCAAATCCTAGTGAACCCTTTTGAGCTTGTGACAATTCTTTGACACCTTTGTAACACCTTAACCTTTTTGGAACCTCAATCTTGGCACCCATCCTCCCTAATTGTTTGAAAACGAAATATAGGCTAAAAGCCTAAGTTTGGGGTGGAAACAAAAGATGACATAGGCAAATGCCTAAGTTTGGAGGTGCATGTGATCAAACGAGGAGAAGCAAAGAAATGCACTTCAAAGTTCAAGGTAGCACCTTGATTCAAGAATTTAAAATTGCTCCAAAAGATCAATCCAAATGAGCAAATTGAAAAGAAAAAATAGGTGCCACCAAGTAAAGGTGATATAAGGTGTGAATAATCATGAGGTTAAAAGGAGAAATCTTGGGTTGTGTGAGGGAGAAATAAGGTGAAGTTTGAAATTGAAAAATGTGAGCGGCGTTTGAAATGAAAAAACAAAGAGCATTAGGGAGGTGTAGTCACTTGAACCAAATGATATCCTCACCTTAGCCCTAGCCAACATTATAACCCGCAATTCCTTGGTGATTCCAAGCTTGTCTACCCTACATTAGTGGCAATTTACATGAATTTTGACGCGTATGCACTTGAACTTCCTTGAGAGAGTGAGAGTCTTCTTGGTTCTCTTATAATCCCGTGTTTCGTGAATTGAATGATTGTGAGTGGGATTCTCTCTTGTGGTGAGTGGCATCATGCACTCAAATTGAAGCATAGAGTCTATATTTCAATTGAGGGAAATGAAAGAGACAAGTTGTGTGGCGAATCTCAAGGAAAACCTTGACGGTCTATGCCAATGACTTGAGAAGCTTAAATGTCTTGCTTTAAATTCCCTTGAGTTTTGAATGAAACATGATATCCTTTGAACAAAAAATTTTGAAATGAGCAATTGCCTTGAGCATGTGGGAGTCCAAATTGAGATAAGCATAGTAGTTGAGTCTTTTGTTTGAGTCTTTTGTTTGTTTATTTTTCTTAAATTTTTAGTGTAGAATAATTTTTTTGCCTTAATTGAACCTTAGCAAAATTCATTCCTTGCCATGTGAGTATATTGCTTGAGGACAAGCAATAGTTCAAGTTTGGGCGTTTGATAAGTCGGTAATCTAACAACTTATTGATCCTATATCCGTGAATCATTGCTATCTTTTGAATTGATTTAGAGGTTCTTATGGCCTTTATTGATGTCTATGCAGGTACTTTGGATAGGAGTGGAGAAATAAGGATATGGACCCAAAAATATCCAAAAAGAATCTAAATGTGAAGAGTTGAGAAAAGTTGGGGAATCTGCTGAGACGTGCGGTGGCTGTGCGACACGCACAAGCTGAGGTGCGATTGGCATCTTTTCCACATGAAGCTACAAAGATGACTGAAGATTCTGCTACGGCATGTGATCACCATGCGATGCGCACATCTCGTGATGTGAAATGTATCACCCTCCGCACAAGGCCTACCTAAGCGACTGAAGTCACTGGTCAACCTGAAGCCGGTGTGCGACGCGCACACTACGATGTGCGAACCGCACGATGATTTGCACACCACCCGAAGGGCAATTTTGTCCTAAATTGATGTGATGATTTTGGGAACATATAAAAGGCAATTTTAGGCTTGTTTTGTATATACAATTCAGAGTAGAGAATTTCAGAGAGAACTTTGAGATATTTTTTTCTTGTAAACACTTTTCTCCATCTCCATTGAGAGAGGGTTTTCAATCCAATCTTTTGGTTAACAAATTTGTGTGCTAATTTGATTCTAGAACTTGAGAATCAACTACAATGGATGGGAATTTGATGTACCCAGCTGGTATATCTTCTTCTCCTTCTATGAGTGGATAATTTCTCTTGTCTAGGGGTGTATTAATGATGGGTGCCTAGCTAATGGGTGTCGGTGTTGCTAAATCACTCTTATAATTGCTTATCTAATATGGTTCTAGTAATTTCACCATGTTTTAATCTAATAATTTGTGGTTGCAAACATGAATTTACCTTACTTGGCTATTTAGTTGCTCGAGAGAGAATTTTGTAGTTGTGGATGTGAAATTGCTAGTGGGTACTTGGGAATCCACTTAGATTGGAGGCTAGACATATCTCCAATCGCGAAATCTCCTATTTAAGGGTCCGAGCTAGAAATAGGCCGACCTCCCCAAGCAAATGTTAGTTGGTTATTTATCACACTAAATGATGTTCTAACCGAAATCATCGGATATATTGATGTTGATCGAGAGATAGCATTCCATACTTTTGACCAACGCTAACCGTGTCAATAGGTGAGAATTTGAGTGAATTAGTGATTACCCTATCTCAGAGCAAATGCCCCATCGGAAATGCACCCTAGTCATCTAGTTCTATTTGGTACACCCATCTCAATTTTGTAGATTTTATTTGAATTAAGTTAGTAGTGACAACGTTCCCAATTCCCCCATTTTATTATTTGGTTTTGTTGAACAATCACTCTCTCTTTGAAATCGCTTCACACAATCTCTAATGAGCTAAATCAGGTCCCTTAGGTTCGACCCCGACATCTGTTGGGTTATAAATTTAAGTTGACCTTACAACAACAATCAAAAACTAGCTAATACTCAAGTCCCCGGCAATGACGTTATTTTTGATAAACGCTCAAATCGTGCTCTTCAAGTAAGAGGTCACGGCGACTGTGTAGTCAAACAAAATTTATAACCCAACGGATGTCGGGGTCGAACCCAAGGGACCTGATTTAGCTCATTAGAGATTGTGTGAAGCGATTTCAAAGAGATAGTGATTGTTCAACAAAACCAAACAATAAAATAGGGGAATTGGGAAAGTTGTCACTACTAACTCAATTCAAATAAAAGCTATAAAATTGAGATGGGTGTACCAAAAAGAACTAGACGACTAGGATGCATTTCCGATGGGGCATTTGCTCTGAGATAGGGTAATCACTAATTCACTCAAATTCTCACCTATTGACACGGGTAGCGTTGGTCAGAAGTATGGAATGCTATCTCTGGATCAACATCAACATATCCGATGATTTCGGTTAGAACATCATTTAGTGTGCTAAATAACCAACCAACATTTACTTGGGGAGGTCGGCCTATTTCTACCTTGGACCCTTAAATAGGAGATTTTGCGATTGGAGCTATGTCTAGCCTCCAATCTAAGTGGATTCCCAAGTACCCACTAGCAATTTCATATCCACAACTACAAAATTCTCTCTCGAGCAACTAAATAGCCAAGTAAGGTAAATTCATGTTCGAAACCACAAATTATTATATTAAAACATGGTGAAATTACTAGACCCATATAAGATAAGCAATTATAAGAGTGATTTAGCAACACCCACACCCATTAGCTAGGTACCCATCATTAATACACCCCTAGACAAGAGAAATTAGCCACTCATAGAAAGAGAAGAAGATATACCAGTTGGGTACATCAAATTCCCATCCATTGTAGTTGATTCTCAAGTTCTAGAGTCAAATTAGCACACAAATTTGTTAACCAAAAGATTGGATTGAAAACTCTCTCTGAATGGAGATGGAGAAAAGTTTTTACAAGCCAATTATATCTCAAAAATTCTCTCTGAAATTTTCTACTCTAATTTTTATATACAAAACAAGCCTAAAATTGCCTTTTATATATTTCCAAAATTGTCACATAAATTTAGGACAAAATTTCCCTCCGAGAGGTGTGTGACATGGTGTGCAGTTCACACGTCGCAATGTGTGCATCACACACCAGCTTCAGGTTGACCAGTGACTTCAGTCGCTTAAGTAGGCCTTATGCGAAGGGTGATACGTTTTGCACCACGAGATGTACGCGTAGCATGGAGACCGCATGCCATAGCAAAATCATCAATCATCTTTGCATCTTCATGCGGAGGAGATGTGAACTGCACCGCAGCTTGTGCGTGTCGCACAGCCACCGCACCTCTCAGAAGATTCTCTAACTTTTCTCAACTTTTCACACTTAGCTTCTTTTTGGCTCTTTTTGGGTCTATATCCTTGTTTCTCCTCTTCTGTCCAGAGTACCTGCATAGACATCAATAAAGGCCATAAGAACCTCTAAATCAATTCAAAACATAGCAATGATTCATGGATATAGGCTCAATAAGTTGGTAGATTACCGACTTATCATGTAGACCATTACTAACCATTTCGGGCTACGGGGATTGGTTCGCCTACTGGGGGTTGTAGGTGCCTTCATGACTGAGAAATTGGGTTGTGACACCTAGGCAAGCCATAGGGGTTATATTATAATAAGCGCTTCTTTGAACGTTACATAAAGAACTAAAAAGGTTGATGCATAGGTTAGAGTTTCATATTGTACCTCTATTACTTGTATGCTCATAATTATTTTGTTTTGACATTTGATTCATATGAGCTTCCATACTTGTCCACTTGTTATTCTGTCAACTTTATGTACCAGTACATGTTGTGTATGTACTGACGTCCCTACGTTCGGGGAATTGTATTTTCTTATAAATACAGTGTTAGGTTCACAGGGGAGAAGACACTCGCATTAGGTTCTTTTGCTACCTTCAGCTGATATTTTGGTAACCTTCGTTCCTATCTGGAGCCAGATTATATATAGATCTCTAGTTGGGTACATCGGGGCCTGTCCCAACTACTTATTAGTTGTATAGCATTTTGTACTCTTTAGAGGCTTCCTAGACATTATCTAGTATCACATTGTATAGTTTTTGTTCAAATGACTCTATGGTATATATATATATATGCATCATATGTTAGTTTTCCGCTCATTTATTGGTTTATGAATTCATATATGTCATAGATTACTCATAAATAGGTGGTCATACGGTTCTTATCCGTCCCTCCGATTTGGGGCGTGACACGTAAAGTACGTTAGAATGGCAATATCTTTCGAATCAGTAAATTGTTTGAAGACTTTCGGATAGATGAACGAAACAAGTAAAATCATTCAATCCCTCATTGGGTACCATTCATTATATGACTATTTGTATTTTCAAGTAAAAGATAACGTACTAATGATCTCATGAGTTTTTATGAAAGATAGTAAGACTACTTACAACCCTAAGTTCATATTCAAAATAGTGTAAGCGTATCCATAAGGGTTGAAAACCGTGATGTCTTTAAAATACTTTGAAATAAGATTGTTATGTGTACCTTTTGATGGGAAGAGATTCGAAAAATACTTGCAGTTGACTCTTTAAGCTTGAACCCTAGGTGTTCTTGTCCCAAAGAACTTTGGAGAGAAAAGTAGCATATGTTTTGATGAATGGGATGTTTTAGGAACTTAGGAATGTTTAGAATAGATGGGGGATGGTTTTGGATAAGGAAAGGATCAAAAGGCCCTTAAAATAACGTAAAAAAATAAAATATCATCGGGTAATTAAGGGGGGTGCGGCGCACACACCAAGGCGTAGCCCAACCCTTGTATCACATGGCCCAATGCAAAGTGGTACCCCGTGCAGTGTATGACCCATTGCAGGTCCAAAATAGTGGACTCTCATGATGTGTCATGCGATGCGAGGCTCAAGGCTTGACTTTTATCCCGCGAAGCATGGTCCCATTTCACGTTTTAAACAATCCCTAAGCTTTTTAACACATCCACAATCGATTTCCATACGTTCTGAGGGTCATATAGTCTCATTTTACGCTTGAAAAGGTGTCCAATACATATGGGGTATTACATTATCCCCCTTTGGGATCATTCATCCCCTAATGATAATTATGGACACTTCTAACAAGACATAGGAATAAGCATGTAAAATTAAGGAACACATAAGAGAATTTGGGACAAGCTACGGACTCGTACCTTAGTTAATCTTGTTTGGAGAAGCAAACAAAAAGGGATACCTAGTCTTCATGTCCTCCTTCGATTCCCAAGTAATTTCTTTCACTTTTTGATTCTTCCATAACACCTTTACCGAAGCTATTACTTTTGTCCTTAACTTTCAAACTTACCAATCCAAAATTTCTATAGGGACTTTTTCATATGACAATAAATCATTCACCCCAATGTTCTCTATCGGAACCAGAAGTGAATGATCACCCACACATTTTTTGAGCATAGACACATGGAATACGGGATGAACAGATGCCAAACTCGCGGGTAACTCCAACTCATAAGCAACATTCCCAATCTTCCTAAAAATCTGATAAGGGCCAATATAACAAGGACTGAGCTTACCCTTTCGCCCAAAACTCATAACTCCCATCATAGGAGAGACTTTCAAGAACACCCAATCGCTAATATCGAATTCTAACTCCTTTCTTCTAACATCGGCATAGGACTTTTGGCGGCTTTGGGCAGTCTTTAGCCTCTCCCAAATGGTCTTAACTTTCTCCATCGCTTGGTGCACAAGGTCTGGCCCCAACAACCTAGCTTTGCCCACCTCATACCATCCAATAGGTGATCCACACCTCCTACCATAAAGAGCCTCGAATGGTGCCATTTGGATACTTGAGTGGTAGCTATTGTTGTAGGCAAATTCAACAAGGGGCAAGTGATCCACCCAACTACCTTTGAAATAATGATGCACGCTCTCAACATATCCTCCAAGGTATGAATAGTGCACTCCACTTTTCCATCCATTTAAGGGTAAAAAGCGGTGCTAAGGTTCACCTGCATACCCAAACCTTTCTGGAAAGCTCTCCAAAACTAAAAAGTAAATTGCGTACCTGTATCAGATATAATGGACATCGGTGCACCATGTAATCTAACAATCTCTTGAATGTATAACTTTTCATAATCCTCTCTCGAATAAGTCGCTCTCACAGGCAAGAAATGGACAGACTTGGTCATTCTATCAATGATGACCCAAATGGAGTCATATTGGTTATGTGGTTATGCGAATTCGGGAGGCTGGTAATAAAGTCCATATTTATCATCTCCCATTTCCATATTAGGATAGCTATGCCTCGGGACATACCACCAGGCTTTAGGTGTTCAACCTTAACTTGCTGACAGGTGGAACACTTAGGAATGAAATTAGCCACATCCCTCTTCATATTATTCCATCAGTACAACTCTTTCAAATCATGATACATTTTAGTAGAGCCGGGGTGAACACTGTACCTGGAAACATGAGACTCAGCTAAAATTCTCTCACGCAAGCCATCAACATTCGGAACACATACTCTCTCTTAATACCGCAAGATGCTATCTCCCTATATTACAAAAGCCATAACCTTGTGCTTACCAACATCGTCCTTAATTTGCATAAGTATTGGATCATTATCTTGCTTTTCCTTAACTTCAACATCCAGTGATGACTTAGCCATTTTATGCACCATAATTCTACCAACCTCAGAGTATAACAGTCGGACTCCTAAGTTGGCAAGCTGATGAATATCTTTCACCAACTGATAAGTCGATAATCTACCAACTTATTGAGTCTTTAATCATGAATTACTGCTACGTTTTGATGAGATTTAGAGGTTCTTATGGCCTTTATTGATGTGAATGTAGGTACTCTTGGTCAAAAGTAGAAAATAAGGAATTGGACCCAAAAGAGCTCAAAAAGATTTTAAGTTAGAAGTGATCAAGAGAGATGAAGATTCTACAAAGAGGTACGACCATTGTGTGATATTCACAATGCTTGGTGCGGTCCGCACCTCCCTCTGCATGCCTACCAGAAGTATGGAGAGCTCACCACTCGCTTGTCAAAATCTCAAGGATCCTAGTGCTGCATAGAACCATAAGGAAAGGCCTATTAACTTGCATCATGAAAAGATGCAGCATCCGAGGATGGTCAGTACGACGAGTACTAGTATGCAACCCAGGGGAAGGGACATCACAGTTCGTAAAAGCAAGTCAGAGGAACATAGTGTAGATCATAGGAATGAATTAGCAAAATGGGGGCAAATATCCATAACATTTCATAAAAAGAAAACATACATCAATGTTACTTCTGAACTAGATGGTATCACTGACATCATTTTTCACCATGAGCTATATAGGCATGACCAATGCTCGATCGGCAGAGCCCCCAATCCAAGTTTGCTGCAAGGATCAGAGCATTAGATCTTAATCACATTACATATACTGTATGCAGTTGAACAGGTCGAGCGCACAATGATCATCTATGTTTCAGGATGACATCATACTCGTGTCGGTAAAACACAGTTTCAGGTAATGAGCTCCGTTCGACTCATACCTTCTTGGTTAACCATCTAGATCTCTTAAGCCCATCTTTTATAATTTCAAAAACATTTAAGTAAAACATTCATTAGGGACTCTTATCATTTATAAGGCATTCTTAGGTTAGTATCGTCATACAAAGACTTGCAAGTCCTACTTAACCATATTATTCCCTCGTCATTCATAAGTCATTTGTCCCAACCATTTAAAGGATTTCAAATATCATTCAGTACATAAACCCCTCAAAGTTTGTAGTTTCAAAATCAACAATTAATCATTTCAAAACCAAGGGAGTTTGGAAATCCATTTCCTTTCATCAGGACCAGGGCTTAAGAAATAAATGAAATTTCAAAATAATTAATACTTTAAAGTCGTAAATCTCCCCAAAAACAACATCACATAATTCAGGTTTATACTTCAAATAAAATCTCAAAAAGATATATAAATAGCGAATGATTTCATAGAAAACCGTCAAAACCTCAAGAAGCTCTTCCTTTTGAAAACCCGTTAACCCTTTTCATACAATACTAGTATAGACTTCATACTTTTGTAATAGAAACATGATGATTACAAGTTTATTTGAAAGGGGATTGTTCAACATACCTTTTTGAGGAAGAAAACTTATGAGACACTTGAGTTTTGCCTTAGAACTTTGAACCCTAAGCACCTTTGTCTCTAGGAGGTTTTAGTAGAGAAGTAACGCACCTTTTTGGATTTACTTCGTGCTTTAGGAGATCTACAGATATTTAGAATAAGTGGGGAATGGATTTGGGGTAAGGAAAAGACCAAAAAGCCCTTAAAATAACGTGAGAAAATGAAATCCCATCGGGTAATTAGGGGGGACAGAGGGTGTGGCGCACACCCCAAGGCGTGGCCCACCTCCAGGCGCCGCATGTCTCAAAGCGGGGCAACTACCCTTGCCCTGCACGACCATTCATGGGTCCAAGATAGTGGACACATGTGACATGTCGTGTGACATGGGGCTCAGGGCTTGACCCCCTAGCCCGCGAGGCATAGTCCCATTTCACGTTCTACATATCCCCTAAGCTTCTAAACTCATTCTCAATCGATTTTTGTTCATCTAAGGGTCATATAGTCTCATTTTAGATATAGAAAGGTGTCCAAAACATATGGGTTGTTACATTATCCCCCCTTGGTATTATTCATTCCCGAATGATGAATGTGGGAACTTCTAGCATGATAAGAATGTGAATGAGACATTAAGGAATAACATATACTAGAATAGGGAATAAGTTGCAAATCAGTACCTTAATTAACGTCATCCGGAGAGGCAAACAAAAAGCGATATCTAGCTTTCATGTCTTCCTCCGATTCCCAAGTAGCTTCCTCTACTTTCTGATTCTTCCATAACACCTTCACCGAATCTCTTTCTTTGGTTCTTAACTTCTGAACTTGCCGATCCAAAATTTCTAAGGGGTCTTCCTCATATGACAGAAAATCCTTTACCCCAATGTTCTCTATAGGAACCACAAGCGAATGGTAACCCACACATTTTTTGAGCATAGATACATGGAATACGGGATGAACAGATGCCAGACTAGCGGGTAGCTCCAACTAATAAGCGGCATTTCTAATCCTCCTCAAAATCTGATAAGGGCCAATATAATGAGGATTGAGTTTACCCTTTCACCCAAACCTCATAACTCTCTTCATAGGAGAGACTTTCAAGAACACCCAATCACCAATATCGAACTCTAACTCCCTCTTTTTGACATCGGCATAGGACTTTTGGCGACTTTGGGCAGTCTTTAGCTTCTCTTAAATGATCTTAAATTTCTTCATCACTTGGTGCACAAGGTCTAGCCCCCAACAACTTAGATTCGCCTACCTCATACCATCCGATAGGAGATCTACATCTTCTACCATAAAGAGCCTCGAATGGTGCCATTTGTATACTTGAGTGGTATCTATTTTTGTAGGTGAATTCAATGAGAGGCAAGTGATCAACCCAACTACCTCTGAAATTAATGATGCATGCCCTCAATATATCTTCCAAGGTCTGAATGGTGCACTCCGCTTCCCCGTCTATTTGAGGATGGAAAGCAAGTACTAAGGTTCACCTGCGTACCCATGCATTTCTGAAATGCTCTCCAAAACTGAAAAGTGAATTGCATACCTCGATCTGATATTATAGACACGGGTGCGCCTTGCAATCTGACAATCTTTTAAATGTACAACTTTGCACAATCTTCCTTCGAATAAGTCATTTTCACCGGTAGAAAATAAGCAGACTTAGTTATCCTATCAACAGTGACCCAAATCGAATCATATTGATTTAGAGAATGCGGGAGGCCGATAATAAAATACATGTTGACCATCTCCCACTTTCACATCGGGATGGCTATGTTTGGGATGTACCCCTAGGTCTCAGGTGTTCAACCTTGACTTGTTAACAGGTGGAACACGTAGCAACAAAGTCATCCACATCTCTCTTCATATTACTCCACCAGTACCACTCTTTCAAGTCATGATACATCTTTATAGAGCCAGGGTGAATAGTATACCTGGAAGTATGAGACTCAGTCAAGATCCTCTCACACAAACCATCCACATTCGGCACACACACTCTCTTTTGATACTTCAAGATGCCATCCCCTCCTATTTTGAAAGCCATAATATTCTACTTCCCTATATCCTCCTTAATTTGCATAAGCATAGGATCATTAACTTGCTTTTCCTTCACTTAGGCACCCAAGGATGTCTTAGCCATCTCGTGCACCACAAGCCTACCGTTCGTGGAGTCTAATAGCTGAACTCCCAAGTTGGCAAGCCGATGAATGTCCTTCACTAATCCCTTCTTCTCCTCTTCCACATGAGAAAGACTCCCCATAGACAACCTGCTAAGAGCATCAGCAACTACGTTAGCCTTACCTGGGTGATAGTGAAAGCTCATGTCGTAGTCCTTTAGCAGCTCAAGCCATCTCCTCTACCTGAGATTCATCTCTTTATAAGTGAAAACATATTGCAAACTCTTATGATTAGTGAAGATGTCTACATGCACTCTATAAAAATAATGACGCCAAATTTTGAGTGAAAAAAACACCGCTGCAAACACAATATCATGAGTTGGGTAGTTCTTTTCATGCACCTTCAGTTGCCTGGAGGCATATGCCATAACTTTTTCATGCTACATAAGTACACACCCAAGTCCTACCCAGGATGCATCACAGTAGACCACAAATCCTTCTGTACCCTCAGATAGAGTCAAAACAGGCGCAGAAGTCAAATGGTCCTTCAATTTCTCAAAGCTACCTTCATAAATATCGGACCATATGAACTTAGCCTTTTTCTGTGTTATCTTCATCAATGGAGCAGCTATAGAGGAAAAATTCTCCATAAACCTCCTATAATATCCTGTCAAACCCAAGAAACTCCTAATTTCTGTCGGAGTCGTGGGTCTGGGTCACTTCTTCACTGCTTCGATCTTTTGAGGATCTACCTTAATCCCTTTTCTAGGCACAATATGATCGAGGAAAGCCACAGAGTTTAGCCAAAACTCACACTTGGAGAACTTGGCATATAATTCCTGCTCCTTAAGGGTTTGTAGTACAATTCAGAGGTGATTGGCATGCTCCTTCTTACTCTGAGATTAAACAAGAATGTCATCAATAAATACTATTACAAACATATCCAAAAACTGCTTAAACACCCTGTTCATAAGACCATGAATGCTGCAGGGGAGTTAGTTAAGCCAAAGTACATGACTAAGAATTCAAAATGACCATACCAAGTACGAAAATTGGTCTTAGGGATATCAGTCTCCCTAACCTTCAACTGAAGATAGCCCAAACGGAGTTCTATTTGGAGAAACACTTAGCACCCTGAAGTTGGTCAAAGAGGTCATCGATTCTAGGGAAAGGGTACTTGTTTGTCACTGTCACTTTGTTCAGTTGGAGATAATTAAAATACATACAAAGAGACCCATCTTTCTTACGCACGAAGAGAACAGGAGCACCCCAAGGGGAAACACTAGGGCATATGAAACCTTTATTAAGGAGGTCTTTCAACTAATCTTTTAACTCTTTCAACTTGGTAGGAGCCATTCTATAAGGTGGTATAGAAATGGGTCTAGTGTCGGGTAAGAGGTTTATCCCGAAATCTATCTCTCTATCAGGCGGAACACCAGGAAGGTCTTTGAGAAACACTTTGGGAAACTCATTAACCACAGTAATAGACTGGAGTGGAGGACTTTCAACACTAGAATCCCTAACCCAAACTAAATGGTACAGACTCCCTTTGGATATTAGCTTCTGTGCTCTAACATAAAAAATGAACCTCCCCTTTGGCACCACAGGACTACCCTCCCATTCTACCGACAGTCTATAGTAGCATAACAAGAGTGAAGCCAATCCATCCCCAAAATAATATCAAAATCTATCATGTCTAGCTCTACCAAATCTACCACCGTGTACAAAAGAAAAATATTTATGACACAATTTTTCTAGACCCTCCTAATAATAATAGACTCACCAACTGGAGTAGAGACTACGAAGGGTTCAAGGATATTTTCAGGAGCAAAACCAAAATTCACAACCACATAAGGGGAAACATAAGATAGGGTGGAATCGAGATCAAGCAACACATAAATATCATGGGAAAAGATCTATAACATACCCGTGATAACATCTGGGGAAGCCTCAGACTCCTGGCGGGTAGATAAAGCATAAAGAGGATTTCGAAGTAGCGCCGCTTGCAGGAGGGGATGAAGAAGTAGTGGCTTGGGTCTTATTACCCCTTGTAGCCCTCTTTGCTGAGGGGCACTCACACTGAATATGACCAGGATTCCCACACCCATAACATACACGGCTACCATAATAACACTTCCCATGGTGCAACTTTTCATAGGTACTACAAGGAGGGTAAAATGGAGTTGATTGGGCCACACTGCCCTGAGACTGAGTACCCTGCATCTTAGAACCATGACTAGGCTAGAATTGCTGATCGCCTGAAGGTTTAGGTGCAGGTGCACTAGCTGATGAAGGAGCATGTCCCCAAGACCTCTTCCTGAACCGACGTCTGTCCCCCTTACTAGTATGCTGACGGTCTGCCTCCTGATCTACTGGCCTTGCCCTCTTATTTTGGCTCTCTTCTACCTCGACCTGCTTTTTCTTCTCTTTCTCCTCATGTTGTATGTATACCACCAACCTGGGAATATCCATGTCCTTGTTTAAGATAGCCACTTTACATGCAAACACCAAGTCACCGGAGATGCCATTTGTGAACTTCCTCATTTGGGCCCTCATATCGGATACCAATTTTGGAGCATAGCAAGACAGTTGATTAATCTTTAGAGAATACTCCTTAACTGTCATATCACCTTGCCACAGATTCACAAATTTTTCATCCTTAGCTTCCCTCAACTTCTACGGAAAGTAGTGGTCAAGAAAGGCTTCGAAAAAGTCTTCTCAAATGGCAGGAATGGCTTCCTCACCCCTCATATCTTCCTATTCATCATACCACTGATAGACCACCCATTTCAGCTGATAGACTGCCAACTCTACCCCGTCAGTGTCTCTAGTATGCATGACTCTGAATATCTTCTCCATTTCATCCATGAAATCCTAAGGGTCCTCTTCGATGTTGGACCCCATAAAGACTGGTGGGTTTAACCGCATAAACTGACCTACCCTAGTAGCATCTGAAAACATGGTATAAGAACCAATACCTCCTAACCGACGAGACTGAGAGGACATGATTTGAGCAAGCATCTGCATAGTCTGTCTGAACTCGACATTTGTAACCTCGCCTAACGGACTCTGGACTTGAGTAGTACCAGTCCTGAGAGCTCGAGTGAGGACCGTACCAGGATCAGTAGCAGGGGTTGTATCAGGGGTAGTAGCAGGAGGAACTGGTGGGGTCCTAGTAGAAGCGACGGTATATGCAGTGTGGATGCCATAGTAGGTCTGCATTCCGTGAGTAGGACGAACCTCTTTGATAGTTATCTCTACAGGGACTGAGGTTCTGCCAGTGATCCCTGATCCGGTAGTCCATCTTGGAGGCATGATTTCAAATGTAGGAAATTTATGAGTTAGAAGAATTTTCTTATATTCAGGCTCTTTAGCACAAAGTAGAACATGAAGAAAAGAAAACATTCCTAAATGCCTTGTAGCCTCCCTTTTATAAGTGTGGCGCGCTTCACACCCATGAAATGGACTCTACTCGACACGACTTTGTAGACACCCTAGGACCATGAACAATGCTCTGATACCAAGTTTGTCATGAACCGAGACTATACCCTAGATGTAATGGGTAACCTAGACCAATGAAGGTATGTCACACCCCAAGACTAGACCCCGAACTTAATGGGTAACCCAGACCAATGAAGGCCCGAGAAGACCCCTTAGGATACATCATACGCATATTTATATAAAATTTGTAGAAACAAGCCTAATATAAATTAAATCCACTGAATAAGATAGTCAACAAACGTCTTATTAATACTAGTCTACAAAACCTCTAACATAAGGAACAAACTCCTAAGTCAAGACATGGCCCCGATGATACCATAAAATGTAACAGAGTTCTCAATAAACTCATAAAGGGAAACATATGCCTTTGAAAAGTATGGAGGGCTCACCACTTGCTTATTAAAATCCCGAGGATCCTAGTGCTACACAGAACCACAAGGAAAGACCTTTGAACCTGCATCATGATGCAATGTCCAAGAATGGTCAGTACGATGAGTACTGGCATGCAACCCAGGGGAAGGGACATCATAGTTCATAAAAGCAAGTCAGAAGAACATGGTATAGATCATAGGAATGAAATAGTAAAATAGGGGAAAATATCCATAACATTTCATAAAAATAAAACATATATTAACGTTACTTCTGAACTAAATGGTATCACCAAAATTATTTTTCACCACAGGCTATGTGGATCTGACCAAGGCTCGATCGGCGTAGCCCCCAATCCAAGTTTTCCACAAGGATTAGAGCATTAGATCTTAATCACATTACATATATTGTATGGAGGAGTGCCACAGTGATCATCCATGTTTCAGGATGACATCATACTCACATCGGCAAAACACGGTTTCAGGTATTGAGCCCCGTTTGATTCATACCTTCTTGGTTAACCATCTAGTTCTCTTAAGCCCATCTTTTAGCATTCCAAAAACATTTAAGTAAAACATTCATTAGGGACTCTCATCATTTATAAGGCACTCATAGGTTGGTATTGTCATACAAGACTTGCAAGTCCTACTTAGTCGTATTATGCCCTCATCATTCATATGTCATTTGTGCCAACCATTTAAAGGATTTCAAAGATCATTCAGTACATAAACGCCTCAAATTTTATAGTTTCATAAATCAACAATTAATCATTTCAAAACCAAGGGAGTTTGGAAATCCATTTCCTTTCATCAGGACCAGGTCTTAAGAAATAAATGAAATTTCGAAAGAATTAATACTTTAAAGTTGTAAATCTGCCAAAGACAACATCACATAATTCGGGTTCATACCTCAAATAAAATCTCAAAAAGATATATAAATAGCGAATGATTTCATAGAAACCCGTCAAAACCTCAAGAAGCTCCTCCTTTCGAAAATCCGTTAACCCTTTTCATACAATACTAGTATAGACTTTATACTTTTTTAATAGAAACATGATAATTACGAGTTTAATTGAAAGGAGATTGTTCAACGTACTTTTTTGAGGAAGAAAACTTATGAGACGCTTGAGTTTTGCCTTAGAACTTTGAACCCTAAGCACCTTTGTCTCTAAGAAGTTTTGGGAGAGAAGTAACACACCTTTTTGGATTTAATTCGTGCTCAGAGGTTGATTTAATGAAAAGAGAGCCCCGCGCCCAAAATCAACCTTTAGGCCAATTATTCTAAAATGGAACCTAAGGCCCAAAATCAAGTCCAGAAGCCTCAAGACCCAAGCCAATGGTCCCTCTAGCCTAAAATCGACATTTTTGAGCCAACTACGTTGGCAGAATTTCCATCCGAGGTCGTCTTCTCCGAATATTGACCAAAGTCAACCATACAAGCTCAACTGGCCTAAAAATACAGAACGAGAGAGAATTCCAAGCTGAAAAGCTCTCAGATCCCGACCAAAGGTCCAACTAGACCAAAGTCCATGCTCAGGAGCTAACAGAACTGTCGGAATTTGATTTCGAGCATGATTACCAAGAAAGTTAACCGAAGTCAATGATTTTCTAAGTTAAGGCTATAAAGAAAGTAAAACAGCCATAAAGACCAAACAGATGGCCCAGGCACCGAACTACTATTCCCAGCAATTCATAAATGACTTGGGGCCGCTACAGGCAAGCTCTAACAGTACAAGCTCTGATACCAAGCTGTCACAACCCGATTTCTCAAGTCATGATGGCACCTACAACTCCCCAGTAGGCGAACCAATTCTCGTAGCCCGGAACAGCTAGTAATGGGCTACTACCTAACCAATATGCTCAACAAGCTGAGATAAGCAGAAGCGGAATGTAAAGGTAGACAAAATGGAAGCAAAACTTGAATATAAATACATAGAGGAAACTACACCAACCCCAAGACTTGGTATCGACAGTACAAAAGCTTCTAATGGAATAAAAGTGCTAGAAGTAACAAAATGGTAAGTACAACTGTCTCCGAATATACAAAGAGTAACAGTACAAAAGATGAGATGTAGACAAGCCCCGACCATCAGGCGCTCACCCTAGTCTCAAAGATCCAAAAGTTGCACGAGTCTCCAATGTGTTCAACAGCGAAAGCTCAGCTAATATCTGCACCAAAAAGTGTAGAAGTATGGTATGAGCACCAAAACCATGGGTAATCAGTAGGTATCATCGGCCGACTGAGCGCATATAAGATATAAAAGCAGTAAGTAACAGATAGCAAGAAAGCAGTCACTGAAGCCATAAGCAAGGCACAAAGAGCTAGAACAGATCATCCATAACCAAGAGCTTCAAGTAACACATGCTAGCACAGAGATACAATTACATAGAATCATAGGTGAAGGAAAGGAAAACGCACCTGGAGTCCTTGCACAATAATATAAGTAAGTAGAGAGAGAGTTGAGAAAATGGCGGTATACCGGTAACCTCAAGTAGAAGGAAAAGACGGAGAGCAGTCTAACATACTCAAAATGGAATCAACCAGTATAAGGAAATTATGACACCAATCCAATCACATGATAGCATAACCAGGGCATCACCTCACAAGTACCACCCTAGGATGAAATAACTAGACCATAATAACCGAGAGATACCACTCAACTTCCCACAAGAATAGAACCAGAGTCTCACACTCTGATAAGAAGGCCACACAAAAGTGCCTCAATAAGATAGGACTCCCTAGCCCTCAAAATAATCAGATATCCCACAATCAAAACCTCAACAGGTTAACCATCACTAATCCTTCACTAACCGAGTGCCAAGACAAGCTCTAAATAAAGACAGGAGTAAATATAGTCTACCTACAGTCCCAACGGCACCCATACAACCGAGGAACACAATCAAGTGAAAGCAAACCCTCTGGCATCCCATACTACCGGAGCGTACACTGAACACACAGCAGACAAGGGTGGAATCCAATGCATGATATGATGTGTGAAATAGAACCTCTGTATGTACCTCCTCCGGTGCAAATCGGGCCCAGAAGGCAGGTTCCATATAAGGTCTCAGCCCATATACCTCTACTCCATCGTATACCCCTCCCTCCGGTGCACGCAGCCCGAAGCCCCAGGCCCGGAGCGGCAAGGTCCATGGAGGTCCCCGACCCCATACTAAAACTCAGTATCAAGACATGTCATCCGGAAGCAAGTCCGGGATCATGATAGAGACCCAGTCTCGAATATGCATGCCCAGACCCTGTCCAGGACTAAAGTAGTAGAAAATGCCTCAAAACCCCTCCAAAGGGTGCCCGGGCGTAATCGGGTCTAAAAATATAGTAAATCAAGTCTAGTGCTCCGCCCCGCAGAGATTAGTATCAGTAATAAAATCAATTCTGGTGCTCTGCCCCGCAGAGACTAGTATCAGTAATAAAATCAAGTCTGGTGCTCTGCCCCGCGGAGACTAGTATCAGTAATAAAATCAAGTCTGGTGCTCTGCCCCGCAGAGACTAGTATCAGTAATAAAATCAAGTTTGGTACTCTGCCCCGCATAGACTAATACCAGTAATAAAATCAGTGCAAAAACATCTAAAAATCCCCTTTTCGATCATCAACAGTACCAAAAATGGGCCCTCCAGGGCTATGAAAATTTAGGAAAATTGTCGGTAGTGGCTCGCAGCCAAAACTGTAGTAAAACATGCAGGGGAAAACCTTTTTCATGGATGATATGCTCGCACACAAATATAAAAGTAGCCAAATGGCTCACAACAACTACTATCAGCCCTGTACAGGCCCAACAGCTACTCAGCAGACATAACCATCCTAAAAGGATAATCTCTATGTCTGGGACTCGCGAACATTCCCCAATAACCCACCATGTATGTTCCAGAGTCAATACAAGGCCGTACAGGACCACAAGGGTAATATACAATACTACGCGAATACTACAAACAACGCATGAAATAACGAACAAACAAGGTGGATAAGGTCTGGGGTACCAACCTATAATAACCCACCCAAGGATGTTAATTAATGCAGTTATAGCCTATATACGCAGAGTCTAGGTAGGAAAGCCATAACCTACCTGTCATCTGCTGACTAGCTGCGGGAACAGCGTCGTCCAGGCTCAAACTGCTACGGGAAGCTCCAAATTACAAAAACACTTTCAACTGAAGTCTCAAAGGCGTCTCTATGAAGCCTGACCAACCAAGGTAATGGAACAATTTCTAGAATCGACGAGGCTGCAAGAACGAGCCATAGCCATTTGATAAGGTGTTAATGTCACACTCGCAACCAGCTAACTCCAAAGCATAAAATGAGGCCAATAACAATAACAAATGGTATCTAAATCCAACAACAATACGTTAACCACATCTCCAAGGAGCGACGAGCTCTCGAGGCACTATTTCAAGGCGTACTTCACATTGTTCAATCCAATAACTATCTTATGCAATCTCAAAAAGAATTGCACAAATTTCCCAATCCCTCCAGTACCTTACCACAACCATTACACCACAACAATACCCAAACATAATAAGATAAAGGGGTTGTCCAAAGCCACAATACCCAAAACACCACTTCGTGGCTCGGAAAGCTGTAAAAATGATACTAGAACATGTAAATACGAAGGAGGATCATAGGAGGAAGGTTACCTTGACAAAAAGCTTTGAAATACCAAGATAAACATGCTGTTATAAGGACCCACCACGAGCTGTAACAATATACGGCAAGAAAACACGACAAACATGCCGATAACAATAAGTTCTCCTCTGAATTAATTCTAAAGCTCAAATTAAGAATGAGTCAAGGATTTAGAACTCTTACCTTCCGATAATCAAATGATAATACCATAAAAATATCAGTTCCACGAACTTCCTCCTTGAAGTAGCAACACGAAGCCAAAACGACGAGAAAACTATACCACAGTGATGAGCTCGCGATGTAGAGCAACTTCCGTTAAACTTCCGAATTGAAAGCATCAAAGTCCATGGAGTATTTATAAGGTTTATATCTAATTTTGTAAGGTTTTGGTCTATTTTTATGGGTTTAAAATGAAGGAGAAGTTGATTTATAAAGTCAAACCGACTTAGGATGTGGGCCCCGAAGGCAAAAATGCGTAAATGACCGAAAGGGTCATTACATTTCAACTCTAGAAACTCTCAAATTGACATGCAGAGTGGAGACTATTTATAATGCTACCTACCTTTAAAACTCAATGTATGGCATACCCACTTAGTTCATTACTAAAATAAAGGCTAAAAAGAGACGGCCAAAAGGGACGCTGGCCGTCACTTTTTTGGCCAAAAGGGACGCTGGCCGTCACTTTTTTGGCCAAAAGTGACGGAAAAGCGATGGTGTCACTCCCGTGGGAAAATGGCCTGTTGATTTTCCAAAAGCGACAGACAGCGACGCAAATTAAAAAGCGATGGGTTTTTTTTATTTTTTTTCCAGAAAAGCGACGCTGTCCGTCACTTTTTTCTAGGTATTTTTGAAAAAAAATTCAGAAAAGCGACGGACAGCGTCTCTTTTTCTGGGAATTTTTTTAAAAAATTTCAGAAAAGCGACTGACAAAAGATACCCTGTCCGTCGCTTTTCTGCATTTTTTCCAGCTGCAAAAATTTGTATTTTCAATATGCACCACCTGTCATTTACACAACTAATTCAAATACATCCCAAATCAACACTAATTGCTGCCACAACATTCATAAAGCAACTACAAAATCAACAAGTGAAGTAAAATAATCATTAAATACATAAAAGATCCACTCAAAATACCTACAAAGTGTTTCAAAACATAAATGAAGTACAAAATTATAAATAAAGTGTCAAAAAGCTAATGTAAACTAAAAAAAAGTCAATCTAAGAGGCTCGACGGTCTTGCATATCTTTATCTTTCTCCTTCCGTTGTCTCTCAGAATCTGCCAAGGCATAAGTTGTGTGATCTCCCATCACGTGATGACATCTGTATGCAAATTTATATTAAAATATATAAAGAAAATCATAAGTATTAAAGAAATTAAAATCATAATCATAAGTATAAACAAATTTACATACTAGTCCATATTCTCTCAATCTTCATCCTCACTTGATTCATTTTCATCAAACTCCCATTCTTCCTCATCACTTGTTTCATTTTCATCGTCCCATTCTTCCTCCTCGGTTATTTGTCCCTCAAGATTTGTGATGGAAATCAACTCATCATCAGAAACTTCTTCTAATATGTGTTGAGGATGTTCTAGATTATTTTCCAACTCAGCATCCACTGCTTGATGAACAACTGCGACATCATTCAGGTATGCCACATCTAACACATTCTCAATCTCAATCCTACCCACAGGATTAGTTTTTATGACCACCCACCAATCAAACTTATATCTGCACAACGATATAGAGCGTAATACACCTGCTTAACATTTTGTGCAATGATAAAAGAATCATAGCGACCATATTATCTCGTGTGCTTTACTTCAATTATATTAAGTTGTTGATTCACCCTAGTACCTCTATGTGAAGGATCAAATCATTTGCACCAAAATAGCACTATCTTTTTTTTCGGCCAACCAGGATATCTAACTTTAATAATCTCTTGTATGACACCATAATATTCAACAGTTTGGCTATTACCGTCGACATCACCTTGAATGCACACTCCGCTATTATTAGTTTTTTTATACTTAGAAACTTCTTCAGTTTGAAACTTGAAGCCATTCACACAATACTTAGTCATCGTATGAATTTGACTTTCAAGCCCAAGTGCAACATCTCTCACCAATTGTGGATGTTCGACAGTATTATGTTCATAAAAAACCTACAAATTAAATTTTAGTAAATGAGTATATTATACATGTTGATTCAATATTAAGAGTAAATAAGTAAATGAACTTTTACACACTTACATATTTTTTCAACCAATCAGAAAAGTTTGTATATATGGCATCATTACCCCATATACTTACGAATTTACTGTTAAGTGTACATTGAGATATTTCGTTAGTTTAATTAACACTTAGTATTTAAATTTATGTAATTCAATAACACAATTCAACAAGACTTACTTAAGATACAGTTGAATCTCGGGACAATTGAGCAAAATATGTGTCACAGCAGATTGCTTTTCAACACTAGTGAAACCTCGCCTTTGACCTTTTTTAGATCCTCTCCTAGGTTGATTAAAAATTAAAATTGGTTCAAACATAGGATCACCATCACCATCATCATTGCGTTTGACTTTATTTCTCTTACATAGCACTTCATTCCTGAAGTAGTAAGAACAAAAATGAGCAGTTTCTCTTGCAAGATAAGCTTCACAAATTGATCCTTCGATCTTTTCCCTTTGCTTAATAGTTTGTTTGCACTTGCCAATTGTCCTATATTATTGGATGTTAGCTAATTAATATAATACGTTTAAAAAAGAAAAAAAAATAAAAGGTCATTACCTCTCGAATGGATACATCCACCTTGTTTGAACTGGGTCCCTAAGGCGTGCCTCTTCTATAAGGTGAATTGGAAGATGCTCTATCACATCAAAAAAGCCACATGGAAAGATCTTCTCCAACTTAGTGGTGATAACAGGAATATTTTGATGCATCCTTTTCAAGCTACTCTCCAACAAAGTGTTAGAACACAAATCTTTGAAGAATAGACTTATTTCTGTGATTGGTTTCCATATCCTGTCGGGTAGGTGGCTAAATGCGATAGAAATCAGAGTTTCCATGAAAACATGACAATCAGGACTTTTCATACCAATCATTTTTTCTTCATCCATATCTGTCCTCTTTCCCAAATTCGAAGCATAGCCCTCGGGCATTCTCAAATTCTTCACCCACTCACAAATTTCTCGTTTCTCATCCAATGTGAATAAAAAACTTACCTTGGGCTTAACCACTTTACCATTTCTCATTTCCTGCAACCACAACTCCTTTCTCCTACAATATTCCTTTAAGTCTATTCTAGCTCTTGGATCGTCTTTTGTCTTACCCATAACATCCATTACTGTGTTGAATAAATTATCAAAATAAATTTTTTCAATGTGCATCACATCAAGATTATATCGTAGAAGATTATCCTTCCAATACGGTAACTTCCAAAATATGTTTTGTTTGGTCCAATTATGTTCAACACCATATCCAGGAAGTCTATAACTCTCTCCTAAATCTATAATTTTAGGCAACTGACTAACTCTCTCCCAAATCTGATGTCCTGAAAGTAATGGAGATGGCAGACTATTTTCAATCTTATTCTTTCTAAATGCATTTTTCATATTTCTAAACTCGTGGTCCATTGGCAAGAACTGACGATGACAATCAAACCAATAATTTTTTCGGCCATGCTTTAAAGTGAATGCTTTAGAATTTTTCATGCAATGCGGGCAAGCTAAATTTCCAGCAGTCATCCAACCCGACAACATTCCATATGCAGGAAAATTATTAATAGTCCACATTAAAGAAGCATGCATAGTAAAATTTTGCTTACTTGATATATCGTATGTTACTACAGCGTCAAACCATAATTGTTTTAGTTCATCTATCAATGGCTGCAGATAGACATCAAACAAACTTTTTAGATTACGAGAATCCGGGATAATACAACTTAAAAATATGTAGGGACTTGTCATACACATTTCAAGCGGGAGATTATACGGAGTAAGAAATACAGGCCAGCAAGAATAAGGTGCAGCATTATTATAGAATGGTGTGAAACCATCTGCACACAATCCCAATCTAACATTTCTTGGTTCTCTATAAAAATCAAGATATGTTCTATCGAAATGCTTCCAAGCTTCTCCATCTGATGGATGAGACAAGACATCCGGTGGCCTTCTATTTTCACGGTGTCATCTCATATGTGGGGCAGAACTCATTGAAGCATACAACCTCTTTAACCTAGGTTTAAGAGGTAGATAGTGCATCGCCTTAATTGGAACCATCATTCCATCGGGAGTCCGCTTATACCGAGCATGTCCACAGAACTTACAATTGTCAAGATGATCATCATACTTATAGAACAATATGCAACCATTTACACAACAACTAATTCTATCATATGACAATCCTAACTTGGAAACCAATTTCTTTGCTTCATTAAAATTCTTAGGTATATTTAACTCTGGATTATTAGCTACTTCCCCCACAAGATCAACTACAGAGTCCATAAGAGTTTGAGGAGCACTCTAATCTGATTTGATATTCAATAGTCTAACTGCAATTGACAAAGCAGAATGCGGACTCCCTTCACATGATGGATGATTACCCTCTTGTAATTGTTTATAAAAGCATTCTGCTTCTTCATTAGGAGCTTCTTCTAAATACTGTTCGGGTTCCATCCATCTTGAACCCCGAAAGCATCATTAACCATTTCATGCATCACTATCAAATTCAAGAACTTAATTCAGCAACCTAAATTGAAAACTAATTCAAGATTATAACCCAACAATAAACTAATTCAAAATTTCCAACTTCACTATCAAATTCAAGAACCTAATTCAACAACCTAAAGTTGAAAACTAATTCAAGATTATAACCCAACAATATAAACTAATTCAAAATTTCCAACTTCACTATCAAATTCAAGAACCTAAGTTGAAAACTAATTCAAGATTATAACCCAACAATATAAACTAATTCAAAATTTCCAACTTCACTATCAACTTCAAAAACCTAATTCAGCAACCTAAAGTTGAAAACTAATTCAAGATTATGTCACGACCCAATTTCTCGGTCATGATGGCACCTACGACCCCCCAGTAGGTGAACCAATCCCCATAGCCCAGAACAGTTAGTAATGGGCTACTATTAACCAACTAAGCAGGAGAACAGTATAAAATGTGAAATCAAGAGAAAATAAGTAAAGAAAAGGGACAACAGGAATATATATACACCAATATAGAAGCTAAACCAAACCCCTAAACCTGGTATCATAGTATAGAGCCAGAACTACATATAAGGAGCACAAATGATCCAAAATATTATATACAAATGTCTCTGAATGGTAATAGAGTACATAAAGCAAAGGATAAACTAAAGCTAAGCTCTGATTGCCAAGAGCTCACCCTCAGTCTGAAGTAGTCCATAAAGGATCTCCAAGCGCGAATCACAACAATCTAGCGGCGACGGCCCACACTAGGATCTGCACCAGAAGAGGCAGAGTGTAGTATGAGCATCAATTGCTAAGCAACTGGTACCTAGTAGGTATCATAGGCCGACTGGGCACATATAAGATAAAAGAGCAGTAATAAGTAGAATAGAAATAAGTAGTCACTGAAAATAATGAAGGAGTACACGGAAGATAGAAATACTACCAAGATAAAACACATGGATAGCTACTAGAATACCAATCACATGCGAAAGAAAGAAATACATACCTGGAATCCTTGCAATAACAAGTATATAAAGAAGGGTCTAAAAAGTAGGCGATATACTGGTAACCTCAATGAAAAAAGAAGGAGCAGGCGAATAACGAAAGTCATGCTCGAATACAGAATACTATCATCCAAATAGGCATACTAATCTCACTCAAGATATACCAACTAGAAGCCAAAGTACAACCTTATCAAATCCAATGTCGAGTAACCATAATAGGGACAATATTACGAGTTAATAACAATAAGTATACCTACAGTCCCACGGGTGCCCATACACCCTAGGAACACCAACAAGTGAAGATAAACCCTCCGGTATCCCATACTACCGGAGCGTATACTCAGCAAACAGCAAACAATAATGGAACCTCAAACAATATGATAATGCGATGAACTAGATGTAATAATAGTAATGTATGCTACCCGCTTTCGGCTTCCTATAAGGCCCAGAAGACAAGATCCATGGAAGGTCACACCCGCATACCCCTACTACACCGTATACCCTCCCTCCGGCACTCCCAGCATGTAGCCCCCAGTCCAGAATGATAAGGTTTATGGAGGCCCCCGACCAACATACTAGATTCCCCACAATCTCAAAAATTCCCAAGTAAAGATGCCCGGAGGGTATCCGGGTCTAAATCAGTAAATCAAATGGTTCTAGTGCATGACCCTGCTGAGCCTAGTATTATCACGGAAGCTGTAGTAAAACAAGTCTATCCCTTGGCCCCGCCGAGCCTAGTATTAGTAGAAATAGTTATAAAACATCCTTTTTATTTTCTCTTACCCCAAGAAGATCCGTTAAAATGATACTAAACCTCTTTGCAATTATTTTTAACAAAAATGGGCCCCACAGCCATGCAGGTCTTAGAAATCATTCAATAGAAGGCCCGAAGCCAAAACCATAATAAAATTATGCAGAAACCCTCTATATGCATGATAAATAGTGTACACAATCACAACAGTGGCCCACGACCCACAATTAACCTATCGGCCCTACACAGGCTCCAATCATTCTACAACACAGATAGCCAGCTCTATAATAGTAATAATAATATCCGGGACTCACAGACATTTCCAATAAACCACCATCTATGTTCCAGAGTCAATACAAGACCACACAGGATCACAAGGGTGATAATATTGTCTATAACAAATACTACAAATATCGGAGGAAAGAAACAAATTGAACATGAAGAAGCGGTTAAGGTCTGTGGTGCCAAGCTAATAAACCCAACCAAAGGATGCCCATTAATATAATTTTATCCTATATATGTGAAGTCTAGAGGAGTTAGATCGTAACCTACTTGTCATCCGATGACAAGCTGCTAGAACGACGATGTCCTAGCCCGACCCGCTCTGAGAAGCTCTGAAACGAAATCAGACTCGAATTCGGGCTTGAATAACTTGACGTAGATAATCGATTTTTCTTTCAAAATCCAAATATTGAGTTAAATAATCTTCTCCATGAAATTTCTCTTTAGCATGCAAGGTATAGATGTGCATAATGAAGTGTGCATAATGAAGTAGTACAAAAATTTACTCTTTTTGTCTTAGAAAAATGAATGAAATCAGTTGATGTGTGCAGGTGGATCAACTTTCCACAATCTTAAGGAATTTTCTAATGAGACAACAATGAAATCAATAGTTAGGTAGTACACATGTATATATAAAACATCACATACTGCCGACATGAAATAGATAATCAATTTACTATATTTAATTTTTAAATTACTAAGTGACAAGTGGGTACCATTTCATGTATTAAAAAACCTTGTTGTCTACTTTCTTGAATTCCACGTGGAGTGGAGGTGCACATTCCAAAAATATTTTATCCGGTTATATATGTACTCGGGTATTGCATAGAATCATGGTAAAATAAATATAACTTTTTGAATATATCATAATAAATAGAAAATCATTTCAAATAAAACCTACTATATTATAATAATAACTTTCAACATAACTAAGTAACTGTCTCCGTTAAAATATTAATAAATTATAAAACTCTTATAAAATAAATATATATACAATATATCATATGAAAAGTATTTTTTTCCATAAATATTTAAAACATTCTTAGAAAAATAAAACTTTTTACAAAATTCAACTTTCAAATAAATATTTTCAAATACGCGCGATGTTAATAAAATTCTCAAATTTATGCTCGCAAGCCTTGATACGGGATCGAGGTTAAGGTCATACGATCGCAAATCACTACTGTAACACCCCAAAAATCGATCCAACTTTTAAACTCAGAACTTGCAGAAATTTTTGAACTTCCAGGGATCCGGGGTCAAGTCCACGAGCCGTGGGTGGTTCCACGAGTCATGGAAGTGACTTGTGATTCTAGTTCTGTAGACCATCCCCAGGTTTGAGAACCACGAGTCAGGTTCACGGTTCATGGAAGTTTCCATGGGTCATGGAACCAACCCGTGGAACTCAGACAGAGAGTGGTCAGGTCCCCTGATTCCCACGACTTAGTCCTACGACTCGTGGAAGCTTCCACGAGTCAACCTGTTGAGTCGTAGGGAACTTTCAGCAGCCTGAAATCTTGGGAAGTTTCCACGAGAAGGAATCATGAGTCGTGGTTAGGTCTACGAGTTGTAGACTCCACCCGTGGAACCTGAAATCGAGATTTAAATCAGCTTTTTCCTAATTAAGTCCTAGGGGTATTTTAGTCGTTACCCACTCTTTTAAATCCTAAATTATGTCATTTTGACTATTTCAAGAAGGGTTTTCACCCTCATTAGCCTAAGTTCCTTCTCATTACTTCACTATTCTCCCAAAAAGGGAAATTCTTCTCCAAGCTTCAAGTCTCAAGCTCCAAGTTCAAGCCTCCTAAGTCTTTTCAATTCAAGTGGGTTATCTTCAATAAAGGTATGTGGATAATCAACAATGGGTTCCTTTCACCCTTGTGCCCAAAACCCCTAATTCAAATTTTGATTTCATGGATCTCCAAACTAGGGTTTTTATCCAATTCTTATGGATTTTGCTAAATATGATCTTCTCATGATTTGATTATGAAATTACTACTAAATTGCATGATTTTACATGGGTTCTTACATATGAACACCTATTTCATGAGTTAAAGTTTAATCACATGAAATTGATTTAAGCAAAATTGGATTTGATGGTATGTTTTTCATGGATTTTCAAGCATGTGCATGCCTAGTTCTTATGTTCTATGAAAATATATGTATTTTGAAATTGAACTAGTGCCATGCAAAAAAATTTCAAGTCATGAAGTATGCAAATTTCACAAGTTATGAAGTATTATGCAAAACAAGGCACCCGATGTTCCATCAATGCTCATGAATCAATTTCTAAACCCTAATTCATGAGTAGTATGACGATTCGGGGTATGAACAAGCTTGGGATCAGATATGTCACATGTATATGAGCTCATGTTATATGTTTTGGGAGTAGTATTTAGCACCGAGAGACGAGGGTTCAGATAATCTAAGTCCAAAACTACGTTGCCACCGTAGGTTGCCCTCTGTGGCTTATCATGACAGGATCCTGGTACGACATGGTTCTAACTTTGGCCGGTTAGGATAGCTCTTTTCTATGAGGGTACATGACACTGGACTCTTTGTAGCTCAGCATGGTTTAATGTCAGTTAAGAGAAACTCCCACATGTTTATTTTCAAGCTATGAAGTTATATGATTCTATACTATGAAACTTAAGGTTTATTTAATGTTTCATGTCTTATACCTTGATATTTTTTCATGTTCTTTCTTTACGTAACAAGTTCATTCTTAAGAATGTTTTAAACTGTTTTATCATGATTCATGCATTGCTCGCATACTCAGTACATCATATAGTACTGACGCATATCTTGCGCTGCATCCTTTGATGATGTAGATTCAGGTGTTCCTTCCTAGACACATGGCTAGAGCTTCCGGGCCACTTTTCTGTTAGCTATTGGTGAGTCCTCTTAGGTTGAGGACTAGATATGTTTTATTTTGTGTCAATTCCTTACTTCCGTACTTTGAGTTAGCTAGGGTCTTGTCCTAGCAGCTCCTTATGTCATGTAGAGGCTTTTCAGACATAGACAGTGTTTGAGTCTCTTTTCGGATTTTGTATTTCTTTTGACTTGATTACCTATTTATGTGATTCCAGATTTATCTGTTATGCTTCTGCTTATCTTTGTTATGCTTGAGTATGCTATGACCAAGGGATTAGCTTGGGGCACTTGCGGTCCCAAGTCCCGTGTTACGTCTAGGGGGTAACCTCGGGGTGTGACAAACTTGGTATCAGAGCCTCAGATTCAAGAGTCCTAGGGTGTCAAAAAGCCGTATCGAGTAGAGTCTTTTTCATGTGTCTGAAGAACACCACACATATGAGAGGGAAGCTATGAGATGTCTTAGAAAACTTCACTTCTTTCATGATCATGTCGTGCGATAGAGCTTAACTCTTATGTTCCTCTCATCCTCATCTTGTACATTTCAGATTATTCCTCCTCAATGTGCTATGCCTTCCCGAGCCTCTCGAAATGCTGCTCCTCCCATTCCGGTCCCCGATGTCACGAAGGAGGAGTTTAGGAATTCCATTCATTTTCTAGACCAGACCTTGGCCACGCAGGCTAACCAGCAGGCTCTTGCCCTGGTTCATACTCAAGGTGGGGTAGCGGCCCGAGTTCAAGACTTTATCCTTATGAACCCGCCTGAATTCTGGGGTTCGAAAGTGAGTGAGGACCCGCTCAACTTTATTGATGAAGTGAAGAAGATCTTCGAGGTTATGTAAGTGGTTGGTGTTGATTGTGTGGAGCTTGCATCCTACCAACTCAAGGATGTAGCTCACATTTGGTTTACCCAATGGAAGGAGGATAGGGTGAGGGACGCGGTCCCCATGACTTGGGAGTGTTTTGAGAGGGCCTTCCATGATAGGTTCTTTCCTCGAGAGTTGAGGCAAGCGAAGGTGGAGGAATTTGTGAACTTGAAACAGGGGTCGATGTTGGTTCAATAGTATAGTCTGAAGTTCACTCAGTTGTCTAGATATGCTCCCTCCATGGTAGCGGACCCGCATGATCAAATGAGCAAATTCATCTATGGGGTTTCTGATACGGTGAAGAAAGAGTGTAGGTCTGCTTTGCTATTGAGTGATATGAACATTTTCCGACTTATGACTCATGCCCAGCAGATTGAGGGTGACAAGCTAAGCGAGATGGTGAGGGAGAACAAGAGAGCTAGATCCGAGGGATCAGGTTTTGGTCATCACAGGTCCGGAGATGGACATCGCTCTTCTTTCCAGAAGAAGTCATCAGGATCCGTGCATTCTTCTGCTAGTGCTCCTACCCAGGCTCAGAGCCCTCATTATTATCAAGGTAGTATAGGACCTGTTTCCTATTCCCAGTCTCAGGGAAGTGTTGCTAAGGGACCTATCCATCCTAGTTGCAGCAAGTGTGGGAAAAATCACCCGGGAGAGTATCGTTTGGGCATGGGTGCATGCTTTGGGTGGGGATAGGCTGGACACTTGATTAGAGATTGCCCTTTAGCTAAGAAGGGGCAGGGAGGTGGTAGGACTCAGTCTGCCCCAGCAGCTTCAGGAGGTAGACCAGCCCAGCAGGGCATAGCTTTTAGTTCTGGTGGTCAGCGCTAGAACCGCTTTTATGCTATGTCCTCTCATTAGGATCAGGAGGGTTCCCCAGATATTGTTACTGGTATGTTGAAAGTCTACTCTTTCGATGTGTATGCTTTGTTGGACCCCGGTGCTTACTTATTTTTTGTGACCCCTTATGTAGCAAGAAAGTTCAAAGTTTATTCTGAATTGCTTTTAGAATCCTTTTGTGTTTCTACTCATGTTGGTGAGTCAGTATTAGCCAAAAGAATCTACCGAAATTTCCCTATCTCAGTCCTTCATAGGGTCACTTTAGCGGATCTAGTAGAGTTGGAGATGACTAATTTTGACTTCATTCTCGGTATGGATTGGTTGATGCATGTTATGCCTCTATTGATTGTTGTATTCGTGTGGTCAGTTTCAAGTTTCCTAATGAATCTGTTTTAGAATGGCAAGGTAGTCCCCCTTCCTCGAAAGGTCGCTTCATATCTTATCTTAAGGCTAGGAAGATGATTTCAAAAGGGTATGTTTATCACATAGTGTGGGTTATGGACACAGAGTCCGGAACCCCACCCCTTCAGTCTGTTCCTGTTGTGAATGAGTTTCAAGAAGTGTTTCCCGAGGATTTTCCCAGAGTCCTACCCGAGCGAGAGATAGTCTTTGGGATAAATCTTCTCCCAGATACGAACCCTATCTCTATTCCTCCCTATAGAATGGCTCCCACAGAACTTAAAGAATTAAAAGATCAGTTGAAGGATCTTCTCGATAAGGGCTTCTTCAGGCCTAGCATTTCTCCATGGGGTGCCCCAGTTTTATTTGTTCGGAAAAAGGATGGTTCTCTTAGAATGTTTATTGACTACTGTCAGTTGAACAAGGTCACAATCAAGAACAAATATCCCATTCCTAGGATTGATGACTTGTTCGATCAGCTTCAGGGTGCTAGTTTCTTATCCAAGATCGATCGTAGATCCGGTTTTCATCAGCTTCATATTAGAGAGTGTGATATCCCTAAGACAGCCTTCAGGATTCAGTACGGTCATTATGAGTTTGTTGTCATGTATTTTGGTCTAACAAATGCTCCTGCAGCTTTTATGTATTTGATGAACCACATGTTCAAGTAATATTTGGATTCATTTATGATTGTGTTCATTGATGATATCCTCATCTACTCTCAGAGTGAGGAGGAGAATGCAGACCTCTTGAGGGTTATGTTGCAAACTCTCAAGGATAGATAGTTGTTTGCTAAGTTTAGCAAGTGTGAGTTCTGGATGCAGTCAGTTGCGTTTCTGGGTCATATTGTGACTAGTGATGGTATCCGAGTTGATTCTCAAAAGATAGAGGCAGTAAAGAAGTGGCCTAGACCCTCTTCCCCGTATGATATTAGGAGCTTTTTGGGTTTGGTTGGTTACTACAGGAGGTTTGTGGAAGGATTTTATTCCATTGCTGCCCCTTTGACCCGTTTGACTCAGAAGAAGGTAAAATTTCAGTGGTCCGACTTGTGTGAGAAGAACTTTCAAGAATTGAAGACTAGATTGACCACAACTCCAGTGTTAGCTCTACCCGAGGGCCTAGATGATTTTGTTATGTATTGTGATGATTCTAGGATTGAATTGGGTTGTATTTTGATGCAGCATGGTAGGGTGATTGTTTATGCTTCGAGACAGCTTAAGACTTATGAGAAGAACTATCCTACTCATGATCTTGAGTTAGCAGTTGTTGTCTTTGCTTTGAAGATTTGGAGACATTATTTGTTTGGGGTGCATTTGGATGTATTCACCGATCATAAAAGTCTTCAGTATGTGTTCACTCAACAACAACATACCCAGTGTATTCCCACAGTGTGGGGTCTGGGGGGGTAGAGTGTACGCAGTCCATACCACTACTTCAGAGGTGAGGTAGAGAGGCTGTTTCCGATAGACCCCCAGCTCAAGACAAAACCATCTAAAAATAGGTTAAAAAGGACGTGACAATGATACAGGATAAAAATACAAGATAAAACTACAAGAGACGATAGGAAGTAATATGTAGTAACAAACAACAGACAGAAACAGAGCACTGCCACAAAATACTACCACGAGGAATCCAAGAACAAGGCACTATAAGCGTAACACTACGATTACTAGTCGGGACAATAAGCCTACACTGCAACCTACTAGCCTACACACACTTCTACCTACTACTCTTCTACCCTAATCCGCGTCCTCCACACCTTCCTATCTAGGGTCATGTCCTCAATAAGCTGCAACTGCGTTATGTCCTGTCGAATCACCTCTCCCCAATACTTTTTTGGTCTACCTCGTCCTCTCCTGTAACCATCCATAGCCAACCTCTCACACCTCCGCACTAGAGCATCCGTGTCTCTCCTCCTCACATGTCCGAACCATCTCAACCTCGCTTCCCGCATCTTATCTTCCACCGACGCCACACCTACCTTATCTCGGATATCCTCATTCCTAATCTATCTCTCCTAGTAAACCCGCACATCCATCGCAACATCCTCATCTCCGCCACCTTCATCTTTTGAATATGGGAGTTCTTTACTGGCCAACACTCAACATCATACAACAAAGCTGGTCGGACCACCACTCTGTAGAATTTGCCTTTAAGTTTAGTAGGCACCTTCTTATCGCACAAAACTCCAGATGCGAGCCTCCATTTCATCCACCCAACCCCAATACGATGGGTGACATCCTCATCAATCTCTCCATTTCCTTGGATAATAGTCCCAAGATACTTGAAACTCCCTTTCTTTTGGATGACCTGTGTATCCAGCTTCACTTCTACGTCATCATCCTGAGTCGCCTCACTGAACTTGCACTCCATATATTCAGTCTTGGTCCTGCTCAACCTAAACCCCTTCGACTCGAGGGTCTGTCTCCAAACCTCCAACTTAGCATTAACTCCTCCGCGAGTCTCGTCCACCAAAACTACATCATCCGCAAATAACATGCACCATGGCACCTCACCTTGTATTTGCAGCGTCAATACATCCATTACCAAGGCAAATAGAAACGGGCTAAGGGTCGATCCCCGGTGCAACCCCATTAACACGGGAAAGTGCTCCGAATCTCCTCCCACAGTTCTAACGCGAGTCTTGGCCCCCTCATACATGTCCTTAATTGATCTGGTGTACGCCATGGGTACACCTCGAGCCTCCAAGCACCTCCAAAGGACCTCTCTAGGGACTTTATCATACGTTTTTTCTAGATCGATGAACACCATGTGCAAGTCCTTCTTCATTTCCCTGTACTGCTCCACCAGTCTTCTAAGGAGATGAATAGCTTCTGTAGTCGAGCGACCTGGCATAAAGCCGAACTGGTTCTCTGAAATAGGCACGATCTGTCTCAACCTCAACTCCACCACCCTCTCCCAGACCTTCATAGTGTGGCTTAGCAATTTGATACCCCTATAGTTGTTGCAACTCTGAATATCACCCTTGTTTTTGTACAAAGGAATCATCGTGCTCCATCTCCAAGCTTCAGGCATCTTTGCCGTTCTAAAAATACCATCAAACAACTCGGTTAGCCACTTCACACCTGTCTCACCCGAGCTCTTCCAAAAATCAACGGGAATCTCATCTGGCCCCGTCGCCCTACCCCTTCGCATCTTACAAATCGCAACCTTAACCTCTTCAACCTTTATACGGCTACAATAATCATAGTCACGACGCCTCTCTAAGTGTGCCAAATCTCCCAGCACAAAGTATATGGTTTGAGCTCCTTAAGGATTATAATATGAGTGTGCTTTACCATCCGCGTAAGGCCAATGTCGTGGTAGATGCTTTGAGTAGACTGTCTATGGGAAGTGTGTCCTCTGTTGAAGATGGGAAGAAGGAATTGGTTAAGAAGGTTTATAGGCTAGCTCGATTGGGAGTTCACCTTATGGACTCGACAGAAGGTGGTGTGATTGTACAAAATGGTGCCGAATCATCTTTGGTAGCTAAGGTTAAGGCAAAGCAAGACAAGGATCACATTCTACTTCAGCTTAAGGGTGCAGTTCATCAGCAGCGAGTAGAGGTTTTCTCCCAAGGGGGAGATGGTGTGCTTCGTTATCAGGGTCGCTTATATGTACCAGATGTAGATGGGTTGAGATATCAGATTCTGACTGAGGCTCACAGTTCTAGATATTCCATTCATCCGGGTGCTACTAAGATGTACTGTGATCTACGGGAAGTCTTTTGGTGGAATGGTATGAAGAGGTACATAGTCGTGTTTATGACTAAGTGTCCCAACTATCAACAAGTAAAGGTGGAGCATCAAAGGTTGGATGGCATGATTCAAGATATTGACCTTTTCACTTGGAAATAGGAAGCAATCAATATGGACTTTATTACTAGCTTGCCTCGTACTCGAAGGCAACATGATTCCATTTGGGTGATTGTCGGCCGGATGACCAAGTCATCCTACTTCTTGGCTGTTAAGACTACCGATTCAGTAGACGATTATGCCCGACTCTACATCTGGGAGATAGTTCGATTGCATGGTGTTCCCTTGTCTATCATTTCTGATAGAGGTCCCCAGTTTACATCTCAGTTTTGGAGATCATTTTAGAAAGGTCTTGGTACCCAGGTAAAGCTTAGCATAGCTTTTCACCCTTAGACAGACGGCCAGGCAGAGTGCACTATTTAGACTTTGGAGGATATGTTGAGAGCATGTGTTATTGATCTCAAAGGTAATTGGGATGATCACTTACCTCTTATCGAGTTTGCCTACAACAACAACTTTCACTCTAGCATCCAGATGGCTCTGTATGAGGCATTTTATGGTCAGAGATATAGATATACTATTGGTTGATTTGAGGTAGGTGAGGCATCCTTGATTGGTCCATATAGGGTTCATGAGACTATGGAGAATGTTCAACTTATTAGGGAGAGGTTGAAGACCGCTCAGAGTCGACATAAATCTTATGCGGGTGTGAGGAGCAGGGAGTGGGAATTTGAAGTTGATGATTGGGTTTTCTTAAAGGTGTCACCCATGAAAGGTGTGATGAGATTTGGCAAGAAGGGGAAGCTTAGTCCCCATTTTGTAGGTCCTTATCGGATTCTGAGAAAGGTTGCTAAGGTTTCTTATGAGTTGGATTTGACATCAGAGTTTGAAGCGGTTCATCCCGTTTTTCATGTTTCCTTATTGAAGAAGTGTGTTGGTGATCCGAGCTTGATTGTCCCTTTGGAGGATGTAGGTGTGAAGGATAGTCTCACCTATGAGGAGGTTCTCGTAGAGATCCTTGATCGTCAGATTCGGAGATTGAGAAACAAAGAAGTTGCTTCGGTAAAGGTTCTTTGGAGAAATCAGCTTGTTGAAGGAGCTACTTGGGAAGCGGAAGAGGCTATGAAGGCCAAATATCCCCATCTCTTTCCTTTTGATTCCATTCCAGCTTGAGGTAATAGTTTCATCCTTAGTATGTTCCTCCGATCCTGTTCCATCAGTTATTCTCATGATCCTAGCATACATTAATGTTTTCAAAGTTGATTTAACCATGTTTTAAGTTGTAAAGTTCAGTTTTCATGTTTATTCCTTGATTTCCATGTTTTGTTGTTGGTTGGGTTATTTTCTCTTTACTTTCCCTTGCTTAGTCTTCATTCGAGGACGAATGATCCCAAGGGAGAGATATTGTAACACCTCGGAAACTGATCCAGCTTTTAAACTCAGAACTTGCAGAAATTTTTGAACTTCCAGGGATCACGGGTCAAGTCCACGAGCCGTGGGTGGTTCCACGAGTCGTGGAAGTGACTCGTGATTCCACTCCTGCAGACCATCCTCAGGTCTGAGAACCATGAGTCAGGTTCGCAGTTCGTGGAAGTTTCCATGGGTCATGGAACCAACCCGTGGAACTCAGACAAAGAGTGGTCAGGTCCCCTGATTCCCACGACTTAGTCCTACGACTCGTGAAAGCTTCCACGAGTCATCCTGTTGAGTCGTAGGAAACTTTCAGCAGCCTGAAATGTTGGTCAGTTTCCACGAGAAGGAATCACGAGTCGTGGTTAGGTCTACGAGTCGTAGACTCCACCCGTGGAATCTAAAATCGAGATTTAAATCAGCTTTTTCCTAATTAAGTCCCAGGGGTATTTTAGTCATTACCTACTCTTTTAACTCCTAAATGATGTCATTTTGACTATTTCATGAAGGGTTTTCACCCTCATTAGCCTAAGTTCCTTCTCATTACTTCACTCTTCTCCCAAAAAGGGAAATTCTTCTCCAAGCTTCAAGTCTCAAGCTCCAAGTTCAAGCCTCCTAAGTCTTTCCAATTCAAGTGGGTTATCTTCAATACAGGTATGTGGGTAATCAAAAATGGGTTCCTTTCACCCTTGTGCCCAAAATCCCGAATTCAAATTTTGATTTCATGGATCTCCAAACTAGGGTTTTTATCCAATTCTTATGGATTTTGCTAAATATGATCTTCTCATGATTTGATTATGAAATTACTACTAAATTGCATGATTTTACATGGGTTCTTACATATGAACACCTATTTCATGAGTTAAAGTTTAATCACATGAAATTGATTTAAGCAAAATTGGATTTGATGGTATGTTTTTCATGGATTTTCAAGCATGTGCATGCCTAGTTCTTATGTTCTATGAAAATATATGTATTATGAAATTAAACTAGAACCATGCAAAAAAAATTCAAGTCATGAAGTATGCAAATTTCACAAGTTATGAAGAATTATGCAAAACAAGGCACCCGATGTTCCATCAATGCTCATGAATCGATTTCTAAACCCTAATTCATGAGTAGTATGACGATCCGGGGTATGAGCAAGTTTGGGATCAGATATGTCACATGTATATGAGCTCATGTTATATGTTTTGGTAGTAGTATTTAGCACCAAGAGACGAGGGTTCAGATAACCCAAGTCCAAAACTACGTTGCCACCGTAGGTTGCCCTCTGTGGCTTATCATGATAGGATCCTGGTACGACATGGTTCTAACTTTGGCCGGTTAGGACAACTCTTTTCAGTAGGGGTACATGACACTGGACTCCATGTAGCTCAGCATGGTTTAATGTCGGTTAAGAAAAACTCCCACATGTTTATTTATATGATTCTATACTATGAAACTTAAGATTTATTTCATGTTTCATGTCTTATACCTTGATATTTATTCATGTTCTTTCTTTATGTAACAAGTTCATTCTTAAGCATGTTTTAAACTATTTTTATCATGATTCATGCATTGCTCTCATACTCGGTACATCCTATAGTACTGACGCATATCTTGCGTTGCATCCTTTGATGATGCAGATTCAGGTGTTCCTTCCCATACACGTGGCTAGAGCTTCTAGACCACTTTTCTATCAGCTTTTGGTGAGTCCTCTTAGGTCGAGTACTAGATATGTTTTAGTTTATGTCAATTCCTTACTTCCGTACTTTGAGTTAGCTAGGGTCTCGTCCTAGCAGCTCCTTATGTCATGTAGAGGCTTTTCAGACATAGACCGTGTTCGAGTCACTTTTTGGATTTTGTATTTCTTTTGACTTGATTACCTATTTATGTGATTACGGATTTATTTGTTATGCTTTCGCTTATCTTTTTTATGCTTGAGTATGCTATGACCAAGGGGTTAGCTTGGGGCACTTGCGGTCCCAAGTCCCGTGTTACGTCCAGGGGGTAACCTCGGGGCGTGACAACTACTGCACGATTTTGTTAATCTCAAATCTTAAGAGTTAGCGCTAAAACAAGGAAACGACCATAACAACAAAACGAACGTCCAAGGCACCGAACCACCGGTCCCAGCAAGCTAGAAATAACTTGGGGCCGCTACAGGCAAGCTCTAATAGTACAAGGAAAGCGTAAATATGGGAATGACCAAAAGGGTCATTACATCATCCACTACTAAAAAGGAATTTTGTCCTCGAAAGTCAAGGACAAGGAAGTACCTGAAGTCTCAAATAGCTGCGGATACTGAGCTCGCATATCTCTCTTGGTCTACCAGATAGCCTCCTATACCGGACGATGCCTTCACTGAACTTTCACAAACAGAATCTCCCTAGATCTCAGCTTCCTAACATCTCTGGCTAGTATAGCAACCGGCTCCTCAACAAAGGATAAACTCTTATCATACTGAACCGAATCCCAATGCAACACATAAGACTCGTCTGGAACATACTGGCGCAATATCGAAACAAGAAATACAGGATGTATAGATGAAAACATCGGAGGCAAGGCTAACTGATAGGCACCACTACCAACCCTCTGGAGAATCTCAAATGGCCTAATATACCTGGGGCTAAGCTTACCCCGCCGACCAAATCGCATCACACCCTTCATGGGCGACACACGGAGGAATACCAAATCACCAACACTAAATTCCAAGGAACGAAGTCTACGATCAGCGTAGCTCTTCTTCCTACTCAGAGCTACTCAAAGTCTATCCTGGATCACTGTGACTCGGTCTGAGGAATCTTGAAGTAAATCTGTACTTTGTGGCCTAGACTCCAACCCATCGAACCAACCAATCGGTAATCTGTAATACCTACCATACAATGCCTTGAAAGGTGCCATGCCAATGCTCGAATGGAATCTATTATTGTATGCAAACTCGACCAAAGGCACAAACTGATCCCAAGAACCTCCAAAGTCAAGAACACAGGCCTGAAGCATTTCCTCTAGGACTTGAATGGTCCTCTCAAACTGGCCATCTGTCTGAGAGTGGAAAGCAGTACTAAGCTAAACCTCTGTACCCAAATCTCGTTGAATAGCCCTCCAAAATTGAGATGTGAACTGAGTGTCGCGGTCTAAAATGATAGAAGCTGGGACCCCGTGCAACCAAATAATCTCACGAAGGTATATCTAAGCTAACCTCTCTACACCATAAGAAGTCTGAACTGGCAAGAAATGCGATGACGTAGTCAGCCTATCAACAATCACCCAGATGGAATCAAACCTCCGAGAAGTACGAGGCAAGCCAACTATGAAGTCCATGATAATCCCTTCCCACTTTCACTCAGGAATGGGAAGCCGCTGCATCAATCCACCAGGCCTCATGTGCTCGAATTTCACATGCTGACTGTTCAAGCACCGAGATACAAACTCCACTACATCCCTCTTCATACCACTCCACCAGTAAAGCTATCTCAAATCCATGTACATCTTCGCTGTGCCAGGATGAATAGAGTATCTAAAATAATATGCCTCATGGAGTATCAACGGAATCAAATCCCCAACTCTCAAAACACAAAGTCGACTATCAAACCTCAGAACCCCATCTGAATCTAGAGTAGCCAGGATGGTCTCACCCCAAATAACCTGATCATGAAAGTCACACAATCGCTGATCCTCAAACTGACGACTCTGAATCTGATCAACCAAAGTAGAACGGACCTTGACACTGGCGAGAACTCTGTTAGGATCCGGCAAGTCAAGCCTAACCAAACAATTAGCCAAGGACTGGATTTCCAAGACCAACGGTTGCTCAAAAACTAAAAGAGAAACAAATCTTCCCATACTCACCATCTTCCGGCTCAAGGCATCCGCTACCACGTTTGCCTTGCCCGGATGATAAATAATGGTGAAATCATAGTCCTTCGGTAGCTCAATACACCTCCTTTGCCTCGAGTTCAGCTCTCGCTGACTCGTAATGTACTAAATACTACAACGATCGGTGAATATCTCATAATGAACTCCATATAAATAGTGCCTCTAGATCTTGAGCGCGAAGACTACTGCCGCCAACTCTAAGTCATGAGTGGGGTAGTTGCACTCGTGAACCTTCAGCAACCTTGACGCATATGCTATCACTTGACCCTACTGCATCAACACACAACCAAGACCAACCCCGGAAGCATCACAATACACGGAGAAGCTTTAACCCTCAACTGGCAAAGTCAAAACTAGAGTTGAAGTCAATAAAGCCTTACGCCTCTAGAAGCTATCGTCACACTGATCCTACAACTAAAATGGGACATCCTTCCTAGTCAGCATAGTCAAGGGTGCTGCTATGGAAGAAAATCCCTGAACGAACCGTCTGTAGTAACCTTCTAACCCAACAAAGCTGTGGACCTTAGTAGCAGTAGTAGGTCTAGGCCAATCACAAACCGCTGAAATCTTTCCTGGATCAACCCTAATCCCATACTTAGACACCACGTGCCCTAGGAATGCAACTGACTCAAGCCAAAACTCGCACTTTAAGAAATTGGCATAAAGCCAATGATCTCTCAAAGTCTGGAGTATAATCCTCAAGTGCTTCTCATGCTCATCTCTACTCTGCGATTATACCAAGATGTCATCTATGAAAACTATCATAAATGAGTCCAAACACGGGCCAAGCACCCTGTGCATCAAGTTCATAAAGGTTGCGGGGGAATTAATCAACCCAAAAGACATCACCAGGAACTTATAATGGCCATAACGTGTCCTAAATATTGTCTTAGGGATGTCCTCCGCCGTAATCCTCAACTGATGGTAGCCAGACCTCAAATCAATCTTTGAAAACACGGTTGAACCCTGAAGCTAATCAAACAAGTCATCAATCCTCGACATCAGATACCTATTCTTTACTGTCACCCTATTCAGCTGCCGATAATTAATACACATCCGCATCGACCAATCTTTCTTATTCATAAATAGAACAGCAGCACCCCAAGGCAACACACTCGGTCTAATAAACCCCTTAGCTAATAGATCCTGGAGCTACTCCTTAAGCTCCCTCAACTCAGCAGGAGACATACGGTAAGGATAAATAGAAATGGGACTGGTGCCCAGCTCTAACTCAATAGCAAAATCAATATCTCTCTCAGGTGGAAGGCCTGGCAGGTTGGTAGGAAACACATCTAGGAAGTCTCTAATCACAGGAATGGACTCAGGAGAAGAACTGTCAGCACTAGCATCTCGGACATCTGCTAGATAGGCTAAACACCCGCAAGAGATCAGCTTTCTAGCTCGAAGACAAGAGATGATCCTAGACGGTGCACAGCTGACAGAACCCTGCCACACAACTAGGGATATGCTGGGCATGGATATGGTAACGGTCTTAGCATAGCAATCTAAAACTGCATGGTGAGGGGATAACCAGTCCATGCCCAGTATCACATTAAAATCTAGCATATCAAGGATCATCAAATCACCCCAAGTCTCTGAATCACCAACTGATATCATAGAAGATCTCACAATCCAATCCACTACTAAAGAATCTCCTACTGGGTCGAAACAGAAATAGGCACAGATAATGGCTCACTAGCCAACCCCAAACAAGGCACAAAGTAGGCAGATACATATGAACAAGTAGATCCAGGATCAAACAAAGCCAAAGCAGAGTGACGGCATATGAAAATTATACCTGTGATCAAGCATCTGAGGCCTCTGCCTTCGATCTCTTAGGGTCCGCATAAAAATGACGATGACCTCCATATGTTCGATCGTCATCCCTACCACCTACTCTACTGCGTGGGGCACCACCTCTAGCATGACTACCACTGCCTCTAATAGATGGCTGAATTTCTCGCATGGGCTGAGCTGGCCGAGCTGCAGGCTGAACTGTACCCTTTTAGGATCAATCTCTAGCAAAATAGCCAACGACACCACAATCATAGCAAGTTGAATCCCACTGGGGGCAATCCCTGGCATAGTGACCACTAACACCGTAATAATAGCAGGACCCTGACGGCCCACTCGGTCGAGATGAACTAGCTAAACCCATGTGGCCACCCTGGCCTGATGCCCCAGAAGTAGCACCTCTCAAAAACTGCCCCTTCTCAAACTCAGAATTACTCGAAGTCTGAAGTGAAGCCTGAACTGGTCTACTAGTCTAACCCTGATGCGGTTGTGGCTGATGACCCAAACCCCACTATCCTGAATCTCTACCACCTATCGAGAACCACAAAAGCTACCCTGATAACGAGGCCTCTTATCCCTATCCCCCTGATAATATCAATTCAAGTCTTCTTTAGTATGGGCATAATCTGCAATAGCCTGAAACAATCGACCACTAGCAACTAATATCTCGGTTGGCTCTCTCAGCTCTGTCCGCAACCCCCAAACAAATCTGCGAACCTTGTCTTGCTCAGTAGGAATGATCATAGCCCCAAATGGAGCAAGCTGATGGAAATGGCTCTCATACTCAGATACAGACATGTGCCCCTGCATAAGCCTAGTAAACTGCTCCCGGCAATGCTCACAATCACTCTGAGGCAATAACTTGTCCATAAAGGACTCATAAAACTCGGACCAAGTCAAAGGAGGTGATGATGGTGGTCTGCAAGCATCCTGGGCCCTCCACCATAACTTCGTTGGGCCCTCCAGCTGATAGGTAGTATATCCAACCCCGTGACTCTCCAACAAACCCAAATGATGCAAAATCTCCTCGCAGGTAGTAATGAATTCATGTGGGTCCTGTCCAGAGGTACCAGCAAACTTCAGAGGTGCTAATCTCGAAAATCTACCCAACACCTTCTGCTCTGACTTTGTCATAGCTGGGCGAGGAGCAAGAGGCTGTGCAGCTGATGGGACCGAAATAACCTCTGCACGGGGAGCCGTAGTAGCAGGCTGCACTCCTGAACTCTATGCACCCAGGGTTATCCCCTGAGTAGATGTATGTACTACCTCAGAAGGCCGCTCTCCAATCATACCAAAAATCTGTAATAATAAACCCCGAATATCTGAACACTGAGCTGGGGCTGAAGTTGGCACAGAAGTGGGTGCTGGAGCTGGTACTGGAGCTAGTGGTACCTGGGCTTCCCCCTGGTCCACATGTTGCTGCTCGGGAACTGAGTCTGGCTCATACTCATACTCAGGCTCTATCTATACTCTAGCAGCTCTAGCAGGTGTCACTGCTCGGGGACGTCCTCAACCCCTACCTCTATGACCTCCTTGTCCCCTAGCTGGTGTCGGAGGTGCTAGAGTCGGAGGCTCGTCTCCACCTGACGTTGATGCTCTCGTACAAACCATTTGTGGAAGAATAAACTAGAACAAGTGAGATTTCAATAAACTTCAAGGGTACTACACACGATACAGAAGCAATGAAAGAGTCATATTTCCTATGATGTCACTATAGCCTCCCAAAGATTGAGTACGGACGTCTCCGCCCCAATCCGTAGGACTCTACTAAATATTGGCTCCTATACCGATGACACCGATGAACCTAGGCTCTGATACCAAGCTGTCATGATCCAATTTCTCAGTTATGATGGCACCTACGACCCCTCAAGTAGGCAAACCAATACTCGTAGCCCAAAACAGTTAGTAATGGGTTACTATCAACTAATTAAGTGGGAGAACAGTATAAATATGCGAAAGTAAGGGAAAATAAGTAAAGAGAAGGGACAATAGGAATATATATATACCTATATAGAAGCTAAACCAAACCCCAAAATCTGGTATCATAGTATAGAGCCAGAACTACATATAAAGAGTATAAACGATCCAAAATAATATATACAGATGTCTCCGAATGGTAATAGAGTACATAAAGCAAAGGATAAACTAAAGCTAAGCTCCAGTCACCAAGAGCTCACCCTCAGTCTGAAGTAGTCTCCAAAAAATCTCCGAGTGCAAATCACGACGATCTAACAGCGATGGCCCATACTAGGATCTACACCAGAAGAGGCAAAGTGTAGTATGAGCACCAATTATGAAGCAACCAATACCCAGTAGGTATCATAGGTCGACTGGACACATATAAGATAAAAGAGCAGTAATAAGAAGAAAAGAAATAACTAGTCACTGAAAACAATGAAGGAGCACAAGAAAGCTAGCACAGAAGGAATACAACCATGATAACACACATAGCTAGCTACTAGAATACCAATCACATGCGAAAGAAATAAATATGTACCCGAGATCCTTGCAATAACAAGTATATAAAGAAGGGTCTAAAAAGTAGGCGGTATGCCGGTAACCTCAATGAAAAGAGAAGGAGCAGGAGAATAATGAAAGTCATGCTCGGATACAGAATACTGTCATCCGAATAGGCATACTTATCTCACTCAAGATATACCAACAAGAAGCCAAAGTACAACCTTATCAAATATAATGTCGAGTAACCATAATAGGGTCAATATTATGAGTTAATAACAATAAGCCTACCTATAATTCTACGGGCGCCCATACACCCGAGGAATACCAACAAGTGAAGACAAACCCTCCGGCACCCCATACTACCAAAGCGTACACTCAGCAAACAGCAAACAAGGATGGAACCTCAAATAATATGATAATGCAATGAACTAGGTGTAATAATAGTAACGTATGTTACCCGCTTCTGGCGTCTTATAAGGCCCAAAAGACAGGATCCATGGAAGGTCACACCCGTATACACCTACTATACCATATACCCTCCCTCTGGCACTCCCAGCACATAGCCCCTGGTCCAGAACGACGAGGTCCATGGAGGCCCCCAACCAACATACTAGATGCTCTGTAATCTCGAAAATCCCCAAGTAAAGCTGCCCGGAGGGTATCCAGGTCTAAATAAGTAAATCAAATGGTTCTAGTGCATGGCCCCGCTGAGTCTAGTATTATCATGGAAAGTTTAGTAAAATAAGTCTAGTCCTCGACCCCTCCGAGTCTAGTATTAGTAGAAATAGTGATAAAATATCCTTTTTATTTTCTCTTACCCTAAGAAGATCCGTTAAAATGGTACTAAACCTCTTTGCAATCATTTTTACCAAAAAGGGACCCCCACGGCCATGCAGGTATTAGAAATTATTCAATAAAAGGCTTGAAGCCAAAACCATAGTAAAATTATGCAGAAACCCTCTATATGCATGATAAATGGTGTACATAATCACAACAATGGCCCACGGCCCACAAGCAACCTATCGGCTCTGCACAGGCTCCAATCATTCTACAGCACTGATAGCTAGCTCTATAATAGTAATAACGATGTCCGGGACACACGGACATTCCCAATAACCCACCATCTATGTTTCAGAGTCAATACAAGGCCACACAAGACCACAAAGGTGATAATATCGTCTATAACAAATACTATAAGCATTGGAGGAAAGAAACAAATTGAACATGAAGAAGCCGTCAAGGTCTGTGATGCTAAGCTAATAAACCCAACCCAAGAATGCCCATTAATACAATTTTTCTATATATGAAAAGTCTAGAGGAGTTAGACCATAACCTACCTATAGTCTGATGACAAGCTGCTAGAACGATGATGTCCTAGCCCGACCCGCTCGAAGAAGCTCTAAAATGAAATCAGACTCAAATTCGGGCTTGAATAACTTGACATAGATAATTAATTTTTCTTTCAAAATCCAAATATTGCGTTAAATAATCTTTTCCATGAAATTTATCCTTAGCATGCAAAGTATAGATGTGCATAATGAAGTTGTACAAGATTTACTCCTTTTTTGTCTTAGGAAAATGAATGAAATCAGTTGATGTGTGCAGGTGGATCAACTTTCCACAATCTTAAGGAAATTTCTAATGAGACAATGAATGAAATCAATAGTAAGTTAGTACACATGTATATATAAAACATCACATACTGCCGACAAGAAATAGATAATCAAGTTACTATATTTAATTATTAAATTACTAAGTGACAAGTGGTACCATTTCATGTATTAAAAAACCTTGTTGTCTACTTTCTTGAATTCCATGTAGAGTGGAGGTGCACATTCTAAAAATATTTCATCCGGTTATGTATGTACTCGGGTATTGCATAGGTTCATGATAAAATAAATATAACTTTTTGAATATATCATAATAAATAGAAAATTATTTCAAATAAAATCTACTATATTATAATAATAACTTTCAACATAACTAAGTTACTGTCTGTAATGATCGGGTCCGTCGTTACGGATAGTCTAATCGTGCCAAGTTTTAGAGTTAGAAAACTTCGAGTTTGGGAGTTTGAAATTCTGGGCTAAGCTAGCCTCGTCCAGTTTTGGAGTGAGGTAGAGTCTAGGGAAATCCAGGTAAGAATTGGTCTATGTGTCTTGTTTTGAGCTAGTTTTCCACGTAGCCAAGACATAAAGGAGTCCGGGGGATTTTTCAGAATCAAATTTGGGTAAGTAGAACTCCCGAAATTGCATTTGATGTGAAGGGGTTGTTTCGGGTCATCAGAGAAAGAAAGTGTGTTGTAAAATGACCAAAACTGGGAGATTTTTGGATATTTTGTCCCTGACGAGCAAAATGGTCCACCATAGCGACCTCTGCTATAGCGGTGGAAAATACCGCTATAGCGGTGGTCAATGGCGGTCAACCCAACTTAAGACCGCTATGGCGGAAGTCGTCCGCTATAGCGGGACCTCTATAGCAGAGCGGGGACTGCTATAGAGGGCCGATGAGATTTTAATGCAAAAACAGTTCCTATAACATTCAGTTTTTCACAAGTTCATTTTGGGAGAAGGGCTAGGCAATTCCAAGCGTTTTTCTTCCTTTTTCCATCGAAATTCTTCCCTAAGGTAAGGTTTTCGTTCCCTAATCTTTGTATTACGTTTCCTATGCGGTAGAATTGCTAGGAGGAAATTTGGGAAAAGGTTGGCATAACCTAGGAATGGTTGAATTTGGGGAAGGAAGGGGGTTCCAAGAATGTACGTTCTTGGGTGTTGATAAAAGTATGTTAAAATGATCATAGGTTGTTAAATTCTCCATTTTTATCTGTAAAAATTATAGAACTAGGAGAATTAATGGTGGAAAAGCCCGGGAAAAGGGTGGGATGATCATGGGTGGCTTGGGGTTTGGGGATTTGGTATAATCCAGGTAATGTGCAGGCCTTGTGTGTTAATTGTATGTACTATGTGTTGTTTTTAGACCAAGAACGAGAGAGGAATCCGGAACACGGGAAAGCTCAGGTTGAATAGAGCTTGGATCATTTCGAGGTAGGTGATGGCTTATGATTTTCTGTGAATGTTGTATATTTATGTACTCATGTCTAAGTGATTGTATGCTTTACATTGCTTAGGAAATTTGTGTGGAATGTCTAGCTTCCTGTTTACAGTCTGTGTTGAACGATGTTTGCTTGTTAGTTTTACAAGTTCTGTGTGTTCATCTATTGACTGTGGTTATTGACATTTGGTTGGCTCGGTTACCACGCCTGGTATGGGTATAACAAATGGTTGGCACAGGTACCACGCCTGGTACGGGTATAACAATTAGTTGGCACGGGTACCACGCCTGGTACGGGTTTACTTTATTGCATATTGCATGTTGACTTTTGTATTACATTGATTGTTATTGGTCCGTGTGTAGACCGGGTTATTTTACTGAATGTAATACCTGAAATTGGTTTCGTGAGTGGACCGGGTTGTTTATTGAAAGGTGCTATTGTTTGGTGGTCCTTGAGTGGCTGAGAACTGTTGTATAACTGTTGTGTTGGTCTTGGTTTAGGCCGGGTTGATCATTACTTTTGGTAATTATCTAGAGGTGATTCCAGGGTGGGTCCGGGCTAGACAGAAAGGTATGGTTATTGGTACATGTTTGTGGTATAGAACTGTAAGAGATGGACTTCATGCGGGAACAAGGTAGGTGGAGACTGTAGTCTAGGAACTGTTGACTTGTTGCATGTTTTCCATATATTTACTTGAATTTGTTGTACTGTGTATATACTGTTTACTTGAAAACTGGCTGATGATCCTACCAGTACACAGTGGTGGTGTACTGATACTGTACTTGCTTTTCTTTTGGTGAGTACAGGAAATCTTCCAGCGGCTGAGATGTGACCTCATCTTTAGCCCCGGCGATTCTGACTTTCAAGGGTGAGCTGCTTGATTCGAGCTACCTTGGGTTATCCTTAGAGTTTCAGTCCATTTGTTTAGGACTTAAAACTATTTCATTTTATCTTTTGGGGTTGCATCCCTGTATTCAAGACATTTGGTATTGATGTTTGGTACGATGACTTTCAGTTCTTAGGTGGGGTTTTCCGCAGATTCATTATTATGATTAGTTTTTGATTTGTTTGATTGCTAGTTTACTTTTCGCTTACTGGTTTTAGGCTGTTAGTCTAGGAAAGGGTTGAACTCTATTGGTTCGCTCATCCGGGGATTGGGTGGGTGCCACTCACGATGGGTTGGGTCCTGACAAAGATGGTATCAGAGCCTAGGTTCATTGATCTCGTCGTACCAAACAGGTCTAGTAGAGTCTTGGGGAACGGTGCGGAGACATCCGTACTTTTCTTTGAGAGGCTATGGGGCTTTAGGAAAAACTATCTCTTCCTTCTTTCCTTCGTGCTATAACTCGATTCCAATTGGTATCTGGTGATACAAATTGGTATCTAACCTCATTCACTCTTTTTTCAGCAGATGGTTACTACAAGGAACAATGAAGCAAGGCCAGCGGTCCCAGCGGTGGGCCCGGTAGTTCTTGGCAGAGGTAGGGGAAGGGGAAGGAGATGAGCTGGAGCCGCACCCGCCAGGAGTGGGGCTCGAGCTGCTGCTGCACACGAGGTAACCCCTCCCCCACCTCAAGATCATGTGGCTGTGGATGTAGAAGAAGTGGTTGTAGGGGATGAAGGGGCTCAAGCGGAGGCGGCACTGATTAGGGGTGCAGGCCTTTCTACTATGACACCGGAAGATTTTAAGCAGGCGTGGGATATCCTGAGTGGGTTGATTGGTGTTGGGGCCATACCCGCAGCTTATGCAAATTAGGCCTTGGACACTCAGTCAGCGGTTACTACTACACCTAGGATGGACGCAGCTTCGGGCACAAATGATCTCCTCAGGCCAATGCTAGGCCCAGTGATAACAGGTAATGAGCATGAGATGCTGATTAAGTTCCTTAAGCAGAAACCTCCGATGTTTCAGGGTACAGACAAGGAGGATGCCTATGTGTTCATCCTGGATTTCCATGAGAGGGTGCACAAGTTGGGTATTGTACGTCAGCATGGGGTTAAGTTTGTCACTTTTCAGCTGCACGGCGATACCAAGCAGTAGTAGAGGTCTCATGTTGAGTGTCGGTCTTCTATTCTACCTCCACTGACTTGGGAGCAGTTCAACGCATTATTTCTGGAGAAGTACGTTCCTCGTACTTTGAGGGACCAGAAGAAAGATGAGTTCCTGAACTTGGAGCATGGTAGCATGTCAGTCTCGGCTTATGAGGCTAAGTTCTATGCGTTGTCTCATTTTTCTACACAGATGTTGGGTTTCAAGGAGGAACGGGTCCGGTTGTTCGTCAAGGGTCTGAATAGTGAACTGCAGGTACTTTCAGTGCATATGACTTCTTCAGGAAAGGGCTTTAATGATGTGGTGGATTATGTGAAGAAGATTGAGGGAGTTAGGCAAGTGGGCAGGCTAAGGCTTTAGCCAAGAAGCCCCGGAATGAGGGAAACTATGGTGGTTCATACTCCAGGGTCCAGCATCAGCAGGCTTATCCGGCCTGTCCTATTCAGTCAGCTCTGCCAGCTACTACAGGTGGTCGTCAGGGAGTTCAGTCTTCAGCTTCTAGAGGCCAGGGAGCGTCCTATACATCAGCTAGCAGACCTACTCTTGACCGTGGTTGCTTCCATTGCGGTGAGCTGGGCCACTTTAAGAGGGAGTGTCCACATAGACAGACAGGTAATCAGGGTCAGCAGCAGACTAGAGCAGTGGTTCCGGCAAGCAGAGGCGGTAATACTAGGGGTCATCCGCAGGGTGGGAGAGGTAATTTCCAGAGAGGCCGGGGAGACCAAGGGAATGGCAGCGCAGGCAGGGGTGCGGCATAGTCGGCCAGGGAAGTTGCCCGGATTGATTATCAAGGTCATTGCTATGCTTTTCCAGGGAGGACCGAGGCAGAAGCCTCAGATGCAGTGATCACAGGTACTATTCTTGTCTGTGATAAAATGGCTTCGGTATTATTTGACCCAGGCTCTACGTATTCTTATGTGTCTGTGAGTTTTGCTTTGGTGCTGGTTTTGACTTGCGATATCCTTGATTCCCCTATCTATGTTTCTACCCCAGTTGGAGAGTTTGTGGTTGTGACTCATGTATATCGTGACTGTTCTGTTGTGTTTGTGGGGTTACATACTTGGGTAGACTTGGTAATTTTGGATATGGCTGATTTTGATATTATCTTGGGTATGACCTGGCTATCTCCTTATCATGATGTGTTAAACTGTAACACCAAGACTGTGGCTCTAGAGATTCCGGGTAAGGATAGACTAGAGTGGGAAGGTGTGTATAGGCCTAAGCCAGTTAAGATAATATAGTTTGTCCAAGCTAGGAAGCTAGTGGGGAGGGGGTGTCTAGCCTTTTTAGCTCATCTCTGGGATGATAGTGTGGAGTCCCCGCCTATTGAGTCAGTTCCAGTGGTTTCCAAATTTTTAGAGGTGTTTCCAGCGGACTTGCCTGGTATACCTCTGGAGAGGGATATAGATTTTTGTATTGATTTGGAGCCAGGCACTCATCCCATTTCCATTCCTCCATATCGTATGGCTCCGACAGGGTTAAGAGAACTTAAGACTCAGCTGCAGGAACTCCTAGATAAGGGATTCAGACGTCCCACTGCTTCGCCTTGGGGTGCTCCAGTTTTATTTGAAAAGAAGAAGGATGGTAGTATGCAGATGTGCATAGATTATAGACAGTTGAACAAGGTGACCATCCAGAATAAGTACCCTCTACCCCGTATAGATGATTTGTTTGACCAGCTTCAGGGTGCATCGATATTTTCAAAAATTGACTTGAGGTTGGGGTACCATCAGTTAAAGATTAGGCCAGAGGATATTTCGAAAACTGCTTTTTAGACTCGGTATGGGCATTACGAGTTTCAAGTTATGTCATTTAGTTTGACCAATGCGTCGGCAGCATTCATGAGTTTGATGAATGGGGTGTTTAAGTCCTGCTTGGATTCCTTAGTTATCGTGTTCATCGATGATATTTTGATCTACTCTAAAAGTAGGGAGGAGCATGCTAATCATCTTCGTATTGTGCTGGATATCTTGAGGCACCAAAAGCTTTATGCAAAATTCACTAAGTGTGAGTTTTGGTTGACTTACGTGGCATTCTTGGGGCATGTAGTGTCAGAAAAGGGGGTGATGGTGGATCCCCAGAAAATTGAAGCAGTCAAGAGTTGGGTTCGGCCTAGCTCTGTGACCAAAGTGAGGAGTTTTGTTGGGCTCACGGGGTACTACTGGAGGTTTGTTAAGAATTTTGCTTCTATTGCTACTCACCTGACCAGGCTGACATAGAAGGAGGTACCATTCGTGTGGTCCGACAAGTGCGAGGAGAGCTTCCAAAAGCTCAAGACACTTTTGACCACAACCCCTATTTTGTCCTTGCCGGTTGAAGGTAAAGACTTTGTTGTTTACTATGATGCTTCACATTCTGGTTTGGGTGTTGTGTTAATGCAGGATAGGAATGTGATAGCCTATGCATCCAGGAAGTTGAAGGTGCATGAGAGGAATTACCCGACTCACGATTTAGAGTTGGCAGCGGTGGTTTTTGCATTGAAAATCTTGAGACACTACCTTTATGGTGTCAAGTGTGAGGTATTCATAGATCATCGCAGTCTGCAGCACGTTTTCACTCAGAAGGATTTGAATCTGAGGCATAGGGGGTGGATGGAGTTATTGAAGGATTATGATGTGACCATTCAGTACCATCCGGGTAAGGCTAATATGGTGGCAGACGCATTAAGCTGGAAAACTGTTAGCATAGCTTGGCTTGTTTGGGGGTGTCCAAACGACCATTAGCTAAGGAAATTCGGGCTTTGGAGGCCAAGTTCATGCAATTGGGTGTTTCAGATCAAGGTGGGTTGTTGGCCAGCATTGAGGTCAAGGCCACCTTCATAGAGGAAATAAAGGCGAAACAGTTTCAGGATCCGAAGCTGGGTAAGTTGCGAGGTAAGGTAATATCCGGGGAGTCCAGAGACGTCATGTTAGACTCGGGTGGAGTGTTGCATTTCAGGGAGAGGATTTGTGTTCCTCGGGTTGATGATATAATTCAGAGAATCTTGGCGGAAGCCCATGGTTCGCGGTACTCAATTCATCTGGGTGTGACCAAAATGTACAGGAACTTGAGGCAGCGTTACTAGTGGCCTGGGATGAAAAGGTACGTAGTGGATTTTGTGTTCAAATGTCAGAACTGCCAGCAAGTAAAGTATGAACATCAGAGACCTGTAAGACTACTTCAGAGAATGCCAATTCCAGAGTGAAAGTGGGAAAGAATAGCCATGGATTTCGTGGTGGGTCTTCCCAAGATATTGGGGAAGTATGACTCAATTTGGGTCATTGTTCACAGGCTGACCAAGTCCGCTCATTTCATTCCGGTCAGGGTAGATTATAATTCGCAGCAATTGGCTAAGATCTACGTGAAGGAGATTGTGAGACTGCATGGGGTACCACTGTCCATCATTTCAGACAGAGGTATGCAGTTTACTTCTAAGTTCTGGGGCAAGTTACATGAAGAGTTGGGTACACAACTCACCTTAAGTTCTTCCCAAGCATTCATAATTCCTCGCCCGTAGCATCCAGGCACAACCAAGGGATACACATTTCACCTTGAACCATTTACTACAACTCTTCAATGTAGCATAATCAAAAGAATTTCTCGCTGATGCTTGGTCCAATAATATTTTCAGCTCATCTTTGCTGCTAAATATTTATTATATTTGAAAATTAGTTCCATTAGAGAAGGTGTGATTGGGTTGTGATCCCGATCGACACTCATGTTGCTCTTCTTGAAATAATTTGGGATCTTCCAATTTCATTGGATGATCTTTCATATCTATTGGATGATCATCTATATTTATTGAATGATCACCCGAGCTCTCATCTTCAACTGAATCATTATCATCGATTGTCAGGTGTGGTAGCGGGGGTACCGGAGATCTCGCAATGACATTTATCCTCAATATAGGCCTAGAGCTATCGGCAGCGACATCCAACAAGTACAGGGACACCTGTCTATCATTATTTATGAATGTGGGATATATTTTTCCCCTTTCATTCATTAGATAGATAATCACAACGTCGCTTAGCTCGCAAGGTAATTCCTCGCTCTCAATTACGCTTCAAACCATGTCGTCATACGAACCATTGCGATGCAATGGGATGGGCACTGTCACCTTACTAGATGATTTCCAATTTCAACATTTTTGAGTCTCCTCCCACACACCAACATAATCACCACCAACAATAATTACTTCAGTTACTGCCATTATAGACCACAATGATCGATCCTAGATTATGATGTCGGTCTATAACTGATCGATGATTGGTATGAAAACCTTTGTACAAAAACATCAATAAATGAAATCGGGTGTAATCGGTGCTTTGCTAGCTCTAGAATGAAGAAATGTATTTGTAGGGTTTCTAAACTACGGGAATCTATCTACTAATGAGGTATTGAGTGGATTTTGAAAGCTTTTCAAGCTAGTAAAAATGGTGAGAAAAGGTTTTTTGCAAAAAAATTAAAAAATAATGGAATAACTGATAACGCTCAAATTACACTTCAAATTAAGAAGCGTAAGCGGTCGTCATCAAATATAGAACCCAACAGAGGTTGGGGTCGATTCCACAGGGAATAAGGTGCAAATTAAGTCGTTAGTGAATTCGATGACTAATAATCAATAGTTTCTGGTAAATGGGGGGTTTGTGTGATCAATATTTGAACAGTGCAAATAATAAGTTACGAGTTTCAACGAGTATTAATCAATATGAAAATGAACTAGGGAAGTGTTCACCATGGCGTCGTAACAATTTCAACTCAAAGCTTAACCGGGTTCTTTCTATATGTATATCACGATGTGATTGAATTAATGGTATCATCTAAACGTTTCTCAACCAAATAGACGAATTTCCTTTTCAATTCTCTCGAACTTGAAAAGGTGAAATTTCTTATTTCAATCCTAAACATCAAGTAGATTAATCTAGTTACAGCATTAATCATAAGACGAGAGTTGGTAGTCTCGAATCCTCGTAGTTAATCAAATTTCCCGGTTTTAATTTCTTTGTTCAAGCAAATCAAACCTAGGTATGTTCTAATGTCTGCAACCATTAGAAAACGTGAATAACGAATGAATAACCACGTGACAACATATAAATTGAACTCAATGCTACCCGGAATCTATATTGCTACTTTTGTTATGGCTCCCACAACCCTAGTTGTGGGAAATTAGCTACTCATGCTATTAGAGAAAAAGGAAATAATAGTGTTCATAATATAAAGAAAAAGATCTTACAATAGATGAACACAAAATTCTAGTTTTCCAAGAACAAGCAGCCAATAATTTTCAAGAACAATGAAGGAAGAAGAAGAATACGTTGGTGTCGTATTTTTCCTCTCAAAAAGTCATCCCAATTAGTCTCTAGAAATATTGGGTAATCCATCATAAAATAACCCTAACACTGGGTATTTATAGCAGTCCAAGAAATAAAGTCCAAAAATAGAATTATCGGAATCCCGCGTCGCGTTGACGGGTCGCCTGACGGACCGTCACGCATGTGACTGGCCGTCACTTGAGCCGTCACTTCTAAACAGTGAGTTTCCAGGAAAATTCTCAGGTAAGTCATCCAGCAGGTGACGACTTACAGCTTTATATGCGTTTTATGACAAATTTCCAGGAAAGTCGTCACCTACTCGATAACTTACATGTATATAGGGTAAAAACGCATTTGAGGAGTGCGTTTTATCTTGGTGGCTTGGGTGACGGTCCTTCAGGTCAGTGATGGGCCGTCACTCCTAGGCAGTGCTCGATGACTTGCTGTCTCGTCCTGGCGGCCTGGCTGACGGCCAGTCACAAGTGTGACGGTCAGTCATGCCAGCCGTCATGCTTAACCAGTTGAGGTTTTTGAACATTTTTTCTTCCGTTTCTATCTCTAGCTCCATTCCCTGCAAATATAACAATAAAACATCAAAAACCACAAAAGTTGCTTGAAAACTTGCGAGAATTCTTAGTTAAAGGCGTCAAATGTGCCGTAGAATCCCGCCATATCAACACCCTCAACTTAAAACGTTCGCTTGTCCTCAAGCAACATGACAACAAAAACAAAATGACGCCTCAACTAAGAATACAAACACATATCTCTGGCAAATCATGGCCACTCAACAGTTTATTAAATTTACATCAAGCCCCCCGGTAGCACACAAATGTATGAAACGCTAACTTGCAAGGATCCAAACATGTCATTCCGATATGATAGAATATTCTACATACACAAACAATAGCTATCCCAACAGTCAATAGATGATACAGAAATCTCGGTGCCCTCACCATAAAGAAGTCCCACACACAAGATTTGGGATTAGGTAAGGCGCTCACACTCACAACCGATTTCAAACAATGCACATGCGATGCCATAAGCTTGCCCTTGCTATTCTATTTCATTTTTTTTCAGAAAGCCGCTCAGGATCACTACAGGACTTGTTTTGGCTTGTAATGAGGCTTCAGGTGCAGGTAGGATACGTTTGGGGAATAGTGACTAAACCCTTCTTGGAATCACCAACCTACTATTTCTACTTAACTTTACTTCGTCCATCCTTATTCACCTTTTTATTCCCTTCTTTCTAGCTACAGGTGCGGCCTCTTTATTTTGACTTCTTTTTCATCTCTTTTTCGTTTCTTTTTCTTTCTTTTCTTAGGCACACACCTGAAATTTTCATTCTATCCACAACCAATCTTGTCCATCCTATTTTTCTTATCATTTACCTCTATAGTAGCCACCCTCAACTTAGGTTGATTGCCTAAGTTGAGGTGCACGATGTCCAAGGAAGGACCAGGGCCAAGATAGGGATTCAAAGTTAAAAAGAAACGGTGACAAGTTATTGAAATAATAGGGTCAATTATGGCTCAAACAGGGATCAAAGGATTATTTGCATTTGGACGGTCTTATAGGCTAAGTGGACTGCACACAAAAAGGGCCTGTGATCCTTTCCTAAGCAACCAACTTCAAGCTTAATAAAATAGACCGGGCAAGTTCTAGATGCATGCACAGAGTAAGAGTTTATAACAATAAGCTCACACACACTTGGAACCAAGAAACCATACCACTACCAACTATCAAAACATCAGCTCGGCTTAAGCATAATTATTACAATCACAACCACACAATGACATTCAAGGATCCAGAACAGTCAATTGTTTCAAACATAAGTACAAAATCAACTTTTTCAGAAGGGGCTCCTTTTAGTTCAACTTTCCAAAAAGCCATGCTTTCTATAGACACCAGAAAACAACACAACAAAATTTAAAATGACAACCTAAACATGCATGTTCTACTAGATAGCACACCGGAGGGAAAAGAAACACGACAACAAAAACCCTCAGTGGTGAAAGACTCACAGGTATCCCAACACCCTCAACTTAGACTCATGCATTGTCCCTAATGCATACATGTGAAAGCTAAAACTGTGAGAGAAAGGAATACCTGTGAATCCCATAGGACTCAGAGTCTGGCATGATGTTGGAGACCGCCAGGGTCTCCAAAGCAGGAGCAATTGATGGAATAGGTGCAAGCGACATCATCCTGTTGAGCTTTAACTTTCTCTTTTATCGGCTCCTCAGCTAGTCGAGACAACTTCTTTACTCTTTCTAACTCTTTTTCTTTGCTGGTTCTCTTGCGGTGTTTTCTTTTCCTTGATTTGTTCTCACCGCCTTCCTCTATAGGTTTCTCTTCTTGCGATCCCAACATCATTGTCATAACAGCTAGGGTCTCAACAAAACCATTCTCTTCAATATGCACATCCATAGGGGCTTCATCAGTAACATTGATAATCGAGACCACCCTCATGCCTCTTGGTGGCTTCATCAATTTACACACATCAAACTTGACTAATTCATTGTTTAAATCTGAATGTCAGTTTGTTTCTTTCCATGTCGACCAACACTCCTGCAGTGGCTAACAATGGTCATCCCAAGATTATGGGAACTTCAAAGTCCACTTCGCAATCTAAGATTACAAAGTCAGCTGGGAATATAAACTTACCAACCTTTACCAGCACATCATACAATATTCCCACCGGTCGCTTTACTGAACGGTCAGCCATTAACACCCTCATGGTAGTTGGTTTGGGAGCTCCCAAACCCAATTTTTTATAGACTGCTAGCGGCATCAAGTTGATGCTAGCACCAAGATCACATAAGGCTTTTTCAAAGTTGAATTTCCCAATAGTACAGGGAACAGTAAAAGCACCTGGATCTTCCTTCTTTTCCACTAACGATCTTGAAGAAATAGCACTGCAGTGGTAGAGGTTATCTTCTGGTTCAAAGCTCACTGACCTCTTCTTGGTAATCAAGTCCTTCATGAACTTAACATATTCGGGCACTTGTTCAAGAGCGTCCACCAGTGGGATGTTCACTAATATCTGCTTGAGCATGGTCATGAAATTTAGGAACTTGCTATCTTCCACTTTCTTCTTCAACCGTTGTGGGAAAGGAGGCGGTGGTCGAGGCATCATAGTTGGAAGTTTTTCAACTTCCTTGCGTTTATCCGTGAGCCTTTGAGTAGCATCCTCTACCACATTTTCATCTGCAACATCACCTTTCTGAGTCTGAATTACCGGATGTGATTCCGATAATATTTTACCGCTTCTCGTAGTGATCGCCATATAACTCTCGTCATTCCTCGGGTTTTGAATGGTGTCACTCGGCAAGGTACCTGTCTTCCTTTGATTTAGAGACGCCGAGATTTGACTCACTTGCTGCTCTAATTGCTTGATCGAGGTGGAATATGAATCCACTACCTGGCTTATTGCTGATAATTCAGTCCTCATCTTGTTTACCCCGGAGTCAGTAGATTCCACTTTCAACAACATCTTTGCCATCATGTTCTCCAATTTGGACGTCCCTGTCTCGTTGCTAGATCTTTCCCGATTACCAGGTGGTACATACAACCCACCTCTATCAGTTTTATTCTTCCAGTTCCCCTGCTCACGATCTCTGTAGCCTGCTTTTTCATAATAGTTGTCCTTCTGATAGTTCCGACCTTGGTTTCCCTGACCATTGGCCTGAAAACCCCCCAAATAATTAGCCTCCTCATCAGATTCAAACTCTGCTGCTCTACCTTGGGAACCCACAGCTTTCACTTTCTCCATGCCTCCTGACAGCAAATGTTTTGTCAGTAGGTCCATTTGCGTTTTCAGATGGGCCATATCTTGGTCCCGCTCTTCCTCTTTCCTGCGCTGTTCCGCTGACATACCGACTGCATAAGTACTAGCAGCTACCTCTGTATCCCGTGTATGCCAAGCCCTATTGGTTTTAGTGAGCCGGTCCAAAATAGTTGTGGCATTGATAAAGGTAAGACCCAAAAATGCTCCACTTGCTGCATTATCCAGTGTCGGCTTGGTAGCCGAATTTAGTGCCCTGTAGAATGTCTGCATCAAAAAATTATCGGTCAACTGATGGTTTGGGCATTGTGTCAGCTTTTTCTTGAACCGCAACCAGGTCTCATGTAAAGCCTCATGAGGTTGTTGTCTGAAGTTGCTAATTTCATCCCTCAACTATATCATCCTAGAGGGAGGAAAGAACCTTTCTAGGAAAGCTCCTTTCAACTCTCCCCAGGTTGTGATAGAGTTGGGGGTTAGCTCTGTCAACCATAATGCTGCCTCATCAGACAGAGACAACGGAAATAACCTGAGCCTGATCGCTGTCTGACTTACTCCAGGCAATTCGAACGACTTGCAGATACCCACAAAATTCATCAGGTGTCGATTTGGATCATCACCAGCAACACCACAGAATAGTCCCTTTAAGTTCAACAGCTGGAGCATTGTGCTAGTAATGTTGAACTTGGCCCCAGGCGATAGCGGAGGAAGCACAATAGCGCCCGTGGCACCAACTTCATCTAAGTCGATATCCTCATCATCATCCAAAGCAAATTGCCTTGGTTGTTGTCGACCTCTACCCCTCTGCTGCTGCCTTTGGTTTGCGGGGGCTATATTTTCAACACGCTCCGCAGCTCTACCATCACCCGCTGCAGCCTCATCATCCAGCCCAATATCGTCCTCAATATCATCAACATTCACGTGTTATTGGGCCTGCTGAGCTGTAGCTAGTCTTGCTGCCTCTTGTTGTTGTGCATTCATGGTTCGCCTTAACGTTCTAGCAAGCTCGGGATCGTAAGGTAATGTTGATTCACCCGAGAGCCGGGTACTTGGCATGCACAACTATGTACCCTGTAACAAACAAAAACAACAAATAAAAGTAAAAGCAGGAAATATGACTAAGAGTCAAATAAACACACCGGACTTAATAAACAACCGTATTCCCCGGCAACGACGCCAAAATTTGATAACACTCAAATTACACTTCAAATTAAGAAGCGTAAGCGGTCGTCGTCAAATATAGAACCCAACAGAGGTTGGGGTCGATCCCACAGGGAATAAGGTGCAAATTAAGTCGTTAGTGAATTAGATGACTAATAATCAATAGTTTCCGGTAAATGGGGGGTTTGTGTGATCAATATTTGAACAATGCAAATAATAAGTTACGAGTTTCAACGAGTATTAATCAATATGAGAATGAACTAGGGAAGTGTTCACCATGGCATCGTAACAATTTTGACTCAAAGCTTAACCGGGTTCTTTCTATATGTATATCACGATGTGATTGAATTAATGGTATCATCTAAATGTTTCTCAACCAAATAGACGAATTTCCTTTTCAATTCTCTCGAACTTGAAAAGGTGAAATTTCTTATTTCAATCCTAAACATCAAGTAGATTAATCTAGTCACAGCATTAATCATAAGACGAGAGTTGGTAGTCTCGAATCCTCGTAGTTAATCAAATTTTCCGGTTTTAATCTCTTTGTTCAAGCAAATCAAACCTAGGTATGTTCTAATGTTTGCAACCATTAGAAAAAGTGAATAACGAATGAATAACCACGTGACAACATATAAATTGAACTCAATGCTACCCGGAATCTATATTGCTACTTTTGCCATGGCTCCCACAACCCTAGTTGTGGGAAATTAGCTACTCATGCTATTAGAGAAAAAGGAAATAATAGTGTTCATAATATAAAGAAAAAGATCTTACAATAGATGAACACAAAATTCTAGTTTTCCAAGAACAAGCAGCCAATAATTTCCAAGAACAATGGAGGAAGAAGAAGAATACGTTGGTGTCGTATTTTTCCTCTCAAAAAGTCGTCCCAATTAGTCTCTAGAAATATTGGGTAATCCATCATAAAATAACCCTAACACTGGGTATTTGTAGCAGTCCAAGAAATAAAGTCCAAAAATAAAATTTTTGGAATCCCGCGTCGCGTTGACGGGTCGCCTGACGGACCGTCACGCATGTGACTGGCCGTCACTGCTAAACAGTGAGTTTCCAGGAAAATTCTCAGGTAAGTCGTCCAGCAGGTGACGACTTACAGCTTTATATGCGTTTTATGACAAATTTTCAGGTAAGTTGTCACCTGCTCGACGACTTACATGTATTTAGGGCAAAAACGCATTTGAGGAGTGTGTTTTATCTTGGTGGCTTGGGTGACGGTCCGTCAGGTCAGTGACGAGCCATCAGACGGGCCGTCACTCCTAGGCAGTGCTCGATGACTTGCTGTCTCGTCCTGGTGGCCTGGCTGACGGCCAGTCACAAGTGTGACGGTCAGTCATGCTAGCCGTCAAGCTTAACCAGTTGAGGTTTTTGAACATTTTTTCTTCCGTTTCTATCTCTAGCTCCATTCCCTGCAAATATAACAATAAAACATCAAAAACCACAAAAGTTGCTTGAAAACTCGCGAGAATTCTTAGTTAAAGGCGTCAAATGTGCCGTAGAATCCCGGCACATCAACAACAATAGAGGCAATGAGTAAAAATGGAGATTTTCAGTTGTGAGGAGGAATATTTCACCGAAAAAATTGCCGAAATCAGAAAAAGTAGTTGAAAATGGGAGCTTTTTTTGAGGAAAAATGGTGGCTTCTTGGACTTTTTTTTGTGTGGTTATTTTATAAATCTGAAAATAAATGGGGGGGAGGAGGGGAATAAAAATTTGTTGGATGAGGTGAGGGTACTAATGTATAATATTAAAGACTTGTGTGCTACTTTTGGCAAGTCAAATAGATGACATCATAAATGTGTCTATCCACAACATTTTTTAAAACTTGTGTCTAAATATTACATTAAGTTTTCAAAGTGGGTATAGATCCCAAACACCCAGTGGCTCATTGGGTTGGTATGTGTGTTATCCCCTCCAAGCATCATACTACATGAGGTTGTGTTCAAATCTTTTCAACCACTCTGAGGTTGCAACGGTGGTAGCATCTTATCTTCAGTAACTAGTTCGACGACCTGCCTAGCCGGTATACCCCGACCTTTCCTTCGATCCCAACCTAAGTTTGGTGAAAGCATGACTCTGTATGCCACCAGTAATCATATTAACGATGTTAGATTTCTATTTTGCTCTAGACCGCTTATAACATTCTAAGATTTAACAAAGAATGAGAAATACAAGTTGTATCCAATTTATGTAGAGTCTCGATCGTGCATATGATGAACAACATATACATAATTAAACCTCTGCTAAAAGTGGTGCTCCTTAAGGTCATACAATAAACTTAGATCCTCTAATACTAACTTTGTCATGATCCACCTAGGCCATGATCGGTGCTAAGTAAAACTAAGTCTCTAACATTTCGACAAAGTTTCCTTTATAACACCAACATACTAAATCTGAAGTTAGTGGCTTTCACAAAAACTTAGATCTTCCCAGTCACGTTTACTAACACAAGCCAAAAACAAATTTACAAGACCGACTAAAGGAAAACAACACTAGGAGTTAAGCAAAACAATATACTACATTATTCTAAACAAAATGATGGCCCACACAAAATAAGTACGTACATGGCTTACTTGATTTGTCGTCAGTTCTATCTATCACTTTTCCTGAGTCAAAATGTCACTCTCAACTAAATTATTTATAGGAAAAAAGAGAAAGAAGGAATGGGGTCATTCGCACCAACTAAGTGAGTAATAACTTCAATCATAACATTTTATTTAGGATAAACATACATAAGAAATCATGTAGTTTATACTATCATCAACTATTCCTACTTAAATCAATATAGCAATTCATGTATAAAAACAATGATCAAAATGGAAGAAAATAGACATTTTAAATCCATTTATCCTTGTCTACTTCATATCCTTATATAGTGCGAGGTTCCTAAGCTAGAATCGATGTACTTTTTGACGCCATGGGTCTACCATGGCCGTCTAACTAATAATAGGTTTTACATTCAGAATGAGAAAAATACTTGATTTATTGTTTAGTAGTAATTACATCTGATAATTGTTGATCATAAGTTCATGTAGAAATTAATAAATTTAGATAAGCCAAAAAGAAAAAAAGAAAATAAGAAAAAAATTATTTTACGCTTTAATGTATAATTTTTTTAATTTTTTGTTAATATTTTAGTATTACTATAATTTTTGTGTTAATTTTTTCAATGAGTGTACTGATCTGATAAAATTTAGTCATGATTCTTAACTAGATCTTTTATTACTTTTTATTTTTATGTTGCTATTATTTTAAAATTCAATTAATTTATTGTTACTAACAAAAAATGTAGAGATATGAAAAAAAGGAATGAATAAGAAAAGAAGAAAGAAAAATGAAAAATATAAAACAAAAAATAATGTAAATGTCACATAAATATTCTCTTCGTTCCTTTTTAGTTGTCATATAAGATTTTACACAACCATTAATAAAAATTAATTAAAAATATAATTTAACTCATATACCTATATTAATCTTTGTCTATTTATGTGTTTTTTAATTCTAAAAAAATTAATGCTAAGAGCAAAATTAAAAAAATAATTTTTTTTTTTAAATTTTATAAATTAATAAATATTTTAAAATAACTATTTTTAGTACTTTGATAACTAAAAAGAAATTGAGGGAGTATTTTTTAACCTTTTTTTAGCTTTCACACACCACAAGGAAAGTGAAATAATTCTACAATGTCAGGTGACACTTCGGAAATAACAACAACACTGATGATTTAATTATTAACCTGACAAAACATGGATAGTGTGGGGATTTTGAGTTGACAAAAGATTTTAGATAAGAAAGTTTCCAAACTTTGGTCCACCCACTTTTTTTTTTGTTTAAAGTTACCAAATTTTGGTTCACCCACCTCTTTTTTTTTTTTTTTGGTTCCCCTAGTCCCTTTATACTTGATAATTTACATTTTTTGGTTCCGTAAATTTTGCCAATGATATGAGTCTGTTGTTTGTCCTTTTGGCATCGTCGTGGTACCCACTATGATGAATTATTATTATACCTTTGAAATTTTTGCAAATACATACGCGGGAATAATCTTTTATTTGTTACAACTATAAAAGATTAGTATTTGATAGAAAAACCAAACAGAAAACAAGTCATTGTCTCTTTTGATGAAGAAACAAGGAAAGCAAAGTTATCTTTGTCTTCACTCAACAACACTCACCAGCTTCTCCAATCATACTTTTTCTTCATAGCTAAATAAATTTATTTTATGGGAAATGCTGAAATACGTATATACAGGAGCACACAAGGGTCACAGTTTATCGTATGGTTTGTTGAGACAATTGTTTAGCTCTGTGTTTGTTTTCAAGATTTGATGAAGCTTCTATGAAAGTGATAAGGATGGTAATTTTTCTCCTTTTCATGGATGATGTTATAAAAAGTTGATTTTTCTTCTGGAAAGCCTTGACTTCTTGTAACCTGCCTTTTTTGGGGTGGGGGTTGTCTGTCAAGGCATCTTTTTCTGGTGGGTCACAATCTTTTTCAGTTTTTGTGTGGTTTCGTTAGGATGGGGTTTATCCCCAAATTTGGTCTGTTATTTTGCTTTGGATTTCACAGTAATGATAGTTATGTGGAATCGATATCACAGCGTTTACAATTTGCTTCTTTTGAGATTTTGAAATGTCTCCAACTTTTGAAAGTGTTAGGTAGTGGTGTGAATTGTAATCAAAGTTGAGAAAAAGCCTCATTTTCACTGTTTAGGTATAGGTGGCGAGCTTCTCTATTTGGGAGAATGGAATCATGAATTCGTAGCTAGTGTTTGGATGGACCGGCGGAGTTGGTTGTGGCGGAGGAAGTCATCGGAGAAGAGTCCCAGTGGTGAAACTGAAAGCTCTGCTGGATCCATTTCATCCCATTTCTCTGATGATCAGGTTTCTTCTTCCTTCATTAATATCCCTTTGACTTTCTATGGAATTCAAAAACCACTATATATCACTTTTACCCATTTGGGATTTGCTGGTAACGTGATCTGATAAATGACATTCCTTCTCTTATTCTATTTGCTTGTTCATGGATTCTTTAGACAAGCTACAAACATTTAGATTTTGTTTGAAATAATGAATTTATCGGATTTTCAAATTGTTATTTAGCCGCAGGGGAAAATCTAATCTTTTACTTTGAGGGCCCGATTTGCATATGGTGTATTATAATACCTGCATAAAGTTTATCATTAACAATACACCATTTTGTTGCCTTTTTTGTTCCTCACATAAATAATAAGCACATATGTTTAAAAAATCTGTGTATTATTCCATGTGGGGTAGGAATTGGAATAAGAACCCGTGTTTTAGGAATACCTAGATCAAACAACTTAAACACCCTCCTACGTTTTAGAACACATGTAACAATATGTACATTATAGATCTAATTTTTTAACTGAACCAAACGTCCATCATGAAATAATCATTGTATTACAATAACCGCACTATAATCAGTACATTTTAATGCCGCATTGTAATCTCTTGATAGCTGGCGTATCAACCAAACGGCCCTTAAATGATAAAGGAAGGAACAAAGATAAGTATCGTTGAATCTTTTCTATTTCCTATGGTTTAAATGAGGACCAGCTGTATTCTGTGATAACTCAAAATGGACTACATGCATGGTTATGCTTATGGTTGGTTGGGACCATGTTGACAACCTCATTCTTTCGGCTCAGCCCCTGGTTATCATTGTTGAGATGCATCTTGTTGCCATTGTTGGGATATAAGATCTTCTTTTTCCTGTTACTTCCTAGTTCCATAATCCTTTTCTTTCACCTATACTTGGTAGTCACAGAAATATTCTATTCAATCTATGAATTTACTGATTAAATTACATTTCAATTCAGATTGCTTCTTTTTATTCCTTTTCTAGAGAATTATTTCTTACTACAAGGTTATATGGATTATACAGGATGCATTCATTTGTATTTGATATCTCAGTGCACCCATGAATAGCTGCTAACTTGTTACCTCTATCTCAAATATATCAGATTGGCTGCTGCATGAAAGTTCTTGTGTTAGGTCCCTTGTTAAAAAGAAATGTATCACTTAGCACTGATATCTCTTGCACGTACCTGTCATGGATTTCAACTTAATAGCTTCTTTGGGTGCTAACTGCTAAGTTTATTTAACTTTATCTCAAATATTCAAATTTGCTGCTGCATGAAAACTCTTGCTTTAGGGTTTTCAGTGAATTTCAAGGTTCAGGCAGTAAATTCTGAATTCTTGCGTACTGTTGTTCGCGAGAAGCCTAGTTAATTGCGCAGGCTAATAAAAATTGCAGAAATGCTACCTCTCTCCTATACGTTGAATGCTCTAAGCACATAAGATATGTACTAGGTGACACATTTGTGGAATTTCAGTACACAGTGGTTGAAATGTTTCATTACATCCCACGTGTCATGGCTGAATCCACATGTGTTCTATACATGATTCGTGGGGTGCTCAAATTACATGGACTTGATTCCTCCATGTACATATTGATCCACCATTTCCCTAATATCCGGGAAGCAGGAGGTATATGATTTTCTAATGCTCTTTACCCTGTTATTTCTGTAACTTTTTCCGCAAACTACTGCCTTTGCTGAAAATAGACAGTGGGAGATGTACAGTAGAAAAATACTGCGAAGGAATGATTATCGTTTTAATGACGGAAAAGATACTGAAATATTGGTGTAGTGAAGTCACCTTTTCTTGATTTATGCTTGCTGATGGATCTTAATTTGTTTCTAAAGGTTTTTCTGAATCACAACACTCAATCGCCTGACGTCACATCTAAAACAGCTCCCAGTGAGGAAGAATGTAATGGAACTATCAAGACTCTATCAGCTAAATTATCAGAAGCTCTTGTGAACATCTGTGAGAAGGAAGACTTGGTAAAGCAGCATGCAAAAGTAGCCGAGGAAGCTGTCTCAGGTAGATCTTATGTCCTTGAAGGTGAATCTTATGCTGGAGCTCGTTCTGCGACTTCACTAGTTGTCTTTAATGCGAGTCATTAACAATACCAATATGACTGTTGGTTCTTCCTCCATAATTTTAATTGTTAAAGGACACCGTAAAAGACAATGATGCTACTACTCTTGCTTCTAATTTATATTATAGTAGTTGAGCTCAATATTATGTATTATCTATCATATTAAGATTTAAGGGTCACAGGTTATTGCACAAGCATAGATCATTGGTTGGCTCTTTATTCACTGTGTCTGCAACAGTTTCTTGACGAAGATATGTTGTAATTATTGAGTTTTCCATTTACTTGGGCTGTGTCATGCCAACAATGTTTAAGGACTCACAATCAATGAATTGGTTGTGCAAGTGGAGATCCAAACTCCTGTGCAGCTTGAGTTGAAGGTCTTTAATGAAGTCAAATCCTAAAATGGAGTATTTAATAGTTGAAGTCTAAAATGGAGCATTTTTAATTGTTTCTACATAACTGAATGGTAACATGGTATATAAATGTCTGCCAGTTAGGTATTTGCTTTTGATATTTGGTATTTGCTTTTGATATTTCTTCTGGTCAATTATTAATAGGTATTTGCTTTTGACATTTCTTCTGGTCAATAATTTTATTCTGTAAGGATGGGAGAAGGCTGAAGCTGAAGTGTTGATCCAGAAGAGACTAGTTGAGACAGCAAACCAAAAGAACTCAATCCTTGAAGAGCGTATCAGTCATCTTGATGGAGCACTTAAAGAGTGTCTGAGACAGCTTCGACAGGCAAGAGAAGAGCAAGAGCAGAATGTCCAGGTCGCTGTAGCCAAGACAAGTTGTGAGTGGGAGTCTAGGAAGTCTGAACTTGAAAATAAGCTTGTTCAGCTCCAGTCTCAACTGCAAAGTTCTAAATCCAAAGACAGTAACGTCCAAGATCTTCAGTGTAAGATTGAATATGTGGAGAAACAGAACTCAATACTCAAGCTTGAGCTTGTTTCCATATCCGAGGAGGTCAAACTAATGACATCTGAGAGAAACTTAAGCACTCATGCTGCTGAAACTGCTAGCAAACAACAGCTGGAGAGTATCAAGAAGATGGCTAAGCTTGAAGCAGAATGTCGTATGCTTAAGGCATTTGTTCGGAAAAGATCAGCAGTTAATGACCATAAGTCTAGCGCTGCTTCCTCTGCTTATGTTGAACCTTCCATTCATAGTTTATCAAATACTGGAGAACGTCTGTCTACAGTTGAAAATGATAGTTGCAACATGAGTGGTTTGGAGCCAAATAATAATTACCAGAACAGTTCTGGCTTTTTGTCTTCCGCTTTAGTTTCTAAATCGAGTCAGTATAAACATGGAACGCCACATAAAAGAGACCTTATAGCATCGTCTCTGGAGATAAATCTGATGGATGATTTTCTTGAGATGGAGAAGCTTGCAGCACGTCCTGACACAGTGTGTGAACGCAGCAATGGCAGAGGATGTCACATCAGTGAACCCATTTTAAGAACTGAACTTAGAGGGATTAGTCAGACAGCTGAAGTGGAGAAGTTGGCAAAGATGGAGGTGGAGAAATTGAAACTAGAGATGGAATTGACCGAGTGTCAGGGCGAGCTTAAGATATCTAAAGAACAATTTGAAGGAACAAAGGACAATTTAATAGAGGTAAGAGCTCAGTTATTGATGGAAAATGAAGCCAGGAGAAAATTGGAGGCTGAATTCAAGGCTACTATAACCAAGCTGAAAGACTTAACAGAACAGTTGCAGAAAATGGAGGCTGAGATTGTGGAGCTCAAAGCGAAGTTATCTATGGCAAATGAAGCAAAGAAGAAGACTGAGGAAGAAGTCGAGTCTGTCAATGCTATGCTCAAGAATTTAGTTGAACGCTTAGAAGAAGCACAGATTGATGTAGTGGAGCTCCAAGCTCAGCTCATTACAGCTAATGAAGCAAAAAGAGCTGCTGAGGCTGAAGTTGAGGCTACCAATGTGAAGCTTAAGAAATTAGAATTTTGCTTGGAGGAAACTGAAGTCAAGTGTTTAGGGATTCAAACTCAACTAGAAATGGTGGAAGGAATGAAATGTGGAGTAGAGGCTGAACTTGAAGCTACCAATGCAAAGAAATATGTGTCAGAGTCACAACTTAAAGCGACTGAATTTGAGATGCAAACATTGCTTTCTAAAGTTTATTCTCTTCAAGAGGAGATTTCCGAGGAAAGGGATTTGCACAAGAAAACTGCTGCAAAGTTAAAGAAACTAGAAATTGATAATTCAGCGATAAAATCTGCATCCCAGCTTCAGAAAAGAACTATATTCGGGGAATTTAAAATCAATAAGGTCAGTTTCCATATATTTTCATAGTTCAACCCCTTGTGCATGAATTTCAAACCTTGAAATAGCTTAGAAGTTCTTACAGATTACTTGCTAATCAACTGGTAACCTGTTGCTAAGTGCTTACCCTTCATTTTCGTAGTTTCTCTTTTTCTAGAGAAGATTAAAGAATGGTCATCTGCAACAGTTAAAGGGAAAATTGGTTGTCATCTACATTCAGTGCCATTTTTTAGTTGCACAGACTGTGACAAGACATGATTACTTTAGGATGTGACAATACATGATTACTATAGGATATTTGGACATTCAAAAGATATGTGTGTGAAAGTTGAGTGTTGAAGGTGGAGTAAAATGTTACTTAATGCAGAATATGCTTTGGATGCATTTGGTGTTACAAAACAATAGAGAATGAATGTGAGCACATTTCTTTTTTTGTCTAGCTCTTAAATCATATTAAGGTTGATTAATTAGTTATCATCAGAGTAATTAACTTTATTTTTTATAAAAGATAAGACTGCTTCATAAGTTATTCAAGTTTTCTGTTATAAGGTAAAAGTGATAGTTTATTCAGTAGGTTCTTGAGGACAACCAAACCCAGTAATTAATTTCTCTTAAAGACAATACCTTCATAAGTTATTCCGGTTTTCTGTTACTTCTAAGGTAAAAATGACAGTTTATTCAGTAGATTCTTGAGGATAACGTATTTCAGATCATGCAATACATTTTTGTGTTGCTTTATGACTTTAATTCTCCAAAAGTCCTTATGTTTTACACTATGGTGAGAGCAGGTCTCTTCTTGACAGTAAACTTTTTGCAGGACAGCGGTAAGATAAAACTTACATTTGGCCAGTGTTTCCTCTTATTTATATCCATCTTTTAATGTGCATGGCAGGATAAAGAAATGGCAATAGCAGCTAGTCGATTTGCAGAGTGCCAAAAGACAATCGCTTCCATTAATTGGCAATTGAAGTCCCTTGCTATCATGGATGATTTCTTGATCGACTCAGATGAACCATTGCACATACAATGACATCCCCTAAAGTTGTGGTTCAACAAGTTGCCTTCTTGTGGCTCTTCCTCCCAAAGATTCTGAAACACCACAACTTCGAATCGAGTATGAATGTCAAAGATTGAAATGATAAGAGTATTATCCCGTAGAATTCAAGATGGAACAATTGGATAGAAGAAGAAGTTGCAAAGCTGGAATAACAAAATCTTTCGTGCCATTTGTTAAGTGCTTAGGCATGAAATATTTAGGTAGATTAAATAAAAAATTCAAAAAAGTCATGCGAGTGTTAAGTGATTATTTGAAGTATAAAGGTTCCAAATTCATTGTACAGAAAGTTCACGAGAAAAAGTATGTCCTCATACAATTATTGCACGATTGCACGACTCTTTTATCTCATTATTAAATGGTTAATAAACAATAATAGCGGATACATGGTGAGGCTAGACTCTCCGTTGGAACGGGGGCGGACCCACCTTGACACAAGGGGTGTCACCCGACACTGCTTCGTCGGGAAAAAAATACTAAATATACTTGTAAGAATTTGCAAAAAAAACAAAATAAAGGATAAAATTAAGTGTAAACAACATAAAACACAGTAGTTTGGTCCCTAATTACGTTTTATCTCATTACTTTAAAATATTACATTTTCTCCGGTAGTTTAAAAAAGGAAAGGCATGTATCCTTTGTATTTTCGTGTACCCTGGATACATATAATCTCTTCATTAATGGTAAAGTTGTTTCTATTATGGCGCTTTAAAAGGAAATAACATATATACAATTAATGAGGAGTAAATTACGCTTCAATCAAGGATACATGTTACCAACATCTCAAATAGCAGGTTGCAGTAGTATTTGGTACATGTTAACATGAATTAACCCTGGATACATGTAACACAAGATTTGCTTACAATGTTATCCCTGAATACGTATTGCATTGTTTTGATTTGAAACTTTAAATTTACAAAAGTTACACATTTATATATATTAGTACATCAAAAACTACATAGTACATGTGTAAAATAATTATTATTACTCTGTTTATATGTATCCAATAGGTGATTTCATGTATATGTTTATATGTATCCAGTACTAATTTGATGTATCCCGTGATTTTTGATGTATCCATTACTAATTTGATGTATCCCGTACATGCATCCAGTACTAATTTGATGTATCCCGTGATTTTTATTACTCTGTTTATATGTATCCAATAGGTGATTTCATGTATATGTACACCTATCCGATTACCAGTACAAATTTGTACACCTAACCTGGCAAAAACTTGTAAGTGACCACTTGAGCCTTCTTCATTTTGCACTAAACAACTTTACTGATTCATTTTCCTTCAAACTAATCATCCCTCAAAAGACTTTATCCGTTTATTCACCCAGACTGATTCTAGACAGCAATGTGTTCCTAGGACTACTTTCTGCATTCTGATTTTGTGTCCTTTTCCTTAGCAAATACTGCAGTTTCTTGATCCAAGGATTTTTCTTCCCATTCAAAATTAATGGGTAAATCTGAAAAGGGAGTTTTTGAATTTTGCTCAAAAAGGTTTGATTGAATGTTATCCATGGAAGTATGTTGTTAATGGGTGTCTGAAAATCCGAGAATCTTGAAAAAAAAAAACTTAAAAGGTCTCTTCAATGGCGGAATCAAGCCCGGGTGAATCTGTCACCATTCTTGCCATCGTGTACGGTGGTGGCGCCACCACTATTTGGCCTGAACAGCTTCACCAATGTCCGCTTCGATGGATTTTCCCTCCTCTACCGGAGATGACGATGAAAGTTTGTGGAAGCAAAAAATCGAGATAAAATCTGTGAAAATTTTGATTAGTGAGAGAGATTTGAGGGAGAAGCTAGAGAGATTTGAGGGAAGAAGTGATTTGGGGCGAAGTAATAGGAGTATGTTGGGATACACGTTTTGGTATGAAAAATACAATCTAGTGAGATATATGTAATTATTTTAAAGTAGTGGGATATTATGTAGTTATGGTAAAGATGTTTGATTAATTATGTAGTTTATCCTAAAATTAAATTCAATAACTTAGTTGGCAGGCCAGTTGGTTCAGCGGTGAAGGACAACTATTTTCCCTGCATGGTGGGGGATCAATCCCCAAGTGAGGTGAGATTTTTAATATTTTTGAAGCCTTCTATTGTGGACCTCTCAATTGGTACTAAAATCAATTAATATAATTCAATTTTGACATAAGTTTTCTTACCTTTTTTTTCTTCTTTTTAGTTAGAATTTTAAAAACTTGAAGAAATTCATGTTTTTTTGTTTGTTGAATTTTATAAAATTACATAGGATTAGTAATTTAATGTATTAATTTGTAATTTAGTGGAAGATATATTTTTTTAAAAGTATCTTCCAAACTTTTTAAATCAAATTTAACATCTACAAAATTTATCTAGCTTGGAAGAAATGACAGATAAGTTAAAAAAGATCGTTGGAAGAGTTTTATTTAAATTCCTAGAAAGTTGATACCGAAAGGACAGTTTGTTGAGTATAATAGGTTGAAGCATAATGTAACAAAAAGTACAACCTTTTAATATAATATTGTCATTGTAATTTGTTATGGTATTTACTTCTTTAAAGCGACACCGCTTATGATTTTTTTACGTATTTCCTTTTCAAAGCAAATATTAGGAGAAAATGATCAAAATGGTCCTTGTATGAGTTTGGTTCCATTTGGTCCTTAATGTATAAACACGATGAAATTGTTCTCAATGTATTTTAAAAAGTGATCGATTTGGTCTGAAGTCATATACATGAAGATAATTGTTACTTTTAGTGTCAAAATAAAGCGAGATTTTCGATATTTTCCTTCATATACAGCCTACTAAGTTCAGTTGAAGGCATTATAGACTTCTCCTCCATATACTATTGGATATATTCACCATAAAATTACAATTTTCTCCATGTTTTATCCTATATCGAAAGCTTTCTCACAACTCTTAGCAAGTGTTAGGGATTTTGATGTGGAGTTTTTGAAATCGCGTTAAACAATACAAGAGGGTACCTTTGTATTGCTATTTGATAACTCACATGAAGTGCACATGTTGAGTGCGTCCGTTTATTTTGACAACAAAAGTAGTTATTGTCTTTTCTTATATGACTTAGGACCAAATTTGTCATTTTGATAAATACATTAAGGACTATTTTCATCATGTTTATACATTAAGGACCAAATAAAATCAAAATACATACATAAAGGACCATTTTGATAATTTTTTGTCTATCTTATCCCGCATATAAAATGAGTCATAAATTTAACAAGTTTTAACTTTTAACCTTAAAAATTTGTCTATAAAATAAGTAGAGCTAAAAAACCTAAAATCGCCTATTTTCAAGTCATATCTAAGACCGCTTATTTTCAGCTCATTGAATATAATTTGTTGCTTTTCTTGGGATCTTTACTCCGTTAATAAAGATGTTGTAGTGACCGAATGCTAAAGAGAGAAGTATGAAAAATACCCCTAAACTTGGCGCGGATTATTACTTTCACCCTTGAACTATGCCCAGTATTAAAAACGTCCCTCATCTTAGCTAAGTGGATCTAAAAACACCCTCGATTTGCCACATGGCATAGAAAGTGAACTCAATTCTTGTACGCGCGTGAGAGACCCAAAAAAATGCCACATCAGCCATTAAAATGGTAATAATCTTAATTTTTTACTTTTTCCTTCTATTTCTCACCACTCCCAACGGCTACAATAGCCCATCTTCTCCATATTTAACTTCACCACCATTAAAACTCACCTCAAGTTTGAACCAATTTTTTCCTTTTTTTCTTTAATTGACGAGATGAGCAAAAAATGCAGACGAACAAAACCCTAATAGCACTCAAATCGAAACCCTAACACAATCCAAATCAATGACTTCAGCCATCAAATTGAATAAATGACAAATCAAAATGAGGGGAGATTCTTACCTCTACTTTAATCAATGATGTCTAAAGCTAAAACCCTTTGATTTCCATGAAAATCAAAGGGTTAGTAGTGTTGAGAGAATTGGAAGAGTTACGGGTGTTGTGAGTTAGGTGAGAGAATGAGAGAATTGTGAGGTAGGTGAGAGAATTACATTAGTCGGGTAGGTTTAGTCCGATTAAATTTTACTATATTTTTTTTTTGGCTTTTTTTATCCATGTGTATGCCACATGTTTTACACGTCAGCAGATCAGTCCACATGGACCGCGCGTGATAACATATTACACATGTATGGCAAAGAGGGGATGTTTTTAGATTCACTTAGCCAAGATGAGGGGTATTTTTAATACTGGACATAGTTCGAGGGTGAAAGTAATAATTCGCGCCAAATTTAGGAGTGTTTTTCATACTTCTCTCAATGCTAAAACAAGGACAAATTTATCAAAGGAAAATAAATAGTATAAATAATTTTTTAATGGTAAATTTGAATTTTTTTCCTCTTAAAGAAATGAGGAATTATTTTTTTTACGCTAATAGGCAGGCTGCCTATCAGCTGATTTTATCAATAATACTCTCTTTGTTTCAATTTGTTTGATTTATTTTGACTTGATACGGAGTTTAAAAAAATAAAGAAGACTTTTGAATCTTGTGGTCTTAAATTGAAAAAATATGTCAAATGTATTAAAATATTTTTTAATGTTGTGGTTTTAAACATGTCACGTGAAAAGTTGAAACTAAAGAATTGCTAAAAAGGAAAAGGGTCATTCTTTTTTAAATGGATTAAAAAAAAGAAAAATAGGTCAAACAAATTAAAACGGAGGAAGTATCAAAATCAAAATTGAAACCTACATCATGTTCAAAGTTTGAACTAGCGAAAATAAGAAAGGCAATAACTAGACAAAGTTAGAAATCTTGTGTGTGTGATATATATATATATATATATACACACATATATATAAGCAGCTTCAGAGACTTCTTGTTGCTTCTCATCTCCCTAGAGTGATCATAGAACTACATTCTCCACGTACTAATGATCAAAATGATATATAACATCAGAAGATCTTGGTTCTGATTCTCAGTGTTGGACACTGATATTTATCCAAATTAAGAATCCTTCTCTTTGTACTGGTAACTTAGCAATGTTGTTGAATTCCAATCTACCTTCCTTCTCAAAAGCAAAATTTTCCAAGTAACCAGCTAAAGAATTCCCTTTTAGTAAGTATGAATCAATTGAACCAGACAAAGATCCAACATCTACTTTGTGTCTTCCATAATGATCCTAATTTGTCATGGGTATGCTCCATCTGTGCTCCAAAATATTTTTTTGTAATGATCCTAATTTGTCATGGGTATGCTCCATCTGTGCTCCAGAATATTTTTCATGATCATTGAATCTGTTTCCAAACTGCTCTAGTTAATTCCTTTAATCACATAGTAGGTTATTGCTTCTCCAATTGAGATTGCCTCAACTTCCATGTTTGTATTTTCATGTATTTCTTCTGCTTGTGTATAGATAAGCTTCCCTTTTAAGATTCTCAAACACAATTCATATGAACTTCTACCTAGATTGCTCATACTAACTCCATTTGTATTGCATTTGATCCACATTACTTGGTGGAGTCCAAAATGCCTTCTTATAGTAGAACTTAGGCTTGTAACTTTAAGGAACATGATCATTTCTACCCAGCTTGTTGAAATTTGCTTAAGTGCAGAATAAGTAGTCTTGACAAATTGCCATATTGTAGTCATCACCTGGTGAATTAATCTGTTGAAAGATATAATTTTTCCATGCTTGAGATTGTTCTCCTCTACCATAGTTTTCACATAATAATAGTTGAAGTAGTTACTAGAATTGGTTTCAATTTTGCCTTGCAAGAAGCTGTACACCATCTAACAATTAACTGTGATAATTGTACCTTTCACTGGATATTCCTACACATAAAAAGAATGTACTCCATAGCTTGATAACTATAGGAGAGACTAGAAAAATATGACTGATTGTTTCTTGTTTTGGTGTTGAACACCTCCAACATCTAGAGGCCATACAGATTCCCATTTTCTGACCTACATAATTTGTAGGAATTCTAAATTTTCATTCTTTCTAGATGAAGAAAGAAATCTTAAAAGGTATGTTTTTAGGCCACATGTATTGATAAACTTGATCCTTTTCTGTTTTGTGTCTAATATAGTGCCAACTTAAACTTACAGAAAACTTATTATTCTTCTCAAGCATCCATCAAGTTTGATCCATCTCTTCTACTGGTTCAGGATGATGAATATTTGCACAATATGGTGCACTAAATCTTCATTTAAATATTGAGTCAGTTTCTCAGGATTACATCTTGTTGTGTTAGCAAATTGTTTGACTCCTATTTCTTCTGTATCACAAGCTTTTGGAATGACATAATATATAGCCCCAAAGATGTTCAATTGTCAAAATGAAATAACAATCACCCTTCTTATTTTCCACCATATTTGATGTTCCACCAACTGCCTAACAATAAACATTTTCTTCCAAACTAGAGAAGCAGTTTTACTTGAGCTAATACTGGATGATCCTTCTTGCAATATTTGTTACCCATGAAAACACCCCATATAGATTATTTAATTCTAAAGTTCCACTATAACTTGCAGAATAGTGCATTCGAAACAACAAACAAAGATCTGAATCCTAGACCACCCTCCTCCTTCGACAAACATAACGACTCCTAATCCACTGAATGTCTACTCTTGCTTTTAGAGGAGTAGTTCCAGAAAAATCTAGTGAAAATTGTGATGCTCCTATTCCACACCCTAGGCGTGGTTGACACTCAGAGCCAGTACTAGCTCGAGCGGACTCTTGGCCTGTCTTACTACTGAAACTGAATGCATAAACATTTGCGGAAGCTTTAAGGTAATGTGCATGACTAGCTTTAAAAAAATTAAATATCTTTATAAATCTCAATGCATAAGTCAACTGAGAATACTTAGAATATTTTACACTTTACTAACTTGTCTAATGAAGTCTGTAACAAAAAAAATAGAATAAGTTTACCGGGACAAGGCTCCGGGCTACCTCTATCTTCTAAAAACTAACTAATTAACTAACAAGATTAAATGGAGCCTCTGAAAGCAAGGAGGCCTCACCAAAGCTGAGAATGAGATAACTAGGGATGCGTCTGTTGTTCAAAATGGTGTACTTGAATTTGCATCATAAAATGATGCAGTGCAAAATGGCATAAGTACGTGGTATGTATGGTATATACTCCATCCGTTTCAAATTGATTGACCTATTTTGACTTGACTCGGAGTTAAAGAAAATAAAGAAGACTTTTGAATCTTGTGGTTTTAAATTAAAGATATGTGAAATATACCAAAATGCCCTTTAATCTTGTGGTCTTAAATATGTCATGTGGAAAGTTGAAATTAAAAAGATACTAAAAAGGAAAAGGGTCATTCTTTTTGAAACGGACTAAAATAGAAAGTAGGCCAAACAAATTGAAATGGAGGGCGTAATAAACCTAAGTAGAAATAATGCTAATATAACTGATCAACTAAAGTACAACATTGAATATGAGAACAAATAAAATAATGACTGAAATATCAAATATCTGAAGTAAGAAAAACATAAGTATGCAAGTGGGTCATAAAACACTTTATAAAACTCAAAGTTATATATCAAATAGAAATACTGAAAGTAACTTTATTTTCACTTGAGGAGTTTCTTTTAACCGACAAATACCATGTGAGCTCATGATACTCCAACGTCTTATCGCGTTGGCAGAGTTGTTCTTATACCTTGCTGGAGTATAAAATAAACTTAACTTATGGATCCAAATTGAGCCTTTTTAGGCTAAAAGAGGAGTCAACCGTCTTACAGAACGATCATATCCTCACTGGCAATATAATTTTGGGGCTTGAGTTATCTTAACCCTTACCCGTCTTAGTGTTAATTAGTCTTTCCAAATAATATATATGCACAAATTCCCATTTTCTGAACTACATCATTTGTAGGAATTCTAAATTTTTGTTCTCTCTAGATGAAGAAAGAAATCTTAAAAGACATATTTTTAGGCCACATGTATTGATAAACCTGATCCTTTTATATTTTGTGTCTAATATAGTGCCAATTTAACCTTACAGAAACTTATCATTCTTCTCAAGCATCCATCAAGTTTGATCCATCTCTTCTAATGGTTCAGGATGATGAATGTTTGCACAATATGATGCACTAAATCTTCATTTAAATATTGAGTCAGTTTCTCAAGATTACATCTTGTTGTGTTAGCAAATTGTTTGACTTTTATTTCTTCTGTATCACAAGCTTTTGGAATGACATAATACATAGCCCCAAAGATGTCCAATTGCCAAAATGAAATAACAATCACCCTTCTTATTTTCCACCATATTTGATGTTCCACCAACTGCCTAACAATAATCATTTTCTTCCAAACTAGAGAAGCAGTTTTTACGTGAGCTAATACTAGATGATCCTTCTTGCAGTATTTGTTACCCATGAAAGCACCCCACAAAGATTATTTAGTTCTAAAGTTCCACTATAACTGGTAGAACAGTGCATTCAAAATAACAAACAAAGATCTGAATCCTAGACCACCCTTCTCCTTCTACAAACATAATGACTCCCATTTCACTGAATGTCTACTCTTGCTTTTAGAGGAGTAGTTCCAGAAAAATCTAGCAAAAATTGTGATGCCCCTATTCCACACCCTAGGCGTGGTCGACATTCGGAGCCAGTACTAGCTCGAGCGGACCCTTGGCCGGGCTTACTACTGAAACTGAATACATAAACATTTACGGAAGCTTTAAAGTAATGAGCATGACTTTCTTTAAAAAAAATTAAACATCTTTATAAATCTCAATGCATAAGTCAACTGAAAACACTTAGAATATTTTACAGTTTACTAACTTGTTAATGAAGCCTTTAACAGAAAGAACAAAATAAGTCTACCGGGATAAGGCCCCGGGCTAACTTTATCTTCTAAAAAACGACTAATGAACTAACAAGACAAAATGGAGCCTCTGAAAGCAAGAAGGCCTCACCAAATCTGAGAATGAGATAACTAGGGATGCTCCTGCTGTCAAAACTGTGTATCTAAATTTGTATAATAAAATGATGCAGTGCAAAATGATATTAGTATGTGGTATGTACGGTATATAATAAAGCTGAGTAGAAATAATGCTAATATAACTGATCAACTAAAGTACAACATTGAATATGAGAAAAACATGAATAATGACTTAAATATCAAATATCTGAAGTAAGTAAAACATAAGTATGCAAGTGGGTCATAAAACACTTTATAAACTGAAGGTTATATATCAAATAGAAATACTGAAAGCAACTTTATATTCACTTGGGGAGTTTCTTTTAACAGACAAACACCATGTGAGCTCATGATGCTCCAACATATTACCCACGTTGGCCGAGTTGTTCCTATACCTTATCGGGGTATAGAACAAACTTAATGTATGGATCCAAACTGAGCCTCTTTTAGGCTAAAAGAGGAATTGACCGTCTTGCGAAATGATCCTATCCTCACTGGCAATGTAGTTTTGGGGCTTGAGTTATCTGAATCCTTATTAATCTTGGTGCTAAATAGTCCTTTCAAACAATATATGTGCTCATATATATCTTACCCTATTTTCCTAATTTAATCAATGATTTACAATAAACACTTCAATAGAGTCTGGAAAGTCTCAACTTACCTAAAGCCTGAAGCACGGATGATCACAAACTATCTTTTCCCTTCATTCAAGCTTTTGAACGATGTCAATCTATTCAAATATGGAATCTATGTAAGCATACAAATTAGTAGACACCCATATTGGTATGCTTCTTCTCAGACCCCCAAAGTCAACACAAAAATTAACCCCCAGCCCCTAAAGTCAAAACTATAGTTTTGCTTCAAAATTATATTATCCATAACACAATGGCTTCAAATCTCAAATTTCATAAAAAATGAGTATGAATTAACCTCCAAATCAAAGAAATATAATTTCAAGATCTAGGGCAAAAATTCTCAAATTTTACTACTCAAATGCTAATTAAATGGATAAATAACCTATGGGATAGTAGGAAATCACAAAAATCATGATTAGAATCTTAACCCCAAGTTAAATCCTGAAGATTTCCCTTGAAATAGCCCAAAACCAAGGTCCTAAGCTCCCAAAATCAATATAATAACAATAAAGTTTGAAACAAAATTAATAGCATTCTATCTAGGTATCCCCGTAGAAGAAAAAACCACCTCGCACCCATGACATTGTAGAGGCATATACCCATTCACAGAAGTGGCACCCATTACTTCAGCCCAAACTTTGTAGGTAGAACAACTTACTGCAAGTGCAACATTGTAGAGGCAAACACGACTTCACTGAAGTGGAACCCTCAGCCTCGCCTAGATGGAAAAAAGTGGATAATCCATCACAGAGGCGATATCACAGAAGTGGACCCTCTTCCACATCTACGACTAGACAGAATCAAGAAAACTACACAGGTGCGGCTACACTAGAACAGATGAAATCACCAAGACCCAAAATAGTCCAAGTCATTGAATCGACCCTTCAAACTCATTCGAGACCTCCCCAAAAGAAACCAAAAGTGCAAACCACTCCTAAAATGTATATAAAGCCTGTTAGAATTATCAAATCACCGATCTAAGGTCGTCATAACTAAATGTTGATTATGGTCAACTCAAAATTTCCAAATGAAATAGAAATTGAACCAATGATCCAAACCACTCCCGAGATCCTCTGTAATCGTGTTAAACATACGACTGTCTTAAATTACCTTCAAACCTAGTGGAACTGTCAAAACTCGAACTCAACCATAATAAGCCAAACTATTGACTTTGGTCAAACTTCTCTGTTCAAAACTTCAAAAACTAGAACTTTTTCTCTGAAATGCATCTGATTACCATGAGAATCGTGTCACCCATCCTCGCATAACCAACAAGACAACTAAAGGGAGGGTCAAATTGGGAAAAAGTCTAAAGCAAAAAATGACCATTCAGGTCATTACATCATCCACCACTAAAAGGGTGTTTGGATTGACTTTTAAAAAGTATCTTAAAATCTAAAAGCCAAAAGTTGTGTATCCCTAACTTTTGGCTTTTGGCTTATTTTTACACTTTTTTGTCCTAAAAGAGTGTGCTTAAAAATACTTTTTAGCTTTGCCAGACACCACCAAAACTTAAAAAGTGCTTAAAAGCCAAAAACACTTAAAAAAAGTCAATTCAAACACTCTCTAAAACATTTATTCGTCCTCAAATAATTACAAGAAAACACACTATTTGCAGACTAATATTTCTACTAAAACCATAAAAATCACCATTAAAGCTTTTCGTCGCGACTTATGGGTCGTTGACTCTATTGAGTGGCTGATGATTATTTGTGGCGACCTTTATGTGTTTCCACAAAAAGATGCTTTTTTGTGGAAATTAAAGTTTCCATGAATTAATACCCCAAAAACTGTTCCCGAAAAGGTCACTGTAACACCCCAAAAAGTGTTCCCACAAAGGTCCGAGCAGAAGGAAAAAGCTTCCCAAATCCTACTGTCAAGAAAAAGGCTAAGAGCACTATATAGCTTCTAGGGGTTCCTCATCACGGTTGCGAGGGACCCCACGCGGTCGTGATGAATGATCTGGCCAAACCATCGTGATTGCAATGGTCCAGCCACGCGATCGCGAGGAACAAGCTGGATCGGGTCCCAGCCAGCCTTCATCGCGATCACGAGGATCCACCCTCACGATCGTGATGGTAAAAAACATAGACCATTGGGAACACAATGTCCACCTCATGGTTATGATGACCAAAATTTTCTGCAACACACAACAACAACCAGCAGGCTAAGAAGTCTCTAGATGGGCCCAAAGGACTCATTTGGGACCCCACATGCGCAAACAAACTATGCTACCAAACCAAAAATGGCATTCCAGACTCAGCAAAATCAATGAAATTTCAAACAGAGATCGTTTTAATGAAAAGTGAACCCCACACCAAAAAACCAACTTTAAGCCAACTTTTCTAAAATAGAACCCAATAGCCCAAATAAGTCTGGAAGCCTCGGGACCCAAACCAGAGGTCCCTCTAGACCAAAGTCGACATTCCAGATGTAACAGCATTGAAATAATTTCCATTCGAGGCTATCTTCTCCGAATGTTAACCAAAGTTAAACTTACAAGCCCAACTAGCCTGAAAACACAGAAAAAGAGATAAAACCAAACCGAAGGTTTCCAGACTTCGGCCAAGGGTCCAACTAGACCAAATTCTATGTTTTAGAGCTAGCGGAACTATCAAAATTTAATTTCGAGCATATTAACCAAGAATGTTAACCAAAGTCAATATTTTCCTAAGTTTAAGTTCTAAAACAGGGAAATAGCTATAACGAACTAACGAATGGCCCGGTGTGATGATCCTTCCAGTTATCTTCATATTTATGAATTTATTTTACTGTTAGAGATTTCCTGTAGCTACTCCAAGTCATTTATAGCTTGCTGGGACCAGTAGTTTGGTGCCCGGGTCGTTCGTTTGGTTATTTTGGTTGTTTGCCTATTGTAGAGCCTTAACTTAGAATATCGTTGACTTTAGTTAACATTCTTATCTAACGTGCTCGAAAATGAATTCTGACAGTTCTGTTAGCTCCAGAGCATCGTGTTTGGTCTAGTTGGACCATTAGTTGAGGCCTGAGAACTTCCGGTGTGGGTTTTGTGTTGCTTTTTCTGTTTTCAGGCCATTTGTAGTTGAAAGTGTAACTTGGGTCAGATTTCGATGATCGGAGTGTCAGATTCAAAAGCCGACAATTCCATCAGCTCCGGAATTTCAAGTTTGGGTTAGGTAGATAGTTGGTTTGGGTTTCGGGTGAGCTGGGCTCATTTTGGGTGGTTGGTTGCGTGTTGGTTAGTGTTTACTTGGGTCAACATTTCTCCAAAATGACCTCGTACTGAAGTTTTGTCAAGTCTGTTAAGTCCGGAATATCATTTCCACTCTGTTAGCATTATTGGTTTTTGAATATCGGTTTCCCATTGTGCCCGAAATGCCCCGTCGAGTTTTGGAAAGTTGCAGAATTTTTCTATTGCAGGTGCAGGCATCAAGCCTCAATCGCGATCGTAATCCCCTACCCTTACAACCGTGATGAAACACCTGGACTCCTGGTCTTCGTGATCGCGTGATCGCCTGTCGCGATCGCGATGAAGCCTCTTCCCCGCTGTTCTTCACGACCGCGTGGCTAGCCATCGCGATGGTCTAGCCAGTGTGGTACTCTTGACCACGAGGTGTCTTTTTGCGATCGCGATGAAGGACCCCTGGCAGTATGTCTTTTCTATTTCATATTTCCAGCCATCATCTCTCATTTTCCCTCAACTCTAACTCACCCAAACCCTCTCTAAATTGCTCCAAACCAGTACACCCTTGAAGAATTCCTGTACCCTCGATAAATTATTTCTCCGTTGATGTTTCGTAAGTTTATCCTCTTCTCCATAGTTGTCTTCTCCATTGGTTTAAATCACCATTGTTGCCATCTTCTCAAGCTCAAAAAATTAGTTGTAGATTCTGTTCCGGGTGGAGTGCATGCTTGGCAGGCTCGTTCTTATTCACATTCTTGGCATAATTCTTTCTTTTGGGTTGGTGATTCTTGCCAATTTCCAGTTTTCTTTCCTTAAAATTTCATTGTTGGGTTCCTAGCCTTAGGGGCTATTTTTAGCTCAAATTTGTTGCCCAAGTTCCTTAATTTTCTAGGCATACACTCCCATGGTCTTGGGGATCATAACGTGAGTTTTCATTTTTGGTTTCGGGTTGCGGGGCCACGGGCCCGTCGGTGACCCAAAATTTTGGCACGAGTATTTCTATAGCGTTATGGGTATCATTAGACTCGTAGTGACATTTCGTATATGTTTTTGATAGTTTGATCATCGTTCGAGATCTCTCCGAGTGATTTGGGCTTGGATGTTGTTCGGAAAGCTTGTCGTCGGATGTCAGGTAGGTTACGGTCTAAACTCCCTAGACTTAGCATATATCGGATAAAATTGTACTAAGTGGCATCCTTGGGTAGGGTTATTAGGTTGGTACTACAGACTTTGAACGCTTTCCATGTTTTGCCTCATTTCTTTCCTCCGTTGTCTGTAGTATTCTCCCTAGTTGATATTATCACCCTTATGGTCCTGTGTGTCCTTGTTTGACTCTAGACCATAGATGGTGGGTTATTCGGGGGTGACCATGAGTCCCGGGCATCATTATCATGATATTATGCTGGCTATCTGTGTTGTAGAGCAATTAGGGCCTGTGCAGGGCCGATAGGTTGATTATGAGTAGCTGGGCGGCTATTTGCATTTGATCATATCATTTCCATGCATATAAAGAGGATTTATCCATGTTTTTACTACGGTTTTGGCTTTGGGTCTACTGGAATTGATTTTCTAAACTTTGCATGGCCCTGGGGGCCCGTTTTCGATGTAAATGAATTGGAAATGATTTGACTTAACATGTGGATCTTCTTGGAGTAAAAGGAGAGTTAAATTTTGATTTCTATCACTAGTTTTACTATTAATGCTAGACTCGGAAGGGCAGTAGTGCTAGTTGAGTTATCTTACTGATTTGAGATGGCATTAGTCTTGGTTAGACTGAGCACCCATGATGTTTTACCACTATTTTAGACCCGGTCATGCCCGGGCGCCCTTGGTGGGGTTTTGAGATATTTTCCACTATCTTAGACCTGGACAGAGTCAAGGCATGCATACTCGAATTTTGAATCTCTAGCTTGATCCCGGACTTACTCCGGATGACATTTTTTGATACTGAGTGTTAGTATGGGGTCTGGGACCTCTATGGACCTTGCTGTTCTAAAACTGGGGCCTGGAGCTGCGTGTGCCAGATGAAGGGTATACGATAGAGTTGAGGTATACGAGTAGTGTCCTTCCATGGAAACCACCTGCTGGGCCTGATCGGCACCGGAGGGGGTACATACAAAGTTACTATTCCACCCTGAGATCATCATACATCATATCTTTCATTGTTTGAGACTCCACCCTTGTTTGCTGTTTGTTGAATGTACGCTCCAGTTGTATGGGCAGCCAGAGGGTTTGTTTTTAATTGTTTGCATTCCTCGGTTGTATGGGCGGCCGGAGGGTTTGTTTTTACTTGTTTGCGTTCCTTGGTTGTATGGGCGGCTGAGGGACTATAGGTAAACTCTTGTTACTATTATCGCAGTGATATCCCCTATTACGGTTATATTTGTGAGATTGGATACTGCAAGGTTGTTAGTTTCTGGATTGAGATTGGTATGATTAGTTTGGTTAGTGATTCCTGTTTTCCCAGCATGTCTATCATTACTCTTCTCCTCCTTACCTCGTACATGAGGTTACCAGTATACCCTCTACTTCTAAGAACTTATTATATATATACTGTTATTGCAAGGATCCCATGTGCGTCATTTCCCTACTTTCACCTGTGCCTGTTGTGTGTATATTCTACTTGCTAGCCTTTTATGTTATTTCTGTTGTCTTTCCTCTAGGCTAGTTCCTGTGTTACTTTTTCGTAGAATTCTGTAACTAATAGTTTTTATTTTGTCTGTTACTATGTTTTTATCTTATATGTGCCCAGTCGGCCTATTATACCTACTAGGTACCTTATGCTTCGTATTTGGTGCTCATACTACACTCTGCATCTTCTGGTGCAGATCCTAGTGTAAGCCATCACCACTAGCTCATGGGAGACTCGTGCTTGGAGATTTTGGACCATCCCAGAATGAGGGTGAGCTCTTGGCGATCGAAACTTGACTTTAGTTTGTCTTTTGTATATTTTGTACTCTCGTAGCTTCGGAGACATGATGTATATGTTATTTTGGACCCTTTGTACTCCTTATGTAGATCCGTATCTTATACGGTATGATACCAGGTTTTGGGTTTATCTTCCGCATATGTATATATATATCCCTGTTATCTATTTTCTTTATCTTGTTCCCTTGCTTCTTCTTATTAAACTGTTCTTTCACTTAAATTGTTATAATGTAGCCCATTACTAACCGTTCTGGGCTATGGGGATTGGTTCACCTACTGGGGGGTTGTAGGATCTATCATGACCGATAAATCAGGTCGTAACAGCTTGGTATCAGAGCCCTAGGTTCACCGATGTCATCGGTATAGGAGCTAATGTCTAGTAGAGTCCTGCGGATCGAGGCGGAGACATCCGTACTCAATCTTCGGGAGGCTATAGTGACATCTTAGGAAAATTGTACTTTTCTTATTTCTATCTCATGCATAGTACCTTTGAAGGTTTCTGGAAATCTCACTTGTTCTGGTTCACTCTTCCGCAAATGGCTCATACGAGATCATCGACGTCAGGCAGAGACGAGCCTCCGACTCCAGCTAGGGGCCAGAGAGGTCGCAGAGGTAGGGGTCAAGGACATCCCCGAGCAGCAACACTTGTTAGTGCTGCCAGAGTTGAGACAGAGCCCGAGCATGAGTAAGAGCCAGGGTTAGTTCATGAGCAGCAATATGTGGACCCGAGGACAGCCCAAGTACCACCAGCTCCAGTGCCAGTTCCAGCACCAGTTTTGGTGCCAGCTTCAGCCCCAGATCAGTCTTCAGATATTCGAGGTTTACTACTTCAGCTATTGGGCATTATTGGAGAGAGACCTTCTGAGGTAGCACAAACATCTGCTCAGGGGCAGCCCTGGGTGTTCAGAGTTCAGGAGTGCAACCTTCTACTGCAGTTCCCCGTGCCGAGGTTATTCCGATCCCCTCAGTTGAACAGCCTCTTGCTCCTCTCCCAGCTATGACAGATGGGGAGTAGAAGGACTTGGGTAGATTTTTGAGGTTGGAACCATTGAAATTTGCTGGTACGTCAGGTCAGGACCCACATGATTTATTACTACATGTGAGGAGAAGTTGCATCTTTTGGGGTTTGTTGGAGACTCACGGGGTTGGCTATACTACTTATCAGCTGGAGGGCCCAACAAAGGTATGGAGGAGGGCCCAGGTTGCTTATTGACCTTCTACATCACCTCCCTTGACTTGGTCCGAGTTTTATGAGGTCTTTATGGACAAGTTCTTGCCACAGAGCGACAAAGAGCATCGAAGGGAGGAGTTCACTAGACTTACTTAAGACACTGTGATCGTCTCAGAGTACGAGACCCATTTCCATCAGCTTGCTCCATTTGGGGCCATGATTATGCCTACTGAGTCTAACAGAGTCCGTAGGTTCGTCTGGGGGATATGGAGAGAGTTTAGAGAGCCTGCAGAGATATTGGTCGCTAGTGGTCGATCATTCCAGGCTATTGTGGACTATGCCCAGACTGTAGAGGATTCACGTCATCATGATACTAGGGTTAGAGATAAGAGGCCTCGACATCAGGGTGGCTACAGTAGTTCCAAAAATAGTGGTAGAGGTTCAGGCCAGTGCGGACGAGGTTATCAGCCACAGCAGCACCAGGGTCAGTCCAGCCGACCGGTTCAGGCTTCACTTCAAACTTTCGGTAGTACTCAGTTTGAGCAGGGTCAGAGTAGCCATCAGGGCTACAACGGTCAGTCTTCGAAGGGTGCAGCTTCTGGGGCATCAGGCCGTGGTGGCCATATGGGTTCTGCTGGTTCATCTCGACCAAGTAGGTCGTCAAAGGCTTATTTTACTTATGGTGTTATTGGTCATTTTGCTAGAGATTGTCCCCAGCAGGGTACAATTCAACTAGTCGCTTCGTTGGCTCAGCCTATTTTCTCAGTTCAGCCACCGGCTCGAGGAGGTGGTGGTCAGGGTAGAGGTAGTGCTCCACGTGGAAGAGCAGGTGGTAGGGATGGTGGCCAGGCAGGTGGAGGTCGTCGTCAGTTTTTATGCGGTCCCTGGGAGACCGAAGGCAGAGGCCTCAGATGCTGTGATTATAGGTATGATTTCTGTGTGCCATCAGTCTGATATAACTTTATTTGATCCTGGATATACATGTTCATATATATCTGGCTACTTTCTGCCTTGTTGGGGGTTGGCTAGTGAGCCGTTATCTGTTCCTATTTTGGTTTCGACCCCAGTAGGAGATTCTTTAGTAGTGGATCAGATTGTGAGATCTTGCATGATATCTGTTGGTGCTTTGGAGACTTAGGGTGATTTGATGATCCTTGATATGTTAGATTTTGATGTGATACTGGGCATGGACTGGTTTTCCCCTCACCATGCGGTTTTGGATTGTAATGCCAAGACCATTACCATAGCCGTGCCCGGTGTATCCCCAGTTATGTGGTAGGGTTCTGTAATCCATGCACCGCCTGGGATCATCTTTTGTCTTCGAGCTAGGAAGTTGATTTCTTGTGGGTGTTTAGCTTATCTAGCATATGTCCGAGATGCTAGTGCTGACCCTTCATCTCCTGAGTGTTTTTCTGTGGTTAGACAATTCCTAGATGTATTTCCTACTGACCTGCCAGGCCTTCTACCTGAGAGAGATATTGATTTTTCCATTGAGTTAGAGCCGGGCACCAGTCCCATTTCTATTCCTCTTTACCGTATGGCTCCTGTTGAGTTGAGGGAGCTTAAGGAGCAGCTCTAGGACTTGTTAGCTAAGGGGTTCATTAGACCGAGTGTGTCTCCTTGGGGTGATCATGTTCTCTTCATGAAGAAGAAAGATGGGTCGATGCAGATGTGTATTGATTACCGGTAGCTGAATAAGGTGACATTGAAGAATAGGTATCCGATGCCGAGGATTGATGACTTGTTTGATCTGCTCCAGGGTTCAACCATTTTTTTGAAGACTGATTTGAGGTCTGGCTACCATCAGTTGAGGATTAGGGTGGAGGACATCCCTAAGACAGCATTCAGGACACGTTATGGCCATTATGAGTTCCTGGTGATGTCTTTTGGGATGACTAATGCCCCCATAACTTTCATGGACTTGATGCACAGGGTGCTTATCCCGTACTTGGATATGTTCGTGATAGTCTTTATTGATGACATTTTGATATAGTCGAGGAGTAGGGATGAACATGATCAACACTTGAGGATGGTACTTCAGACTTTGAGAGATCATCGGATTTATGCCAAGTTCTAAAAGTGCAAGTTTTGTCTTGAGTCAATTGCATTCCTAGGACACGTGGTGTCTAAGGATGGGATTAGAGTTGATCCGGGTAAGATTTCTGCAGTTCGTGATTGGCCTAGACCCACTACCATTACCAAGGTTTGCAGCTTTTTTAGGTTAGTAGGTTACTACAGGAGGTTCGTTCAGAGATTTTCTTCCATAGCAGCACCCTTGACTATGCTGACTAGGAAGGATGTTCCATTTCAGTGGTCAGATTAGTGCGAGGATAGCTTCCAGAGGCTTAAGGCCTTATTGACTTCAGCTCCAGTTTTGACCTTGCCGGTCGAGGGTTAGAGTTTTTCCATGTCTTCTGATGCATTCGGGGTTGGTCTTGGTTGTGTATTGATGCAGCAGGGTCGACTGATAACATATGCATCGAGGCAGCTAAAGGTTCACGAGTTCAACTCCCCCACCCATGACTTGGAGTTGGCGGCGGTAGTCTTCATGCTCAAGATCTGGAGGCACTACTTATATGGAGTTCATTGTGAGTTATTTACCAATCACCGTAGTCTGTAGTACATTACGAGTCAACGAGAGCTGAACTCGAGGCAGATGAGATGGATTGAGTTGCTGAGGAACTATGATTTCACTATTCTATACCATCCGAGCAAGGCAAAAATGGTAGCGGATACCTTTAGTCGGAAGGCGGTGAGTATGGGTAGCCTAGCTTCACTTTCAGTTTCTGAGTGACTGTTGGCCTTAGAGATCTAGTCCTTGGCTAATTGTTTAGTTAGGCTTCACTTGTCGGATCTTAGAAGAGTCCTCGCCAGTATTAAGGTTCGTTATACTCTAGTTGATCAGATTCAGAGCTGGCAGTTTGAGGATCAGAGTTTGTGTGACCTTACGATCAGGTAGTTCAGGGTGAGGCTAGCTAGGCTACTTTGGGTTCTGATGGTATTCTGAGATTTGACAGTCGTCTTTGTGTTCCGAAGGTTGGAGATTTGATTCAGTTGATACTTCGTGAGGCACATTGTACTAGATACTTCATTCATCCTGGCGCAACGAAGATGTATAGAGATTTGAGATAGCTTTACTGGTGGAGCGGTATGAAGCTGAGCGTAGCGGAGTTTGTATCTCGGTGCTTGAACTGTCAGTGGGTGAAGTTCGAGCATATGAGACTGGGTGGTTTGACGCAATGACTTCCCATTCCTGAGTGGAAGTGGGAAGGTATTACTATGGACTTCATTATTGGTTTGCCTCGTACTTCGTGGGGTTTTGATTACATTTGGGTAATTATCGATCGGCTGACAAAGCCGACCCATTTCTTGCTGGTTCAGACTTCGTACAACGCCAAGAGGTTAGCTCAGATCTATATTTGTGAGGTTGTTCGGTTGCACGGAGTCCCAGCTTCTATTATTTCAGACCATGACACTCAGTTCACATCTTAGTTTGGGAGAGCAATTCACAAGATTTGGGTATAGAGGTTTAGCTTAGTACTGCTTTCCACCCTCAGACAAATATCCAATTTGAGAGGACTATTCAGGTCCTTGAGGACATGCTCCGGGCTTGTGTTCTTGACTTTGGAGGTTCATGGGATCAGTTTGTGCCTTTGGCCAAGTGCGCTTATAATAATTGCTTTCATTCAAGCATCGGCATGGCACCTTTTGAGGCCTTGTATGGTAGGCATTACAGATTGCTGATTGGTTGGTTTAGTGGGTTAGAGTCCAGACCGCAGAGCAAAAATTTTCTTAGAGATTCCTTAGATCGAGTCCGTTTGATTCAAGATAGACTCATAGTAGCCCAGAGTAGGCAGAAGAGCTACGCTGATTGTAGACTTCGTGCCTTGGAGTTCAGTGTTGGTGACTTGGTTTTCCTTGAAGTATCACTTGTAAAGGGCGTGATGAGATTTGGTCGGTGGGGAAAGCTTAGCCCCAGATTCATTGGGCCGTTTGAGATTCTCCAGAGGGTTGGTAGTGTTGCCTACATGTTAGCTTTGCCTCTGATGTTTTAAGCTGTTCAACCAATTTTCCATGTCTAGATATTGCGCCGGTATGTTCCAGATGAGTCTCATATGTTGCATTGGGATTCAGTCCAGTTAGCTGAGAGTTTATCTTTTGTTGAGGACCCTATACCTATTCTTGCCAGAGATATCAGGAGATTGAGATCTAGGGAGATTCCAGTTGTGAAAGTTCAGTGGAGACATTGTCCAGTCAAGAAAGCTACTTGGGAGACCGAGAGTGAGTTACATGCTCAGTATCCACAGTTGTTCGAGCCTTCAGGTACTGTTTATTCCTTGACTTTCGAGGACAAAAGTCTTTTTAGTAGTGGAAGTTGTGATGACCCTTCCGGTCATCTTCGTGTTGACACATTTATTATACTGTTAAAGCTTCCCAGTAGCGACCCCAAGTCATTTATGGCTTACTGGGACCAGTAGTTTGGTTCCCTGGTCGTTCATTTGGTTGTTTCGGTTGTTTGCCTATTGTAGAGCCTTAACTTAGAATATCATTGACTTTAGTCAACATACTTAGCTAACGTGCTCAGAATTGAATTCTGACTATTCCGTTAGCTCCGAAGCATTGTGTTTGGTCTGGTTGGACCTTTAATTGAGGCCTGAGAACTTTCGGTGTGGGTTTTGTGTTACCTTTTCTATTTTCAGGCCATTTAGAGTTGAAAGTGTAACGTGGGTCAGCTTTCAATGATCGGAGCATCAGATTCAAAAGTCGACGATTCCATCAGCTCTGGAATATCGAGTCTGGGTTAGGTAGATGGTTAGTTTAAGATTCGGGTGAGCCGAGCTCATTTCGGGTGGTTGGTTACGTGTTGGTTAGTGTTGACTTGGATCAACATTTCTCCAAAACAACCTCGTATGGAAGTTTCATTGATTCCGTTGAGTCCGAAATGTCGTTTCCACTCTGTTAGCACTATTGCTATTTGAATATCAGTTTTTGATTGTGCCCGGAATGCCCCGTCGAGTTTTGGAAAGTTGCAAACTTTTTCTGTTGCAGGTGCAGGCATCAAGCCTTAATTGCGATCGTGATCCCTACCCTCGCGACCGCGATGAAGCACCTAGACTTCTGTTCTTCGCGATCGCGTGATCGCCTGTTGCGATCGCGTGATCGCCTGTTGCGATCTCAAGATTGCCCATCGCGATCGCGTGGCTAGCCATTGCAATAGCGATGGTCTAGCCAACGTAGTCCTCACGACCGTGAGGGGTCCCTTCGCGATCGTGATGAAGGACCCTTGGCAGTATATATCTTTTCCATTTCATTTTTCCAGCCATCATCTCTCATTTTTCCTCAACTCTAAATCACCCAAACCCTCTCTAAATTTCTCCAAACCAGTACACCCTTGAAGAATTCTTTTACCCTGATAAATTCTTGCTCCGTTGGTGTTTGGTAAGTTTCTCCTCTTCTCCATAGTTGTCTCCTCCATTGGTTTAAATCACCATTGTTGCCATCTTCTCAAGCTCTAAAATTGGTTGTAGATTCTGTTACGGGTGGAGTGCATGCTTGGCAGGCTCGTTCTTATTCACATTCTTGGCTTAATTCTTCCGTTTGGGTAGGTGATTCTTGCAAATTTCAAGTTTTCTTTCCTTAAAATTTCATTGTTGGGTTCCTAGCCTTAGTGGCTGTTTTTAGCTCAAATTTGTTGCCCAAATTCCTTGATTTTCCGGGCATGCACTCCCATGGTCTTGGGGATCATAATGTGAGTTTTCAATTTTTGGTTTTGGGTTGCAGGGCCACAGGCCTGCCGGTGACTTGAAATTTTGGCCCGACTATTTCTATAGAGTTATGGGTATCGTTAGACTCGTTGTGACATTTTTGTATATGTTTTTGATAGTTTGATTATCGTTCGGGATCTCTTGAAGCGATTTGGGCTTGGACGTCATTTTTCGGGCAGCTTGTCGTCGGACGACAGGTAGGTTACGATCTAAACTCCCTAGACTTAGCATATATCGGATAAAATTGTACTAACTGGCATCCTTTTGTTGGGTTATTAGGTTGGTACCACAGACTTTGACCGCTTTCCATGTTTTTCCTCGTTTCTTTCCTCCGTTGTGTACAGTATTCTCTGTAGTTGATATTATCACCCTTATGGTCCTGTGTGGCCTTGTTTGACTCTGCACCATAAATGGTGGGTTATTCGAGGGTGCCCGTGAGTCCCGAGCATTATTATCGTGATATTATGCTGGCTATCTGTGCTGTAGAGGGATTAGGGTCTGTGTAGGGACGATAGGTTGATTATGAGCTGCTGGGCAGCTATTTGCGTTTGATCATATCATTTCCATGCATATAAAGAAGATTTATCCACGTTTTACTACGGTGTTGGCTTCAGGCCTATTGGAATTGATTTTCTAAACTTTGCATGGCCTTAGGGAAATGAATTGGAAATGGTTTGACTTAACATGTGGATCTTCTTGGGGTAAAAGGAGAGTTAAATTCTTATTTCTATCACTAGTTTTACTATTAATGCTAGACTCGGCAGGGCCGTAGTGCTATTTTAGTTTTCTTACTGATTTGAGATGGCATTAGTCTTGGTCGGATCCAACAGCCGTGATATTTTACCACTGGTTTAGACCCGGTCATGCCCGGGCACCTTTGGCGGAGTTTTTGAGATATTTTCCACTATTTTAGACCTGTACAGAGTCTAGGCATGCATACTCGAGATTTGAGTCTCTAGTTTGAAACCGTACTTACTCTGGATAACATTTTTCGATACTGAGTGTTAATATGGGGTCCGAGACCTCCATGGACCTTGCCGTTCTGGACCTGGGGCCTGGGGCTGTGTGTGCTAGAGGAAGGGTATACGACGGAGTAGAGGTATATGGGTAGTTTCCTTCCATGAAACCCACCTCCTGGGCCTGATCGACACCGGAGGGGGTACATACAGAGTTACTATTCCACCCTGAGATCATCATACATCATATCATTCATTGTTTGAGACTCCACCCTTGTTTGCTATTTATTGAGTGTACGCTCCGGTTGTATGGGCGGCCAGAGGGTTTGTTTTCACCTCTTTGCGTTCCTCGATTGTATGGACGGCCGGGGGACTGTAGGTAGACTTTTGTTACTATTATCGCAGTGATATCCCCTGTTACGATTTTATTTGTGAGATTGGATGCTGCAAGGTTGTTAGTTTCTGGATTGAGATTGATATGATTAGTTTGGTTATTCATTCCTATTTTTCGAGCATGTCTATCATTACTCTTTTCCTCCTTCTCTCGTACTTGAGGTTATCAGTATACCGTCCACTTCTAAAAACTTATTATGTATATACTATTATTGCAAGGATCCCAGGTGCGTCATTTCTTACTTTCACCTGTGCCTATTGTGTGTATATTATACTTGCTAGCCTTGTATGTTGTTTCTGTAGTCTTCTCTCTGGGCTAGTTCCTGTGTGACTTTTTCGTAGAATTCTGTGTCTAGTTTCTATTCTGTTTGTTACTACGCTTTTATCTTATATGTTTCCAATCGGCTTATGATACCTACTGGGTACCTTATGCTTCGCATTTGGTGCTCATACTACACTCTGCATCTTCTGGTGCAAATCCTAGTGTGAGCCATCGCCGCTAGCTCGTGGGAGACTCGTGCTTGGAGATTTTGGACCATCCCAGACTGAGGGTGAGCTCTTGGCGATCGAATCTTGACTTTAGTTTATCCTTTGTATATTTTTTACTCTCATAGCCTCGGAGACATGATGTATATGTTATTTTAGACCCTTTGTACTCCTTATGTAGATCCGTCTCTTATACGCTATGATACCAGGTTTTGGGCTTAGCTTCCGCATATGTATATAAATCCATGTTATCTATTTTCTTCATCTTGTTCCCTTGCTTCTTCTTATTAAACTGTTCTTTCGCTTAAATTGTTAGAATGTATCCCATTACTAACCCTTTCAATCTATGGGGATTGGTTCGCCTACTAGGGGGTTGTAAGTGCCATCATGATAGGGAAATTGGGTCATGACACCCGAGCCCCGAGCCGTTAGTCCCTGCAAGTCATAAATGACCTGTAGCCACTGTGGGAAAGCTTGAAATGCAAAACAAAAGCATGAAAAACAAAAAATGACCTTGAGGGTCATTACAATGGGACCACCACCAAAAATTTTCCTTGGCAAAAGAATTTGAAAAATTGAGAAAAGAGGGGGAAATGATTTTTTAATAAGCATTCTCTTGTCATTACTTGTACATTCTCTGTTTGTCTTGATTGATTCACAAATGAGTTGTGCAAACTCGAAATAGCTTATAAAAAGTTATTCGTTCCAATTGATTTTGAGACTAATTGTGAACTTCTTGTGTTGTGATACCTTGTGTGGTAAGGTTTACTTCGTTCTTGCGCATTGATGACATTCAAAACGCCCTCTCGTGAAGGAGGTGGTAACAATCACTAAGCTAAACAATAAGTAACCCAATGGATGTCGGGGTTGAATCCTCAGAGAATGGGATGATGAAATGCCACTAAACGTCAAATTTCAATTCACTAGAGTGAGCGATTGTTCAAACAAGAAAAAGTAAAATCGGGGGGAAAAGGTTTGGGAAGTCTCAATTTGCAATGTAACAAGAGAGAATTTAAACACAATTGATTTGATTAAGAGAAGGAAGACTAGGGGTGTGCTACTGATGGGGTCTTACAATGGGATATTTGTTTATTATTCAAACAAACTTTCAATTAATAGCATGGGTAGCTTGGTTTAAGATATACTTACTAGTTTTTCAACCTACCAAGCATATTTACCAAGGTCTTTGCTCAAGCTCCATAGTTTAACATCAAACCAACCAATTAATGTTTGAGTTAGACAAACTATCTCTAGATTTAACTCTTAGATGAGTATTTCCTATAATCAAGCTATTTCTAGTCTTAATTTAGGGTGGAAATTTCAAATCCCCACTATTGAATTCTTACCCAATTTATGAATTCCTTCTTCAAGCAAGTGCAAATTAGTAAGCTAAATCAATGTTTGCAACCATCAATTTTATGAATAAAACATAAAGAATTCAATAGACCCATACTCAATAATCAATTATAAGCTTAGATAATCAACACCCATTCCCAATTTCAAACACCCATCATGCACACACCCCTATAATAGAATTTAGCTACTCATAGCAAAGGAATAAGAGAAAATACCAAATGGGTTTCCTAAAATTACATTCATTATGCAAGCTAACCTCAAATTCCAAGCTTTGAATTGTTTACAATGGTGTTTCTACTAGAGAAGAAGAATAAAGAAAGTGTACTCTATCAACTCTCTTCCTTGGGAAATAAAACTGCTGAATTTTGATGGTACAGATCCCAAAAAGGGTTTTAGAACCTTTCCAAATGCATCATACCCAATTGGATAAAATTTCCCTTTGGGGCAGGTGCAAAATAAAGGGCGAAGGCATCTGCGGCCGCCCCTTGGGATTTGTGGCTCGCAGGTGCCCAACTTCTTGGGCAGTGATGACCAAGTAAGGTACAATGTCTAGTGCGAAGGGAGGGGCGATCTCCCCTAGCATTGTGCGGCTTGCATGTAGACGACTACTGAAGCACTATTTGATGCTTCATGTGAGTTAACACCTGGGAAACTTAGGTATCATTTTGCGGTTCGCATATCCCTTTGCCCCTCTTAGCAGATTCTTCCCCTTTTGATCATCTTCGTACTTTAACTTCATTTTATGCTCTTTTGGATTCAAATCCTTTTCTTTCTTCATTTAACTAAGAGTACCTGCATTTACGATAATAAAGGCAATAAGTACCTCTAATTCTCATCAAAATATGATACTAATTCATGAATAAAGGCTCAATAAATTATCAGATTACCAACTTATCATACCCCCAAACTTGAACTATTGCTTGTCCTCAAGCAAGACACTCAAAAGGTAAGGATTGAAACAGATTCTCAAAACACAATGAGTGTACACAAGATTATATTGACTCAAAAACTCAAGAAAATAATAAACAAAAGACTCAAAAACAAAAAGACTCAACTACGATTCTCATCTCAATTGGAAGCACCATAATCTCAAGTCATGTACTCATTTCAAAATTCTTATCAAAAGTCTTCACTTTTCATTCAAAAGCAGGGGATTTGTCATTCAAAACAAGATTATCAAGCTTCTCAAGTCATTGGTGTTGGCCTTCAAGGTTTGCCTCGAGATTCGCCACACAACTTATCTTATTTATTTCTCTTAATTGAAATAGAGACTTCATTGTTCATTTCAAGTGTGTGATGTCACTTACCACAAGAGAGAATCTCACTCACAACAATACAATTTATAATAGAGGGATTATAAGAGAACATGAAGACTTTCACTCTCTCAAAGAAGTTCTAGTGCATACACATTGAACCATATGCTTTCCCTTTATGTAATTCGCCACTAATGTAGAGTCACTAAGTTCGAAATCACTAATGACTTGTGGGAAATGATGTTGTCTAGGGTTAAGGTGACGATTGCATTTGACTGAAGTGACTAAACCTCCCTAACACTATTTGTAATTATTAAATGCACCGCTCACATTTTTGAATATTAACTTTACCTTATTTCTCCCTCTCACAATCCAAGCTTTCCTTTCAACTTATTCATTCAACATCTTTTTGTTAAACTCATTTGATAGCACCAACTTCTTCCATTCTTTTCCATTCATTCACTACATTGAATATTTTGGAGCAATTTTCATTTGAAGCATAAGGTGCTACCATGCATTGAAGAACAACTCCTTTTCTTCTTCATATTTTGTGCATAAACCCCTAATAATGCTCAATAACACTCTCCCATAGGAGGTGATATCGATCGTTAGAGCAAAATAAAATTTATATTCCCGATGAGAGTCGGGGTCGATCTCACATAGAATGGTTATGATGAGTCTCCAAGAGATTATCGTATTTTAATCAAAAAGAGAGTAATTGTTCAAATAATATAAAAAAGTAAATTAGGGGAAAAATAGGGAAATGGAAAATCTGTCACAATTGCAATTTGAACAAGAAAGTAAAGTAAGCAACGGGGTTGTAATCAAATAAGAGGACGACTAGGGGTATGTTTCCTATGGGATTCAAACATGGATTAGGGTGTTTTTTCAATTATGTAAATTCTTAATAAATGATATAGATAGCATTGGTTATAGTTATGTTTGTCAATCTCGCAATCTTTCAAACATATTTCCTATTGTCTTTATTCAAGCACCATGGGTTCGTCACCAAACAACCAATACAAGCTTGGAGAAGTCATACTATTTCAAGCTTAGACTCTTAAATGGGTATTTTCCGATGATTAAGCTATTTATAGCCTCAATCTAGATGGAAATCCCAAATACCCACTATTGAATTCTCATCCAAAATCATGAACTTCTCTTTCAAGCAAGAACACAACCAAGTAAGTTCAACCAATGTTTGCAACCATTAATTTTAGAGTTAAAACATGGAGAATTCAATAGACCCCTATCAATTTAGCAATTATAAGCACAATTAAACAATATCCATACCCAAATTCAAACACCCATCATACACATACCCCTAGACAGGGAAATTAGCCACTCATACTAAGGAAATAAGAGATTATACCAATTGGATATTTCAAATTTCCATTCATAATTGTGCTAATATCCAATATCCAAACTCAATTTGTACAATAATGGTGGAATTTCAAGGTAGAAGATGAGAAATATCAAGTACACTCACTATCTTCCTTGGGAAACTCTCTTTATGGAAAACTGTTCAAAATTATGTCTAAAACTCTTAGGTACAATGCCTAATTCAGGTTTTAGAAGCTTTCCAAAACATCACATGAAAATGGACAAAAATTCCCCTCGGGTGTGGTGCGATGTGACATGCGGCACGATGTGTGATCGCACCATGCATTTTGCATGTCACACGCCTTTACTCCAGCTGACCAGTGACTTCAGTTGATTTCAAGCATTATGCAAAGGGAGGTGCAGTCCGCACCAGCAATTGTGTGTGTCGCACGACGGCTACACCTCTCAACAGATTCTTCTTCTTTTTTGATCACCTTCACACTTCAACTCCTTCTGAGCTATTTTGGGTCCATATCCTTATTTTCTACTTGTGACCACGAGTACCTGCATTTGCCTCAATAAAGGCAATAAGTACCTATAAATCTTATCAAAACATGGAAATAATTCATTAATAAAGGCTCAATAAGTTGGTAGATTACCAACTTATCAAACCCCCAAACTTGAACTATTGCTTGACCTCAAGAAAGATACTCACAAAGTAAGGAATGAATTATGCTCTAAAATACATGGGTTGCACACAAGATTACTCTACTATAAAAACTAAGAAAAATCACAAAACAAAAAGACTCAACTACAATGCTCATCTCACTTTGGACCACTACATTCTTCAAGACTATTAATCATTTCAAAAAATTCATCAAAAGGACTTCATTTCTCACTCAAAAATAGGGGAATTTGCCATTCAAAACAAGATCAGCTTCTCAAGTCATTGGCAAGGACCACCAAGGTTTGCCTCGAGATTCGCCATACAATTGTCTTATTCATTCCTCTCAATTGAAATAGATACTTCATCTTTCCTTTCAAGTGTGCGATGCCACTCACCACAAGAGAGAATCCCACTCACAATCATGCAATTCACAAGACAAAGGGATTATAAGAGAACCAAAAGACTCTCACTCTCTCAAAGAAGTTCAAGTGTACACATATCGAACCATAGGTTTGACCTTCAAGTAATTTACAACTAATGTAGAGTTACTGAGCTCGAAATCACTAAGGACTTATGGGTTACGATGTTGGCTAGGGTTAAGGTGAGGATTGCATTTGGCTCAAGTAACGCTCCTTGTGATCATTTCAAAATGCCGCTCACATTTCCGAACAAAATGACTTCACCTTATTTCTCCTTCACACAATCTAAGCTTTCCCTTCAAACTTGATCATTTGACATCCTTTTATCACCTTCACTTGGTAGCACCAATTTCTTTCTTTCTTTCATTTTGCTCATTTCATTAGGCATTTTGGAGCAATTTTCAATTCAATCATAAGGTGCTACCTTGCATTAAAACATAATTCCTTTTCTTCTCCGCTGAAACTCTGGGTCCTGATCATCAGTCGGCTCTGCATCATCATCCTCATAGGCTATGAACAAGTCATCTATGGGACCACGAGTGTGATGGGTCTGAGTCATGGACTTTTTCAAGGTACTCAAGTCTGCATCATCAATTGGGGCCTTCTCTTTTGCCTTATCAAAATCCTTCAGGATATCATTCACGGCCCCCTCAATGACATCTACCCTCTGGTATAGCTTGCTCACGCTATCCACCACTCCCTTCATGTCCTTCTTGATAGCCTTCTTAATAAAACCGGGCATCTTGTTAGCAAAGTCAGTTAACTGCCTATCATTTTTATAGGTCAGGTTAACCATCTTGTGGAGCCCCTCTTTGGTCAAACTTGATGAAGAAGGAGGGGGTCCCTAAAGTGTAGCAGCTACAGGATTTCCCAACATTGTGAGAGTGGGTGTTTCTGAACCTTATCTAGAAGAAGAGAAAGCAGTGGGCTCAACATATGAATCTCCAACCTCAATATCCTCAAGGGGATGCATTCTACACCTCTTGAACCTAAGAGCATCCAAGTCGGTTTTTTTGTTGAGGTCAAGCATACCAGTAGCAGAGGTGGGCTTGTCACAACTGTAGTAAGGGATTCCATCCTTTGCACAAAGCTTGCTAATGAGCACAAGGTAGGGGAATGACTCACCACCCCTACATGATTTCCTCCTTATTATCATAGCTGCGATCTCACTAAAGTTGACATGCTCCCCTATCATAATAGCGGCTACCAAAATGGTGCCATCCTGGGTTACTTTTTGGTCATTCTTGAAGGCAAAAAATGGGAGCGGATGAAGTCATACCAAAGATGGGCCTCAAAGTATAGAGTCTACCTCAAAATATCGCACCCTACATAATGACCCAGATGGGAGTCCCATGAGCAATAAGGGGCAACCTCCTAAAATGGATTCACGTCAGCAGTCAACTTAGCCATAAGTGCAGGTGCTGGCACAATTGAGTTGCCCCAATAAATTGCATTTATATCAGCCAGAGTGATGTGGATTTTCTTTCCCCAAACGATGACAAAATCCAAGTTAGGGACCTGCTCCATATTACCCTTCTACCCCTTAGAATCCTGCGTGGCTTGATAAGAGGCAAAGAATTCCTGAACCACCTCTTCATAGTAATCTCCAGGTACCTCTTGGAATGGGGACAACTGACGGTTGGCAAACTACTGGGGGATGTTTGATAGATCTTCCTCGACTACTTTTAACTTGAAGCTCAGCTCTGTGTTGAAGGTTCTTTTCTTGTCACGCTCATAGACGACCTTTATACTCTCAACCCTAAAACGAATCCTATCTTCCTCCAAGATTTGTGCACAGGTAGGTGTTAGAGTAACAACGCGGAGGTGAGAGGAGCTATTTGCCTTCATGAGCTTCACCCTGTGTTGCCTCTGTTAGAAGTCATAGTTTGTACATGGAGATTGTGAGTACTCAAAGCAAAAGCAAAACCTTTTTGTATTTTTGAGATAGCCAAAGGAAGAAAAACTAAAAGAAGTTATCTAATTAAAAAGAATGGAATGCAAAGAAGAGAAGAAAACATCAGGTGATTGTTGGCTTGTACGATCCACGTGCGGACCGCACCTGGAGAAGTGTGCATCGCACAAGCCAACAAAAACCTAGTAGAATTTCACTTTGGGGTGTGATGGGCTTGTGCAATTTGCACCAGCCATAGTGCGTGTCGCACAAGCCTTCGTCCCTCTAATCAGTGAACTGACAATATTTTTCAACAAGTTGTGAAGCGCATGTAAAGATTTGCGCTTCGCATGCGAAATGCAAAAGAAAACATATGGATTTTTTCAATTCCTTGTCTTCTTGTGTGTTATGTATGTGATTCGCAGAGTAATACCTATGGAATGCACTGACAACAAACACCATACCAATAATTTCAATAGGGCTGAAGATAATATGACCAAAACCAAATCATTCGGGTACTCATCTTCCCCGATATCTTTCAACATAATTTAAAATCAAGGATAGGATTAACGATTTTCTTTAAGAAGGACGTTACCCCATCTATCTTTGGGAACATCAAGCCTTTAATTAAAATTAGGAGGCACAATCAATCAATAAAAATTTTATACCCCCAACCAAGATTATTAGCCCAACTAGCATATTCAATTCAAACAGAACATGGGCACAATGGTAGTAATAATTTCAGTCCCAAACATCACGATTCAACAAAAACCTTGGGAAGATGACAATTTTTCCTTAAGAATGACGTCACCCATTCTATCATAGGGCCAAATCATGCACCAACTCAAGTGGGTTACTCAAACTTCACCCAAAACATAATATTTTAAGGCTAAAAATTACCACAAACAATATGCATCATCATCACATCAATGTCTATCAAGTTAATCTTAAGCAAAATAACCAATATGCACCAAAATTGGGGACCCAAAAATTTTAGATCTCACCTAAAATCAACATGGAAGATTTAATGAGTATGCTTCACAATATGAGTTCCCAATATCTATAAAAACAAGTATTTAACATCGGAGAACTTACCACAAATAAATATTAGAGAGAGAGGAGAAAAAATTAGAGCTTTTAAAGTGCCAACCATGAAGACCCAAAATTTTGACCAGATATCAATGACGGTGACTAGGCGAAGAAGCGGCGGTGGAGGGATTGGGTGAGAGAGAGGAAGATTTTTGTGGAAGTTTGAGGGATTTTGGAGGATTTGAGAGCGAGTTATGGAGGTTTTTGTGAAAATGTAGAAGAGAATAGGTGAGAATGGCAGTTTTAAAGATGAAAAAGAAGAAGGAAGGTCACTGGGTCGGTCTCCGAGTCGAGTCGATTAATGGGTAGGTTAACAAAAAATTTAAAACTTACCTTGGTGCACCATGACATGCAATTTGCACAAGATAAAGTGCAGCTCGCACATTGCTTCACACCAGCTTGTTTCTTACCTAAAAGTTGCCCAACTTTCTGACTTGGGATGCAAAGGAGGTGCGACATGCACAATAAGATGTGCAAAACACATAACTCATTACACGTCGCTTCTAATTTCAATTTTCTTTTCAGCTTTTTGGTTTAAGATACGGTGCTCCATGTGTAAACCATACGGCCTTCTGCACGTGCTGCCCTATTTTTTTTCCACTTAGTCATTTTTCTTCTCCATGCATTCCTAAAATACACCAAAAACAAAAACGGGTAATAAAAATAAAAAGTAAAAACACTTGGGTTGCCTCCCAAGAAGCTCTTGATTTTACGCCGCGGCTCGAAGATAGTACCTTAATCCTTAACCATTATTAAGAAGTATGCTAATACGATTAGCATGACCCCATCCCAAGAAAGGGAATTGCTTTAACAATATTTTCATAGCATTGTTTTGTTGCCAAGGTGGCAATATCAAAGGCTTGGGTACTTCTTTCTTCAAAAACCCATCATGGGAATCCACCAACTTTCCCTCAATATTGATCACGAACACTACTCGAAACTCGTCTGGTGGCTTTGTAGATTGGCATACATTAAAGGTCACTTCCTCACTTCCAACTCAAAACTTGAGTTCAATAATGGTCGCCCCAATATGATGGGCACCTTAAGATCTACTTTACAATCCAAAACTACAAAGTCAGCGGGTAGGATGAACTTGTCAACTTTGATCAGTACATCAACTAGGATCCCTACCGGGCGTTTGATGGACTTATCGGCCATGAGAAATCTCATCGGTGTAGGCTTGGAAGTGACCAAGCCTAACTTTTTAAAAATAACTAGAAGCATCAAGTTGATACTTTCCCCTAAATCACACAAAGCCTTTCAGAACACAAACACACCGATAGTGCATGGAATTGTAAAGGCACTCGGGTCTTCTTATTTCTCAGCAATGTTACTTGTCATCATAGCACTACAACTGTGTGATATTTCCATGGTCCCCAAATCAACTACATGCTTCTTCTTGAGAAGCTCCTTTATGAACTTCATGTATCCGGGCATTTGCATTAACACATCAACCAAAGGGATGTTTATGGACAGTTTGCTAAACATGTCCATAATTTTTTTGAATTGGTTCTCCTCCTTCTTTTTGGTCAATCTTTGTGGATAAGGAGGGGGTATTTTCGGTATAGACTGTGGCACATTCGGTACACTAGGAGCCTCCTCCTCTATATCAATAGCAACTTGAGAAGGAGGGTCAGCCTCATCCTTCTCTTCATTCATATTATCATTATCAAAACTCTCGTTGGGTGCACTCAGCTTCACCCCAACAACGGAATTTTCATCCACTTCATTATCAAGCACAATCTCATCTTTGATTTTATCATTTGGCTCCACAACAACATCATTAGATGGCTTCTTCACCCCACTACACATTCATCCACTCCTAGTGATAATTGCCACAATATGGCCATCGTTCTTCGGGTTTACCGTAGTGTCACTTGGAAGTGTCCCCTTCATCCGAGGATTTATTTGTGAGGATAAGTGATTCATTTATGCCTCAATATGCTTAATAGAAGTCGAGTGTAAGATCACCATTATCTTACCATTTGGTGGAGAGTTGACACTTGCTCTTTAGCTCCTTCACCCTACTATCAGTTGACTCAACCTTTTTCAAGACTAGAGATAATATATCTTCGATTTTCAAGTGTCTGGGGTTGCTCACGGTGGGTTGATATACGGCATCAGCCTTAGGAGGTGTCATATACGGATTTGAACTCTGGTGATTATATGATCACCTTCCCTCTCACGATCTCTCCAATTTCTTTCACACTCTTTATCGTTGATTTAACCTTGATTCTCATCCCTCGAGCGCCAAAGGGTGAGAACCCACCAAAAGATAGCAAATCTTCCCATCCATAATAGTGAACACATCCTCATCACTAGCTTTAAGCTCTGGAGTACTCAAGGCATTCACACTCTTAGTATTTCCAGCCCCCATCATGTTCTTGGCCAATAGATCAATTTGCGTTAACATCTTGGTCATAGTTTCATCTCTCTCCTCATATTTATGGTGTATTTCATTCATCAAAATAGATGAGGTTACACCCGTAGGAACATTTGCCTCTCTAGTATGCCAAGCACGATTTATCTTGGTCATCCTTTCTAAAAGAGCCAAGGCAACACCTATGGTTGGTCCATAAATGTTCCCCCTGCAAGGTTGTTTGCAACAGATTTGTTCATTGAATTCAAAGCCCTATAAATTTTTTTGAGAAGGACATTATTAGGGAGTCTATGATTGGGACATAGCAAGAGCTTCTTTTCAAACCATAGCCATGCTTCATGCAATGGCTCATCCGCCAATTGGCAGAAATTTGTGATGTCATCCCTCAGTTGCATCATTCTAGAGGGAGGGAAGAATCACACCATAAACGCCTCTACCAATCCATTCCATGTGGTAATTGAGCCTTCCGGAAGCTCTTCTAACCATGTCTTCGCTTCTCCCATGAGGGAAATGGGAAATAAATAAAGACGGATAGACTCTTGAGAGATGTTGTTGAAAATAAAGAGCTGGCATATCTCAATGATGTTTTGGATATATCTATTTGCATTCTCATGCGCAGCCCCCATGAATAATCCTTTTATTTGGATGAGGTGGAGCATGGTGCTTATAACATGAAACACGACATTGCCAACCATAGGAGGTAGGTGGATTGCACCTACCCCACCTTGGACTACGAGATCAGGAGTTGTGTCCATGAATCCATCTATGCTTTCATTGTCACCCACTTCGCTCATAGGCATCCTGCTCAACAATCAAAAATAGCAAAACAAAGTAAAACTCAAAAAGGTCACAAAGTTATTTCAAAAGTCAATCAAATGGTTACTCAAAAACCATTCCCCGATAATAATGCCATTTTTTGATAATGCTCAAACACACTCTCCCATAGGAGGTGATAGCGATCGTTAGAGCAAAATAAAATTTATATTCCCGACGGGAGTCGGGGTTGATCCTACAGAGAATAGTTATGATGAGTCTTCACTACTTTCTAAATCCTTCATAGCAGTCTTCACTGCTTTCTAAATCATACCTAGTAGCTTCTGGGCCAATGTGATCAATTGGTTCTCATGGGAGTAGGTCATGTTGACCAGCTTCAAAATCCAGTCAGGGCTGAGGCTGAGGACAAAGCATCAGTATAAGGATTTCTCTACTCTATGGGAGTAGGAGTGTCAGATATGGATCTAGCAGGAGAAGAGGCACTGGGATCAAGATCAGTCTCTCTGCATACCGGCAAAAAGCTGCAACTTGCGCTTCTTCATCTTAGAAGCAGTAACATCCATCTTATTTTCGATGTCAATAACTCTAGTGGCAGGGGTAGATTTGTCAAAGGGAAAATACTAGTTCCTTGCTTTAGCTCACAACTTACTGATAAGTACAAGATAGGGGATTGAGGCACCAGGTTGATAAGCTTTTCTCTTAATTACCACCACCGCAATCTCACCAAAATTAACATGCTCACCTGACATGGTGCAAGCTACCAGATTATCCCCTTCTCGTATAAATTTTTGCTCATTTTTAGAGGGTAAGAAATGGGAGTGGACAAAATCATACCACATGCACGCCGTAAAATAGAGATCCTGACGTAGAATGATATCTCCCATAGTCACCCAAAGAGGTGTCCTAGCGGCAATGATTAGGGCAGCCCAATCTAGTGACTTCTCTTTTTGAGTGACCTTGGCCTAATATGCTGGAGCTGGAGCAATCGATGTATCCCAGTAGATGGAGTTGATAGCATCTGGAGTGATCTAAACTTTTTTATCTCAAACTATCACTGAGTCTAAGCAAGGAAAGTTATCGACAATTCCCATGTACTTCATTGAGTCTTGGTTGGCTTGGTATGATGCATAAAATTCGTGGACTACTTTGGGGTAATAGCCTCCCAACACATCTACAAATGGGGACCACTATCTCATAGTGAATTGGTGGTGGAAGTTAGGTAAATAATCCCTGACTCCAGCAAGGTTTAAACTGCACTACGGAGTGAAGGATCTCTTTGTTTTGTCCTTGTCATAAAGGGCCTTCATGCCCTCTACCCTAAAGTGGATCGTTTCCTTCTCATTGATTGGCACAGAAGGAGGTGCGGGGGTAGCAATGGAAGTCTTCTTCTTCTTGGATTTTATTGTAGAGGTGGGAGGAGCTGGGGGCCTTCTTAGACTGCGACCGGAGTTACCCCTGCTAGAAGACAATATCTGCAAAAGACGATTATGCGTACTTAAGGGAAACGACAAAATCTTTTAGTATTTTTGCAATAAGGAAAGAAGAAAATGCCATAAGAAGTTAATGAAATGAAAAGAATCCAAATGCATAACAGAGGAAAAAGGCACCAGATCAACTATTAGCATATGCCTGTCTCATGCGATTCACAAGTGGTGGCTCGCGTTTTGAATGTGACTTTACACATGCTAACAACATACCTGAGTGGTTAGGGTTTGCATGGGCGAAGGGATGTGCGACTCGCATGCGGCAACTCGTATTTCACATGTTTTTTTGCCCTTCCTAAAAGTGAACTAACATCTTTAGTCTTCAGCTGCGTCGCCGCATGCTAAAAATAAAAGTGTAGCCTAAAAGCCTAAGTTTAGAGGGGATATAAATAAAAAATGGAATGTTGATTTAGAAAAAGCCTAAGTTTGGGGGTGTGTGCATTAATGTTGGAAAAAAGAGTTAAGCTTCAATGTGAGGTAGCACCAATGATTATCTTGTGAATTTCTTGAAAGATTCAAGATATGAATAAAAGAAAAAGAATAGAGTGGTGCTACCTCTTGAGCCAAACAAAAGGGTGTTTGAAAGAATGGTTGTGGGGAATACTTGGGTTGTGAGAGGGAGGAATAAGGTAAAGTTGAATTGAAAAAGTGAGCGGTGTACTCGAATGCCTAATTATAGTGTTAGAGAGGTTTAGTCACTTTAGCCAAATGAAATCCTCACCTTAACCCTAGCCTACATTGTTACCCGCAAGTCCTTAGTGATTCCGAGCTTTGTAACTCTATGTTAGTGGAAAATTACATAAAGGGCAAGCCTATAGTTCCATGTGTATGCACTTGAACTTCTTTGTGAGAGTAAGAGTCTTTGTGTTCTCTTAGAATCCCTCTATTCTGAATTTCATGATTGTTAGTGGGATTCTCTCTTGTGATGAGTAGCATTGCATCTTTGAAGTGAATAGTGGAGTCTTGATTTCAATTGAGAGGAATGAATGAGACAAGTTGTGTAGCAAATCTTAAGGCAAACCTTGAATGGTTATGCCAATAACTTGAGAAGCTTGATGATCTTGTTTTAAAGGAAAAGTTCCCCTGATTTTGAATGAGAATTGAAGTCTCTCGAATGAGTTTTTGAAATGAAGTGTATTTGCCTCGTGCTTGTGGTGGTACCAAATGAGATTAGTGTTTTTGTTTGAGTATTTTGTTTAATACTTTCTTGTGTTTTTGAGTCGGTGTAGTCCTTTGTGAAATCCTTATGTCTTGAGAAGTTTGTGTTAATCCTTGGCCTTATGAGTGCTTTGCTTGAGGACAAGCAATAGTTCAAGTTTGTGGGTTTGATAAGTTGGTAATCTACCAACTTATTTAGCTCTTAAATATGAGTTATTGCCTTGAATTGATGCAATTTAGAAGGATTTTGTGCTTCTATTCTCTTATATGTAGGCATACTTGAACACTATAGAAGGGGATTTGAACCTAAATGAGCCATAAATGGAAGCTAAGTCGAGATGATCGGGAGAGAAGAGATCTGCTAGGGATGTGAGTTAGAACCTACGTGTCACAAGTTGGCACCTGCGTTTCCTAGGTGCCAATGCAAGTGGAGCTTGGACATTGCCTAATAATACAGGCACCTGCATGCCGCTCAAGGCCTGTCGCATGTGACCGCGCAGATGGATTGTCATGACCCAAAAATAGGCCGCGATGGCGCCTACATACCCCCTGGTAGGCAAGCCAACCTAAGAATGCAGAAGTACAATAAAACCTTTAAAGTAACGAAAAGCAGAAGGGAAACATACAAAAAAGGGGACAACAATATATGTACATACCAAAAGTAATAAATATACAAAAATAGCCACAAAGTGACTGAGAAGACAAGCATATACAAAGACCAACCCCGGACCAGGTGTCACCAGTATAAGAGCATCTAAAGTACGAAATACCTATACAACATATACTGTCTATCCAAAATACAAAATATAGAAAGAAGAGTAAATGAAAAGCAGTAAAGGATCTCTAAACGCTGGGAGCTCACCACGATCTGAACAACAGCTGGCCACGAACAACTGGAGGGTCAATGAGGGTGGCTCGTACTAGGTGCTGCATTAAAAAGATGCAAAAGTGTAGTACAAGTACCAAAATACGGGGTACTCAGTAGGCATCATAGGACGACCGAGCTCAAAAAGATAATATATAATATAAATTATAGGAAAGTAAACTAGCTACATGGATCTGCCTATATGTAGTTATCAACAGAAAATAGAACTATATAAACTAACGGTGAAGACAATAATAATAAATAAAGACAACAAGTAATCAGAGTACACACAAAAAAATTCAATGCATCGTGAGATGATATGATGCAGGATGTGGCCAATGCAAAAATATAAAAACCTGATAACTGGTGCCCCAGGCACCCATAATTTAACCTTGAACTCATCAACATATGCATAAAAGTAAAACTCGGGTATGTGCTTATAGGGCTGCCCAGAGTAGAACTTCGAACTCATCAACAGAAAGTAAATGGAGAAAAGGTTCATAAACATCCCTCGGACCAGCATAAAAAATAGTACCTTTCTTTCTTTTCTAAAACCAGTGATGAAATATGAGAAAATTCCTTTGAAATCCAAAAATCATAGTAAACATAAAAAATCTCAACTTCAAAATAAAAAATCCCATATTTTTCTTTATTTCTGTACCACTATCCATGCAAATGTAGTATGAACATGTAAATTTCCAAATTCAGAGAATATAGCATACGTACAAGGCAAACAGGGTAAACCACCCTCTAAATAAGAGAACTGACCAGGAACTTCGTCCAATCCGTGCTATAGCCTCGAGCCCACAGTTACAAATAACAATAATAAAAGCGAAAATAGAATTAAAAGCGTAAAATTAACCAGAAAAACCCGCGCTATCACAAAACCACAACAAGCCTAATTCTAAGGATTCTAGTCTACCAGAGCGAGGCTAAAGCACCCTAAACTAAGGATAAGTAGTAATAATTCTAGTCTATGGTCCCGAAATGGCCCATTTATACAAAAACATGATTTAAAGCCTAATTCTAACCTAAAACATAACCTAACGTTCAAGTAACTTATAAAATATATAATCTAACTAAGCCAAGTCTAAGAAAAATAAACTGTAACCTACCTCAGGTCTGAACTGCAAGCATGAACCGTTAATCGTGTGCCTTCCCCTTCCGACAAGCCTAAAAAAACTGCCACGCTATCATAAATACAATTATGGTGTGAAGACGAGAAGAATGACACCCATATTGCTATAAGGAAATTCAAGCTAGAAATTAGGTCGGAAAACCCTCGGGGCATGAACAATAAAATAGAACACAAATTTTACAATTATGTTTGTAGCGGGTTTATAAACCCATGCCAAAAATTTGAGCACAAATGAGACTCGTTTCGGGGTCCAAAACAGCCCCAAAAGTCCACTTGATCAAGAGATTTAACAAGGAATTTACAAAATTTAAATGGAAGATAACATGAATTTAAATACGAAAGAGGAGAAGGGAATTACGAGGAACTTACCAGAACAATAAGGGATGAAATGGAAGCTTTAACCATCTCACAAGCTCTTAATCAATAAAAGAAATTCAAAAAAAGTGGAGGAGAAAATGAAGTTGATCATATATGTATCTGCCAGGCACAGGCCTTCACGCACGCGGGTAGTCCATCCCGCACCTGGACTCACGTAGGCGGCCTACCCCTCGCTCATGCAAAGGGAAAGGGGAGTCCAGGCCAGGCGCCCTTCTTTAGCGTACGCGAGCTGGGCATCGTGCACGCGGGAATATGTAGACAGCTAAGGCCATATGTAGGCAAGTGGCAAAAGAGGCAGTGCCCGATGCTCTTCTATCCACATGCAGCCAACCCATTGCGTAGGCAAAGGGTTGGGTACTGCTGCAACAATTGCATCATACTAGTAAATTTTCCCTACTTTGAAATGCCTCGGATGGACCCTCGGGATTCATCCGAGGTCTTGCGGATGCAAACAAACTATTCTACCCTACAAAAAATGGCATTTCAGACGCAACGGAATTAATAAAACTTCCAATGGAGATTGATTTAATGAAAAGTGTGCCCCACGCCTATAAACCAACTTTTACTAAAAAGGAACCCAATAGCTCAAAATGAGTCTGGAGGCCTCAGGACCTAAACAAAAGGTCTTTCTAGCCCAAAGTCAATGTTCCAGAGCTAACAACACTGGCGGAATTTCAATTTGAGGACAGGTTTTTCAAATATTGACCAAAGTCAACTCTACCAGCTTTACGAGTTTCAAAACAAGTAAACGGGCCTAAAACACGAATGAATTGTCTGGGAACCGAACCGTTAGTCTCGACAAGTCATAAATGACCTGTAGTCGCTGTAGGAAATCTTGAAACATAGAAAAAGCATGAAAATCAAGAAAATGACCTAGAGGGTCATTACAACATCCTCTACTAAAAGGATTTTCGTCCTCAAAAGTCAAAGAAAGGGAAGTAATGTAAGGCTTGAAAATGTGAGGATAGGGGGTCTGCATGTCGATCTTGATCTCCCAAGTTGCCTCCTTGACAGAATCCCAAGATGTTGCTATTGAACCTTAACTGATGAAATCTCCTTGGACCTCAACTTCCTAACCTGCCTATAAAAAGTAGCAGCAGGCTTCTCCTTGAAGGCTAGAGACTCATCCAACTGAACTCAATCCTACTGAAGCACGTGAGACTTATCTGGAATATATTGCCACAACATAGAAACATGAAAAACAGGATGAACACATGAAAGAGAAGGAGGCAAGGCCAACTCATAAACAACCTCCCCAATGCAACGAAGGATCTCAAAAGGCCCAATAAACTGAAGACTGAGCTTGCCCTTTCTCCCGAACCTCATCATGCCCTTCATGGGCGACACCGGAAGGAACAGACGGTCACCAACAATAAACTCTAGATCTTGAATCCTCTGGTCAACATAACTCTTCTACCTACTTTAGGCAGTGCAAAGTCTTTCCTGAATGACCCAAACTCTATCCACAGAATCATGAAGCAAGTCAGTACCCCACGGTCTAACCTCAAAGGCATCAAACTAACCCACCGGAGATCTGCATCTCCTACCATACAAAGCCTCAAATGGATCCATCTAAATACTAGAATGGTAGCTGTTATTATACGCAAACTCTTCCAAGGCTAAGAACTTATCCCACTGACCTTTGAAAACAATAACACAGGCCCATAACATATCCTCTAGAACCTAAATAGTACACACCAAATGACCATCAGTCTACGAAAGAAAAGCAGTGCTAAGCTCAACTCTAGTACCCAACTCTCTCTGAATAAGCCTCCACAAAATGAAGTAAACTGAGTACCATGGTCATAAATGAAGGAAACTAGCACCCATGCAAGTGGACAATCTCACGGATGTAGATCTGATCCAGCCTCTCAAAACTGTAGGAAGTCTGAACTGGCATAAAATAAGTAGACTTTGTCAACCTATCCCCGATGACCCAAATAGCGTCAAATCTATGCAAGGTACGTGGCAAGCCTACTATGACATCCATATTTATCCGCTCCCATTTCCACTCCGGAATGGGTAGCCACTGAGTCAAACCACTTGGCCTCTGGTGCTCAAACTTCACCCATTGACAATTTAAGCACCTAGACACTAAATCTGGGATATCCCTCTTCATCCCATACCACCAATAGTGCTACCTCAAGTCATGATACATCTTAGATTCCCCTGGATGAATGGAATACCTAGAACAATGAGCCTCCTCCAAGACCAACCTGACCAGATCACCATCTCTAGGAATGCAGATAAGACCCTCAATCCTCAGAACACCCTGTGAATCTAAGGTCTCCTTCCTAGCCTCACCGCTCAACACCTTCTCACGAATGATCCTCAACCTCACATCATCAAACTTTTGTGCCTGAATCTATTCTAACAAGGAAGATCTAACCTCAACACAAGCAAGAATATAGCTCAGCTCAGAAATATCAAGTCTAATCAACCTGTTAGCCAAAGAATGGATGTCTAAAGCTAATGGTTGCTCCTCTGCTCCTAAGAATACCAAGTTACCCATACTCACTACCTTCTGGCTCAAGGCATCCACTACCACATTTGCCTTGCCCGAGTGATAAAGAATGGCGATGTCATAGTCCTTCAGTAACTCCAATCACCTGCACTGCTTCAAATTTTGTCACGACCTAATTTCTAGGTCATGATGGCACCTATAACCTCCCAATAGGCGAACCAATCCCCATAGCTCAGAATGGTTAGTAATGGCTACTATCTAACAAGCAAGCGAGATGAGCATAATATAAGTGGAAGCAAGGGAAATAAGAATAGAAATAGGCAACAAAAAATGCATAAGCAAAAGCTAAACCAAACCCAAAACCCGGTATCATAGTATAAGAGCCGGAACTACATCAATCGAGTACAAAAGTATCCAAGACAATATATACATATGTCTTCGAATAGTAAAAGAGTACATGATTCAAAAGATGAACTAAAAGCTAAGATTCGGTCGCCAAGAGCTTACCCTCAGTCTTGAATGGTCTAAAGAATTAGCCCGCACGAGTCTCCAATGGATCAATGGCAATGGACCACACTAGGATCTGCACTTGGAAGATGCAGAGTATAGTATAAGCACCAATTTCTAAGCAATGGGTACCCAGTAGGTATCATAGGCCGACTGGGCGCATATAGGATATAAAGGCAATAATATAGCAGAAAGAAGCAAGTAGTCACAGAAAATAATGAATAAGTACACGAAAGCTAGCACAGAAGGATACAAGAAGAAAACAACATACTTAGCTAGCTACTAGAATATATATCACAGACACAGGTGAAAGAAAAAAATAACGCACCTGGAATCCTCACAATAACAATATATATATAGAAAGTTTTAGAAATATGTAGTATACGGGTAACCTTAAGTAAAAAAAGAAGGAGGAAAGAAGAATAACAATAACATGTTCGAAAACAAGATTAATAACCAAGCCATGCTAATAATACTACTCTCCAGTCAGGAAAAAATCAATCGGTAGCACAAATAAAACTTATCAAGTGAACCAAATGTATATACTACAACCCTCAATATCCAATCATCAAATGTAATCACAATAAGGATCAATATCTTGATAGAGTAATAATAAGTCTACCTATAGTCCCAACAGGCGCCCATACACCCGAGGAATCGAAACAAGTGAAGACAAACCCTCTAGCATCCCATACTACCGGAGCGTACACTCAGCAAACAACAAACAAGGGTGGAATCTCACACAGATAGATTATATGATATGATATGCTAAAACGAAGTGTCAAAGTAGTACTGTATGTTACCCCCTCTAGTACCTAAAAGGCACAATAGATGTAGGATACATAGAAGGGATTCCCCCGAGTACCTCAACTCCATCGTACACCTCTCCTCCAATCACCCTCGGCCTATAGCTCTTGGTCCAGAATGGAAGGGTCCATAGAGGTCTACTCGTAGACCACATACTGAAACTCATAACTTCAATATAATCGTCTGGAGCGTAGCTGGATCCAAATAAGTCACCAGATCTCGAAAATGCACGCCTGGGGTTCTACTCGGGTCTAAATCAGTGAATCAAGCCTAAAAACCCCATCAAAGGTGCCCGAGGGTAACCGGGTCTAAAATAGTAGTAAAACTAATCTGTGGCTTGGTCCGACCAAGTCTAGTACCATCTCAAATTAGTAGGAAATCTAATCTAGCACTACGGCCCAGTCGAGTCTAGTATAAGTTTGAAAACAGCGATAAAATCATCCTTTTACTTTATTACCCCAAGAAGATCCATGAAAACATATCCAAACCCCTTTTTTACAACCATTTTTATCAAAAATGGGCCCTCGAGGCCATGCAAGGTTTAGAAATTCATCAATAGTAGGCCCAAAGCCAAAACTATAGTAAAACATGTGAAAAACCTCTTTATATGCATGATAATGGCATGCTCAATCACAAATAGTCACCCAATGGCTCACAATCAACCTATCGGCCCTGCACAGGCTCCAATCGCTCTACAACACAAATAACCAGTCTAAGATCACAATATCAATATCTGGGACTCCCAGACATTCCCAAATAACCCACCATATATGGTCCAGAGTCAAATACAAGGCCACATAGGACCACAAGGGTGATACGATCAACCTACAATGAATGCTATAATCATCGAAGAAAGAAAATAAGTAGGACATGAAGAAGCGGACAAGGTCTGGGGTACCAAGCTAATAAACCCAACCCAAGGATGCTAATTAGTACAATTATATCCTATATATGCAAAGTCTAAAGGAGTTAGACCGTAACCTACCTGCCGTTTCGAGAAGCTACTTGAACGACGATATCCAAGCCCGAACCACTCCGAGAAGCTCTGAAATGAAATCAAACTATCATAAAAATAAGCTATGCGTTAAAATGAGACTAATGATACTCATAAGGCCATAATTATAGCCGGGTCAAAATTTGGGTCACCTGCAGGCTCGTGGGCCCCACAACCCAAAGTTGAAAATGAAAAATACCATAATGTTCCCCATGCTCCCGGGAGCTCATGCCCTAAGATTAACCAGAAAAAGACAAAGAATTGGGGCTCAAAACAGCCCCCAAACCATAGAATTAAAGAGGGAAATTTATGGGAATTGAATGGAAATTAAACAAGAAACTTACCGATTCAAGAGGCTTAGAACAAGCACGGACCAAAAATAATTAGTCCACTAAGCTATGGGGATGATCAGGTGAAGTTTTGGAGGCTTTAGAGCTAAAATGAAGGTGAGAAGATGAGTTGAAAATGGAGATAAAGGCTGGAAATTTTGAAGGCCAACAGCTATATAAAGCTGCCACGCCCAGGCGCCCCGATGGCCATGCAAGCGCACTGGCGCAACAGCGGCCACACTCTGCAGGCGCGCTGGAGCCCAGGTGGGCTGGCAGGTAGAGGGGTGCTGGCTGCCAAGGCCTGGCCAGCACGCAGGTAAGGCACCCAGGCATAGGCGTGCGCGTGCAGGTGTGGCCCAAGAGATGCCCTAGCGCCCACACCAGCAAGCAGTAGAAGCCCTTTGCCAAACTTGGCAGATTTTGATCGAACGGACCCCCGAGAATGAGTTTGGGTTCCCGCAGGCACAAATGAGCTGAGTTATTTGACTTAAAACGACATTCCAAAATTAATGGAATTGACAAAAATCCCAACGGAGGTCGATAAAATGAAAAGTGGGCTTTACGTCCAAAGAACAACTTTATGCCAACTTTTCCAAAATGGAACCCCATGGCCTAAAATAAGTCCAGAAGCCTCGAGACCCAAACCAAAGATCCCTTTAGCCCAAAGTCAACATTCTGGAGCTAACAACGCTGTCAGAATTCCCATCCGAGGCTGTCTTGTTCAAATATTGACCAAAGTCAAACTTTCAAGTTCAACTTGCTAAAAAACACAAAAATTAACACAAAACCAAGACGAAATCTCCCACACCCCAACCAAGGGTCCATCTAGACCAAACTCCACGCTCAAGAGCTAATAGAACTGTCGAAATTTGATTCTGAGCACGTTTACCAAGAATGTTGACCAAAGTCAGTGATATCCTAAGTTAAAGATCTAAAATAGGGAAACAGCAAGAACGACCAAACGAATGGCCAGGTCACCAAACCATCGATCCCTTCAAGCCATAAATGACTTGGGGCCACGACAAGCAAGCTCTAACAGTATAAGAAAAGTAAAAATATGGGAATGACAGGAAGGGTCATTACAATTTTAGATCCTTCTGGCTGAAGATATACTGAAGACTGCGATGGTCAGTGAAGATCTCACAATGCACACCATACAAATAATGCCTCCAAATTTGCAATGCAAAGACTACCATCGCTAACTCCAAGTTATGAGTAGGGTAGTTTCTCTCGTGAACCTTCAACTGTCTGGAATCATAAGCAATAACTCGGCCCTGCTACATCAATACACAACCCAATCTAACTCCAGAAGCATCACAATACACTATAACCCCTGGCCCTCAACTGAAAGAGTAAGAACCAGAACTGAAGTTAATAAGGCCTTGAACTTCAAAAAGCTCGCTTCGCACTCATTAGACCCTTAGAAAGGGACATTCTTCTGGGTAAATCTAGTCAGCGGAGCTGCTGTAGAAGAAAACCCCTCCATAAACCATCTGTAATAACCTGCCAACCCGATGAAACTGCAAGCCTCGATAGGAGAAGTAGGCCTAGACCAATCACGAACTGCCATAATCTTCAGTAGACCGACCATTATCCTATCCTTGGACACCACGTTCCCCAATAATGTCACAGACTTAAGCCAAAACTCACACTTAGTGAATTTGGCATATTACTGATGGTCTCACAAGGTCTAAAGTACAACAGTCAGATGCTGCTCATGCTCTTCTCTACTCCTTAAATGTACCAAGATGTCATCGATGAACACAATAATGAAGAAATCCAGGTAAGCTTTGAACACTCGGTCAATCAACTCCATAAATGTTATGGGGGTATTGGTCAACCTAAAAGACATAACTAGGAACTCATAATGGCCAAACCGAGTCCTAAATGTAGTCTTTGGGATATTCGTAGCCCTAATCCTCAACTGATGATACCCGGATCTCAATTCTATCTTGGAGAACACCACTGCACCCAATAGTTTTTCAAACAGATCATCAATATGCGACATCAGATACCTATTCTTAATGGTCACCTTATTCAGCTGCCTATAGTTAATAAACATACGCATGGACCCATCCTTTTTCTTCACAAACAGACTAAGAGCACCCCACGAAGACAAACTAGGATTATGAACCCTCTACTCTACAAGTCATGGAGGTGATCCTTAAGCTCCATCAACTAAGGTTGGTGCCATCCGATATGGCAGAATAGAAATAGGCTGAGTGCCTGGCTCGACAGCAATATCAAAGTCAATATCACGATCAGGAGGAAGACCTAATAGATCAGAGGGCAACACATCTGAATACTCACAGACCATGGGAACTGACTCAAGCAAAGGTGTGGTAGCACTAGTATCATGGACGTAAGTAAGATAAGCTAAGCACCCCTTCCAAACCAACCGATGGGCTCTCATGAAAGATATAACTCCTCTCAGTATGTGGCTATCGACACCCTTCCATACTATTAGAGGGATACCTGGAATCCATAGAGTAATGGTCTTGGCGAAGCAATCCAATAACGCATGGAAGGGAGACAACCAATCCATGCCTAAAATCACATCAAAATCAACCATATCCAGCACAACCAGGTCTACCCACATATCATACCCTAGAATAGTCACCACATAAGCCCGATAAACATGATCCATTACTAAAGAATCTCCTACTAGGGTAGCTATACGCAAAGGCACAGGCAATAACTCACAAACAGACTCTAGACGGGTAGCATAATAAGCAGACACATACGAGAATATAGACCCCAGATCAAACAAAGTAGAAGTTGACTGATGGAAAATGGAGATCATACCTGTGATAACAACATCTTAAGCCTCAACCTCTTGATGGCCCAAAAATACATACATGTGGCTTCGACTGCCACGATCACCTAGTCTACCAGACTGAGGACTGCCTCTAGTACCTTGGGGACCACCCCTACTACCCTGTGCACCAACTTTGGCTGGTAGTGCTGGAGCCTTGGGGGCCTGAACTGTCTTATCATATCTCCTATGGTGCTGCACTGGAGGACACTCCCTAGGAAAGTGGCCCAACTCGCCACACTCATAACAACCCTGACCAACTATACCATGTTGCGATGACCCAGGTGAATCAGAATAACTACCATGACCTATGGACCCAGAATGAGCACCTCGTGAAGCCTGAATTATACTCTAGCTATCCTGACCCTCAGTAATCTGTAATGCTGCCTAAATAGGCTGGCTCACCTAGAAATGCGGCTGGTGTTGACCTCTACCAAAGAAGCCTCTACCTTAATATAGTGGACCATTGTAACTACCCTGATGGTGGGGCCTCTTATTGATTCCCCCTTAGGCCTCGCAAAGTATGCCCTTAATAGTGCGGGCATGATCCACCACCTCCAGGAAGGACTGTCCTGATGCCACCATACCCTCTGTAGCCAAACGGAGTTGTACAGTCAAACCTTTGATAAATTGACGCACCCTCTCATGCTTGATGGGTAGAATCATGGTGGCATGTCTAGCTAACTCATGGAAGTGGACCTCATACTCTGAGGCAAACATAAAGTCCTTCTCCATCCTGGTGAACTTGTCCATCAACCACTCTCTCAAATTGTACGGTACATACTTCTTCAAGAAAGCTGCAGAGTACTGTTCCCAAGTAAGCAGAGGTGACCCAGCTAGTCTGCAAGTAATATAAGACCTCCACCATTGTTTTGCTGGACTATCTAGCTGAAACATGGTCTAATATGCTCTGTGCGACTCAACCAACCCAAGGTTATGCAACCTCTCCTGGTAACTAGTCAGAAACTCATGCGCATCGTTCCTAGGAGCACCAGAAAATCTTATGAAACCCAACCTCAGAAACCTTCCAAGTTCTACTACTCCTCAGAAGTCATAATAGGCATAGCTGGAATAGGCGGAATAATGGTAGGAATTGGAAATACCTCTAAAAAGGGAGCTACAGTAGTAGTCTGTGCTCCTGAAGCCTGTGTTGTTGCCTGGGCTAAAGTTTGAGCCTCGTCCCAGAATTGAGCACCAACTGGAGGACCACAGTTACACATTAAAAACAATAAAAATGGAAATAGAACTAAAAGCGTAAAATTAACTAGAAAAGCCTGTGCTATCATAAAACTACCTCAAGCCTATTTCTAAGGATTCTAGTCTACCAGAACGAGGCTAAATCACACTAAACTAACGATAAGTAGTAATAATTTTTGTCTAAGGTCCCAGAATGGCCTATTTATTCAAAGATAGGATTTTAAGCCAAATTCTAGCCTAAAACTTAACCTAATGTTCAAGTAACTTATAAAATATATAATCTAACTAAGCCAAGTCTAAGGAAAATATATCTTAACCTATCTCGGGGCCAAACTTCAAGAACGAATCATTAATCATGCGCCTTTCTCTTCTAATAAGCCTCAGAATGCTGCCACGCTATCATAAATACAATCCAGGTGTCAAGACGAAAAGAATGACACCCATATTGCTATACAAAAATTCAGGCCAAAAATTAGGTTGAAAAATGACCCTTGAGGCCTGCACAATGAAACATAATTTGTTTTTATAATTATGTTTGCAGCGAGTTTATAAACTCATGCCCAAAATGTAGCGCAAACTAGACTCATTTTGGGTCCCAAAATATCCCCGAAAATCTACTTGATCTAGAGATTTAACAAGAAATTTACGAAATTTAAATGGAAGATAACATGAATTTAAAGATGAAAAAGGAGCAGGGAATTACGAGGAAATTACTAGAACAATGAGGGATGAAATGGAATCTTGAACCAGCTCACAAGATCTTAATCAATGGAAGAAATTTAGAAAAGTGGAGGAGAAAACAAAGTTGATCATATATATAGATGCCAGACACAAGCCTTCACACATGCGTGCAATACCCCACACATGCGACCTCGCATAGGTGGCTTAGCCCTCACGCATGTGAAGAGCAAGGAGAGGCCAGGCCCGGTGACCCTCCTATATGCACGCGAGCTGGCTATCGCGCATGTGGGAATGCATAGGTGACCAGGGCCACGCATAGGTGAAGGGGAAATGAGGTGGTGCCCGGTGCCTCTTCTATGCGTATGCAACCAATCTCCCCCATAGGCGAAGGGTTGGGTACTGCTGTAGCAGTTGCAGCGAACCAATAAATTTTCCCCACGTTGAAATGCCTCGGATGGACCCTCGAGATTCATTTGGGGTCCCACAGAAGCAAACAAACTATGCTACCCTATCAAAAATGACATTTCAGACTCAATAAAATCAACAAAATTCCCAATAGAGATTGTTTTAAGGAAAAGTGGGGCCCACACCCAAAAACCAACTTTTACCAAAAAGGAACCTAATAGCCCAAAATGAGTCCGGAAGCCTCGAGACCAAAACCAAAGGTCCCTCTAGCCCAAAGTCAATGTTCTTGAGCTAACAGTGCTGGCAAAATTTTCATATAAGGCCAACTTCTCCAAATGTTTACCAAAGTCAACTCTACCAGCTTAGGAGTTTTAATATTGGGAAAAAGGCCTAAAACATGAATGAACTGCCTTAAAACCAAACTATTAGTCCTGACAAGTCATAAATGATTTGTAGCCATTGTGAGAAAGCTCATAACATAGAAAAAGAACAAAAATCAAGAAAATGACCTAGAGGGTCATTACATGGAGCCTCAGGCAAAGAGTGTCACACTGCCATGAGACTTGGCACCTGCATGCCGCAAGTCATCAAAGGTGAACGAAGGTGTCAGCACAGGTTGAATCATAAGTGACCCAAAGGGAAAAATTGTCCAGAAAGATATTGAATAGTTGGGAAGCTTTCAAGACCTTTTTTGGGATCTGTGCAAGGAATTTACTCTCAGTTTTTCTCCAATTAGAATATTGTTCATAGAGTACATTTTGTAGTACATTCTAGAGCTTCTTCTTCCTTAGAACTTGTGAAGAAAAATCCATTGTTGACAACTCTAAGCTTGGGATTGAAGATAGTGTATGATTATGAATGGAATTGATTATTATCCACTTGGTATATTTTCTTTTTCCTTCACTATGAGTAGCTAAATTCTTTTTTAGGGGTGTGTGCAATGATGGGTGTTTGAAATTGGGATTGGGTTTTAATTATTTGTGCTTTTAATTTATTATTATGTGTGGGTGTAGTGAATTCTTCAAGTTTTAATTAAATAATTGATGGTTGTAAACATTAATTTAGCTTAATTATGTTCTTGCTTGAGATAGAAGTTCTATAATTGGATAAGGATTTCTAGTAAGGATTTGGGAATTCTATCAATAGTTGAGGCTAGAAATAGTTCAACTTAAGAATTTCTCATCTAAGGGTGAGGCTAGAAATAGCTCACCCACTTAAGCCATTTGTTTGTAGGGTGAGTCAGCCTTGGGGTTTGAAAGAATCCAAGGCTTATACATGTTTGATAGGTTGAAAAACAATCAAGCATAACTTTAACCAAGGCTACCTACACTTTATTTATGCGTAAGTCAAATAATTGATCCCAATTCTAATATATGAACCCATCAGAAGCACACCCCTAGCCTTTCCATCCTTGCAATAAGGAAATAAGAAAATGCCATAAGAAGTTAATGAAACGAAAAGAAACCAAATGCATAACAGAGGAAAAAGGCACCTGGTTAACTATTAGCATATGCGTGTCACATGCGATTCACAAGTGGGGACTCTCATTTTGCATGTGACTTTGCACATGCTACCAATATACCTGAGTGGCTAAGGTTAGCATGGGCAAAGGGATGTGCGACTGGCATGCGGCAACTCGCATTCCACATATTTTTTTGCCCTTGCTAACAATGAACTAACATCTTTAGTCTTCACCTGTGTCACCACATGCTAGAATTAAAAGTGTAGCCTAAAATCCTAAGTTTGGGGGCATATGAATAAAAAGTAGAATGTTGATTTAGCAAAAAGCCTAAGTTTGGGGGTGTGTGCTTTAATGTTGGAAAAAGGAGTTGAGCTTCAATGTGAGGTAGCACCGATGATTATCTTGTGAATTTCTTGAAAGAGTAAAGTTATGAATGAAAGAAAATGAATAGAGTGGTGCTACCTCTTGAGCCAAACAAAAGGGTGTTTGAAAGAATGGTTGTGGGGAATACGTGGGTTGTGAAAGAGAGGAATAAGGTAAAGTTGAATTGAAAAAGTGAGCGGTGTACTTGAATGCCTAATGATAGCATTAGAGAGGTTTAGTCACTTGAGCCTAATGAAATCCTCACCTTAACCCTAGCCTACATTGTTACCCGTAAGTCCTTAGTGATTCCGAGCTTTGTAACTCTACGTTAGTGGCGAATTACATAAAGGGCAAGACTATGGTTCCGCATGTATGCACTTGAACTTTTTTGTGAGAGTAAGAGTCTTTGTGTTCTCTTATAATCCCTTTATTTTGAATTGCATGATTGTGAGTGAGATTCTCTCTTGTGGTGAGTGGCATTGCATCTTTAATGTGAATAGTGAAGTATTGATTTCAATTGAGAGGAATGAATGAGACAAGTTGTGTAGCAAATCTTGAGGCAAACCTTAAAGGTTTATTCCAATGACTTGAGAAGCTTGACGATCTTGTTTTAAAGGATAAGTTTCCCTGATTTTTAATGAGAATTGAAGTCTCTTGAAATGAGCTTTTGAAATGAAGTGTATTTGCCTCGTGCTTGTGGTGGTACCAAACGAGATTAGTGTTTTTGTTTGAGTATTTTGTTTATTACTTTCTTGTGTTTTTGAGTCAGTGCAGTCCTTTGTGAAATCCTTATGTCTTGAGAAGTTTGTGTTAATCCTTGGCCTTATGAGTGCTTTGCTTGAGGACAAGCAATAGTTCAAGTTTGGGGGTTTGATAATTTGGTAATCTACCAACTTATTTAGCTCTTAAATATGAGTTATTGCCTTGAATTGATGCTATTTAGAAGGATTTTGTGCTTCTATTCTCTTATATGGAGGCATTCTTGAACAATGAAGATAGAAGAAGATTTGACTCCAAATGAGCCATAAATGGAAGCTAAGTCGAGATGATCGGGAGAGAAGAGATCTTCTAGGGATGTGAGTTGGAACCTGCGTGTCACAAGTTGGCACCTGCATTTCATAGGTGCCAATGCAAGTGGAGCTTGTACATTGCCTATCAATACAGGCACCTACGTGCTGCAAGTCCTCAAGGGCGGTCGCAGGTGCCCACGCAGATGGATTGTTACGACCCAAAAATGGGCCGCGTTGGCTCCTACATACCCCCTGGTTGGCAAGCCAACCCAAGAATGCAAAAGTACAATAAAACCTTTAAAGTAACAAAAAGCGAAAGGGAAACATACAAAAAAGGGCCAACAATATATATACATACCAACAGTAATAAATATACGAAAATGGCCACAAAGTGACTGAGAAGACAAGCATATACAAACACCAACCCCGGACCAGGTGTCACCTGTATGAGAGCATCTAAAGTACATAATAGCTATACAACATATACTGTATATCCAAAATATAAAATATAGAAAGAAGAGTAGATGGAAATCAATAAAGGATCTCCAAATATCGAGAGCTCACCACGATCCAAACAACAGCTGACCACGAACGACTAGAGGGTCAATGAGGGTGGCTCGTACTAGGTGCTGCATTAGAAAGATGCAGAAGTGTAGTATGAGTACCAGAATACGAGGCACTCAGTAAGCTTCATAGGATGACAGAGCTCAAAAGAATAATATATAATATAAATTACAGGAAAGTAAACTAGCTACAGGGATCCGCCTAAATCTAGTTATCAATAGAAAACAGAACTATCTGAAGGTGAAGACAATAATAAAAATTAAAGACAACAGGCAATCAGGGTACACACAAGCAAATGCAATGCATCGTGAGATAATATGATGCAGGTTGTGGCCAATGAAAAATGTAAAAACCCGATATCTGGTGCCCTGGGCGCCCAAAATTTAACCTTGGACTCATCAACGTATGCATAAAAGTAAAACCCGAATATGTACTTATAGGGCCGCCCATAATAGAACTTCGGACTCATCAACATAAAGTAAATAGAGCAAAGGTCCAAAAACATCCTTCAAATCAGCGTAAAAAGTGTTACCTTTCTTTCTTTTCCAAAACCAGTGATGAAATATGAGAAAATTCCTTTGAAATCCAAAAATCACAGTAAACATTGAAAATCTCAACTTTAAAATCGAAAATCCCATATTTTTCTTTATTTCCATACCACTATCCATGCAAATGTAGTATGAACATGTAAATTTCCAAATTCAGAGAATATAGCATACGTACAAGGCAAATAGGGTAAACCACCTTCCAAATAAGAGAACTGACTTAGAACTTCGTCCAATCCATGCTATAGCCTCGGGCCCACATTTACACAATAACAACAATAAAAGAGGAAATAGAAATAAAAGCGTAAAATTAACCAAAAAAGCCTGTGCTATCACAAAACCACCTCAAGCCTATTTCTAAGGATTCTAGTCTACCAGAGCGAGGCTAAAGCACCCTAAACTAAGGATAAGTAGTAATAATACTAGTCTACGATCCCTGAATGGCCCATTTATACAAAGATAGGATTTTAAGCCTAATTCTAACCTAAAACTTAACCTAATGTTCAAGCAACTTATAAAATATATAATCTAACTAAGCCAAGTCGAAGGAAAATAGAATGTAACCTACCTCAGGGCTGAACTGCAAGCATGAACCGTCAATCATGTGCCTTCCTCTTCTGACAAGCCTCAGAACACTGCCACACTATCTATCATTAATACGATCCAGGTGTCAAGACAAAAAAAATGACACCCATATTGCTATACAGAAATTCAGGCTGGAAATCATGTCAGAAAATGACCCTCGGGGCACACACAATAAAATAAAAAACAAATTTTACCATTATGTTTGTAGCAGGTTTATAAACTCATGTCCAAAATTTAAGCACAAATGGGACTCATTTCAGGCGCCCAAAATAGCCCCAAAAGTCCACTTGATCAAGAGATTTAACAAGGAATTTATGGAATTTAAATGGAAGATAACATGAATTTAAAGACGGAAAAGGAGTAGGCAATGACGAGGAACTTACCAGAACAATAAAGGATGAAATGGAAGATTTAACCAGCTCACAAGCTCTTAATCAATGGAAGAAATTCAAAAAAAATGGAGGAGAAAAAGAAGTTGATCATATATATATCTTCCAGGCACATGCCTTCGCGCACGCAGGCAGGCCACCCCATACGTGGCCTCGCGTAGGCGGCCTGGTCCTCGTGCATGCAATGGGCAAGGAGAGGCCAGGCTAGGCACCCCTTTTGCATGCACGCAAGCTGGGCACCCGCATGCAGGAACATGTATACAGCCAAGGCCACACGTATGCAAGGGGCAAATGAGGCGGTGCCCGACGCTCTTCTACCTGCACGCAGCCAACCCCTCGTGTAGATGAAGGGTTGGGTACTGCTGCAGCAGTTGCATCAAACTAGAAAATTTACCCTACTTCGAAATGCCTCAGATGGACCCTCGGGATTCATCCGGGGTCCTGCAGATGCAAACAGACTATGCTACCCTACCAAAAATTTCATTTTAGACTCAACTGAATCAACAAAACTCCCTACGGAGATTGTTTTAATGAAAAGTGTGCCCCACACCTATAAACCAACTTTTACGAAAAAGGAACCCAATAGCCCAAAATGAGTCCGGAAGCCTCAGGACCTAAACAAAAGGTCTTTCTTGCCCAGAGTCAATGTTCTGGAGCTAACAATACTAGCAAAATTTCAATCCAAGGCCATCTTCTTCAAATGTTTACCAAATTCAACTCTACCAGCTTTAAGAATTTCAAAATAAGGAAAAGGGCCTAAAACATAAACGAATTGTCTGGGAATCGAACCGTTAATCTCGACAAGTCATAAATGACCTATAGCCACTATAGGAAAGCTCGAAACATAGAAAAAGCATGAAAATCAAGAAAATGACCTAGAGGGTCATTACAAAATCCTCTACTAAAAGGACTTTCATCCTCAAAATTCAAAGAAATGAAAGTAATTAAAGGCTTGAAAAGGTGAGGATAGGGGGTCCGCACGTAGATCTTGATCTCCCATGTAGCCTCCTTGATAGGAAGATGCCTCTATTGAACTTTAACTGATGAAATATCCTTGGACCTCAACTTCCTAACCTGCCCGTCCAAAGTAGCAGCAGGCTCCTCCTTGAAGGCTATAGACTCATCCAACTGAACTCAATCCCATTGAAGCACATGAGACTCATCTGGAATATATTGCCATAATATAGAAACATGGAAAACAGGATGAACACATGGAAGAGAAGGAGGCAATGCTAACTCATAAGCAACCTCCCCAATGCAACGAAGGATCTCAAATGGCCCAATAAACTTAAGACTGAGTTTTCCCTTTCTCTCAAACCTTATCACGCCCTTCGTGGGCATCACCGGAAGGAACACACGATCACTAACCATAAACTCTAGATCTTGAATCTTCTGGTCAACATAACTCTTCTGCTACTTTAGGCAGTGCAAAGTCTCTCCTAAATGACCCAAACTCTATCCATAGAATCATGAAGCAAGTCAGTACCCCACTGTCTAACCTCGAAGGCATCAAACCAACCCACCAGAGATTTGCATTGCCTACCATACAAAGCCTCAAATGGAGCCATCTAAATACTAGAATGGTAGCTATTATTAAACGCGAACTCTGCCAAGGCTAATAACTTATCCCATTGACCTTTGAAATCAATACCACAGTCTCGTAACATATCCTCTAGAACCTGAATAGTTCACAGTGATTGAACATTAGTCTGTGAGTGAAAGGTAGTGCTAAGCTCAACTCTAGTACCTAACTCTCTCTGAATAAGCCTCCACAAAATGAAGTAAACTGAGTACCATGGTCAGAAATGATGGAACCTGGCTCCCATGCAAATGGACAATCTCACGGATGTAAATCTGATCTAGTCTCCCATAACTGTAGGAAGTTTGAACTGGCATAAAATGAGAAGACTTTGTCAACCTATCCCTGATGACCCAAATAGCATTAAATCTCTACTAGGTATGTGTCAAGCCTACCACAAAGTTTATATTCATCCGCTCCTATTTCCACTCCGGAATGGGTAGACACTGAGTCAAACCACTTGGCCTCTGGTGCTCAAACTTCACCCACTGATAGTTCAAGAACCTAGACACTAAATCTGGGATATCCCTCTTTATCCCATACCATGAATAGTGCTACCTTAAGTCATGATACATCTTAGATTCCCCGGGATGAATGGAATACCTATAACAATGAGCCTCCTCCAAGATCAACCTAACCAGATCACTATCTCTAGGAATGCAGATACGACCCACAATCCTCAGAACACCCTCTGAATGTAAGGTCGCCTTCCTAGCCTCACCGCTCAACACCTTATCACAAATGATCCTCAACCTCACATCATCAAAATTTTATGCCTGAATCTACTCTAACAAGGAAGATCTATCCTCAACACAAGCAAGAATATAGCCCAACTCAGAAATATCAAGTCTAACCAACCTGTTAGCCAAGGACTGGATGTCCAAAGCTAAAGGTCGCTCCTCTGCTGCTAAGAATACCAAGATACCCATACTCACTGCCTTATGGCTTAAGACATCCGCTACCACATTTGCCTTGCCCGAGTGAAAGAATGGAGATGTCATAGTCCTTCAGTAACTCCAACCACTAGCACTGCCTCAAATTTTGTCACGACCCGATTTCTTGGTCATGATGGCACCTACAACCCTCCAGTAGGTGAACCAATCCTCCTAGCCTCGAATGGTTAATAATGGGCTACTATCTAACAAGCAAGCGAGATGAGCATAATATAAGCGGAAGCAAGGGAAATAAGAATAGAAATAGGCAACAAAAAATGCATAAGTGGAAGCTAAACCAAACCTAAAACTTGGTATCATAGTATAAGAGCTGGAACTACATCCACAGAGTACAAAAGGATCCAAAATAATAGATACATATGTCTACGAATAGTAAAAGAGTACATGATACAAAAGATGAACTAAAAGCTATGCTCCGATCGCCAAAAGATCACCCTCAGTCTCGAAAAGTCCAAAATATTAGCCCTCACGAGTCTCCAATAGATCAACAACGATGGTCCATATTAGGATCTGCACCAGAAAGATGCAGAGTGTAGTTTGAGCACCAATTACTAAGCAATGGGTACCCAGTAAGTATCATAGGCCGACTGGGCACATATAAGATATAAAGGTAATAATATAGCAGAACAGAAGCAAGTAGTCACAGAAAACAACGAATAAGTACACGGAAGCTAGCACAGAAGGATAAAAGGAGAAAACAACATATTGGCTAGCTACTAGAATATATATCACAAACACAGGTAAAAGAAAAAAAGAACGCACATGGGATCCTTGCAATAACAATACACATAGAAAGTTTAAAAATATGCGGTATACCGATAACCTTAAGTAAAAAAAGAAGGAGGAAACAAGAACAATGATAACATGCTCGAAAACCAGATTAATAACCAAGCCATGCTAATAATACTACTTTCCAGTCAAGAAATAATCAATCGGTAGCCCAAATACAACTTATCAAGTGAACCAAATGTATATACTACAACCCTCAATATCCAATCATCAAATGTAATCACAATAAGGATCAATATCTCGATAGAGTAATAATAAGTCTACCTACAGTCCCAACAGACGCCCATACACCCGAGGAACCAAAACAAGTGAAGACAAACCCTCTGGCATCCCATAATACAAGATCATACACTCAGCAAACAACAAACAAGGGTGGAATCTCACACAAATGGATGATATGATATGATATGCTGAAACCAAGTGTGAAAGTAGTATCGTATGTTACCCCCTCTGGTACCTTAAAGGCACAATAGAGGCAGGATCCATGGAAGAGTTTCCCCTGAGTACCTCAAATCCACTGTACACCTCTTCTCCGATCACCCTCGGCCAGTAGCTATTGGTCCGGAATGGCATGGTCCATAGAGGTCTACTCGTAGACCATATACTAAAACTTATAACCTCAATATAATTATACTGAGCATAGCCGGATCCAAATAAGTCACCAGATCTTGAAAATGTATGCCTGGGGTTCTACTCGGTTCTAAATCAGTGAATAAATCCTCAAAACTCCATCAAGGGTGCCCGGTGGTAACCGAGTCAAAAGCAGTAGTAAAACCAATTTGTGGCTTGGTCTGACCGAGTCTAGTACCATTCCAAATCAGTAGGAAATCTAATCTAGCACTATGGCCCATCCGAGTCTATTATAAGTATGAAAACAATGATAAATTCATCCTTTTACTTTCTTACCCCAAGAAGATCCATGAAAACAAATCAAAACTCCTTTTTACAACCATTTTTACCGAAAATGGACCCTCGAAGCCATGCAAGGTTTAGAAAATCATCAATAGTTGGCCTGAAGCCAAAACTATAGTAAAACATGTGAAAAACCTCTTTATATGCATGATAATGGCATGCCCAATCACAAACAGTAGCCCAATTGTCTTAATCAACCAATCAGCCATACACAGGCTCCAATCGCTCTACAACACAGATAACCAACCTAAGATCACATTATCTATGTCCGAGAATCACGGAAATTCCCAAATAACCCACCATTTATGGTCCAGTGTCATATACAAGGCCACACAGGACCACAATGGTGATACTATCAACCTACAATGAATGCTATAATCATCGGAGAAGGAAAATAAGTAGGACATGAAGAAGCAGACAAGGTCTGGGGTACCAAGCTAATAAACCCACACAAGGATGCTAACTAATACAATTATATCCTATATATGCAAAGTATAAAGGAGTTAGACCGTAACCTACCTGTCTCTAATGACAAGCTACTGGAATGATGATGTCCAAGCCTGAACTGCTTCGAAACGAAATCAAACTATCATAAACATAAACTATGCGTTAAAACAAGACTAATGATACTCATAATGGCATAATTATAGCCGAATCAAAATTTGGGTCACCAATTGTCCCATGGGCCCCACAACTCAAAGCCAGAAATAAAAAATACCATAATGTTCCTCATGCTCCCGGGAGCTCTTGCCCCAAAATTGAGCGGAAACGGACCAAGAATTGGGTGTCAAAATATCCCCCAAACCAAAGAATTAAAGAGGGAAGTTATGGGAATTTAATGGAAACTAAACAAGAAACTTACCAATTCAAGAGGCTTAGAATGAGCACGGACCAGAAATAATTAGTCAACTAAGCTATGGGGATGATCAGGTGAAGTTTTGGAGCTAAAATGAAGGATAAAAGACAAGTTGAAAATGGAGAGAAAGGATGGAAATTTTGAAGGCCAACAACTATATAAAAATGCCATGCCCAAGCTCCTCGGTGGCCATGCAGGCGTGGGCGCGCTAGAACAGTAGGTGAGCTGGTATGCACCGGGATGCTGGCTGCCAAGGCCTGGCCGGCACGCAGGTGCGGAGCCCAGGTGTAGGTGCGCACGTACAGGTGAGGCCCAGGCGATGCCCTAATGCCCACACCATCAAGTAGCAGCATCCCTTTGCCAAACTTGGCAGATTTTGATCGAATGGACCCCCGAGAATGAGTTTGGGGTCCCGCAGACACAAATGAGTTGATCTATTTGACTATAAATGACATTTCAAACTCAACAGAATTGATGAAAATTCCAATGGAGGTTGATAAAATTAAAAGTGGGCCCCATGCCCAAAGAACAACTTTAGGCCAACTTTTCCAAAACGAAACCCCATGGCCTAAAATGAGTCCGAAAGTCTCGGGTACCAAACCAAAGGTCCCTCTAGCCCAAAGTTGACATTCCAGAGCTAACAGTGCTGTCAGAATTCCCATCCGAGGTGGTCTTCTTTGAATGTTGACCAAAGTCAAACTTTCAAGTTCAAATTTCTAGAAAACACAAAAACTCACACAAAACCAAGCCGAAAGCTCCCATACCCCGACCAAGGGTCCATCTAGACCAAAATCCACGCTCCGGAGCTTACAAAACTGTTGGAATTTAATTCTAAGTGCATTTACCAAGAATATTGACCGAAGTCAATGATATCCTAAGTTAAAGCTCTAAAATAGGTATACAACCATAATGACCAAACGAACGGCCAAGGCACCAAACCATTGGTCCCTGCAAGCCATAAATAACTTGGAGCCGCTACAGGCAAGCTCTAATAGTACAAGAAAAGTAAAAATACAGGAATGACCGAAAGGGTCATTACAAATTTAGATCCTTCTGGCTAAAGAGATACTGAAGACTGTGATGGTCAGTGAAGATGTCACAATGCATACTATTTTATCGCATTTTCACTTCTTATTTTTGAAAAGAAAAAGCAACTTCATTTTTGAAATGGTTTTTGACTTGAATTAAATTTGAAAACTTAAAGGAATTCTCAAACTTAATTAAAATAGAGCCGCCACTTATTTTTTTTAGGAAAAATCAAGAAAACCTTTTGAAAGATACTTAAAGACTCGAAACAGATTAAAGACTTCAAGTTTAAAATGATTCCGAGTAAGAAGTTCTTCTTAACATTTTTAGAAGGATTTTAAGGCACTAAAAATATCCGCTAACACGCGGTTATCCAGCTATTTTTCTAACTTATATTATTTGACTAACTTTGAAATTCATGCGAAACGTTTGATAAGTAAAGAAAAGCTCTTTTTTCATAAAGAGTGTTTATTTGCAACAAAGTTATAAGCCATTTTTCGAATGACATTTGCAAGTAAAACTTAATGGCAACTTAAGCGAAGATTCAAAATTAATTTAAACACATGAAAATTTGCAAGTAAAACACATGGTACTCCAATGAGAAACTTAACTAAGTTAATTAAAAAGAGTTAGAGCTTACCAAGTCTATTTAATACAAATAAAACAAACTACAAGAAATGAGAAGTTGGGTTTAGGTACTTACGCCCAAACCCCTACAAACGTTCATATTGTACTACAAATTTTGGGTTAAGCCTGTTTAAATTTAGCTCTGCTTCTTTGGCCTTCTCTGTATATTAGCTTCCCTTTCTTTCGTGTGAAACTTAGGCCACACTTATCCTTTCTTCGAATTCTAACCCTTTTTTGGAGGCCTTGAGGATTAGACTCAAAACTGTTGGGTTTGAACCCAACGAACAAAACATGAGGGGAAATCTGGGAGTCAGAAGATGGACTGTTTCCGTGCAGTGATACTGGGATTCAACAAGTTTTGACGGAGAACTTTTACCACCTGAGTTTCACTGGAACTCGACCCAAAATCACTTGAGAGTAGGGTAATTTAGGTGTTTTTCACTCCAAAGCTCTTGGTTACGTGAGATTAGTGGAATGCTCCACCAAAATCTCCAAGTTTCCCCCAAAAAGCCAGCTTCTAATCCGTTGGAGGAGAGGGCTTTTAATAGGGAATTTTGGGTCTGAAAAAGGGGGGAAAACAGAGAGCAATTGGGAATTTCCTTTGAGGAAATTTGAAATCCATTAACAGACAAGGCTACAACTTATCATCCTTGTAAGAATTTGTACAAGACTTCTCGAGTTTTGCAGAGGAATTTCCACCTAGGGAAAAATCTAGAACCTTCTTGGTTCTTAACGGGACAACTTGACGGAGACGGAGGGATTTTAGAGGATTTTGAGGTCATTTTTTAGCTGTTTTGCCGCATTTTGAGCGAGCTGGTGGATGGCATTTGGAAATGCTAGGGCTTCATTGGTGTGTTGTACAAAGAAGATGAACAAATGGGTAAAGGGGTCGTTTGGGAATTTTTCTAAGAGAAAGAAGAAAAAGGAAAGAGTATAAGGGTGGATTGGGGTTGGACCGGCCGGGTCGGAGAGTTGGGCTAAGGGAATTGTTTATTTAATTGTTGTTGGACTAAGGTGTTCAGGTGGAAGAAATATTAGGAGTGGGGAAATTGTTTTGGTGTGGGTTTGAGGGATTAAATGGTTTAAAGGATGACCACATTTCTTTGCAAATGTGTCCAAATTCAATTTAAGGAATGACCAATTTGAAATGATTTAGCGAAATTTGGTCATAATTGAAATAAATAAATTAAATCAAATTAATTCCTTGAGCTTCATTAATTGAAACAAAAGTAAAATAATCATTCTTTCAAGAACAACTATTTTCATTTTAAAAAATTAGAAACCATTTATTCAATTTGTTTCTAGTTTATTTCGAGAAAATGGAGCATTGTTAATTTAAACATAGTTTTTTACTCGAAAATAATTTCAAACATGATTTCCTTGAGTAAAATATATAGTTCTATATAATTAAATATAGAATATATATATTTTCACTTAAAATGACCAAACTAGCATGCAAATTGATTTTGAAAATAATTAATCTTTTATAAGAACAATTATTGTGAAATTGTTTTTAGCAATCGAAAAAGCTCAAAATTAATTGCGATGTGGAGGGCAAAAATTGGGTGTCAACAACCGCCCCTCCCTTTGGGTAGGGTAAATGCAATGATCCCTGGGCAAAGGAAATTTGACGTTTCCAATTTTGTCCGACCACAAATTCATCCTCGAAATTGGTTGGTTCTAACACAAATTTCAAAGAATTATGGCCAAACTCCATTGTCGAGTTTCCTACATATCTCAGGTTACATGAGAATTCCGCCCACTTATAGTTCAAGACACTTGATTTTACGCACGATTTTTAAAGGATTCGAAAGCTATTCCGACTTCGAATTAAGGAGAGACCGGAAAGCTGGGGAGTCAGACGATTGGGGATGGTTTGGAGTGCAACCGAGTTTTCAACACAGAGCCCGCCTACATATCCCAAAAATTTAGGAATCAGACTGCTTGTAGTTTTACTCAATCGATGGAAAAAGGTAATCTTTATGTTAAGATGACCTTTGGCTCGGGATGAGTGACAAGTAATTTAGTTATGGAAAAGAGGCTTGCAACCTCTTAATCATGAATGTGGTGCACTTCACACCCATAGACAAGATTTTACCTGGACATAATTTCCAAAGCTCAAGGTGTATTGTCACCCAGATTTAAAGAGAAGGAATATTGCTTCCAGTGTGAATTCGGAAAATACTCTGGATGCGAAACTGAAACCCAACAAGAAAATACCCACATGCCTTCTGGTAGGGGTGTAGTTTGATGGTGGTAGAAGTAGTCCCTCAGCTCGCGTCCAAAGAGTTTGATATTCCTCCTCGGACTATATCCCAGTTCGCTGCTAAAAGAAGTTCCACGTTGTGCAGCATCCTTTTTTGGAGTCGTCCGCACCTGTGGTTTTGTTTTGAGAATTTCATCCTCTTGGATGCTCTCAGAAATATCTCAAAGAAAGATGTTAGTGGTAACATAATTCCATTAGGGAGGGATAGTTTCTTCATCATACCTCCTCCTGGGACTATGTCTCGATCTATTAGGAATAAAATCTGTAATGTGAAATGCCCTTTTGGCATAATTTGCATATGGTTTTCGTACATGTTTATGTCATAATGATTTCCATGATGATGTAGACATGGCAAGCCTTTTAGCCATAAGGTAGGATTGCCTTTGTGGCAGTTTGAACACAACGATTGGTTGAATATGATGACCTTCTTGGCCATTGAGTATGATGAGTCTTCGAATGTAATGACCTTCTTGGCCATCCAATATGACGGTCCTTATAACCTCTTATAATAGTCTCCAATGTGATAGCCTTCTTGGATGTAAGCGATAGTCCTTGCGTACGACCTCGGGTAAGTCTCGCGCATCATATATATCGACGCGACTTATAGATATCCCTTAAATTGTCAAGCGTCAGGTAATCTCACACATAATCTGACTTTGGATAGAGGTGGCTTACAGATGTCCCCTGACTTGTCAGATTTTAAGTAATCTTGCACATCATCCAACTTTAGATAGAGACGGCTTACAAATAACTTTCGAATTGTCAGCTTTTGGGTAATCCTGCTGTAACACCCCGTGCGCGTATCCATCTATCCTAGAGAAAAACTTCAGAAAAATCCAAGTTCCAGGGACCACGAGTCAAGTCCAGGAGTCATGGAAGGTTCCACGAGTCGTAAGAGTGACTCGTGATCCCAGCCCTGCAGAACCAACCTCAGTATTGACAACCACGAGTCACTTCCACGACTCGTAGAAGCTTCTACGGGTCATAATGTTAAGTCGTGGAATCTCATCTGAGGCCAGCCACTTTCCCTGACATCCATGACTCGTCGAAGCTTCCACGAGTTATCTTGTGGAGTCGTAGGATGTCGTTCGGAGCCTGAAATTTTGGGCTCAGGAACCACGACTCCATTCCAAGAGTCATGACTGGTTCTACGATTCATGGGAATGACCCATGGAACCTGAAGCCGGGTTTTTAAAGCAGTTTTCTAAATTAAATCCCAGGGAACTTTTGGTCATTTCCCATCCTATTATGTATTAAGTGAGGTCGTTGTGACTACTTTTAGAAGGGTTTTCACCCATATTACCCTAAGTTCATCCTAAGTTCCTCATTCTCCTCCCAAAAAGGAAAATCCCTCTTCAAGCTCAAGTCTCCAAGCTCCAAGTCAAGTCTCCAAATCTTTTCCATTGAAGTGGGTAATCTTCATCCAAGGTATGTGGGGCTTTAGCAATGGGTTTCTTCCACCCTTGTGCCCAAAATCCCCAACTCATGAATTTGAATATGAAGTTATGAAAATAGGGTTTTGAACCAAAATTTGGGAAAGTTTATAAAATCAGTTTCTATATTTAAATTCATGGTTTCTTATTGATTATTCATGATTTGATTATGATTCTCTTATTAGTTTTGAAAGCCCAAGCATGAAAGTTGATTCCTAGCATGAAACTATGAATTTGCATGTTTTCAAGAGAAAGTTGGCATGATTAGATATCATGGTCCTTATGTATTTATGAAATTGCATGCCTAATTCTTCAACTATGAATTTAGAAAGAAAAGTGTAGTTGAACTATGATTATGCTAAGTCTAAAGAATTTATGGTTGAGCTTGCTTTACATTAGACATGTCTTTATGCTTTCCAATTGTTTTGACACTGGTTATGTCTCGGATATTATATAGGCTATATGTATGTTTTAGGAAGTAGTATTCTACTACCAAGCAAAGAAGGACCTCGTTAATAGAGAGTGTCACCCAAGGACCTCGTTAGTAGAGAATGTCAACTATGGACCTCGTTAGTAGAGAGTGTAACCCAAGGACCTCGTTAGTAGAGAGTGTCACCCAAGGACCTCATTAGTAGAGAATGTCACCTATGGACCTCGCTAGTAGAGAGTGTCACCTACAGACCTCGTTAGTGGAGAGTGTCACCTCATGATTTGAATAACGACCTCGTTAGTCGAGAGTGTCATATTGTGTATAAAAGGGAGTCCTCGTTAGTTGAGAGTGTCTCCTCGGATATTTATGAAAGTAAAATTCCATGTAGCTCCTATGGTCTAACGCTGGTTATAAAGACTCTCTTACAAACGTTCTTAAGTTTTCTAAACCTTATGATGTCTTTAACTGAGGCTTAGACTTCTAAGTTCATGTTTTATTACTCAGGATTACAATATTTACTCATGGTACCCTTATTATGCACCCACCCCGTTGTCAGTTATGTTTTAAGCATGCTTTATGTATTACTTACGCATATCTCACATATCCAGTACATCCTATAGTACTAACACATATTTGTGCTACATCTTATTGATGATGCAGATCTAAGTTTCCATTCACATACACGTGGCTAGATTTCATGGGCCATCTAGCGAGGGTTGGTGAGTCATCATTTTCCGAGGGCTAGTAGAGTCTAGTTCAGTATTATCCCTCTTTTACTTAGAGTTAGCTGGGGGCTTGTCCCAGCAACTCCTTATGTCGTATGTAGAGGCTTTCAAACACAAATAGTATTCGAGTCTTCTTATGGATCTGGTGTTTCTATTGACTTGGTTATCCACGTATGTTATTTCGACTTTATCTATCATGTTTCTGCTTATCTTGTTATGCTTGAGAATGCTATGACCAAGGGTTAGCTTGGGATCTCTGTGGTCCTAAGTCCCATGTTACGTCTAGGCGGTAACCTCGGGGCATGACACCTGCACTTTTATCAAATTTTGGATGTAAAGTGACTTACAGATTTCTCTTGAATTGTTAGCCTTTGGGTAGTCCAGCATAATATCAACGTGGATATATTGTGGCTTATAGATAACCCTTGAACTGTCAATTTTTTGGTAATCTTGCACTTTTTATCCAATTTCAGATATAATTGTGACTTGCGAATTACCCTTGAACTGCCAACTCTTGAGTGATCTTGCACACTATCCGGTTTTAGATATCGCTGCGTCTTATAGATAACTCTTGGTCTGTCAAATTTGGGAAATCTTGCACAGTATCCGGTTTTAGACCTTACTGTGTCTTACAAATGCCATTTGGCCTACCAACTTTTAGGAATTCTAGTTTGTCGTCCAATTTTGGATGGCGGATGACGTCTTACAGACCTCCCTCGGATGATACATATTCTTCAAATGTGCCAACAGGCATCACTTTATCTTTGGGATAGCAAAGGCCTTTGCTATATGATCAAATATAAATGCCTCCTCCAAATATACAGGTATCCTCAATGTCAGACTTCACTATCTTACACGATATTTGATACAAATGTGTTCAATGCTAGACTCTGTCGTCTCTGCATGATTATAAGTATGCATGCATGAATATCTTCAACGTCACACTCTGTTGTCTGCACTTTATATTGGATATAAATTCTCTTTGGTCGATCCTGCACATCAAATGTGACTTAGGGACCCCTCTGGATGTCATCCTCTTTGAAACTGGATGGTAGAGGGACATAATCTTCGCGACAAGTATGCCTGTGATAATTGATAATGATGGTCCTCTTGACATGGTCCTTGCGACATGGTCCTCGTGACATGGTCCTCTCGACATGGTCCTCGCGATATGGTCCTCGTGATATGGTCTTCTTGATATAGTGCCATACAATACAATGCAACATGATATAATATGATGCAATGCGATATGACATCATATGATGTAATATAATGCAATGTCATGTAATGCAGTATGATGCAATACGGCATAATGCAGTATGATGCAATATGAATGCAAAATATAATGCGATATAGCGCTGTATAATGCAATGGCCCATAGGGTAGTCATAGTAAATATCACCTCCGCTTTTGTTGATGCATTGGCTTCTACTTCTGTACCTGCTCTTAAGGTAAACAATTAGCAACCATAGCATCATTCTTATTGGCGACCGTAGTCAATATCCGGTAAAAGTTTAAAAAGAAAGCATTCATAAAGATAATAAAAAATAACTTTGTCTATAATTATCATCCTCTTCTCAAGGTGGACAGACCAACAAGAGGTTATTTTGAATGTGAATGAAATGGCTGACAACCCATGTCTGGGGACAAACATAAATACCATTTCCAAACATTGTCTGTTTGTTGTGATTTATGATTTGCTGGGAGTTGGCGGAGGATGTAATCGAGTTCTCACTTGGTGCTCTAATTTTAATGTCGGCGTGTTCGACTCATCTGCATGTACATGTACTCCAGACAAATAATTAGTTGACACATCATCAGTTTCACTGTTTCTAGGGGCGACAATAACATTTGGATCTGTTGGGGATTCGAGGGTGTCGCTGATCTCTCCTTATCTGGTAGTTCTACGAACTATAAGAGAATTTGTTTGTTCTAGGAACCTTGGCCTATTTTGGCCTCTTCCCATCGTTTTGGCTTTTCTTGCCAATTTGGAAGAGTTTGTCTCGTTGTATTGCTTTGAATACGTCGAACAATAAAGGACTTTCGCCGATCCCTAACACTTCTATATGACAACCTGCATCCACAAAAAAATTGTTAATTTTTAGCAAAACTGATCTGTGTCGACCTCCTTTGATCTTCTGCTCCTTTCTTTGTCATCTCTGGATATTTTCCATCTTTGGGCATCTGTCGTCCTTGACTCCCCATGTCGCATTAGGCGTAACACAAAGTTAAATTTATAAAAGAGCAAATTATCTTGTAAAACTCTTTCTAAAAATAGTGATTTTTGAAGAAATGATTTAGAAAAATCTCTGCCAATATTGTCATATCATGTATTTTCTCAATGAACGTCCTTCACTCGAGGCCTTGACATATTTGACACATTGTTGGCACATTCTAGAGATGCTTCATTACCCTAGATGGGGAATTTTGAAATGGTCTTTTGAGAAATCTATCGTAGCTGAGGATTAGTCCATCTTGAACTTTGTTGCAGCTGGAAATTTCTAAAGCAGACTCTGATTTTTGGCACTGGGGAATTCTTCGGAGCTTATTTTCTGAACTTCGAACAAAGTTTGGTGGAAATATGGAGGTCTTCCTCAAAATTTCTGCCCAGTTAAAGGTTTCTTGATGAATCTCATCCTGTTGAATAGAGATTTGACATTCTATGGGGATTATGATATTTTTTTCAAAGTTCACTTCAGTTGCTCTTTGAATTCTGATTTGTTGGAGAACGATCTTTGCCTTCTGAATTTTTGAGATTCCTTTCTCAAATATTCTGCCCCAGTTTCCATTTCTTGGGGAATATGATCGAGCCGTTGTGGCGCTTACGTATCCCGTTAAAGAAAGAATCAGGTCAAACATAGTTCCCACAGTTATAGTGGGAAAATTTTAGAAAGAAACAAAGGGGTGACCGAAGCCGACAAAGGCCATCTATGTATCTCATTCTTGAGAATTCAGGTCAAACTAGTTCAAGATAAAAAGGGGAAAGATAAATTTTTCTAAGGGGTTGAACTAAGTCGACACAGGCCACCTAGGTATCTCATTCGTGAAAATTCAGGTCAAACGTAGTTTGTACGAAGAGGGTAGGGAAATTTAAGCTATCACAAAGCATAAAAACAATTACAATCAGAAAATGCGATTACAGGGAAAGAAATAAAAGAGAACAAAACTATCTTCAGGTGTAGTATCTCTTCACAGCATCAAATTTGATCGGCTTTGTCCATACTTGGCCATCCATTTCGGACAAAATCAAAGCTCCTCCATATAGCACTTTATGGATGACATACGACCCTTGCCAACTTGGTGCAAACTTTCTGTTATATTTCTCTCGATGGGGGAAATAATTGACCATCCACTTCCTGGATTGAATTATGATTTGACCAACAACTTTTGAAGGGGTGATGTATGTGCTCACTTCTGTCCTATCATCATAGAACCAATCAAATACGTGATCAGACTGATAAGTTCTTTCTTTTGCGCCATTGTCAAATGAACACTGATGTTGATTTCTTTGACTTGATCGTTGTATCTTAGATTAACTACCTCAATCTCTTCTTGGTAGGGCCTTTCCTGGTTCTCAAAATCCTTAGACTCTTTGGTTAGTCATTCTAGGACCATGATTTCATACCTTGATTTTATTCATTCAGCATTTGGCATGACATTGACAGGTTTTAAGTTATTATTACCGAAATCATAAACAAATAACAAACAAATAAATAGCAAAGTTTTCATAATAAGGGTGGATTTCATTAGAATCTAAAAACATTTACAAACTATGGCTATGACTTTCACAAGTGCGAGCCTATGCCTTTTGGAAAATGAGAAAGTACGAGGAAATTAAAAACATAAAGGGTGGGTCACGGGCCTCATCCAGACCATCACATATTTTTTTTAACAATGTCTTAGTCTACCCAGAAGACTGGGGAGTCATGAGAGGAGTAGGGGTCCAGCTCTGCAACTGCTCGCCAGGCCTGGCCTCCCTAATCACCGTTGCTTCAGGGACTTCTTCTATTATAGAATTATATTTCTCGAATAGATCTCCTATTCCATCCTTTATACCATCGCTTGGGGGACCACTTCGCACTAGGAATGACTGATATAGATGAGGTAGCGGCTTTGGAAATCCTGACTGCTTCTTTTCTTTGGATTTTTCCTTGTCTCCTTGGCATACATATCCTGGTTCATGCTTGGAAAGCTGTCCTGGGATTCTTATCGGCTCGATCATGCTATCAGAATTCTTGCCTATTCTAAACCTTGGCTCGAACCCACTCCTCAACCTTGTGGTGGCGAGCATTTTTATAAACTAGTGGCATTGACAGTTCTGGCGCGAGATCCTCTTCATTGGCTTTAATAATCTCTATGGTGTAAAGGTCATTTCCTTTCGAAACTGCTTAAATTATGGGAACAAACCCGTCTGGATGGCTTAAGTGACTTCCCTCACCATGAATGACCACCTCATGATCTTCCCACACGAATTTCACCATTTGATGCAAGGTTGATGGCACTACTCTAGCTTTGTGGATCCACGGTCTCCCTAGGAGCAAATTATAACTGGTAGTAATATCCATGACTTGGAATTCTATGTGGAACTTAGCAGGACCCATCTAGATGTACAAATTAACCTCTCTAATAGTGTCTCTTTGCCCCAATCAAAGGCTTTCACATTGATCATGCTCCGGTGAATCTTTCTCAAATAATAATCTAGATGAGTGAGTGTGGATAACGGGCAAATATTCAGACCCGATCCAGCATCAATCAGAACCTTGTTCACAATATTTCCTTGGCTTTTGACAGTAATATGTAAGGCCTTGTTGTGAATTAACCTTTCAAAGGGTAATTCAACAATACTCCAAGTAGGTACAACTTTTTCTAGCACTTCCTGCTTCTTAGGACTAATCAGAACTATTGACTTGCTCACCATCCATTCTTCGTCAACCTCTATCATGTTAACTGTGGCTCCTCTGTGATTTGGGAGTAGGTTGCTGTTATCATTTGGTGGCGCTGTCTGCTATGTGACCACCCTTTGATTGATCAAATCCTGGATCTTATGCCTTAGGTTAATATAATCTTTGATATCATGTCCGGCTCCTCCGAAATGGTAAGCACAATGCCGATTGGCCTTAAAGAAATGAGAATTGGTATTACCTGGTTTTGGTTGAAGGGCTGAATAAATCTGGAAGCCTTCAATCTCTCATATAGCTGGGTTCTGGTTTCATCTAGTTGGGTAAAAGTTTGAGGAACTTTCTTTTCCAAATTTGCACGAGGGAGATTAGCATTAGCAGGAGGGGGAACTTGGCGATTGTCTTGGTTCTCGGGAACCTTTTGATACACTTGTAAGTTTTAGGGAGGAGCCTGGTAAGTGGACTGCACATTTGGTTGTGGAGCTTGGTAAATGGGTTGCATATTTGGTTGTGGAGCTTGGTAAATGGGCTGCACATTTGGTTGTGGAGCTTGGTAAATGGGCTGAGTATAGAAAATAGGTTGAGGTTTTTTTGAAGCTGGGGGAGGGGTTGTTGGAACAAGTGATTTTTTATAGTTGGCTCCGAAGGGTTTCATTGGTCTCATGCTCGAACTAGATGATACTTCCTCTTACTTCTTTCTAGGGAATCCCGCCAATCCCGATGACGCTGAGGCCTTGGTGATCTTACCATTCTGAAGGCCTTCCTCGACAATTTCACCAATCTTAACCAAATCGGTGAACATGGCCTTAACCGCCTATATCATCTTGTTGTAGAATTCTTATTCTTGAGAGTGCATAAACACCATGCTAATCTATTCTTCGGTCATAGGAGGCCTGGCCCTTGGCGCCTCCTTTCTCCAATGATAAGTGTAATCTCAGAAGTCTTTATTTGATTTTTGCCTAATATGACCCAGAGAGTATCTATCTGGAAAAACTTCCACATTGTATGTGAATCTTTGAGCAAAGTCTCTGGCCAGATAACTCCCTCTGGACAACTTCTTCAGCTCTTGAGTGGTGAACAACTCTAAAGCTTCCCCGCTCAAACTCTGGCTGAACAACCTCATCAACAAAGCTTTGTTCTTCCTTGAACTGGCCATTTAGTCGCAATAGCTCCTCAAGTGAGCCTCAGGGTTCCTAACACCATTGAAGGTCTTGAATTTGGGGGTTTTGAATCCGTCCGGCATATCCAACTCTGGATAAATGCAAAGATCATCGTAATCGTATCCCTTTTCATAAGATGAACCTCGGGATTCCCTGATCCTAGATATTTCCTCTTTCATCAGTGCTATGTCATGATCACGCTTCTTCTCTGCGAAACTCAACTCCTTCTCCTTTTTCTCATAGTGGTCAAGCTCAGGGCTTTCTGGGAGGGCGGTATATGAATCTACCATAACATGGAAAGCAGTAGGTGGCATATTCTGGACGGGTGGAGGTTGGACATGTGGGGTGGCATTTGGGTATATGGGGGTATAGTTATGTGGGTTAGTGATGTTGGGATGGTTATTCTGGCAGTTATAGGTGTTTGGTGGCGTATTTTGGTAATTCAGAGGGAGGTTTTGTTGATTTTAGGCATTTGGATTATTGTTTTGGTTAGTGTACTGGATAGGAGCAGTGTGGATTTGGTATGAGGATCTGATATGGGGAGGGTTATTAGAGAGAGGTTCGTTAGAAGGTCTAGGTGCGGAGGCAGGAGAGATTTCCCTTGGTAGGTATTTGGTTAACGGGGAATTGTATAGAGGGATTTGGAGAGGGATTTGGGAGTTGCCCCAAGTTGGGGTATTAGCGGCAATAGCCAAGCTTGCCATATCCTTGGCTCTCTGCACCTCTTCTTGCATCTTCACTAGCTTCCTTGCCAGTTTAAAAATTATTTCACTCTGTTCAGCAATAACATTGTCTGTCATGGCCAAGGCATTCTCTTTCTCACTATCATTCATTTTGCCGTTAGAGGAGCGATTATTAGAGGGGGAATCTACGTGTGCCTTTGAACGAGTGAAGTAAGGATGTTCGACCAATTTTGTCAACACAAATTAGTTTCTATTACCTGTTAAAGTGAAAACAACTCAAAGGCAAATATGTTAGCTTCCGTTAGTGATAAATAACACAAGAGATCTAATCAGAAATAATCACGTAGGAATTATTCTAAACACATAAAAGTTGCTCTTATCAAGGTAAATTGATCAACAGGTAATTTTGACTCAAAATTTTGACGGACAGGATTTTGCCCATTGATTTTTGATAAGTGGATTTTATCAGGAAGGTTGACTTGTTGATCTTGTAGAATCTCTGTTTGTTGTACCTCCTGAACTTTCTAACACCCTTGTCAAAGTGGGAAATGAAAATTTCTTAAAGATAGGGCCTGGGCCTTGAAAGGCTGCCTACGTATCCCGTTAAAACAGGAATCAGGTCAAACATAGTTCCCATAGGTAATAAGTAAGTTCATATTCATTTCATTTCATTCATCAACTATCTTTGATTACAAGAGGAAAGTAAAAATACATAAAGTAAAAAACTAAAATAAACTCTGCTACTTTTAAAGCTTCATTTGGATAGTGGTGAATCTTCTGGATTCTTTTCTTGTTTCCTTTTCTTTAAGGATGGTATGGTGGAAACTCAATCTGGATCCTTCCAGCGTCTATGAGATCTTCAAGGTCAATCCTGAAAGTACGACAATTTTCTATGTCATGCCCTCCTGCTTCAGAATGGTAAAATCATATTTCTTTGCAATTATGCTAAGCTCGAGACATTTTCCCTGCCTTTCTTTCAATTGTCTCAATAATACCAGCGTGGACTAGCTTAAAGTAAATATCGAGGTATGTTTTATAAAATATGGTGAAATCATATTGGCAAATCAGGGTATCCTGGGTGATGGGCATTCCCAGACCTACTCTATCATAGACTACCAAAGTGTGGGCCCCCCCACATGTGACTAATTTGCCCACTATTGATCATCTCGTGGATCCTAACCCATAGCATAGTGCATTCATTGGTAGTATGCCCCTTTTAGTGCAGATGGTAAGCACATCTTTTATGTGCGTCTCTGGGATTATACCAAAAACCTAGAGTTTGGTCAAGCTATAGGATTCCCATAGTCTTCAGATCTAGGAATATGACTGAGCGCGTGATGATTCTAGGCCTTTGGTAACTCTCTCGAGCGTGAGCCCTGAGAATAATCTTTCCTCTCCTTGATTTGAACCTAGTTAGCAAAATGGGATCGTCCCTAATGTTGCCCCAGTAATCCGTGACTCGGTTAAAAGGCTGAATTTTCTCATCTTTCTCTCCCACAGACTATTCATAGTTTTCTATGACCGAGGCTGACCTCTTGAGCATTTACCCATACTTCCTATATGTTTGGTTGATCATTTCTTTTGTATGGGTTATCCTTGTGTCAATGTTGGCTATTTTCTCCTCCATAAGAGTTATCTCTTCATCAACTTTTGTGGATCTAGTTTCCAACTTGTTCCCTACTTGTTTGGATTCCTTAATTTGTTCCCTCATTTCATTGATTTCCCGGTCAATCTCTTCCATTCTCTTGTGCGTTTCTTCCTTGGTGTCCATGGCAAGTCAACCTTCATGAGGAATAAAATTATTTTAGAAAATCTTTTAGAAGGTTTATAGGAAGCTTGAGTTTTTCTGAGGAACTTGGAGAACTCGAGGAGTAATTTTGGTAGGACTTTGCTCTTGTGGGTTTATATTTCTGCCTACGGTCTTCTAAAATCTTTTAAAAATGGAAGTGGATCAATTTATCCTTGATTAGAGAAACACACGTAGAACATAAAGGAATTATAACATATAAGAATATAATATCGCGCGTATCCTAACTTGGTGAACTTTTTTGTGCCAAAGGTAGGCCTAGCATTTTGAAAGACACATGTGTCGTATACACTCATTTCATTTCCCCCAGAAACAAAGATATATATAATCAAAAACTTTCTGATAAAGGTATACAAGGTAAGCCGAAAATGGGATACATTTTGCAAAGGAAAAGGGAAAATAGCGCATAAAATAGGCCCGTGCAAGGGAAAAATAGAGTAAACCCACGCAGGGGTATTTTAGAAAAATCAATACATAAAGATAAAACCGCGCAGGGGTGACACTATGATGCTTCTAATGATGATCCTTCATCTATTCGGCCCTTTTTGGACTCATTTGCAATCTCTCAATGTTCGTACGATCATTTTGATTTTGATTTTGATTTTGGGAACAACAGTCTAACCCTTCCGACACATATGTCTTTCAAAAATTTACCACATAAGGGTATGCTCATCTTTTCGAGCCGGAGGCCTTTTTCGACTCAAGGTGGTCTCACTAATGGGCCTGATACCCCTGGGATACCGGGTCAACTTAGGTTAATGCCTATTTCAGGGATTTGGCTTTGCTCTATGCTAGTTTGACTAAAGTGGGTTTTGAAAAGAGACTGGGAACCCGAGTGGACAGCTGTGGACTGAAACAATGAACAAGTGGCGGCCAACTTGGAACCAACTAATTGCTCATTGTTTCGAGAATTTTTGATTTTTTAAGTGGAGAAGTGACCGTGAAGACACGCGTAATCACTTTTTTCCTGATGCATTCTAATTTTTTCATTTGACAAAACTTGTATGCCATGAATGCAATAATAATATTTTGCAAAAATTTAAACACAAAGCAAATAGGTGCATAAATTAAAATTATTATATTCCCGAATAGTTAGTTCAAATAGAGCAAATAAGTTAGACAAATATTTTGCTTAGAACTTAGTTAAATCCCCAGCAGAGTCGCCATTTCTGTTTTATCGCATTTTCACTTCTTATTTTTGAAAAGAAAAAGCAACTTCATTTTTGAAATGGTTTTTGACTTCAATTAAATTCTCAAACTTAATTAAAACAGAGTCGCCACTTAATTTTTTTAGGAAAAATCAAGAAAATCTTTTGAAAAATACTTAAAGACTCAAAATAGATTAAAGACTTCAAGTTTAAAAAGATTCCGAGTAAGAAGTTCTTATTAATATTTTTAGAAGGTTTTTAAGGCACTAAAAATATTCGCTAACACGCTGTTATCCGGCTATTTTTCTAACTTATATTATGTGACTAACTTTGAAAATCATGGGAAATATTTGATAAGTAAAGAAAAGCTCTTTTTTCATGAAGAGTGTTCATTTGCAACAAAGTGATAAGCCATTTTTCGAATGAGATTTGCAAGTAAAACTTAATGGAAACTTAAGCGAAGATTCCAAATTAATTTAAAACACATGAAAATTTGCAAGTAAAACACATGTTACTTCAATGGGAAACTTAACTAAGTTAATAAAAAAGAGTTAGAGTTTACAAAGTCTATTTAATACAAATAAAACTAAACTACAAGAAAGGAGAAGTTGGGTTTAGGCAATTAGGCCCAAACCCCTACAAACGTCCATATTGGACTACAAATTTTGGGTTAAGCCTATTTAAATTTAGCTCTGCTTCTTTGGCCTTCTCTGTATATTAGCTTCCCTTTCTTTCGTGTGAAACTTAGGCCACACTTATCCTTTCTTCGAATCCTAACCCTTTTTTGGAGGCCTTGAGGATTAGACTCGAAACTGTTGGGTTTGAACCTAACGAACAAAACATGAGGGGAAATCTGGGAGTCAGAAGATGGACTGTTTCCGTGCAGTGATAATGGGATTCAACAAGTTTTGACGGAGAATTTTTACCACCTGAGTTTCACTGGTTTCACCAGAACTGGACCCAAAATCGCTTGAGAGTAGGGTAATTTAGGTGTTTTTAACTCTGAAGCTCTTGGTTACATGAGATTAGTGGAATTCTCCATCAAAATCCCCAAGTTTTCCCCCAAAATCCAGTTGCTAATCCGTTGGATAAGAGGGCTATTTATAGGGAATTTTGGGTCTGAAAAGGGGGGGGGGAATAGAGGGCAATTGGGAATTTCCTTTGAGGAACTTTGAAATCCCTTAACAGATAAGGCTACAACTCATCGTCCTTGTACGAATTTGTACAAGAATTCTCAAGTTTTGCGGAGGAATTGCCACCTAGGGAAAAATCTAGAACCTTCTTGGTTCTTAACGGAACAACTTGACAAAGACGGAGGGATTTTGGAGGATTTTGAGGTTGTTTTGCAGCTGTGTTGCTGCGTTTTGAGCAAGCCAGTGGATGTCATTTGGAAATTCTAGGGCTTCATTGGTGTGTTGTACGAAGAAGATAAACAAATGGGTAAAGGGGTCATTTGGTCATTTTTCTAAGAGAAAGAAGAAAGAGGAGTATAAGGGTGGATTGGGGTTAGGCCGGCCGGGTCAGAGAGTTGGGCTAAGGGAATTGTTTGTTTAGTTGTTGTTGGGCGAAGGTGTTCAGGTGGAATAAATATTAGGAGAGGGGAAATTGTTTTGGTGTGGGTTTGAGGGATTAAATGGTTTAAAGGATGGCCACATTTCTTTGCAAATGTGGCCAAATTCAATTTAAGGAATGACCAATTTGAAATGATTTAGTGAATTTTGGTCATAATTGAAATAAATGAATTAAATCAAATTAATTCGTTGAGCTTCTTTAATTGAAACAAAAATAAAATAATTATTCTTTCAAGAAAAACTATTTTCGTTTTAAAAATTAGAAACCATTTATTCAATTCGTTTCCAGTTTATTTTGAGAAAATGGAGCATTGTTAATTTAAACATAGTTTTTTACTCGAAAATAATTTCAAACGTGATTTCCTTGAGTAAAATATATAATTCTATATATTTAAATATAGAATATATATATTTTCACTTAAAATGACCAAATTAGCATGAAAATTGATTTTGGAATCAATTAATCTTTTATAAGAACAATTATTTTGAAATTGTTTCTGACAATTGAAAAAGCTCAAAATTAATTGCGATGTGGAGGGCAAATATTGGGTGTCAACACACACCATACAAATAATGCCTCCCAATCTGCAATGCAAAGACTACCACCGCTAACTCCAAGTTATGAGTAGGGTAGTTTCTCTCGTGAACCTTCAACTATCTCGAAGCATAAGCAATAACTAGGCCCTGCTGCATCAATATACAACCCAATCCAACTCCAGAAGCATCACAATACACTATAAACCCCTGGCCCTGAACTGAAAGAGTAAGAATCAGAGCTGAAGTCCACAAGGCCTTGAGCTTCAGAAAGCTCGCTTCACACTCATTAGACCATTAGAAAGGGACGTTCTTCTGGGTAAATCTAGTCAGCGGAGATGCTATAGAAGAAACCCCCTCCATAAATTGTCTGTAATAACCTGCCAACTCGATGAAACTACAAGCCTCATTAGGAGAAGTCGGCCTAGCCCAATCACGAACTGCCATAATCTTCACTGGACCAACCATAATCCAATCCTTGTACACCACGTTCACCAAGAATGTCACAGACTTAAGCCAAAACTCACACTTAGTGAATTTGGCATACAACTGATTGTCTCACAAGGTCTAAAGTACTACTCTCAGATGATGCTCATGCTCTTCTCTACTCCTTAAATACACCAAGATGTCATCGATGAGCACAATAACGAATAAATCCAGGTAGGCTCTGAACACTCAGTTAATCAACTCCATAAATGTTATGGGGGCATTGGTCAACCTAAAAGACATGACTAGGAACTCATAATGGCCATACCGAGTCCTAAATGCATTCTTTGGGATGACCGTCGCCCTAATCCTCAACTGATGATACCCAGATCTCAATTCTATCCTGGAGAACACCAGTACACCCTATAGTTTGTCAAACAGATCATCAATATGCGGCATAGGATACCTATTCTTAATTGTCACCTTATTCAGCTGCCTATAGTTAATAAACATACGCATGGACCCATCCTTTTTCTTCACAAATAAACTAGGAGCGCGCCACAAAGACACACTAGGCCTTATGAACCCTCTACTCTATAAGTCCTGGAGCTGATCCTTAAGCTCCATCAACTAAGGTTGGTGCCATCCGATATGGAAGAATAGAAATGTGCTGAGTGCCCAGCTCGACATCAATACCAAAGTCAATATCACGATCAGGAGGAAGACCTGGTAGATCAGAGGGGAACACATCTGAATACTCGCAGACCATAGGAATTGACTCAAGCAAAAATATGGTAGCACTAGTATCACGGACGAAAGCAAGATAAGCTAAGCACCCCTTCTTAATCAACCCATGGGCGCTCAGGAAAGATATAACTCCCCTCAGTATGTGGCTATCGACGCCCTTCCATACTATTAGAGGGATACCTGGAATCCATAGAGTAATGGTCTTAGAGAAGTAATCCAAGACCACATGGTAGGGAGACAAACAATCCATGCTTAAAATCATATCAAAATCAACCATATCCAGCACAACCAGGTCTACCCACATGTAATACCCCAGAATAGTCACCACACAAGCTCGATAAACATGATCCACTACTAATGAATCTCCTACTGGGGTAGCTATACGCAAAGGCACATGCAATAACTCACAAACAGACTCTAGACGGGTAGCATAATAAGCAGACACATACGAGAATATAGACCCCAGATCAAATAAAGTAGAAGTTGACTGATGGCAAATGGAGATCGTACCTGTGATAACAACATCTGAAGCCTCAACCTCTTAATGGCCCGAAAATACATACATGTGGCTTCGACCGCCACGTTCACTTAGTCTACAAGTCTGAGGACTGCCTCTAGTACCTTGGGGACCACCCCTACTACCCTGTGCACCACCTTTGGCTGGTAGTGATGGAGCCTTGGGGGCCTTAACTGGCTTATCATGTCTCCTATGGCGTTGTGCTGGAGCACATTCCCTAGGAAAGTGGCCCAACTTGCCACACTTATAACAACCCTGACCAACTATACCATGCTGCGATGAGCGAGCTGATTCAGAATGACTACCACGACCTATGGACCCAGAATAAGCACCTCATGAAGCCTGAACCATACTCTAGCTACCCTAACCCTCTGTAATCTGTAATACTGCCTAAATAGGCTGACTCAGCTAGAAATATTATTTGTGCTGAACTCTGGAAATGTTGTTGGTGCTGTAACTACCCTGATGGTAGGGCCTCTTAATGCTTCCCCCTTAGGCCTTGCAAAGTATGCCCTTAGTTGTATGTGCATGATCCACCACCTCCAGGAAGGACTGTCTTGATGCCACCATACCCTCTGTAGCCAAATTGAGTTGTAGAGTCAAACCATTGATAAAGCGACGCACCCTTTTGTGCTCGATGGGTAGAATCATGGTGGCATGTCTAGCTAACTCATAGAAGTAGACCTCGTACTCTGAGGAATACATAGAGTCCTGCTCCAATCTGATGAACTCGTCCATCAACCATTCTTTCAAATTGCACGATACATACTTCTTCAAGAAAGCTGCAGAGAATTGTGCCCAAGTAAGCAGAGGTGACCCAGGTAGTCTGCAGGCTATATAAGACCTCCACTACTATTTCGCTGGACGATCCAGCTGAAACACAGTCTAATATGCTCCGTGCAACTCAACCAACCCAAGGTTATGCAACCTCTCCTGGCAACTAATCAGAAACTCATGCGCATCCTCCCTAGGAGCACCAGAAAAACTCAGGAGACCCAACCTTAGAAACCTTCCAAGCATCTTCTGCTCAGAAGTCATAATAGGCCTAGCTAGAATAGGCAGAATAGTGGTAGGAATTGGTAATACCTCTAATAAGGGAGATGCAATAGTAGGTTGTGCTCCTGAACCCTGTGTTGTTGCCTGGGCTGAAGTTTGATCCTCTTCCCTGACTTGAGAACCAACCGAAATACCGAGCAAAGTTGCTGGCTGTGATATACCCTCCAGACACCCAAGCATGCAAACTAATGTATCCTGTAGTACCGGTGTAGCAACAAAATCAACCAAATGCTAGGGTAACCAACACCCTCCGGCTCATAACACTCCTCTTCAACCCCAATATTTAGCTCCGGCGATGGTAATCTATCATAGGTATGAGCTGGCGCCATAGCCTATCCCCTACCTTGGCCTCTAAGTTGACTTGTACCCTGTCCCCTAGTTGGGGATTTAACTGTAGGCACATGGGTCTCATCCTGACCTGCTGGTGATCTTGTCCAAACCATCTGAGAAAGAGTGAAACTAAAGATACTTAGAAGTTGATAATTCAAGGACACAGGATATGGAATCAAATAAGATGGAATCTTTCCTAGAAATATCCTATAGCCTCCCACAGATAGGATATGAACGTCATTGTACTAATCCACACTTTGCTCTTGTACTGGTAAGACCGGTGAATCTAAAGCTTTGTTACCACTCTGTCACGACCTAAAATTAGGCCGCGATGACACCTGCATACCCCTCGATAGGCAAGCTAACTCAATAATGTAGAAGTACAATAAAACCTTTAAAGTAACAAAAAACAAAAGGGAAACATACAAGAAAGGGGCCAGCAATATATATACATACCAATAGTAATAAATATACAAAATGGCCCCAAAGTGACCGAGAAAAAAACATATACAAAGACCAATCTCGGACTTGGTGTCACTGGTATAAGAGCATATAAAGTACGAAATAGCTATACAACATATACTGTCTATTCAAAATACAAAATATAGATAGAAGAGTATATGCAAAGCAGTAAAGGATCTCTATATGCCAGACGCTCACCATGATTCTAACAACAACTATCCACGAACGATTGGAGAGTCAATGAGGGTGGCTTATACTAGGTACTACATCAGAAAAAGATGCAAAAGTGTATTATGAGTACCAAAACATGGGGTAATCAGTGGGCATCACAGGCCGACCGAGCTCAGAAAGATAATATGTAACATAAATTATAGGAAAGTAAACTAACTACAGGGATCCGTCTAAATCTAGTTATCAACAAAAAATAGCATTATCTAAACTTACAATGAAGATAATAATAATAAATAAAAACAATAGGCAATCTGAGTACACACAAACAAATGAAATACATCGTGAGATGATATGATTCAAGATATTTCCAATGCAAAAATATAAAAATCCAATATCAGGTTCCTCGGGCACCCAAAATTTAACCTTAGACTTATCAACATATACATAAAAGTAAAACTTGGATGTTTGCTCATCGGGCCACCCAGAATCAAATATCGGACTCATCAACATAAAGTAAACAGAGAAAAGGTCCAGAAATGTCCCTCGAACCAGTGTAAAAAGTGGTACTTTTCTTTCTTTTCCAAAACCAGTGATGAAATATGAGAAAGTGCCTTCGAAATCCAAAAATCATAGTAAACATAGAAATCTCAAGTTTAAAATCAAAAATACTGTATTTTCCTTCATTTCTGTACCACTATCCATGCACATGCAGTATGAACATGCAGTATGAACATGTAAATTTCCAAATTCAGAGAATATAGCATATGTATAAGGCAAATAGGGTAAAACACCCTCCAAATAAGAGAACTGACCTGGAACTTCATCCATTATGTGTTATGGCCTTGGGCCCACAGTTACACATTAACAACAATAAAAATGGAAATAGAACTAAAAGAGTAAAATTAACTAGAAAAGCCTGCACTATCACAAAACTACCTCAAGCCTATCTTTAAGGATGCTAGTCCACCAGAGCGAGGCTAAAGCACCCTAAACTAAGGATAAGTAGTAATAATTCTTGTCTAAGGTCCCAGAATGGCCTATTTATTCAAAGACAGGATTTTAAGCCTAATTCTAACCTAAAACTTAACCTAACATTCAAGTAACTTATAAAATATATAATCTAACTAAGCCAAGTCTAAGGAAAATAAATCTTAACCTACCTTGGGGCTAAAATATAAGCACAAACCATTAATTATGTGCCTTTCTCTTCCAACAAGCCTCAGAATGCTGCCACATTATCATAAATACAATCCAGGTGTCAAGATGAAAAGAATGACACCCATATTGCTATACAAAAATTCAGGCCAGAAATCAGGTCGAAAAATGACCCTTGAGTCTTGCACAATGAAACAGAAAATAAATTTTACAATTATATTTGCAGCGAGTTTATAAACTCATGCCCAAAATATGAGCGCAAACTGTACTCATTTTGGGGCCCAAAATAACCCCGAAAGTCTACTTGATCAACAGATTTAACAAGAAATTTATGAAATTTAAATGGAAGATAACATGAATTGAAAGACGTAAAAGGAGCAGGGAATTATGAGGAAATTACTTGAACAATGAGGGATGAAATGGAAGATTGAACCAACTCACAAGCTCTTAATCAATGGAAGAAATTCAGAAAAGTGGAGGAGAAAACAAAGTTGATCATATATATAGGGTCCAGACACAAGCCTTCACACATGCATGCAAGACACCACACATGCAACCTCGCATAGGTGGCTTAGCCCTCACGCATGTGAAGAGCAAGGGGAGGCCAGGCCCGGTGCCCCTCCTGTATGCACGTGGGCTGGCCATCGCGCATGTGGGTATGCGTAGGCGACCAGGGCCACGCGTAGGTAAAGGGAAAAGAAGGTGGGACCCGGTGCCTTTTCTATACGTATACAACCAATCTCCCATGTAGGTAAAGGGTCGGGTACAATTGTAGCAGTTTCAGCAAACCAACAAATTTTCCCCACTTTGAAATGCCTCGGATGGACCCTCGAGATTTATTTGGGGTCCTACAGAAGCAAACAAACTATGCTACCCTATAAAAAATGGCATTTCAGACTCAATGAAATCAAGGAAATTCCCAACAGAGATTGTTTTAAGGAAAAGTGGGGCCCACACCCAAAAACCAACTTTTACCAAAAAGGAACCCAATAGCCTAAAATGAGTCTGAAAGTCTCGAAACCAAAACCAAAGGTCCGTCTAGACCAAAGTCAATGTTCTTGAGCTAACAGTGCTGGCAAAATTTTCATCTGAGACCATCTTCTTAAAATATTTACCAAAGTCAACTATGCCAGCTTTAAGTGTTTTAAAATAGGGAAAAAGGCCTAAAACACGAATGAACTGCCTCAGAACCAAATCGTCAGTCCCGACAACTCATAAATGACTTGTAGCCATTGTGAGAAATCTCATAACACAAAAAAATCATGAAAATTAAGAAAATGACCTAGAGGGTCATTACATGGAGTCGCAGGCAAAGAGTGTCACACTTCCTATGAGACTTGGCACCTGCATCCCACAAGTCATCAAAGGTGACGTAAGGTGTCAGCACAGGTTGAATCACAAGTGAACCGATGGGAAAAATGGTCCAGAAAGCAATTAAATAGTTGGGAAGCTTACAAGACCCTTTTTGGGATGTGTGCAAGGAATTTACTCTCAGTTTTTCTCCAATTAGAATATTATCCATAAAGTACACTTTGTAGTACATTCTAGAGCTTCTTCTTCCTTTAAACTTGTGAATAAAACTCCATTGTTGACAACTCTAAGCTTGGGATTGAAGATAGTGTATGATTATGAATGGAATTGATGATTATCCCTTGTATATTTTCTTTTTCCTTCACTATGAGTAGCTAAATTCTTTTCTAGGGGTGTGTGCAATGATGAGTGTTTGAAATTGGGATTGGGTATTAATTATTTGTGCTTCAAATTTGTTATTATGTATGGGTCTAGTGAATTATTCAAGTTTTAATTAAATAATTGATGGTTGCAAACAATAATTTAGCTTAATTATGTCCTTGCTTGAGATAGAAGATCTATAATTGGATAAGGATTTCTAGTAAGGATTTGGGAATTCTATCAATAGTTGAGGCTAGAAATAGTTCAACTTAAGAATTTCTCATCTAAGGGTGAGACTCGAAATAGCTCACCCACTTAAGTCATTTGGCTGTAGGGTGAGGCTAAGCCTTGGGGTTTGAAAGAAATCAAGGCTTATACATGTTTGATAGGTTGAAAAACAATCAAGCATACCTTTAACCAAGGCTATCTAAACTTTAATTATGCATAAGTCAAATAATTTATCCCAATTCTAATATATGACCCCATCGGAAGCACACCACTAGCCTTTCCATCCTGGCAATAAGGAAAGAAGAAAATGCCATAAGAAGTTAATGAAATGAAAATAAACCAAATGCATAACAGAGAAAAAAAGTACCGGGTTAACTATTAGCATATGCGTGTCACATGTGATTCATAAGTGGTGACTCATGTTTTGCATGTGACTTTACACATGCTAACAATATACCTGAGTTGTTAGGGTTATTATAGGCGAAGGGATGTGCGACTCGCATGCGGCAACACGCTTTCCATATGTTCTTTTGCCCTTTCTAACAATGAACTAAAATCTTTAGTCTTCACCTGCATCGCCACATGCTAGAAATAAAAGAGTAGCCTAAAAGACTAAGTTTGGGGGCATATGAATAAAAAATTGAATGTTGATTTAGAAAAAAGCCTAAGTTTGGGGGTGTGTCATTAATGTTGGAAAAAGGAGTTGAGCTTCAATGTGAGGTCGGACCAATGATTATCTTGTGAATTGCTTGAAAGAGTCAAGATATGAATGAAAGAAAAAGAATAGAGTGGTGCTAACTCTTGTCACTCCCCGAGGATACCCCCTAGACGTAACATAGGACCTGGAGCCGCAAGTAGCCCAAGTAAACCATTGGTCATAGCATAACTCAGATAATTATAAGAAAACATAGCGGAAGCATAAATAGAAAGCTAGGCAACCCAATCCATAAATGATAAAGTCAAGATGAAACATAATCCGAAAGAGAGACTCGAATACTGTCTATATCTGAAAAGCCTCTACATATGACATAAGGAGTTACTAGGATAAGACACCAGCTAACTCTAAATTCTGAAAGGACTATAGAAAGCTAAACTCAAGAACCGATCCTCGAAAGATGAGGACTCACCAACACTAGCTGGATGGTCTGCGATCTCTAGTCACGTGTCTGAGGGAGGAACCCTGAATCTGCATCATCAATAGGATGCAGCGCAAGAATATGCGTTAGTACTACAGGATGTACTGAATACGTAAGATATGCATAAGTACGGCAAAAACATGCTTGAAACATATTAAAAACTGTGGTCATGCATACAAGAGATATCATAAATAAATACCATAGATTGAGTTCAAGCATCACATAGAATAGCTTAATACTTTAAACCTTCATACGGGAGTTTTTTATAACCGATAATAGACCATGTGAGATATATGGAATCTAACTATGTCACCCTAGTTGGCAAAGCTACCCCGAACCATGCCAAGGCACGGGTTACTATACATATCATAGCTTGGAACCACTTTAATAAGGGGACACTCTCAACTAACGAGGACCCTTCATCATGAGGAGACACTCTCAACTAACGAGGACCCTCTTAAACTATGCTGGCAATATAGTTTTGGACTTGGGTTATATAGAACCCTCATCGCTCAGTGCTAAATACTACTCCCAAAAAATATACATAGCTCATAATAGGCTAGTGATATATCTAATGCCGAAATCTATTGAAAAGCATAAGGACATATTAATGTCATGCAAATTCAAATCATAAATCTTAAAGCTTAGCATAGTCATAATTCAAAACATAATTTCCCTTCTAAAATCATAAATTGAAGAATTAGGCATGCAATTTCTTAATACATAAGGTCATGTTATCTAAACATGCATATTTTCACTTGAAAATATGCAAATTGAAAGAATCATGCTAGGAATCATCTTTAATGCATGGGATTTTGAAATCAATTAAGTAACCTCAAATAAATCATACATAAGTAATGAGAAACCATGAATTTATGCTTTAAAATTGAACCCATAGGTTTTCCCCAAATTGGGTAAGAACCGTAATTTCACAAATTCATAAATCAAAGTAAAACTTGAGAATTTTAGGCATAAAGGTGAAAGGAATCCCTTATTAAATACCCACATACCTTATTTAAGCTTGCTTGATCTAAGATCAAAAGAAATGGAGGCTTGAACTTGGAGCTTGAGACTTAGAGCTGAAGGAGTTCTTTTCCTCTTTTGGTAGATGAATGAGGAATAATGAAAAACTTAGGCTAATAGGAGTAGAAACCCTACTAAAAGTAGCCAAAATGACCCCACTTATGAGTCAAAAGGGCGTGTAATTACCAAAATAACCCAGGGATTTAATTAGAAAAAGCTGTTAAAAAATCTCGGCTTCAGGGATCACAGGTGCAATCCACGAGCCGTAGTCCTGTTGACTCGTAGAACCACATCTGCAGCTGATCATTTGGGCCAAGAACCATGAGTCATGGTTTCTGATGAACGCTTAAATTGTGCTCTCCAATTAGGAGGCCACAACGATCATGCAGCAAAACCAAATTTATAAACTCAACGGATGTCGGGGTCGTACCCAAGGGACTTGACTTATCCAACTAGAGATTGTATGAGTTGATTTCAAAGCAAGAGTAATTGTTTAAACAAAAACAAGTAAAAGGATGGGGGGAATTGGGAAAGTTGTCACTACTAACACAACTCAACAATAAGCAATAAAACTAAAAATAGGTGTACCAAATGATTTAGAAGACTAGGGATGCATATCCGATGGGGCATTAGCTATAGGATGGGGTAATCATTAATTCACTTCTACTCTCACCTATTGACATGAATAGAGTTGGTCATAGGTGTGGAATGCTATCTCCCGATCAACATCCATATTTCCGATGATTTCGGTTAGAACATCGTTGGTGTGATAAATAATCAACCAACATTAGCTTGGGGAGGTCATCCTATTCCTAGCTCGGACCCTTAAATGGGAGATTCCTTCGATTAGAGATATTCCTACCCTCCAATCTAGATGGATTCCCAAGTACCCACTAGCAATTTCATATCCACAACTATGAAATTCTCTCCCGAGCAATCACATAGCTAAGTAAGGTAAATTAATGTTTGCAACCACCAATTTTAGGATTAAAACTTGATGAAATGACTAGACCCATGTTAAATATGCAATTATAAAGGTGAATTAACAACATCCACACCCATTAGCTAAGCATCCATCATTAATACACCTCTAGACAAGAGAATTTAGCCACTCATAGTAGGAGAAGAAGAGATACCATCTGGGTAATTCAAATTCCCATCCATTGTAGATGAATCTCAAGTTCTAGAATCAAATTAGGCACACAAATTGTTAACCAAGAGATTTGCATTGAAACCCTCTTCTCAATGGAGGTGGAAAAGTGTCTACAAAGCAAGAACTAACTTTCAAAACTCAGGTCTGAAGTATTGTATATACAAATTGGGCCAAAAATAGCCTTTTATATATTCACAAGTCGTCACATAAATTTAGGAAAAGTTTGCCCTTTCGAGAGGTGTGCAGTGCGACATGAAGTTTGCACATCACAATGTGCACGTCGCAAACCTGCTTCAACTCGACTAGTGACTTCAGCTGAAATTATGGGCTTCGTGCGAAGGTGGTGCAATTCGTACCATGGGATATGCGCATTGCACAACGACCGCACTCCTTTGTAGAATCTTTAGCAACTTTGGTAGCTTCAGGCAGAGGAGGTGAAAACCGCACCTTGGCTTGCGCGTGTTGCACAACCACCATATCTCAAGGCAGATTCTTCAGCTTTTCTCAATTCTTCACACTAAGCTTCTTTTTGGGTCTATCCTTGTTCTTCATCTTCTACCAAAAGTACCAGCATAGACATCAATAAAGGCCATAAGAATCTCTAAATTCAAAACATAGCAATAATTCATGGATATTGGCTCAATAAGTTGGTAGATTACCAACTTATCAGTTTCTACTCATGGTTACTGGCCCAAATGATCAGCTGTAAATGTGGTTCTATGAGTCAATAGGATGGTCTAAAACTTGGTATCAGAGCCTCAAGTTCAAGAGTCCTAGGGTGTATGAAAGACGCATCAAGTAGAGTCTCTTTCGTGTGTGAAACACGCCACATTTATAAGGGGGAAGCTATGAGGTATCTTAGGAAAAACTTTACTTCTTTCTTGATCAATATCGTGTGATAGAGTTTAACTCAATTACTCCTCTAATCCATTATTTATGCATTTTAGATTATGCCTCTTCCCCATGCCATACCTCGCATAGCTGCCTGAAATGTTGACCCTCTGATTCCATACCTCGAGGTCACAAATGCGGAGTTCAGGAATGCTATTCATATGCTAGCTCAGACTATGGCCGCTCAGGCCAATGAGCAGGCTCCTATCCACATCAACCCCGAAGGTGGAGTTGCGGCCCAATTTATAGACTTCATTCACATGAATCCACTTGAGTTCTGGGGTTCAAAAGTTGGTGAGGATACACAAAATCTTATGGATGAGGTAAAAAAGATCTTTGGTGTAATGCAAGTGGTTGGCATTGATGGTATTGAGCTAGCTTCCTATCAGCTTAAGGATGTATCTCACATTTGGTACACTCAGCAGAAAGATGTTAGGGATAGGGATATGGTCCCTATGACTTGGGAATGCTTTGAGAGGGCTTTTCTTGAGTGGTTCTTCCCGAGGGAGTTAGGCAAGCTAAGGCCGAAGATTTCGTGAATTCGAGGCAAGGTTCCATGTCAGTTCAGGAGTACGGGTTGAAGTTCACCCAGCTTTTTAGGTATGCTACTTCCATGGTGGCTGATCTGTGGGATGAGATGAGTAAGTACATTTACGGAGTATCAAATTTGGTAAAAAATGAATGTAGGTCCGGTATGCTTTTGGGTGACATGGATATTTCTCGACTTATGACTCATGGACATCAGATTGAGGGAGACAAGTTGAGGGAAATAGCAAGGTAGAACAAGATGGTTAGATCAGAGAGTTCAGGTTTTAGCCATCAGAGGTCCAGAGGCAAACATCACTCTTCATTTCAAAAGAAATCATCAGGACCCGTTCATTCTTCAGCTAGTTCTCCTACCCATGCCCCCAGGCCTTGTCATGACTAGACATGTAGAGGATCTAGTTCCTATTTGTATGTGAGTATTGCAAAGGGGACCTCTTACCCTTTTTGAAACAAGTGTGGTAGGAGTCATCTTGGTGAATGTTTAGCTGGTTCAGGTGGATGCTTTGGATGTGGTCAGGTTGGACACAAGCTTAGAGATTGCCCTTCAGCTAAGAAGGGACAGGGAGGTAGCAGGACTGAGTCTGCCCCAACAACCCCAGGAGGTTGACCGGCCCAATAGGACACTACTTTTAGTTTTGGTGGTCAGTGCCAGAACTATCTCTATGCCATATCCTCTCGCCAGGACTAGGAGAGTTTACTGGACATTGTTACTCGTATGTTGAAAGTCTTCTCTCTCGATGTGTATACTTTATTGGACCCAGTGTCTCCTTATCTTTTGTGACCCCTTATGCTGCTTGAAAGTTTGAAATTAGTATTGATCAACTCTTAGAACCCTTTTGTGTTTCTACTCTTGTTGGTGAGTCAGTCCTAGCCAAAAGAATCTACCAAAATTTCTCTATCTCAGTCCTTCATAGAGTCACTTCAGCGGATCTAGTAGAGTTGGAGATGACTGATTTTGATGTTATTCTTAGTATGAATTAGTTGTATGCATATTATGCCTCGATTGATTGTCGTACCCGAGTCATCAGTTTCAAGTTCCCAAATGAACCTGTCTTAGAGCGGCAAGGTAGTCCTCCATCCTTGAAAGGTCATTTCATATCTCATATTAAGGCTAGGAAGATTATTTCTAAGGGTTATGTTTATCATATAGTTTGGGTTGTGGACACGGAGTCCAAAACCCTACCTCTCCAGTCAGTTCCTATTGTGAATGAGTTTCCAGAAGTGTTTCTCGGAGTCCCTCCCAAGCGGGAGATCGACTTTTTAATAGATCTTCTTCTCGATATGCATCCTATCTCTATCCCCCCCTATAGAATGGATTTTTCGTAGCTTGAAAAACTGAAGGATCAGTTGAAAGACCTTCTTGTTAAGGGTTTTATTCGACCCAACATCTCTCCATGGGGTGCTCCAGTTTTATTCGTGCGAAATAAAGATGGTTCCCTCAGAATGTGTATTGACTATCGTCAGTTGAACAAGGTCATTATCAAGAATAAGTGTCCTATTCCTAGAATTGATGACTTGTTCGATCAACTTCAGGGTTCCAGTTACTTCTCCAAGATCGACCTTAGATTCAGTTATCATTAGCTCAAAGTTAGAGAATGTGACATCCCAAAGACAGCCTTCAGAACTTGGTATGGTCATTATGAATTTATGGTTATGTCTTTTTGACTAACAAATGCTCTTACAGCCTTTATGGATTTGATGAACCGTGTGTTCAAAAAATATTTGGATATGTTTGTTATTATTTTCATTGATGATATTCTTAATTATTCTCGGAGTAAGGAGGAGCATGCGGACCATTTGAGAGTGGTGTTGCAAACTCATAAGGATCGAAAGTTATTTGCTAAGTTTAGCAAGTGTCAGTTTTTGATGCAGTCTGTTGCTTTTCTGGGTCATATTATGACTAGAGATGGTATTCGAGTTGATTCTCAAAAGATTGAGGCAGTAAAGGACTGGCCTAGACCCACTTCCCCATATGATACTAGGAGCTTTTAGGGTTTGGATGGTTACTACAAGAGATTTGTGGAGGGGTTTTCTTCTATTGCTGCCCCATTGACTCGGTTGACTCAGAAGAAGGTTAAATTTAAGTGGTCTGATCTATTTGAGAAGAACTTTTAGAAATTAAAGACTAGGTTGACCACAACTCCAGTGTTGGCTCTACCCGAGGGCCTAGATGACTTTGTTGTGTATTGTGATGCTCTAGGATTGGTTTGAGTTGTGTGTTGATGCAGCATTGTAAGGTGATTGCTTATGCTTCGAGACAGCTTAAGATTCATGAGAAAAACTACCCTACTTATGATCTTGAGTTAGCGGCCGTGGTTTTTTCTTTGAAGATTTAGAGACATTACTTGTATGGTGTTCACGTGGATCTATTCACCGATCACAAGAGTCTTCAGTATGTGTTCACTCAAAAGGAATTGAATCTTCATCAAAGGAGATGGCTTGAGCTTCTTTAGGATTATGATATGAGCGTGCTTTACCATCCGGGTAAGGCCAATGTCATGGTGGATGCACTTAGTAGGTTGTCTATGGGTAGTGTATCTTCGGTTGAGGACGAAAAGAAGGAATTGGCCAAGGATATTCATCAACTTGCTCGACTAGGAGTTTGCCTTATGGATTTGACAAAAGGTGGTGTTATTGTTCAAAATTGTTTCGAATCATCTTTGGTGGTTGAAGTGAAAGAAAATCAAGACAGTGATCCTATTTTGCACCAGCTGAAGGGTGCAGTCCATCAGCAAAGAGTAGAGGTTTTCTCCCAAGGGGGAGATGGTATGCTTCGATATCAGGGTCGATTGTGTGTTCCTGACATAGATGGGTTGAGATAACAGATTTTGACAGAGGCTCATAGCTCCAAGTAATCTATTCACCCTGGTACCACCAAGATGTACCATGACTTATGGGAAGTCTATTGATGTAATAGCATGAATAGGGACATAGCAGGTTTCGTGGCTAAGTGTCCCAACTATCAACAAGTGAAGGTAGAGCATCATCGACTGTGTGGTATGACTCAGGATATTGATCTTCCTACTTGGAAATAAGAAGCGATCAATATGGTCTTTATTAGTGGTTTGCCTCATACTCGAAGGTAACATGATTCTATTTGAGTGATTGTCGATAGGATGACTAAGTCATCCCACTTCTTGGCTGTTAAGATTATGGATTCTGCAGAGGATTATGACACACTCTACATTTGGGAGATAGTCAGATTGCATCGTGTTCTGTTGTCCATCATTTCAGATAGGGGTAATCAGTTTACGTCCCATTTTTAGAAGTTATTTCAAAAAGGTCTTGGTAGTCAGGTTAAGCTTAGCACAACTTTTCACCCACAGACGAATGGCTAGGCAGAGCATACTATTCAGACTTTGGAGGATATGTTGAGAGCTTTTGTGATTGATTTCAAAGGTAATTGGGATGATCACTTACCTCTTATCTAGTTTACCTATAACAACAACTTTTATTCTAGCATCCAGATGGCTCCTTATGAGGCACTTTATGGGCGGAGGTGTAGATCTCCTATTGGTTGGTTTGAGGTAGGTGAGGCAGTTTTGATTGGTCCAGATTCGGTTCATGAGACTATGGAGAAGGTTCAAATCATTATGGAGAAGGTTCATATCATTATGGAGAGGTTGAAGACCACTCAGAGTCGATAGAAATAATATGTAGACGTGAGGAGAATGGAGTTAGAGTTTGAGGTTGATGATTGGGTATTTCTGAAGGTGTCACCCATGAAGGGTGTGATGAGGTTTGGTAAGAAAGGGAAACATAGTCCCCACTATGTAGGTCCTTATCGGATTCTGAGGAGAGTTGGTAATGTTGCTTATGAATTGGATTTGCCAACATAATTTGAAGTGGTTAATCCAATTTTCCATGTTTCCTTGTTGAAGAAGTGTGTTGGTGACCCGACCTTAATTATTTTTTTGGAGGATGTGAGTGTGAAAGATAGCCTTAATTATGAGGAAGTTCCCATGGAGATTCTTGATCATCAGATTCAGAGGTTGAGAAATAAAGAAGTCGCTTCGATGAAGGTCCTTTGGAGAAATCAGCTAGTTGAGAGAGCTACTTGGGAAACAGAAGCAGCCATGAAAGCCAAGTATCCTTATCTCTTTCCTTTCAATTCAGTTTCAGCTTGAGGTAATAGTTTCCTCCTTAGCATGTCCCTTCGATGCTATTCTATTAGTTTCCCTCATGATCCTAGCATGCATTCATGTTTTCCAAAGTTAGTTCAATCATGCTTTAAGTTGAAAAGCTCAGTTTTCATGTTTGTCCTTCAATTTTATGTTTTGTTGGTTGGTTGGGATGTTTTCTCTCCAATTTTCCTTGCTTAGTCTTCATTCGAGGATGAATGATCCGAAGGGGGAGATATTGTAACACCCCAGAATTTGAATCAGCTTTTAAACTTAGAATATCTGAAAATTCAGAGATTCTAAGTTTAAAAGCTGATTTGAATTCTTGGGTGTTACACCTGTTGAGCCAAACAAAAGGGTGTTTGAAAGAATGGTTGTAGGGAATACTTGGGTTGTGAGAGGGAGGAATAAGGTAAACTGGAATTGAAAAAGTGAGCGGTGTACTTGAATGCCTAATGATAACGTTAGAGAGGTTTAGTCACTTGAGCCAAATGAAATTCTTACCTTAACCCTAGCTTAAATTGTTACCCGCAAGTCCTTAGTGATTTCGAGCTTTGTAACTCTACGTTAGTGACGAATTACATAAAGGGCAAGCCTATGGTTCCACGTGTCTACACTCAAACTTCTTTGAGAGAGTAAGAGTCTTTGTGTTCTCTTATAATCCCTATATTCTGAATTGCATGATTGTGAGTGGGATTCTCTCTTGTGATGAGTGGCATTGCATCTTTGAAGTGAATAGTGAAGTCTTCATTTCAATTGAGAGGAATGAATGAGACAAGTTGTGTAGCAAATCTTGAGGCAAACCTTGAAGGTTTATGCCAATGACTTGAGAAGCTTGATGATGTTGTTTTAAAGGAAAAGTTCCCCTGATTTTGAATGAGAGTTGAAGTCTCTTGAAATGAGCTTTTGAAATAAAGTGTATTTGCCTCGTGCTTATGGTGGTACCAAAAGAGATTAGTGTTTTGGTTTGAGTATTTTGTTTATTACTTTCTTGTGTTTTTGAGTCGGTGTAGTCCATTGTGCAATCCTTATGTCTTGAGAAGTTTGTGTTAATTAGGCCTTATGAGTGCTTTGCTTGGGGACAAGAAATAGTTCAAGTTTGGGGGTTTGATAAGTTGGTAATCTACCAACTTATTTAGCTCTTAAATATGAGTTATTGCCCTGAATTGATGCTATTTAGAAGGATTTTGTGCTTCTATTCTCTTGTATGCATGCATTCTTGAACAATGAAGATAGAAGAGGATTTGAATATAAATGAGCTATAAATGAAAGCTAAGTCGAGATGACCCAGAGAGAAGAGATCTGCTAGGGATGTGAGTTAGAACCTGCGTGTCACAAGTTGGCACCTGCGTTTCATAGGTGCCAACGCAAGTAGAGCTTGGACATTGCCTAACAATATAGGCACCTGCGTGCCACAAGTCCTCAAGGGCGGTCACAGGTGCCCGTGCAGATGAATCGTCATGACCCAAAAATGGGCCGCAATGGCGCTTACATACCCCCTGGTAGGAACGAAAAATGAAAGGGAAACATACAAAAAAGTGGCCAGTAATATATATACATACCAACAGTAATAAATATACAAAAATTCCCACAAATAGAGCGAGAAGACAAGCATATACAAAGACCAACCCCAGACTAGGTGTCACCGGTATAAGAGCATCTAAACTACGGAATAGCTATACACCATATACTGTCTATCTAAGATACAAAATATAGACAGAAGAGTAGATGGAAAGCAGTAAGGGATCTCCAATTATCGGAAGCTCACCATGATCCGAACAACAGCTAGCCAGGAACGACTGGAGGGTCAATGAGGGTGGCTCGTACTAGGTGCTGCATCAGAAAAAGATACAAAAGTGTATTATGAGTACCAAAATACGGGGTACTTAGTAGGCATCATAGGATGACCGAGCTCAAAAAGATAATATGTAATATAAATTACAGGAAATTAAACTAGCTATAGGGATCCGCCTAAATCTAGTTATCAACAGAAAATAGAACTATCTAAACTGACGGTGAAGACAATAATAATAAATAAAGACAACAGGCAATCAGAGTACACATAAGCAAATGCAATGCAACATGAGATGATATGATGCAGGATGTGGCCAAATGCAAAAATATAAAAACCCGATATATGGTGCCCCGGGCACCTAGAATTTAACCTTGGACTCATCAACATATGCATAAAAGTAAAACTCGGATATGTACTTATAGGGCCGCCCAGATGAGAACTTCTGACTCATCAACAGAAAGTAAATGGAAAAAAGGTCTGGAAACATCCCTCGGACCGGCGTAAAAAGTGGTACATTTATTTCTTTCCAAAACCAGTGATGAAATATGAGAAAATTCCTTTAAAATCCAAAAATCATAGTAAACATAGAAAATCTCAACTTTAAAATCAAAAATACCATATTTTTTTCATTTCTGAACCACTATCTATGCAAATGTAGTATGAACATGTAAATTCCCAAATTCAGAGAATATAGCATACGTACAAGGCAAACAGGGTAAACCACTCTCCAAATAAGAGAACTGACCTAGAACTTTGTCCAATCTGTGCAATAGCCTCGGGCCCATAGTTACACAATAACAACAATAAAAGCGGAAACATAACTAAAAGCCTAAAATTAACCAGTAAAGCCTATGCTATCACAAAATCACCTCAAGTCTATTTCTAAGGATTCTAGTCCACCAGAGCGAGGCTAAAGCACCCTAAACTAAGGGTAAGTAGTAAAAATTCTAGTCTACGGTCCCGAAATGGTCCATTTATACAAAGACAAGATTTTAAGCCTAATTCTAATCTAAAACTTAACCTAACGTTCAAGTAACTTATAAAATATATAATCTAACTAAGCCAAGTCTAAGGAAAATAAACTATAACCTACCTCAAGGCTAAACTGCAAGTCGGCTGGGTCACTGGTTCAACTGAAGATGGTGTGCGACGCACATATCATGATGTGTGAACCGCACGTTGCATTGCACACCACCCGAAGGGTAATTTTGTCTTGAATTGTAGTGACGGTTTGGGAAAGTATAAAAGGCCAATTTAGGCACAATTGTAAATAACATTCTTCAGTCCTGAATATTCAAAAGAGCTTTTTACTTTGAGAACAAGTTTTCCTCTCCTAGAAGAAGAGGGTTTCAATCTTTTCTCTCTTCCAAATCTTGGTTAACCATTTGTGTACTCAAATTGAGCTTAGAACTTGAGATTAAGCTTGAATGAAGAGGATTGTGACTTACCCATTTGGTATATCTCTCTCCTTTATTATGAGTGGCTAATTTCATTTGTCTAGGGATGTGTTGATAATGGGTAGTTGACAAATGGGTGTGGGTGTTGTTTATTCTCGCTTATAATTGCTTATTTGACATGGGTGTAGTAGTTTCACCAAGTTTTAATCCTAAAATTGGTGGTTGCTAACATTAATTTTCATTACTTGACTATGTTGTTGCTTGAAAGAGAATTTCATGGTTTCGGATGTGAGATTACTAGTGGGAACTTGGGACTCCATTCAGATTTGAGGCTAGAAATAGGTCAGATCGACGGGATCACCCACTTAAGGGTCTGACCTAGAGATAGTGTGACCTCCCCAAGCTAGATATTTCTTAGTTGTTGATTTAACTGATGATGCTCTAACTAGGATTATCAGATATATAGTTGTTGATTGAGAGATAAACAACCATACCCATTACCAATGCTACTTGTGTCAATAAGCGAGAATAAGTGTGACTTGATAAACACCCTATCCCACGTTAAAGCCCCATTGGATACACATCCCTAGTCTCCTACTCAACTTGGTACACCCATTTTACTTACTTGCTTTAAATTCGAATTGTGATTGTAGTGACAGAATCCCAATTCCCCAACCTTTTACTTTCTTGTTTTTAAACAATTACTCTCCTTGTGAACTCATTTCAATACAATCTTCATATAGCTAGCATCAAGTTTCTGTGGGTACGACCTCCGACACCTATTGGGTACTTATAAATGTGTTTTTCTTTATGATTGTCATGCCTCGATCTTTGGGGAGTACGATTTGAGCATTTATCAAACTTCATCCAATCTGTGCTATGGCCTTGGGCCCACAGTTACACATTAATAACAATAAAAATAAAAATAGAACTAAAGCATAAAATTAACTAGAAAAGCCTGCGCTATCACAAAACTACCTCATGCCTATATCTAAGGATTCTAGTCTATCAGAGCGAGGCTAAAGAACACTAAACTAAGGATAAGTAATAATAATTCTTTTCTAAGGTCCCAGAATGGCCTATTTATTCAAATATATTTTAAGCCTAATTCTAACCAAAAACATGACCTAACGTTCAAGTAACTTATAAAATATATAATCTATATAGAAATTCAGGCCAGAAATTAGGTCGGAAAATGACCCTTGAGGCCTGCACAATGAAACAGAAAATAAATTTTACAATTATGTTTGAAGCGAGTTCATAAATTCATGCCCAAAATGCAAGCGCAAACTGGATTCATATTAGGGCCCAAAATAGCCCCGAAAGTATACTTGATCAATCGATTTAACAAGAAATTTATGGAATTTAAATGGAAGATAACATGATTTTAAAGACGCAAAAGGAGCAGAGAATTACGAGAAAATTACTAGAACAATGAGGGATGAAATGGAAGCTTGAACCAGCTCACAAGCTCTTAATCAATGGAAGAAATTCAGAAAAGTGGAGGAGAAAACAAAGTTGATCATATATATAGCTGCCAGACACAGTCCTTCGCACATGCGTGCAGGATACCACACATGCAGTCTCGCATAGGTGGCTTAGCCCTCGTGCATGTGAAGAGCAAGGGGAGGCCAGGCCAGGTGCCTCTCCTGTAAGCACGCGGGCTGGGCATCGCGCATGTGGGTACACGTAGGAGACCAGGGCCATGCATAGGTGAAGGGAAAATGAGGTGGTGTGTGGTGCCTCTTCTACGTGTATGTAACCAATCTCCCACAAAGGCGAAGGATTGGGTACTGTTGTAGCAGTTGTAGCAAACCAACAAACTTTCCCCACTTTGAAATACCTTGGATGGACCCCCGGGATTCATTTGGGGTCCCATAAAAGCAAACAAACTATGCTACCCTATCAAAAATGGTATTTAAGACTCAATGAAATCAACAAAATTCCCAACAGAGATTATTTTAAGGAAAAGTGGAGCTCACACCCAAAAACCAACTTTTACCAAAAAGGAACCCAATAGCCCAAAATGCGTTTGGAAGCCTCGGGACCTAAACAAAAGGTCCCTCTAGCCCAAAGTCAATTTTCTTGAGCTAACAGTGCTGGCAAAATTTTCATCTGAAGCCATCTTCTCCAAATGTTTACCAAAGTCAACTCTGTCAGCTTTAAGAGTTTTAAAATAGGGAAAAATGCCAAAAACACGAATGAACTGCCTCAAAACCAAACCGTCAGTACTGACAACTCATAAATGACTTGTAGCTATTGTGAAAAATCTCATAAAATAGAAAAAGCACGAAAATCAAGAAAATGACCTAGAGGGCCATTACATGGAGCCACAGGCAAAGAGTGTCACACTGCCCATGAGACTTGGAACCTGCGTGTCATAAGTTATCAAGGGTGACCAAAGGTGTTAGCACATGTTGAAGAACAAGTGACCCAAAGGAAAAAATGATCCAAAAAGCAATTGAATAGTTTGGAAGCTTCCAAGACCCTTTTTGGGATATGTGCAAGGAATTTACTCTCAGGTTTTGTCCAATTAGAATATTGTTCATAGAGTACATTTTGTAGTACATTCTAGAGCTTCTTATTCCTTAAAACTTGTGAAGAAAACTACATTGTTGACAACTCTAAGCTTGGGATTGAAGATAGTGTATGATTATGAATGGAATTGATGATTATCCACTTGGTATATTTTCTTTTTCCTTCACTATGAGTAGCTAAATTATTTTCTAGGGGTACATACAATGATGGGTGTATGAAATTGGGACTGGGTATTAATTATTTGTGCTTTTAATTTATTATTATGTGTGGGTCTAGTGAATTCTTCAAGTTTTAATTAAATAATTTATGGTTGCAAACATTAATTTAGCTTAATTATGTTATTGCTTGAGATAGAAGTTCTATAATTGGATAAGAATTTATAGTAAGGATTTGGGAATTCTATCAATAGTTGAGGCTAGAAATAGTTCAACTTAAGAATTTCTCATCTAAGGGTGAGGCTAGAAATAACTCACCCACTTAAGACATTTGGTTGTAGGGTGAGGCTAAGCCTTGTGGTTTGAAAGAATCTAAGTCTTATACATGTTTGATAGGTTGAAAAACAATCAAGCATACCTTTTACCAAGGCTACCTACACTTTAATCATGCATAAGTCAAATAATTGATCCCAATTCCAATATATGACCCCATCGAAATCACACCCATAGCCTTTCCATCCTTGATAGTTAATAATTGTGTTACTTTTCATCTTGCTTACTAAATCAAACAATTGTTCAAACTTTTCTGCCAATTTACTTTTATTTATTTATATAACAAGCACGCCCTTGCGAATTAATTTATGAATTTTGGTAAATCTTTACTCCAATCCTCGTGGATTTGACCCTGACTCTTGTTGGGTAATTATTTTACGACGACCATAGCCACCTCCTTAATCAGGGAGTTATTTTGGACATTATTAGCTACCCATTCCTAAGTGGAAATGGGAGAGGATAACTATGGGCTTCATCGTAGGCTTGACACGTAATTTATGGAGATTTGATGCTATTTAGGTCATCGTGGATATGTTGATGAAGTTTGCTCACTTTTTGCCGGTTCAGACTTCTTATAGTTCAGAGAGATTGGCTTAGATCTACATTTGCAAGATTGTTTGTTTGCATTGGGTGCCTGTTTCCATCATTTTTTACTATAGTACTCAGTTTACTTAATATTTCTAGAGGTCGATTCAGAGAGAGTTGGGTACCCGAGTTGAGCTTAGCATGACTTTTCACCCGCAAACTGATGGTCAGTCACAACATACTATATAGGTTCTGGAGGGCATGTTGGGGGCTTGTGTTATTGATTTTAGAGGTCAGTGGTATTAGTACTTAGCCTTGGCAGAGTTCGCGTATAATAATAGCTACACTACAGTATTCAGATGGCTCCATTTGAGGGCATTCTATGGCAGGTGGTGCAGGTCTCTAGTGGGTTTGTTTGATGCTTTCAAGGTTAGGACGGGGGTACCAAATTGTTGCGTGATTCTATGGATCAGGTTTAGGTCATTCAGGAGAGACTTCATACTTCCGAGAGTAGGCAAAAGAGTTATGCTAAACAGAGGGTTTGAGCCTTGGAGTTTATGGTTGGTGACAAAGTTTTCCTTTCTGTGTCACCTATGAAGGGCATGATATGGTTTGGGAGGAAGGGAAAACTTAGACCTAGGTTCATTGGGCCTTTTGAGATCCTTCATCCCATTAGGGAGGTAGCATATGAGTTAGCCCTGCCTCCTACTCTTTCAGGTGTTCACCCCATTTTCCATATTTCTATGCTGAGAAGGTATGTTTTGGATAAGTCGCCCGTTCTTTAATAGCATTTGGTTAAGTTGGATGAGTTTTTGGCTTTTGAGGAGGAGCCTGTTACTATTTTGGACAGGCAGGTTAGATAGTTCAGGTCCAAGGATATCTCGTGAGTTAAGGTTCAATACTGGCATCATCATGTCGAGGAGGATACTTGGGAGACTAGGATTGACATGCCGACCTCATATCCTCACCTTTTCGAGCCTTTAGATACCTTTTTTTCTCAAACTTTCAAGGATGAAAGTCCTTTTAGTAGTGGATGTTGTAATGACCCTCGTGGTTGTTTTCTTACTTTCTTGCCTATATACCTTTCCAACCCTTCTCGTAGCTTCTTTATAGTTTGTTGACTTATTGGGATGGGTGGCATGCTTCTCGAGGCATTCGATCAAATTTTAGAAGAGTTTTCCTGTTTTGGAACTCTTAAAGTTGAAATGTTTGACTTTGGTGAACATTCTGTCATGATCTGATTGCTCAGGCCATGATGGCACCTACAACCCCCCCAAGTAGGCAAACCAATCCCTGTAGCCTGGAATGGTTAGTAATGGGCTACTACCTAACCAATATGCACAATAAGCAGAAATAAGTGGAAGCAGAACAAGATAGAGACAAGCGGAAGCAAATACCCGAATATAATTATATACATACAAGAGAACTACACTAACCCCAAGACTTGGTATCAATAGTACAGGAGCTTCAAAATAGAATCCAAGTGCTAGATATAACAAAATGGACTACACAACTGTCTCTGAATACATAAAGAGTAAGAGTACAAAAGATGAGATACGATCAAGCCTCGATCGTTAGACGCTCACCCTAGTCTCGAATATCCCGAAGCTGCACGAATCTCCACGCGATCAATGGTTAAAGCTCACACTAATATATGCACCAAAGGGTGCAGAAGTGTAGTATCAGCACCAATTGCTAAGCAATAGGTACCTACTAGGCATCATCGATTGACTTAGCGCATATAAAATATAAAAGCAGTAATAAGCAAATAACAAGGAAACAGTCACAGAGGCAAAGAGGAAGCACAAGGAAACTAGGACAAGAGTAATCAGCCAAGAGTTACAAGTATAACATGCTAGCACAGAAGATATACATACACAGAAACATAGGTGAAGGAGGGAAGAAGGACGCACCTGGGATCCTTGCAACAACAGTACATATAAAAAGAGAGTTTAAAGAGATGGACGATATACCGGTAACCTCAAGTAAAAAGGGAAAGAAGGAAAGCAATTCAACAATCGAACTAGAAGCCATATACTAATAGAAACATGCTTAAGAAATCAATTTCAAGATAAGAAGAGACGTAAAATAGCCTCTCAAGCATAACCCTAGGATGGATTAATTAAACCACAAGTACCCAGATCCGCTAATGAAAACCACGACAGGGAATAGAATTCAAACCCCACAACCACTCAGAAGGCTACACAATCAGTATCTCAGCAGTGCAAGTCCCACTAGACTCTTAATAATCATAGTCCCAAAGTCGATGCCTCAATAGGGTAAAACAACTAATCCAACTGGTACCAAAGGTTAAAACAAGCTCTAAGAAACGAACGGAGAAATATAATCTACCTACAGTCCCAACAGCCTCCCATACAACCAAGGAATACAATTAAGTGAAAACAAACCCTTCGACTGCCCATACAACCAGAGCGTACACCGAGCACACAGAAAACAAGGGTGGAATCAGAATACAATATGTATGATGATGATGTGATGAATTTGATGTGATAGTGACCCATATAATCCCTCTCTGGTACCCCCAAAGGCCCAATAGAGGTAGGATTGATGGAAGGACTCTACCCGTGTACCTCTACTCCGCCGTACACCCTTCCTCCCGATGCGTGCGTCAGCCCGTAGTTGGTAGCCCAGTAATTATAGGGTCCATGGAGGTCTACTCATAGACAACATACAAAACCGCGTGAATCTCAAATAGTAGATCAATACTTGGAACCTCGTAGTACATGCTCACAATCGAACCGGGTCTAAAACAGTAGTGGTAATCTCAAAAGACCCTCTCAAAGGGTACTCGAAGCGTATCCGGGTCTAAAATCAGTAATCAAGCCTCAATAACCCTCTCAAGGGTGCCTAGCGCGTATTCGGGTCTAAAACCATGGTAAAACCTTTCTAGCACTGCGGCATAGCTGAGTCTATTATTGGTAATAAAATCAGTGAGAAAACCAGCATAGTACCACCATTATTTCTAACAAAATCCACTAGTCAGTTCTAAATCTCATTTTATTATCATTTATACCAAAAATGGGCCCCTCGAGCCATGCAAAGTTTAGAAAAATTGGTTATAGTAAGCTCGAATCCAAAACAGTAGTAAAACATACAGGAAAAACCTTTTTCATGAATGACATGCTCACAAATAACAAGTTTAGCCCACAATGGCTCACAAACATTCATATCGGCCCTGCACAAGCACAAGGATTCTACAGCAGATAGCCAGCCAAAAATAAGTTCACCATGTCCAGGACTCATGGACATTCCCAAATAACCCACCGTTTATGGTCTAGAGTCATAAACAAAGGCCAAACAAGGCCACAAGGGTGAAATAGCAATACTACATGAATACTACAAACAACACAAGAAATGAATGGACGAAAAAGGCGGACAAGGTCTGAGGGTACCAACCAAGGAAGCTAATTAATGCAGTTATAGCCTATATACGCAGAGTCTAGATAGGGAAAGACATAACCTACTAGCTGCAGGAACGACATCTCCCAGGCTCGAACTGCTTCGAGAAGCTCCAAATCACAAAAGTACTATCAACGCAATAATCTACACGTCAAAATGAAACCAACGATACCCATAATGCTAAAAACATAATCGCATCAAAATTCAGGTCACAAGCGGGACTGTGGGATCCGCAACCCAAAACCAAAAATAAAAGTACCCATGTGTTCCCCATATTCCTGGGGGAACATGCTCAAAAATTGAGAAGAAACGAACATCAATTGGGGCTCAAAATAGCCCTCAAATCAAGGAATTAAAGAGGAGAATTTCACGGAAATCAATGAAAATTAACACGAGAATTTACCTTTTAAATAGGCCAAGAATGCACCCGGATCAGTAGTAATTATTCCTCCAAGTTATGGGAGTGAGCTGGTGAAGAAATGAATGAATTTGAAGCAAAAATGGAGGAGATATCGTGCTTGGAAGAAGAGGAGAAAGGCTAAAAAAGAGGATGCCAACAACTATTTAATGGGCTGGCACGCTGAGGCGCAGGGGCGACCCATGGGCGCTGGCGCACAAGAGGCCAGGCAGTGGCATGGGCACTGAGGCACAGGGGCGGCCAGTGGCGCGCAAGCGCGGCCCAGGCAGTGCCCTAGCGCCACACCAGCAACCAGCAATGCAAAAACTTCTACGAGGCATTCCGGGCACAATCGAAACCCGATACTCAAAAACCAATAATGCTATTAGTGTGGAAAGGACGTTCCAGACTCAACAAAATCAATGAAACTTCCATCGGAGGTCGATTTGAAGAAAAGTGGGCCCTGCACAGAAAATCAACCTTAGGCCAACTATTTCCAAAATGAAACCTAATGGCTGAAATCAAGTCTGGAATACTCGGGACCCAAACCAATAGTACCTCTAGCCTAAACTCGGCATTCTAGAGCTAACAACACTGATGGAATTTTCATCTGAGGCTGTCTTCTCAAAATGTTGACCAAAGTCAACAATACAAGCCCAACTAGCCTAAACATGCAGAATGATAGAGAATTCCACGCTGAATAGCTCCCGAATCCCAACCAAAGGTCAAGCCAAATAAAAGTACACGCTCCGGAGATAACATAACTGTTGGAATTTGATTTTGAGCATGATTACCAATAATGTTGACCAAAGTCAATAATTTCCAAAGTTAAAGCTCTAAAATAAAGAAGCGGCCATAAAGACCAAACAGATAGTCCGGGCACCGAACTATCAGTCCCAGTAAGTCATAAATGACATAGGGCCACTACAAGAAAACTCTTACAGTACAAGAAGGGCAAAAACATGAGAATGACCGGAAGGGTCATTACATCATCCACTACTAAAAAGGACTTTCATCCTCGAAAGTCAAGAAGGAAAGGAAAAGCAGAGCTAAACAACTGTAAATACAAGGCCCACAATACTCTCTCGTACAACCCGGGTAGCCTCCTCGACAAGACGACACCCCACAGAACGAGACCAAGGAAATCAACCAGGCCTTATCTTCACTCTAGCCCAACTAGATTCCAACCTTAACCTTCAAAACTCCAAAGGTCTGCCAACCCAAACTGAATCTCAAGAATATCAACCGGAAGCACCGACACAATATTGAAACAAGAGAACCAAGGCGGTCAACACACAAAACTCGAACCCTCAAAACGATAACCAAGTTCACCAAGAAATCCATCAACCCAAAAACTCTAACCCATGAACCCGCTGATCCGCAAAACCCTTTCATTCTGAACTGAATCCTTTCCCACCACAAATAGGAAGTTCCATACAAGTCGATCACTCAAACCACCCCCGAAATATCAGTTGAAACACCAGAGATCCATAGTTCCCACTTATACTCCATCACGAACAAAGTCACCCTTTTTACTCAGATTCACTCCAAGCTAAGCTATAGCCTACTACCTTCTGACATCCGAATATATTAACCCAAAGCACATACTCGACAACCGTAGTAGTTTTACCCCGACTGACCATCAACCATCGGATGAACAGTTTTGCAAAGACCAACATCGTTACCTAACCCCATCTGAACCAACCATCTGAACTAATCATCCGAACTCAACTGAAGCTTGCATACCAGGGTTGGGTAAAAGGCATGTATGAAGCTAGAAATGAGGCTCGAAAGAGGTCTAGAACCACAATGAAGCTAGAAATGAGGCTAACAACACCTAACTATGAGCTACAACTCCGGGAAAACACCTCTCAAGGATAACTCACCCCATCCACTACTAAAAAGAGATGTACTACCAAAAAATACATGAATAGAACTACAAACTTAAACAGTAAAACAACTAAACAAGTAAAATAGGAAAGCACATAAGCAAATACATGAAAAGGAAAGTATCGCAATGCGAGCAAGCTATCACCAACCAAAGGTAAACAGAGTCGCACCTGGAGCAACAACATTGGGAACCTATACTCTGGCCCATCAAGAAGGGCATCGCGCTGATGGTGTTTATCACGGGCCTAAGTAGTCGATGTTGAAGGCTCAATCATCCCTCATCGGGGACAGTCTCTAGAATAATGACCCATCACCCCACAACTATAGCAACCCAAAGAATCCCTACTCTAATGCACGGTGTCTGTTGGCTCTGGATGGATATCTGAACCACTCGGCTGTAAGCCACCTCTAACCACCTGGGGACTATCCCTACAACCCTACACTTCACCTCTAGCAGGTGGCACTGGAGCCCTGGGAGATAACATCTGCTAATCCTGCTGACTGAAAAATGGGACTGCGGGGAAATCCCTAACAAAGTCCATGCTCACCACACCAAAAATAGCCTCTACCAGACGAAGTCCAACGGGAAGATCTTAATGAACCTGATCGGCCACCACAGCCTACATATTCTGAATGCAAACCTCGAAGAATCTGACCAGTAGCCTGTCTACTCTGCTCAATATGTCCTGTACCACCACCTACTAAAACCTGTGGAGCATCTGACACTGGCTTGATAGATAAAAAGCAACTGAACCAAGCTCTAGTAGACAATCCCTTACCTCGAGTCTAAGAACCTCAAAAATTGTCCTGGTAATGATGCTTCTTACTATTACCTCCATATGCCTCACGATGTAAACCCTCAACATCCCAAGCATGGTCAACTACCTGAAGGAAGGTCATCTTAACTGTAACTAAATGCTCGATAGCCAAATGGAGTGGTGAAATTAAATCTCCCACAAAACTCTAAACCCTCTCAAACTCTATAGGCACCATCATAGCAGTATGACTAACCATCGTATGAAACCTCACCTTGTACTCCAACAGTGACATACTACCCTGCTGAAGGACTGGAATCTCAACTCTATCTGAAGCACTACTCGAAGAACTGGGTACTGCCCTATCGAGAGGCACTGAAACACCCACCGGAGGACACGGAGTCCTAACCACAATATCCTAAAGAACTGGGGTAGCCATGAATCCCATCAGAGATTGGGTTGGCCCCACACCCTCTATTTGATGCCGCACACTCTAACCCTGAAATCCTAGTGCTGACGGAAGCACTGAAGCAGCAAGCACAGAAGCCTCGACATCACCCACGATCGCACTCATCTTAGGCATCTGAGAAGGAATGAAACAATCAAATTTTAGAAGTCAATAGAGCCAGGAACGCATGATAAGAAGACAAGAAGATGGAACTTTTCTTAACAATGCCCTGTAGCCTCTCGTAGATAGGATACGGACATCATCATATATATCCATGAGACTTTACTTAGACACTTGATTCTGTAATATGACACTGGTGAACCTAGGCTCTGATACTAAGCTGTCACAACCCGATTTCTCAGGCTGTGATGGCACATACAACCCCTCAGTAGGCGAACTAAACTCCGTAGCCCAAAATAGTTAGTAATGGGCTACTACCTAACCAATATGCATAATAAGCAAAAATAAGCGAAAGTAAAATAAGATAGAGACAAGCGGAAGCAAAAACCCAAATATAAATATATACGTACAAGAGAACTACACCAACCCCAAGACTTGGTACCGATAGTACAAGAGCTTCAAAATAAAATACAAGTGCTAGATGTAACAAAATGGACTACACAACTATCTCTGAATACATAAAGTGTAACAGTACAGAAGATGAGATATGGTCAAGCCCCGATCATCAGGTGCTCACCCTAGTCTCGAATATGCAGAAGCTGCACGAGTCTCTACACGATCGACGGTGAAAGCTCACACTAATATCTGCACCGAAGAGTGCAGAAGTGTAGTATAAGAACCAATTGCTAAGCAACAGGTACCCAGTAGGCATTATCGGCCGACTGAGCACATATAAAATATAAAAGTAGTAATAAGCAGATAACAAGGAAACAACCATAGAGGCAAAAAGAAAGCACAAGGAAACTAGCACAATAGTAATCAGCCAAGAGTTACAAGTATGACATGCTAGCATAGAAGATATACATACACAGAAATATAGGTGAAGGAGGGAAGAAGGACGCATCTGGGATCTATGCAACAACAGTACATATAAAAAGAGAGTTTAAAGAGATAAGCGGTATACCGGTAACCTCAAGTAAAAAGGGAAAGAAGGAAAGCAATTCAACAATTGAACTAGGAGACAAATACTAACACAAACATTCTTAAGACATCAATTTCAAGATAAGAAGAGACGTAAAATAGCCTCTCAAGCATAACCCTAGGATGGAACAACTAAACCATAAGTACCCAGATCCGCTAATAAAAACCACGACAGGGAATAGAATTCAAAACCCCACAACCTCTCAGAAGGCTACACAATCAATGTCTTAGTAGTGCAAGTCCCACTAGCTTCTCAATAATCATAGTCCTAAAGCCGATGCCTCAACAGGCTAAAACCACTAATCTAACCGGTTCCAAAGGTCATAACAATCTCTAAGAAATGAACAGAGAAATATAATCTACCTATAGTCCCAACGGACACCCATACAATTGAGGAACACAATCAAGTGAAAACAAAACCTCCGGCCGCTTATACAACCAGAGCGTACACCGAGCATATAGAAAACTAGGGTGGAATTGGAATACAATATGCATGATCATGATATGATGAATCTGATGTGATAGTAACCCGTATGTTCCCCCTCTGGTACCCCAAAGGCCCAATAGAGGCAGGACCCATGGAAGGAATCTACTCATATACCTCTACTCCACCGTACACCCCTTCTCCTGGCGCGTGCGTCAGCCTATATCCGGTAGTCCAGGAATGACAGGGTCCATGGAGGTCTACTCGTAGACCATATACAAAACCGCACGAATCTCAAATAGTAGGTTAATACTCAAAACCTCGTATTATATGCCTGAAATCGAACCGAGTCTAGAACAGTAGTAGTAATCTCAAAAGAACCTCTCAAAGGGTGCCCAAAGTATATCCGGGTCTAAAATCAGTAATCAAGCCTCAATAACCCTCTCAAGGGTGCCCTAAGCGTATCCTGGTCTAAAACCATCATAAAACCTGTCTAGCACTCTAGCATAGACGAGTCTAGTATCAGTGTGAAAACCAGCATAGTACCACTCTTATTTCTAAAAAATCCACCAATCAGTTCTAAATCTCATGTTATCATCATTTATACCAAAAATGGGCCCCTCGGGCCATGCAAAGTTTAGAAAAATTGGTTATAGTAGGCTCAAAGCCAAAAAAGTAGTAAAACATGCAGGTAAAGCCTTTTTCATGACTGACATGCTCGCAGACAACAAGTTTAGCCCATAATGGCTAACAAACATTCCCATCTGCACAGGCACAAGCGATTCTACAGCACAGATAGCCAGCCTAAAAAAAGTTCACCATGTACGGGACACACAAACATTCCCAAATATCCCATCATCTATGGTCCAGAGTCATAAACAAAGGCCACAAGGGTGAAATAGCAATACTACACGAATACTACAACCAACGCAAAAAATGAACGGACGAAAAAAGAAGACAAGGTCTGAGGGTACCAACCTAGAAAACCAACCCAAGGAGGCTAATTATGGCAGTTATAGCCTACATACGCAGAGTCTAGGTAGGAAAAGTCATAACCTACCTGTCGTCTGATGACTAGTTGTGGGAACGGCATCACCCAGACTCAAACTGCTCTGAAAAACTCTAAATCACGAAATTACTATCATCACAATAGTCTACACATCAAAACAAAACCAATGATACCCATAATTCTAGAAACATAATCAGGTCGAAATCCAGGTCACAAGCGGGCTCGTGGGCTCTACAACCTAAAATTGGAAATGAAAACACCAATGTGTTCACCATATTCCAGGGGGAACATGCTCAAAAATTGAGCGTAAACAAACATCAATTGGGGCTCAAAACATCCCTCAAATCAAGAGATTAAAGAGGAGAATTTCATGGAAATCAACAGAAATTAACACGAGAATTTACCTTTTCAAGAGGCCAAGAATGCACCTGGATCAGTAGTAATTATTCCACCAAGTTATGGGAGTGAGCTGGTGAAGAAATGGATGAATTTGGAGCAAAAATTGAGGAGATACTGTGCTTGGAAGAAGAGGAGAAAGGATGGAAAAGAGGCTGCCGACAACTATATAAAGGGCTGGCACGCTGAGGCACTGGGGTGGCATATGGGCACTGGTGCACGAGCGCATGTGCACTGGGCATGGGCACTGGCACGTAGGAGGCCAGGATCTGGCATGGGCACTGAGGTGCAGGGGCGGACGTGGCGCACAGGCACGCGCTCGCAGACGTTGCCCAGGCAGCGCCTTGGCGCCACACCAGCAACCAGCAATGCGAAAACTTCTACAAGGCATTTTGGGCACAATCAAAACCCGATACTCAAAAACCAATAATGCTATTATGGTGTAAATGATGTTCCAGACTCAACAGAATTGATGAAACCTCCATCGGAATCAACCGCGCCCAAAATCAACCTTAGGCCAACTATTTCCAAAACAAAACCCAATGGCCAAAATCAAGTCCAGAAGCCTCGGAACCCAAACCAATGGTCCCTTTATCCTAAAATCAACATTTCCGAGCTAACAGCGCTGCCGGTATTTTCATCCGAGGCCTTCTTCTCTAAATATTGACCAAAGTCAACCATACAAGCCCAACTGGCCTGAAAACACAAAATGAGAGAGAATTCTACACTGAATAGCTCTCGGATCCCGATCAAAAGTCCAAATAGACCAAAGTCCATGCTTCGAAGCTAATGGAACTGTCAGAATTCAATTCTGAGCATGATTACCAAGAATGTTGACTTAAGTCAATGATTTTCAAAGTTGAGGCTCTAAAATAAGGAAACGGCCATAAAGACCACACAGATGGCCCAGACACTAAACTACCGGTCCTAGCAGGTCATAAATGACTTGTGTGCTGCTACATAAAAGCTCTAACAGTACAAGAAGAAAATAAACACGAGAATGACCAGAAGGGTCATTACACATTGGGAGTACACAGGCTTGTATGAGAATTTTGTTAGCAGTGTTAGCTTCGAAACATGGACTCAGGTCTAGTAGGACCTTTGATTTGGGTCTCGAGGCTTCCAGACTCATTTTGGGAAATTGGTTAAGTCTTATGAAAAATTCGCAAAGTGTTGACTTCGGTCAACATTTCATCAAGACGACCTCTGTTTGTCATTTCGATGATTATGTTGAGTCTAAAATGTCATTTGCAGTTGGGTAGCATATTTGGTTTGTGTTCACGGGATTTTTAATGAATCTGGAGGGTCCATTGGTTAACTTGTTGAATTGCTTATTTTTGCTAGTGCAACCGCTCTTGCAGAGGTGTGCCGTACCGGTGGTGCCTCTCCTGCGGAGAAGAAGCCACAACTATAAAGGAAGTTGATGTCAAAGCCTCTGCTCCTATGGAGATATTTCACTTCTGCGGAGCCTAAGCTGCTTCTGTAGATGGTGCACTGTGCACCCGACTCTGCTCCTGCAAGCGTTTATCCACCATTGCATCACTGCTCCTGCGACCATTTTTCCATAAGAGAGAGATTGATGTGCATTTAAATGTACTTTTTCCTTTGTTTCCCTAAGTCATATTCATATTTCCACCTTTGATATAGAGCTAGATTGAGGGAGAGATTCATCATTCTTCATAGTTTTTGTGTGTTTTTGAGGTGGAATTCATCCCCTTCTTGTTCTATTACACTTTTAGAGTATTTCTTTTCTCGTTTTAAATTTTGTTTGCCATTTGCATGATTTCTCCTCCACTTTAAAGTGGCAGTTTTGGACCATTTGAGGTCTAAAAACACTTCCATTTCTGCTCAAATTTAGGGTATGCGTCCCTTATCTCATAGGGAGCTTAATTGGAGAAGTTAGTTTTCTGATTTATCGATAGGCCTCGGGGGTTGATTTCCAGCCTGATTTTTGGCATGAAATTCTTTATGTCAATATGGGTTTCATCATTCATGTATTGACATATGGAATGTTTTTATGATAGCATGGGAATAATCCGAGGCTATTTGAAAGGGAAGCTCACGAGTGATGGTTCATGCTAGTAGTTTGGTCCTGAGGTAGGTTACGGTTTACTTCTTTTAGACTTAGCACAGTTAGATTCTATATTTTATAAGTTCCAGATAGTTAGGGATGCTTGTAAGATAGAATTAAGCTTAAATAATCCTTACTTATAAATTGGCCATTTTCAGGACCTTAGATTAGTACCTTCATCGTAAAGCCTTAAATTAGGTTGCTTTTAGTCTTAAGGTGATTAGGATAGAAACCTTAGCATATAATTGAGGAGATTTTTGTGGTAGAATAGAATATTACTTATAGTTACTGTTATTGCTCCATTTTTGCTTTTAATTCCATTTATTATGAAATATGGGCACGAGGCCATAGTTTTGTATTTGATGGCATTCCAGGTCAGTATCTCTAACTTGAAGAGTAGTTTTTCCCTATTTGGTGTATATCCCTATATTTACATAATTTTTATAATGGTACTTATACATTTCTGCATTTGTATACATAGTTCATGATGCAGTTTAAAAGAGAAATATGGGTTTTCCGGTTCTAAAAAGAGGTTTTGTATCCTTACTACATACTTTGTTTTTTCTAAAGGGTTTGTACTACCTTACAAGTGATTATCAGTTTTTAAAACTAAAATGCCTCATCTTTTACTAATTTGAGCTCTGAGGAGAATCTTCTACTTACTTTATGTCTTATGTAAGATTCTGGGCTCATATTTACCTACTTTATACCAGATGTAAGTTTTCAGGCTCATGTTTATTTACTGTTACGTCTAATATAAGATTACAGACTCGCATTGCCTTGGCCTCATGTTGTATTGCATTCTCCCCATATTGCACTACATTCCTCTTTGTCTGCTTTTACTTTGAGTGTCTATTTCCTTTATTATTATTATCTTCACCATGTTTTCCAAATAATCTAAGATTTTGGGTTTAGTTTCCGGCTTATACGCTTACCTTATGGTAATCTTTATTATAGCTAGCCTTCTAGGTTGATCGATTTGTGTAGTTTACTTTCATTCCTCTTATATTATATATTATCTTCTGAGCTCAGTTGGCCTATGATGCCTACTGAGTACTATGTGTTTTGATACTCATACTGCATTTCTGCATCTTTTTCTGATGCAACACCTAGTACGAGCCACCCTTGTTGATCAACTACTCATTCGAGGTCAGCTGATGTTCGGATCGTGGTGAGCTCCTGGCATTCAGAGACTTATTTCTTTCCCTCTACTCTTACTATGTTTGTTTTGTATTTTGGACAGACAGTAGTATCTTGTAGAGATTTATTCTGGTGCGTTAGACACTCTTGTACCAGTGACACCACGTCTAGTGTTTTGTTCTTGTGTATATATATTTTTGTATTTCTTGGTCTTTTTAAGGCCCGTTTGTATATTTTATACCGTATTATATATATCTATACTGGTGGCCTTTTTCCTTATCTTTATCTTACATCCACTTTACTCTACCATAGCTTTTATTATAGTATTGTATCTGGGGTTTGGCTTACCAACTGGGTTTTTTTATAGGTGCCACTGATAATTCGGTAATTTACCAACTTATTGAGCCTTTAATCATGAATTATTGCTATGTTTTGATGAGATTTAGAGGTTCTTAGGGCCTTTATTGATGAATGCAGGTACTTGTGATCAAAAATAGAAAACAAGGAAATGGACCCAAAAAGAGCCTAAAAGGAGTTGAAGTGTGAAGTGATCAAACAAGATGAAGATTCTGCCAAAGGGTGCAGACCTCGTGCGACACACACAGTCCTTGGTGCGGTCCGCACCTTCCAACGCATGAAGCTCAGAGTCAACTGAAGAATTTGTTAAGGGGTGCGGTCGTTGTGCAATGCGCACATTGCCTGGTGCAAACCACACCCCATTTTGCATGGAGCTCCAAAGTTTAGCTGAGTCACTGGTCCACTTAACAAAGTTGTGCGATGCACACTTTAAGACGTGCGAACTGCACGTCGCGCTGCACAACGTCCGAAGGGCATTTTTGTCCAACTTGGTGTGACATTTTGGGAGCATTTTAAAACCCAATTCAGGCACATTTTTAGATAGTTTTGAATAGTTCTGAAAATAGTTTTGAGTAGTGAGCAAGTGTTTTCTCCAAGAAAGAAGAAGAGGGTTTCACTCCAATTCCTTCTTTCTTACTCTTGAAATCACCATTCTTGTAACAACTACGCTTGGATATTTGATATAAAGCTTGAATGAAAGGGAATTTGACTTACCCATTTGGTATTGTTCTTTATTCCTTTAGCATGAGTAGCTAAAGTTCGTGTCTAGGGATGTGTTGATAATGGGTGCTTAATAAATGGGTATTGGTGTTGCTAATTTGTGTTTATAATTGCTAATATGACATGGGTCTGGTGATTTCACTATATTTTAACTCTAAAATTGGTGGTTGCAAACATTGATTTAATTTACTTGGTTGTATTCTTGTTTGAGAAAAAATTTCACAATTTTGGATGTGAAATTGATAGTGGGTACTTGGGATTCCACTTATATTGAGGCTAGAAATAGCCGAATTCGCTGGAAACACCCATTTAAGGGTCTAAAGCTAGAGATAATGTGACCCCCTAAGCATATCTTGGTTGTTTAATGTTTAATTCAATGGTGCTTGAAATAAGACTGTTGAATATATGATTGTTAGATCGAAAGATGTATAATCATGCTTAAAACCAAGGCTATCCATGTCATTTAGTGAGATTTTATATGAATGAGCAATCATCCTAACCCATATTTGAGTCCCATTTGACACACATCCCTAGTCGTCCTCTCTCATTGTTTACACCCACTTTTATTTTATTGTCTTGCTTTGAATTGAGAATTGTGATAGATTTCCCAATTTCCCCTTCCTTTACTTTTATTATTGCAAACAAACCACTCTCATTGTGAAGACTTTTCTTTACAATCAACTTGGCTAGTCACTAATTCCCTTTGGGATCGACCACGACTCCTGTTGGGTAATACAAATGTGTTTTGCTTAATGATCGTCGATACCTCCATCTAGGAGAGTACACTTGAGTGTTATCAAAAATGGTGCCATTGTCGGGGAGGTGTGTTTGAATAGCCTTTTTTGATTGTGTATTGAAATCACCTTGTAGAGTGTTTGTTCTTTTTATTTGGTTTATTATATTTGTCCATTGCTTAGTAGCCCATGAGCGAGGTGGGCGACAACAAAAGTGTCAACGTAAGTCTTGACGGGTTCATGGACGCAGCCAATGAACCCATGCTTCAAGTGGGAGTAGGTGCAATCTGCCTACCCCCCGCAGTTGGAAATGCGGTGTTCCACGTCACTAGCACAATGCTCCATCTTATACAAATGAAGGGGATGTTTGGAGGAGCATCCCACAAAGATGCAAATAGGCACATCAGCAGTTTCTTGGAGATATGCCAACCTTTCATCTTCCAAAACATACCCCAAGAATCAATCTGACTTTGTGTCACGCCCTGAGGCTACCCCCTAGACGTAACACGGAACCTGGGACTGCAAGTGCCCCAAGTTAACCCTTGGTCATAGCATAACTCATATAATCATTGAAAACATAGCGGAAGCATAAAGAAAAAACTAGGCAACCCAATCCATAAATGATAAAGTCAAGATGAAACATAATCCGAAGGAGAGACTCGAATAGTGTCTATGTCCGAAAAACCTCTACATACGATATAAGAAGTTGCTGGGACAAGACCCCAGCTAACTCTACGTACTGAAAGGATGATAATAAACTAAACTCAAGAACTGATCCTCGGTAGATGAGGACTCACCAACAGCTAGCTGGATGGCCTGAAATCTCTAGCCACAAGTCTGAAGAGGAAAACCTGGATCTGCATCATCAAGAGGATGTAGCGCAAGATATGCATCAGTACTATAGGATATACTGAATATGTGAGACATGCAAAATCCAAGTAAACATGCTATACATACTTTAAAACTGAAATCATGATATGGTAGTAAAAGCTGGAATGCAAAGGACTCAATGCAATATCATAGGCAAAACATACTTGAAAACCATAAGTAATAGTACAAGCTCTGAAATCTGAAACCAGAGAGTCAATGCAATAATAACTTGAAACTATTTTTGTGGGAGGTTCTCTAACCAACATAGACCAGTTGAGCTACATGGAATCTAATGTATCCGCCCCATCGAGAGGACCCAATATACCTTTCCAGTGGATAAAGGCATAACTAGTGTGATCACGGTACCTGATGCCTACTGATGGGACTTAAACAACTACGGTGGCATATAGTTCTAGGATATATAAAAAGGGTACACTAAACCCAATCCAACTCGGTGCTCAATACTACTCCCAAAATATACTTATAGCTCAATATACTTGTGACATATCTAATGTCAAATCTGTTTGAAAATCATAAGGGTATATCTAATACCATGCAATTCACATAACTTAGGTAGACATATCTAGATGCCAAACCTTTCATAATACATAAGGATATATCTAATGTCATGTAATTCATACTTCATAATCCTTAAAAATTTAGCATAGCCATAATTCAAAACATACTTTTCTTTCTAAATTCATTACTTGAATAGGCATGGAATTTCATGATAATAGAGGCCATGTTAGCTAAACATGCCAATTATACTTGAAAACATGCAATTCAATGGAAACATTCTAGAAACCATCTTTAATGCATGGGCCTTTGAAATTATGTGAGAAACCTTAATTAAAACATGGGTAATGAATGAAAATCATAAATTGATACTTTAAAACAAAACCCATAACTTTTCCCCAATTTGGGTAAGAACCCTAATTTCATAAGTTCATAAATCAAAGTAAAAACATGGGGTTTTGGGCATAAGGGTGAAGGGAATCCCTTATTGAATACCCACGTACCTTATTGAAGCTTACTTGATCTAAGATGAAAAGAAATGGACCTTGAACTTGGAGCTTGAGAATTGGAGCTTGAGACTTGGAGCTTGAAGGAGTTCTTTCTTCTTTTGGAATAGAATTTCTTAGAATGCGAAGAGTTTAGGCCATTAGGGAATAAAACCATACTAAAAATGTCCAAAACGACCTCACGTAAGAGTTAAAAGGGTGGGTAATTACAAAAATACCCCTAGAATTTAATTAGGAAGAAGCTGTAAAAACTTCAGTTTCAGGGATCACAAGTGCATTCCACGAGCCGTAGAATGAACCACGACTCGTGGTTTCCACTCATGGTTCCTGGCTAATATTTCATCCTGCAGAAGAGAATTTATGAGTTAACAGGATGGAGCGTAGTTTAAACTATGGTCCATAGACCAATTCGTGGTTCCTAGAAAATTTAGTACACCTCAGATCAATTTCCATGAGTCAACAGGACGGTCCATATTTCAAACGACGATCCATACAATCCACTCGTGGTTCTTGGGGAAACACTCATTCCTCAAGTTCGATTCTATGACTGGACAGGATGGTCCGTATAATGAACTACAGTCTGTAGAACCCACTTGTGGTTCTCATACTAGATCTGAACTAAAAGATACAAACCACGACTCTATTCCACGGCCCGTGGTTCAAACCACGTTCAATGTTTTGGACCCGTAATTCTAGAAAGCTCAAAATTTTCAGATTTTCTAAGTTTAAAAGCTAGATTGGATTATGGGGTGTTACAATATCTCTCTCTTGAGATCATTCATCCTCGAATGAAGACTAAGCAAGAAAAACTAGAGAGAAAACAACCCAACCACACAACAAAACAAGGAAACTTAAGAGTAAACATGAAAACTGAACTTTTTAACTTAAAACATGATTGAACTAACTTCGGAAAACATTAATGCATGCTAGGATCATTAGAAAAGTCGATGGACTAGAATTGGAGGGACATACTAAGGAGGAAACTATTACCTCAAGCTGAAACTGAGCAGGAAGGAAAGATATGAGGGTACTTGGATTTCATGGATGCTTCTGCTTCCCAAGTAGCTCCCTCAACTAGCTGATTTCTCCAAAGGACCTTCACCAAAGCGACTTCTTTGTTTCTCAACCTTCGAATCTGACGATCAAGAATCTCCACGGGAAATTCCTCATAAGTAAGGTTGTCCTTCACACCCACATCCTCCAAAGGAACAATCAAGGTTGGGTCACCAACACATTACTTCAACAAGGAATTATGGAAAACCGGATGAACCGCTTCTAAATCTAATGGCAAATCCAACTCATAAGCAACACTACCAACTCTCCTCAAAATCTGATAAGGACCTACATAGTGGGGATAAGTTTCCCTTTCTTGCCAAATCTCATCACACCCTTCATGGGTGACACTTTCAGAAATACCTAATCATCAACCTCAAACTCCAACTCCCTTCTCCTCACATCTACATATAATTTCTGTCGACTCTGAGCGGTCTTCAAACTCTCCCTAATAATCTAAAATTTCTCTATAGTCTCATGAACTGAATCTGGACCAATCAAAGCTACCTCACCTACCCCAAACCAACCAATAGGAGATCTACACCTCCGCCCATAAAGTACCTCATAAAGAGCCATCTGGATTCTAGAATAAAAGTTGTTATTGTAGGCAAACTCAATAAGAGGTAAGTGATCATCCTAATTACCTTTGATATCAATCACACAAGCTCTCAACATATCCTCCAAAGTCTGAATAGTATGATCTTCCTGGCCATCAGTCTGAGGGCGAAAAGTTATGCTAAGCTTAACCTGTGTACCAAGACTTCTCTGAAATGACTTCCAAAACTGGGATGTAAACTGAGTACCTCTATCATAAATGATAGACAATGGAACACCATTCAATTTGACTATATTCCAAATCTAGAGTCTGGCATAATCATCTGTTGAATCTGTAGTCTAAACAGCCAAGAAGTGGGATAACTTAGTCATCCGATTGACAATCACCCAAATAGAATCATGTTGCCTTCGAGTACGAGGCAAACCAGTAATGAAATCTATATTGATTGCTTCCCATTTCCATGTAGGAAGATCAATATCCTGCGTCATACCACCCAGTCACTGATGCTCTGCTTTCACTTGTTGACATTTGGGACAATGAGCCAAAAAACCTGTTATGTCCCTCTTCATGCCATTCCACTAATAGACTACCCGTAGGTTATGGTACATCTTGGTGGCACCGGGGTAAATAGAATACCTGGAGTTATGAGCCTCTATCAAAATCCACTGTCTCAACCCATCTATGTCAGGAACACACAATCGACCCTGATATTGAAGCACACCATCTCCCCCCGGGAGAAAACCTCTACCCTTTGCTGATGGACTTTGGTGCAAAATAGGATCACTGTTTGGTTGTTCCTTCACTTCATCTACCAAAGATGATTCAGAACTATTTTGAACAATAACACCGCCTTTTGTCAAATCCATAAGGCAAACTCCTAGTCGAGCAAGTCGATGAACATCCTTAGCAAATTCTTTCTTTCCGTCCTCAACCAAAGACACACTACCCATGGACAACCTACTAAGTGCATCCGCCACGACATTAGCCTTACCTAGATGGTAAAGCACACTCATGTCATAATACTTAAGAAGCTCAAACCATATCCTCTGAAGAAGATTCAATTCCTTTTGAGTGAACACATACTGAAGACTCTTATGATCGGTGAACACATCCACACGAACACTATACAAGTAGTGTCTCCAAATCTTTAAAGCAAAAACCACGACCGCTAACTCAAGATCATGAGTAGGGTAGTTCTTCTCATGAATCTTAAGTTATCTCGAAGCATAAGCAATCACCTTACCATGCTGCATCAACACACAACCCAAACCAACCCTAGAAGCATCACAATACACCACAAAATCATATAGGCCCTCGGGTAGAGCCAAAACTGGAGTTGTGGTCAATCTAGTCTTTAATTCCTCAAAGTTCTTCTCACATAGATCAGACCACTAAAATTTAACCTTCTTCTGAGTCAACCGAGTCAATGGGGCAGCATTGGAAGAAAACCCCTGCCCAAATCTCTTGTAATAACCAGCCAAACCAAAAAAGCTCCTAATATAAGATGGGGAAGTGGGTCTAGGCCAGTTCTTCACTGCCTCTATCTTTTGCGAATCAACTCGAATACCATCTCTAATCACAATATGACCCAGAAAAGCAACAGACTACATCTAAAACTGACACTTGCTATACTTATCAAATAACTATCGATCCTTGAGAGTTTGCAACACAACTCTCAAATGGTCCGCATGCTCCTCCTTTATCCTAGAATAGATAAGAATATCATCAATGAAAATAATCACAAACATATCCAACTACTGTTTAAACACATGGTTCATAAAATACATAAAGGATGCAGGAGCATTCGTTAACCCAAAAGACATAACCATAAATTCATAATGACCATATCGAGTTCTGAAGGCTAGCTTCAGAATATCACACTCTCAAACATGAAGCTGATGATAATCGGATCTAAGGTTAATCTTAGAGAAGAAACTGGCACCTTGAAGCTGATCGAACAAGTCATCAATCCTAAGAATGGAATACTTATTGTTGATTGTGACTTTGTTCAACTGACGCTAGTCGATCAATATTCTGAGGGAACCATCATTCTTTCACACGAATCAGATTGGAACACCCCATGGAGATATGTTGGATTGAATAAAACCCTTATCAATAAAGTCCTTCAACTAATCTTCCAATTCCTTAAGCTCCGCGGGATCCATTCTATAGGGAGGAATTGAGATAGGGTTCATATCTGGAAGAAGATTTATTCTAAAGTCGATCTCCCACTCGGGAGGGACTCCAGGCAAATCTTCGAGAAACACTTCTGGAAACTCATTCATAACAAGAACTGACTCAAAAGATGGGGTTTCAGACTCCGTGTCCATAACTCAAACTATATGATAAACATAACCCTTAGAAATCATCTTCCTAGCCTTTAAATAAGATATGAAATGACCCTTCGATGATGGAGGACTACCTTGCCACTCTAGGACAGGAGCCTGCTGATTGGCCTGAGCAGCCATAGTCTATGCTAGAATATGAATAGCATTCCTAAACTCCGCATTTGTGACCTCAGGGTCTGGAATTGGAGGGTCAACATTTCAGGCGGTTTTGCAAGGCATAGCACGGCGAGAAGGAATAATCTTAAATGCATAAAGAATGGATTAGAGGAGTAATAGAGTTAAAATCTATCATTTGATATTAATCAAGAAAGAAGTAAAGTTTTTCCTAAGACACCTCATAGCTTCTCTCTCATAAGTGTGGCACACTTCACACATATAAAAGAGACTCTACTCAATGCGGCTTTTTGATATCCTAGGACTCTTGAACCTAGCTCTAATATCAAGTTTGTCATGCCACGAGGCTACCCCCTAGACGTAACATGGGACCTAGGACCGTAAGTGCCCCATGTTAACCCTTGGTCATAGCATAACTCAGATAATCATAGAAAACATAGCAGAAGCATAAAGAGAAAACTAGGCAACCCAATCCATAAATGATAAAGTCAAGATAAAACATAATCCGAAGGAGAGACTCGAATACTCTCTATGTCTGAAAAACCCTTACATACGACATAAGGAGTTGCTGGGACAAGACCCCAGCTAACTCTAAGTACTGAAAGGACGATAATAAACTAAACTCAAGAACCGGTCCTCGAAAGATGAGGACTCATCAATAGCTAGTTGGGTGGCCTGAAATAACTAGCCATGAGCCTGAGGAGGAAAACCTGGATCTGCATCATCAAGAGGATGCAGCACAAGATATGCTTCAGTACTATAGGATGTACTGAATATGTGAGACATGCAAAATCCAAGTAAACATGCTATACATACTTTAAAACTAAAATCATGATAGGGTAGTAAAGCTGGAATGCAAAGGACTCAATGCAATATCATAGGCAAAACATACTTGAAAACCATAAGTTATAGTAGAAGCTCTGAAATCAGAAAGCAGAGAGTCAATGCAATAAATAACTTGAAACTATTTCTGTGGGAGGTTCTCTAACCAACATAGACCAGTTGAGCTACATGGAATCCAATGTATCCTCCCCATCGAGAGGACCCAATATACCTTGCCAACGTATAAAGGCATAACTAGTGTGATCACGATATCTGATGTCCACTGAGGGGGCTTAAAAACCTATGGTGGCACATAGTTCTGGGATATACAAAAGGGGTACTCTAAACCCAATCTAACTCGGTGCCCAATACTACTCCGAAAATATACTTATAGCTCAATATACTTGTGACATATCTAATTTCAAATTTGTTTGAAAATCATAAGGGTATATCTAATACCATGCAATTCACATAGCTTAGGTAGACATATCTAGATGCCAAACCTTTCATACTACATAAGGAAATATCTAATGTCATGCAATTCATGCTTCACAATCGTTAAAAATTTAGTATAGCCTTAATTCAAAACATACTTTTCTTTCTAAATTCATAACTTGAAGAATTAGGCATGTAATTTCATGATAATAGACGCCATGTTATCTAAACATGCAATTCAATGGAAATATGCTAGAAATAATCTTTAATGCATGGGCCGTTGAAATTATGCAAGGAACCTTAATTAAAACAAGGGTAATGAATGGAAAATCATAAATTGATACTTTAAAACAAAACCCATAATTTTTTCCCAATTTGGGTAAGAACCCTAATTTCATAAGTTCATAAATCAAAGTAAAAACATGGAGTTTGGGGCATAAGGGTGAAGGTAATCCCTTATTAAATACCCACATACCTTATTGAAGCTAGCTTGATCTAAGATGAAAAGAAATGGAGGCTTGAACTTAGAGCTTGAGACTTGGAACTTGAAGGAGTTCTTTCTTCTTTTGGAATAGAATTTCTTAGAATGAGAAGAGATTAGGACATTATGGAATAAAATCCTACTAAAACTGTCCAAAAATGACCTAACTTAAGAGTTAAAAGGGTGAATAATTACAAAAAATACCCCTATAATTTAGTTAGGAAGAAGCTGTAAAAAGTTCAGCTTTAGGGATCACGGGTGCATTCCACGAGTCGTAGAATGAACCACGACTCGTGGTTCCTGGCTAAAATTTCATGTTGCAGAAGAGACTCTACGAGTCAACAGGACAGACCATAGTTCAAACTACGATCCGTAGACCAATTCGTGGTTCCTGGGGAATTTGGCAGACCTCAGATCAAGTTCCACGAGTCAACTGGATGGTCCGTAGTTCAAACTACGGTCTGTACAATCCATGTGTGGTTCTTGGGGAAATAGTCAGTCCTCAGGTTCAATTCCACGAGTGGACAGGATGGTCCGTAGAATGAACTATGGTCTGTAGAACCCACTCGTGGTTCTCAGACCAGAGACTGAACTAGCAGATACAAACCACAAATCCATTCCATGGCCTGTGGTTCAAACCACGGTCCGTGATTTGGACCCGTAATTCTTGGAAATCTCAAATTTTTGGATTTTCTAAGTTTGAAAGTTGGATCAGATTCTGGGGTATTACACTTTGCCTATTATCTTTCTCTCTAATGGGGGAAGCCACAGCGTGATTGGAGGAATTACCTGATGGGTCAATCACCTCTTGGGCTGAGTTGGTAGATGATTTCACTACTAAATTTTTCCCTCCATCTTAGTTCCATCACAGATGAGACAGTTGAGGGATGAAATTACCAACTACCTCCAACTTCTCGATGAGCCTTTGCACAAGGTATGGGTGAGATTTAAGAAGAAGCTCGTGTTGTGTCCTAACCACGGGTTGCCGAACAATGTCCTTCTACAAAGCTTCTCTAAATCCTTGAACTCAATGAATAAGTCTGTGGCCAACAATCTTGGAGGTGGTACCTTCATGGATCTATAATTTCCTATTGCCTCGGCCTTTCTAGAGAGAATGACAAAGACTAACCAAGCTTGGCACACATGGGAAGCGGACATTCCTACCTCGGGAGTAACCATATCCATTTTAACAAAGGAGATGTGAAGAAAGGATGAAGATATGGATGAGACCATGGTAAAAAATGATGATGCAGATAGACTTTCTAGCCAAGAATATGATACGGGTAGGTAATTCTAAGACCGTGAATGTTGTTAGTACACCAGAGATCAAGCTTAATGATGACGAGCTTATGAACATTGTGGATGGTAAACTTTGATATGTAACGGTGGGTTATCATCCTGGGTATTATCGCACGAGGGATGAGAATCAAGGTTGGATTAAGGACAAGGAAAGAGATGAAAATTAGAGGGACCGTGACATAGTGATAGATACAATCACTGGAGTTCGAACCCATATGTGCCTCCAAATAAATCACATTCTTTATATCAACCAACCACAAGAAATCCCCGTCATTCAAATATTGAGGACATGTTGTCCTTGGTTCTAAAGAAGGTGGAAATGATAAATACCGGGGTTAGTGAGCTTAAAAGTGAAGTTTCAACACTTCATCAAATCATGAGCTCTCATTCGGCCTCAATTAAACATCTTGAGGCCCAGATGAATCATCTATCCACTCAAATGAACCCGAGGATAAAAGGAACACTTCCTAGTGACACCACAGCCAATCCTAAAAATAATGCTCATGTCATGTCCATAGTTATTAGAAGTGGAAGAACAAGTGGTATAGCGAGAGAGCCCGTTATGGAGCTGGTTGTTGTAGCAAAGAAGACTCTTGTTGAATCCATTATGGATCCATGTGACAAAGAAAAAGAGATTGCATGTGACAAAGATGTTGAAGAACCAGAGGTTGGGGTGAAGCTTGGTGCACCCAACGCCCCGGTGAATGTTGATATTGATGATGAGAGGAAGGAGGATGAATCTCCTCCCCAAGTTGCCATTGATGTTGAGAAAGACCCTCCTATTTATCAAAGTATTCCCACCACGCTACCAAAAGGACTTCCTGCATAGCCACAAAGGTTAAACAAGAAGAAGGAAGAGCACAAATTCAATAAGTTTATTGACTTGTTCAGCAAGTTTCAATAAATATTCCTTTGGTTGAAGCCTTAACGCAAATGCAGGGGTATGCCAAATTTATGAAAGAGTTGCCCAAGAAGAAGAAGATTATTTAGGTTGGCACTGTTGAGATATCACACAGGTGTAGCATTGTGATGACAAGCAATGTTGCTACAAAATGAGATGATCCGGGTGCATTCACCATACCATGTACTATTGGGCTATTTGTGTTTCGTAAGCCCTTTTGTGACTTAGGGGCGAGCATCAACTTAATACCCCTAGCGATCTTCAACAATTTAGGATTGGGTACACCCAAACCTATATCCATGCAGCTGCTCATGGCTAATCGGTCCATTAAGCATCCGATAGGAATCTTATGTGACGTTTTGGTGAAGGTCGACAAGTTCATTCTCATGACGGACTTCGTGATCTTGGATTGTGAAGTAGATGTTGAGGTGCCCATCATCTTGGGGTGACCACTATTAGACATGGGGAGAGCACTTGTGGATGTTGAACTTGGTGAACTTAAATTCCGAGTTGGAAGCAAAGTAGTGACATTCAACATTTGCCAACCCTCAAAGCCTCTGGATGAATTGAGAGTAGTCTCGGTGATCGAGGTTGATGGCAAGATTGATCATGCCCTTGAGGAATGTGAAATGGGAAAGATGCCCAAATTTGAAGAGTTGCCAAGTCATCAACATGATGATGTTTTGAGGATGTTGAAGGAGCAATTCTCCTTCTTGGGATAGTGCCACGCCAACCGAATTGGCATGCTATCCTATAACGACTAAGGTTGAGGCACTATTGTCGAGCCACGATGTAAAATCAAGCGCTTCTTGGGAGGCAACCCAAGTGTTTTTGCTTTATTTTTGGTTATCTTTGTTGTTTTTAGTTTGTTTTAGGAATGCATGGAGAAGAAAAGTGAACAAGTGGAAAAACAGGGCAAAAAGGGGATGTGCGGAGGACCGTGCAGTTTGCACAAGACATTGTGCACATCACACGGCCCAACGCACTCCAATATAGAAACCTGGGAAGAAAATTGTAAAGCATAGGAGACGTACGCTGGACTGTGCAGTTCGCACATGCCTAAGTGCGCACTGCATCTCCTCCGCACCTCTGAACAAAAAGCTGGAAAAGTTTGGGGCATGAAAAGGTGAGGTGCTAAATGCCATGTGGTCCGCACAAGGGCTTGTGCAAATCAAATATCGGGGCGCAACAAGGTGAGTTTTGAATTTTAAATTGACCTAAACCGGCTATTTTTTCTTCTTCTTTTCCCTATTATATTCGCCACCTTCAACTCTTTCCTCCCATAATTCTCCCAAAACTCTCCAAATTCTCTCTCAAAATCCTCCCTAAATCCCTCAAACTTCTCCAAAACTCTTCTCCTCCTCTCACCCAAACTCCACCGCCGCTACACCCAAGCACTGTCGTCATTTTTCTCCCAGAAAAATCATGGTCACCATTGTTGCACCTTCAATGGCAGGACCCAAAACCAGGCCATGATGACGTCTACATAACCCCTCAGTAAACAAGCCAAAACCCAATAATACGGAAGACAATAATAAAGAAATTTAAATAAATAAGGCCAGAGAGAATATATAGAGGATAAGGCCGAAAGTATAGATACATACCCACTGTAATAAATATACAAAAGTGGCCCTAAAGTGACCGAGAAGATGAATATACACAAGAACCTACCCCGGACCTGGTGTCACCGGACCAAAAGCATCTAAGGTGTAGAGTAGCTATAACAACAGAATTTTTCTATCCAAAGTACAAAAATATAGACAGAAAAGTAGAAGTAAAGCAGTCAAAGTCTCCAGAACATCGGGAGCTCACCACGATCCGAACAACAGCTGGCCTCGAACGATAAGAAAAGCGACGAGAGTGGCTCGTACTAAGTATTACATCATAAAAAGATGCAAAGTATAGTATGAGTACCAAGACAACGGGTACCCAATAGGCATCATAGGCCGATCGAGCACAAAAAGATAATATATAAAATAAATTATAGGAAAGTACACAAAATACAGGAATCCAGCAAAATCTAGTTATAGAACTGAAAACAAAAATATCCTAACCAAAAAGAGGGCAACAACAATAAAATCAATACAAGCAACTGACAATCCTAGTACACTCAAGTCAATACGATGCTATAGGATATGATATGATGTATGAATGCATAATAGTATAAGCCCAAAATACCACATCGTATGCCCGAAATACTGCATCAGACTATGCATATATATGTATATGTGCATATAGGAAGTAAAAACTCAGAATAACGCATCGGGTGTCCGAAATACCGCATCGGACTATAAGTATATATATGTATGAAAATAAGACCCGGAATAACACATTGGGTGTCCGAAATACTGCATCGGACTATGAATATAAATATATTTGAAAATAGCAGAGAAAAGGGTCCAAGAATATCCCTTGGACCGGCATAAAAGTAGTACTTTTTGTTTCCTTTCCAAAATCAGTAGTAAACCCAGTATAACCTTTCAAACATCCAAGAACCCCAGTATCCATAGTAAATCTCCAGTTTTAAAACCAAAATCCTCGAAAACCCAGTATAACCTATCAAACATCCAAGAATTCGAGTATCCATAGTAAATCTCTAGTTTTAAAAACAAAATCCTCGAAAACCTTCCTTTTCTGTATCAATAATATGCAATGCAGTATGAGCATGAAGTATCCATAATCACAGAAAGTAGAACACCATAAGGCAAAACAGGGTAAAATACCCTCCAAAACAAGAGAACTGACATGAAGACTCCGTCCAAATCCAAGCTATGGTCTCGGGCCCATAGTTACACACAACAAACAATTTAAAGTAGAAGATAGCAAAAAATAATTACGGCAGAAAATAATTATAGAGACCACTACGAGCTTCTATTCTACCTCTAAAATCTCCTAAAAGCATACAAAGGATTCTATGCTACGCATAACAATACTACAGGCTCCTAGACTAAGGATATAATGAAAAGTTCTAGTTTATGATCCAAAATGGCCAAAATAGTATAAGTCATAAGATTTAAGTGTAATACAACCTATTTTCCAACCTAACATTCTAGTAACATATAATATATAAAATCTAACTAAACTCAATCTAGAAAGTAAACTGTAACCTACCTTGGGGACAAAGTGCAAACACAAATCGTCACTCGTGTGCCTTCCCTTTCCGAACATCCTCAGAAAGCTTCCACATTATCAAGAACATAATCTAGGTGTAAAGATAAGAAGAACGACACCGATATTGCAATACAGAAAATCAGGGCGGAAATTGAGTCAGAAAAATGAACCTCAGGGCTCGTGTAATAAAATAGAAAACAAAAACTGCAATTATATCCGCAATGGGTTAAGGAAACCATGCCCAAAATTTGAGCGCAAATGGAGTTCATTTCGGGGCTCAAAACAGCCCTGAAGTGCTACTAATACATCGGGAAAAAATAATGGGGATTACGGGCTTTTAACGAGAATTTAAACGATGGAAGGGAGGAGAGGTGTAGAGGGGACTTACCGGATGAAGTAGACTGGGAAAATGGATTGAAACCGGAGCATGAAAGCTTTATCAATGGGAGAACAACGAAAATATGAAGGAGAAAATGATGTTGGTAGCTTAAATAGCTGTCAGGGGTCCTTCATCGCGATCGCGAAGGACACCACGCGTTCGTGAGAAAACGCTGGCCAGACCATCGCGATCGCGATGGTCCAGCCCTAGGTTCGCAAAGAGGAAACTGGGTCGGGCCTCAGCCAGCTTCATCGCGGTCGCGAAGGGCAACCCACACAATCGTGATTGTCAAGAAACTAGAACATCGCGAATGCGATGGCCACCTCGCGATCGCGATGACCAACTGGTCTACAACTTTTATAGCGGCAACCAGCAATTCACAAAGGCCAAGAGTTCATCTGACGAACCCTCGAGATTCATTTGGAACTCCGTGAATACAAACCAACCATTCTACCCTACCAGAAACAACATTCCAGACTCAATGGAATCGACGAAACTCCCAACGGAGATCATTTTAATGAAAAGTGGGCCTCGTGCCCAAAACTGACTCGGAACTCAATACCTCAAAACTGACTCAAACCTAAGATCTCTCTAGCCCAAAGTCAACATTCTGTAGCTAACAGCGCTGATGAAATTTTCATCCGAGGCCGTCTTCTCTGAATGTTGACCAAAGTTAACCCCACCAGCCAAACTGGCTTGAAAACAAAGAAACCAACACAAAACCAAATCGAAAGCACTCTGACCCAGACCAATGGTCCTACTAGACAAAAATACCCGTCCCAGAGCCAACAGAACAGTCGGAATTCGATTCTGAGCACGTTTACCAAGAAAGTTAACCAAAGTCAAATTTTCTAAGTTTAAGTTCTAAAACAGATAAATGGTCATAACAACTTAATGAACGGCCCGGGCATCAAACCATCAGTCCCGGCAAGTCATAAATGACCTGTAGCCACTAAGGGAAAGCTCAAAATGTAGAAAAAGGACAAAAACAGAAAATGACCTGGAGGGTTATTACAACATCCACTACTAAAAGAACTTTTGTCTGCGAAAGTTAGAAAAAGGATAGTACCAAAAGACACAAATGAAGACGGATACTAAGCCCGCACCACTCTCTCGAAAACCTGGGGAGCCTCTCCAACCGAATGGTACCCCACAAAGGCAAACCAACAGAAAACTACCAACCCCCAACACCTCACCTGTCAAACTAGACACTAACCTTAAACTCTAAATCCTCTAAAGATCTCCCAACCAAACTGACCCTCAAGAATCTCAATCGAAAGCACCAACACACTCCCGGTCCCATAGATGAGTTATTCGCTGCATATGCTTGAAATGACAAAGAGTTGGCTGATAATCAGGATCCAGTGCTCCAGCGGGTGATCATAGAGTCGTAGCATACTGCCCGTTCCCACCAAGGAGGAGCAGGTACTAGTTTAGAAGTAGAGGAGCAGACAAATGATGAGGAGGAGTAGCCCAAATAGGGAGTTATCGCACCCTTTCCTTACTTGTTTGAGCTTAAGCATTGAGGGCAACGCTTTTTGTTGTGGGTGAGGTGGTGCATATTTGATTGATGTTGTTGGTTGCCCATGTTGGGCCTTGAGATATGTTTTTATTACCCTTGTCGGGCCTTGTCATTTTTATTTCTCTGCTAGATAATTTATTTAGCCCTTGTCAGACATGATTTGGATGATTGTGATATTTTCCTTGTCAGGCCTTTTATTTTTTATTACTTAAACTATGCCCTCGTTGGGATTATTTTATGTGTTGCTTGTGATATTGATGGGTTGATCCTACATGATTTATTGTTTCACTACCCGTGCCTTGCAAACCACTTAGTGCCTATGACGAGGCTCGATTTGAAATAATTCATGAGCGCTTTAAAACTTTGGTCTCCTTGTTAATAGTAGAGTAGTGAATAAACTCCAAGGGTTTTTGTCATACCACGATTCTATCCACAGGAGCAAATGGTTTCTTTTATTTTTGTTTTCTTCTATTTTCTTTGTTTATTTTTGTATTGAACCGGGTTGGTATTTCCCTATGATAGATTGAGAGGCGACTTTCTTAAGGGAAAATGCCAAGTTTTAGTTTAAAATTGAGTTTGTGTTTTTCTTGCCTCGAAATGGACACACTAAAAAAATTTCTTGGGAAGAAATTTATGATAAATTGAAGGTGAGAGGGAAAATGATTTTTTGAGTAAAGCATTCTCTTGTCATGATTTACACACTCCCCATTTAGCTTGATTGATTCGCAAACAAGTGTGTAAAAGAACTTAGAATAGCTTGTCAAAAGTCATTTGTCCCATTTAATTGTGAGACTAATTATGAATTCTTGTGTTGTGATGCCTTATGTGGTAAGGCTATACTCAGTTCTTGTGTGCATGTATTGTCTAGAACTTGCCCCGAATGTGATTCAAGAAAAAATCCTAAATGGAACCGAGCTTGGAAGATGACTTAGCCCCTTTTAGAATAAGTCACTTCACCCAAATTGACTTCCATTTACATTGACCCTAGTAAGCCTCGTTGAGCTTGTGACCTTTCTTTGGCACCTTGTTTGAAACCTTTTCAATTGCTTCAAAATGTCCAATGAAATGAACAAAATAAAAAGAAAAGAAGGAATCGGTGCTACCAAGTGATGGTGATAAAAGGTAGTTGAATGATCAAGTTGAAGGAAAAGTTTGGGTTGTTAGAGGGAGAAATAAGGTGAAGTTATTGTTCGAAAATATGAGCGGTATTTTGCATGATCAAAAAGAGTGTTAGGTAGGTTTAGTCACTTGATCCAAATGTAATCCTCATCTTAACCCTAGCCAACATCATAACCCGCAAGTCCTTAGTGATTTTGAGCTTGGTATCTCTACATTAGTGAAGAATTACATAAAAGGCAAGCCTATGGTTCAATGCGTATGCACTGGAACTTCCTTTAGAGAGTGAGAATCTTCTTGGTTCTCTTATAATCCCTTTTTATTGTGAATTTCATGATTGTGAGTGGGATTTTCTCTTGTGGTGAGTGGCATCGCACACTTGAAAGAAATGATAAAGTCTCTATTTCAATTGAGAGGAATGAATGAGAAAATTTTATGGCAAATCTTGAGGCAAACCTTGAAGGTACATGCCAGTGACTTGAGAAGCTTGAATAACTTGTTTTGAATGGCAAGTTCCCTTGTTTTTGAATGAGAAAAGAAGTCCTTTTGATAAACGTTTATAAATGAACAATTGCCTTGAGAATATGGTGGTCCAAATTGAGATGAGCATTGTAGTTGAGTCTTTTTGTTTGAGTATTTTTGTTTGTTATTTTCATAGTTGTGGAGTTTAGATTAATCTTGGGTGCACCATGTGTGTTTTAGAGCCTAATTCATTCGTTAATTTGGGAGTATCTTGCTTGAGGACAAGCAATAGTTCATGTTTGGGAGTTTGATAAGTTGGTAATCTACCAACTTATTAAGTCTTTATTCATGAATTATTGTCATGTTTTTATGAGAATTAGAGGTAGTTATTGCCTTTACTGATGAAAATGCATGTACTCTTGGTAAAAAGTAGAAAACAAAGGAATTGGACCCAAAGAGCTAAAAATGAGTTAAGTGTGAATGTGATCAAAAACAAAGAAGAAGCTGCTGAGAGGTGAGACCGACATGTGAGCCGTACAATGCAACGTGCGATCTGCACCTCCCTTTTCACATCACCACCAAAGCAACAAACATCACTGGTTGGCTGACAAAGAGACATGCGACGCACATAACACATGGTATGACCGTTTATCGTGTCGCACATCAGGTCACACCATGCCTGAAGGGCAATTTTGTCCAATGCCAAGTGACATTTTAGGAACCTTCTAAAACTTATTTTGGGGTATATACCAGAAAATAGAGAATTGTTCCAAAGGAAGGTATAGAGAGTACTCTTTCTTTCCATCTTCTACACTTAGAATTCACCATTTTTGTACTAAATTGAGCTTTAATTTGGATTTTGGCTTAAATATGAATGGAAGTATGAGTTACCCACTTAGTATTTCTTCTTATTTCCTTAGTATGAGCAGATAATTTCATTGTCTAGGGGTATGTGTATGATGGGTATTTGTTTGGATATGGGTCTTGTTTAATTGTGCTTATAATTGATGAATTGATAGGGGTTTATTGAATTCCTTAAGTTTTAATTATAAAATTAATGGTTGCAAACATTAATTGAGTTTTCTTAATTGTGTTCTTGTTTGAATGAGGGGTTCATAATTCAGATAGGAATTCAATAGTGGGAATTTGAGATTTCCACCTTAGATTGAGGCTAGAAATAGCTTAATCAACGGAAACTCTCATCTAAGAGTCTAAGCTAGAAATAGTATGACTTTCCCAAGCAATTCAATTGGTTAGTTCATGTTAAAACTATGGTGCTTGAACAAAGACCATAGGATATATATTTGGAGGATCGAAAGATTATCAAATATAACTAAAACCAATGCTACCCGTATCATTAATCAAGAATTTGCATAATTAATCAAGTACCCTAACCCTTTGTAGAATCCCATCAGAAACATATCCCTAGTCTCCTTCTCATTGATTACGAATTTTGTGTTTACGTACGTTTTTGTGTTAAAATCAAAGTTGCTACGTAAATTTCCCTTTCCAATTCCCCCAATCTTTACTTTTAAGTTGCTTGACAATTTACTCTCTTAGTGATTATTTCTCGACGATCTCTTAGTGAATCATTACTCCACTCTCCATAGATTCGACCCCAACACTCGTTGGGTTACTTTTGTTTTGCTTGACGATCGCTACCACCTACTTCGGAAGAGTGTTGTTGAGCGTCATCACTAACCTACAATCTTCTACAACACAGGATAAATGTGAAGATAATAATAATAAAGACAACAATAAATAATTAAATACAAATACAGGAAAATGCAATGTTATATGTGATGCTTTGATGCAGTGTGCAACCGATGTACTGAAAGCCCAGAATCTTACTTCGGACCCGCTCGGAATCTCACATTAGATGTAACTATAAATAAATATGACTCTTAAATCTTACCTCGGAGATAAAACATAAATGACGTAAAAATGGACCAGAATCTTATATAGGACTGAGTAATAGAAAAGGGACCAGAATCTTACATCAGACCAAGTAGTAACAATAAAATAATCTTTCCATCTCGAGAAAACTAGTGAGAAAACTATGTAATCATTTCTAAAATCTGAAATCATAATAATAAAGTATAAAACTTCTTTCAAAAGCCAAAAATCCAGTAATTTAATCAATACCAGGTCAATTTCCATTTATATGTGTGCATGAATGTCATTCCCCAAGACTATCCCCTAGGTGTAACACGGGACCCAGGACCAAAAGTGTCCCAAGTTAACCCTTGGTTATAGCATAACTTAAACAAATATAGATATACTTAGCGGAAGCAACAACTGAAGAGGTAAGCAAACTGAACCCATAAATAGATCAAGCCCAAATGAAATAAAATCTGGAGCCTCGAATATAGAATCTCTACTATGTATGAAAAGCCTCTAAACTGAATAAGGAGTTGTTGGGACAAGACCCCAGCTAACTCGAAAATCTGAAAGAAAGATAGGCAAAATAACTAGAATGATACAAGTCCTCAAAAGATGAGGACTCACCAACAAGATCTTGATATCCGGCGTCGTCTAGCCACAAGCCTGATGAAGAGAGCCTGAATCTGCGTCGTAATAGGATACAACGCAAAATATGCGTCAGTACTATAGGATGAAATGAATATGTGAGATAGGCATGAATATGGTAAAAACAGACTCAAAACACAATAAAAGCTGGTTTCATGCATCATAAGAGAAATCATAAGTAAACATCGTAGTTTGAACATAAAATGAGAAATAGGAGAGCATAAGCATGTCAATTTCATAATACTTGAGGTCATGTTATCCTAACATGTCAATTTTCACTTAAAAATATGTAAATTAATGGAATCATGCTAGAAATCATCTTTAATGCATGAGCTCTTGGAATTAATTAAGGAATCTCAAATAAATCATAGATAAGTAATGAGAAACCATGAATTGATACTTAAAAAGAAGACCCATAACTTTCTCCAATTTAGGTAAGAACTCTAATTTCACAATTTGATAACTCAAAGTAATGACTTGGGGTTTTGGGCAAAAGGGTGAAATGAATCCCTTATTGAATGCCCACATACCTTATTTAAAGCTTGCTTGATCTAAGATGAAAAGAAATGGAGACTTGAACTTGGAGATTGAAGCTTGAGAGACCCTTTCCACTTTTGGGAAGACGAATGAGAGTTTTGGAGGGGACTTAGGCTAACTAGGGGTGAAACCCTACTAAAAGTAGCCGAAATGACCTCAGTTAAGAGTTAAAAGGGTGGGTAGATACAAAAATACCCCGGTGATTTAATTTAGGAAAAACTGTTTAAAATCTAGGATTCAGGTTCCACGGGCCCTTTTCATGGATCGTAGACCAATACGTAGTTCAAGTATTGTGCTCGTGGTTCCTGAGCCAGAAAAAAAAGCTGGGGAATAGATCCCACGAGTTAACAATATGTTCCATGAGCCGTAGAAATCCCTCATAGTTTTTGGGGTATCTGGCTACCCTCAGTTTGAGTTCCATAAGTTTGTTCCATGACTCATGGAACCATCCACGAACCGTGAACCTTACTCATATTTCTCAGACTTGAGGATGGTCTCAGGACTGGATTCACGAGTCACTTCCATGACTCGTGGTTCTAACCATGGCTCGTGAACTTGACTCGTTATTCTTGAAAGTTCTGAATTTGTAGAAAAGCTAAGTTTAAAAGCTGGATCAAATTCTGGGGTTTTACAATATCTCCCCTTGGGATCATTCATCCTCGAATGAAGTCTAAGCAAAAAAAATGGACAGAAAGCAGCCCAACCAACTAACAAAACATAAAACTTAAGGATAAACATGACAACTGAGCTTTTCAACTTAAAACATGATTGAACTAACTTCAGAAAACATGAATGCATGCTAGTATAATGAGGGAGACTGATGGAATAGAATCAGAGGGACATACTAAGGAGGAAACTATTACCTCAAGATGAAACTTAATTGGAATGAAAGAGATGAGGGTACTTGGCTTTCAAGGCTGCTTTTGCTTCCTAAGTAGCTCCCTCAACTAGCTGCTTTCTCTAAAGGACCTTCACCGAAGCGACTTCTTTGTTTATCAACCTCCGAATCTGATGATCAAGAATCTCCAAGGGAACTTCCTCATAGGTAAGGCTATCCTTCACACTCACATCCTCCAAAGGAACAATCAAGGTCGGGTCACCAACACACTTTTTCAACAAGGAACATGGAAAACTGGATGAACTGCTTCTAAATCTATTGGCAACTCCAACTCATAAGCAACACTACTAACTCTCCTCAGAATCTAGTAGGGACCTAAATAACAGGGACTAAGCTTTCTTTTCTTGCCAAATCTCATCACACCCTTCATGGGTGACACCTTCAGAAATACCCAATCATCAAACTCAAACTCCAACTCTCTTCTTCTCACATCCGCATATGATTTCTGTCGACTTTGAGTGGTCTTCAACCTCTCCCTAATGATATGAACCTTCTCCATAGTCTCATTAACTAAATCTGGACCAATCAAAGGTGCCTCACCTATCTCAAACCAACCAATAGGAGATCTACACTCCACCCATAAAGTGTCTCATAAGGAGCCATATGGATGCTAGAATGGAAGTTGTTGTTGTAGGCAAACTCGATAAGAGGTAAGTGATCATCCCAATTACCTTTGAAATCAATTACACAAGCTCTCAACATATCCTCCAAAGTCTAAATAGTACGCTCTTCCTGGCCATCCGTCTGTGGGTGAAAAGTTATGCTAAGCTTAACCTGAGTACCAAGGCCCTTCTAAAATGACCTCCAAAACTGGGATGTAAACTAATTACCTCTATCCGAAATGATAGACAATGGAACACCATGAAATTTGACTATCTCCCAAATGTAGAGTCTAGAATAATCCTTTGTTGAATCCATAGTCTTAACAGCCAATAAGTGGGATGACTTGGTCATCCTGTCGACAATCACCTAAATAGAATTATGTTGCCTACGAGTACGAGGCAAACTTGTAATGAAATCCATATTGATTGCTTCCCACTTCAAAGTAGGAAGGTCAATATCCTGAGTCATACCACCCGGTCATTGATACTCTACCTTCACTTGTTGATAGTTGGGACACTTAGCCATAAAACCTGTTATGTCCCTCTTCATGCCATTCCACCAATAGACTTCCCGTAGGTGATGCTACATCTTAGTGGAATCGGGGTGAATAGAATACCTGAAGATATGAGCCTCTGTAAAAATCCATTGTATCAACCTATCTATATCAAGAACACACAATTGACCCCTATATTAAAGCACACCATCTCCCCCTTGAGATAAAACTTCTACTATTTGATGATGGACTGCACCCTTCAACTGGTGCAAAATAGGATCACTGTCTTGCTTTTTCTTTCACTTCAGCAACCAAAGATGATTCGGAACTTTTTGAACCTTAGCCATGCTTCATGCAATAGTTCATTCGAAAGTTGGCAAAAATTTGTAATATCATCCCTCAATTGCATCATCAGAGAGGGAGGGAAGAATCTTATCAAAAATGCCTCAACCAATGCATTCCATGTAGTAATAGAGCCATCTGGGAGCTCTTCAAGCCAAGCTATCACTTCCCTCGTAAGGGAGAAGGGGAACAAACGGAGCCAGATGGACTCTTGAGAATTATGGTTGATGTTGAAGGGTTGACATATCTCAATGAAGTTCCAAATATGTCGGTTGGCGTCCTCATGTTCCAATCCTCCAAACAGACCCTTCATCTGATTCAAGTGAGGCATAGTGCTCGTAACATGAAATACGATGTTTTCAACAATGGGGGTAGGCAGATTGCACCTATGCCACCATAAATTACGGGTTCATGATCTGCATCTATATATCCGTCTTGATTTCTTGGTCACCCACTTCACTCATGGGCACCATGTCCAAACAATCACAAATAACAAAAAGGTAAAATGAACAAACACTCAACAAAGTGAACTCAAACGACAATCAATTTGCGACTCAAAAACCACTCCTCGGTAATGATGTTATTTTGTATGACGCTCAAAAGCACTCTCCCAAAAGAGGTGGTAGCGATTGTCAAGCAAATTTAAAAGTAACCCAATGAGAGTCGGAGTTGAATCCACAGAGAGTAAAGTAATGATTCGCTAAGACATCATCAAGAAATAATCAGTAAGAGAGTAAATGCTCAAACAACTTAAAAGTAAAGATTGGGGGAATTGGAAAGGGAAATTTACGTAGCAACTTCGATTTCAACACAAAAATATATGTAAACACGAGATTTGTAATCAATGAGAAGTAGACTAGGGGTATATTTCCGATGGGATTCTACAAAGGGTTAGGGTACTTGATTAATTATGCAAATTCTTGATTAATAATACGGGTAGCATTGGTTTTAGTTATATTTGGTAATCTCTCGATCCTCTAAATATATATCCTATGGTCTTTGTTCAAGCACCATAGTTTTAACATGAACCAACCAATTCAATTTCTTGGGAAGTCATACTATTTCTAGCTTAGACTCTTAGATGAGAGTTTATATTAATTAAACTATTTCTAGCCTCAATCTAAGGTGGAAGTCTCAAATTCTCACTATTGAATTCCTATCCGAATTATGAAAACCTCTTTCAAGAAAGAACACAATTAAGAAAACTCAATTAATATTTGCAACCATCAATTTTATGATTAAAACATGAGGAATTCAATAGGCCCATATCAATTCATCAATTATAAGCATAATTAAACAAGACTCATACCCAAATTCAAATACACATCATATGCATACCCCTATACAAGGAAATTAGATGCTCATACTAAGGAAATAAGAAGATATATCAAGTGTGTAACACATACTTCCATTCATATTTAAGCCAAAATCCAAATCCAAGCTCAATTTAGTACAAAAATGGTGAATTTTAAGTATAAAAGATGAAGAGAAAGAGTACTCTCTATACCTTCCTTGGAAACAATTATCTATTCAAAACTATCAACTCTCTATGAAAAACTATCTGGTATATACCCCAAAATGGGTTTAAGAAGCTTCCCAAAATGTCACTTAGTGGCATTGGATAAAATTACCCTTCGGGCATTGTTCGATGCGACGTTTAACACGATGTGCATTCGCACCACATGTTATGCACATCGCATGTCTCTTTGTCAGCCAACTAGTGATGCATGTTGCTTTGGTTCTGGTGATGTGCAAAGGAAAGTGCAAACTGTACACCGCATTATGCGGCTCGCATGTTGGTCGCACCTCTCGGCAGCTTCTTCCTTGTTTTCGATCACCTTCACACTCTAACTCTTTTTTAGATCTTTGAGTTCAATTCCTTTGTTTTCTACTTTTGACCAAGAGTACCTGCATTTTCATCAATAAATACAATAAGTACCTCTAATTCTCATCAAGAAATGGCAATAATTCATGAATAAAAGCTCAATAAGTTGGTAGATTACAAACTTTTAAACCCCCAAGAAAGGAATGAATCAAGCTCTAAAACACACAGGGTGCACCCAAGATTAATCTAAATTCTACAACTAAGAAAATAACAAACAAAAAGACTTAACTACAATGCTCATCTCAATTTGGACCACCATATTCTCAAGGCAATTGCTCATTACAAAATGTTTATCAAAAGGACTTGTTTTCTCATTCAAAACAAGGGAACTTACCATTCAAAACAAGATATTCAAGTTTCTCAAGTCATTGGCATGGACCTTCAAGGTTTGCCTCGAGATTCACCACACAACTTGTCTCATTCATTCCTCTCAATTAAAATAGAGACTTCATCATTCTTTTCAAGTGTGCGATGCCACTCACCACAAGAGAGAATCCCACCCACAATCATGCAATTCACAATAAAAAAGGATTATAAGAGAACCAAGAAGACTCTCACTCTTTCAAGAAAGTTTGAGTGCACACGTATTGAACCATAGGCTTTCCCTTTATGTAATTTGTCACTAATCTAGAGTTACTAAGCTCGGGATTACTAAGTTCTTGCGGGTTATGATGTTGGCTAGGGTTAAGGTGAGGATTGCATTTGGCTCAAGTGACTAAACCTCCCTAATGCTCTTTTTGATCATGCAAAACACTGCTCACATTTTCAAACAATAACTTCACCTTATTTCTCCCTCTCACAATCCAAAGTTTCCCTTCAACTTGATCATTTACCTTCTTTTTATCACCTTCACTTGGTAGCACCGATTCCTTCTTTTCTTTTTATTTTGTTTATTTTATTAGACAATTTGAAACAATTTCCAATTTTAGGCATATGGTGCTACCTTGTGTTGAAATACACCCTTTTCTTCTCCATATTGGTGCATGCACCCCCAAACTTAGGGGTTTACCTATGTTATCATTTCAATTTCACCTCAAACTTAGGTTTTTAGCTTATATTTCACTTTCTAGCCATTAGGGAGGATGGGTGCAAAAATTGAGGTTCCAAGAAGGGGCAAGGTTTCTAACAAGGTGCCAAAGAAAGGTCACAAGCTCAAGGGTCTTACTAGGGTCAATGTAAAGGGAAGTGAATTTGGGTGAAGTGACTTATTCAAAAAGGGCCTAAGGTCATCTTCCAAGCTCAGTTCTATCTAGGATTTCACCTTGAATCACATTCGGGGAAAGTTCTAGACAACACATGAACACAAGAACTGAGTACAGCCTTACCATACTAGGCATCACAACACAAGAATTCACAATTAGTCTCACAATCAATTGGGACAAATGACTTTCGATAAGCTATTTCGAGTTATTTTACACACTCGATTGTGAATCGATCAAGCCAAATGGGGAGTGTGCAAGTCATGAAAAGAGAATGCTTTACTCAAAATATTATTTTTCCTCTTTCCTTCAATTTGTCAAAAATTTCTTGCCAAGAATTTTTTTCGGTGGGTCCATGTCAAGACAAGAAAAATACGTACTCAATTTTAAACTAAAACTTGGCATTTTCCCTTAAGAAAGTCGCCTCTCAATCTATCATAGGGAAACACAAACTCGGGTCGACATAAAAATAAACAAGGAAAACAAAAATAAAAGAAACCATTTTCTCTTTGGGAAAGAACCGTGGTATGAAGAAAATCCTTGGAGTTTATTCACTGCTCTACTATTAACAAGGCGACCAAAGTTTTAAAGCGCTCATGAATCATTTGAAATTAAGCCTCGGCGTAGGCACTAAGCGTGTTTACAAGGCACGAGTAGTGAAATAATAGATCGTGTAGGACCAACCCAATGATATCGCAAGCAACACATAAAATAAGCCCGGCAAGGACACAATTTAAGCACTAAGAAATAAAAGGCCCGACAAGGGCCAAATAAATTATCTAGCAGGGAAAGAAAAATGTCAAGGCCCAATAAGGGCAATAAAAATAATATCTCAAGGCCCAACACGGGCAACCAACAACAACAATAAAATATGCACCACCTCCCCCACAAAAAGGAGCATTACCCTCAATTCTTAAGCTCAAACAAGTAAAAATAGGGTGCGACAACTCCCTGTATGGGCTACTACTCCTCCTCATCCGCCTGCTCCACTGATTCTGAACTGGTACCTTCTCCTCCTTGGCGGGAATGGGTGGTATGCTATGACTCTATGATCACCTTCTAGAGCACTAGATCCTTATCCTCATCCAACTCCTTGGCATTGCCAGCATATGCAGCGAACAACTCATCCATGGGACTGGGAGTGTGACGGGGATGTGTCATGGCCACATCCAAAGCACTCAAGTCTGCATCACCAATTGGTGCCTTCCCTTTGGCCTTGTCCCAATCCTTTCAAATCTCTGCTATAGCACCCTTGATTACATCTACCCTCTTGCAAAGGTTGCTCACATTGTTCACTACCTCCTTTATGGCCCTCTTTACAGCCGGCTGAATCATATCGGATAGCTTATTAGCTAGATTGGTCAACTGCCTATCATAAGAAAAGGTTAAGTTAACCAGCTTTTGGAGGCCACCTTGGGTCGAAGTGGGTGAAGATAGTAAAGGTCCAGGAGGTGCAGCAGCTGCAGGATTTTATGACTCTATGGGAGTAGGTGCTTCTGAGGCTGATCTAGAAGGAGAGTAAGCAGTGGGCTCAATATTTGTATCCCCAACCTCAACATCTTCAAAATTCTACATTATTTGTCTCTTTATTCTAGGGGCATCCATATTTGTCTTCGTTGCAAGGTCAAGCACACCAGTGGCATGGGTAGGCTCATCACAGTGGAAGTATGGAATTCCTGCCTTAACACAAAGCTTGCTATTGAGTACAGGAAGGGGAATGAATCACCACCCCAATGTGATTTTCTTTTGATCATAATAGCTGCTATCTCTCCAAAGTTAATATGCCCCCCCCCCCGACATAATAGAGGCAACCAGAATGGTTCTCTCCTCAGTAACCTTTTGATCATTCTAAGAAGGCAAGAATCTGGAGTGGAAAAAGTTGTATCATAGGCATGCCTTAAAGTACAAAGTCTGACGTGGGATATTTCCTTCTATCATGGCCTAGAGGGGAGTCCCAGGAGCAATGATAGTGGCAGCCTAGTCAAGTGGCTTTATCTCAGCAAACAAATTGGCCCGAAATACTGGTGCAGGCTCAATTGGGTTACCCAGTAGATAGCATCGATAGTAGTAGGTGTGATGTAGATTTCCTTACCCTGAACTGTGACTGAGTCTAAGCAAGGAAAGTCCTCCATATTTCCCTTGTACCTCATAGAATCGTGCTTGGCCTAATAAGAGGTAAATAATTCATGAACCAGCTCCTTATAATAATCTTTGGGCACCTCTTGGAATGGGAACCATTGGCGGGTGGCAAACTGGTGAGGGATGTTAGGTAGATCATCCCCAACTGCTGCAAAGTTGAAGCTATACTCCAGGTTGAAGGTTCTTTTCTTGTCTCCATCGTAGAGAGCTCTCATACCTTCTACCCCAAAGTGAATCATTCCTCCTTTGAAACATGTACAAGAGGAGGTGCTGGGGGAGCAGTTGAGGCTTTCTTCTTCCCCTTGGATGTGGAAGTGGTACTAGAAGGAGTTGGTGGCCTCCTTGAGCTGCACCCTGAGTTTTCCCTGCCAGAAGACATAGTCTTCACAAGGAGATTGTGAGTACCCAAAGTAAAAGAAAAAATCTTTTTGTATTTTTGAAATATTTAAAAGAAGAAAAGCGAAAAGAGGTTATCTAACTAAAAATAAATGGAATGCATAAGAGAAGAAATCATGTCAGGTATTTGCTGGCATGTGTGAGTCACGTGTGAACCGCACATGGGATTGTGTGCTTCACATGTGGCATCAAACATGCTATCAGAAACCTAAAACAAATAAGCACTAAGGTGCGGAGGGATGTGTAGACCGCACCAGCCATTATGTGCGTTGCACATCCCTTCGCCCTTCCAAATAGTGCACTGGCAGCCTATTAAGCAATGTGCGAGGCCTTGTACATATTTCATGTAGAGATTTGTGTTTCGCATGCGAAACGCACAAGGAAACAGTTGGAATTTTTGCAATTCCTTGCTTCTTTGTATATTACATATGTGAATTGCATAGAAATACTTGTGGAATACACGGGAACCAAGCAACAACACCAATTTCAACATGGCACAAGAATGAATTGACCAAAACCAGAGTTAATCGGGTACTCAGACTTCTCTAGAAAACTGAAATACATTCGTATTCTAATTACAAGCTTAACGATTTCCCTTAAGAAGGATGTTACCATATCTATCATTGGGAATATCAAGCCTTCATGATAAGCACATAGGCATATTCATTCGCACAATAATTGACTCCCCTTAACCAAAGCGCTCACCGAACAATCATAATCAATTGAACAATACACGAGTGCAGTGGTAACAACAATTTTAGCCCAATCAACATGATTCAACAAAAACCTTGCAAAGATGACGATGTCTCCTTAAGAATGATGTCACCCAATATATCATAGGGCTAAACCATGCATCAACTCAAATGGGTTACTTAGACTTCACCCAAAACACAAATTATAAGGCCAAAAAATAACACAAAACACATGCATTATCACAAAAACCAGATTTACCAAGTTTATCCCAAGAAAAATCAATAATATATCCCAAAATTGGGATCCCAAAAATTTTGGGTCTCACCCACAATAAACATGGAAGATTAAACTAGCATACTTCACAATAAGTTTTCCCAATCTATTTAAAAACATGGATTTAACATTGAGGAACTTACCACAAATAGGGAAGAGGGAGGAAAAAAAATTGATGATTTTGGGCTTCCAACAATGGTGACCCAACTATTGACTGGAGAAAGAGAGGTCGTCTGGTCATGTAGTGATGGTGATGGATTTGGGTCGGAGAGGAGAAGATTTGGGGTAAGTTTGAGGGATTTAGTTGATTTTTGGAGAGAGCTATGGAGGTTTATGGGAGTATAATGGAGAAAATAGGAGAAGGGTGACGGTTTATAGGAGAGAAAAAGAGAAGAAGAGTCGTGGGTCGGTCTCTGGATCGGGTCGGCCAATGAAGCCTACTGAGTACCCCATGTTTTGGTGCTCATACTACATTTTTGCATCTTTTTTTATGATGCAACACCTAGTACGATCCACCCTCACTGATTTTTACTTGTTTGAGGCTAGCGGTTGTTCGAATCGTGGTGAGCTCGTGGCCTCTGGAGATTTACTATATTCCCTCTACTCATACTATATTTATTTTGTATTTTGGTAGACAGTAGTACTCTGTATAGCGTTATCTTCGTAATATAGATGCTCGTGTACCAGTGATACCAGGTTCAGGGTTTGGTTCTTATGTAATTATGTCGCCTTTCTTGGTCTCTTCAAGGCCCATTTTTGTATATTTTATACTGTTATGTATATATCTATATTGTTTCCCTTTTCCTTATCTTTATCTTACTTCTGCTTTACCTGTACTAGTTGATTTTATAGTGTCTTTCTCTTGGGTTGGGCTTGCCTACTGGGGGGTTGGTAGGCTCCATCATGGCCCAATTTTGAGTCGTGACAAAAATTTTAACAAATTAATTGTGATGACTCTTCCGGTCATCTTTGCATTTTTGCATTTATTACACTGTTAGAGACTTTTTATAGCAGCCCCAAGTAATTTATAGCTTGCTGGGACTGGTAGTTCGGTGCCCTGATCGTTCATTTGGTCATTTTAGCCGTTCGCCTATTTTAGAGCTTTAAACTTAGAATATTGTTAACTTTAGTCACATTCTTAGCTAACGTGCTCAAAATTGAATTCTGACAGCTCCGTTAGCTCCAGAGCGATGAGTTTGGTCTATTTGGACCTTTAGTTGATACCTGAGAACTTCCAATGTGGGTTTTGTGTGATTTTCACAGTTTTTAGGCCATTTGAGGTTGAAAGTGTAACTTTGGGTGACTTTTGATGATCGGAATGTCGGATTCGAAATTTGACAATTCCATTAACTCTAGAATGTTGAGTTTGGGCTAGGAAGATGGTTGGTTCGGGTTTCGGGTGAGTCGTACTCATTTGGAGCCTTTGAGTTCCTTTTCGTTAGTGTTGAATTGGGTCAACATTTCTCTGAAACGACCTCGTATGGAGGTTTTGTCAATTTCGTTGAGTCAGGAACGTTGTTTCCACTCGATTAAAACTATTAGTTTTTGAATATCAGTTTTTGATTGTTCCCGGAATACCCCGTCGAGTTTTCTAAAAAGTGCAGAAAATCAGTTGCGGACAACAGTTATTTATTGCTGTCATTTCATTTTTTTCCAGCCCTTCTCCTCACTTTTCTCACTCTAAAACTCAAAATTCTCTCAACCATTTTGCTCCAATTCAGTTCTAAACCTTGGAGAATTATTTATTCATCGATTTTCATAGTTCTTCGCCTCTTGGTAAGTCATCTTCCCCAACTTGCCTTCTTCGGTTTTTCTCTTAATTCCTCCATTGATGCTCATCCAAAGCTTGGATTTTTTGATAAAATCTTCCCCCTAAGCTTGTTCATGTTCGTGGGTGTGATGTTTTATCCATATTGGGCTTATTTTCCGTCATTTTGGTAAGTAATTCTTGCCCAATTTCCGTTTTTATTTTCAAAATTTCCATTCCTTAATCCCCAACTTGGGCGGGCTGTTTTGGTGCCCTTCCCTTGTCCAATTGTGCTCAAATTTGGATCATGCCTTCTTGGCATCGTTGGGGTCATCATGGTTTATTTTGTTTTTGGTTTAGGGTTGCGGGCCCTGCAGGCCTACTTTTGACCTTGATATCGACCCGGCTACAACTGTAATAATATGGGTATCGTTAGATTTGTCTTAACATTTTATTCATGAATTTGATAGTTTGATTCACGTTCGGAGATTCTTAGAGTAGCTCAGCCTTGGATATCATTGTTTCCGCAGCTTGTCGTCGGACGACAAGTAGGTTACGGCTTAACTCCCTAGACTTCGCATATATCGGGTAAAATTATACAAGTTGGCATCCTTGGGTTGGGTTATTAGGTTGGTACCACAATCCTTGACTGCTTTTCCATGATTCGTCATATTTTTTTCCTCCGTTGTGTGTAGTATTCCTATTAGTTGATATATTTATTACCCCTGTGACCCCGTGAGGTCTTGTTGACTCTGGAACATAGAAGGTGGGATTATTGGGAATGTCTGCGAGTTTCGGACGTAGAAATATCCTTCTAGGCTGGTTATGCTTGCTGAGTAGCTTCGGAACCTATGTAGGGTCGTTAGGTTGATTGTGAGCTTTCGGGCAGCTATTTGGGTTGATCATATCATTTCCATGTATATAAAGAGGTTTTTCCACGTTTTATTACTGTTTTTGGCTTCGTACCTACGGAAAATGATTTTCTATTGCTAGAATCGACTGGGTCAGAGTGCTAGCTGAGTTTTATTACTAATTTGAAATGATATCAGGATTGGCAGGGTCGAGCATCTGAGATGTTTTTACAACTGTTTTAGACCCGGTTGTGCCCGGGCACCCTTGAAAGGGTTTTTGAGATATCTTTTTCACTGTTTTAGTCCTAGACATGGTCAAGGCATGCATATTTGAGACTTAGCCACTGTCTTGAACCCAGACTCGATTCCAGAGGACACGTTTTGATTCTGAGTTTTAGTATGGGGTCCGGGACCTCCATGGACCTTGCAGCTCCGAGCCTGAGGCCTTGTGCTGCGTGTGCTGGAGGGAAGGGTATACGGTGGAGTAGAGATATACGGGTTGTGTACTTTAATAGAACCTGCCTGCTGGGCCCGATCGGCACCAAAGAAGGTACATATAGAGGTTCTATTTCACCCCGAGGTTTTCATGCATCATAGCATCCATTTTTTGAGATACCACTCTTGTTTGCTGTTTGTTGATTGTACTACGGTAGTATGGGATGCCGGAGGGTTTGTTTTCACTTGATTGCATTCCTCGATTGTATAGGCAGTCGAGCGACTGTAGGTAGACTCTTGTTACTTTATTCTAATATTGTTCCCTGTTACGGATGAGTATGAGCATGATTACTGTGAGGTGGTGAGTTCCTGGATTGAGTTTTGTATGACTTGATTGGGTATTAATTCCTGTATGTCGAGCATGTCTACCTTTATTCTTCTCTCCCTTTTTCCTTATACTTGAGGGTACCAGTATACCGCCCATTTCTAGAACTTATTCTTATACATACTGTTTTTGCAAGCATCCCAGGTGTGTTGTCCTTACTTTCACCTGTGCCTGTTATGTGTATATATTCTATATGCTAGCCTTATATGTTGTTTCTGTTTTGTTCCCTCTGGGCTAGCTCCAGTGTGCTTATCTTTGAATTTTGTGACTGTTTATTCCTACTCTGCCTGTTATTTCTCTTTTACTTTATATGTTCTCAGTAAGCCTATGATACCTACTGAGTACCTTATGCTTCGCAATTGGTTGGGCCATCATTGTTAGTGCGTCGGAGACTCGTGAGGGTGCAGTTTTTGGATCATCCAGGCTGAGGGTGAGCTCTTGGCGTTCAAAGCTTGACTTCAGTTATCCTTGGTGTAGTTTGTACTCTTATAGTTTCGGAGACATTGTATATATATGACTTTTGAAACTTTGTACTCTTGATGTAGTTCAACTCTTATACACTCATATACCAATCTATCATGACCGAGAAATCGGGTCATGACATCAACACATAGTCCTTGCTGGGTAACAAATAGACTTTGATAGGCTAGCAAATGAAATTACTTCCAAATATACTCACCTAGGTTCAATGATATAATTTATGATTATTCCCATATATGTATACTTACTTAGCTTAAAATGTTCTTTCTGATTGCTTCAATTTTTCAAGAAGGTTATTGGTTAGCATAACTACTCAATTAAGACTTATCATCTTACGATAACGCCTCTAAGGAATTTAACTATTTTCCAGGAATCAAACTAAGGTAACGTATGATCAAGAGATGACTTAGTAGTCATGGTCGAAGTCGACTGAATAATAAAATAAAGGATATGCTATATTGTGTGAGGAGCTTACGTTTAACCTATTCTTGATTATCTCTTAGTCATACAGAGGAATTCAAAACACATGAAGAGCACTTCTCTATGGGGTGGTCCGCACATAACACTTTCATTACAAGTTCATAGGAAGAATCAAATTATCCATGTAAATACATGGAGCACGGCTACCCCTATGCACAATAAAACATGGAACATTAGACGGACATCATTTATATGACATGGTATGAACTAGAGGTATGAGGCATATAACATCACAAGCACAAGACTCTTACTGAGTGAACTTTCATCATCTTTTTTCAGTAAGGAGTCAGAACTAAAGACATACCATAATCTTTGTCCTTGGAGTTATGATACAACTTTATCTCTGGACAAATGAGAGTTACGCTCTTCCCTATATCACACGCTCATCTCTAGCAGGCTACTCATTCCAAAAAAGAGTCCATTGCTTTCCTTCTTACTTCAAAGCTCTACATTTTCGCGTAGACATATATATACATTCTTACCTTTTGATTAATGTTTTGCACATTAATATTTTGTATTTGTATTAGTACTTTCTTTGTTTGTGTTTGGGTTCATGTAAACCAACTAGGATATAATAATGAGACATAATTGTTTGCTCCCTTGTCCCTTTAAACTGTTGAATTAAGCATAGTTATTTGACTTGGGAACACCTAGAATAACATCTTATTATTAGTTTTTTGTCTAATCGGTAATTTTTTTAGGTTGCAAGAATTTGATTCTTATCAAAATGTAAAACTAGAATTTGTGTAATGACCCTTCTGGTAATTCCTGCATTTATGCTTTTTATGTACTGTTAGAGCTTGCCTTTAGTGCCCCCATATTATTTATGGCTTGTTGGGACCGGTAGCTCAGTGCCCTGGCCATTCATTTGATCCTTATATCTGTTTCTCTATTTTAGAGCCTAAACTTAGGATATCATTAAATTCGGTTAACATTCTTGGTAAACGAACTTGGAACCAAATTCTGACAGTTTTGTTAGCTTTGAAGTATGTATTTTGATCTGGATGGACCCTTGGTCAGGGTCAGGGAGCTTTTGGTTTTGTTTTGTCTTGCGTTTTGTGTTTTCTAGCCAGTTGAACTTTGAAGTTTAACTTTGGTCAACATTCAGATAAGATGACCTCGGATGGAAATTTTGACAGCGTTGTTAGCTCCGGAATATCGACTTTAGGCTAGAGGGACCTTTGGTTTGGGTCTCAAGACTTCCGTACTCATTTTAGGCCTTGGTGTTCCATTTTGGAAAAGTTGGCCTAAAGTTAGTTTTTGGGCGTGAGGCCCACTTTTCATTATATCGACCTCCGTTGGAATTTTTGTTAATTTTGTTGAGTGTAGAATGCTATTTTTATTCAAATAGCTCAGCTTGTTTGTGTTTGTGAGACCCTGGATGCATTCTCGGAGGTTCGTTCATTGAAATTTTCCCGAAGTTAGTTGCAGCATGTGCTATTGCTGGTATGGCACCTGGGCGTCTCCTGGGACGTGCCTGCGCCAACGCGCCTGCTCCTGGGCATTGCGCCTATGTGACGGCCATGCCATGGCCACCAGTGCCCCTGCACGTGCCATTTTTCTTGGGCTCTAGCGCGCCTGCGGTATGTGGCTGCTGCTGCGCCAGCACGCTAACGCCTGTATGGCCGCTGGAGCGCCTGGGTGTGGCAGCTATTTAAGCTGGCCATTCTTCAATTCCAGCTCTTTTCCTCTTCTTCCTTAGAAGTTTTCACCATTGAAACAAGCTCCAAAAGCCTCAAATTTTCACTTGATCATTCCTACAACTTGGAGGATTATATATTTTGGGTCTGTGGTCGTCCTTGGCTTTTGGATTTGGTAAGTTTCCTCGTTAATTTCCATTAAATTTCATTATTTTCCCTCTTTGTTTCCCTTGGTTTTTGGGCTGTTAGAGCCTTTGTTTATGGTCCATTTCCACTATTTTTTGGAGCATGAACTCCCGGGAACAAGGGGAACATTGTGGTGTTTTTCATTTCTGGTTTCGAGTTGTGGGGCCCACATGTTCTCTTGTGACCCGAATTTTGACCCGACTATACTTTTAGAAATATGGGTATCATTATTTTTGTTTTAACGCGTAGTTTGCCTTCTTTATAGTTTGATTACATTTTGGAGCTTCTCGGAGCGGTTCAAGCTTGGACATTGTTGTTCTAGCAGCTTGTCATCGAACGACAGGTAGGTTATGGTTTAACTCTTTTAGACTTTGCGTATATAGGCTATAAGTGTACTAATTAGCATCCCTGGGTTGGGTTCATTAGCTTGGTACCCCAGACCTTGTCCATTCCTTCATAGACATCTTATTTTCGCTCCTATGGTTGTAGTATTTGTGGTAGTTGGTAGTTGTATTTGACTATGGACCATAAATGGTGGGTTATTTGGGAATGTCCGCAAGCCTCGAACATCGATATTGTTATTATAGATCTGGTTATATTTGCTGTAGAGTGATTGGAGCATGTGCAGGGCCGATATGTTAATTGCGAGCCATTGGGCTACTATTTGTGATTGGGCATGCCATTATCATGCATATAAAGAGGTTTTCTACATGTTTTACTACTTTTTTCGCTTCAAACCTACTATAAATGGTTTTCTAAACCTTGCATGGTCTTGAGGGCCCATTTTTGATAAAAATGGTTATAAAAAGTTTAGAACTGATTTTCATGGATCTTCTTGGGGTAAAAAAGGTTAAAAGGATAATTTTATCACCGGTTTTCATACTATTACTAGACTTGGCAGAGCTGGAGTGCTAGACATATTTTATTGTTGCTTTGAAATGATACTAGACTCATTCAGCATGAGCATCAGACTTGTTTTACTATGGTTTTAGACCCGGTTATGCTCCGGCCACCCTTGTTGGGGTTTTTGAGACTCGGTTTACTATTTTAGACTCGGATAGACTCCGAGCATGCATTTTGAGATTTTGGTTACTTATTTGGATCCGAATACACTTCGAACAATTATATGAGATTCTGAGATTTAGTATGTGGTCGAGGACCTCCATGGACCTTGCCGATCTGGACTAGGGGCTACGTGTTGAGTGTATCAAAGGAAGGGTATATGATGTAGTTAAGGTATACGGGAAGTGTCCTTCAATGGATCCTACCTACTAGGCTCGTAGGTGCCGAAGGAGGTACATACAGAGCTAACGTTCCACTTGGTTTTCACACTATTGCATCATGTTATTCATTGTGTCTGATTCCACCTTTGTTTGCTGTTTACTGAGTGTATGCTCTTGTAGTATGGGATGCCGGAGGGTTTGTCTTCACTTGTATGTATTCCTTGAGTTGAAACTGTAGATAGACTTATTGTTACCCTATCGCGTTTCTAGTTTTGATTATGGTTATATTCGAGTTCTTATTTGATATTTCATATTTTGGAGTTATGTTGTATAAACTTATAGTTTGCTTCATGGTTATACTTGGATTATTGGCTGATTATTACTACTTTGAGAGTGTATTATTAGCATGATTTTTGTTGTTAGAATTGGGTTTCAAGTATGAGTTCATTTACTTGCTTTCCTTCCTTCCCTTTTAACTTGAGGTTACTGGTATACCACCTATTTTCCTAAAACTCTCTTTATATATATTGTTATTGCAAGGACCCCAGGTGCGTTCTTCTTCCCTTCACCTTTGTTCTGTGATGTATATTTCTAGTAGCTAGCCGAGCATGATTGTTTTCTCCTTGTATTCTTTCTATGCTAGCTTCCGTATACTAATTCATTGCTTTTGTGACTACTTCTTTGATTTCTGCTATATTATTGATTTTATATCTTATATGTGCTCAGTCGGTCTATGATGCCTACTGGGTACCTGTTGCTTTGCAATTGGTGCTCATACTACACTCGACATCTTTCTGGTGCAGATCCTAGTGTGGGCCATCATCGCTAATTCGTGAAGACTTGTGCGGGGTAATTTTGGACTGTCTGAGACTGAGGGTGAGCTCCTGGCGATCAGAGCTTAGCTATTATCTCATCTTTTGTATTATGTACTCTTTTATTATTCATAGACATATGTATATATTCGTTTGGACGTTTCGTACTCTATATATTTAGTATCGGCTCTTATACTGTGATATCAGTCTGTGGGATGGCTTAGTTTTCTTATATATATATATATTCATATTGCTTATCTCTTTACCTTGTTCCTTTGCTTCCGCTTTTATATACTATTCTTTTGCATGCTTGTTAGATAGTAGCCCATTACTAACCGTTTTGGGCTATGGGGATTGATTCACTTACAGGGAGGTTGTAGGTTCCATCATGATTGAGAAATTGGATCGTGACAGCTTGGTATCAGAGTCTAGGCTTACCTGTGCCATCGGTATAGGAGCCAATGTCTAGTAGAGTCCTGCAGATAGGGGAAGAGACGTCCATACTCAATCTTTGGGAGGCTACAGTGGCATCTTAGGAAACATGAATCATATCTTGCTTCTATATTGTGCGTCTTATCCTATGATTATTTCTTGGAATCTCACTTGTTCTATTTCACTCTTTTGCAGATAGCTCGTATGAGGTATTCGACAGCATGCGAGGGTGAGCCTTCGACCTCAGCACACCTGACTCCAGCTAGGGGCTGGGGTTGTCATAGAGGTAGAGGTCAGGGAAGTGCCCGAGCAGCGACACCTGCTAGAGCTACTAGGGTCAAGATTGAGCCAGAGTTAGTCCTAGAGCAGCAGCCTATGGACCAGGGGGCAGCCTAGGTACCACCAGTGCCAACACCAGCTTATGTACCAATATCAGCCCCAGCTCTTTCATCCAATATTCGAGGTTTACACATGCAATTATTGCGTATGATTAAGGGTCAGCCTTCTGAGGTAGCACATACATCTGCTCAGGTGGCAGTCTTGGGTGTTCAGAGTTCAGGAACGCATCCTGCTACTGCGGCTCCCTGTGCTGAGGTTATTTTGGTACCATTTGTTGCACAGCCTCTTGCTCCTTTCCCAGCTATGATAGAGATGGAGCAGAAGGTGTTGGGTAGATTTCTGAGATTGGCACCGCCTAGATTTTCTGTTACACCTGGTAAAGATCCTTATGATTTTATCTCTACTTGTCAGGAGATGCTTCAACATTTGGGTTTTTTGGAGACTCACGGTGTGGGATACACTACTTATCAGCTGGAGGGCCCAGCTAAGTTATGGTGGAGGGACCAAGTTACTTGCAAACAATCTTTGTCTCCTCCATTACCTTGGAAAGAGTTCTATGTGACCTTTATGTCCAAGTTCTTGCCACAGAGTGATAGAGAGCATCGTAGGGAGAAGTTCACCAGAATTATACAGGGATCTTAGACCGTACCTGAGTATGAGACTCGCTTTCACCAGCTTGCTCAATTTGGGGCAATGATTATCCCTACTTAGCCCGACAAAGTTTGTAGATTTGCTTAGGGTTTGATATTAAATTTTAGACAGACAGCTGAGGTGTAAGTTGCTAGAGGTCGATCCTTCTAGGCTATAGTGGATCATGTTTGCACCATGGAGGATTTGCACTATCATGATCTAGGGGACAGAGATAAGAGTCCACGTCACTGGGGTAGCTACGGTGGTTCCCATTATCATGGTAGAGGTTCAGGCTAGTGGAGCTGAGGGTATCAGCCACAGCAGTACCAAGGTCAGACTAGTCGGCCAGCCCAGGCCTTATTTTAGTTTTTCGGTGGGTCTCAGTTTGAGCAGGGTCAAAGTAGTCAGCAGGGTTAACATGGTCAGACTTCAAGGGGTTTAGCTTCTACGGTATCAGGTCATGGTGTCCACACCATTGCAGCTAGTTTATCCTGGTAGGGTGGGCCATCAGGGCCTTGTTATGAGTGTGGGATCATCAGTCACTATGCTAGAGATTACCCCCAATAGGGTACAGTTCAGCCAATCGCTCAGCTAGCTTAGCCTATCAGAGTAGTGCATCCACCAGCTAGAGGTGGTGGTATTTAGGGGTCGAGGAGGTCCCTCGTGTGGCAGGATAGGTGGTAGTGATGGCGGTCAGTCAAGTGGTGGTCGATGTCAATTTTATGCAGTTCCTTAGAGACCGAAGGCAGAGGCCTCAGATGTTGTGATCACAGGTATGATTTTTGTATACCATCAGTCATCTTTGGCTTTGTTTTATCCTGGATATACATGTTCATATGTATCTGCCTACTTTATGCCTTGTTTAGGGTTGGCTAGTGAGTCGTTATCTATGCATGTATCTGTTCTGACCCAGTAGGAGATTTTTTAGTAGTGGATCAGATTGTGAGATCCTGTATAATTTCTGTTGGTGATATTGAGACTTGGGGTGATTTGATGAATTTGGATATGCTAGATTTTGATGTGATTCTAGGCATAGACTGGTTAACTCCTCACTGAGAGATTTTAGATTGCTATGCCAAGATCGTTACCATAGTTGTGCCCGATACATCCCTGATTGTGTGGAAGGGTTCTGTTAGCTGTCTACCATCTGGGATCATTTATTTCCTCTGAGCTAGGAAGTTGATTTCTCAAGGGTGCTTGGCTTATCTAGCATATGTCCAGGATGCTAGCACCGACTCTTCTTCCCCTGAGTTGGTTCCTGTGGTTAGAGATTTCCTAGATGTGCTTCCAACTGACCTTCCAGGCCTTCCACCTGTGAGATATATTGACTTTGCTAGTGAGTTAAAGTTGGGCACGAGGCCCATTTCTATTTCTTCTTATCGTATGGCTCTAGCAGAGTTGAGAGAGTTTAAGGAGCAGCTTCAGGATTTTTTGGCAAAGGGTTTCATTAGGCCGAGTGTATCGCCTTAGGGTGTTCCAGTTCTGTTTGTGAAAAAGAAAGATGGTTCGATGCAGATGTGTATTGATTATAGGAAGTTGAATAAGGTGCCTGTGAAGAATAGGTATTTTATGTCATGCATAGATGATTTGTCTGATCAGCTTCAGGGTTCAGCCATGTTTTCAAAGATAGATTTGAGGTCAGGCTACCACTAGTTGAGGATTAGGGGGGAGGACATCCCTAAGACAGCATTCAAAACACGTTATGGCCACTATGAGCTCCTGGTGATGTCTTTTGGGTTGACTAATACCCCCACAACTTTCATGGACTTGATTCACAGAGTGTTCAGCCTGTATTTAGACTCGTTCATGATAGTATTCATGGATGACATTCTAATATACTCGCGGAGTAGAGAGAGCATGAGCAGCACTTGAGGACTGTACTTCAGACTTTGAGAGAACATTGGCTTTATGCCAAGTTCTAGAAACTTAAGGCCTTATTGACTTCGGCTCTAGTGTTGACTTTTCCAGTTGAGGCTCAGAGCTTCTCAGTATATTGTGATTCTTTAGGGGTTGGTATTAGTTATGTATTAATGCAACAGGGTCGTGTGATAGCATATGCGTCGATACAGCTGAAGGTTCATGAGCGCAACTACCCCACTCATGACTTGGAGTTGGCGACGGTAGTTTTTGCGCTGAAGATTTGGAGGCACTACCTATTTGGGGTTCATGTGAGATCTTCACTGATCAACATAGTCTTCAGTACATCACGAGTCTGCGAGAGCTAAATTCTAGGCAGCGGAGATGGATTGAGTTACTGAAGGACTATAATTTCTCCATTCTGTATTATCCGGGAAAGGCAAACGTGGCAGCAGATGCCTTAAGTCAGAAGACGGTGAGTATGGGTAGCCTACCTTCACTTTGAGTTTTGGAGCGACCATTAGCCTTTGACATCCAGTCCTTGGCTAACCATTATGTTAGGCTTGACTTGCCAGATCCTAGCAGAGTTCTCGCCAGTATTAAGGTTCGCTCTACCTTGGTTGATCAGATTCAGAGCCGTCAGTTTAAGGATCAGCGGTTGTGTGACCTTTGTGATCAGGTTGTTTGAGGCGAGGCTAGCCGAACTAATCTAGATTCAGATGGTGTTCTAAGGTTTGATAATCATCTTTGTGTTTCAAGAGTTGGTGATCTGATTCAGTTGATTCTCTGGGAGGCATATTGTTCTAGATATTTCATCCATCTTGGTGCAACCAAGATGTATAGAGATTTGAGAAAGCTTTACTGGTTGAGTGGTATGAAGTGGGACATAACAGAGTTTGTATCTCGGTGCTTGAACTATCAGCAGGTTAAGTTTGAGCATATGAGACCTAGTGGATTGATGCACCGACTTCCCATTCCTGAGTGGAAGTGGAAGGGATTACTATGGACTTCGTAGTTCGATTGCCATGCACTTCTCGAGGGTTTGACTCCATCTGGGTTATTATTGATCAGCTAACTAAGTCAATTCACTTCTTGCTAGTCCATTCTACTTACAATGTGGAGAGGTTGGCTCAGATTTACCTTCATGAGATTGTTCATTTGCATGGGGTCCCAGCTTTTATCATTTCAGACCGGGACACATAGTTCACATCTCAGGTTTGGAGGACTATTCAGCGAGACCTAGTCACAAAGGTTTGGCTTAGTACCACATTCCACCCTCAGATAGATATCCAATCTGAGAGGACTATTCAGGTTCAGGAGGACATGTTACGGGCTTGTATTCTTGACTTTGGAGATTCTTGGGATCAGTATGTGCCATTGGCAGAGTTTTCTTATTAATTTAAGGCATTGTATGGTAGGCGTTGCAGATCACTAGTAGGTTGGTTTGATGGTTTAGAGTCTAGGCCATAGAGTATAGACTTGCTTTGCGATTCCTTAGACAGAGTTCAAGTGATTCAGGATAGACTCTGGGCATCCTAGAGTAGGAAAAAGAGCTACGCCGATCATAGACTTCGTGCCTTAGAGTTCAGTGTTGGTGACTTGGTGTATCACCGATGAAGGGCGTGATGAGATTTGGTAGGTGGGGCAAGCTTAGCCCTAGGTATATCGGGCTATTTGAGATCTTTTAGAGAGTTTGTAGTGTTACCTATATGCTAGCTTTGCCTCCGATGTTATCAGATATGCACCCGATTTTCCATGTATCGATGTTGCGATGGTATGTTCCAAATGAGTTTCATGTGTTGCAGTGGTATTCGGTTAAGTTGGATGAAAGTTTGGTTTTTGTTATGGATCCAGTTACTATTCTAACTAGAGATATCAGGAGATTGAGGTCTAGAGAGATTTTGGTTGTTAAGGTTCAGTGGAGGCATTGCCCGATTGAGGAGGCTACCTGGAAAACTGAGAGAGAGATGCAGGCTCAGTATCCGCAGTTTCTTAAGCCTTCAGGTACACCTTTGTTCTTGGCTTTCGAGGACGAAAGTCCTTTTTAGTAGTGGATGATGTAATGACTCTTCCGGTCATTCTCGCATTTCTGCTTTCTTTATACTATTAGAACTTGCATGTAGCGGCCCAAGTCATTTATGGCTTGCTGGGACCAGTGTCTTGGTGCCCTGGCCGTTCGTTTGGTCTCTATGGCTATTTCCCTATTTTAGAGCCTAAACTTAGGATATTATTGACTTCGGTAAACATTCTTCATAAATGCACTCAGAATCGAATTTTGACAGTTATGTTAGCTCCAAAGCGTGGATTTTAGTATAGATGCACCCTTGGTCAAGGTCATGGAGCTTTTGGTTTTGTTTTGTCTTGCGTCTTATTTTTTCTAGCCAGTTGAACTTGAAAGTTTCACTTTGGTCAATATTTGGATAAGACGACCTCGAATGGAAATTCCAACAGCGTTGTTAGTTTTGGAATGTCGACTTAGGGATAGAGGGACCTTTGGTTTGGGTCTCGAGGCTTCCGAACTCATTTTAGGCATTGGTGTTCCGTTTTGAAAAAGTTGGCCTAAAGTTGGTTTTAGGGTGTGGGTCCACTTTTTATTATATCGACCTGTGTTGGGATTTTTGTCAACTATGTTGAATCTGGAATGACATTTTTAGTAAAATAGCTCAGCTCGTTTGTGTTTATGGGACCCCGGATGCATTCCTGAAGGTCCGTTCGTTGAAATTTTTCCAAAGTTAGCTGCAACATGTGTTGTTGCTGGTATGGCACCAGGGCGTCGCCTGGGCCGCGCCTGTGCCAACGCTCCTGTGTCTAGGTGCCGTGCCTGTGTGCCGGCCATGCCATGGCCACCAATGCCCCTGCACGTGCCAGCGCGCTTGCAGCGTGTGGCCACTGCTGTGCTAGCACGCCTGCGCCTGCATGTCCACTGGGGCGCTTGGGCGTGGCAGCTATTTAAGTTGGCCATTCTTTAATTCCAGCTTTTTTCCTCTTCTTCCATAGACGTTTTCACCATTGAAACAAGCTCCAAAATCCTCCAATTTTCACTTGATCATTCCTACAACTTGGAGGATTATATATTTTGGGTCCGTGGTTGTCCTTGGCTTCTTGAATTGGTAAGTTTCCTCGTTAATTTCTGTTAAATTCCATTATTTTCCCTCTTTGTTTCCCTTGGTTTTTGGGCTGTTTGAGCCTTTGTTTATGGTCCATTTTCACTCAATTTTGGAGCATGAACCCCCGGGAATATGGGGAACATTGTGGTATTTTTTATTTTTGACTTTGGGTTGCAAGGCCCATGGGCCCGCTTGTGGCCTAAATTTTGATCTGGCTATACTTTTAGCAATATGGGTATCATTAGTGTTGTTTTAACGCGTAGATTGCCTTCTTGATAGTTTGATTGCATTTCAGAGCTTCTTGGAGCGGTTTGGGCTTTGACATCATCGTTCTAGCAGCTTGTCGTCGAACGACAAGTAGAATATGGTTTCACTCTTTTAGACTTTGCATATATAGTCTATAATTGTACTAATTAGCATCCTTGGGTTGGGTTTATTAGCTTGGTACCCAAGACCTTGTTTGTTCCTTTATAGCCATCTTATTTTTGCTCCTATGGTTGTAGTATTTGTTGTAGTTGGTAGTATCATTCTTGTGGTCCTGTGTGGCCTTGTATTTGACTCTAGACCATAGATGGGGGGTTATTTGGGAATGTCCGCGAGGCCCATACATTGATATTGTTATTATAGAGCTGGTTATATTTGTTGTAAAGCGATTGAAGCCTGTGCAGGGCCGATTGGTTGATTGCAAGCAGTTGGACTACTATTTGTGATTGGACATGCCATTATCATGCATATAAAGAGGTTTTCTACATATTTTACTACTGTTTTGGCTACGGGCCTATTATAAATGGTTTTTTAAACCTTGCATGGCTCCAAGGGCCCATTGTTGGTAAAAATGGTAATAAAAGGTTTGGAACTGATTTTTGTGGATCTTCTTGGGGTAAAAAGGTTAAAAGGATGATTTTATCACCGGTTTTCATACTATTACTAGACTCGGCAGAGCCGGAGTGCTAGACATATTTTACTGTTGGTTTGAAACAATACTAGGCTCGATCGAGCCAAGCATCAGACTTGTTTTACTATGGTTTTAGACTCGATTATGCTCAAGGCACCCTTGTTGGGGTTTTTGAGACTCGGTTTACTATCTTAGACCCGGATAGACTCCGAGCATGCATTTTAAGATTTTGGTTACTTATTTTGATCCGGATACACTCTGGACAATAATATGAGATTCTGAGATTTAGTATGTGGTCGAGGACCTCCATGGACCTTGCCGATCCGGACCAGGGGCTACATGCTGAGTTTACCGGAGGAGGGGTATACAATATAGTTAAGGTATACAGGCAGTGTCCTTCTATGGATCCTACCTACTAGGCTCGTAGGCGTCGGAGGAGCTACATACAGAGCTACTGTTGCACTTGGTTTTCACACTATTGTATCATGTCATTCATTGTGTCCGATTCCACCCTTGTTTGTTGTTTACTGAGTGTACGCTCCAGTAGTATGGGATGCTAGAGGGTTTGTCTTCACTTGTATGTGTTTCTCGGGTGTATGGGCGCCTGTTGGGACTGTAGGTAGACTAATTGTTATCCTATCGCGTTTCTGGTTCTGATTATGGTTATATTCGGGTTCTTATTCGATGTTTCACATTTGAGAATTCTCTTGTATATACTTCTGGTTCACTTTATGGTTATACTGGGATTATTGGCTAATTATTCCTCATTTGAGAGTGTATTATTGGCATGATTTAGTTGTTAGAATTGGGTTTCAAGCATGAGTTTGTTTACTTGCTTTCCTTCCTTCCCTTCACCTGTGTTCTGTGATGTATATTTATAGTAGCTAGCCGAGCATGATTGTTTTCTCTTTGTATTCTTCCTGGGCTAGCTTCCATGTAATTATTTGTTGCTTCTGTGACTACTTCTTTGATTTCTACTATATTATTGCTTTTATATCTTATATGCACTTAGTCGGCCTATGATGTCTACTGGGTACCCGTTGCTTTGCAATTGGTGCTTATACTACACTCTGCATCTTCCTGGTGCAGTTCCTTGTCACGACCCAAAATTAGGCCATGATGGCATCTACATAACCCCCCAGTAGACAAGCTTAACCCTCATGCTCAGTACATCTAAAGTACTAACGCATACTCTATGCCGCATACTATTATGATGCAGGCTCAGGTTCTCAGGTTTAGCCGCGTGATTAGCTCCTACAGGTGCTATATCAGCTAAGTCACGGGTGAGTCCTCATCCTCCGAGGACATTTTTCAATATTCTTTTATTTGATTTAGTCAGATATTGTTAGTTCCAGTATTTTGGAGCTAGCTGGGGACTTGTCCCAGCAACTCATCATTATTAGAGGCATTCAGACATAGAGTCAGTATTCAGTTGATTTGGGTTGTATGGTTTGAACTCAGTCATTTCTTTCAGATATAATCAGATACATTCTTTTAGTTTTATTCATTTCTTAGTTATGCTTCCACTTGTTTTGGAATTATATTCAGTATGTTTGTGATATACCAGATTCAAGGTTAGCTTGGGGTTACTTGTGACCCTAGGTCCCATGATACGTCTAGGGGCTAGTCTCAGGTATGAAAAACTTGGTATCAGAGCATCAGGTTCAAGAGTCCTAGTATGTCTGAAAGCCACACTATGTAGAGTCTCTCTCATGGGTGTGAAGAGCGCCAAACTTATAAGAGGGAGGCTACAAAGTGCTCTAAGAAAACTTCACTTATTTTGCTATTTTTATCGTGTGATTGAGTGTGAACCAACTTCTCTCTTCTAATACATTGTTATGCATTTCATATCATGCCTCCTTGTAGAGCTAACGCACGCAACACTAACGCAAATCCTCCATCCCCAAGCTATGAGGTTACAAATGCAGAGTTCCATAACGCGATTCAACTGTTGGCTTAGACAGTTGCCAATCAGTCTAATCAGTAGGCCCCTATTCCTGCGAACCCCGCTGGTGGATCAACTGCAACTAGGGTTCGTGATTTTGTTCATATGAATCCGCCAGAGTTTCTAGGGTCGAGTGCTGGTGAAGACCCACAGAATTTCATTGATGAGATAAAGAAAATTCTTGAGATGATGCAAGTGACTGGTACTGATAGTGTTGAGTTGACATCCTATTAACTTAAGGATATGGCTCACATTTGGTTCATGTAGTGGAAGGACAACAGGGGTCTGAATGCAGCTCCTGTGACATGGGACTATTTTACGGGAGCTTTTCTGGATAGGTTTTTCCCGAGAGAGTTGAGAGAGGCTAAGGCCCATGAGTTTATGAACTTAAGGCAGGGGTCCATGACAGCCTTGGAGTCTGGGTTGAAGTTCACTCAGCTCTCCAGGTATGCTCCGCATATGGTAGCCAATCCAAGGGCTCAGATGGGCAAGTTCTTGTTTAGAGTATCCGATCTAGTGAAGACAAAGTGTAGAAATGCTATGTTATTGGGAGATATGGATATCTCAAGACTGATGACCCATGCTCAACAAGTTAAGGGAGACAAGCTCAGGGAAATGGCTAAGGACAACAAAAAGGCTAGGATGGGTAACTATGAATATTCTCAGCAGAGGTCGGGCAGTGGGAGTCACTTACAATTTTAGCAGAGGTCCGCAGCCTCAGCGCCTTCATCAGCTAGTTCTCCATCTCCCAGGCCTCAACATAACCAGAAAAGAGGAGCATCAGGCTCTAAGTCTCAGGCCAGTATTTCAGGTAACCGTACTTTTCCATCACGCCTAAAGTGTGATAAGAACCATCCGGGTGCGTGTCTTGCTGGCAGAGAGGGGTATTTTGGTTGTGGTCATCTAGGTCATAGGTTGAAGGACTGCCTCTCTGCTAGGCAAGGACAGGGAGGTGACAAAGCTCAGTCTACTACTTTAGCAGCTCCAGTGGGTCACCCCACTCAGCAGGGTGCCTTGTCTGTTACAGGTGGTGGTCAACGTCAGAACAGATTATATGCTCTTCAGACTCGACAGGACCAGGAGGATTCTCCCGATGTCGTCATGAGTACATTAAAAGTCTTGCATTTAGATGTTTATGCACTGTTAGACCTAGGTGTAACACTTTCCTTTGTAACTCCCTTCATAGCAGTAAACTTTGGTATCAGTCCCAAAATCCTCCCAGAACCCTTCTCAGTCTCTACTCCAGTTGGTGACCCAGTTATAGCTAGATGGGTATACAAAAATTGCCCTGTCATGGTTACCCAAAAAGTCACCTCAGCAGATCTTGTAGAGTTAGAAATAGTAGATTTTGATATCATTCTAGGCATGGATTGGTTACAATCCTGTTATGCTTCAGTCGATTGTAGAACTATGATAATTCGATTTCAGTTTCCTAATGAGCCAGTCTTAGAATGGAAGGGTAGTAACTCAGTGCCTGTAGGTCGTTTCATCTCCTACCTTAAGACCTGAAAGATGATTTCCAAAGGGTATATCTATCACCTTGTTCAGGTTAAGGATTCAAACTCTGAGACCCCAACTCTTGAGTCAGTCCTAGTGGTGAATGAGTTCCCAGAAGTGTTCCCAAAAAATCTTCCCGAAGTTCCTCCCAAAAGGTAAATCGACTTTGGAATTGATCTCCTTCCAAATACCTAGCCTATCTCGATTCCTCCTTATATAATGGCTCTACTGGAGATTAAGGAATTGAAAGAATAGTTGAAAGACCTGCTAGATAAGGGCTTCATCAGACCCAACATCTCTCTATGGGGTGCTCCAGTGTTGTTCATGCATAAGAAGGACTGTTCTCTCAGGATATGCATTGACTACCGTCAGTTGAACAAGGTCACAATCAAGAATAAATATCCCATCCCCAGGATTGATTGCTTGTTCGACCAGCTTCAGGGCGCTAGTTGCTTTTCCAAGATAGACCTCAGATCCGGCTATTATCAACTCAGAGTCAGGGGTAGTGACATCCCAAAGACAGCCTTCAGGACTCGATATGGTCACTATGAATTTGTAGTTATGTATTTTGGACTAACCAATGCTCCTACAGCTTTCATGGACTTAATGAACATAGTGTTCAGACAGTATTTGGACTTGTTCATAATTGTCTTCATCAATGATATCCTTGTTTACTCTCAAAATAAAGAGGAACATGTGAATCATCTGAGGGTCGTTCTACAAACTCTCAATAACCGCCAGTTATTCGCCAAGTTCAGTAAGTGTGAGTTCTAGTAGAAATTAGTCGCTTTTCTTAGTCATGTGGTGGTCTAATGATGGCATCCGAGTTGACTCTCAGAAGATTGAGGCAGTAAAGGACTGGCCCAAACCCACCTCTCTGACGGACATTAGAAGTTTCTTGGGTTTGGCTGGTTATTACAGGAGATTCGTAGAAGGATTTTCATCCATAGCTTCCCCATTGACCAAGTTGACTCAGAAAAAGGTCAAGTTCCAGTAGTCAGATGAATGTGAGAAAAGTTTCTTAGAACTGAATACTAGGTTGACTACAACCCCTGTTTTGACTCTACCAGAGGGTTCAGATGGCTATGTAGTTTATTGCGATGCATCCATAGTCATCATGGGTTGTGTTTTGATGCAGCAGGGTAAGGTTATAGCGTATGTGATGAATGCTCAAATCGTGCTCTCCAATTAGGAGGCCACGATGATCGTGCAGTAAAATAATATTTATAAACCCAATGAGTGTCGGGTCATACCCAAGGGACTTTGGGTAGCCTAACTTCGATTGTAAAGAATTGAATTCAAAATGAGAGTAATTGCCCAAAACAAAAAGTAAAAGGATTGGGGGAATTGGGAAAGTTTTCACTACGATCGCAATTCAATTTAAAAGCAAGAAATTAAAGGCGTGTGTACCAAGTGATTTAGATGACTAGTGGTGCATATCTGATGAGGCGTCACTTATAGGATAGGGAGATCACCAATTAAATTCTATTCTCACTTATTCGTATAAGTACCATTGGTCATAGGTGTGGAATGCTTATCTCTCGATCAACATCCACATTTCTGACGATTTCGAGTAGAACATCATTGGTTTGATTAACATTCAACCAATATATGCTTGGGGTGGTCACACTATCTCTAGCTTAGACCCTTAAATGGGAGATTCCTACGATAAAAGCTATTTCTAGCCTCAAATCTAGATGCATTCCCAAGTACCCACTAGCAATTTCACATCCACAACCCTGAAATTCTCTTTCAAGCAATCACATAGTCAAGTAATGTAAATTAATGTTTGCAACCACCAATTTTAGGATTAGAACATGGTGAAATTACTAGACCCATGTCAAATAAGCAGTTATAAAGATGAATTAACAACACCCACACCCAATAGCTAAGCACCCATCATCAATACACCCTTAAACTAGAGAACTTAGCCACTCATAGTAAGAGAAAAAGAGATACCATCTGGGTAATTCAAAATCTCTTCCATTATAGCTGAATCTCAAGTTCTAGAATCAATTTAGGCACACAAATTGTTAACCAAGAGATTTGGATTGAAACCCTCTTCTCAATGGAGATGGAATAATGTTTACAAAGCTCCAAAGTCTTCAAAATATTCAGAATGATAAAAGTTATTTACAATTGTGCCTGAAAAGGCCTTTTATAGTTTCCCAAAATGACACTATAAATTAGGACAAAAATGCCCTTCGAGCATTGTGCGGGTGCTATGTGTGATTCGCATGTTGCCATGTGCGCGTCGCACACAAACTTTGATTGAACCAGTGACTTCGGCTAGAATTGGGAGCTCTGTGCGAAGGGGGTGCAGTTTGCAGCTAAGAATGTGAGCATCGCACAACGACCGCACCTCGTGACAGACTCTTCAGTGACTTTATGCTCTTGTGCGGAGGAGGTGTGTTTCGCACCTTGGCCTGTGCGCCTCACATGGCCACCGCATCTCCAGTCTGAATCTTCAGCCTTTTGAACACTTCACACTTCACTCTATTTGAGCTCTTTTTGGGTCTATTTCCTTGTTTATCATCATCTATCCAAAGTACCTGCATAGACATCAATAAAGGCCATAAGAACGTCTAAATCTATTCAAAACACGTCAATAATTCATGGATGTAGGCTCAATAAGTTGGTAGATTACTGACTTATAAAACCCTCAAACTTGAACTATTGCTTGTCCTCAAGCAAGATACTTACATGACAAGGAATGAATTATGTTTTAGTCTCAATTAAGGCACAAAAGACTACTCTACACTAAAAATTAAGAAAAATAATAAACACAAGACTCAAACAACTATGTTTATCTCAATTAGGACCACCACAAACTCAGGGCAATTGATCATTTCAAAATCTTTTTCAAAAGGACGTCATTTCTTATTCAAAATCAAGGGAACTTTTACCATTCAAAATAGGATATTTAAGCTTCTCAAGTCATTGGCATGGACCGTCAAGGTTTGCCTCGAGATTCGCCACATAACTTGTCTAATTCATTCCCCTCAATTGAAATAGAGTCTATATGTTTCAATTCAAGTTCATGATGCCACTCACCACAAGAGAGAATCCCACTCACAATCATTCAATTCACGATACACGGGATTATAGGAGAACTAAGAATTCACTCACTCTCTCAAGGAAGTTCAAGTGCATACGCATCGAACTATAAGCTTGCCCTTCATGTATATTTCCACTAATGTAGGGTGGCCAAGCTCAGAATCACCAAAGACTTGCGGGTTACGATGTTGGCTAGGGTCAAGGTGATGATATCATTTAAATCAAGTGACTACACCTCCCTAAAGCTCTTTGTTCTCATTTCGAACACCTCTCACATTTTCAATTTTAACTTCACCTTATTCCTCCCTCACTCAACCCAAGATTTCTTCTTTTCACTCATGCTCATTCAAACTCCTTATACCACCTTCACTTGGTAGCACCTATTTTTGCTTTTCAATTTTCTCATTGGATTGATCTTTTGGAGCAATTTTCAATTCGAATTGAAGGTGCTACCTTGCACTTGGAGTGCACGTCTTTCCTTCTCCTCATTTGATCACATGCACCCCCAAACTTAGGCATTTGCCTATGTTGTATTTTGTTTCCCCCCCAAACTTAGGCTTTTAGCCAATATTTCATTTTCAAGCAATTAGGGAGGATGGGTGCCAAAATAGAGGTTCCAAAAAGGTAAAGGAGTTACAAGGTGCCAAAGAACGGTCATAAGCTCAAAGGGGTTCACTAGGATTTGATGTTGTGGAAGGTCATTTGGGTGAAGTGGCTGTCAAAAAAGGGACTAAGTTCATCTTCCAAGCTTGGTGACACCTAAAAATTTTCCTTGAATCACTTGGGGCATGTTCTAGATGACACTTATGCACAAGAATCAAGGTAAAGCGTCACCACACAAGGCCTCATGCCACAAGACTTCTTTCATTAGTCTCACAATCAATTTAGGTTAAATGATTTTTGACAAGCTATTCTGAGTTCATTACACACTCGTTTGTGAGTCATTCAAGCAAAAGCGGGAGTGTGCAAGTCATGACAAAAGAATGTTTTTCCTCAAATATTCATTTCCCCTCTTCCTTTTATTTTCAAAACAATTTGCCACAAAAATTTGTTTGATTGGCCCATATCGAGACAAGCAACTAGGGACTCAATTCTAAACTAAAACTTGCATTTTCCCTTAAGAAAGTCGCCTCTCAATCTATCATAGGGAAATACCAACCCAGTTCGACACAAAAACAAAAGAGAAGAAAACGAAAATAATCAAAACTCTTTCTCCTTGAGAAAGAACCATGGTATTAAGAAAATCCTCAATGTTTATTTCTAAACTACTATTAACAGGGCGATATCCGAATTTCGCGTTGTTGATTCATTTTAAAATAAGACTCGAAATAGGCCTTTAGCGCATTTGCAAATCACGGGTATCAAGACAATGGAGCATGTAAGACCAACTCCGCAACATAATAAAAATCAAGCCCGGCAAGGGAACAAATAAGCTCAAGGTAAAACAAAATATGAAAGAAAATCACAATCATCCAAATAATCTAGCAGAATAGAATATCAACAGGGACCGACAAGGGCAATAAAGCAATAAAATTCCCAACAAGGTCAATAAAATAAAATTAATAAAATGTCTCAAGCCCACTCACGGGCACCAACTCAAGTAAGTAAAGCCACCCCCTCCCCATAAAGGGAGCATTGTCCTCAATGCTCATAGTGCAATGGTAAAAAGGGTGGAACTCCCTAGAGGATTAGTCCTCATCATCAACATTGACAGCTGCTTCCTCAACAGAGGCTCTCTCACTCGGGCCAGTACCACCCTTTCGGGAGTGCGTAGAAAGTGTGGAGGCATGGAGGGCCCTCTAAAAGTCCGGATCCTGATCATTGCCCATCTCTTGATCGTTATTGCCAGGCTACTCCTCATCCTCATAGGCTACAAACAATCTATCCAAGGGACCGAGAATGGAGCAAGGTGGAGGTAAGGTGGTTAGATCTGCTTCTACCACCGGAGCTTTACCTTTCCCTTTCTGAACATCGTCCTGCAATGTCTTGATTTACCACTCAATGACATCAACTCTCTTGCATAGTGAGTTCAAGATATCCACCACCCCTTTGACTGCACTCTTGATAGCCTTGTTTATCATTTCAGGTAGTTTGGCAGCTAGGTTAGCAAGCTGCTTCTCATGGTTATGAGTTTTGTCAACCATGTCCTGAAGGCTGATTTTGGTCATTAAGGGGGATGGGGAATGTGTACGTGCCTCGAAAGTAGCCCTGGAGGGGGATGAAGTATATGCCCTAGCACCAAGCTCATCACTGTCAACTCCACTGAATTGCTCAACCCTTTGCTTCTTAAAGCTGGGGGCATCCCTGTCTGTTTTTCTATCATGGTCGATGGCCCTAATAGCATGAGTGAATTCATCGCAACTGAGGGTAGGGACATCGGCCTTGGCACAAAGCTTTGTAATCAGCACCAGGAAGGGGAAAGAGTCATTTCCTCGATGAGATTTCTCCTTATCACCATAGCTGCTATTTTCCCAAAGTTCACATGCTCTCCCGTCATAATAGCCGCAATTAGAATGGCTCCCTCTTGGGTTATCTTCTGATCATTTTGGGAAGGCAAGAAGCGGTTGCGAATAAGATCATACCAGAGATGAGCCTCAAAGATTAAGGACCTCCTTGGGATATCTCCCCCCATAGTGGATCAAAGGGGAATATCTTGAGCAATGACGGGGGCTTTCTCCTGGTATGACTTTGAGTCAGCCATTAACTTAGCCATGAGAGTTGGTGCAGGATTAATTGGGTGTCCCCAATAGATAGCATTAATGGCAGCGGGGGTGATTCTAACTTTCTTTCCCCTAACGATGACTGAGTCCAGGTTGGGAAATCTCTCCACAGGCCCTTTGTATCCTTTGGAGTCCTATGTAGCCTGATACGCTGCAAAGAATTCTCGCGCAATTTCCTTATAGTACCCTCCGGGTACCTCCTGAAAGATATGCCATTATCGTTCACCAAATTGTTGGTGCATGTTAGGTAGCTCCTATCCGACCTCGCCCAAGTTGAAACTTTGCTCCTCATTGAAGCCTCTATCTTTGTCATGCTTGTAGAAGGCTTTCATGCCCTCTACTCCAAAATGGAGTCTTGCTTCTTCAGCAGCAGACCTTTCCCTAGGTTGGCTTCAAGTGTTTTGCCTGGTTGAAGACATATTCTGCATACAGGGATTGTGAGCTAAAACAAAAACAAAACCTAAGAAGAAGTTAGCCAACTACAAAGGAAGGAATGCAAAGGATCGGAAAAACAAAGTAGGTGAATGTCGTCTTGTGCGGACCATGTGCGAAATGCACCAGAGTGAGTGTGCATCGCATATGCTATCACACAAGCAGACATAATCTTATAGGGATTTTCCATCGAGGTGCAAAGCTGGTGCAATTTGCACCATCAGAAGTGCATGTCGCACCAGGCATCTCCCCTCGGATCAGTGGCCTTCCTTTTTATTTTTAAACATGGTGTGATGCCTTATGCGACTTGCACATCAAGATCTATGCATCTCATGCGAAACGCTTAAATTCATGATTTGGAATTTGTAGTTCCTTGTGTCCTCATGAATTCCGCATGTGATTCATAGAGCAAGATATGCCGAAGCACCGGGCACCCGCAACAATCCAATAAACATTTACAATGGGGAACAAGGGATCACATGACCATAACTTCCGGGTACTTAGACTTCCCCGGACTTCCATTTATATAAAGACAAACAAGAAAGGAACTCAACGACTTCCCTTAATATGGACGTTACCCCGTCTATCATTAGGAACATTGAGCCCTCACTTGCACATGGATATTCACAATATTAGCCACAATTAACCTCCTCCCTGCACAAGGTCATACACCCTAAATATAATGCTAAATAAAATCCATAGGTATACATTCAGCAAAATCCAGCCTCAAAAGTCAATTGTTAATCAAAATCTTATGACAAACGACGATTTACCCTTAAGAACTACGACACCCAATCTATCATCGGGCCAAATCATTCCTTGATCACAAGTGGGTTACTCAGAATTCAACCCAAACACATAATTCTAGGCTAAAAATCACTACCAATCAACATGCATTACTAAAATTAAAGTTCAACCAAGTTGATGCATAGCGATATCATCAATACAACTTAAGTTTAGGGACCCAAAATTTTTGAATCTCACCCAAAATCAACATGGAAATTCTTATAAGCATGCTTCACAATATGAGTTTCCAACCTTTATAAAAACAAGTATTTAACGTCAGGGAACTTACCACAAGTGAATATTATGCAGAGAGGACTGAAAATTAAAGCTTTTTGTTGTTTTGATAAAGTTGACCAACAAAACCTTCCCGGAGAGATGACTACGGTGGTGGTGATAGAATGGTGGGGATTGTGGTGAGATGAGGGGATGATTTATGGAGAGGTTTGAGGGATTTAGAGAGAGTTGTGGGAGAAAATTTTGAGCGTTTGAGGAAGAGATGGTTTTAGAAGAAGAGAAAAGGTTATTTTTAAAAGAAAAAGAAGAAGAAAGGTCGGTCGGGTCAGCTCCGGGGCGTGTAGGTCAATGGGTTAGGTCAATTAAAATTCAAACTTACCTCTGGTGCACCGCGACATGCGATTCACACCATCCAAGGTGCGAATCGCATGGCCTTTTGCACATGCCCTTTTTCTCCCCTTTGTTTTCCCAGGTATTTGTTTCACCATGTGATGGAGGTACGATGCACACTTTGGCTCGTGTGGTCTGCACAACCAATCGCATGTTACCTCCAAATTTCCAAATTTTCTTCAGGCATCTGTTTCATCATACGACAAGCTATGTGACACGCACATATGCTTGTGTGGTCCACACAGTCCAATGCATGACTCTTTTTTGCCTTGCTTTCCCTTGTTCAATTTCTCCATCCATGCATTCCTACAAAAACACCTAAAACAACAAAAGATAACCAAAAACAAATAAAGAAACTTGGGTTGCCTCCCAAGCAGCACTTGATTTAACGTCGCGGCACGACGATACTACCTCAATCCTTATTCATTCTTGGGCTTGGCGATGGTGTCGCTAGGCAATGTCCCTTTCATCCTCGGGTTCATTTGGCTTGAGAGGTTGTTCATTTAGGCCTCAAGATTCTTTATTGAGGCTGAGTGGGAGCTCACAATTTGGTGAAGTGTTGAGACCTCACTCTTTAGCTCACTCACTCCCGTATTTGTGGTGTCCACTTTCTTAAGAACCAAGGACAACATGTCCTCCAACTTGGAATGGCCGGGGTTGCTTGTGCCCGGTTGGTAGAGAGAGTCTGCCTTGTTCGGAGGTATATAGGGATTTGAACTCTGATGATTGAAATGATCACTATCCTTGTCACTATCCCGCCAATTTCCGTCTCTTTCTTTATCTCGAATCCAACCTTGATTCTTCTCCCTCAGGCAATAATACCCGGGATGAGAACCCACCGACATAAAACATAGCTTTCCATCAACCACAGTCATTAGCTCATTATCACTAGATTTGATTTCTGGTGAACTCACTGCATTCACTAACTTAGCACTTCCAACTCCCATCACATGCTTGGCCATCATGTCAATTTGTGTCATCATTTTAGCCATTGTCTCATCTCACTCTTTCTCCTTTTTCCTTGTTTCATTGATCAAGATGTATTAGGGTCCTCTCTAAGATAGCACATCTACTTCTCTTGTATGCCAAGCTTGATTGGTCTTTATCATTCGCTCTAACAAAGTTAAGGCTATGGGAAACTCCAAGTCCATGAAGGTACCACCTCCAAGATTGTCAGCCACTAAATTTTTCATAGAGTTCAATGATAGATAGAAGCTTTGTAGTAGCAGATTGTTTGACAACTCATGATTCTTTTTGAATGTTAGCCAAACTTCATGAAGAGGCTCGTTCGGGAGCTTCCTAAAGTTGGTAACCACATCTCTTAGCTTCATAATTCGAGATGGAGGAAACAATCTCGAGGTAAATGCCTCAATCAACTTGGCCCAAGATGTGATAGAGTCATCCGGCAATTCTTCCAACCATGCCGTGGCTTCCCCGGTCAAGAAAAGTGAATAGGCGCAAACAGATGGACTCTTGGGAGATATGTTAGAAGATGAACGGTTGGCAAATCTCCAAAAAATTCTGAATATGCCAGTTGGAATCTTCATGTGCTGCTCCACCAAATAGACCTTTCATTTGGATTAAGTGGAGCACTATGCTAGTTATATGAAAACAACATTTCCCACCGTGGGGGTAGGCAAATTGCACCTACACCCCATCGCATCATAGGCTTAGCCTCATCGGCTTCCACGAAACCATCAACACTCTCGTTGCCGTTGGCTTCATTCATAGGCTAGCCTACTTAATCACAATACAAATAACAAACAAAATTAAAAGAAACAAGTACTCTCAAGGTGATTTGGCAACGATGCTATTTTTGATGAACGCTCAAATCATGATCTCCAATTAACAGGCCATTGAGATCATGCAGCAAAACAATATTTATAAACCCAACGAGTTTTGGGGTCGTTCCCAAGGGACTTGGGGTAGCCTAACTTCTATTGTAAAGAATTGAATTCAAAATGAGAGTAATTTCCCAAATCAAAAAGTAACAGGATGGGGGAATTGGGAAAGTTGTCACTACGATCGTAATTCAATTTAAAAGAAAGAAATTAAAGGCGGGTGTACCAAGTGATTTAGACGACTAGGGGTGCATATCTGATGAGGCGTCACTTATAGGATAGAGAGATCATCAATTCACTTTTATTCTCACTTATTGGTATAAGTATCGTTGGTCATAGGTGTGGAATGCTTATCTCTAGATCAACATCCACATTTTTGATGATTTTGGGTAGAACATCATCGATTTGATTAACATTCAACCAACATATGCTTGGGGAGGTCACACTATATCTAGCTTAGACCCTTAAATGGGAGATTCCTACGATAAGAGCTATTTCTAGCCTCAAATCTAGATGCATTCCCAAGTACCCACTAGCAATTTCACATCCACAACCATGAAATTCTCTTTCAAGCAATCACATAGTCAAGTAATGTAAATTAATATTTGCAACCACCAATTTTAGGATTAGAACTTGGTGAAATTACTAGACCCATGTCAAATAAGCAGTTATAAAGATGAATTAACAACACCCACCCATTAGCTAAGCACCCATCATCAATACACCCCTAGACTAGAGAATTTAGCCACTCATAGTAAGAGAAGAGGAGATACCATCTGGGTAATTCAAAATCTCTTCCATTATAGATGAATCTCAAGTTCTAGAATCAATTTAGACACACAAATTGTAAACCATTAGATTTGGATTGAAACCCTCTTCTCAATGGAGGTGGAATAATGTTTTCAAAGCTCCAAGGTCTTCAAAATATTCATAATGATAAAAGTTATTTACAATTGTGCCTGAAAAGGCCTTTTATAGTTTCCCAAAATGTCACTATAAATTAGGACAAAAATGCCCTTTGGGCATTGTGTGGCGTGACGTGTGGTTCACACATTGCGATGTGCGTGTCGCACACTACCTTTGGTTGAACCAGTGACTTCAGCTAGAATTGGGAGCTTCGTGCGAAGGGGGTGTTGTTCGCAGCTAAGAATGTGCACATCGCACAGCGACCGCACCTCATGACAGACTCTTCAGTGACTTTATGTTCTTGTGCGGACGAGGTGTGGTTCGCACCTTGGCCTGTGCGCATCGCATGGCCACCGCATCTCTAGTCTGAATCTTCAACCTTTCGAACACTTCTCACTTCACTCTATTTGAGCTCTTTTTGGGTCTATTTCCTTGTTTATCATCATCTATCCAAAGTACTTGAATAGACATCAATAAAGGCCATAAGAACCTCTAAATCTATTCAAAACACGACAATAATTCATGGATGTAGGCTCAATAAGTTGGTAGATTACTGACTTATCAAACCCTCAAACTTGAACTATTGCTTATCCTCAAGCAAGATACTTACATGACAAGGAATGAATTATGCTCTAGTCTCAATTAAGGCACAAAAGACTACTCTACACTAAAAATTAAGAAAAACAATAAACACAAGATTCAAACAACTATGCTTATCTCAATTTGGACCACCACAAACTCAGGGAAATTGATCATTTCAAAATCTTTTTCAAAAGGACATCATTTCTTATTCAAAATAAAGGGAACTTTTACCATTCAAAACACGACATTTAAGCTTCTCAAGTCATTGGCATGGACCGTCAAGGTTTTCCTCAAGATTCGCCACACAAATTGTCTCATTCATTACCCTCAATTGAAATAGAGACTATATGTTTCGATTCGAGTGCATGATGCCACTCACCACAAGAGAGAATCCCACTCACAATCATTCAATTCACGAAACACGGGATTATTGGAGTACCAAGAAGATTCTCACTCTCTCAAGGAAGTTCAAGTGCATACGCGTCAAACCATAAGCTTGCCCTTCATATATATCGCCACAAATGTAGGGTGGCCAAGCTCGGAATCAGCAAAGACTTGCGGGTTACAATATTGGCTAGGGTCAAGGTGATGATATCATTTGGATCAAGTGACTACACCTCCCTAATGCTCTTTGTTCTTATTTTGAACACCGCTCACATTTTCAATTTTAACTTCACCTCATTCCTCCCTCACACAACCCAAGATTTCTTCTTTTCACTCATGATTATTCAAATTCCTTATACCACTTTCACTTGGTAGCACCTATTTTGGCTTTTCAATTTTCTCATTGAATTGATCTTTTGGAGCAATTTTCAATTCAAATTTAAGGTGCTACCTTGCACTTGGAGTGCACTTATTTTCTTCTCCTCATTTGATCATATGCACTCCCAAACTTAGGCATTTACATGTGTTGTATTTTGTTTCCCCCCCTCCCCCAAACTTAGTCTTTTAGCCTACATTTCATTTTCAAGCAATTAGAGAGAATGGGTGCCAAATCAGAGGTTCCAAAAAGGTAAAGGTGTTATAAGGTGCCAAAGAATGGTCATAAGCTCAAAGGGGTTCACTAGGATTTGATGTCGTGGAAGGTTATTTGGGTGAAGTGGTTGTCAAAAAGGGCCTAAGTTCATCTTCCAAGCTTAATCACATCTAAAATTTTGCCTTGAATCACATTCGGGGCAAGTTCTAGATGACACTTATGCACAAGAATTATAACACCCCGTACCTTTCAAAACCTATGTGACTAAGTAAATATCGACGAAGGTATTTGAGCTCGAGATTGTGAAGGGGTACTTTGGCCTAGAATTTGAAATGGTCAAATGTATATAAGTGTTAAGTTAAATTATAAGGAGGAGGGTTTTGAAAATGAGATAAAACAAGTGAGGTACTTGCTCGACTTATCTAAGCTCTTAGGTGACAAGTAGGTGCATCACCTACCTACGCTAACGAACTAAGTTCCGAGGGCCGATTACGGGCAGCAACACCATGGATTATTAGACCTAATGGTAGCCCAAATGAAGCTTAAAGTTGGCCCATCAAAGCACAACCAAATCTGGCCCAAACAACTACAAAAGGTAGCCACCAATATTGACCACATTTTGACCCAAGAGAAGCCCAAAATCAGCCCCAAAACTTAACCCTTTTGAGGCCCAAGCAAAGGGTAATTTTGGCCCAAGTTTCTTGACCCATTTTGGCCCAAATATACTCAAAAAAGTCGGCCAAAAAGGTCCCTTTATATAGGCCATTTGCTGATCAATGTTGAACACAAAAAGCTGGAAAATTCTCTCTTATCTCATTTCTTTTTGGCAGCCCTTCTTTCCCTTTAGGGTTCTAAGAAGACCAAGATTAATTGAAGCTTAAGGTGAGTTAAACAACTTGTTATCTTGGTATTAATCTACTACATATAGCTAGGATATCCTATGGTAAGAAAGACATGAACTATGGCAGCCCCTTTCTTATGATTTAACACATGGAAATTGTGTAACAATTAAGAGATTTCTTCTTCTCTTGTTGGTGTATGTGTAGGGGGTACTTAAGCTTTTAAAGCATCAATAAAAAGAGGATAAAAACACACCTTCAAGTGTGGTAAGTACTCTGCCCATAATAATATTTTTGGATTGAAGTTCGGATGAACAATTGTTGTTGAATTGTTGTTAAGAACTCACGGGACGGCGATCGGAAGCCGTGAGTTCAATGTGTTGCTATTGTATTTCGGCATGGTGGGTTGTGTAGGGGATGTTTGATGTGTTTTGTATTATTGGAGGCAGTAGGTTGGTGTGTGTGTGATGTGTATTGGATAAGGGGAGGAAGGTGTGACGATACACCTTTAATTAATGCAAAATACGTAAATCTGCCCGGGAAATGTTTAGCTACTGTTTTGGGAGTGTTGCAGCAGGTTTAAGAGCTAATATTAGCTTCATTATACCCTTGTGTTGTAGATTAACTTAATAAAGGAAAGTCCAAGTTGTGGTAAGCGCAATCTTCGGAAGGAACGAGGTATGTTAAGGCTTCTTTATTCCTTATCGGCATGAATCTAGAAATAGAACTCTAAATCTCCGAAAGAAGGAATTTGAGTATTTTGTTGTAAGAGAGCTGATTTGGTAACTCAACAAGTCTTAAGGAACTAATTTATACATTATGGTGATTCAAGTCGCCTTCTTATAAAAATCCGATTCTTTTTGCACGAAACGTAAGTTATCCTTTTGTCGAGTTTCTTCTTTGTATTGTGATCTCTAATCAAGCTTTAGAAAGTATACAAGGAAAGTTAGAAAGTCAATCCCCATTTATATGTGTTTGGTATGTTGATTCCAACACCTAGTAAGCCAAGGCTAAAGACGTTATCTAAATGAACCTTCATAAATAACAAGAATAGCTTTGAAGGTCAATCTAGTAATACACTTATTATGCGTGGTTTGCGTGTTAGTGTGCACCGAGGTGCTACTACCATATTGAGGCTATTATATACATAGTGTGCACCGAGGTGCTACTACCATATTGAGGCTATTATATACATAGTGTGCACCGAGGTGCTACTGCCATATTGAGGCCATTATACACATAGTGTGCACCGAGGTGCTACTGCCATATTGAGGCCATTATATACATAGTGTGCGCCGAGGCGCTACTGCCATATTGAGGCTATTAAATATAGGGTGCGCCGAGGCGCTATTGTGGTTCAGTGTGGGTTATAAAGAGTGAGTTGCAGCGTGAGTTAATGCATGTGTTGTGTTCTAAAAAGAATAAAGGAGAAAGAGCTTAATGAGTCTAACCAATTACAGTTTACAAGTTTCATATTTTATCTTGTTCAGATTTACTACTTGCGACTTGCTTTTATGCTTCTACCTTACATGCCAGTACATTATTGTCGTACTGACGCCCCATTGCCTGGGGGCGCTGCATTCATGCCTGCAGGTCCAGACAGAAACCCAGATAGACCTCTTCAGTAGGAGTTGCGGAGTTCAGCCATTTTGGTAAGCTCCATTCTTCCTGGAGCTGACGAGTCAGAGGTCTAGCTTATATTTTGACCAGGTTATGTATATGTACAGCTTATGGGTAGTCCAGGGCCCTGTCCTGGATATGAGATATTTTACTTACTCCTAGAGGCTTGTAGACGTGTATATGTACATCAGTGTTGGGTATGGCCTTGTCGGCCTTGTTATTAGTTATCTACTATGATAATAGCCTTGTCGGCCTTGAGTTGCTTAACTACTATTGAGCTTTCAGTGTTTCCAATTGTAATTCTTAGAGACCTTGTCGGTCTCAGACCCCCAGCAGGTTCAACAGAGATACACTCTATTTTGGCACCCTCGGCCTTTTGGGGCTCCGGGTGTCGGTCATGCCTCCCATGGTTTGGGGCGTGACAAACTTGGTATCAGAGCACGTCGAATCCCAGGGAGTCTACAAGCCGTGTCTAGTAGAGTCTTGCTTATGGGTGTGTTGTGCACCATACCTATAATCATGAGGCTACGGGACATTTAGGAATTGTTATCCTTCTTTCATTTGCTAGATCGTGCAATAGAGCGAGGTCATAAGATGTTTGAAGTCTAATTCATGTTTTTCTATTTCTTGTTTACAGAAATGCCTGTGACCAGACAAATGAGTAGCCGACGGGTTGGCACGGATACGGGGGAAGGTACTAAGGTACTAGTCGTTCCCCGCCTATCCGATTGGATAGATTTGAGGCTCAAAGTGAATCACCGACACCAGAGATCCCAGTTTATCAAGTACCTGATGAGACTAGAGGGGATCCAGTACCCCTGACCCCACCTGCTCCAGTGGCATCTGAGATAGCTAGAGATGAACCAGCACATGTAGCTCCTCCACCTGAAGCAGAGGACCAGGACATCAGGAGTGCTGTTCGATTATTGACCCAGATGGTAGCCACACAACAACAACAAATTGGGGCATCAACGAGTGCTAGGTCAGGTGGCTCAGAAAGTTCTAGGGCTCGAGAGTTTATCAGCCTAAGTCCTCCTATATTTACAGGCTCTGACCCACGTGAGGATCCTCAGGAGTTTATTGATCAGACTTATCGAGTACTTCGAGTCATGCATGCAACAGTAGTGGAGGCAGTGGAGTTTGCATCTTTTAGGTTACGAGATGTGGCCATTTTATGGTTCGAGGCTTGGGATCGGTCTAGGGGATCAAATGCACCCCCAGCTGAATGGGAGGAATTTTCAGAGGCCTTCCTAGCTCACTATCTTCCACAGGAGGTTCGAGAGGCCAGACTTGATCAATTTCTAGCCCTTAGGCAGGGCAATATGAATGTTCGACAGTACAGCCTCAGGTTTAATTCATTAGCCAGGTACGCCCCCGATATTGTGAGTACGATGCGAGCTAGAGTTCATCGATATGTGCGTGGCCTTAAGGATGAATTGATTAAGGGATTAACAATAGCAGCCACACAAGAGGATATGAATATTTCTAAGATACAGGCTATTGCTCAGACTGCAGAGGATCTTGAAGTACAAATTGGAGATAACCAAAGCCGAGAAAGGGATCAGAATAAGAGGGCTAGATCTACTGGGTCCTATGTAGAGCCACGAGGTAATGTTAGGCCACATTTTAATAGGCGATCACCCTACCCTACTAGTGGTGCCCCATATCAGTTGCAAAGGCAGAGGTATGATCGTTTTTCTCAGACTGGACCAGGCCACAGTTCAGGTGCATCCAGTTTCTATCGCCAGGGGCATTCAGGTCAGATGAGGCCACCTTTGCCACCTTGTGTTCAGTGCGGTAGGAAGCATCTTGGGATATGTCGCCTGGGTTCGGATACTTGTTATTCGTGTGGGCATCCTGGTCACTTTATGCGAGACTGTCCGAGTAGAGGTAGGAGTGAGATATCCCATCCTACAGGGTCGATGGCAGCTTCTTCATCTACTATTCGTCCCCCAAGGACAGGACAACAGGCTACACCAGGTCGTGGAAGAGGTAGAGGAGGAGGAGGAGCATCCAGTTCAGGCAGTGGTCAGAATCGCACTTATGCTCTAGCCGGTCGCCAGGACTTAGAATCGTCACCTGATGTTGTTACAGGTACATTGACTATTTTTACTCATGCTGTTTATGCACTTATAGATCCTGGCTCTACTCTTTCATATGTTACCCCGCTCGTTGCTGGTAAGTTGGGGGTAGGCCCTGAGTTATTGCCTAGACCATTTGTTGTATCTACGCCAGTTGGTGAATCTATTATAGCTAGACGAGTTTATCGAGATTGTGCAGTGTGGATTTATGACCATCTCACTTCAGCTGATCTAATCGAATTAGATATGATTGACTTCGATGTCATTATGGGCATGGACTGGTTAGCTGCATGTTATGCTAATATCGATTGTAGAAATAAGGTTGTCAAATTCCATTTTTCGGAAGAAACAATCCTGGAGTGGAAAGGTAATGCTGCCACGCCAAGGGGTAGGTTTATTTCCTACCTTAAAGCCCAGAAAATGATTTCTAAAGGCTATATTTATCATTTAGTCCGAGTACAAAGCACAGAGGATGGACCAGTGACTCCTCAATCAGTTCCCGTGGTGAGTCAATTTCTAGATGTATTCCCGGATGAGCTTCCAGGAATCCCTCCAGAAAGGGAAATTGAGTTTGCCATTGATCTACTCCCAGATACTCAGCCAATATCAATTCCCCCTTACAGGATGGCTCCTGCAGAATTAAGAGAGTTAAAGGAACAATTAAAGGATCTACTCGAAAAAGGCTTCATTAGGCCTAGTACATCGCCATGGGGCGCACCAGTTTTGTTTGTTCGTAAGAAGGATGGGTCCTTGAGAATGTGTATCGATTACCGACAACTGAACAAAGTTACAATCAAGAATAAGTATCCGCTTCCAAGGATTGATGACCTTTTTGATCAGTTGCAAGGCGCCAAATGTTTTTCAAAGATTGACTTGCGGTCGGGGTATCACCAGTTACGTGTTAAAGGGGTAGATGTTCAAAAAACAGCCTTTAGGACAAGGTATGGCCACTTTGAATTTCTAGTAATGTCTTTTGGGCTTACTAATGCCCCAGCAGCTTTTATGGACCTAATGAATCGGGTATTCAAGCCATTCCTAGATGTATTCGTGATCGTATTTATTGACGATATCCTGATTTACTCGCGGTCCAAAGCCGAACATGCTGATCATTTACGTGCAGTATTGCAAACACTTCAGAATCATAAATTATATGCGAAGTTCTCCAAATGTGAGTTTTGGTTGACTTCGGTGGCTTTTCTTGGCCATATAGTTACAGACGAAGGTATTAGAGTTGACGGCCAAAAGATTGAAGCAGTAAAGAATTGGCCGAGACCCTTGAATGCTACAGAGATCCGTAGTTTTTTGGGCTTAGCAGGTTATTATCGAAGGTTTGTAGAAGGGTTTTCTTCTATATCTGCACCATTGACAAAGTTGACTCATAAAGCTGCCAAGTTCCAGTGGTCTGATGCATGTGAGCAGAGTTTTCAGGAGTTGAAGGACAGGCTTACTTCAGCACCTGTCTTAACTCTGCCAGAGGGCACAGAAGGTTATGTTGTTTATTGTGATGCTTCAAGGATTGGGTTGGGTTGCGTTTTAATGCAACATGGTAAAGTTATTGCCTATGCCTCAAGACAACTAAGAAAGCACGAACAAAATTACCCTACTCACGATCTTGAATTGGCAGCAGTTATATTTGCCTTGAAAATTTGGCGCCATTACTTGTTTGGAGTCCATGTAGACGTGTTTTCGGACCACAAAAGTCTACAGTATTTATTCAAACAGAAGGATTTAAACCTAAGGCAAAGAAGGTGGCTAGAGTTACTAAAGGATTATGACGTAGATATTTTGTACCATCCAGGGAAGGCCAATGTAGTGGCCGATGCACTTAGCCGCAAATCCATGGGAAGCTTGAGCCACGTGGAAAATAGAAAGATTGAGATGACAAGAGAACTACATCAGTTAGCTAATTTGCAGGTTCGACTACTAGACCAAGGTAATGGGGGAGTTGTTATTCAAAGCACAGCGGAATCCTCACTTGTGACAGAGGTAAAGGAAAGACAATATTGATGATCCAGAATTAGTAAGATTGAGGGAGGAAATTCCACAACAGAAGCAACCACTAATAGAGCTTAAGGAGGATGGGGTACTGAGATATCAAGGTCGTCTATGTGTACCTAACGTCGGGGAGCTTCGGGAGAAAATTTTGGCAGAAGTTCACTATTCCCGCTATTCAATCCATCCAGGAGCGACGAAAATGTATCATGATCTTCGACAGATTTATTGGTGGAATAATATGAAGAGAAATATTGCAGAGTTTGTAGCCCAATGCCCGAATTGTCAACAGGTAAAAATTGAACACCAGAGACCCGGAGGTCTAACTCAAAGTATAGTGATACCTACCTGGAAATGGGAGGTGATCAACATGGACTTTATTACAGGCTTACCCCGTACTTATCGGAAGTATGATTCCATATGGGTGATTGTAGATAACTTACAAAATCAGCTCACTTTTTGCCAGTCAGGACAACTTATACTGCTGAAGATTATGCCAAGTTGTATATTAGTGAAATAGTTCGACTTCATGGTGTCCCAATTTCCATCATTTCAGATAGGGGTGCTCAGTTTACAGCAAATTTCTGGAGGTCTTTCCAGAGAGGCTTAGGTACTCAAATAAGTCTCAGTACAGCTTTTCATCCACAGACAGATGGACAAGCTGAACGCACTATTCAAACACTCGAAGATATGCTACGAGCTTGTGTACTAGATTTTAAAGGGAGTTGGGATGACCATTTGCCACTAATTGAGTTTGCTTATAATAATAGCTTCCATGCAAGCATTCAAATGGCTCCTTATGAGGCTTTATACGGGCGAAAGTGTAGATCACCAATTGGATGGTTTGAAATGGGAGAAGCAGGATTATTAGGGCCAGACCTAGTTAATCAGGCAATGGAAAAGGTGAAACTAATCCGAGAAAGATTACTAACAGCCCAGAGTAGGCAGAAATCATATGCAGATGTGCGACGTCGGGATTTGGAATTTAATATTAGTGATTGGGTTTTCCTAAAGGTTTCGCCTATGAAAGGCGTTATGCGATTTGGTAAAAAGGGAAAGCTTAGTCCAAGATATATTGGACCATACAGGATCATTAGGAGGGTAGGAAAAGTGGCATATGAGCTAGATTTACCCACAGAATTGGAGACAGTCCATCCTCTATTTCATGTATCGATGCTACGAAGGTGCATTGGAGATCCTTCACGTATTATGCCTATTAAAGATGTTCAACTTTCTGAAGACTTATCCTATAAGGAAGTACCAATTTCTATCCTAGATCGTCAAGTTAGGAAGCTCAGAACCAAAGAAGTAGCCTCAGTAAAGGTGTTGTGGAGAAATAATAATATTGAAGAAATGACGTGGGAAGCCGAGGAAGAAATGAGGAAAAAACATCCCCAGTTATTTATGACTTGAAGATAGTACATAGGTAAGTCATATTCTTATATTCTTCATACTCTTCCTACTATGCAAATATGATCAGGTTTGAACATGTGAAAATGATTACATTTAATTGTATATAGTTGTATCGCCCTGTGAGGCATCGTGCTGGACTTTTGCTGAGTTTCAGGTTTTTGGATAGTCCCAATTATAAAGGAAACTCTGCCGAAATTTCAAAAAAAAAAAAACCTAAGGGACTAGAGCTCTATATGCATTACCCTCATTCGAGGACGAATGATTCTAAGGGGGGAAGGATATAACACCCCGTACCTTTCAAAACCTATGTGACTAAGTAAATATCGACGAAGGTATTTGAGCTCGAGATTGTGAAGGGGTACTTTGGCCTAGAATTTGAAATGGTCAAATGTATATAAGTGTTAAGTTAAATTATAAGGAGGAGGGTTTTGAAAATGAGATAAAACAAGTGAGGTACTTGCTCGACTTATCTAAGCTCTTAGGTGACAAGTAGGTGCATCACCTACCTACGCTAACGAACTAAGTTCCGAGGGCCGATTACGGGCAGCAACACCATGGATTATTAGACCTAATGGTAGCCCAAATGAAGCTTAAAGTTGGCCCATCAAAGCACAACCAAATCTGGCCCAAACAACTACAAAAGGTAGCCACCAATATTGACCACATTTTGACCCAAGAGAAGCCCAAAATCAGCCACAAAACTTAACCCTTTTGAGGCCCAAGCAAAGGGTAATTTTGGCCCAAGTTTCTTGACCCATTTTGGCCCAAATATACTCAAAAAAAGTCGGCCAAAAAGGTCCCTTTATATAGGCCATTTGCTGATCAATGTTGATCACAAAAAGCTGGAAAATTCTCTCTTATCTCATTTCCTTTTGGCAGCCCTTCTTTCCCTTTAGGGTTCTAAGAAGACCAAGATTAATTGAAGCTTAAGGTGAGTTAAACAACTTGTTATCTTGGTATTAATATACTACATATAGCTAGGATATCCTATGGTAAGAAAGACATGAACTATGGCAGCCCCTTTCTTATGATTTAACACATGGAAATTGTGTAACAATTAAGAGATTTCTTCTTCTCTTGTTGGTGTATGTGTAGGGGTACTTAAGCTTTTAAAGCATCAATAAAAAGAGGATAAAAACACACCTTCAAGTGTGGTAAGTACTCTGCCCATAATAATATTTTTGGATTGAAGTTCGGATGAACAATTGTTGTTGAATTGTTGTTAAGAACTCACGGGACGGCGATCGGAAGCCGTGAGTTCAATGTGTTGCTATTGTATTTCGGCATGGTGGGTTGTGTAGGGGATGTTTTGATGTGTTTTGTATTATTGGAGGCAGTAGGTTGGTGTGTGTGTGATGTGTATTGGATAAGGGGAGGAAGGTGTGACGATACACCTTTAATTAATGCAAAATACGTAAATCTGCCCGGGAAATGTTTAGCTACTGTTTTGGGAGTGTTGCAGCAGGTTTAAGAGCTAATATTAGCTTCATTATACCCTTGTGTTGTAGATTAACTTAATAAAAGAAAGTCCAAGTTGTGGTAAGCGCAATCTTCGGAAGGAACGAGGTATGTTAAGGCTTCTTTATTCCTTATCGGCATGAATCTAGAAATAGAACTCTAAATCTCCGAAAGAAGGAATTTGAGTATTTTGTTGTAAGAGAGCTGATTTGGTAACTCAACAAGTCTTAAGGAACTAATTTATACATTATGGTGATTCAAGTCGCCTTCTTATAAAAATCCGATTCTTTTTGCACGAAACGTAAGTTATCCTTTTGTCGAGTTTCTTCTTTGTATTGTGATCTCTAATCAAGCTTTAGAAAGTATACAAGGAAAGTTAGAAAGTCAATCCCCATTTATATGTGTTTGGTATGTTGATTCCAACACCTAGTAAGCCAAGGCTAAAGAAGTTATCTAAATGAACCTTCATAAATAACAAGAATAGCTTTGAAGGTCAATCTAGTAATACACTTATTATGCGTGGTTTGCGTGTTAGTGTGCACCGAGGTGCTACTACCATATTGAGGCTATTATATACATAGTGTGCACCGAGGTGCTACTACCATATTGAGGCTATTATATACATAGTGTGCACCGAGGTGCTACTGCCATATTGAGGCCATTATACACATAGTGTGCACCGAGGTGCTACTGCCATATTGAGGCCATTATATACATAGTGTGCGCCGAGGCGCTACTGCCATATTGAGGCTATTAAATATAGGGTGCGCCGAGGCGCTATGGTGGTTCAGTGTGGGTTATAAAGAGTGAGTTGCAGCGTGTGTTAATGCATGTATTGTGTTCTAAAAAGAATAAAGGAGAAAGAGCTTAATGAGTCTAACCAATTACAGTTTACAAGTTTCATATTTTATCTTGTTCAGATTTACTACTTGCGACTTGCTTTTATGCTTCTACCTTACATGCCAGTACATTATTGTCGTACTGACGCCCCATTGCCTGGGGGCGCTGCATTCATGCCTGCAGGTCCAGACAGAAACCCAGATAGACCTCTTCAGTAGGAGTTGCGGAGTTCAGCCATTTTGGTAAGCTCCATTCTTCCTGGAGCTGACGAGTCAGAGGTCTAGCTTATATTTTGACCAGGTTATGTATATGTACAGCTTATGGGTAGTCCAGGGCCCTGTCCTGGATATGAGATATTTTACTTACTCCTAGAGGCTTGTAGACGTGTATATGTACATCAGTGTTGGGTATGGCCTTGTCGGCCTTGTTATTAGTTATCTACTATGATAATAGCCTTGTCGGCCTTGAGTTGCTTAACTACTATTGAGCTTTCAGTGTTTCCAATTGTAATTCTTAGAGACCTTGTCGGTCTCAGACCCCCAGCAGGTTCAACAGAGATACACTCTATTTTGGCACCCTCGGCCTTTTGGGGCTCCGGGTGTCGGTCATGCCTCCCATGGTTTGGGGCGTGACAAGAATCATGGTAAAGCCTCACCACACAAGGCATCATGCCACAAAACTTCTTTCATTAGTCTCACAATCAATTTGGGGCAAATGATTTTTGACAAGCTATTCTAAGTTCATTACACACTCGTTTGTGAGTCAATCAAGCCAAAGCGAGAGTATGCAAGTCATGACAAGAGAATGCTTTTCCTCAAAAATTCATTTCCCCTCTTCCTTTTATTTTCAAAACAATTTGCCACAAGAAATTTTTCGGTGGGCCCATTTTGAGACAAGCAACTACGGACTTAATTCTAAACTAAAACTTGGCATTTTCTCTTAAGAAAGTCACCTCTCAATCTATCATAGGGAAACAACAACCCAGTTCCACACAAAAACAAAAGAGAAGGAAAAAAAATCAAAACTCTTGCTCCTTGGGAAAGAACCGTGGTATTAAGAAAACCCTCGGAGTTTATTTCTAAACTACTATTAATAAGGCGATATCCGAATTTTGCACTCATGATTCATTTTAAAACAAGCCTCGGTGTAGGCCTTTAGCGCATTTGAAAAGCACGGGTAGTAAGACAATGGAGCATGTAAGACCAACCCGGCAACACAATAAAAATCAAGCCCGACAAGGGCACAAATAAGCTCAAGGTAAAACAAAACATGAAAGAAAATCACAATCATCCAAATAATCTAGCAGAATAGAATGTCAACAGGGATCGACAAGGGCAATAAAAGGAATAAAATGATCGACAAGGGAAATAAAATAAAATGAATAAAATGTCTCAAACCCACTCACGGGCACCAACTCAAGTAAGTAAAACCACCCTCTTCCCATAAAAGGAGAATTGTCCTCAATGCTCATAGTGCAATGGGAAAAAGGGTGGAACCCCCTAGAGGATTAGTCCTCATCATCAACATCGGCAGGTGCTTCTACATCAGAGGCTCTCTCACTCAGGCAAGCACCACCCTTTCAGGAGTGCGCAGAAAATGTGGAGGCATGGAGGGCCCTTTGAAAGTATGGATCCTGATCATTGCCCAACTCTTGATCGTTATTGCCAGGGAATTCCTCATCCTCATAGGCTACAAACAAGCTATCCAAGGGATCGAGAATAGAGCAAGGTGGAGGTAAGGTGGTCAGATCTGCTTCTACCACCGGAGCTTTACCTTTACCTTTCTGAACATCTTCCTGCAATGTCTTGATTGACCCCTCAATGACATCAACTCTCTTGCATAGTGAGTTTAAGCTATCAACCACCCCTTTGACTGCACTCTTGATATCCTTATTTATCATTTTGGGTAGTTTGGAAGCTAGGTTAGTAAGATGCTTATCATGGTTATGAGTCTTGTCAACCATGTCCTGAAGGCTACTTTTGGTCATTAAGGGGGTTGGGGAATGTGTACATGCCTTGGAAGTAGCTCTGGAGGGGGATGAAGTGTCTGCCCTAGCGCCAACCTCATCACTGTCAACTCCACTAAATTGCTTAACCCTTTGCTTCTTAAACCTGAGGGGGTCCCTGTCTGTTTTTCTATCAAGGTCGATGGCCCCAATAGCATGAGTAAATTCATCACAACTGAGGGCAGGGACATCGGCCTTGGCACAAAGCTTTGTAATCAGCACCGAGAAGGGGAAGGAGTCATTTCCTCAATGAGATTTTCTCCTTAATACCATTGCCGCTATTTCCCCAAAGTTCACATGCTCTCCTGTCATAATGGCCACAATTAGAATGGCTCCCTCTTGGTTTATCTTCTGATCATTTTGGGAAGGTAAGAAGCGGTTGCGAATAAGATCATACCAGAGATGAGCCTCAAAAATTAAGGACCTCCTTGGGATATCTCCCCCCATAGTGGACCAAAGGGGAACATCTTGAGTAATGATGGGGGCTGTCTCCTGGTATGGCTTTGAGTCAGCCATTAACTTAGCCATGAGGGTTGGTGCAGGATTAATCCGGTGTCCCCAAGAGACAATATTGATGGCAGCGGAGGTGATGCTAACTTTCTTTCCCCTAATGATGACTGAGTCCAGGTTGGGAAATCTCTCCACAGGCCCTCTGTATCCTTTGGAGTCTTGTGTAGCCTGATATGCTGCAAATAATTCTCGCACAATTTTCTTATAGTACCCTCCGGGTACCTCCTGAAAGGGATGCCATTGTTGTTCAACAAATTGTTGGTGCATGTTAGATAGCTCTTATTTGACCTAGCCCAAGTTGAAACTTTTCTCCTCATTGAAGCCTCTATCTTTGTCACACTTGTATAAGGCTTTCATGCCCTCTACACTAAAATAGAGTCTCGCTTCTTCAGCAGCAGACCTTTGCCTAGGTTGGCTTCCAGTGTTTAGCCTGTTTGAAGACATATTCTGCATACTGGGATTATGATCTAAACCAAAAACAAAACCTAAGAAGAAGTTAGCCAACTACAAAGGAAGGAATGCAAAGGATCAAAAAAACAAAGTAGGTAAATGTCATCTTGTGTGGACCACGTGTGAAATGCACCAGAGTGAGTGTGCATCGCATGTGCAATCGCACAAGCAAACAGAATCCTACAGGGATTTTCCGTCTAGATGCAAAGCTGGTGTGGTTAACACCATCAGAAGTGCGTGTTGCACCAGGCATTGTCCCTCAGATCAGTGGCCTGCCTTTTTCTTTTTAAAAATAGTGTGATGCCTTATGCGACTCGCATATCAAGATCTATTCATCTCATGCTAAACGCACAAAGTCTTGATTTGGAATTTGTAGTTCCTTGTGTCCTCATGAATTTCGTATATTATTCGTATAGCAAGATATGCCAAAGCACCGGGCACCCACAATAATCCAATCAATATTAACAATGGGGAACAAGGGATCACATGACCATAACTTCTGGGTACTCAGACTTCCCTGGACTTCCATTTATATAAAGACAAACAAGAAAGGAACTCAACGACTTCCCTTAAGATGGACGTTACCCCGTCTATCATTGGAAACATCGAGCCCTCGCTTGCACATGGATATTGATGACATTAGCCACAATTAGCCTCCTCCCGGCAGAAGGTCATACACCCTAAATATAATGGTAAACATAAACCATGTGTATACATTCAGTGAAATCCAGCCTCAAGAGTCAATTTTTAATCAAAATCTTATGACAAACGATGATTTACCCTTAAGAACAATGTCACCCAATATATCATTGGGCCAAATCATTTCTTCATCACAAGTGGGTTACTCAGACTTCACCCCCAACACATAATTATAGGCTAAAAAATCACTACCAATCAACATGCATTACTAAAATTAAAGTTCTACCAAGTTGATACATAGACATATCATCAATACAACTTAAGTTTGGGGACCCATAATTTTTGGATCTCACACAAAATCAACATGGCAATTCTAATAAGCGGCTTCACAATATGAGTTCCCAACCTTCATAAAAACAAGTATTTAACATCAGGGAACTTACCAGAAGTGAAGATTATGTAGAGAGGAGTGAAAATTGAAGCTTTTTGTTCTTTTGATAAAGTTGACCAGCAAACCCTTCCTGGAGAGATGACTACGGCAGTGGTGATGGAATGGTGGGGATTGTGGGTGAGATGAGGGGATGATTTATGGAGAGGTTTGAGGGATTTAGAGAGAGTTGTGGGAGAAATTTTTGAGGGTTTGAAGAAGAGATTGTAGAAGAAGAAGAGAAAAGGTTTTTTTAAAAGAAAAAGAAGAAGAAAGGTTGGCCGGGTCAACTCTGTGTTGGGTCGGTCAATGGGTTAGGTCAATTAAAAGTCAAACTTTCCCCTGGTGCACTGCGACATGCGATTCGCACCAGCCAAGGTGCGGATCGCATGGCATTTCGCACATGCCCTTTTTTCTCCCCTAGTTTGCACAGGTATCTGTTTCACCATGCGATAGAGGTATGAAGCGCACTTTGAATCATGCGGTCCGCACGGCCAACCGCATGTTACCTCCAAATTTCCAAATTTTCTTCAGGCATCTATTTTGTCATGCGACAAGCTGTGCGACAGGCACATATGCTTGTGCGGTCTGCACAGTCCAACACATGACTCCTTTTTGCCTTGATTTCCCTAGTTCAATTTCTCCATCCATGCATTCCTACAAAAACACCTAAAACAACAAAAGATACCCAAAAACAAATAAAGAAACTTGGGTTGCCTCCCAAGCAGTGCTTGATTTAACGTTGCAGCATAATGATACTACCTCAATCCTCATTCATTCTTGGGCTTGGAGATGGTATTGCTAGGCAATGTCCCTTTCATCCACGGGTTCATTTGGCTTGAGAGGTGGTTCATTTGGGCCTCAAGATGCTTGATTGAGGCTGAGTGGGAGCTAACAGTTTGGTGAAGTGTTGAGACCTCACTCTTTAGCTCGCTCACTCCCGTATTTGTGATGTCCACTTTCTTAAGAACCAAGGACAATATGTTCTCCAACTTGGAATGGACGGGGTTGCTTGTGCCCGATTAGTAGAGAGAGTTTGCCTTGTTTGGAGGGATATAGGGATTTGAACTCTGGTGATTAAAATGATCACCATCCTTGTCTCTATCCCGCCAATTTCTATCTCTTTCTTTATCTCGAATCCAACCTTGATTCTCATCCCTTGGGAGATAATACCCCGGACGAGAACCCACCGACATAAAACATAGCTTTCCATCAACCACAGTCATTAGCTCGTCATCACTAGCTTTGATTTCTGGTGTGCTCACTGCATTCACTAACTTAGCACTTCCAACTCCCATCACATGCTTGGCTATCAAGTCAATTTGTGTCATCATTTTAGCCATTGTCTCATATCACTCCTCCTCCTTTTTCCTTGTTTCATTGATCAAGATGGATTAGGGTCCTCTCGAAGATGGCACATCTACTTCTCTTGTATACCAAGCTTGATTGGTCTTTATCATTCGCTCTAACAAAGTTAAGGCTATGGGAAACTCCAAGTCCATGAAGGTACCACTTCCAAGATTGTTAGCCACTAATTTTTTCATAGAGTTCAATGATCGATAAAAGCTTTGTAGCAGCACATTGTTTGAAAACTCATGATTTGGATACAAGAGAAGCTTATTTTTGAATGTTAGCCAAACTTCATGAAGAGGCTCATTCGGGAGCTGCCTAAAGTTGGTAATCTCATCTCTTAGCTTCATCATTCGAGATGGAGGAAAGAATCTCGAGGTAAATGCCTCAACCAACTCGGCCCAAGATATGATAGAGTTATCCGACAATTCTTCCAACCATGTCGTGGCTTCCCCCATCAAGGAAAAAGGGAATAGGCACAATCAGATGGACTCTTAGGAGATATGCTGGATGATGAACGGTTGGCAAATCTCTATAAAATTCCAAATATGTCGGTTGGCATCTTCATGTGCTGCTCCACCAAATAGACCTTTCCTTTGGATTAAGTGAAGCCCTGTGCTAGTTACATGAAAAACAACATTTCCCACTGTGAGGGGTAGGCAAATTGCACCTACACCCTCTCGCATCATAGGCTCAGCCTCGTCGGCTTCCATGAAACCGTCAACACTCTCGTTGTCATTGGCTTCGTTCATAGGCTAGTCTGCTTAATCACAACACAAACAACAAACAAAATTAAAAGAAACAAGTACTCTCAAGGTGATTTGAAAACAACAATCAAAAATAGCTATCAACTCAAGTCCCCGGTAATAGCGCCATTTTTATGAACGCTCAAATCGTGCTCTCCAATTAGGAGGCTACGGCGATCGTGCAGCAAAATAATATTTATAAACCCAATGAGTATCGAGGTCATACCCAAGGAACTTGGGGTAGCCAAACTTTGATTGTAATGAATTGAATTCAAAATGGGAGTAATTGCCTAAAACAAAAAGTAAAAGGATAGGGGGAATTGAGAAAGTTGTCACTATGATCGCAATTTAATTTAAAAGCAAGAAATTAAAGACCGGTGTACCAAGCGATTTAGACAACTTGAGGTACATATCCGATGAGGCATCACTTATAGGATAGGGAGATCATCAATTCACTTCTATTCTCACTTATTGGCATAAGTAGCGTTGGTCATAGGTGTGGAATGCTTATCTCTCGATCAACATCCACATTTCCAATGATTTCGGATAGAACATCATCGGTTTGATTAACATTCAACCAAATATGCTTGGGGAGGTCACACTATTTCTAGCTTAGACCCTTAAATGGGAGATTGCTATGATAGAGTTATTTCTAGCCTCAAATCTAGATAGATTCCCAAGTACCCACTAGCAATTTCACATCCATAACTATGAAATTCTCTTTCAAGCAACGTCATAGTCAAGTAATGTGAATTAATGTTTGCAACCACCAATTTTAGGATTATAACATGGTGAAATTACTACACCCATGTCAAATAAGCAGTTATATAGATGAATTAACGACACCCACACTTATTAGCTAAGCACCCATCATCAATACACCCCTATACTAGAGAATTAAGCTACTCATAGTAAGAGAAGCAGAGATACCATCTGGGTAATTCAAAATCTCTTCTATTATAGTTGAATCTTAAGTTCTAGAATCAATTTAGGCATACAAATTGTTAACCAAGAGATTTGGATTGAAACTCTCTTCTAGATGGAGGTGGAATAATGTTTACAAAGCTCCAAAGACTTTAAAATATTCAGAATGATGAGAGTTATTTACAATTGTGCCTGAAAAGGCCTTTTATAGTTTCCCCAAATGTCACTATAAATTAGGACAAAAATGCCCTTCGAGAATTATGCAGCATGACATGCGATTTGCATATTGCGATGTGCGTGTTGCACACCACCTCCGGTTGAACCTGTGACTTCAGCTAGAATTGGGAGCTCTGTGTAAAGGAAGTGCGATTTGCACCTCAGGATGTGTGTGTCGCACAGCGATAGCACCTCATGGCAGACTCTTCAGTGACTTTATGCTCTTGTGCGTAGGAGGTGTGGTTTGCACCTTGGCCTGTGCAAGTCGCATGGCCACCGCATCTCCTGTTAGAATCTTCAGTCTTTTGAACATTTCACACTTCACTCCATTTGAGCTCTTTTTGGGTTTGTTTCCTTGTTTATCATCATCTATCAAAAGTACCTGCATAGACATCAAAAAAGGCCATAAGAATCTCTAAATCTATTCAAAACACGGCAATAATTCAGGATATAGGCTCAATAAGTTGGTAGATTACCGACTTATCAGTATGCTTCAAGATAGCTTATGGCCCATTAAACGAACTACCCGACTCATGACCTCAAGCTTGCATCTGTTGTGTTTGCCTTAAAAATATGGAGACACTGTATTCATGTTGATGTGTTTACAGATCATAACAGCCTTCAGTACGTGTTCACCCAGAAAGAATTAAATCTTTGTCAAAGAATATGGCTTGAGTTCCTCAAAGATTATGATATGAATGTGCTCTACCATCTGAGTAAGGCCAACATAGTGGTTGATGCTCTCAATAGACTGTATATGGGTAGCGTATCACATATTGAGGAAGAGAAGATAGAATTGGCAAGAGAGGTTTATTGGCTTGCTCGCTTAGGCGTTTTCCTTATGGACACGTCAGATGGTGGTGTGATAGTTTAGAATGGGTCAGAATCTTCATTGGTAGTGGAGGTTAAGGAAAAGCAGGATAATGATCCCATATTGCTTCAGCTGAAGGGTGCAGTTCATCAGTAAAGAGTTGAGGTTTTCTCCCAAGGGGGAGATGGTGTGCTTCGTTATAAGGTCCGCTTATATGTTCCTAAGGTGGGTGAGTTGAAGCAACAGATCCTTTCATAAGCCCATAATTCCAGATATTCCATTTATCCAGGCACCACTAAGATGTACCGTGATCTATGGGAAGTCTATTGGTGGAACGGCATGTAGAGGGACATCGCAGATTTTGTGGCTAAGTGTCCTAACTGTCAGCAGGTTAAAGTAGAACATAAGAAACTAGGAGGTATGACTCAGGAGATTAGTATTCCTACTTGGAAGTGGGAAGTGATCAACATGGATTTCATTATGGGGTTACCTCGTACTCGCAGGAAGCATGACTCTAATTGGGTGATAGTGGACAAAGTCATCAAGTCAGCTCACTTCTTGTCAGTTAAAACTACAGATTCGGAGGAGGACTATGCCAAACTCTACATCAATGAGATATTCAGTTTGTATGGGGTCCCCTTGTCTATCATATCAGATAGAGGTCCTCAGATTACATCTCATTTCTGGAGATCATTCCAGAAATGTCTTGGTACTCAGGTGAATCTCAGTATGGAATTTCATCCGCATACGGATGGTCAGGCAGAGTGTACCATTCATACCTTAGAGGACATGTTGAGAGCTTGCATGATTGATTTCAAGGGTAGTTAGGATGATCACTTACCTCTCATAGAGTTCGTCTATAATAACAGTTTCCATTTCAGTATTTAGATGGCCCCATATGAGGCACTTTATGGGAATAGATGCAGATCACCGGTTGGTTGGTTTGAAGTAGGTATAGCAGCCTTAATCGGGCCATATTTAGTTCATGACGCTATGGAGAAAGTTTAGCTCATGAGGGAGAGACTGAAAACAACTCAGAGTCATCGGAAGTCCTATGCAGATGTGAGGAGAAGAGACTTAGAGTTTGAGGTTAATGATTAGGTTTTCCTAAAAGTATCACTCATGAAAGGGGTGATGAGGTTTAGCAAGAAGGGGAAGCTCAATTTCAGGTATGTAAGACCTTATATAATCTTGAAAAGGGTTGGTAATATGGCTTATGAGTTAAAGTTGCCAGTAGAGCTAGTAGCGGTTCATCCAGTCTTTCATATTTCCTTGTTGAAGAAATGTGTAGGTGATCCAGCATCGATAGTACCTCTTGAGATGTGGCAGTAAAGGATAGCCTCACCTATGAGGAGGTTCCAGTTGAGATTCTTGACCGTCAGGTTCGTAGGTTGAGAAACAAGGAAGTCATTTCAGTAAAGATTTTGTGGAGGAATCAGTCCGTAGAGGGAGCTACTTGGGAAGCCGAAGCAGCCATGATAGCCAATTACCCCCACCTATTACCTTCTAATCTAGTTCCAGTTTGAGGTAATAGTTCCTCCTCAGTTTCTTAGTTTACTCTTATATATTCTCATCTTAGTATCATGTTCCATCAGCTGTTCATGAAATTCAGCACTCTTTTATGTACTTAGAACCTATTTCAGCTAGAGATTCCGCTTTTAATGCTTAGTGGTAGGGATTGTAGTTCCATCCCTCCAAACTCAAGTTGTTTAGTCTTTATTCGAGGACGAATGATCCCAAGGGGGAAATATTGTAATACCTCGGAATTCGATCCATCTTTCAAACTCAGAAACTTGTAGAATTTTGAACTTTCCAGGAATTATGGGTCCAAACCACGGACCGTGGTCTGAACTACGGGTCGTGGAATGAACCCATTGTTTACACCTACACGTTCAATCTCTGGTCTGAGAACCACGAGTTGGTTCTACGGATCGTGGTTCAAACCACAGTCTATCTTGTCAACTCGTGGAACTTGTTCAAGGAGCTGACAGTTTCCCTGAAGATTACGGGTTGGGTCTACGGACTGTCGTTTATTCTACAGCCTGTCCCGTTGACCCGTAAAACTCCTTCTGCAGCTTGAATGCTGAGCCTAGAATCACGATTGAGTCTACGGATCATAGTTCATTTTTTGGCCCATACTGTTGACTCATAGAAATTCATCTGTGGCATGACTCTGTGGTCAGGAACCATGGGTGGAAACCACGAGTCGTGGTTCAGTCTACGACTCGTAGAATCCATCTGTGATTCCTGAAGCCAACTTTTTCAAGCATTTTTAATCTGAATTCTCAGGGGTATTTTAGACCTTTCCTTTCCAACTTTGCTCCAACTATAAATAGTATTAGGCTTATTTATTAAGTCTAATTCCCCAAAACAAAGTCAGACTTTTCAAAAAAAATTGATTGAAGTCAGAACAGAGTGTCTTCTCCAAAGTTCCAGGACTAGGGTTCTCTCCTCCAAGCTTCAACTCCAGATCCTCGCAAGTATTTTCGTCCACCATGTATGTGGGAATTTAGTAAGGGCTTAGTCCCCCCTTATGCCCAAAAACCTCAAATCTTTTCAATGATTCACATGAATATAGAACTAGGGTTCTTGTCCTTTTTATAGATTGCTCCAAGAAATCATGCTCATGAGTTGTATATGATCTTTGCATTGTTTTTAAATATCATATACTGATTATCTTGCATTACTTAGATATTTACAAGATCTTTAGGAATCATGGACTTAGCCCTAAATTATAGCATTTGCTTAAATGTGTTAGCTTCCCTCAAAAATTCAACCTAGCTTATTAGTATGAGTTCTAAAAGAATAAATTGGTCAGTTTTTAGTCTACTAAAGTATCTCAAAAAAACAAAGACTTTAGACTAGTCTAGGCCTGACCCAGAAACTCAGGATGCCAGTTTTGAATTGAGCTATATTCAGTTTGGGAGTAGTATTTAGCACCGAGTTGGACTAGGGTTCAGCGTACCCTCAAGTCCAAGAACTACATGCCATCATAGATTTGTAAATCCCCTATGTTGGGCATCAGTTTTAGTGATCACACCACAGTCATGCCTTTATACCCTGGAAAGGTATATTGGGTCCTCTCGATGGGGCGTATACATCAGACTCCATATTTACCTCAGGTGGTTTATGTCGGTTAATAAGCTCTCCCAAAATATTAGATTCAGTATTGTACTTTAGGCCCTCAGTTACACTTATTTTCAGTTTTCAGCATACTTTCATGTTAATCCTGCATTTCAGCTATTTTATGCACGATTATACATTTGGGCCTATGAACTATAGCTTAGTTCAGATTACAGCTTTCAATATTTTTAGCATGTTTACATTTCAGTCAGCTTTGCATATCCCTCATGCTCAGTACATCCTAAGTAGTGATGCATACTCTATTATGCATCCAATTATGATGCAGGTTCAGGTTCTCAGTTTCAGCCACGTCATTAGCTCCTACTGGTTCCACATCAGCGTAGTCAAGGGTGAGTCCTCATCCTCCGAGGACATTTTTCATTATGCTTTTATTTGATTTAGTCAGATATTGTTAGTTCCAATATTTTGGAGCTAGCTCGGGACTTTCCCAGCAGCTCATCATTATTAGAGGCATTAAGACATAGAGTCAGTATTCAGTTGATTTGTGTTGTATAGTTTGAACTCAGTCATTTCTTTCAGATATTATCATATATATTCTTTTAGTTTTATTCATTTCTTAGTTATTCTTCCGCTTGTTTTATTATTATATTCAGTATGCTTGTGATATACCAGATTTAGGGTTAGCTTGGGGTTACTTATGACCCTAGGTCCCATGTTACATCTAGGGGCTAGCCTCGGGGCATGACAGCAATATAATATAAACTCAAAATACCATATCGAGTGCCCGGAATACTGCATCGGACTATGCATATATATAAGTGAAATTATAAAATACCTGGAATAATGCATCGGGGGTCCGAAATATCGCATCGGACTATAAATATATATATGAAATAGTAAAATACCCAGAATAATGCATCGTAGGTCCGGAATACCATATCGGACTATATAAGTATATATATATACAGAAAATAGTATTTCCTCATTTTTCCTTCTAAAAACCAAGGTGATACTCAAAATAGCTTGATTTAGTCCGAAAAATTATCACAACAGTAGTATAGCCTCCTTTCAAGCCCAAAAACCTTTGAAAATCATTTCCTTACAGTACCAATGATATGCCATGCGATATGAGTATGAATGTTCACAAACAGAGGAAAAATCACACCATCAGATCAACCAGGGCAAGAATACGCTCCAAACAAACTAAAAAAACTTAGAACTCCATCCAAATCCTACCCATGGCCTCGGGTCCAAAGTTACACACAACGATAGAAAAAAGTAGTAAAGCAGAAATTAAAGCAAAAACCAACGAGAAAACTCTATTCTACCTCTAAAGCCTCCTAAAGGCATGCTAAGGATTCTATAATAGTCACACAGAAGAAACAAGCTCCTAAGCTAAGGATAACATACAGTTCTAGGCTAAAAACCCGAAATGGCCAATTAACATGATAAACAGGATTCAAGCCTAAAGTCTATCTAACATCCAACCCAGCATTCCAGTAACATACAAATATATATTATCCAACTAAACTCAGTCTAAAAGGTAAACCTTAACCTACCTCGGAGCTGAACTTCAAGCACAAACTATAACTCGTGTTCCTTCCCATTTCGAACAGTCTTAGAAAGCTTCCATGCTATCAAGAACATAATATAGGTGTCAATACGAGAAGAACAACACCCATATTGCTATATGGAAAATTGGGTCGAAAAAATGACCCTCGGGACCCGCGTGATGAAACAGAAAACAAAAATCACACTCTGCTCTCGGTGGGTTAAGGAACCCATTCCCAAAGTTTGGGCACGAATAGAGCTTGATACGAGTCCCAAAACAGCCCCGAAGTGCTACTAATCCACAGAGTTAAAATGGGAAAAACTCAAAATTAAAGGTAGGAACCTACCTCAACAAGAGGAATACATCACGGAGGTGTAACACCCCAAAAATCTATCCAGCTGTCTAGAGAAGAATCTCTGAAAAATCCTAAGTTTCTAGAAATCACTAGTCCAAATCACTATGGACCATAGAATGCACTCGTGGAATCATACCTGAGGACTGACTTGGTCCCAGGTACTACGAGTTGTTTCTACGGGTCATCGTTTGATTCACAGACCGTACAAGCAACCCGTGAAACCTGTTCAGAGGATAGCAGTTTTCCCAGAAAAGATGACTTGGGTCTATGACCCGTGATTCATTCTATGAGTCCATCCTGTTAACCCGTAGACTGCCTTCCATAACCTAAAATTTTGGCTCAAGAACCACGACTCCAGTCCATGAGTCGTGGTTAGTTCTACTGTCCGTGGAAGGGACCCGTGGAACCTGAAGCCAAACTTTAAAACAGCTTTTTCTTAATTAAGTCCCAGGGGTATTTTAATCATTAACTACCCTTTTAACTCCTAAGTGAGGTTGTTTTGACCATTTTTAGCATGATTTCTAAACCTATTAGCCTATGTCCTTTCTCATTACCTCATTCATCTCCCAAAAAGGAAAAAAGAACTCTCTCAAGATCAAGATCTCAAGATCCAATATCAAGCCTCCTATTATTTTCTATTTCAAGTGGGTCAGTTTAAATCAAGGTATGTGGGTATTCAACAATGAATTTCTCTCACCCTTGTTCCCAAAATACCCAATTCTTATTTTGAATTATGAACTTGTGAAATTAGAGTTTCGATCTAAATTGGGGAAAATTTGTGAAATCAGTTTCTATGTTTAAATTCATGGTTTCTTATTACTTATTTATGACTTGATCATGATTCTATTATTGGATTTAAAAGCCCAAGCATTAAAGTTGATTTCTAACATGTTTCCATTGAATTGCATGTTTTCAAGTAAAATTGGGCATGATTAGATATAATGACTTTATGAATTTATGAAATTGCATGCCTAATTCTTCAATTATGTATTTGGAAAGAACAATATGATTTGAATTATGGCTATGCTTTACTTCAAGAACTTATGATATGAGAATTGCATGATACCTGATGTGTCTTCATGCTTTTCAAAGGAGATTTAGTATTCGATTATACCTTCATGAACTTATGAGCTATATGTATGTTTTGGGAGTAGTATTTAGCATCGAGCAATGAGTGTTTGATTACCCAAGTCCAAAACTACGTTGCCAGTGTAGGTTATGATTTGCCCTATGGGCTTATGAGAGTGGATCCACATCTTGATTATGGTCTCTTGTGCTTAGTGGGCATTAGGACAGCTTTGCCAACTAGGGTTATATAGTTGGGTATGGTGACTCGTTCTTTGGCAGGGTTCGAGTCAGCTTTGCTAACTAGGGATATATAGTTAGATTCCATGTAGCTCACATGGTCTATTATCGGTTATATGAAACTCCCGTATGAAAGCTTTTGACTTATTTGAACTTATGATATCTACTTTGAGTTTTGACTCTTATTTCATGATTTGTTATTCAACTTATGACACTTACCATGAAACCTCCTTTATGCATGAACTAAGTTCTTATACACGTTTTGAGCATGTTTTCATTATTTTGATGCATCTCTCACATACTCGATATATCCTAGAGTACTAACGCATATCTTGCGATTCATCCTTTGATGATGCAGATTCAGGCTCATTCCCTCACACTCGTTGCTAGATATCATCGGAGTCTCAGCTTCCAGTGGTGAGACCTCATTATCCGAGGCCCAGTATCAGACCTATTTCTCCTATGTTGTTTCCTTTGGATTTCTCGAGCTAGTTGGGGTCTTGTCCCATCATCTCTTATGATAGTTTAGAGGCTTCAAACATAGATAGACTTGTATTCTGTTGTATGGAGTTGGTACTTCTTAGACTTGTTCTTATTTCAGTTATTTCTGCCTATCTTTAACTAGTATGCTTCCGCTATGCTTCTTGATTTGACTTCTGAGTTTGCTATGACCAAGGGTAAATCTGGAGCACTTGTGTTCTGGATCTTGTGTTACGTCTAGGAGGTAACCTCGGGGCGTGACAGGAGGTGAGTTGCACGAATTTTTGAGCATGCAACCTAAGGAATCAGATTTCCCACAAGGATCACCCCAACCTTAAGAATTCACAACAATGGAGTTTTAGCGGGAGAATTACGAGAATAAACACGGAAGGAGGAGAGGGGTGACGAGGGAACTTACCGTAAAAAGAATGCTAAAGCAAGGGAGATGGAAAATGGAGCTTGGGAGCTCACCTATGGAGTTTTCGAAAAATTGAAGGTGAAAACAAAGTTTGAAGTTTTAAATAGCTGTCAAGGGTCCTTCATCGCGATCGCGACAGAACCCCCGCATTCGCGAAGAATAGCTGGCCCAACCTTCGCGATCGCAATGGTCCAGGCCGCGTTCGCAAAGAGGAAGCCAAGCTGGGTCCCAGTCGGCTTCATCGCAAATGCGATGAGCAATCTTCGTGATCGCGATGATCAAGAAATTAGGCCATCTAGAATGGGATGGAAGCTCCACGATCGCAAAGACCAAAATGGTCTGCAACTTAGTGCAGCAACCAGCAATTTCCCCAAGTCCAAAAATCTTTCGACGGACCCTCGGGATTCATCCAGAACTCCGTGAACACAAATCAACCATGCTACCCTACAAGAAATGGTATTCTGGACTCAATTGAATTAATGAAACTCCCAATGGAGATTGTTTTAACAAAAAGTGGGCCCCATGCCCAAAACTATCTCGAAACTCAAAACCCAAAAACAATTCTGGAAGCCTCGGAACCCAAACCAAAGGTCCCCCTAGCCCAAAGTTGACATTCTGTAGCTAACGGCGCTGACAGAATTTCTATCTGAGGCCGTCTTCTCTGAATATTGACCAAAGTTAACCCTACCAGCCAAACTGGCTTGAAAACACACAAAGCAGCACAAAATCAAACCGAAAGCACTCAGACCCAGACCAATGGTCCTACTAGACCAAAATTCCTGTTCTAGAGCCAACGGAACTGTAAAAATTCGATTCTGAGTGCGTTTACCAAAAAAGTTTACCATAGTCAAAGATTTTCCAACCTTAAGGGCTAAGACAGGGAAATGGTCATAACGAACTAACAAATGGCCCGGGCATCGAACTGTCAGCTCCGGTAAGTCATAAATGACCTGTAGCCACTAAGGGAAAGCTTGAAACACATAAAAAACATAGAAAATGGAAAATGACCTGGAGGGTCATTACAATTATAGTGTGGGCCATCGTCGCTGACTCGTGGAGACTCATGCGGGGTGATTTTGGATTGTCCAAGACTAAGGGTGAGCTCCTAACGACCGGAGCTTAACTATTATCTCATCTTTTATATTATGTATTTATTTTTTTGGACCTTTTATACTCTGTATATTTAGTATCGGCTCTTATATTATGATACCAGTCTGTGGGATGGCTTAGTTTTCTTATATATATATATATATATATATATATTTATATATATATATATATATATATATATATATATTATATATATATGTATGTATATTGTTATTGATTATCTCTTTACCTTGTTCCTTTGTTTTTGATTTTATATACTATTATTTGGCATGCTTGTTAGATAGTATCCCATTATTAATCGTTCTAGACTACGGAGATTGATTCGCCTACATGGGGATTGTAGGTGTCATCATGATCGAGAAATTGGGTCATGATAATTTATTATCGTCAAAATTAACTACATCCTGACAGCACCATTTCAAGTCTTTCAAAAGTCCAAAAACACAGCTCTTGGTGGCTTTAAATGTAGATTTTTGTGGTAGAAAAATACAGCTTCTTTAGTCGCTAAAATATGCAGATTTTAGTGTAAAAGATATACAGCTTCCGAAGAGTTAGAAAAATCAAATTTGAAGGAAAAATATATTTGTTTAAGAACTTAAAAATGTAGATTTTTGAGAGCTAAAATACAGCTTGTTAAGAGCTTTAAACGCAGATTTTTTGAGACCAAAAAGGCATTCCTTTTGTGATGTTTAAGATGCAATTTTTATATAAAAAGTTGCAGATTTTTTAGAGTGAAAAAAATGCAACTTCTTGAGAGCTTCAAAGTGCAGATTTTTTAGGATAAAATACAATTTCAAATGGTAAAAATACACCCTTTTGAAGGGCAAAAACAATTGTTATAAGCAACTGAAAATTTTGCCTCTTTGGCCTTGAGAAATTTTTGTTAAATTAATTTTACCAGAATATTTTTTTCTCTAAAATGGATATATTTGGCTCAAAGTTGTTTCTTTTCAAAAGCAAGACCCAATGAGGTGCACACTTTCTTTTAAGATTTTGACCCATTAAAAATCATATATTTTAACTAATTTGGCCTTCTTTTTAAAAAAAATAGAATGAATTTTACTCCATTTTTGAGATTTTATACTTAAAGTTAGTATATATTGAACCTTAAGCATCACCGTTCTTTCTTAAAGCTAATTTGCATATTGCTGATATTTTGTAGTCTTTTAGCAATATACTTTATTGTTTGATTTTAATTAACCTAAGTTTGGCCAGTTAATCGTAATTTAGCAAATTTTAAAAAATTATTAATACAGTGTCTTTAGAATAACTAGAATCTTTATCTAGAATTCTAAGTTAAATAGACCTTAAAAATGAAGTGTTTATTTGTTCTAACCACATAGTTAATTATAGGTGTCCTAATTCACTGTAAGACTAATTAGGTGGTGACTTTCATAATTAATTTTGAAGTTTCTGATATGTTGTACCTCAGCTTTACCCGTGTTAAAATGAGGTATAACATCAACAAGCTTTGCGATGCACTTCATGGTCGTCAAATGCTTTACAATCTATGGAATTAGCTTGTGCCGCTTTCGATTGCCTTTTAGGTTTTGCTGGAGTTTCTTTGTGAAACAGTTTTATAGAAGTGAATTCATTTTGTACAATGCCTTCTTCAGTTCATAGGTTCCCTTTTTAGTGTTGATCTTTATCTTCAAGTTTGGGTCGTCAAATAAGTTCGCGATCGTCTTCTGCTCCGTATTTTGACCTTCCTTTATAGGGTCATGGATACAAGTTCTTTGATCCTTTCCACGCTCTGATTTGCGCTTTGTAAATTGGTCTATGATTAAGAACACTATTATGATTCAAATGGCTAGTGATATTCATATTAATCCCCGATGGGCGAGCCAAGCATTACTATCTAACCAAGCCTCAACCAATTTAATTAAGCAAAATAAAATAACTTGCAAGACATAATAATTAAGATCTCAAAAACTTAAATAAATAATATGTGGAAAGCTAACTAATATATCCCCAAAATTCAAAAATCATCATACAAAGGACTCTAGCTAAACAATGTCTAAGAATATCCAAAAATCCATTAATAAATAAATTAATGTCTAGAAGATAGACATGAAGCACTAGGAAGATCCGTGGTAGTCTGGATAGGAATAGCTCACTCTTCCTTGGCAGTCTGGATAGAAATAGTTCACCCCTGAATCATCAACTGGCGGTGTTAGAGATGAGATCGCGTCAAAAGCTCTGGAACACAGCCTGCACTCAGAAAAAGAAGTACAGGAGTAACATCAGTACAAACATTATGTATCGGTAGGTATCATAGGCTGACTCAAAATAGTAGCAAGTATATCTCATGAATCAAATAAACAAGTACACATGTATGTCAGCACATAATCAACTCAGAAAGTCAAATAGTTACATTAACCAGATAAATTACCCAAGTCCAGACATGTCAATGTCAACGAGTAAAAGACATATAAGTCACTAAAATAGACATAAAAGTCATCAAATAACTCTGCAAATATAATGCAGTCACATCACAAGCATGGATTCATGTCCATACTGATCTCTCAGACATGTAATTTCCTTACCTCATCAGTCTCACAATAGTCACTAAATCTTTACACACGTGTTAGAGGGTCTTATTTTTGTCCAACTAGCCATGACTTGCAAGGGACAGCCTAGGGTCCATGTACTATATCAGTATGGTACCCGATTCTCCACATATCTGCTCATCCATAAGCTCACATCGAATGAGCCACTCAATAACAGAATAGTATGTATATTTTTCATTCTCTCAATATATCTGTCATGACCCAGACCGTCGTGATTGGCACCCACCCAACCCCCGAATGAGAGAACTAATAGAGTCCAACTCTTAGCCTAGACTAACAGCCTAAAACCAGCAAACAGATAATAAACTAGCAATTCAAATTGCAAGGAACCATGTCATTAAATAAGCCTGCTAAAATTCCCCTAGAACCTGAAAATCATCATACCAAATGCTACCAATACTAAAGTACGGGGATACAACCCCAAAACTTAAAACAATAAGAAATAGTCTAAGCCCAAAACAATTGGGCTGTAACTCAAAAGATAGACACTGAGGCAGCTTGGTCGAACAGCTCACCCTTGATATATGGAACAGTCAGGCTTACAAGTGAGGTAGTGCATCAACCGCCAGAAGATTTTCAGTACTCACAAAAAACAAGTAAGTGCAGTATCAGTACACAACCACGGTGTACTGGTAGGATCATCAGCCAATTCCAATAACAATGTATGAACATTACAAGAATCAAGTAATAGTATAGGAAACACATAATCCAATTACCAAACACCTCTAACTACAAATCTCATCCTAACTTGTCTCTACATGCCATTCACTTCCAATATGAAAATTAATACAAGTCATACCCTCATATCTATATATCCGAGACCCACCCTGGGATCCCCTCTAACTAACACCTAAGTGTTCACAAGCAACCCAGTATACACCAAGACCAACTCTAGATCAGATACAACAATAACCCAGCCTCACAAAGACCATAAACAATTATCACTCTCAATAATACAGCCTGGTCCACTCACGGAACCAATATCAATCAACACAATACAACAAATATACATGCAATGATGCAGTAAAGTAAACCCATACCAAGTGTGGTACCTGAGCCAACCATTAGTAATTTCATGTACCAAGTGTGGTACCTGAGCCAACCGTTAGTAATTTCATATACCAGGCATGGTACCCGAGCCAACCGTTAGTATTCCCGTACCAAGCATGGTACCAGAGCCAACCGAATGTCAACAATCCATAGTCACAATAATGAACAATTAACTTGTAAACCAACAGGCAAAAATGCACAGTTCAATAACCAGACTAATCAAACAGGACTATAAGACATTCCAATTCATCTCCTAAGCAATGCATCTCATACAATCACTTAGATAAAAGTACTCAAACACACAATGCATGAAGAAATCAAGCCATCACCTACCTCGAAATAATCCAAGCTCTACTCAACCAGACCTTTCCAGTTCTCTGAAGTTCTTACTAGTTCTTGGTCTAAAACAACACACAATAACCAAGAATTAATCCTCGTGGCCTATAATTTACCCAGATTACGTAAGAATCCTAAACCCCAGGCCACCCATGATCATTCTTGTAACACCCCGGAAATCAAACTAGCTATCTCAGTTAAAATCTCAGAAAAATGTCATGTCTCAGGGACAATGGGTCTAAACCACGGACTGTGGTTTGAACCATGGGTCATGGAATGGAACCATGAATCCCCTCTTATTGATTTAGTGTCTGGTCTAGAACTATGAGTTGGTTCTACAAACCGTGGTTCAAACCATGGGTTCGTCCTGTCAACTCATGGAACACAGATCAGAGGACTGGCAAGTCCCTTAAGTTTCACAACTCAATTCTACGGCCCCTCATTTGAATGATGGACCATCGTCTTGACTCGTGGTCTGATCCAGAGACCAGCTAAGTCCCCAGCAATGATGAGTCCAATTGATAACCTGTTATCAGTTCTACGGATCCGTCCTATTGACCCGTAGAAATGCTTCTGCAGCCTGTTGGTCTGGCTAAAAACAACGAATGGAAACCACGAACCATAGTTTATTCTACGGTCCGTGAAATCCACCCGTGGTCACTGGAAGTCAACTTTTTAACAGCTTTTCTAAAATATTTCCCAGGGGTACTTGAGTTATTACCCACCCTTTTAACTCCTAAGTGAGGTCATTTTGACTATTTCAAGAAGGGTTTTCACCCTTATTATCCCAAGTCTCTTCTAAATCCTTCATTCACCTCCCAAAAAGGAAAAGATTTCTCTCAAGCTCAAGGTCTCAAGCTTCAAGTTCAAGTCTCTTAAATTTTTCCAATTCAAGTGGATTAGCTCCAATCAAGGTATGTGGGAATTCAACAATGGGTTCTTTTCACTCGTGTGCCTAAAAATTCAATTCATATTTTGAGTTATGAGCTTGGAAAATTAGGGTTTTGATTTAAATTATGGAAAACTTATAAAATCAGCTTCTATGCATCAATTCATGGTTTCTTATGGTTTATCTATGATTTTATTAAGATTCCTTAATTGGTTTCAAAAGACCATGTATTAAAGTTTAATTCTAGCATGAATCCATTGAAATGCATGATTTCAAGTGAAAGTTTACATGTTTAGATAACATGTCCTTATGTATTTACAAAATTGCATGCCTAATTTTTCAAGTATGATTTAAGAAAGAAAAGCATGTTTGAATTATGGCTATACTAAGCTTCATAAACTTATGATATGAGAATTGCATGATGCCCGATGTGTTGTCATGCTTTTCAAACAAGAGTTAGCATGAGGTTGTGCCACTATAAAATTATGAGCCATATGTATATGTTTTGGGAGTAGTATTTAGCACCGAGCGATGAGGGTTCGATTATCCAAGTCTAGAAACTATGGTGCCAGTGTAGGTTATGAAATGAAGTGCCCTATGGGCTTATGAGAGTGGATTCACATCTTGATAATGGTGTCCTGTGTCTTAGCGGGCATTAGGGCAGCTTTGCCAACTAGGGTTATATAGTTGGGGATGGTGACTCATTCATTGGCAGGGTTCAAGTCAGCTTTGCTAACTAGGGTTGTATAGTTAGATTCTATGTATTGCATGGTCTATTGTCGGTTATAAGAAACTCTCATATGAATGATTTCATGTTTTCTAAGCTTTATGATATCTTATGTTGAGGTTTTGACTACGAACTCATGCTTATTACTTAAACTATGATATTTACTTATGATTTCTTCGGTTATGCATGAACTCAATTTTCAATTATGTTTTAAGCATTTTTTTCATATTATTTACGAATATCCCGCATACTCGGTACATCCTATAGTACTGACGCATATCTTGCGCTGCATCCTTTGATGATGTAGTTTCAGGAGTCCCTCTCCAGGCACGTGGCTAGAGCTTCCAGGCCACTCTATCGGTTAGCTGTTGGTGAGTCCTCTTAGGTCGAGGACTAGTCATGTTATTAGCTTGTGTTGGCTTTTCATTTCCGTACTTCGAGTTAGCTAGGGTTTTTTCCTAGTAACTCTTTATGTTATGAGTAGAGGCTTTCCATACATGGACAGTATTCGAGTCTTTTGGATCTTGTATGCCTATTCGGCTTGACTATCCATTTATGCTATTCTGACTTTATCTATTATGCTTTCGCTTATCTTTTGTTATGCTTGAGAATGCTATGACCAAGGGTTAGCTTGGGGCACTTATGGTCCCAAGTCCCGTGTTATATCTAGGGGGTAACCTCGGAATGTGACAAACTTGGTATCAGAGCCAGATTCAAGAGTCCTAGGATGTCTGAAAGCCGCATTGAGTAAAGTCTTTTTCATGTGTGTGAAGCGCGCCATACATATGAGAGGGAAGATATGAGATGTCTTAGAAATATTCACTTATTTCATGATCATGTCTTGCAATAAAGCTTAACTCTTATGTTTCTCTAATCCTTACCTTGTAAATTTCAGATTATGCCTCATTGACATGCTATGCCTCCCCGAGCTGCTTGGAATATTGTTCCTCCCATTCTGGTCCCCGATGTCACGAATGAGAAGTTCAGAAATTCCATCCATTTTCTAGCCTAGACTTTGGCCACTCAGGCCAATCAGTAGGCTCTTACCCCAGTCCACCCTCAAGGTGGGGTAGCAGTCCAAGTTCGTGACTTTATCCGTATGAACCCACCCGAATTTTAGAGTTCGAAAGTGAGTGAGGACCCTCTAAACTTTATTGATGAAGTGAAGAAGATCTTTAAAGTTATGCAAGTTTTGGGGTTGATTGTGTTAAGCTTGCATCCTACCAACTCAAAGATGTAGCTCATATTTGGTTCATGTAATGGAAGGAGGCTAGGGTGAGGGATGCGGTCCCTATGACTTGGTAGTGTTTTGAGAGGGACTTTCTTGATAGGTTCTTTCCTTGAGAGTTGAGGCAAGCGAAGGTGGAGGAATTTGTAAACTTGAGATAGGGTTCGATGTCAGTTCAAGAGTATAGTCTGAAGTTCACTCAGTTGTCTAGATATACTCCCTCCATGGTAGCTGACCCGCATAATCAAATAAGCAAGTTCATATATGGGGTTTCTGATGCGGTGAAGAAAGAGTGTAGGTCTGCTTTGCTTTTGAGTGATATGAACATTTCCCGACTCATGACTCATGCCCATCAGATTGAGAGTGACAAGCTTAGGGAGATGGCAAGGGAGAATAAGAGGGCTTGATCTGAGGGATAAGGTTTTGGTCATCACAAGTTCGGAGGTGGACATCGCTCCTCATTCCAGAAGAAGTCATCAGGCCCCGTTCATTCTTCTGCTAGTGCTCCTACCCAGACCCAGAGACCTCATCATGATCAGGGAGGTAGATGACCTGGTTCTTATTCCCAGTCTCAGGGTAGTGTTACTAAAAGATCTTCCTACCCAGCTTGTGTTAAGTGTGGGAAGAGTCATTATGGTGAGTGCTTGGCCGGTTCGGGTAGTTGCTTCGGATGTGGTCAGACTGGACATTGTGTCAGAGATTTCCCTTCAGCTAAGAAGGGGCAGAGAGGTAGTAGGGCTCAGTCTGCTCTAGTAGTTCCAGGAGGTCAACCAGCCCAGCAAGGCACAGTTTCTAGTTCTGGTGGTCAGTGTCATAACCGTCTCTATGTTATGTCCTCCCATCAGTATCAGGAGAGTTCTCTAGATGTTATCACTAGTATGTTGAAAGTCTTCTCTTTCGATGTGTATGCTTTGTTGGATCCCGGTGCTTCCTTATCTTTTGTGACCCCTTATATAGCATACAAATTCAAAGTATGTCCTGAATTGCTTTTAGAACCCTTTTGTGTTTCTATTCCTGTTGGTGAGTCAGTCTTAGCCAAAAGAATCTACCGAAATTGCCCTATCTAAATCATTTATAGAGTCATTTTAGCAGATTTAGTGGAGTTGGAGATGATTGATTTTGACGTCATTCTTGGTATGGATTGGTTGTATGCATGTTATGCTTTTGTTGATTGTCGTACCCGGGTTGTTAGTTTCAAGTTTCCAAATGAACCCATTTTAAAATGGCAAGGTAGTCCCTCTTCCTCGAAAGGTTGTTTCATATTTTATCTTAAGGCCATGAAGATGATTTAAAATGGGTATGTTTATCACATAGTGCGGGTTATGGACATGGAGTCTGAAACCCCATCCCTTAAGTCTGTTCCTATTGTAAATAAGTTTCCAGATGTGTTTCTCGAGGATTTGCCTAGAGTCCCTCCCGAGCGGGAGATAGACTTTGGGATAGATCTTTTCCCAGTTACAAATCCTATCTTTACTCCTCCCTATAGAATAGCTCCTGTGGAACTTAAAGAGTTGAAAGATCAGTTGAAGGATCTTCTTGATAAAGGTTTCATCAGGCCTAGAATTTCTCCATTGGGTACCTCAGTTTTGTTTATTCGAAAGAAAGATGGCTCTCTTAGAATGTGTATTTACTACAATCAGCTGAACAAGGTCACAACCAAGAATAAATATCCTATTCCAAGGATTGATGACTTGTTCGATCAACTTCAGGGTGCTAGTTTCTTCTCCAAAATCGACCTTAGATCCAGTTATCATCAGCTTCGTGTTAGAGAGTGTGATATTTCGAAGACAGCCTTCAGGACTCAGTATGGTCATTATGAATTTGTTGTGATGTCTTTTGGTCTAACAAATTCTCCTGTAGCTTTTATGGATTTGATGAACTATGTGTTCAAGAAGTATTTGGATATGTTTGTGATTGTTTTCATTGATGATATCCTTATCTACTCTCGAAGTGAGGAGGAGCATTTAGACCACTTAAGGGTTGTGTTGCAAACTCTCAAGGATAGACAGTTGTTTGCTAAGTTTAGAAAGTGTGAGTTCTGGATGTAGTCTATTGCCTTTTTTGTTCATATTGTGACTAGTGATGGTATTCGAGTTGATTCTCAAAAGATAGAGGCAGTAAAGAACTGGCCTAGACCTACTTCGCCGTCTGATATTAGGAGCTTTTTGGGTTTGGATGGTTACTACAGGAGGTTTGTGGAAGGATTTTCTTCTATTGCTTCCCCTTTGACCCAATTGACTCAGAAGAAGGTAAAATTTCAGTGGTCTAACTTGTGTGAGAAGAACTTTCAGGAATTGAAGACTAGATTGACCACATCTCCAGTGTTAGCTCCACCCGAAGGCCTAGATGATTTTGTTGTGTATTGTGAAGCTTCTAGAATTGGTTTGGTTTGTGTTTTGATGCAGTGTGGTAAGATGATTGCTTATGCTTCAAGACAGCTTAAGACTCATGAGAAGAACTATCCTACTCATGATCTTGAGTTGGCAGTCGTGGTGTTTGCTTTGAAGATTTGGAGACATTACTTGTTTGGTGTGTATGCGGATGTATTCACCGATCATAAGAGTCTTCAGTATGGGTTCACTCAAAAGGAATTGAATTTGTGACAAAGGAGGTAGCTTGAGCTCCTTAAAGATTATGATATGAGTGTGCTCTACCATCTCGGTAAGGCCAATGTCATGGCGGATTCTTTGAGTAGACTGTACATGGGAAGTGTGTCTTCTGTTGATGAGGGGAAGAAGGAATTGGTTAAGCAGGTTCATAGGCTAGCTCGGTTGGGAGTTCGCCTTATGGACTCGACAGAAGGTGGTGTAATTGTACAAAATGGTGTTGAATCATCTTTGGTAGCTGAGTTGAAAGCAAAGCAAGACAGAGATCCCATTCTACTTCAGCTTAAGGGTGCAGTTCATCAGCATCGGGTGGACGTCTTCTCCCAAGGGAGAGATAGTGTACTTCGTTACCAGGGTTGCTTATGTGTGCCAGATGTAGATTGGTTGAGACAGCAGATTCTGTCTGAGGCTCCCAGTTCTAGATATTCCATTCATCCAGGTGCTACTAAGATGTACCGTGATCTACAGGAAGTCTTTTGGTGGAATGGTATAAAGAGGGACATAGCTAGGTTTGTGGCTAAGTGCCCCAACTGTCAACAAGTAAAGGTGGAGAATCAAAGGCCGGGTGGCATGATTTAAGATATTGGCCTTCCCACTTGGAAATGGGAAGCAATCAATATGGACTTTATTACGGGTTTGCCTCGTACTCGAAGACAACATGATTCCATTTGGGTGATTGTCGACCGGATAAACAAGTCATCCCACTTCTTGGCTGTTAATACTACTGATTTAGCAGATAATTATGCCAGACTCTACATCTAGAAGATAGTTCAATTGTATGGTGTTCCCTTGTCTATCATTTCTGATAGAGGTCCTCAGTTTACATCTCAGTTTTGGAGATAATTTAGAAAGGTCTTGGCACCCAGGTGAAGCTTAGCACAGGTTTTCACCCTCAGACAGATGGCCAGGCAGAGCATACTATTCAGACCTTGGATGATATTTTGAGAGCTTGTGTGATTGATTTCAAAGGTAATTGGGATGATCCCTTACCTCTTATCGAGTTTACCTACAACAACGGTTTTCACTCTAGCATCCAGATGGCTCCATATGAGGAACTTTATGGTCGGAGATATAGATATCCTATTGGTTAGTTCGAGGTAGGTGAGGCAGCCTTGATTGGTCCAGATACGGTTCATGAGACTATGGAGAAGGTTCAGCTGATTAGGGAAAGATTGAAGACCGCTCAGAGTCAACAAAAATCTTATGCGGATGTGAGGAGAAGGGAGTTGGAATTTGAAGTTGATGATTGGGTTTTCCTAAAGGTGTCACCCATGAAGGGTGTGATGAGGTTTGGCAAGAAAGGAAAGCTTAGTCTCCATTTTGTAGGTCCTTATTGGATTTTGAGGAGAGTTGGTAGCATTGCTTATGAGTTGGAGTTGTCAACAGAGTTGGAAGCGGTTCACCCAGTTTTCCATGTTTCCATATTGAAGAAGTGTGTTGGTTATCCGACCTTGATTGTTCCCTTGGAGGATGTGGGTGTGAAGGATAGTCTCACCTATGAGGAGGTTCCCGTGGAGATCCTTGATCTTCAGATTCGGAGGTTGAGGAACAAAGAAGTCACTTCAGTGAAATTCCTTTGGAGGAATCAGCTTGTAGAGGGTGCTACTTGGGAAGCGGAAGAGGCCATGAAGTCCAAATATCCTCATCTCTTTCCTTCCGATCTAGTTCCAACTTGAGGTACTAGTTTCCTCCTTAGTATGTCCCTTCAATTCTATTCCTCCAGTTCCTCTCATGATTCTTGCATGCATCCATGTTTTACGAAGTTAGTTTATTATATTTTCAAGTTGAGAAGTTCAGTTTTTATGTTTATTCTTTGATTTCCATGTTCTGTTGTTGGTTGGGTTGTTTTCTCTTCAGTTTTCCTTTGTTTAGTCTTCATTCGAGGACGAATGATCCCAAGGGGGAGATATTGTAACACCCCAGAAATTAAACTAACTATCTAAGTTAAAATCTCAAAAAAATGTCATGTCTCAGGGACGACAGGTCCAAACCATAGACCGTGGTTCGAACCACGGGTCATGGAATGGAACCGTGAATCCCTTATTATTGATTCAGTCTCTGGTCTGGAACTATGAGTTGGTTCTACGGACCGAAGTTCAAACCACGGGTCTATCCTATCCACTCGTAGACCAAAGATCAGAGGAGTGGCAAGTCCCTCAGGTTTCTCGACTCAATTTTACAGCCCGTCATTTGAATGATGGACCGTCGTCTTGACTCATGGTCTTATCAAGAAACCAGCTAAGACCCCAGCAATGACGAGTCCAATCGATGACCCGTCATCAGTTCTATGGGTCCGTCCTATTGACCCGTAGAAATGCTTCTGCAGCCTGTTGGTTTGGCTAGAAACCACGAATGGAAACCACGAACCATAGTTTATTCTACGGTCCGTGAAATCCACCAGTGGTCACTGGAAGTCAACTTTTTAACAGCTTTTCTAAATTATTTCCCAGGGGTATTGAGTCATTACCCACCCTTTTAAATCCTAAGTGAGGTCATTTTGACTATTTCAAGAAGGGTTCTCACCCTTATTATCCTAAGTCTCTTCTTAATCCTTCATTCACCTCTCAAAAAGGAAAATAATTCTTTCAAGCTCAAGGTCTCAAGCTTCAATTTCAAGTCTCCTAAATCTTTCCAATTCAAGTGGGTTAGCTCCAATCAAGGTATATGGGCATTCAACAATGGGTTCCTTTCACCCGTGTGCCCAAAAACCCCAATTCTTATTTTGAGTTATGAGCTTGGGAAATTAAGGTTTTCATTTAAATTGGGGAAAACTTATGAAATTAGTTTATGTGCATCAATTCATGGTTTCTTATGGTTTATCTATGATTTTATTAAAATTCCTTAATTAGTTTCAAAAGCCCATGTATTAAAGTTGAATTCTAGCATGAATCCATTGAATTGCATGATTTCAAGTGAAAGTTTACATGTTTAGATAATATGTCCTTATGTATTTACGAAATTACATGCCTAATTCTTCAAGTATGATTTAAGAAAGAAAAGCATGTTTGAATTATGGCTATGCTAAGCTTCATGAACTTATGATATAAGAATTGCATGATGCCCGATGTGTTTTCATGCTTTTCAAACAAGATTTAGCATGAGATTGTGCCACTATGTAATTATGAGCCACATGTATATGTTTTGGGAGTAGTATTTTGCACCGAGCGATGAGGGTTCGATTACCCAAGTCTAGAACTACATTGCCAGCATAGGTTATGAAATGAAATGCCCTATGGGCTAATGAGAGTGGATCCACATCTTGATAAATGTGTCCTGTGTCTTAGCGGGCATTAGGGCAGCTTTGCCAACCAGGGTTATATAGTTGGGGATGGTGACTCGTTCCTTGGTAGGGTTCAAGTCATCTTTGCTAACTAGGGTTATATAGTTAGATTCCATGTAGCTCGCATGGTCTATTGTCGGTTATAAGAAACTTCCGTATAAATGATTTCAAGTTTTCTAAGCTTTATTATATCTTATGTTGAGGTTTTGACTACGAACTCATGCTTATTACTCAAACTATGATATTTACTTATGACTTCTTCGGTTATGCATGAACTCAGTTTTCAATTATGTTTTAAGCATGTGTTCATATTATTTACGCATATCCAGCATACTCGGTACATCCTATAGTACTGAAGCATATCTTGCGTTGCATCCTTTGATGATGCAGATTCAGGAGTCCCTCCCCAGGCACGTGGCTAGAGCTTCCAGGCCACTCTATTGGTTAGTTGTTGGTGAGTCCTCTTAGGTCGAGGACTAGACATGTTATTAGCTTGTGTTGGATTTTCGTTTCTGTACTTCGAGTTAGCTAGGGTCTTGTCCTAGCAACTCTTTATGTTATGAGTAGAGGCTTTCAAGACATAGATAGTATTCGAGTTTTTTGGATCTTGTATGCCTATTCGGTTTGACTATCCATTTATACTATTCTGACTTTATCTATTATGCTTATGCTTATCTTTTGTTATGCTTGAGAATGCTATGACCAAGGGTTATCTTGGGGCACTTGTGGTCCCAAGTCCTGTGTTATGTCTAAGGGGTAACCTCGGGGCGTGACAATTCCATCCTTTCCCTGGGATTTCCCACCATTAATTCACCTAGTTCTATAATTTTTACGGAAAAAATTAGGAAATTAAGGTCACATGATCATAAAACGGTAAATTTAGCAATACCCAAGAACTTCTACACATACAATCCCCCTTTTTCCCTGGATTCTACCATCTCTAAGTCATTTCAAATCTCTCCCCAAGTCCACCCCTAGAAATTCTAACGCATAGGAAAAGTATTATGGAGTTTGGGGAGTAGAAATCTTACCTTAGGGAAGAAAAACGATGAAGAACGGAGGAAAAATGCCTGAAATCGCCCTAGTTCTTCTCCCAAATGAGTTGTAGAAAACTGAACTGTTTTGGGGAAGTTTTTGCATTAAATCCCGTCAGGCTCTTCTATAGCGGTCAGCTTCTGCTATAGTGGTACCGCCGTAGCGGATTCAACCGCTATGGCAGAGATTGATCGCCTTGACTTCCGCTATAGCGGTCTTTTCATCCGCTATAGCAGAGGTCACCACAGTGGATCTTTAGCGCTCATCACGGACAGAATTTCCAGAATACTCCAAAATTGGTCCATTTTACAACACATATGCTTCCCCCGACGATCCGAAACAACCCCTTCACGTCAATCTCGATTTCGGAAGATCTATTTACCCATATTTGATTCTGAAAAGTCCCCTGGAATCCTTTATGTCTTGGCTACATGGAAAACTATCTCAAATAGATACATCTAACCCAATCCTTACCCAGATTTACCTAGACTATACCTCGCTCCAATTCTGGTCGAGGCTAGCCTAGCCCAGAATTTCAAACTCCCAAACCCGGAGTTTTCTAAGTCTAAAACTTGGCATGATTAGACTACCCATAATGACGGACCCAGTTGTTATAATAGATACCAATTTACCCATCGTTCTTCCCTGAACAATCAAGCCCGAAATTACGAAAATAAAGAAAGGAAAGTGTAGTACTTGAATCCTCAAACAAGTGAGGGTACTTATCCCGCATTTCCTTCTTGGTTTCCCAAGTGGCTTCCTCAATCGGACGATGCTTCCACTGAACCTTTACCATATCAATCACTTTTTTTCTCAACCTCCAGACATCCCGAGAAGGAATCAAAACTGGTTTCTCTTCATAATGAATATCCTTATCGAAGAGCACCTCATCCCACTTGATGATGTAATCCCAATCCCCATGGTATTGTTTAAGCATGGATACATGGAATACCGTATGGACACCCGACAAACAAAGCGACAACGCTAACTTGTAAGCCACTGGCCCCATAATTTCAAGAACCTCAAACGGACGGATGAACCGAGGGCCTAGCTTGCCCTTCTTACCGAACCGCATAACTCCCTTCATTGGTGACACTTTCAACAGTACCTGTTCACCAACCTGAAATTCCATGTCCCAAACCTTGCGATCTGCGTATTCTTTCTGCCTGCTTTGGGCGGCTAACAATTTGGTCTGAATGCCTCTTACCTTTTCCTGCTCTTCCCTTACCAAGTCCATGCCCAGAGGCTTTACATCGCCTTCCTCAAACCACCCAACCGGTGATCTACAACCCCTCCTAAACAATGCCTCAAATGGTGCCATGTCAATACTGGAGTGGTAGCTATTATTGTAGGAGAATTCGCACAATAGTAGAAACTGGTCCCAATGACCCCCGAAGTCCATCACACATGCTCTCAGCATGTCCTCCAATACCTGGATCGTCCTCTCCGACTGACCATCAGTCTGGGGATGGAAGGATGTACTAAAGGTGAGTTGTGTACCCAACTCTTCATGCAGCTTGCCCCAAAATTTAGAGGTGAACTGTGTACCCCTGACTGAAATGATAGACAGTGGTACTCCATGCAATCTCACAATTTCCTTCACGTAGATCTTAGCTAACTGCTGTGAATTGTAATCTACCCTGACTGGAATGAAATGAGCGGACTTGGTCAGCCTGTCGATAATGACCCAAATTGAGTCATACCTCCCTAATGTCTTGAGAATACCCACCACAAAATCCATGGCTATCCTTTCCCACTTCCACTTGGGAATAGGCATTCTCTGAAGTAGGCCTGCAGGTCTCCGATGCTCATACTTTACCTACTGGCAGTTCTGACACTTGGACACAAAATCAACTATGTCCCTTTTCATCCCAGGCCACCAGTAATGTTGCCTCAAGTTTCGGTATATTTTTGTCACACCTGGATGAATTGAGTACCGTGAACCCTGAGCCTCTGCCAAGATATTCTGAATTATGTCATAAACCCGAGGAACACAAATCCTCCCTCTGAAATTTAGTACTCCACCAGAGTCTAGCGTAACGTCCCTGGCCTCCCCGGATATTACCTTACCCCGGAGCTTGCTCAGTTTCAGATCCTGAAACTACTTGGCCTTTATCTCCTCTATGAAGGTGGCCTTGACCTCAATGTTGGCCAACAATCCACCTTGTTCTGACATACCCAAGTGTATGAACTTGGATTCTAACGCCTGAATTTCCTTTGCTAGTGGTCATTTGGACACCCCCAAACAAGCCAAACTACCCATGCTAATTGTCTTCTGGCTAAATGCGTCTACCACCACATTAGCCCTGCCCGGATAGTATTGAATAGTCACATCATAGTCCTTCAATAATTCCATCCACCTTCTCTGCCTCAAATTCAAGTCCTTCTGAGTGAACACATATTGCAGACTGTGATGATCGGTGAACACCTTACACTTGACACCATAGAGATAGTGTCTCCAAATCTTGAGTGCAAAAACCACCGCTGCCAACTATAAGTTGTGAGTAGAGTAGTTACTCTCATGCACCTTCAACTTCCTATATGCATAGGCTATCACATTCCTGTCTTGCATCAACACAGCACCCAAACCAGAATGTGAAGCATCACAGTAAACAATAACATCTTTACCTTCAACCGGCAAGGACAAAATAGGAGCTATGGTCAGAAGTGTCTTGAGGTTTTGGAAGCTCTCCTCGCACTTGTCAGACCACATGAATGGTATATCTTTCTATGTCAGTCTGGTCAGATGAGTAGCAATAGACTTAAAATCCTTAACAAACCTCCGGTAGTATCCTGCAAGCCCAACAAAACTCCTCACCTCTGTTACAGAACTAGGCCGGGCCCAACTCTTGACTGCCTCAATCTTCTGGGGGTCTACCATCACCCCCCCTTTCTGACACTACATGCCCCAAGAACGCAACCGAAGTCGAACAAAATTCAGACTTGGAGAACTTCGCATAAAGCTTTTGACATCTCAGTATGTCCAGCACAATAAGAAGATAATTAGCATGCTCCTCCCTACTCTTGGAGTAGATCAAAATATCATCGATAAAAATGATAATGAAGGAATCCAAATACGACTAAAATACCACATTCATCAAACTCATGAATGCTACCGGCACATTAGTCAAACCAAACGACATCACTAAGAACTCGTAATACCCATACCGGGTCTGAAAAACAGTCTTAGGAATGTCCTCAGGCCTAATCTTTCACTGATGATACCCCGACCTCAAGTCAATTTTTGAAAACACCGATACACCCTGGAGATGGTCAAATAGATCATCAATATGGGGTAGTGTATACTTATTCTGGATGGTAACCTTGTTCAACCGCCTATAATCTATGCACATCTGCATACTACTATCCTTTTTCTTTACGAATAAGACCGGAGCACCCCAAGGTGAAGCACTGGGACAGATAAATCCCTAATCTAGGAGTTCCTGCAGGTGAGTCTTAAGTTCCCTTAACTCTGTCGGAGCAATATGATACGGAGGAATGGAAATGGGATGAGTGCCTGGCTCTAAATCAATACAAAAGTTTATATCTCTGTCTGGAGGCATACCATGCAAATCCGCTAGAAACACCTCTCAAAACTCAGAAACTACTGGAATCGACTCAATAGATGGGGACTCCACACTATCATCCTAGAGATGAGCCAAAAAGGCTAGACACCCCTTCCCCACTAGCTTCCTAGCACAAACAAAAGATATGACCTTAACTGACTTAGGCTTGTACACACCTTCCCACTCTAGCCTATCCTTACTCGGAATCTCTAGAGCCACAGTCTTGTTGTTACAATTTAACACAGCATGATAAGGGGATAACCAGGTCATGCCAAAGATAATATCAAAATCAACATATCCAGGATTACCAAGTCTACCCAAGTATGCAACCCAACAAACACAACAGAACAATCCTGGTAAACATGAGTCACAACCACAGACTCTCCAACTGGGGTAGAAACATAGATAGAGAAATCAAGGATATCACATATCAAGTCCAGGCCCATAGAAAAACTCACAGACACATAAGAATATGTAGAACCTAGGTCAAATAATACCGAAGCCATTTTATCGCAGGCAAGAATGGTACCTGTGATCACCGCATTTGATGCTCTCGCCTCGGTCCTCCCTGGAAATGCATAGCAATGAGCCCGATCATCAATCTGGGAAACTTCATGGATCGACTGCGCTGCACCCCTAACTGCACCGTCGTTCCCTCTGTCTCCCTGGCCTTCTTGCAAGTTATGTCGCCCACCCTGTGGACAACCTCTAGCATTACTGCATCTACCTGCCAGGACCACTGCTCTAGACTGCTGCTGACCCTGATTACCTGTCTGCCTGAATGGGCACTCCTTCTTAAAGTGGCCAAGATCACCACAATGGAATCACCCACGGTCAAGTGTAGGCCTGCTAGCAGATGTATAGGATGCTCCCTGGCCTCTAGGAGCTGAAGACTGATGATTAGCTCCCTGACGACCACATGTAGCAGTTGGCAGAGCTGACTGAATAGGACAGGCTGAGTATGCCTGCTGATTCTGGCCCCTGGAGTACGAACCACTAAAATTTCCCTTATTCTAGGGCTTCTTGGCTAAAGCCTTACCTTGCCCCGCTTGCTTGACCCCTTATAACTTCTTAACATAGTCCGTCACTGCATTGAAGCCCTTTCCTAAAAAAGTCCTATGAATGGACAATTCCTGTAAATCAGCGTTCAGACCCTTCACAAACAACCGGACCCTCTCCTCTTCTGAACCCAACAACTGAGTAGCATAACGATACAAAGCATAGAACTTAGCCTCATAAGCCGAGACTGACATGCTTCCCTGTTCCAAATGCAAGAACTCATCCTTATTCATGTCTCTCAAGGTACGAGGTACGTACTTCTCTAGGAAGAGAGAATGAAACTCCTCCCAAGTCAAAGCAGGCAATGTAGATGGCCTTCACTCTACCTGAGACCTCCACCATTGCTTAGCGTCACCCTGCAGCTGAAATATGACGAACTCAACCCCATACTGACGTACGATACCCAACTTGTTCAACCTCTCATAGCAATCCAAGATGAACTCATAAGCATCCTCATTATCGGTACCCTAAAATGTCGGAGGCTTCAGCTTGAGAAACTTGGTCAGTATCTCATGTTTGTTTCCGGTCATCACCGGGCTTAGCATTGGCTTGAAGAAATCATTTGTGCCTGAAGCTGCATCCATCCTAGGCACCGTAGTAACTGTTGGCTGAGTATCCCAAGCCTGATTTGCAAATGCCATAGGTATGGCTCCAACACAAACCAACCCACTCAAAATATTCCAAGCCTGCTGAAAGGCTTCTGGTGTCATAGTAGGAAGGCCTGCACCCCCAACAGGTGCCGCCTCTGCCTCTGCCTGTGCCCTTTCATCCTTCACAACAACTTTCATATCCTCAACAACCTGATCCTGAGGTGGGGGAGAGGTTACCTCTCGCTCTCCTGCAGCAGCTTGAGCCCCACCCCTGGTGGGTGTGTCTCTCCCTCGTCATCTGCCCCTTCCCCTACCACTGTCATGAGCTGTCGGGCCCACTGTTGGGACCGCTGGTTTCGCTCCGTTGTTCCTTGTAGTACCCATCTGCGGACAGAAGAGTGAATGAGGTTAGATACCTATTTGTATCACCAGATATCAATTAAAATCAAGTTATAGCACGAAGGAAGGAAGGAAGAGATAGTTTTTCCAAAAGCCCCATAGCCTCTCGAAGAAAAGTACAAACATCTCCACAACATCCCGCAAGACTCTACTAGACTTGTTTGGTACGACGAGATCAATGAACCTCGGGCTCTTATACCATCATTGTCACGACCCAGACCATCGTGAATGGTGCCCACCCAACCCACGGATGAGCGAACCAATAGAATCCAACTCTTAGCCTAGACTAACAGCCTAAAACCAACAAACATAAAATAAACTAGCAATTCGAATACGCAAGGAACCATATCATTAAATAATCCTGCGGAAATTCCCCTAGAACCTAAAATTCATCGTACCAAATGCTACTAATACTAGAGTACAGGGATACAACCCCAAAACTTAAAACAATAAGAAATAGTCTAAGCCCGAAACAATTGGGCTGTAACTCAAAAAATAGACACCGAGGCAGCTTGGTCGAATAGCTCACCCTTGATATCTGGAACAGTCAGGCCTACAAGTGAGGTCGTGCGTCAACCGCCAAAAGATTTCTTGTACTCACAAAAAAACAAGCAATCGCACTATCAGTACACAACCACCGTGTACTAGTAGGATCATCAGCCAGTTCCAATAACAATGTATGAACAGTACAAGAATCAAGTAACAGTACAGGAAACACGTAATCCAATTACCAAACACCTCTAACTACAAATCTCATCCTAACTTGTCTCTACATGCCATTCACTTCCAATACGAAAATCAATACAAGTCATACCCTCATATCTATATATCCCGGACCCACCATGGGATCCCCTCTAACCAACACCTAAGTGTTCACAAGCAACCTGGTCTATACCAAGACCAACTCTAAATCAGATACAATAATAAACCGGCCTCACAAAGACAATAAACAATTATCACTCTCAATAATACAGCTCGGTCTTCTCATGGAACCAATATCAATCAACACAATGCAACAAATATCCATGCAATGATGCAGTAAAGTAAACTCGTACCAGACATGGTACCTGAGCCAACCGTTAGTAATTACCCATACCAGGCATGGTACCTGAGATAACCATTAGTATTCTCGTACCAGGCGTGGTACTCGAGCCAACCGAATGTCAACAATACATAGTCACAACAATGAACAATTAACTTATAAACCAACATGCAAAAATGCACAGTTCAATAACCAGACTGATCAAACAGGACTATAAGACATTCCAATTCATCTCCTAAGCAATGCATCTCATACAATCACTTAGATAAAAGTACTCAAACACATAATGCATGAAGAAATCAAGCCATCACCTACCTCTAAATGATCCAAGCTCTAATCAACTGGAGCTTTCCTGTTCTCCGTAGTTCTTGCCAGTTCTTGGTCTAAAACAACACAAAATAACCAAGAATTAATCCATGTGGCCTGCAATTTACCCGGATTACGCAAGAATCCTAAACCCCAGGCCACCCATGATCATTCCACCCTTTCCCCGGGCTTTCCCACTATTAATTCACCTAGTTCTATCATTTTTACGGATAAAATTAGGAAATTAAGGTCACATGATCATAAAACAGTAAATTTAGCAACACCCAAGAACTTTTACACATAAAATCCCCCTTTTTCTCTAGATTCTACCATTACTAAGTCATTCCAAACCTCTCCCCAAGTCCACCCCTAGCAATTCTACTGCATAGGAAAAGTATTACAGAGTCTGGGGAGTAGAAACCTTACCTTAGGGAAGAATAATGATGAAGAACGGAGGAAAAATGCCTGAAATCACCTTAGTTCTTCTCCCAAACGAATTGTAGAAAACTGAACTGTTTTGGGAAAGTTTCTTCATTAAATCTCGTCAGGCTTCACTATAGTGGTTGGCTTCCGCTATAGAGGTACCGCCGTAGCGGAGTCAACCGCTATGGCTGAGATTGACCGCCTTGACTTCTTCCGCTATAGAAGAGGTCGCCACAGCGGAGCCTTAGCGCTTGTCATGGACAGAATGTCTGGAATTCTCCAAAATTGGTCCATTTTACAACACACTTTCTTCCCGCGATGATCCAAAACAACCCCTTCACGTTAATCTCAATTCTGAAAGATCTATTTACCCGAATTCAATTCTTAAAAGTCCCCTGGACTCCTTTTTGTCTTTGCTACGTGGAAAACTAGCTTAAATCAATATATCTAACCCAATCCTTACCCGGATTTCCCTAGACTAAACCTTGCTCCAATTTCGGCCAAGGCTAGCCTAGCCCAGAATTTCAAACTCCCAAACCCAGAGTTTTCTAAACCCAGAGTTTTCTAACTCTAAAACTTGGCACGATTGGACTACCCGTAACGATGGACCCAGTCATTACAATATCTCAATATATTCTCATACTCAACTAGCTCCCAGGATATTACCAATAAGTACACAAAATATAATTAGTGCACTTTATAATCATAAGTCATTTAAAGACACGCTATAAATAATTATAAGCTTATTTATGCAAGCATTGTCAAGCCAAACACATATTCAACCACATATTATATCTGAAGACCAACCAAAATTCTTATCAATTCAATAACACATATGAGAGACTATATTATGTCTAACTTCACATAAAAATCATAACTTACCTCAATCAAAAAATCTGAATCAAGTAAGCTCAATCACAGGAGACTTTCCCTTTCTCACCACCTCAAAACGTTTGAAGTTGAAAACAAATAATTACAAGAGCAATTAATCATCTACTCTTCAATTTTAAGCGTTGAAAATTCAAACCCACTAGTTGTATCCTTATTCGAGGTCTATAATATTTTCCAAGGGTCAAGTAATCATCAATTACTCCCACAATATTCACATTACCACCATCCATGGTGTTTCTACTCAAATTTCTCCCTTTCAAGTAGTTTTTATGCTAAAGGTCCCATTTTTATGAAATTCAAAGTTTTCAATCTCTATAATTCATATTTAAGAACACCAATTTCAAGATAAAAAGTATTTATATACACCCTAGAAGCATTCTAGATAATATTTATAATCCTAGGGTTCTAACTCATAATTCCATCATCATAATCTCCTAGCAATTCTATGATATTAGTGGATTAGTATGCAAAGAGATTGATGAAATGACTTATCTCAACGAGAATTTTCAGCCTAGCCTTGGAAAAATCACCTCTATAGAGTTCTGGAATAAATTTTTGGAGTTTATGATATGAAACTCAAAATAAGTAACTTAAATAGGCATTCTGCCTCTCGTCACTCGCTGTAGCGGATAATTTCTCATTGCTGCAAGTCCTCTATGGCAAATTAGGGCTCACTATGTCAGGCCTTGATGACTTCTTTTATGCCACTATGGCGGTACTTTGACCGCTATGGTGATCTCCTTACAGCAGAAATCCCTCTGCTGCAGCAGTCCTTAACAATTACTTGAGAAATTTGCATAATTTCTCTATTTCATAACATAACTCTTAGACATAAGACATCATGAAATAGTCTCAACGCGGCAACCACTAATATAACATACTACGAATTCACTCGCAGTCTCAGAATTTTCTACAGAGGTCTAAATTACTAGGTCACCCCCTAATGGAACTCAACACCATAAAATATAACACTGTGAATCATAATTCACCACGAAAATACACAATTCTAGATTTTAGTCTTAAACCATCCTAACTTGAGATTTTATTAACTAAACTCACTACAGAAACTCTAACAAGGTACTTATGGCCCTAACCACCCTATAATAACTGGGAGAGTCATTACATCGATCGTAAATAACCCAAAATCTAGCAATTTATTGTGTTTTCTAACATTTAGTCATTTAGATGTCCAATTCATTCAAAATAGTAACTAACATAAAAATACAAGAAAATGTAGTAATACAAGTCTAAAAATAATTAAAACAATGCTGGTCAGATTACAAATAGGCATAACTAAATGCGTTATTCGAACTCACATAGTCCACAAAGTCTACTTGCCCCAATATTTTTCTATATGTGATCATGATGCCCATATATTATACTTCCTCTGTTCACTTTTACTTGTCCATGTAATGACCCTTCTGGTCATCTTCGCATTTATGCATTTATTGCACTGTTAGAGCCTTCTTGTAATGTCCCCAAGTCATTTAAGGCTTACTGGGACTGGTGGTTTGGTGCCCTGGTCATTCATTTGGTTGTTTTAACCATTTGCCTATTTTAGAGCTTAAACTTAGAATATCGTTGACTTTGGTCAACATTCTTAGCTAACGTGCTCTGAATTGAATTTTGACAGTTCTGTTAGCTCCAGAGCGATGAGTTTGGTCTAGTTAGACCTTTAGTTGAGGCCTGAAAACTTCTGGTGTGGGTTTGGGGTGATTTTCTCAGTTTTCAAGCCATTTGGAGTTGAAAGTGTAACTTCGGGTGACTTTCAATGATTGGAGTGTCGGATTCGGAATCCGAAAATTCCATCAGCTCCATAATATTAAGTTTGGGCTAGGAAGGTGGTTGGTTTGGGTTCTAGGTAAGCCAGACTTATTTCGAGCCCTTGAGTTCCTTTTTGTTAGTGTTGCCTTGGGTCAACATTTCTCCAAAATGACCTTGTATGAAAGTTTTGTTGATTCTGTTGAGTCCGGAACATCATTTCCACTCTGTTAGCATTATTGGTTTTTGATTATCGATTTCTGATTGTGCCCAGAACACCCCGTGGAGTTTTCAAAAAGTTGTAGAAAATTAGTTGCAGGCCAGCCTTCAGCGCAATCGCGCCAAGGCCAGCGCGATCGCGCCTCAGTGTCTGCCGACCTTCAGCACAATCACGCCATCCCAGCGCGATAGCACAGAGGTGCCTGCCTCCCTTCAGCACTGTTGGCGCTGGCCTAGCACCGGTGGTGCTGGCCATATTCCAACATCTATATATAGGTGAAAGTTCATTTTTCCAGCATTGTTTCTCTCACTTTCTCACTCTAAAACTCTGATTTATCTCCAACAAATTGATCCATATTGATTCAAACCCTTGGGGAGTCATTTGTTCATGGATTCTCCGTCATCTTTTATCCCTTGGTAAGCTTCTTCTCCACCTAGACTTTCTTAATTTCCTCCATTGATGCTCTCATCCCAAGCTTGGGGTTTTTTTGTAGTGGTTGCCTTACGGCTTGTGCATGCTCGTTGGGGTGGTGAGTTCTTTGTGTTGGCTAGAATTCCGTCATTGTGGTAAGTATTTCTTTCCGAATTTCCATTTTAATTTCCGAAATTCCATTCTTTAAGCCCCAACCTTTGCGGGTTGTTTGATGCCTTTTTCCTTGGCCAAATGTGCTAAAATTTGGAGCATGCCTTCTTGACATCGTTGGGGTCATCGTGGTTTTTTTTATTTTTGGTTTCGGGTTGTGGACCCCACGGGCCCGCTTTTGACCTGGATATCAACTCGGCTACAATTATAGCAATATGGGTATCGTTGGACTCATCTTAACTTTTTATTCGTGAATTTGATAGCTTGATTCTCGTTCAGAGTTTCTCGGAGCATCTAGGCCCCGGATATCGTCGTTCCTGTAGCTTGTCATCGGACGACAGTTAGGTTACAACTTAACTCTCTAGACTTTGCATATATCGAGTAAAATTATACTAGTTGGCATTCTTGGGTTGGATTATTAGGTTGGTACCACAGACCTTGACCGCTCCTCCATGATCTGTCCCATTTATTTCCTCCGTTGTGTGTAGTATTCTTGTTAATTTATATTATTACCCTTGCGGTCCTATGAGGCCTTGTTGACTCTGGAACATAGACGGTGGGATCATTGGGAATGTCCGCGAGTCCCGGACATTGAATTATCCTTCTAGGCTGGTTATGCTTGCTGAGTAGCTTTGGAGACTGTGTAGGGCCGATAGGTTGATTGTGAGCTTCTGGGTGGCTATTGTGTGATTGATCATGCCATTTCGATGCATATAAAGAGGTTTCTCACATTTTACGACAATTTTGGCTTCGGGCCTTCTGAAACTATTTTTTAATATTTGCATGGCCTGGGGGGGCCTATTTTCGACGGAAATGATTTGGAAATGGTTTTGACTTGTCTTGTGGATCTTCTTGGGGTAAGGAAAGTTTTAAAATATATTTTATCAATAGTTCCACTTTTTCTTAGGCTCGACGGGGTCAGGTGCCCTACTTTTATACAACAGCATCTGGGGTGTTGCTGGACTAAGCAAGGCCGAGTGCTAGAGCTTTTGGGCTTACTGTTTTAGACCTGGATACCCACCAGGCAGCTTTACTTGGGAATTGTCTTGATGATGTGGGGCATCTAGTATGTTGGTCGGGGGCCTCCATGGACCTTGTTGTTTCGGACCAGAAGCTGTGAGCTGCAGGTGCCGGAGGAGGGTATATGGTGTAGTAGTGGTATACGGGTGAGACCTTCCATGGGTCCCATCTTCTGGGCCTTATAGGTTTCCGGAAGTGGGTGACATTCGGTACTTTGATCATTCTTACTTAGCATGGCATCATATCATTCATCTGTGTGACGTACCACCCTTGTCAATTGATTGTTGATTGTATGCTCCGGTAGTATGGGATGCCAGAGGGTTTGTTTTTACTTGATTGTGTTCCTCAGTTGTATGGGCGGTCGAGGGACTATAGGTAGAGTCTTCCTATGTAGTTTGGCTCTTATACACTATGACACTAGGTTTTGGGTTGGTTTATCTTCCGTTTTGTATTTATATTACTCCGGTTATCCAGTTTATTCATCTTGTTCCTTTGTTTCTGCTTATCTATTTGTTCTTTCGAGTAAACTGTTAGAAGGTAGCCCATTACTAACCATTCTGGGCTACGGGGATTAGTTCGCCTACTGGGGGATTGTAAGTGCCATCATGACTGAGAAATCGGGTCGTGATAGCTTGGTATTAGAGCTCTAGGTTTATCGGTGTCATCGGCATAGGAGACAATGTCTAGTAGAGTCCTTCAAATTGGGGCAGAGATGTTTGTGCTCAATCTTCGGGAGGCTATAGTGACATCTTAGGGAAATGGACTTTTCTTGCTTCTCTTTCATACATAGTATCCTTGAAGGTTCCTGGAAATCTCATTTGTTCTGGTTCACTCTTCCGCAGATGGTTCGTATGAGATTGTCATCTTCTGGTGGAGGAGAGCCTCCTACCCCTGCATCTCCGTCTCCAGCTAGGGATCAGGGTGATTGCAAGGGAAAGGCTAGAGGTCGTCCCAGAGCAGCAGCGGCTACTAGAGCCTCCAGAGTTGATATAGAGCCAGAGTATGGCTACGAGCCAGAGTTAGCTCCAGAGCAGCAGCATGTGGACCCGGGGATGGCCCAGGTACCACCAGCTCTAGTGCCAGTTCCAGCATCGGTTTCTATGCTAGCTTCAGCCCTAACTCAGTTTTCAGATGTTCGGGGTTTACTTGTTCAGCTCTTGGGTATTATTGGGGAGCGTCCTTCTGAGGCAGCACAGACATCCGCTCAGGGGGCAGCCCTGGGTGTTCAGAGTTTAGGAGTGCAGCTTGTTACTATGGCTCCCCGTGCTGAGGTTGTTCTAGTCCTATTGATTGCCCAGCCTCTTGCTCCTCACTCTGCCATGATAGATGAGGAGAAAAAGGCCTTGGGTAGGTTTCTGAGATTGGCACCACCGAGATTTGCTAGTACACAGGGTCAGGACCCCCACAATTTTATCACCACCTATGAGGAGATGTTGCATCACTTGGGGTTATTAGAGACTCACAGGGTTGGCTATACTTTATAGCAGCTGAAGGGTCCAGCGAACTTATGGTGGAGAGAACAAGTTGCTTGCAAGCCTTCTACGTCACCTCTCTTGACCTGGTCCTAGTTTTATGAGGCCTTTATGGCCAAGTTCTTGCCATAGAGCGATAGAGAGCGTCGGAGGGAGGAGTTCACTAGGCTTTCCCAGAATTCTATGACTGTCTTCGAGTATGAGACTCTTTTCCATCAGCTTGCTCTATTTGGGGCCATGATTATGCCTATTGAGGCCAACAGGGTCCGTAGATTTATTTGGGGGCTATGGAGAGAGTTCAGAGAGCATGCAGAGATACTAGTTTCTAGCGGTCGATCATTCCAGGCCAATGCAGACTATGCCCGTACAGTTGAGGATTTGCGTTATCATGACATCGGGGCCAGAGATAAGAGGCCTCGATATCAGGGTGGTTATAGTGGTTCTATGCATGGTGGTAGAGGTTAGCCACAGAATTATCAGGGTCAGTCTAGTCGACCAGTTCAGGCTTCACTTCAGGCGTCGGGTTCCCAGTTTGAGCAGGGTCAGGGCAGTCAGCGTGGTCATAGTGATCAGTCTGTGAGGGGTACTACTTCTGGGGAATCAGGCCAAGGTGGCCACACAGGTTCAGTGGGTCCATCTTGATAGGGTGGGCTATCAGGGTTGTGCTATGAGTGTGGGGTTAGCGGTTATTTGGCTAGAGATCGCCCCTAGTGGTGTGCGGTTTAGCCTATTTGCTCTGTTCAGCCACCATCTCGGAGAGGCAGTGGTCAGGGTAGAGGTGGTGCTCCACGTGACAGAGAAGGTGGTAGGGATGGCAGTCGGGAAGGTAGAGGTCGTCGTCAGTTCTATATGGTCCCAAGGAGACCGGAGGTAGAGGCCTCGAATGCTGTGATCACAGGTACAATTTTTGTATGTCGTCATCCAGCTTATGCTTTGTTTGATCTAGGATCTACTTGTTCATATATATCTGCCTACCTTATGCCTTGTTTGGGGTTGGCTAGTGAGCCATTGTCTGTGCCTGTTTCTGTTTTGACCCCAGTAGGAGATTCTTTAGTAGTGGATCGGATTGTGAGATCCTGTGTGATATATGTCGCTGATTTGGATACTTGGGCTGACTTGATGATACTTGATATGTTAGACTTTGACATAATACTGGGTATAGACTGGTTATCCCCTCACCATGCAGTTTTGGAATGTTATGCCAAGACCGTTACCATAGCCGTGCCCGGTGTATCCCCGGTCGTGTGGTAGGGTTCTGTTAGCCATGCACCATTTGGGATCATCTCTTGTCTTCGAGATAGGAAATTGATTTCTCGTGGGTGTTTAGCTTATCTAGCATATGTCTGAGATGCTAGTGTTGACCCTACGTCTCCTGAGTCTGTTCATGTGGTTAGAGACTTCCTAGATGTGTTTCCTACCGACCTGCTAGGCCTTCCACCTGAGAGGGATATTGATTTTGCCATTGAGTTAGATCCCGGCACCAGGCCCATTTCTATCCCTCCCTACCGTATAGCTCCTGCTGAGTTGAGGGAACTTAAGAAGCAGCTCCAGGATTTGTTAGCTAAGGGGTTTATTAGACCGAGTGTGTCTCCATGGGGTGATCCTGTCCTCTTCATAAAGAAGAAAGATGGGTCGATGTGGATGTGTATTGACTATCGGCAGTTGAATAAGGTGACAGTGAAGAATAGGTATCTGATACCGAGGATTGATGACTTATTTGATCAGCTTCAGGGTTCCGCCATGTTTTCTAAGATTGATTTGAGGTTTGGCTACCATCAGTTGAGAATTAGGGAGGAGGACATCCCTAAGACAGCATTCAGGACACGTTATGGCCATTATGAGTTCCTGGTGATGTCTTTTCGGTTGACTAATGCTCCCGTAGCCTTTATGGATTTGATGTATAGGGTACTTAGCCCGTATCTGGATATGTTCATGATAGTCTTCATTGATGACAATCTGATATACTCGAGGAGTAGGGACGAGCATGAGCAGCATTTGAGGACTATACTTCAGACTTTGAGAGCTCACCGACTTTATGCCAAGTTCTCAAAGTGTGAGTTTTCGCTTGATTCAGTTGCATTCCTAGGACACACGGTGTCTAAGGATGGGATTAGAGTGGATTCGGGTAAGATTTCTGCGGTTTATGATTGGCCTAGACCTACCACTCCTACTGAGGTCCGTAGCTTTGTTGGGTTAGCCAGGTACTACAGATAGTTTGTTGAGGGATTATCTTCCATAGAAGCACCCAGGACTATGTTGACTAGTAAGGATATTCCATTTCAGTGGTCTGATCAGTGCGAGGATAGTTTTCAGAGGCTTAAGGCCTTATTGACTTCAGCTCCAGTTCTGACTTTACCGGTTGAGGGTCAGGGTTTCTCTGTGTATTGTGATGCTTCAGGGGTCGGTCTTTGTTGTGTGTTAATGTAGCAGGGTCGAGTGATAGCATATGCATCGAGGCAACTGAAGGTTCACGAGCGCAACTACTCTACTCATGACTTAGAGTTGGTTGCGATAGTCTTCACGCTCAAGATCTGGAGGCACTATCTATATGGAGTTCATTGCGAGATATTCATCGACCATCATAGTCTTCAGTATATTATGAGTCAGCGCGAGCTGGTCTCCAGGCAGAGGAGATGGATTGAGTTGCTGAAGGACTATGATTTCACTATTTTATACCATCCGGATAAGGCAAACGTGGTAGTGGATGCCTTGAGTCGGAAGGCGGTGAGTATGGGCAGTCTAGCTTCACTTTCAGTTTTGAGCGACCATTGGCCTTGGACATCCAATCCTTGGCTAGCCATTTGGTTAGGCTTGACTTATCGGATCCCAGTAAAGTTCTTGCCAGTGTTGAGGTTGCTCTACTCTAGTTGATCAGATTCAGAGCCGACAGCTTGAGGATCAGAGTTTGTGTGACCTTCATGATCAGGTGGTTTGGGTAAGGCCAGCCGGGCTACCTTGTGTTCTGATGGGATTTTGAGGTTTGAGGGTCAACTTTGCATTCCGAGAGTTGGTGATTTGATACAGTTGATACTCCATGAGGCACATTGTTCCAGATACTCCATTCATCCTGGTGCAGCGAAGATGTATAGAGATCTGAGGCTGCTTTATTGGTGGGGTGGTATAAAGCTGGACGTGGCAGAGTTTGTATCTCGGTGCTCGAACTGTCAACAGGTGAAGTTCGAGAAAATGAGACTGGGTGGCTTGATACAGCGACTTCCCATTCCTGAGTGGAAGTGGGAAGGTATTACTATGGACTTTGTTATTGGTTGCCTTGTACTACTCGGAGGTTTGATTCCATTTGGGTGATCGTGGATAGGCTGACCAAGTCAGCGCATTTCTTGCCGGTTCAGACTATCTACGGGGCAGAGAGGTTAGCTTAGATCTACATTCGTGAGATTGTATGATTGCATGGGGTCCCAGCTTCTATCATTTCAGACTGCGGCACACAGTTCACATCTCAATTCTGGAGAGCTATACAGAGAGATTTGGTAGAATGCATAAAATATGTGGAGTATTATTTTCAAGGTAGTAAAATACGAATCAGACTTACACTAACACTTTGATTAAAAAAAATACTCTTGAGATCATGAAAATAATATTTAAATGTGGGGGTTCTTGACTAATGATAAAGTCAATATTAGACTTAGTGTCTAATTTAATTTGAACGAACAAGATATGAAATCTAATAACATTCTTGTATTACGCCAAACCCACAAAATCCTTGGAGGATATTTGATTTGGTGGTCGGTGAGTTTTTAACTAGTATATGACTAGTTTATAAACTACTCAAGTGAACATATACTTGTTCAACAAGAGTTATGTTCTTTCATGAAAAGGTGTCACTTAAAATGTCCTGATTTTTCATGAAAAGATACGTCTATTAAAATACAATTATTTGTATAAACGTGAACGTTGAGAAAAGGTTACCCGCCTTTAGTTGGTTGATGAAAATGACGCTCAATTAATCATTAATAATAATTAATAAATTATTAATAAGTTCTGATTTAGTCAAGAACTTGAGGGGGAAGTTATCATAATGGCTAGCCGGAATACTCAGTCGAGTGCCCCATAGAAAAACACAATTTATTTCATATAAAAAAATGAAAAGGCAGCAAGCACAACTTGAATTACTTCAAAGTGTGGGGATATTTGGCTAAAGTGTAAGTTCCTAAACCCAAAAAGGTAAAATAAGATTAAAAAATGGTTGATTGTGTTTTTTTATAAAATATGCCACTAATAGTAAATGATATAGATTTTTGATAGAATCAGAAAAATATTAATTTATTGACATTAGTGTATTATATCAGTCTCATGATATATGTCTTTGGTGGATATTGATATGCTAGTTAGTGAAATTTTCACGTATCTATTCCGTCTTAGTAAAGACTAGTTGATTGAATTAGTCAATTGATGATTGATTATATATCTTTTAATTAAAGATCGTGTTCTTTAATTTCGTGAAGGGTTTCATTTGAAAGGTTGTGACTCTTCATGATAAGATGTGTCTGTTGTCATTTTATTAAACGTACAAGTGAACGGATGTCACTTGAAAGGTTAAGACGTTTCATGATTCGATATGTTTGTATAAAGTCAACCTTTTGAAAAGATATGATAGTTCATTAAAAGTATAAGTTCATTGGTCTATAAATCGAAGAGTCAATTGATGATAATGATAAAAGTTGATAATAGCTTGAATTTTTACATCAGTGAATGTGCTATTACACTACTAAAAAAAGGCTAAAAAGAGACGGTCAAAAGCGACGCTGGCCGTCGCTTTTTTGGCCAAAAGCGACGGAAAAGCGATGGCGTCACTTCCGTGGAAAAATGGCCTGTCGATTTTCCAAAACCGACAGACAGCGTCACTTTAGAAGCAACGGCCAGCGACGCAAACAAAAAAGCGACAGATTTTATTTTACTTTTATTTTTTCCAGAAAAGCGACGATGTTCGTCGCTTTGTTCTTGAACTTGAAGAACAAAGCGATGGACAGCGTCACTTTTCCTGGTAATTTTTTTCCAGAAAACCTACGTTGTCCGTCGCTTTTTCTGGGTATTTTTTTTTAAAATATTCCAGAGAAGCGACGGACAAAAGAGACCTTGTCCGTTGCTTTTCTGCATTATTTCCAGATGGAAAAAATTGCATTTTTAATATGCACCACCTGCCATTTACAAAACTAATTCAATACAGCCCAAACCAACACTAATTGATGCCACAACATTCCTAATAAGATTCAATCATAACAAGAAACTAAATACGAAGTAATAATATCACTAAACACATAAAAGGTCCACCAAAAGGACCTATAAAGTATTCAATAACTTAAAAAAAGTATCAAAATGTGTCAAAATATCAAAAAGTATAGGGAAATGATAGCAAGCATTAACCTAAACTAAGGTTCACAAAGACTAACCTAAACTAGCAAGCTATTCAAGGTTCACAAACTAACATTAATGTAATAAACTAACACTTCACTTAAAAAAGAACATATATAATTCAAGTACCTAATTCAAGATCCTATATAATTCAAGTTTAAAAAAGAACCTAAAGTTGAAAACTTCTTAACCCAAAACTAACTATTTAAACTAACAAACTTAATTTAAAAAAACTTAACTTAAAAAAACAAAGATTCAAGAACATAATTCAAGAAGTTAAAGTTGAAAACAAATTCAACATTCTAAAACAAAACTCAAAACTAATTCAAGAACCTATTTCAAATTCAAACTTTCCAAATTCAAGCTAATAATCTAATTCAAGAACCTAATTCAAAATTCAAGTACCTAGCTAATTCAAGAACCTATATAATTCAAGTTCAAAAAATAACCTAAAGTTGAAAACTTCTTAACCCAAAACTAATAATTTAAACTAACAAACTTAACTTAAAATAACTAAGATTCAAGAACCTAATTCAAGTTAATAGTCTAATTCAAGAACTTAATTCCAAGTTCAAGTTCCAAATCCTAATTCCAAATTCAAATACCTAATTCAAGAACCGAATTCCAAATTCAAAGTTCCTCATTTTCTTAACAATAACACTTGCATACAAATATTCACATAACTCACAAGACTAATCTAAACTAATTAAGGTTCACAAGACTATCCTAAACTAACAAGTATTATTCAAGGTTCACAAAACAAGAACCTAAAGTTGAAAACTAATTCAAGAGTATAAAAACTAAACTCAACACTAATTCAAAAACCTATTTCAAATTCAAAGTTTCCAAATTCAAGTTATAATCTAATTCAAGAACCTAATTCCAAATCCTAATTCTAAATTCAAATACCTAATTCAAGAACCTAATTCCAAATTCAAGTTCCAAATCCTAATTCCATATACAAGTACCTAATTCAAAGTTCCTTATTTTCTTAACAATAACACTTACATACAAATATTCACATAACTCACAAGACTAACCTAAACTAATTAAGGTTCACAAGACTATCCTAAACTAACAAGCATTACTCAAGGTTCACAAAAAAGAACCTAAAGTTGAAAATTAATTCAAGAGTATAAAAACTAAACCCAAAACTAATTCAAAAACCTATTTCAAATTCAAAGTTTTCAAATTCAAGCTATAATCTAATTCAAGAACCTAATTCCAAATCCTAATTCCAAATTCAAGTACCTAATTCAAGAACCTAATTCCAAATTCAAGTACCTAATTCAAGTACCTAATTCAAAGTTCCTCATTTTCTTAACAATAACACTTGCATACAAATATTCACATTACTCACAAGACTAACCTAAACTAATCAAGGTTCACAAGACTATCCTAAACTAACAAGCATTATTCAAGGTTCACAAAAAAGAACCTAAAGTTGAAAACTAATTCAAGAGTATAAAAACTAAACTCAAAACTAATTCAAAAACCTATTTCAAATTCAAAGTTCTCAAATTCAAGTTATAATCTAATTCAAAAACCTAATTCCAAATCCTAATTCCAAATTCAAGTACCTAATTCAAAAACATAACTCCAAATTCAAGTTCCAAATCCTAATTCCAAATTCAAGTACCTAATTCAAAGTTCCACATTTTCTTAACAATAACACTTACATACAAATATCCACACAACTCACAAGACTAACCTAAACTAATTAAGGTTCACAAAACTATCCTAAACTAACAAGCATTATTCAAGGTTCACAAAAAAGAACCTAAAGTTGAAAACTAATTCAAGAGTATAAAAACTAAACCCAAAACTAATTCAAAAACCTATTTCAAATTCAAAGTTCCCAAATTCAAGTTATAATCTAATTCAAAAACTTAATTCCAAATCCTAATTCCAAATTCAAGTACCTAATTCAAGAACCTAATTTCCAAATTCAAGTTCCAAATCCTAATTCCAAATTCAAGTACCTAATTCAAAGTTCCACATTTTCTTTACAATAACACTTATAAACAAATATTCACGTAACTCACAAGACTAACCTAAACCAATTAAGGTTCACAAGACTATCCTAAATTAACAAGCATTATTCAAGGTTCACCAAAAAGAACCTAAAAGTGAAAACTAATTCAAGAGTATCTAAACTAAACCCAAAACTAATTCAAAAACCTATTTCAAATTCAAAGTTCCCAAATTCAAGTTATAATCTAATTCAATAACCTAATTCCAAATCCTAATTACAAATTCAAGTATCTAATTCCAAATTCAAGTTTCAAACCTTAATTCCAAATTCAAGTACCTAATTCAAAGTTCCACATTTTCTTAACAATAACACTTATATACAAATATTCACATAACTCACAAGACTAACCTAAACTAATTAAGGTTCACAATACTATCCTAAACTAACAATCATTATTCAAGAATCTAAAGTTGAAAAGTAAAGTTGAAAACTAATTCAAGAGTATAAAAACTAAACCCAAAACTAATTCAAAAACCTATTTTCAACTTCACTATCAAATTTAAGAACCTAATTCAACAACTTAAGTTGAATACTAATTCAAGATTATAACCCAATAATATAAACTAATTCAAAATTTCCAACTTCCACTATCAAATTCAAGAACCTAATTCAACAACTTAAAGTTGAAAACTAATTCAAGATTATATTTATAACTCAAAAATATAATTTCCAACTTCACTATCAAATTCAACAACCTAATTCAACAACCACTACTAATCAAACTGTGAATACCGACCTCCAAATTACCGACCTCCTATGGAAGTCGGTAATTTCCGACCTCCGGAGGTCGGTATTGTTAAAAACAAAATTTTATTTTATTTTCTTAAGAAAACCGACTTCAAGATGTCAGTTTATTTGAAAAAAAATGCGGAAAAACCAAATACCGACCTCCGATGGTCAGAAATTTTCCCGGAAAAAATAAAATTAAGAAAAACCGACCTCTTGTAGTCGGTATCGAATTAGTAAATAAAAAATAATATTTAAATTTATCTCAATTAAATATAAAAAAAATGAAAAAAAGAATATTTTTAATAACTTTTAAATAAATCATCCTCCGGAGGACAATTATTTCTAAAATAAAAAATAAAAAAACAAATTAATACTGACTTCCTGATGTCGGTAATATTAAATTTACATAATTGATTTTATTTACCTTAAATTATTCTCATAGTGACTTCCAGAAGTCTGTATTTTCATTTTTATTTAATTATTTTATTAGGATCGACCTCCAGTGGTCGATACTTGATTAGAAAATTAAGAATATAATTTAATTTTATCTCAATTAAAAATATAAAAAACTACAGAATAATATTTTGAATTAGTTTTAAATAAAGCGTCTTTCGAAAGACGGTTTTATGTAAAATAAAAAATAAAAATAATTTTAATACCAATTTTCGGAGGTCGGTATTATTTATTTAACGTAATTAATTTTATTTTCGTTAAAATTATAGGTAATACCGACCTCCGGAGGTCGGTAGTTTACTTTTATTTAATTATTTTGAATAAAATCGACCTCCGGATGTCGGTATTACCTTTAAAATATTTTTAATAATCACTACTTTTCTATTGTGTATAACACTAAGGGGTCGTTTGGTAGCTAGTTAAAGTTATATAGGTGTTAGTAATGTAGAGATTAGTTATGAGAGAATCTATGTATTATTTATACATGTATTAGTTATGCAGGGATTAGTTATTCATGTATTAATTATACAAGTATTACTTATTCCACCTTCTTTATCCTGCATAAGATAATACATAGATTCCCTCATAACTTATACATCGTCTTGAATATACATATGTCGCGTCTAGTGATGTACGTATATATATATATATATATATATAGTACGTATTCAAAAGCTAATTAACCGATCGATAATACATATCCAAATACGTAGTATGGATACGTCGTATATTACGTACATATGAGTTAATATACGATCATTGAGAAATGTAATTAACCAAGTCCTATATATTATATATAATGATCCATCGTCTTGAATATATGTCTCGCCTAGTGATGTACGTATATACATAGTACGTATTCAAAATCTAATTAACCAATCGATATATAATTCATATCCAAGTAGTATGAATATGTTGTATATTACGTACATATGAGTTAATATACGATCATTGAGAAATATAATTAACCAAGTTATTCTATGTATTATAATGATCCGTCATCTTGAATATATGTCTCGTCTAGTAATGTACGTATATATATATAGTACGTATTCAAAAGCTAATTAACTAATCGATAATCCATCCAAGCAGTGGAATACCATTGTATTACGTACACACGAGGTAATATACGATTGTTGAGTAATGTAAATAACCAAGTCCTATATATATAGTAATGATCTGTCGTCTTGAATATATATTTTTGTGTGGCAATATTGTACGTATATATATAGTACGTATTCAAAAGCTAATTAACCAATTGGTAATCCATCCAAGTAGTATGGAATACATTGTATTACGTACATATATGAGTTAATATACGATCGTTGAGTAATATAATTAATCAAGTCCTATATATTAAATGGTCCATCGTCTTGAATATATATGTCTCGTCTTTAGTGATGTAGTTTATATATATAGTACATATTCAAAAGCTAATTAACTAATCGACAATTCATCCAAGTAGCTAGTCGATCGAATACGTTGTATTACGTACATATGAGGTACTATACGATGATGATCGTTGAGTAATATAATTAACCAAGTCCTATATATTACTGGTCCGTCGTCTTAAATATATGTCTCGTCTAGTGATGTACATATATAGTACGTATTAAAAAGCTAATTAATTAATCGATCGATAATTCATCCAAGTAGTATGGAATACATTGTATAGTAGCATAATCGTTGAGTAGTGTAATGAATCAATAATGTATCCGAGTTTATGAAATATGTTGATGATTAAATAATTTTTATTAATTACTTTTGATTTTTTTTAAAAAAAACAACCTCAAGTGGTCAGTTTTACCAAAAAATACTTTATTAAAAATTTATTTTTTATTAAAACTGACCACATTTGGTCAGTTTTTGTAATTTTTTAATTATATTTACCTCAAAACTCACACACTCTCTCTCTCTCCCCGATCGACAGCCCCCCACCACCCTCACACACCCTGAGGCGCCCCCTCCCTCCGGCATCCTTCTCTCTGACGTCCCCCCCTCCTCCGCCTTCCCCCTCCTCCGTCTTCCACCATTACAACACCTACCACCACCATCGCCTGCTGCAGATTGTTGTCGTTACTGCTGCTGAAGGTTGTTGGCGCCTGCCGCTGCTGCTGCTGAAGGTTGCTTCCGCCTGCCGCCGTCGTTGTTGCTGCTCTGGTGGGGGTCCATCAAGGTAAGTAATTTTAATTTTCTTGTTAATTAATTATAGTTATTAAATTAGGGTTTATCATTGTTAATTTTAGTTATTAAATTAGGATTTATCATTTAATTAGGGTTTATTATTGTTAATTAGTTTGTCGGATATGGTGGATGTGAACTAGTGAATTTGAATAGTGAAGTAGTGAATTGAAAATGTGAACTAGTGACTTAGAATAGTGAAGTATAATGACTTGAAACTATGAACAAGTTACTTAAAATAGTGAAGTAGTGACTTGGAATGAATTGGAATAGGAAACTTAGTTTTTAATTTAGTTTATTTAATTATTAGTGTGATAATGTATTTGTTTAGCATAAGTGTCAACACTAGTTGATCCTATTGATGACAAAATTGATTTTCTTGCAAGATCAATTTATGTCCACCTAGTGTTGACACTTAGTCTTTAATTTGGTTATAATGTGGTTGATTAGCATAAGTGTCAACACTAGTTGATCCTATTGATGACAAAATTGATTTTCTTGCAAGATTAATTTATGTCCACCTAGTGTTGACACTTAGTCTTTAATTTGGTTATAATGTGGTTGATAGCATAAGTGTCAACACTAGTTGATCCTATTGATGACAAAATTGATTTTCTTGCAAGATCAATTTGTGTCCATCTAGTGTTGACACTTAGTCTTTAATTTGATTATAAAGTGGTTAATTAGTGTAAGTGTCAAGACTAGTTGATCCTATTGATGACAAAATTGATTTTCTTGCAAGATCAATTTGTTTTCATCTAGTGTTGACACTTAATACTAATTAGCATCCTTGGGTTGGGTTTTATTAGCTTGGCATCTCAGACCTTGTCCGCTTTATGGTTGTAGTATTCATTTTAGTTGGTAGTATTACCCTTGTGGCCCTGTGTGGCCTTGATTATGCCTCTAGACCATAGATGGTGGGTTATTTGGGAATGTCTGTGAGTCCCGGACATCTATATCTCGATTATAGAGCTGGTTATGTATGATGTAGAGCGATTGGAGCCTGTGCAGGGCCGATAGGTTTATTTGTGAGCCGTTGGGCTGCTGATTGTGTTTGGCACATCATTATCATGCATATAAAATGAAAATATGAACTAGTGACTTAAAATAAGTAAAGTGTAGTTTGTATTAAGTTAAAATTTTGAACTAGTGACTTAAAATAAGTAAAGTGTAGTTTGTATTAAGTTAAAATTATAACTAGTGACTTAAAATAAGTAAAGTATAGTTAGTTATTAGTTGAAATTGTGAACTAGTGACTTAAAATTGTGAAGTTTAGTAAGTTGAAATTTTGAACTAGTACTTAAAATTGTGAAGTGTAGTAAGTTGAAATTGTGAACTACTGACTTAAAATAAGTAAAGTGTAGTTAGTTGTTAGTTGAAATTGTGAACTAGTGACTTAAAATAGTGAAGTGTATTAAGTTAAAATTTTGAACTAGTGACTTAAAATAAGTAAAGTGTAGTTTGTATTAAGTTAAAATTTTGAACTAGTGACTTAAAATAAGTAAAGTGTAGTTTGTATTAAGTTAAAATTTTGAACTAGTGACTTAAAATAAGTGAAGTGTAGTTTGTATTAAGTTAAATTTTTGAACTAGTGACTTAAAATAAGTAAAGTATAGTTTGTATTAAGTTAAAATTGTGAACTAGTGACTTAAAATAAGTAAAGTGTAGTTAGTTGTTAGTTGAAATTTTGAACTAGTGACTTAAAATAATGAAGTGTATTAAGTTAAAAATTGAACTAGTGACTTAAACTAAGTAAAGTATAGTTTGTATTAAGTTAAAATTTCGAACTAGTGACTTAAAATAAGTAAAGTGTAGTTTGTATTAAGTTAAACTTTTGAACTAGTGACTTAAAATAATTAAAATCTAGTTTGTATTAAGTTAAAATTTTGAACTAGTGACTTAAAATAAGTAAAGTATAGTTTGTATTAAGTTGAAATTGTGAACTAGTGACTTAAAATAAGTAAAGTGTAGTTAGTTGTTAGTTGTTAGTTGAAATTTTGAACTAGTGACTTAAAGTAATAAAGTATATTAAGTTTAGATTTGAACTAGTGACTTAAAATAAGTAAAGTGTAGTTAGTTGTTAGTTGAAATTTTGAACTAGTGACTTAAAATAGTGAAGTATAGCAAGTTAAAATTTTGAACTAGTGACTTAAAGTAAGTAAAGTGTACTTTGTATTAAGTTAAAATTTTGAACTAGTGACTTAAAATAAGTAATACTTTGTATTAAGTTAAAATTTTGAACTAGTGACTTAAAATAAGTAAAGTGTAGTTAGTTATTAGTTGAAATTATGAACTAGTGACTTAAAATAGTGAAGTGTATTAAGTTAAAATTTTGAACTAGTGACTTAAAATAAGTAAAGTGTAGTTTGTATTAAGTTAAAATTTTAAACTAGTGACTTAAAATAAGTAAAGTGTAGTTTGTATTAAGTTAAAATTTTGAACTACTGACTTAAAATAAGTAAAGTATAGTTTGTATTAAGTTGAAATTGTGAACTAGTGACTTAAAATAAGTAAAGTGTAGTTAGTTGCTAGTTGAAATTTTGAACTAGTGACTTAAAATAGTGAAGTGTATTAAGTTAAAATTTTGAACTAGTACTTAAAATAAGTAAAGTGTAGTTAGTTATTAGTTGAAATTGTGAACTAGTGACTTAAAATAGTGAAGTGTATTAAGTTAAAATTTTGAACTAGTAACTTAAAATAAGTAAAGTGTAGTTTGTATTAAGTTAAAATTTTGAACAAGTGACTTAAAATTGTGAAGTGTAGTAAGTTGAAATTTTGAACTAGTGACTTAAAATAAGTAAAGTGTAGTTTGTATTAAGTTAAAATTTTGAACTAGTGACTTAAAATAAGTAAAGTATAGTTTATATTAAGTTAAAATTGTGAACTAGTGACTTAAAATAAGTAAAGTGTAGTTAGTTGTTAGTTGAAATTTTGAACTAGTGTCTTAAAATAGTGAAGTGTATTAAGTTAAAATTTGAACTAGTGACTTAAAATAAGTAAAGTGTAGTTAGTTATTTATTGAAATTGTGAACTATTTACTTAAAATAGTGAAGTGTATTAAGTTAAAATTTTGAACTAGTGACTTAAAATAAATAAAGTGTAGTTAGTTGTTAGTTGATATTTTGAACTAGTGACTTATAATTGTGAAGTGTAGTAAGTTGAAATTGGAAGTAGTTCAAATGTGGTTCAATTAACCTCTAGTTTAACTTATTATTTGAAATAATGTGATTTAGTTATTGAAATTAGTTCAAATGTGATTTAATTATGCTCTAGTTTGATTTATTGTTTGTGTAGATGGAACCTGATCATAGTTTGATGTATAATAGAAACAATCCTGATCGAGCGGGTATGATTCCGGAATTTGTAGAAGGTGTCACTCGTTTTATAAATCATGCAAAGACACTTGAGCCTTTTTTAACTTTAAAATTGATTAGGTGTCCTTCTATTAACTGTAGAAACGTGAGATATCAAACAGCAGAGAATATGTCTATGCATCTTATGTTCATTTTGGACTTAGTATATATGGTTTGTAAACTTTTTAGATTGTTTGATCGTATTTTAGTTTAATCTGAATGATTTTAAGTTTAATTTGAAGTAGTGAAACGTAAATGTAGAAAAATATCATGTTGACAGCTATTTGAGCTGGTTTGGTGGAATATGTGCATTATCAAAATATGCAGGTGGGCAATTCAAATTGCAGGAATTTGCTGCCAATTGTTTGGTAAAATATTGACAATAAACCGACCTCCTGAGATCGGTTTTTTGGGTAAATTTTCTAGTAAACCGACATCAGGTAGTCGGTTTTTTGGAAAAAAAAATTCCAGAAAACCGACCTCAAAGAGTCGGAATCACGTGAAATAAAAAAATAAAATTTAAATAATACCGACCTCAGGAGGTCGGAAAATCAGAAAATAATAAATTAAAATTAAACAATACCGACTTCAAGAGGTCGAAAAATCATAAAACTAATAAATTAAAAATTAAATAATACCGACTACAGGAGGTCGGAACACCAGAAAAATAATAAATTAAAAATTAAATAATACCGACTCCAAGAGGTCAGAAAATCAGAAAAATAATAAATTAACAATTAAATAATACCGACCACTAGAGGTCAGTATATTATATTTTTAATAATATTCTTTTTAAAAGAAATCGACCTCTAGATGTTGGAAAGGAAAATAATAAATCAAATTATAATTAAATAAAACCGACCTTAGGAAGTCAAAATTTAAAAAAAAAATAATAATTAAATTCTTAATTTTTAGATTTAAAATTGAAACCGACATCCGGAGGTCGGTACAGAAAAGCAACCAAGCTTTTTCCGACTGGAGCTTTTGAGTCAGTTTTTCAGGGAAAACCGACATCTGGATGTCAATTTTTTGAGGTCGATTTTCCCTATTGCTTTAGTAGTGAACCTAAAGTTGAAAACTAATTCAAGATTATATTTATAACTCAACATATAAACTAATTCAAAATTTTCAACTTCACTATCAAATTCAAGAACCTAATTCAACAACCTAAAGTTGAAAACTAATTCAAGATTATAACCCAACAATATAAATTAATTCAAAATTTCCAACTTCACTATCAAATTCAAGAACCTAATTCAACAACCTAAAGTTGAAAACTAATTCAAGAACTTAATTCAAGAACCTAATTCATACTTAAAATCAAGAGCCTAAGATATTTACTATGCTCACAAATTTTAAAATCAAACTTCTCAATTTCAAGTTCAAGTTTACAAATTCAATTATATGAATTATAATGATTCAAGATTCACAACTAGTAATGTTCATACTCTAACACTAACTTAAAATAATAATAAAAAATAATTTAAAGATTCGAAACTAACAAACTTGCTAATAATAACAAAAAATATCAAATAAACCCTAAGTTAAAATTTTAAATACTACTAATTCAAGTTCTAGTCTACATAACAACTAACAATGTTCTTAGTCTAACATTAACCTAAAATAAATGCAATGTGACCTTTTTCTGAATGGATGCATTTTGAATAGACACATTTCCATATTGAATGGGTTATGACCTTTTTGATAGGTTGTGACCTTTCCAATGGGTTGTGACTTTTTGTATCGGTTGTGACCTTTCCAATAAGGCACAATAAGAACTTCTTCATCCTACCCTTTGATGGCTATAAATAGAAGAGTTTTCTCTCATTTTTAAAAATTAAAAAAAAATCTGCACTTCCTCTGTATATTTTCTTACAAATAAAAATATAGAGTCCTGTGTGATTTGTTGTCGTTCGTTGAGTTCGACGAAGTCGTTGGCGTTTGAGGTACCGCTACTTCAGTGACAGGTATATCCATTTTATGCTGGGAGGAAATAATCCTAAACCTCGAGTACAGTGAGGGGATTAAATTCCTTAAGTACACACAGTAAATTCTGTGGACTCGGATTTTAAGTAAAGTTTTTCTTTTCTGCTTTTCAGTATTTTCTGGTTTACTAATTTGAACACAAGATACCAATATAAAGTATTTTCACAATTTCTCAATATTTCTAAACTATTAAATCATATTAAAAAAATATAAATTAATAACCCACATTTTTCTTAAGAGTATTTTAGACTTTCTTTATCTTTTTAAACAAATGCATACATCAAAGCTCTTCTCTTCTCCTTTTACTAAGAGCTTTTCAAATTAAAATATTTTGATGATTCAAATTAAATTTTATCTTATATTGAATTAACTTTACTATTTTGGATCTAATATAATGAGTAAATAAGTGAATTAGAAAGACCACACAAAATAATTTCTCATTTAAACTTTTCAATAAAGTTGCCCAGTCCACGTACATGACAGTGCGTAGCTAGAAATTTCACAGAGGGTGTTCAAGTAGTGAATAAGTGAATTTTTTTTTTGACGAATGGGTGTATAAACTACAAATTTTTGAGTCTTTAAAAATTAATAATCAAGAAAGAAAAAAATGGAGTAGCAAAATATAGTATTTAATTTCAAGTATAGTGAGTACAATCTCTATTATAATCCTCTGATTCTTTGTAATGACTCTTCCAGTCATTTTTGCGTATACGTTTTCCTTGTATGGTTAGAGCTTTCATGTAGCGGCCCCAAGTCATTTATGGCTTGCTGGGACCGGTGGTTCGGTGCCCTGGCCGTTCGTTTGGTCCTTATGGTTGTTCTCCTATTTTAAAGCTGAGCCGTAGGAGCTGAGTATCAAAATCGTGTGATGATAATTTGCGTTCGTATGACCTTAACCTTCATTCCGTATCAAAGGCCTGCGAGCCTAAATTTGAGAATTTTATTAACATCGCGCGTATTTGAAAATATTTGATTTAAAAGTTGAATTTGGTAAAAAGTTATATTTTTATTGCCTTCTTAAAATATTTTAAATATTTATAAAAAATTCTTTTGTTACGATATATTTCTGTATGTATTTATTTTAAAAGAGTTTTATAAGTTATTAATATTTTAATGGAGATAGTAAGTCTAGTTATGTGAAAAAATAATTATTGTATATAAAAGACTTTATTCAAAATAATTTTCTACTAATTGTGGTATATTCAAAATGTTACATGTATTTTACTATGAACTTATGCAATACCCGAATATATCCATAATGGAATAAAAATATTTTTGGTGTTGCCACCTCCCTTCCGCGTGGAGGTGAGGGGGATGGACAACAAATATTTACAATTAGTCTTGGGCTGTCACTTAGCAGATCACTACTTTACTATATTTAGCACCTGAGTTTATTTGGTTGACAGAAAGTTTCAAATCTTTTTATATATATGTCTATAAATGTTCTTCATATTTGAAGAGAAACAAATTATTTCACAAAAACAAACATTTCACACATTTTGATTAGGCTTCAAATTTATTCTTTCTAACAATTTTACTTCACACTCATGTATGTAGTTGTTGTTCCTGTGTTCGTTTAATGCATTGAAGTTCGGGAGACGGGGAGGAAAATTAGTTTGACGCAATATTTTGATTTGATCCTCGAAGGAAAAAAATCGATTATCTACGTCAATTTATTCAAGCCTAAATTCGAGTTTGATTTCGTTTCGGAGTTTTTTTCCGGAGAGATTCGAGCCTGTCATCGGACGACAGGTAGGTTACGGTCTAAACTCCCTAGACTTAGCATATATCAGATAAGATTATACTAGCTGGCATCCTTGGGTTGGATTATTAGGTTGGTACCACAGACCTTGACCGCTTTATTCATATCCGCCTACTTTTATTCCTCTGATGCTTGTAGTACTTACGGATACGTTTTATTTACCTTTGTGGTCATGTGAGGCCTTGTTGACTCTGGAACATAGAAGGTGGGTTATTGGGAATGTCCGTAAGTCTCGTACATAGAAATATCCTTCTAGGCTGGTTATGCTTGCTGAGTAGTTGTGAGCCTGTGCAGGGCCGATAGGTTGATTGTGAGCTGCTGGGCAGCTATCTGCATTGATCATTCATTTCCATGCATATAAAGAGGGTTTATCCATATTTTATTATGGTTTTGGCTTCGGGCCTACTGGAATTGTTTTCTAAACTTTGCATGGCTGTCACGACCTAACCCGTCGTGAGTGTCACCCACCCAACCCCCGGATGAGCGAACCAATACAGTTCAACCCTTACCTAGACTAACAGCCTAAAACCAGCAAGCGAAAAGTAAACTAACAATCAATCAATTCAATAACTAAACATAATTATTATCCTGCAGAAAATCCCTCCTAGGAACTGAAAGTCATTGTACCAAACATCAATACCAAATATCTAGAATACGGGAATGCAACCCCAAAAGAAAAAAATGAAATAGTTTTAAGTCCGAAACAAATGGACTAAAACTCTAAGATAACCCAAGGTAGCTCGAAACAAGCAGCTCACCCTTGAAATTCAAAAATCACTGGTGCTAGATGCGAGGTCGCGTCTCAGTCGCTGGTAGATTTTCTGTACTCGCCAAAAGAAAGACAAGTGCAGTATCAGTACACCACCACTGTGTACTGGTAGGATCATCAGCCGGTTTACAAGTAAATAATATATATAATAGTACAACATATACAAATAAATATATGGAAAACATGCAACAAGTATACAGGTCCGAGACTACAGTCTCCACCTACGTTGTTCCCGCATGAAGTACATCTCTTACAGTTCTATACCACAAACATGTACCAATAACCATACCTTTCCGTCTAGCCCAGACCCACCCTGGAATCCCCTCTAGACAATTACCAAAAGTAATGATTCATCCCGGCCTAAACCAAGACCAACACAACAGTTAAACAAGTTCCCGGCCACTTAAGGACCACCAACAATAGCACCTTTAACTAGACAACCCGGTCCACTCATGGAACCAATTCCAAGTATCACATTCAGTAAAACAACCCGGTCCACTCACGGAACCAATATCAACCAATGCAATACAATAGTCAATGAAACAATGCAAGATGCAATAAAGTAAACCCGTACCAGGCGTGGTACCCGTGCCAATCGAATGTTATACCCGTACCAGGTGTGGTACTCGTGCCAACCATGTGTTATACTCGTACAAGGCGTGGTACCCGAGCCAACCGAATGTCAACAAACCACAGTCAATATATGAATACACACAACTTGTAAAACCAACAAGTAAAACCGTTCAATCACAGACTGTAAACAGGAACCTAGATATTCCACACAATTTCCCTAAGCCATGTAATGCATATAATCACTTAGACATGAGTACATGAATATACACATTCACAGAAAATCATAAGCCATCACCTACCTCGAAATGTTCCAAGCTCTATTCGACCCGAGCTTTCCCATGTTCCGGATTCCTCTCTCATTCTTGGTCAAAAAATAACACACAAGACATATAGTTAACACCCAAGGCCTGTACATTAGCCGGATTATACTAAATCCCCAAACCCCAGGCCACCCATGATCATCCCACCCCTTTCCCGGGCTTTTCCACCATTAATTCTCCTAGTTCTATCATCTTTTATGGATAAAACAGGGAATTAAACAACCTATGATCATAATAATGTACTTTAATCAATACCCAAGAACTCACATGCTTGGAATCCCCTTCGTTCCCCAAATTCCACCATCCCTAGGTTATTCTAACATTCCCCAAATTCTCTCCTAGCAATTCTACCTCATAGGAAATGTAATACAAAGGTTGGGGAACGAAAACCTTACCTTAGGGAAGAATTTTGACGGAGAAAGGAAGAAAAACGCCTGGAATCGCCTAGCCCTTCTCCCAAAATGAACTTGAGAAAACTGAATGTTTTGGGAGCTGTTTCTGCATTAAAAACCCGTCGGCCCGCTATAGCGGTCCCTACTTTGCAATAGGGTCCCTCTATAGCGGTAGCCCGCCGCTACAGCGGTCTTAAGTAGGTTGACCTCCCTTTGACCACCGCTATAGCCGTAATTTTTACCGCTATAGTGGTGGTCGCTATCGCACGTGACTGCACTCGTCACGGATAGAAAGTCCGAAAATCTGCCAGTTTTGGCCATTTTACAACACACATGTTTCCGCCGATAACCTGAAATAATCCCTTCACGTCAAATGGGATTCTGGGAGTTCTACTTACCCAAATGCGATTCCAAAAAATCCCCCGGACTCCTTTATGTCTTGGCTACATGGAAAACTAGCTCAATCCAAGACACCCTAAACCATCTTTACCCGGATTTTCCTAGACTCTACCTCGTTCTAAAACCGGCCGAGGCTAGCCTAGCCTAGAATTTCAAACTCCCAAACCCGGATTTTTCTAACTCTAAAACTTGGCAAGATGGAACTACCCATAACGACGGACCCGGTCGTTACAATAGAAACCAATTTACCGATCGTTCATTCCCGAATGATCAACTCAAAATTACAGAAATAAAAGGAAGGAAGTGTAGTACCTAAATCCTCAAAAAATTGAGGGTACTTGTCCCGCATGTCCTTCTCGGTTTCCCAAGTGGCTTCCTCAACCGGACGATGCTTCCACTGAACCTTCACCATATCAATCACCTTTGTCCTTAACCTTCGAATATCCCAAGCAAGAATTAAAACTGGTTCCTCCTCATAACAAAGATCCTTATCAAAAAGTACCTCATCTCACTTGATGATGTAGTCCCTATCCTCATGGTATTGCTTGAGCATGGATACGTGGAATACCAGATGGACGCCCGACAAACTAGGTGGCAGTTCTAACTTGTAAGCCACTGGCCCCACAATTTCAAGCACTTCAAATGGACCGATGAACCGAGGGCTAAACTTGCCCTTCTTACCAAACCGTATGACCCCTTTCATTGGTGATACCTTTAACAATACCTGCTCACCAACCTGAAAGTCCATGTCCTGGACCTTGCGATTTGCATACTCCTTCAGCCTGCTTTGAGAAGCCAGTAACTTGGTCTGTATGCCCCTTACCTTTTCCTGCGCTTCCTTCACTAAGTCTATGCCCAGAGGCTTCACATCACCTTCCTCAAACTACCCAACCGGTGATATGTAGTTCCTCCCATACAGGGCCTCAAACGGTGCCATATTGATACTGGAGTGGTAGCTATTATTGTATGAGAATTCGCACAGCGGTAGAAATTGGTCCCAATGACCCCCAAAGTCTATCACACATGCTCTCAGTATGTCCTCCAATACCTGGATCGTCCTTTTTGACTAACCATCAGTCTGAGGGTGGAAGGTTGTGCTAAAGGTGAGTTGTGTATCCAACTCTTCATGTAACTTACCCCAGAACTTAGAAGTAAACTGCGTACCCATGTCTGAAATGATGGCCAGTGGTACCCCATGCAGTCTCACAATCTCTTTCACGTAGATCTTAGTCAATTGCTGCAAATTGTAATCTACCCTAACAAGAATGAAATGAGCAGACTTGGTCAGCCTGTCAACAATGACCCAAATTGAGTCATATTTCCCCAATTCCCGCGAAATCTATGGCTATCCTTTCCTACTTCCACTCTAGAATTGGCATTCTCTGAAGTAGTCCTGCAGGTCTCTGACGCTCATACTTTACCTGCTGGCAGTTCTGACATTTGGACACAAAATCTACTATGTCCCTTTTCATCCCGGGCCACCAGTAACGCTGCCTCAAGTTCCTGTACATTGTGTTCACACCCGAATGAATTGATTACCGTGAACCATGAGCTTCTGTCAAGATTTTCTGAATTATATCTTCAACCCGAGGAACACAAATCCTCTCCTTGAAATTCAACACTCCACCAGAGTCTAACATGACATCTCTGGACTCCCCGGATATTACCTTACCTCGCAATTTACCCAGTTTCGGATCCTGAAATTGTTTCGCCTTTATTTCCTCTATGAAGGTGGCCTTGACCTCAATGCTAGGCAACAATCCACCTTGATATGAAACACCCAATTGCATGAACTTGGCCTCCAAGGCCCGAATCTCCTTAGCCAATGGTTGTTTGGACGCCCCCAAACAAGCCAAGCTACCCATGCTAACAGTTTTTCGGATGAATGCGTCTGCCACCACATTAGCCTTACCAGGATGGTACTGAATTGTCACATCATAATCCTTCAATAACTCCATCCATCTCCTCTGCCGCAGATTCAAATCCTTCTGAGTGAAAACGTGCTGCAGACTGCGATGATCTGTGAATACCTCACACTTGACACCATATAGATAGTGTCTCCAGATTTTCAATGCAAAAACCACTGCTACCAACTCTAAATCGTAAGTCGGGTAATTCTTCTCATGCACCTTCAACTGCCTGGATGCATAGGCTATCACATTCCTGTCCTGCATCAACACAACACCCAAACCAGAATGTGAAGCATCACAGTAAACAACAAAGTCTTTACCTTCAACCGACAAGGACAAAATAGGGGTTGTGGTCAGAAGTGTCTTGAGCTTTTGAAAGCTCTCCTCGCACTTGTCGGACCACACGATCAGTACTTCCTTCTGTGTTAGCCTAGTCAGGTGAGTAGTAATGGAAGCAAAATTCTAAACAAACCTCTGATAGTACCCCGCGAGCCCAACAAACCTTCTCACCTCGGTCATAGAGTTAGTCCAAACCCAACTCTTGACTACCTCAATTTTCTGGGGATCCACCATCACCCCTTTTTCTGACACTACATGACCCAAGAATGCCACAAAAGTCAACCAAAACTCGCACTTAGTGAATTTTGCATAAAGCTTTTGGTGCCTCAAGATATCCAGCACAATACGAAGATAATTAGCATGCTCCTCCCTACTCTTAGAGTAGATCAAAATATCATCGATGAACACGATAACAAAATAATCCAAGTAAGACTTAAACACCCCATTTATCAAACTCATGAATGATGCCGGCGCATTGTTCAAACCAAATGACATTACTAGAAACTCGTAATGTCCATACCGAGTCCAAAAAGTAGTTTTTGGAATGTCCTCAGGTCTAATCTTTAGCTGATGGTACCCCAACCTTAAGTCAATTTTTGAGAACACTAATGCACCCTGAAGCTGGTCAAACAAATCATCTATACGGGGTAGAGGGTACTTATTACGGATGGTCACCTTGTTCAACTGCCTATAATCTATGCACATCCGCATACTACCATCCTTCTTCTTTACAAACAAGACTGGGGCACCCCAAAGTGAAGCACTGGGACATATAAATCCCTTATCTAGGAGTTCCTGCAGATGATTCTTAAGTTCCCTTAACTCTGCCGAAACCATTCTATACGGAGGAATGGAAATGGTACGAGTGCCTGGCTCCAAATCACAAAAATCTATGTCTCTTTCCGGAGGCATGCCAGGCAAGTCCGCTGGAAACACCTTTAAAAATTCAGAAACAACTGGAACTGACTCAATAGGAGGAGACTCCACACTATCATCCCAGAGATGAGCCAAGAAGGCTAGACACCCCCTCCCCACTAGCTTCCTAGCCCGGATAAATGATATTATCTTAACTGGCTTAGGCCTATACACACCTTCCCACTCTAGCCTATCCTTGCTCGGAATTTCTAGAGCCATAGTCTTGGTGTTACAGTTTAACACAGTATGATAAGGATATAGCCAATTCATACCCAAGATAATATCAAAATCAGTCATATCCAGAATTACCAAGTCTAGCCAAGTACGTAACCTCACAAAAACAACCGAACAGTCACGATATACATGAGTCACAACCATTGACTCTCCAACTAGGGTAGAAACATAGATAGGGGAATCAAGGATATCACAAGTCAAACCCAGCCCCAAATCAAAACTCACAGACACATAAGAATACGTAGAGCCTGGGTCAAATAATACTGAAGCCATTTTATCATAGACAAGAATAGTACATGTGATCACCGCATCTGAGGCTTCCGCCTCAGTCCTTCCTGGAAAAGCATAGCAATGTGCCCAATCATCAATCCGACAACTTCCCAGGCTAGCTGCACCGCACTCCTGCCTGCGCCGTTATTCCCTCTGTCTCCCCGGCCTCCCTGAAAATTACCTCACCCACCCTGTGGGCGACCCCTAGCATTTCTGCCTCTGCCTGCCGGAACCACTGCTCTAGTCTGCTGTTGACCCTAATTACATGTATGTCTATGTGGACACTCCCTTTAAAGTGGCCCAACTCACCACAATGGAAGCAGCTACGGTCAAGAGTAGGTCTGCTAGCTGATGTATAGGATGCTCCCTGGCCTCTAGGAGCTGAAGACTGAGCTCCTTGACGACCACCTGTTGTAGCTGGCAGAGCCGACTGAATAGGACGGGCTGGATAAGCCTGCTGATGTTGGCCCCGAGAGTATGAACCACTATAGTTTCCCTCATTTCGGGGCTTCTTGGCTAAAGCCTTAGCCTGCCCCGCTTGCCTAACTCCCTCAATCTTCTTCACATAATCCACCACATTATTAAAACCCTTTACTGAAGAAGTCATATGCACTGACAGTACCTACAGATCACTATTTAAACCCTTGACAAACAACTGAACCCGTTCCTTCTTAGAACCCAACATCTGTGTAGAAAAATGAGACAACGCATGGAACTTTGCCTCATAAGCTGAGACCGACATGCTACCCTGCTCCAAGTTTAGAAACTCATCCTTCTTCTGGTCCCTCAATGTACGGGGAGCGTACTTCTCTAGAAACAATGCATGGAACTTCTCCCAAGTCAGTGGAGGTAGGATAGAAGACCGACATTCAACATGAGACCTCCACCACTGCTTTGCATCACCCTGCAGCTAAAAAGTGACAAACTCCACCCCATGCTGACGTACAATACCCAACTTATGCAACCCCTCATGGCAATCCAGGATGAACTCATAGGAATCCTCCTTGTCTGTACCTTAAAACATCGGAGGTTTCAACTTAAGGAACTTAGTCAGCATCTCATGCTCATTACCTGTCATCACTGGGCCTTGTATTGGCCTGAGGAGATCATTTGTGCCCGAAGCTGCATCCATCCTTGGTGTAGTAGTAACCGCTGGCTGAGTATCAAAGTCCTGATTTGCATAAGCTATGGGTATGTCTCCAGCACCAACTAACCCACTCAGAATATCCCACGCATGCCTAAAAGCTTTCGGTGTCATAGTAGGAAGGCCTGCACCCCCAACCGGTGGCGCCTCCTCCTGAGCCCCTCCATCCTCTACAACCACTTCTTCTGTATCCTCAGCCACATGATCCTTAGGTGGGGGAGGGGTTACCTCACGTGCAGCAGCAGCTCGAGCTCTACCCCTGGCAGGTGCGGCTCCAGCTCATCCCCTGCCCCTTCCCCTACCTCTGTCGCGAACTGCCGGGCCTGCTGCTGGGACCGCTGTCCTTGCTCTATTATTCCTTGTAGTAACCATCTGTAGACAGAAGAGTGAACGCAGTTAGATACCAATTTGTATCACCAGATCCAAATTGGAATCGAGTTATAGCATGAAGGAAAGAAGAAAGAGATAGTTTTTCCTAAAGCCCCTTAGCCTCTCAAAAAAAAGTACGCACGTCTCCGCACAATTCCGCAAGACTCTACTAGACCTATTTGGTACAACGAGATCAATGAACCAAGGTTCTGATACCATCTTTGTCATGACCTAACCCGTCATGAGTGGCACCCACCCAACTCCAAGATGAGCGAACCAATAGAGTTCAACCCTTGCCTAGACTAACAGCCTAAAACCAGCAAGCGAAAAGTAAACTAACAATCAAACAATTCAATAACTAAACATAATTATTATCCTGCGAAAAATCCCTCCTAGGAACTGAAAGTCAATGTACCAAACATCAATACCAAATATCTAGAATACGGGGATGCAACTCCAAAATACAAAATGAAATAGTTTTAAATCCAAAACAAATGGGCTGAAACTCTAAGATAACCCAAGGTAGCTCGACATAAGCAGCTCACCCTTGAAACGTCGGTGCTAGATGCGAGGTCGCGTCTCAGTCGCTGGTAGATTTCATGTACACACCAAAAGAAAGACAAGTGCAGTATCAGTACACCACCACTGTGTACTGGTAGGATCATCAGCCAGTTTCCAAGTAAACAATATATATAACAGTACAACATATACAAATGAATATATGGAAAACATGCAACAAGTATACAGTTCCTAGACTACAGTCTCCACCTACCTTGTTCCCGCATGAAGTCCATCTCTTATAGTTCTATACCACAAACATGTACCAATAACCATACCTTTCCATCTAGCCCAGACCCACCCTGGAATCCCCTCTAGACAATTACCAAAAGTAATGATTCAACCCGGCCTAAACTAAGACCAACAAAGCAGTTAAACAAGTTCCCGGTCACTCAAGGACCACCAACAATAGCACCTTTAACTAGACAATCCGTTCCACTCATGGAACCAATTCTAAGTATCACATTCTGTAAAACAACCCGGTCCACTCACGGAACCAATATCAACCAATGCAACAAAATAGTCAATGAAATAATGCAAGATGCAATAAAGTAAACCCGTACCAGGCATGGTACCCATGCCAACCGAATGTTATACCCATACCAGACGTGATACCCATGCCAACCATGTGTTATACCCGTACCAGGAATGGTACCCGAGCAAACTGAATGTCAACAAACCACATTCAATATATGAACACACACAACTTGTAAAACCAATAAGTAAAACCGTTCAATACAGACTGTAAACAGGAACCTAGACATACCACACAGTTTCCCTAAGCCATGTAATGCATACAATCACTTAGACATGAGTACATGAATATACACATTCATAGAAAATCATAAGCCATCACCTACCTCGAAATGTTTGAAGCTCTATTTGACCCGAGCTTTCCCGTGTTCCGGTTTCCTTTCTCGTTCTTGGTCTAAAAACAACACACAGGACATTTAGTTAACACCCAAGGCTGGTACATTACCCGGATAATACTAAATCCCTAAACCCCAGGCCACCTATGATCATCCCACCCCTTTCCCGGGATTTTCCATCGTTAATTCTCCTAGTTCTATCATTTTCTATTGTTAAAACAGGGAATTAAACAACCTATGATCATAATAATGTACTTTAATCCATACCCAAGAACTCACATGCTTGGAATCCCCTTCCTTCCCCGAATTCCACCATCTCTAGGTTATTCTAACCTTCCCCAAATTCCCCTCTAGAAATTCTACCGCATAGGAAACGTAATACAAAGGTTGGGGAACGAAAACCTTACCTTAGGGAAGAATTTTGACAAAGAAAGAAAGAAAAATGCCTGAAATCGCCTAGCCCTTTTCCCAAAATAAACTTGAGAAAACTGAATATTTTGGGAGCTGTTTCTGCATTAAAAACTCATCGGCCCACTATAGCGGTCCCCGCTCCGCTATAGCGGTACCACTATAGTAGTAGCCCACCGTTATAGCGGTCTTAAGTAGGTTGACTGCCCTTTGACTGCTGCTATAGCGGTAATTTCTACCGCTATAGCTGTGGCAGCTATCGCACGTGACCACACTCATCATGGATAGAAAGTTCATAAATCTACCAGTTTTGGCCATTTCATAACACACATGTTTCCCCCGATGTCCTGAAATAACCCCTTCACGTCAAATGCAATTCTGGGAGTTCTACTTACCCAAATGCGATTCTGAAAAGTCCACCGGACTTCTTTATATCTTGGCTACGTGGAAAACTAGCTCAATCTAACACACCCTAACCCATCTTTACCCAAATTTCTCTAGACTCTACCTCACTCCAAAACCGGTCGAGGCTAGCCTAGCCCAGAAATTCAAACTCCAAAACCCAAAGTTTTCTAACTCTAAAACTTGGCATGATGGAACTACGCGTAACGATGGACTCGGTCATTACAATGACCCCGGGGGCTCATTTTTGATAGGAAATGAACTAAAAATGGTTTGATTTAACTTATGAATTTTCTTGGGGTAAAAGAAAGATAAAGTATGATTTCTATCACCTATTTACTATTGATGCTAGACTCGGTAGGGCCGGGGTACTAGTTGAGTTTCTTACTAAATTAGGATGATTTTAGTCTCGGTTGAACCGAGCATCTGAGATGACTTTCTACTGTTTAGACTCGGTTATGCCGGGTCACCCTTGGAGGGGTTTTTGAGATATTTTCCCACTACTTTAGTCCTAGACAGGGTCTAGGCATGCATATTCGAGATTGGGTCTCTATCTTGAACCCGGACTTGCTTCCGGATGACATGTTTTGATACTGAGTTATAGTATGGGGTCCGGGACCTCCATGGACCTTGTCGTCTGGGCCTAGAGCTTTGGGCTACGTATGCCGGAGGGAGGTTATATAGCGGAGTAGAGGTATACAGGCAGTGTCCTTTCATGGAACTTATTTTTTGGGCCCGATCGGCACCAAAGGAGGTACATACAGAGTTTCTATCCCACCCGGAGGTTATCATGCATCATATCATCCAGTGTTTGAGGTTCCACCCTTGTTTGCTTTTTGTTTATTGTATGCTCTAGTATTATGGGATGCCGGAGGGTTTGTTTTCATTTAATTGCATTCCTCAGTTGTATGGGCAGCCGTGGGACTATAGGAAGATTCTTGTTACTTTATCCTGATACTATCCCCTGTCACGATTATGATTTTGAGATATTACTGCAACGTTTTTAGTATTGGTTTTGACATTGATATGACTAGTTTGGTTATTGATTCCTGTTTTTTGAGCATGTCTATCTTTACTCTTCTCTCTCATCCCTTTTACTTGAGGTTATCGGTATACCGTCCACTTCTTAAGCCTATTATGTATATACTATTATTGTGAGGGTCCCAGGTGCGTCATTTCTTACTTTCACCTGTGCCTATTGTGTATATATTCTACTTGATGGTCTTACATGTTGTTTCTGTTGACTTCCCGCTTGGCTAGTTCCTGTGTACCCTTTTTCATTGATTTTTGGGACTACTTGCTTCTATTTTGTCTGTTACTGCGCTTTTATCTTATATGTGCCCAGTTGGCCTATGATACCTACAGGGTACCTTATACTTCGCATTTGGTGCTCATACTACACTCTGCATCTTCTGGTGCAGATCCTAGCGTGGGCCATCACTGCTAGATCATTGTGATTCATGCTCGGAGATCTTTTGGGGACTACTTCAGACTGAGGGTGAGCTCTTGGCGATCAGATCTTAGATTTAGTTTATTTTTTGCTTTATGTACTCTATTACCATTCGGAGACATCTGTATATGTTATTTTGGATCATTTGTACTCCTTATATATAGTTCTGGATCTATACTATGATACCAGGTTTTGGGGTTTGGTTTAGCTTCCGCATATGTGTATATATTCCTGGTATCTATCTTTTCATCTTGTTCCTTTGCTTTCACTCGATTATATTAATTCTTTTGCTTAACTGTTAGCTAGTAGCCCATTACTAACCATTCCAGGCTATGGGGATTGGTTCGCCTACTAAGAGATTGTAGGTGCCATCATGACCGAGAAATCGGGTCGTGACAGCTTGGTATCAGAGCCTAGATTCACCAGTGTCATCGGTATAAGGGCTAATGTCTAGTAAAGTCCTGCGGATCAGGGTGGAGACGTCCGTACTTAATCTTTGGGAGGTTATAGTGACATCTTAGAAAATACGACTCTTTCATTATTTTTGTATCATGCGTAATACCCTTGAAGTTTCTAGAAATTTCATTTGTTCTACTTTATTCTTCCGCAGATGGTTCGTACGAGAGCGTCGGCATCAGGCAGAGATAAGCCTCCAACTCCAGCTAGAGGTCGAGGAAGCCCCTGAGAGTGGCACCTGCTAGAGCTGCTAGAGTTGAGATAGAGCCCGAGCAGCATGTGGATCAGGGGGCATCCCAGGTACCACCAGCTCCAGTTCCAGCCTCAGCCTCGGCTCAGTCTTCAGATATTTGGGGTTTACTATTACAGTTATTGGGTATGATTGGAGAGCGGACTTCTGAGGTAGCACAGACATCCGCTCAGGGGGGAGCCCTTGGTGCACAGATTTCAGGAGAGCAGCCTGCTACTGCGGCTCCCTGTTCGGAGGTCATTCCGGTCTAATTAGTTGCACAGCCTCTTGCTCCTCGCCTAACTATGAAAGAGTCGGAGCAGAAGGCGTTGGGTAGGTTTTTGAGATTAGAACCTCTGAGGTTTGCTGGTACTTCTGGACAGGACCCACATGACTTTATTACTCTCTGTGAGGAGATGTTGCATCATTTGGGTTTGTTGGAGACTCACAGGGTTGGTTATGCTACATATCATCTGAAGGGTCTAGCTAAGTTATGATGGAGGGCACAGGTTGCTTGCAGATCTTCTACATCGCCTCCTTTGACCTGGTCTGACTTTTATGAGGCCTTTATGGCCAAGTTCTTACCTCAGAGTGATCGTGAGCGTCGCAGGGAGCAGTTTACTCGCCTTATGCAGGATTCTACGACTGTCTCAGAGTATGAGACCCGTTTTCATCAGCTAGCACCATTTGGAGCTATGATCATTCCTATCATGGTAGATAGGATTCATAGATTTGTATGGGGTTTGAGGCCAGAGATTAGGCAGGCAGCTGAGATATTGGTTGTCGGTGGTTAGTGTCACGACCCAATTTCTCGATCATGAGGGCACCTACAACCCCCGGTAGGTGAACCAATCCCCGTAGCAAAGAACAGTTAGTAATGGGCTACTATCTAACAAATAAGAGAACAAGACGAAGAGAACAGATAAAAGGACTATAAATATATACATATACGGAAACTAAACCAAACCCCAAGACCTGGTATCATAGTATAGAGCCAAAACTACTTACATGGAGTGCAAACGATCCAAACAATATATACAGATGTCTCTGAATGGTAATAGAGTACATGAATCAAAAGATAAACTAAAGCTAAGCTCCGATCGCCAAGAGCTCACCCTCAGTCTGAAGTAGTCCCCATCAGATCTCCAAGCACGAATCACAACGATCTAACGGCGATGGCCCATGCTAGGATCTGCACCCAAAGATGCAGGGGGTAAGGGGTGAGCACCAAATGCGAAGGTTAAGGTACCCAGTAGGTATCATAGGCCGACTGGGCACATATAAGATAAAAGCGTTGTAACAGATAGAATAGAAGCAAGCAGTCACAGAAATCAACGAAAGGTACACAGGAACTAGCCCAGAGGGAAATCAACAGAACCACATGTGAGGCTAGTAAGCAGAATATACACACCATAGGCACAGGGGAAAGTAAGAAATAACGCACCTGGGTCCTTGCAATAACAGTTGTATACATAATAAGTTTACGAAATGGACGTGTAACCGGTAACCTCAAGTGTAAGAAGAAGAGAGAAAGAGTAATGATAGGGCATGCTCAGAGACATAATCAAACTCAACTAATCATATCAATCTCAAATCCAAAAACTAGCAGTCTAGCAGTTACCAATTTTATACTTAACCGTAACAGGGAACAATTCTGTAAGTAAATTAGCAAACTTCTACCTACAGTCCCCCGGCCGCCCATACAACCGAGGAACACAAACAAGTGAAAAAAAACCCTCCGGCATCCCATACTACCGTAGGCGTACAATCAAACAAACAACAAACAAGGGTGGAGCCTCAAACAATGAATGATATGATGCATTGAAGATCTCAAGTGAAATGGTATCTCTGTATGTACCTCCTCCGGTGCCGATCCGGCCCAGCAGGTAGGTTCCATGAAAGGACACTGCCCGGTATACCTCTACTCCACCGTATACCCTTCCTCTGGCACACGCAGCCCGTAGCCCCTGGCCTAGATGGTAGGTCCATGGAGGTCCCAGACCCCATACTAAACTCAGTATCAAAAACATGTCGTCCGGAAGCAAGTCCGGTATCAAGATAGAGGACCCAGTCTCGAATATGCATGCCCAGACCCTGTCAGAACTAAAGTAGTAGGAAAATATCTCAAAAACCCCTCCAAGTGTGCCCGGGCATAACCGAGTCTAAACAGTAGAAAGTCATCTCAGGTGCTCGGTCCGACCGAGGCTAATAATCATCTCAAGTAACAAGAAAACTCAACTAGCACTCCGGCCCTACCGAGTCTAGCGTTAGTAGTAAAACTGGTGTTTTAAAATATTATTTTACTTCCTTTTACCTAGGAATATTCACAAGTTAAATCAAACCATTTCCAAATTATTTCCATAAAAAACGGGCCCCCGGGCCATGCAAGGTTTAGAAAATAGTGTCGGTAGGCCTGAAGCCAAAACCATAAGTAAAACATGTATAAAACCTCTTTATATGCATGAAAATGGTATGATCAAACACATTAGCTGCCCAGCAGCTCACAATCAACCTATCGACCCTGCACAGGCCCACAGCTACTCAGCAAGCATAACCAGCCTAGAAGGATAATTCTATGCCCGGGACTCGCGGACATTCCCCAAAATCCCACCTTCTATGTTCCAGAGTCAACAAGGCCTCACAGGACCACAAGGGTAAATAAAATATATCGGCAAATACTACAAGCAACGGAGGAACAAAAGTAGGCGGATATGAATAAAACGGTCGAGGTCTGTGGTACCAACCTAATAAACCAACCCAAGGATGCCCATTAATACAATTTTATCCTATATTTGTGGAGTCTAGGGAAAATAAACCGTAACCTACCTGTCGTCCGATGACAAGCTTGAACTTCTCCAAAAAAAGCTCCGAAACGAAATCACACTCGAACTCGGACTTGAATAACTTGACGTAGATAATTGATTTCCTTTCGATGATCAAATAGTAATCGTCAAAAAATATATTTTTCCCCACCAAACATTACCGTGCATTAAATAAGTTGTATATAACAACTGATATGCATGCTTACCCTTGTTAACAAGATTGAGAATAATCATTAAAAAGAAAATGTGTTGCTCCCAGCAACATCCTTATTTATATATATATCAAATAACTGCCATGCTTGGCCACTAATCACCCTAAGCCTTGCTGGGCACTCCCTCCACTTCCACGTGGAGGGTAGGGGATATATCCAAAATATTTTATCCCGCTACATATATATTCGGGTATTACATAAATTCATGATAAAATAAATATAATATTTTAAATATACCATAATTCATAGAAAATTATTTCAAACAAAACCTACTATATTATAATAATAATTTTCAACATAACTAAATTTACTATCTCCGTTAAAATATTACAATGTATAAAAAACCTTATAAAATAAATACATATACAATTATATCGTAACAAAAATATTTTTCACAAACCTTTAAAATATTTTGAAAAGGTAATAATAATATAATTTTCTACCACATTCGACTTTAAAATAAAATATTCTCAAATGCACGCGATATTAATAAAATTCTTAAATTTAAGTTCGCAACTCACCATCGCACGATTTTGATACTCAAGAACTCTCTCGGAATCCTCCCTTATGTTTTCTCACTGTTTCGGAACTGAAATGGCATTTTAAAACGTGAAGTTGAGGCTTAAATCTAGTTTGACCCGACCCGGTTCGCGACCCGGTTCGCAACCCGTTTTCTGCCAGATAGTCCGCGGTAAAACAGTCATAACTTTTTACTCCGAGATCATTTGGATGTGAGGTTTTGTGTGTTGGAAACTAGACTCGTAGACCTTTGATTTGGTATTTTGGGGGACTTCTAACTCTTTATATATTGAGAGAAAATCTCTGAGGCATTTTACCAAAAGTTCAGAAAATTTATTAAAGAACTTACGATAACTTTTGCCGATTTGCTTGACTTCAAAACTTATAATGCGACCAAACAAATGGGCCCGACACCGAAATACCGGTCCTGACGAGCCTTAAGTGACTTGGGTCCGCTACAACAAGCTCTAACGGTTCAAGAAAAACGTATACGCGAAAATAACCGGAAGGGTCATTACATCATCCACTACTAAAAAGGACTTTCGTCCTCGAAAGTCAAGGTCAAGGGGGTACCTGAAGGCCCAAACAGCTGCGGATACTGAGCCCGCATATCTCTCTCGGTCTCCTAGGTAGCCTCCTCGACTTGATGGTGCCTCCACTAAACCTTAACAACCGGGATCTCTCGAGACCTCAATCTCCTGACATCTCTGGCCAAAATAGCTGCCGGCTCCTCAACAAAGGCTAAACCCTCACCCAACTGAACTGAATCCCACTGCAACACATGAGACTCATCTTGGACATACCGACGCAACATCGAAACATGAAATACAGGATGTATAGCTGAAAACATCGGAGGCAAGGCTAGCTGATAGGCAACGCTACCAACCCTCTGAAGAATCTCAAACGGCCCAATGTACCTGGGGCTAAGCTTTCCCCGCCTACCAAATCTCATCACGCCCTTCATGGGCGATACACGGAGAAACACCAAGTCACCAACACTAAACTCCAAGGCACAAAGCCGACGATCAGCATAACTCTTCTGCCTGCTCTGAGCTGCCCGAAGTCTCTCCTGAATCACTCGGACTCGGTCTAAGGAATCTCGAGGCGAATCTGTGCTCTGTGGCCCAGAACTAAAACCATCAAACCAACCAATCGGCGATCTGCAACGCCTACCATACAAGGCCTCAAAAGGTGCCATGCCAATGCTCGAATGGAAGCTGTTATTATAAGCAAACTCTGCCAAGGGAACAAACTGATCCCATGAACCTCCAAAGTCAAGAACACAGGCCCGAAGCATGTCCTCCAAACTCTGAATGGTCCTCTCGGACTGGCCATCTATCTGAGGGTGGAAAGCGGTACTAAGATGAACCTCTGTACCCAAATCTCGCTGAATAGCACTCCAAAACTGAGATGTGAACTGAGTGCTATGGTCTGAAATGATAGAAGCTGGGACCCCGTGCAACCGAACAATCTCACAAAGGTAGATCTGAGCTAACCTCTCTGCGCCATAAGAAGTCTGAACCGACAAGAAATGTGCTGACTTAGTCAGCCTATCAACAATCACCCATATGGAATCAAACCCATGAAAAGTACGAGGCAACCCAACAACAAAGTCCATAGTAATCCCTTCCCACTTCCACTCAGAAATGGGAAGTCGCTGCATCAAACCACCAGGTCTCATGTGCTCGAACTTAACCTGCTGACAGTTCAAGCACCGAGATACAAACTCCGCTATATCACGCTTCATACCACTCCACCAGTAAAGTTGTCTCAAGTCCCTATACATCTTTGATGTGCCAGGGTGAATGGAGTATCTAGTACAATGTGCCTCATGAAGTATCAACTGAATCAAAACACTAATCCTCGGAACACAAAGGCGACTATCAAACCTAAGAACCCCATTTGAATCTAGAGTAGCTCGACTGGTCTCACCCTGAACAACCCGATCACGAAGGTCACACAACTGCTAATCCTCAAGCTGACGGCTCTGAATCTGATCAATCAAAGTAGAACGAACCTCAACACTGGCGAGAACTCTGCTAGGATCCGACAAGTCAAGCCTAACCAGACGGTTAGCCAAGGACTGGATGTCCAAGGCCAACGGTCGCTCTGAAACTGAAAGAGAAGCTAGGCTACCCATACTCACTGCCTTCCAGCTCAAGGCATCCGCTACCACGTTTGCCTTGCCCGGATGATACAGAATAGTGAAGTCATAGTCCTTCAGTAACTCGACCCATCTCCTCTGTCTCGAGTTCAACTCCCGCTGACTCGTGATATACTGAAGACTACAGTGATCGGTGAAGATCTCACAGTTAACTCTATATAGGTAATGCCTCCAGATCTTGAGCGCGAAAACTACCGCCGCCAACTCTTAACGTTTATTAGTGGCGGTAGTTGCGCTCGTGAACCTTCAGCTGCCTCGACGCATATGCTATTACTCGACCCTGTTGCATCCACACACAACCAAGACCAACCCCAGAAGCATCACAATACACGGAGAAGCTCTGACCCTCAACCGGTAAAGTCAAAACTGGAGCTGAAGTCAATAAGGCCTTAAGCCTCTGGAAGCTATCCTCACACCGATCCGACCACTGAAATGGGACATCCTTCCTAGTCAGCATAGTCAAGGGTGCTACTATGGAAGAAAATCCCTCAACGAACCGTCTGTAGTGACCTGCTAACCCAATAAAGCTGCGAACCTCCGTAACAGTAGTAGGTCTAGGCCACTCACAAA